>CM073773.1:62083846-64646626 GCA_037158775.1 Hetaerina titia
AGTTTTGTCATACTAATGATTTTGCAATATGGTTTAGAAGCATGGGGAAAGAGGATTAATGCACAAAATCTTATAAAACGGAAGGAATGCCAAATTTCGAATTAAAATTTGATCAAGGGAAGTTACTCGTCAGTGCTCTAAAAATGTATGCGTAATATCAGGTGAAATTGCACTAGAAGATAATATATATCTGAGCAGATTACAAAAAGAAATTAGGGACCCAACCAGACAGTCAAATGGCCTTTAAAATATATTTATGGTGGAAAACAATAGAAAAATGGCAAATTTTCGGGACTGAACAGACTAAAGGAAGAAGAACTCATTCCATCTTTCAAACTATCTATGGAAGAATTCAATATGATATTTTGTTTGGAAGAAAGGAATTTTTTCGGAATGTGGCGAAGGCGAGTCAAGAATTCAAAGTCCTTCAAATGACCCGGCAAACAAATAAAACTGGGACGATTAAAGGTAAATGCCCTTTTTATTAGATTAAAGTAAGATTACCATAAGCAAATAACAGAAAATTAGGTGGAGATCCAATTTAGACACAAAAACCACTAAAAGGATTATGCCTAAGTCAAGTCTAATGAAAGAACAACGTGGATGCTGGAGAAGAAGTAAGTTGAAGCCCTGCCGTAGCTTTAAGGGTGCAGCCTGAAGATGATTGGCTGAATACATCCACTTAAGAGGAAGTTAGGAGCCCGAGATGAAAGAAAAAATTCCTTTATATAGGGGGTTTCTCGCGAAAAAGAGGGCAGAATCGTTGAAGATAGAAAAAGAATAAGCCAGGAGTCTAATACTAGAGCCAAAATATTAGAGCATACCGATAAAGGGACCAGCCTTAAGATATACAGAATGATAATTTGTACTACAGCGCTAAAAATATAAATAAGTAAGTTGTAATAATTTATAGATTAAGATGTATTTTTTGAGATGGAAATTAATGATCAATTTTTAGATTTAAACATTCTATTTAGTGTATGCCAACCGGAGTTAATTAAAAACGACTCTGAGATTTGTAATATATTCGCATATATTTATAAATAAAGTATCTCTGTCCGCTCAACCCTTGCGTAGGCATAGAATCCCGATACTTTCGAGGTTAAACATGAGATGGATCATATTGAAATAAGTATTCCTTGTTTTATCATTGATTTTTGCTCTCGGGTATCCGATACGCGCAAGCCCTTCCGCGCGAGGGGTCTTTCATTATGGCAACATAAAATGAATTACGATGATTTCGGCGACCAATTGATTTTTAATGATAATCATAAATTCATATATTTGTTGATTACCAATATTTTCATGCTTTAAACCAAATTAAGCTACCGGGATTAGGGAAAAAATAATGCGAATTTGCTGAAAGTACCTTGGCCAGTGACGAACCAATTTGTGTCATCGAAACCGCGAATTTTTACAATATAAATTCCTCATTTGCAATACATCTGTTTATAAATAACTGTGATATTACTAATTTTATTTACTTATATCCAAGATATGGGATTCGTTCAGTGTCATTCGTTATTTACCCGAGGATTGGTTTGTAGCATTTGCCAAGATTTCTTGTTACCTGAAATGCTCTTTATTTCATCATATCTCTTTGCAGTGTTGTTTTCAATCAATCCTAATCGTATTATATCTTCGTCTTCTTTGCAATTATTCCCCTCTGTTCTGTTAAAATATAATCTTTAGTAAACCATGGTGCAATAGGTTCCAATTATTTTTCCTGTTCTTCTATTTTAATCATCACCAATTAGTTGCTGGAAAGGTTATTGAGAAGTTTGTGAAGAAGTCATATTTTTATTCTTTTGACAGAACGTCAATAACCTCAACAAAAACAAAATAGCTTTTAGAAAATTTGAGTCGACAAGAGATTACGTTCGGAAGCGAAATTTGAACGGAGGATTTTACGCTGGCCTTTGATTAGTCGCCCGTTGACCTCATTACCTCGTCCCTGCGAGTTTTCTTTTTGTGTCGGATCCTCACCTGCTTCTTCCCAATTCCCTAATTGCTAAGGCCACTTAAGACGAGATCGAACGAGAAAAGCAACTATTTTTAACCAAGGGTTGTCCTGTGAGACTTTCCAAGATACCTTCGAAATCTTGATCTTTGGAAACTTCATCGGAGGAGGAATAAATATCTAATGATTCAACGAGTATACTAATGAATTTCACGGTTTACCTGTATAATCTCACTCTAGCATTTCAGATAGATATATTTTTGAATATACTATCCTAAGTACGCATTTTTCATAATTTATTGATCATTGTCATTTAAAATGGGACAAGGAAAATGATCTTAGCAGCACAAATCAGACTTTAACTCTAAAAAGAAAGTCAGATATGTTTCAGGTGAACTTAAGTAACTATGATAAAAAAATGGGAATGATTTACGCTATTTTGCCTCAAACTATTAGCCCAAAGAAAGTTTTTATTAATTAGCAATGGATAGCTAAATTAGTTTTGATATCAAAATAACTTATTTGGCAACACAAAAACGAAAGTTGAAAGAATTTAACCGAAAGTTAAAGCGCTTACCATGAGCACTAGGCGCGCTGAAAAAATCGTATTCCAGACAAAAGAATATATTTAGGAGGCTCGGCATATTTTCCGAGAAGTGTGGCAACGTATAAAGATTAATTAGTGTAGATTAATTAGAGTAAATTTTAAATGCTCAGTACCAATTTTATTTTGTCGGCTAAATAATTTTCACTTAATTTGACCATCGATCAATTTATTTTGACCATCGAAGAGTCGCGGTGATCAGGATGGTGCGGCGGCACAGGTCCTGGCTTCCCACTCTGATCCTCAGGCTCGAATCATGGAGGTGGCAAAATTCGTCAATCGATTCCCGATCCCTAAATATGGTTTCATGTGTAGAGAACTCCAAGAGATGTACCTACATGTTCCAATAAATTGGACGTTTAACTGTGGAATATTTATAGCCTTTCGTTAAGAGAAGGCTAATTACGACCCGAGTTTTCCTCCACCCTTCCTTCATTTCTTGAATATCCAAACCTGTCGAATTACTCACCTATTCCATTTCGAGTAAATGATCTTAGCTGTCAGCCGCCTCCCCTAATAATTAGTAACTACCACTACCCTACGTTTCGCTGTATAGTATTTCAATGTCCTCCGTTCCATTCAATGAAACACTGAGTCTTCAGTCTCCTAAAGTCCATTTATAAATAAAATGCATGCTAAAGAAATTTAATGTTAAAAACATACATTTTTACCCCTTAGGTAAGTCGATGCGAGGTCTTTTAGTCGCACCAGGTGCTAATGGGTTAAATCAATGCATTTATGTGATGAATTGATATTAATTAATTACACTACCAATTAACTATTAATTAATTGCACTTGTATTGATTACTATATCATAATCCTTAGCATATTTGCAAGGAGTTATAGTATTACATTTTAAACCAATGTTCATTCATATGTAGAGCGATGTTTTCAGTCATGCATGACAAATATATCCAACCAATCAAGCTGTCATTATTTAATCATTTTCTTCTTTTGGTATAGGTGTATTTACACGATAAATGGTACAAAATAGGTGTTAACAGAACTACTATACATAAAATAAAGTAATTTAATGGATGAATCCATGTTTTAAAATTTTCATCAAGACAAAAAATTCGAGGTTTACAGCAACATCGTTACCACAAGGTCCATTTATTTTACATGAAAAATATACAATTAGGAAATGGTCTTGAAATGAGCAGTCTTATCTTCTTATTTTGTTTCCCTTTACGTGAAATCAAACCAAATCTACTTATACGGGGAACTCGACTTCAATTCTCACATCAAAGAGTGAATTTGTAAGACCCCACACCTTTTCTGTGTATTCTATATTTATAGAACACTTGTGGGGTAACCTTAACCTTTACTCCTTCAAAGAAAGTTAAGGTTTTTTGCACACTGACTCATCAAAGCGTTTAGTTCTTTCCTAGAATAATCCTCAATTACAACACAACCAAGTGTAAACACTAATTTCTTTATAAGAGCACGTCATTGCTTCCTGCCGTTTACGAAACCTTCATAAGATAAATTCTTAATTTGCTTCCGTCGCATATTTCCAATGTCGGTGTCTCATTCAGTATCTTAACCAGCCAAGTCAATAACACACATATCATTCGTCTGCGTTTGTATCATTCTTTTCAAACCTCCGCTTCGCGTGGAGTGAATAAGTACTTAAACTACTCCCTTCATTTATTCTGGGTACGTTGTATGCGTATTTAAATGAAACAGAAGGTAGGTATTACAATAATTTGCCATATATTTTAATAATTATTCTTGAATTGGTTATGTTCGAAAATCATGAAAGGAAAACACAATCATAAAAGTCAGTTAGAGAGAGAGTCAGCTTTTTCTCCGTCTACTTCAATATGCCGATATAGCGTGGCGTCACAATTATTCCCTCTTTTTTCTTGAAGTGCCACTGTTATGAAATAAACGCCTCCGGAAAGGAGTATTGCTGTGGTAGTCGCGGTTACGTAAGCTCCGCTTACCTCGTGTTGAGCATAGAGGTTAAAAGGTGTCCCACAAATAGCGGATTTGTTTCCCACTCGTCCACGAGACAGCGTATAGTTCTTTAAGGGAGATCGTGATGGTGCGGTGGCTGACGTTTAGGCTTCCCACCGAGAGGAGCCGGGTTCAAATCCTGGATGCAACAAATATTTTTCAGTGGTACCCGATCCCTAGTTGAGGTGCTTTTTGGAGAGCACCTGGAGTGAGTACGACGTCCGTCGGATTGGACTTTAAACTGTGGACCCCTTAGCCTTTCGACAAGAGTAGGCTAATGGCGACGCCGGGTTTCTCTCTGCCCATCCTTTCCCACCCATCCCTAATGGCGCAGATGACCTTAGCTGTCTGTCGCCTCCCATTAAACTACTACTCGCACTAGGAGTTCTCTAATACGGTAAAGCTTTAATAATGTAATATTTTAGGGATTCATTAAATTTTTAACATGTAGTCAGTCAAGAATAAATATGTTTAGCTACAATGCAACATTTCCAAAGTGAAAAATTATTCACTTTGACCGGGATTTAAAACCGGATCTCTCGATGTCCGGTCGAGTGGTTTAGTCGGTTAAGTTACCGAGGATTCCTCTAACATTCAGAAATTGTTGTAGGCATTGGTCACCATGCGAAGTGCAAAAAAATTCCCATGCCAAAACTAACAAATCCACAATTATTTTCGCACTTGAATGGAGAAAGGGGAGTATTCAACCAAATTCCGGTCACGGGCGCATGATTTTGTCATTTTTTCTGTTTTATCAATATGCACTTGTAGATTCCCACGGTGTGGAGTAAGCAATAGTTGTGGGAGCGAGGGGGACAGTTCTCGCGGATGCCCGATCGCCGCTATGGACGGTGTTGTGTGTATGCTGAGTGAAGGGAAGAGTATGGGCAAGATAAAGGAATAGGGAACGAGAGAGGGCTTTATGAATGGTGCGTCGCTTTTTGGCGGAAATAAAGTGCTCCCCTCCCCACAGGGGGGTGGGAGTCGAGGGATGGGAAATGGATGCCCAGAGAGAGACAGGGCCCCCTTTCATTTCATCCCCCTCTTGCTCCTGTCACAACCCCTTATTCATCTCGCCCCTCCAACCCTCACCTCCCCATCCCCCGGTCCGCTATCCCCGGCTGAAGGCAAGGGCGCTTTTTGTGCGCTGCCGGGAGGGACGGGTAGGAGGAAGAGGCGGAGGGGAGTCTGCGTACCTCGCCGCCGGAGTTACCCGGCAGTGCGCGTCGTACCTGGCGGTGAGTGTCTCGCGTTTGTGCGGCGGCGGGGAAAATTAATGCCATAAAGATGCGAAGGAAATAAGTTGTGATAAGAGATAGGCGAGGGGCAGGGGTCACGCAAAAGAAATGTAAAGAGGCGAAGTAGAGAAGCAAGAAGAGGCAAGTGGTTGGGTTTTGAGAGATAAAACACGAGAAATAAAATTATCTGCTGTAAAAGCACGAGGAGGAAGCTCAGTAGAGGTTTGTGGCCATTTCCTGAGTTCAATCAACTATTGAGAAGAAATGAAAACGAGAAAAATTATAAAACTCTCCATTTTCCATCTTTTTGCATGAATATCCAATAAATTTCCATCAATACAAGTCATTTTATTTCTCGTGTATAGGCTTGTGAAAGAGTCAGCCTTACACTAGGTATTCTAATAGTACTAGACTCGTATGAAAATAAAAACTTCAATAAATTTCTGCTTTGAGCTCGGATTATATTTCAATTCATACTAATTGCTTCTGGACATGTATAACAGAAATTTCTAATGAAATAAAATTACTGACAGCGCATACAATGATTTATGCATTTATACACGTTCTAAATTTTAACACGAAATTAATCTCGTTTAAAAATATTGTGACTAACTCTGTGAGTCTACCTGCAATGCTCATTAAAATAATTTATGAATAAAATGTGTAACGCATTGCCACAATTTCCTTTCTTGCCATGTGATTAGAATAACTGAGAACATTCATGGCTGATAGCTTATTTTTAGATACCAAAATTTTGCAAAAAGTCATTTCGCGGTTTAACCAAACAACTCCCGAATGGTAATCACGATTGCATAAACACCGTAATGGTGTGTATTTCTTCGTTGGCTCCATCGATGAAGTTTCGATCGATACTTGATAATATTTCTGTATCGAAAGAGCACCTGTCCTACAACCTGAATTATGACTAGTTGTTAGGTCGCGGCAATTCATCAATGAAAAGAAATTTGGAGAGTTAGTAAAGCTTTATCTGTTAACGGTTTATTTAATTGTAATCCATATCATTGCTATACATTTACCAAGTGTTCAGTATCGGAAAAAAATAATCCAAAGAAAAAAGAGGGTTGTGGAGCCCGCAGCAAACTTCTCATGTCTTCCCAGTACAATTTTTCAGTTTGACATTATGTATTTAATCTCATTTTCCGAAGCGTTTGATATGCCACCTTGCTCTGAAAATCTGGTCATCACTTTTTTGCATCTTCAAATAAATGTTACTCCAGCGAAATATTTCGCCTTGAGTCTCTTGAATTAACGCTGCTTGAGATTTGACTTGGAGATCCACAAAAGTGGTCGTTAGGGTACAGTAATCCGTAAACTTTACGTGCATGGACACATATGAAAATCTTTCCTAATAAGATCTTCTTACTTGTGTGGTTCAATTTCACTCTCGTTGATGCCCATTAAGGGCTTGCATTTTAAAGTTATCTTTTAAATAGCGAAATTGATATTGAGTTGAGATCTTGTGTTCCTTACATTTTAAAACCCGTTTATTGCTAAAGAATAAAATTTACAATTTAAAATTTTTCCTTAATTACGAATATTTTATAGCTGCAAGAATTTAAGGGAATGTGCTGTGGGAAGGGAAAATGGATTACTTTAATCAACCAACATTCGAATCCAAATTAGAAGGAGTGAAGTTTTATTCGGCTCTTATTTACCCTGAAGTACTCACAGGCATCCAATATCGAATGTACCTGAGTTTATATTTAATAAAAATCATCAATTAACACGAATCCCTTTCCAACCAATAACCAATTCGAAAACTTCATCGTCAGTTCAAAATTAAAAATATATTAATTATTCTTGGTAGAATCTACTTATCTTTCACATGTCACTTCCTCTCCCATACGCGTAACTTTAGCTAGTACGTATCGGTGGGCCCAGAACGCCTTTAGGTGCGTCCAAGACTGAGCCCCTTCTTCTCCGAAGTTACCAAAACATTTGACAAAAAATAACTTCGTCAAAATGGATTTGCATGAGAATTCCTCTTTAAGATTTTATTAGCTGTTAAATATTTTCTCACGACTATGGCACACAATGACTATGTTTTTACTCTTGTGAGTACAACGCGATCGTATGCAAGACGTATCAGGTGAAACAACAGTACTTGATGCCAGTTGAAGATCTACATTGTGGATTACACAAATATTCACAGGTGTGTGCCTATTGCTGCTAGAGGGACTTCGTTGCCGAGGTACTCGTAATTGCGACGACTCATTGTGAGGGCACTATCACAACCCCGCATGATTTGGACGCCCATGGTAATTCGTCACCCTTGGCGCCCGGCGAATAATTAACCAAAGGAGGCCTTTTACCTATTTCCCTCACCCTTCGCGCCCCCTCCTCCCGTTCCTTTCTCTCCACGTCACCATACACTTGCATGTCCTTAAAATACGCCTCCTGCTAATGAGTCACGGTTTGTTTTTCCTTAATTGCTCATATGTCACGGAGGACCTCTCGTTCTCTTCGTTCAATTCCTTCCTTTGTTTCCTCCGTGTAAGCATTCTTTAGTGATCCTCCCACACTACAATAATAATATCGCCTTAGACGACCGGACTGAGTAGGAGTCTTAATAATGGAAATAAAAAAATACCCTTCCTTTGGAGTTGTATTTCACAAACCAACTCGTGCAGCTGATTCCACTCATTTGTAACTCATAGAAGCATTTATTAATGAGTGATATTTGTAAAATGCTACTGATTAGTGGACGTATTCGGAAATATTTTTTGATAAAAACAGCAGTATCCCCACAATGTGAAATCGTATTGTGCATGTAAAAGTTGGTTGAGTTTTAAATTTATTAGTTCTAATGGGATTTTCACTTTTGAGAGTGGGAATTCGACGCATGCAATAGGGTGGCCCTTACAAAAAATGAAAAAATCTCTCGCTTCCACGCCATTTAGGGACACCTTTAAAGAAACTCCGCATTCTGAAATTACAAATAAATTACTAAGTTTTCGAAGTTTTTCTTAAATATTTTATAAACATAGCTTTCTTATATATTTTAATCTTAAAGTCCTAAATAGCTATAAAAAGTAAATGTTTTATTCTTTAAAAATTTAAATGGATATAAAATATTTTTTACGTGTTGCCTTTGCAAAATAAATTCTTTTGTAGCTTCGGGTACTTTTTTTATTTTGTATTAAAATTCAATAAAATACTGCTTTCTCTGTTCGTAGTCTTTGAGTCTGCTCTTGGAATGTGCCATGGGATACTGTTCGATATAGTTTCCTTTTTGTTTCTAATGCTATGTATCGGTTCAGGAAATCGAGATCACCAATTCTTCGCTCTAATACCTAATATCTCTTGGCTTTTTGCCAAACTCTACTTTGTCATTCGGCTTCCAGACGATTTCTAGAGAAGATAAAAATATTAAATCAAGGTGGTGATGCCACATTGCTTGCTGAAAACCGCTATTTAATATACCCGCATTTTAATTCATGCATATTAAATTTAAAACTTTAAATGCATTGCCTGTAATAAAATTTATTTGCGTGTAATGTGGAATTCTTGCTGCCCATCTGGTCCGAATAAAACTGCTTCCAAGAGAGAAAAATATTTAGCAAATACCTATTGACATTTTTCCATTGAATTATCGCTGTTCCAAGCTTCATTATTTTGGAATCTCACACTATTTGGTGGAATTAATTCCAGGAATTCAGAAAGATTATTTAAACCCTATTTCTGCAAATAAAATATTTAATTAATGTAATTTACTGTTTCTTTCATTGAGTACGGAGTATATTATTGCTGGGTTCTTCATTATTGATAAATTTAAAACATTTCTGGTGTCATCAGTTATTATATGAAGTATTTATTCGTAAGGAGCCTATAATACCGCATATGCTGAAAAGAAAATTATTCTATTCCTCTTTAAACGTATTTCTGGAGGCGTAATATATGCGACATTATAAACGCCCATAAAGCCTGAAGGAATGGAAATTTTATTCCTAGTTTCATTCCCGCCATACTCATTTTCATGCTTCCCCCTTTCCATCCAATTCCCTCCATCTTTTCGCACCTCACAAACCACCGATTCCATCTTTCCGCCGAAATCCCAAAGGCAACAGTCGTCCGCACCTGTCTCGTGGCGTCTGCATGGGTGAGGGAGAACGGGAAAAGGGGATCGGCAGGGGCGTGCGGCGTGCAAGCGGGTGTGACGGCACCTGTCCCTGTGGGCGTTTGAGGGAGGGAGGGAGGGTAGGCTAGAGGTGGTGCGCGTCAGGGCGGAGAGAGGAGAGGGAGAAGCAGATTTTGCTGGATGGAAGGGGGGAAGGTGGCGAGCTGCCGAGGGGGTTCTTCGGTCCCCTTCACAACTCCCCTCCTTCCCCTCATCTCGGATATGTAACGCGGTAGCAGCGTGTGCCACAGGGTTTGCCCTGTGCCCATCATCCTTTCTCACCCCCAATGCAAGAGAGAGGTCGGTAATAGCAGTCCGCTAGTTTTCCCTTTTTTTCCACTGGAAAGAATGAGCAGGAGGGTGTTTTGTCGGGCTCAAAGAGAGAATGAAAGAGGGATACGATGCGGGTGGTGAGGTGGAGTCGCCAGAAAATAAAGGCCCTGAGCCTTAAGTGCCCGTATAGTGGTGGGAGTGAGTGCGCTTATAATCATATTTCATCGAATTACGGGATGCGGAGACTGTGTGCACTTCCTACTCATGAATTGTTACTGGCGTATCCCTTCTGGTATCCCGAGAGTGCGCTAACATGTGGGCGGTTGTGATAGAGGCCTGGAGGCTCAGTAGTGCCAACTGTAACCATCATATTCATTATGTCTCCGACGATATTTATCGGTTAACATACATTTAACCAAAAGAAACAAAATAAAGTGGAAAACAAAATGAGCTTGATTCGGCGTCGGATTACAATTTATTAACGAAAAGTATATAAGGCAATTTAGAGTTGAAAATTGGAGTGTTTATCGACCGATTCTGTGGAAAAATATGGGCGTATATTCGTAAATCATCTACTATTATATTTTAATAAGAAAATTTGGAGATCTTCTTCATCAATTTATTTCTACCCATCAAATTTCCTACTTCTTTTTCACACCGGTATGTCCCAAAGGTGGCTTGTAGGCGATAACGTAGATGTGGATGTAAATTAGGCGATGGTGTAAAATGAAGAATTATGAGGATTACACCAGGGTTTATAATTAGCTGTTCTTCAAAGTCGTAATCTTTATGATTAGTTATTCGAAGCAATGAGTTGCCAAAGGGAAAGTACCGCTCAATAATTTATTAAAAACTCCAAGAGATGTTGATTATCTGAAAGTAGTAGATTTAGTAAGCCTCATCGCTCACTAGGATGCTGTTAAAGTTTCAGCTATATCGACTGCGTGGTTTCATTTTCACAGTAAGTGAAGCAACACACTTTTCTCTGTTTAGAAAAATGAGTTTAGTTCGATTATTAAACAGTCCTATTTAAGAGGCTGAACCCCGAACGTGATCAAAGCCGAGTTTGATGAACTTCATGGCACATGCTGTATTTGCTACTGTTTAGAGTTGGGTTAATGAGTTTAAACGTGCCCGTATATCCAATGCTGGACATCGTTCGAGACACCCGGTAGAATTCCTTGACTTCCTTCAAAATGATTGACAGAATCCACGATATTGTTTTGAGTGATCGACAAATCAAAGTTAGCCCAATAGTTGAGGCCATAGGTATATCACATGGTACAGTGTTTTCAATTTTGCATGAAAAATTGGGTGAGAAAAAATCTCAGGTTCCCTTCCGTTTACTCTCATTGGAGAATAAACGCAATCGTGTAGCCGATTCAGAGACTGGTATGGCGCTTTTCCGTCGCAAATCTGACAAGTATATGCTTCAATAAATAACTGTGGACGAAGCGTTGATACATTACTAAACTCCAGATCCAGGCAAAGGAACAGTTGAAACAATTGGTTTCCAATTGCAATCCGACTCCGGACAAGGCGAAAACAGTGAAATCGGCCGGCAAGGTGATGGCCACGGTTTTTGGGATGCACGAGAATCTTCTGGATTGATTACTTGCAAAAAGGACAAACGATAAATGGAGAGTATGATGCGTCGTTATTGCACCGGTTGAGGGAAGAAATCAAGAAGGAACTTCCTAAATTGGCAAAGAATAACTTTTTCCTCCATAAAGACATCGCACGGGTACATAAGCGTAGTCTCGACGGAGAAAATGTTGGAATTAAAGTTCGAAACATTAAAATATCCGCCGTATTCCTCAGATTAGGCTTTAAGTGACTATTTTCCATTTCCAGACTTGAAACAAGGCCTCAGCAGTAAACGATTTACTTTGAACGAGTAGGTCGTCGCTAGCACAGACGCCTATTTTGAGGACTTTCCGAAATCCTACAGGTACTTTTTGAACGACTTAAAAAGGTTGTAGAAACGCTGGGAAAGATTTATCGTGCTAAACGGAGATTTTTTGACAAATAAAAAAATACACACCCAAAATAACTTGTTTCTCTATTGTTTTATATTTTTTCATGTCTGGTGGGGCTTATACATGATGATGGGAGGTGGTCGTTTCAGGAACAAAACCCTTCTTTCAACAAAATGTATTCACGTTTGTATTTCAATCATTTAATTTCTTATGGTCAAACAGAGTTACTAGCAAGCGTTTATTTTAAAAATTGTCCTTACATGAAATAACTCCTGATTTTTAAAAATTTACTGTACTAATTCGGTTTCTATTGGACCTCATTCCAGAATCTCGTTTTCGCCAATTCCTTACTTTTCGGGGCGGGCCAACGGCCTAGTTATCCTTTCTGATCAAAGAGAAAAGGAATATGTACCGTAAAGGCTTTCGCACAGGAAGAGATAATTCGAAAGACAGCGATCGCACATCCTCATTATATCGATGCTCTGCAAACTTAAACACGGCGAGACTTAAGCACCGTCAAGCACCCCTAATACAATCGCCGATCCCTTACGCATTCATCCAATTACGATGCGACGTCATTCACTCTATGGGGAGGGATTCCGCCTCTGCGCAACTGCACTCTCGAGCCTCCTCCCTCCCCCACAACCTGCCCCTCTGTTCTACAGACCCTCCCTCCCTCCGCTACCTCCTGCGCTTCCCCTCTCCCACAGAGAATGGGTGACGGTTGATGAGGAGTGGGTGGGTGAAGGGTTTTAAGTTGGGGGTGGGGTGACTGGCCAGAACTACGCCGCCCATCCACAGGACGGCACGTGGCCTTTGGTCTGCATTCCAGGAGAAAGCACCCTCATTTAAGACTAATGAGGATTGACAGTAGCTATTGATTTTTTCACATCATCAGCGGTTATTAATCCGAAGTGGTTTGCTGCCGCTCCCCACTAAATTACTTCCTCAGCTGATCTCCTCTTCATTTCTTCACGACTCCTACTCTTGCACCTTACCAGAGTCTGCCAGAGGCATTTAATTCTCGTTCTTCATCGTCATTATTCTCATCACTTGTTATTTCCATGGTTAATTTCAAAAGACTCGAACATTGGTGTCCGATAAATTTGTCTTTTCTTCATTTCAGTGTTTTCTCAAATGTTTGCTTCTACCGCTCTTCGAAGGGGTTTCATTTCCATCGTTTCATCTCCCGTGAAAGCATATTTCCATTGCTCCCACTCTTATCTATACTGCTGCTGTCATGCCCCAACCACCATAGAAATAGCATATTCCTTATCTATGTTTAAGTGGGTGTTATCTTAGTTCCAAATTTCATTTGCTAATCTTAAACAGAATCTCTTTTTTCCCTGAGTTAATCCGCCTGCCTATTCTTTCTTGCTTCGTCTATAGCTGAGTTCATCAGCTCTAAGTTTTAAAGTATTTTCATTTGTTCATGTTTGTCTAGTGCATTATTCTGTTTGTCTTATACTCATTCACTGACTATTGATTTAAATGTCATCTACCTGCATGTTTTCCCCGAGGGTAAGCATTCCCAGTAAAATTTCGCGTAACCTCTTGAAAATGCTTGCTCATTCGAGACTTTTACCCATATCGCTAATCAATGCGATTAAAAATTCCAGTTCTACAGCAACAAGTAATTAATAATAGGTCAAGTTGCCTCAGTAATATATGGTTAGAGCTAGCTTTAGTAACGGATAATATTTGGCGATTTCTCCCATTGCTCTTCCATAGCGTTTTGTGTATCTGCATATCTTCTACAACACTAATTTTCACAATGGGGTGATCATAATTATTACGAAAACGAAATTACCCACCACACACACACTCATACTATTATGATTAAATGTAATCTGCCTGTTTAGGTAGGTTTTGTATGTACCCAACAACCAAATATTTCTCTTGATTCTCCTAACAAAACACACTTCAACATCCTATACTACAACAAAGTCTCTCTTCATCTCAATATACTTCCTTCCTCCCTTCATTCCGTCCAACATCCCTATCCTATTCCTGGCCCTGCCTCGTTTGCCTAACATATCCCAACAAATTTGAGGCAGAACTTCAAATATTCATTGTATAACAGCGTTAAACTCACACAATTTTTATAAACATAATACTTCATCCCGTTCCTGTAATCTTCGTTCTTTCACTCGTTCCAAACCTAGGATTTGCAAGAACCGTTTCGCACCGTCTATTCCTCTACGACAGCTCACGAAACAAGCAATTTTTCTCTGTATCTTCTGAAGTTATGTCCAACGTTAATGCACAAGGTCCGAAATTCTTGAAGAGTATTCAAAGTGGCTTAAAACCAACGCAATATGGCGCCAGTCCTTAAATTTTAAATAAAATTTCCCTACTACTTTTATCAGATATTCCTGTTATTTTCCCAATTGTTATTTTCGGTGTTAATGTGCCTCAAAATTATTTTCATAGACCTCCTATAACTAACTATCTGTCATGTCCTCTAGGTGTAAAAAGCCAACCACTCTAATCAACCCGAAGGTTAGTATGACAGACGAGGCTAGAACTCACCTCATACTAAGCCCAAAGAAATGTGGAAATCACACGCTGAGGTAGGGGTACCAATTCCTTTTCCTCTATCACCCATGGCTTCCCAGGGAAACCTAGTGCAGGGAAAATCACAGAGGTTGAGTGTAGCAGAGTGTGTCCTAAGGCGTAACCCGAAGTCGTACCAGCGCTCTCCGACGTATAGTGGTCAGAGGTTTATTTTACGAAATTGAAATTGGAACTGTTTCCACTCATTAATACAAATCGTGCTTATATATTGGTTAAAACTCAAGGAGAAAATAATTTATGTATTTTACTAATCTGCCGATGATTTGCATGTGTTCGCAAAATATTTCTCAGGCCGTGTGGTAGTGGATCGAAGGTTAATTTTTCATTCTAAGAATAGAGCGCTTGTTTTCTGGATTCACCCGATTTGTGTGTGCAATGGTCAACAACAACCTAGGTTTCGCAAGAGCTGCTATCTCGGAAACCGTGTTAGCTGTTATGAAAAATCTTTACCATGAATGTATAAATGGGAGTGACATGGGTAATATTCCAGTATTGTGGCACTTTTCATTCAGATGAGGACTTGTTAAATATGCTCTCTATAAATGGCACTATTTCCAATCACAACTCTTTTGGCATTCCTACTGGGATCCCATCAAATTCTAGGGAATTTCTAACTCTAATAACCTGCAGTTGTTTAAATAAATCTTACTGTTTATGATGACTTCGCTCAATGGTTCATTTATTTATTGCTATTTTTGGTTTGTTCTAAGCATATATTATTCTACTTGCTTTCAATATGTTTGCTAAGTCGTTAGATTCAGCTCCACTTCCCGTAATTATTTCGCCATTTTATTTCTCCAAATACTAATCATTTAGAAGTTCAATATTTCGCAATCTATAGGAAGTTACGCAAATGGGGAACAGTTATTACATTTATCCTAAACTTGACGTCCAAAAAATGAAATAATAATATGGACGAATAATATAATAATAATATAATATGGACGAAGAATATGGAATTTGTTGGGAGGGAAGGGGGATGAAAATATATGAAGATCGAGGCAGTTAATGTCTAATATTGAAACCTGGGCAATTCCAAGTATCTAGGAGCCATTTATCAAAAAGTAATCAAAATTTTACGTAAAGAAAAAATTAAATGTACCTTTTAAAGTGGTTCATGCCTTAAGAACCTGATCTCCCACTCTGAAGACAAAATTTCCAAAAACAAGAGGAGTGGAGTGTATGAATTAAAGTGCTTGGAGGTGAGAAGGACAGGACTCTGCCCTTCTCTTCCTTGAGAAAGGTGGCGTAGACAACCGGCAACTCGAAACCTTGTGAGATTCTTTTCCTTTTTTGTGGAAAAATAAAAACAGGGGGCTGTAACATAACTTCCTTTTTAATAAAGCAAAATAAGTTGAAGTATTCGCCATGATAATCAATACACTTTTGCATACGTTCGAACCAATTTTTGTAACAATTTTTCCACTCTGATTGAGGTACCTCCAAAACATGGCTTTTGAATGCATCAACGGCTTTTTCAGGCGCCGAAAAAGGTTGGCCACGCAGTTTTTTCTTGATAAACGGGAATAAAAAGTATCATTTGGTGCTAATTCAGACCTGTACGGAAGATGACCCGTCAATTCGAAGTTTTGGTCATTCAAATAGGTAGTTGTTTCAGCCGATCTGTGAGAGATCTGTTGCATTGTCATGATGAAGAATGACCCTTCGTTGCCACTTCTTTTTCCGTATTTCATCAAGCACTTCTGGCAAACAAATGCTCATGTACCATTCATAATTCACGGTTCTACGTTGCTCTAACGGTACAATTGCCACATGTCCAGTAATTCCCAAGAAACAGGGTTCATCATCATTTTCTGCGATGTGCTTCGTGCACGAATCACTTCTGTTGGATTTGGCTCGTCTTGGAAGACCCATACAGTGGATTGCTATTTTGCTTCGGGCTCATACGAAGAACTAAATTAATCACGTCGGAAGGCGGAGGGCACGAATTTTCATGCAGTGTATCGCAATATAAGTACAGTAGTAAAAAACACTGCTTAACAGGAAAACTATGGGTTTGGGAAAACTGTCGGGAAAATTACGGCTTTTTTATTTGTTTCTACGTAAAAAGTACTATTAGGAACTCACTATTTTATGTTTTATATATATGTTTTAATTAGTGCTATTAAATAATTAAATATAACCCTAATTGCCAGAGGGCGATGCATTAATTAATTTATATACCTAATACAAAGTATTGGCGGAGCTTGATAAAAGTGAAACTAGCACACATTTTGATGTGTGTTTTTTTGCCAACAAAGATATACAGATGCATCACATTCCTCGTTTTTTTTAGGCCAGAATACACCTCTATTTTCTGTAGTGTCACCTACTTATATGGTTTTTATAAGTCATAGAATTATTGCTCACTGTCTGATCCGTCGCACTGTCGAAGAAAGCCATTATTGGAAAGTAAATAACTTAGCACTCTTCCAATGCAGAAAAGAAATTTTTAATGATACACGTATTTCAGCTTTACATCGTCACACAATCACTTTATAAACTAATGCATAGCTAGGTGAGTGAAAGTGAAGTAATTGGAATCAAGAATGACACTTGGACCGCATTTGGACTCAATTTGTATCCTTACTCAGGCGAAATGGTAATGCATTGTAATCAGTATGAAAAAAGGAAAAGGACAAATATTTCTGTCACCATTATCTTTCAATTGTCATTTCGAAATGTGTTGTCACCGCTCTAGCCCGGTTTCTTCACTAAATGTCCTGCATCGTTTCGCTCTAGTAGAAATGAGCCCATCGTCTCAGCCGAATGGGCTCCTTCCATGGATGTCTGGCGCACTGAAGGTCGTCAGCCCTGGAGGGCCGTGAGGAGTGCGGTGATTGACGCTGTTAGCTGGCCGCGACGGGGCTCATTGGAAACGTCCCGCGACTTGAACGATCGCTCCCACATGGCCCCTCCAGGCCGCATGCAGCCCGGCCCCTTCGACATGAAAGATAACGATCTGGTAAAAAATACAGCCTTTAAAAGGGCTTGTTTGAGACGAGTTCCAAACGTTAAATGGATCTCCTGCGGCTGCTCTTCTGTTCTGGCCAATGGTCTTATGTCCGGGACCGACCTCGCACATGGATGCTGCAGTTGCGACAGAAATCCTTTATGGAGCTGAGCTCACGATCGGAATTTATCCCTACCGACGGAGCAAATTATAAGTATAATAAAATACTAGCTTAATTGACTACTGCCAATGTCAAAATTTGAGTGCTCAGATTTCATTAAAAATGGAAATATTTCTGTGGCGATAAGGTTCCAGAAAAATTTTAAGCTATTAAAAAGGATGTTTAATTTGAATAGTGAATTGCTGTCAAAAGCAATCATATTGATCATTGTTCGAGACGTCTTTTCGAATGAGTGTTCATCAGATCCCAATTTTTCACGGAGCGGAATTTTGCTCTCAAGCGAACATATGACACAACTTGATTGCAGGGTTTTTTTTGCGAGAATCGCCAGGAGAGAATTCTAAGGATTTTTTCTATCTTCCTGGAACGTGTAAAAAGTTTACTGAATAAAAATCTTTTCACACACTTTCAAATCACTTTCCGTTCATTTCCAGACATTCTCTACCCATAATTTCGCGAAAAATTAGTAGGAGATTTTTTTAAACAAACTGTGGGGCCATTCCATCCGTGGCCCGTTAAGGGATGAACAGAGAATGACACAAGACACACTCTATCTCTGTCCAGAATAAGCAGGCAGGGGGTGAGGAGGGGAAGGGAGAAAATGGAAGGGAAGTGAGGGAGGGATAGTGTGATGGCGTGGGAGTTGATGAATGGGAAAGGATGGTTTTGGTTGGCGAGGAGACGAAATATGGCGAGGAAGCAAGAAGGTGGGGGGTGCGCGGCTAAGTTCTTGGGCGTAGGACCGAAGGACGCCCACAATTCACCAGCGTTGGGTGTTGACTGGCGGGCACACTGCCCTTTATCAACTCTTCATCTACATGGTACAGTGAATGCAATCGCTCAGCAGTATGGCGGGGAGTTATTCCACGTTAGGCTTTCGCCTTCCACGGAGTTTTCTTTTAAATTCTGATGCCGGTTGGCTTTCAAATATAGTTGCTTAAGGAGCGTTTCGTGGGTCTACTTAACAATCTCGTCTTTGTGATATTCCCCGGGAGTGAACTTCAAAATGCTCGACGCAACAAAAGATCACATTTGAGCCAAGAAAAGCTTACTGCATACGCAGCCACATAGGAAATCAGCCTTAGTACAAGCAGTAATCAGCCTCGTATCGTCGAATGTCCGTGAAAAACTACACATAACGACTGGCATATAGGACGATAGGAAATAGAAAGCAAATGTATGGTGCAGAAGATGACAGTAACGAGGGTTAAAATCAGTTTTACATCATTGTACTGCATTAGTGTTAACTTTTACTCCATTCATGTGAGATTGTTATTTGTGTCTCTGATAAAATCGGAGTCATTTACAAAATAAGGCTCGTGCATGACTACGCTACATACGTCCGTAAAAAATAATTATCCTTGCACCGGCGATGGCAAATATTCTGGTCCTTGGTATGTGAACAAATATTAATTGTACACCTGATTGATTTATACTTCGTATTTCTCATTTCAAATCAATTCACAATCAAAAAAGTCGATACGCAATTGGTTTTTTAGTGTGTTGTCAACATCTTCAAAAATCGATCTGTATTAACTTTGTAAAGTTTGAGTTTCATTTTGTTTTTTTGAAATTTTGATCCATAATTTAAATCTTCGGACCCCAAGTGGTGTACTCCATAATCATTATATCTTTTCTTAGCTCATTATTGCACTTTTAATAGTCTAGATGGTCTTCATTGTAATTTAATAAAGTATTAAGGCAAACCAATAATAAAAGGATCCCTTACGCAAGCTGTATATTTAAAGTGTGGTTTACCACCGGCAATTGGTCCGAATTCGCCTTTTCTTGGCTAGGGTAGAGGTTACCCAGAGAAGAGCAATACGGCATGTGAAATTAAGACATTCAGCTCCTTTTCCTGTACCACCATTCAGTTTTCCACGACGCTATAATGATTAGAAAATATCATTCCGTGGATTTTAGATACGTTTGTCTAAAGGAACGATCTGAGATTTGAGCTAGGAATATTCCGCTCAGAAGTTAAATAAACACTCTCATCACTACACAATCATGCTGCTAGTAGGAGTGTGTGAGAGATTTAAATATTTGGGTATGTAGCTTGTTGTGCTTGTCCTTGTGCAGCTGGTGGTTCCTCAAGAAGTTATGGCTTTCAGACAATACCTCTGGAGTAAAACTGCAAGTGTTCAGAGGCATCGTTATTATTCTAATTGAAGCGTAGTGTATAGTTACCGAATCCTCTATTGACTTAGTGAACACACCTTAAAATGAGGCATAGAAGAAAGAAAAGTGTAAGCGTTGCTGCTAAGAATATGTAGCCATTTATAAAGTTGTCTGCATTAGTTTTAACTTTAGATTATCAGCTAGCTTTAGAAACCGAAAGGTATTATGAGATCGTCTATGCCCATACTCGTTGAATATTTCGCTTTTAAAGCCGTCTTTATGGCATTCCCAAAAAACTATTGTTTGTGGTCCCCAATCAGAAAAAATATTGTCTATTAACCTGAATGCCGCTCAATTACTTCGTTTTTCACGGGAAATGACTGCCTATTTCGCTAAAAAATTAAATAATATTTAGGAACCGACTCTACTGCTTAACACCTAGACAGGTGTTCAACGCTTAGACATTAAAAGTCATGGAATAATAGTAGGCCCTGTCCTTCCAAAATAAAGAAAGTTTTGTAAATTAATTCTTTTAAGCGTGAAACTTCTGTGGTTATTGAAGGAAAATACTCTTAAAAATCCACCTTTTCGCTTCGGTACCTTGAATAGTTCTTAACATTAAGGAAGAAAATGAACTTGTGTACTGGAAATTCACATCACTCTTTCTATTTTCATATGCTATAAATCGATATTTCATATTAAAGACTCTCAATTACGACAACAAGGAAAAATCGTGAAATTGTTTGCGGCCACGTACCTCTAGGGTGTGCGACAGGGGTCGATTCCAAATCAGGCATGCAATATCAACATTTTTTGTTGCTGACATAAATGTATTAGTTACCTATGCATTTCAAATAACATAAATATGTTTCCCGACAGATGCAGCGCTACAAATTCTTAGTAAAATACTTTTCTTTGCACACAAGACAAGTTGCACTTACAAAGACGAGTAGGATAAGTATAATTTAGTCCCATGCTGGTAAGTTTTACATTTAAAGGACTGATTTGATGCTGGTGTGTTCCAGTCCTGTTAAAGGAGGTTGATATTTTTGATAGCTTCTAAGTATTCAGAACTTTAGCCTTATACTTAGGCAGATGCTAATAAAACCAACACTCAAAACAATCAACGCCGCAAAAATGTACGTTCCAAATTTGTCTTAATAATGTGGACTTTGTGAACGCTTAACCTTCAATTTCGCATCCCATGATTTAATTTAAATGGTAAATTGAATGCCGGATTGTAGGTTAGGTACGAGGAAAACATAACTGATTCTAGAGACGTGATTACGACCTAGGTAAAAACGTGAAGTGGTGCAATTTTTGTCCATTCAATATTTTATGAAAATTGATCATACTGTTCGCCATCTTAGTTTCCATGAATATCACTAAAAGGAGAAATCATTATGATAATTTTAGAATGGCGCCAAAAACCTGCCGGGAGTACAGACCCGCGAAACCACCGAACGTTAATCATAACTTTAATCGGCGATGCCAGGAAACCAAGTGATGTTTAGAAAACTTTCGAGTTTTTCATCGTTTTGAGTTCAATGTTTCCCTCGCGTGCTTCGCTCCTGAAGAAGCTTCCTTCTAAGCTAGATTGAACTGAATTGAACCACATAAAATATAGTCAGTTAAATAACCTACCTTTTGGCAGTGAATTCTTCTCGGGATTTCATCCGGGTAGTCTCCTCCATCTCCATCGCTGCCATTAGGAGGAGATTACCCGGATGAAATCCCGAGAAGAATTCACTGCCATCATCCGCCGGGGGAAATTGAAGTCCTATACAACCTACCTTTTGTTTTTCAATAATTTTGAATCTATAGAAAAATACATTTTTTCACTTATGCTATCATGAGTTCACGAAGGCGGCATGCCTTCGTGTTTGTTCGTTTTATACAAGGTGGTAAACTAGAAAGAAACGTCAGCTCAGGAATTTGACAGCTTTCTGTCTCACAACCCGGCTCGGATCTGTTCATTTAATATTTGTTTATATCTCTTCTGAATACCGCTATTTATGATTGCCTTTAATGAACTAGGTTCAATTTGTGAATAATTTTGAAGGAAACTAACCTATAGTACTTGTTATTTCCAGTAGTGTTCAGAAAACTAGCGTAACGCATGCATAGAGACCATAATCAGTTAAATGTAAAAATATGTATGCAAAGGTTGCTCATTATAAAAAGTAAAACAACAAAATACGGGCTTATTTACTGCAAGTTAAGAGTTTATAAGAACACTGTAGTATAGAGAGGGAAAGATTTCGAATATTAAACGGTATTTGATTTCTTAGGAAAGGGAAAACATATTTAATAATATAAGAGGTCTGTCCCAAAAGTAGTAGGACTGGCGCGATTGAAAAAAATGTATTACCAGAATGATACCTTCTCCCAAAAGTCTACGAAGTAACGCCCTTGTGTGTCCGCAAACCGATGCCAGCGGGTTTCCCACGCTTCGTACGCTGGAAGGCGACCACTGAGATTCAAGAATGGCATAAAAAGTAGTATTTGACAGCAAATATTTCTGAAATAACTTGTATAAAAATCCTGTATCATATAGCAAAAATAAATGACTACGTTACTTCAAAAATGTTATAAGGTTTCTAAAATTTTCTAATTTTACTTTAATGTACATCTGTATAGGCGTGGTGCTCTACAGTCTACCAATAGGATAGGGGCAAGGGTAGATTTGTCCTCGGTATGAATTTGCCGTAGTAAACTCTACCTAACAGTTCTTAATTATTGGAGAATACATAAAACGCAAAAAAGGATTTTAATTGAAGTTATATGTAACTTCAAATAGATTTCAGTATTTCTGTATTTAATATTTCTCGCTATTGCTAATATAGAGTAAGATTTATTTAAAATTACTAGAATAGCATTTCTAAGAGAATGATAGTTGTTACATTGGTGCACTCTTCCATCGCAGGTGGGAAGAAGACAATTTAATTTTGCCCGCTCCAAAATATCTCTTTCAAATATTAATTTTAAGACTATAGCATTATTGGGTTCATAGGCAATTTATCAACGATTTCCGAAAAGAGGTTTTCCTTATCTTTTCGCCGATGATCGACAGTCATTTCCTTATATTCTCTTCCTAACTTAATTCTACTCATGAGTCACATTGGAGAGTTAATCGCAGTATCATTTTACATATCTAATTGCACCCTATTCACCTGATTTACAAATTCTGATTTAACTCCAGTACAATGCAACAATCTCAGAGAGTAAAAATCATTCGCCTTGACCGGGATTCGAACCCGGATCCCTCGATATCCGGCCGAGTGCTTTAGCCAATTAAGCTACCGAGACGTCCTCTTACACTCTGAAGTCCGGGTTCGAATCCCGGTCAAGGCGAATGATTTTTACTCTCTGAAATTGTTGCATTGTAATGCACACGTAGCGGATGACTCCGTTAAAGTTACTGTTGCGGCATCTCCCGCAGTTTCTTTGAAATTTAACTCCAGTATTAAAACAACCTAATAAAATCTATAAGCATCTCAAATGCAAGATGCATATCCTAAGCGAGACATAATATTTAACATGATAGATCTCTTTCATCTTCTCAGCAGATTTACTCAGTACACTTATGGCTTAATCAAAAGCTTGGGCAAGGCAAAAAAGGCTATAAAATCGCAGCCTGTGAAAATGATAGGAAGGGAAGGTCGGTAATTACTTTGAGCAAATAATTTTGGCTATGGTTGGGTGAGAAAGATGCTGGGTCCGGAGAAACAAGCCAACGTCGTCATAGGAACCCCACCTCCTTTGGTCTCCCCCATCCCCACGCGGGTCGATAACTCTCCCCCATCATACACATCCCCTCTCCCCACCCCTCTCGCTATCCCTCCCTGCCTCGGTTAGGGGGATGGACCATTCACTCTCCTATACAGAACTTCGCTCCCAACCATCACCCCTCTCCCGGTACCTCATCCCCTTCCCCGCGCCCCTCCCTCGGCCCACCTTGGTCCCTATCAACCGCGGTCCCAGCACTCGCCCTCCGCCGGCCAAGTTGCTACTGGGCACTGGCACGCGCCACTTCCCGGGAAGGGCCCCGGTGACTCCCGAGTAATTAATTGAAGTGGATGTTCAGAACGCATCAAGGCAGAAGAGTCGCAATTAACATCGTACTAACAGTTATCTAAATCTATTTGTTCCGTCATATCTCTCATTAGTGATTCTATCAAAAAATCTAGGTCTTGTGGGATACATGTATACGTAGATGGATGAACTTAGGCATTAAACCAAGCCGTCATCACAACTTTTTCACCGGTTATTACGACGTATTATGATTATTGCATAAATCGCTACACCTGAAAATATTATTTCGTGCCTATATTTCTCTTGATTTCTCATTTCCTCTACAACTAGCCTGGAATTGAAACAAGTCATTCTCATAGCTTTTTAGTGGTTCTTTCAATTTATCGTAAAATTTTTCCTCTCTGAATGTCTAATCTGATGATAAGATTCCCCTCTTAAATTCTATATTCTTCATCGCCACAATGCAGATGTTTTCGAAAGAAAAAGCGTTTTTGACTTCTGTAAAAGCTACGTGATATTCATTTACTTAATCCTCGAAGGCATTAATTCCAGCCATTTGTCAAAAAAATCTCCTGGAAACAGCAACCATAATGGGAGCCGTCACAAAATTGTAGCCATTGTGTTATTAAATTACGGATGTTTCTTGAAAGTACATAAGTTACTTAGGTCGAAAGAAAATGTGGAAAGCAAAATCGAATCCAGAAAAATGACATCCAGGCATACCTAGTTATTTAATAGAAACGATATTATTTGGTAAACGATATCATTCGGTTAATATATTGGTTTGGCATCTAATTTTTCATCCATCGACTTTTTTATATGCCCCTAATATTTGCTTCGGATATCTTTCACATTGGGGGTTTATTCTATAGTTCATCCTGCCTAATTATTATTCTAAAACTGACTTAATCGATCCATGGTGCCTAAAAATATCATCTAAGTTGATTTTAATTCTCCTTTGTCACCGAATATCCAATATTTCCATTCTAAAGGGTTCGTCCGGAAAATAAGTGTACTGAGCTCAGGAAAAAAAAATTATTACACTTTTACATATCTTAAGCTAATATTCTTCAAAATAGGACCCTTGTGAGTCGATACACTTGTTCCAGCGGCGTTCGGAAGGAACGCTGGAACGCTCCCGTGAAGGCATCATCGGGAACCTCTCGAAGACACGTCGTCACGGCCTCTTTGACGGCGTCCAAAGTCCCGTATCGCGTTCCTTTCAAACTCCTCTTTATCTTCGGGAACAGAAAGAAGTCCGGTGGTGCCAAGTCCGGGCTGTAGGGCGGGTGCGGCAGCGTTGCCACGCCGTGCATGGCCAAGAAGTCCGACACGACAAGCGCGGTGTGAGACGGCGCATTGTCGTGAAGCAGCCGCCAGATGTTTTTGATCGCTGGCCGGACGCGGGCGACTCGTTTTCGAAGCCTGTTGAGCACTTGGACGTAAAATACAGCATTTACAGTTTGTCGTTCAGGTACAAATCCGTAGTGGACGACTCCCCTTTTGTCAAAAAAGACTTATTTGTCAAGACACTTATTTTCCGGACGAACCCTGTATCCTTTCGCTTCTTGTCATTCTCTTTCCTTCATTCCCATAGAAGGGTATGTTTGAAATAAGTATTTACAAAATTTCAGGTTGATTCTGCTGCCTTTTTGCAGCCTTTTCTTTTTGTAGTTTGCATTCTTTCCCTTGGATACTCTGCCAATTATTTCCTCCCATCTTTGCTGATTCTGGTTGCCAAAAAACATTCATCATTCACTTCTCTTAGATGATGATTCTCCATTGTAATAGAGGTAGATTCTCTTCTGCCATTTGAAAATAAGTACCTAAAATATGATTTATTTTCTTCTGCCACATGCTTTGATATTTGTTTTGCTCTTGCTCATCTTCACGCGATACTAATTCATCACTTTCTCTCTAAAGCTGAAAGGAGTCGATATAGAGAAAAAGGGAGATGATTCTCTTCACTTCGAAAGAATGCATAGAAAGAGAGATGAGCCAAGTGTGGATAGAAAATATAACATACGCATATTAAGCACAAGTAAGGTACTTCTTGATCATGCTTGAGAATTTCGCACGGATGAAGTTTCCTACAAAAGTATTAAAATATCTCCATTGGAATGGGTTATATTATTTAAGTGTCCTGGGGGATGACAATGGAAACAAGAGTGTGAAGAAGGAGCCTTAGGATCACGTTGAGCTGCGGGTTACGAGTTACTGACCAGTTAGTTGGGGCCTAGTGATAAGCTAGTCGAACCGAGGGGAAATATGAAAGGTGAGAAGATGGGACAGAGAATGAGGAAACTGAAGCCGTTTCGATGCCAATGGTATCTTCATCAGGCAAAGCAGCTTCAATGACCGCTTTCAAGAAGTGAGAAAATGTGTTAGTAAGATGGGGCGCGATCTTGGAGGGCATCAGAAGGAACGAAGGTCGTTGGTGTGTGCACGATAAGACGAAGGATGGGGGTTGTTGCAGTGGTGGTTGTGAAGATGGTGAAGTCACGGAAACCATTCACTTAGGCTATGTCGTAGATTCTCTATAAAAATATTCACTGATAACAATGAGTTAAAATATTTTTAATATACAGACAATTTTCTCAATAAAATTTGTCGGTTACGTTTCCTCCACCTTTCATCTGATTATTCGTAAGTATCCAGCAAATGCTTTTAATCTAGGGAAAAGATTGTAACGTTAAATATATATATATATATATATATATATATATATATATATATATATATGTATATATATATGTATATATATATATATATTATCATGGTTAAAAATTAATCAATTTTCTTTAATTCATTTTGATTGAATAAAAGAATGTGTACTTCTCCACAAATTGAATGAATTTAAAAATGCCAACATTTTCCAGGTGTTTTACAAAAGTAAGCTTTGACAATAAAGGGTGTCAGATGTTAGAAGAGGGATTTCACTTCAACAATATTTAATTTATTTATCTGTCTATCTTCCTCTCTCCTTCTCTTTGAATTTAAGATTGCTTACTTTGAGATCTGTGCCTTATTTTATTTTAGTTTAACCACTGGTCTTTCATCTTTTCTGTTCGAAACTTAGCCTAATTTATTATTGATTGCTTGTTTTTCTATTGCACGCATTGTTTTCGTAGGTTATTCGGTTACCCGTAAATTACTTCTTTCTTCTTAATTTTCAACTTGCATTTCTTTGGTCTAATATTAAATCGATTACTTAAACGTTTGACAGTAAATTTCATGAACTGATTGTTTCACTTTCGACTGAGTTGCAGAGATTTTATCTCTGCGACACCATATCTACTTTACAAATAAATCATGTCGTGCCAAAGGATTCAACAAAGGGCTTACCTAAAAGACCTTTTACTCCTCACCGAACGACCTTTTCCCATTCCATTTCCCATCCGCCGTCCCCCACTCACGGAACCCACCCGCCCATCCCAAACCACTGCTCCCCTGGAACTGGCGGAGGGAACCACACTGGATAGAGGGAGATGCACGGCGGCGTTTGGAGTGGGTGGGCGGGCTGACTTTGAGATGCTTTCCTTTCCCCATTTTGGCACAAAACCGGTCGCCATTAGAAGCGGAGGCTCTTTTTAAGGCCCTCTCTTTCTCCTTCGCCCGTGGCCCGAGACGTGCGGACCGGCTGTGAGCACGACTCCGTGACCATGTACGTACGCATATGTGTGTGTATATGGAAATAGGCAAGCGCGGTCATGGGTACAAAGTAGGGAGGTTCTGCCCATTTAAATGGCGCAGATGCGCAGGCCTCTGTCCCAATGGCCCTTCAATAAGGGATGGTTTTGTTTTTAAGTGGAAACCAAGAATGTATTTTGCGTTTCTTCCGGGAAGCCCATCGTAAACATGGTAGCATAATGTTTCCTGGTTTGTTGTCACCTTTGGGCATGCTGTTCCACTTCGGCAGTATCATTTGGTTGGAGGGCTGTTTTTTTGCATTCGGCGTATTTCTACATTGGAAGAGTAACGGTTTGGCTTCAATGGCGTTTTTCAGTCTATCTTCATGGAAGTAGTCCATCTCCTTTGAAGTCAAGTGTCTTTAAACACTGTTCGGCAAGTTCAATGCTAACGTGGCATTTGAAGGTGGTGACATAACTATGTATTTTAAGGTGATTTTTCCTTTTTAAATTTGACTTGAAGGAAATTATTTTTTAGTGGTTTTAATTTTCAGTTAGGTCGTATCTGTTAGAAATAATTCCGTTCCATTGATATGTTCGATTGTAACTAATATTAATTTATATTTGTTGTATCATGATAAATATTAATTGAAATTTGTCTTCAGTGCGACTTAGATGAATTAGGCCTCTCGAAAGAACTCGTAATTTAATTTCAAATATTAACTAATACAGGTCTAAGTCATGGCACGTATAATTGATGTTAACGTCATTTATTTAACTGACATGCCTTATTTCTAAATGACAATTGTAAAAATTTGACAACGACATGCATCGAAGTCTTCTGGGGTTCAAGCTGACTGAACTTTCCACTGCGTAAAAACCGATGTTTTTTATGCTGATTATTTTACGTTATGCTTTTGCGTTGTTTAATTAATTTTAGGTTGTCTTACATAAGTGGCACTTAAATATTAAGGTTTTAATTTTCCATTATTAGACTTTTAAGTTATCTTCAACCTTGTTAATGTTAAACTTTCCATATGTGACTACCTCTCTTCTCTCATAATACCTCATAATGGTACTTCTACTACTGCATAAACCTCATCGTAATGTTTCCCCGCCGGCCAACTTATTTACTCAATTTTTCTCCATTGCTAACCCCCAAAAATTCCCAATCCAATCTTGTCCTCTCACTGAAAAGATCAGGTTCCATGTTTTTCACAACAGAATATTAAATACCACTTTTAATATTAGCTTTTTTTTACTTTGAATACATTTACTTTAATATACTTTATGTATGTGAGTCACGGTAGTCCAGGGGTTGAGCGTTAGAGGGCCCGGGTTTGATTCCCGGGCAAGTCTCTCTGAGCACTTGCAGCTTCACCTAAGCCATGTTATTTTTCGGGTACCAGATCTCCCTGGGAAACCATAACCGGCACAGGGCCTTATATGTGAATTTAAAACGCTGTTTAGGGGCTCAGTACTGGCGGAACTCTATCATCACTTACCAAACCGACCTTAGGGTTGATTACTGTGTATATTGTTTTATATTCGAGAGTTTGATGCTCTCCATTCTGTTGTTAATTTTTCATTCATGTAAGGGTGATTACATACATTAATGAAAAGGTAGGTTTTAGGTAGTTCCTCAATGGTATTTAGTACTAAGTGTTGTGAAAATTTTCTTTTTCTTTGTCCTGAATTTTCCTGTTTACATTTCTTCGTAACTTCTGCCTGCCTTCATGCTGTCTAGAAATCCCACTCTCTCCTCTCCTCTACCACGCTTACCCAATGTTTTCCCCTTTACTACATCATTCAACATTTCAATACTTTTCAACATTTTCTCTATTCACTCTCGCTACCTTTTTCGTATTTCCTCCAGTAATTTCCTCTCTCACTCACTAACATACTTATGAATTTTTATGGTTCTCATTAGTTTTTACTCCGCTTTAATCTTCAACCCCCCTTTAACCCACTTTGGCACTCACCTACTCCTCATAAGCCTTTTGAATTTTAAATTTTATTTCACGACAGATAAATTATGATCCAAATCTGCATCCGTTCTCGGGAAGTTAAGTGAATTGATGACACTGTTTCTAAATCCATGTCAAACCATTATCAAATCTATCTGCTACTTATTTTTTCTTCCGGAATCTACCATGTGTTACCTGTGATGATAATTGAGAGAGGTTTTTGCCAATATCAAATCCCTTGACTTAAAAACTCAGCATATAGCTGTTCATTACGATGTATTTATTAAAATTTAAACCTATTATTGTGACTAATATTATTGTGTGAGCCTGTCCGTTAATTCGATAAATTTTAATGCCAAAAGCTCAACGTACATTAAGACTTACTTTATTTAGACTCATTTTTTCTGCTTAAAACTGACTGGTAATATTATGGCCTACAATGAAGGAGAATATGCACGCTGATAATTATTAGAATAACATGAGCATTAATCCTCAATGCGAAGATTGATTTCACACTATCTCTCTCGTCACTTTTCATGGAGTTCTGGCGCGTCAATACTCGTTCTCGCTATGGTTTGATTTAGCGCATTGTCTAACAAGTGTTAAAATTGCAGCCCTTTCTGTAATATTGGTCAAAAGTAATCAACTTTCGTTAAGTGCAGAAATAAAATTTTCCCTGCGGCCGATGTTTTAGGAGAATCCTTGAGAAGTTCTTACAGAGGTGGACCGGCAAAGTCTGTCGGACCAATCACGGTGATAATACCCCAGTTAGAGCCGCTCCGCCCAAGGCTTATTCCGCTGTGGCGGAAAACAAACACCTCTCATAGAATCGCTTCATCGAAATAGGAAACTTAAATGAGAACCAGTTGAGTTTCTCGCCACCAGGAAAATTGCCTTGGATAGTCATGCAAGATAAAGATGGCGAATTGATCCCTATCCACCTAAATGCTAAGATGGGAATGCTCATTCAGAATTAACGTCTCGTTAAAGGAGAGATTCAGAAAAACCCAGTTAAACTGTTCTCCCAGGGAGAACAGTTTAACTGGGTCGAATGAACGCTATTACGTACCATATAAGCGGCTTATCCCAATCCCATCGTTATAAGACAGTATTTTGAGTTTCATTCACATTGACATTGTGTAATAATGATCTAACGCCTTACATGTGAATGAAATCCACATTAAAGACTGATTGAGCTTGAAAAGCCTTCCTAGACCAACATGCTCGGTTTTGTTTCTTTTCCAGAAACGATCTTTGACCCTTGAGAAAAGTATCACGAGGTAAGATATCACGAGGCGCTCTCTTTTGAAGCGCAGGAATAGAAAGAGTTCCTTTTATCTCTGAGCATTAAAATTGAACCATGTGTATTATTTATTTTTTGTCGAGTACCTAAACATTATTCCAATTGGTTTGATTTAAAGTATATCATTAATATCCACACCTAATGCAAACCGATACACCTTACCTGTCACCTTATAAATACTCGGAGATAACAGCACAGTTCTACTATTATTGGCATTTTCTTAATCAATGCTTTTTTTTAAATTATCATATACATATATTTCGACAACTTATACCACTTAATATGAATCTCTACTTCATATAGGATGAATTTAAAAAGGGACAGAATGATAATGGTTTTGTGAGGGACTACTTTCAACGAGAACACTCCACACGATGGTGAAAAACCTACAAATCTACGCAAATCTCGTTTATGACATAATGAGTCTCCTTCGCACTAGTTTTGATAGTGTACGATCGACCTTCGGTGCATCTCAGGGAAGTGTAATCGGTCCCTTGCTCTTCTTGATTTTTGTTTAGGATTTGAATCGAAAACTGTAAAATAAGATTAGTTTTCGCGGGTGACATGGGGATTTACTTTCTTTGAGAAGAATCTTTGAGGAAGAGGATCGATTAATACCAATAAGGAATATAGATTGTGTTTCCAAAGTATGTACGCAATGGGAATCAACTCTAAACCATAAAAAAATGTTCATTGGTAAATATCTTTAAAAGATGAACGGGATTTGTTCACCGACATTTTACAATTGACCTACAAGTAGTATATACGGTAAAATACGTAGATGTAACTATAACTGAAGGCATATCATGGACCCCCCCCCCACATGCGTAAAACCTGCAGAAAAGCAAATAAAAAATTGGAATTCATCAGGCGCATTGTTGGCAGGAGTGAATATTAGGTCAAGGAACGTTGCTCTCATGAGGCTCCATTTAGAACATGCATGTAGTGTATGGATCCCGACGGCCTCATTCGGGAAATTGAGAAGGTTCAACGCGGGGCGCCCCGTTTCGTTGAAAACTGTTATGACAAAACGAAAAACGCCAAAGTAATGCTTTTCGGGTTGGGTTGGGAATCAATAAAACAAAGGCGTTTTAATACTAGGTGGAACTATTAAATAAATTCAGAGCTGCTTGTTTCAGCACCGAGGTCTCGTCAATTATTCGCAAACCAACATACATTGGTCGCTTGGATCATGTATGTAAAATTCGGGAAACAGATGGCCAGAACTAGCAGACTCAAGGACTCAATTTTCCCTCGGACAATACGGAATAGCAAAAATTCCACTTGCCACCCACAGCGTCTAGGGAATAATTAGTTTTACATATTACTTTTGCGGTATTTCTTCATTATATGGTACGTACGTTATGCATCTCACTGCCCTTCATTGAAGGAGATGTCCACAAAATTGTGAGTTATCTACAGAGCGATTAATCCACTTCTTACTAGATGGTGTATTCTCCCTATATTGAAGAACCCTTTAAGAGATACTTCGTTGCTTTATGCATATTTTGTTATCCAAATTTCCACCCTTATGATTATAATTCCTTTCAATTTTGAAATGATATTCTACAAAAAGTAGGACGAAAGGATATTAAAATATTGGAAAGCATCGAGAAAAATAGTTCCAAGCTAAAACATCTACCAAATTAAAACATCTACAATTAACTAAAGGATCGGTTTCATATTATGTGCATGTTTTAGTGTAGGTGGACGGAAATAGATTCATAACTCCTTCATTATAGGCGCCAACATGAAACCTTTTAAAAATATTCAAGCGTAGAGTTCACATTTTAGGGTATACCTTTTTCTACAGCTCACGCAAACGGACGGTGGGTTTCAGGTAATACAGGATACTGTATGTATCACTGCAACATCCGCTTAACATGTAATTATGGGTAAAAGTTTCGCTAAAGAAACAGCAAATGGCAGCGAGCTCTTTCATTCTAAACCCTCGGGGTTCTCCTTGTTTTTAGCGAAATTGAAAAGAGGAATTTGAAAGGCCATTATCTATTTGATTCTATCATTTTTGGAATTCCTGACTCTTATTTTATCCGTATGACCATCTTCCGTCATGTACGGAGATCTAAATAATTTACTCAGTGCCAGAAGTAAACACCAGAGTCCTGTACTTTTCTAAAAGTCAAGGTCTCGATTGTTTGCTACGCATTAGGAGAGAAATCTGCCTTAGTTCTTTTCATAGGATTTTTTGACGAATCTGCATCTGAATAAATACCTCACGGTCCACCAAAAAGGTGTGCATCAGGGGCTGCATGAACCAGACAGGGGGTGCAGGCACCATCTGGTTGCTCATCAAGAAGATTAATTTTCTCCCTTAATTGAACGAACTCCGTTGGTTCTTATTTGCTTGTTGTGTATTTAATGTCTGGGTGAAATATTATGCATTTGTAATAAATTAGACCAAACTATTTAGCCTGACATTTTCTCATAAATATATATCCATGTAAACTGTGAGAAAATATCATCGAGTTATTGTCGCCGTCATAATGAGTTATCATTTCCATGGTTGGTTTTCAGCAGACCTCCAAACTCTAATCCCTACCGAACTCTTTATTCCCTCATATCTCCGTTCGCTGATGAATTCGATCACCCCTTTCTCGAAGCTCATCCTCGGACTTTCTTTGTAATTCTTTCCCTCAGTGTTTCCTTCAATTACTCGTAGAATCCCCAGTTGGGTATCGTCCCTCAGGATGTGTCCAATCAGTTTTCCTCATCTTCTTCTGAGCGTCCGCCATACTTTTTCTCTTAACCCACCCTTCGAATTGCTTTATCATTTGCCACTATGTCAGTTCATTTTATTATCATCATCCTCTTCCAAGTCGATATAAATGACGATATCTTAGATCGCCAAAAAAACGTCCGACTGTCCAGGCGATCGAGTGCTAGGTGGAGTGGGTAGAGGGCGCATGGGGGGGTGGGACGGGGATGAAGGGTGTGAATGAGGGCGGTCGGAGAGAGAGAGGGTTTGAGAAGAGGAGCTCTTGGGGGAGGGGTGGTGACGCGAGAAAACAAGTCCGTTGCCCAGGGAGACGGGTTTTTTACGCCGCCGCCTCTCTCCTCGTCAAGCTCCCGTACTCCCTCTCCAGTCGCCCCCTACAACCCCTCCCTTCGTTCCACCCCTTTAACACCCCTCCCCTATGCAGCGGCGCTCTCCCCTTATTGAGCCTTTTAACCAGGGGTGGGCGGTACTTAAAAGGTTGCCCACGTTGCTCTGGATTAAAATCGATTTATCAATACTGCAAGTCGAAAGATATTAGAACTGATGCCGTCTTAACACAGAAAGTACACGGGTACAGGATTCTTTTTGGCGATTAGGGTTTAGGATAGGAAAAAGGTAGTTGCGAAAATGCTAATATGAGAACTTAACTAAGATACCTGGCCAGCTTAACGCCAACAGTATTGACTCTTTCCGAAAGAATCCTTGTAGCATAAGAGTTGGTGATTGCGTTATTTTTGGGATGACATTTTGAATAAATGCAACGAAACCAATATAGCCACCAATTGATATGTAGAAATCAAGGCTTTACGTGAAATTGATTCTACACCAGCATACTGCATTAAAATGAAAAGGTCCAATATATGGTTAAGGGCCTGTAGGAGGTCTGAAGGTTACTGTTGGGTTCAACCTCTTGCGTGCGCATTTAAAATTATCTTTCATATAATATTTTTGTTCAATAAGGCAATTATTAAGCAGTAAAAACAATAATTCCAATGCATTTGTAATATTTCTTATAAATCATACGGAATTCTCATTATAAACATTACTTCCCTCAGTACCGAAGATTTTTCGTTTATTTGGGTGAAAATACAGTTGAGCACCGCAGAGCAGTTTGCCACTACTAATAAAATTCCGGGGGTACCGGAGAAGACAAGAACAAATGGAGTGACCACAAAATCTTATCTCGTTAGTTATTCTAAACCAAAGATCGCCATTTTGTCAACGAATCACTGCCGTTACGAAGGTAACAAAAAATGTAAGTTTTTAACCATTCATCGTTTTCCCTTCCGATTATCAGTCCACCGCAGGATACAATTTTTCCCCATTAAAAGCTGAGACTCCGTGTGCCCTAGAAACTTCTCTCTTGAATGTCCCTTATTTCTACCCGTGGAAGCCAACCCATTCTGTTTTCTTCCCTGTTACTGTGCTGGGGAATCTACTTGGGCTCAAAATGTACTCAAGCTTACCGGATCTTATTTGTTGTATGGTGCTCTAGATCCTCTTCTCATCTTCTACACACTTCCCATTTCGGCGATTCGGCATTCCTCGGGATCCTTCACTTTCCTTGCGAAAACAATCAAGTAGAAGTCTAAAAGTCCCGCGACGGCTGTATCCCTCGTCGCTCCACACCAATAGCAGAGAGCGCAGAGCCCCACATCCTATATCCTCTTCTGCTCCCTCACCACATCGCGGCTTGATTCATTTTTTATTGAGGACGGCGAGGTCCGCTCGTCTCTCCCTCTCTATCTCTTCCCCCTCGACTCCCCCCCCTCTCTCTCTCCCACCATCTCACAATCCCCTTGCTGGGCGAACTTCGATCGCGGCCTCTCGCCTTCTCCTTTCCCTCCATCCGCCTCGCCCTCAACTGTGTATGAGGCGGAAGAAACTGCGACGAAGATCAACAGGATATCTTGTCCAGTTGCTATATGGGTGACTCTCTCGCGTAATTCAGAAAATATCGCGGACAGTTTAAAAGATCGTGGATAACGATCACAAGAGCGTAGAGGTTCGCTGAGATGGACTTTCGTGATAAAACGGGCAGGAATCATGATATTGAGTGTTGGACCGGATTAAATTAAGTAGATCGGGAGGTGTTGTGTGGTTGAAGGCAGTCACTATCACCTCTAGCCTTTCATGGGCAACGAATCTCACAAGAATGTCTATGAGGATTCACCAAGAACGGTCCGTGGTTAGACGTAATGGAAAACATAATTTGTAGTTCAAATTAATTAGGACCTATTTAGAATATACCGCAAGTATTTGCCATCAATGAGCTAGCTTTAACATGAGTTGAATAAATTTGTGAAAACTTGTTTTGAGAAGAAAGTAGTAGATGAATGAATATGTTATCCCTGATTTTCACTTATCCCTGATAAAACTGGGGCCAGAGCTAATCCAGTCCCGTAGACGGCAAGTCTTTCATAAAGGTGCCTGTCACCTATGTCCAATGGCAATAATTCTTTCGATGGGTAATTGGTGATAATTATTTGGTGAATTCCTTTGGTGTCGAAGTGACCAGAGGCTTGAAAAGAGTAACCGTTTTCACTCTGGCAAGGGAAGCAATACTGACAGAGAACATGGTTACCCCCTGACTCAACCAGATAAAACAAGATATATGATCACAGTACTTCCGAACGCTCTCACTTCACTCGAGATGATTTGCCATCACAATAAAACCAAATTTAAGCAACCCTCCACCCACCCATATGGTGGATCGCTACATGTGACATAGAATCAAACCCTGAAAAAATATTTTCCCCAGTGTTTTTTTCCGATGTGTCGCTTCGTCATTTCTGCGGTCAAAATCATAGGATAAGCTTCCATGAGGTTCATATATCATCCTCTTCTTTTGTTAAGAGCTCGTATCTATACTACGATTCCAAATGAGAGAACCATGGACTTACAAAGTTTTTTATTATACTCGCGTTTGTCGCAAGGTTTTAGACCGATTCCGAAAGATTCACATGGATCTAAAAAATACCAAATTATTATCAACTTCATGTCTGCTCAAATTGCTTTTAACGGGCGAAAACCGAAACATGGACTCGAAAAACAAAGCGAAATATGCCTTTTCTCTACTTTCGGCCATAGTAACTGAAAAATCATGGGTTTCAGACAAAGGAAATTGTTACCTTTTAAAGGAACCAATACAAATTCTGGCAAATTTTCATTAAAATAGGAGGGAAAAAATAGAGCAGGTAGAACAGTTTACGTATCTCGGAAGTGCTTTAGACCAACACGGTCAAAGTAGTAGGGACTTAAGGAGAAGAATTGCACTAGGCAAGGAGGCTTTCTCAAGAAGGCAGTTGATGACGGTGACGTTGAGTAGGGAGGTTAACAAAATACGTAAAAACTCTGATATGGAGCGTCGCTATGTACGGCGCGGAAACGTGGTCGCTGGAGCAGGAGGATAGACGTAGATTGGAATAGTTGAAATGGACCGAAAGTAAAACAAATGCGGAAGTACTAGGTATGGTGAGCAAGGAGAGGGGTTTGTTGGTAGAAATCCTAAGGAGACAGGAAAAATGGATGATGGGCGTATTGATCGGCCGTGGAATGCTGAAGACTGTAATAGAGGGAGAATTTTAGGTAAACGAGGAAAGGGCAGGAACGGGATAGGGATGTTGGACTGGATGAAGGGAGGAATTAAGTACACGGAGATGAAGAGGGACCTGATGTAGAGCAGGTTGATGGGTTGTGTTTTCTTAGGAGAGACAATATATTTTTCTGGTAGAGGTGTCCATCCAAAACCTACCATAACCTGAAGGTTACCTTATAATAATGATGCTATTAGCACTTCAGCAAGGAATAAATATTGTTTTTTTCAGAGATATTGATGCATTCGCAAAATCTGTATTGCAGCGATCTGTTAATTCATATTTTTGCGTTAAATACTACACAAAAGTTGAACATTGTTTTGATTATAGGAGCAGAGCTCGGATATGAGTTTCCAAATAGTTTATTTCGGAGTACTTTTATCTCACTAAAATCCCTCCAACAATAGCTGCAGCACTCTTGCAGTCATTCTAAGAGTATTCAATAGAGATTTAGATATCTATTTTCAGAAACCAGTGGGAATAACGTAGTGATATTTATCCAGAAATTTACCGTAATTAATTAAATTGTTAATTAGAGCGAGATACATTTTCTCTATTTTTGGTGGCCATTATTGACTGCAATCACCCCATGGAATGTTTTGATTTAGCTCTTTGCTCGCTTCTCTCATTACTTTTTATGCCTTTTCTCTCATAACCTTCGTAAGCCTTCTTTTTCCTCGTCGCGTCAATAGTTTAATACGTATGATGTAGGCTCTTTTTTTGTTTATTCTCATTGGTATTCTTTTCCAATATTTTTTTTGCAAGTAATCCAAATAAATTGCCCAGCATTGTTCTTCTTCCTATGCGCGTTTTCCATGGGGTACCTACAAAAATGATTTTCGCGGCTGCAGAAACTAAATTTGGTTAAATGGGAGCTTTGAAATATATATTTAAAATTTAGATTGAAAACTACTTTGGGTTTTATAACACTCTTTTATTGTGAGTTTGATAAAAAAAACTACAATGGGTTTCTATATAAATTAAATTTAACATTTATTTTCCTGATATTCAGTTTCCAATTACCTACACTATTTCTCCGATTCCTCTTCTTTTAAAATTTTATTGGATAATTATGGGAAGATACTGTCAGGAGATTCACGATAAATGGTTTTCCAACCTCCCGTAGAGAGTGTATTTCAACTGAAGTAAATGCAAAGAAAAACTTACGTGAACATCATAAGTGGATTATGAATATCTCCCTTGGAATTTTAAGACTGATTAAATACAAGTGAGTGTTCTCAAATCTTTTTTGAAGAAAAATTCCCGTTTGTTTTTGATTATTTCGGAATGCGAAAAAATCTTATTCAGGATATGCTGCAAGACAAATATGAGTATTTGGAATGACACTAATCAATGCATTGCATGCACAACCACTCATCAGTACATATCCTCTCGTACAGTAAAAAAATTACCACAAAAGATGAAGGATTGGGTTGATTTGTAATTGTTTTCATGGAAGGAGAATGTTTTCTTTTAGAACCCGAGTAAAGAATGGACCAAAAGCTAGGTTAAGCCGGAAGCTTGATTATCCACCGAAATAAATGAAAGAAGTAGATAGCAATTATTGGGAATGTATCCGATAAATTGAAATCAATTCCACCTCTAGAGTTCGGGTTGATTCGAGGCAGCGGGGAAGAGTACCTACAGAGAATCTCGACCTCGACATTAGCCTACTTTTAGCGGAAGAGGCCAAGGGGCCCCGGAAAATAACCTTCTATCCTTCGGACGGAGTCCATCAGATGAAGTCCTCTTTGCAGGTAATCGGAGCGAGAGTCTGAATGCCGCTGGAATATCCGCCTACGTTCAAGAATCGAAGACGGACCCTCGGTGAGGCTGGTCAATAGCCAAGGGAATTATCCCCACTGGCTATCTTTTGAGTAAGGGTGGAGAAGAACATGGTGGTACGTTGATTGCGATTTCAAACATGCGATTTTTTTAATGAAATATGACGATTGCAAACCGGTTTCATGAAATTTATAATTTATTATTTGGCAATGTATTTCAGTTTAATGATTTTCAGCGTCGACATATACTCAATCTTTATTTTATTTTCCCTAAAATCATTCTAACCGCAGTATGTGCAATGTACTACGTTTGGTTTGGAATATTTGATGCTTTTTATACAGTTTCCGTTTGGTGTCTCTGTGTTAGATTTTCCCTAATATATAATATTATCATCTGGAAGGCTGGTTTTGAAAAGCATGGCCTTCCACACTGGATTCCGGATGGGATTCCCTCTTTGGGTTCCCAGCGCCCTGGGAATTTCTGCGCTGAGAGTTTTTCGCCCGCAGGTCGACTCCACAAACCAAACATTATCCCCCTTCCCTCCTACTCTCGTTATCCCTTTCTCACGCCTCCGCCACATACCCCCTTGCCCCTCTTTCTCTCCCCCGTCCTCACACACAAAGCCACCCAGAGCATTAGCATATTCCTCGTCTGGGATGAGGGCCTCCCTCTCTCAAAATGGCACATGGCCGCCATGAACCCTCCAATTACGGCACCTTCTCCGCCTTCTCGCCCATCACCCGCCCCCGACCCCCATTGCCTTCGCCTCGCGTCATAACATCGTGGCCTGCCTGCCATTCCGCTTCCACTGCGAGGTTACATTATCTATCCATGCCTACCCTTAAGCATTTCCTCGTGGCGGGCGGTCGTCGTCTATCCGCATTCAACTCCCTGAACATTCACCGATCGGGGAGAGAGAAGTCCTAATTTTGTGTATGTAATGACATTCTACCCGCTAGACCACCGCGACCCGCATATATATATATATATATATATATATATATATATATATATATATATATATATATATATATATATATATATATAAAACTTAGACAGTAACACACAGCACGAGAACACATAAAAAGAACACTCACAATAATATCTTGATAATTTCGACGGACTCGAGCTCCGTCTTCTTCGGAAGATAAGATATGACTAAGGAAAAGGGTACGCGGTCCTTAGTCATATATATATATATATATATATATATATATATATATATATATATATATATATATATATATATATAGATGATGCGGAAGTACTCACGAGAGTAATATAACTTTTGGACGGCAGAATAGAACACAGAATAAAACAGATAACACGTAAAAGGACACTCACACTGTAGATGATTTAAGCTTTCGGCCTACTCCGAGGCCTTCTTCAGGTCAGACAGTCCCTCAGTCAGTCAGTTCAGACAGTCTGACCTGAAGAAGGCCTCGGAGTAGGCCGAAAGCTTAAATCATCTACAGTGTGAGTGTCTTTTTACGTGTTATCTGTTTTATTCTGTGTTCTATTGTGCCGTCCAAAAGTTATATATATATATATATGTATATATATATATAGTATATATATATGTATGTATATATATATGTATATATTTATATGTATGTATGTATGTGTATATATATATATATATATATATATATATATATATATATATATATATATATATATATATATATATATATATAGATGATGCGGAAGTACTCACGAGAGCAATATAGCTTTTGGACGGCAGGACGACCTGTAGGGTTTTAAGGGCATGACGTTCGTTTGTGGAAAGGTTATTTTTTGGTTTTAGAGATTGTGTGAAGGATTTATTAGAGAATTTTTGGAGAAGGAGGCGTATGAATACTTCCACGGGATGATTACTAGGTAGGGGTTTTGGCTCATGAGTGGAGGAGTGGAGAAGAAGGCCTCACCTCCCAAGGCCTATCCTCCCTCCGACACTATATTTCTCTACGCCCCCCACCCCAGTGCCCCTCGACCGAATTTCTCCTCAATCTCGCCATTGTCGTCCTGACCAAAAATGCATTCTCTTTCCAAAACTGTTTTTATCTCCAAACGAAAGGCACAGCGATGGGAACGAGGATGGCGCCATCGTACGCCAATCTCTTCACGGGCCACCTTGAAGAGAATTTCCTTTCACAGCAACCCTTACAACCTCTTTTCTCGGTCCGCTACATTGACGACATTTTTATGCTCTGGACACACGGCTCTGAGTCTCTTGACAATTTCTAATCGGCCTTAAATTCTTCTTTCACTGTTAAATTCACTTCTTCCATTTCAGACTCCACCATCACCTTTCTTGACACAGACATCTCAATTCACAATAACAAATTCACCACTTCAGTACACATCAAAGCCACTAATCATCAACAATATTTACACTATACTAGTAGTCATCCTTCTCATACCAAACACTCAATTCCCAACTCTCTCTCTATCCGGGGACATCGGATTTGCAACACCACAGCTACCCTCAACAAATACCTCCACAATCTACACCATGCACTCCAAAATCGCGGTTACCCAGAAAAGCTCCTACAGGATAAAATCTACCGCTTAACCCGACCACACACACCACAGAATAACAACCCCACATCTGACGCTGGACTCAACCTTTGCACAACCTATTTCCCCGGATCCCACAGACTGAAAACCATTCTCAAGGAACTTTATCCTATATTACATGACAATGACGCGACCACATCCTTACTGCCCCAATGCCCCTCTGTCTCTTACAGACGACCAGCCAATCTCAGAAACCTTCTGAGATCCACCAACCCTTTGACACCCCGCCCTGCAAATTTCCACATATTTCCCCTACCTGCAATCGCCCCCGGTGTAAATCATGTCTGCTAATCAGATCTGCTCCCCTCTCCCCACATCCCCTCATTGTCCCTTCACCCCGTTCCCACGCTAATTGCCTCTCAAAAAATATTATCTATCTTTTGTCGGCCAAACAATGCACCTCTGCCTCTACCATCATAGGCGAATGCATTACCCCCTTATCCATCCGAATGAACAATCACCGCTACTCATGTAATTCTGCTTCACTCTCTTCTCTTCCTGTCCCTTTACACGCAAGTTCACACAACCTATCATTTGACGAATGCTTATCCCTAACAGTCCTAGAATCCCTACCCGATTCAGCCACCAACATAGAGGTGAGAACTCGCGAATCCGCATACATCCTATATTTCCAATCCTTAAAAATTCCCACCCTTAACCGCCATCTTTAATTTCTTTCCCAACAGTCCCTAAACCTTCCGCCCCCCCCCCTCCCCTCCCCAGGCACTCCTCCCTCAAAACCTCTCAGTCTGACCTGAAGAAGGCCTCGGAGTAGGCCGAAAGCTTAAATCATCTACAGTGTCTCCTTTTACGTGGTATCTGTTTTATTCTGTGTTCTATTGTGCCGTCCAAAAGTTATATTGCTCTCGTGAGTACTTCCGCATCATCGAGATATATATATATATATATACACACACACAAACATTCAAACCCGAAATCTCGCCATACGGCGAACATATATTACTTCTATATTCTATTGTTTCAAGCTTCCCTTCGTGGAAGTATTTGATATCCATACCAAAAAAGAAAGATTTGTACCATTTAATAAAATCTGTGGAAAAGTACAAATCTTTCTTTTTTGGTATGACAATATTACTTCACGCACAGAAATACATGTTCGGATAGGGGATAGGAAAACACATAAAAAACGAACACAGGAAAGGTGGGGAAGGCGGATTTCAGCAGATCACAAACGTAAAAATATTTTTACGTTTGTGATCTGCTCAAATCCGCCTTCCCCACCTTTCCTGTGTTCGTCTTTTATGTGTTTTTCTATCCTCTTTCCTTTTAGAGGAAAATATTTTTGCATTCGTGATCTGCTCACATCCGCCATCCCCACCTCTGTTGTGTGTGTCCTTTATATGTGTTCCTTTACCATTTTCCTTATCTCTATTTCAATTTGAATGAATATTTATTCGCCATATGGCGGTATTTCGTGTTTGAATGTATATATATATATATATATATATATATATTTATTTATTTATTTATATTTATATAAGCATGATTTTTCATGTTTAATCACAAAAAAAATTTTAATGCTGTTTGAACGTTTGCCTGCTCCCGAATCCATTTGATAATTTATTAACAATTGACTGTATTGATTATACTAGAAAAATACGCACTTTTCAAATGTGATATAAATTTATATTTTAGTGTTCAAATGGGTGAAATGGGAATAATTTCCCCGGAGTAAAAACCTGAGGTTCCAGTTAGGGGGTTTGGGTTGCGGATACCTAGTGTCAACTTAAAGGTTAGATTTTTAATGAAGTTTCGCAAATCAACGCATATTCGTAGCAAAGAAATAAAGCTATACATCTTTAAAGGTTTAAATTGTAGACTAATATGTTACCTAGTGAATTTTCGTCTTAGTGCTGACCTAATAATATCAGATTTAAATTCCAGATTCAGAAAAAACTGCCTTAATTCAAGATATGTGATTATTTCGGAATATCTAAAATTTCCTTGAAACAACAGATGGCAAAAAGAAAATGACTGGACTCCTTATTTAGAATGCGTGAATTTCTCATGCCGCAGGGTTGGAGTCAAATGAGCTTTATCTTAACTCAACGGAAAAATATTTTCTTCGATTACAGTAATTATTTTATAAGTATTTTTTTTCGTAAGCAATGGTTGATTTCTTAAAGTGATGACAAAATACTAACATTTGGAGAAACAAAATACCGAGAAAAATTAGTGCGAAAAAAATAATTTTATAATTTGAAAATAGCTTTAAAATTTACCTCAAACCTGGGACGTTTGAATAATGCATTTTCATTAAATTGCATGTTGAAATATATAGCTAATTACATCATGCACATTTCAAAGTTGGATAATTACCAAAAGCCATGTAAAATTCAATTGATATTGATTTAGAATTAGGTTTCAAAAATTAAAATACATTTCATAAAATGATTTCTGAAATAAATATTTCGTGAACTTGAATGTTAGCATGGTCAATCAATTCGAAAGTCGTCAGTATATGAAATAGTAGATAAATGTTTCTGATTTAAGAATGCCATAATTGGAATATAAGTAAAACTCGTTGCACTCCAAAAAGTAATGATCCCCACTGTCATAGAGTGCTTTCAGTGCTCGATGAAATCTGTGAAGGATTAACTTTTAGCCTTCATGATGATATTAAAACCCATTTGATACCAAAGAGGACAAATTTACTACGCATCGTAAATTTTTTCAGTCATCATGGTTTTTTTACCCAATAAAATGCTTTATTAATGATACAAAAAATAAACGGCCACCATTCGACAGGTGTGAGTTGCAGGTCAATGAATTAATAGAACTTCGTCTCCTGACTCACTAGTTCTAGATGACCTGTCTTGGTATGGAGAAGCCCTGTCGTATAAATGGTGTGGTTCATTCTTATTCCCTCCTTTTTCGGAAAAACAAATTTAATTGGGTAAAATTAACACTTGTTGAACTAAGTCTTCCGCCGGAATATTTTCACGCTATTTGAGATTTTTTAGCGAATATTTTCCCCTTCTCCCTTGTACTCCCTTATCCCATACCCATCCCACTTCTCACTTGGTGCTGGTACTCCTACCACACTCCTGTTTGGTGGATGCAGGGTTTTATTGTATAATATGTAGGTGTACATGTTCTGCTGGGACATAAAATATTGAATTATAAAGTCCTTCTTAAACCCAACCCGATATGAAAAATACATGTAGTTGCTCTGCTAACTTAACTAAGCTAAGTTAGCTGAGTCAACACAATAAGTATTAACGTACAGGTTAGGGACTGCGCGTGGATATATAGTATATAAATATATATTTTATAGAAATAGAAAAAAATATATATATATATATTATATATAATATATATGCATATTTGTTACAGGTTTCCCCCCACATATTTGAAAACCTCAACCCCCTCATCCCTTACCCTTTCCTCTTGGTGCTACACCCACTGCCACAAACCTTTTTTGGTGGATCGCAGAGTATTTATGTAGATGTAGAAGTTAGCAGAGCTGAGCAGAAAAGTTGCTAAGCTAAGTTAACTTGCTCATTTATATGATAATATTTGCATCGTCTTGAATTTGAATATATATGGTGGATTACAAAAAATTGAATAAAAACTAATACAAAATAGAGTCAGTATAACAATATCCTAATACTGGAGGTTGACTGAAAATAAATTGCTCAATCTGGAACGGAAACCCTTAGCGTAGCCCTCCCGAAGTAATCTTAGCCTAATCACCAAAAAGCTGGCTTTCGATTTTGAGGATGTTGGTACACGCATTATTGCTGTAAACGTGGGTACACGTATCAGTGCTGAAAATAATATGCTTGTTAAAAAAATGTAAATCGCCCTGAGAATATATCTGAATTTCCTATAAATTGTATTAGGCGTAATCAAAGGGGTTATGCACGTAACATACTTGTACAGATGGTTTTGGAAACGAATAGGGAGCCAATGGCTTTAGGTTTTTCGCGCAAATTCTAAATATAGCCTATAGACTAGTATGGAATTATTTTATTTATTCTGTTTGTAGCATTAATTCGTTCGATGACGAATATGAAAATGAAATGAGCAAAATAATAGTTGAGAGTATACTTTTTTTAAATCGAGTTAATGAGAACCACGACCATTAGTATTTGCGAAAACATTCCGCCATCATCAAAAGCATTTGTATAGATATTGTGTGGTGTATCACTTATTTAAAATAGGAATTAATTTTTAGGAACAATTTGTCATTAAATTTAATTTTTATCTACGTGTGAACATTCAAATATAATTATGTTTTGTTTAAGTTAAGTAGCGTGATTGGTAGTCAATATAATTCTTCAAAGCAAACTTCCTCTTGATATATTTCATTTTTACTCACTGAGGTTCGTTAATTTAATAATAATTTATCCTTAGCCATTCAGCAAATTTTAATGATAAATTTTCACGAATCATTATGCTAGTTATTAGAAAAGTATTTTTTATTTCTCGTGATGCTTTAATTATTAACTTTTTTTAAATTTTACTTATATATTATGTATGTATTAATAGGTATGTATTAATATTAAATATTATAACTTTTAATTGGATTGTAATAAATGCATTCTATCAATACCATCCATCTTGGAATATCGGCTTTTTAAGACATTTCACTCAACTAGTTTCAATGATGTTTTAAAATATTACGAAAGACGTTTTGTAAATTTTTCCGTTTTTTTTCTGAAATTATATATTATTTTAATGTCATTAAGTTGCAATTAAAGAGAGAGGTTTTGCCTCAAGAGAACATCTGACTCGACTAATAGAATAGATATTTTCAAAGGTTTTCGTCAATGAGCGGTAATATCTAGCGAGATAAGCACATCCGTAGGAGATCGAGAACCATATAAAAATGTCGCTTATTCTCATCAATGAGTGCAGCTTTGAACAAAAGATTTAAATTCGGAATTACACCATTAAATCAATAAAATAAGTCTCTTTAATTACACTTACGGAAAAATTAATTAATGCCTAAACTCACGTCAGATTTTAGGAATCAATTCTTTATATGTATATATACGAGTATATATACCCGCACATTTATATATTTATTAATGAATCTTTATTATTATATGTATCAACTATGCACCAATAATTCATTGCAATCGTTGCAGGACATCGCAATAATATTGTAGCCGTGAAAAGATCTAATAAGTCAGTCTTTTTGCATATCATGGATTATCAACTATATTATTTGAGTTCCTAAAATGTCTAACGACTGCTCTAGTCATCCACTTTACCTATAATTTGCCAATTCTCTCAAGGTCGTGCCTCAATTTTTTTTAACTCTTTCTACTCGATACTAATTCTTTCTATTCTCCATTCTATGCCATATTTCAGAATAGCATTGATTACTAGCATATGTTCCCTGCTGTCCTGTTTGTGACACGTTAAAATTATCGATTTTTTCTCTTCTAACCTGACCATTTAATCCTAGCCCTACCATATTTGTCGCAATTCTTGGCACATCTTATCGATATATCGTTCATGTATCATTTAGGTTCACTTCTGAACTCACACCTCTTAACTTAAATATAAATTATAGTCACGTCTCCTGATACTCCAAACTTTAGATTTAAATAGCATAACGCTCCATGTATTTTCCTGCAAGAAACTTTCCTTTATTCGTGTTCGCTTGTTCAGAATCATCGATATCGATCCTGTGACCATTTTGACATTGCACTCCAGTGGCCTATCCAACGTGCTAATCCCTTTAGGTGTTCTTATTTCTTTGCGATGAAGAGTCTCCAACTGCGTTTTATATATCAGCTACAGGGATTTCCTTTTTGGTATTTACCACTCACTTTTGTACAATTTGGCCTATGAGATTTTTGTGCCTCAATGGAAGTCTCTGCAGACGAGATTTAGCTCTGCGCCTTTTACCTGTGCTTCTTCATACTCCTTCCCATTAGAACTTTTATCCCGAATCATTCCCTCCGTCCATCTTGTCGTATAACCACTTTTCACATTGTAATAGTCACTTTTTCAATTAATGCAAACTTTCTCGTGGTTATTCTTCCTCTAACCCCTACGACATTTGAACTTCTTATTCCCTAACAAGTAGAGGTGTCGACCCATAAAATTCCTTGACCCCGCACTCATGAATATACGCCCCACTCCTACGGATACGGTCGCGGTTGGCTCTCTTAAATGAGTCCGACTCGCCCGTTATTCACGGAGCGAGAGGCTCCGCATATAACTTTCCCCCGGAGTGCCCATCTCCTCCTCGCATTCATTCATTCATTGCTTGGGTTATCTGCCGTGGCAATCTGGGGAGACGGGAGAGGAAGGGAAGGAGAGATATAATGCAGGGTTTCCTTCCCTTTCGACCCCTTCGGGACGGGGAAGAGGGGTGAAGGAGAGTGCCCCCTTCTCCTCAACCCCTCGCACTCACTCCTCTCATCCGTGGCCCGACTACATCTCGCCCCATTGTTCTCCCTGCCATTCTCCCTCCGCTCTTCATCCCCCTGCCTCGCACTACGGTCCCGACCCCTTCGTACCCGCCCCGCCCACGGCCCCCCCGCCCCCAAAGCTCCCCCTTCGAGCTGCCACAGCCAAGCATTGATTACGTACTGCAGCACTCCCCTCCGGCCCCTTCCACCCGTCCCTCTTTCGCCCCCTCCCTCCGAACGCCCACCCTCCCACGCCGAAGCGACGACTCAACTTGCCCGCAAACATTCTACTCCCTTCCCCCGATCCTCCCGTCCTCTCTCTCCCACACAACTCCTTCCTCTTTCTCCCCTTATTCCTCCCGCGCGCTGCGAATTTTCCAAAGGCAAAAACCCCTTCCCATCCACGGTTTCGCCCCCGACAACGAGGCTTTCATCCCACCTCGCCCGCGATTCTTCGCCCCATCCCTCCGTGCCCTCGCCCGTGGCCCAAGGTCTACTTAATATGAGACGGATCTAAGCGATCTCTGACCAGATGCAAAAGTGCCGGTCGCCCAGCCCCCGCTTTCCATTCAATTTTCATTTAGCGCATACTGATTTTTAATGTCTTTATTTCGTTCTCATTTTCCTGGCCTCGAGCATTCCAATTATTTATGTGTTAATCATGAGGAAAATATTAGAAATCTCTTTCAGCAGATGGTTAACGAAGTACAGTAATGCGCCGGTATTTCAATCTGAATTTTCGTTGAATAAAGCCCTCCATTGAAGAATTCCATGTAATTACATAACATGCATTCCTCATGCTACATTAATGCGCTTATTTCTTCTATTTCTGTTAATTGCTCTATGAATTAATGAATATTTTTATTCGTTGGACCTTGCTCTATTTTTCATTCTATAATGTTTCAAACCAAATATCATTTAATGAAAAATACTTTTAGGGAAATGTCATTTTAAAATTATGTATCACCAGAATCAAAATCTGGGAGAAGTAGGCAGTTAAAATATAGTTGATGGAATATCAAATGCATTTGAACCGAATAAAATTTCACCACTTCCTATTGGTTAAATTAGAAACCACCTCATATAAATATATGGATCATTTAGTTCTGTTGCACCTAGAAATGGACAATAACATCAGCAGAATGAGGAAAATTAGAATAAATTTAGTCGTGTGTGTTTTTGGGCAAAATGTGATTGTTGAATCGAGAGATCGAATCATCTAAGAAGACTTACGTGGAGATGTATGTTCTGGTGATTTCCCGGCGTTGCCAGTTTATTGAAGTTTTCTCGGGTCTTCCATCGGGTCAGGGGTTCCATTTAGGCAGACGTTTCGATTCATCTGCCCTGAGGACGATGCTCGAGTCCAGCTTCGAAACGTCGGCCAACATAGGATCCCTGACTAGATGGAAGACCCGTGAAAAATTCATTAATCTTACGTAGACTATCGGAAATGATAATAGCTCCTGAAATATCCTACAAGGGACAAACTCATACTTTTAGGTCACACTCTAAAACACAAAACCCTCCTGAAGGCAAACATGGAGGAAAAAAGATAATTCAGGATGAAGTGGAGAGTTAAGGAAGGAAAGTCAGAAACGGATCATGGGAGACTTAACATAAAAAATACTTGGGAGAATGAAGAGGAAAGGTGTGGAAACAACACAGTGGAGAGAAGCAAAAAAACTCCCTTAAAATGGATAATTGCTGAAGATTAAAGCAATTAAATTCAAAATTGATTAAAAATAACATTTTGAATTTATAGGGTATTAAATGTAACTGAACACATTTTATCAAGGATCATTTACAGCAATTTTAGTGAAATCTGCCCCAATGTTCAAAATTATATTTGCATTATGAATGACTGAATAAAGTCATCCAACTCTCTTCCTACGAAACCTAAGGAATTGAAAATGTTGATTTTGTCTATAAATTTGTATCGACCCCGTAATAGGCTTGACTCCAGTAACTTCTAATTAAATTGATAAAATTGTTTCAAAATTCATGCATGGTCAGATTAACAATACAAAGATTATTTGGCTTCATTGCGTGTTTTCCTGTGCACTAAGTTCTTCTAACCTATTCCGCCCAATGCTACAGTGAAAAATCGGATATCCGCTGCATTTTTCTTTTCCAAAATATATAAATATGTAGATACTTATTATCTTTTGAAACGAACTCTTCCTTTTGAAGAATTTGATGTTCCTTGGAAAATAATCGCTTGTCTGAAAGAGCAATCATAGGGTGTATTTTTTCTTCTTGCCGACGACCTTGGCCTTTTGGGTCACTTAGAGTCGAGTGGGATCACGGGATAAAAAAATAACTCCTCGAAGGGCAAGTGTGCAATTCATGGTGAAGCCTTGGTAGATATCACGCAAATTTCGTTACACATCTCTAACAAAATTCGACGGTTTTTACCCAATAGTTACATATATGATTTGGCGTTGGATTGGTTGAATAATACCTTAAGTTAATTACACTCGATATTCCAGTTGTAAATTTGTAACTCAGTTAGACTTGAAGCAAATATGTGACATGAATGTTTATTGGATTTACGTATAGATGACAGTAAAATAACACTTTAAAGCATGCTTGCATAATTCACTCATTTTTGTGACAAATGAGGTACATACGTATTGCATTTATCTATCCTGAGCAGACATGACGTTGACAATGTGTATAAGATAAGCTGTGTAAGATAGGGTTGGAGGCACTTCGCACCAATTCAGTTAAGGCTAACCAGATAGTACGAACTTACAATAAGACTGAAGGTTAGAGATGTTTCAGGCTTCACCTATTACACTTCCAGTCGTGGGGGATAGTCTCTTATGAAGTGGTGGATATTCAAGAATTGCCTTATACAACGTAAAATATTTTTATCTAACCAATAGATTTCTCAATTCGTATAAGACTTTATACGAGACATTTATTTGAGGACTTATTCAATTAAAATAATATCTTGTCAAATGGAATATGTTTAGATTCATACCTAAGATAAACGTACTTACGTGAACAGGGAGTGAAGATTACAAAATATACACTTCGAAAATCGTATTGATGTCTCGTGAACTACTCCAGCCTATCGAAATACCTAAGGACCTGCATGTTCATGTAGCTTACATGGAATGGCTGTAAGAGATGTCAATCGATATTTACTCAGTTATCTCCTACCGCTGCATTTTAGCCTAGACGCCATGCTTCCCACCTCACTAATATTTTCCAAATTAGGTGATATGTCTGTCTCTTGGTTGTACACCCTGATATTTGATCGAGTTCGAGAGATTCATGGAGGCTCATAATTTTAGACTCTCGAAAGAATGGTCGGAAAAACTCTGCATTTCCGCAATTCACAATTTATTTATCATAAGACCACAGTTTCGCTGCCATGCAGAATCATCAGATTGATCAATAAATTGTAAACTTTGGAATTGTAGAATTTTTTTTACCACTCCTTGTAACATGAAGATATTCACATGCATAAGTCTGAGACAGTATCCTACTCTTAGCCTATCGATAAATATAAATTGAAAGTAGCTTATGTAGGAAAATATTAACTACGATTTAGAATTAACTCTGTATTTAGCAAAAATACTTCATAATATAATGAAGGATATGGACATGTTTGACGTAATGACATTGTATAAACAGCCTGTTATTTTTGCCTTTTATATTTTTCAGTAGCATCTCTGGTGAGATATTGCCCTGAGCCTCCTTGGAGTAAAGCCAAAATACTTAAGGATTAACGACTTACTCTCCAACTAAATTTATTATACTGAAGTCAACTAATGCTTCTCCGGAAAACTTTTTTCTCCTTGGCTCTAGATATATCGTATTTACGACAAATATAATCGCGTTTAGCGTTCAAGATGCCTTTGCGTACATTTTTCAATTTGGTTGATACCCATTAGCCTCTTAAGCATTCTAGTCAAGGTTTTACCGCATAGATCCAATTTCTCTATTTTTAAACTTATCCGGCTATTTCTGACTTCGAAACTTCTTGGCGCTGGAGTGTATGAAATGAAGAAAAAACATTCGCTTATTCTTAATGCCGCTTTTTTCTTAGGTCTTTGGAGTTGTTAAACAAATATTGGAGATCAAGTTTAAAGCCATAGCACTCCGCTATTTGATCAATTTAAATATTTTTTCATTTGGAAATTTGACTCGCTTTGAGGGTATTTGAAGGCGCGATATTCCAGAGGCCTAAGCTTTCACATTGACTGATCCCAAATGGGATTGATCTCAAAGCTTGCTCAATAACTGGAAAGGTTACCACCATCTGGAGGTAATGGTGGAGTTAAACAATTAGTGTGATAAAAAGAGACGTTTCAGGCGTTTTAGGTTTAATTAATTAGTGTGATGTTCCGAGTGCCAGATATTCTTAAGAAACTGCAGGAAGTTGAGGGAAAGGAGGTGACACCCCTTACGCTGTTGTGTGAATTTTACATTCTGTTAAGTTCAGTACTAGGCGAAATTTTTCTTCACCTTCACACTAACAATTATATTTAATAAATGTGGTTTCTAGAGGAAGTTTAGCATTTACTTTTCAGTGATTACAAGAACCCTAAACAGTGCTACCAATGTATTCAATTGTTTCAGGCTCAAATTTGTGGAAGTCATGTTAATTAAATGAAAAACACAATGTATATTTCCTTCATTCAATTAAGCTACTACCAATCTTTAGGACCTTTTCAAGTACGTCTTTGGTGGCGAATCAGGCTATTTATCTTATCCATGCAAACTAGATTTACATACAGGGGTGTGTTTTTCTCTTAACAGCTGTAAAACTTAAACTTCTCCAGTTGATTAGGTAATGTTTAAAACTTAAGTTTTGATGTTTGAAGGTTTTTTAGTATATTCCTCATTTTAATATTGAATGATCACCAGCGTATCTCTTTCTATAATATGAGCGCACGAGATTTACTTTCATCCAGGAATTATTTTCACTACAACCATAACTGTTATCCAAATATAAGTATTTCAGCTCTGCTGATGCTAGAGCACTCCAATTTCGGTAAGGAAAACGCGGTGGGTAGTACCTACCACCTGCCTTTGCGACGAGTTGCGGGGTATTGTATTGATGTAGAGAAAAACAAAATGGGTGAATGGATTATGGTCTAAGGTCAACGACGCTGTATCAGTATTCCTAGATAACTGTTGGCTTCGTGTCAGCTTTATACTTTCCAATCGGCTTTCCAGTCAGTGAAGTCAGTAATATTACGGAATTGATCCCAAAAAAATGCATTTGACAGAATAATTATACAATAACACTGCCGTGAATTAAACAGGGTGCCATTTGTAAGTCAAAAGTGCGTCGATTATGGTAGATGAATTCTTTGAAATTACCTTATTGAAGAATTAAAACTCTTAATACAAGGAAAAAATGAGAAAGTGTGAAAACCGACGATGTCCTGTTTATTTTACTTTAGTGTTATCTCAGACGGAAGATAGAGGAGTCAGTAAATCGTTCAATTACTTGCTCGAGAATAACTTGTCCTAACCAAGGTGATAAAGCTACTGAATCTACTATAACTCAAGTGATATGGCTTTCCTGGTCCTTTTTGTAGAAACCAGAGGCAGAATAGGGAAATGAACTGGTTCCCAAATACATGAGTATCCCTTAAAAGTCTTAAATTGATCAGAGACTTGGCATTATCTGAAATGTAACCTCTAATATAAAATGAACCCCTAAGTTGAAGTTCGCAGTTTTAATTGTACCTCAGGGTTCAAATTTTCACTCAACGGAATTGATGAAAAAGCGATTAACTGAACTAGAAAATAATTTTTAACCTAGAAAAAGTAATGCTACATAGCTTGAGCTAAAAAGTTTAACTACTGCCCTGCTAAGGAAAGTATTCTATAATCAATGCCCTTTCTAGTAAACGATTACATTAACGACGTAAGATCTCACTTTTTTGGGAACGTTTTATTATTTGCCGAAAATTCATTGATCAAAAGAGTAATAAATTTTCCAGATGACGGCAGATATTCTCTCAATATTAGGGTAGAAACAAAAATTATGATTAGCTATTTAAAAATATAGATTTTTGTAGCCAAATGAATCGCTAGCCTTTTTCCACTAAATCAATAGGAAATATTGCACCATGCTAAAATTGTCGAGCTCGTATTTATTGAGTTGACAAAATTTGTGGAATTAAAAGTCCCTATATCTCTTACTCAAGCTCTTATCTCCAACCATTTATTGTGGATATGCATCACGGTAGGGTGCGAGGTCGCCCAAAAACAAAACTTAAGATCATCCTATCATAAGACTAAGCTTATAATATCAGGTGAATTTGAAACGAAGAAACATTAACTCACGTTATGCAGCTGGCCTTTGAAAGATGGGAACTACTTGTACAAAAGTGCTTGTAATCCATCGGAGCAAGAGGCCTTACAAACATTCTGATTGAGGAAACGACCCTGTGAGGAGTATTTAACCCTAAGGTATTATTGAAAAATATTTTTGGGGGATTAAAGGACGAAGTCAAATAGCAGTATTTTCTTGCTCATTAGGTGTGTCTGAAAAGTAAGGGTAGTTTTTTTATTGCCCGTCAGAACAAAGTTGTATGTATGCCGCGTCATATACTGTATACATGAGATATTTTCCGATTCAACTTAATTAAATGATTTGTTTCAGCTGTCGTTCACGTGTCGGTGAATGCCGATAAAAATGTCCGTCAAAATCGTTGCTCCTGCCAGTTTCGAAGTGCGTGCTGTGATTGGAGTTTTTTGCTTGTTTGCAAAACGATCATCAGCTCCCCAAATTAATTGGGAATTTTGCCTAGTTTATGGACTTACAGTAACGCGTGAAGAAAAGGTTAGACATTAGAATCAAGAATTCAAAAATGGCCGCACAAATATGCATGATAAAGAGCGGAGTGGCAGGCCTAGTATCCAAACCGATGAAATTGTTCAGCAAATTGACGAAGAACTGCGATCTGATCCGCGATCAGTGCTCTGATAAATATCCTCTTAATTGGCGAATCGATATCTACATGATTATTGTGAAAAAGCTCAGTTGTCACAAATCGTGTACAATATTGGTACTGAACATGCTTCCCGATAATACAAAGAGCAAATAATATTAAGTGGCCGAGTGCCTTTGGACCGATATTAACAAGACGGACATGGCTTACTTAACCTTGCACCTAGCGGCTATTTCCTCTTCCTGTGCTTGAAACATTGGCTTGGTGGAACATGGTTATATGATAACGAGGAACTTAAGACGGCTGTTGGCAAATAATTCAACACCCAGACGGAGAATTTCTGTGCTGTGGGATCGAAGATGCTGGTGCAGCGTAAGGAAAAGTGCTAATAAAACAACGGCAAACACACAAAAATGTTCAAAAATAAACGGTTCACATATCTCTATATAAGGAACTCTCCATGCATCGGCACAATAGCCATTCAGCCATCTGAACCCATTAAGATAACGATAATACAAATGTGAATTTCTCCTCGTCCTCACAACTGGCGTTCTCAACCAGACCAACCCCTGAAATTGCGATGAAAAGTCTAATTTCTATTTGTTATTCGCTTAATGGAATATTAAATTACCCAGGATTACATAATGAGGACAAGTGTCCAAATATGCCTTGCCGCAAGTCATCGAGATGAGTCACAAGGTGATAATTACGAGGCCCATTCATGCTTTAACATCAAAGGTACGCATATCCTCTAAAATGTTGTATTCTCAAATTTTAATTGAAAGGTAATTTTGAACTGGATCGTAACTAAGCTTCACTCCGGGACAAAAGTCCAATTTTAGCGGGAGATTAGCGCACATAGCATACGAACCAATTTTTTTAAGCTCTCTTCGTATAACAACTATTTAGTTTTCGGTTTTCGCAACATGGGTGAAATTGAATATGTTTAGGATTGATCCAAAAAAAAATGTAAATTGTTACTTTCGTCTCAAACAGCCAACCTTATCCAATTCGGGACATTTTAGTCACATAATATTCAATCATACATCTGTGAATACTGTTTGAATTTTCTTTTCCATTTTGTTCACATGATTAATTAAAATTGGCAATTTTTCACAAAAATACATAAACCATATCACGGCTGAAACGTCTCTTTTTATTATTCACATGAGGTCCACACTTGTGTAAATGATAAGCCTGTCATAAGCCAAGACCTGATAGAAATCTCCGTCTTCTAAATATTTAAACTAATAATGTCTCTTTTCATTTGCAAAGAGTTTCAATAAATATTTCGTAATTTTTTTTAACATTTCAATCAGATAAATTAATTTGGCGCGTTTCGATGTAAATGTGCATTTCGAGGCCTTTTTTTGCACGTATATCTTAATTAATCTCATGCTTTATATTACGCATGGGTGTAAAACTGATTCTAGATTCGAAAAAATATTTTGACAGTTTTCCTGAAGGAGCAATCTCTTAATAATATTCTCAAATGTACGAGTATCGAAAGGAAAATGATTCAAATACAAAAATCCAAGGTTTCCGTGCAGCGTGCGGGATTTCAGGGGGTGTTGACCGTTTATTAATTCGTATAATTTTACATAATGCAAGGCTGAGGACGTACTACCTGTCCCTAAATGACGGGAATGTCAGTTTGCAGAAGCACATGCTTCAAGCTGTAATTCCAAAGTTGTTTTGTAGAGGCAATTACGGTCTTGAACTAGGCATCCCGAGCGTCTTCGTTTGGCGTCAGCACACAGAAAGGACGACGAGAAAGAATTTTATGCGGGGGTGGCGGAGATGTGGTGGGGCAAGTGAGGGGGGGAGGTGTCCCTCGGGGTGAATCACTGGAAAACAAGCGTGCGTGGGGTAGGCGCTTCCGGGACGCCAAAGGAAATGAATCCCACATGCAAGAGAAGGGGGAGTGGCTAAGGAAATGGCGGTCGAAGAGCATAGCATTGTCTCGCACTTGAATCAGGTGATCAGACGAACGTATTCCCATAGGATACTGGAAGATTGTTTCTCAAGAGCTACGCTTTATCTTTATTGTATGTGTTGCATGGCTCTACAATACGCAACAATTGGAGAAATAACACATTTTTACACAACCCGATGGGTAAAAAGAAATTGTTTTGACCAAGATTCTTTTTCGTTAACTCTGCAATAAAACATGACGTCCTGCCCATGTTGCCGATGACGAACATCTATCTAATGGCTCCTCCATTTTCTTGGACTACCTTACGTGTTTTACTTACGATCTTGTACTAAGAATTAAATAAGAATACTTAACTAGTATTTAAAAATATTGATGACGTGATATTCAACTGATTCTATAAACTTTTTCTATTTAAGTTTTCCATTTAGAGAAAGAAAATCTGGTTTAATATCGCTTCCTTTATCTTAGACTGTGATTCATTCCATTTCATTTGTCAACAGAAAAACCCTCCATATCTAGATTATGATAAGAATGCCTGATTTCAGAGAAGAGAATAAGCCAGAATACCTCATTCATTTGTGTTCATTAAACATGAAATTAGTGCTATATTATATATATATATATATTTATTTATTTATTTCAAAATATATATATGGTCACGGTAGTCCAGGAGGTAGAGCGTTACTCTACTGACCGGAGGGTCCCGGGTTCGATTCCCGGGCGAGGCACTTTGGGCACATGCAGCTCCAGCCAAGCTAGTTGATTTTTCCGGTACCAGATCTTACTCGGTACTCAGAAACCATAACCGGCACAGGGAAAGGAACTGGCCCCCCTACCCTCATGTGTGTATATTCACACGCCGTCGGGCTTGGCACATGGGTGAGCTCCACCATCACCTACTAAACCGACCTTCGGGTTGATTACTGTGTTTATGGTTTATATATATACTCGTATATATATATATATATATATATATATATATATATATATATATATATATATATTCAAACTTGAAAATGCCGCCATACGGCGCACCCATATTCATTCAAACAGAAATAGGTATAAGGAAAGGGGATAGGAAAACACAGGACATGTGGGGATATATATATATATATATATATGTACATGTGTGTGTATATAAATATGTATATATACATATAAACATGTGTGTGTAAACATATATATATATATATTAATATTTTTATAATCCCATTGACTACAATCTTGACGTGGTGGAAAGGCTTGTGTGTTTCGATAACACCTAGAGCTGTACTGACGGGAGTAATAATAATTGCTCCTGGTAGGGTCACACATGCCAGATAGGTCGAATGTTAGGAGCCAGACGGAAGGTAGTCCACGCAGCGTCTGTTCCTCATTGAGGCGGCTACAAAGGCGTCTGACCTAGTAGGTCGGTCATTGAGTTATTGTGCCACCTTAATAACACTATTGAGGAAGGCAACGGGAAACCACCTAAATTATTATGCCCAAGATTGATTGTTATGATAGATATCCATGTATCATGGAAGGAATGGATACATATATTTTTAATGTACGAGTGAGAGGGAGCGTTGGACTACTGACTGGAGGGACCTGGGTTCCATGCCCGGGCAAATCTCTCCGGGCACCTACAGCTCCACCCAAGCTATTTGATTTTTCGGGGACCAGATCTTCCTGGGAAACCATAAACGGCACAGGGAAAGGAATTGCCCACTGATGTGTGCATTTCACACGCCGTCGGGCTTAGTACTATGGGAACTCTACTATCACCTACCAAAGCGACCTTCAGATTCATTACTGTGTTTACGGTATTTGTTTATATGGAAATATAAAATTTATTTTACGGTAATCTACCGGTTATGGTAGGTTTTGGATGGACACAAATACCAAATAAATATTTTGTGACTCCTAACAAGATACAATCCAGCAACCTACTCTACATTAAGTCCTTCTTCATCTCTCTGTTCTTCCTTCCTCCCTTCATTCCGTCCAACATCCCTATCCTGTTCCTGCCCTTTCACGTTTGCCTATCATTCTCCCCTCTATTACCTTCTTTAACATCCCACCACCGATCAATACGCCTGTCATCAATTGCAGTCTTCGACGTCCCACTGCCGATCCCCACCCTTCATCCATTTATTCTGCCTCCTTAGGATTTCTCCCAACAAACCCCTCTCCTCGCCCACCATACTTAGTACTTCCTCATGTGTTTTCCTTTCAGTCCATTTCACCTTCTCCATACCCACATTTTAAAGCCTCCATTCTACGTCTATCATCCTACTTAAAGAACCACGTTTCTGCGCCGCATATAGCTACGCTTTATTTTCAGAGTTTTGACGAGTCTTTTCTTAGAAACCTTACTCAATGTCCCTGTCATTAACTCCCTCCTCCGTGAGAAAGCATCTTTGCCTAGCACCTAGAGCATCGGCCCGACAGGTCGAAAGATCCTGTGTTCAAGTCCCGGTCAAGGGAATATTTTAGCACATATGATCTGCCCCATTCCGCCTTCCCCACCTGTCCTGTGTTCGTCCTTTACATGTGTTCCTATAGCTTTGCCTTACATCTATTTTCATGTGATTAATATTTGTTCGCCATATGGTGGGTTTTCTTGTTTGAATGTGTATTTGGCCAATGTGGCTCGTCTCTTGCTTCTGGCTATGCATTCCACGAAACGCACTCTGTGTAAGTCGTCTAATTCTCCTTTGGTGGGTAAAACAGCTCCCCAACGCCATCTTAATCAAAGAATCACTTGACAGACACTTGGCTTCATAAAGCCCCTCAGATTTAAATGTAAATTACGTTTCCTCGATACGAGGACGTGCCTGTGTTTACCGAGTGCCCGATTTCACCGGCAAGCGATACCTCGGTCGCCGGGATTTGGAGATCGGCACTGCCAGACTCTCGGAAATCGAGGTTCCGATCGTGTTTTGTTTCGAGCGGCGGTTGACCGCCTAGTTTTTCAAGAAGCGTGAAGTTTTACTCTCGACTTCTTCCGTCGGGAAGGCCGTGCCTCCGTGTGCTGGAGGACGCGACTCGCCGCGACTCCATCCGCACCCGGATGTGCGAACTGATCGCTGTACTCCGCCCCGGTGCAGACCTCGCTGTATGGTGGGACGACGTTTTAAACCCCGCATTGTCACCCACATTAAAGGCAAACTCTGAGTAGCGCAGAGGAATGAATTACACCATTTCCATCTACCGCCGGGCGCTGGAAGAGCTCCTGCGTAGGATGCTGCGCCGGGGGATTTCCACACCCAAGTGTCGTCCCTAAAAAAATCATACTGGGCTACGAGGTCCAAAACTATGCTCCCCAAAAGTGGCCAAAAGCACTGGACACGGATATAGGGGACCTACGCTATCCGAGCTTCGACTGTATGCAATTCAACTCCGGCTCCGCCTCTGACGGAATCCCTGTCAGAGAATCTGCCGCCGGCGACACCGACCTCCTTAGGGAAGCGGCCCGGCACTTTCAAACCACTTTTAACAGGTATCCTCCGTGGAAGGAGGTAGACAACCCTTCTCCCTGCTCTCTCTGTGACGTCCTCAGTTCAAAAAGGCGATTTAGATTGAGACAAAAGTTCTGATGAACTGGACTGCGTCTCCTCCATGTTGCCAAAGGACAAAGCAACCAGCTTGGACGGCCACCCTTTGAATTTTATTTCGCGTACTGGGATGTTTTTAAATCTATTTTAACTCACCTTTTTAATTGCATTTCAATGAGCTGCTCCCTGGCTGCAAGTCAGTGGACAGCGGTGAAAACCCTATACCAAATAAGCCCAAGTCGTTCAGCGAGTTCTGGCCAATCGCCCTTTTAAATGCCGATGATTAAATATTGCCACGTGTCCTGCGCTATAGAATGACGGCTGTTGCCAACATCGTCCTCTCTCCATTCCAGTACGCCGTGTCGAAAACGCGGAACATTTTCGATGCCGTACTTCTAATTCGCGACGTTTTTTTCCTCTTATCTCGTATGGTGATCGTTTTCCATCAGTGCCTATTGATCTGGAGAAAGCATTTGATCTGGTCCAGATCGGATGTATCCTAACCGTGCTCAAGACGATGGCCTTCCCCGAGCACTTCGTTCGGGCCGTCTCTACGATGTGCACCGGTTCATCCGCTAGAATTAGTATTAAAATGCCACCTCGCTGCCCATTCCCGTCAGAAACTCCGTTCGGCAGGGCTGCCCGCTCTCAATACTGCTGTTCGCCTTAGACCCCCTACTCAGACGACTACAGAGAAGTGGAATCGAGGTACACCGTCACGGCGCCGTCTGCCTGGATGTCGCATACGCTGACAACATGACCCTTCTCATAGACGACGCGTCCCACGTGGCTCTCGCCCACGACATCTTAAAGTCATATGAGTAGGGCAGTCTCTTCCTCAACGACCGAAAATCCAGGTTTCAACTGCAGAAGGGCAACTGGGCCCCAACCTCCATCGGTCAGTCAGAAGCGCGCTCCCTCGAAATTTTAGGGTTCTGGTGAGAGGAGTTTGCTCCCACGACTGAGAGAAAATGGCGAACTATGAACTACCACGTAAAATGGAGTGTTGAAAAACTAACTCCCTTCCCTCCTGATCGTGATCCGCATCCGCCTTCTCAACCATTTGTGGCCCTTACCCGCTAAATATGATCCATATGTTATTGGAGAGACCAACCAAATGATCTGGAACGGTTATGTGAAGAAAGTGTCCCGCAACCAGCTCTATGGCCCGTTTAAGCTGGGTGGTCTACAGGCAAAGGTGGTCTACTCGAAGCGCAGCCTGCGCATCCTCGGGGGTGACGACGCGGGGCGCAAGGCACTCCTCATGGGCGCGTGGCAGGAACTCGCGCACGATGACTGTCACCGGAGGGCATTCGAAGAGACAAAAAAAAGGTCACTCCTGCGAGATGGAGGAACAATTAGGGTCAAGACCCTGTATCTTAGAGCGCGGGGATCGGAATGGGGCGGAGGTTAACGTACATACTTCTCACCGCGAAGACCCGGGTTCAAATCCTGGAGACAACAAATATATTTCAGTGGTATCCCAATCTCTACTTGAGGTGCTTTGTGGAGAGCGCTTTGAGTGAGTACGACGTCCGTCGGATGGGACGTTAAACTGCGGATCCCTTGGCACCTTTCGACAAGAGTAGGCTAATGCCGACGCCGGATTTCTCTCCACCTTTCCTTCCCACCTGTCTCTAATGGCACAAATGACCTTAGCTGTCGGTCGCCTCCCCAACAAAACCAACCAAAAGCCCTTAGAGCGTTTATGGTGTCAAAAATGACGTTGTCTTTGAAAAACTGAGCAACCAGCAGTGAGAACCAGGAGGTACGTAGTCCAATGTTCAACGTAATCGCGAACACGGTTATGACGAGGGAAGTGAGGCACTACCTGCAGCCAGCCGATTCGCCACTTTGTCCGTTATACGGTCGAATAGACAACGTCGCGCATCTGATTCTGTGCTACGACGAAACACCCAGAGAATGAGAAGCCCTGAAAAAGATGTATAAAACATGGGCAGTGTTCGTTGGTGGTGCTATTACAGACATAAATCTGATCACCCTGAACTTTCGGCTATTTCCAAGCTTCAAATCTCTCTTAATGACCACCCTAATCGGAGAATTCATACAATAAAAACTGGGAATAAACATTCGGCAAAAGGTACGCAAGCATTTGTGGAACGGATGTCGCCTGCCCCGGTGCCGGACACACTTCGTCTGTGCTTGAAGAGTTGTTTTGCAGAATGACTGTGAATCTTACATATATATAAGCTGATTACGTTTGGAAATGTGAAGTTAGTGATATTGATGATTTAGTAATCCTTTATTTGGTCCGCTGTAGTACTTCATTTCTTAGCACTTTCATCTCACCTATTTCTGCATGAGATACGTTTGTAATTTGATTTGCAGCTAATGAAATGAAACTAGTAAGTACATATTCTCTGATTGGTATCCCTGCCTGTCTCTTACCAGTCTTTCTTCCAAATGCCCCTCTCCCTGCCCTTTCCTGCCCCGCCCCTCCTTCACCTTATCCAATGCGTCGTGAAGTGAATTCAACTGACTTAAGCTTTGCTTTAGCGCGCAGCGAACGGCTTCGTGTGTTCTATTTTTCTTGCATTAGCTCTAGCTAGTGGCTAGTGAAATTAGTGATTCATGAATACCGAAGAACAAATGAACTTTCATCAAAACGAGGTCGTCCTCGTTAGAATAGGTGTTGAAAAGAGGGGGTGAATCCCATCGTCTTTTGACTGTCTGTGTGTAGTTGAGTGCCTTCGCATTTTTTTAAAATTATTGGAATTACAAAGTTTGTAGGAAATTTGGTCATACTTCCTGCGATATTTTGACTTTTGATTTACGCATCAAACTACAGGAAAATATTTTTCCCTTTAGGGACCACTGGGCTATGGGTTGCTAAATATTTTTTCGGCCAACCAAATGAAGTTTTACTTTAAGATTTTTGTATTAATTTGATATCTGAAGAGTCTGGAGTATCAATAAGAAATTTCGTGCTCTTTCACAAATGACTAACAACATTCCATTACTTTGGAGTTTGCCTAAACTAAACCGTATTGGCTTTATCAGGCCATGCAGAATGACATGCTGACATGCAGAATGTAATATTTTACCACATGAAATTAGAATGGTTTAAGGCTTTGTTCCTTTTCTTTGCACGCATTACCTGAACCCACAGTCTGTTCTTCCTAGTCTCATCCTGACGTTTCCTGAAAATGTAAAGTTAAGTTCTCTGGCGGCAAGGGTAAATATTATCCGCATTAGGTAAAAGAGAGTATGAATAACAATGATCAATTCGTATCTCTATGATATGCGCACTGACCAAATACAATTGCCAAAACTGACAATTACCTACGTGATGTGGTACAGGGAAATTAGTCTCATCCTGAATGTAATCGTTGAATTTAATCATTTTGCACGTTGTTACTAAGTTAAAGTACTTTCTATATATTTGAAAATAAAATTATATACCTCTGAATTGATTCATAATAACGTATTTATCGCAGACTTCTATTCTAAGATGCGTAATAATACCCTTTTCAAGACAATTATTATTTTGCTTAATTCTGATAATTGTCAGTTGTTGATTAAAACATTATGTGAAATATTAAAGTATTGCGCATTATATGATTAAATAATGCTGCTTCTGAAAAGATATGTAATAATAATTTAAGCTTTCCCCATTGCTTATTCATGGAATCATCCTGAAAATATTTGAAGGCATAAGTCATGCGCCATTTTGTATTTGAAACGAGATATACTGCCATCGAGACTATCTGCCATTCCTCATATATTGTCTCCGAAGGGAAAAGCTGGACCTTTTGGTTCTCTTGATACGTGAAAATATTGATCAACAAAACGCTATAATATTTTTTTAAGGTTATTTGGATGTCGCGAATGCTAATGTTCTCCAAAATACTCAGAGAAGAAGTTGGTTGCTATTGAAAACTGAAATAATATTTCCGTTTCTCTGACTAAACTGTTCTTGGGACAAATTATTGGAAATTATATTCCAGATTTTACAATTGCAAACAAAACCTTCTTGGTTTCTCACATTAAATTAAGAGGGGATGGCTTAGTCAATTTGACCGATTTGACCGGTTTACTACCAATTAAATGATTTAGTGGGGCTTTCTGAATTTCGGACCGCCTCAATATTCGTAAGACAGGTCACCCACCAAGCGTCACATACATAGTACAGAATCTAGGATGGGAACTTTTAGATATGCGAAGACTAAGGGAAAGATGAAACTTATTACAAAGATATGAGACATATGGTTTGCATCCGACATTGGGAATATAATTAAGTCCCCTAATTATTTTGGCAGGGCCGACAATTGTCACGAAAATAGAGAGTTGTACTTTCGAACGGATAGATTCAAGTATTCGCTTTTCCAGTGCACTCTTCACGGCAAAAATAAAAGGTAGAGCACCTAAGAAAGTAATAGGTATGTGCTGTTGAAGATAGGGGTATACAAAATTAAACTCCCACAAAACTCTCTCCAAGGCTGGCGTCCTACCGCCCCCACCGTACGCTCTTGTGCCGGGTAAGGTGTAGGAATGTATAGAATGGTAACCGGTAATACTAATGTCTCACTTGCATGCTTGCCCGACCTCTTTTAATGTTTTTCGTGTCCTCTTTGGGTAGGCATAGGAACAGCTGCTTACCATGTAATACTCGTAATATATATAGGCATGTTGCATGCTGGTGCTCGGTCGCCCCATTTCCGCGAGGTTTTTGGCGGATCGCGGGGTGCCATGTGCAAGAAGAAATAGAGGGAATACATGTAGAATGGCTGGTGGCCTACCTCCCCCTGCCACACGTTCTTACAGCGGCTTGCGGAGTATTGTGTAGATGCAGTTGTTGTTCATCTTGCGTTCAAAGCAACAATTTGGCCTCAAAAGATTAGACAAGAGAAGTAAATTTCCTAAATAAATATTCTCCTAAAGTTTAGGTAGTTGATGGTTAGGTTTTCTCGTTCGGATGTATTGTATTTACCGTGTAAATATAACCTATGATTTTTTCATAGTTTATATATATATATATATATATATATATATACACACACAGGTGGTTCCTTATCGCTGAAAAGCGATTTATTGGTTAGATCCCCCATTTCTTTTTCATGATCACCTTCTCGGCAATGAGCTCTATTTTATCATCAGTGATCCCCATCAGAATCTTGAGTTTTATGTCGATTCAGTACGATACTGCTTTGTCAAACATATTTTCGTAATTTTGCATAAACGCAAGCAGGCGCCGAATATTTTTCGCGCCCAATATACTTTGGTGCCTCGGGCGGTAGAGATTTAGTTTCAGCCCCATTTTGTTACTGCCATTCATCTTCCAATCCAAATGCAAGAAAAATTTTAGGCACCAAAAATGAATTAAAGCGCTTTGAAACTAATCGATATTGAATATAAAGAATGCAGTGCTTATGCTGTTCATTGTGGGGCATCAACACTATTACCACAATGCTTATCGTTTTTCGATTTCTCCATATGGTTAATCAAAGAAAGCTTTTTCCTGAATCGATGGTATAGTTAATGTCTCCGGTGGACTTTCTATAAAGCCAAATTAATTGTATTTGATTAACGAGTTAGGAAGTATGCTAAAATTTTATTTACTCTCATTAGTAAGCCAACCTCACCGACATGCAAACGAAGTGTTAATCTTGAGGGGACCGCGAGCTTTAATTAAACGAATTGACTGCGTTTATTACATTTATGCCATTTTTTGTACTCCTAATCAATAAAAAATCGATTGTACTTCATTACATGAAATGGTATGTCTGTCGGTCGTCCCCTTTCCATTATGATGAAGAAAGTTTCCAGGATCATGATCAATATTCTCTCCTATTTATGGCTCCGAAATTTTATTTTGAATGTTTCCATATTACACGGTCATTCGCTTATCGAACCAGTGGCCTGGCTCCTGACTCGATAGTATGTATTTGGTCGAAGTGAAAACTTAATGACCAGTAATTCACAAAAGACCACCAGAGAATTATCTTGTTTTTTTCTAAAGTTTTGTTCAAAATTCTCCGGACGACCCTTTCATCTTGTTTTTTTGTTTTTTTTTTAAGGCGATTAAAGGCTATTATTATTTATTTTTACATTTTACAGAGAAGGAATTGAGTTGGGACCACACCCAGATTGACCGCGTCCCTCGCCTCGGTACCTCCGGCCGTCCCGACGCCGAGACCCCGTCCTTCGTCCATTTCTGATCCGGTATGTAAATGTCGGATGCGGGTGCTGACGAACACTCTTGCAGCATAGACTCGAGAAAAATTACGATCGGAGTGAGTACAAGTGTGGAAATTAAATATTAAAGGATTTTTTTATGGATAGAGTTTCCAAATTTTCATTGAAATACCGCCGAGTGAGGTTTATATACTCGTGTACTAAGACTTACCGTAGTGGACTGTGTACATAATAGAACGTCCTTTAGGCTTTTGCAGGATATTCTTTCTGTAGATCTAAAAGTCTTAATTATGTAAGTACGAGTGGGGTGAATTTTTTTTAACCATCACTAGACCAGAGAACTCGCGGCGTAATATATAACTTACTATTTTATTTAAATTAACAATATCAGATTACACATAGTTGAAAGAGAAAAAACATTGGTACGTTTAATTTTTGAATTCCTACAAGCAAATTATCCATGAAAAATGGCCATAAAATCACTTTGAAAACTTACAGCGCCCATTTCTGAGGTATTTGTCATTATGTGGATCAATATTTGCTCATATCATAAAATAGCTATCAAATCCCGAGTTGATTTAGACTTTTTGTAACTAATTCGATATTCCTGCCAAAACTATTCAGTATGACAGCATTCGGTTGAGCTTTGAATGATATCTGAGACCCATTACCCTATCTCTGTAGCAATTAAAAGTTTAACTAAACCAAATACCGCGATAAATAATGTGCTGGTTCTTGTAGAAGTTAATCTCTAACATTTTCAAAGAAAATCTCCGCTAAATAGCTTAAAATAAAGTCATATCTAAATCCATATGCGGTTTTTAAATTCAGGATGTATGATTTTAATGTGACGTGAGAGTCGCAGGGATATCCAAAAGCCATTTCCTGGAATTGCAGGCTTCCCAATCTCTAAACTTCCAGGGCAAGCGCACGTCGCAGGCCTCCTTAGCTCAGTGGTTAGAGCACTGGTCTCGTAAACCAGGGGTCGAGAGTTCGACTCTCTCAGGAGGCATTCTTTTTAATTTTGATATTAGTCGCGCGATGATGTCAACATTTTGAGATTTGTGAATGTCGCGTCGCGCGTTAATAAATGGCGATATTTTAATCAAATTAGAATATTTTATTCAAAATTAGGCACACGAATATGTTTTCGCATTGCCTTCTGTGTTTCCCTTTTGATCAAATACCAATCCTTTCGAAGAGAGATTGGAATTAAAACCGTGAAATAAATATTTTTATTTCTGCTAATTCTAGAACACGTTTTTCTTTTAATATCAATGGCAGAAGGAGTGGACATTCTACGTAAATAATTGTAATTTAGCTGCAATATGGAAACCATACTTGCGCGCTTTCTGTCTCTTTCCCTCGAAACCTAACGTTTAACGTACTATCACAATTTATAAGTTTTTCCCCTCATAATCAATTTAACTTTTAACATTATTCCATCAATTTTTTATTGTGTCGTCACTTAATCACAAGGTTAATATACTTAAAATTTAATAGAATATTTTCCGTTTTTTAGCCCACACACGCTGTTTGCATTCATCCAACTTGCAATATGAATAATTTAAGTGGAAAACCCGAAGAAATGCATGCTCATCAATTAGTATAACCATTGGAAAAGTTGCAATTAGGTTAGGAGAGAAAATAGCTATAATTTATTCTTATTTTTAGCAGTTTTGAAGGTTTACGTTAAAATATTGGTGCCTTTATTTAAATTTTATATGCATCACATGAGAATGAATAGTGCATTCTACATGTATCTATTACAGACAGCTACAGTTTTAAATTTTCTCTAGTTGTTGATATGCGAAGTTTCCTTGTGGATGCAAGTTAAATACGTCTGGTGTTACGTGAAAAAAGCAATTCAGATGGAAATCCTGGCCGCGGACCATCGACTTCTGAGGGCGCACGATATCCGGCGAATATAGCATGTCCTTCCTCCCCGGGCGCAGGAAAAGGCTTCGCTCCAGGAACGCCCACAATGGAGGAGTCCCCGCCGCAGTTGCACCGATCGATCAGAAAGAGGAAAGTTCCGTTTGGAGAAAGTCGGAGCGAGGATAAGAAATTCATGAACTATTATTACTTCATCGCAGTATTTATAGGGGTCGATTTCTCCTTTCGGCCGCGTAAAAATGCAGGAGGTTCACCCTTAAAACCTCTGGCACGCGATAATATTTTTCACCTGAAGTTCATCCACGATAGCTTGTGAAATTCCGATCTGATCCGGAAATTGGATCTTCGATACAATAATTTAGTAGACAGCATGATGTCATAATCAGAGCTCAAATCCGTAAAAGCAATACGCAGGAGTCGGAGGGCACTCACTATAACGGAACAAATTTTCACTGTCCTATTTCACTTCTGATGTCTGAGACTCTTGAGTTTTCAATGCGTACCAATATTTTACTTATCATTGTGTACACAATAGTATACAAATTGATAATACGTTATCACTCATTACGATTAGAGGACAAAGTGATGAGTTTTCTCGTCAAATTTTCTGTGGTCATTTGAAAATGTCATTTAAGTCATGATTTAAGCTTGGTAGCATAAATATATTCATTAATCCTGGCTGTAATTTCCAAGAAAAGGTCAATTGAACCACGAGAAATATTTTAGCACCGTTTTGTTAGGCCTTGCTCTTAACAATTTCCTTTGCGATAAAAAAAAACTCCTTCTGATGTGGGAACGCTGAAAGTCCAAAGTGCGGGGAGACAGAAGTCATCATGTGTATTTAACGCGCCGTTATTATCAACATTGAATAATGAATGGCTTGTGAAGGGGACTATTCATGCCAACTAGCCCTGAGAAAACATGCAGGACCCACGAGATGACCTCAAAATGAATGAAAGTCAAAAAATGGCACCATTAAATAATTCATCCTGTAGACTGAATGGTAATAATATTAAAATTGGTAACAGTATGAATTTTCTCCGTTTAGTTTAGCAATATTTTTATATTAATGAGTTGTATTTATCGAGGCATAATTGTAGAGTGAAAATCGGGCATACAATGTAAACTGATAAATTGTTTTTCATTATTCCTTTCCCCGCTCAATTTTCCTAATCACTATGATCAACACTTTTATTCATAAAGACGGCTAATATTTCTGTCACTCAATTTAAGAATTTGGATCATAAATGTAGTAGAAAGAATTTACGCTTATTATGCTCGCGCAATTATTTTCAATGTGGCTCCGTCCTTGTTTATTTAACGGAAATGATATTTCATTAGCAACCCAAAAGGAGGCAGTTACAACAGCAGTTATGTGCAGTTACAACTGCAAAAATGCACATGTAATATGCATATACGAGGGTGCGTATGCTCACTCTTCGAAAGCCGAATATTGTCAGCGGGAATCGCTTTAGCGAAAGTGAACAAATTAAATAAAAGAATTATTTATCGAAGAAATTATAGATTCGTTGAAAACAGGAGATAAAAATTATACATTTGGATCTTGGCATTTATTTACCGTGGTAACCATACTTAATAGGAATCACATTAAACTGGATTGGGAGTATTTTTTCAATTCTTTATTTCTTTCCTCCCAAGCTCACATTCTGCTTTATGCCGATGACTGCAAGATATTTGACCAATACTTAGTGCTGCAGACTGTTCTCAGCCGAGCATTTTGGGGTAATAGCTGACAATTAACTAAATGTCTCTGACCATATCGAGACTTAATAATAAGGCCATGTTTTTCCTAGGCTTCCTGTACCGCTTCACGGAAATAAGAGATCTCCGTGCACTAATATCGTACTTTACGACTGTTGTTCTGTCAAATATTTCGTGTTTCTCTTCTATTTTTTCGAAATCAACTCCATTTCATCTCAAAATTCTTAAACGTTTAGCAAATTATTTTGAAAAAATATTCCTAAACAAAATTCTCCCATTTTAAAAATATGTCCACTGATTCCATTCTGTCTGCACTCTCAATCTGAAATTCTCGCAATCACTGGCCTAAAACAAACTTTAAATCCACTTATAATATCATTGATGCCATCGTCGATAGCCCTGTTCTGATTTCTCTGGCGTACTTGAGATGATCAGCTTGATCCACCCGTAACCACTTCTTGATCCATACGCCTGTTCCTAGATTATTGCTTACTAAACACTCGCTTTTCTTCCGCCTCTCCCAAACTCACTTCCTGAGTATATTGATTCGTTTCATTTATCCTTTAACACCTTTAATTCTTTCCGATAAATAATTAAAATATTCTGTTCTATCAATTGTTAATATTTTGTTCCCAGTTTTCTTGATGATTATTGGATTTATGCGTCTATTATTGCATGTATTAATTGTCGGTATTGGCTGTTTGTAGACAATTTTTCTAAGTAAATTATTTCCATTTAAATTTATTTTCAGGCGTAAAAAAAAATATTTCATTAAAGTGAGTAAATGTTTATGAGAACTTCCAAAGTTAATGCATATGAGGACTTCCAATAACCCCATATTCGAAAATATGGTCATTAATTTGTGTTATATTTGAGGGTATAAAACGAAAGGTTTCTTATCTATTTAGCAGTTTCGTGGGATAAGTATTACTTACTGTTGAATAAATCCACGATTCAATGATGTATATACAATTTTCAGAATTCCTATAGGCGCGAAAAATTAATGGAAAGTAGAAAAAAATTACTCTTGAAAAAATATCTGGGCAGACATGTAGGAATATTCATGGAAATGTTTAGATGCTATGATCGAATTCTCATTTTACTAGTGGTATTTTGATTACAAAATGCTGTAAGCTGTATTGCTCTTAATGTTTCTTCCTTCTCACATCTCCGGAAAGGTATATTCCCTCCAGGGTTTTTAAAAGGTTGCGAGTGACAGGGGTGTACAACATGCTATGAAGTAATAGACGGGTAAACTCAACCAGCCGAGCCGTTGCTCCGCGGTTCTGTACCAAAATCGATTCTCAGGCGATGCCTTGGATTTCCTTTTCCATATCAATGGCACCTACTCGTTGCACCATCTTCTTATGAGGAACACTGAGCGCCGAAAATAATTTCCGCTTATGAAATACATACCCCGCACCATACGAAGTATATAATTATGATGCCATATCACAGTGACACGCGTTTTTACGAATAATAATAAAATTCTCCAGAGAATATGTACGTTTTTTATTATGTTTTTATGAGAATATTCGCGTTAATAACAACTTCAACTCGCCAAAGAGATTGTTTTTTCTCATTTTTGAGATATCCGGCTCGAAGGAAGTGAATGCACGATCCTCTTTGACAACAAAAATGCAATAAGATTGGAATAAAATTTAGCTCATTGTGGTCATTTATATTACAATATACGTATTTCGCCGGCTCCAATGGGATAGATGACTTCCGCTGTTCAAAATCTGACACCCGAATCTTATTGAAATACTGGAATTCATAATATTTATGATTGTCATATTCGATTCCACTGTATCATTCCCGCTTGAAAAATATAACGGTTTCAAACTCAGAAATTTATAATACACCATCAAATTACCACGAGATACATTTACTTCGTAAAAATGAAAATCAAGTTTCTGTTTCATTGATTATTTTATTTGATTATACTCACGGATATTGTTGTTTAATTGTTTTCGTACAAATAAGACGAAAACAAAAATTGAAATGGATAATTAAACTACTAATTTTCCAATGGTTTGAAAAAAGCTATATTTTCCGTAATTTTCCATGAATCGAAACATATTTGGCCAGTTGGCTTCATTGTACCATATTTAATCCCATACCAAAAAGATAATAGCTGTGGTACGCAAGAAGCATAGATAGTGTTTTCATTGGGTAGGCTTTGGTCATATTTAAGGAATTCGTAATTAACAGCTTCTAAAGTGCACTCTAATTGCATACTTTTTACGTCGCTGTAGTATTCATGCATTGTTACATTAATGTTTCTCTGTTACTAATGGCTCCTACGAGAAAGCTAAATTCTTGTTACAAATCTATTTAAATGTTAGAAATCCATTCTTCAGAGATAAGACTTCGGATAGAGCCTTATTACCCAAATGATTTTGTTTTTGGCTTTCAGTAGAATTTTTATCTTGGTAATTTACTATTATTGTATAATTCGGCGGATGAATTGTTTATATTTCGATTTGATGTTACCTTCCTTTTTATCCGATCCTCTCCCCGCTTTTTAGTACATGTAGGATGAATGCGGTGTTTAATTTATCGGTTTCTGACGCAAGGACATTGATGAGTCTATTAAATAATTTATAATTTTATTTATCCAACAATTCTTATTAATAATATCTTCAATTAATCCGGTGAATCTTTGATAAGATCTTTAAAAAACTGAAAGTTGGCATTATTGGCAATAATATATGCGATTTTGGTTTTGATGTAAACATATTAAACATCCTTAGCAGATGGCTAATATCTACTCTGATGCCGCCGTTAAACAAGAGTAATAACTCCAATTTCTCATCCCTCTTCCCATGCTTAGTTTTCTACCGAGGACATAAAATTTCTTATTGGAATTCAAAACATGTCTTTTATTAAAAAATACAGAAAAAGGTAACAGTGACCCAAAAACCATCTTGCTTTTTTGACAGCCTCGTGCATCTCTCTAACTTGCATTTGAGTTGCGTTTTTCTGTATTATTATTATTATTTGGTGCTGGTAATTATGATATGAAATAAATATAATTTGGCTAACAGGAGTTAAGCTTTTTACCGTATGCACAGATTTACCAACAGGTAGTGTGAAAGCTATTGTAAATCACATTTTCTCATATGGCTACATTGTGTAAAATATATCGTGGCATTCTGTTACCTCCGTAGAGCAGCACACTTCCTATGGAAAGTGTAATAGTTAAACATGTTTTCAATGCCTTAGTAAGAATACTCGTACTTATGAGAGAACATGAAGTTAAAATACATGCGTGATTTGCGACTACGCCATGCAATGCATCCGTACCAGTAAAACATATTCACCGCGTTATCTTTTTCCTTCGATGATATGGTAAACAAAAAAATACCTGTAAGATTTTTTTTTTATTTTAATATTGTCAAGAGTTATTAAAGGGAAAAAGGCGGGAAATTGATATTATTAAAATTATGTTTAATGAAGTTTTCTCAGGTATTCCACCGGGTCAGGGGGTCCGTATTAGCCGACGCGTCGAGGCTGGAGTCGAGTATCGTTCTCAGGGCATATAAGTCATTTATGTTATTTTTTAGGGGTTAAATTAATTGATCTATTAGGTAGGTAATTTACCGGTTAAGGTAGGTTTTTGGATGGACACAACTATCAAATAAATATTTTGTAACTCCAAAGAAAACCAAATCAAGCAACCTACTCTACATCAGGTCTCTCTTCATCTCCTGTATACTTTTTTCCTCCCTTCATCCCGTCCAATATCTCTATCCTGTTCCTGCCCCTTCCTCGTTTGTCTAACTTTCTCTCTATTACCTTCTTCAACATTCCACTACCACTCAATGCGCATTTCATCCATTTAATTAATATATACACATTAATTGATACATAATTTAATTTTCTTCTGACATTGTTAGAGGGTCCAAATATAAGTGATGACTTACGACGGACTAGTAATCGGCGTTTTCAAGTGCAACACACGCATGATTTTTTTTCATTTTTATCCTAATGAGATGCTGTTTACCTAATTTTTAACCGGTTAATTCGGAAAATTCTTCTTTTTAACAGGTCATAATTCATTAGTCATTCAACCACGAGGCTTATAAACAGCTGGCTGAAATGTTGCTTGGTTTTAAGTTCCAAAGAAAAGGTTTCAGCAAAGGAGAGGGAAAAGGATGGGGAAAAAAAACTTGTAAAATTCTGCTCGATGAATTACGAGAAACGTCGTGAAAGCGCCATTCAGTCTCTACAAAAGTTGGTTACGGGATTTCTCTTTGAAGGAATCAATTTTGCTTTCAATTGATGAAACTGTCAATTCGGCTGAAAATATGGAGAACAAGGTTTAGTCTCGATTTAATGATATGATTTAAATGAAGTAATTGGTTACAGAATGTCAAAAAACACAATTTTAAATCTGTGAATGGCCAAGGAGGTTCCTCTTGCACTACCATATTTTCCACCTGCACTTCGCATGGAAGCATGCACTCCTAGAGCAGACGAAATAGGAGAATGTTTAATGCGTATAAAGAATGATGCAATGGAACCGCATATTAAGGTAAATAGCGTCTAACCTCCCACCTCCGTATTCAGATTACTTCAAGCTATATATCCCATGATATTTAGAAATAAATCCTTCAAATGCCCACAAAAATTTGATAAAAGTCTTCAACTGGTCACGTTAAGTATGGCCATTTTGAATCACCGTACAGACGAGTACTGAGGCCATATAATACATACATGGTGGTCATACATAATGACCGTACAAATGGCCAATTTGATTGAATTTTGTAAATATTAGGAATATTGTTAAATTATCAAATTTCGTAACTATTTCAAGCCTTTTCATTCGAATTTTAAATAATAAAATATGTACGCTTCAAACGTTCATGTGGAGGTGCAAACAGTATTAGAAGGGTCACAAACTGCGATTGTCACGAGAAAAACCGAATTAAATACTGACGAAATCGAGGGATTAAGAAAAAAAAGACAAGCTTAGGGATCCAGGACAAAGTTAAATGTGTAAAAAAAACTAAGAGTTTAATATTTTTGCTGGAATCGTATATGAGCAATTATTATATCTCGTCCGTAGTAATGTTGACCGATTGTGAGTTCTAGAGCCGACCGTTCTGCTTTCTGTTTCTTTTTAGAAAAGACACTTAATTTAACCTATGCTGGCACTGTGCCATCAATGGGAAATTAATTATATTTTTTTATTTATGTACCCTGCCGGCCACCGCTAGGGTGTGTGGCAGGGGGTGAATACACAACAGACTAATTTTTAACCGAGCATGACCTTACCGCGGTCGGACAATGCTGTTATGGAAAATACTACCTTGAACAAAAAGTTCCCGGAATAACCACCGTGTGGCGCTCCCATCGTTCCGATTAGAGTTCTGTTTTTTTTTGTTAAATTGGTACATCTGTTGTTGATATTCCCTTTAAATCTTAGTGTCATAACTTGACATTTGCAAAAGTTACGTAGCCAAGAGTACATCTATCTCTGTGTGTGTTGGCGATTTTTTACAATTGCAGAAATGGATTTAAATTTGCAACAACGAACTTGTATTAAATTTTGCTTAAAAAACGGATTTAGTGGCGCACGGACGTTGGAAATGTTGGAAAAGTGTTTCGGCAGCGATTCTCTAAAAAAAACGGTCGTTTACCAGTGGCACGAGCGGTTCAGAAGTGGTCGTGAGTCAATCGAAGATGATGAAAGCAGTGGCAGACCATCGACATCGAAAGTCGGTGAAAAAATTGATAAAGTAAAAGAAATGTTGGTCATTAACCGCAAATTAACCATCAGAGAAATAGCGGAGGACTTGAACATTGCCTATGGATCCGCCCAAGACATTGTGGTTAATGATTTGGGTTTCCGTCGTGTAGCAGCAAAGTTGGTGCCAAAATACCTCAATTTCATGCAAAAAAGAGACCGTGTTGACGTCGCAAAAGACATGATTTGCGAGGCTGAATCCGATCCCATATTCATCAAAAGGATCATTACTGGAGACGAGACGTGGGTTTATGAGTACGACACGCAATCCAGACATCAGGCAAGTGAATGGCGTTCACCAAATTAGCCGAGACCAAAAAAACCACGTCGTTTTCAGTCAAAAAAGAAGGCAATGCTGACGGTTTTCATGGACTACAACGTTGTAGTGCATCATGAATTTTTGCCAGAAGGCCAGACAGTAAACAAAGAGTATTATTTGGGCGTTATGAGACGTTTGCGTGAAGCAATTCGCCGAAAGAGACCAGAAATCGTCGCACAGTGCTATCATTATTCGTAATTTTTTGACGAAAAATGCAACAAATACCATCCAACAGCCACCGAATTCACCTGATTTGGCTCCCTGTGTGACTTCTTTCTGTTCAATCGAGTTAAAAAACCATTACGGGGAACGCGTTTTAGCAGCCGAGAGGAAGTAATGGAAAAATCGCAGGAAGCACTGATGGACATACCGAAAACCGAATATAAAAAATGTTTCGAGGATTGGATCAAGCGCTGGCATAAGTGTGTTGCAGTCGATGGGGATTACTTTGAAGGGGACAATATAGATTTAGATGAATAAACTTGTATTTTTAATTTTCTGAATAAATTCCGGGAACTTTTTGTTCAAAGTAGTATGTTCATATTCTACATGAGGCCTAGCCAGCGAAAGATAACAATTCTCTTTGAGCTTTTCATCACATTTACCAAGTACACTTCTAATAAATCCTACTTTTTTGTTAGTTTGTCCGCATACCCCACATAAGTGTTTCACCCAGGATGGATCGTGAGTGAGGGCAACACCAAGGTATTTAATTGAGTCTGCGGATTCCATTTCGATATTCCCATTGCAGTAGGTGCTTCGGAGGGTATTGTTCTTCCGAAAACTTAAGTTTTACTTCCTCAGGTTATATTTTCTCTTTTCTTGTTAAATATAAATCCACGTACTTTATTTCGTTTTCTCCGATTACGTATGATTGCTACGAGTACCGTAAGTTGCCAATACTACTAGTATGTAGCCCGCACAATCTTTTAAAAAATAATTAAGCATGCAAGTCCAAAACTTATTCTGTCGGATACGCTGGCTGTGTATCCCGTACTTTCTTTTTCTAACATTGAATCCGAAATTTAATGAATTTATTTGAAATTAGATTGAACTAAAAAATATCATATTCATTCGTTCCTATTTCCTTTGGTATGCAGTAGTTACTTCAGTAATTAGAGCTTGTATCATACGCTATTAGAAAACATAAATATGATGATCACATGAATACTCGTACACGAATTTGGAGTTAGACGTAAGGCTCATAAAATAAACGGAATATCACCGCAAGCATATTTTGAATAGCATCCGTGGTAACTTTGTGGAAATTATGGAAAAATATGGATTATGGCGATAATAAAAAATACATTTTAATTACTATGCTTTACTTGGCACATGGCACTACGTGTATCACTACATTGTAGCTCACGAATACCATATTTTACAGTGTAGCGAGATGCGTTGCGCCGCATATCGATAAAAGTTTGGAAAATATCAACTTATTTTTAAAATATAGAAAAGGTTTATCATTTAACGCTTTTGTCAGTCTTTTTTGCTTGAAAACACTCAGTTTCTCGACTTGATTTTGTTGTGACCTCAAGGTTTGCGTGGGAAACAGATTTTAAAGTGTCATTAGTAGATGAGCTCAGCATGTTCCTCGAGCTTTCACAGAGTTTACTGAATTGGAGTGGCAGCAGTTTGATTAAGTGTAGATCAGATTGATTTAAGATGGAATTTTTTCCACGAACGATAAGGGATTGGAATAACATTTTCCAACCGCGGTAAGGTCATATTCGGGTCAAAATTAATCTAGTATGTGTCCACCCCCTGCCACACAAGGTCTAAATGAATAAAAAAATAAACGGTTTCTCCAGCATTCCAGTTGGCGTCCTTAGGGCAATGGTAGGCTGCTGCATTTTTGCAGTTTTTTGGAAAAAATATGCAGCAAACTACGATCATTTTGAGAACGCCAACTGGATATCTGGAGAAGATATTATTAGCCCACGGCAACAAACGCGGCGAAAACCCGAGAAACATGGAGAGTTCATAGAAATCCATGATATGGAGACCACCGAACGATTATCATTAGTGGAGTATATCACAATTTATTCTTCCGGGTAATCTTATCTTTCTTGTGCTTACTCCCCTCAGTAACAGAAATAGACTCGAGTGCCTTATTTCTTTTGAGAATCCAATCTCTCACTCTCTCGCTCTCTTCGGAGTACACATTTTAGTTTTTAGCCCTTGTTTTTTAATTAAAATTCTTATTTTCCATGACTTTTTATGAGAAATAGTAGATTTCTATAGAATTCCCTTGTGGAAAAGCCATTAACATCATCATCATCATCAGTGACTCAATCCGAAAGTTGGATTGACTGTAGCCCTCCTCCGATTTTCATTATAACACTAACTCCCTGGCGCCTCAATTGCCCTTCCGGCCTTCATCCCTCTTTCCTTGCCCGACGAATTTACCCTTTTTTTTCTTCTTCGTGGGGCCCTTCCCTTCTTTATGGTTCTAATAAAACCATTACGTCTCAAAGTGTACACATTCCACCTGGTTCTTTTTTCCCCTAAATTTCCCTTTCCTGTTCAAATATTTTGCTCCCTTCTTCGATTCTTAATTTATAAGCCCGTTTGGTCCATGTCACCGATCCGTTGAATGACGCATTCCACACAAATATTTGTACGAATTCCTTTCGCGTCTTCCTTGAAAGCTTACCGTCTTTGAGCCTTGCCATTAATTATTTTATGCACATGACTCTTCTGTGAATTTCTTAGTACTCTTTTTCATTTTACTAAAGATAAATTGAATGGGTGGGTCGCGGTGGTCCAGTGGGTAGAGCGTTGTACTACTGACCGGGGTGTCCCGGGTTCGATTCCAGGGCGAGGCACTTTGGGCACATGCAGCTCCACCCAAGTTAGTTGATTTTTCGGGAACCAGATCTTACTCGGTACTCAGAAACCATAACCGGCACAGGGAAAGGAACTGCCCCCCCTACCCTAATGTGTGTATGTTCACACGCCGTCGGGCTTAGTACATGGGTGAGCTCCACCATCACCTACTAAACCGACCTTCGGGTTGATTACTGTGTTTATATTGAATGGCCCTCCCATGGACTACAACCTTTACGTAGTGGAAGGGATTGTGCGTTCTGATGACCCCTTGAGCTGTGCTGGTGGGAGTACTAATAATTGCTCCAGGTAGGGTCACCCATGCCAGATAGATCGAAGATTAGGAGCCAGACGAAAGGTAGTAGCCCATGCAGCGCCTGTTCCTCAGTGAGGCGGCTGCAAAGGCATCTGGCCCCAGTGGGGCGGCCATTAAGTGATGGTGTCATGTTGAAAACACTATTGAGAAAGGCAACGGGAAACCACCTCAATTATTATTCCCAAGATTTTTATGATGGACAGCATAGAGAAATTGAGTTCTGGCAAATGCGGGACACGGCCCAAGTTCGTCGTTTCGTGTCGTTTGTGTCGTGCCCGGCAGCTGGGGAAGAAAGGCTACCCCGGTTGTCATCCCACGAAAACCTTGCAGTGAAAAAATATCAGCACCAGGACAGAAGACGCAGAAGAAGACGAAAGTAGTTAGAATAGGAACATGGAACGTCAGGACAATTTTGAGGACAGGCAAATTAGAGAATATTAAACGAGAGATGGAAAGACGTAATATAAAGGTTTTAGATCTATGCGAGGTGAGATGGAAGGATAGCGGGAATAACTGGAGTGAGAATTATAGAATAATTTTGAGCGGCGGGGACGAGAATTAACGAGGGGTTGCCGTAATATCAAATAAAGAGGTAGGAAGAAGCGTAGCAATAGGAATAGAGCAAGCAACGGATAGAATATTACTTGTAGAGATTAAAGCAGAACCGACGAACTTGGTCATTTTCACGCATACATACCACCGAGCAACCACAAGGAGGAAGAAGTCGATAGGATGTACAATGAGTTAGAGGATGTATTCGCGTGTGTTCCTGCAGGGAAATATTTGATAGTGATAGGTGATTGAAATATGACAGTAGGCGAAGAAAGAGGTGATAAGGTGATGAGATCGGGGACTATGGGTTAGGCACGAGGAATGAACGCGGGGAAAAAGCAATTGAGTTCTGCAGGAGACAGGGGTTAGTCATCAGCCATGCCAGGTGACTCAGAAAGGTATCAGTTAGATTATATTATGGTGAGGCACAGGTTTGGGAACAGTGTGATAAATTCGCACAGTTTCCCGGGAGGGGGTGTGGACTCTGACCACAACTTAATTGTTATGACGTGTAGCGCCCGTTTCTACAAGATAAGACAGGGGCGGCGGGTTAGGAAATGGAATGTAGAAGCATTAAGTGGATTAACAGGGAAGGAGTATCAGCAGGCTTAGAGAAATTGATAGATGACGGTAAAGAGCCGAGTACCATCGAAGAAAAATGGGAATATAACAAGAAAGTGATATCTAAAGCCGCAAAAGACACTATAGAAACCGTTAACGGGAAAAGGATAAAGGAAACCATGGGTAACAAATGAGATGATTGCAAAGATGGATGAGAGAAGAAGATGGAAGAATGTAAACACAGCGTTCGGCAAAATGAAGTACAAAGAGCTAAACAATAAATTGAGACGGGCAACAAATAAAGCGAAAGAAGAATGGTGGAAAACTCAATGCGAGGATATGGAAAGTTTACAGAAGAAGGGTGAAATTGGTGCGCTATACAGCAAGGTTAAGTTATTATCGGGAAGTAAGAAGGCAAGATCTGTGCTAACAGTTAAAGATAAGTAGGGTAAGATAATAGTTGAACCAGGAAAAATCCAAGAGAGATGGAAGGAATATATAGAAACACTGTATGGTAAAGAACTTAGGCCGACAAGGTTAGACATAGAAAAGGAACATGACGTAGAAGAAGATAGCTTAGGTCTAGGCATACTCGACGATGAAATAGAAAGGGAATTAAAGGAGATGAAAGCAAATAAGGCTGTGGGGGTGGACAATATTCCTGTAGAAATGTTGAAATGGTTAGGGAAAGGTGGGAAGAAGGCCAAATGGACTGATTCGTAGTATCTATGAGGAAGGAAACTGGCCGGAAGATTTTGTGAGATCGGTGTTAGTTCCTATTCCAAAAAAGGCAAAGGCTTCGTCATGTGAGGATTACAGAACAATAAGTTTGATATCCCACGCAGCTAAAGTTATTCTCAGGATCATCAACAAAAGGATAGAGAGTAAGGCAAATGATTACTTAGGGGATGATCAGTTTGGGTTCAGGAAAGGAAGAGGTACGCGTGATGCCATTGCAGTAATGAGATCACTAGTCGAGAGGAATATAGATACAATCAGGACGTATTTGCCTGTCTCGTAGATTTTGAAAAAGCGTTTTATACAGTGAATTGGGAAAAACTGATGCATATTTTGCAGAAAATAGGAATGGATTGGAGGGACAGGAGATTGATCAGCAAACTGTACATGTCTCAGATTGCTTAGGTGCGAGAGGGGAACGGAGAGTCCGGATGGGCAGTGTTAGGAAGAGGTGTAAGGCAGGGTTGCCCATTGTCACCGGAACTGTTCAACGTATATGTAGAGGAAATGATTAAAGAGGCATGGGAAGAACTGGAGGTAGGAATGAAAGTCGGAGGGAAAATCGTAAAATCGGTTTGGTTTGCTGATTACCAAGCTTAAGGTGCTCAGTCAGCCAAGGGATTGCAAGCATTGCTGAGTGAATTGGAGGTTCAGTGCGATAAATATGGAATGAGAATCAATATTAATAAAACAAAGGTTATGCGATTTTCCAGAAAGAAAAAAGCTAAGCTAAATATTAAAATAGGCGGGGAAAAAATAGAGCAGGTAGAACAGTTTACGTATCTCGGAAGTGTTTTGGACCAATACGGTCTAAGTAGCAGGGACGTAAGGAGAAGAATTAAGCTAGGCAAGGAGGCTCTCTCAAGGAGGAGGGAGTTGATGACGGGGACGCTGAGTAGGGATTTTAAGACAAGACTCGTAAGAACTCTGATATGGAGTGTAGCTATGTACGGCGCGGAAACGTGGTCGTTGAAGCAGGAGGATAGACGTAGATTGGAGGCCTTTGACATATGGGTGTGGAGAAGAATGGAGGAGGTGAAATGGACCGAAAGGGAAACAAATGAGGAATTACCTAGGGATGGTGGGTGAGGAGAGGGGTTTGTTGAGAGAAATCCTATGGAGGCAGGAAAAATGGATAAAAGGCGTATTGAGGGGTAGTGGAATGTTGAAGAAGGTAATAGAGGGGAGAATGTTAGGCAAACGAGGAAAGGGCAGGAACAGAATAGGGGTTTTGGACGGGATGAAGGGAGGAAAGAAGTACACAGCGATGAAGAGGGATCTGATGTAAAGTAGGTTGCTGGATTGGGTTTTGTTTGTTGTTACAAAATATTTATTTGATACTTGTGTCCTTCCAAAAACCTACCTTAACCGGTAGATTACCTAATAATAATATTGAACAGGTTATCACTTACTGATAGCCTTTCCTTATCAGAATAATCAACTAAGGAATATCCGAATCCTTAGCATCACAGTATTCGTGTTCACCAGATTCCATTTTCTTGAAGCATGAGGCGTTCTTTCAATGGGGGTGCTATTTTTGCAGTGCACGATCATTGAACCGTTTGGCTTCCCTGTTGGAATTTAAATGGAACAACTTCTCAAACGTTGTTGGCTTGCCTGTAGGAATTCCGCGAGCTTTCATTGAGCGTCGAGCTTCAAAGCGAGCGATGAATGGTTTGCGGCACTAGATGCCGCCTCTACCGAGAAGGGCCCCTTCACGGGGGGAGAGGGATGGTCGGATAAGTAACTTCAGGAAGGGGATGGAGGGATGGATGAGGTTGATGGGGTGTCTGGGGGAGGGGCACTAATTAAAGGTTATTTCGGAGGCCGCTCTCCGGGATTTCAAGGGCTCTCATCTCCTCCCTCCAAGCCTCTCTTCCCTTTCCGCCCCTCCCATTGTGCTTCGGGTAGGGTTTATAGCAGTCTCTCCTTTCCCCTTCCCCCAATCCTCTCCTATTTTTCTCGTCGGGAGGGGGAAGTACTGGGGTCGTCGTGGAGGTTTCGCATGGATTAAGGGCGCCGGGGGGGGGAAGAGTGGGGGGGCAGAAAGAAGGAGCACGAAGCGTCGGTTGTCGTCGTCCCCCCCCCCTCGTCAGCAACCCCCTCGTCAACCCCTCGTTCTCCCCGCGCCGAGAGGTAGCACAGGGCAAGCCACATGCCGTGCCGTCCACGGCGCAGCCCACCCCGCGCAGGGTCCCCCTCGTCCGCAGAGCAGCGACGGCGTCGGTGAGACGCGCGCCTTCGCATCGTCGCCATCTTTCCCGACCTCCGAACGATTCACGGCGGGTGGGAGAGAGGAGGCTCCCGGAATCCGCGTTCATCGGTCCATACTCGCCACCCACGCGGTCTGCCTCACCCTTCTCCCCTCTCCGCACGCACCGCTTACAGCTATTGCCGCACCCAGGTGCTATGACGGCGATGTGCGGAGAATCGATGCCGCGACGGCGTTGACTGTGAATCCCTCTGGCGCGTCGATGCGATCCATAGTCCTCTCGAATTGCTCTGGTTAGCTCTAGAGATCCACTCGGAGAGATTTGTCGTGAGCATACTTATTTCCATGAAGCCGAAATAAATATTGGGCGGACAAAATGAAGATATGCGAATAAAGCATTCGCTCAGTAGGGAACATCCGAGATAAATGGAAGAAACGGATAGGCAGCACCATTGAAACTGATAGATTCGTAAGGAGTTCAATGACAGGAAGATGAGGAGGTATCATAAAGTAGTAAGACCAAATGGCAACTAGATATTCAGGGAAAATTAAGTCCGTTTCAAGATTGCGGAGCTATAAGGTAGTGAAGGAATTATGATGGCAAAGGGAAGAATAGATAGATTATTGTCACTTTTAGGGTTTAAAGAAAGTTTTACGGTTGAAGTGGGTGACTAAGTTAGAATTAAAATTGATCCTCACGAAGTTGGATTAATTGCCGAATTGGATCGCATGCAGCGTAGAGGAGCTACGTTTGTATGATTAAACGTTGTTATGGTAAACTTAGTAGCGTATTCAAAATATTAGAGCAGCCAGGCTAGGAATCACTCACGGAGTGAAGGTTAAATTACTGATTGAAGATCTTGCTAAATTGGAAAGATGTCTCTCTAGCATTTCGTTCTTGGATACATTTCTTGCTGCATCCCAAGATACAATTGTCTGTTGTAATTAAGCATGTGTACTTGCATGCTTGTGGAGTGAGGGGAGGTGGATGTGTGTTTGCACGCGTTTAGAATGATAGGATGTTTCTATGAATGTATGCACTACTGTGGATTTGGGTTTGCATGTGTGTGTTAGTTTTGAATGCGGTTTTTTTTCCTTTTTCTGGGTGGTGACCTAACATCCCCCGCCACACGCCCTTGCGGCGGCTTGCGGGGTATTATGTAGATGTAGCAGTGACATTGAAAATGTAGTGTTACCCCATCTTACTACTGTAGGAGAGATCATGTAAGGAAAATTACAGAGAATAAGTATAGAACAGATAGATTTAGGAAGTAATTTTTTCAACGAACGACAAGGGATCATAATAGCATTGTCCGACCGCGGTAGGGTCACTTTCGGGTCCAAATGAATCTGGAGTATATTCACCTCCTGCCACACACACCTTAGCGGTGACTTGCAGGGTGCATAAATAAATATGAACCTAGAACTGTTCCAATAAATCCGAAATTCCACACATTAAATCATTATTAATTACATAAACAAATCCATAGCCGGTCGCGGTGGTCTAGCGGGTAGAGCGTTGGACTGCTGACCAGAGGGTCCCGGGTTCGATTCCCGGGCAAGGCACTTTGGGCACCTGCAGCTCCACCCAAGCTAGTTGATTTTTCGGGTACCAGATCTTCCTGGGAAACCATAACCGGCACAGGGAAAGGAACTGGCCCCCCTACCCTGATGTGTGAATAATCACACGCCGTCGGGCTTGGTACATGGGTGAGCTCTACCATCACCTACTAAACCGACCTTCGGGTTGATTACTGTGTTTATGGTTTAAACAAATCCATGTATTCCCCTAATGTTTTTTATCCAGGAGAGTTCGTGAGTGAAGGTAGCATCAAGGTATTTAATTGAGTCTACACATTCCATTTCGATGTTTCCAATGCAGTAGGCTTTTCGGAAGGAATTGTTCTTCATCCCAGAAATTTATCATTACGCACTTTTTAAAGTTTTATTCTAATTGCCAAGTTTTATTTTACTCCTCATCACTTTGGATATATGTTTATATCTATACCATCGTGGTCTTAATATCTGTCATTCATTATTTATTACTTCTATTTTAGTTTCACAAGTTGTGTCAGTACAAATAAGGCGAACGTAAAGGCAACCTATAGGAATTCGTATTTTTGTGAAAGGGCATGTCGTGAATATAACGCTGAATAACATGGTTATGTTAAGTGAACTCAAGTTATACTATTTTTTGAAAAGATAATTTGAATGCAACGCAGGTATCGCTTTAATCATGCACCAAAAATCTTTTAAATTTGAAATGCACACCATGCTGATCATTCCAATTCATTGTGTAAATAAAATCCATTTCAATAACCACCATGAGCGTACGTGTATAGGTTGATAGGAATTTTTCTGCCGATTGCAGAAATAAATCTCTCAAAAGCTGGAATTCGTCAAATGTATAGTCGGAAGGTGTAGAGACGAAAAAGTTAAGGAAACGTGCTATTATTCTTTAGGATGACCTCACATTGAGTAATCGGCGAGCGTTTGGGATTCATTTCATAGACTCAGGGGGTAGATGAACCTTATTACAAAGATATGAAGCGTATGATTTCGCATCCGACATTGGAGATATAATTAGGCCCCCTAATTACATTAGTAGGACCGACAATTCTCACAAATTTAGAGAGACTGTCGAACTTGTAGATTCAAGTATTCGTTTTCCCCGTACACATTCGCGACAGTAATAATAGGGAGAGGACCTAAGAGAATAATTGGTACGCGCTGCCGAAAATAGGGGTATACAAGATAAAATTTCCATTTAACACTCTCCAAGTCTGGCGTCCTAACGCCCCCCGCCGCGTGCGTCATTGTGCCAGGTGGATGTAGGTGAATATAATGCATATAAAGCCTATGGTATTTCTAAATTTTTGGTTTGGAATGCATAGAATAATAAACGGTAATAAGTGTCTGAATTGCATTAATTGGCAATTTTCCACAAAATTTTTTGTGGAAAATTGCCAGTTTTTAATGAATAATGATATTCCACAATATCACGCCTGATCATGTTTTTTCCTGTCCTCTTTCTGTAAGTATATGAATAGTTGCTAACCACGTCATACTTGTAATATATGTAGGCGTGTTGCATGATTAGTCACCCCCTTTCCACGCAGTTTTTGGCTAATTGCGGGGTGGCAGGAGCATGAGGAAGTATAGGGAATATATGTGGAATGGCTGGTGTCCTGCCATCCCCTGCCACACGTCCTTACGACAGCTTACGGGGTATTTTGTTGATGTAGGTGCCTCTAAACCGCAGGAAAAGAGCTTCGATTCGGTATGAAGGCAAGCATTTCAAAAATCACATTTAAAAAAATCGTTTTCAAGTTCAAGTAACCGTAATGGCATTCATACGAGAATTTATGCAATTATATTACAGAGAATTAAGAATGGCATTAAACCACAAAAAATAATGGGGTACCTGGGTTACGATACATTTCTATGGGTTATCATCAATTGATTACTTCTGATGACAAAGCTTAAACATAGCTAAGCCCTCGTCATGTGTCATTTCTTGGTTTTGATGAAACTTTTTATTTACTCTTCAACTGAAACGTTTTCATGGGCGACTTAATGAGAGGACGCTTAATCTTCGATCGCTGCTAACAAAACCTTCACACTTGCAAGATTGGTCACTTTTTCAGATCGAAGAGCGTCCTGAACGTTCGGCGTCTTCAACATCTTCTCTATCATCCCGAAACAACTTGTGCCACTCAAAAACACCCGATCTACCCATGGCGTTATCACCATAAGCTGCCTTGAGCATGTCATGAGTTTCTTCCCCGTTTTTACCCAGTTTCAAAATTTGATGGCTTATCGCTGTTCCAATAACCGGTTCGTGATGGAGCGTAACGAGGTCACGTCTTAGACGTTTCGCAAATGAACGATCCACACTTCACAAAGGCTGAGAGCCAGCTGCCACCAGCCTCCAGCCTTTCCTGAGACTCCCCTCCCTCGAACCCAGACAGAGAAACCGCTGCACGTCCGTCCGTCTATCCGGGAAAAAATAAGGCCTAATATGTTTGGGATAGACCTGTTATTTAATTGATATTTATGAAAAGAAATGACCGTGGACGATTTTCCTAAGCTATAATAAGAATCATACATATAAGGTAGTAATTTCACAGTCTATATGAAATGTACTCAATCGAAACATTGTAGCAACCCATTAAAATTTATTGATGGGAAATATTTTAGCTTTTAACCGGTGATTGTACATGTTTCTCATCATTAAAAATCACTGCGGTTCACAAATTATATGATAATAAAATGACTCTAGATCTCTCAAAGGAAATAATGCGTTAAATCATTACATTTTTCACGTTTCATTAAATTAAAAACTTTAGTACTTCATTTGGTTTTCAGAAATGTAGGTAATATGTTAAATATTTCACAAATTATTAGACAACGCCTTAATACTCATCACAGTAAAAAAATAAAGCCATGAAAAATAACAACCAAGATGAGCAAAAATATACTGCGGAAGATGAGGCGGCCCATACTAGTGCAAATACTAGTACCGAAAATGGACATCTCCATTCCACAAATTTAATTTTTTAATATGTGTAAGCATGCGGATGATAGGATGAACTTTTGCAGAATTAGTGAGCGTAAATGAACGAAATTGAATGTTTTGGTCTAACTTACCATTCAATTCAAAATAAGCTATTCTTCTGACTTCCGCGTCCATTTTACCTTGGAGTTACCCGTGAATCATTCAATTTTGCACTCCGTAGAATATTATCGTGATGTGCCGTTTACTGTTTACTTGTTTATCCACTTTCCCATAAACTCCTCCTCCTGTTCAATTCCCTTTGAAACTCGAAGACACACGTTCTACTTTTGTTCAACACTTTCCCGTTATCCAACTTCCCAAATCAATTAAATTCTCCTCTCCCCACCTCCCCCACCACATCCTCCCATTCATTCATTTATTTAATTAAGCTCTCTATCGAAAGGCAAGTTGATTTCACGGAATGTTGTTTTGTAACATCGCCATTTAACTCTTCCCTGACTCATTCTTTTTTCTCAGGATTCATAAGTTTCTTTGGAGCGGGGTACGAAATCAAAATACGTTCATATGAAAGTCAAAATGAAGAGGAAACAAGCCTTATACTCGTATATGGATATGACAACACTTTCTCTAACAGCAGTGCTATTTTCCGTCTGATGAAATGTTGAGAGGGGTTGGGAGCCCCTCTTCCAGGTAAACGGCGGCCGATTGAATAGTGAAACGTTCATGGTCCTTCACCATTTTTCACTTTTGCGGTGTTTTTCGCAATTTCTGTTATGTAGAACTACAATTTCATAAATATACCGCCGCTTATCAGCCCCGATTGCTAACTAAGATTTTAGTTACTTTCCTGGTGAATTTATTTTTTACAATGTATTAGCCGGCAAGCAAACCTTACGTTGTTCTGGGCACACCTTTAAAAATCATCATAACTTTCATATTACATGTGAGTATTGCAGATCCCAGAAAGCACATGATTAGGACTTCTCCTAGCTTAAACCCCCCCAACGCATGCTGGTTTTCTACTCATTATTTTCATAGATCCTTCCAACCTGCCTTCTGCAATTCTATTCCCAACTCTCCCCCGCTTTCTTAACATTCTGTGTTGCATCACGGTCTCTAAGTATTCCACTGTCTCTAAGAATCGCCAGTAGTTGAGCATCGTTTTTTTACTGCTCATAATTATTTGGAGAGGGCAAAAAAGTTTATCCGGCCAAAACGGTTCTTGCGCAAAGAAAATCTTCACTTTCATTTACATGAATGATATCTGTTCCCTTATCTCAAATTCTTAGCTGAGATTAGGGAACCATTATCGATATTCACTGATTAGTAGCAATTTTTAGAGTAGAAGCAATTTAGTAGAATCAATTTTTATTTTCACCCTCCCCCCCCCTCTCCATCACCTTCCCTCGACGTACTTGTGACCAGTGATCCCTTGTCTTTACTATCGGAATTTTCCCCCCATCCCCCTGTGCAACCGCTGACCACGTTTTCCCGAGGATGGCAGGAATCCTTGTTTTCCTCCAGCGTCTTTCTTCACGGACGATGTGGGAAGGCTCAACGCTGCGGGACAACTCCCACCCTACAACCCCCTCCACCCTCTCGTGACGTTGCAAGTGTATCCATACTCCACCCCTCCCTAAACCCTCGCTAGGGTTTTCCCACCGTTCCCCCCCTTGGAACCATATAGACAAGTGATCCCAAATCTTTACCCCTTTTCACACCTCTTTGTGCTTTGATATTTTTTGCGCCCAGTCAACGACCGGGGGAAAACCCAGATCTCATCCCCTTTCTCCACGGCCCTAGGACTATGGCACCGCTCAGAGAGAACAACGAGGCATCCACTCCATCCAGCCAAGAGGTTTTCTCCGGACTTGTTCGTGTTCCCCACCCCTTTCTCCTCCCCCGCACCTCGTCATTCACGCGCTCTTCCACCTCCCCTTCCTCTATCCTCCATTTTCCACTACCCACCAACCCCCCCTTACTAGCTTTTCAGCATATATACTAGACACTGAGTTATGATTGTCAGCAGAATATGACGTAGTTACATCAAAACCGGTCGCATTAAAATTTTATTTTGTGGAAAATTGACAAGTTTTATTAATCATGAAGTTCCACCAGATCACGCCCGAAACGTCTCTTTTTACTCACCTTTGCTAATTTTTCAATCTCTAGTACAGAATTATCCTAATTTTCCCTCAATGTTCATTTTCCCGCAAAATACTGCCTATACTAACCATATTTATCATCATCATTTGAGATCTGCATAATGCCCCACAAGCCGCCACAAGAACGGGTGACGGGGTATATTAGGTCAACACCTGTAATTAAGAATAAAACCGCGTGCAAAACTCACAAATTCATGCCAATATAAAACCACAAAGTTATATACGAAATATTCCTTGCATAAAAGGCCGGTGTATTCATGCGTATAAATTATCCTGATATTAATTCCACTGCTCGAATTATTAAAAAAAGTTTCAAATTGGCTTTCGCATTTTGTTCCGGTTTTAGTTTCGAATATATTTCCATAATTTAATATTCGACAGTAAACGTAAGGTTTTTTCCACATTTTTAGGTAGGTAATGTATCAGTTAAGGTAGGTTTTTGGATGGACACAACTATCAAATAAACCCAATCCAACAACCTAATCTACATCAGGTCCCTCTTCATCTCTGTGTACTTCTCTCCTCCCTTCATCCCGCCCAACATCCCTATCCTGTTCCTGCCCTTTCCTCGCTTGCCCAACATTCTCCCCTCTATTACCTTCTTCAACATTCCACTACCGCTCAATACGTCTTTCATCCATTTTTCCTGCCCCCATAGGATTTCTCTCAACAAACCTCTCTCCTCACCCACTATCTCAAGTACTTCCTCATTTGCTTTCCTTTCCTCTATGTTGTCCATCATTTATTTTCTTGGGAATAATAATTTAGGTGGTTTCGCTGTGTAGACTACCTTTCATCTGGCTCCTAACCTTCGACCTATCTGTTATGGGTGACCCTACCAGTAGGAATTATTATTACTCCCGCCATCACAACTCTAGGGGTCATCGGAACGCACAAGCCCTTCCACCACGACAAGGTTGTAGTCCATGGGAGGTTTTTTCCACATATTTCTTTGGAATTCATCGTAAGTAGTATAGTTATTAAAGTTAAGCTTAAGACGGTCCCGAATGACTATTAACCGGTAAAACTCACTTGCTCTTTATAATATTCTCCTTTAGTTCTGTAAACCTACATTCTATCAGTCTTCTACTATTTTATTCCTTCCTCTTCCCGGCGTATGAAAAATTTCTTTTCTAACAACCCTTCAGCATCTGATTACCTATCAATATCTCCTGTAGCCATTTTTACAACTTTTTAGAATTTCTCACAGCAACCTCGGCGTTGTATTTTAGATTAAGCTGTTTGTAGTCCTTTCAACAGATTATTTTCTCCATTATATGTATTACCCATTTCTCCAAAACCTCTGACGTGCATTCATCCTTACTCTGCTGCTCTCATCTCTAACCTGAGAGCCGTGGTTTCCGAACCATGCACTACGCTTCGAATTTAAAGACCTCATATCTTACCATTATTAAGTTCCGAGAATGCGACTGTCTTCAACAGCACGTTCGTCCTATGCTTTGCAAATCTAATTCCGCCATTGCAATTCTTCTTTTAACACCCCCACTTTCCCTCCAAAATGCTTTGTAAACATTTAAACTGTTTAATACATTGTACTTGATTCCCTTGTGTAATTCCCTCCCCTTAATGTTTAAATTGCCTTTTGTATCTCTTAAGAAACTCTTTACTTTCGTTTTCTTCTAATATATCTCTATTTTGTATACCACGAATTGGCCTTGAAGTCTATTGCGCAATGAATACTATACATTTATTGGCTGCCATACTCATTTCACATTTCCTCAACGCATAAATTGAAAAGAACTTGAGCCAAGAGAAAACTCTTTTTCTCTCTTGTAGGTATATCACTACCAACCTCATTTATTCATTAATTAAAATTGGCAATTTTCCACAAAATACTATATTATATGGAAATAATATATATTTATATGTCTATATTATTAAAATATGTATATATATTTATTGGAAGTAATAAGTGTAGAAATAATAATAATATTTTTTGGAAAATTGCCAATTTTAATTAATCATGATATTCCCCCATATCACGCCTGAAACGTCTCTTTTTACCCATTTCTTCAGTCACCACACTTTTTTGTGTCGTACGATTCAATGAATAGATATTGAATGAATGGTCTTTTTCTTCAGGGTACTTTTTGTATTTCGAAATATATCCATTAAGCATGTTTTCTCTACACATCGAATTCCATGAATCGAGGCAAGACGTCCCGCTTATATATTTTCTGCAATGAGATTGCAGAGGCATTGCAATTAAGTTGGATACAGTGATGGAGAGGAGATGTTAGGCAAACGAGGAAGGGTTAGGAATAGGATAGGCGTGTTGGGCGGAATGAAGGGTGGAAGGAGGTAATAGGAATTGAAGAGGGGCTTCTTGTAATTTTGGATATAAGGTTTTGTTTTTCTTAAGAGAGACAAGGGACTTTTAGTCATACCTTTTGGTAGCCTGTGACCGTCTAAAACTTACCTTATCCGGTAGATTACCAATATAATAATATTGCCTTTTATTAATGTTCTCATTTCTTCAGTGGCGTCGCATGTTTCCCATCCTTTGCTAAATCCAAACTGCTCCAAAATGTTTCGCTCTCCTCTTTTCGGGATAGTGATTAATAAAGTTTATTTCGGCCGAAATCCTTTCTTAATATTGAGAGGTTTGGCATGGATTGAAATGGAAACAATCAGTTGAATCCTCACTTCTGATGCCTTAATTCAGGTTGTCTACCAGATTACATTTATAATACGCATCTACAGCCTAATGTGGCTATTCATAGCTACAAAATGGCTATTCACTAATTTGTCAGGAGAGGGTGGCGAAGTGGAAAATTGGCTTGATAGAGTGGGAATGTGTTACGATTTATCACATGGCCGGATGTGTGACGCGTGCCAAAGCGTATCGGGCGAGTAATGGGCTATACATTCAACGCGTAGCAAAGGAAAATTTTCACGTGCCTATATCAGCAAGAGTTTCAGATACTCACGCTCATCATATGTCAAATTACAACGACCCAATCTACATAGCGGGTGCATCCAGTATGGATTAGGTAGATAAATATTATGCAATTCTGAGATTTTATATAATATATAATTAACAAAATGACGAAAATGGTAAAATATTCAGTTGGCGATGACTTATACAAATTGGTGATATTTTCTAGACGAGTTCATTATACAAAAAATAACGATTTTAGAGCGTTTGCGTTTATAATTTCTGTTTGGACAGAAAAATAATGTGTGTTTTGACAATGAAACATCAATTTCATCAATCGTATTAAATGGATAAACATGAAAAACAATTAACCATTTAAAATCTTAAATAAAGTATATAAAGGATTAAAAGATATTTTGCCTTGAATGTAACACATTTTCACATTTACCGGGACAACAAAATGTTTGATGAATTTTTCCAAATTACATCATTTTTAGCTCTTAACTTTTTAATATTCGAAAGGATATATCTATTGATCTCAAGGTCAGGTTTATTGACTTTGTTTTCAAAAATGTACAAATGAAAACGACTTCAAAAGCGAAATGGACGTACCCAATTATTTGTTGTTGGTTAAAGTCGTACTTTAGCCCTCTCTTTCATAGTAAGCCCTCTCTTTCATAGTAAGCATCTAGTAAGGACATTGAAGTTCCACCTAAATAGAAACATAAAAGGATAGATATTAAATAGTTAGAAACATGACAGAAGGGCAAACACATGAGATAACGTCAGGAGAAGGGCCAAGTGGCAATGTGTAGACCATGTGAAGATGATTGCTTGACGGTAAATGTATCAGGGAGTAAGGCTATATGAAACTACATATTCAGCTATAAGTAAAACAATATATATTTAATTTTTCCACTACTATTTAATTACTAACTTGAATAATAGTTAATACCTGCAAAGTCTATGGAAAATAAGAATGAATTTACACAACACAAAGCTTACTACAAAGCATGATTAGGGTGTTAGCACTATCAACGAAAGAATGGAGGACTGGCAGTGAGCCAATCTATGAATTAAAAAATTATGATGAGAATAATACATTTGCTCACGTACACGTAAAGTGACGGGAGCGTATCTGTTTGTTTTATCTATTACTTTCAAAGAGCTCTTTATATCCCCACATAATTTTTAACAGTGAAATTTGGTATTTGACCCAAGTGTTTACATGGCGGAATTTTAAAGATTTCTTCTCGTGTGTACCGTACAGAGTGGCACCAGAAACTGAATTTTGCCGCTCTTACACCCCAGATTTGAACCCAGTAAGAATTTGTAACACGGTTTGTGTATTATTGGTGAGCTTCAAACTCAGGGTCATTCCAATGACCCATTTCAACTGCGCCGTTGCACTGTCCATGTGCATGCATTTGAGTTCTCGTGGAAACCGCTAGTGAAACGGGGCAGGTCGTAATCTCTCGATTGCGAGCAGGATGGCTGCAGTGCGTGCCTCCCTGCCTTTCCTTCCGCCTCTTTATCGGTGCCGATAAGGAGAGCCCCCGCTGGGCACACTTCCTCCTCCTCGGGAGACCCTGACTTGGACGGGCGGCCTTTGGTCGGTCTACGGGAGAGAGAGTGAGGGAACCTCTTCCGCCAGAGCAACAACAGTCCCCGGAGTGAAGAAAACTCCATGCCCATGGCACAAAAGCCCGAGTACTGCCCTGGAGGAAGACGCTATTCCCGAAGCGAATGGTAATTAAAACCTAAACGAGATCCTTGTCAGAGTGTGTAGCGGGTTTATTAAGCAAAGGGAGAGAGGAAAATGTTATTATTAGGTAATCTACCGGTTAAGGTAGGTTTTTGGAAGGACACAAGTATCAAATAACAAACAACATTTGTAACAACAAACAAAACCCAATCCAGCAACCTAATTTACATCCGGTCCCTCTTCATCACCGCGTACTTCCTTCCTCCCTTCATCCCGTCCAACATCCCTATCCTGTTCGTGCCCTTTCCTTGCTTGCCCAACATTCTCCCCTCTATTACCTTCGTCAACATTCCACTACCGCTCAATACGCCTTTCATCCATTTTTCCTGCCTCCATAGGATTTTTCTCAACAAACCCCTCTCCTCATCCACAATCTCCAGTACTTCTTCATTTGTTTTCCTTTCGGTCCATATCACCTTCTCCATTTTTCTCCACGCCCTCATTTCAAAAGCCTCCAATCTACGTCTATCCTCCTGCTTCAACGACCACGTTTCCGCGCCGTACATAGCTACACTCCATATCAGAGTTCTTACGAGTCTTGTCTTAAAATCCCTACTCAGCGTCCCCGTCATCAACTCCCTCCTCCTTGAGAGAGCCTCCTTGCCTAGCTTAATTCTTCTCCTTACGTCCCTGCTACTTAGACCGTATTGGTCCAAAACACTTCCGAGATACGTAAACTGTTCTACCTGCTCTATTTTTTCCCCGCCTATTTTAATATTTAGCTTAGCTTTTTTCTTTCTGGAAAATCGCATAACCTTTGTTTGATTAATATTGATTCTCATTCCATATTTATCGCACTGAACCTCCAATTCACTCAGCAATGCTTGCAAACCCTTGGCTGACTGAGCAACTAAAGCTTGGTAATCAGCACCCCTAACCGATTTTACGAATTCCCCTCCGTCTTTCATTCCTACCTCCAGTTCACCCCATTCTTCTTTAATCATTTCCTCCACATATGCATACGTTGAGCAGCACCGGTGACAATGGGCAAACCTGCCTTACACCTCTTCCTAACACTGCTCATCCGGACTCTCCGTTCCCCACTCGCACCTGAGCAGTCTGAGACATGTACAGGTTGCGGATCAGTCTCCTGTCCCTCCAATCCATTCCTATTTTCTGCAATACACGCTTTAATTTGTCCCAATTCACTCTATCAAACGCTTTTTCGAAATCTACGAAACAGGCAAAAACATCCTGGTTGTATTCTATATTCCTCTCGATTAGTGATCTCATTACTACAATGGCATCACTCGTACATCTTCCTTTCCTAAACCCAAACTGATCATCCCCTAAGTAATCATTTACCTTACTCTCTATCCTTTTGTTGATGATCCTGAGGCTTTAGGTGCGTGGGATATCAAACTTATTGTTCTGTAATCCCCACATGATGTTGATGGGAAAACTTTGTGGGTAGAAAAAGAGCACTGACAAAGGTGAAATTTTACCATAGGTAATTTGATATGGTTTACTTGATAGCTGTGTCCATCCAAAAAACCTACCTTAACCGGTAGATTACCTAATAATAATAATTTGATATGGGAACCAAAAGCACATTAATAAGAACACATTTCATGGATATTTATATACCTAACAACCTAACTACGGTATTGAAAAATCAGTTTTTGCTGATTTTCCAAAGCATTGTAATAAACAAGTAGATAGTTTAAACTCTCCTTAAGTTTTGCAATGATGCACCACCACCCTGCCACGTCGAATACGGTTGACTTCATATCACGGTAATCAGCCTGAAGTTTTGTTGGATAAGCAAGGGTAGAGCTCGCCTCGCACTGTTCCCTAAAATTAAGATAGTCGATGTACCCAGGAAAATATGGTTGCAAACGAATTCTATCTTTTTACATCCGCGGGATTCGAGTCAGGCATGGGTGTTTGGTGAAATCTGGTGTTCCGACCCTCGAGACATCTGATTATAAGCTAAAGCGGTTTCACTGATCACCTAAAACGTCTCGAGAGTAAAAAATGCACGATATATAAAATGTTTTGACAATAAAATATCAGCTTTGGAGAGTAAGTACATATTTTTTCCATGCTCTTCGCATGCTGCGAGGAATACTCAAGCACGAAGAGCCGTTTTCTTATATTTAAGTATAGGATGGTCAAACTTATATGCATACGGCATCTTTTATTGATTGTCTCCAAAGCTACCGGAGTTATTGTTTTGATTCAATAGTCGTTAACCTATCGATGAATGGAGATGATAATGTCCACGTAAATCGTTGCTCCCGCCATTTGCGAAGTGCGTTCTGTGAGTTGATTTTTGTGTGCAAAAGGGTCATCAGCTGCCTAAATTCATCGGGAGTTGTGTCTAGTTTACTCTAGTCTAGTCTTTTTGATTTTTCTGTAATGACTAGCTTCATGCGTAACTTTGTGGAATTGTTCCACAATGAATAATTTTAAAGGAAAATTAAATAAGTTTTATTGCGATGAGGGTAAAAAAGAAACTTTACACTTCCACAATAAAGATATAATATTTCACGACCATGGTTTCGATGCTAATCATCATCATCAGGTAACATACATCAAACATTTTTCAACTTATATAGTCTGGCTCCAAGAGGGGGGTAAGGGAGGGAGAGTAAGGGAAAGGGGGTAAGTTGAGTGCAGGTGAAGCAACCTATTAGTGGGCTAGGGGAGGGGGAGGATATGTATTGGAAGGTTTCTGGCTCAGATTGGTGGAAGTTCATATACATTAAATGAAGAACACAATGTAACACTTCACCGTTCTTAGAAATGGCGGAAAAACAACAAAAAACGCATTGTGTTCTACATTTAATTAGGGGGGCATTTGTCTGCAATGGTTTGACCTTCATAAGGGGAGGGTCGACGATCATCACTGCCTTGGTGGGGGTGGGGTTGGCGCGGAAAGATATTGGAGTCTTTTAAGAATTTAAGGAGGGGGAACGGGAGAGGTATATTGTTGCACTGACCACCTCAAACCTCTCAGACTAAAAGGATTGCCAAATTTCCAACTCCTCCACAGCATGCAACCTGCGTCCTTTCATTTCTGTGTGGAGAATCTCTCATGTAAAGTTACTGGTATAATTTTCATCCAACAGTTGTTTTGCGAATTGGGATCTGTTTTCTTTCTTTGTGAAGCATGAACGGTGTTCTTTAATCCTAATATCGAATGCTCTCCCTGTCTGACCAATGTAGATGGCGTTGCAGTCCGCACAATTGAGTTAATAAACCCCGCTTTGTTGCATTGTATCAAGTTTCTTTGGGTGAACGTATTATGTTTTTTAAAGTGTGTGTTGTAAAACGCTGTCTTGATTTTGTTTTTGGAGAGTATTTGTTGTATCCTGGGTAAAATATGGCCAAGAAATGGAATTTTTCACCATTGGTGCTCGTCAAGTTTAGATGTGTGTTTAGATTTGGTATATGGATTTCTCGGCTATCTCTGATTGTTTTTTGTTGTACATGCCATTATCCCTGTACTCCTTATTTCCCTGTAACCATTGTTGAGTGCAATTTGTTTTGTTTAACGGAGTTCCTCTTGTTTAATAAAAATTGCCAATTTTCTGCAAAGTAAAATTTTAATATGACCGGTTTCGATGTAGCTACATCATCTTCTGGTGACAGTCATAACTCAGTGTCTAGTATATATGCTGAAAAGCTAGTAAGGGGGGGTTGGTGGGTAGTGGAAAATGGAGGATAGAGGGAGGGGAGGTGGAAGGACGCGTGAGTGACGAGGTGCGGGGGAGGAGAAAGGGGTGGGGAACACGAACAAGTCCGGAGAAAACCTCTTGGCTGGATGGAGTAGGTGTCTCGTTGTTCTCTCTGAGCGGTGCCATAGTCCTAGGACCGTGGAAAAAGGGAATGAGATCTGGGTTATCCCCCGGTCGTTGACTGGGCGCAAAATATCAAAGCACTAAGAGGTGTGAAAAGGGGTAAAGATTTGGGATCACTTGTCTATGTGGTTCCAAAGGGGGGAACGGTGGGAAAACCCTAGCGAGGGTTTAGGGAGGGGTGGAGTATGGATACACTTGCATCGTCACGAGAGGGGTGGAGGGGGTTGTAGGGTGGGAGTTGTCCCGCTGCGTTGAGCCTTCCCACATCGACCGTGAAGAAAGACGTTGGGGGAACACAAGGCTTCCCGCCATCTTCGGGAAAACGTGGTCAGCGGTTGCAGAGGGGAAACCGGTCGTATTACAATTTTATTTTGTGGAAAATTGCCAATTTTTATTAATCATGATATTCTACCATATCACGCCTGAAACGTCTCTTTTTATTCCTCTTGTTTGTTGTGTGGTGATATTGGGATATTCCATACGCTGTGTAACATGGCGTGAAATGCTACACAAATTTTTGTGAATGTTGTTGCTTGGATGTGGAGTGGATTATTTGGTCGGAGTAAAACTTATAAACTTTATTAAAACAGGAAGCTTTAATGCTATTTAGGTTTCACTGCGTTGCAGCATCTTTAGGCAGGAAAATGCTGCACCGCAGTGAAACCTAGGTTGCCATAAAGTTTATTTAAAGTTTTGTTTGAGCATTATTCATTAGCCCTTCTCTCTTACTCATTTTTCTCCCCTCCGTGTTCAAAGTCTTATATACGCGACATTCGTTTTATTTATTTATGTACCCTGCAAGCCACCGCTAGGGTGTGCGGCAGGAGGTGAATATACACCAGATTCATTTGGACCCGGAAGAGACCCTACCGCGGTCGGACAATGTTATTATGATCCCTTATCGTTCGTGGAAAAAAATGACATCTCAAATCAATCTTTTCTAAACTTTATCTCCCTAATTTTATTAGCATCATGTCTCCTACCGTATTACGATGGGGGTAATAATACATTTTCAACATGGCTGCTAAAGAGACGCCCTTCAAATTAATGCAAGAGCTTCCATTTTGTAATTTAACCTGATGATTGTGGGTGATTCCCACCCTGAACCTGGGTGATTCCCAGTCTAACTGCTCCAACATTTTGGATACGCTACTAAGTTTATCATTACAACATTTTACAAATCTAACTTATCTACTCTGCACACGATCCAATTCGGCAATAAATCCAACTTCGTGAGGATCCCATAACTTGCAGCATACTGACATGGGGTCTAGCCAGCGAAAGATAACATTTAACTTTGACCTTTTTGTCACAATTACCCAGTACTCTTCCAATAAATTCCAATTATTGTTAACTTGTCCACATATTCCCCGCCTGTGTTTCACCCAGGAGAGATCGTGATTGAGGGTAGCGCCTGGGTATTTAATTGCATCTACTCATTCCATTTTGTATTTTTACATCATGTTGCTTGTGTGTATGTACATTACAGGGATTGAAGACGAGACAAATGTGTAATATCTAAATTTTAGATAATATGAATACTTTGTGGTTGTATCCCGTTTAAGATAATTTCTGGATGGACATACGACGAACACCACTGTTATTTGATTCCACTCCATATCAACTGTCTCACCAATTAATTTCTGGCAACCCACTCAACGTCTCTGTCATAAAATCCGACTTTTTTGATAGTTTCCTTGCCTGATCCTATGCAAAATTCCTCTTTGCTCCTTTGCAAAATGTTCATGCAACTTTGACCACCTTGCTGCAAAACAGTCCCAAAATGGGTAAATCGTTCCTCTTGCTCAGTTTTCCCTCCTGTTTAACTCTTGGCTTCTTCTTTCTCGAAAAGCGCATAGTATTTTTTTATTTATGGATTAAGTATATTACTCAATGAAGATATCTCATTTGGAGACGCTAGCCCATACGCAAGCATGTGAAAATTTCATAATTGATTCGAAAAAAATCCGATTTATCAGGAAAATGAAAGGTTTAGGGATAAAAATGTAGCCAATTAGTCTCTGAGACGCCAAAGAAGTTAATCAGTGCCGTTATAATGAAAGAAGTAACTAATTTGCCAACTCAAATCATTCATTTCCGGTGCTCGGGTCTGCTGTCTATGACTTCGTTTAGTTTTATTGAAAGAATAAAAGTGAAATTTTTTGAAAAATATGTGAAATGTATTTTACGATTGATAAAATTCTGAATTTTTTTAACCAAAGAAAGAAATAAATAAAAATTAGGGTTGCCTAATGGGGGAACAATTTTGACTTAAGAACAGTTCAAATATCGGTTAGAAAAAGTTAAAACATTTTTTATATAAAAATGTTCTTATCTGACAGTTTTTATAGCTCTGGTATATTTTTCTTCAATTTCCATTCCGATTTCAGAATGAAAGTTAATTTCTATTTCCAGGATGCGAAAATATATGCTACTTGCATCTCATCTCTGAATATTTTATTCAGTCATCTTTTTGTCATGATATTTAACTTTGATCATCCTTTTAGTTTTTCACTCGTACTGATATTTACGAATTATGGCACAGGAAATATCACAAATAAAAAAAATCAGCAAATTACACCACTTAATTCTTCGACTCAAAATGCGATTGCTGAAGAGTTGTTAATATAATCGATTGCTCCTCCTGTGCTAACCATTTTTGTGACTATATTAACCAAGTTCTAGTCCAAAGTCTTCTAACCAAGTCTAAAAGTACATTCACGGAACTTTTGACGTAAGCTGTTTTTCGCTAGAACCGTTTGCTTAAGGGTTAATAAGTATTACGAGGGTCATCCGGAAAGTAGTATCCGTTCGTGAAATAAAGACACAAAAGTAAATATTAACAAACATAAAAAATTTTATTTGAAAGAGGATACTTTAAACTACTTCTCAACATAATCTCCAAGCAAATTAAGGCATTTGTCATAACGTGTGACAAGTTTCTGTATTCCTGCTGCATAGTCCTTCGCCGCCAGCTCATTGAGATACAGGGTCACTCCTTCTTTAAGTTCTTCATCGCTGTCAAATCTTTTTCCTGCCAAAAAGTCTTTAAGCTTTGTAAAGAGATGAAAATCTGAAGGGGCCAAGTCCGGGCTATACGGTGGATGGTCGAAAGTTTCCCATTTGAATTGCTGCAAAAGTTTTTGTGTTATCCCAGCTGCATGAGGCCTGGCATTGTCATGAACGAGAATGACACCAGTAGACAATAGACCTCGCCGCCGATTTTGTATTGCCCGCCGTAATTTCTTTAATGTTTCACAATACGCATTGGCATTAATAGTGTCTCCACGGGCCATAAAATCAATAAGCAATACACCTCGTCGATCCCAGAAAATGGTTGCCATGAGTTTCCTGGTGGACAGAACTGTCTTGAATTTTTTTGGTTTGTTTGGTGAATGAGCATGATGCCACTCCATTGACTGTCGTTTACTCTCAGGTGATGCATAACAAACCCATGTTTCGTCACCAGTAATTATGCGAGTCAAGAAAGAGTCTCCTTCATCAGAATAACGTCCCAAAAACGTCAGTGCTGCAGCCATACGCTTGGTTTTGTGCTCATCTGTAAGCATGCGAGGGACCCATCTTGCACAAATTTTTGCATAATGCAGATGGTGTTTAACAATTTCATGAACAATTGTTCGAGAAACATTGGGAAAATGCTCACAGATGTCATCAATTGTGACGCGCCGATCGTTCCTCACGAATTCGTCAACTGAGCTCACCAGTTGGTCTGTAATGACAGACGGTCTCCCCGAACGCTCATCGTCGTGTGTGTTCCCCCTCCCCATGTTGAAGTTGCGACACCACCGCCGAACAGACGACTCGTCCATTACATTGTCTCCATACACCTCCTTTAATTGGCGATGAATATCACATGGGCGAACGTTTCTTGCATTGAGGAATTTAATCACTGCCCTCACTTCACAACTGGCGGCGTTCTCAATTTTTTTAAACATTGTAAACAATCACAGGAACAACACAGGCAATGCTAGCGTCACGCAACTTGGCTCAGAGAAGGCAGACAAGCCACTGAAGCTATCTGACCTCGTCCAGCGGCTACTCGCGTCGTCAGCACTTCATGCGGCACGAACGGGTACTACTTTCCGGATGACCCTCGTAATTCTATTATTGTTTCTTGAAATACGAAATCTAGCATAATGAATATAACATTATTGAACGCATTTTTCTGACACAACCGAGAAGCATTGGAGCTGGGTTGCAACATTTCACACTGTGATATTGAAAAAAAAACTTATTAAGAAAGCGATAATGTGCAGAAAAAGATCCGTGATAGTGTTCCAAATATCGCAAAAACCTTTACAATCTACTCGCCTTGAGTACAATAACTAAAAATCGAGTGAATTTTATTGCGACATCATCAGTCGTGTTTGGCGAAAAGGTCATAGATATTTTTACACACGGCATATGTGTAACTACTTCAACAGCACAGTAGAAAATAAACATGCCAGCTCTTTTTATGGATCCATTCACATTCTACACGAAAATTTCCATTTAATAATTTCATTTGATGAAAGTTTCGCTCATACCATATTTCTCAGATACGACTGATTATGAGCTGCAAAATGATGAACGAATGCTGGCAAAATCTGCTAAAGAAATTGTAGAAGATACCAGAACTTCCTGGAAAAAATAGGCGGCATAGAGAAAGGGACATATAATACATGTGTGTGGAATATAATAAAAAATATAGGATCTGATAATTGTATGTAGGTACATTCGTCAAGTTATCTAAGTAAGATATACTTCTCTATGAATACGAGAGGAGAAGTTAATAACGAGAAGCTTGCATGTTTTGTTAATGGGGCTCTTACGAGGAAATTTTAATGTCATTTTCAGCTGATTTCAACGATAGATATTATAAGGTTTCATGCCACATTCAACGATTTTGCTGATGGAAGCGCGGAGATGGAAGTAATCCTGGGAGCATTAGTTTTACTATTAACTGGAACTCATGGATTTATTTGTGACGTCTCGTTTATGAAACTATGAATTTAGTATTTAGCACATGTACATGCTTTGTATTATATGATGTTTTCGTACATCCCAAGGAAAACATCATAACTTAAAATTATTCTTGAAAAGGTATGATGAAATTTTATTGAAGTAATTTATCTTTGTTATGATGAGTCTAAGTTCATTGCAGAAAATTTTCGAATCCTTACCGATTACTTAAATATTCATCCCATATCACACATTTAACTTTCTGATTTGCCAATACTGTTCAAACTTCATTTTCTACTCCCTGAAAAGTTGAGAAATACGATGCTTTTTTCTAGGTGTTAATACCAATGCACGAGCATTGGATGCATTGTAAAACGGACACGTTACGGACCCGCTAAAAATGAGGAACCAGACGAGCACTCATCGAAACCCAAAATGAAAGAACAAAGGCAGATCAGCAAAAACCTGATCCCGAAAGATCACATGGTAAGACAATTCGATTTTTCTTTTAAGCTAATATATACCTTCATAAAATTTCTCTCGGATTAGCAATTAAATACTTCTTAAATGTATACCTATGTGCTGTCGGATTAGAAAGCTAACTATTTATTATTATTATTAAAGCGTACATGTGCAGATAAACACACGATAGGCACCCGATTTCACCACACTTTGTCATTTTCAATCATTTACTTATGTCTGCCTTTCTGTGCATACCAGGTGTGGCTTTGAAATTTTTTTTATATTTGTTCCTTTGTCAAATAAATAATTCTTTAGGTGAAATAACCCTTATTTTGAGTTTAGTCTTCCTCCAGCATGCATACAAATTTGCACGCTATTTTATAGATTGTAACTACATTCATAGGTGCTTGTACATGTTTATGTTAGTTGATATTATGTGTATTTTCATGCGTGTAAGTTGAACAATTTTTCGCATGAATATTACATTCGGCTATGTGGATGTGGATTTGCATTAATTTATTGGTTTTGCATGTGGTTTTATTCTCTTTTACGTGTGGTGACCTAACACCCCCCACCACACGCTCTTGCGGGGTACGATGTGTATGTAGATCTGTATTCAGTAACTATTTATTTTAAGTTTTGTCACCATCGCACTTGTTTTCATTAAATTGGATAATTTTACAGAGAATGGCTTAGAAATGGTGATTTCCACGTCCGTCCTTTTCCATGATCAGGGGATGTCCTCGTTAAAAAAATGATAGTACCGAGTCCAAATAATAAATAGAAAGTATGCTTTAAGAATACAGAAAAACATATAAACTTCGAACATGACAATTTCCAATAGCCATTGAAGATCCTTTTTCGCAGAAAGGGAAAAATAAGTAGGTGATGAGTGATTTTGGACGGGGTGTGATGTTGGAATGTGTGACAAAGGGCATGGGGGGGTGGATATTGGGTGGTGAATGATTTACGACGGTTTGTAAATCCTGGGCAACTTGTGGTATTAATTTCCATTATCTTTAATTACCCATGTACCTGCTTAGTTTTGATTTTTTCAATTTATTTGTGAATGATTGATTTTTATGATCGCTTTTGTTATTATTTGATATTGTTGTGTAAACTCAGTTGCGATTCTCGGGACTTGTACGGTACTTGACAATATCTGCACACACATTATACTTCAACTAGTCAATTAACTACAACTGATATGCGTGTATGTACTCGTATATATAACACTAATACTAAAATCTTGCGTTTATGAAAGTTACTCTCCAGTAAAACTTAGAAAACAAGGCGTTGTAAGAGTATGGACTGAGACGACTTATAGTCAAGTAATTGACCTGATTTTCTGAAACATTTCGAACTATTGAGTATGTTACTCGTAAGTAAACGCCTGCATATCCAATAAAATTGTTTGATTGGCCCCAAATTATGCATAAATTAGTGGGTGAATCCTTGAGTATGCCTCATAAATGCCTTTAATTTTCATACAAAACTACAATTAAATATGTGTATGCTCTTTTAGGATGGTGAGTCGAGGTTAGAACTTGCCTGCTTCCTCCATTTATCGTTTACCAGAAAAGTTTATATTTATTTGAAACAATGAGAAATTCAAAACGGCACAATATATTGAATTAACATTTCTTCGCGACTGATAGAAAACTTTACACTGGTGTCCTAAATTCTCCCAGTACACACCTTCGTGGCGACTTGCGGGGCATCATAGTATTTAAATGAAGCTTTCAGTTGCTGAGGAAATTGAGATCTGCCCCCCCCCCCCCCGTGATGGGTGATAGTAGTTTTGTGCAGATTATACGTGTTTTCAGTATTTTCGCGGTTCTATTTATTACAATCGTTGAGGTGGGCATTAAGAGAAACGCATTAATTTTCCTTATTCCTCATGGTATTCATATGCAAAGAAAACTCCGCCCGTTTCCAAAAGACCTGCGCATTGGTACACTATATATCCTCATGCCTGAAAACCAAGCATCATAAATATCAACGAGAAAACTTACCTTCCAGATTCATGTATCTCCAATGCGCCACATGTATCAAAACAATGGGAAATAATGTAAAAGATTACATGAATTTTGAATACATCCTTATTTGGAGTTTTGCGAACTTGTAAAGGCCATAAGAAAATGGAGAACATTTAGATAGATATGCGGATCCGCTTTAAAGAAACTCGGCTTCAAGAGATGTGTTATTTTGGTCTAGTTAGGGCTTATTTGGAATATGCCGCCAGTATTTGGGATCCTTGGTAAAAAATTTGGCAAAAACAGTTAGATAAATTTCGGAGAAAATCCGCCAGATTCGTGAAAAAATGTTGTTATAAGAAGGCGAGTGTGACGGGGCTTTTCGGAGAATTAGGCTGGGAGTTACTTTAGGTGCGAAGAGAACAAGCCATGCTGAGACTTTTAGAAAGGTTCAGAACTAACGAGTTTAACAATAAGACTAAGGGAATTTTTATGGCCACACACTAGTTAGGTAGATATGACCATAAAGATAAGATAAAGGAGCTTCCTGCAAATAGATGAGAGATAGATACAAATACTCATCCTTTCCTCGGAGAATCAGGAATCGCAGTAGTGAGAAACATAAGTCACTATAAAATTATTAAGAGCATTTAATTTACCAGTCAGGACAAGATAAACGTTACGTAGACAGAAGGTATATTTGTAGGTCCATGTGTGTGTTAGCTGATAATATTTTTATCTGGATGTGTATGAGCTGTAAAGGTTTTTTATCATGAATGTATACGATCTTGTGCGTTTAGATTGGCATGAATTTGTTCGATTTTGCATGCTGTTCTACTCTTAATTACGGGTGTTACCCTGACACCCTCCGCCACACGCCCTTGCAGCGGCTTGCAGGGTATTATGTAGATGAGGTCTTTGTGGAATAAGTCGACAATGAAAGGGCCGATCAGCATTACGCATTGGGTACAGGTCCGCTAATCTCCATTTTATGCCTACTGTGAATATACGTGTTCCATATTTAGAGTATTTTCTCAGAGCATTTTCACCAATAGATAACGATAGAAATCATTGGTGGCTTACAATTACATCATTTTCAATATCCGCCATTCCGCATAAGGTACGGTAAAATTTCATGTAAATAAATTAGCATTTTCTGTAGTTATTAATTCAACATAGAAAATTTCCATAATAAGGTTTAACCTTCGACAAAAATTTGGCCACGACCAACTTTACATGTTGCCATTAAAATTGATGATTACTAGGAATTATGATTCCACTCAAAAGAACGTTTTTTTAAAAGCTTACTTTTACACGATAGTGATTTTTAGCTGTAATATTTGTAAAAGTCCAGTTAGCCTATTGTTGAATGCTCTTAGCTAATGTTCGTAAGCACTTGTACCAACTGCACTTGTTTGTAGACGAACATAATGTAAATTATTTCTCCCTGGTTTAATGATTAGTATGCGAAATGTAGAGAGTAGAACTATAAATGTTAGATAGAACTTTGCTTAGCATTGATATGTAGTTAATTACAGAATTAAATTGTGCCATAATTGCATTACTTGCTAGGTTTTGCTACTAAATCTGATGCCGAAACAAAATCGCTCACCCTAATCAACTAAGAAATAAAATACGGCGAATGAATCTAAACGATACTCTCTTGGGTTCACAGTTCGTGCTGTCCAGTTGTCATAAAATACGAAGTGGGGTTCTACGCCCCGCAGTCAATTATATACGTATTTTCCTGCCGTCCTAAGTGAAGAGATGTTCGTTAAGTCCGGGAAGAAAAACATTATTCTTATGAAAATCATGTTTATATTTAAAAAAATGGATCTTAAGAATGGACAGGGAATGATCGTATAGAGAAACACCCCACCCAAGCTTTAGTATTATAAGCTTTGAGTAAAATGGCGGTCTGAGAGAACGCAGTCGTGTCGGACGCCGTTTCTTTCTCATCGAGATGTTTTGCATTAGTATTTAGGAAGTAAATTCCGACCTTTTGATGACATCGCCGTGATGGATGATGGAGTTTAAAAAAAGCCCACAGTAACCTTCGTCTGCAACCGTGGGAAACACATCCCTTAAATAGAAATGAGTGTACGCGAATGACCACCAAAATTAAATATACTCGCATATCGTTTAGCCTGCAGCGGGCTCTTTCTTTCTGGTGGTGAAACGAGTAAACAAAGTCCTTAAGACCTTTTTTCTTTAGACTCTATTTCATTTCTTCAATGGCAGCGAAAGATATAGCAGATTTTACCAAAATGACGGTTATAGCCATCCTTATCATGCAACTTGACTACTTACAGAAAATGTTCCACGGATTTCATGCGGAATCCCTAAAATGCATACACATAAATTAGATTAAAAAACTAACGATAACAAACACATAGTAATATTATTTAATTGTTTTGCAGTGTGTATTCGATTGTAAAGCGGAAAAATGCAGTCCGGGCAAATTAAATGAACGAAGAATGAACGGATACATTTTTTGTGTAATGGCCGTCATTTTGGTTATTTCTGGTCCAATTGTCAAGGGATCCTATTCACGCTATTTCGTCCTTTATTTCCGTGAAGTTAAGTCATGGCACACTCTAAAAATGATCTGAATTGGCTGACTTAAAACCCCGCCGCTCTCAGTACGTGACATCTGAAACTGATGCTGGCGTCTACTTGCCTATACGTATTTTATTTAATACCATGTCTGAGGACAGCAGTAAATCTGTTCATCAGCGTATCTTTCTAATCTTTAATCCCTCAGAGCATCCTTGTGCTTATTGAGATAATATATTCCCCGATCTCGTTTATATCCAAGCCCTTCGCCATGCCACTCGAGACGTCATGTCGACTAAACCCGTTCGCCCAATCCACTTCTCGTTTCAGATTATCTGGTGTGTGTGTGTAGCGGAGGACGAGTGAAATCGGTGGGCGATGAGAGCGGGACTCAACGCAATGTTACCTCATCGGCACCAACACCCTAATCACCACTCCACTAGTTACCGCGCCCGAAACTCACTACGCACTCCTTGGAGTCCCGCCATTGGCCTCTCGACCTCCGCGGTGAGGGTGTTCTACACCCTAGCCCATGAAACGCTGGAAGCCTCGCGCGTCAGCGTTCACCTCCACCGCCGCATACTCCCCCCTTAACCGCGGAGACCTCGATGAGCTCCATACGGGGCAAACGATCGGTAGGGCAGCGACTCCCTTGCCCACTGGAAACCCACGACCCCGAGGAGCCTCGGGAAGGCGTCGAGGATGGAGTAAGCGCGGGTGTCCGGCATTGTTTCAAGTGCGCGCGGCATGAGTGAGACGACGCACAAAGAAACCCTCTCCCGCCCGAGCGCTTTCGGTGAAGGAGATAGCGGTGGCAGGGTCGTAACATTCGTTCCCATAGCCCCTCTGGGCGGCCGGGAAGACGCAGCTGCCTCGGAGGAAGGACAGGCGGAGGTGGGGTCGGGTTTATGGACGCCACTTTTCCCCCGGACACCCATCCTCCTTTTCCCTCTCTCACATCCTCTTCCCCTCGTCTTTCTCTCTTCTTCTTACTTCCTTCGCCCCTTCTAGAGGGGGAGCACAGGACGAACAGGAGAAAGGGGAGGCAGCAGGGTGTGGATGTGTATTTTGTGTCCGACGGGAGGGAGGAGGGCATGGCGGAGCGTGGAGGTGACGTCACGGGCACTCGGGGGCCTCCGATTGGTCGGCCGCGGGGACCGGTGGCGTGGCTTTGGCGAGGCGGGGTCGATAGTTGGGCGTCCGTGGCCGGAGGAGGTGGGGGACCGTCCGGGAGGGGAGGGCGCGATAGGGAGGGGGTTGACTACTGCGCGGAGGAGTGTGAGGGAGGGGGCTGGTTCGACGAGGGGCGGAAACGAGAGGGGGGAACGGGAAAGGGGGAAGGGAGCAGAAAGGGGAAAGAGGAAGGGCGAGGGAAGCGAAGGAGGGAGTCAGGCGAGAGTCGCCGAGGAGGTCGCAAGTGAAGGTTCGGGAGTGATTGTTTCGCTGCTGTGTGGATATATATATTTAATTTTTTTTATCCCCCACTCTCACTCTGGAGTACTACTCTCTCTTTGGCTTGCGTCTCCACCCGAGACCGCCGGTTTGACTGACTCGGAGGACACAACAGTGATTTTTCGTGAGACGCACATTGACGTGAGTTGGGTTATCTCAACCGTTCGACTCGACGCGCTATCCTCGGCGTAGTGTGACGGATTAAAGTGTGTGTGTGGGGAGATTGGCGGAGCCGCGTGTTTCGGTGTGCCCCCTTCCCCCCCAGCTTTTCGGGAGGTATCTTTAAAAATACGACTCCCCTGTGCTTCCACCGCATCCGTTGCTGCTGCACGAGGGAAGAGTGTTGTGTTCCATCGAAAGGAATAAATCGCACGGACATTTCGTGGTGTCTGGCCGAGTCGCCTGGCTGCTCTACCCTCGGCTCGCTTCGCCTTGGGGAAGCGGGAGAGATCGTGATGGGAATACGACGACGGTGTCGTGTGACGACGACGCTGCTGCCCGTCGAGTGAAAGCGGCAGACTGGGGACCCGGTGGAGGGAGGTGACGGCACTGAACTAGGGGCGGTTTCGAAGTGGGGGACCGAGGCTCGGAAATCCGGCCGGCTCTGCCGCCGCGATCGCCGGAGAGCCGACCGCCAGACCCTCGGGGTCCGTGTGGGAACTCGACAGGCCTTCTCTCTCGTCGAGCACGGATTATGGCCCGCGCCGAGTAGCCCGTGTGTCGATTTTTCCTCAGACAAGTGCTATCATCACGTCTGGATTACCTTCATGATTTTGGAACCACCCCCTTCCACAGATGGGTTAACGGCGGGATTTTGGATATCAACGAAGTCACGGCCGTGAGTGTCTCTCACGTCTGTGGAGTTCGCGTGGAGACTTCGCTCGTGAGGTGAGTTTAGTTCGTGTGCCATGGTTTTCTTTATCTTATCACAACGTTTTTAAGTGTGACCCGTTGGCATGGAGAATGTATTTCCCCTCCCCACCACCTTGTCGGTCTGCGGAACTCTCTAGTTGAGTTCTTATCTTACGTCCCTTTTTCTGCTGTGGTTGTGAAACTCAACTAACCGGCTCGCAGCCCCCTTTTTCTTTCCCCTACTCCAACCTTCCCTCCTTTGACCTGCCTGCCTTTTCTTTATAATGTAGATGCATGTGTCTTCGTGTAGTATGTGACGAAGAAAGGTTTTCGTATCTGGGCTCTCGGACTTTTTACTCCGGAATATTCATGCATAAATATGTACGTGTGCTTTCCTTTCTTCTTACATTATTGCCTCCGTTTTGGAGCGTGTGGTGAGCGTGATCATTGTGGGCAGACTTCCTTCTCGTGCTCTGCTATGCCCACCGAAACCCCCACTTCCCTCACCCTTACCCCTAGGACCCCCCTAGTCACCGTCAACCTCTCTTCCCCCTCCACCCATCCAGGGGTCCCTCTCTTCGGATTGGGATGGTACACCAAAGGATCCTTTCCCCTCCCCTGGCGTTGCGCTGACGTTTTTTTCCACTGATTCTCTCCCCCTTCCTTCTGGCCCCTCTCCACCTTACTCAGAACCTCCCCTTCCTCCTCACCGAGTCTTTCCAGCCCATCCCCCTCGTCTTTCGGCAGCCTCCTCCCCCGAACCGAACTCCCCCTTGTGTACTTCTGGCGATGGTGGCAGCAGCAGGCAGAGTACGCAGAGCCCCCTCTCCCCTCCTGCGTCGCCCCCCTCTCTTTCTGCTATCCGTCTTTCAAAGCGTACCGGGCAGGAGAGAGAGTCTTCCCTTTCCTCCCCTTCCTTCCTTGTTCTCCCTCCCCTCCTTTCCCTCGAATGCCATTGTGTTCCTTCCCTTTCACACTTCGGCCCTTCCCGCCCCCCCCAGCCTTCTCGCGTTGCCTTCATCCCTCTCCTTCCTTCCGCCCTCTTTTACCCGTGCAGGGAAAGGCAAGAAAGCAGCAGACGGGTCTAAGATCGGGGAAAGGGGACGTGGGATAGTTTGACGGAGTTGTGGGGGGGGGGAAGGATGGGAAGACTATTTTCTCTCCTTTTCAAGTGTGTCCCTTTAACGATTTTGGGGACCCCCGGGACCACAGAGCATTATTAGGGCCCTGCTACTTTGCTGGGTGCCTGCGGCTCAGAGGCCGGCCGGCCTCTTAAGAGTGAGGTTTATTGGGATGTGTTTATCGGCCGATGGACATCTCGCGTTCCCGGTGTAGAAATGCTCAAGGATGACTCTCCCTTCATCTTCCCCTACTGCAGTATTTTCATGTCACTGTTTCCAAAGTGATTTATTTTCTAGTACGCCAGCTTGCATGGTTCTATATGTTTAGCTAAGTATGATGTTTAATGATCATTTGGTTTTTCTAGCATGCTTATTCTACTTAATGTGTCTTTGTTTCATGTCGCATGTATTGATAAGCTTGTAATTTTGATTGCGCGATGCAATTGAACACAATGTTGAGATGGATGTGCATGTTTAGGATTATCAGCATGAGTGTACAGGTCTCTTCCAGAGGATCAAGATAGGATTTTTGTCACGGTTATCATTGGTTATCTACCGGTTAAGGTAGTTTTTGGGTGGACCTAAGAAACTAAATAATTCTCTTGTTTGTCATTTTGAAGACAAGAGTTGGTGGGGTATGTCTTTCTACCGGATGAGAAAGATTTTTCACGCTTGCGAGTTCTGGCAGTGAACCGTCAGCCAACCGGGAAAGATAGCGTGAACTCAAGATCCTCGTTCTGTGTTCGACTTCTTGCAACTTTTCTTTCCAGTTTGTTTCGGGACCATATTGTGACTTAACGCGATTGAAGACGGTAACTCTCAGGTTGATTTTAAGAAGGCAAGGTACTATTGCATGTACCTCACATGCGTAGGTGAGGTTCTTAGCTTTTCGTCGGTAAATTGGTAAGCATTAAATGCGCTGATTTTGCCCATATCCAAGACGTTTCTACGTGCCTTCCGGCGTTAATGCCTTGAGGGATTCACGTGGAAGTTGGAAATAAATTAATAGCCAATGAAATTCGTGGCCATATCCGCCCCGGCTGATCGAATGTAGATGCAATCATCGCGACACTGACATCCTCGACTTGACGGCGCGTCCTTGCCTTAAGGTTGAGGGGCGTGTTGTAATTATGGAGGCCCTTGGGGCTTCAGCCCCCAGCCCACGCTCTGGAGTAATGGGAGAGGGGTTGGCAATGGATTCCTTCCCTTCCCATTATGTACTTCCACCCCTTCCCGCGGCTACTCCTCTGCCTACCCCCGGCACCGCCGAAATGTCCGCCCCCCCACCCTTGCGCCCCAGATATAACCCCCATCACCGCCAGAGGCGCTGCCGGCGCATGGTCCGTGTGCATTCCGCTCTTCCCTTGCACACGTGCTCACAACCCCCATCCCCCTTCCTTTCCACCTCACCCGGTCCATTCTTACCCCACGACCCCCGCCCGAATTTCTAGGGTTAGTAAGGGAGGGGGGTCGAGGAATACGCATGGGTGTTGTAGTGCGTGCGAGCTAGTGAGGTTATTTCTCATCCTCCGGCAAGGTACAGAGGATCTTCTTCAGCTGTGCGAACCCCGAACGGTGCCGTGCCTGCATGCAAGCTCTTGGTGGGCCGGAGGAGATTGAGATAATAAAGGCGGGCTCTCCGGGCGGTGTTGCCAGATCTCGCTACTCGAGAGGGGGTGGGTGTTGCGAGTCCCATCTCCCTCCCAATCCACCTCATCCCACTTTCGCTATCGCCTATCGCTCACTTTTTCATGCTGCCGGCGTGTGGTTGATAAACCCTGCATCGCTTTCCTAGGATAGAGGGGAGGTTGTTCCCCCATTCTAGTTGAAGTCTTCGCGGCCGTGACGTTCGCTGTGGGAGCAGGTGGGAGCGGCGACTCGTCACCCAGGGTGGGTTTGATGCTGTCAACTCTGAAAAGAAAGACGAACGGGTACGGTTCCAGTTCTGGGTATTGATAGGTGTACGAGTACGAGGAGGAAACATGTACGAGTGACTCAATTAAACTCCCATGAAATGATGTCCCATGGAAGTTATCATTCTGAATTAAGTGGCATCATTTGGCAAAGTTTGCATTCTGTTTCGGGTATCAATAGGGACGGGTGGTTTTTGGCTAGAATGAGTTTGGAGTGGTTCGTTTCGGAAAGCAGCGATTGAGGACAATGGATGACTGCATGGAGGTAAGGATGACCAAGACCATAAAGGCATTTTAGACTCATCGAGGAAATAAAAACACTTATAATCTGTAAAGTGGAATTGTAACCGTCGGTGTACCGTGGTTCCCTCAAAAGAGTTTTGACAGATGTAATATTATTAATAATAATATATGTATATCTTGTACAAAGCTTATAGCGTGTGTAATTCACGCATCAGGGCGGGGGGTAATTCATTCCTGCCTTTGGTTTCCCAAGAATGTTGGCAACCGTAACATCACATAGCTCGGGTGGAACCGAGGGTGGCCTTGGCGTCCTCGGCAATCGAACCCGGTCAGTAAACCAAAACCCCTCGGCCACCATGTCCCATATAAACACGCATGTAATATATAAAAAACCATAAACACAGCAATCAGCCCGAAGGTCGGTTTAGTAGGTGATGGTAGAGCTCACCCATGTACTAATCCCGAAGGCGTGTGAAATCCACACATCAGGATAGGAGGCCAGTCCCTTTCCGAGGTTATGGTTTCCCAGGAAGATCTGTTACCCGAAAAATCACATAGCTTGCGTGTAGCTGCAGGTGGAATCCTTACCCGGGACCCTTCGGTTAGTAGTCCAACGCTCTACCCCCAGGACTACCACATAACCTGGCGACCCACATGTATTTATATACATAATATAAATGTAGGTGTATGTATGTCTATATATATATACTATACACATTTAAGCACGAAATCCCGCCATACGGCGAACAAATATTCATTCACGCATAGATCGTCAGAAATAGATATAAGGAAAGAGTAACTGGTAGAGCATCCGCCGCCAAATGGAAGGACCGGTGTTAAAATCCCAGTTAAGGAAATATTTTTACGTTTGTGATCTACTCAAATCCGCCTTCCCACTTTTCCTGTGTTCGTCTTTTTGTGTTTTCCTATCATCTTTTTCTCTTTAGAAGGGAAACTACATTGAAAAGAAGTCTTCACGGTCAAATGAAATTTATAAAAACTTTGATTAAACATTTATACACAGAAAGAACACTTGCATATCTCGTTCTGACGTTTCGACGGTACGGCTGTCTTCTTCAGCATGCCGTTCAAGGGGGAAGAGCAGATTTAATACGTTATTGGGGGGGAGGTAAGGGACGAATGGGGAATAGACAAGGTGTGAGAGGGGATGTGTAGGCGGATATTCAATGGTTTCAGTGGGTTGAGTTGAGCCCGGGAGGTTTTAATGAGGAGCAAGGAACTGAGGAAATGATAAGCTAGGAACTCCCTCCCGCCACTCGTCGACCACTACTTACAACTTTTAGTTCACTTGTTACCCTCCTATGTCAAAGATACCTACCACTTCCTCAATTTGCTCCACTCAATTTCCCTCCCTCCTGACACCAAGATCACTATAGTCACAATCGATGTCGCATCCCTACACACCTCCATTCCTCACGAAGAAGGCCTTGCTTCCCTACGCTACTTCCTCTCCAAACGCCCTAGCCCTCAATTTCCCACCACCGATTTTCTCATTGACCTGTCTAATTTCATCCTCGCCCGTAACTTTTTCTTTTATTAACAACTCCAAATCAAGGGCTGTGCCATGAGAAGTAGATTCAGCCCCTTATACGCTAACCTCCACCTCGGTGTCCTGGAAGAGAAGTTCCTTCCCAGTTACCCTCTTAAACCCCTTCTGTGGCTCCGTTATATTGATGGCATTTTTCTACTCTGGCCACATAACATAAGACTCCCTCAATTCCTTCTTCTCCCAGATCAATGATTCCTCATCTCTTCTTTCACCTCCAGCATCTCATCATCACAGATCACCTTCCTTGATGTTTTTATTTCCATAACCAATAACGAATTTCTGACCTCGGTACAAACTAAATCTACTAATAAACAACAATACCTTCATTTCAACAGATGCCAGCCCTGCCATACCAAACGCTCCCTCCATTCTCCCTCTCTATCCGCGGGCACCGCATTTGCAACCATCCCGAATCCCTCCACAAATACCTCAACAACCTTCACCACTCCCTCCTCCAACGGGGTTACCCAGATTCTCTCCTTCACAAAAAAATCCTAAAACATTCCTACACCATTAAGCCTCCTTCAACCACAGACCCCCACCCTCTCTCAATGTGTACCACCTACTTCCCTGGCATTCAGTCCCTCAAATTCATCCTCAACGACCTGTACCCCATCTTCCAAAACCACAACGTTTCGTCCAACCTTCTTCCCAAATGTCCCTCTGCTACCTTCAAACGGCCCGCCAACCTGTCAGATCTCCTTAAATCCGCCAAGCCTCTTTCCAAATCCCCTCCCACCCCCAGAATCACACCCACTCCTTGCACGTGAGAAAGATGTAAAACTTGTCCTATTTTCACCACTCCACCCCCTCCATCCCACCTTTTAACTCTCTCCCGCCCTTCCCCCACTCCTCATGCACATCTCAGAAGGTAGTCTTATCTTCTGACATGCAAATTTTGCGCGGTATTTTACATAGACCAGTGTTCCACACCCCTGAACTTCAGGATAAACAATCATCGCGCCTCATGTAATCCCTCTTCTCTGTCTGCGGGTCTTCCCATCCCAAAACATGCCTCCCACCACAACACCCCCTTCAACCAGTGTTACAGTGTTTCCGTTCTAGCATCCTTACCCCCATCCGATAACCCTATAAAATTATAAACGATGGAAATGGCATTTATATGGGTTTGCAAAGTCTATCCGGGTCTCAATGCCATTCACTAATTATAGAGGATTGCACTGGACAGGTGCAGATTTGTTTCATGCGGGATAGTAGGATATTTTGTTTGTCCGCATACATCGTGTTATTCTTGACCTGGGTTTTGACTTGTTGAGTCCTAATGATGACTTCGTAAGTTGACACCTGGGTCGTAGATGTTGCAATGTCTGCGGATTGACTGTTTGTTTTCTGTGCCGCTTGGGAATTATTTCCACATCCTCCCTCTCATTCCTATCCCATCTTCGAACCTTTCCCCTTCCACAACCCTTTATTTCACACCTACCCCCTTCCCGTTCTCCCCTTCCCCCGTCGCCTTCTCTCTCTCTCCCACACTCCTTTCATCAGTCAGTCCTAACTAATCTTCTGAGGAAGACGGAGCTCAATTCCCTCGAAATTATCTAGAAATAACGTGTGAGTGTTCCTTTTATGTGTTCTCATGTTGTGTTGCTGTCTAAGTTATTTATTTAATACCTCCGTGGTACTTCGAAAAATCATCTATGTATATCTTTCTATATATATGGCTTTGATATTAATCGCATGCATCCATTATTTCTAGTTTTCTAATTCACCATTAGGCCTTTTCTTCAATCCGAAATCGCCGTGGATACCAACGCCGTAATTTCCTTGCAGTTGACTTCAATGCAGTGACATTTTGTTTCAATTATTAATCAATCGAGAAGGTTACTGATATACTATGTGTTTTATTCATGAATTGTGGATGAATATAGGAGCATTACGAACATCCGGAGAATTAGGTAATCGGTACTCATTTCAAGTTGACAAGTTGGACAATTTAAAAGTAAGAGGTTGGTTAACGACCGGAGGGACTTTCTCATCGCCAATTCATCAACTACAGTTGCATAAACGTGGAAGTATTGTCTTCTTTACGGGTTTTTCATCATCGTCTCTGTAGCAGTCAGAGCTGAGGACCACAATGATGCGGAGACCTGCGGGGTATTAATATTATGTGGATATATTACAACTTGTAACTCGAGGCTATTTTTCTGTAGCACCCGATCATTTCACTGAATCTGCCCAATTTCGATCCATGCTTCCCGTTTTTTCCCTGCTACATCCATCTTCCATCTCTCCTACGTTTATCGATCGTCTCGTCGGGCGACTGGTGCCTTTCGATTTCCCCAGGCTACGACTTCACAGGCGATTCTCGCATACTGTTACATCGGAAATGGATAGGGAGTGTCGAAAAACCCTCTCGCCGGTTATCTGTCATTTCTCCGAAGCTCATCCTGCGATAGCGTGCATGTTTCCAGGAAATCCTGAGTGAAAAGTTTCAAGTTCCTCGGAGGTAACTTGCAAATAATATGATAGACGAATGTGTACGGTTTAAGTATGTGCATGTGTACGTTGAGAGCAAAATAATATTTTCAATTTCACGTTGTTTTGGTAGATAAGATTGCATTGAAAAAATAAGGTAACTTGGCCGTGGTGTAAATATAAATTTTTAAAGCCATTTTCCAAAGAAATTCTGTGCATCGACAATCACTAATCACATCGCCACGGAAAGCATTACTTGTAGCTTAAGAAGCAAAATTATCTTGATCATATGCCTTCGATTTAGCCGAACTCTTTTCCATTCATCACGAAACCCTCTGTAGATATGGCATCATTGTTGCAAAAATTATTTCTTGCTAAAATTATTAAGTTGCTATTGACCACAACATTTACTCTTTTTCTGCACATTGCTTTTTATGACAGTTTATTTCAGTTAAAAAAATACTAAATATTACGGTACGCTAAAAAGGTAGATATTGCGAATGTTATAGTACGTTCGAGGAACCCTAGACTTTTGGCCATGTTAATAATTCATTTTGTTGAGAATGGAATCTACTAGAAAAAGGTCTACGACTCTTAAGGTCAATGGTTCGCCTTGCTCGTTCATTGTGGCTTGGTAGTATGGAGTAGACAGCGTATGTGGGCATCGGGCCCAAATATGTCGCGCCCTTTCCGCGACGGCACGGGCCGAATTGCCCGCCGGCGGGTGTGGCTGCCCCACTCCCCCTCGCTTTCTCCCTCGCGCGCGCGGAGGACAATGATGTCGACGGAGGGGGGCAGTGAGAGACGGGGCCGCCTACACCCCCTCCTTGGTTCTCCCTCCCCGACACGTTGGCTGGACGGGCGACATCCTGCCTTCCACCCCTTGCACAACACACGCCTGCCTCCCCTGCTACTCACGCATACACGAAGAGGCACACACCCACCCGCTGGGAGGTGTGAAAGATGGGCTGGAGGTTGTTATTGGTGAAGAATTGTGAACATAGAACTTCCGTCCCTCGTCACGCCGGGGTGGTAATATCGAATAATTGTTTTGACTCCTTTATCTAAGGTTTGTCCCTGTGATGCAGGAGTTTAGAATGTAAATTACTCGAATTGTGGAGAAATTTTCGCACCACTTCACACAAACTTTTAAATTAAACAGAATGATGTTTAACTGTTTTACGCTGGAATTTATGTTAACTTGCCAAGCTCAGAGATTAATATTTATTGTTTTATGCAAAGGTTAAGCATTGATTAGTTTCTATAGGTCCGTCCAGTATCAGCGAGTGTAGCTCTCCCTACGCCTCCTAACCCTTTGACGTGTAATTCTCCTAAGACAGGTGTGGTTTCCATGGGTATTTATGTACTCAATGGAGCAGCTATTTAGAAGTGTCATTTTGAAGATTTATTCAGAACTATCCAAAGGTAATGGTCGTATTACAGCCTCATTCCTCTGATTGTTGGCTGAATACTCTAAACAATAGAGCGGTGCGTAGTAAAGCATAGAGATATTGCCAGCATAGAAAAGGTGTCAGTGGAAATGCTCACCAGAACTTGTTCAACGTCCTATGTACATCAAGAGGGTTTACTTACAATGGTCATTTTGTGAATTTTGATGTGCATACTGTTATGAGTTTTGGAATCATTCTATAAATGCTCCATAGGTTATTTTGTGAAAAATCATCAGATATTTGGTTCACAAATCAATGCTTGAGAAGCGTTGCCCATTTAAAATAATTTAGCTATATTCTTAGGTAAATTATTACACGTATTTTGATAACAAGCAATCCTTCAAATTCTTAGTGTAGGTACCTAAAAGTAACCATTAGAGGCTGGATTGTTTATGTTTCGATGACACATCTTGCCCATCTCCTTTATCACCTGTTATTGAAAGTGAAATGTCCCGCGATCAGTTGTTAGCACTGTCTACCATTTAGTACGGATCAGTCGCGCATGATAAATGGGAGATATTTGACTGACATGTATTATGTAGTATAGGAAGAGACCCAGGAGAACACCTGAAACCAGTACTTTGCCTTAATAACATGTGAGAAAGTTAGATTAATCCCAAATTATTTTTTTCAATGATGACTGCTTTATTCGGTTATGAGTTTATTAGTAAATTCTGATCGAACCTAATATTTCCACAGTCTTCATTCTACTGTTCTAGCCAGCCAACGCTACATCTTAAGCGTCCTTTTTCAGCTGCTGCGACTCATTTCAATATCTTGTTAGAATTCCTTATATTTCTTGTTCACTTTAAATGATCACCCACTTGAGATCCCTTAGTAATTGAGTTCACAATTCCCCACAGAAAAATAAAGGGATTTTCTTCGTATCTATTTTTATTTGGTGGAGCACTAGAGGGAAATCCGAGCCGACGACAGCGAACCACGCTAGAATAAATTTGCGACAAAATTGCTGTTATATCGTCAGGTCATGTTTCGCTGCGATGCAGCTTTATGTAAGGTGAATATTTCCAAACATAACATACGGTAAGATACTCAGAGCTCCAGATTAACTTATGTTAAAATGTACGTGGTGCGTAGCCACGCGATAATTGTTTCAAAATGAAATTAACTATTTTATTGGGTTCATAGTTGAAAAACTAATTCAATTTAATTCTCGGAGTCATACTCCTACACTCCGGAGTCATACTACCATACATTTCGGTCTGTCCGAAAATCGTGCCCGACTCTCATATTGGGAAATGGAATCTCTGCACTCTAATTATTAAATGTAGATTTTGGATGACATCGGAGAATATTATGAGCTGTGACCTCCTTTGCCGTCCTACATTAAAATTACATCCTCCTATGCTTCTAAGTTTTCCTAGTTTGTGAGGAGAGAAAAAAAACATCGTATTCCTTCTCACGGGGTGCGAAGATTTTACTTTCGCCTGTAAGAATGTCCCTCATCAGATGCCAGTGATATTATTTCAGATAAATCAATCGATGTACTTCACGTTGCATGGCTTGCTTCTGGAAACCGAAGAAAGCTTGGCGAAGAAACTCTGGCACGTGCCTGTGGTATACCATTTGTCGCGTGCCTCGTGTGTGTATACCGCTTCCTCCCCTCACCCGAGTCGCCTTCCGGCCCCATTCATCCACTCTGCCCCTTATCCCCATTCACCCCCAGTTGCCCTCCCTCACCTGAGGAGACCTAATACACCGTCCTCCTTCCCCGATTTTAGCGTCGTCGTCATGGAGACGAGTTCGTAGACTCGACTTTCCCTCCCAATCCTCCTCCAGTCAATTCCCTTACGATGCCGTAACAGAGGGAGTTAGGAGACAAGGGGTTTTATTGAAATGCAGAGGAGGGTCCATCATGGTAAGATGGGATTTTAGCAGAGTATTTAACACATATTAAAGACAAATCTGTGCAGTGCATTAATATCATCGTTGGAATTCGTTAAATTCATGTAGCACGTAAAGGGACTCTATTAACCGTGCGTGTGTATGTATATGCTCAGAGTCTGACCTGAAGAAGGCCTCAGAGAAGGCCGAAAGCTCAAACAATCTACAATATGAGTGTCCTTTTACGTGTCTTTTATTGTGTTCTATTGTCCCGTCCAAGTGCTCTCGTGAGTGCTTCTATATTATCGATATATATTATTTTTATTAGGTAATCTACCGGTTAAGGTAGGTTTTTGGATGGACACAACTATCAAATAAACCCAATCCAGCAACCTAATCTACATCAGGTCCCTCTTCATCTCTGTGTGATTCTCTCCTCACTTCATCCCGTCCAACATCCCTATCATGTTCTTGCCTTTTCCTCGCTTGCCCAACATTCTCCCCTCTATTACCTTCTTCCACATTCCACTACCACTCAATACGCCTTTCATCCATTTTTCCTGCCTCCATAGGATACTTTTCAACAAACCCCTCTCCTCACCCACCATCTCCAGTACTTCCTCATTTGTTTACCTTTCGGTCCATTTCACCTTCTCCATTTTTCTCCACACCCACATTTCAAAAGCCTCCAATCTACGTCTATCCTCCTGCTTCAGTGACCACGTTTCCGCGCCGTATCGCTACGCTCCATATCACAGTTTTTACGAGTCTTGTCTTAACCTCCCTACTCAACGTCCCCGTCATCAACTCCCTCCTCCTTGATAAAGGCTCCTTGCCTAGCGCAATTATTCACCTTACGTCCCTACCACTTTGACCGTATTGCTCCAAAACACTTCCGAGATATGTAAACTGTTCCACCTGCTCTATTTCCCCCCCCCCCTATTTTAATATTTAGCTTAGCCTTTTTCTTTCTGGAAAATCGCATAACCTTTGTTTTATTAATGTTGATTCTCATCCCATACTTATCGCACTGAACCTCCAATTCACTCAGCAATGCTTGCAACTCCTTGGCTGACTGCGCAACTAATGCTTGGTCATCGGCAAACCTAACCGATTTTACGTATTCCCCTCCGACTTTCATTCATACCTCCAGTTCTTCCCATGCGTCTTTATATTTATATATATATATATATATATATATATATATATATATATATATATATGCATACATTATAAACATCAAGTATTAATTTACCAATAACAAGCTAAGCTGCAGTCAAGTGAAGCACTCTTCAAAATTATTGCACTCCTATGTATTTTTATATTTCTGTACGCAAGTATTTTTACTCTAATCATTTATTTCACAAGCATGTTTTGAGATTTTTTATGGGCTATGTTTGTATACTGCCTAAATTGTGAAAGTCCAGTTTCGAAAAATTCCGAGGTTGGTATACCAAAAGATTTATCAATAACTCCATAATTTCGAGGTGGTGATGAAACTGTTCCTGGGAAAGGTTTCCGTTTTATTTGGGAACCGTGTCATGGAGCATTTTTCTGGACGTTGTTCATGAACGTGACGAATCATTGAATATTAATTAAATACATACAAATGTGTATATATTGGTCCAGTGGGTAGAGCGTTGGACTACTGACCGGAGGGTCCCGGGTTCGATTCCCGGGCAAGGCACTCTGGGCACCTGCAGCTCCACCCAAGCTAATTGATTTTTCGGGAACCAGATCTTCCTGGGAAACCATAACCGGCACAGGGAAAGGAACTGGCCCCCCTACCCTGATGTGTGATTATTCACACGCCGTCGGGCTTGGTACATGGGTGAGCTCTACCATCACCTACTAAACCGACCTTCGGGTTGATTACTGTGTTTATGGTTTATATGTATATATATGTATGTACATTCAAATACGAAATCCCGCCATACGGCGTACACAAATATATATGAATATATATATATATATATATGGGTCGCGGTGGTCTAGCGGGTAGAGCGTTGGACTGCTGACCAGAGGGTCCCGGGTTCGATTCCCGGGGAATATATATATAGTCCTTTACATAGAAATAGGGATTAGGAAAGAGAACTGAATGAAAAGAGCAAAAGTACAGAAACTTTGCAATTCATTTATGAGGTTAATATTCGTTAATTGGCCTACCGTGAATATTAACTGTACCTTGAATTTTTGTACAAAACTCTTAGAACTATATTAATACTCCACCATCTAAGTAATTTGAAATATGGACAGATTATGTACCCAGAGGGGTCAATTTTAATTGATTTTTTGGGACCCGATGTTTCTATTTTTTCTTATTTGTATTTTCGAAAAGGTTCATTAAAATTAAAAACTTAGAATAGCAATAAAAATTCGTACAATTACATACGCATTTAAATTCACGTTAGCATAATTTTGCGGAATCTAGTTGCATTACAGGTACTCAAGGCAGTATTCAGGTGTATACTTAGAGGTGTGATTGGATGAATCACAGGCAGTCATCCGAAACACTTTGTTTAAATTATGCGAGTCTCTATAAAGTCTCATCTGTATGATCGCCCGTTTTGTTTTAGATGTGTGCTTGGGTGAAGTTTTTTTTGACTTGACCACTTTCCGTGCGCAATTCGTGATGCCTGTCTCAATCGCTTTATCTTAACTGTTTTTTTTTTCCTGAACCGTTTTTTATAGTTCCTTGTAGTTGAAAGTGTCGTAGTCCTAGTGGATAGTGCTGCACGTTAAGCAAACACTCATTGCTTATATCGTTGCGAGAGTCGTGTGTTTTGCCCTCGCCGTGGGGAGGGTGGATGTCCCCGCCTTTTCTCCGTCCCTTCGCTCCTCCTTGCCCTCGACCTACGGTGGAGGGAGCGGATAGTCAAGGCGGGTCGTCGCTCGATAAACGCCTTTCACCCGAAGCCCGCTTTTTCGGGCGACCGGGGAGGCCGACGGCCCTCATCCTCCCGGCGGAAGGTGGGGCCGGCGCCCCGGTCGGTTTTTTTGTACACGCGGTCGTTTGTCGTTCTCTTTTGTCATATCGGTGTGCTCGGGGGTCAAGCTAAAATATAGTGCTCAGCAGAAATTTTCGTCAGTGGTTATTGGTGGAAACCAGAGCATTTCAAAGGGAGGTGTTTTTTGTCGCGATATTTTCAGTTTTTTGTTTAATAGGATAGCACTCATTTTCACTTTCTGTCGTTTATTAATTTATATATAGTGATTAATTAAGATGGTCCTTTGGTTTCAATGCCTCTATTACATTTCCCTTCCAAATGCATCATACATCCAGCTTAACAGATTTTAGTTCCTTTTTTGGGATGTTTAAGATTGATTACCTTTTGGAAAAACGAATGTTTTTGGAAAACATTTAGGTTGATAAAGGTGTATATATATGTAATTGGGAGCTTTAAGTTGAGAAGAAGGTTGTACTTGAGTTTAGGCTCAATGGGTAGGCGTAGAGATCTCGTGCCCAAATGATATTTATTCTTTTTAATAATTTATGGAAAATCATGAGTTCTTTCTAATTTTGTTGATAGGCTCTATGTACCTGTAATCAGCCAGTCGAAGGAACAAGTGGGTTGATCTGGTTTAATGAAATTGAATGTGATTATGTGTTTTGCTCCTTAGCAAGAAAGCGAAGTATAATTGAAAGGAATAGTCTGCCCATCCACGTAGCTGTTGGTGCATCCGTGGAATTATGTACAGCTACCTGTACACTTCTCAGCCACGGCTAACTCGACGCGGACTACGCTAACACCTTGCGTTTTTATGAACAGTTCTTAATCTCAAATTACTTCCGTTTTCGCTTTATTCTGTCAAAAGGGCTCTACAAGCTTCATCATAGCATCCTCACCATGATCGACACAAAAGTTTCCATGTAGTGTTTCACGCGGGATTTCACAGAACAGCGCTGCTCCTTTAAAGAGTCCATTTAAGCGAGTAAAATTTCTTCACATGAATGACCATAACTATTCAACAGAACAATATATAAACGAAGTGGTTGAAGGCACTTCGCTTATATATTGCACTCCGCGGACGCAACGCCTCGAAATAGGCGACATAAAAAATAACCGACTTGAGGCGTGCTTTTTAAAAAAAAAGTTAGGCAACTTTATGAATACACCTCGTATTATCCGACCTCCACATCACTTATTACAATTATCCCCTCGATCACTGTCTTCAACGTTCCATAGATACTTATTACGTCCTCCGTCCCCTAGTGTAATCTTTTGCTGATAACGTATCTGCAGCGATTCTCTTTCCTACATTTCTTATTGGGGACAAATTGAAAATACGCGTACACTCATACAAATATTGAAACACTCATATTCTTTCAATTGTCAGATGAATGAAATTAATTCTATTTTTTCTAGCCACAATTTCAGCTGCAGAACTCAATAATATGTTACCGGTTTTTTTTTTCATTAGATTGAAATCAGGAATGGAGATTGTTCTTCCGGATGACGGTGGGAGTTGGCGCCAAGAAGTATAGTTGCCTTTTCGATGGTTGCTAAATAAGGTTCTTCACTGCTGTGCTGGATCCGTGCCTTGCGTCAATATCCGTGTGCGTGTGAAATGACTAAACTTCATGGGGGCTGCGGGGTTATCGCAAGGCGGGTCGGGCGAAAGGCGTGGGTGCTGGGAATTAGAAAAAGGAAGGCCGGCCGGCTGGCTGGCGGTGCCAAGCTGTCGGAGCACTTAATATGGACCCCCAGATTGAAATATCGCGATTACAGGCATCTCTATTCTAAACGCTTCGGGCGATGAGGCACATGGCGACCGTTGTTTGTAGTATGTGACAAAGAAGGTCTTCTGGGCGCCTGTGCTATCAGTGATTCCTCCTTTCCGACTCCCTTGCCGTTAGGATATAGAAAGATTAGGCAGGCGTATAGTAGAGATATGATATCGTCAGAAGATTCAGGTCCAACTGACTCGATTTTATTATCCCTGCGGGTGAGGATACTTAGCCCTGGTTGTTATTCTCGCCAACTGCTATATGGGAATATCCTTTTATGCGTATAATGCGTATTGCTTCATATGGGAATATCCTTCTATGCGTATAATTATATGTTTGCAATATTTTCCCTTCAATTCAAATTTTCAATCCATTTTTTGTTTGTAGATCGGAGGTTTTCGCATTGCATCGTTTTGTTTGTTTAGGGTTTTATTTTATGCGCGGGTTTTTAATATTTTAACCTTGTCTTATTTTTTTATTTTTACATTGAAACTGCTTGGTTGTCTTAGTGTACAATATGTTTGTATGTATTTGCTTTCCTTTAATCTGTCCAAAAGTGAACGATTTGAGTTTCCTTGGGAAAATATGTGTTCTCCGGGTAGTTTGTGGAGGATCGTTTGGTGGGTTTGTGTCTTCATTGTAGACACTCTGGAAAAACTTGTAACATGTTTGCTTTTTTCACGCTGCCGGGAATAATTGCTCCGTTTTTCCGTCTTCAAAGAATGTACAGTTGGACGTTTACCCTGTATTTCCCTAATATAGGACCAGAATGACTTTGGATTTTCCTCCAGATATTCGCTTAGCATTTTAGATTTAAAAGAGCATAGAGCTGTGCGCATGATACTTTTTGTTTTACTACGACATTCTTTAAGTTTCTGTTTTGATGTATTCACATAGACAATATCGTCACTTTTTAAACTCCTTTTAAAATTTGACTGTAGCCTTCTTTGCCTTCTTAATGCCGATCTTACTTCCTCGTTGTACCATCTAGGTTCCCTATTGTCGCATTTAAGTTTGGATGGGATGTACGTCTTCATTCCTTCGCGTAAAATTTTTTAAGAAATAATTCCAGCTGTTCTCTGTATCTTGTATTCTGGCAATTCTTTTTTCAAATATTCTCGTCGTCCGTTAAAATTCGCCTTGTTGAATAGGTATATTTTACGCTTCTCTTTGTTAATTTTCACGAACTTAGTTTTTAACTCTACAAAAATAGCCTTATGGTCACTGATGGCAACTCTTCAATTGTTTTACTTTCTGTCCACTTAATCTTCTCCATCCTTCTTCACACTCAAATTTCACAAGCCTCCAATATACACCTATCTTCCTGCTTCAATGACGATGCTACCGCTCCGTAAATAACTACGATCCATGTCAAATCTTTTACCAATCCGTTTCTTAAACACTTAACTCAACGTTCCTATCATCAGTTCTCTCCTTGTGAAAGCTTTTTTGTTTAACGTAACTCTTCTCCTTACGTCCCTACTAGTTTGACCCTTTTGGTTCAAAACACTTCCGAGATACGTAAACCGTTCCACCTTCTTTAGTTTCTCCCTTCCTCTTTTAATGTGAAGCTTAGCCTTTGTCTTTCTGGAAAATCGCATAACCTTTGTTTTATTTATATTGTTTCTATTCCAATACTATCGTACTGAATTCCCAATTCACTCAGCAATGCTCCTTGGCTGACTGACAAACTAGAACATGATCATCAGCAAGTCTAACTGATTTTAGAAAATCCACGCTGACTTTCATTCCTCTACCCATTTTTTCTCTTGTTTCTTTAGTCATTTTATAATATTATATACACACATATATGTGTGTATATATATATATATATTTAGGTAATCTACCGGTTAAGGTAGGTTTTTGGATGGACACAACTATCAAATAAACATTATGTGACTCCCCACCTAGCAAACTAATCTGTATCAGGTCCCTCTTCATCTCGGTGTACTTCTTTCCTCCCTTCATCCCGTCCAACATTCTCCCCTCTATTACCCTCTTCAACATATATATATATATATACATACACACACACACACACACACATTCAAACACGATTATTTCCAAGCTCAATTCCTTCGAAATTATCAAGAAATAACGTGTGAGTGTTCCTTTTATGTGTCCTATATTGTTTGTTGCTGTAACATTTTTTATTCAACATTTCCGTGTTCCTTCGACGATATAATCTACATATATATGTATATATATGTATATAAATATATACACATATATTTTTTTAGGTAATCTACCGGATAAGGTAGGTTTTTGGATGGACACAACTATCAAATATATATATATATATATATATATATATATATATATATATATATATATATATATATATATATATATATAGATGATTTCTTTGAAGTAACACGGAAGTGTTGAATAAAAAACTTAGACAGTAACACACAGCACGAGAACACATAAAAAGAACACTCACAATATTATCTTGATAATTTCGACGGACTTGAGCTCCGTCTTCTTCGGAAGATAAGATATGACAGTCATATCAGTCAGATCAGTCATATCTTATCTTCCGAAGAAGACGGAGCTCAAATCCGTCGAAATTATCAAGATAATATTGTGAGTGTTCTTTTTATGTGTTCTCGTGCTGTGTGTTACTGTCTAAGTTATATATATATATATATATATATATATATATATATATATATATATATATATATTCGTGTTAATGTCATATATGCGCACACACGTATTTACATTTATGCGATATTGAGGCTGTGTGGACGGGGTGAGGACGACTTTTTATATCAATCTCAATGGCTCGATTTTGTGACGAGAGAATGGAGATGCTCCGATTTAGGACATAGCCTTTCAGTAGAGACTCTTTATCGCTTTCTATGGATCGCGCGTTGACGGCGCAGCGGCGACGGAGATGTGACGCCTCCGTCCAAGGCACGCTCCTCACTCGAAAATGGGTCGGACTGGAGGCGAAGAGTGCGTCGTAGATTTAGAACGAGCACTCCCCACCGCGGTGTATCCAAGGCGTGGTGGATATTCGTATGTCCGATGGTCAGGGTCGGACGTCACCCCCTTCCATTTCTCTGCCCCCCCACCTCTTGTCTACCCCCGTCCGATTCGCGATTCCCTCACAAAAAAGGGTGGGTCCACAAGGGTGTGTTTGAGTGCCGAGCGGCGAAGTGGGGCCCTGGGGGTTTTCCTCACCCGGCCTAATCCCCCAGCCGTTCGTGATACCCCCCGGAGTTGGCAGGGAGGGAGGAAAAGGGAAAGGGTCAACTGGAAGGGTTCGCAACGCCGCCGCCACGAATTACGCACCTCTGAAATCTGCAGCCAGAGGTGTCCGAGTGCGGAATATTGTGGGGAATGGTGTGTACGGGCTGGCGGGTGTTAAAGGCAAGGGAGGACCCCAGTTACGGGCAGTGGTTCAAATCTCTGGCATAGGGGAACTACGTATTATTGATATTCCGGCCTCTTTTTGTTTGCGTTTGGGCGAGTCTTTAAGATACACTCACTGCCTCGCTCATCGGATGACATCTTTGGCCTATTGTAAACATTTCCATAAACTTTTTCAGAGTACTGTGGAATCTGTGCGTATGGAAGTTTGCTGAAGACGTAAACATGTCATAGCTGGACATTTTAATAAAAATTTTATCTATATAGGCGCATGTGAAAGACCTGAAGGACGAGGACGGAATGGCTTTCTACATAGTATTTATTGTGTACATAACATTTACCTTTGAATGTGCGGAAGGATGGCGATTAAGTTTTTACAAGGATATTTTTAGGGTTATTTTTGGTTTCGATTGATTTCACTAGCAAACACAGCTTGCGATCCGAAACCAGTTTTCTTTCTGTTTAGAAAACCGCTTCCTTTTACAAAGTTTTATAAGAAAATTTACGGAAAGTGTAGTTTCAACTGTTCGTGAAAATATTTTATCTTTTACGAATGTGTGTAGAATATGGCAACTGGTCTCTGGACCTTTAGAAAACCAATAACTTAAAATGGAAATTATGAAAATTCTATTCTTTTATCAACTGGTTCAATCAAAACATTTTAAGAAAGAATAAAAAAATACGTTCTCTTCTCAACCTGAGTAATCAACGTATAAACTACTCAAATGGTTGAAGGTTGAGTTCACCCCGTCTATAAAATTCTCGCGTCAGGGTTGATAGGGGAATGGCGGGGCAGGGAGGGGATGGGGAAGACTTCCTTTCCTTTTGCCGCCTGCGGTTTCCTGCCATTACTCAGAAGGTTCGGTACCCATACAGCCTAAGCTAATGGTACCCACAAGCGTTTTGCGGATTCGAGCCTCGAACCTTCTCTTTCGTTGCCGGATGCTGTTCAACCTACTGAGCCATCTATTTGTTGCTTATTAAAAAAACATGCTCATTTTAGTATAGCGGACAATAAAGACTATTAACGTTTACAGGAGTGTCCGACTATACCTCATTCGTTTATTTTTTGAAAATGCGGTTTGGGCAGATTAATTTGATTTGTAACTGAACATAGACACAAGCGTTCTCTGCACTTCTCTCCAAGATAGACGACAGGTATCAGAGTTATGCTCGAAACAGTAGATAATTCGTAGATGATCTGGTTGCCGTTGTACTTGGGTAGCAACGCGTTAATAGGTAACGTTATTACGTAAGTTAATAAAATCTTTAATTTGTTTATCTATTAATTGTATACGAAACCGTTAATTTTAATGAAAGTTGGCACGTTGAATTTTAATACGGTTGACTGCAGGAGGCTCTATGAAATTGATTTTAGGTTGTTGCCAATGCAAGGTAAACGGGAGAGGATGAGGAAGACTATTATTCCAAATTAGAAAAATTTAGTCGGTTATCATTTTCTGTTGTGGCTTTCTCGTGAAAAATGAACAGGTTTGTTGACATATTTTGGTGGGATATTTTTGGTAAATTAATTAAAGGATTGATTTCATTGTGATGTCATTCTGATTTCTTTTGTATGAATTTATCGAGATTTCTCGTTTACCTTAAGCAACATTTTACTCAAGTCTGGTTGCTTTAATTGACTCTGTTTTCGTCACAAAATCTTCGCTGGTAAATTTATATTTTTGGTCATGTTATGAAATGTTCATGGGAAATTCTTGTTGGAATAACTTTTTTATTTGTTGCAAAAACGGTATTTAATAAGGGATTTTTTTCTGGATGATTATATTTTGTATGCCGAGTACTGTCGGTTGGCAAAGTTGAATACCAGGGAAAAATGAAGAGAACCGGTTTTGCAATTGGATTCCCTTTTCCAATTGAAGGAAATTCTGAAGTCATTCATTCTTTTACGGTTTAACAATGGACCTTAAGTGTAGCAATTAGGTCTAGGCACTTGATCCTTTATGCAGAGATTATCGGGACAGTCAATTGAAAACAAATATTATGGATAATTTTTAAATCCTCTTTGTTATGTCAAGTCTTTCTTTTCATTAGGGGAGGGCGTGGTCGCCTCCTGCGATTGATGTAAATAGGAATTTATGATGAACAGTTTCCCCCGGGTACATGAAGCTTTACCTTATTATAATGGCGAGTGTCAGTGTCATTGGCGTAATTTGTTACCTCTTGGTAGTACAATAGTATTAGTAATCATGAGCCAAATTTTCCCATCCTCCAGTTTTTATATGGAAATAAAGGCTATGATATGCGCAAGGGTGGCTTTCGAGCCCGCCTAATCGTTGATAACAGCCCAGTATTTCTTTCCTTTCCTTTATTTGAATTTGTATCGGAAAAGAAAGAAATACTTAGTTGTTCCACATATATGATAATATATGTGGAACAACTAAGTATTTCTTTCTTTTCCGATATGAATCGCTTCCACAAAGTGACGCCTCAGACAATTCTATTGAATTTGTATTCATGGTGGGGAGCGAAAATCATCCTCAAAAAATTAATTGGTATGTAAGTGACTCATATCTATAATCAATGCACAGTGTTTGCATAAGGATCAATGAAGTCTATTTACTGCTGCTTTTGACCACAACTATTAACTTATTTGGCTCTCATATATATCTGGAAAGTCGTTGGAATACCTTATGTGTAGGCAACTGAGGAAGGAAGAGCGGTTCTTTCATTTGAAACAGCACACAAGACTGAGGAAGTAAGTAAAAGTATTGTGACATTATTACCCATTACGTCAAATACTATTCCGCCATGTGGTGCGTATTACATCTTTGGATAACCGTGTCGTCATCATGAAGTAAAATTGTTGTGGCACTGTTTAGCCCAAAATCTTTTCAAACAAACAATTTTTTATTACAAGCCCTCAGTATAAGTTTGTACTTTTATGGTTGGTTGGTTTTGTTGGGGAGGCGAACGACAGCTAAGGTCATTTGCGCTATTAGGGATGGGAGGGGAAAGGAAGGGTGGAGAAAAACCCGGCGTCGGCATTAGCCTACTTTTGTCGAAAGGCGCCAAGGGGTCCGCAGTTTAACGTCCCATCCGACGGAAGTCGTACACACAAAGTGCTCTCCACAAAGCACCTCAAGTAGGAATCGGGATACCACTGAAAAATATTTGTTGTCACCAGGATTTGAACCTGGGAAGCCGCGGTGGGAAACCTGTACGTTACCATTCCGATCCCCTTGTACTTGGGCAGAAATAAGATAGTGAGTGGAACTTTATTTATAAACAGGACAGGTGGTTCGATATTTCAGCGTCATTATGCGGTCTTGAAAGTGGTGACACCGAGTGATAACTTTTATGCGTCGAAACACGTGTCGTGTTTATAAATAAATTGTGAAATTTTAAATTTCATCCTAGCTCCTTCCACATTAAGTTTAAATTTCACAAATGTAAGGCTTCTACAGGCAGTTCAATGCGTACAAGTAGTATTTTCGTGGCTGTGAATAGAGTTCAATTAAGACAGTTATCTTTTAAAAATATATTCTTTGATCCCCAACTTTTTCAACAATATTTAGTCAATCAGAATGTTCCTTCTTAAAAATCAGCCGTCTTGAATCTCTACTTTCATGTTCCGCCTGTAAAATTTTTTGTTTCATAAATACTTGTAACTTATCTCTGCATTTATGTTGTAATTGTGCCTCATCTGTTTTAATCTAATCTAGCCATTTGTGAAGTACTTTTTTGGGGATGTGGGACGTGGACGATGTGAGCAGCGGAGAAAAGAGGACTGGAGACATTGGAAATGTGATGTTAGCGTAAAATTATGAGATAACATGGATGGGCGACGTGGTGAATGAAAATGTACTTCGAAGGGGTGTGAAGGGAAAATCCTTTGGAGGACTCACTCACTGGAAGAAGAGGGAAACTAATTGTACATGTTCTATGGCGCGATGGTTTATTGAAGGCAATAGTGAAAGGAACCAGGTGGGGGGGGGGGAATCGTAGAGGCCGAGGATGGAGTACGAGAGCAAGTGATGGAAGATATCATTGCAGCGAGCTTTGAGATAATGGAGGGAGCAGGGAAGAGGTGGATAGTTCGGAGAGCTGCTGCAAACAAATCGTCGATTAATTAGACCTTTGATGATGATATCAAAAAGGTTATGGAATTTCTACTCTCGTATGGGAAACTAGTGATGCTGTTCATACGAGTGTAGAATGAATGTTTAAGCAGACGGCCGACGTACCCCATTCCTCATCATTTATTCGTATTTCATATGTCCCGGCTCATGTTCACCATGGAGAAGGTTTCCACATGCATTTGTGTGAAGGGGTAGCGTACTCATATGCTGATAAAGAGTCTGCATAATTTTCCTACAAGCTGGTGGAATTAACCAGCCATTTAGGGATACTTGCAGTTGAAAATGGCTTTTGTTTTATTTTGCTTTAGAGTGTCCATTGTTTTTAATGTTTAGAGTCATTAGTTGTGGGAGAGGAAAGAGCCCGGACATCCCTTCGTGTGCCAGAAAGATTCTTTTTATTTTAATTCGTGGTCTCGCCCACCAATTTAATGATTATACCTCCAGTGACATCCTCAAACTCATGGGATCAGTTTTTCCAGTGCGTTACGTCTTGCTTGAGATCTTTGTTCATCCAGTGGCTCTTATCTTTTGTGCCTATTAGAATAATCGTTATTTTTTGATTATCTGTTTTGCTTTGGGCCTATTATATTGAAATTGCCCTTGAGCAGTCCATTGCGCGTTCATTTCAGTCGTGTCCAATATTATGAGCTTGTCATAAAAGAAAGTTTTCCGGTTCAAACAAACATCGAGCAATGTATCGCTTTATTTTTACAAAATGGTCGGATTATGTTCAAATATTTAAATGTCGGATTTATTTTCTCGTCTAACACCAGAATATCCTATTAAATTAAAAATTTTCTCTTCTCATCGTCCAAATTGGCGAAAATGTCGTGACGAATAGGTCGAAAAATAAGACTCTTAAGGATGAAAACACACATTTCTCGAGCCTTGCGGATACTGTCCTGACAACGACATTAATTCTGCTCTTTGTTTATTGTTAGGGAAATTAAATATTTCCCTGCTAGATTCCCAAATGCGGACACTCCGCGCCAGCACTAATGTGGGATTTGTAATTAGATAGCTCGAAACCGTCCTGTGCTGAAAGGACTCATTCTTTCACAGTAAACAGACGCTTCAACCCAGCTGCTTCGATTCGCACCGGGCAGCCGCGTCGATTGGACCGCGCGCGAGGCGCCAGAGCGAGGCACGCCCCTCGCACCGTGTGCGCGCGTACGTTTGTGTGGGAACGGACTCCATGCCGTCACAACACGGTCGAAGCTACTCCTTGTTCCCTCCGAAACATTCGTATTTTGTGTGCGTAGTATATTGGCTGCCGGGAGTGTGGTACCGTGCGCCTACTCTATCTCACAGGTCGACTGCCGGCGAGGCCTCCATAGAGTTGGGGGGGGGCGGCTTGAGAAAGACAGAGAGAGAGACGAGGAAAGAGGAGGAAGAGAGGATTGCGCTTAGAACGGGCGATAGCGACGGCGGCGGTGGTCACGGTGTGTGTGAGTTGTGTGGTAGGCAAGAGGCTCGGGAAAGGAGCGGCGGGGAAGGAAGATGTTGACGACTTGGCAACGCCGCACGTCCCGGCCGCCCTCCCGCCCTCTCTCCCTCTGCTGCAAGGGGTTTTCGGAGGGGAAACGAGAGAGAGAGGGACTGCCGTGCTCTTGTGTTCAAGTGCCTTTGGGGGTAGGGACATAAAACGTACGTGAGTACGTACGTAATACATATATCTGGGAAGGGGAGATGAGGAAGAAATGGGGTGGGGAATTTTTGAAATTCCTTTCGGTGAGGATAAAATGGATGAGTGAGTTTTAGGTTTTTTTTTTCGTTTTCGTGTGGGAGTGCGGCGGAGGTTGAGTGAACGAGAGTGGTAGTGTGTTTTCGAGTGCGGTGTCCGGGTGGGTGGGAAGGGAAGAGCTCTCTGGCCGCCTCGCGCCGGTACACGCGCGCACTCTTCCATCTTCCCGCGTGACAGTTTTGAACACCTACACGCCCGTGACTCGCATCCGTTGCTATCCCTCCTTTGCTCTCGATGGATTTCGCGGCTCCACAGGGGCGAGTGAGTGGGGTGGGGGGGTTACACAGCCCTTTGACTGTCGTAAAAAAAGTCCTTTGCCGAGCGAGATAGCGGTGGGGGAGTCTTGGGCCAATCGGCTTAGGCTGTCATCCTAATCCACTTGGCGCATTGGCCGAAGGTTTTTCACGCGCCAGAGAGGTGTCTGGGCAGTTTTTGTGTTATACGGACTCCATCGCCTTCCCTTGAATTTCTGCCTCTTTCCCCTCGCCCTCTTTCTATCAAAAGTTAATTCAGTCATCTAAGTGACGAGCGATTTAGGGATGCGACTGGCGCTTTGTGCGGATTTTCCCTAATTTAGATTTGTCATTAAAACATATGGAAAGTTACCAAATTGTCCACAAGAGTTCAAGTCATTCCTTTTCCACACGGGTTCAAAGTAAAATAAGTCGTCGACTACTTACTCAGGATTTCGTAATAGTGAATTGTTAAACCATTCAAAGATTGCGTGTATCTGTCTAGGAAGAAATCGGCATCGTGCAGCACGTACATTGGTATTTTAGAGTTCCTAAAGAGTGATTGTCGTAATAAGTGAATTGAGGGGACATGACCATAGTTCAATCGAACTGCGTCATAAGGCAGTGAAGCCCCGAATCAGTCATCTTCGGGTAGTCAGTTAACACAATTTGTTACCGCCCGAAGTCAAGAGCGCTCAGATAGGAGTATTATTCTTTCATTTAGTTCTTTCTCCTGTCGTATTTAGCAGTTGTATTGGAAGTTTTGAATCCTCTCTGGTGGATGCGTTTAAATAGCATCCATCATTTCGCATACCAAGAAAAATTCATTATATGAATGCTGGTGTGTCATTTAGGTGGGATTCGAACCTGCAGACTTCGCATGACTCCTGACCCTCTGGCTAGTATTTTCCGTTGAACTGTTGCAGCATGTCTCTAGTTATCTATTGATGCTCTAATTAATCTCTAAAAACCATGATATTTCGAATTGCATTCTTGTTGCATTATTTGTCTAGAAGTTGTGCATTTCCATTTAGGATTCGACGTTCATCAGTCCTTTATGTCTTATGTCTGTAAATCCTAAATCTATTTTGTTTGAACTGGAATGATGATTCACTTGAAATTTAATGCGTTTATTTTAATTCATTTATTTTTAATGATTTATTTCACGAAATCGGCCCCATTTTTTCATGAGATACGCTCGTATGCAACGTCGTCTAGTTGTAAGTGGTATATGTATAGTCACAGTAACCAACTGAAGGTTTTTATCTCCTGCGGGGTAGAAAAAGCCAAGTATATACTTACCCTAACGGGGTAAGTTGACAGCTCAAACATCAGGGTAATGGGGTTCCATTCCTTTTGTTTGGAAAATACCGAGGAAGATTTGGTACCCTAAAATGGGCAAAGTTTGAATGAAGCTGAGGGTGCCTTGAGGCGTCACTCGGAATCGAAGTCCACCCCTTTGGTCAGTAGCCCAGGGCACTACCCACTGATTTACCACACTTTAGGTAGAGAGAATTATTTTTTTAAGGAATGAATGTGATATACAGTGATCTCATATAGAGAACAGTATGAACATTTCCACTCATTTTTTATTTGAAAAATATTTGTACAGACGTGAAGTATCGTTCGTTTCTGGTATTGTATAAACGTTTGGTGGTTCTCCCAGAAGTTGCGATCTCCAAGGAGAATAATCGAGATTGATTTAGGTGTAAGACTCTTGAAATCACTTCGAGTATCTTAATAAATCTTTTGTCCCATTATAATATACATTCAGTTACACTCGTGGTTAACTAATATCAAAAGTACTTATGAATAATACTTGTTTTGAAAGATGGGTTGACCGCGATTTATATGTATTTGTAATATTTAATGTTGCGAAGTTATTCACAATATAACGTACATGAGGCGGTCGGTGGTTGACTCCGATGATCTCTGATTGAACTAGAAGAGATTAGTCATCGACATTACTCAAAATTTCATTGCAATGTTGCTATGTACAAACGCGTAATTTTGTGTTTGAAGGCTTATAGTCAAAAAGGCTTTTACAATAATGGCACGGTACTCATTAAGGTATTGGCCCGCGTATGCAATTCTCCGCGATATTTTACCACTCCATCTCTTTTTGTCTCACGATGCCTGCGATTTTCCAGAGGCTCGAACAACATCCCTCAGGGTCTGTATGGCTTGCTTATAGTGTGAAGTTATGAACTTCACTCAGCGTTAAATGCAGCGTGGCAATGCTTTTTTTTTATTAGCGCCAGAAGGGAAGAAATTTTTCGCTTGAATTTTGACCTTGAAGACCAGCTAACGTATCTGCCTAAAATGCGATTTCTAGCGCTCCGTAGTAGGCACTCCCTTCAGGCCATTGGAATTGCTTGGTGTTTAAGTGCTCTAAAATGGGATTTTCCAATACACTTTAGAAATAAAAGTTATCCCTTAAGAAACTAGTTTTTAGGTCGTGTGGTTTGTGGAATCTTTTTATTGAATATAATTTCTTTTTCATTTATCTTACTTTGCACTTTACTCTGTTCAATACATTCGCTTCCACTCTATAGGTACCCAAAGTCTAGGTGCAATAGGCAAATAGTAAAAATCTAGCCTTAAGGAGTCGATCGATTGCACAATACGGTAGTTACCGTATTATAGATTTTGGTCTGTCAAAGTAACATTAGTTCTCTCTTTTAAATTTAATGACTTCTCGTTCAATTTATGTTTTCAATTCCTCCGTATCAGCTTATATTTCCAGGCTTGTAATTATGTGTATTCGATAGCCACAAATTCGCCATTAAAGCCAAAGGATATTCAGGGTAATTCTGCCTTAATTCTGAAGTTTTAAGGTCTGTGGTGAACTTTAAGTGCAAGAGATTAATAATGAGTATTTGTCATTTAGCCCGATAAAAATTTTAAAAAGAGGATTTTACCGATATATGTGCGATACAAATATTTTACATTAGTTATTAAAGAAGTATTTAAAAGAGTATCACATATTTTGGTTCGATAGGAAATTAATGTAGTATTAGTTTAGCAAAAATGATAGCTTATCCGTTTTTGGTCTGTATTTGTTCTTCTGTAATTTCGGAATGATCCACCTTCATCTAACAATAATAGGGATAAGTTTTTCCGTTCTTATCTGTTAAATGAATAAAATACTGTGATAGAATGTGTTCAATGCCTCGAATATTCAACAGGACCTTTTTCAAAGCATAACTAAAAATCATGATTTGTTGAATTAAATACTTCGTAAATTGTACAGGTTGACGCTTCGGGTTTTTTTCGGGGTCTTCGCTCGAGATGTCAGGTCGCAATTACCTATTGGCATATCTTGTATTAAGTTTCCGTAATTATTGCTTGCTTACAAACGGGAAATCCTGTTGAAAAACATTAGATTTTTATGTCACGAAATTCAAGTATTGGTAGGGTGCCTGTAGTGTTCCACGCATGATTTGCGCCGATTGGAACGGTGATAGAGGATTACCGGGGTATGGACAGTTTATAATTCATTTTATGCTGCCTTCAAATGCGACACGTGACTGCCAATGTGTAAGACGTTTCGCCCAGTTGAGTGTCTCTGCGTATGGTGCGGTGCGCGACAATCCGTATCGTGTGCCCAAATTGTCATGCCATTCGGTGTGGCGCTAATTACTTGGGCGGTGACATGAGGAAGACTGGCTCTCTTTGCCCCCCCCGCCCCACAAGGTCATCATTTTTCATTCGGGCGATCGCGAGTAGTCCCGTGGTTCCCTCCCCGTCGCCCTTACCTCTCTCTTCCTCTCTCTCTATCTCTCTCCCACCTCCCTCGCTTGTTCCCACCTCTCTCTTCTCCCGCTACGCCGCACCTCCCGAATCCTGAGCGCATGTGTTCGACGTCGCCCCTATTCCTGATGCGCTCCGCGGGAGGGGAAGGGCGGGAAGGGGGGGAAGGGTAGGGAGAAGGGTTTCCGAGGGGGTGTGGTCGATAGGCACACGCTACCCTCGTTCCATCGGACCCTGGGGAGGGAAGGAGCCGTCCTTTTGATTCCCCCCCCCTGCCCCATTCCACCCCTCTCGAAAATTTGTAACCGATCCCAAGGAACGGCGAACTCGCCACCTGTCGCCTCGGCGATTTGCCCTTCGGGAGAAGGCCGAACGGTTTGGATCGAATATTGCGACTGATGAAAAAAAGAACGAATTTCACCCTTTAAGCCAAATTGATTGGAGAAATGTTGATTTTATTTTGAGGATGTTGATTCAGACTAATTATCTGTTTTAGTTTTAGTTAGCCGGCGCCTTTTTCTTATTTATAGGATTTCACTTTAATTTATCGCGTTAAAGAATCAACAGGAGAGGTTTCTTGGTAGAAAAATCATACAATATCTAAAAACAATGAGATTCTGGGAACTAGGAAAACTAAACTTAAAAGTAAAATAGGAGTATATAATTAGAGCAGGGAGGAAGTACATAGAGATGAAGAGGGACCTGATGTAGAGTACGTTCTTGGATTGCGTCAAGCCAGAAACCTATTTTAACCAGTAGATTACCTTATAATAATAATTACAATAGATCGGACGGTTTATGTGATTGAAGACTATTGTGGAAATTAATAGATTAGGAGGGAATGAATATAATTGGCTAATATATTAAAGGATAAGAAATAATAGGAAGATAGTCAGGATAGGAAATAATAGGAAGATTGGATAGAAAATATAGTACAAACCGTTATGGTAGTTCGGAGAAAAATAATGCTCTCAGAAAATAAATGTCTACGATTTGCACTTAGATTATAGGTACACAGATTAAAGACGCAAAGAGCATATGTACAAGTGAAGCATTTGATATGCAATGTTGCATCGTTCCCACATGCCCATTCTTCCTCCTTCGAGGGGACAAAACAAGCGTACTTCGATGGAATCAGTGTTTAAAATGTGGAACTGACAAGGAAAGGAGAAAAATGGGACTGCAGAAAGGGTATTATTGATGCTTAGGTATGGGAGTGGAAAAGAAGAGATTGTTGGAGTAAATTGGAACATTGTAAAGAAAGATAGTTTTCGAGGAATATTGAAATTGGCGTTGGAAGGATATTAGGTGAATGGGAAGGAGAAAGAGAGGAAAATAATGTGAGCGGAATGAAGTAGATGTAGAAATTGCTGGAGAAGGAAACAACAAATGGCTAATGGTGATTATATTATACGAGGGTGATTTAAAAGTTGATGTCCCTGTGCATTAATCTTCAGCGAAAATTAGATGCAATAGGTAAGATCCAATGCATGGAAAATGAAGTATGAATTTTTTATTTCCAGCGTACAACGACTACAGGTGCAGGACAGCTTTGTTTGTACCTGGTATAACTTTTGGTACGTGCACACATTTTATATTGGCATTAAAAATGGTAGTGGAAAAATGCAGTATCTAATATCATTTAATCTTTATCGACGTTTAAACTTTAGTTAATTTTACTATTGAACTCGAATTGGAGGGGTAATGCCATCGGAAAATGAAACCTCGAACTATCCAAAAATACTCTCGACCAATCTAAAACTACTTTTATGCAGGAAAAACTAGTGAGATATTTTATTATTTGTGAAGGTGAATACATTATTATATTTTGTCTTTATATTTCACGATATTTGAATGCATTAGGCCAACATTTTTATCTCGGTTAACCTTTCCCGTTTCTGTGTCTACAACTGCATAATACACCCCAAGACATCCAAATAGGATGGGGTTTGAGCGCAGCAGCTATTAAAATATTGGGGAAGAAAACTTAAAAACTGGAGAAGAAATTGTGAGATTGATATTAATTGGGTAGTTTGAAAGTAACAAATTGTCCGGTTTGTTGAATAAATTTTTAATACACACGGTATTTAGTGTATAGTTCCCCATCTGGTGTTGTTTATTGGTTGTGCATTTATAACGGTTTTGTAGTAATTCCATTTGTATTTATGATTTTATTTCAATTATTTACAAAAAATAATAAAAGACGGAAAGAAGAGAATGAATTTTAAAAATAAAATATGGGTCGTTCGCACTGTGAGACCTGCCCTAGGTAATGGTGCAGGATAAACTGCCTTTCCATAAAAGTTCTGGATGTATGTGACATTTTATATGAATTGTAGGTGGAGTAATAGTAATAAAATGGCTGATAGTATGGATGGGAGTCAGCATTTTGTATTTTTATTGAACCTGTTTCTGTGGTAATTGAGAGGGGGAGAAATCATGTGCCTGCCTATTTTGTCAAAATTTAACCCGTTTCTTTTATCATAAAGAATTTATCATGTATGTAATTTTTTTGGGTAGGTGATTATTATCATCAGTATCGTAGGTTAATACCTGTCTTTTAATATCGTGTTTACCCTCCGACCGTAAAGAGATTTTCATTGTGATCTATGCTTTCTATTGAAAGTAATTTTTCCACATTTAACATGGGTATGTGATGATAATTCCCTTTTTTAATGAGATCAAATAAATGGGTCGTTGTGTGCACTCTGAAATGTACGTGTTTCACTCGAGCAGATTCTTGGAACATTAGAAATCAGATGAAACGAACAACGTCTGTGAACGTAAAATCAATTAAAATGAAAACATGACGATCCCTTTTGAATAATCAAACTTTATCTCAGATCGGAACCAATTGCTAATTAAGCATACATTTTTGTAGCTATAGTTACAGGACAAATGTGTTTGATATCCAGAGGCTAACCAAGGCCAGACATAATTCTTAGTCCCGTCTGCTACAAGCTACCCACGGGACAATCAATAATTTTTCACTCTATGTGCTTTCCTTCCCACATATAATCTTTTCTTCTCCTACCTCGCTTACCTAGAACTCTCCCTTTATCGGGCTTCAGCATTCATTCTATTATTCTCTCTCGATGTGTTCAATATCCACTTGTGCTGTCCCCTTCGATAATTTCACAGTAGCATTCACCCTCCTTGCAATGCGCAGGCAGAACTTCATTCGTTTTTTGTCCGCGGATTTTATTGTTTTTATTCTTTTCTGTATTGAACCCTCAGGAAATTTTTAAGTATTTCTAACCTCTTACCCCTAATGACTTCAGACGGAGTCTGAAAAAGTCACACGAAAACCGCCAATTATTTCACAAATCTCATCTTTAGATGGTATTGTGAGCCTCTCGTCATCAGTTCCCATTTCGAAAATGACTCTATACATTTAAGCAAATTTTCTCTTCGTGTCTTAATGCTTTTCATCTGTTTATTTCGAAATATTGGTGAAGTTTCACCGTGGTAATTTACGGAACTATACTTATTTAAGGTAGTTCGGGTATTTTGCAAGTTTTTGTTGGAAGTATTTGCCCTGTCGAAACCTCACGTTTCGCCTCCGAGGTTTCGGTGTTTTTCGACTCCTTTCACGGTATTGTAGTTAGTTGCCATACCCTTCTGGCGGGATTAGTCCGCCGTCCTTCCTCACGCAGCCCACCCGCTCCGATCTCCCTCGCTTTCCCATCAAGCGTCATGAAACCCTGCCAACTCGCCGTCCGCTCTGGCTGAGTCCTAGCCCCGGATTCCCCCACGTTTTCTCTGGGTTCATTGGAAATAGAAAAAGAGGCAATGGAGGTTAGATTCCCTGAAGCGTGTTGCTTGGGGGAATGTCCATTGTCCAAAGTGCGTGCGTGTTTCGGTTGGTGAATTGCCTTCATTGTATTTTTTTCTTGGGAGGATTGATGTTGTCTGTTACCTTTTTGCCATAATATCGGATCGCTACTTTTCAAAACGGTAAAAATAAGCTGTCAACCTAGAGAGGAAAATTTTTAAAAATTAGATCGGGGTAACGGCCAGATATAGGATGCTGAAATTCTTTATGTTGAGTTTGAACATTTGGAGAAGAAAACGGAATAATAAGACCTTTCGCATACCAATATTTGTTTTAAGTAGATGAATTAAAAAGTTTGCCATCGATGACTGAAATCAAATCGAGCAACATTGAACGATTCAGAAAATACTTAGAAGTTATACATTATTTCAAATTACTTGGATGGCTGATCTTTTGGTTATTATACAGGTGTTTACGGGTAATTTGTGCCTCAAATTAGGCTTTATTTTATAATTCTCAGACCATGCAAGTATCAATGTTTCTATATGTGAAGGGAATAAATCGATCGCGTTGGCATTTTAATACTTTTGAAGACCATTTCACCAGGAAGAGAATAATGTTCCACCCATATAGGTATTCAAAATAGCGGGAGGCCTTCCCTTTGATTTTATTCAAAAGAAAATTGATTGTATGCACTTTGAGATTTGTGATTTCATGGTAGGTAATAATTAAATGCGCTTAGAAACGTAAGAGTAAACATTAGGGATTCACGGGAAGCCCCACTGTTCACTATGTCTTTAGTTGGTTTCATGAAACGTTATTTATTATGTCGCGAATTACTTGTGAAGAGAAGATCAAAAAACTGCGGGATATTCCGTTACAGTTAGTTTAATGGAGTCGCCCACCAATGTGCATTGCAATCAAGGAGGTTCCAGGCGTAACAATAATAATAATTCACTCAATCATTCAGGGAATCGGACCAAGCCCCCTCTTATGCCCGGCCGAGTGCTTAAACCTGTTAAGTCCTCTTACAATCTGCAATTTCTAGGAGATTGATGAAGATAAGAATTGTCATTTGATGAAATAAGTACGTGTAACTTGTTTTTTTTGCTGAGGAATTGAAGAAATAGGACGGCAGCGGATTACTAGGTGATATTCTTGCCATCAGGAAAACAATATATTACCTTTCGCAGTTGACTAAATTCACCTCCGTCGCTCTACTTCCAAAAAAAGTTCACCCGGGAAGTTTGCTAAATCTCTCCCCTCTTCCGTTGGTCACGATGTCGAGTGTTCTGTTTTTTCCTTGTAAATCCATTTGTTTCCGATTAACGTCTTGTTTCCATGGAAAGGGGAGTAGCAAATAGAAAACGTGTTTGTTGGGGCGAGATTGCGTATCTCCTCCCGTAGTGGCGCCGCGGCCCGTCTCCAGGGCCCGCCCACGTCGAGTGATCACCCTCCCCCATCCCTATGCATCCCTCCCACCCTCTTTCCCTTCTCCGCTCATTATCTTATTCCCGCACGCATCCTAATAAACAGGCGGTCACGTTGTCTGCAAAGTCGCCGCTCCGGAAATTGAAACCACACTCCCCACCCATCCATTCAATTGTGCGCGCGGAACTCGATTAACGATTTTATTTCCTAACGAAGTCAATTGCTTCATCTCACTAGAGTCTGACCTTTGTTTTCGGGGTAGAAACAGCTGCTAATCTGCAACGTCAGACACTGAAGGAATGATAAAAAACAATTTCCAGACGGATTTGTCTAGGCATGTTAAGATGTCTTTCGAAAAACCTTTAAATTCCCTTAAAAATTAAAACTATTGATTCGCAGACATGTAAGTTAGAATGTGGCATGTGGAAATGAAAGCTTTGGAAAGCTCAAGCATACGGTTCCAGTATGGTTTAAGGGGGTAAAATTATGTAAGCAGATTAGCGTATCTAAAAAGGGATTAGATGGGTGAAATGTCATAGGAGTAATTTTACAATGGCATGGGTAATGATCAAAATTATTAATTAATAAAAATAATGGTTATTGAGTAACGATTATGGCATGGAAGAAACCTTTTTTCTATTTCTATGTTCATTTTATTTTCATTTTAATTTATTTAAATAAGCGGGTCGCGGTGGTCTAGTGGGTAGAGCATTGGACTACTGACCGGAAGGTCACGGGTTCGATTCCCGGGCAAGGCACTTTGGGCACCTGCTGCTCCACCCTAGCTAGTTGATTTTTCGGATACCAGATCTTCTTGGGAAACCATAACCGGCACAGGGAAAGGAACTGGCCTACCCTGATGTGTGAATATTCACACGCCGTCGGGCTTGGTACATGGGTGAGCTCTACCATCACCTACTAAACCGACCTTCGGGTTGATTACTGTGTTTATGGTTTATTTAAATAAGGCAAATGTGTAAAAATCATTTTATGGAAACATAAAGCTATCTATCGGGAATGGATTGCCTTTCGACACGTGCACAAAATCATCTTTGCGTGGCACAGGCTTTGCGTTCACAAGCCAGAATGATGGTTTCATAGAGTTGTACTCACCACGTACTGAACCCTACCACATTCCTTTTTGTATGCCGGCCATAGTTTTCTATGAAGATCTGGCCCCTTTAAATATCCACCGAAATGAGCAATCTACCAACTACCAACGTTACCACGACTTTCGCTAAAAAGTAAGATTTCTCTAAATATTGTCCAGCAATTCCTAAAGTTTAAAAATAAAAAAAAATATCACATCACCGTGTTCTTAAGAAAGTTCAAAAATACGTGTATGTGTAGCGTTGTCCCTAGTATTACTAGAAGATAGGATTATAGAAATAAGTATGATGGGTTCCCCTCCATTTACTAAGGGAACAATAGATAAATTTGAAGGTTTCTCAAGTGTACTCTGAACACCGAACCCATTATTAAAACTCCGCGAAATGTCGGAGGCTTGAAACACCTGTAGCAAATCGAGGCCATCGTTGATAATTTTACACACCCATGTCGCCTTCGCACTATTTGCGATTCAGCAAAATCAAGGTTAAAATGTTCCAACAACTGTACCTGTATTCGAAAAAATAATTAGCTTCCATCATTCCCTTTGAAATCACTTTACAATAACTCACGAATGGGTAACGCTTGCTGCACCTCCTAAAATTGGTCCGATGGGAATGGCTTAAAATAGGGTGCAGATTATTGATACCTTCGTTACGGGACTAGAAATTAGAAACAACTTTGAATAGTGTTAATCCCTTGTAGATGAAAAAATTCTTCCCTGGGAGCAGTTTACATGTGTGGCCCGACTGAACAAATCCAGATAATGTCCATAAAGGACATAAAAATGGAAGAGGAGGAGCCGCTCAATGTATGGCCGAGGCACGAGTTGAATATGTCCTCTTTATTTTCCCCAAAGAACGCGGTTTGAGTGAGAGAGAGTGAAGAGAATGGAGCCCATTTGGTGGGGCGGGGTAGGGCTCGGTGCCTCGTCGCCGCGCCGCCTTCTTTTGTCTCCCGTCGACAAGTTGGCCTGGCATAATGTTGAAAGCTTTTAAAGAATCGATCGATCGGAAGTGTTTTCGACCCAATTAGGGTGGTTAGTACCCACTCTTCTGCGGATTCCCTTCTTCTTCCGGGGATTGGTTTCTTTAAAGAGAAAAAAAAAGTTTTTTTTTAAAATTTACATATAAATACTCCGTGCCGTATCTTCATATCATTACCTTGAAACAAAGTTATGTCTTGCATCCGAATGCGAGTTTGCGCAGCTCTCATTGTTGTGTGTGAGATTCATTGCCTTAATTGAAACCTTAGCCGAGTTTTTGTTTTCGAGATTTTTAATGCACGTCGTTTCCGGTCTCTGAATAATTCGAAAATTGTGAGTCGCACAAAATGTGTTTTACAATTAAAATGGGGAATGTATGGCATCAAGTATGACATTGTAGACATAACGAGTAACGTTCATGCCGTGTGTTGAATAATAGCCTATTAATTAGTCATTTCAATGCTTATCTTTGGAAACGTGGGCTAAGTTTCCCTTATCCCATAGTCAACATAATCATGAGTGGGGATACATCTTTCTTTTAGTATCGCTTTTTAAAAGCGGCCTTTGATTTTTGTTATATTAGTCGCTCGTTATACATCGCTGTTGTCCTCATTATTGCCCTGAGGCCCATCTAACAAGGTCCTTTGTTCAGTAGCCTAATAGAGGCGCATTTTCCCTTTCACTTACGCCATTGAAATTTGATTATTCCCTATTTTAAAATTTTACGTGTTGGTTTGCTGCATTCTCTATGTTGAGTAATGGTGTAATCGAAAGATATCAGGAGCTCGACATGACTACCCCGTTGCAGCCTATGGAGCATATAAAGCAGAGTTACGTCTAATCGGAGTGGGGGATAATCTCTCGCCTACTTGAATTTGAATACAATAAAATCTTCCAAGAGTGGAATCGGAAGGGACCTCGTAATTTTTTTCTGGATGTGCATATTTTCTGTTTTTGATAGTTTGGAGCAGTAGACATTGGCGTCCTGGCGAAAATTGTGAATCGTGAAAGGCGTTTTTATTTCAATTCAGTAATTTACCTGAATAATTACAAAATGCAAAATTCTATAAAGAGATGTAAATAAAACCGCTCTATGTAGTATCGCCGTTGGGTTTAAAACGTTCAACAAGTCCAATCAGGTTAGTCGAATAAAATTATATCCGAGAGAACAAAACCATGCATATCTATAACGATTCCTATATTTCTGAATTTGACAGGTTTCTATTCAGGCAGTGTCCGAATTGAACAGGTTTCCCTCTATATATTTTTAGAATGGATTGAATAATCTTTACTTAATGAAAGTTAATGCATATATGTTATAATGATAAGAAGGAACAAAATATCACCCCTACATACTATTTTAATATACATAAAAATGTGTCCGTAAATAGATTATTCTATTTGAATGTTACTCATATAATTAACACAACTTAAGTGGGAGTGGGTTCAGTGCCTTTGAAAAGAAAAATATAATATGGTTATTAAAAGTCGACGTGGTCTTAGAAAGATGAGAGAGATGATTCACGACAGGAAAGAGCTCGAGGAATTACATGTGAAAAATTTTTGTATTGCCATAGTCGCCTAAGTTTTATGCACCAATTCAAGAAAATTAGGCGACTTTCAAATTAGAATAGATTCCAATTATTTTTTCTGTTTTGGACCTATTGAAAATTCTCTCTGCTCAATACAGTTGACAGTAATGCTCAGGTGATTGGTAATGCAGAACAAGTGAAGAGAGAATTTATTTTTCGGGAAATAAATGGAAATTGTACAATAAAATTAAGACATAAATGAAGTTCCTCTTCTTTGAAATATTTTCAGTTAAACTTCCCGTGATCCACCTTAAGATCACGCAAGTTTATCCGCCGGAACGCTACGCTATCACGATGCCAACTATATCAAATTTCATATAACTTGGAAGTAGCGGATTGGAAAGCAAATTTAGTTGAATTGTGCCGTTAGCTTTTCCGTTTATGTTGTTCACGTTTGATTTCTTTAATAAAGCGCTCTTTACGAAGTTCCTAATTCGAAATCATTTCCTGAGTCCGACTCCAAATATGAGCTTCTGCTTCAGACACTTTAGTGCTTACGTCGTCGAGTGCATTTTATTGAGGTTGCTTTTTAATGCTAACGCCCCCATCCACATTAAACCCCCCCCCCCCGCCCCCATCACAAAGTGTGCCCGTATCGTTTTGCTAATTTTTTTCACTCGCTTCGCTCGCTTCCCACCGTCCCTCCCCTCACCCCTTCCTCCCCCAGCACCTGATGATCCCATGGGCGGGGCCATCACTGGTCGTCATGCCAACGCCTCTTTTCCCTGCTCTCATTTTTTTATTCCGTCCATCGGAGGTCGTGCAGTTCATCAGATGCCATCTCGACGTCTCAATTCTTCCAGAACGGCCTTCCAGCTGAGGCCTGCGGTCCTAGTCACCAACTTTCCTCTGTTTATATTTTGCGTTGAACATATTTTGTATTAGTACAGGGTACGGTAGCACAATTTTCTGAATAAAGGGAATTCCAATTCAAATCCGCAACTTATGATCCCGTACCATGTGCTTTTTATGAGACCGTCCAACCGCCAGCATAGAGAATGCTCGGCCAGACGTAAAGGTAAATTATTTGTCATGTGCAGAATCCTATTTTTAGAGTAAGGGGGAATGATAGAGGAAAACCCGATGTATCGTCATAGCACAGGCCTCCTTAGGTCCCTGTGCTATGCTTATACTCAATTTTTAACCTTCCTTCCGACGCAGCGGATACTGAGCATGTAATATCCACGGACATTTAAAGGGATGTAAATATCTCAAGTATATCGGAAGGAAAGGAATGGAAACACCATGAATAATTGGCCTTGGGATTTGAAGCCAGTACTCTATCCGTCACACGAACGCCACCCTATTGTCTCCAGATACTTCTCCTACCACATAGAGAACGAATCGTTCGGACTCGAGTTACGCAGGTGTAAACGTCAAACCAGAGTTTGAGAATTTTGAGAAGAAATGAAAATGAACTCCTAAGTATGAGGTGGATTGTTTGAATAATAAAATAGATAAATCCCCCACCCCGATTTAGCGGAGAGCATGAGTTGCAGGAGCGCTGTTGAAGGGAGATCAAGGGGTAAAGAATACTTTGGCGAAATGCTGGAAATATGCGATTGGTGCACAAGACGGTTGTATTCCGAATTTTTGAGGGAATTGCTTTGCTGTTCCCGGGGCATACCAACTAGACCCTTGAATTTATTTTAGTAATTTGACGACATGTTCCGTTCCATGATATGTATCCTTTTCCACCAAGAACATGGACGTAGTTCTTCGGTGTATGACACTAGGTGAATTTTTAAGCGTTCTTTTCTCAAGGGACGAACCAAAACGAGTAGAATATAACGAAGTTTGGCTCATGTAGTGTTGCGTACCTTTTCAATACGTCATCGTATGTAAGGATTAGACTGGATTTCATGGACTTAGCTCTCACAAGCACCATTCCCATCAGAAACATTTGAAGCAGGGTTGCCGGAATTTAATGTATTCCTCTTCTTAGGTTCTGACCCACCCAAAGTCCCCAATCATTTGTCTCGTCATAGGTTTTTCTGGTAGGGTGACTTACTCTTGTAAGTAACGCGCTCGTCTCCTAAGCTAAAGGTCGCAGGTTCGAGTTCCATCCTTTTTCGACCCCTGGGAAACCCGATGGCAAATCAAGAGAGGCTTATCGAGATCCATAGAAAGACGGTCCATAATCGTCCGGAGAGATAAATACTCGTATATCAGGTAAAGAGAGATTTTTGGACGGATTCGAGCAATTTTCACGTATTACGTGTCGTGTGTGGACAATTTCTCCAATAATATTTCATTCTTCAAGTTAATCATCTACATGAACATATTACTTGCAAGCCGCCGCAAGGGGATGTGGCGGGGGTGTTCGGTCACCTCTCATAATTAAGAATAAAAAACCGCTTGCAAAGCCCACAAATTCATTCCAATGTACACACACAAAATCGTATATATACATACTATCAACTAACACATGCACCTGTGATATATCCTATGTCTACGCAACATTTAATCTTGTCCTGACTTGTAAATTAAATGTCTTTAATATTTCTATGGTGACATTGGTTTCTTACTATTATGATTCCTGATCGGTCGATATGTTTTTAGCAGTTTATCTTTTATGCATGCAAATTTATGCAGAAATATTTTTTTGGGATGTTCGTATGTGAAATTGCTACACTTTAATCAACGTATATCACGAGACTCATGGATGTCACAATATAGCTACGATAGCGCACTCGTTCTACGTATTGTATTCTGCACTCGTGAAGTAAACTCCACCGAGAGATGGCATCTTCAAAGTCCCCCATTAGCGCCTTCTCCTGCTTGCGCTTAGCGATTCATTTGTCGAGTGGCCGTTAATTGAGGGAGCCCCTCCCTATGAATAGTTTGTCCTTCTCTGGAGCCACCAGCCTCTGCGGGTGATATCGTATGCTCCCATCGCAGCTCTTGGGCGCCGTTTACCTCCATCCTTCTTTAGCTGGAACATCAGAGTAACGTCAAGAACAAAGTATCTAATTTTGCTGCATAAATGTCTCCATGATACTCAGCTAGGATCGCAATCAACTAAGACGATGAGAATTTTGCTTCTGACGAAGGAAATTCTATAAATATACGCTCTGAATGGAATCTTATTGTAATTAGCATGCTTTCGATTAATGAAGTTTTAACTATTCGACACGTGTTTCTGTTCATTGCTAACTGATGTCTATGATGGGATGCCACATTTTAATGAAGACCAATTTGTCCAAACGGTCCTCCAACCTGATTTTTGGAATATGTTTTTCCTCATATTAAATTGTTCACGTAGCGGTGATCCTTCGGCAAACAAGGCATACCTGTGTTTTGGTACTGAGTGTCCCATTTACCGTTGTTCTTATCGTCGATTGCAATTTTCGGGTGAAACAATTAAAGTTTATTGGTCATATTTTATGCTCGTGTGAGTAACACATTGTATATACCGAACATGCAGTAGTGCTGGGTCATTGACATTGCAATAAGGGATGTAGCTCCCTGTTGGGTGCCGAGCAAACCAGCCACTCAAACGGGCTCGGTGCAAAACTGTCCTGAAGCTTATTATATTGAAGCATACTGTTGTTAGTTCATTTTTTACGTTGGAAGTAACTGAAATTTAGTGAGTTCATGTATTTTTAAATGACTGTTTTACTTAGATTTTCGTATTCACCGTTTATCGTGCTGAAAATACAGGGCAGGGGCCCCTTTCCTATAAAAATCCGCCACCTATTATATCCCGCAGCTTGGGTTGACTGGGGTTTGATTTTGAGGGTATGTTCTCCAAGAGAATACCACGCCGTCAGTTATAACATTTGAAGGGAAATATTCTTGTTAACAATTCAAAACATAAGTAAATCCCGATTATTTTGGTAAATTGTCATAATAATCTCATAGGGATGTTTCGAACCCATTCCTGGCGGAAGACTTGTGGAATTCGGAGGCTTCGATACTTAGAATGGAGTAGAAATTATTGATGTACCGCTTAGGAGAATGATCTCAACTCCCTGCGTGTCACTACTTACGTAAAACATCGCTGTTCATATCGAGTACAACTGTGAAACACTCGGTGAGACTGTGCACAGGCTTGACTCTTGGTGGGAATGTGAATTGGTTTTTTCGGGCTCACTTGTTCTCCTTGGTTAGGATCGATTCAAAAGAAGTGAAGAATAACATAGGTTTTCATCCTTTAGTGATGTTGTTGAAACTTTGAGCATGCAGCGAACACTTTTCCATATTTTTTCCTCGCGTCCGTGTGCATTCGCATGCTCATGATTTGCAAACGACCATATAGGTCACTTGACTACAAAGGAATAGTTACTTTAGTCACGAACGTGTATGAAGAGTACTAAATAAGAAAAGTAACAATAATCGAATAAAATTAAATACCTTAGGAGTTCTTTGTGACACTTAAATGCCACCATGTACTTTGAGCTCTAGTAGGTTCCACCTGTGTGATTCAGGAATGGTGGATTTATTTAATCTATCCTTTCGAATACATTTTATTTGTTAGGGAAAAAGTTGTATTAACATTTACGAATATAAACCTTCATTTGTATTTTTTCCATTGCGATGGAAAAGAGTGTTTGAAAAGATTATCACGCGTGCCGAATGTTTCGAGGCCATTTCCATTGGAATTACACTCCGATGTCAACAAACCAATGCGGTAGTTGGTTAGAATAATGGATAGTCGTGTGAGAACAGCGACAGTCGTCCCGAGAATTCCCGTCCCTCGATCGTTGCCGTCCCCGCCGATGGCGACACGGGACAGCCTTCGAAGCTTTTCTCTGGGCGCACACTCTTCCGAGTGAATCGGTGGTCGCGGCCGCAAGAAGCGACGTCGGAGGCGGCGGAGGCAGCCGTGGCGGCCGGCCCGAGGCGCGCAGCATTCATTCCGATCCTATTTATGGCTCCGTCGCATTCGTAAACAAGGTCGCCCTCAGCGCCCTCACTGCGTGCTCGCGGGCGCGATTTTCGCATTCGGGCGTCACGGGAGAGGGGCGGCGTCCGCGCATGCACACGCACCGACAACACGCACGACGCGCGCGGGCGAATGCACGTATGCACCTGTAACCACGCTCGCGTGCGCGCGTACTTAGGGGAGGGGATTAAGAGGGCAGACAGACCTAGGTGGTGGGTACGCCTTGAACCTGAGATAGGCGCTCAAGGCTCGTGCGCACACGGCGATATGCATGAGTTTAGCTTCGCATGCCAGCATGTACCCGGGAGATGCTGCAGGGAGGAGTTATTTTGCCTTTGGTCGACGAGGTTTCGAGACGCAGAAAGACTTATCGTTCCGGAACGACTAAGATGGACGCAGTGGTGGGGACATTTGGAAAAAAATTGCGTTGGTGAAAGAAGAATTTACAACAAGATCATTGATAAAAGATACTCAATAAACTTTAAAAGAAAATACCATAATACTGATCGAGTCACTCTATGGTTCTGGAATCTGGTTTTTGAGGCAAGAGTTTGAGCGTGGATTGAGAGAATTGTAGATGTGGGTGTGGTGAAGGATTGGTTAAGTGAAATAAGCGGAGAAGAATACCGACGACGAAGTTTTAAGTATGGTGGGCTAGGAGAGAAAGTTTCTGGGTGAAATCCGGAGAAGGCAGGAAAAGTGGATGGAGGAAAATTTAAAATGGAGCTGGATATTAAGGAATGTAGATAGACGGGAAAATAAACGGGATCTAGTGAGATAGATAATAGGCTTTTCAGACGTTTTGAAAGCAGGTAACATGAACGAAGAGCTGGAGAATAAAATAATTCAGGACAAGTAGGAGGAAGTGCTAGCGATTCGTAGCGTATAATAGTTGCTTGGGACCGTCAAAAAGCTCTAAATCTCTAACAGGTAAGTTAACTTTTATTCATTGATTAGCGAATATTTCGAATGTGAATGACTCTCTCGCTGTAAATCGCTGTGGTTGGTAATTTAGCTTGGTAAAGTATTCCTCTTTGTAAGTAAGTAATAATGGGAAGGCACACCAAAAAAATAGTCTTGGCCCGAAGGTTGGTGTGATGGGTGAGGTGGGGTAAAGCACACCTCGTTCAAAAACCGAATGACGTGTTGAAATTCACACTTTCACAAAGTACGAGGGCCAGCTTCTTTCCCTCTGCCGCCTTGGTTTCCCACAAAACTGTGCTCCTCAGAATATCTTAATTTTTGGATTAATTCGGGGATGTTCAAAGGACTCAATTGAACTCGACCCAGAAATCTCTTGTAATAGGTGAACTGACTATATTCTTGGCTGCTGAACAGATTTATTTTTGATAATATTTGGAATGTTTTAGTAATGGATACAATGTTGCCCCCACCCCGAAAGACGCGTGTGAATCATTTTTGTGCCACTTTATGAAGGTATGATGTTAAGCTAAATTACTTCCTTCGTGTATTTTATGTAAACCTACTAAGCCACCCCTTCATAATGCCGATGTGGTGAGTTTGTCCACTAATGCCCATGACGGAAAAAGAGTACCTGCATATTAATGCTCTCCTTATTTTACCTCTCGGGAGGAAATAGAAAGTGAGCTATAAAACCTCACTCGCTAACCCGAAGACAATATCAGTGCGAACGTTTGGCATAGCAATATCCTTTTTTAAAAAACCCACATTTGCATTGAATGCCAAAAGTGCATTTTCTCACTACGGAATTTCACGGAAGATGCGGTCCTATCGACAGCATTTTCTCCTGGAAGTGCACGCAATCTCGGCGAGGGAGATTTCTCCAGAGCGGCCTTAGTTCGGTTGGAGGTGTGCCGCCTCCACCTATGGGATCCCGGTGTAATTTCTAGGACGTGGTAATCTTTTTAAGTAGCGTTCCCTTCCTGGTTGAGAGTGAAAACTGGAGTTGAGGTGAGAAAACTTACACCGCCCTTAGGATGAGACCTGCTGGTATATCCTCATGAAACCTTTCGATTGAAGCCGGAAATTCTGACGTTGGCTTGCTGCTCTTCGTGTGGTATGTCTTCCAAGATCCCACCGTTTCTCATCTGCCCACTCCAAGATTAAGTTTTCATTTGAACTCAACATTGCGTTGGAAAATCAATAGCATGAAATAGCACTCCTATTGATACTCGGATGTGCTTTAGTGGGCCTGTCGCATTTGAGACACTGTACTTCTCTTTGCATTGTAATATTGCTCGTTTTATCCGGCGCTTTCGTTTTGCTAAATTGTACTAACCGACCCACGAGCGTCGCTCTGTCGCCAATTTTATTCGGCTATCCCGTCCAGTTTTTCCTTCATTGCTCGCTTAACTTGCGCCTTGCTTGCGGACACGTAACCTGAAGAAGATATCGCCCCGTAAGAAAAAAAATCGAGCTCTAGTTGCGTGAAAATTATTGATTGTTCTCAGAGCATAGTACATGTACCTTTTTGAGTGATTGCAGTATTTATAGCGTGTGTGATTTTAAAACAGATCTAAGATTAAGGTCATTCTTGAATTTAAGAGATCGCGAATCTTTTATTTAAAAGGTATGGGGACAATTAGGTAAGATAAAGGTTGGTGAAGTAAAATAACCAAAATTATCTTTACTAGATCTATTTCAGCGTGTATCTGGAATCCCTGCTGATCTTCAACATAATTCGGTATGAAAATTTTTCGAGGATGAAAGTATGGGACACAAAATATCCGCTCTTAAAGGCCGTAAAAGAATCACATTGATTGATGGAATTTTAAGTTGCTTAAAAAGATAGTCGAACTTATTCATGAAACTAGGATAGTTATCAAAGCGCCTTGGTAGCGTAACGTAACGCAAAGGCTAGCTCATATTTAATTTGGTAATTTTCCTATTAATGACGGTCGGCGAGGGCTGAAGTTAGCCAGTCACGGCCGAAACATACGCTGGTAACTGGCGGGATTTTCTATTGCACGGCGCATTTTTCTAGTTCGCATTGAGCAAAGTAGAAGAGCTACATTCTGCAAAGAACCACAGCAGGATACGTACCGAGTGTAGGGACGTGAAGACCTCAAGATGGAGGCTCTAACCCTACCCACCGCCACGCTAAGCCGAAACGTAAGTTAAGTTCTTGACAGCCCTTGTATTTTTGAATACCTGGGTGTCAGATGTCGAGAGGATGAAGTGCGAGAATAGGAAAATCAGATAATCAACTTCCAATTCGTATGTCTAAATTTTGCCTTTTGAAAATTACATTAATACGATCAGCTGCATTGAGCTGCTTCGTAAAATAAGAGGGCAATCGATCAATCCTTGAAACGTGATTGAATCTAATGTTGGAATTGATGGTAGGGTGTTGGATTTTAATTAAATTATTATCTAGTTTTGTTTCCAATGTTCATTATATTGTAAGACTGTTTATATGCCTCTACATCTACATGGTATTCCGAAAGCTGTCTAAAGAACGCGTGGCAGTGGGTATTAGGTCACCAGTCTTCTTCTACTTCCACTCCACTACATCTATGTACACGTGGCACCCCACGAGGTGCCGAAATGGAGCGTGGAAAGAGGGCGACCGGACACCTTTCATGCAACAACCTTTGTGCAAATTACGAATATTGTACTGTCAGTGACTACACCAACAAGAAAATTAAGGAAACCCATTAAAAAGGGCGGGCTCGCATGCAATGCAATCATTAATTACCAGGTAGCATTCTACTCATGCGAAACGGGCGATTCACTAGTACATTAGATGCCCAATTTTATTCATACGATACCCCGCCCAAGGGCGCCAGCCATAAAGTGAGTTGATGTTTCCCCATTGACTCGTGTCGAGAATGGTACCCGGAAAAGTGAATGCTTCAGTCTATCCGTTCTGCAGTCTTTCTTTCATATTTACCGACATTTGTCCCTTCTGCCGATTTAAATTGTATATTTATCAAGTAATATTATGGTTAAGTAATGAAATGCTTTCCCAAGTGGTCCGCTCTCATTCATCTAATTAAGCAAGGGGCGGAGATTTGTCGAATATTTCATTAGCGCCGTATGCATACCTTGTTCTGAACGATAATAAGTTGTGGGATTAAGTTTCAATGGATAAATCTTAAGCAATGCTCCTCTATGCTGTAATAACTGCCCTTTCATCGTGGTAAAAACTAGTATTCATCTTTGCCCCGATGTCTTTTGATTAATTAATTTATCTGTTTATTTACTGAATTAGAGGCGCTTGCGAGTGGAATCTTGGTCTCGCTAGTCGGTTAATTCCCTCCGAAGCGAGTCATCATCCCCTTATGCCCCCGGCCCCTTTCACCCTGGTACTCCCTCTCTCCCCCTTCGCACGCCGCTTCCTTCCTTCCTCCCTCCCGCCCGCTGCACTTGTGGCTTTTCCCACGCTACCCCCATCTCTCCCGTGGCGCTAATCCGAAATGCACCCCCTACGACCTGGTCACTATCAAACGGCTCATTCATCCCTCCTCTTTCGCCTTCACCCTCCGTCACCCTTTTCCTCCCACCTCTCTCAACATACACCCCCTCCCTCTCTTCGCGAACCCCCTAATCCCCCGTACACCCCACCATTCGGCGTAGTTATGCACGACCAAAGCATCACGGACGATCTTTTCATTCCCTAATCTTCATCTCTTTTCAATCTAATACGCTCTGGCATCTACAATTATGAAGAAACTTTCCCGGTCGCACTAGCGTGAATGTCAGTCCGTGGTTATGTACCAAATTGTGTATAAAATATACGTTTCTATCCCTGTATCCCTAAATCTCTGGAAAACTCAGGCTTAAAGAAATAAAAATTTCCCGGGCGACGAAAAGCTATTTTTCTCGCCCCTTTTCGGACACTTTGTAATTAATAAAGGTAGACTTTATAATATAGTATAGTTAATAATTCCAGGAGATTTAGTTTGTACTTTAACCCTCTCCTTCCTCGAGTTCTTCCCGATCTAGGTTTTCTACCAAACTTGCCACGCTACTTACTTTCACAGCGTACTTTTATAAAGCGATCCTATGGGACATCTCAGTATGTTCTTTTATCTTGATAGGGCATTTCATTAGATTTACCAGGGGCTGACATTCTGAATTTCTCGCAAGACCCAATGGGGGGTGGACTCGGGACCTTTTGGGTTAGCAGGTGGTCCTCCTGTTCTAAGTCTACTCAGCTGGGTAACGTCTTGTCTGATTCTGACTGACTCTATAGTTCTGGTACTACCTTTGTGTTATGTGTGTGGCTCTAGGGATTGCACCACCCGGGAAAACCGTGTGTTAGAACATATTCTTGACCAAAATAGCAGGTTTTGGGTGCTTTATTTGCCACAAGGAAGAAGCATTCCTGCGCATCGGTGTTTCTGGCCTTTCATGTTAAATTCGATTGGTGGTATCAGGAGATAGATGATGACGAATGTGCTCGTCATTTTATACATAATTGAGTGTGGTTACATGCACAACATTTTTGCAAAGAAATAGCAGTGCCCTTGAATCAGCATTCATCATTAAAATTGCTGTTAGCCGTGTCTTAGAAAGGTTTTCTCGACGGAGTCTCCGTACCGTACCGCTAGTTTCGTCAAAAATTGTAGGGATAAGAACACGCGTGTAACGTGCCTTCTCGATGAGTTAGGCTTGGATCCGCTTGAGATGCAAAGAGGACAAGCGATGTTTTAAGCAAGGTTTAGAGCACAGAAGTCGAAGTGTGACACAAGGGAAATTATATGGGCAGATTAGACCATGAAGATAAGATAAGGAAGATAGACTCCTGTACGGAGAGATATGAATATTCGCTCATTCCACAGAAAATCATGAGTCATAATAGTAAAAATTCGCAGTCAATGATGTCTCCCTTCGAAACAAGATTATACGCTGCGTAGGCATTTGCTTGTTTGTATGCATGTGCGTGTTTGTAAGTTAAAATTAGTTTTTGCATGAATAAATGCGTGTGTGGGTGTTCATTTGTATATTTTTGTTGGATTTGCACGTAGTTGTATTCTATTTTACTGGTAGTGTCGTATCATCCCTCGCAACACACTCTTGTGGTGGTTCGAGGTGTATTCGGCAGATGTAACTGGTGAGCAGTGCGAAGATTGACGGAAGGTACCCTTGTGGCTGACGATTAAAACATCGTCAGGGTAAAGGAAAACTCGGGGATCTTTCCCCTGTGCCGGCAGGAAAATTCCGCCTGAGCCCCTCCATTTCGGCCTGGAATGTCGTATGGTGAGAGCTTTCGAGCGGACGCTCGCCAACTCGGGGAAGAGAAACGAACGGAAGGAGGAAACGGTTGGATTTTTCGCCCTCGGGCCGTGGATGTAGTTCATCGTTCCTTCCGCCGCCGTCGCGAAACAATTGCTCCGCCAACTCGCCGCGTTAAATGCCTCCGTGGAATATTCCCTTGTATGTAGATGGGTGTCTATGTGCACGCGCCTGTGGTGACCTCTTTTCCCTTCTCCCGCTGACGTTGGAGCACGGCACCGCGCACATAATCTCCCTCCGTGCCCTCCTCTACCCCGCCGCCTTCTCTCCAGCTCCTTTTGTTATTACCCCAACCCCAACGTTTCAAACCTTCCTCACTCGCTCCCCCTCGTTATCGTGTTCCTGTTTCCCGCCCTCGAAAGACAATCACCGCGCTTCCTCTGAAACCAATTGAGGCTGCTCCCTCGTTCGGAGAATTTACTCCAGCAACGAACGGAATCTTATGATAACGGATTGACGGTGTCTTATGTCTGTATACTTCTGAATACATGCAGCGCCTAATTCGTTTCTTCAAGTGGTCCATCTACGAACTCACTAGATGATTAATGCGGGTTTTCGATTCGGGCATACCCTGAACTTTGATTTTTCCGTAACTGAAATAACGGCGCAGAATAAACCAAGCCGTGATGAAAACTTCGTTGCAATTTTCCATAGTTAACTGTGGAAAATTGCAACGAAGTTTTCATTATGTCTCGATTCCACAATATCACGCCTGATTCTTCACTTTTCTTAAACCAAGCCGTCTTGGTGTAGTGTCATCGAATTTTTGCCTAATATGCATTTCGGCTAAGTCCAAATATGAATATAAGTCGGTGATGATTTTTTTCGATTATTGCGGGTTCCCGGACTTGTTCATTGAATCTGTGAGCACATCGTGGAGTAGTTTCCGAAAGCCTGGAGTTATTTTGTGTTTTGGGAATGCGAGTTCTTAACTTCACAATGGATGTAGTAGTCTAAGTCCCGCGTGTCGACGATCAATCTTTAAAAGGTTCTCCGGTTCTATTTTTTGTTTACAATCTGCAACAACGCTATTGATAACCGGCATTTAGCATGATCACCTGATGTCAATTGTCAATTTATTTGTAATTGATATTACAATCATTTTTAACCACTAATGTTACATAGCACACGCATTTAATGCCAAAGATCTTATTTGTGTTTGTAAGAGTAGAAATACATCGTTGGCTTTAGGTTAGGGAATGTAATGAACCCCGCTGTTCCAAAAATCGAATATGAATGTTGAAATCTACTCTGTTATTCTGGAAATGTAATATGGATTAAAATTAAACGTATTTGGTCATAGTAATCTTAGACGTGTCGGTACAGCAGGGATACAGAAAATATTAGAATGTTATGTATGTATCCGAATAAGTTGGCTGTAGCCCGTTTTCCACCACCGTACTTAATTCTATTTCTGTGCAAACTACGCCCAGCGCAGGCTACACTTCTAATTTCTTTGTGGTGACACACATTGAATGCAAGGCATTACGAACATTCCACACTTAATAGTCCAGGGGGGGTAATGGCGTAATCCATAATTCATTCTGACGCAATTTCACCACGGGACGGCAGTAACACACTAGTATTTTCCAAAGTGCCTTTGTTTTCCTCAGGACGCCGATAAGGGAAGCTCAGATTCAATATTTCACATTTATCATTTTGCTGAGCTCCTTCAATAAGGAGAGGTTGAGGCGTGAGAATGGCCGATTATTTTTAAAATGTGTAAGCTTGTGTTTCTTTCTCGGTAAGGACGATGTTGCAGGTGCCTGCAAGTATTAAGACAATTTAGAAAAATGTAACGAGGGATGTTATAAAATGAAAGGCAGTATGACTTACAAAGCCAAAGCAGCGGATGATGACAGAAAGCAACAAAAATTGAAAAAAGAATTAAACGAGAAATCTAAAGAAAATCATAAAATCTCAAAACTGTTACTCTGACAGATGCGAAGTATTCGTTTAAAAAGAAATCACTTTGCTTTTTACGCCTAATGTTGCTAAAATATTTTTCGGATATGTTTTCTCCATTCCTGCTTTTTATGATTGTCTTACCATTGAAAATTAAAGTCGGCTGATTTTTCTTGAAAATACTTGCGTGGGCCAACCTCGCTGTTCGAGCTCACCCCGGAGCTTTTACCGATTACCGATGAAAATACTAGCACGCAGTATTCATTCTATAGGAACTTGTGATCCACACTTCCGATACTTATTGTTTTCCTTCTTGTCTCGAGCGAAGCGTTCTCCACCTTCCAATCGGTTCTCGCGTGACCGCGGTGGGAATTGAACCCCGTCCTCCTCACCGCGGTGCTGGGTGAAAGGAGAACCAGAGCGACACCACCCCTTCCTCCCGGCACGCCCCCAGAAACACCCCCTCCCTCATTACCCGTCCCTCCTCTTGCATTTCCCCCCGTGGCGCCGCCCCGTTTCGAGTGCCGTTTGTTGGGGGAGGATATCGGGCCCCTTCCTCAACGCCTCCCCACCCAACCATCCACGCCATCCTGCAGCGGTGCGTGAATCGGGGGGGGGGGCGTTGAGCCGTACCGTACGGCCCTCCGGCACTCTACGGGAGCGTTGCCGCTAGCCCCGATAAGTGAATAATTAGAGAAAGATCCATTAAGGGTTTCGGAATACTGTAAGTGTATCGTACAGGGAAAGTTTGGATGCGTGAGAAAGAATTCCATGTAAAATACTTACTGGAATATCCAGGATATTGAAATAAAATCTCTCAAGGAGAGTAAGTTTTCTGTGTACTTATAATTGATTCTGTTCTTAATCGGATCGTAAAAAAAATGGATTTTGAGTCAGTAGCATTGGTGGTCCAGAATATGGACTGCACTAAAGCATGTAATTAATCCACTGCAAGAGTGTCGGAGGTAGGAATTGTATCTTCGAATGGCCGCACGAAATTGGTTTTACCAAAAGTGAGGAATTTATGTATTCCGAAATAGCAGCTCTTAAGCGATATTAACGCCTGAGAAGGCGAGAAAAACGGCAAATCGAGAAATATATCAGACCTTAAGCATCAACCCGCAACAAGTTTGAAGTCAGATTTATTTCCCTTATCGAGTGTACCAATGCAGGTGGAGATCGAAGAGGGTTTTAAGTTATCATAATGTGATAAAGAATTCAATGTTGCCAATTATTTTTCATTTAAGGAATGACTTAAGAAAAGCTATTTAAGAAAAATAAAATTCCATTTCCACGATAAGAAATAGTACGTAATGCCTGTATGGGAGATTTATACATTTCTGTTAGGTCCAAGGGTTGCACCTCACAGCGCCTTCTGCCACGGGTGAGTTCTACTGTGCTTCTCCAGATATCTGGTGGTTCACGCTCCCACATCACAGATATATATATACACAGTAATCAACCCGAAGGTCGGTTAAGTAGGTGATGGTAGAGCTCACCCATGTACCAAGCCCGACGGCGTGTGAATATTCACACATCAGGGTAGGGGGGCCAGTTCCTTTCCCTGTGCCGGTTATGGTTTCCCAGGAAGATCTGGTATCCGAAAAATCAACTAGCTTGGGTGGAGCTGCAGGTGCCCAGAGTGCCTCGCCCGGGAATCGAACCCGGGACCCTCCGGTCAGTAGTCCAAAGTTCTGCCCACTGGACCACCACGACCCAAACAGATACATATTATATTTATATTAATATAAAAAATGTATATATATATATCTATGAAATAAATATATATAAATAAGTCACCCTTGCCTTTTCATCTGGTATGCGAGGGTTCGACACGCCAGAATTTATCCGGTACCTGTGCCCGAGTTGACCCGCGACCTTGGTTTTGAAAGTGTGCGTTTTAAACATTTGAATTTTCAGGCCTTGTAGATTTCCAAAAGTGAATCCACGCTAGGAACATAAACTGCAGTGAGACCTAAACCAACCATGAATCGTGTTTTTTGTTAGAAAAAATTATTTAAGTCCACTTAACAATTTTGATTCTTCTCTCGCTCCTGTATCGTATTCATGTTTTAGGTAAACCTCGTTTTTGTTCGTCGGCTTTGGATCGTTCCGAAGACTGGGTCTGTTCCACGGAATAAACTCCCTGAAGATTTTTAGAAGCCAAGAACGTTCACGCACGAGCAATTAGTGCCCAAAGTTTTCCCGACCAGATATTGAATGCATCGCATGTCGCATTAATTTCGGGCGGTTCACTCTGGGGGAACATCAAGGGCATAAGATAAAAACTTACTGAAGCGTACAGTAAGAGAATTCGAGGAGCTTGATATTAATATACTCATCGTGGTCATTTCCTGTACATACGGCTTCTCCCTACGCATATATAAACTGGCGCTTCGTGGCCACCCTCAAAAATGTATCAACGCTTTTGGAACAGATGAGTGAAGTGGAGGAACCTTCTTACGCATAACTCAACTCGAAGAAAGCATTCAATAAAAAGAAATGGTGTGCCCTTAGTATTGCTTCCCGATGTCTATAAATATAATGTCTATTCGAATCGGAGTTTTTTTTCGGGATTCCTTTAGGGTTCTCTGGATGAATGCCGTTGCTATTCCCGATGAAAGTATTAGGTATTCCACCGCCGCTGCAACCTGCGTAGCAGCTATCCTTACCTACCGGCCCCGAAGAGGAACTTTTGCCAACACGCGTATTCCGGGTCATTGTTTTATTTTGTTGTCCATTTTCTATATATCTCATTCTAAAATTGTATCATTCGATAGACTTTTCACCACTGCAAACATAGTGATAAGGTTGGCATTGACCGTTGTGTTATGTTACTGTAGGGATCCCATATGCTAACGGATCCACTCTATGGGGAAGTACACAGACAAGGTGCATTTCTCGTACGCGTTCCCTGCATACCCGGGTGTCAGAAACTTTTGTGAAAGCTTAAGTTTTATGGGATTAAATTACTTAAATTTCCCAGCAAACTATGCCTGTTCATCCGCTTAATTGACAATGGCCGCGGCAAAAGAAATGTGTTTCATGGATGAAAAATTAACGTGCGTGGATCAGCAGCGTCTCCAGGCTGGTGATAGTAACACACGTGGCATCCATATGAGAAACAAAAAAACAGGCAAAAATAATAAGTAATAAGCATGAAAAGGAATGAACTTCCTTATTTCCACTTCCTTATACTTTTGTTGCACCTTTTCGATGCTTTGAATAATTTTCAGGGGAACATTAGTCGAACAGTATCAACACATTCCACAACTAATTCGCTGTTGATATAATATGAATCCCTCAGATAATACGTGTACATTGATGGTCTAGGTTACTGCTAACGGATAAGTTTTGTTAACGTAATCATTTCCGTGAACCGTGTTTATGCTAAATCAAGAATAAACGATTCCTTAGAAGAAGTTCTTTAGACGCTTGCTTTTTCTTCACATAAGTTAGTCCGTTGCTAATATGTTAACCATGCTGTAATTTCAAGTATTTATCGTGTATAGCGTTCGAGCATTCGCTCACTGCACTTGCGTCTCCTTAGTTTCTTAAATGAATATCCTACAATAGATAACGCAAAATAACAGGTTGATTGTGAACAATATTGGTGTGTTCTGATCGTTTATAATACATAGTATAGAGTTAATCTATCATTACGGAAATTGCCCCGAGATTATCGAAAATAATATTTAGTAAATTAAATTTTATTCTTCCTCTTCTTTCCTACTGCCATTCATTTGTTGACTTAACGCAGTTAACACTCGAGTGAACTTCAGTCTCAAACCTCTTGCCACATTGTTTATTTATGCATATATAGATCTTGCATGCTTCCTTTCACTAGCATCTTCTTTACCGCTATCAGGCAGAGCGCAATAGGTGTGGAAATACACTGCACCCACGCACCTGCGACGCAAGCATAACACATTTCAATGACTTCCGGTAGCGTGAACGCGAAGGTGCAGCTCAGAGCGAAAAAAGGCAGAGGAGGTGCAAACGACGCGATGGACGAACAAAGACGCGAACAAAGCTTTCGTCAACTCAGACCACAAAAACCCACACGTTTCAAGGGTGGGCACCTGATTAACTCTCCATGCAGCCCTAGGCATGTCTACACGTACTCGCTCTAGTGTTGTGACGCACAACGAAACCAAGTAGGAATTGATTCAATCATAGAGACAAAATAAAAATGTTTTGTGGATTTCAAAAATTACACGTCAGCGTTTTTAAGGTTTTATTGTTCATGAAGTACCACTTCCCATGTTCTGGTAATTTCAAGTATCAGCGATGGAGATGGGGGAGATTACCCGGATGAAATCCCGAGAAGAATTTACTGCCATCACCAATGCCATTACGAAGGGTGTCGTGGGAAAGAAAAAATCGGAATCATGTGGTGAAAAGACATTTAACCATTTAATTGTAATTTTGCTTGTCATACGTGGCCCCACATTTCATTCAGGCATGTCTTGTGTTAAAATCTTTCTTAAACTTGTCGTGTACCATCGAACGACAACTCAGGTAAGACAATTTGTGCACGTACCCGCGGTTTAAAAATTATGTATAATATCATTAACATAGTTAATGGGGTTAGATGTTGGTTTGCGATGATCGTTGGATGACTTTTGAGTGTGGATGAAAGGGATATCCTGGATCCATTCAGCGAGAAAAAGAACTTTCTATAATATAATACATTGCTCCATTAAATTCTGAATAATATACGTTTTGAAACTTTAAAGTGTATTTTCATTTGTGATTGTCTTTCATTCGATCCGAAATTCATCCTGAACTAGGTTCTAATGAAGTGAATTCAATTCCACGCCATCTGCACGAGTCTGTGACCTCTCCTAATGGGATTGCCATCACTTTCGCATCCGTGAGTTTGCGTTTTCGTTTTCCTCGGGCACAAGGGAGCGGCTCTTTTTCGGGCCTCCGATTGCCCTCTCGAGACGTTCCCCCCCATCCCTCCGCCCCACCACCATTTCCCCTTCTCCTGCGTCCCCCACCGACGCCCACCCGCCGCCCGCAACGCCCCAGTTCCCTCCCAGCGCACGCGATACGGAGTGTGTCGTGGGGGTGCAATTTCCCCCTGGCCGTACTATTATTGTAGGGGAAGTTGTGTCTTGCGTCCCCCCTCGCCCCTAGACCGCCCTCCTTCCTTTCCACCCGTACGTACCATTGACACGAGTGGGATCGCATTCCACTTCGCCTCTGACCGGTACACATTCTACCAAGCCGCGTCTTTGGAATGCTATGTTTACATGACTGGATCGTTTATTAGTTATGTTGTTTATGTCTTTTTCGATTAAAAGGACGTGCATTATCCCAGCGAGCGTTATCTTCACGTTCGTTCATTACTTCTTTCGTAGAGCAGTAAGGGTAAATATTTGATAGTGCTGGCCAACAAAGGACTCCTTGATTCTATGCTTCTAAGTAAATGCGCTTAAGGGACGACGTACACTCCTATAGCTTGAATATCCTTTGTCCTTATTTTAAATCAAAGTGGACGAACCCGGCTTAGTATTTTCTACACAATCTATAGTAATTTCTACAGAATTCTACACCTCATAGATATACGGTTTTTATCTCTCATGTATGTCGATGTATAAGAGAATAATAAATACTGGAACGCTTAAAAAAGGATTGCAATGTGAGCGGTTTTTTTTAAACCCGAGGCCATTGGCAAGTTTAAGAAAAATCTTAATTCATCGCAAAATTAATCTTGCAGCTGAATTTCTTAAATGGTGAATGTGCGGTCTGGGAATATCATTAATTGCGTATTCAACATACGTTCGCTTAAGGGTAAATCATTTTCATGATGTCGGGTAATGAATATTTACACATGTGTAAAAATACATCTATATTTTTTATTAATTGGTACCTATGACAAGGATCCTTTAGGTATTGGGGTGAAGGCTTTCAATTTCTTTCGGGTTGTTTAATTAAAATCATGACCTACGGTGAAACTAATATATCGTGAATATTCCAGTTTTAACTCCTTAATTGCTTTTCCTTTTCCGTGTGGCCTTAGAATCACCCAAGGAACAAAGGTTAAATTACAGATTGAAGCTGTTGCTAAAATTGGAAGGTCTCTTTAGCGGTGATATTGAACATGTATTATTTACCCCCATCGTACTACGGTAGAAGAGATCATGTCAATAAAATTAGAGAGACTAAGTGTAGAAAAGATAGATTTAAGATGCCATTTTTTCCACGAGCGATAGGGAATCATAATAACATCGTTCGACCACGGTAGGGTCATATTCGGGTAAAATTATCCTGGTGTGCATTCACCCACTGCCACACACCCTGGCGGTGGCTTGCAGGGTCTGTAAAAATAAAATAAATTGGACACTTCGCGGTCGTTACCCTCGTGACGAAAACCCTTTTTTCTCACGTATCCTCTGCCACGGATTACTCGTAAAAGTGTTTTTCCGTGGAAGTCTAATAGTTTTTAACACTATTGGAAAACCTACTAACAACTCAAGGGTCACATCGGCGCATATATTCGGTGACCATAGTGTGCACTTCAGTACTTATGCGTATTCTCTGTACGATAGTCGATGGAGACATTTTACGTTTTAATGAATTACTTGGGCTTGCATGACGTTGTAGCCGCAATTAAATATGCATATTGCCACCGCAGCGTTTTTAGCAGGGAAAAGTCGCGATCAACTGAGAAATGACATTGGTAAATTATGGATAAGTTGTAAAGCACTCTTCTCATCGGCACGACTTTAGAATATTATCGAGAGAGTATTCTACAGATGGTATCAGGAAACTATAGCGGAAGTCGCGGCCAAAAGATTCGATTCACTTCGCTCATCGAATTTTCTGGTGCCATTTTGGATCACCGTGTCCGCAATGCTTTGGTCGATCGCGGGGATCCGTTCCACGATGCGTCGCTTTGTGCGTTTCAATCTCTCTCGCATGCATGCATCCAACCATGCATTTATTCATTCATTCCCTTTCACGCTCATTTCCCCCCCCCCCTCAGACCCCCCGTGCCAACCCCATCAAAACCCAGCTACGAACTCTTTCCCCCCGCCTCCCTCCCTTGAAAAATGTGATCCACGGCGTGAGATATGTCCTCCCCCGCACCTCGGTCCCCGGTTTTATAAATCAATCCACGCCGCTGTGTTGACGCCACCCACCTCCCCACCGCGCCGCTGCCCAGCACGTGGCGCCCCCACCTCCCGTCCCCTCTCCGGGAGAATAAACATCTGCCCTCCCCTCCCGCATGTCATCCCCGACCCTCTCTTGAGTTTCGCCGCCGCCCCTTGTAATCTCTGCTCTGCACTTGCCGCCCCTCTTGCCTCGGTCGCCAGTCCCCCTCTTCCCTCTTATAGATTCTCTCCCCTTTCTCGCCGCGGCTCATAATTTCCTGGCGTCCCCACGATCTCTGGGTGGCCTTCCTGTCGATGCGTTCCACTGGAATCTCTCCTCTCATCGACGATTCGTCTCGAGTCGCCGATAAATGCCAATACTGTGTGGTTTGTAATTTCCTGTTTCAAATATGGACAGTAGTTTTATGAGGAAAGTGTAAACACGAGTTAATATCGTTTGGCATACCTGCACATTTGACATTGTTTTCGTGCTGTCAGGTGTTTGAACTCGTCGGAGAATGCCTGGAAGTTACAGAACCAGTGAATTTCGTTTCAAGAAAGCATCGCATAAGTATGATTATACTGATGGTAACATGTTTATGGTAGGGTTGTGTTTTACTCATTTTGAATAATTGGAAGAAATTACAGCTCCGCTTTAAAGTTGCTGATCACATCATTCTCTTGTGTTGAGAAAAATAAAATGCCAAACGCTTCTACTAGTACAATCAGTTTTACCGCGACGAAGGAAGATTTAGAAAAGTATTTCAAATCTCGGGTTACGGTAAAGAATTGTGGTATGATTATTTTCATTTGATGAAACGTATCTGTGCATGAAAATCGGCGTATATCAATCATACTTATCTCGAATGTTTTTGATGTGGTGTGCGATCTTAGCTTATGTGTGTGCCATCTGACCGTTTACCTTTCAATTACAGCCTCTTGGCTACATTTTTCTTTATGTTTAGAGAAAAAGTGTTAAATATTCATACGATACCATCAAAAAGACAGGCGACGGTAATATCCTGCTGAATCATCGAAAAAAAATTATACATTATATATATATATATATATATATATATATATATATATATATATATATATATATATATATATATATATATATATATATATATATATATATAAAATAAATATAAATATATATTTTTATATATGTGTATATATATCATTATACATATATATAAACCATAAACACAGTAATCAACCCGAAGGTCGGTTTAGAAGGTGATGGTAGAGCTCACCCATGTACCAAGCCCTATACGGCATGTGAATATTCACACATCAGGGTAGGGGGGCCAGTTCCTTTCCCTGTGTCGGTTATGGTTTCCCAGGAAGATCTGGTACCCGAAAAATCAGCTAGCTTGGGTGGAGCTGCAGGTGCCCAGAGTGCCTTGCCCGGGAATCGAACCCGGGACCCTCCGGTCAGCAGTCCAACGCTCTACCCGCTAGACCACCGCGACCCACTATACATATATATATATATATATATATATATATATATATATATATATATATATATATATATATATATATATATATATATATACATACATACATATATATATATTTATTTATTTAGAAAAACAAAATATATAGAAATGTTTTATATATATATATATATGTGGGTTGAGGTGGTCTAGTGGGTAGAGCGTTGGACTACTGACCGGAGAGTCCCGGGTTCGATTCCCGGGCAAGGCACTCTGGGCACCTGCAGCTCCACCCAAGCTAATTGATTTTTCGGGTAACATACCTTCCTGGGAAACCATAACCGGCACAGGGAAAGGAACCCCTACCCTGATGTGTGAATATTCACCCGCCGTTGGGCTTGGTACATGGGTGAGCTCTACCAGCACCTACTAAACCGACCTTCGGGTTGATTACTGTGTTTATGGTTATAAGGCTTGAGTATTGCCTTCAAGCGTAGTTTAGAGGCTTTTGAGATGCTGTTGCAAAGGAGATAATCCATGGACGTAAAGTAAAACAAAAGATATAGTTTTAGGTATGATAAGGGTAGATAGATGTTTTTTAGGATAAATTGGAAGACCGCAGTTAAGTGGATGGAGGATCCTCGTTAATAAATATTTTTTTCACGCGATTATCCAGAATCATTAGTCATGATGTATCTGAAGGCAAGGTGGAGCTGAGGGATTTATTGGTCAATTTATCACTTTGGAGCCAAAAATGACAGTTTTTCTGTTTCCAGTTTCCCGCAGGAAATGCCCAGGATACAAATAAATCCGAAATTCCCGGCACTCATGATTATCTTCAATAAACCGCAGACGCTGCCAGACAGTAATCGCAAGATTATCACTTCCCAACGAAATCCTTTCAGTGGAAGCGAATTCAGAAAGACTTATTTCGTTATTGAAGAATTATCATTTTTTTAAAATTTTATGTTCGAAGTATTTCATAAATTTTATGAGAATAATCTTTTATATTTTTGTTCAAAGTGTTGCGAACTACTTTTCTTTCTTGGAAACATTCTTGAAGGCAATGAGTCAAGTACTTACTGACTTTATATTACCCGTGAGAAAAGTGCTAAAGATCTTGGCGTGCAACGGAGAGAAGCATTGTGGGAGAGCTTGGGCAAAATTAAAGATAAATGGGTAGACTGGTTTCATATCATTACTCTTGTATATTTTCTTGTTTCATTATCCGTAGAGTTTTAATTCGAACTGCACATCTTTAGAACGTCTTGAAGGAAAACTAGATATATTTTTTCTCTAATTCTGTAAAATAATTTGCTTGGCCATCTGATCGGTTTGACTAGTGTAGTTTTGGAGGCTTACGGAGAAATTGTCAAGTATTTTTGTTATGAAAAACTTAGTATTTCCTGTTGCTGAGCCTAATCCAATTTTCCCATATTGGTATAGGGATGTTTTTTTTGTGTGAACGAATGCGGTTCGCAAAGGCTGCTGTCTGAAAACCTCCGCCCTTTATTCCTCTTTGCTAGATTTTCAATTCTTCAGTACTATTTAGTTTTAATTTCATTACTCTCATTTACTTTTTAGTTTTATTATGTTGTACGTATTTCATCCATCGCCTTCCATTTTATTTCCACTCTTTCGATTATCTTCAGAGAGCTTTTTATCTTAGATTATGCCATGAAGTACTTTCTGTTCTTTCTATTCTTCTTTCGTTTCAACAACTGTTCTCATTCTTCTGTTCTTCGTCGTAGGATTACTTCATCTATGATTCACTTCTTCCTAAGAACAATCCTATTTTCCTAATAATGCCTTTGCCCATCTCTCGCCTAAAATTTGTAGTTCAATTTATTGTTTAATGCAATACTTCCCCGCATCTAAATTCGTATAGCTGTTGGTAAAATTCTTTTTTTCCCCGTGGTTTTTTTCTCGGTTCTCACTCACCCTTGTAAAATGTTTTAACTTCATGGACTTACTGTGTCCTCCTTCATCAATCGGTAGCAATCCTGTTCTCTAACTAACAAGATCCTTCCACTTGCTCCAACTTATCCTGTCCCGAACCTCACATGAGCCCAGCCTTCTTCCACTGCATGCACGGACGAAAAAAGCTCGCTTCGTTCACGAATTCCGACGAGAAGAAGCGGGCATTCGGGGGCCTTCCTCTGTGGTCGGCGAGGCCCCCTGCGGGCCCCGGGTGTCCCTGTTGGACCGCTTGCCAGGCTTTCCGCCTCCGCCCCACCCTCCCCGGCCAAAGCACACATGTTCCGCCCTTCCTCGGAAGGCGTGTGTGCATGCCCTGCAATTTTGCTCGTCCGTGTGCCGTGAAGGGTCCATATCCTCGCCCTGCGGCAAAAGGGGGGTGGGAAACGCAGGGGGTAGGAAGAGTGAGAGGTATTTTCGCCGACAAAGGACCGGTTGTTATTATTCGGACTCAGGAGGAGACGTCACCGAGCTGAGAGTTGAGTGAGTCGAGAGGCGTTCGCGATACGGCGAGGATCTAGGCTGCACGTGACAGCGGTGGCCGAGGGCTCCGTCTGGAAGCATAGCGCACACATTAAGTTCGATCGTGACTGAGCGATTCATAGTGTCACCTTAGTTTATGTGAAATTGAAGATTGATGAAATTAATGTAACACCCACTGTCATAGGATCATGTTTAAAAAATTGGATATTAGTTTTCAATTTGACAAATAACACGGTAAGACCCTATTTTATCATCACTTGATAGAGTGCTCTCAGGACTACAAATAGACGGCGTTTTATCAAAATTACATACACCTGACCAATCAATTTAAGTACTTTAATGCGGTGTATCGTAGTGAGATGCAAAGAATAGTTGACATGATGTCAATTTTTGTCCATCTTTCATATCAATATCCATTATCATTAATCGTATCTTGTAGAAATGCTGGCTTTTACGCCATCATGCATACGCAATCAGACGACTTATATTTCACCGCGTATCAAATCATTTGTGAACAGTATAAACGCCTCTTTATTTTATCAGTTTCTTCTCCAGCTGCCCATTTCCGTTCTGTTGTGCTCTTCTTTTTCTCCTTGTGCTTGCTCTAATGCTTACTAAGCGTTCTTCACTTCTCTCAGGACCTTCAAGTCTTATCCGTCTCTCAGAATCATCTCAGTCCGTCGCTGTCGCCGCTGTTTGTGTCGGTCTTAACTAATATTTCTTTCGCCTCTTTATCTCTACGTGACTCTAATAAATTCACCCCTTTTTCTGAGGTGTTTGTTTTATACTTTTTAATATATCCTATTGTACTTGCAAAAATTCGTGTTTAAAGTACACTCAGAAAACATAATTTGACTCCTTGCTTATACATATGTGTACATCTTCATTTGCAAAAGCCTCCAAATGTCCACCCACTGGACCATAAGTTGCGTACCATAATTTATGATAAGGTAAGAATCCGGCATTCCTCAATGGAGCTGATGTGCGAGTATCCCAGAATTAATTAGCCGTCTTAATATCAATTATATGTGTACCAAAAACAAAGGTATATTTGCTCATATTAAAAGAAATCATTGTATTATTTAAAGGTTTTCTGCAGTTTCACTTGTTGATTTCATGGAGTGCTTTAAAATTGGCCCCTTAGAGATACTTGAAATTAATGCCTTTATTTTTATTGAGTCTTTGTGCCGATTTTTAGCACATTTTACGCTATATCAAACGATGGGGTCAATAACTTACAGCAACTCCGAAAATTATGCACCAAATGTGAATGAAAATCAAGTTCAGACGGTAGCTCATATTGTATACCAAAGCATATGGAAGGTTTGATTTTTTTTTAATCATGCTGATTTGTTGATGATTGATTGCCAATAAAGTTTTCATGCATGGATATGTTTGCTGGATTTGGAAACACGATAGTATTCTGTAATTTCGTTGCAGAGGTCGCACATTGTGGACAGCCTGCTGTAGTTCAGAATTCGTGACGCCACACATCAAAATCTCTTCTGCTATCGAATGTAGCGTCGTGATATTAAAATGAACGTTGTGCATTGTGATAAGTTATTTGCAAAGTTAGCAATTCATTGATAAAAGGATTGCTAGATAACCATCCCGAGCTTATCCTCCGGTTTGGGCTTGTTGGGGCAGAGATATTACGGAGACCGCAGGGAGGGGGAATGATATGATGCGGTGACGGGGTCATGGGAAAATGGAGAGACAAGGCAGCCGGCGACGGTCGGTGCGTGAGATTAAATATTTTTTTTTCCTGGCCAGAGGATGATATCTCGAGCGAGCTAGGGGTCGGGATTGGAGGCTTCAAAGGAAGGGAGGACTCCGCACTCCGCGACTGTATCCTAGGCACCCTCGCAGGGGTCCGCCTTTCCCGACCCCTTTGTTTTTCCCGGCGCGCGATGGCAATCGTCGATGTAAGTGAGGCGAGGTTGTATTGAGCTCAAGACTTGTCTCGTGATCCCTCGCTTGTCGTCCATTTCGTAATCGAAGGTCGGTTAGAAGGCCGAGAAGCCATCTTTCTGTCTCAATTAGAATGGGATGTGGCTGCAGCGTAGGGGTATTGAAAGGCCTGGTGAATGTGAAGCGCAGGCCGAGGCAATTTGTTATCACCTTTCGGATTGGGAGCGGTCCCATTCGAATTCTTTCACCGCTTTCCTTTTCAGAAACCTATGAGGAATATAAGGAGATCGTCTAACATCCATATATATCACCGATCATTTCACAGAAAAATCATACCCACCAACATCAAGTGATCGGAAAAACTTCCAGCTAAACCGCTAAGGAAACACGAAAAAACACGAAGGAAGAATTTTTTTTCGTAGCCATATTTCGCGCTAGGTATATTTTGATCTTAGATAATCCTATGCATATGAACTCAAGTAAAAACTATTTTATTCCTTCCAATTATATAATTTTCCATTTGTAGCTAATATTTGATTTTGATGTTACAATCCAGTTTTGGAATCCTTCTCTAAGTTGCGAGATTTTTTTTAGAGATAAGGTACCAAAATCACTTCTCAAAACCGTGTACGCTGAAAGATGATTCAAATACAATTTAACACTCCTAAAGTTGCTTTTGATTACCCGATCCTGGTATTTTGCCTCTAAATATTCTGTTAGAGAAAAGCGTGTATTTAAATTCATAAGAGGGTTCGCTTTATGTCCTTCCTATCACTTCTATGATGTTTACAGCTTCAAAATTTGTGGTATATATTTGTTTCCAGTTCCTGCTATACAAAATTTAATCATTGTATATCAGTGAAATTTTCATTGCGATTTTCAATTTTTAATCGGGGCCGAAGTCAGTTATAAATTCTTTGAGTTATTCTAGTGGGTGAGGGGGATCGGGATGTACAGGCCACCGCGAAGGCCCGGGTTCAAAACCTGGAGAGAAATATTTTTCAGTGGTATCCCGATCCCTGCTTGACATGCTTTGTGGAGAGCACTTTGAGTGAGTACGACGTCCGTCGGATGGGACGTTAAAACTGCGGACCCCTTGGCGCCTTTCAACAAGAGTAGGCTAATACCGACGCCGGGTTTCTCTCCACCCTTCCTTTCCCACCCATCCCTAATGGCGCAAATGACCTTAGCTGCCGGTCGCCTCCTCAACAAAACTGACTAACTCTAGTGGGTGAGAGTTAACCACCTGGTTGATAGGGAGGGAGAGTTAAAAGAGATTTGAGTCGTATTTTTCTAAATGAATTAACAGGAGATATATGCATTACAACAAGATCAGACGTTGGTAGGTATTCATCAAATTGTGATTTAACCCAAGTAGTTCCATCTCACCATAGTCCTCAAAACGCAGAGATAAAGCAGCAGTCCATACTTCTGTACGCATCTTCTTCGGGTATTAAATGCTCCCCTCTATATTTTGATGTCCACTGTCGTCCTTCCCGCGGGAATACGAGCTACACCACTCGTGTGAACCCGCGTTTGGGGATGAAGTGAGGGATGGGGGATGGAATGTTTGTGGGCTGAAGTGCTCGCCCTTGATGAGAGCTTAAGGCGCGCGTGCCGACACGCGACGACCCACCCACCGCACCCTCCCGCCCCATCGCCCTTGCACCCCCGTCCCCGCTCTTGCAACCACCGCCACCACCCACTTTCTTTTGGCACGCGTCCTCCGGGCTCACCCCTTCTCCCAACATAGACCCCTCCCACCACCGTCTCCCCATTTCGGGCAAAGCTATGGCCTCCCTCCATATCCTCCTTCCTTCCCCTCCGCCGCCAGACCTCCACGTGCCCGCCGGTGCCTCAATCCGTGCGTGTATTTCGTCGACCCACCCCCTGTAGCCCTTACCGCCCCCTCTTCCCATTTCCATCCGGTGCCCTGCCCACCACATCATCCAAGAGAGGAGAGTGGCGTGTTCGCGTCCGGTGGGGCTCGCGAAGAGGAAGATGCCATCGAAGAGTGGACCGGGAGACTCTGGGAACTGGCGTGACGGTGGTCGCAGCCCCGCGCCACACTACTCCCCACTCATCCATCATCATCCTGTTCCCCCGTTTGTCGTCGGCGATGCAACGCCAGCTTCAATGCGCGCGTGACATTTGAAACGGGTCAAAATAAATGTCGACAGATTGCTCCAACCATTGGTGATATTATTGCAGTATGCGTCGACGTTAAGGGGGATATTTGAATTTAATACTAACTATTCGTGTCGTGCATTCTTTCGTCTTGAATGCACCAGTTTTTTATCTGTATTATTTGACTGTTGTTCTTTATTAGCTTGATAATAAGTTCATTAACCATGTCCTCATTTCGAATGTGATCCTGTTTTCGGAAAGTTTGCGGTTTGCAATTTTCCCGGCAAACCATGTTTTGCACCTATATTTTGGGGCCGTTGTTTTATAAATTTGAGCCGATTTACTTCTCCTATTTTTTGCTATAAATTTCTCTGAATTGTTCCTCGTATTCACTTGAAATTATTATATTCATTCCCATGATTATCATTGGAAACCTTCAAAGCGGTAGGATGACCACGAAAATGATGTTCGTCAAAATAGGCAACATTGCCTTATCCCATAGTTGAATATGATGATGTATTGTTCGTTCCATTTTTCTTCATATAATCCGTAGTATTTAGGTATGTTTTAGACTCTACGGGACCTCTTTGTGATTAAAACCGCGGCCTCTTGTAATGGCAGTGTCGCTATTATTGAAACTCCCCCCGTAAACATAAATGTTTGCCTTTGTTGAGTGCGAGTCGTTAGAAGGTTGTTGGTAGACAGAAGCGACCTCGTTTTTTATCATTCCCCGCAGATTATGACAAGGATGAATAATAATGAAATCTTCACTGTGAAGATGTCTATCAGGGTCATTATTTCTCCTTTCTGTATTTGTCTTTTAATGGCTTCTTTCTCCAATTTCCCCTTGAATTAAGGCATGAAAAGTGGATGGATGACATCATACTTTCACCAGGTCCAAATCTCGGGCGAATGGTTTCTTTTAAAGGCTCATATGCACATATTGTCCAAACCTCCTCGCGTCCGACGGCGTACTGTTGTTTGTGCCACTTTTTCCACAATATAGTCTATTCAGAGTGTGTACTGTAGTGCATGGAGTTTTACGCCTCTTTAGGAGTCGGTCAAGCTCATTGACTAAATAGACCTTCGAGAACTGTTATTCACTCTCAGATAGATAAAGGAGAATTTTATGTCCATGTCAGTTTTTGTCGGATGGAGTTTCAAGTTTGCCCATCGGTCTCTTTCTAAGAGCCTCTTCTACGAGCGAATGAAAAAATCTGGAAGCGTTACAACATGCTCGGCTCTGGGAAAAGTGGACTGCGAATGCCTGAACGAAAGTTGTGTGTGGTTTATGTATTTGTTTCCCTTCCGTTTTGGAATTTACTCGTTAGCCGATGACATGAATGTTCGCTACCACTATGCCTGTAGTATGAGGACTTGAAAGCCTCCAGGCCGGCGCACTCATCCACATTTCTGAGTGGTTTTTATGCTTCGTTTCGGATGTGGCCTCGGTGGATATGCTTCGTAATAAAGAAGTCGAACCCTTTCCAAGCCTTCCGAGGGGAAGTGCGAGAGGAGGCGGGGGAGGGTCGTAAAATGTTCGCCCTCAGTGACCCGAAAGACCATTCTTTGACTCCTTGGCGCAGAGGGGGCCTCCATAAATTGCGTAACGCCGACCAGCTGAGGGCGTGTCTAACAGTTTCGTACTGCGGCGAGTGAAGAGGCCCAACGAGCCTTCTTCCAGAAACCCATTCAGGGGTAGTAGACTCATGGGGCCCTCAAGAGAAGAAATCTCCCGTCATCATGGCGGAAGCCCGCGGATTTTTTTTCTCGACATTACACTGCCACGGCTGTCGCCATTAGCTCCATTTTGACGGCTCTTTGTCTCCTACCTGTCCGACGGGGATTGCGGTTTCGCAAGCCGTTGGTTTGCCTTTTTCGAAGTAGGATCGTGCTGTATGCGATCGTAGGTATTCTATCTATTAATAACTATAAAAAACTTTGCCATCAGGATGGCTGAACAATAGATCTAAAGGTCCTGTAAATCTGCATTTTCTCATGCAAACCACCGGGAAGGTTAGTGGCAGGGGATATGTTCACACCAGGCATACACAACACACGAATAGATAAAATCACGTACTAGAACGATCATATTGATTCAGCCGTGTCGCTGAATCTGAATATCGTGCACTGCGAATGGCAATTGGAGGATGATTTTGCAAATCGACATGCCATAAAAGTGTTGTCAAATAATGTAGTTAAATTTCATTTATTGAATTCGTTATCCAATTTCCTCCATTTACATCTGGATGCCGTGAGACAGAAACAATTACGAAAAGCAGTTTTAATCGCTCTAATGCGAACATTTGAGAAATTAAGCTTGAAAAAGGTGAATTGGAGATGTGCGTGATACTGAACTAGGCAGTCAGAAGTAGACGTATTTCGGCATCGTTGTCGTTAGTTAATAGCGGGGAAATGGGAGCACCCGCCCCTGGTTCAACGAAATGTGAGGCTCAGTGTTATTTAAGCATTTTTAACACTGGAAAATGTTTTAAATTGATAATGAGTGTGTGTAGTTTACACCCACACCCTCAGTTTGTTCATGGGAAAGGTGAATGTAATATTTGCACTCGTTACTTCTGTAAGGTGTCAAAAACATGTTAAGTGGCAACCATGTGCAAATTTTAACAGTATATTTTTCTGGAGAGGTGAATTAATCGATTTAGATATCTAAACACTCTACTTTGATTTATCCCATTGATTGAAAGTCATGTGTGTTACATGTACGCTGTATTATATTGAATATTTGCTTATAAATATTTTGGACTTTGCGGACAGTTGGTTCCTTAGAATTCCTGTCATATAAAAATGTCAGTTCGCCTAGACAAGATAATTGGCTCATGATATCAAACCATGGTACTATGGTGTCTTGTCCAACTCATGGTTCATTCCTCCTGGACGCCTAGAAACCTCGCAGTTTGAAACCTTTGAGTAACTAATCAGGATCCTAATGATGCTTATACTCATTGATTCATTGGCATTTACTATCAATTGATTGAATACTGACCGCAATTGTAGCAGACTCTTTGAATTTGGTCTTTCCGCAACCAATGGCTAAATGGGGATCAAGTGGATTTTCCTTTTTCACAGTTTCATCTAATGCATTCAAAATGGCCGATTGGGCGGGTTTGACGATTTCTTCTGCATCGACCTTTTCACTTTCCGGGAGAAGTGGGTAAACTTCAAGATAATCTGTATAGTGTTCAATACTTCTTATTTAAGTATAAATTACTTTAATCTCTTTACACCAACGTTATGCGTTATCAAGAATTATGCGTCACGTTTACGTTATCAAGAACAATGAATCTCGCAAAGGCTTTCGGGCTTACCTCCGCGTCAGGGTGTCTCTTGAAACGGAGGAACGATGACTGACAGAAAGAGTCTCATCTACGACAAACTCTGCTTGGACGTCTCCGACAGTATCTGATATTTCAGCAGTACTTGATATAAATTCACCGAAGATATGCCTGCAAATTATCTTTTCAATTCAGATTGTAGGAGGTTAAAATGAAGTTTTATTTAATAATGATTAATTTTATGGTAAGGGAGAAATCTAGTTTTATTTCTGGAGTAATTTATACTAACAGGTTCTGTAAAAGGGATTCAGTAATTGCTCCTTAGCTAATTAACTGCCATTGCGATCATCGTCTCTAATGGTCATCGTAATCTATTCTTTTAGCTGTAGGTAAAAGCCTAACCTAAGGAAAATTGCGGGAGTCCCGTTGTATCGCTATTGATGTCCTGTATCATTCCCCTATAGGAACGCCAATTATTAACATATTTATTTCGTGGCAAATAATGAAGTACGACAAATGCGTAGTCATCTTCTTAATTTTATTTGTATTCGTTTGCATTCGTCTCAGATACTTTTCTGTGCAAGTGGTTAGCGAATTTTGAACTGCAATGCTGTTTCGCAATCTGCAAAAAACTAACTTCCGAGATTTCGGGTCTAGACGGCTTTTAAAATTTTACATGTTGTTTATGTTTTATTTTTTTTGTGTTTTCTGTGTTCTTATTTGTAAAAATGTAGAATATGCCAGAACATCACAATGCGTGCTGTTACCTACAAGACGGGTGTAATTTGATGTAGAAGTTCGTATGAAATCCTGGTTAAGCTGCTTTGATGAAAGATAATTTGGAGGAATATAGTTGGTAGGGTTTTAGAGGCAATAATTTTTCATATCCCATTATGATGAAGTTTATTGGGTGCCTGTAGCCTATTGTGAATTAATGATACTCGGTGCACGAATCCATTTTAGATCCCTTGTATTGTAAGGTGGGAACCATTAAGTTTCTTTCGCAGTCTCCGTGAAAAGTAAAATGCCCCGTCTAAATTTAAAGAGTGGTATCGCCGCAAAAATCGGACTAAGGGTTTCGACTGAACATCGCGGCAATATGTCGGCGTCTTATAAATAGCTCTGTGACAACGGCGGAGGCCCTCTGGCGGGGTGGCTCCCGAGTTAATTATCGTCGGGTGCGGAGTCCTGATAGCCGCGCTCCCTTTGGATCGTAATCTGTAATACTCCTTTTACGCCGCGCCTCCCCTCTGCTTCGTCAGCCCAATACACAATGGCTCCTTTCTTCCAAACTTCTTTCTTGTATTTGCGGCCTACTCTGGCTCGTTCGAAATTTTCTCCACGCGTCGGATTTTACAACGCAAAATTTACGTGTAATTGAACAATTGGATGAATGTAATCTGCGGCATGCCTCCCTCAAATTACTCTCGTATTTTTCTTTTCCGTATCCTAGCGTTGTGCTTGAATTTTCGTCGCAATTTCGCGTTAAAGACGCTCACAGTAAGGATCGAGTGCATGTATTGAGTTTTAAAAAGTAATCTTGAAAGGGAATCGAAACAGGTTCTTTTTTTACGATTTATTTAATCAAAGCTTCCCCGATTAAGAATTTTGCCTTTATTCTTCTCATATCTTTCTTAATTCATTTCTTTATTTTTAAGACAAATTTAGTTGATTACGAGCTTTTTCGACCACCATTAAAAATTTCCCTGCCATTACGATATGATTGTTATTCCTTAATTGTGTGATGTCACTAAAATTATGGCATAAGTAGGGTATTGTTTCTGCTTTACCAGAAAACCCATAACTTGATATATCGCGTGTCACTACTGCTTGAATATAATCCACATTGTTTGGTCTTTCTCTCTGAATACTTGGCTTCCGGTGAGCTGATGACGAATGGAAGATTCCTATTAGAACAACATTTTTTGCGCCTCTTCTTTTGATAAACGCCAGTTCATTCCAAAAACTAATCAGTTTCCTCGGCATGGTGGACCCGGAAAGAATGGATAAACTGGAAATGCATCGGAGGTTGGTTAAATCCCCTGAAGTTCTTATGGATGTGGGGGTCCTCAAAAACTGGTGTACCATGAGATAGATGGCGCTCCGAACTGTGAAGAGGAAAATGAATTCCTATCGAATATTACGTATTCCTTGAAACGCTAAGCATTTCCTTGGTGAAGTTTGTGTAAACTTATTCTCACAAAACGGACTTGGACGGTTCATTTTGTAATCCCACCTGTCGCATGTTGGCCTGTACGAATTTGAATTTTTTTCAAAAGCTGATAGTAGAAGCGTACTGTAAAGAAGAAAGGCCCTTCAGCATTTAAGAGCTTGAAATTCTGCCGGAAAAACTTGTGCCGACTCCTGAATGACAGCATTCTGGTACCAACGTAAGTCTGGTATTTCACACTTATTGACTGTTCACTCCTGAACGTAAAATTTGGGTCAGGGAATCCAGGAGAATCGGTGTTATTATTTCCAAATCCAGAGAGGTAGAAAATCAGTTCAAAAGACTCGCACTATTGACTTCATAATTTGGAAATGACGGAGATCAAATTCCCTCATAAGTTGGCGAAACCACATGCATCACGCCGTCATCACCCCCACAAAGTGCGGCCGTCAGGGTTTTATTTCGGGAGGGGTAAGAGTTTGGGATTCCGACGGCGGGTCCGCTGCCTAAAAGCGTCAGGCAACTCTTCCGCAGATCTGTAAAATTTCGAATGGGGAATGCTGGCGGGGGTTGGGGAAGGGCGCGGGTTGGGAAAGGCTCTTTTGAGTCCTACGTGCGTCTATCCCTGATACACCCCATGTCTCCCCTTTCCTCTCGTCCCCACGGCGCTCCCCCGTCAAATATTCCCCCGGGGGTGAGTCCCCCTTCCTCTCTCTCTCCCTCCAATTCCCCTGGAACCCTCCGTCGCCCCCCCCTTGGTTCCCCCCAGTTACTGTCCCCCACTCACAGATTATGCTCTTCCCTTCTCCCCCATGGCACTCATCGCACGCTCCGCCGTCCGCCCTTCTCCCTGCTCTCATCCCTGCCCTCCCTAGTGTCAAGCGAGCACTTCCCTGCCCCAAATCGAGGGCACATATGCTTGTAAAAGAAGTAGCACGAGTCGAGCGGACCTTGGAACGGTTACCGCAGCTTACGAGGCATTGATGTTACATGAGACTGTCTCTACAACCTTCTGGTGATGCTACTTAACATCTTCAGCGCTCACTGAAAATCAGGTGGCGGACGAGGACTTCGGCGTGACTGTCAATCATGAAATACTTTTGTTCCTGAAATCATTAAATTCTTCAAATTTAATTTTTTCAATCGAATCCTATCACCGTTTGCATTCGCAAGTCGGACTGAAAGATACATCAGGTTGAATAAGGCTCTTTGGCCTTATCTATTATGGTATATCTACGTAAGAGAATTCCATAAAATAACTTTTGGAATAGTTAACTCTTTATACTGACCCCGAAAAACTCTGGAAACGACAAAAATTAGTTGAAAGTATGAAGGCATGAGGCCTGCCACATAAATTTCTGCTCTTAATTGAGTGTACGATGAAATTAAATATTTTACGTGTAAAAATAGAAATATTAGGCTCAGAGCGAGACGCGTTTCTGTCCTTCTTTTTGCTAACGAGTTTTACGAATTCCGTGATTAGCACTTTCTCCAGCGCGCCCCGTGACATTTACACCGTATTTTTATGTTTCCTAGCGGATGTGATATGACTCCGCTCCTTCATTGAATGAATATAGGATGGATAAAATAAAAGCAATGTCCTTCAAAGAATACTCGCTTTTTATTCTAATAGGCGTCCAAAATGAAAATGGTGATGTGATAGTGGCTCCTGAATGTGCTCGCTTGTATGGTTTATAGTAAATTTAATTATTAATGAACTATAATGCAACAATTTCAGAGAGTAAAAATCATTCGCCTTGACCGGGATTAAGACATTTCAGAGTGTAAGAGGACGTCTCGGTAGCTTAATTGGTTAAAGCAATCGGCCGGATATCGAGGGATCCGGGTTCGAATCCCGGTCAAGGCGAATGATTTTTTACTCTCTGAAATTGTTGCGTTATAATGCACACATAGCGGGTGACTCCGTTAAAGTTACTGTTACAGTTTCTTGAAATTTATTAATGAACTGTAAAAGTGACGTGTTCATGATGTCTTCTTCCAGAATATCAGTCACGGAATGTAACGTAATTATTTATATTTTCCTTTTTTTGGACATGAATTTTACCAGTAGAGTTCTTCGCCATCAGGAATTTCATTTTTATGCATTTCAATTTCCTTGTAGCAGATTCTGCGTAAATGCATTCTGTGGCATTCTATATTGTCTTCCAAATCGTGACAAATTAGTCGCTGATTCGTTGTTTCTCTCAAAAGATTTAGAAAATTCGTCATAAGAAGACGCCTGTTGACCCCAGTGATGGATTTCCTATTAACGTAATTCGTACTAATGTCACATCCATAATTTACGAATTACTCGTAATTACTGTTTAATTCAGCCCAAAGTAATACGCCTTATTTCTTCTTTGAAGTCACATCCTGAAATTTGTTTTGTGCATTGAAAAATCTTTAAAATTTTACAGATCCAAAATTTAGCAAGGATTCCAAAGAACAAACTTATCAAAGGTATGTTTATATCTCGTTATTTGACGCTGCCCTTATTTAGATCGGCTCCATTCGAACGTCTTTTGAAACGTAAAAGTTGATTTAGACGAGTTCCGTCCCTGAATTCATAAAAAAACTGCTCTGCTTTCCATATTCTTTTACAGAGCGACCGCTCGTTCATGTTTCTTCGGGGTCCTTGACCATAATAATTTTAGACTCCTCGAGTTTGGAGTTCTACGGCATTAATATGTCTACAGAGGAGGGACCAGCTCATTAGCAGGGCGTTGAAAAACTTGGCTCTCGTTTAATTCGCCGGAGCCGGTTCGCTCGTACAGGAATTTGGGGTGCGTGTTGATTGGAGTCGTTATCACTTGAAAGGTTTTTTTTTTCCAGTCCCCCAAAAATTTTTTCTTAGCAACCCCAACTGAACTGCCTCGGTCTCATTTATGCCCTCCCGCCTTCGAGCAAAGGGTTCTTTCACTGCCCTCTCCATGGTTCCTTACTACACCCTCTATGGCTCCCTGTTTCACACAATGGGCCACCAAGACGCTGCTACTTCCTTGTTTAAATAGCCATTCTATAAATGGTGCCTCAATGTTGCCGCCGGAGTGAGTGCTCCGTGCCCTGAAAAAAGCTCCATAATGTCTCACGTTTATGATCGCTGCCTCGCCGCTCTCTGTCGAAGAGTATCGTTTACGCTTCAAATGAAGGGAATGCTTTGTTCTGTTAGTAAAAATCGAAGAGTTAGTTGTCCATCTTAAAGGGCGGCATGTTGTTGAAGGCCAGAGGGAGAGAGAGAAAAATGTTGAACAAATTAGATCACAGCTATCTCAGTCACAGTATCTGTGAGTGACCAACGAAAAGAAATGTTTTGGTTTTCGAGTGAATTTCCACGTATTATTGCAAGCCTTGAATGCCTTATTGCTGTTCTGCGGTGATTCGGTTTAATGGTCAGGTGGTGTTTCAAAGAGACGGCTAAAAATTCATGAGACATCCACATATCGCCGAGAAAACTGAACGGCGTCTTGGAATTTTTCTCAAAATATGGAGTTTAGTGTTAACAATGAGTTTGCTGTAGTCACTTATTTATTTGTTGTGAAATTTTGAAAGAGGGAAATTGTGGATGTGCAATATGAAGATATATCTAAGTCATTACGGTCATTTTTTTCGTACTATTGTCTTGAATGTGTTGACAGTTTAGGTGAAAGTCTGCAAATGGATTCACATAAAAGACGGAAGTGATACGTTCAACGTTCCATGTTATGAAAATTCAAATATTCTCTCAATTTCTCTTAATATAATTGTAGATGACCATATTGCCACTGGAAGATATAATCTAAATGAGATAGAGACGATATTGTTAATGTAGGTAGGCGGTATATAGATATCGTAACCATATCGATATTTATTTTTATCGATCCTGGAAAATTAATATCGCACCACTTTCGCTAAGAGAAGTTCTATTCGTAAGAGAAGTTTTATTCACGGACGGGGATGGTTGAGCAACGAGCATAACCCGACAATTTCATTGTGTATTAGAACATGCTCATATATTCACGGGTAGTTGGAAACTTTACCTACTTTGAAGAAGTCCAGAAGTGCTCCATCTTCCCTTGGAGAGTTCCAATGAAACTCCTCTGGCCCAACCTTAGTGATTTTTCAAGCGTATCCGGCGTCCGGTGCATTCATAAATGTTTTTTTTTTTGGGATTGTGTACAAATCCACTGTCATGTTATTTATTACGCACCAGGGTGATTGTATCAAACACTTAATTTCACGCGAACGCTAATTTCTTTTCGCGCCATGAATTAGTGTCACGACACAAGTCACATTACTGCATTTAAATAACCTCCTTATCATTTTAAATTCCCTAACAGCCAATGCCAATAAATTATCCAAAAACGCTCACTTAGGAATACTAAAGACGTTATCAGCAGTGAAGTATCTGGTGGTTTCCCATAGAAATTAATCTTGGGAAATGTTGCTTCAAAACATATTTCTCGTAAGGTTAAGACTAAGCTCACTTCGTTTGCCGTAAAATTGTTTGATCGAGACAAATCATTGTTCTCTGGAAAGAGCTCCGTGATTCTTTCGCATGTTTTGCTCAAATTATGTCGGGGTTGTTTTGCATATAGCACGCACTTTTATCAGTTGAACTCTTATTTAGAATTACTCCTATTTCTGATCTCATTAATATTCAATTTATTCCGCTAATGTCGGAAATTGTTTTTCCAGTTTTTAAATGGAAATATAATCGAACAATGCATAGATTATAATGTAGGACTCGAACACTCTGAAGATGCAAAAAAATTACAGATTTAATTTGCCAAAATTTCTGCCATCTTCCTTATGCTGGAATTTCCACTTTTCTTCTCTTCTGGAAGATAATGTAGATATGCCAAGTACTTCTTTCTTCCGTCACTCATGACAGCTTTATATTTTACACTCCTGACTTTATTATTGTGATTGGTATTCTACCGCCTAAGGGATGTTTTAATGGACGTAAACTTTAGAAAGATTCAATATGCATTTCTTTGCCTATCTTCGCATAACACAATTCGACAACCGATACTATGAACTTTAAAACCTGCGGAAGGAAGCATGCGAAATTGTAGGATTATACATCTACACAATGCCGCATGTTTGTATGGCGGTGGGTGTTAGGTCACTACTCGTATAACCACGTACAAGATTGACTGTCTTATAAATCTGGAGTATGGTGAAACACTTGTTATGGTAATCAATCTTGAGACCTCAGCATAGAAATCTTCTGGAAATGAATAACGTATCAGCTTGTTCGTGCAGACGTGCCTCGTGATCAAAATAATTCTGAATTCAAAATAGTGGGAAGTAATATCCTAAGAGTAGATTTTTCAGTCATTAAGGATTGGGATAATCTTACTGAAAATGGTGGAAAGAAATATTGAACGTAGTTATCCTGGGGCACAACAGCACCCTGAAGGCGCTGTTGTGGTAGAATGTGGCCAATAGTGATAGAAAGATAGGCTTTCGAGAAATACATACTAAGAGTCACGAATGGAATTCGCTAAAAATATGACAAGGAACAAGGTAGAGAGAAATAAATTAGTTGCTTGAGGTCGTGCCCCATTGTTACCGAACATAATCTCTAAATGCTTTTTGGGCCAACATTGCATTGGAATTCGTCTGAATCGTCGGATACCGTGAGAGAGAGGGCAGCACCCATGAGCCCTGCAATTGTGCTGGAGATCTCTCTTTTTCACATGATTCTGTAATAATCGCGGTTGGGGAAAGTTGCTAAGTAGTTTAGCAATTGAGGGTAATTGAAACCAGTTCACATATAACTGTGGCGTTAATGTTTCCTCAACAGTAAATTAACAAAAATCTCAAGTAACGTATTCTTTTCTTCAAGTTAAAATAAATTTTTCTGTAAAATATGATTCGATTTTTTGCTCTCTGATGGGTGGAAAGTGAGCGCAAGCTGTCCCCGGGTGCCTTCATGGAGAAGGGAAGTTTTAGTGACATTTTACAGTGATACCTACAACTAACCCTTCCTACAGTGTGATGACCAGCTTCGACAAGATCATCAGACAAGTCAGTGGCCGATCGCGCTGCAGTGTGACCCTGAGCGCCATTTTTTTCCACCGAAAGGCACGCGGGCATTAGGGCGAGTTTGGCATCCCATTGCGACCCACAGACGCGGTCGCAGAATCCCTCCCTCTCGACCCCACCTCTTGGTCCTTCTCGCTACCCCCTCAACCTTTTCATCAGTGACTTCCTTAGGGGTGCGTAAACTTCGCAGCCGCCCCTTTTCCTTTTCATGCCTCGTTTTCCCTCTCCCACACCCTTCCCCCTCTCACACGCTTCCCCCTCTCACACCCTTTCCCTCCCATACACTTTACCTCCCACACCCTCCCCCCTCCTACACCCTTCCTCCTCCCACAACCCTGCCCCTCCCACAACCCTCCCCCTCCCACAACCCTCCCCCTCCCACAATCCTTTCCCCTCTCACACTCCCTCCCCCTCCCACACTCCTTCCCCCTCCCACAATCCTTCCCCCTCCCACAATCCTTCCCCCTCCCATAATCCTTCCCCCTCCCACAATCCTTCCCCCTCCCACAATCCTTCCCCCTCCCTCAATCCTTCCCCCTCCCTCAATCCTTCCCCCTCCCACACCCCTTCTCCCCCTCCACTCCGCGCGCTCGTCAACGAGCATCTCAAATCTTTCCTCTTCTCCCTCCCTCGGCTCCATGCACCTACAACATTCCCCCTCCTGATACTCTCCGTGACTTCCGAAGGGGTAAATAAACTTCATTCCCCATTCTCTCCTCCCTCCCTCGTCTCCGACCGCCTCCTCCTCCCCTCTTCCGCCCTCCGCGCAAATAGCTCCGGCCTCTCTTTCCAGCGCCACCGACTCGAAAAAAAGGATGGGGGAGGAGGGGTTGATTCCGGGTTAGAGAGCGTGCAACCGCGGGCAGTCCCCCGACTCTTTCCCCTCCTCTCCCCAGTTTTTCCTCCCTTCATTCCCCCTCTCTTCCTTTTACTCTCTCTCTCTCTTCATTCCCTCGACCCTCTCAATACTCCCACGCAATAACGTTCGTTCCGTCCCGAGCTAGCACTCTCTTCCTTTCGGGAACGGCAGCGCCACTGATGACGGTGTGGCGGCTCTGACAACCGACGGCGTGGCCCGTGTTTCGAGGGTGGGAAAATTTTTCGGCGCATCGATACACGCAAGCGTCGAATCTTTGGCCTCCACCAGATGCACGGCGTGCGGCGTCACTTATGACGCGGACGCGTCGTCAGATATTCAACCCGATTTGTTGGGTATTAGATTCGGTGGGCATCGATGCGAGAATTGACAATACGAGGACAGATAATCGCGAGTGTACCAACGATCGCGAGCCACACAGTGCTTTTCCGTAGAGGAGATCGATCATGTGTTTTAAAGTTCACCGCCAAGTGGCATCCACGCCATCCGAAGCTTTAGAAAATTCGTCGAAACATTCCGATACGCTCGGGCAGTCTGAGGTACCGCTAGGGAATACTAATTTACCCGTCTCACGCTTTCCGATTCCTTCGTAAGTCTCTAACCGCGGATCTCCGCCAGCATCAAAGTCATTTAATTATCTTCTTTGCGATCCCTCGGAGTCTCCGCTGCTTCTCGAGGGACGTAGATGTGTCCCCGTCCGTCATTTGGACGGCGACTGTTGCTCCATGTCTCGCGCTTGCTCGTAGAGAAAGCAAAAGGAAGGGGACGGACGCGACGACCACGCGACGTCTCGGAGGCACGCAGAAGGGACGACGTCGCATGTCGTTCGCGGCGGCAGCACCGTCGCTGCCGTCGTCCGATTCTTCATACCGTTTGGGGTGTGCCGGGCCTCTGGGGCGCTCGACTACCTGGCCCGGCATCCTCCTTGGGTCGTTCGTTCTAGCGAGGGGGGCGCACTAGAGGCGGGGGGGGCGCACAAGAGGCGGGGGGGATATACGGGGATGTGTGGTGTGAGGAAATAAGGGAGGAAGAATATTGAGGGAGGGTGGGCGGAGGGCGATTGAGGGAGAGGGGCAACGACGCGGCGACGAAGGGGAAGGAGGGTTGGGCGAGTCCATGTCGGGTCGGGTCTTGAGCCGGGGGGGTGGAAGGTAGAAGGCGGGATGTGCCGCCTCACCGCTCGGGCGCGTTTCGGAGGGGAAGGCGAACCTCCCCTCTTCTCTCCCTAGTTCGAGAATGAGTTTTTTGGGTTGGGGGAGAGGGGATAGAGTCGGGGGGATGGGGACATGCCTGTAAGTGAGGTGGGGGAGAGATAGTAGGACGGGGAAGGAAGTTCGAATGTGTTTGTATGTTCTCGGTGCCTTCGCCGGAGCGCCAGCCAGCCAGGCCCTTCCTTCTCTCTCCTACTACAACCAGCCGAAAAGGGTCGCTCTGGCCTGGGAACGGGGAAGATGATGATCCATGCGTACGAATTTGTAGATAAGGCAGCGAATGGAGATGGGTGTTCGCTTTATCTCCCTCCACTCATCTCCGGTTCCATGCCACTTGACGTCATCGGCCTGCATACTTTTATCATCTCTAATGATGTGGATTGAGAAATCTTTAATCCTCTGTTACTACCCCTAGCCCACTTTACTTCAACCGATCGGATCACGAATGTGAAATTAGAGGAGTATGGTACTTGATTAACATCGGTAAATTGATGGACCTCTTCTCCACGCGAAACATGCCTGACAGCTAGAAATTAATGTGCCGCGAACTGATCCATATTCCAAAAATTTGTTCACATCGCGATAAAATTTGCGAGAATGGTTAATTATTCCCTTCGTTATTCTCATTCCCACCATCCTTTTCCAAATCTTTGATCCCCCTTCCCACTCAACAACTCATTCTGCGGTCCTTTTTCCCCATACTGTGAACAGGTGGTATTAAGACAATAAGTTATCATGCGCACTTGTTATGTTACTCCTATACCCGTGGCTGATCCCTCCGCAAACTCCTCTGCTGTCTAACTAATTCCCGACCAAAACAGCTACATATATCCTGAAATACTGAAACAAGGGGTTGTGGATTGGTTTGTTATCCGCCAGGCAGTAGAGTAATATGTGATTGTTAAAATTATTTTTGAAAAATCAGGGTAGACTTCCTTCCCACTCTTGTCACAAAATGAGCGAAGTTGCATGCGTTATTAAGTAATTACGTTTGTTTACATCCATATGGTGAATTGTAAATTGCATGCATGCTTTCAGTATACATATTCATAGAATACACGAGTTGTCATCTGCTCGTATGTACATATCTGTGCATACGAGCAGATAAGAACCATGATAAAATGATAGATAGATAAACTGCCCCCCCCCTACCCTGATGTGTGAATTTCACACGCCGTTGGGCTTAGTACTAGGTGAAGTCTTAGTTTATTAATATTATTACCAGGTAATCTACCGGCTAAGGTAGGTTTTTGAGAAAATGGAAAATGAGTACATAGGAAGGGATCTGGTTTTACTTAAAGAGATGATGGTTAGGGACATATGATGCCATAACAATGATGATATCACTAATAGCAAGGAACATATTTATATTAGGTATTCTACCGGTTAAGGTAGGTTTTTGGATGGTCACAACTATCAAAAAAACCCAATCCAGCAACCTAATCTACATCAGGTCCCTCTTCATCTCTGTGTACTTCTTTCCTCCCTCTCCATAGGATTTCTCTCAACAAACCCCTCTCCTCACCCACCATCTCCTCACCCACCATCTCCTCACCTACCATCTCCAGTACTTCCTCATTTGTTTTCCTTTCGGTCCATTTCACCTCCTCGGTTTTTTCTCCACACCCACATTTCAAAAGCCTCCAATCTACGTCTATCCTCCTGCTTCAGCGACCACGTTTCCGCGCCGTATATAGCTACGCTCCATATATCAGAGTTTTTACGAGTGTTTTCTTAACCTCCCTACTCAACGTCCCCGTCATCAACTCCCTCCTCCTTGAGAAAGCTTCTTTGCCTAGCGCAATTCTTCTCCTTACGTCCCTGGTTTGACCGTGCTGGCCCAAAACACTTCCGAGATACGTAAACTGTTCTACCTGCTCTACTCTTTCCCCTCCTATTTTAATATTTAGCTTCGCCTTTTCTTTCTGGAAAATCGCATAACCTTTGTTATATATTTATGTAAATGTACACACACACACACACACATATATATATATATATATATATATGTGTGTGTGTGTGTATGTATGTATGTATGTATGTATGTATATATATATATATATATATATATATATATATATATATATATATATATATATATATATATATTCAAACTTGAAAATCCCGCCATACGGCGAACAAATATTATTTTCGCACATAGCAGTAGACATATAAGGAAAGGGGATAGGAAAACACATAAAAACCAACACAGGAAAGGTGGGAAAGGCGGTTTTGAGCAGATCACAACTGTAAAAATATCTCCTTATCCGGGATAAGGAGATATTTTTACAGTTGTGATCTGCTCAAAACCGCCTTTCTCACCTTTCCTGTGTTGGTTTTTATGTGTTTTCCTATCCCCTTTCCTTATATGTCTATTTCTATGTGCGAAAATTATATATATATATATATATATATATATATATATATATATATATATATATATATATATATATATATATATATATATATATATATATAGATGATTTCTTCGAAGTAACTCGGAAGTGTTGAATAAAAAACTTAGACAGTAACACACAGCACGAGAACACATAAAAAGAACACTCACAATAATATCTTGATAATTTCGACGGAGACGAAAACGGAGCTCGAGTCCGTCGAAATTATCAAGACATTATTGTGAGTGTTCTTTTTATGTGTTACTTTCTAAGTTATATATATATATATATATATATATATATATATATATATATATATATATATATATATATATATATATATATATATATATATATATATATATATATATATATATATATATATGTGTGTGTGTGTGTGTGTGTGTGTGTGTGTGTGTATTATTATTACTATTAGATTTTTGGAAACATTTATTATGAGCGAATAAAATTATTTGCTTTTATAAAACAGCTGTTTAATCACCTGGTCATATTTTCTATTCATAGATCCAATGTCGTTATTATTAGCTACATATTATCTTCATCGCTATATAAGCTAATGTGTTCTTCTGTTTAGTGGGTATAATGTGATTTCGATTTTCGCGAAATTCGCCGAATGGACACAGTGTTCATCAAATTCCATATTTCCAAATGTAATGACTCTTATTTATGTATTTACATAGGAATTAATTTATATATTAAGTTATACCTACTTCCAGCAAATTGATGGTAATAGTAGTAACCGTCATCCTTTCTCTGCAATGCGTTGATATATTAGTACTTACAACTTTTTCACGGAAAAAAGCCACTTCTTGGCACTAAAGCCCGACGAAAACCCTTCGACTCGTCTGGGTGTCGAATAGATTGCTTCTTTTCTTATTGCCTCTTGCTTCACGTCTTAACAAATTTTTCTAGTGGGGTGCTTTTTTTATTTATGAAGGCGTCATCTTTCACCGAGAAGAGCATTGGAAGCTGGGATTCGTGTTCAATATTGTATGTCTTCATATTTAGCTCATGGCTTCCTAAAATCATCCTGCTTACACTTCTGCCATTTATTTTCTCCTTTTTTTCTCAGCTGGTCTGCATCCTGAAAAATTCAACTTGTTCTGCAAATTTTTCCCTCCGTTCTCGTTTAGTGCTTTGTTCCAGTTTGCTTTCTTACTATTAGGTGGTTGTCCAAAACACCAAAAATATTTTCACATTTGTTCTCGATTTGCTGTTTTTCATTAAATATCCTCTAGAGTACGATAGCTTCCTGTTTTAGGAAATCTCAGTAGCCATGCTCAGTTTTCCCACCCATCGCTCCTTCGGATTTCACGGAAAAAAGCTTTAAACTAACAATGCGTTTCACGGACAAAACAATTTCGATAATTGAATGCCGTAAGTTTGAGAGAAACGTTACCTTTAGAGACAGATGCATTTAGAGAAATCTCAACCGTTACATAATACCCCGCAAGCCGCCGCAAGGGCGTGCGACGGGATATGTTTACGTGTTGTAAATGTGGTGCCCGCTTTTCTCTTATTATCTAGTTACCTTGACCGTTGACAATCTTCCTATTTTCACTAGCCTAATTTGAACTTTTTGGTAAAATTTTTAATGTAACATCAAAAGCCCTCCTGCCTCCGCCTTGGTTTATGGAAGAGGGTCACTGTACACGTTGTTCAAATATTATTTATCGAGAAATATGTGAAATCATGCAAGTTATGAATTTTACAGCACATACTTTCATTAAGTTATTGTGGTAAAAAGTACTTCCATACGCCTGAGAGAGGTGTTTCTTGTATGAGGAAAATAAAAAAAGAGCTTCAAATAAGAACGTTTGGATTAAATAATTACCGCACTATTTTGAATGATATTTATTTTTCAGCTGAAATTTGCAATTATTTTCGTCTTTAGTCGTGTGCGGGAAGAGTGATAACTTTAATCAATCGAGTCTACAGTTGATCTTTCTAATCTTGTTTTCGTAATCTCATCTTCTGTTGAGCAAGACTACGCACGAAATAGGAAAACGGATTGTTTGTCGAGGTGTCAGCGAAGTCATTATTGAAGTTGAGAGGTCCCATTTAAGAATTTAATTGGAATTAAAAATTGTTGTACAAAGAATAATAATAATATGTATATGTAGGGAGGGTATTCCGTGTTCCACCACGTTGATTGTCTTAAACCAACTCAAGAATTTTTGGTTGTCTTCAACCAACAGATATAGTTGGCTGTCTTCAATCAACAACGTATAATTGTAGGTTGTTGAAGACAACCGGTGCAGTGAAACACCAAAGGCCTCACAGCTATTATCTATGGAGCACCGCGAAAGCCTACGCCAAAATAATGCATTGAGATATTGGTTCTGCTCAAAGAATGTCAGTGTGTTGACAATGGAGAAAGTAGTAGTAGTAGATTAAGGGGAGGTGACCGACAGCTGAGGTCATCTCCGCCATTAGGAATGAGTGGAAAGGGGGAAATGTAGAGATAAAACCCGGCGTCTGCATTATTCTACTCATATCGAAAGGCGCCAACGGGCATCCGAATTTTAACGTCCCATCCGTGTAGTAGTATTTAGGGAAGGCGACTGACAGCTAAGGTCATTTGCGCTATTAGGGATGGACAGGAAAGAATGAAGGATGGAGAGAAACCGGGCGTTGGAATTAGCCTATTCTTAACGAAAGGCGACAGGAGGTCCGAAGCTTAACGTCCCATCCGACGGACGGAGTACTAATTCATAGGGGTCGGGATACCACTGAAAAAAATCTGCTGCCTCCGAGATTCGAGCCCGGGCCATCTGGGTGGAAAGCCAGTGCGTTGGCCACCGCACTATCCCGATCCCCGTCCCATCCGACGAACGACGTATTCACTGCGAGTGGTCTCCACGAAGCATCTCAAGTAGGGATGGGGATACCAGTGAAAAAAATTTGCCATCTCCAGGATTCAAACCAGGACCCTTTGGGTGGGAAACCAGTACGTTAACCACCGATCCCAATGGAGAAAGTACTTTGGTTGCCTTTCAAAGGGAGTGGAGGAGGAGATAAGGTTTCGTATTTAATGTAGCAATGATTCAGATTCAAAGCCATCATAAAGATAAATTAGTTGATAAGGACCAATGATAAGGTCGATATGAGGAATCATTTTCCTCCGCAATCGGGGAAATAAAGTCCGATAAACATAACTTAGTACAAAGTGAACTTCTTGAATGTTTAAGCACTACCAATGATGAAGCATTAATCACTAGTTACCCTATTGACTGGTGATCTAGCACCCCTTATTACACGCTCTCGTAGAGTCTTGGAGGTTAAAATGTAGATAAACGTGCTGAATACCAAAGCATGCAATGACCAAAAAACAGAACTAGGAGTAATTGCTATTTTAATCAGTAGGGGAATTTATATGCAATTTACAACAAATAGCTGCAACTAGGAGAGGATGAATAACGCGGTTAGGAAATGAAATCGGGAGAAAGATGAAACTGGAATAGTTTAAGAAAGAGAAACGAGAAATGTAACTGGGGATCATAATAATGAACTCTAAATAATACGTACACCCTACTCACATGGCCGAAATACTAATACCTAAATTCTACTGTATCCAAGTTTTCTAGTATCTGCAAGGAGTGTATTTGAAGATCTGGGTGGTGCGGTAGCTAACGTACAAGCTACCCACCGAGAAGGCCCGGGTTCAAATCCTGGAGACAACAAATACTTTTCAGTGTTATCCCGATCCCTACTTGACGTGCTTTGTGGAGAGCACTTCGAGTAAGTACGAGGTCCGTCGGATGGAACGTTAACCTGCGGCGCCTTTCGACAAGAGTAGGCTAATGTCGACGACGGGTTTCTCTTCACCCTTCCTTTCCCATCCATCCCTAATGGCGCCAATGACCTTAGCTGCCGGCCGCCTTCTATAAAAACTACTATTACTTAAAAGAAAATTCCTCGCTTCAACAGGAAGTAAGTGTCGGTGATTTTGTTCTCGATTGTCTTCGAGGGCTCCTGTGTAAGTTATCCAATATATTCCTCAAAGATAACCTTCGATACGATTTCACCAAACCAAATTTGTTGCCATTTTTATTTAATAAATAACGTAAACCCGGTTGTCAATCCGAAAGGTCGGTTTGGTATAACGTATGATGGTAGAACTCACCCAATATTTTATTACTTCAATGAATGGTTGCAGTTAGGTACTAAAATATAGATATCTTTTTTATCTTTAATTTCTCGTTACCCATCTGTTTTTTGCTAAAATTTTGCATTTGCAAAGAGTAATGACACATGTCTTCGTTCTGGTTTTGCCATAAAAGGAAAGCTTAAACTCTTAATTAATATCGCATTTCTTTTACTCCAGTTCATTTTAGTGAGTAGGACTCCTTGTTGTCCAACATTTTGTAAAAAGGTACGAGTTTACAAAATATTTACAAAAGATGTCTACGGTGCATCCATTTTTCCTCCACGGTGCATATTTTTTTCGAAAGTGATGATATTACTAATTGCAGTGAGTGCATTTTAATTCAAGTCCTGCGTGCATCTCATGCGTACCAATCGAAAACAACAAAATGGCTGTCGAGTGAAATTCGCATGCATTTGGAAATTGGCGCAGTGTGTTTTTCTGTATTTGTTCGATAGTATACATTCGAGCGAGACTAGTCTCAAACCAAAGCAAGCTTCGAGGGTGATTGCAGTCGTCGTCGAGCGCCGTGAGTGTCCTCAGTACTGGTACATATACGGGTACTCATAAATTTATGCAAGCCGCCCCAAGGGCATGGTGGCGTCGTCCATATCGTTTGGCCTCGTGATGTCCATCACCGGAGTTTTCACCTGTGGAAGGTGATTTATTTCTTAAATTTGAGGTAGATCAAAATAGAAGTACCAATTAGCCTTACATGTGTGATTAGGTAAACCAATTTGTTCGAAATAGGGGTACGAATGAAATAATTGTAAGGAGTGGCGTTATTCGGCGTTGATTAAGTATCACCTGAACATCACACGCCGGGTGCTAGGTAACTTTCACATAGAGGCTTCATTTATGTTACTTGATGGAGGCTTATAGGATGATACGTAGAATTGAGGTGTGTTCATTTTAATCTACACAAAACCCCGAAAACCGCGGCGAGGGCGTGTGGCGGGGGTTGTTAGAACAATATCCGTAAAACGGAATGCAACCAGATGCAAAATAAAAAGCATACCAATCCACACCCACACATACAAATATATTCATGCAGTACCTATTGAAACTTGCACTTATGCAAATATATACTAGCAACTAACTACACACGAACATGCACCTTCGAATATACCAGATGTCTACGCAGCGTTTAATCTTTTTCTCGCTTGTAGTAATTCAAATATATTTACTATTTCTTTTATGACTTAGATTTATTAGCCATTATGATTCTTGATTGTCCGAGGAAAGAACGAATATTTATATCTATCCGTACTTGGGTTTATCTCCCTTATCTTAACGTTGTTGTCTAAATTACCTAAATATTGTGGGCCATTATAATTCCATTTGTGTCATACTTAAAGTCGTGTGTTCTGAACATTGCTAGAAGTCTATCTCTGTTGTAGAATACCTCTTAATTGGTCGCGAGGGAGTTTGGAGGTGGATTGTAAGGGCTTCCACCATTTATGCATAAACATATAATTATAAATAAACGTATGTCCATAGTATATCTCCACTGGGTATGCGAAAACACGTCCACGTAGATTACGAGGCACGTACATTTCCATCTACCTGATGCATTTATGAGTGTGCTGTGTGTGCATGCTATGAGTATAACGGATAAATTTGCTTTTTGAAATAAACATTTAAGGTTGCATAGGGATTTGATTTCGTTTTTACGGTCTACCGTGCGAGGGAAGGAAAATTACATGTATCTACCTGTCGATGATCATGTGTGCCTGCCCCTTTCTTAAAGAGATCTCTTATCCTCCCTTATTTTATCGTGGTATAGGAAGAGTTGGTGTGAGTTTCAGCCCAGTGGCTTCTCCACGCGGTTATTTGGGTGCAAATCCGAATGGTCGCTCACTCTCGGTCGTGGCCCTCTCGGAAAAAAGTCCAACGTCCTCGGCAGTGCGCCGATGGAAGAAGAGGTCAACTCTCGAGGAGCGGAATGTTTCTCTCTCCCTCTCTGTGGTTTCCGTGGTATGCTTGTCCTTCCAGTGCTTGGGGAGAGTTCGCCCCGGTGCTTATGAGAAGGGGCGTTGCGGAAGTATCTGGTCTTCCCCTCGCAAGGGGGGAGGAGTGCGGTCGGTCGTTGGTTTACGGGAGAAGGGTTCCGTCGTCCGCTCTCTCTCTCTCCTCCCCTCGGGGGGCGGTCGGAACCCCTCCCCATTCTCCTCTCTCGGAACTCGATTTGATTAATGGGGAAGGCCGGAGGGAAGGGCCCCGGCTCTCCCTCTCCCTGACAGGGGGCCAGTAAATCTTCCTCCTCTCACCCCTTCCCCACCTCCAGGACTATTTCGTCCTTCTGGGCCAGAGCGTGCTGCGGGCGAGGCGCGCAAGGATCCGAGCGGGGAGGATGGAGACCAGGGGATCTGTAAAGGGGCAGTTTTAAATTTGAAAGCGTCCTCTTCGCTCGTCCGCCATGTTCCCGGCCTCGCGTGAGATCCAGCGCGTACGACGTTTTGAGTTTTCAAAACTTTCTCCATTCTTTCTTGCGGTAGGCAAATTTCGGTCGTTTACGGGATCTCGCGTATTTGGTCTCAAGGCTCTGAAAAAAAGAGCCGTGTTTCACTGTATTCCTTCATGAACAACAACAGTACGTCTGCTCCCGTTTACTTGCAGTCACACGTTCAAATATTAATTTCGCATATTCTGTTCCCTAAACACTTTCAAAATTCCAGCGATAACTGTCTGCACCATAAAGAGGGTTTGCTTCTTCGGTTTTTCATATTTTACAGCGAGAATAAATTTAACTGATAACGTGTTTATTGTGTCTATCCTCGTCCTGTTAATGAATTTAAATCATGTCAGTTGGGAATGTGCTTAATGAAGCGTATCTATTCATTTGTACATATTACTGGCTGTTTTTTAAGGATATGGTTTTTTTAGAACAAGGAAATATAAAGTTAAAGGCATGGAGTGTGCGATGAGGGTATTAATTTGTTGTTAACTTCTTCACTGTGTCTAAATCTATTGACACGTTATCGAAGCTTATTCGAACTCGAAAATCACGATTCCCATAAATTGGTACTATAAACATTCTATTCGCCACGGAATATCATCCACGGTTAATCATCGTGGAGCCATTGGGCTGTGGGGCCATAAAACTCCCTTGTTTACATTTATCCAAAGTTATGGATAAAAACTTATGCTATGTATCCAATCACCGATTAAATTATTTCCTTCTACTTTCTTAGCAATCGGATTTATGCGAAAAAGGAGAAAATTCGCCTTTTTGACTTCAACTTTTGTTCGGGGGAGTACTTACACCTATTTGAACGCGGAAAAACTTATTTTCATTACATCAGTTATACATTTCGCTAAACCCGTAGTAAGATTTCAAACTTTACGAAACATGTTTCCACTATTTCGATGTTTGCGTTAAAATTCAGTGGCACATCTGGCCCATATGATTGAACATTAATCAATTGTAACAGTTATTTGGCAAGCCGTTTCTCTTACTAGAAATGTAGAATAATAGGTATGCGTTCAGTAAAATTTACTTAGATGAGGTCTTGCAGTTTTCAGCCATAAACAACATTTAGGAGATTGTCGGTCGCCACTCCGTATGGAATTGTGATATGTTTAATTTTATCACTTTGTAATAGTTCACAAATGGAATTACTAATCCCATTTCATTTGTACTTTTTCCTATTCTACCAGTTTCATCTCACTTAATTTTAAAAAAATTTACTCCTCGTGTAAGTGTAAAGCCGCAAGGGCGTGTGGCGGGGGGTGTTAGGATACCACCCGTAATTAAGAGAGAAACCACATGGAAAAAAAGCAGAAATTTATACAATCCACGAACGAAACATGGCATACATTCGTGCAAAAACCCTTAAAACCCACACACATGCAAACACAAACTGCCAGCTAACATACAGATGCACCTGCATAATACCTGTTGTGTTTGCAATGTTTATTTTGCCCCAACTTGTAAATTAAATGTTTTATTTCTAAAGTGACTTCGGTTTCGTACTATTATGACTCCTTAACATTAAGGAGTTGGGTGTATTGCATTGTTGAATGTATTACTACGCGGTATATGAAAGGAGGGTTACTCAACCAAGTAGGCAAGTCTTGTTCGCGGCTGCTACGTGAAATAGCTGCTCTGAATTGAGCTTGCGACGTGTTGTTTGAACTACCTTACCGTCTTCCAACCCTTGCCCGAATAAGAGGGAAAGCCTTGAAAGCTTAGTATCCCTTCCGATTCCCCACTCCGCACAAACACGTATTCTGAGCAGCTCTCCGACCCCACCCTCCCCCCCTCCCCCACCTCCCCCCGCCAGATACCAATGCGGATAGGGGGAAGGGGAGGGGTGAGTGTGGTCGGCGGGCGGGGTGGTTGTTGAGGGCGTGGCGTGAAGAGGGGGGGCGAGGGGGGGGCGTGTACCCTCCTCCCCGCATGACGTATCAGTGGGCCAACTGGGCAGAGTGGGGAGGGTCGTCCCGGGGGGGAGGAGGGACCGAGGGGGTGGGAGAGAGGGAGGAGGAGGGTTCCTTCACGAAGGATTGGGGGAAGGACGGCACAGGAAGGGGGGTGGCAAAGGGGCTCACTTTTTGGGGGAGGAGTGCGGGAAGAGGAGGTCTCAGGGGGGTGGGGTGACTTTTGCAAAACTCCATTCTCCCAATGATCCCCCTCATCCATCCCCCGCACCGGCCACGAACCAATCACTTCGACGCACACCGGCGGGGAAATAGTCCCTTCCCATCTTACCTGACCCTCATTTGAGTTACCTGCCGGAGGTAACTTTAGTTCTGGTCAGGGTGGTGGTCCCGACTTCATTGCCGAGCCGAGAGACACACTCATTGTCGGCTCTAAATGGGGCAACAACAACCTATGCGTGAGAGGGTGTGTAGCCATCATCCTGCCATTCAATACTCGACTTTGTATTTGAATTGATAACTAAATGCCATTAAGACTGTAAGTTTCAGTGCAAAAAGGAAGGCTGAAAACTTAGTTTTCCGACTAGAGGCACATAAAAGTGGTTGGTATGGGAGTTCTCACGTATTTGCGTAACGATTTGACAGAAAAATGTAATGTAGGTTTATCGGGACTAAGCAATTGCGCGTCTGCTGAATATTGTAGAATCGGATGAAGTTTTCTCGGGTCTTCCACCGGGTCAGGGGTTCCATGTTGGCCGACGTTTCGATGCCCGACTCGTGCATCGTCCTCAGGGTTGATGATCATCATCAACCCTGAGGACGATGCACGAGTCGGGCATCGAAACGTCGGCCAACATGAACCCCTGACCCGGTGGAAGACCCGAGAAAACTTCATCCAGCAAATACGCCGGGAAAGCACCAGATCTTACTATTGTAGAATCGGTTGGTTTGGATGACTAGAAGTATGAGAGGTTCTTAACTCTAACAATGGGTTAAATTAAATTTAAAAATGCGTGAGTTAAATTAAGTTAAAATAAATACTGTGGAAAAACTTAACATGGAACTTTGTAGTTACGTGATTCCAAAAATGCCGTGGTTTCTCGAAGAAGGTTAAATGAAGATAAGGGAATTTTCATGCGTGGCAATGGGGAGATTGATGAACTGGACGGCGACGTAGTATAAGAGAGAAGTACAAGATGTGTTAGAAAGAAGAAGTAAGATTATTCAATCAGGTATAAGGGTTGGATGTAGTAAATGCTAAGAGGTACTATGATTTTGAAAGCTGTAATACCTGAAATAAAATTAGGTAAGCGGAAGTGTAGGGGGAAATAAATTAGCATCTGTGCGTTGGTTGTTCGTACGAAAATCTCTAGAAACAAAGCACAGGGCGAAAGCGACCGTCAGTTAATTACTTAAGGTAATTTTCGATGTTCTTTTATCGCTACGTAATTTATGAATCCATAGAATATGAATCTTTCTCTTCTTACTCCATTATCGGCGATAGCATTAATATCAATCTGGCAAATTTTTATGCTGATAAAGAGGAATAATCTTAAATCCATAGTTTCAGCCTCAACTTTGTGGAAGTTCATTTTGATAAATGCCTAATAAAATGCATAATAAATAAATTCATTTAAATAAATAAAATTTAAAAAATAAAGTGGTGGATTGAAACAAAGTTTTTATTTGGCATTTATAGGAATAATCTTATTTTGGTTTTATGAGGCGTTTATTACTGCGCTATAAATATCCGTTCACTTAGGTATTTCTGCTAGAAAATTACCCGAACTCTGAAGAATTATTTTTAGTGGAATTAGAATAAAATATTGAAATGAATCAAAAAATTTTAAACCCTTATTTGATTATGTTAAATATATCTGAGAAAAGTAATAATAAAATTTCACGGAAAATTTTTAATGGGTTCTTGGTAAGAAATGAAATGTAACGTAATGAAATAGTAGCTTCGATGGCCTTACGTCTTTGAACGTCAATATTGTCAAATTCAACGGTAACTTTTTGAGAAAGTTCAAGAATAACTTCTCTAACAGAAAGTTCATTGAGCGAGGAAGTCCGAGTCTCAGTATGGTTGGCGTTTTGAGTGGCAGTGATCGATGTTCATTTACGTCCTCGCGATACTCTGCAAGCTGGTAAGGGATGATGCACGGCTGGAGGTGCAACATGAGCCTTAAAGGAAGAATTATGATCACGAACCGTATAAGAAAGAATGGTGTTAGAATAAAACTCTGTTACCCAAGAAAAATTTACATGTTAATTTCGTAATGAAAAGACCGTTACCACTAGAAGGAAGATCATGAAAACCATGAAAAAATGAACAATCTCCATTGATATGTATGGTATGATAAGAAAGTAAGAAACTAGCATCATGTTCTTAAGAAAAAAGAGAAAATATAGGGGCATAATTCATCCTCCAGCGGAAATATCCCGCGGTGAGATTTTCGTGTTGGCTGCTCTTCTCGCCAGTCGAGCTCCCTTCCATCTTGTAAATCGCATCCTTCCGACGGGACGGTGACGGCGGTGTGTGCACCACGGAGTGGTCGGTCGCCTCTGCATCATTATCAAAGAGCACGGACCCCGCCGTCCCAACAAACCAGTCGGACTGGTCCACCTCTCTTGCTTCATCGTCCGTCGCCCCATCCCCGTCCACGCGCTTGCGAGCATTGGTACCTACTTACCCTCTACCGATCCCCTTCGCCTCCGTGCTCGGTCCTGTCCACCACGCGACCGCTCTTGTTTACGAGACTCGTCCATTGCGATCCCCCCAACAGCTTCCTCTCCTCGCCCCGAGCCGTCCGTCCCCCTATGTCAACATGTTCCTTGACGACACCTCTGCAGGATTCTAGCCAATTACCATCCACTTCCACAATCCGTCGATTAGTAACTGCAATCCTCCACTTGTCTTTCTTATTTTTTTTCGATGAACAATTGTTATGAACGGATAATAACGCCACATTTATTGTTAGATGGTCTGGGTGGGAAGCCACTGGATGAAGTGTTGGATAAGTACATACAACTGTGCATTTAGTTCAAGTTTAAGGTCTACTAGTTAGGAAGAATTTTAGTTCCTTATTATATTGCTTGGCGAGACTAGAATGGGTTGAAAACCTTTCCGACTATCGAATAGGTCGGTAATAGGAATCAGGTTTTCCTAGGACAGCGCGTGAAAACAACAGTAGGAAACATCACGTACGACAGTTCCAACTTCCCGAAAAAAAATATACGGAAGCCCAGTAGTACTTTTCGGAAAGGCGACCGACAGCTGTGGTCATTTGCACCATTATGGAAGGACAGGAAAAGATAAAGGGTGGAGAGCGACGTCGGTATCCGCCTACACTTAACGAAAGGCGCCAAGGGGTCTGCAGCTTAACGTCCCATCCGACGGACGGCGTACTCACTCAAAGTGCTCTCCACAAAGTACCTCAAGTAGAGATCGGGATACCACTGAAAAATATCTGCTGCCTATAGGATTCAAACCAGTACGTTACCCACCGTTAGAGAAGCCGGTACATTAACTACCGAACCATTCAGATAACCAACGGAAACCCAATTTTTATTAGAAGTTAATCTACCGGTCGGGGTAGGTTTTGGATGGACACAACTACCAAATAAAAATGCTGTGACTCTTAACAAAAGACAATCCATCAACGTACTCTACATCAAACCCTTCTTCATCTCTCTGTACTTCCTTCCTCCCTTCATCCCGTCCAACATCTCTATCCTGTTCCTGCCCTTTAGTTTGTTAGTTAAATTCTTTCGTCAAGTCATGACGGCTCAATATTGAAAATTTAGGCTCATGTGGAAACAGTCATGAGTAATTTCCATGTTTTCACGTATATTAGGCAAAATCTTAGTATTCTTTGATTTTTGGATTTGAAAATTTATCGCTGTATATTTCTTTGAGGAAACTTGCTTCTAGTTCTCTGGTTAAGATAACGCATACATAAAATGTGGTTTTTTAACTCAGAGAAAAGGTTGCGACTGTCTCTCACGCCTTTGTTTGTGGATATAATAAGGAGGCATGAACTCGTGTTCATGATACGAAAAAACCATTAGCACAGTTATCAACCGGAAGGTTTGTTTGAGAGGTGACGGTAAGAGGTATATTAAGCCAAACGGCGTGCGGAATTCACACATCAGGAGGGGAGCAGGGCATCTCCTTGTGCCGGCTATGGTTTTCCAGAAAGTCTTGGCACTCGAAAAATCACACAGTACGGTTGTATCTGTGGGTGCCCAGAGAGGCGTGCCCGGGAATGGAACCCGAGTCCTTTGGTCAGTAGCATAACGCTGTACACGAGACCTACAACTTCCCATTGTCATGAGATAACAGCTTTTAAAAATCTCATGCTAATAAGGTAAACGAAAACGCCAATGGTATAGTTTTTATGGTATGCTCGTCATAGTGTATCTTACTGTGGTAGCTAATGATTACTGAAACTTTTTCGCGAGATAACGTTCGCCGCACCGTCGAGCAACGAGATTCGACCCTCGCAACGGGAATGTTGTGGAGTGAGCTTCTTCCGTATCAATGATTCAGGGCGAAGTTCTTCTTCCCCCCTTTTAATACCTAGCAGTCAGGTGTCCAGGGATTCGCAATTCAGACGGTACCCCATTCGTTTCGCCAGTGCGTCAACCCTTCGCGTCCTTTGAAATCCAGACGAATGTGGGGGAGTCCTTTTGATTCCTCTCCCGTCCTTCTCCACCCATACGTCTCTTTCTCTCTCCGACTCCCTCCGCCTTCCCTCGCCTTATTATTAAGCGTCCCCTTCTCTTCCCCACCCTTCCCTCTTCCTACCCTTCCCACCTGTTGAGTCAGGCGCTCAGCATCTCTCTTCGGGGTGGGGGTGCGAACGAAGGGAGATTGAAATCGGAGCGTTGCGGGGTAGGGGTTAGAGAGGTTCTCGTGCGACGATCTTCCGAAGCGTTCGCTATCCCCCCCGCACCCCATACTCGCCGGCCTCTCGATGGACCACTGCCAATGCGTTCTACCCTAGTGCAATTTTTCTTCATCCGTTTCGAGCTCATGAGAATTAAATTCATATTCGGTTGGATAGGCGACGTTGGAGCTAAGTATACCGAAATCCACATGCAGGGAGAAATTCACGAGTACAGAGGGCGATCTGCTCCCTCCCTTGTGACACCTGTGGTTTGTGGAACATTTCGATACCCGCACGGACGTTCTATCGAGAGTCGAACACTCTACCCGCATCCTATCACACAGCATTCCTCCTGGTCACGTCGTGAATAAAAGAATGTGTACGAACTAATCGGAGTTCCGCTAAAGGAAAATAGTTATTTAACTGCAAGTATGCATTATAATTCGTCGTACTTATCATGGCCGTTGATTGGAGTATTTCTGCGCTTTTCCCAATTTTTCTTTTTTCCTTGTGATTTCTGGGGTCATGCATGTTGCCGACTGAATTTCGAGTGCTAGAACGTTAATCAGTCTCTCACAAATGCATCCGAATAGACAGTGATGTTTGATGATATTGACTCGTTGGGTTGAATCGGGGGACGTGGTAGTCGAGTGCATAGATCGCTGTGCGATTAGCTGGAGGCCCCAGGTTCGGTTCAAGGTGACCGTTCAGGCACTCTCACTTTCCACCCAGGCTCTGTAGTAGTTTAAGTGCCACATCTTCTTGGAAAAGTGCCGGTAGCACAGGTAAAGGTACCGGCCCCCTATCCCGATTTGTGAATTTCACATAACTTTGTGTTTATTACTAGGTGAGATCTACCCTGAGCTATCCAACTAAACCTCTGATTGATCTGGCTGTGGTTTACTTTGAATCAAACTTCTTTTTATTTACAATGGAATGTTGATAAACCGAGATTTCATGTTTTCTATCATTATTAGGTATTTTACCAGTTAAGGTAGGTTTTTGGATGGACACAACTATCAAATAAGTATTTTGTAACTCCAAACAAAACCCAATCCAGCAACCTACTCTACATCAGATCCCTCTTCATCTATGCGTACTTCTTTCCTCCCTTCATCCCGTCCAACATCCCTATACTGTTCCTGCCCTTCCCTCGTTTGCCTAACATTCTCCCCTCTATTACCTTCTTCAACATCCCGCTGCCGCTCAATACGCCTTTCATGCATTTTTCCTGCCTCCATATGACATCTCACGGCAAACCCCTCTCCTCACCCACCATTCCTAGTACTTCCTCATTTATAATTCGTTGTCTCGGGCGTGACTTCATGGAATCGACTTAACATAATGAAAAGAGAAACTTTATAATTCCACATAGTTTATTAGACGGAGACCTAGGTTCACCTGATGATGACGTGCCACGTCGAAACCTAGGTCTCCGTCTAAACTTCCTCATTTGTTTTCCTTTCGGTCCATTTCATCTTCTCCATTCTTCTCCACACCCACATTTCAAAAGCCTCCAATCTACGTCTGTTCTCCTGCTTCAGCGACCACGTTTCCGCGCCGCACGTTCCATATCAGAGTTTTTACGAGTCTTGTCTTAACATCTCTACTCAACGTCCCCGTCATCAACTCCCTCCTCCTTGAGAAAGCCTCTTTGCCTAGCGCAATTATTCTCCTTACGCCCCTACTACTTTGACCGTGTTGGTCCAGAACACTTCCGAGATACGTGAACTGTTCTACCTGCTCAAAATTTTTCCCTCCTATTTTAATGTTTAACTTAGCCTTTTTTTCCTGTAAAATCGCAAAACCTTTGTTTTTGTTTTCTATTAGCGACTTAGAATTCACAACATTCTCTCGCTCTATCCGGTAATATTTCCCCCGAAAGTGTTCCCTTATGCTTATGCACCTTCCCTTCTAGAAGGAAAATACCTCCAGTTAGTGTAGTCAGTCAATCTCACCATTCCTCGGAACGATGCGGGATAGGGAGGACCTTGTTACGCTCGGAATTCAAATATGACATACTTTAACTGTCAGTGAAACATCCAGGGCGACTATCTCTCTTATAGTAAAGAGAAGGCTATTCTTGCACTATCCATAAGACGCACGCGAACTCATAGAAATGGTGATTTAATTGAAAAAAATACGACATAATACTAAAATACTGGTTTTATAAGTCGAGATTTAGTTTACGTACATTATATTTGAAATGGCCCGGAAAGTGCATTCAATCCAATGAGGAATTTTAAAATAAGGTAAGCTTTTCGTTTTGAAAATAATTCAATCCGAATATCTGTTATTTTACATATAAAAACCAAGAACACAGTCATCAACCCTATGGTCGGTTTAGTAGGTGATGATAGAGTTAACCCAGTAATAAGCCCTACAGCGTGTGAAATTCACACATAAGGGAAGGGGGGGCAGTTACTTTCCCTGTGTCGTATGGTTTCCCAGGAATATCTGGTACCCAAAAAATCACATAGTTTTGGTGGAGCTGCCGGTGCCCAGAGTGACTTGCCAGGGAATCGAATCCGGGCCCTCTGGTCAGTAGTTCAACGCTCTATACCCCCTGGACTACCGCGACCCTCGTTATTTTAGATGCAAAAAAATAAAGCAATAGGTTAGGTATGTCTCGTTTGAAGTGATCTGTAATTACATATTAAATACCTTTCCTCGATTGTCGTCAACTCTGGTGTTTTGATTCAATTTCTATTCACACGCATATGGTGAACGATCTATTTTTATTAGATAGGTATTGGAATATCGTCTTATAGTCCGTGGTTTTTATAGAAATGAATTAGTACACTTTTAAAATTTTCCTGATCTCAGAAATCATATTTTCTAATAACCGGTTCATTACCTGACATTTGAACTCTTCTTTTTTTTCTTAATTCCTTATGGATACCGATTTACTAGATACAACCTTGTATGAAAAAAAAGTAGTAAAATCTGAGACAGTAGCGCTACACCATCCAAACTCAACCACTTCCTGCCAATCGAATTTGTGGTAGATCGCGGGGTGTTTGAATGGAAGTAGGTGTAGTTCTACAAGTAGATTGCACAGAAACCAATCGTGTGGTTTTACATACGACATTGAAGATATAATTCAACCTACAATCACGTCGTTAGGGCTGTCATTAGTCACAAAATAAGAAAGATGGACTTCTGTACGGATAGATTCAAGCATCAAGATCGGGATGGCGCGAAGGCTAACGTACAGGCAACGTATAACGCTTCCCACCGAGAAGACCAGGGTTCACTTCCTGGAGGCAACAAATATTTTTCAGTATCCCTACTTCCAGATCCCTACTTGAAGTGCTTTGTGGAGAGCCTTTTGAATGAGTATGACGTCCGTCGGATGGGACGTTAAAACTGCGGACCCCTTGGCACCTTTCGACAAAAGTAGGCTTACGCCGACGCCGGGTTTCTCTCCACTCTTCCCTTCACACACATCCCTAATGGCACAAATGACTTTAGCGGTCGGTCGCCTCCCCAATAAAACTAAGATTCAAGCATTTCTTTCACCTGCGCACTATTCTCGGCAACAGCATAAGGGGCAATTACTAAGATTGAAACGGAAAAACACTGGCGTTGATATTTAAGAATATGATAATTACATTCCCCATGGACTCACTTCATGTCTGGCATCCCCGCCCCGCCTAGAGTCTCTAGATAAGGGTTTTTGTGAATTGGCGATCCTGGATGAATAAAATGCTACCTGGAAATTATTGAATTGCATAATGCAATGCAATAATTGCATAATGTAATAATGCAATTTGAAACTCGTCGAGCGGTTCCTTGTCCTAAGTTTTTTTAATTCGGAAAGAGGAGTCTGAAGACTCGTTATTTCCGAACATTTATCAGTTGTGATAGCTTGCGCTATCAGTGTGTGTATTTCCATGCTTCCCGATTTGGCATTTCCTCATATATACACCCCGTTTTCACGCCTACATCAGGGCCAGGAGGAAACAGAAAACGACGAGCTCCTTTGTTCCGTGTCTTGAAGAGAGATGAACAAAAGACAGAGCGAGCATTGGTCTGGCGATTTATATCCAGATTGACTCCGCAATGTCCGTGAACGCAAAATGATTGACATTTAGCTGAAACGTATTCGCGGCAGTAAGAATTCAAATGATGTTACTTATGAGAAGAATTGAGTTACGTTGTGTGACTGGATATAAGTTATTACCACTGCATCCTTTGTAAATATCGTAATTGATAAGTATCAATTTAGATTTTATGAATTTTTCAACACCTAACACAAGCAATCTTGTGGTGCTTCATTGTTGTCTTGCGAATTACTCATTGTGATGGCAAATCACACATGTGAAGTCGATCCCTCTTGTGTACGATCTTCCCGTTTTCTAGGCTATTACTGTGGTGTTGTGTGACTACAGTTTTATGCGAGTTTAATTTATATATATTTTCGTAGAACTGGAAGAGAGACTTCTGAATGTGATGCAAGTACTCCTCCATTAGGGTTCAATCTCCCATCCTCACCCTTCATGTGACATTGGCATTTCGACATACATGCTCTTACTAAAACCTAATGCTATCTGTTATAATGGGAGATATCGGGAGGAGGAGGTAACGGCACTTAGTGCATGGTGTATGTTTAATATTTTTCTAAAAGTTTTTAACTAAAAGTTTCTTTATTCGAAATTCCATGGAGTATTCATTGATGATATAATTGAATAATATGAAATTCTTAAGAGTTGAAACATTTTCTTTCTTTCGACATCTTTTAGCCAACCCAAGCATCCCCATCTGTCTTCAATCCACTATGAGCAGCTATGTGGATTTAGAAAGAAATAAGCACTTTGTGACTTCCACACTTTTAATATAAAACGACCGGTATAGGTACCTGATGATGGCATAGCAGCCGAAACCGGTCGTTTTATATTAAAAGTGTGGAAGTCACAAAGTGCTTATTTCTTTCTAAATATGACGTCCTTCCACCAAACAAAAGATTCTACCTTCGATTTAAGCTATGTGGATATTCAAACAAACATTTGTCGAATATCCACGTATTCTACCGCGGTCACCGCGGGTTTCTCTAGAGATGTCTGTACTATTAATTTGAAACCCATTTTAAAAAACAGTTTGCAAGACTGATTTAGAGAATTAGTGTTATCTTTTTCAGGCTCAGCGTTAAACGTTGGATACGGTAAATGCATAGCATCTGCATCTACATCTACATAATACCCCGCAAGCCGCCGCAAGGGCGTGTGGCGGGGGGTGTTAGGCCACCACCCAAAAAAAAGGAAAAAAGAAACACCGCATTCAAAACCAAAACACACATGCAAACCCCAATCCACAACAGTGCACACATTCATTGCAACACCCCATCATTTGACGCGCATGCAACCACACATCTACCTATCCTCACTCCAAAAGCATGCAAGTACATACGCTTACCTACAACAAATAATTCCACCCTAGGATGCAGCAAGAAACCTATCACGAACGAGCATCTTCAGTGGGATCATACGAACACTCAGGGGATGTCGTTAGTAAAATTTGTTGTCTCCCGCGTAACTTTATAGAATTTACACAACGTATTGAAATGAAATAAGTAACTTAGTAATGCCACGCACTTATTTAGAGCACGACCTAGGTTTCGACGTTGGACGGCATATGACGTCCAACGTCGAAACCTAGGTCGTGCTCTAAATAAAGTGTGCGTGGAATTTCAAAGTTACTCATTTCAATACATCGTCAGTAGCTGTTAATTCATGTGGTGGACACCTCGAATTCGATTCATTTATCGAAATCAATATTTGGCGGTTGTTTGTAGAGGTTTTCGTAAGCCGGAAATTGAATTCCTTGCTCTTGGTTCGTTCCTCGTGATGGTCCTTCGGGAGGAATGCTCCCCGTGGATCGGTTTTCTCTGTGGAGGGGGAGGGGAGGGTGGCCGCTGGCGCTTGTCAAAGGAGGCGGCGGGCGGGGGACCGCTGCTCGGATCGATGCGGTGGCGTGGCGGTGATTGGAGGAGGGCCATGGAGTGGGGTGGCGGATCATCGGGAGTGGAGGGCGAGTAGAATGAGAGGGGGGAGGAGGGTGGAAACTGGAGATGATGATTAATTTATTGGGCTTCCTATCCGTCCGTGGGACCGTTTCCGATCACGCGGATCAAGAGGGAGGGCTGGTAACGGTCATTTGCTGCAACTTTGTATGAGAGAAGTAAAGAAGAACAGTGGGTATGATTATGACTACCTACCTGCCAGAATATTAGGTGCCGTAAATAACTTTTGCTACCCTACGTTAAGTAAACCCTGTGAGAATTCATCTTCCCTGGTTGCAAATTATAGCATTTTGTTGATGGGTGCAATAATAATAAAAAATAAATAAGGATGATGACATCATGCTGTTATTGCTCTAATATTGTAGTCAGAGCTTGCGAATAATTCAATAATAATAATGACAAGGTGATTATGCGTTAATGCAATTAATATATACCTGTACCACGATTTAAAGTTTTTCCTTCTTTTTATATTTTGCAAGAAAATATTTGTTCAATTTGGATTTTGGATTTGAATATTGCAAAGGTCATTGTGAAGAAAAACGGTCCCCTTTTGCTGAAGAACATTTAAATATATATATTACGTAGTTATTGACTTTTCCATCGATTTACGTGGTCGACCTTTAATCCCTCCATTTTTAGCTCTTCTTTTTCTAACAACATTGGGCGATAAATGCATGAATACATGCAAAAATTATGATGAGTAGAGTAAAATTCGAACGTGCCCTCGATCTCAGAGTACTCTTATGACCTACATAAATATTTCAGTTGATAAGTATGCAAGAACTGTATCAGTGAACTGGATAAATTCCCTAAAAATATTCCTTTCTCCATATTATAGGCCAAAACGGTAATTATAGGTATTTGTGAAAACATTATCATTTATGATGCGAATGCGTTACCATCTTTTACCAATCGTAAGAATGCTGCTGAAGGTAAACGAAGTATATCGTGTAAACTCTCTGAACACTTACCGTTCAGAAATTCGATCAGGGAGGCCGTAGAGTAGAGGCCGACTAACTTTTGTGATCTTTTTGCAGTATAAAAATTACTTTCGATTTTGTTTCAGTCCACCAGGCATTCATGCACCCTACCATGTCCTTCATTAAAAAAATCGAATTGACGCGTGCTACTTAATGTTTATTTCATGCTATTCTTAGCTTAGTTTTGTTTTCAATTCCTTCTATGACATAGTGCATTACGGTACTCGGGAAATATTGTTCCTTTGTAGATATTCATAACATTTTCCCTGAAGCCTTCAGGTTTTGTTCTTATACGCTTCACTTTGATCGTTCTTCTTCAATATAAAATTTGCGGCTTGGTGGTCTAATTGTTAGAACATTGGATTAGTAACTTAAGGAGCCGGGATCAAATCCTTGTGACGTCACTGATTATCCTCATCATTGTCCAACTTGGGTAACTTTTCAGGTGTCAGCTTTGCCTGAATAACTGTAGAGAGCACAGAGTGAAAGGGGTTGACTTCACCACTTTGAATTTCACGGGGTTGGGCTTATGCAAGCATGTTAACTCTGCTCTATAACCTGTTAATGTGTAATTAAAATGTAATTGAAACATAACTTGTGTTAAAATTACATTTTTGTTGAGAAACTTAAGTAATTAATTATCTTTTCAGTTAAGGGTAAGTAAGGATACGTTTAGGTTTTTCGGTCTATGAGCTACTCAAACCAAAAAGGATGTTTTCAAACTTATTATTAGACTTGACTGGTACGTCATCTTCTTAGATTTTTCCTTAAATTAATTTCCACAAAAAATGAGCTCATTTCCCACCACCCTATTTGAACGATCTTTCCCAGCGTCTGTGGTTCTCTTGTTTCTCCCCAGTCTGTCGAATATCGCGGACCAGTCTCCGGACCCCATTGTCGTCTCCTCCGATATCATCCTCTCAGTTTGCGACCTCCCTCCTCCCCACACGGGCCGCAACTCGATCGCTTGTAACGGATCGGTGTATCGAGGTGGAAGGCCCCAGCCACGCTGATCCCCGGCGAAAGGAGACCCCTCTCCGCCTCCCTCTATTCTCCTACCCCCTTAAGTGAGGGATAATTCCTCCAGCGTTGGGGGAGGTAGGTAGTGCGGGCGGAACACTCCTCGCTCGGGGAGACGAATGTGAAAATGAGATTGCGGTAATTTCGCGACCCTTCCTGCATGCATGCATACACGTGGGCAACCCTCGCGCCCCAACCCTGCTGACAGCCCTGTCCCCAGCCGACCCCCTCCTGAGGCCACGGAGGGGTGAGTTTTGGGAGCGATAGAAAGGGAGGGGTTTCAACCGTCTCATGACGCCTGTCCTTCGTCTTCCATTCCTCCTCCTCCTTCCTCACCCCCGCTCCATCCTGGAGGTAGGGAGGCAGAGGGATGAAGGGGACTGGGGATGGAGCGGTACGGAGGGGGTGAACGCGTGGGAGGGGATCAATAAAGGCAGTCGTGGAGCGGGCGGGGACGGAAGGAGTCGGCGGGGGAGGGGAGGACGCAGGGATGGGAGGAGAACAGTATCTTTTTTTTTCGGGTTTTTTGGTTTTGTTGCTTTCCCAGCCCAAGGGCTGGGGGGGGGGGGCGATTAAAAATGGCAGGGAAGTCACGCGTCGTGAAGGCCGGGCGTCTAACTGACGGCGACACTTTGCGGTGAGTCGTCTCATGGATTTGTACCCCGCGGCGGAGACGGGCGTCGTGGCGATCGATGTATGGGACACGTCAATGCGAAAAATGTTAGGCTTTCCGACGAGGAAATGTCAGGGGAAGTGTGTGAAGATCGCCTAGGTTTCAGGGATTTTCGGAGAGTCGGCTTGGGGGCACGGGAAAGTGAAGCCAACGTGAACTACTGTGGGTAAGGGAAATAGCCATGCAATCCCCGGCCCTACCCTACTGCCCTACCCCACGGTACCCGGCAATCGAGTAGCTAATGATGGCGATGTATTTTTCGAGGCCCAGATCTCGGATCGTATCATTAAAAGACGAAAGGAAATCAAGATATTAACAATGCATAGAAATGTTGTAGAATAGAGTAATCATTAGTTGAGCGCACTTTAACGCTCTCCTTCAATTACTCCTCCACTCACAAAGCCAGGATGTATTGTAGTTCCATACACATTTCATTCGGTATTCAGCGTTTTGCCTCAATTGGTACATTCGTCCCCAAATGAAGAGGTTGACAACCACTGGAGCATGGCTGTGATTTCATGACGGATCAAAAGATCTCTGCACTACTCGACTGATATGACCACCACAATGCAATTAGCATCGCAAGTGCGGTTTCATGCTCAATCACGTCTGCCCAACATTCTTCCCAAAGCGTAAAAACGGAGACTCTTGAAATATCTCCTTGTAAATAAATTGAATGGGGTTTTCCGAACCGAAATAAGATTTAACTTTAACCCCAGTAGCAATGCCTACAGTAGGGGAAATTACTTTTACATTATGTCATATATAGTTATTTGGGAGTGCGTAGTATTCCTACAACAGACTCAGAAAAACTGTAGGAATTTTAAATTGAAGCTTTTATTGTTCTACGGATTTTTATCAATGAATGGGAGGAAAAATTTACCCTCCACGTTGCATTTTTTATAAGTTCCAAAGCAAAGGATCATTATGTTTTTTTTCAAAATAACTCAAATTCATCATTTCTCTCTTGTGAGCTTAACGGATGTTGATTTTTCTACTGTGTATCTCTTAGAAGGAAATTTTTCGCCTATTTTCATTATCGCAGAAGAAATAATATATGTTTGGAAATGATACAGTGCATACACTTTTCAAAAAATATGCTAAATAATATTCTTAAAAAATTAACTTTAAAAAATTAAATATTATCTTTGGTTTCTACAGAAATTTTCTGTAGAAAGCAAAGATAATATTTAATTTTTTAAGTTAAACATGGATTTCTACAAAGTTAAGGCCTCAACCATTCAGTGCATTAAATAATATTCTTTCAAAACATTCCATTGACACGAGATCAACCAGCACAATCATACTGTGGTGGATCTAAGTGGATTTAACTTTGTCACAAAGTGATTTCTAGCGCTGAAAACACGCCGATAAAAATGTACTTATTTCTTATTAAACGATTTATTTACCAGTGATCCTTGACATTTTGAAGTGCTGGAGGAGATAAGTAATTGGAGTCGATATCCACTACTTTTTCTGTTATCTTCTAAGTTTGGCGCAAATTGGTTTGTTAAGGCGTTATTAATTTCTGCTTGATCCTTGAAGCATAACATATGGATTAACCAAGCACTTTTGCAGTAAGGTAGAAGTTCTTTCCTACTATAACTTTCCATTTTTGGAAATCGCGTGAGCATTAATACCACACATGGTCCAAATTTGCAAATTATGATCTAGAATAATCAACCCTAATATCTATAAATGCTTTTGTGTAAATTAAGTAAATCGTAATTGTGCATGGTGCTGGAGTGAATTGGTTTCTCTGTTACATATAATGCACTGTTTTTGTTCGTTTATAAAATTCTCTTTATTCAATACATTTTGAGAACGCTCGTTTTCCGTATGTCGGCCACTTGCGCTCTACAATCGTGAATGAGGTTTTTGTTTGGGATAAACATTGCGAAATTTAAAAAAAAACTACCCTAAATAACCAAAGTAAACAGCCGTAAAATGGATGAGGTTACCTATTGATTGCTACGTACCATACAGTGTGCGCGTGTGAAATTCACATATCAGGGTAGGGGGCATCATTTTCTTTACCGTTGAATTTTCCTTAACCAATGTTGTATTCCATAATGAACTGGCACCCGAAAAATCGTAACTTGGACAAAGTTGGGCGTGTCCATATTTATTATTAGGATATTTAACGCAGGACCATCAAAGAGTAGCCGGACGCCCTACCCACTGGGCTACCACGTCCCAAAGGAACCAAAACTATCTGATTACTTTTTCGATCGTTAGGTACGATCAACAGTAGTAGATAGCAGTAGATCAGACCACAAAGATAAAATAAGGGAGGTAGATTCGAATACAGATAGATTCAAATACTCATTCTTCCCCAGAACAATCAGAAATCATAATAGTAAGAATCCGAAGTCCATTTAGAAATATTAAAAACATTTAAGTTACAAGTCGGAACAAAATTAAAAATTCAAAGATTGTGCGTGTGTATGTTTGTTGGTAGTTTGTGGGTTTGTATGTGTGTGAAAGGGTTGGGGCGAAAGGTTTCTTGCATGAATGTTTACAATGTTTGGTTTGTGGGCTATAAATTTGTGGCTTCTGCATGAGGTTTTATTTTCTAATTAACGGGTGGTGCCCTAACACCCCTCGCCACACGCACGTGCGGCGCGGCGGCTTGCGGGGTATTGAGTAGATGTAGATGAACTGTCATATATTGATCGAAATCCAGAGCGGTTTTTCATGAATCTAGATTGTTAGCTATTGATTGTAAGTGATACTAAAAAAAATTAAGTGATGAGTGGAATTTTGGAGATATCCAGTCCCGCGATGCTGTTCGCAGACATCTTATTCTTCTTTCTTGCTAATCTAAGAAGAATGGCATACCTGTCCTTGAAGTAGTCTGAATCCGTGGAATTTTTCTAGGAGGAAAACTGCTCAATATTGGTGGTCAATGACATGTGCTGATTTAAGAAAGCATTAACTTGCGAAGGTAGTTACGCAGTGAAGGAAGGGTGGGTTTCATTCCAATCGTTTATTGAGCATAGTTGATTGATACTCCAACCTCTCTTTTTGTGATTGATGCTTGTAGATGGCGGTAAATATTCTCCAATCAACGTGTAAGAGAGCATGTTCTGTGAAAATACTAGGCATAGATTCTGTTTTCCCACATGTGTATTATACCTTAGAACTATTCTTTTTTATTTTCTCATTACATTTCCATTTAGCGAAATGACTGGGAATTGAATTTTCATATTATCTAATTGTATTTATAAATATTATTATTTCATGGAAAATTTTTATTTGATTTCTTCTGCAACTGTGAACTGACGGAGCCCTTTTTTTTCTCTCTTTTTGTTTTTCCTTTAGCGGCTGAGCGGTGGGAGGTGAATCTTTGCATCACCAGCCGGCCCTGGCCATAGGGAGGCGACCGTGGATATGCCCCTGGAAGAGGGCGAGGCTCCCGGGGCCACCCCGGGCAGCACCAAGAGGGTCAAGATTCGCGATGTGAACGCTCACCTGGCCTGCGTGCTGTGCAGCGGCTACCTCGTGGACGCCACCACCATAATCGAATGCATGCACTCGTGTAAGTACCTACCCGCAAGGAGACAACTCTCACGAATCGACCGTCGACGCTCCTATTGTGGAGTTAAGCAGCCATTCCTCCCCCGGCATGTGTCTCCATCCGTAGGAGACGCCAACCGGCCCCGGAGTCATGACTTGTGATTAGTAATGGATTTCGGGGCATGGATGTCATCCAGAGGTTAATCGTATGCATAAATATTAACCGCATGCTTAAATTCGGTTATGCTCAGGCTAACCGCTAAAACTTAAGGTCGTCTTTCGGGGTTTCCTCTGCTTCGGTTCATCTCATCAGACGCTAGTTTCGCAGAAATTCCAGCCACTGTTGTATGGTCAGAAAAAGAGGAGGACATGATAAATGGTTCCAAGTCATCTTTCATTGGAGGGGGCTGGTTGAAAAATTTACGATAATGTCCTCTGACCGGATGAACCAACGATAAGAATCCGGAAAACTTTCGCATTAAAAATTAATCGCGTGCGAAATAACTTTTTGGAATTTTTGCATCGCAGTAAAAAAATAACTGGAAACCGGTTGGGGTACAATTAAGTAAGTGTGCAAAATTATTAATTACATTACTTACTAACCTCCTTTTCAGTTCTGGTCGACGGAAGCTTTCCCTATATCAACTGGTAAAATCATTTAAACGTTGGTTTAACATGAAATGTTTTTTCCAGTTTACTTTGTTACCAATAAGGTAGCAGCGCGGTGAACTTTGCTGTTACGGACGACCCAAATAAGCAGTTCAGGGTATTATAGAGGTTATGTGGGTACTAAAGTGTACACATTTGTAACATCGATTGAGAAGGAATTGCCAAATGTCGTTCGATTAGGAAGCGATACCTTCAGTTGCCTCCAAAAGCGGCAAGCGTGATAGATAGGGGTATTTTAAATTACCAGATATATTCAACCGGTAAAATCCATCTTTCACGGCTCCTTTCTAAGCTTACTATCCTCTCTCATAAGGTTATATTTTACATCTACATCTACTCGATGCCCCGCAAGCTGCTGCAAGGGCATGTGGCAGATAAGATGCCATACCATGATTTGTTTGTGGACTGTATAAATTTGTGGCTTTTGCAAGCGGTTTTTTTTAATTACGGGTGGTGGCCTAACACCCCCCGCCACACGCCCTTGCGGCGGCTGGAGGGGTATTAAGTAGATGTAACGCTTGTCATTAAGACTGATCTTTGTAACAAATAAACTTTTATTACCAAAACGTAGGTACATATTACTCCATTAGTTCTATGTTTCTAAAGTGGTAACTAGTTGACGTAGCAATGAGTAGTTTTGGTGTAATTTAAGTGGGTACTGCGTAATTGCATATTGCTCTTGGGATGAAGTTTCACTTAGGTCGTTCGTCTGTGCCCCACGTTTTCAGTGAATCTTTCCTAAATGGTGTCTCAAAGACTGTCATTTTAATGATTTGTGAAAAATATTGCGATGTATGCAGATCCAGTCGATATTACTCCAGGGATTCTTCCCTCAGACATTTTTTAACGATAGTCCTTAATATTGCCATTTAAAGTCAAATCTTTCACTTTGCGCCAAACTAGACTTGTTCATAGGGTTGATTAGGCAGAACAACCTCATCCTCAGCTCCAAAACTCACATTCCCCTTTAGGAGAAGCGCACCATGAGAATTCTTCGTGTAACTTTCTTTAAATAATTGAATTGTATAAGTATATTGTACTTCAAATTGTAAAGGCGAAACATGATTAGAATGATATAAGGCCTTCTGAAGGCTTGTTCTACAAATATAAATGAATAAATACACATTATAATAATGAAATACAGTTTATCACATTGTATTTGTCATTGTAAATAATCACTTGCCAATTGCCCTCTTGATGGCTTGCAGTATAAATTGTAGATGTACGATGTAAATATTCTGCCATTAACTCTATTCCGAGCCTTGGAGCTTACATCAAAATTCGTCAGATCGTTGCAGGCCGGAACATTTGGTGGAACTCCACCTTGTGGTGGAATCGTTTGAAAAAAAATCATGTGTTTATCCTGAACTAACGAGACCAATTTGAGGGCCGGAGATTCAGCGCAATCCCTGGTTTCCCATTCCGCGATTCCCGAGTCATCAGTTCCCCTTCTTCCACCGCCCGCCCCAGCATTTACTCAGATAATGGCAAATAAAATCGATAGTATTGGCATGGGGATCTCCGATATGGAACTGCGGCCGATGAAGGAAAAAGGAGACGCTTATCCGAGTTGAGCAGAATTCCAAGTCCTTTGCTCTCGTCTGAAATATTCATGGATGCATATGGAGGGCTCGCCTTCCCCCCTCTCCCCCTTCCCTCTTTCCTTCGCTGCTCTTTCGCCCCCGTACGTTCAGGCCGCCACGGCAGCGTTCGCCTGGGCCATTTCCCTCGGGAAGAAAGGTCAAATGGATTGCGATCTCCATTCGTTTCGTCATTTTGGATAGAGGGCTGTAAAAAACCTTGGGGCCAAACTTTTGCGGAAAAGACGATGCCGACTTCTGTCTCCGTATCTTCAAAGGTGAATCTTTATTTTCATCAGTTTGTGCGATAGATTTCCCGTGTTTAAGCTTTCTAGGGATCATCCTTTCAGATACTGAATTGGTTGTAGAGTTGAGCTAAGAGTTGTCCAATTACTATTGATATTTGAGGAAAATTACGTACGAACGGGAACAGAATGGACATATCCTACATGGATCTATGATGTAGGGCCCGGAAAAGTCTCTTGTTTTTCAATGGGAAACGGTTTTAGAAAATGATAGGTTAATTTTGGTTTTTTTATTTTTTCTAATTTCTAAGCTTTGGAAAACAATATTTCTTGATTGATGAACCGGACATTTTCTTTTTCACACATTCTTGACTAATTATTTCTGTCATAGGTTTTTAGATGACCGAAGTCTTAATGCGTATTGAAGCGTTCAAGTGTCGTGGGGGTGCTTTCGAGGATTTTTCTTCACCTTCCTTTAGAATTTATCACCAACAATGCAAAATGTAAATCAGTGACGTAATGGGTATTTCCATTCATATTTGTTCAAAATATGTACTTTGAATGAAACTCCAAAAGAGCATTCGTGTCGTTCTTTATACTGTATTAGGTGGATTAAGAAGAAATGATCTTTTTGACCTTTTTGTTGACCTTTTTTTATCTGTTTCCATTTTAAAAAAATCTGTTAGCTGTGCCAACCTTTTCAATTTTACGAAATATATAAGTGTTTCTTTGTATTTCCGATTAAAAATATTTCTATCAAAGTTTTAATATAAAATAAGCTTCAGGGCATGCATGAAATCTCGAAGAAAGTTGTCTTCACGTTTGTCGTCTTAAATCAATCCAAAAGCAAAATGACTTGTTAATCTTTCTTTAAGTCCTATTGTTCAAACTTGAATGGGCGTGTTTATCAAGTGAACTGCCCCCTCAGTTGCTGCACCTCTTATTTTGGGTGCCCAACTGCTGTTGTTGGTATTGTGCTTGTACGTGGTTCAATGGTTTATTATTCCTTTCGCTTTTATAGGTCTATTTTCAAGTTTTTATAAGACAAGACTCGTAAAAACTCTGATATGGAGCGTAGCTATGTACGGCGCGGAAACGTGGTCACTGAAGCAGGAGGATAGACGTAGATTGGAGGCTTTTGAAATGCGGGTGTGGAGAAGAATGGAGAAGGTGAAATGGACCGAAAGGAAAACAAATGAGGAAGTACTAGATATGGTGGATGAGGAGAGGGGTTTGTTCAGAGAAATCCTATGGAGGCAGGAAAAATGGATGAAAGGCGTATTGAGTGGTAGTAGAATGTTGAAGAGGGTAATAGAGGGGAGAATGTTGGGCAAGCGAGGTAAGGGCAGGAACAGGATAGGGATGTTGGACGGGATGAAGGGAGGAAAGAAGTACACCGAGATGAAGAGGAACCTGATATAGATTAGTTTGCTAGGTGGGGAGTCACAAAATGTTTATTTGATAGTTGTGTCCATCCAAAAACCTACCTTAACCGGTAGATTACCTAATAATAATAATAGGTACCTAGTTCTTATTGATATATTCCATACTCGCTTATTGCATCTCTACACCAACCTTTAAGCCAATATTTACATTACATGCTACATAGTTAGCTGTTTTTGCCTCATTCTATGGGTAAGAATTGTTTTAGAAGATTTGGTTTGGGGACATTAAAATAAACAAAGATACCAATCGCGTGGTTTTACCTCCGATAAAGAAGATACATATAAGTCGGCCCCCAATTACATTGACAGGACAGATGATTGCCAAAATCCAGGATAGACTGCCGAATGGATAAATTTAAGCATTCCTTTTTCCCGCAGACTATTCGCGGCAAACACTAAATCAGAGATGGGTGAGGACTGGTGAAAATAGTTAGGAACGTCCAATTTAACATTCACCCTCGACTCTTTTCATGGCTGGCGTCCTAACGCCCCATGCCATTTTGTATTATTACCCCCGTCGTACTAGGTAGGAGAGATCATGTCAATAAAATTAGAGAGATTAAGTGTGGAAAATGAAGGATCTCAGGTTTTCCCGGCGTATGGTATTCAAGAAGTTTTCTCGGGTTTCCCACCGGGTCGGGTTGATGAAGTGCACCGACGTTTCGAAGGCTGACTCTGCCATCGTCTTCAGGGTGAAGTGATATCACTTCACCCTGAAGACGATGGCAGAGTCAGCCTTCGAAACGTCGGTGCACTTCATCAACCTGACCATGTGGGAAACCCGAGAAAACTTCTTGAAAAGTGTGGAAAAGATAGATTTAAGGTGTCATTTTTTCCACGAACGATAGAGGATCAGAATAACATTTTCCGACCGCTGTAGGGTCATATTCTGGTCAATATTAGTCTGGTGTGTATTCACTCTCTTCCACACACCCTAGCGGTTGTTTGCAGGTTAGTAAATTTTCAAGTAAAATATCAAAACATCAAATACTACGCGCCATTTGGCCGGGTGGCTGGATGTACTGCATGAGTAGAATGCAACCTGGTAATGAGTGACTGCGTTGTACGTATATGAGCCCGCCTTGTTTAATGGTTTCCTTATGGTATCTTAGTGCAGTCTTTGGAGTAGTTGCTAAAGGTATAATATTTGCAATGTGAGTGACGGATGTTGCAATGAATGGTGTCTGGCCACCACCTTCCAGTCCCCTTTCGGTGGATGACGGAGTGCCGTGTGTAAGTGGAAGTAGTGGAGTAGAAAGAATGGCTGGTGACCTACGTGGGCCGTTCAAAAAGTTCTTAGGAAAAAATAGAAAAACAAATTAGTTAGGGTATATTTTTTTAATTTTTCAATATAATAATCTCCCTGTAGCCCTATTCACATTTCCCAGCGTGACTGTAATATTTTTAAACCACTTTAAAGCGTTTTTTTTAATTTCGATATGCTGGTTTGGTCATGTTGAGACGATGGGCGAGAGTCGAATCACAAAACGGTTGTGATAGCAAATGGCTGGAGAGCAAGGGTTAGACCGATGCAGTCATTGGGGATGTGGGCGAAAATCTCTCAAGACTATGGAGTATTAGAAAACTAATGAACAGCAGAATGAAAACATGAAGCATGATTGAAAGAGTAATAATTAGGATATTTGTGAATATATCGGCTGAAAACTCAAATGGGAATATCTTTAGCCCTTGCCTGCCGGGGAAGTAGGAAGTGGACTGAAAGTTAATCATGTATTTAGGTGCAATTATCCAGTGGTAACTCAGCGTGGTGTAGTAAACTCTTAGATCTGTCTCAAAGGAAAGGCATGCCCCTTCGAATTCGAGTGACTTTTAATGGCCCTTCGAATACGTTCCCGCGTAATCTGGAGGTGTATGAGGCACGCGCCAAGGCTGTCGACCCTTTTCGACAGCTTCGGATCGTATCCATGCGTCAGTCGCATTGTTCAAGAACGCAAGCGACACTGAACGGCAATGAGTCATTGAAGTGCGGACGGAGGTGAAGGTAACGCACGCAGGGGGGGTTTGAGCGGTGGGCAACTGGCACACGCACTCCGGCGCGGAAGAGAGAGATAGATGTCGCTGGGCGAGAGAGCCGTTTCTTCTTTCTTCGCGACGTGTGGGGACGGGTGAGGAGGTGGTGGTGTTTGGGAGGGGCGAGGTGGCGTTGGGTGCCCCGGCATGCCCCGGAGCGCGCATGCATAATGCGGTCGTCGGAGTGAGTGAGTGACGCGGAAGCAGACGTCGCTCGCCCTCTCGGAAGGGGTCTGTCTGTCTCCCTCTCCCCCCCCTCTCGTTGTCCTCCGATGGTGGGTCGCGAACGTCGGGAAAGAGTGTTGGCACATAGTGAGTGCGCCTCATAGTGCATTCAGTGAAAACGCCTCATTTCCAAGTTGTGAAAGGGACTGGGTGGAAGGCGGGAAGTGGCGGGCGGCGAGGGCAGTGGTACCAACCGCGGGGTGTCCTATCGTCCAGAATGGACCCACGGCTCGTGACGTTTGCTCGTCTCACGTCCGATCCACGTGAGAGCCTATTCTCGTGGGATTGGAGTCGTTTTTCTCGCAGAAGAAAACCACTTCCGTAGTTTTGTATTTGGTATTTATGACATTGCATAAGAGGAAACGCCCTCTCGCAAAGGCTCATGACCCAATGCAACAATCCAGCCCTGGTGCTGTAATGACTTTCCTGATGTCATCGGGAGGATACATACTTGTCTCTCGGATTCACTGTGCGCTGTTACCGGGGTCGGCACTTGATTGATATTTATTCACCGTTTGATAAGTTCCATTGTTTTATGTGCACTTCTCCCAACATCCATTATATCAACCTATTACATTAACTTACAAGGGACAAATCGTCTCGTATTTCGATCTTGGTTTGAGAAGTCCTTGGCAAATGTTATTAAATAGCGTAACAAAGATAAAAATATGAAATCAACATTTGGTCGCCCTGCCTTAAGTTATTAGATACCACCGTCTTTGTGATGGATCACAAATGATTTATGCAAAAGCAATTGTTCACCTCGGGAGTCGTGGAATATCGCTCGACTCCTAAGAAGGAAAGTGACCCAAGGCGTATTTTTCGGTAGCTTAATCTGACGGCATCCATTTTAATTCTGCTTGTTGTGTGTACCCTGATTGACGGTAACTTTTCATCATTTGAGAATAAATGCAGAAATTATATCAAGCGGGTTTTTCATCATCTGATAGAAGAAAAATTGAGTTTAATAATATCCTCACTGCGTTCCGTCAATTTTTGGTTAAAATTTCCACTGGTGTCGCAGATTCGTCTTTCGCAACCGGTAGCAGTGAAAATATGGTACTTTGACAGCCAAATCCTTCCTGTGGTTTGTCTACTCGCCATTAACACTTCAATTCTGCCGTAGACTAGGTACTGATCAAATAGTTTGAATTATTTGTTTCTATTTGATATCTTGTAATACATTTTTATTTTTACCGACAGATGTGTTTATGGGTGCGTAATATTCCTTGACTACTGGATTACCTAATGACTGCAGGGTTCAGGTTCGATTCTGCGTGAAGCCTCTGGCACCCTCAGATATATATAAGCTGTGTGATTTTTCAGGCAACAGATTTCCTGAGAAGCCACGGGCGGCATCTCCTATCCTAATGCTAGAATTTCACACGTCTTATTTATATTATTTATTACGTTTTGAGCTGTACCCTCCCATCTAACAAATCTTCGGTTGTTACTTTGACGGCGGTATCTTTATAAATGTTACGTGCAGATCGACCCCTTTGCCTACCGTCCAAAATATCGCGACAGTTAAGATGGAATCCTTAGTGAATAAAATTTTCACGGTCCAATCATAATCCTTAGATCGCACTGCGAAACAAAGGAAAATATCTATAAAAAGTTCATTTCCATTTGTACATCGATAACTTCTTTGTTTTATAAGGAATATAAATAAATAATATCCTGTTTTTAAAGTGAAGGCTTTTCGTTCGGAGAAGTCATTCGAGGAGGTATTTGCCTTTTCACTTCCATGAAGATAAATACTGGTTCTCATAACTCTGCATGACCGCTTGCATGCACGCTCATGTTCATTCACTGGAAATAAGAGTGTTACGTAACTTCGTGTAAAATCTTCCCACCTCCGTGTCTCTCAAGGGTTGCCACCATCTTGCCAAAGCCCATTGCTTGTTGTCTACGCGGGAGGAAGTTCTCAAGTCTAGTTTCTCTTTCTCGTTTTATTGGTATTTGCGACTTTGGCCAAACTGCTTTCATATACTTTTAGTGATAAAAATATATGTACAAAATAGTTGGCACCTTTTCATTTTCTTTTCTGCTTTTCATTTTTGTTCACTCTAATGTTACCTACAAACACTATAGCCCTTTGTTGCACGAGTAAAGTATTCTGGACATGCTTAATTATTTACGTCTCGCAACTTCCCGAAAAGAGCATACTACAGAGTGTTGATTTTATTCGAAGAGTTATCCACATTTATCTCAATTTCTCTCAATAATCTCAATAAGGTTGAAACAGAAAAGGAGGTAATAGTAAGTAAATGAAGATGGATTCAAGTAGTATAAGGGAAATACGCGATAGAACAGGGCTTGGCTTAAGCGATTGTAAGAAAGCGATAGAAGAGTGTGATGGTGATATTAAGAAAGCCGTTGATAGGTTACGTACAATATTGCGTATCGAAGCATCCAACCCTTTTTCCGTTCCGCGTCATATGCTGTAAGCGATTTTACGCCTTGTATCGTAATGGCTCTAGAGTTTTTATTTTTGTTCTGTACACTATGATTTTATCGTAAAAGTATGTGGCCCTACGAAATCTATTGTGTGCACATCTCTTACTCATTAATTTTAGAAACCCCAGTGAATATGGCAATATCCCGTGTATGTTTAATATCAAATTTTCCCTCTTTAAACGTTTTTCAATGAATTTTCAGCTGAATATTAAAACCGGAAAATTCTATTCAGTGGAAACTGGTTCTTAACAATGATGTGTTTATTATATAAATTTTAATAAATATCCATTAGCTCTAGGGTAGCAAGTCAGAAAAGTTAGGAATTATGGCAATTTAATTGCACCGGCAGCGCCTCACTGACGATATTTTTTCGAAAACTTCTTGTGTGTTTCTCAGTTAAAATTTAACTATGTTATATTTCACTGAACTGTAACATGATGAGCATTTAAACCGAGGAATCACTCCTCAAAGTGTTCATTAAGAGTGCACCACCCCACCCGAGTGAACATTAGTAGATGTACTCATGTTCTTGGTTCTAGTGCGACGTCTTCTCTAGGTATTGTTGTCACAAACATCCTCTTCCTGCCTTTCTTTCTACCGGCATCAAACCAAGTTTTTTGGTACTGTTAATATCAAATGTCTTATTTCGACTCTAAATAACCTTGTCGAAATATAAGTAACGGAAATGAATCCAATCCTGAACCAATCGAGTTACATAAATTTTTCGCAAATCTCTTTTCTTTCGGTTTGCTACGTGTGAATCCTTGTGTTATTATTATTAGGTAATCTACCGGTTAAGGTAGGTTTTTTTGGATGGACACAACTATCAATTAAATATTTTTTGTAACACCAAACAAAACCCAATCCAGCAACGTAATCTACATCAGGTCCCTCTTCATCTCTGTGTACTACTTTCCTCCCTTCACCCCGTCCAATTCCCTATCCTGTTCCTTCCCTTTCCTCGTTTGCCCCTCCATTACCTTCTTCAACATTCCACTGCCGCTCAATTCGCCTTTCATCCATTTTTCCTGCCTCCATAGGATTTCTCTGAACAAACCCCTCTCCTCACCCACCATCTCCAGCACTTCCTCATTTGTTTTCCTCTCGGTCCATGTCACCTTCTCCATTCTTCTACACACCCAAATTTCAAAATCCTCCAAAGTACGTCTATCCTCCTGCCTCAGCGACCACGTTTCCGCGCCGTACTCTCCATATGAGAGTTTTTATGAGTCTTTTCTTAACCTCCCCACTCAATGTCCCCGTTATCAACTCACGAATCCTTGTGTATTATTAAAAATATAATATTCTTCACAATCACTAGAGCGTGCGGATTTCGATGTGTAGTTAGTATCCTGAATAAACTTATTTCGCGGGTGTGGCATTGCTTACAAAGTTACTAATAGATACCAATTGCTTCCCCTCAAGGGATCTCTTTTCCCCTTTCCATTCCTTCTCCCAGCCCGCACCACTCACATAGCGAGTCTTTTACTTACACCTAAATCCCGTCTGTTCATTTCCCATCGGTCTATTTTTACCGCCTCTCTTCCCTCCATGCATTTCCTTTGCCTATGGTTGTGTCAATCACTCCTTTGTTCTCGCGCAACACAGAAGCAAATTCAACCATCTTTGTCTCTGCCACCTCGGAGGTTAGCGTGTCGTTCTTCCAGTTTTACTTCCTTATTCTTCTACATCTGCATCTACTCAATAACCCGTAAGCCGCCGCGCCGCAAGGGCGTGTGGCGGGGGGTGTTAGGGCACCACCCGTAAATTAGGGAAAAAAAACCGCATGCAGAAGCCACAAATTTAGAGCCCACAAACCAGTCATGGTAAATATTAATGCAAGAACCCTTTCGCCCCAACCCTTTCACACCCATGCAAACCCACAAACTACCAACAAACACACACACGCACAATCTTTGAATTTTTAATTTTGTTCCGACTTGTAACTAAAATATTTTAAATATTTCTAAATGGACTTCGGATTCTTACTATTATGATTTCTGATTGTTCAGGGGAAGAATGAGTATTTGAATCTCTATGTTGGAATCTCCCTTATTTTTTCTTTGTGGTCTGATCTGCCTAAGTAGTGTGGGGCCATTATAATTCCTTTTGTGTCATCGTTAAAATCGCTGATTCTGAATCTTTCTAAAAGTTTGTCTCGCTTGTTATCTTCGTATTTCAAGGAGCTCCCAGCCTAAATCCCCTAAGAGACCTGTTACACTTTTGTTCTGATATTCTTGTGTTATGCTATTTATAATTGTTGTTTTAATCCATTTTTCGTGCTAACCTAAGCGATCAGCAAACATAAACTTTGTTTGGCGTAGCTCTGCATTAATTTCTTCCAAGTATTCACATTGCTATGTATTTTTTCACTATGTATTCTCTATGTATTCTCTATATATTCTCTGTTATTTATTCTCTTTGACGTCCTTAATTAGGTGTCTCCTCCAAAGCATTTCCTTGATGCGTGCCGTTCAATTTTCGTTCGGCGATTGCTTTCGTCATTTATTTTAAAATGGAACCTGAAGTCACGATAAATAGCTTTTTATCGCTATTGTGGTGGGGAAAGTTGATCGCATGTTGATCTTCTTGCCTTTTAAAGCGATTATTCAGTCATAAGTCTTGGGATCAGTAAATACTCCTCTGGGAGTATAAATGGCAAACGAAAAATTTACGTGTGTGTAGAGTGGTAATTAACTTGCGGTAAGTTACGGTCTCACGCAAAGCGATAAGGGTCGTTACTGTGGACCGCCTGAGCTTACCCAAAGATCAGAAGTTTCAGAACCCTGTAAATGGCGAGGCTCGTACTAAGCCGTGAGTGTTGGTGACATTAGCATAAGTGGAACTGGGATCGTATAGGCAGGCAGTCCTAACACGCACCAAATCAGCAGATCGCTAATGTATTTAAAACAGCGAATTTGTTATGACACTTTGGAATAAATGTACACTTGTTCTCATTCGTAGGATATACGGCAAGGCTTACCCCTCGAACACGTCCTCATCGTAATCTAGGAATAAATTCTCCCTTTCGTTGACCCCATGGGTCATATTACCTATGTATATGCCTGTTTTGATTCCTCTGTGAACTCGGGTCCAAATGTAAGAAGCATCATCATAAATGGTCATGAAATCCTAAGATTATGGTTGAGTCAGCCGTCCATCCTACCCTATCTGATGCTAATTGGCTTACTTCCTGGTAGTTTTTGCAATGTAATTTCTTCTTTGTCTCATGTATATATCCTTTGGCCTTTATTTACTATCCTTTCAGTGTTACAGCAGTGTTCCGCTTCTATCTAATAAGCATTGACCGTAAAAAGGTAGTATTAAGTACATGCAAATCATATCTCAAAATAAAAATTCCTTCCTTAACAAAATATTATAGTTGCGTTATGACTCCAAATTAATCCAATCCACCCGGCCACTGGGAACGTTCGGAGTTAACCGAAAAGTCCAGGCACAACGACCCCTACCGCGTGCGCTGAAATGTCGGCTCTTACATTCTCGTGTTTAGAATGAATTAATCTGGCCGACGTTTCCTGTACGCGACTGCGGAGTACCAGTAATTCGGAAGGTGAAAAAAACTCGGAAAATTTGCCGATACTAATGTAGGACTCGAGGCCCACTTGGGGCGTCCGTAACGGACGAACCAAGATTTAGAAATTAAGCTCGAGTAAGGTACGATTTGTGAAAGCGTCAACTACCCGGTTGGGAATCCGCTTTCGCGTCTCAGCGGCAGTCCCCCGCCCTTCGCCCCAATACGGTGGAAAGTTTGGGTAGAAACTCGACGAGATCCGAGTCGCCCGTTCCGCTGGCCGAGCAAGGCTTGATAGACCCGAAGGAACATTCTCGGCGTCGTCGCTTCAGGAGAGCAATTGCGGGGCAATGAACCCAGGTAGGCAGGGCTGGAGAACACTTGGTTTCCCGCCCCCCTCACCTCCCCTCACCCGTAGCTCCGTGACAGTGCCGCACACACACTCACTCAACCCTCCTCTTCACGCTCCCCTCCGTCCCCTCTCCCCGGGCCTCCCCTCCGCCGCCCGGATAGTTGGCCGGGATTGGTGTGTCCTTCGTTGTGCAGGGACGAATGGGACGGCGAAGAGGGGTGCGGGGCGGGGAGGGAGAGACTGCCCGTGGGAGGGGAGCGACGCAAGAGGGGAGGGGGGACCTGAGCAAATGCCTGCCTGCCTCTCTCCCTCTCTCTCTCGGCTTCGCCGCCCGTCCGCCCGCGTACAATCTCTCTCTTTCTCTCACATGCGCGTGCCCCACCACCATCCTCCTCCCTTGTCATGGGGCGGCAGTAGGCGGAGGCCGGCGTCGAACCGGCGTTAAGCGGTTAAGGGGAGGTCTTCGCGTGCGTATTGACGGCCGTACGCTCTCTTACCGGCGACCTAAGAGTCCGGGAACATCCTTCGCAGGGCTGAGTGGTGTTTGGAACGTAACTTACGTATTTTTAAGTGTTTTTTCATTCGATTACGTTTATATTTCAATATTTTACAGACCGTGCGAGCCACCGCTAGGGTGTGTGGCAGGGGGCGAATACACACCAGATAATTGACCCGAATGTTGTTGCCCCTACCGCGTTAGGACAGCGTCTCTCTGAACCCCTACCGTTCATGGAAAAAATAACATCCTAAATCTATCTCTTCCACCCCGAACAAGTCAGGGACGCGCAACTGTAGGCCTTTCCGGTGAGCAAAGCTCATTTCGACCGGTCTTCTTGGTTGTATAATTTCATTATCGTCAGAATGGCGTTGGGTAAATTTGTTGTTTGTGTGTAGCGGAAACTTGCAAACTAAGGCATATTTATGCGTTTACATTTTAAAAATCTTTTTGCTAAAAATTTGTTATTAATATTTTCTCCGTACATATTGCTTTATATCTTAACATATTTTTTAAAATTTCATTTGTTTTGTTTCATGGTATCATTTTTAGTATATATGTATTTTTGTAATGGTTTATTATTTAATGATTATTATGGTAAATATTTTTAAAAATTTTTTATTTAAATTAAGATTTAAATTTAGTTGATGAGAATATTTTAGGTCTGAATTTAACATTTTGGATTTACCTGATACAGAGAAGAGACCTAAAATTAGACAAGTATAGAAAAGATTCGTAGGTGAGTCTATTTTTAGGCAGTGTATTGATGTCGAAGGAGAGCGTCATGGCTCCAGATATCAATTAATAATTTGTTTCCAGAGTGTGGCAGCCTTTCGTAAAAGTTTTTGGACAATTCGTTGCAGAAGTCCTGAGTTGAAGGGAGATGATGGGAATCCCTGACATCTTTCATAAGGGTACGTCTGCTCACACGGAGAATTGAGGAGAGGGTTTTATTTTGAAACGTTTTCATGGATTAATATTTGGTTTTCGTTTGGCAAAGACCTCATATCCGTTTCGGAGGACTGGCCGAATGAGGGCGTTATTCAGTCGCACTTGGTGGAGTGGCTGAGAGAGGAGATAGGGGAAAGGAGGTCGTTTAATGCAAAACGGGTTTTGGATATTGGGATGCTCGAGCCAGCCCTATAGTATGTTCCACACTTATTTCTCCAATTTTATTGATATGATCTCTCCCACCGTAGTACGATAGGGGTACATTTATATATACTTGCTTAAAAAAGGGATTACTTTAAGCCTTCCAAATACAGATTAATTTATCCCTCTAGCTAGTGAAATAACCTACTTTAAAAACCATATTTATCTACAGATAGAAACCAGGTTTTCTCTGTCTAAAAGGGACCTGTGGAAAAACCGTAAATCTTAATTTGTCGGCCCCCGTGGCGGCAGTGTACCACCCTTGCTTGCCATCCCAAAGGTCGTGGGTTTACGTTCCCGCATAGGTGGCTTTTCTTTCCCATGGATATGGGTTGTTTGTAATTGTAAGTATTGTCATATATTGCGTGTATTGCCATAAACACAGTAATCAATCCGAAGGTCGGTTTAGTAGGTGATGGTGGAGTTCACCCGGCCAGATGGCGTGTGAAATTACCATATCAGGGTAGGGTGGTCTCTCTCCCTGTGCCGGTTATGGCTCCCCAGGAAGATCTGGTACCCGAAAAATCACATAGCTTGGGTGGAGCTGCAGGTGCCCATAGTGGCTTGCCCGGGAATCGAACCCGGGCCCTCCGCTCAGTAGTCCAACGCTCTACCCCGTGGTCTACCGCGAACGACATATTTATCTCAATCGCATATTTATACATCTCAATCATTGTTAAAAGTCAAGAAAGTTAAAAGTATACGGCAAAAAGTGCTGTTTTCGTATGGTTGCCAGGAAAAAGTTAAATATTTTAATCTTTTTTTCCATGGACACACTTTCTGACTCTCCAGGTTTATTTGTTGTCCCAGTCACCATCGTGTTTCGCTTATGGCGTTAGGTTTTGAACAATCCCAGTAAACTATTCCATATTTTTAAGCCTCCAAAAGTACTTATTTTTTAAAAATCAAATGTAAATTATTTAATCATGTTTCAATAATTGCGTGGTGTTTATAGACGGCTTTGTGACGAAAATATGTGTATATGATCAAATATATACTATTCGTATGCATCTGTGGCTGACGTTCCAAAGCCCACCGCCTCACGACCTTTCGAGTTATCGTGTAGATGTACGTATATGGACACTTCTGAAGGGTATACCAATATTTTCACTATTCTACAGCCTTCTTTTTATCTTCATTGTTTTTATTCCTCTTTCATGTGCATTCTCTTTTATTTCTTCAATTATATCCTTCTATTGCAGCTGATGAAACAATTTTACTTGGGCCAAATTCCTCACCTTGGGTAGGAGAGCGTTTTGTTTTGCACGTTCTTGTGGTGGTGGTATTTCGCCTTGCTACTTACTTGAATCTGCCTAGCACGTTCTTGGATAGATTTCTTGCTGCGTCCTAAGATACAATTGTCTGTTGTAATTAAGCATGTGTACTTGCATGCTTGTGGAGTGAGGGGAGGTGGATGTGTGTTTGCATGCGTTTAGAATGATAGGATGTTTCTATGAATGTATGCACTACTGTGGATTTGGGTTTGCATGTGTGTGTTAGTTTTGAATGCGGTTTTTCTTTTTTCCTTTTTTTGGTTGGTGACCTAACACCCCCCGCCACACGCCCTTGTGGCGGCTTGCGGGGTATTATGTAGATGTACTTCTAGATATCTCCTCCGTTTACCTTTTCTGCCTTTCTCAAATATCCCTAAGAACTCCGCTTCCTTTCGTCGCGTACTCCCAAGCCTGTGTTCCGAATCAAAATCTGATCATTTTTTCATTACGTTAATCATTTTTAAATAATTTCAGTTATATATTATATTTCATGCATCTATATTCGGTAGTTACAACAGATAACTTCAGCATATCTGAATTTAAATAATTATTATACAAAGTGTAAAAACATATTAATTAACCCTGAGTTTGGTATTGTAGGTAAGGCTAGATTTCACTGTATATTGAAACGTGGACGGTGCTAAATTTATATGCCTGAGTGGGGAGTAGAGTACATTTCTCTGTGGCTCCTACGATTGACTCGGATGATTTGATACCCGAAAAATCATATCTTGGGTAAAATTGTACGACTGGGGGTGCCCAGTGTCACCGGTATTTGAGCCCGGGCCCTCCGATCAGTAACCGAACGTGTTATACCTTGTCTCCTCGCCCCTTCCCAGAAAATAGTACTAAGTGGATTCAAATAAGAATGGTTCCCGGTGGAGTAAATATAGCAACCAATACTAGTATATATTTGGCCACCTTTAGCTATTTGATTGTGCGACGCTATTCGGGGAGCGAAGGGCGTCCTCTAGGTCGCGATGCCTGGGAAGATCCGACAGCTCCAGCGGCTTTATTCACCGATGATTGACTTTGCGGAGATTTTTTTAATTATCTACAAGCCCCCTTTTTTAACTATCGTAAGACCTCTAAATTTTAGAACTACGTAATGTTTTAGTCCTGTAGAATGCGTCGGGCGTCAAGTACAATCTCGCCCCAAATTTTCCATCGAAATTATGTGCATGTGCCATTGTTTTTGCTTGCATGTTTTTCCGTTGGTGTTGCATGTAGATGCACTCTATTTTTACTGTGTGGTTTCCAACCTCTTATTAACCTAGCATTAACTAACCCAAATGTCAAGGTGATAGGAAATTCTAGTTTTAAGATGCGATGGCCTAAATCCCTACGAAGTGAATTAGTAATTCGTCTATAAAAATATATCATTAGACGTTGAGAAATGTCTGCAAAATAAAAGAAAATCGAAGAAAGCACCAATGTGAAATCCGGACCAGACTGCATAGTTAAAATAGTTAAATAGTATGTAAATATGTTAAAAACGAAAAAGTGCATAACTCAAATACGAGGTCTTGATCATTATTTAAAAATTACCTCTTTGTCATCAGAAGGTTTTGTGGCTGTGTTAGTATTATTGTAGCGTTTTTATGCACGGAGCGTACCTTCAAGGCTTTCACCATGGGCCGATTTGAGAGGAATACAAACGAAATGTGTCAGAGAGAAAATATCGGAAAACTAAAACTATGGAGAATGAATACAAAAACCGTTAGAGAGAAGAAACCCTAAGAGATATTCGGGAGAAAAGAAAATTAGAAAAACGAAAATGATTGGAGGATACGCATTGGGAATTAGTCAAAGTTTAATTCAAAATCGTATATCTAGTTATTTCGGGAGGTAGGATGAATATATCAGTAGCCCATTTCTCAAAGCTCAATGCCAATTGAATATTGTGTTAACTGTTCATACATATCATGTGTACAGTTGGAGAACAACCTTTTTTTTAACAGAGTATGAATTAGCCAGTTTTATACTAAGTAAATATGTGGCTTTGTGTAGAGGTATTATTTGATTAGATGTGAGAAACGTGCCCCAGGTATTTTGCGAGGTATAAAGGGTGCTATAGTGTATGGAGAGCTAAAGAAGGTGTTGTTGATGCCCGGATTATTTTGAGAAATACCTCTGTAATTGTTTCGAATAAATTTCAAGAATATCAGCACAACAGTGTTCAAATAAATATACAATCCGCCTCATCTTGGCTGTTTGTAATAAAAATGAATATTGGTATGCTCGATCGTGTGCCTGTATTTACTGGGACCGTGCAGTATCTGTCTGATCATGAACGGGATGGATTATCTGATTTCTATGTAAAGGCCTTGAAAATATAGTGGGTTAAATTTCATTTTGCCGTTTAGTATTCCATTTCTAGTAGTGTCCCTTGGTATGAACAATATAGAGGTGAATTCTATCTCTATATTTTCGGATAAAAGAGAAGACGTTTAAGGGCAGTGGTAGTGAAACATCTTCTGTTTTTCTGTTGCAGTGTATCTTTTTGTATCGAAGCACTTTCTTTCCCACATTGGCGTATCTTTCATTTCTAAAGAGCACATCCGTAATATCTCTGATATCCAACGGTTTACGAAAAATAACACTCGGACATACTAATGTACCCTGCATATAAAAAATTGTGCAGATGGTGAAGGCGTGAATGAATGCTTGTAAAGGAGAGTTTTGATATTCGCGATAAATCTTATTTTTTGGCGGATACCGTGGGTGTGAACATATTTTATGTGGGTAAAGAGAGAGACTTTCTCAAACGAGAGGTAGGTAAGCCATGATAGCCAGGTAGGTAATGGAAGCTTCCGGTGGTAGATGGACCTGTTGTATACTTACGTACGTGGTGTGGTGCCGGTTTTCTTTTCCGTCAATACGTACGTAAACATGTTGAACCGTATCAAGAGAGCCCGTGTACATAGCTGCTGGGGTAGAGAATGTACAATCTCTGCCTGCCGCCGAAGATGTGAGAACAACCGGACTGTGTATCCCAAATTTCCGTACACAAGACCACATTTTCTATAATTCCACACTGAAGAGGAAATAAATGTATCCGCCGATCACTTGATAAGGCCGATCATTGTGCCAAGAGACATTTCAAAGCTCGAGTGGAATGCAGGATATGCAGAGGCTGTAAATGCAGGAAAGTCGGAGAAAAACGAAGACCAAGCATGTTGCGTCAAGGGAGCGTTGCTCAGGGTCGATAGGAAGAATAAATTTTCGCCCAAGTATAAAGGTGCTTACCTACTTCTCCATCATCATGCGAGCTTTTCACCAGTTTGATGGTACACTAAAGAATTGTGTTTTGACTTCCGTTTTGTGCTTGTTAATGGAGCTTAATTTCGGTAAAATTTAGGAGTAATTTCATACTTCCTAAATAAAACATTTCGCCGCCAGAGGCTTAGTAACTGACACACCATGCATTCATTCATTACATCATCATTAAATTTTTATGTCCATTCGTCAGCGTGCTTTGAAAACCATGCCAAAGGGAAATTTTATTTATCTATTCCCCAAGTTAGGAACGGCGGTAAGAACGAAAACTTGGAAGGACTGACACCATAGTCGAGAAGGGCTGCTTTGAAGAGTGTTAAAAACGACCTCGCTCGAAGAACCTTTTTCAGCTGAAGCGTAGGCAGACGGGTGTGTGGATGGTGAAGAAGATCCATAAAAGAGAAGGAAGCCTGACCGAGGGAAGGAGAGGGGAGAGAGTAAAGCGTGGGCGGGCGTCGTTCGTTCGTTCGCTCGCTCTCTCTCTCCCCTGTCCCATTTTGCCCCGCTGCGGCAGGAGTTTCGAATTACGACGTGAGCGGGAGAGCATAAGGGCAGAGGAGTGTCCTCTTCGACCAATCCGGGGAGAGCCGTTGAGCACCCCGCCCCTCCCCTCCTTTCCCGTTCGCCAACCCCTCAAACGTTCCCTCCCCTGCTGCCGCTGGCGGGGTGGGGGGCATGGCGGCGGAGCGGAGTGGGGACAGCAGTGCAAGAGGAGTGAGATCAAGCAAGGAAATGCAGTCTGACGCCTTCCCTTTGACTCGAAGGAGTTCAGAGATTTTTCCGTCGGTTTACGGACATTCGTTTCAGACTCATGCCTTTGTATTCCCTTCCTGCAAATGCGTGATGTTTCTATTTGACTCCTGAAATCAATTCCAATCGTTGGATGTGATTTCTGGAATTGGATCCCGAGGAATTTCGGGTATCAAAACGCGCTCTGATAATGGTTGCATTATAGCTCCCGTCGCTGACGAAGAGAAGGCAAACATTCTGACGAGAAGGAGGGGGGAATCAAAACACACTTGGACCCAAATTATTATTATAAGCAATAGTTCGCAAAAGTGGTGCTTATTTATTGTTTGTAGTCAAACTCTGTTGGCATCCATAGTGGCATTTGGGTCGCTTTTTAAGAATCAAAGCGAATTGTTTACTTGGATAATTGGTCTCATCATAAATGAAATGTCTTTTTGTTTATGTCAATAAGCTCTGATATGATAGCAAGCCCCGTATCGTGAACATTTATGTGGAACAGGCACAGCCGCGTGGTGGGCCATTAACGTTAGTTGTTATTAATGCATCATGTCAGAGAAATATTTTCATCGTCCATGAACGATGGAAGGGAGTCCGAGGAAGCAACTCTTTCCGTTCAATAATTCAGTAACTCTAATATTTATCGAGCAGATTTAAAATATCTGTTTTCGATTAATACATCAGCGAGTATTTGACGCTTTTTCCGTGTACGTAGATAATACCAAAATTCCAAACCTCTTAGGAAGTGAACATATCTTCGTAAAAATGTATGAACCTCCATATCAATTGTACTCTAAAATCTTTTATAAAATTTGCGACGCTTCTGAAAATTATGAAGACCGATATCCGTTGTTATGGATTCTGCAGTGGACTCATTTTCCCGAACACTTGCCCAGTTAAAAATATATCTCATTGCTGAATTTATGATTATTAAATGGTGGTTGTAGAAAGAGAGTAGAATTTTATTCTTTCTCTTTTTAACCTATGAGGTTTTGGGTTGTCTGTAATCATGTGAAGCGTTTCGCAGTTATCGAAGATATTGATTTCTCGGTTGAAACATCTTAGGCTAATCCTTGAATTCAAATGTGTCCTTGTGATCAGGATTGTCTGCTATTCTTAATTAACCATGAAAAGGTACCATTGCAAAATTACCGCAGAAAAGTGCGGGAGTAAAAATGCCGTAGAAAAATAAAATTTGATTGTCCATTTTATTATTTTGTTGATATTTGGCTTAAATGATATAAATATCAAATACCTTGACATTTGGAATGTGTAATGTCAATTTATTGAAGCATCACGTTAGTTTGTTTTCCCTTTGATGTTGGTTCGTCGAGGTTAGTTCTTTGTTGTTAGTTCGTCTGAAAATTAGACAATCGTGTGATCGATATTCCATAGACCCAAAGGCGAAGTGACTTTGAAAGGCGAAGTTCTTGCTTTGGGTGACAAAGGCAATGGTTCGTCCCTTGCATGGAAATGGGGCCTCGTCTGATAATTTGCGCCCACCGGGGCACTGCACAAGACGCCTCCGCCCCATGCTGTCAAATCTGCCTTTGCGTAGCTCTTCCAGCTCTTCATTTTCTTCTCGCACGCCATCTCGCCATTCCCGCCACCTTACTCGAGTCTCCAACCTTTCCGCTTTTCATCTTCTTAGTTTTCAGTGACCCCTGGAGTTAAATGTGCTAAAGAATGCTCCCTTCATTTGTCCTTAATACGTGTACTTCAAAACCACATCACCTATGTACTATATGCATTTTCCCTAAGCGTGATCAGTAATTTAAAACGAAACAAACCAAACTCAAGCTCGAACTAAAGATAATGCAACATTTTTTAAAGCCACAAGTACACCCTCGTATTGTGTGGTTACTTGTATCAGACGTAATGAAGTTTTTTTAAAACGTTCACGTCGTTCCAGCTGCGTGAAATGAAGTCAATTCCGTGAGTGAAAAGCCGTTAATTAGTCGTAGTGGCCCTATATTTTAAAAATGTTGGCAGCCCTACTCGCAGCCCAACAACCGCCCGCCGCTTGGCTCGCCCCGAACCGACCGACCTATTTCCCTCCGCGGCGGGACTGTGCGCCGGCTGCGTGAGGCCGGAGACCAAGATGGAGGAGTCTCCGGGGTCGATTCGGGTTGCCGCCAAGCCTCGCCATTGAGCGAGGGCGACGATCGCTTGGGTGAGCTGAGTCCGCAAGGGGCCGCCGACAAGCGAGAGAAAGCAAGTATGTTTGTTGTTTATGGGGACCGTCCGCTCGCAGTGAGCAGCAGAGGAGCAACTACGACGGGTCGAGGAACCGGCGTACATCAGTGCGACTGGAGGTATTTGAAAATCCAACGCGGCTGAATCGCCTCTTTCTCTCCCGTCAGGCAATCAATGAGCCCAACGCAGGGCGCATGCGCGGTCGTGCGAGTCCCTCCGATGAGAGCGGACGGTCAGATGCGGGAGGGTCGTCACGAAAAGAGACTTTCCCCTACCTCCTCTACCCGCGCGTTCTCTGAGCAGAGTGCCTCCGCGTATTCGACTCCTGTCTCCCGTCGGTCTTCTTCTTCGTGCTACGGCAATGAACGTCCTTCGGCCGCGGGAAGGACTCGCCCGACGATCGATCGTTGCTCCCTCCCCAAGTGGCTGGCTAGCTGGCTTCCGTGGTTTTCCCGCTCGGTCGCCAGAGGCCCCGGCGATCACCTTCCGCGATACAAGGCCGTCAATAATTAAGGATTCGACTAACAGGCGTCGTGATACCTCAAGCGGACGCTACTGCTAGGCAAATACTATGAAAAGACTTAAATGTAATTGGCCGTCACTCTTTCGAAGGAAATTAACTATTGACTCAAACTTACTGTGGGTTGTTTTGTGCCTCGACGGTTCTCCTGTATTGCAGTGGGCGTCTTGAAGGGTAGGTACTTGTTGCTGCATGTTTCTCCGTTCCTTTCCGAGATTTCGACATTTCTCTTTAAAATGGGCGTACTCGTATAAGACGGCTTAATGAGCGGCAACAATCACGTCGCTTCAGAAGGCGCTCCTTAAAATGTTTAAAAAACGTTACATCCCATAACACTCCACACGTAGCCAGTTACTTAATAAGTCCTTGATAAATTATTTAATCATCTTAATGTGTTTTACTATAATTTCAGCTCTTACGAACGCGTAACTGCAGCTATATTGCCTATTAAACGAGTTCTATCGCCAGGAGGTTTTCGGTATAACTTCAGAATAAGTCGACTTAAACCTTAGTTTAAATCATGAATGCATTATGAGTAATTGAAATTTCGAAGGGAATGAGGAGTGAAGTGAAGCTTAACTCAGATCAATGAGCTGAGCAAGTCCTCGCACGCTTGTCGATCAAAAATATACTTCACTCGACGTCCTATTGAGAACCTCATGTTCCTGGAAAACCTGTAAAGGTAATGTTGACTATGACTGACGTTGTGATACTATATGCAGTTTGAATTTTCGAAACGTAAGGAAGTCGGTGAATATCAAGAAACCCCGCTCGCAGTCTGCAGGTTTAACGAAATCGGATGACTTGGAAATGGAATGCTGGCACGGATATTATTAGCCGCCGCACCGGTCCGACTCCCACCAAGATCTTGAGATAGGAATGCGAATAAAATAATTCTGGTTTCTATTCCCTTAACTAAGTTCTGCATCAGATAAAGCAGACGGTTGATTCTAATCAACAATTTCATACAATTCCTAGCAATACTGCATTAAATAATAGAAAATTTCCGCCAGAGGGTACATTAATTATTGATATAAAATGGCTATTATTTCACAGAGCAATATGATAGATTACCGATTGATCACGCCTGATTCTTCGCAATTAATTCCTTAATAAATTTTCCCAAATTTCATGAAGGCGGACATCCTCCATTTTACAGCCTGGGCGTTTCTTAAGAAACTTTTAGCTCGGTGGGTTTTGTGTGAAAAGTAAAAACTTGAGTGGGCATCTGCCCTATCTTGTTGTCATCACGAATCCCAATTTACTTAACTAGACTATTTGGTTGAGTAAGTTGAAAAACGCCTCCCGCAAAGTTAACGTTTCACCTCCTCGGTTTTATAAACTTCAAGTTAAATCTGGTTGAGCGATTGCAATTTAAAGTATCACAAGAACTTGGTGAGGTTATATTGATTTTATTGGTTTTCTTAATTTTGATGAAGAGTTTCGGGTCATAGAGCCACGTAGACAATTTCACAAGAGTGATTATCTGCATTTTTCAGTTATACTCTAATGAGAGCAGTTTTGCATGTTACTAAAGGTCAAGATCTTGGGGTCACATGCATAATGCAGTATATTTCTCTGCCCTTCACCGCGCCTGAATACAGTTGGACTCAAAAATGGAAATTTAATTCAATGGCGTAAGTGTTCGTTATCGTGGGAACGTATACAAGGGTTTTTTTGATTTTTTTTTGTACTTGAAAAATCATTTTAAGAATTAATAGAAGGAAATAACAAAAAAGAAATGGAGGGACGCTTTTCCATAATATCTACGTTTATGGATTGTGAAGTTGAAATATTCGTTGACGTTTCTTAGGCTGTCGCACTACTTAAAATTAGTTAAATTTCAGTTAAAATCCGACCGGTTGCAACATTATTTTAAACACCTGTTGAATTTTTTTACCTTATTACGCTAGTCATAAAGGCGAGGGATTTCATTAAACCTACCAAAGTGTCAATGTTCTCCAATGCTTTTCTCATTAGCGTGATCCTATGAGTTGGTGTATCGAAATGTCAATTTTTTAGTGAAAACTCCTCATTTATTAAACCTACATTGCCTATAACTCTATAACTCAAGGTATGGATAACATGGACATACCTAGCCTATAAAGATGTTCGGTTCTCCTGACACTAGCGCCTTGTAATCGATTGGTGGTAAATAATATTCTGAATAACAATTAATTTAAAGGGCCAGTTGGCCTCATTTGGCCTCATACGTGTTTCCGGTTATAACTTTATTTCTTAAGTTTGCTCCATTTTTTTCGTTTTATTACATACAAAATGTACTTGCTTCTTTTTATATTGGATTGTTGTGATCATTATATAATATCTTTAGTTATAATCCAGTTCTTGACCTTAGTTCCATATGCCGGTAAGCGACCATTTTTTTTAGAATATACAAATGAATATTTGTTATTTTTATTATTAATTATTTTGTTACCATGGAGTTGTATTTGAAGAATTCAAAGAATATTACCGGAATATCGAACTAAGGTCAAGAACTGGATTATAACTCGAAATCCAAGACTGATAAATCTGACTTTGAGCATACCCATTATTCGAGTGGACCTAAATGTCTTACTCTTTTATTAGCAGAATTCATAAAATTGGGGTTTATGCACAAGATCCTCGTAAAAAAGATAGTACGCTATATACGTGAACATGAAATTTATTTCATGACCACTAAACGCTAAATATATAAAATACTACATGAGACTAGTAAATCGATGTTGGCATTTACTTAGCGATATGAGAATCTTGTTGTCATCTCCCTTTTTTGTATTTCATCAAAATCCTGCAGTGCAGGTACTAAACAACCTACAGAAACAACTTCAAACAAACCCTTAAACTTACTCATCCACCGCCACAGTTTTCCGCCATTAAATCTTGTCCTGGAACTATTTATGAAGGGTAGAAATTAGGATGGAGGCAATTCTCTCGTGAACTCCTTGTAGAGGGCGACTGTTTTCATCATTGCAAGATGGAGTCGCCGTAGTGAGAGATTCCGATTCAATGCGCTCGTAGCGACCGCATGGTCTTCACGGCCGTCGCTGGTAATCCGGGAGATATAAGGCGCTAGGCGGCGGCGGTACTCCCTGCAATGCGGTAGCTCCCGCGTTCCTTCTCTCTCTCGCTCGCGCTCTCTACCCTTCGCTCTGCCTCCGTATCCCAGTCCGTCAGTACCAACTGTGGGCGCTCTATTATTAGCGGAAGTGAATTCAAGTGGATCTATTAATGGACCTTCACACCCACGCGTAGGGTCGAACAAAATGGCGATGCCCGCTGAAATCCTACAGAAGATTTGAGGGCGCTAATTTTGGCGAAGCCATTGAGTGTACCGGAGATGGTCGTCCGCTTCGTTTTCCTCCCATTATAAATGTTTGTACCGCCGTTTACATTTCCCTTTTGGTCGTCTAATTTTAATCGTTTGATTATTTTAACGTTGTTTCTTCCATTTCTTGAACAACATACAGGTAGCTTGTGCTTGAGCTGGCACAAGTTGCATCAACTTGGCTCTGATACCCTTGTTTGAAGCTTGGGAAGCAATTTCAATATGTTTCCAAGGCTAGTGAATTTCCTAATTAGACGTTACCTACCATACAATATGCCCACCAAGTGCTTCAACCACCTCTGCTCTTGTTCTTCTCCGTTTTTGAAATGAATATTATGCTTTAATATGCTTATAATATATATTTCGTTGATGCCAAATGCGTTGCTTTGATTGTTTTTAACTCCCTGAATTTCTTTGTCTGCGTGAGTTTTCGGGAAAGGTTCTTCGAGGGACTGTAATTAATAAATTAATGTGGCATTTACCTGTGTAATTATGAACTTAATAAAAACGCCATTTGCTTATTTTTCTTACGTTGAAAGAAGTCGATTGTGTCGTTCCTTTGATCTACGTAGGAGTCCGAGCACCGATGTTCGTCACTGCCAGTTTTCATTTAACTTTTTCTCTTGTTGATGTTAGTCTGATGGGCGATGAATTTCTTGTTATAATCCCAATCAGAGGTGAACGGTTTTTTCTGAATATAGTTTCCTTGGTATGATTTAATTAAAGTTATGGTAGAATATTTCCTGAATCGTGTTCCACTCCATCCGCTACACTTATTAAATTTTTCTTCTATGTCCATTTAACTTTTTTAAGAGTTCTTATATATTCTTCTCCTTCCTCAATCCACTATCCCAATACAGTTCTAACAAATTTTATTATTTATTCAATTTCTTCGTTTAAAAGTAGTTGCGGGTCTAACGTGAGAGTCACAATATGATAATATTGCCATAGGTTAATTGACATTTCAGCATGCCATTATTGTTTTCTTATGATGATGATGATGTTCATCGTCGAAACTTGGGTCGTGTTTCTTAAATAAGTGTGTAGAATTGCAAAGTAAATTTTTTCATTTCAATATAACATGTCATAAACATTATTTACTGTGCTATTGAGACATTTTTTCTCATATATGGGATCCGTCTTGGGAATAATTGGGATTATTTTATCCCTTCCTTACCACTGGGAAGATTTTTAATGCTTACGCAGAATTTCAAGAGAGGAATCGATTACCTCTTCGTTTGGTGTTGCGTCTAATGGTAACTTATAAGGAAGGCGCCATCTGAGTGCCAGGATCACTCAAATGTGTTTTGATGAGTCAAATGTGCTTTGCAACTGCTATCTAATAAATTGAAATATTTTGTGACTTGCGTCTGTATATTCTGGTCATCGAACTTTTTAATTTTTAATATTAGTTTGCCTTAAGTGTAAATATAAAAATCCGAGGTAAAACGGACACTGAAAATTCATAGTTTTTGATATTTTGATTTTATGTGTTCCTGCTTTTTTTAAACATTGTTTTTTTGTTTTCTCTTTACAGTCTGCCGAACATGCATCGTCCGTTATTTAGAAACGAGCAAATACTGTCCCATCTGTGACGTTCTGGTTCACAAGACAAAGCCACTGCTGCATGTAAGGTGAGCCATCTGTTTCACTTCATATACCATTTTAATTAAAAGGGCAAGTCTAGATCCAGGAAATTGAATTGAGTGTTTTTTATTTACTTTGGATCCAAGGAGTTTTCATTTTTCACCTACTTTCAATTTCGCCGTTCTTTGTTAACTTTCTCATTAACTCAAAATATTAAACGAATGGTATTTTACTAGCTAGTTACATAAACGTAGTTTGGAGTTTTTGAGAATATGCTTTGGCTGTATGTGCAATCTGTCAACTTTTCTTTTGTGCAGTAATTTCTGTGCATATGGTTCCCAAATAAAGTTATAGTTTAACATACTTAGTACGAAACCAATTCTTGTTATGACTTGGTACGCAGTGAAACAAGTTATACTAAGAGTACATACGTAGTATGTACGTCATTACATGTTAGTAATTTCTGGTAGGTAATTTAATCTTTTTATTTGATAATGTCTTCTCAAGTTCGTCAAATACCTTGAATATTAGATCATACACGGCTGTTGTTTCACAGTTCTTCTACATATACATTTCCAAACCTTCAAGAAAAGTGTCTGCGTATAAACTGTTAATTATGACCCGAGTATGCAGGATTATCGCCCGCTTCTCTACAGATGCGTAAAGGTGTTCTTTCCCTTTCTAGGCCGGACAAAATGCTTCAGGCGCTCGTATACAAGATTGTTCCAGGTCTCTTCCACTCCGAAGTCCGCAAACGACGAGAGTTTTGGGCGAAAACGAGGGAGCCAGCGTTGGGTGAGTATTTGGCATCGCCGATTTCGTGTACGGGATACAGGATGGGAGCGGGGCGTTCATGAAATAAGGGAAGGGCTGCTTTGCTCATGACCTCATGTGGCTTAGCTATCAAAACCCGCGTAGTTCATGCCCTTGTTCAAAATTTTCCGCAATTTGGAACTAAATATATTTCTGTTTTCGCGATGCGTCATATTTTTTTACTCGGGTGGCTAATTTCTTTTTGCCAGAGCTCAGATTGGAATTAATTACTACATCTCAGCTTCCATAGTCTTTCTAGACTCGGGTGGATAATTAAGACTAATCGGTAACATTTTTGTCTTCATTTTATCTGCCTTAGTGGCTCAATTTCAATGAATCAAGGTATGCCAATTGATATTATCTTAAGTTGAATTTTCATCCGTTCTCACCGCGTTAAATTGTTGTTTTATTTGATTTTTTTCATTTTTTATCATTATGTACCGGCTCTGAAAAATTTCTAATGATGAGAATAATTTATATTTATTAATTAAGACACATGTTAACCTATAATGGTGGTTGTAAACTGTTATCCAAGATTATCTTCTTTGAATAACCTGTTATTTTTATGAATGGGTACATTTTTTAATTTAAAAGATCGAGCTAATTGTCTGTTTTTTCTTCGACATTTAGTATTTCAAACTTCAGTGTCATTTATGCCGTTAGTATTGAAACTTCGTTTTTACGACAATGCATGTCGAAAAATGAATTGTACGTATTTATATTGCGATAGTAGTAACCTATATAATCACAGGCTTAACTTTGTAGAATTTTATCGTAGATATTCGGTAATACTTGACAAGCATAGTTATTTTCCATTCAAGCATTTACTTGTATTCAAGCCGCGGCCGACCTTTCAAGATAAAATTTTATTTGAATTAATTTCCTTTGATAGGTGATAAATCCTGCCAAAGGATTTATCGTGACCTACTCGAGATAACATTTTAAATTTTATTTTAACTTAGTTTCCTTGTTAGGTGAGAAATCCTTCCAGAGATTATCACTCGAAATGACATTGTTTTCAGGCACCATTCCTGAGAATTTGAATATTTAAGCGTAGTTTACCTTTGTGTTGAATCATACCCCTCACTTGTATAGTAAAAATATTATTTGGCTTGGATATATTTTGCAAACTGGCATGGTATGGGTAGTATTCGGTGTCTTGATTTCGGAGGCCCTCTGACGATCGTTCCACCTTCATGCCTAATACAGCGTCTCTCTCTTGATTAATGGTGTGTAGGCTCCGGTGGAGTGGGTGGTGTGTTGACTCCGGAGGAGGAGGCCGAAGAGGAGGAGGAGGAGCGAGAGGAGGTGGCGGCGGGAGCCGGGGGCGGATCGTTCTTCAGCGCTGAGGACAGCATATCGCTCTCCCTCGAATACTACGACAGGTGAGCACTTCGTGACCACGCCCCACCCTTCCCCATGCCTTCATCCGCGATTCCGGACACGACATTTATTAACTACTTTCCCCATTTTGAGCCTAAATGAGTCAGTCAGTTCGCCATTTTTCAGATAATAAAATACTCCGGAACCGATGATAAAAAGTATCTCTGTGTCTGAATGTAAATCAAAGTTTAGATGTTGTGTTTAGATGTTTTTAGTTGTATAAATGTTCAAAGTTTAGATGACTTGAATTTTGCCCAAATGAGTACAAATGGCCGTATTGTAGCATATTTGATGCTTATAATGCATCCACTGCATTGATGCAGTGGGGGTAAACGTCTTCTAATCTTTTAGACTCTATTAACGTTGAAATATATTTCTGTAAAACTTACCGTTTCGTAAAATAGTTTATTAAAAGTCCTTTACATTATCGTCCACAAAATTGGCACAACGTATGAGGTGGAAAAAAATATAAAATTATTCGGTCTCATTGCGATTCATGAGGAATTGCAACGCAGTATAGATAAACCCCTCGACATGTGATGATGTCCTTGCGCTTGTTCACATTTTCATACAGGTGAGAGCTTAAAGGTCTCCATAAATTAGCGCACGCTTTCAAGAAATCGTATCATTCTCGTGGGGTGTCGCAAGTGCATGAAACACCTCAACCCCCTCCACCCCCCACTCCCCGCCCATACCGATCCATGTGGTACATCTAACCCATCGTTCAATCCCCGCAGTGAGAGGGCAGCAGCGGAGGAGGATGACGACGACGAGGACGAGGAGGATGACGACTTAGCGGAGGTGGATGAGGCGAGGGTTGACGGTGAGGCCCGGCGGAGAATCGGACGCCGCGGGTTTCTGCGGCTCGGGATGCCGGGGTCCTCGTCGGACAACGAGAACAATGACCTGGTGAGTCTCAGGGAGCCGGGCAAGGAGAAATGAGGAATCCTATCGTGTTTCGACTGTCATTTTTACCTTGCTTCCATCAATCCTACAGTAGGCATATATTTGAGCTATCCAATGCAAAAAAGGCTTCGCCATATGTGATTATAATTATCTAAGCAACTAAAGAATAGTAAAAGTTAGTGTTGCATTATTGCTTGAAACACATCCCATACTTCACAAAAAATGCGTAAAACCTGGCGTCAAATGGTGGAATTTGGAACGTATGAATGACCAAATAATAGCAGTTAAAAAATTACCACCAGGCTTCAATCTATGCCTCAACCGATACTAATTTCTTCAGAGAAATGGCAGGGTGATCGAATCAAATAAAACGTAATTGAACGTGATCGAACATAGAAAAATTGGATACACTTTTTACTTGATTAATTTGAAGTATGTTGTACCTGATTGTGGCTGAAACGATAGTACAACTAATGCAGTGGAGTGAAATAAATTGGTGCTTAAATCAAGTCGAACGAAATTTCACTCGTTTGAGCATGGAAAAATTGTATACACTTCTCAAATATTTATGTAATGATACTGTGTTTTCTTTTTTATTCTTACAATTGTTATTACTTTCAGGGAAAAGTAACTCGACGATACCTCAAGTGCCCGGCAGCAGTGACGATGCTGCACCTCAAGAAGTTCATTCGCATGAAGTACGGACTCAGCGATGACAACAGGGTGTGTAGGAATTTCCGATTATTTTCGCTGTATACCTCCTTCGTCACACCTTCCCTTTCGTCCTTCATGATCTTTTAAATTAAATGAGAATTGCTAGAGTACAATTATATATTCATTTTTATTAGTTGTATCGAAACGTACATGTGAAGGCACTGTGAATCAGATTTATAATACTTCACTAGATTAGAATCAGATTTATAATACAATAATTTTTCTTAATGCTGTTTCATTCGTCCCACTACCTGGAGCGCCTGCCAGCTTCTGTAACGTCATTCCTTCTCTTCTGCAGGTGGATGTAATATACAAAGACGAGTGTCTGCCGGACGAATTTTCACTCATGGACGTAGCGTACACATTTTCCTGGAGAAGGGTAAGAAAACTGATTAGTTATAATTTACTTTATACTTAAAAACGATAAAGTTAAAAACTTAATCAGCCTACTCTAAAAATGATTATGCGATTCCTTACTTCTTACTTTGTAAATGATGCCCCTTTCCTCCCTTCTTTTTTTGTTATCTTTCTATTGTTACATTTCTAAATATTGTTCTTATTACTAGAAACCCCTTACGTAATTGTATTAATGAAAAGGTAGAGGTCGGCATCGTTTAAAACAGTCGCTTTTGTTAGTTTTATATAACCTATTTGGTAAAGAGAATGGCAATAATTCGTGCATTTTCCGCGATTTTCTGCATAATGTAGTCCGGGATCTTCCTTTAGAAGAAGAAGTGAAAAAATACCCCTCACAGTAATATTTAGTCCTGTATAACCGATCTAATAATATTCCAGTCGAGTATGTACTGTAGCAGGAGCGATGAATTGGAGTATGCTTAAGTCAATAGTATTTTAGCACTCTCAAAGTTGAATATTTTATTTTGGCAATTTTAAATGCTTAAGTGCATTTACCATAACTTCCTGCGAAGGTAAATATGTAGCACTCGCATATGAATGAACTTGATATGAAGCAATTCCATTTCTAAGTGCGAGGTAGGTGAAATCATGAATTTTTGTTTGCTTATGTGCTTAATCTAGAAAAGGTGAGTATTTTTTCAGAAATATTGGGATTACACATTTTTAAACATTAACAAACAACGTTGATTTCAGTGTAATTTATCTGAATCTTGACAATATGAATACGCTATAATTTCCGATATTTTAAATCATTTTCGTCGTAGACCCTGAAAATATGGCCGATGTTTTTAAAGGGATTGTTACTATGTAATTAATGCGAAAGGCCCTTCCCCTAAGACGAATCGCGTTCGCAATCTTTAAATAAAAGCTCGATATTCTTAGTCAAATCCGTCATTTTCATGTGCGAGTATGTTATCCACTTCGCTAGCAGAGAGTGAGAAGAAATTTAGTAAGATTGTATGTGCAAACTTATTTTGGCGAAGTTGAATTTTCGTTCGTTGTAATGCGGGTAGAACTCAAGGGTAGATAAGTTTGCATTATGTAATTTAAATTTGCAGAATCGATTTAATAGATAGAAATGTTCATTAGAGACTCGTCAAAAATAAATAAAGCCTTCAAAGAACTCTGTTATGTGATAAAATAACCCTAATGTCTATTACTTCATTTTCCTTTCTTGGTACGTAAGGGAGAATGATTTCTTTTACGGCTTGGCTACAACCGCGTCATACATTTTCTCTTTCCGTTTTCCCAACTTTATACTCATCTTTTAATCGTATCTTCTATTGTTATTATTTTCCCATACCATTTTATTTTCCCCTTAATTTTTATTTCATACAATTGTGTGTTTCTATTTCATAGAAGCCGTGTGTAATTTTTTTAATTAACTTGCGATACAGTTAGCTCGAAAATTTTGATGATGTTATTGGAAAAATGTATCATTGTGGTGAATGTAAAAGATGACTGCACTATCTTTTTATCATGGAAATCTCGGGTTTTATTCCTACCAGATGTGTGGGTGCTGTGTTTCTGATGATTTATGTAAGAAGGCGAAGGTACTTTTAAGCATAAGCATTAATCTTTTTCAGAAGCGACCGATGCGCTTCAGCTACCGCATATTCAAGAAGCCGAAGCCGCCGGTGAGGCGACGCATCCTGCGGAGCATAACAACGAACGGGCCGCGGTCTATCATGTCCTTGGAGGGTGGCACGGGCGACGGATCCTCGGAAGGAGACAGCGTTATGAAGACGCCTCCGCCGGAGGATCCCAGGAACGAGGAGGGAACAAAGCTGGAGGAGGGCAGGATGGAGGAGGAAGGCGAAGCGATGAAAAACGAGGAGAAGGAAGAGGAGGAAAGGAAGTTGAAAAAAGAGGATAAAGAGGCGACGAAGAACGAGAGGGTGGAGGAGGAGGAGCTGATCAAAGTGGAGTTTAAGGAAAAGGAAGTGAAGGGAGGAGGAGACTTGCGAAAAGTCCGGAGGGAGAGAATGGAGGAAGAAAGAAAAATGTTAGTGGAGGGAAGGGCTAGGAGGGAACGGGCGGAAGTGGCCAGAGAAAGGAGTAGAATGGTGGAGTCGTATGCGGAGGACGACGACGAGGATGATGACGAGGAAGTAGTAAGGATGCCCGTGTCAAGGAGAGGGAGGAAGTCGAGGCGGGAGGATAGGAGGGGCAAGTCGAAGGGGAGGCCCCGTGGGGAGGATAGAGGCCGGAAGAGGAAGGCCAAGCGTGCCAAGTCGAAGGAGAAACAGGCAGAAAGGAGTGAGGAGAGGCCAAGGAAGAGGCAGCGCGTTGAAGTGGTGGCGAAGGCGGTAGAAAAAGTGGTGGAGAAAGTGGAGGAGGTGAAGAAGATAAAAAAGGTGGAGGAGGAAGAAAAGACAGCTGCGGTTAACAGTGTTAACCTGAAACAAAAGGGAAAGGCAGAGCCGAAGGAACCGGAACCGGAGAAGAAAGAGGAGATAAAGGAAGTGGAGGATATTCCTCTAAAGCCGGAAGTCACCCACGAACCGGTCGCTGAGGATAACCCAGCGCCAGAGGTGGAGGAAGAGGTGGCAGAAGAGGAGGTACATGTGGACCATGGTGCCGAGTCGGTGGCCAACACCAAAGCGGCGAGATCGCCGGGGTCGACGATCAAGTCGAAAGATGAGTCGACCTCTAGTCCCGAATCTTCGTTTCGTCTTGTCCTGGAAGATGAGGATGAAGAGATGGAACTGCTGATACTGGAAGACTCGATGGAAGATAGGAGCGAGGGCACAGGAAAGGAGGAGGATGACATTGAGGAGGAGGTGGAGGAGAACAATGAGGAGGAGAAGGTGGATGAGGATAAGGTGAAGGAGGAGGAGAAGGCGCCCGAGGTGGAGAAGGTGGCGGAGGAGGAGAAGGTGGTGGAGGAGGAGGAAAAGATGGTGGAGGAGGAGAAGGTGGATGAGGAAGAGAAGGAGGAGGAAGAATGCCGGAATGTGGAGGAGATCCGGAAAGATGAGGAAACGTCGAAGCCGTTTTCGCCGCCTGCACAGCCTACGCCTCCGCCCACTCCGGAGAAGACGGAGGAGTCCAAGGAGGAGGAAGAGGGGCAATCGGCGAAGGAGGGAGAGACGATTGCAGAGGTTGTTAAGGACTTACCGGCGCCCAATCGGAAGCCTCTGACTGTAACCATAAACTCCGGTAGTGTAAAAACCACGCAGACCCCTGTAAAACAAAGTTCCTCCCTCGTTACCAAAGTTCCCCCGGCGCAGAAACCCCAGCAGTCGAACAAAAACGCCAGCTTGTTAAACCAAAACTCGAAGAGCCCTCCTCCGCAAATTGCCAAATCTAACCCTGTGCAAGTGAAGTTGAATAACGCTTCAGTCACTAAAACGGCCCTATCACCGCAGCTGGTCATCAATGCACAAACGGTTACGGCACAGCCGAAGCAAGCAGCTTCTCCTCCAACAAAAACTGTTCCTGTTGTCAACAAAACTTCTGTTTCGACCGTGAGCAAGCCTATAGCACCCACCAATAACAAGCTTAGTCAGCCACCGAGCAAAACTGTTGCAAATAACAAAGTAACTACCGCAGCAAGTAATAAAAACTCTCCCACCGTTCATAAATCAGTTGCCTCAGCGATGAAGCCCACGGTAGCACCATTGTCGAAGCCAACCAATCACACTGTACCAAAAGCTGTTCCTTCGCAGCCTCAACTACCCACGAAGAGTTCTAATGTCACAACTAATGCGGCAACCAAGTCTCAGCCTAACGCCAATTTGAAAATCAACACTGCCGCCTCACCCACTGTGAAAGCGAGCCTACCATCGAACGTATCTAAGCCGATTCCTGCTCTAACGGCCGCGCCTAAACCGAATACACAAACCAGTGTCGGCAGACCCAGCTCCACTACCCCTGGTGCACCCAAGGTCGTCACTACTACGGCAGTAACTAAAGCTGGAGCGACCATTGTAAAATCGAACGTCACCATGGTCAAAATAGCATCATCCCCTGCGAGTGCTGTGAAAACTGCTCCTTCCGCCACTTCCAATAATAAATCCCCAAACCTGCAAGTGAATAGGGTCCCCGGAACAACAAAAGCCAGCCAGGGACAGGGTAACTCTCAAAAATCCATGAATACGAATACATTAAATGCCTCTGAAAGGTCCACTCCAGCTCCACAAGGAGCAGCGGGAAAATCAGCGGTTTCCGTCACTTCCGTGAAGACCTTAGCACCCGGAGGAGCACAAATCCAAGCATCCAAAGTTGTCACAAGTCCTCCCACAGTGGCCAAAGCAACGCCGTCTCCATTGCCGAAGCCGTTACCTGCGGCTGCTAATACGTTGCCTAAGGCGACAACCGTGACACCAACAGTACAGAAGCCAGCAAATGCAGGTAATCAGGGCTCCCAGCAGCCGAGAAGCACTCCGCCAATGCCTGGCCTTGCGGCTATCAAAAGAAAGCTACCTGAAGGCACCACCGTCAGAAGATCTTCGAGGGATTCTTCTGCAGACAAGAAGGAAGAGTCACAGGACCTCCAGCCACCACCGATGAAGAAAAAGAAGAAGACCTCGAAGGGCGACAAAGTGACCCGGGGCTCTTTCACGACGTTTCCCGTGGCATTCAAGCGGGTGAATAATCTCCAGCCGCCAACGATGCTTCCGAAGCCGAGGGTTGGCAAGGCCGTCTCTCCCACCGGGGATGAATCCTCCATAATCCACGACGATTATGGTGCGTTGGACCTCTCCGGGAGGTCGTCGAGGAAGTCCGAGTCGCCTCCCGCCCCGACCCCCAGTTCTTCCTCTCCTACGTCCGCCCCACCGACCGTTTCATCCGCCTCCCCCAGCCACAAGTCAACCACCCCGACACCCCCACCACCCCCGCCGTCCCCGTCCAAATCCCCGAAAGCTCCACAGTCTCAGCACAGCATCCTCTCCATTGCGCAGACCCTAGTCAATCGGCAGCTATCATCCTCGCGGGGTGCAGGGGGCAAGTCCCCGGCCAGAGAGACCCCCACTCCCCCGCTTCCGCCAAAGACACCCCCTAGGAGCGGCCCCGCGGCTAAACCATCATCCACGCCTCCGCAGCACCAAAGTTCCTCCTCTCCTTCTCCCGCATCTCCCCGGCAACAACAGCAGACCCCTCCCGCGGGCGCCATGAGCAACCTGATGACTCTCACAGACACGGCAGTCAAGATCCTCATGGCGGAGAGAACGGCCGCGACAGCCAGCAGACTACCCTCACCCACCCCCGCCACCCAGCAGTCGTCCTCGGCTGTGAACCCGCCGCCGGCCCATCCACGACCTTCCGGAGCTCCCATCCGGAGTACCAATCCTTCTCTCATGTCCCCACTACGGATCCCGGTTCCCCCTGTCTCCCACCACCAGTATCACCAGCAACACCAGCACCAGCCCGCACCACCGAGGAACCAGCGGCCTCCTCCGCCGCACTCGGCTACACCATCGGCCCAGCCAGCCGCGCAACTCATGGAGAACGGCGAAGGGATTCCCCACCTGCCGCGCGGTCTGTCTGGAGGCCCTGTACAGAACGGCAGGGGGGGCTTCAGGAGCAGGGGAGCCAACCCTCTTCTCCGGCTCCACGGTATCTACTCCGGGGGCAAGCCGGGCCCCAACCAGGGCGTACGGCAGATACCCAACCCATCCCTGCTGACGCAACCACAGAACCGGATGCATGGAATGGGAAGGGGCCAGGGAGATCACATGCACCACCCGCAGCTGTCTATCCAGCCGACCTCGCTGCACCACCAATTCCAGCACCAGCTGCAGCAGCAGAGAAGAGGAGGGGGCTACGGCGGGGGTGGCCCCAAGCCCCCGTACCCTCCTCCCGGGCCCGGCCGGGGACCACCTAATCCCCATGGTCCCCCTGGCATGCCACCCCCAATCCGAAACATTGAGCACTTGACACGGAGCATCGAGAAGGTAGCGGCCGGTCTAACCGTGCGGGCGGTCGATTCGCGAGCCAAGTGAGGTCAGCCGCGCGGCTGGTGCCACGGAGGCGCCAACGCGCATCACTATGGCCTCTGGAACTACCCACCTCCCCGTTGAACATTTTCTGCAATCGACGGAGAGGGTGTAGTGGCCTTACTCCCCCGCCCTCCTCATCAAGTGCCCTCAAATGTTTTGGTTCCATGTCTGTGCGTCGCATTTCGTATTGTGTGTACAACAGCATGCAGTTTTGACTTAAATAGCTGCAATTTAAATCGAACGATCATGGCTCGATGCCGACTCAGATTGAAATTGTTTAACACAAGGCCTTAAACCTCCTTGAAAACGGGTTGTAATCCGTAGCGTTTGCCTTCAGGCTCTTGCGCGGATGGATTGTTCCGATTTTTCGTTCGAAATTTAAATAATTCCGTGCATTTAAGTCATTGGTGTTCCTGATGTGATTGGCTTTCGTAATTCTTTCGGGATATAATTCATGATGAATTTGCCCACGACGAAGGTTGGTTTAAAAAGTGTGTTTTCATGGGGTAAAGTTTCGTAAGTGGCTGAACAAAACTTTCACGACGTTTTGAATGCGTGTTTCCAAAGCGCGAATGTGAGATCAGCACTATTATGATCATTTAATAATTTTCCAAGAGGAAACGGAAGCATTGGTTGAGTAATTTTTCTCACGTTTTACCTCCCATGGAACATTCTATTATGATTGAGAATGGGAACAGAATTCCTTTATTAGATGTCAACGCTTGTGTCGCTTGTAAAGCGATATTGAAAAATGTATTTTTGGGCGGAAGCCGTTGCAAGATATTAATTACTTATCACTTTGAAATTATGTAAATAACTCTTGTCGCGAGATATGTTACTATCCCTGTCTGGCAGGAGGTGAGAAAACTTAGTGCACCGTGAGTCCAAAGGCATCCTTGCAATGTTGTGCTGATGTAAGTGATATACGATTATGCGTATATCTCACGTAAGCGGTCATTGCGATGCACAAAATAACAAAGAGAACGCTCATATTTTTATTACCTACATTTAATGAACTCGGAGAATCATATTTTTAACAGATTGCTTGCTGTAGCTTGTCGCGTCGAAAACAGTTTGTGATCGCCCTCCAACAATTCTTCTGGACCAGTTCATCAGGTTTTTTTACAAGCCTGATGGCACGCCACATTTGAAGTCGAAGCCCCAGACAAGACATCCTTCCCGATGAGATGTATTGAAACGTCGACCTGTGAATATGTACTTACTACCGAGTGTGTTTGTGAAGAGTAGAAAACTTTTTGGCTTTGGGTCGGAATTAAATCGCCAAAGAATCACAATAACTTGTTTAAGAAGTATTTACGTGATAATTTCACTCGTGGTTGTCAGTCCCCGTTGATGAAGTTAATAGTATTCTGCTGGCTGTTGTGGTGAACCGTCGATTCGAACTTCTTCTGAAGTGCTGCACAAAAGTCCCCATAGTGTCTATCGGATATATATACTTCAATGACTTTATTCTTATACTCCCCTGTACAGGTGTTGCACCCAATTTTTTTTCATTTCTGAAGAAATATCTCTTCCACGAGGTGACGGTGACACTGCTCATCTTCTGTTTGAAAAGACATTAGCAGATTTATTTGAGCGTCGATTCGTGAAAGATTTTGATGGAATTTTCCTCTTCTTTGTAATGAAATGTGAAAGGTGTGACTTTGTTGTGGATCCTTTTCAAGTACAAATAAGTAGTCATAATTTTCCGTAGTGCGCACTCAATTGAATATAAAATATATATTTACCTCATCCCAAAGCTTTGTCGTATTCACTCCAGGCATATAAAAAATGTATGCAGTGAAGCTTCAGCCATTGTCTTTATGTAAATAGATTTATATGTGTGATTGTCACTTTTAAAGTCCTTCACGTCACTCCATACCCTCCCCTCCCCCCGTCAACCGACTGGCGAAAGTGTTTGCCCATAACATTGCACGGGGTACCCCGTGTACCCTTGTTTCCATCATGTCTGAGCCCGCTCAGCGTATATACTGCGACATTATCATATGTATCGACACCATTTAGAATCCGATTATATTAGCGCGTTTTATTAAGTCCTTTGCTGCGCTTGTGGATGGAACTCTTACTAAATATGGTTAGACGGAGAAATGCGTTGAGGGAAAGTGACCTGAAACGATTAAGTGTGTTTGATTTGAAAAGAAACGATGTAAAATTAAGAAAAACTGAAATTTTTACCATCCATTTACCCTGTTGCTGCTAGGTAAATTGTGGAGCTAATTTTATCCAGTGAAAACGTTTCTAATTTGTTATCAAGAGTTATTTCATGGTTGTCGACACGGAAAACTCCCACGCAAATTCGTCCCCTCAGCTTCCGTGAGCTTGCGAGTCAGCAGTCCTGTTTTATGCTTGGTGGGACGCGCTGTTTCATTATTTTCAGGTTGGAGACCTGCGCTAATAAGTGACACTCCTTGTTTGCGATCCAACCCATTTTATTTTCGTGGGTGTGTCTCCATTTTCCGTTTGTCCCGCCCCCTCACCACCCAACTCACTCCTTCATTCACTCCCCGTCAGCGTAATATTTGTATGTAATTATCCAAATTGAAGCTACGAATGCCTATTTTTTGAGTGCGAAAAATCCAAATCCTTGGTATTTTTTGTTACAGCCCTATTAATTGTGTAGAATCACTTTGAATCTCCATTTTGTCCCTTTACGCAGTGAACACTCGGCTCACGAAATCTGTCCTCTTTCCCCAATCCTGTTTTCTCTCGGTAAAGATCACATCTACTTAATCATTTCCATTGAATTTCTGGTAAATACTCAGTCGCCGCCTTTAATTCGATCCTGGCAGCCATTCAGTATGGTCCGAGTCACTTTTGCGTGCATTTACGGCCTCTTTCTCCACGCGCCACTCTCACGCTGCCTTTGAATTTTCACCGCGCCTTCTCGTCGGCCATTGGGGAAGAGGGGGGACGGAGCCGACTCGACCAATGAGCGCGCGCCTCTCGTTCTCCCTGACTCTCCATTGGTTTTCGTCATCCCGAATGGGCGGCGCGCCGCCCGCGTCGCCTTCAAATCCCCTTTCGCGGCTCACCCACCGTCCTCCTTGTCTCAAATCGCGCAATTTTGTTTAAATAAACGAAGAGGGGGAGCATCTATCGAGTTCCTTTAGTGAATGCAATCTCCTTTTCTCCACCGAAGGGCCACAGGATTCTCTCCGAGACCCTTGAATCATTTAAAATAGCCCCGAACAATACAGAATATACCCTTCGTATGAAGCACCCTCAGAAAATTCTAATTCAATAGCTTAATTCTCAATTTAATGGTTGATTCGTGTATTATATTTCATCCGGGCATGTCTTAGCGTGGGTAGTATCCAACCGATGGAAATTTCATTCAATTGGAAGTATTTAATTTGGTGTTTATGCTAAAAACATCGGCTCTTCGGTTTTTTAATACAGTAATATGCCCTAATATTTATTTCTTTTGATCTTAGAATGGGAGGTAATCTTTTATATCTCCCTCTGAATGTCAAATTACGGTGAAGGTGTTGAAATGAGTTACTGATTCAATTACTTTCGCTCCGTACGGGCTTTATTTTCGGTTTGGCTGGCTTTCCTGCGAGTCTCATCCTGCCGAGAAATATACACGTTTCCCATTAAATCGGGGTTTTCTCGAAAAATATTTCCTTTTATATTTGCTCGCTGAGTAAACTTTTTGGGCGACTGAAGGAAGTTCCTCGTCTTGAATTAAACGCATACTTGTACTAACTACTCGAATTCTTTTTTTCGGGTATTTTCGTAAATGGCAATCTTCGGTTTCACATGGGAGGTTGCGAAGGGTATTTGTCAAGATGCTAACAATCCGCGATTCTTCAGTTCTGTTTGGATGGTGAATTTTCTCGGTCCCTAGTCGATTCTTCGGTCCCTAATCGGTGTCACACAACCATTTTATATACCATCCGAGGGATGTTTGGTGTTTCATTCATTTTATGAATGATAACCTACGGTATTCCTTCAACCCTTTACATGTACCAGTATGTATATCTCCATCGGGACTGTTACAAACAGAACGTCTTTTTTTGCTGTGGACCATGTTAGGTTTTGTCCGTAGGCATGTTGCGTCACATATCTTTTATACCCTCCGACCTTTTCCTTATCTCCCTGTTCAGTACAATATATGTTTTCGCGCGTGTCGTTGATGAAACTAATTAATTTTATTCGTATATATTGTGATTATTTCTTAAATATCTACATCGGATGGAGTTTCCTCGTGGTGATACGCATACCGTAATTCACATCTCCGCATGTCAAAATATGCAAAGTCCCCCTCCACCTTCCTTTTTATGTGTGACGTACTCTGCGAACATCTTCTTTGTAGCGGACGTACACTTTGATTTTCGCGAGCGGGTTTTTGTTAATTCGTTGCGCGAGCTGTTTCGCCGTGACCTTCCGTCTCCATTTCCTATCCGTAACACAAGTCTTGGGTGGACATGTCAATTTACCCCTCTTGAAATGTCGTTGCATCGTATTTAATTGTTCCATTTGTTCTCTAGCACACATATATTTACTTGGCTGCTACATACCAATGGCCCCTGTTCCGTGACGTTCTTTCAGGTCCTGCGCGTATTTAAAAAAGTCTATATTTAAAATGTGTACATTTGTATAAATAAAGTTGCTTCACGAGAATATATTACTAGTGTTGTTAGTTTAGTGTTGATATTATATGCTTCAACTGTTTCAGTGAAGTGTAATGTGTGCAATGAAGTGACCACTTTACGGTGGATGTAATAAAATTTTGATCGTATGAACCATGTCTTTTCTTTCAATATATGTATCCCAAACTATTCAGTTATTTTCCTACGTAATGCTCAACCCTTTTCTAATGTGAGAGACCACGTTTGGGCATCTAAGTGTGAATATGATTCCCATCCTAATAAAAAGCAGCAATATGGGGCTACAACTCAGATTTCACACGCGGTAAAGGTATTTATTTAACAAGGCAGCCAAAAAATGGAAAAAAGGCTTTTCATTGGCGGACATAAAAAAACAATACAAAATAAATAGTGACAAGGAACAGAAAATAAATAGCTGGAACAATGTTAGACAACAGTGCTGGAACAATGTCCCCTGCCACACACCTTTTTGGTGGCTCGCAGGGTACTTATGTAGATGTAGACAGAAAGAGAAAACGTAAGTGAGATAGATAGAGGTCTTTATCTGGGCGAAATTGGGACCAAATATTCACTTCTTCCATATATATATATATATATATATATATATATATATATACGCACATACATATACAAGGAAGCAGAGGAGGATAGATGTTCATGTGGTATTATGGAATGAGGTTAAAGATGGATGATGAAAAGAGGTCTAGTAGAGGACTACTGAATGTCAAGGGAATTTATTAAATGTGATGGGTAGTCAGTCGATGGGAACGTTGGGAGATCGAAAGACGGAAATTTGAAATGTGTAGCAGACTCGACCGTCGGACAAAAGGGAGGGATGTACGTAAGAGGATCATAGGTCAGGTGCGGTGAGAAGATTGAAGATTCCATTGAAGATGCTGTGTAAGAATTTAATATAAGATGGTAATTGACGACGGGAAATACCAACTGATGAAGAGTAAAGTCACGTGGTGAATTTCTGAGGGAAGAGGAGGACAATGGCGATAAAGAAATGCACCAGTCGGTAAAGTTAAATATTGTTTCCGCTGAACAAGAAGCAAACTATTAAAGGAAATGTTATAAAGGCAAACCAAGTATAATTTTGAAATAAATAAAAGCCCCCAAAGGGATAACCCTCTCTAAGAAAAATAAAAGACATTAGTGCTAATCTTACTTCATAGGAAATAGTTTGTGCCACAGCACGAAGGCCTCCTAACAAAGCAGAATTAGAAGACCATCCTGCTGAATTATAACAGCATAAACCCCGAAATTTTACTATACAAAAAAAAATAAAAGACCTAAACTATAAGTAAATAACCCCCCATAAATCTCAACTCAGAAGAGAAATGGCTCATTAAAGAAGAGAAATAAATAAGCTAAAAACAGGGGAAAAATAATAAGGTAGGTGATTACATCTTGAAGGAAAATTCTGCGCCTTATTGAAAAGTTAAATTGCATCAGAAAAAGGCTGTACAATACCACAATAACCATCCTTATTAGGCCTCTTGCGCACTTGAACATAGCCAAGAACCTTACGCTCCAACAAAGTAAAGAAAGCCTGAACGAACCTCCCAATGAAATTTAAAATAATATTATAATTTACAAGTACTACTTATAAGAACTAATCTCATTTAAATGAATTATGGTAGGAAAGTACTTAGGCAGGTGGTCAGCCAGACTGGTGACCAGTTCTCTAGAATGGGGAGAGCCCAAAAAACACCGTTCTAATGGCTGGAGACATACGAACATCGCAGTAGTTTTAAGCACGTAGGCAACTCAGACCATCGCCTTCCCGACAATCCTTTTAACGTGTGCGTGAATGGTAAGCTTCGCATCAAAAAAAACCCCTAACATAGTACCACTAACAGATGGGATAGGATAAAAAGAGACGTTTCAGGCGTGGTCTGGTGGAATTATTTTTAGGTAATCTACCGCTTAACGTAGGTTTTTGGATGGACATAACTATTAAATAAATTTTTTGCAGTTCCAAACAAAACCCAATCCAGCCACCTACTCTACATCAGGTCTCTCTTTATCCCTGTGTACTTCTTTCCTCCCTTCATCCCGTCCAGCATCCCTATCCTGTTCCTGCCCTTTCCATGTTTGCCTAACATTCTCCCCTCTATTACCTTCTTCAACATTCCACTGCCTTTCATCCACTTTCTCCATTCTTCCCCACGCCCACATTTCAAAAGCCTCCAATCTACGTCTATCCTCCTGCTTCAGTGACCACGTTTCCGCGCCGTACATAGCTACTCTCCATATTAGAGTTTTTACGAGTCTTTTCTAAAACCTCCCTCCTCAACGTCCCCGTCATCAACTCCCTCCTCCTTGAGAAAGCCTCCTTACCTAGCGCAATTCTTCTCTTTACGTCCCTATTACTTTGACCGTGTTGGTCCAGAACACTTTCGAGATACGTAAAACGTTCTACCTGCGATATTTTTTCCCCTCCTATTTTAATTTTTAGCTTAGCCTTCTTCTTCCTGGAAAATCGCATTACCTTTGTTTTATTAATAATAATTCTCATTCCATATATATCGCACTGAACCTCCAATTCACTCAGCAATGCTTGCAACCCCTTGGCTGACTGAGCAACTAATGCTTGGTCATCAGCGAACCTAACCGATTTTATGAATTACCCTCCGACTTTCATTCCCACCTCCAATTCTTCCCATGCCTCTTTAATCATTTCCTCCACTGATACGTTGAACAGCACCGGTGACAATGGGCAACCCTGCCTTACACCTCTTCCTAATACTGCCCATCCGGACTCTCCGTTCCCCACTCGCACCTGAGCAGTCTGAGATATGTACAGGTTACGGATTAGTCTCCTGTCCCTCCAATCCATTCCTATTTTCTGCAATACGCGCATTAATTTTCCCAATTTTTCCCGGACGCCACATTTCATTACAACTAAATTGTGGTCAGAGTCCGCATCCGCTCTTGGGAAACTGTGCGAATTTATCACACTGTTTCTAAACCTGTGTCTAACCATTATATAATCTAACTGATACATTGCTGAGTCACCTGGCATTTTCCATATATACCTACGCCTTTTGTGGTGTCTAAACCAATGGTGGAATATCATGATTAATTAAAATTGGCAATTTTCCACAAAATAAATTTTTTAATACGACTGGTTTCTATATAAAGATATCATCTTCAGGTCTTGATGTAGTTACTTCGAAACCGGTTGTATTAAAAATTTTATTTTGCGGAAAATTGCCAATTCTAATTAAATAAGAAGAGAAAGGGTTATTCTAAGGGGTGTATAAATGCTTGTAAGATTTGCTCTCTGAAGAGAAAGTCATCAGAGCAAATATCGTGAGGTGTACACGTAACTGGCAATCAGAGCACCTCGCAGTAATGGAATTAAGAGCGGATTATAGGGAATCTAATGGCCCATCGACCAGCTTCAACATTTTGCAATCAATTGTGCACAAGTCTGCTTGTATAGCAAAATGATGCACCCCATTGGGATGGTTTTGTCAGCAACATCATCTATTTATAGGGAAAACAGGATGGGGAACAGGACACTGCCCTGAGGTATCGTGGATGGAACAAAAAGTGGAGGAAATGTCAGCAATTAGTACACGCTGGAAGCGAGAGTTAAGAAAGATTTGAATTAAAGGTACCAAAACGCTCTGAATGTTAAATTTGATGCTTGATTTTGTGGACAAGCGGCGAATGTTGATAAATTGAATGATTAGGATAAGCCAATGTAACAAACGTTAGTTGTGAGGAAAGCCCAAAAGAGTTTCCGATATGGTAGTGTAGGACGGCGGGATTAGTGAGGCAAGATCCGTCGGGGAGAAAATTGTGCTGATGTGAGGAAACACAAACTAAAGAAGGCGAACATGAATTATGCGCTCGAAGATCATTGAGAGTATGAGTAATATGGAGATCAGGCGGTAGTTCTGAACCAAAAATTATGTGTCAGATTTCAGCATTGGGGTTACATTTACGTTACAAGGGTGCCAAAACTGCTCTTTTGTTGGCGATAGAAGAAACTAACTGACGAATAATTTCCTTAAACATCTGTCACAACGTGATTCTCAACCCAAAGAATCGGGACAATTTCATTCAAAATCATTTACTCGTGTTGCTGGAAAATTTGAGTCAATAGCCAACAGCATGTCAACAAAGAATGAATTTTGATCCTTTCAGAAAATTTGGTCAGTTGACGCAAATCCATTTCAAAGTCAAAACTTTATCGCTGAGGCAATTCTGAGTTGGAGCAAACACTTTGACTGAGTGAGTGAAGGAAGTTCAGTAATGCGTGAGGCTAGAGTCGAGAAATTTTTCTGAATCCTAATAACATTCTGATAGTCAAATTTACATTCCGGAGAAAGATTAACGCTCACATCACTAGCCAGAAGAATAGTAAATGCAAGGTATTCCAGAGGGAGACTTAGCGCCTGTAACTCTCGGGTAATCGGAAAAAGGAGCGTGGTCTCGCCCGAGCGGTATAGCAATAGTATTGGAGATGGGTTCTCCGCCGAGTGCGCGATAGATCTCCGGGAAAGACGCAGACGGAGGAGAGATTGAGGAGTGGAGCATAGGGAAACAAATCTTCTTCTAATGCCCAGGAAAATCATTTAATTATGAATATTTGCCGAATGGCAATGGGCTCATTGGCACGTAAACTCGCGGTAATAAGGTAAAACAGCAACAACAATTTTTCAACTGACACGGCGAATATCTTGCGAAAATGTGTTACTTAGAATCATTGAAAAAGTGGAGAGAAAATAGAAAATTAGTACCTAGGAAGTTATCTTTAAGAGATGATGGTTAGCGACATATGATGCCATAAAAATGATGATATCACTAATAGCAAGGAACATATTATTATTAGGTAATCTACCGGTTAAAATGGGTTTTTGGATGGACACAACTATCAAATAAATATTTTGTAACTCCAATAAAAAACCCAATCCAGCAACCTACTCTACATCAGGTCTCTCTTCATCTCTGGGTACTTCCTTCCTCGCTTCATCCCGTCCAACATCCCTGTCCTGTTCCTGCCCTTTCCTCCTCGGCCTAAAATTCTCCCCTCTATTACCTTGTTCAACATTCCACTACCACTCAATACGCCTTTCATCCATTTTTCCTGCCTCCATAGGATTTCTCTCAACAAACCCCTCTCCTCATCCACAATCTCCAGTACTTCTTCATTTGTTTTCCTTTCGGTCCATTTCACCTTCTCCATTCTTCTCCACACCCATATTCCAAAAGCCTCCAGTCTATCCTTCTGCTTCAGCGACCACGTTTCCGCGCCGTACATACCTCCATATGTCCCTATTACTTTGACCGTGTTGGTCCAAAACACTTCCGAGAAACGTTAACTGTTCTACCTGTTCTATCCCCCCCCCTAGTTCAATGTTTAAAATCGCATAACCTTTGTTTGATTAATATTCATTCTCATCCCATATCTATCGCACTGAACCTCCGATTCACTCAGCAATGCTTGCAACCCATTGGCTGACTGAGCAACTAATGCTTAGTCGTCAGCAAACCTAACCGCTTTTACGAATTCCCCTCCGACTCTCATTCCTACCTCCAGTTCTTCCCATGACTCTTTATCCATTTCCTCCACATATACGTCGAACAGCACCAGTGACAATGGGCAACCCTGCGTTACACCTCTTCCTAATACTGCCCATCCGGACTCTCCGTTCCCCACTCGCACCTGAGCAGTCTGAGACATGTACAGGTTGCGGATCGGTCTCCTGTCCCTCCATTCCATTCCTATTTTCCGCAATACGCGCATTAATTTTTCCCAATTCACTCAATCAAACGCTTTTTCGAAATCTACGAAACAGGCAAATACGTCCTGATTGTATTCTATATTATTCTCGATTAGTGATCTTATTACTGCAATGGCATCACGCGTACCTCCCCTTCCTAAACCCAAACTGATCATCCCCTAAGTAATCATTTACCCTACTCTCTATCCTTTTGTTGATGATCCTGAGAACAACTTTAGCTGCGTGGGATATCAAACTTATTGTTCTGTAATCCTCACATGATGTAGGTCGGAATAGGAACTAACACTGACCTAACAAAGTCTTACGGCTAGATTCCTTCCTCATAGATACTACGAATCAGTCTATATGGAGTCTTTCTCCCACATTTTTCTAAACATTTCAATAGTTCCACGGCCTTATTGGCTTTCATTTGCCTTAATGCCCTTTTTATCCCATGGTCGAGTATGCCTGGACCTAAGCTGTCTTCTTCTACGTCATATTCCTTTTTTATGTCTAACCTTGTCGGCCTAAGTTCTCTATCATACAGTATTTTTATATATTCCTTCCATCTCTCTTGGATTTTTCCTGGTTCAACTATTATCTTACCCCACTTATCTTTAACTGTTAGCACAGATTTTGCCTTCTTACTTCCCAATAATATCTTAACCTTGCTGTATAGAGCACCAATTTCACCCTTCTTCTGTAAACTTTCCATATCCTCGCATTGCGATTTCCACCATTCTTCTTTTGCTTTATTTGTGGTCCTTCTTAATTTATTGTTTAACTCTTTGTACTTCATTTTGCCTAACTCTAGGTTTACATTCTTCCATCTTTTCCTCTCATCCATCTTTGCAATCATATCATCCGTTACCCATGGTTTCCTTATCCTTTTCCCGTTAACGGCCCCTATAGTATCTTTCGCGGATTCCGATATCCCTTGCTTGATACATTCCCATTTTTCTTCGATAGTACTCAGTTCTTTACCGTCATCCATCATTTTCTCTATAGCCTGCTGATTCTCCTTCCTCGTTAAACCATTTAATGCTTCTACATTCCATTTCCTAACCCGCCGCCCTTGCCTTATCTTCTAGAAACGGACGTTACATTTCATAACAACTATATTGTGGTCAGAGTCCGCATCCGCTCCTAGGAAACTGTGTGAATTTATCACGCTGTTCCTAAACCTCCGCCTAACCATAATATAATCTAACTGATACCTTTCTGAGTCACCTGGCATTTTCCATGTATACCTACGCCTTTTGTGGTGTCTAAACCATGTGTTGGTGATGACTAACCCCTGTCTCTTGCAGAATTCAATTGCCTTCTCTCCTCGTTCATTCCTCGTGCCTAACCCATACTCCCCCACCTTACCACCATCTCTTCCTTCGCCTACCGTCGCATTCCAACCTCCCATCAGTATCAAATGTTTCCCTGCAGGAACACTCGCGATGATATCCTCTAACTCATCGTACATCCTACCGACTTCTTCCTCCTTGTGGTTGCTCGGTGGCATGTGTACCTGAACAATGACCAAGTTCGTCGACTCTGCTTTAATCTCTACGAGTAAAATTCTATCAGTTGCTTGCTCTATGTTGACTACGCTTCTTCCTACCCCTTTATTTAATATTACGGCAACCCCTCGTTGGCTCTCGTCCCCGCCGCTGTGTATCATTCTATTATTGTCACTCCAGTAATCCCCGCTATCCTTCCATCTCACCACGGAGAGACGTAAAACATCTATATTACATCTCCATCTCTTTCCGCGTCTCGCTTAATATTTTCTAATTTTCCTGTCCTCAACATTGCCTCCTCAACATGCTCCTATTCTAACTACTTTCGTCTTCTTCTGCGTCTTCTGTCCTGCTTCTGTTATTTCTTCCCTGCAAGGGTTTCGTGGGATGACGACCGCGGAAGCCTTGCCTCTCCCGCTGCCGGGCACGACACACGGCCCCTTGGGTCGAGTCCCGCAGTTGCCAAGACTCATATTCTCTATAGTGCTCATCATTACATTCTTGGGAATGATAATTGAGGTGTTTTCCCGTTTCCTTCCTCAATAGTGTTTTTAACGTGACACCATCACTGGGGTCAGACGCCTTTGCAGCCGCCTCACTGAGGAACAGACGCTTCGTGGTTTACCTTTTGTCTGGCTCCTAACCTTCGACCTATCACATCACGTCACATGGGTGACCCTACCAGTAGCAATTATATTTACTCCCGCCAGCACAGCTCTAGGGGTCATCGGAACACTCAAGTTCTTCCACCACGACAAGAAGAAGGTATATGAAAATAAAAAGAATCTTTTAGGAAACAAACATATGGAATTGGAAATTATAAAATCCTTTGAAAAAACGTTTATTTGCAGTATATTTCTATCTTGATGCGAAACGTTGGGAGAGATGGAAAAGACTCGGTCGAAGACAATGAAAATGTGGACTTGGAGAACAATAATAAGAACACGATTGATGGGCGATAAAAGCAACCTAGAAGTATTGAGATAAATCAAAGAGGATAGGAATTTATTAAAAGAGATGGAGGAAAGGACAATTAAATTTGTCGAACATGTTCTCTGACATAGCAACTTCCTGGAAAATATAATGGCGGGGAAAATAATGGTAAAAAAAGAAGAGGAAGCCCAAGAAAGAAATCAATAAAAATAAAAACTACTATGAGAGTAGCGACCTACAATGAACGGAAAAGAACGGCAATCGAGAGAGACCAACGGCTGCAACGACAAGGCTCCGCCTTATAAGATGATGATGAGAAATAGTTGGAGTGGAAACAAGCAGGTGGAGAACTCATCGAATTACTTAGATTTGCGGATGATCAATCGTTAGTTAACCAGTCTGCTCAAGTGTTCCTTAGTGCATTACAAAATCAGTGTGATCGTTAGAGAATAATCATTTATTTAAAAAAAACGAAGTTATAAGATTCTCAAGAATAAAGAGGAATAAGTTAAACATTAAATTTATCGGATCTTCCTAAACAATTTAACCGTTTTAAAACGATCTAGGAAGTGTTTTGGATGTAGGACAGCGTTGTGAGCATTAAAGAAGAATTTCGTAAGGTAAAGATGTGTCCACAAAAAGTGGTATTTGACGGTAAGCATCCTAAGCAAAGATGTAAAGAAAATATTGGGAACTTTTTTAATATGGAGTTTGGTTTTGTATGGCTCGGAAACTTGGTCGTTGTGGAAGGAGGATAAGCCTAGATTAGAGGTCTTTCAGATATGAGTGTGGAGGAGAATGGGAAAAATCAAATGGATCGTGAGTGGCAATGGGATGCTGAATAGATGGGAGAGGGCTGGGAAAGCGAGGCAGAGAAAGAGGGAAAAAATAAGCATTATGGATGAAATTTTGGGAGGTAGAAAATTATTATTTGTAGGAGTCTGTTGGTTTAGGGTAGGTTTTTAACAGTTCTTAAAACTGTACTCTACTGTTCTTCCAAGTCCTAACTAAATTACCGCAAAATGGCATTCAACTGCAGATTACAATAGCTCATTCTACGTAATTTTTACTTATATAAAACTTGCAGCACTAATAAATTAGTTATTCAATTTGATATTCAATAATTCGCGGTCCTAAATTTATTACAACGTTCTGAATTATTAATTGATAAAGGAAAATGATTTTTATTTGAATGGATGGACTAATTAAAGAGAATGCTTTGGGAAATTTACACAATTTGGGTAGATTGAAGTACCTACCATTAGAAATGTGTACTTAATGCACTCTAGATCGATTTTGCACTGGACAATATTGTTTCCCTTTGTGTAGCTGGTGACAGATCTGGAATATCTCATGGCCATTTCAATACAAATGTTTATGAATTTAAAACAAGTCACGTTTAATTACTGGTAGTGAATATCTTAATGTCGCTGGACCCTCTCTTCCATAACGCAACTGTAGCTTCAACGTGTAAGTAACATAATGTCAAACGTGCAATGAGAAATTATCTCTGGTTGTCATAATTGGGAAACTTAACATTACACGATCAATTTATTCATAAAAAATTAATGAACATTTTATATTAGGTATGCTGATATTCGGTAAGCCAAAAGTGTTACAGAGAATTTTTCTGCAGTCAAGCCAAAGATCAATTCTTGTCTATGCATATTAACATTTTATATTGAAATACTTTTGAATATTATGGCATTAACCTTGCCACACCTCGACCAAGGTTTGCCTTCAGAGAGTGCGTTGAAAATAGTTTCCTTGTGGCTTACCTTATCACCAGATTAAAGTCCTCCCCACCTCTTACCCCTTATCCGAAAGGCATTTCTCCCGGGGATCGGGATGGTGCCGAGGCGAGGTACCGAGAAGACCCTGGGTTCAAATCCTAGAGACAACAAATATTTTCTGTGGTATCTCGATCCCTACTTGAGGTGCTTTGTGGAGAGAACTTTGAGTACGACGTCCGTCGGATGGGACGTTAAACTATGGACCCCTTGACGCCTTTCGGCAAGAGTAGGCTAATTCCGACGCCGGGATTATCTCCACCCTTCCTATCCCATCCATCCGCAATGGCGCATATGACCTTAGCTGTTCCCAAAGAAACTAGGCAACACAGTGAGTCTTGAGCCTTATTCTCACTTCCGAGTTAGTCTTGAGGGTTATATCGTAGGGATTACGATTTAAAAGAAGTGGAACTTCAGTGTAAAATAAAGTTCCTGGAAAATAATCTTTACCAATGGAATGGCTCCTTTACATGAAACAAAATTAATGCAGATTATCTTCACCCCATGTCATGCGCTACTTATGATTTCAAATATCCAAAAGTATTTTTGAGATTTCTATTATCCCGAAGTTATGGTATAATGTTGAACATAATCATGTATATAATGTTGAACATAATCACTGTTGAAATAGAATGCGATGTAAATGTGCTATTACATGTTCGATGTTTTTTCTGATATTGTGTTGGGTGACACTGCAATCATTTTTTCTAATTGCTGTTCGTTTTTACTCTATGTATTCCCGGAATTCAACCTTGGCATACCTTCTTTTATAAATACAGTCTCTATAGGCCTAGGGCTTAGCTCACTCTCAGTGTGTTCTGTTAATTCCTTAGTCAAAATAATTCAAGTTTGAAGATAATTTGCTTGCTTTATTTCCATCCTTTTTACTTCCAATGTTCCTAAACTTCATGAACACTCAGCTATGTCCATTTCTGTGTATCAGACACTGCAATGAACACTGAACCTGGGGGTCCCAACCTATCGTTCTCTTCTGGTGCCAGGAAATTTGCACATTTCCGGTACCTGTTATCATATTTTCCTTACTCTTTTGATGTAGAGATTTCGCTGCTTACCAACCTGAGAACCCCTATTCCTTCTCCTGCCGTTTCTTGTATTCCTAAGTACGTAGTTGGTAGTTTTTTTGGGGAGGCGACCGACAGCGAAGGTCATATGCGCCATTGGGGACGGATCGGAAAGGAAGGGTGGAGATAAACCCGGCGTCGGCATTAGCCTACTCTTGTCCAAAGAAGCCAAGAGTTTCGCAGTGTAACGTCCCATCCGACGGACGTCGTACTCACTCAAAGTGCTCTCCACAAAGCACGTCAAATAGGGATCGGGATACCACTGAAAAATGCTGTTTCCAAGATTTGAACCCGGTGAGAAGCCTGTACGCCATTTCGATCCCGCACCAGTAAGTATACACGTATGATCATGAATATTCCTTTGTACATAATGCATGTCTGTTTCAGAAATTTAAAATTACAGCAATGGAAAAAGCCGTAAGGGCTGCATCGAAAAGGCTCTGCCTTGTTGAATAGGCGATGTTTTAGAATACAGGTATGATGACGATGTTTCCTCAAGGACCTGATAGAATTATAACCTGATTAGATAAGAATAAGATGATATTTCTCAAGAACTGGAAATACACGTTGACCCTAATCTATGATTCTATAATGCTATAGTTTATAAAGATCTAAGTGTTATACTTTTAAATTGGCATTGCAATCAAAATAATAAAATGTACTTCTCCTTCCCTTTTGAAATCAAAACTAATCTGGCAAACTAATTTTTTAGCTTTAAGAAAGCAAACTTCAAATGAAGCAACGTCAATTACCTCATGGCAATGAGTTTTTCTTGGATAAAAATTATTCTAGCAACGGAGACGCTCCTTATCCTGTTCTCAAATTTTTAGTAGGTTAGTACTCATTCAAATAGAAGTTACATTAATGGAGTTGCATTAATGATTAGATAAATCGAGTGAGTTTTAGTCAATGCATTTTCTCATTCAGAAGTTTAAATGTTGACTATCTAATTAGAGTGTTGTACAAGTATATTTCGTAAATCTCTAGAGCTTCGAGTAAATTCTAGCGTGAAACCTTGAGTTTTCCCCCAACTTTCCTTGAGCTCATTAAACTAGTACCTTTTCTGCCAGCGAAAGATAACGCATCACTCTTTATAAGATAACAGATTTTATTGAAGGAACGCTATCGCAACGTGATCATATCGATTTTAGACTTTTACCCTAAGATGAACGTTGGGGATTTACAGCTTTACAGAAATAAAGTACATTTTATCGGAGCGAGACCGTATCGTAATTGTTTCTTGATCACAACGGAAATGTGTATTGGGCATGAAGAGCAGAAATAATGTACAAATATTATAAAATTGAGAAAGATGGCACAACTTACCCGATTAAAAGATGAATGAATGGACACAGACGAATAGCCCGGATCTTCAGAGCAACGGAAGCCAACGAAGCTTTCTCCGTGGTCGACCTGGCCAGCAAAAGGCTTCCCGAGTGGCAGGATACAGACGGCAAGTGGTACCTCCGACGACCGACAGCACGATTAACTGGATCGCCACCAACCGCTCCGTCTTTCCGTCCCCGACCCTCTACAACGGCGCCTGAGGTCCGACCGGATAGGCAGGGCTTCCCCTTGGCGCGACCATCAAGTGGAGCCCATTTTGCGCACTTAACACTCTGTACGGTTTTTCATAGTCTTTTTGCACTCATACTATCATCTTGCATCCGGATGTTAACGCGCCAGTTAACCTGTCGTCGCCGAGAATTTTGACCACCGAATTTAATGCCTCATCAGATATGCGATCGCTATCAACAGCCATCAGGACCAAAACCCATTTAAAAGGTAAAAAGTCAACACAAAATTAGTTTCGTTTCACGAGCTGAGTTTCGACTTGGATTAGACCGACTTGGTTCATCATGAAGGCGTGGATTGGGGATTACGTGCGCAATTAGGAATGACAGTGGTGTTGGAGGGGCAAGTGGTGAGAGTGTGGTCGGTAAGGAAGGCATCTTCTGGCCAAAGTGATTGAAATTAAATGCACGACCACTTTTATCCACATGTTACATGTTCCCAGTCACTGGTTTTCGCAATCAAATAAAATTTATTGCAAACGTAAAAAATAGAATACTAATTTTATATACTAGAATAGCAACATTTTAAGTTCCAGGCGCAGAATTTTGAAAATCCTGCCGAGCTGTACTTTACTTTTCATGTAACTTATTCTTTCCTGTAAACACTTTTTACTTCCCTGTACACTCTAATTGTTCATTTCGATTCCACTTGAATAAAAACCTGAATAAGTCGCATATTAATATGCATGCGTGATACATGCTCAATCTTTGAGCTAGCATTAATTTATAAGTCGTCCATAATTATTTTTAAAATTAAAAATGTCTTTCCATCGTAAAAAATAACATGTTTCACTTAGCGACGTCATTTTTTATTAACTCAGCATTTAGCAAAACAGGGAAAATATTTCCGGGAGACCCTACGGTTGGGCTTGCTGCATTAGTTAACCTATTGACCATAAAATATTTAAAACATCTTTACGTTGGGCTACCGATTCTCATCCGAAAGTATGGTCTCCAACTCAAAGTAGTGTTTATCCTTAGAGCTTTTCCCTCTAAACTCAACCAGTGTGGTTTTCTGGGGACCAGAGTTTTTAGTTAGGACACGACAGATGGCCGACAAAACAAAAGAAACTTGTATAAGTTTCCTGAATATGTGAATTTCTCAAGCTATTCTCAATAAAATTCAACCTTTGGGTAGGACATATTTAAGAGATTAATTTTCAATTCTAAAATACATGTAATTAATTACTATTGGTATGCTTTCATGTACTCCTCGTTTTTTTATCAGTTCATTTTTCGTTCGCCTGCACTCCGTTTCACTCGTGAAAGTAAGGTAAGTATCGGATTGAAATTCAAACGCTGCCCAGAGTAGGCATTTTTAGATTAGTCAATTTACAGTAATGAGCAACTGCTATATTGCTTTTCTTTTGGCGATGATTTTGATAAATTTCCAATGCGCGTACATGTTTAGGAAATTAAAATATATTTATGATGAATTACAAGGTTCGTCCGGAAAATAAGTGTCTTGACAAATAAGTCTTTTTTGACAAAAGGGGAGTCGTCCACTACGAATTTGTACGTGAACGACAAACTGTAAATACTGCATTTTACGTCCAAGTGCTCGACAGGCTTCGAAAACGAGTCGCCCGCGTCCGGCCAGCGATCAAACACATCTGGCGGCTGCATCACGGCAATGCGCCGTCTCACACCGCGCTTGTCGTGTCGGACTTCTTGGCCAAGCACGGCGTGGCAACGCTGCCGCACCCGTCCTACAGCCCGGACTTGGCACCACCGGACTTCTTTCTGTTCCCGAAGATAAAGAGGAGTTTGAAAGGAACGCGATACGGGACTTTGGACGCCGTCAAAGAGGCCGTGACGACGTGTCTTCGAGAGGTTACCGATGATACCTTCGCGGGAGCGTTCCAGGAATGGGAACGCCGCTGGAACAAGTGTATCGACTCACAAGGGTCCTATTTTGAGGAATATTAGCTTAAGATATGTAAAAGTGTAATACATTTTTTTTCCTGAGCTCAGTACACTTATAGTATTTTCCGGACGAACCCTGTAGCTACAGAGAACATTGCCCACTAGAAGACGGTTCGGCATTTTGAGGTTGTTTGCGTCAATGGGAATATATGAGAAGTCAGAGCCATTGATTTTGACTTGCGAGTCTGAGTGATGTAACATCAATGTGATCAACCTTGATATAAAAGTGCAATGTGATAACATTTCACCATGCAAAGCAAGCCATTACTTTTTATTGCCAAATCTATGGAATTTCTAGAAAACGGTTGATTTTTTACTTAAAGTGAGATGCAGGAAAACGAGTCTGCCTTCAATCCTCTCATTGACTTTAATGTGACAAATGCCCTTAATATTAATGGCTTCATCAATGGGGCAATATCCAACGCCAAAAATATCTATTTACTGATAACATCATATTTTACGCTGGTTTTTCTGAATTTAGAATTTAACACCATCTGAAATACTTATTATGAAATATACCCTAAACTCATTGAAAACGTGCATAATATATTTACGAGACATGAAAATAATGATTCAAGGTATTTCGTCAATTGAATGATGTGTAATCACTAGACCTATTGGACATTGACTCGCTGTTTTGCAGACTTTAAGTAAACGCATTCATAAACATTATTCCATTTTATTATAGATGATCTAATTGACTATTAAAAATAATTAATTTTATTTAGTTTACAAAATGTTAGTCATAGAATTTGAAAATACTATCATTATACCTATTGCACTTGATGTTTACTTTTACAACTACGAAGACCATTCAATAAGCAAAGAGTAAATTGCTGCCATTTTCAAACTATTCAATAAATCTTTGCCTTTTCTCAGAGATGTTAGTGGGCAACCTTGGGAAGAGCTCTGAACAGCTGTTTGATTATGTTATGTCAACATAACCTCAAAATCTTCAGTTCAAAGTCAAGCAAATATGACGGAGCACTGATCTTCTAAAGTGGAATCTAATGGTGGAATTGCCATATTTTCTTGAGCGTTGCCACAATACGGGAAAGGTTGTATGAACCATGCAAATGTTTACGAGTGGGTTCATGAGTTTAAAAGCGGCCGAACAAATGTGGGTGATGAAACCCAAAGTGGACGTCCAGTTGAAGTTTCTGGTCCCTCGTTGGAATCGAAGATTGATGGACTTATTCCCGATAGCATAAAAATTATTGTTGAAATAATAGCTGAGGAAGTTTTGGAACTGTTCACAATATCGTTCATAACAATTTATTGGTGCAGAAAAATTTGAACGAGATTGGTTTCCAGTCAGATTACTGATGCTCATAAAGAATTGAGACTTTCCATGAACCAGCCTTAAAGCAAAGAAGTTTGATTGAAGGAGACGCTATTTTTTAAAGAATAGTGACTTGCTACGAGATCTGGAACCATCCCAACGATTTAAAGTTCTAAATACAACAATATGGAGTGGAAACACACCAGATCCCCCGGTTATATATAAATATAAACCATAAACACAGTAATCAACCAAAAGGTCGGTTTGTTAGGTGATTGTAGATTTCACCCAGTATTAAGCCCGACGGCGTGTGAATATTCACACATCTGGGTACGGGGGCCAGTTCCTTTCCCTGTGCTGGTTATGGTTTCCCATAACCGGTATCAAGTCTTTCACCTACATGATACCATGGTGGCAATACCATGATGGCAGCAATGATACGCAGGGGTACGAAAACCGTTTAAAATTTTTAAATTAATGTATATTTTGCTAGCAAGATGTAGCGCCCACCCCATTTTCAGGAGTAGGATTTGCAACCTTTCATATTTACTAGAAGAAATGTATTTCATTCATTCATTCATCATCAAGTATGAAAAATATGGTTAGCTAATTATTTAAGACTGATGGATTTCCCTAATATGTCCATATACGGGAATTAGAATACACATTCATTTTACAAAGTTAATTAATGGTAAAATTAAAGTAAATTAACATACTAGAGTGTTAATAGTACCTATTCGTCGAATGCATTAGTTAGAGCAGGTATCACCGATAAAAATATAACCGACGTAACACAATTAGAGAGATATGACGCCCTATTGATTCATAGGATCCATATTAATTTCCAAAAGTGAGGGTCCTTTAAAATGGAGAGGAAAACAGAAACACACTTAAATATATTTCCCAATATATTTCAACAAATGTGGCTAAACATAAAAATTGAGAGGAAAATTATGTGAGAGCGAGTTAAAAAAATTACTATTCCAGAGAAAACAACCTTATCTACACGGTATTGGCAGTTCGTTCCTTCTCCGGAACCATCCACTTATAAGCAATCTAACCATGAGAGAGAATCTCACTACAAATTTCAAGTCACTTTATCTTAAAGTAATATTTAAACGAAGGAATTTCTATTTCTTACCAGTGATAAATGTTAAACATCGCTATATCAATGCTTGTTTTATTTTATTTATCTCGTTGTCAAGACTACCAAGAGAATTTGTTTTTTTTTGCCTTTACTATTTATGGGAAAGAAAAAGTTGGTACTTGCGTTTTCTATACAGATATAAAAATAAATGCATGAATAATCAACGTGCCCTATCATCATGTGCGAGTAAGTAAACTATTAACTCCAAAAATTAGGCCGGAATTGCCAAAGTCAAGTACACACACACATACACGTTACACATTCGTCAATTTGTTTTCGTTCGCTACTAATTTTTATTTTATTAATCTTTGGATAAAATTTTAAAGTTAATACCTTTAATCCAGAAAACGGTAATGTAATCAAATGAAACGGTAATGTAACGGTAATAACTCAATGAAATGAATCTCTTTCTCCTATTCTTGCTCGTTCAAATACGATCACCATTGTTCTCTTTTTCATTCATTTAACACCACACGAAGCGCTGAAATCGCACAATGTTGCCATCCCTCTAAGACTAATAGCAACAATCCATTTATTGTCGCCCGCGAGCGTTTGGGCATCACGTGACCTACGAATTTAATTTTTGAAAAACAGAAGCGGATCATATGAGCTTTACATTAGTACCACGGTATTGAAAACTCGATATAACTTGAAGGATATTTGAAATAGAGGCAAGATGCGTGCTCGCAGTCATAGTAGTCGGAGGAGCAGTGTTAAGCCTCGTAACATTGGCCCAAAGAAGCAAAGAATATCAACGCCATATCGGGGATCGATTAAATCGGTTAAATTAGATACGCCTTCATGGCCTTCTGTTCCTGCAAGAAAATTCTCTTCTGTTTCTACGTTTCGGAAGTGTTCCTTAAGTGGAGGTTATCCTCAGAAGTGTGAACCGAACGCCGAATCACAAATTATCACATGTCGTAAATGTAAAAGGAGGGTTGTGAAATCAAAGCCCTGTGTTTGTGCACAGAGGGAAGAAGAAGCCCTACGAAAAATTAACACTGATTCTGAATGCTACCGCATGAAGCTGAGATGTGCAGTGTCTTTAATTAAGAACGCAGAAAGGAATCCGACAGTAAAAGGTGATTCCGTCGGAACATTAACTAGAGCAAGTAGCCAAAGGAAGATAACGTCAGTACACAAAGTACAGATTAACAAAAATAATAAGTTGATCCACGATCTGAAGAATGTTGTAAGCTCGAAAGAAGAGACCCAGAAGTATAGTGAAATCAATAGGCTCCTTGCTTGTGTTCCGCCGAATTTCCTCGAGTATCCGGAGGTCAAGAGAATCATTGCTAATGTCGTGGATGAAGTGAAAACTGAGAGCCATGGAAAATAAATCGTGTCACCTCTACGCAAGCGTCGGCTAAGAGTATAAATGCCATTCCTGGTAATAGTATCCTTATCAGTATATTTTAATCCACGAACTAGTTGTTGCCAATTCAAGCACAAAAATTAAATGTGTAAAACTTTCCTACCACTCGTTTTTGGTTTATTTATCAAATTCTCTACCTACATAACTGACATCGTGAGTGATCGAATTACATTTTCTGCCAAGACCGCCATATTTATGCGCACGCTGTAAGGAGAAATTGTAATAAAATTCGTATTCGATTTCACCGTTACGGTGAAAAAACTAACAATGCTATATTTAAATAAGATTCCATCACTGTCATATCTATTTGTCTGTCAATGACAGCGATCAAATAAGTCTATTTATTGAGATCATATGTGATTTTGGTTTGCCTATTTTAAATGTTATTTTCTAAATAATTACTTTTTCTAGATACTCATGACTTTGGTCGGTATTTTATGCCATTAATTATTTATAGTGTAAACGCATTCATATTCTGGTATTGTTACAACACGTGTATAGTAGTGTATTTATATTTAAAACGCATGAATTTTGATCGCTTTTATATAGATTGTCGCTTCGGTTCTACATTATTTCAGCAAAAAACAAGGAAATATTTGAATATCCGAAGAAGAACTCTATTGGTTCCATCCAATAATCCTGCAGTAATGTGATCATTTCAACCTTTTTTGGATGCTGAAGTGAGTATCGGCGAACTCTGAATTAAATACCCCCCAAATGCACTTGCTCTTGACCAACGATCCTGTCTAGTTGATTCTGTGACCAACTCTATAGGGATAGATGTATTTTAGCAGTAATAAATCAGATATTGTGTCATTTCTATAGGGAAATCAAACCTTCGTTAGGTAGAAGGAAGTTAAAATATTATAATAATTAACTAAGGCGGGTAACAAATTGTGGGAAAGAAATGTGATGGAAGATGTAGTGTGAGGATATGGAAAGTTACCGGAAAAGGGTGAAATCTCTGCAGTAAGGTTAAAACACCATATGGAAGTAGGAAGGGAAAATTGTTGCAAACAATCAAAGAAAAATAAGGAAAAATATTAGTTGAAATAGAAAGGATCCAAGAGAGATGGAAGGATCACATAGAGGAATTTAATGTTAAAGACAGGCCAGCATATAGAGAGAATATAACATAGTTGAAGATATATTAGATCCAGCCATGCTTGACGATGAGATGGAAAGGGCATTAAGAGAAACTAAATCAAATAAAGCCGTTGGGGTACACAACATTCCTACAGAACTACCTAAAGGTTTATAAAAATGTGGGAGGAAGTGTTTTCATGGACTAATTCTTAGCATCTTTCATTGAGGTATGAATCATTGTACTAAGATAAAATGGATTCATGTGGACCACGATTAAGGGCGGTTTTATTCTTCGCTACTTGTAATCGCTCCTCCCTCATTCATATGTGCTTCAAATTACCCCATACAAATTCTTGACTTCACGTTCTTCTAAACTTTTAATTTGTTCTACAGGAAATGTATTTATCCCCATCGCCTAATTTATTAATTATTAATGGTGAATATTATTTGCTCTTAATCAGTGTTTACGAAACGTCTATTGAGAAATATTATTGGGCTGAGAAAATGGGAGATTTAAAATCCAATGAGGCTACCTCGAGACACTCATGGGACTCATATATTTATTGTAATCGCAAATGCAGCAGTGTAAAAAAATGAAAGTGAAATCACATACATTAAATATATTTTTTCATTTTACTCACTTCTTGTTAAAAAACCATATGATATCTTATCTTCTATCATGTTTGTGTTATTCTATATTTTAATGGCGAATAAATGGCGGCAAAACACTAATTATCTGAGGCCGAACGATATTTTATATTTACTTAGCTTTTTGTAGCACTAAGTTTCATTCAAGGCACCTCTGTTTCGTCAACGAGTATCAATTACTTACTTTGTAACAAACAGAAAACTTCCATATGAAGGAATCAAGTTCAAAAAGTTAATCAAAGCGGGGATTACGAAAAAAATTTGAGAACAGTTTTCCTCTTCAAACAACCTTTCTTATCACTTTTAATTCTTAGATACACGTATATTTTGCTTACCCACTTGGTTTACTCTTTCGTTCACCCGGAGTTATAGGCTTCAGCCGACTCCACAGAAGGTAGTTGAGTCGGCGCACTGGACTCTTTTTCTAAACTATGGAACTTGATAAATCTCACATGATGCACCGTGAAATTTCTCAAATATTTACTACTCCCATACTACTCGGTTTGTCCGAGTCAGGATTTCCTATTCCTTTCGTTTCAACCGCAATCAGATGACGGGTGAATGACTCCCCTCATTTCAAATACTTTTTATTTCCTAAAGCCCTAAATATTATTGTAAATTTAAAATGTATACTTTAATGCCAAGTGCGTCGACATTTAAATCTTCAATTAGCGAAGAGTCTTCGCTTCGTGTACTAGATGGCCTCCTCTTCTCTTAATAATTTACTTGAAATCTCCTATAATCGGTTGTTCCCTAGGCGTGTACGAATATGTGAACTTCCGCAAAATGTCGCCGACCACCGCTAGAATCTTCTAGAATCGGTCTTTTATAGCCTTAAGACAATGTGTTTGTGAAAGAAATGTTTGTAGAAGTGCGTGCTTTTCAATGTAAATAAAAATATCCGTGGTCATCGGTGCTCGACCGGCCCATATAGTCGGTGTGTTTCCGGCGGTGATTCCTTCAATCGATTGCGCATCCCTCGTCAGAGACTGGCCGTCCCCGATCTCGAGTCGAGGCCCTCGACCAAGTGCGTGCGTGGCCGTCCTCGATAATCCATTGCCAGTCAAAATGCTTGCATCTTCTTATCTTGCCTCCTTTAAATTTCTCTCAACCCTTGTCTCCCCTATCATTCCTGGTAAAAAGGAAAAGTGTGATTGGGGAAACTCCTTCACCACCTTTCCTTATTATTATTATCATTCCTGGTACTCCTTTGTTATCCTATCCGTCCCTTTTGCTTTCTCCCTTCTTCTTTACCACCACGTCTGAAATTCCTCCAAGTTATGGTTATACTTTTGCCCCAATGGCCAAGTTTCCTGACTGTAAAAAACAATGATCGTAATCAGAGGATCAGATTGGTTGGTTAGTCTTGTTTTTCATTCCCGACAGTCCGAGTTTGAATCCTTGTGGCTAAATTTTTCATATCCCGATTCCGGCCCTCGTGGCGGGAGGATAACTTCCTTGCCTGCCAACCCAGAGGTCGCGGGTTTTCCAACTAGGACCTGGGTGTTTGCAGTTGTCTTCAATGTAATTTATAAGGGTTAGGTGGAAGAAGGGACGATGAAGTCTCAAAATCGCCCCAATAAAGTAATGAATAAATAAATAAAATCCCTTCTCGGGTGTCATGCAGGAAGATCACTTTTAGTCGAGTAGTACGCCGTCCATCGGATGGGGTGGTGAATCGTGGATCTATTGGCGCCTTTATTAAGGGTTAGCTTATGGCGACATGGGTTTTCTCTCTACATTTCCCTTATTCCTTGAAAATCATATCTCTACCAAATTACCCACCAATTCCAAATGGTGCGAATGACCTCATCTGGTATTCTCATAACTACATCTACCAAGATATTTCTTTATCTTGTCATCAATTCCCTCTTCTTAAAAGCGTTTTCGTCGAAGCCCCGTCTCCTAAGTCCTATGTCATTACTATGTTGCCCATCCACATAATAAACACTTCCCATCCTGGTTCTACTTACTCGACAGCTTGTTCAGCATAATTAGAATAAGGCAAGCGAAACTCAACTTTATTGTTATCAACGGGAAAACGTAAAGGTCGGGTAATAAAATGTATATTTTTGAAGCCACTGGCAGTGACAGCGCCAGTAGCGACGTTGATGTAACGTCTTTACTTAAAATCTGAGTCCATTGATGCAAAAATTGAGAAGATTCATCACTTGAATTCGATCAAATTAACTTAAGATGCCCTTCCACTTTTAATTGGTCAATGGTTTCCCTTTGCTACAATCAGTCGTGCACTCGTTGCGGAATTATATACGTAAACATGTAAAGATGTATACATCTTTACACTTTCATCTTACGCCAGAAACTCTATAAAATAATGCCAAAGAAAGGGTAGCTCTAAAAACATAATAATCCCGTAAATTGACTTAAAATTGTGTTAAACAAAATATCGATTGCACCACTCACCCTTGATTTAATTGAATGGGCATTTCAAAATCCATTCGCTTGCTTGTTAAAATACGGAACATTTATTTACAATTAAATAACACGTACGTACTTACAAAAAGCATGTCACTGCTAGTACATCCAATCAAAATAATATGCATATCCGGTCCGGTTTATTAATTCTAACAAACTTTGATAATTTCCACTCCTGTTGTGGATTCTGAATTAATTATTTCTTTTATGATGTTAATTTAAACTCGGTCTCTTCGCCGATGTACATAAAGGTCCAGAATTTAAAATGGGTTAAAATATAGGGATGGCTTATTTCATGCTTATAGTTAATGTTGTATGCTTAAGTTTCAAATTTGTTCACAATGTTCATTCACTTCAATTAGCATTTTCCAGGTAAGTCAGTTACCTTACGCCTGTCTTCTTACGTCTATTCCCTATGTCGTGTGTCACGTTCATAATGGACTCTCACGCAAGGACGAACGATTTGGCTCTACTCTTCTCTTTCCTCTGACACTTCAACTGAGGTTACTGACCTTTAACGCGATCATTACACGTCATTGTTGAGTGACCTCGGGCCCTCTTTCCTGGCCAGTTGCGCAATACAATCAGCCCTTGAGAAGTCTCGGGTTCACCAGGAGCAGGGCGTCCACAGAATACTGAATCACGCCTCGAAGAAGCATTATTCAAAACATTAGTGGGAAATATCCTCGCATATCGTTAAATTCTGAGGTAGAAGTGATATTTCTCCTCAGACCACACATAGAATCCGCTGACACCACTAGAGATCCACAACAGAAAATTAGTTTGAACAAAATATGTCGATATCCTCATGCAGAAACTCCCAGCTTCGAAACTAGGGTCACCAATCATTAAATAGTTACGCATTGAAACATTTGAGAAGATAATCGTAATTATTATATTATCAGTTTTATACGTATTATCTATATTATTATTATATTATTTCCTCGTGGAAATGGAGACATGATAATACGCTGAAGTTATATCAAATGGATCAATCGTTCGATTTTGTTTCTCAAGTCAAGGAAAAAAATCTAGGCAGTAAACTATGTTAGCGAATAAGAAAAGACTGACAAAATGATAGTGATACACTTCGAGTGGCAGTAGCTATTAGAGGAGGCGACCAACAAATGAGGTCATTTGCACCATTACGTGTTATCGTGGATACGTCGTGAATTTGGTAATGGTAGGATGTTCAGGAAATGGAGGCAGGGTGAAGAGAAACCTGGCGTCCGCATTAGCCTTCTCTCAACGATACGTGCCAATTCCATAATTTAACGTCCCATTCGAGGGACGGCGTACTCATTGAAGGTGAAAAAGCTAATTTAGGAAAATTATTTTGATAGTCTGACTCAAAATTGAGTAATCTTATATTGATAAAAAATATAAGTTATGGATTGCTTAATTTAGAATGGTCAACATTTTGTTAACCACACATCTTTCTCATTCGCCATATTTTTCTTGCTTTTTCTCGAAGAAGTCTTGATGGGATACAATGCGCTTGTCCCACTAAAATCCGGTCTTTGAAGAAATGGTTGAAGAATGGTATGATGTCTTTCAAAATCGCTTCTACAGCCGTCCGTTCTGCTCTTTCTGTTTATGATAAACGCTTCCCTAAAGGGTTTTTTTCACTTTGTGGATCAGGTATAGTCACATTTGGATAAATAATAGTCACAAAGTGGATAACCAAAAAAGGATAAATACTCTTGTCATTGATTTTCGCAAGACATTCCAAAGGATAAGGAAGCCATGGATCACAGATGAAATGATTACAAAAATGAATGAGAGAAGAAAATGGAAGAATGTAAACCCAGAGTTAGGCCAAATTAGGTACAAAAAATTGAGACGTGCCACAAATAAAGCAAAAGAAGCATAGTGGAAAACGCAATGCCAGGAAATGGAAAGTTTACAGAGGAATGGTGAAATTGGGCCGCTATACGGCAAGGTTAAGCTATTATCGGGAAGTAAGGAGGGAAGATCTGTTCTAACAGTTAATGATAAGTGGGGTAAGATAATAACTGACACAGAAAAGATCCAAGAGAAATGGAAGGAATTTAGAGAAACACTGTATGGTTGAGAACTTAGACCAACAAGGTTAGACATAGAAAAGGAACATGGCGTAGAAGAGGATAGCTTAGGTGCAGGCATACTCGACGATGAGATAGAAAGGGCATTAAGGCAGATGAAACCAAATAAGGCCGTTCCTTATTCCTGTGGAACTGTTGAAATGTTTAGGAAAATGCGGGAAGAAGACTCTATATGGGCCGATTCGTAGTACGAGGAAGGAATCTATCTCGTATCTATGAGGAAGGAATCTGGCTTTGTGAGGTCAGTGTTAGTTCCTATTCCGAAAAAAGTTAAGGCTACATCATGTGAGGATTACAGAAAAATAAGTTTGATATCCCACGCGGCTAAAGTTATTCTCAGGATCATCAACAAAAGGATAGAGAGTAAGGTAAATGAATACTTAGGGGATGATCATTTTGGGTTTAGGAAGGGAAGAGGTACGCGTGATGCCATTCCAGTAATGAGATCACTAATCGAGAGGAATATAGAATACAATCAGAACGTATTTGCCTGTAGATTTCGGAAAAGCGTTTGATAGAGTGAATTGGGAAAAACTAATGCGTATGTTGCAGAAAATAGGAATAGATTAGAGGGACAGGAGACTAATCCGCCACCTGTACATGTCTCACACTGGAGTGGGGAGTGGACTGCGAGTGAGGAACGGAGAGTCCGGATGGGCAGTATTAGGAAGAGGTGTAAGGCAGGGTTGCCCATTATCACCGGTGCTGTTCAACGTATAAGTGGAGGAAATGATTAAGGAGGCATGGGAAGAGCTGGAGGTTGGAGTGGAAGTCAGAGGGGAGTTGTAAAATCAGTTAGGTTTGCTGCTGACCAGACTTTGGTTTGTCAGTCGGCCAAGGGGTTGCAAGCATTGCTGAGTGAATTGGATAGATGCAATAGATATGGAATGAAAATCATGAAACAAAGGTTATGCGGTTATCCAGACAGAAAACAGCTAAGCTAAACATTGAAATAGGGGAGAGGAAATAGAACAGGTAGAATAGTTTACGTATCTGGGAAGTGTTTTGGACCAACACGGTCAAAGTAGTAGGGACGTAAGGAAAATAATTGCGCCAGGCAAGGAGGCTTTCTCACGGAGGAGGGAGTTGATGACGGGGACGTTGAGTAGGGAGGTTAAGAAAAGACTCGTCAAAAAAATGCCCAAATACCTCTGGTCAACTCCATCCAAAATCCAAGCGGTCGGGTTTTCTGTTGGCCAGAACATAGTGAGGCACCAAATGGGAAATGCCTCCTCTCTTTCTGGAAGGGTGAATTTTACACGCGTTTTGAGTGCACGACTTAGTTCGGGGTAAGCCTTAAACTTTCCAAATATGTCCGTCGTTTTATTACTTAATGTTTAAGTTATTACTAACTTTCTACAAATTACTATCATATTCAAAATATTTTCAGTATTTAAATTAAATTTTTTTTTAATTCCTTGCTGAAATTACCCTCGTGAAGGCCGAGCCCCTGCGCCCATAATCAGTGAATTGTGCTCCCTAATGCAAGTCTGTGTTCAACAAAACAGTTTTCTCTTTAAATAATAATAAGGGGGGAAACTCCACTGGCCGTAAAAAACAGTCGCAACTCTCGTCAGACCAAATTGTTGTGTTGGTATTCGCGGGAACCAACCACAACCTCTCGACCAAGAATACCCTCTGTGGTGGTTTACGGGAAATTAATCCACGCCAGGGACCACACACAGCCACACACACACTATCCTGTCTGGAATCCTTCACGAAGCTGTGAGACTTCGTTAAAGATTCCAGGTGGAAATGTAATCCTTCACGAGGCTGTAAGGAAGACCCCGTTAAGGATACCAGGATGTATTACAAGCACACACTCTGTGACTATCCACGAAGGACGAGCACAGACCGATCACACACACTAACACTCAAGAAGCACACACACACGCACTCAAAGGGCCCAACTTCTGGGAGAATCTGAAACGATAGAGCGCAGACGAGGATAGCGTCGAACACGCGTGTTTCGGCCACAAAGTGGCCCTCTTCAGCGAACTGAAGGGAAAAAACACCTCCAACACAAGGTTGAAAGTAAACTACCGAAGACAGACGTCAAATATATATAGTGACTGTGAAAGGATGTAGGAGATAGGGGACCAATAGGATTAGTGGGAAGATGGAATACTTTAAAATTATTGGCAAAGAGGAAGGGGGGGGCGTGGATTAATTTCCCGTAAACCACCACAGAGGGTATTCTTGGTTGAGAGGTTGTGGTTGGTTCCCGCGAATACCAACACAACAATTTGGTCTGACGAGAGTTGCGACTGTTTTTTACGGCCAGTGGAGTTTCCCCCCTTATTATTATTTAACCTAGAGGCCGTAGAGCTTTTGATAATTCTTACTAGTTTTCTCTTTAATGGTAAACACTACCATCAACCCGACGGACTCGCAATGGGCTCCCCTCTGTCCCCACTACTGGCAGATATTTATATGGACGACTTTGAACGCAAATTGTTCGCCTTAAAACACCCCCTTATCCAATACATACATTACTGGCGCCGGTATGTAGACGACGTTTTCTGTGTGTGGACAGGGACAGTGAGACAACTCGACCAGTTTGTCACCTTATTAAATTCTGCGGACCACAATATCCAGTTCACAAGCGAATTAGAAAATGAAGGGACTCTGAATTTCCTAGACTTGTCCATCAAAATCACCAACCGGAAATTCGACTTCTCAATCTATAGAAAACAATGTTACACAGACCAAGTGATACACGCCCAATCGAGACACCACATCTCACAAAAATTATCAGCTTTTCACTCCATGATACACAGACTGTGCAGTTTACCCATGTCCGACGTAAACATACACTTAGAACTCCAGACAATAAAACAGATAGCAACCAACAACGGATACACCACGAAATTAATAGACACACTTTACAAAAGAAAGCAGACACAAATAGCCATGAAGGAGATATATAACAATAAACCCCAAGGAAACGAGAAGGAAGACGGATCCAAGTGGCGGAGACTACCTTTCCTTGGGAATATATCACACAAAATCCAAAGATTACTCCCCCGGGAAAAAATCAAAGCCGCCTTCTACAACAGACAGACACTAAAAGACATCCTGGGATCCAACAAAGACAAAATACACAAAATGGAACAAAGCGGAGTTTATGAGCTCCGCTGCGATGACTGCAACGCAATATATATTGGACAGACTCGGAGATCATTCAACATCAGAACTAAAGAACACTTAGCTTGCTTCACAAACAACAAACACACATCCCAATTCGCAAATCATCTACTAACACACAAACACCACAGTAAATTCATCCCCAACATCTTACACATAAAGGAAAAAGGTCCAAGGTTAGATGAACTGGAAGAGTTGGAAATAATCACCCGCAAGAATTCTAAAGAAACCCACCTGGTTAATGAAATATTGTACCCCTCCTGTTCCCCTCTCTTATGCCTTCCATTACCAAACCATTTCCCCCTAACCACGCAAAGCCTTCAAACCTCCGCTGAGTGCCCTATAACCTCTCCCACTCCTACCCATCACCCAGACTCCTCCCCCCCCCTCCCTCTTCCTTTCTCCCCAATCCACCCCCCCTTCCTGACTGTGTATATATACCCGCCCTATACTACGTATGCCTTCACCTGAAGATGCCACGCAGTGGTGAAACCATGGTCGTCTAATAAAAGTGTAAATGTGGAATTTCCGTGTTTTCTTTCTTTCTTTACGATGGAAAAATTCCACAAAGTAGCGGCTAAAACAGTTTCTCCTTTTTGTTGTTCCCTAACTTCCTAGTCCTGAAAACTTATCTTGGATTTTTATTCCCCATTATAAAAGTTGCAGTCCTCTCCCGTGGTTTCTTCCATTGCTGCATTTTCAGCCGTGCAATGTTTTCGTGAGCTATTCAAAATGGCCGTCCCTTTGAGTTCAGGTGCCTTTGCACTGAGGTTCTGCTGAGACTCCAGGCGGAATAACTTTCGTGCTTGAGATCCTTCCAATCCATCTTGGGTGCAGTAGCAGGAGCAATTAATTATCACTGTACCCACATATGCATTGTACCTGGGAACACGCTCATCCATTCACCATGTCGAAGTTCTTATCCATTGGGAGGGACGCAAACTTTGTTTAGGAATATTTTCAAATTCATAAGAAATTAATGGTTCCTGTTCACATTATTTAAATACGCATTGGTTCGAGTAGGTAAAAAATTTTAAGATGAAAATTTATGAAACAAAATTACGCAAACGTTATTGATAGTTAATGTCAACTGTCTTTAAACATGCCGAAATCAGGTGTGTTTCACTAATGTGAAGGAATGCCACTTAAAAGCCTGCCGAGTATAACGAAGTCATTTATTTTCAATAGTGTTAATAATTGTATTGTTATTACGTGTTAATTACCTTTACATTCTTCCAGCACCATTTCTTATTTACACTCAGTCTTTTCCCTCATCTTTATTCTCTTGACCACACTTTTATGTCGATCATATCGATGATTTTCTCTTGCGTTATATCGACGAGAACGAGAAATCCAATGGGCTGCCCTATTATTTCGGGTTCTTGCTACTGAAGGAAATTACGTTTCCGGAAGTGTTAGGTATTTGTTGGCAGGGAAAAAATTATTCGGACATCACCTGCTTTTTATACGCTTAATAAAGAGCTCTGTTTTGGCACGGTAATTATTCACGATTATACGTAGTTACAAATTGCCCGGTCTCAGAAAACTATTGCACGTCATTGTGGCCTTTTAATAACTTCCATTAAGCTTCAACTCTTTCATCCTAGTAAATATTTGCTTCCTTCTCCACACCCACTTTTTTTTATCCACGTGCCCCAAAAAAACTATTCCTTCCCCTACCCCGTCTACCCAGAATTCCGCTATCCTTCGTGGATGATTTAACCATAGAAAAAGAAAATATCTTAATGTATATTTCCAGGAAAGTAGAAGAAATGTGTAAAATGGAGATGAATTCATATTGGTCTTTGCACGACCGTAAAATTGATGAGTGAATATAGTCGTAATTTGCAAACTTTTAGAAGTATTTTGTAGCAGGTGCGAGTTTGTTTGACATTACCCGGAAAAATCCGTCGAAAATAGATCTACGTCATTAACTCGTGGTCTCGGAAAATCGCGATGGTATTACTAAATCTCTTTTAAGGATACTCAATATCAAGAGGGACCTGTCAGAATAAAAAAAATAATACAAGAGACTTGGTGGGTATCGACACAAAAAGCCTCTCACACGAGGGGATAAAAAACTAAGGTTGAAAGACTAATTTCATCAAAGATATTTTTATTAACAGTAATTTACCGGTCAGAGAAGGTTTTTAATGCATGTGTTAGGAGTTTAGAAATGCAGCCCTGGGGACAGACAAGATGGAAACGAAATATCTCTTCCGATGGAAGGTGAATTGCGGGTACGAGTACGTTTGAAGTTCTTTCCTAAGGGAACCAAGTCGCTTCGGCAAGGAGTAAAAAATGGCCACCGTTTTTAGTATCCAAGCTTTATAAGTGTATTAGTGTCCCTCGACTAGTGATGGACTAACTCTCTAGCATAAGTGATGGTGAATACTCTGATGAAAATTGTAAATTATCCAATCACGTACTGAAGTTCAGCGAGAACACCCATGTCCGTCAGTCGTTTTTCATCTCATCCACATCAACGTCATGCCTTCACCTATATCTATGCAATACCCCGCAAACCGCCATAAGAACGAATGACAGGGATGTTAGGGCTACCGTGTGAGCAGCCACAGGGGTGTATGGCGAGGGGTGTTAGAGTATCAGCCTTAAGTTTACATAGAACTATGGGCATATGTCACTTATTTGATAATGGGATGGCGGCTGACGGTAGGTTTTTTCTACTCCAATATTCGGAGTACTTGGTCTGGTTTCTTCTTTGATCTCGAATAGTACGACGCAGGAAAGGAGTATTAGAATTCGTCATTGATGAAATACGCTTATTTTTCTTGTCATGTGTCGATGAGCTTATCTTTCTGTACACTGAGGGATTCTATTTTTTTTTCGTTGTCAGTAGTAAACTCGAGAAATTATCTAACCTCTCTTTCTTCGAAAGGTAAAATGTCATATTATCATTTATGGATAGATGCGCGCTGATAATACTGCAGAAAAAAAGCGGTTGTGCTCCGCGGTTGAGATAATATGCCACCGACAGCTGCACCGGTCGCCTCTCTGAACCAGGGAAATGCTGTTTCAGGACGAACGGTGCACTGGAGGACTCGCTCTCGGCACAGAACAAGCCAACCGACGTAATTACGGGGAGTATAGGTTGTTTTTTCCGTGTGAGAGAGAGTCGGGGTTGGGGGCGGGCGGGAGCCAGTTGAATTTGTCTCTCTCCCGGCGGCGTGTGCCGTATTGATCCCTTACGGAGGGGGCCAGCATGGGGCGACCCGACACCGAGGGCGATGGCACCGCCATCTCTCGGCAGTGCTGCCAAGTTTCCTCCGATCCACGTCCGTGGGCTTGTGGGGCGCTTCGAGGGAGACTGGAGAGCGGAGGTTGTTTGGGGGGAGCGAGGGCGGGTGGGAAGGAGGGGAAGGTCTGTGTGGCGTGTCTTGAGCTCGCTGCAGATAAAGAGGGGCGGCTCGCGGAGGGGGAGGAGTGCTGCGAGCATAATGGTAGGGGAGGTAATAGGGGAGGGAGGAGAGTGAGTGACTGACGCAATCCTCCTCCCCGACGAAATCCTTCGCTAATCAGTTGTATATGCTTTCCGAGCGAGCGGAGCGAGGGCTGCCAACCCGACTGTTTTTCAACGGCCGGGGCTTGCCCCCCTCCCAAGCGATCTGCGAAGCGATTCGATCCCGAATTTCGACGCGTCCCCCTTTGGAATGATTCGGTGGCCGGCGGTGCCGAGACGGCGTCCATTCCCCTCCTCTTGCCCTTTGCTGGTAGCAGGGCGTCCGGGATTGCTGTGGAGTGTTCAGGGGCGGCATGCACTTCGCTCCGAGGGCACAACACGGCAGCTGCTCCCTCGACCAAATCGGTACAGAGACGAGGCAGTGATGGCGAAAGTATGTAATGTTCATTTGGCATTCCCATACCATCGTTAAAGCGACTTAAATCATTCAAGTTTCACGCTGATGCAGCCGGAATCCACACTAAATTGGATGGTGAGACAGCGATAAGGAGGTAATTAAGAAAGGAAGGGTAAAATGGGATTAACTGCCGAAAAAGTGGATACTTGGAATCCTTTTTCTCTCGCACAGCTCGTGACCGGAAATGTAGCAAACATTATGATGACAACTTGAACTTCTGGAATGCCAGTAAGCACTGATTACTCTAATGGTAAATAGATTAAGCGAGTCAGACCCCGTCGCAGCTAGATTTATATTTTCGTTCTTCTTCCGCATGATACGCCATCATAAAAATCGTTCCCAAGTGCCCGAATATGTTAAATTAAAGACTTAAATTCAAAATTAAGTGTTTTTAAAATGTAAGTGAAACACACGAATAATTGCATGCTGTTCTTGGGCATTTATGTGTGTATTTACGAGTTAAAAAAAATATATTAACGAATATATATTGTAATGAATGTATGATCTAATGCAACCACATCTGCAAGATACCCCGCGATACACCAAAAAGATATGTTGCAAGAGGTGTGAGCATTAGATGGAAAGGGTAAGGGATGAGGGGAGGAAGTGTGTTTAAGGCCAAAGGAAAAAGTGGTGATATTTCTGTATGTATAGCTGGTGGCCTCACACCCCCCGCCACTAGCCTTTTTGGGGCTTACGGAATATTGTGAAGTTGTAGATGGCTGGTGGCCTTGCATTCCACGCCATACGCCCTCTTGGTGGCGTCATGTATCTACTCAGTACCCCGCAAGTCACCACAAGGGTGTGTGGCCGGGAGTGGTAGATCGCCTGTCATGCATTAGTTGCCATGCACTGTTAGTTGGCATATTCGCACGTATTCAGACATGTATTAGCACATGCGAAAAAACACTCGTACATGATTACATATATGTTTTTATTCATCATACAATAATTTACTAAATCATCAAATATTTATTTTTAATGAAATCTATTCGGGTGCTTGGTTTCGATTTTGTAATGATTACGTATCGAGGCAGAATGCGTGAATCTGTTGGTGACGGTGTCTTTCTCTCTTATTTTATCTCGATGGTCAAATCTGCCGAAATTATTTGGTGCCGTGATTATTCCCTTGGTGTTACAACAAAACTCAGGTGCCCTGTACCTTTCTAAAAGTTTATCCTGTCGGCTCTTTTCGCAAATCAAGAGGCTCCCACCCTAATTCCTCCATCTTGTCCGTCACGCTCTCTTTCCGCAGCAGATACATCTGGCTGGATTTTCTGTCAATCTTTTCCCTGAATTAACGTTTTCTCCTCTCCCAAACTCTGGCCTCGTATCTCAAATTAATTTTCAAACCAAAGCGGAGTAATATCGCTCCCATACCTTTTTACAACAATCTGTCTAATGAAATCCAATTTGTTTAAGGATAACCTGAATTTTCTTCTAATGTGTCTACCCCATGAAAGGCATAATGTCAATGTACCACCTAAGTATTTGACCTATTCTAAGATGCTTGATTCGCTACCATTTACGATTTATTCGATTTTTATAACGTACGTATGAACTTTACTTTTTTCAAAACTTAAGTCCTGCCATTTTTTTATATTAGGTTCTAACCATCATTTGTCGCACCACTTCGGTAAGTGGTGCTTGCTAAACTTGCTAAATGTTGCTAAAGAGACTTGCTCGTAACCTGCCAGTGACGTTTGTCTGTCATTCACCTTGACATCTGCTAAGTTAGCCGCGTGGGAACTTTGGTCGTTAATATATTTCAAGAAAAGTAGTGCTCCCAAAACACTTCTCTGTGGCACTCACGAAGTTGCGTTTACCCTTAATAAACTGGATCCATTGAAGACTACCTACTTTTTGTTTACGGTTAGATAAGAAGTCCCTAACACATTTTGCCACATCCTCGATAGTGACAAAATATCTTGGTTTTCGTTTCAACTTCTTGATAGGGGCCTTGTCAAAAGATTTTCCTGAAATGGAACAATAGAGCATCCAATTGTGTATTCCCTTCCCCGATTTCAGAATATCACAACATATCAGGTAAGTTGAAGATATTTCCCCTACCGTGTGATTTAAGATTTCCACGGTAAATTTTCCGCAGGGAGATTTCGATGGCAACTATTCCAGTTTCTCATCTATGTGTAAAAAATGAACTCTAAAACTTAATTTCTCAATGTTTCTCCGTATCCGCATCTGGAAACCCCAAATATTTGAGTATTTTTTTTGCTCGAGCCGAGGTCACTCTACTTCATCGGCAACTCAGAAGTTACGGTATTCGCGGAACGCTTGGTCGCTCGATTTTAATTATGTCATTTATGAGAATTAATGTAGCAATATTCCGGATTTAATTTATAAGTCTCAATAGAAATATGCGCTTTCCCATTCTTGATTAGTGATCGCACCTCTGCTTCTATTCATTTAACATATGCATACATATCTTTCCCTTTCTGAGTAGGCACTGCCAAGAAAATGTCTGATATTATTTTACGAAAAGAAAATTACTCTTTTACTTGACGGCATATCATAGACATATCAGCACTAAAAGCTACGCGCAAAAATATTTGACTAGATAGATAACACGTGTAACTAACAGATACATAGAAAATTGTTTATTTGTTCACCCCAATAGCACATAGGTATAAGCATACGGATGTTCAGTCGAAATGAGGAAACAATATCATTTCATTGGTGTCATTTTTTGTATTCTGTTACAGTGCTATCTTGGATACGATCATTATAACGGCGGAATGTTTGTGCAAATATGGACGCAGTGGTGAGGACGTCAGGAAAATATATTAACCACTAGATATTATGTATTCTACTGTTTCAGGCTTTACGTCATGGAAGCATTTAATATCCATTCTAAAAAGGATTTGTGCTTTTCCACAGATTTTTATTATAAGGTACAACGCGTTTCACAAGTCGCAAAGTCGGTTAAACGCGTTGTACCATATAATAAAAATCTGTGGAAAAGTACAAAGACTTTTTAGTGTGGACACTAGATATTATAATGATTTTTACAAAGTTAGGATCTATTGTTTGGCAAAATGTTTAGCTACCCATCCCAAATTTTCAAGACTTAAATTAATAGCTTTTTATGTTTCAGATTCTTAGCATTTTCGGAGGGAACTTTTCGGATAACTTAAGAAATTAATATTATCTTTGCTTTCTACAGAAATAAACTTTATTTGTCGACTAGTTTCGTTTACACTGTAACATCCTCAGGACTAGTGGTACAATATACATTTTTTTCTGTAGAAAGCAAAGATAATATTAATTTCTTAAGTTAAAAAATGTATATTGTACCACTAGTCCTGAGGATGTTACAGTGTAAACGAAGCTAGTCGACAAATAAAGTTTATTTCTGTAGAAAGCAAAGATAATATTAATTTCTTAAGTTAAACATGGAATTCTACAAAGTTAAGGCCTCAACCATTCAGTGCAACTTTTCGGATGTTGGTTCTAAGGAAGACGGAGATATTTGGTGAAATGTAAAGGAAAACGAACAACTAATATTGGACAGATTTAAGGGAAGAGAAGAATTTGGAGAGAGAAATTCGAAGACTAGAGAAAAGGTATTTGGGGGAGATGTTATGGAGCAAAATATTACAGAATGCGACAATTGATAGAATTTAAGTCAGTGAAAATGAATGATTAGAGATATTGTGAATTTGAGTCCTTCAAGAAGTTTAGAACTCGAGAGGAATAGAGAATGGGAACATAGAATGGTTTGAAGTGTTTGTTTGCGATTCATACAAGTCGAAACCTAGGTCGTGTATAATAAAATATATGTGAAAGAACCAAGTATTTTCTTTTCCGAATGGCAACATATTAATTGGGATACTTTCTATTTGTGTTCGGTTCACTGACGACACATTTCCTTAAAGATTAGTCAGTGAACTTTCACCAATACTTGGCTTGGGAATACATTCTTTAAATAAATGCACACTTGAAACGAAAAACTGAACATAAGAGAGCAAGCAGATTTTTCCGGAGTATTTGTTTTCTTTTCCGCCTCACTCACTTCAGGAAGTACGGGAGCGAAAACAGCTGCGCATGGCAAGTGTGCCACCTCAAGGACGAGCATGTTTACGACGCCTTCCATAAACACCGTGGATTCTGAAGGTGGCAAAACACGAGTTGGTATTAAGGAAAGCGATTCTCTCGATTGTGGTCATGCCATCGAGAATAATATATTATTATTTCCGCCCACAAATTTTTTACGTTGCTTAGCTTCTCTCATTATCTTTCGAGACAAATATTTACTTACAAAACAAAATGTATCTAGAAATGTAATATCGGTTCTTAATAGTCAATATGCGAGTAGCAAAATAACTAATCACCTTTTGATTTTCAATTATTTTTACAGCACACGATTGATCTGAAACTATCCTCAATTGTGCAATTTGAAGAAAATTAGCACCTTCTTTTCTCTCATTTAGTTTTATTACACCCCAGGGGTAAATTCATTCCATCGCAGGAAATTCCTGTGCTCTGCTTCCAGCATCCCTCTAGGTGAATACAAAAAATTGATCCTCAGAATGAATATCAGAAAGGCAGTGTTCACAAGATGTTAAACGTGTACCTTTTAGAAAATATGAACTCATACCGTGATTTTCATCATATCTTTACGGTTGAAAATTGAGAGGAGTTGACCTGACACTGGCCACTTCCTAAGTCATACAGATTTCCTGACTCAAACGACATCAAATTCAGTGCGAAAGATATGGGATGAGAATCAGTATGAATAAAACATTGGTTGGGCGGTTTTCCAGAAAGAGAACGGCTAGTCAAACGTTAAAATAAAAGGGCAAAAACTAGAGCTAGTGTAATAGTTTACTGTATCTCGGGGGTGTTTTTGGCCAAAATGGTCGAAGTAGCATGGATATAAAGAGAAGAATTGCGTTAGGCGAAGAAGCTTTCACAAGTAGGAGGGAAAGTAACCCGCCACTTACGTATGACCGTGTGCTTGGCTGACGGGAACGTAGAGTAAGGATGTTAAGAAAAGACCAGTGGAAACTTTGGTATGAAACGTGATTTTGTGCGACGCGGAAATTCGGCCATTGAAGAAAGGCGATTAGAGCAAATTGGAGGTTTTTCAAACGCAGGTGTAAAGAAGGGTAAAATAGGTGAAATGACAGAAAGGAAAGCAAACAAGGAAGTACCAGGTATGACGAGGGAAGAGAGATGGTTGGGAGAAATCCAAAGGAGGCAGGCCATTTTGATTTGGGATGAAACGTTGAAGACTGTGATATAGGGGAAATTCAGAACGTTAGCCATGCGAGGAAGGGGCAGGAAAAGAATGGATATGTTGGAAGTAATGAAGGGAGGGAGAGTATACTATATGCGGATTTGAACTGTAGTAATAGAGGTATATTGACCATTCGTAACTTGTATATTATCGGAAGTCCGGATGCGTTCTATTAGGAGATGCAAAAGCTGTGTCGTTGTTTAGCCGTTGTCAGTCCAAACCTACCTTAATCGGTAGAATAGAGAAGGGTAGAACGAATATCATATTTGTTGTGCTCCGATGGCGTGTGAGATTCTAATGCTTCGAGTAAACTCGGGTGCTCAGTACCTTCTTGCTTTTTCACCTGTCACACTTCTGTTCTTATTATGACAATTTTTAACAAATTTGGTGGATTTTCTCTGGACTTTATCTAATTATTTTTGCCAAATTTTCTACCAAGGATCCCAAATACTCGCGGCATATTCCAAATGAGGTCTAACTAGAGCAAAATAACACCTTTCTTTAACTTTCTCATTATATTTCCCCACGAGTTGGTTCAATTCGTGGGCGTAGGAGATTCAATACCATTTTAACTGAAGTTTTCGCACACGAGTTTCTTCTGTTAATTTTTACACATTTGTTTATTTTTTTGTACTATTCAGTCTATTGGCAGGCGAGGAGGTAAATTATTGCATTGGAGGTAAATGTCAATACTTAATTATTTGATTTTATTTTTTAAATTAGTTTTTTTTATCACTTAATTGAAATCACCATCTTTTACCATGGATTTGGCCATTCATCTCATTTCTCTTACTCCCAAGCTCACTCAGTGTGCATTTGTTAGGATTCTATTTAATTTCCAATACGTGTACCATTCCCAAATATTTTCGTAATTGCAAGAAATTAACCTACACCCTGATGAACTCTATGTATGTGACCGTGAGTTTGGAAAATATTCTATTGTGAACATTATAAAAGTCGAACCGTTCTAAAAGTCTAAGTCTCACTTGTTCTCTTTGTATCTTAAATGGCTCTCAGCCTAAATTCACCTGTCACACTTCTGTTCTTATTATGACAATTTTTAACAAATTTGGTGGATTTTCTCTGGACTTTATCTAATTATTTTTGCCAAATTTTCTACCAAGGATCCCAAATACTCGCGGCATATTCCAAATGAGGTCTAACTAGAGCAAAATAACACCTTTCTTTAACTTTCTCATTATATTTCCCCACCACCCGTTCAATGAAGCCCAGTTTCTTTAAAGCGGATCCGCATATTGTCCTGTTATGTGCCCCCCATGAAAGACGTGGTGTTAGAACTACCCTCAAATACTTAACTTGATCGGCCGCAGTTGCCACCGAACTGAACTGAAATTAAGGCATGGTATGGCGTATCTTCCGTTGTGAAGAGACATTTGCTCGACGGACTAGGCTGTGAGGATTAGAAAGACACCCGAGGAGTTACTTCACGTACTTACGTAACTCCCTAGTTAAAAAAGAATTATTTTTATATTAATGAAACACGACGAATATACGTCGAGAACAATGAATGTGACAAGTGAGGCGGTAGACCAAAACCCTCGTAGGAATCACTCTGAAATTCGCCCGAGTGCGTTAAACAGGACGTGTGACGGGATTTTACGTCCTCTGGTTACCAACGGTTTGACGTTAAGCCTCGTAACTCCCTAGTTTAAGACCAAAATGGCTTAGGGTTTTCATTATGTAACTTTCCCAGTATTTTTTCTGAAATGTACGCAGAGGAAAGCGCAAAATCTCTGTGTTTTGAGAGCGTTAGTTTGACAATTACTCTATTGCTTTGAACTAGAGAGATTTGTTTTTAGGTTTAGTCGTATAGTCGTAGCACGTAATTTGTTTGCTTTCTCCCTTTTCCCTAATCCTTTAAATACCCTTCCTAAGCCTTATCCCTCATTCTTGTCAACTGGTACCTGCTCTCCCTGCCACATACCTTTTTGGTGGAGGAATGTTTGTATATGTACATGTAATTTTCCCTGTTTTCTCGAAGCTTGTCTTATTTCATAACCCGGGTCGTTACTGACACATGTGGCTTTAATGGGTACGAACATATCACTTAGATAGCATACCACATGTATTCCTCAAAAGGACTACCATGTCTGTCATATGTACTGAATACAAATATTGAAAACATGTTTTTCAGTTAATCCTCCTTTTCCTTACATTACACTTGTTGAGAAGACACAGTTTTAATTTCGGCCTTGTCAAAATTTGTAGTATTGTTATAAGAACTTCAAATTTGACATTGTGATAATAATCCCGTCATTCACTTGGTGTGTAAGCATTTCAGGTTTCCTGAGGGGTAAGCTATCTAAAATTCTATTTCCTCCCATTGGTTCATTCCTAGATTCAATGTTTCGTTACAGAACGCTTTGTATACTGTATTACTTGGATCCTGGTTTCGAATATATTTTTAATGCTACAAATATCCCAATATAAAGATGGAAGATAAAAAGTCCTAGCCGTTAATCAATGCATGTATATATTATAATATAGCACGTAAGGGTAAGTACTAATCTCTTCGTTACTGATTGAATAATTACTTAAATGTTAGAATTGAATGATCTGCAAGACACAAAATCTTGAAATCTTGTTTTATGGTACACCACATGACGTCTACTCGTACTTTTACATTACTACGCGAAGCTGTTACAAAGTTTTTGGGTGAGACTTTACTGAATTCCGCCACTTTTAGGCCTCTTTCGTAGATCAAACTTATAACCACAAGGAAACATTAAATTTTCCTGGATATTCTAAGTAAGTCAGCATTCCGTTTCAAAAATTATATTGCCGCTTTGATCTGAAGAAGGACTCGGAGTAGGCCGAAAGCTCAAATCATCTACAGTGTGAGTGTCCTTTTAGGTGTTACCTCTTTTATTCTGTGTTATATTGTGTCGTCCAAAAGTTATATTGCTCTCGTGAGTACTTCCGTATCATCTATATAATATATATATGGACCGAAAGGAAAACAAATGAGGAAGTACTAGAAATGGTGGGGGAGGAGAGGGGTTTGTTGAGAGAAATCCTATGGAGGCAGGAAAAATGGATGAAACGCGTATTGAGCGGTAGTGGAATGTTGAAGAGGGTAATAGAGGGGAGAATGTTGGGCAAGCGAGGAAAGGGTAGGAACAGGATAGGGATGTTGGACGGGATGAAGGGAGGAAAGAAGTACACCGAGATGAAGAGGGACCTGATATAGATTAGTTTGCTAGGTGGGGAGTCACAAAATGTTTATTTGATAGTTGTTTCCATCCAAAAACCTACCTTAACCGGTAGATTACCTAATAATATATATATATATATATATTATTATTATAATTATTATCAAACGCTTTTTCGAAATCTACAAAACAGGCAAAAACGTCCTGATTGTATTCTATATTTCTCTCGACTAGTGATCTCATTACTGCAATGGCATCACGCGTACCTCTTCCTTTCCTGAACCCAAACTGATCATCCCCTAAGTAATCATTTGCCTTACTCTCTATCCTTTTGTTGATGATCCTGAGAATAACTTTAGCTGCGTGGGATATCAAACTTATTGTTCTGTAATCCTCACATGACGAAGCCTTTGCCTTTTTTGGAATAGGAACTAACACCGATCTCACAAAATCTTCCGGCCAGATTTATATACATATATTTATATATATATACATATATATATATATATATATATATATATATATATATATACATATATATATATATAACTTGAAGGAAAGTTTCACGGATGTGTATATGTGTATAAACTTTAAACGGAGAAGAGAAATGAGCGCTAGCTAACAAAAACACAGATAATCACATTGCAATGAAACTCACGCGTATTCAAAATTTTTCTTGGCCAAACCATCTTCCCCCAGGGAAGGACGGAACTGAAAAGGTTTTAAGAGGAGAGACCGAGGACGGTGGATGGAAGGGGAAGGCGGAGAAAGGTTTGGGAGGGGAGAGTTGGGAGTGGAAGGTTTGGAAGCATATGTAAGGTTTTGGGATCGGAAGAGTGATGAAATCATCTGGAGGTTGGGGTAATTAGTGTTTAATGTTGATGCCTGGCTCATTACAAGCATCGAGGAACAGAACAGGCATTGTCAACGGAACATTGTCATTATCTGCTATTTTGTTTTGAGTTTTAGTGAAGGGTCGGACGGTGTGACGGATGCTAGAAAAGAGACCCAATAGCATTTATCAAAAGGGATGTCATGTTCGAAGGCGTGCCATGGGATTGGGAGCATCCCAATCAGGAAAGAATTACATGGTACTTGTTAATCACGAGATAATTGGTACGATACTGATTAAAAATGGTGAAAGAAAGTGGGGAAAGAAACGAAGGCAAATATCATAGTCTTGCTTTAAAATGCACTTGGGGGGTATTTGCATTTGCTGATTTTGTTTGTTTTAATCTTTTTAGCTGAAAGAATAATACATTTCCTGCCGTATATTCCTGTCATTTAGGCTTTTAAGTAATCTGCATTATGCCTCTGGGGCACAATATGGGCCATACACGTCATTTTCATGGTTCTCTTGAGTCCCAAACAGGTAAATATGACACTTTACACTCATTCATAACAATTTTTCATAAAATGGGTGGCTCATTTGTTTTGTTCATTTTCGATTGGAAAATATTTTGCATATGTTCCCAGTTATACTTTTAAGCATACTCTAGATGAGGGTACCAAAGTGTACACCAAGTACTCCTAATAAATATTTATCTCATCCGAAAAAGTCTCCACTCTTTGTTTGATGAATTTGCAGAATCCGCAGAACTAGTTTTCCACAAAAGTTATCACTGCCGTAAATCTGACTTAAACTGTTGACGAAAGGTATCAGCATTCTTTATTAATGAGCAAGTTAATGGACATTAAAGTCCACTCGTCATTAAAAAGAGATGTAGGGTAAATCCCCGACTTTCTGATTATTCTATCTGATGATTGAGTTAAGTGAAAAGGATTCTTATAAACATGCTCCAGAAAATTTCCCCTTTGAATACTTTAGATGTTAAAAAAAAATAATTTTAAAATAGATGTACCCGATATGGCACGCAAAGAAGAATATAAAAATACCATAAAATTTTCATGCTGTGTCCCAAAAAGTAGTTAAAAAAGTTGAATCCTTATACGCATGGTTATGCCAACTGCGCAGCTAACAACTCGATTTTGGAATTTTCAGCTGACCCGCCGTTCTACGCATGTTACGCATTAAGATGTTAGACGTGCTCCAAGCTATGAAATTGAGTACTTTCATTAGGCATCTGATTTCGGTTCTTTGCGCGTTTTTAAGGCATTATTTCAATATCGTCTAAGATATTCTATTTTTTTCGTAGATAAAATTTTAAACAGAAGATCGATCAAGAGATTACGGAGTTTTCGTGGAAACACGGTGGTCCTCCTATTCTGAATTATTTAATCACATAATTTTGTACCATAGACGGGCAAATACAAATATACTTTCCTTTGAGATAAATTCACGTTTGCAAAATTGCAAAAAGCTCACAGTTTATTCATACACACGTAATTTCCAAACCTAACGACAATACCTATTTTGCGAAGGGTCAAAGACTTAGAATCGTAGTCATCTCAATACCTCGAATCCGCTTATGGTTAGAATTCATTATGCTTCTTTTTTCTTGTTTGTGTTGATGTTTTATTTTTTCCCAAGTAATGGTACACTTTTATTTTTCCCAGATTTTGAATATTAGTTTCAAAATTCTTCTTTTTAATTTGATTTTGGCCTCAGTTCTTACTCATTATTATTACAAATTGTATGGTTTCGTTTCCGTTTTTTAGTCTATGGGATAACTACTGTAGTTGTAACATCTAATAGGGAGTATTACAAGTGTATGGGCAACTCGGTCCCAGGCCGACCAATAGATCGCGGATACGAGTTCCGCCAGGGCCATTTGGGTTATCTAACCGTGAAAATCGGGAAGGCATTAAGGAGGACAGGAAAATGAGTTAAAATAACAACAGGATCCTATGGTAATCAACTCAAAAAGATCATTTAATGTTCAGTATGGAATATTGTCTTTTTCAAGATAACTATTACCAGGTATTAGTTAGTTTCAAAGATGCTTCAAAACGTTCGAAAAGTCAAGAAGGATGTTAATATAATGTAGTATGGTCCTTATTATGTGTGCATTAGATAACCCCAAGAGTGCAAGATACTGCAAAAAATTTTGCATCAGGAACATTTTAAGAATATTCTTAACTTCAATTTGAAGAACTAGTTTAAATAAGTACTTGTATATCATTCGATCATGCATTATTTTTGTAAAGAACCTTTTGGATGAAAAAAATGAGCAATTAGATAAAATAATTAGTTTCTCCTGCGAGTACGAATACGCTATTGGCACGCGAAAACCGTGATTTTTCCAGTCGAGGGAGCATGACGCTAGGTATGCGTTGATCAGCATTTAATTAATTTCCGCTCTTATTCCGGCCTCTAACTGTTAACTTCGACTAGTTAAGGTATATCATACTGTCATTAATTTATTGCGATTGACTTGTATGACTTACCAAAGGCGTAATTCCAAGTATTATCAGTGAGGAAGAGAATGTTGCAAAGTGCTCCAAATGCAAAAAAATATATTAGTTTTGCTACCATAATGAAGGCAATTACGTAAAAAGGAGTGTAGTGTAATATTTAATGTGCGTGTAATGTAAACATAAGGATATTAAATGAAACACAAATCGTGATAAAATCATACGTATATACGTGATATATCATACGTAACGTAACGTACGTATCAGTTGACAAAAACATTTCCAAATTCATCATCCAAGAACATTTCCCAAATACGAAAATTATTAAAACAATGGAATGGATGAAGGTAATACTTTAACATAAAAAATAATAAGATTAACGTCGAAAAAACTAAGCCACGAAGTGGATGAGAAACGTTTATCCCAGTAACTACTGGCTAGTACATTACCCCTAATCCATACGGACATGACATGATACAATTAGTAGATAATTAGACAACTGATACGGGCAATAACGTCTGTAGTCGAATTCCTTATAGCTTGTTGTCTTCTACTCCGAAACGTTGTAATTTCTGTGATCAGGTAATTAAGGTCTACTTTACGGTGAAATTTCGGCCATCCCCATTGAACTTCGACCTGATTCCGTTACAAGTTTTTGTTTAATTTAGTACTCATATCAGTTATTCCGCGTTATAAAAAGGTGTAGTAGCACAATATTTTCTCCGAAAAACAATGAATTTCACTTGAATTTCTCAAGGTAAATTCTTCACTTGAATTAAGCATTGGTCGTTAATTTGGTGAACTCTATCATTGGATAGCGCACACAGAAGCGTAATTAAATAGTCAAATTAATCATTTATTGATTTCCAGCGGTACTTCTTCTAGTTGATTATTCTTTGACCTTTTGAATTCTACGGTGCTTAATTTCAGCGTGAATTATAATTACTAAATTTTTCTAAAATTATATTCTAAACATGTCAGCTTTACGGTTTACCTCGAATTGTATTTCATGATCTCGCCGGCACATTACAATGAGCTAAATAATACTTTTATAGCATGAACAGACAAGAGACGCTGCTAATTTATATATAATATTAACATACAATCCATACTTTGGTATGTGATACCCAACCCAAATTTCAAACTAAACGTAAGTTTATCAAATAAACTTTTAGAACTGAAAATCGACTCCACGGCACTCGATCTAATTCTGAAATCCAACGGATATTTCTTAGTGTCCTATATACACGTACAAGCAACATGTTCTAAGCTAAGCCGAAGTAGTGAAAGATACCGTCGGCATAAATTCATCTTTTCGTCGCATGCCCCCAGGACTTAACTAATCAATCTTAATTTATTGGTAATCAATGTTTCAAGGTGAGGGTGAAAGAAAGAGAAAAGAAAACTTTGCACTTCCACACACACTTTTAATATAACACGACCATGGTTTCGATGCGGCGCATCATCATTTGCGCCGCATCGAAACCATGGTCGTGTTATATTAAAAGTGTGTGTGGAAGTGCAAAGTTTTCTTTTCTCTTTCTTTCACCCTCACCATGAAGGAATTCCACAAAGTTAAGCCTGAAACTGTTAGCTTTATCAATGTTTCAATTCCATTAATGTATCAAGTTAGTATATTTTACGTAAAGATAGGTTTGAGTGGAGCTCTGGAGAGAACTAATCACTTTTCAAAACTTCATTGCTAGCACTTTTTAGCTTTCATTCCAGCGGCCAAGTGCAGCATCAGCCTTGGATTGCATTGATTTTATAACCTGAATCGGTTCCTACGTCTCCGTGAGTATATCTTTCAACTACTAAGCCGTCAGCAGATGGGCGAAGCTTACTTATGATCACGATATTGATAGCATCGATTACTTAAGATAGCGCTGGTCTGAAACACCTTTCTCACTTATCCCCGGTTATATGTGTGGGTGCGATCCTTGTGACTGTCCAATCATTGGGCAATAATTCGTCTGCCAAGAACTTACCAAATAGTATATCTAGATGACGCGCTATTTTAAATACAGGCAATTTTTAAATTCCCCAGATTTATACTAAGAAACTGCGGGAAATGCCGCAACGGTAACTTTTAACGGAGTCATCCACTAATGCGCATTACAGTGGAACAATGTCAAATAGTAAAAATCATTCACCATGGAATGATTTTTAAACTTTGAAATTATTTCATTTTAAAGTCCCATGTTTAATTTGATTAGCAATATTTTCGGGGTTAATGATTTTTGCAGTTCTATTCTACTGCATGATACGTCAATTTTCTGCCAATGGCTATTGGAGATGATACTCGTGGGGCGGGGAGGGGGAGATTCCGAGCATATTTATGCCAATTTTTCCTTAAAACCTTTAAAATATTAATCAGCCTTTGCTAAACTGTTGATTATTTTTCCACCTCAATCGATTTTGAGAGAAATAGTTGACCATTGACTAAAACTGCTGACTTGCTCCAATCTGCTACATTAAACGTGAATGATTTTGGATTCTAGCCTAAATGATCAACTATTTTTCTTTTTGAATGTAACAAAAAACAAGATTCAATACGTCCAGATCTGCCCGAATAAAAATATTTTTACTCATTTTTACACTTCCCAATCGTTAATTTCACCTATGGATTCGTTCGTTTGCATGCATTAAATATATAAGATATAACATCTCGGAAATTCCCTTAGTTTCATGGTGCAAATACCGTCTTTTTTTAATTTAGTAATAGAGTTTGATGGTGAAAGTATTTACCCCAGTATTTACTTAATACCCCGCAAGGGCGTGTGGCGGGGGGTGTTAAGGCACCACCCGTAATTGAAAAAAAGTCGCATGCAAAGACGATTTAATTTATAGTCGAAAGTTACATTCATGCAAAAACCCATACAACCCACAAACATGTAAACACACAAACTACCAACCAACATACACGTGGCACTACAAACATACTTGTGAATAGTGTATTAGTTTAAATATTCTGACTAAGAGAATATGAAATTTTATACACGTGTGATAACCATTTTATTCTTCTTGGGGTCTGGGAGTCCTGAAATGCTTCCTCATGGTTGTTGTATATTTTTAACATGCAGCTGCGTCCATCTTATGTAGAATTGAGAAATTCCTCCTTATTACTAACCCTAGGGTCTCTTTTTTTTTACTCCTATTCAATCCTTCCTGAAAACCCTGAACCAGATCAGCCTACCCTTTTGGGTTGCGTCCTGGGTGTGATTTCCGGAGATTGTATTTCACTTTATGCTGTCACTGTTCTTAAGTCAGGCGAAAACAAAAATGATTCAAGAATTGCACTGGATATCTTGTTTTTAAAACTGCCAATAAAGTGTAGTAAATGTTAGGGATTCAAATAAAATCCAATGCATGCGATTTTTACCTTTAATGTGTATTGAAGAACTGTGTAATAAAGAGAACGATGGCTGAAATTGACAGACTCGACGCAAAAAGCTAATTATTTCCTTTTCGAGTCTCCAGCGCAATAGTGAGGCCGTTGTAGTACGAGGATGGCACGTTTCCTGCCGAACACCACAAGAGTCGTTTAACGTATTGAAACGTGGAATGCTTAATTCATGATAATTATGTATTTGGTATGCAGTTACATGAAAACTGAGGATTCTGAAATCCAACAGTGAATGCTCGATGAAAAGAGTGCACTTTGCGTCTCATTTTATCTCTGCTTCTTCTAAATCCATTTGGTTTACTGTTCCAAAATATTCTGAATCAATTTCTCATTATATGCCAAATTAACGCCGATTCTTTTAATGCGAACAATTTTACAGTGTCATACTGTTGAAGTTGCAGCGTAAGGCTTCTTTAAGCTTGAACATAGATATCTTTTTGCGTGACATCTTACGCGGTTCGATAAATACTTTTTTGAATGTTTTTCCGTACATTTTAACTTCGTTAATGTTTTAAAATATCAACGGTGAGTAAGCTTGAACATTCATACATTATTAGTTTCCAACGACTTGAAATGAAAATATTAGTTTCATTTCCAATGCCTCACAGTGGGGTATTCAAAACTAATTACATTTCTCGACAATGATTTGCTATAAAAATATGGCGTCTGTTAACCGGGAGTCATTTCACCACGCTAAATGAAATTTTATTTATCCAATGCTAAAAAATGACACTCCAGTGTACAATAAAAGATACTATACAATAGTTCAATTTTATCAAACATTGACTTTCACGGAGTGGAAAGTATTCCGGTTTTTTAGTTTGGTTTCCGGCCTTTTAAGTATTTTCAGAATGCAAGCTGGAATTTTGGCTGGATCAATTTTTAGCAAATTAAGCTGCATTGTATTTCACCTTTAATCTGAAATGGAGCAGAAATGGTGGATGCTGCATGGTAACATTGTCGGACATTAATTGTCGAATATAATACAATCAAATCGAAATCTACTGGGGTTAAAATAAATTATATTTGAGTTGATTCATTTTTCTGAAAGCCATCTAGGAGCTAAAGATATCCTTCTGCCCTCAAAATAAGGTAGACGAACGAGGTTCATCTTAGAGCAATGGAGGACTGCCATTAGAGATTATCCAAACACGGAGATTTGGAAGAAACAAAGCAGATGAAAATTTTAACGAGTTTTCGCATTTCGAATTGCTAGCAGCGTTTGTAGTAATTTCAAGAATATGTGAATTTGCAAAATCATTCTTGAGACAAATTAGACAATTCAAAGCCAAACGCAACAAAGGAAACACTCGTCAGTTCGGAAAAGCTCTCGAAATATTGCTTTTATCAATCCGTAACTTTAGAAATAAATTAGTTTAATGTGCTTAATAATGCTTTTAGTTTAAATATATGCATCGGCAGGTATTATTTCGCGCTCATTTTTGAAATTTTCCGATATATTATTTCATTTTGACTATTAGATGTGTATTGCCTTTTATTCCTCAGTGCCAAGGTATTTTTTTACTGTGGGTGGAGTAAGTTATGGAAGCAGTCCACAAATCAACGGTAAGCAGTAGATAGACTTAAACTTTTACACACTTCCGTTGTCTTCTGGTGAACTTTGTGGCCACATGGTAACACAGATCTTACTTATGGATACCTAATTTCTAATGCTGCTTGCTTTGTGTTGAATTACCCCGTCACACAACGGTGGGCACGGCATGGTATGTATCTACATGGTGCGGTGCCCCACAGGATTTCCCGGCACCATGTATGCATGTAGATCTAGTGTGAAAATGACTAAACTGTATCGACAACATGTCGACAATCTTTCCTACTTATTGCAGACTGCACAACGCCTTTTATAGTAAAATTAATCTCCAAATATAATTTAAGCGTGTGTAAAGTATGTGTTTCCTCGTGATGGATTACCACTTGTAATCTCCTTCGCGCTGATTGAATGACACCAATGAACCACATTTGCCTGTTACTTCGAAACAGCAATGCTGCTATGGACAGAGATTTCCTCTTTCCAGCCTGGAATCCTGCTTCTAGAGAGATGGATACCCAAGCACGACTCAAAAAGAAAGCCACAAAAACCGTTTAGTTGCTGCACGCTAGCCCCGCTAGATGTCAGGGGAGGACGAAGGGGTCACAAGCACGCGAGGAGGAGACAGAGAGGCGATTGCATGGATGAAGGGACACAGCGAGAGAGAGAGAGAGAGTTAGGGGGGGAGGAGAGAGAATCGATAATGCGTGCGGGAGAGGCGCCCTTTCGGGAGGCCGGCGCTGCCAACCCCATCGCTTTGGCAGGGCATTCCAGGCTGAGCGGGCGAAGGTTGTCTCGGGGAGGGGGGGCGGCGGCCTCGTAGCTAACTACAGGCAGTCTCCCTCTTTCCCGGGGCGGCAGCGGTGGCGTTCCCATTCTGTTGCTATGCGCACTCGCTCCAAGTGAAAATGCCAGGAAGCGGCGGCGGCGGTGTCGGCTATGCTCGTGGTGGTGGCCTCGGGAGGCTTCAATCTACTCACCCTCCCTCCCCCCCGCCCTCCTTTCTTCCCTCCCCTTCGAGAGCGTGCTTCAAGGCCTCCCTTCCCCTCTCCCGCCTTTCCCCTCCAAACGAGAGAGATAGAATGACGGGAAAAACAAGATGGCCACCCGGCGTTGTCCGTCGTCGTTCGATCGCACGCGGTACCCACCTTCAATTGTCTCCGGTTCGTGGTCCGCGTTGAAGGGAGAGGGAGAGAGTTATTCTAAGCCGAAAGGATAGCCTCAAAGACCCCTTCCCATTCGTTTAAAAAGTTTCCAAGAAAGAGATACGGGCATGAAATCCTACGCCGATGCATGTAATGTTTCAGAAGTCATGAGAGGGAACTTCATTTTGGTACTCTTTCTGGAGGAAAGGCTTGCAGGAGACAATAAATATATTCGTGAGAACCTGTTCAATAGGTCAATAGGAAATAAGGCGACAGCACACGCACGCTCTAGTCTATGTTGCACGATCATCGATCAGACGGAAGCAACAATAGCTTGTCATCACTTTAACAACCGGCCTATGCGTGGCTTTGTATGGCGTGGGCGCCGTCCCATTTCTTCTCTTTCCACTTTTCCCTCTCCACTCATTATTTACTCTTCTTTCCATTCCCTCATCATCTCTTCGAGGAGACTTTGCCGGGCACCGTACCATTTCAAATGGAGGAACTTCGAACTGCGCACTTCTATCTTCTCCATATTTGCTTTGATTTGCTTCAATCTACGGCATCCTGAAACCAAACAAATCAACGCTAATAGCTGCAATGTACAACATTATGCACAAAAGTATTAATTAATATTCAGAATAAACGTTGTCCAGATAGCTCGATTATTTCTTAGTAATATTTATTCGTACTTAAAAACGACATCTCCTCGCATGAACCCTCTGGAGGCTTGTCCGACGTCAACATAAGGCACCTCCAAGCCGAGCGTTAATCGGTGACGAAATAAGTGAACATGAACATTAGAATACATTAACTGTGTTTTTGGTTTTCTAAAGTCTAACCTGAAGGTCGGTTTGGTAGGTGATTTTAGAGCTCACCCAGTATCAAGCCCAATGGCGTGTTAAATTTACACATCAGGGTAGGGGGCCAGTGCCTTTCCCTGTGTCCCCGGGAAGATCTGGTACCCGAAAATCACAGCTTGGAGGAGCTGAGGGTACCCAGAGAGCCTTGCCCGGGAATCGACCTGACGCCCTCCGGTTAGTAGTCCAACGATTTTCCCCTCAACTACCGCCACCCAGATACATGAAGACATTTAATTGTTCACAAGCTCTTTTTATCAGTGGACCATTGCTCATGTCAGTGACAACCCCTTATGATACCAGATCGCATTTACGCTATCTTATCGGTTGGACAATTTGATTGCCTGAAAGACAAATTTTCAATTGAATTGCTTGAGGGGTTTGGTGATGGAATTGAAACAGTGGGTATCAAAAATGTCTTCATAGAAGAAGGCAAAATTGGTCAGGAAAATTGTATTTTTATTGTCTCCGGCCATATTTTACTAAGAGGAGACGAACTCCGTTGTCAAAACAGAGCCGGAAATCTCTGTAAATGAAGGCTTTATGTAAATATTACCTCTTCAAAAGGTCATTAGAAAACCACGGTTAGAAAATATTTATGCGTTATTGACAATTGCCTTGTTGTAGAGTCGAGAATCTTGTTGCCGCCCCGGGACGAGACGAGACCCAGGTCAGTCTCGGATTGGTCTCTTTCCTTCAACCATATCCTTGTCTCATCTCGTGATTTAGTCTCATCTCAAAATGGTGAAAGTGTTTTCTCAGTCTCGATCAAATTCTCCAGCAATCGCAGATAATTAAAAGTTTTCATCTTTGCCTGGAAGCAGGGTGACATATTCTAAGAAATGTATGCACTATTGATACCATTTTTTTATATTGTTCGGAAGAAACTTGACAGATTCTCTAATATTCCTTTGTTCCAGTTTTCACACTCATTACATAGGTGTTTGTTATGTTGAATAAAATAATGTGTATGATCCTATTTTTACCATTCATATTTAATGACAAATCGGTATCATCAGTCTAGAAGATAACGATCCAGCATCAGTTTGCAATGAGTAAATGATTTAATTTTTTCTGCCGATACGAGACTCTTTCATTAATGTACTTATGATTTTTCAATACGTTTTCCTTTTTTGTGATATTGAACGAGTAATATTAAGGACATTCAAGTCATATGCTACCTTGGATACGAATGTATTAAGTCATTTTCAAAGATAATCAAGGATAAGTAGCCTCGAAGTATAATTAAAATATTTTTAAATAAAGTATTAATGGAATACCATCAGTGTAAGATACGTTAAAAGACCAGGAAGCAAAATAAAAAAAATATTTATTTTTGCGTAAAATGTTTATACCTAGAAAAATCTGTGGCAATCCGGTGAATTAAGTGACCGCTAATACTAGGTACTAGCTGCATGAAAGAGGATTAATTTTTATTGAAAATTGAAGTTCGTCAAATTTAATATTCATCGAAGCGGTATAAAAATAATAATAGGTCATTACTGGGATCTAAGCTATGCCTCACCGTTTTTCAAAGTTTAAATTAATGCCTTGGAAACTCTACTCGTGTTCCTATTGAATGTATGGCTAAAGCAGATGTTAATAAGTTTTTCTGATGACAGATATTCCCAGAGGAATGGTGGTGACTGGATTTGAAATATCCGCCATTTGCCGGTGTCACTCGTCGTCTAGTATCTGGTTTTATGAGAGACTGTTGATTGTGATATAGTGTATGATTGTGAGATAGTGTTCGTTTAAAGGTAGGTTCCAAAATGTGCTATGCCGTCTTTTTTTTTTGGTGCTTACTTGTTAATACCAATATTTGCCAGGAATGAATTAAAAATATTAACTCTCCTTGTCAGTTCCTCTCAAAAATTGAACTCACTGGCTGTTGTCCATAAAAGATGTAAGATAGTTTTTTTTGTGTCCAAACTCAACTTCTTCTCTCACGCTTTCGAGCCATATTGGATGCTTCAAACGTATTCAAATGCGTTTCCCCATAAATTACGATACAGTAAATCCTCGTCTCAGAGGTTTGATAGAAATAGAAACAATTCCAATTGCACATCGGCCACTCACTGATGATACAAAAATTTTAGCAATAGAATTTTTTGCGTCAGAATTTTGTGGCAAATTATGGAAATTATATCTTTCAACCGCTTGTCGCAATACTGATATGCTTGGTATTCATATTATAAATACAAATGTGTATATCCAGAACAAATAACTAGAGATAGATGTTTAGCTTACACGTATCCTACGACATCTCTGTGCAATGGAGAGATCAGAACTGCGTTAAGCCAAAAAATATGTCAAACAAATTTTTCAAAAGTTTAATAGATAATGACGAAAAATTAATGAATACCTCTAGAGATAAGCCCAAATCTGAGGAAAAACAAAATTGATTACTCGAAAAGAATTATGTTCTTACTTTAAAAAGCAAAATGCTCTCAAAAAAGCATTTGGACGAAAATATGTTGCGTCACCCTCTCCATGGAATACCATGACGTGGCAGGAGGGCTTTTGCGTTCTGATGACCCTCAGAGCTATGCCGGCGGGAGCAATGGGAGATAATGTTGAGGAGGAAGTAGATTGGACCCCATTTATTTATCCCAAGAAATGAACATGAACACAGGCATAGAAGTAAGTCCCAGCAGCTACGAGACTCAACCCAATCGGCCTCGTGTCGTGCCCTGCAGTAGGCAAGGTGAGGCTTCCGCGGTCGTCATCTGAAGGAAATCCCTACAAAACGGTTTGGACTGCGAGACGTGAGGTGGAAAAATAGCGGGAATTATTGGAGTGATAGTGATCGAGTAATTAATATAGAATCTGAGGTTCCGCAGAGTTTATCCACAATGATTAAGACTTTCGGGCTTTCCTCCGCGTCAGGGTGTATCTAGGCGGCAACAGTTTCTCCTGCCATGCTGCTGGCGTCTTCAGGTTAGAACTTCTGGCATGAAGATATTTACAGTAGCATGACCTCAGTCATTTAAATTTAAAATTACATTTCAATGCCAATAAAATATGATATGAATCTCCACCGACCATCACCTGCGCGGTTTGATGGCACTGTCCCTGAGTCTCTCTCCCTAATGCAACATGCCTAACTTTTCCCTTTATCTTTAGGCGTTTTCCATGTGTACGTACTCCTGAGGGAGAGGCTATTTGCACCATGAGTTACTCATTATCAAAACCTGCTTCTTAATTAGACCAAAAGTGCCCATGCCAAAAGTAAATTTTTGAAGCGATCTTTCCTCGGCCACTTTATCCATTTAATAGCCACCACGGTGTGGTTGAGACATTATGGGATTTGGGTGTTTGAGCCATTTACCCTGGTTTTGGAATTCCATGTATAAAAACACCTGAGCTTTTCACTTTTATAAATCGTTATTGTTTTTCTCTAATTATGTTTTTAGCTTCAAGAAACGATTTCAAATATCATAAATTGAAATACTCAAATGTTTTTCAAGGCGTCAATAGGAGAAATCTATTTAAACTCAGGGAAAAGAAATTAATGGTATATGCGAACTCATCTGTCTTGGATCAGCCAGTTACCCATACCCTTCCTTTCGCCTCCACTCTAGTTGAAACGATGTGAGCTCTTTTCTAGTCTACAGGTACTGACACAAATAATGAATTTGAGAAAGATTTTTTGGTAAGGATAATGACGTTTTTTAAGAAAAAATAAAACCACTTTGCTTTTTCACATAAACTTTTTATTGTCACGACCCAGGTTTCGTTACAGTAAAGTGGTTTTATTTTTTTAAATAACGTCAACATGAAGATTTTCCACCAAGTTGCGCCAGAAACTGTTTTATTTATTCGTAAGGATAAGTTATATAAATGTAACGTAAGGTACAATGTTTTCAAGCGCCTCGTTCCGTATGCTACAAGGCATTTCTTTTATACGGGAGATTTGAGGGAAAGGGTTTTGTATTAAGATTGGGGGAGTGGGTTCAGATAAGGTTGGCGAGGTAAAAATCAGTGTGGTTAGTTGCCGGAATCGTGAGAGGAATAATTTTGCGTAAAAACTTCTCTGGGAAAACTTATTCATGCTTTTTATGTTGATTTGTAGCAATCATTGGTGCCATTTAGTCATACCGGTCATCATCTATCAATTTGTTGTGCCGAACCATCCCAGAGGAAGACACTATAGGCATGTACCACTGCTGTGTACCTAATATTATACCGTTTTTAATGTGCTTTATCAGAGAGGAGGAATCAATTGGTTGGTTTAATAGGAAATGAAAGACTGCTAATTTTTTAGGTGTGACATGCATCGAACCAACTGAAGGTGCTCCCCGACTTGCGCTACTATTTTTCTACAGCTGGCGGAATGCTGTTTATTTTATTTCCTGGTGATCGTAAAAAAATATGCCATAAAATTAATGGCAACCCTGTCTTCCCTGTTGTAATAATATGAATACTTTCATATTGATTGCAAAGAAAGGAAAATATTAAATTGGCGGGGACTAACTGTCCAAAATTATAAATATCTTATGCTTATCTAACTTAGTAAAATATGCTTATTTCTTAATAAAGCATTATTACGGGAGAAAAATTTTCCCTTTTAACCGTTCACGATAAATATTGCTTACCTCGGAGAGGGAGGCAGGCTATCGCTGACCAGTCCATCTGTTGATAACATTTCGGTCGTATGCGAAATAATTTGCACCTGGGGAAATTTTCGACAAGAGGATTTCATTTTATAGCACCGGAAAACAGCCGAGTTCCATGACATATCTTCAATTATATTTAAGTTTTCTTCTACAGGAACTGACATGGACAAGTTATTCGAAGGATAACAAAGGTTATCTAAGGATATGTGGGCTCCTGCTGGAAGTGGGCCTTAAAAACTAATCGGCTAAAAGTCTTATGTTGATAATGTTGAAATTGGTAGATAATGCAGCAATATTTCATGAAATGAAGTCCAGTTTCGAAGCCAGTTTGAGGGCTGACATGAAAGTACAAAACGAATGGAAATGTTGATTTAATGGAGTTCAGAGTGGTCGTATAATTAGGGAGTTTTTTTTGCATTAGTAACAATCCGTTTCCGGGGTCGAATGGGACTGGACAGAAAGAGCTCGTAAATTAATAATTTTAGAATATACTGGTAGGTTCCGTTGTAGAGGTTTTGAATTAGAATTGAGTCGAGTTAAAGATTTTTCTTTGTAGTTTTTTATCAATATAGCCATGTACTTTGTCACATGCGATTCCTAGTTTTTATTATTATTTTTATGCAAAATATGATTTTTAGTGGAGCGCGTTATTCTCACTTTTTATTCCTCTACTGAATATCTGTATTTAGCACATGGGATCTGATAATTAGAACACATACCTATGTGTGTATATGTGGGTGATGTGAACCAGAACGTCTCTGCTACACCGCCATCATCACTTTAACTTATTTCTGTCTGAATCTAAGTCATGTTGGCTTCTTTGATGCCTTTGAAAGCTGTGGTTTTACTCATTTTGGTCAAAATGCAAACTTAACCCTTTGAAAGCCTAGCTATTATGGAAGCTTCTTAAAAAATCGTCAGATTTTTTGTTTTGCAATTTATTTTTTTATTACATTTTGATAATAACTAACCTAATATTAAGGGCGGCGGGTTAGGAAATGGAATTTAGAAGCAGTAAATGGATTAACGAGGAAGGAGTATCAGCAGGCTGTAGAGAAAATGATGGATGACGGTAAAGAACTGAGTACTATTGAAGAAAAATGGGATTGTATCAAGCAAGGGATATTGGAAGCCGCCAAAGACACTATAGGAACCGTTAACGGGAAAAGGATAAGGAAACCATGGGTAACGGATGAGATGATTGCAAAGATGGATGAGAGAAGAAGATGGAAAAATGTAAACACAGAGTTAGGCAAAATGAAGTACAAAGAGTTAAACAATAAATTGAGAAGGGCCACAAATAAAGCAAAAGAAGAATGGTGGAAAACGCAATGCGAGGATATGGAAAGTCTACAGAAGAAGGGTGAAATTGGTGCTCTATACAGCAAGGTTAAGTTATTGTCGGGAAGTAAGAAAGCAGGATCTGTGCTAACAGTTAAAGATAAATGGGGTAAGATAATAGTTGGACCAGGAAAAATACAAGAGAGATGGAAGGAATATATAGAAACACTGTATGGTAAAGAACTTAGGCCGACAAGGTTAGACATAGAAAGGGAACATGACGTAGAAGAAGATAGCTTAGGTCCAGGCATACTCGACGATGAAATAGAAAGGGCATTAAAGGAGATGAAAGCAAATAAGGCTGTGGGGGTGGACAACATTCCTGTAGAAATGTTGAAATGGTTAGGGAAAGGTGGGAAGAAGGCCATATATGGACTGATTCGTATTATCTATGAGGAAGGAATCTGGCCGGAAGATTTTGTGAGATCGGTGTTAGTTCCTATTCCAAAAAAGGCAAAGGCTTCGTCATGTGAGGATTACAGAACAATAAGTTTGATATCCCACGCAGCTAAAGTTATTCTCAGGATCATCAACAAAAGGATAGAGAGTAAGGCAAATGATTACTTAGGGGATGATCAGTTTGGGTTCAGGAAAGGAAGAGGTACGCGTGATGCCATTGCAGTAATGAGATCACTAGTCGAGAGGAATATAGAATACAATCAGGACGTTTTTGCCTGTTTTGTAGATTTCGAAAAAGCGTTTGATAGAGTGAATTAGGAAAAATTAATGCGTGTATTGCAGAAAATAGGAATGGATTGGAGGGACAGGAGACTGATCCGCAACCTGTATATGTCTCAGACTGCTCAGGTGCGAGTGGGGAACGGAGAGTCCGGATGGGCAGTGTTAGGAAGAGGTGTAAGGCAGGGTTGCCCATTGTCACCGGTACTGTTCAACGTATATGTAGAGGAAATGATTAAAGAGGCATGGGAAGAACTGGAGGTAGGAATGAAAGTCGGAGGGGAATTCGTAAAATCGGTTAGGTTTGCTGATGACCAAGCATTAGTTGCTCAGTCAGCCAAGGGGTTGCAAGCATTGTTGAGTGAATTGGAAGTTCAGTGAGATAAATATGGGATGAGAATCAATATTAGTAAAACAAAGGCTATGCGATTTTCCAGAAAGAAAAAGGCTAAGCTAAATATTAAAATAGGCGGGGAAAAAGTAGAGCAGGTAGAACAGTTTACATATCTCGGAAGTGTTTTGGACCAACACGGTCAAAGTGGTAGGGACGTAAGGAGAAGAATTGCGCTAGGCAAGGAGGCTTTCTCAAGGAGGAGGGAGTTGATGACGGGGACGTTGAGTAGGGATGTTAAGACAAGACTCGTAAAAACTCTGATATGGAGCGTAGCTATGTACGGCGCGGAAACGTGGTCGCTGAAGCAGGAGGATAGACGTAGATTGGAGGCTTTTGAAATGTGGGTGTGGAGAAGAATGGAGAAGGTGAGATGGACCGAAAGGAAAACAAATGAGGAAGTACTAGAAATGGTGGGGGAAGAGAGGGGTTTGTTGAGAGAAATCCTATGGAGGCAGGAAAAATGGATGAAAGGCGTATTGAGCGGTAGTGGAATGTTGAAGAGGGTAATAGAGGGGAGAATGTTGGGCAAGCGAGGTAAGGGTAGGAACAGGATAGGGATGTTGGACGGGATGAAGGGAGGAAAGAAGTACACCGAGATGAAGAGGGACCTGATATAGATTAGCTTGCTAGGTGGGGAGTCACAAAATGTTTATTTGATAGTTGTGTCCATCCAAAAACCTACCTTAACCGGTAGATTACCTTAAAAAAAACCTAATATTATCGATGAAAGTTTGTTTTTCAACGTTCACTGCTAATTTAAAAGTTGAATGTTCCCTCCTGTGTAATGACAAATTATTTTCTGATTGGGGCATCAATCCGCGTTTCAAGCCTCGACTTTTGAACCAATTATTGACTGATTTTCCGGTGCTTTAACATGTAAGCATGGTGAAATTCGGCGTACAATGTATGCATGTACAATAATGTATGTGACATGACCAATTTTGCATACATACTTACTGTTTTATAACCTTTTAGCTGAAAATATTTTCCACAATTACAATCCATAATATTTACTTACATACCTATAAGGGCGTGTAAGCTTAGCAAAGCCCCATTGATGACTTATGCTGCAAGACAGAATTGTCTCAGAGTCTAAATTGGATCGCCATTTATTCATTTCCATTAACATTTTTTTGTTGGTATGATAATTATTTAGGTATAGCTGATAGAAGGGAGAGGGGGGACGTGTAGGCCATGAAAAATATAGATTAGATGCACAGGCAATAGACAAGTACGAAAGAAGTGTGCTTCGCTAGCTTGGTCAAGTTTAGAAATGGATAAAAATCGAGGGAAGAATAAAAGGCCTGAGAGGAAGTGGTAAAGAGAGAAAGTGAGAAAGTCATGGATGGATGCACAAGTATTCGGAGAGATTACAAAGACGAGGAAAATTTCAAATCTCAGGAACAGAAAAGCATGAATGAGACGATGCATGGATTTGAAAAGGGGGAAAGGGCAAGAATAGAGCACCTAGTTGGGAATAAATATTTGAAAGAGTTAGTTTTCTGAAATTACTTGAAATGAAGCGTTAATTATTTTGTGAGAGGGATAAAGTTAAGGGTATATAGATATGGAATATCCATGAGTAGTTCCGTTTTCATCTCAAAGCCCCATTGATGACTTATGCTGCAAGACAGAATCGTCCCAGAGTCTAAATTGGATCGCCATATATTCATTTCCATTAACAATTTTTTGTTGGTATGGTAATGATTTAGGTGTAGCTGATAGTTATTAAAATCATTCATAATTGTACAAAGTCAAGAACACTTTGGGAATTTTCTAATTATAATTTCATTTGTGATTGGTTCTATTAATAGTTGAATTGTAAGTAATTAGACACCATTGGGACGAATTCACTAGTCGTCTGAGATACTCTTTCTTGGTCACACGGTCATCCGCACATTTTTACCGTTGATATAACATCTATTTATTTGTTAGTTCCCCCCGACTTTTTCCTACCCCTTTCAGAAGTCATTCCAGAATAATCGTGGAAATAAAAGGTTCCCCTCAAACGATTAAAAACCTATTAAAGGCATTTTTATATTTCAATTAGTACAATCTTACATATGAAATAAGGCAGTAATTAATGCATGCGGCCGATGGAGCTTCACATTTTTGAAGGACTGTCATGAAAAAGGGAGCCAGGTTATTTTAAACGGCCGTAAGAAAGATTTAGAAATTAAACATCAGCGTCAGCCTTCTAATTAATTTTTACGTGTATTCATACCGTAACCTTTGCCCGCAGCCTTGTGTTCCTCATGAAAACGTAAAATCGATACATTGCTAAGTTATTTAGGAATTATTTATACATTCTTCCATTCCTCTTAACTTGGATTTTTCTCTGAATTGAATTGAATCCCTCCAGGCGTAATTTATCCAAATACCAAAATTGCACGCTGATTTACAAGAGAATCTACACCCTACATACATTTTACATGATTCATTCTATAAATGAAAGTTATGAAATATGTTCGCCAAGACCTAAGTTACTGTGAAAATTTTGAAATGGTTCCACGATAATAAATAAGGTGCATTCGTAAATAGTGTTGGTGAGATTTACTTTTTTGGACTCGCTAGATTATTTTAGGATATTTTAATAGCGATTGTATCGAACGAATTTTTTTATGCGAGTAATAGGCTATGAAAAGGAGGTTATTTACCCAATGTTTTCGCATTGCATATTTACTACATTTTACTAATCTGTATGAAAAATGTTAAGAACGGGCAAGAGGTTTTCATGCAGTCTTAATGGGGAGACCGTCAGACACATCACTTCCTCTCCAACCAAAGGTTTTCCACTACAACTGAAAAAGCCCTACTTTGTCGAAAGCGAAAAGACTAAAGTCGCCTTATATGAACGCGGAGAAAGGAAATATGATTTTTTTCGAATGTCTACTATCTTTCAATCTTCCTTGAAGACTGATATCGCATTTTTTCTATATATTTATCGTTAGAAGCAGTATAGCGGGCAGAGATCTAGGCTACTGCCCGGAGGGCACAGGTTTGATTCCGAGTGATGCTTCTCGTAACCGTAGCTTCTCTCAAGCTGTGTGATTTTTGGATATCAGATCTTTCTAGGAACCAAATGCGACATAGGGAAAAGGAAGTAGCTCTCCTACCCTGATGTGTGAATTTCACACGCCTTTGCGCTTAATATTATTGAGTATATTATGATTTGGTCATCTCCAATGTCTAAAAGCTTTAAAATTCTCAGCAAGCTCATCCTGGTATTTCAGTTTTAGGCTACTATTCTTTTCACACTCGGAGAAACTTTGAATTAGCAGCTACTTAATTAGCAGTTTCAGCCACGGTTAGAGCTCGAAATTTTGAGGCAGAAAAAATGTTAAATAGCATTTCATTTGATTGTATAAAAAGTAAATAGAATTCTTTATATACTATTTTCATGAAAGGGAGATTTTATGAACGCGAAAGTAAGATTTTGAAGTCTATACAAAAATGAATTTCGAATTGAGTGAATAATACTTTTCTCGCATTACACAATATCCCATTATTGAAATTAAATTGAAGTGAATGCTCAAATAGTGCAATAACGTCTGTCTTGATTTACAGAAAAAATTTGTCCATTTGTCTTAAATAGTTTTTTTTTAAATTCACAACCCTAAAAAGTATCTCGCAGAAGAAAAGAAGAAAGAAAGTTCGTGAAATTTCAGTCCTGACGTGCGGTTGACTCAAGAATATTTTTTTAAAATATATTTCTTTAGTAGAGTACGTTTATTTATGTTTAACCTCCTGATAACAGAGACGAAAACTATTACAATTTCCCACTTTATTAAGATTTATTTCCGACTATTTTCGATACTACATCATTTTCCACTTGAAAATGATGTAGTACCTTTACAAACTAGTCGGAAATAAATATTAATTAAGTGGAATATTGTACTTGTAAATAGTTTCCGTCTCTGTTATAATGGAGCAGTTCCACCACATCACACCTGGATCTGTAATTTATAATCTTCTGATGATAAAAGAAATTTGAGTATCTGAGATTTTCGACCATTAATGAGATACATAAACAATCGTAACAAACGTAAACAATCAAAATATGTGACGCCTATAATTTAGCTAAAAAGGATTTTGCGGTAATAAAAAATCCATGTAACAGTGTTTCAATATGTAGTCCGGTTTGATAATAAATTTGTTAAAAGTGTTTTGGTTTGTAATGTATTGGACTTAGAAATAAAACTCTAGTATTACCTAAGACTAGTTTCCTGTATGAATTTTGACCCATTGTCCTATGTGACAGTTTTCAAGTTTTCACGTCACTAAAAAGTTTCCTTTAACGTTTTTTTTATTGCCTGCGTCCATTTTTCCATAATAAGCTGTAACATGATTTTACTCAGATAGCAATTTTATATCATTTCAAATCCCTCGTTCACATCGGACATAGCTAATCAGGAGTTTATTATTATGTAGGTCCTCAAGTCTAAATTAGAACTTAATAGTTTTTCACGCTACATATGGAATTTTATGTTTGATAAATTTGCATAGGTGCGTTATGAATGTGCACCTGAAATGACCTAGAATCTCACATTTAAGACGAGTGCAATGGAATCAACTTCAACAAGAAACATGATCTCTGGTCGTGAGACATAGAGGCGAGGTTCACCCTCATGAGAGGAGGACACGGTCGTTGAGTACGGTTGAGTACCTTCTTCCCTTACCTCCCCCTCCATTCAAACGGTGAATCCATGTGACAACGGTCACATTTCAAATGGGAATCGGTGAAGATAGCTGAGATATCGGCTTAATGCCTGTGCAGGATATCCTCTCCATAGAATGCCAGTTTTAGTTTTGAATTCCATATTCCCAGTCACGTTTGAAGGTTTTTGGCGTATTTTTTTACTCGGGGGCAAAGGAAAGCAATAAATGTGTGCCGCATAAGGCGCCATCCAACTACTTTTCTTTACCATGTTGGGTTGCTGATTGACCTTATTGCCCTTCAATTAACGATTTTTATCTTCTGTATCTCCTAGCAAGTTTATTAAAAATAGTATACATTCTGCTGCAGAATTTATGTATTCCAGTAATTTGTTAGTCAAGAAGAGCACATGCTTGTAAGAATGAAGTAGTCAAAATGAACTGGGCTTGAAATGACGGGGCAATAATACTTGCGACTGTGAAAGATCTACGATGAGGTTTCAATATTACGTCATCTCTTGAGCAAATGCCTGAACTAACTGGTTGCGGTCGGCACAGAGTCGCCGCCTGTTGTGAGATGCCACTACTTGGTGGGCAAGCGAAAATGCGCCAATTCGACTTTTGCAGCTATTAATAGTGTACGAGTAGATCAAAATAACATGAAAGTTTATTAGAGAAATGAAAATTTATTTCATAATGCTTCCTGAATGCATATACTCAATTTGTCATTTTTCTATCTGCCTTTATGCCGTCTAGCGGCTGCATTTACACAAATGATAATACAAATATCCCAATAACACTACAGGAACGATGTGTAATACTTGTTTGTTTGTTTAGTAATATTTGTTTAATAATATTTGTAGAGCTTTGTTTATCCTGTGGGAACCCACGAATAAAATTTAAATGTCAAACCTATATATCTCCATGTCAATACAAAATATCACGGCAATTCTTAAAAATTCAGAAAAACTTCATGGGACAAACTTATTGTTTGTGAGTGGAAGCTTTCAGGGGTTCGATAGGCTCACAGTGTATGTAAAGGCAATCCATATCGCACTTAGTTTTCTAGGCGGTACATTGTTTAACATGCGTTCACGTACAAACAATTCAGCATTTTTTCAGCAATTTCGTTCGAATTATTCGTTAGTCAAACGGATTAGAAATAATTTGTTCAACACAAACTAAAGCTGAATTGTATTCTACCGGACTGCATGTAAACCATGGTCCATCCCAAATAAAACAACGTGGAATAGGTAAGTAAGTTTTTTCACGGCCACTTACGAGAAATTTAATCCTCTTAAAATTGTAATGATCAAGAAAATCTTATTATTTCCGTCATGTTAGGCTCAGTAAACCGGCGACATAGGTCAGAAGGCAGTTGCCATTAAACTGAGATTTTCTTTGGAATATTTAGAAGAGATGTAGCAATTCTGACCTAGTTACTAAGAGGTTGGTATATTGTCTTGCAAATTCTGAGTAACGCAGGTGTCAGAAATGAACTTTGTCTCATTCGTCTTTAAAAAATGTATAAAAGAAATTGGAGATGCCAAGTCCCCTATTCAAACAAACATTGTAGATGCACCGTCTTAATCATTTTCCATAATTCCATCAGTTTCCTTGTCGGTATTGTGTACTTTCGAATGGATGCCGCGACCTATTTGGCCAAGCTAGACATTAATGGAAAAAGTCCCCCAGCACCTGCTCGAGAGACCTCCAACCTCCTTATTCAATTTCTTACGAGAAATATCGAGAAAAACATCCAGAGGACATTTCAAAAGGTGGTAAAAATCTTCACTCAAAGCATCGGGACTGAAATACTCCCAGAAAGAAGTGACAAGCCGAGCTCTAGGTGGTCTTAGAATGAAATAGCGTCATCCGGGCATGAGCGGCTTTAATTTCTGGCATAACTTTCTAAGAAACTAGTCTGCTTCTAAGAAGTCATCAGCTCTATGTTTCAACTTCCCGTAGATGATTCTTTTCAGGACCTTTGAAACTGTTTGACATGTAGTCCGAGAGTTTTTATTTTTCCATCCTCTTTTTTTTTGGGGGGGGGGGAGCGGGATCTTTTTCTTGAAGCCCATTTTTATTTTGCCAGTTGAATGTATCTCCCAAATGACTTTGAAGTTCCTTTATTTTGGCCTCTCGCTTTTTCTGTAAGCATAATCGGTATTCTTGCTGACAATCAGGTAATGAAGACCTACCCACATCCTTGCCTATCCCGCTCCCTCAAATATTCCACAGTGGGATGAGACTCATCGCTGCCATATTCGTAACCACGCAGAGACTACCCTTCCTGGCTCATACTCCTATATCATTCTGTATTGGTATCTACCCAAGCGTAGGATATATGCTTCATTTTAGAAGGTTACATCGATATATCGTGTATAAAATGCCTCATAAACATGCTACCTTTGACGCACGGCTTCGAACATCCATAAACCTGATGAACGGAAACAATTTACTGTGGCCGGTCCGAACGAGAGAAGTGTTCGTTGATAGAGTGGTTTTATGCTAGTCCTTATGTATCTAAATAGAAGAAATACATAATATGTCAAATAATATGATGGTAGGATCTATTACTCTTTGTTCATATTTACTTAAATGGTAAGTAAATTATGTATTTATTTTTATGGTTATTATCACAACACGATACATTCTACATCACAATATACAAAATAACATTTTGAATGTGTAAGTATTTAAGGAAGAGGTCGTCATCGTCCCTGCTATTTTTTCGACATGCTCGCTTTTCGAGATAAATCGTGTTTTTGATAGGTCCTTGGTAAAACAGAAGATATTGTCATCGAAACATAATATTTAGACATGTTTTTTTGGAACCGATGCTAATTATTCATAATCAATCTAATACTATCATAATCTATTTTTAGTACGTGTGTAAAAATGTCCTCAATCATCGCTTTGTTCCTGAAACATTTTTATTACATTCGTGACCTCTTCTTTGGAAAATACTGTCTTTTCGGAAGACTTTCAACAGAATGAATGGTTTAATATTGACGCATTAGTTTTTTATATACATATTTTTATATATCTTTTTACATAAAAATTGGCATATACGACATTGAAATAAATAATCGTCATGGTCAGAAAACCCTTTTTCCCACACAAAAGTGTAGGAAAGAAGATTTTCCAAATTCTCCTATGGCGATTTTTATCCGCATCGCTCAAGAATGCTCGAATTTTTGACATCCAATAGTTGGTTTCAGGTCGTCGTTCATATGGAAAAACTGGAAGTGGGTACCTTAAAATCGAAAAATAAACCTACTCAAAAATTCCTAATTTAGATATCGAATAGGCTCAACTTAAGAAATTGGTATCATACGTTGCACACGCAAGATATTCTCGTATAGTGTCTTTTAGCGATGCTACATACTTTGGGGAAATATCGTGATCACTGTATAATGAAACAATAGCATCATCCACAATGACATTTTGAATGATGAAGATGGTGTTTAGTTACCCAAAAAGTTTACTTAGTTCAAGGTATTCGTCATAAGCAAAATAGGAGAGGGAAGTGGAGAAGACGAACGAGAAAATAATTTTCAGGGCCCCACTACCAGGAAGTTACTCGAAGACCTGTTACGTGTATAACCTTCTAATATGACCGACAGCAATACTCTGGAGGCCACGGAAGAAATTTCCATTGGGTCTTGAACTCTCGTACCGACCCCACCGATAGTATAGATATAAAATCACATAAACGAGATCGTTGCCGCATTCTTGAGGATGCTTAGTCAACTGACTAAAACTTGACGAAGATCAAACTTGTTGCGCCCCACTACTCTAATCGGAAATTTTGACTGGGGGGGGGGAAGTGGTTTGGATCCCCCACTCCTCTTTCTATAGGTCCCCTGCTACTGACTTAGCAGGAAATGTTTGCTCCCCTGTATCGGAAAATCATCATAACCTTCGACCATAACCTTCGCTTAAGTAGATAAAATAGTTAGAACGTTACGTCGGCTCAAAAACAACTCATTCCGCGAGCTCTTGGGAAGAGAGCGAACGCGTTCATCATCTGCTTTCCAGGACGTAAGTACCTGCTGAATATATTCGTTCAATACTGCATTGAATGTATGAATATTCAAATAGCTCTCTGTTCACCTGAAACTCGCTCCTCTTCCTTGATTGCTTACGCCCAAGCACTACGAGAAGATACATATGGTGAAACTTACAGTATCACGGGTGTTACCCACCAAACCATTATTACATATTATAATTTTCTTGATGGAAGAATTAGAGGATTTAGCCAATACATGTAGCGGAGCACTCCCACGTTTAAAGATATTCGAAAAGACCACGTCTTTTTTTCTAGAGATTTTGATCTTACTTTAACTTGTACAAGTAATCTTGTTATGTTAGAATGCAATACCAAATTTCTGTGAACTCTGCCATCACCTACTAAACCGACCTTGGGTTTATTACTGTGTTTATGGTTTTTTTTTAAGACTTGGAGCACAAACAGGGACATTGGAAGGATGGGGTTTATTTATTGCCATATTATTTTATTTTAATAGATCCTTAAAAATGTTATGATTTACTTGGGTCACTTGAACTTGAACACAGAATAGCTTGCTTCTCAGAAAAGAAACACATCCTGATCAAAATGTACTATTTAAAAATTAAACTAATCTTTACAGTTTAAAAAGTATAAATATCATTTTGAATAATAAATGCCATTATCAAAATGTATTCATAATAGTGTTTTTTATCTACCATAATTTTATTTGACAAGCAAGCATGAGGTGTAAAAAGCAAACACTCAGTAAAAAGATTGCCTGTAGTTTGAGGTCTATATCAAAGCCATTAGTTTTAGCAAATTATCCTTGGTTGGAAACTTTTAATTAGTAGGAGTAGGTATGTATGGTCTTATGCAGGCAACTGATAAAAATCTCTCTGCGAGTACAATCTATTAGAATAATACTTTTCTTTCCAGGGATTGGAAAAATGCATTGCAGAATCATTCTGGTTCTCCTGTTTTGGATTTTAGGGGAGTTGCAGTTTAGTTTGGCCTCAAGAATTCTCTTCCTTTGCCCATTTACTTCAGCGAGTCATGCCATTTTTTATAAAAAGCTTCTTTTGGGATTGGTAAAAAATAACCATTCTGTGAGAATAGTGTCCTATGCAAAGGTACTGGGAAATGATTATGGAGATTTGGTCAATGAAACACTAATCTCAGATATCAGTTATGCTAAATTTCCAAATTTTTTTGAGGAAAAGAAATTAAAAAGAGAGCAGATGTTAGCATTCCAATTGCATGAAATGGGGTTTGATGTGTGTGAGAATTTTTTAAAATCACCAGCTACAATGAACATTCTCAATGAGGCTAAAGAAAAGCCTTTTGATGTTTTGCTGACTGGAACTTTATTGTATGAATGTGCTGTTCCATTTGCACACATTCTTTCAATTCCTAGAATATTAATATCTTCGGCTAGCCTTCTTCCCTGGATTGATTATGCTGTGAGAAATCCACCACAATGGTCATATTCACCAAATATATATTTGCCTTACACTACGAATATGAAGTTTCAGGAGAGGCTGTATAATGCATTATATTCGCTGGCTATTATATTCCATCGCGAATGGGCATATTATCCCAAGTTAGACACAATCATCCATAAGTACCTTGGTTCAGATATTCCAAGTATGTCAGATTTGGATCCCAAAGTTAATTTAATTTTGGTAAACTCTGATCCAAGTATTGATTACCCCAGAGCAAGTCAGTCAAATGTGATTCAGTTAGGTGGATTGCATATCAGCTCTTCTCAGTCTATTCCCAAGGTAAGCGAAAAGATTGTAGCAGTTAATATTTTTCACATGCATATATGTATGTCTTTTCTATTAATATCTCTTCTGGAAGAACCTTATATATATATATATATATATATATATATATATATATATATATATATATATATATATATATATATATTCCTAATTCCTCTTGAGAAAGGTGGTTGGACCACCGAAAATTCGAGAACCAGTGAGTTTTTCCTCTTTTGTGTTTTGGTTTCTGTGTTTGTTATGACTTATCAGTGAATTTACATTACACGTTTGTGGGTTTTCCAAAAAAGTGTATGTATATATATATATATATATATATATATATATATTCATTAATGTGCATGAAAGTATGTGTATTAATATATTTCTATTAGATATAAAACCATAATAATACTAATCCATTCAACACAATTGGTGCTTGGGAGGGTTGAATTTACTGTGAATGGTTTTTTACTGAAATAATAAATTTAACACTGAATTTCCTCTATTACTGTCTTTGTCATTTTGGTCACTAGATAGTTATCCTATGGTCTTTTATTCTTATCAGATTTGATTCTCATCTTATTTGGTCCCCAATCACCTTTGTTCAGCTTACTCATCTATTTCATATTTCCTTGTGATGGAGGAGGAATCAAACTGTAAGGAATTATTCAGCTTTGGACAGCCTTGGGCAGTTACGTGTGAACTTTTAAATAGGGTGGGTGAAGATGATAAGTTGCCAGGGGAAATTCATAAAAGGCCAAGAAAGTGGATGGAGGAAGTATTAAAAGACAGTGGGATATTGAAAGCTAGAATAGAAATGAGAATCTTGATTTAGCAGGTTAGTGGAAAGAGGGGAAGAGGATTTCTGTGCAGCATGGTGGAAGGTAGAAATTATAAAGAAATGAAGAAAAAAATAAGAAGGACAGGAAGAGGAACATCTCATTATATGTAGAAGTAAAAATTCATGAGGGAATGACTACCCAATACTGTTAGAATACTTGATGGTCATTCAACCAAGGAAATGAATTCATTGCTGAGAACAAATTGTAATTGTAGTAAATAATTATTTTATCTGTATCAGATGAATGAAACATTTCAGAATAACATTAATACAGGAGGTTACAGGTGAAAAAGTTCAAATAATAAGGTGGTACATATTTTGGATAAAATTCTGAGTACTAATTATTGTGACAAATTGGTATTGATATAGGAGAAAAATTTCAAGAGAAAATTTAGTTTTTAAATTATTGATTGGTGGGATCACTAAACAAAAATGCAAAGAAAATATCAGGAAACACATGGAGATTTGGGTCTGAAAATTGTTGGCGTAAAAACAGGACGAGCATAAACATTTAGAGCTGGATATGAACAAGGGTTTAAACATTATTGTAGGAGGGAATAAACTAAAGTAGGTTGCGTAGTTTATATAGCTAGGTAGTATTTTAGAAACAGTGATCATATTAATGGGGACATTAGGAGAAATATTACAGCAAAACCCTGTGTTAGAATTGGTCAGAAAGCTTTTGCAAGAAGAAGGAGGTATATGCTGAGTAAAAAAATAAAGAAAAGATTATCAATGGTTTAAAATGGCATGTACTGCTGAACTGTTCAACTACCTTGTTTTAAATGAGGAAGATGAGTGTAGATTGAAAAACCTTTTGAGATGTGGACATGGAAAAAATTGAGAAAGTTGTGGAGAGAGGAAGATGACTTACAAAGTTTAAATCTGGTCGAAGAAAAAATACTAATTGTCATCAGAAAAAGGTGGGGAAGTGGATGGAGGAAATATTGTGCGGTAAAGGGATGGGAATGCAAATAAATATATGTAGAGCTAGGAAGAGAAAAGGCATGTTGGGTAGAATCTAGACAGATAGAAGGTATGAAGAAGGAAATACTCATAATATATAACAAAAAAAGGTAGTTCATTTGATACCAACTACATAATAGGTGTTAGAGATTTTTCAAAACCTACCTTTAATTGGCAGATTTAAAATTGATTGCATAAATGAATGGAAAAAAATAAAGAAAGTAAGATTGAAAGAGATGAAGACATTATTGGGAGTAAAATGAAATCATTTGAAGTCCCTAGATAGAAAAATTGAACCAAGGATAAAGGTATTGATATAAAGGCAGTGGCGTGTGGGATGAGTGAAGACTTGTACCGACTTAATTAATTAGCATTTTGTTGTGTCATAGGATTTGCTGAAATTCATGGAAGAATCAGGAGATGCTGGTGTCATATTATTTTCAATGGGGTCTGTAATTAATGATACAGAACTAAATGAGGAATACCGTCTCAACCTAGTTCGGGCATTTCAAACCATTCCTCAGCGGGTTCTTTGGAAATGGAGCCATGACAAGCCACCAATTGATCAAATGGATGAAAGTATTCAATGGCGAAAGTGGTTCCCTCAGCAGGCAATTTTGGGTGAGTCAGTATTATGACACTGGTACTATTATTCCATAGTAATTAGCAGTCATATAAAATAGTCACATATGTCATCCAGTAGTTTTCCTAAGTTGGTAATATGGCAGCAAGGGTGAAAGGTTACAAATGACAGAAATAGAATTAGCATATAGCATAGGCGACACCATGGTATGTCGTTTGTGCCATTTGGGGCCACAACCTGTGCACCACTCTTCAGCTGCCATTCAATGACTGGCTCAGTAGATAGCTGATGAGGTCCTCCCATTATTTTTTGTTTTGATTTTTTATCTAAATTTTGTAGATATTTGTTTTGTTAAATTATGTTGTGGACAGCCCCGGTGGCAGCGGGGTAATGTCCTCGTCTGCCAATCCAAGGGTTACGGGTTCGATTCCCACTTTGGTGGGTTTTTTTCCATGTAGGTGTTTGTATTGCTGTCACTGTTGTGTTGTCATTGTTGTCCAATGTAAAGGCCAAAAAGTGCTGTTTTCCAAGAAAACAAGAAAACCAAGAAAATTAAATAAATAAATTAAAAGACAAGATTACAAATGGGAACTCTTTAGAAACAAGTGGGAAGTTTGTTTAGCTTAAATCCATCTTCAAAGTCTACACATTTTTTATTGTGAACTCTATGAACCTATTGCATCACGTGCATGGATATGGTTGATTTGACCACTGGCCAAGACATTCTGGAGGAATTAAAGAGGGCTGTTGCAACCTCCTCCCCCACCTCCCAAATGCTCAAAGTCTGACCCCAAATTTATCACTGAAGACCACTGACTTCCAGCATTGATTTCAGGGAAGGTGGATATGCATTTTCACCTTGTTATTCTGTCAAGGATGATTACAAAGTATGGCTACAAATCTTTCAATTTAATGTACCTGATTCCCTATTATGATGTACCTCTACCAATTTTTTCAGCTTATCCTCTATTGCCACCATGCACATGCCACTCTTCTCTAAGGATCTTTCCAATCTGTTTTTCTACTTTCTTTGAAATTTTGCCAGAAATTCTCTCTCTTTGGTCATAGCTTGTAACATAAACTGATTCTTTGATATGGTCGACTTATTTTCTCCATTATTCTTCAATTATCATACTTCCTATGTGCTTGTTTGCTTTGATTCCATTTTTTATAAACACAAATGGTTCTCTCCAAATTAAAGTATTTGTTAATACTTTCTGTGTGTGGAACACATCTAGTAAATTCCCTCCCTTTTGTATATTACATATTAATTCACTGGTGCAGTTCTCCTTATACTTATTCAGCAATTTACACCCTTTTTCTGCCAAACTACTTCATGCAATACCTAAATATTGGCAATAGGAATCCTTTTGAGTCTGCTGTCTTACTTCCCTCTCTCTCTTCTTCCATCCCAGTTATCATTCTCCTTGTCACTTCTGATTTTCTTTTTTGTTTCTATGACTTCTGTTTTCCTATAAGTGTTCCTATACACCATTCTGTATTCCTCAATACTTTCATTAACCCTGGATCTTTTTAACCTGCCAGATGTCATTTTGAAATATACAAATCAATCAGTATATCCTTTTCGTTTATTTACCTGTTACAAAGTAATTTTTTTCTATTATGGATTCAATATAATATTATATGGAATCAATTTTATGAGATGTTAACTAAAACAATATTTTTTCTAGCCCATCCAAAAATGAAGGCTTTCATCACTCATGGTGGTTTAGGAAGTACCCTGGAAGCAGTTTACAATGGTGTTCCAATTATTGGCATCCCAATATTTGCTGATCAAGAGTTTAACATAATGCGTGCTGTGCATGATGGTTCTGGAATCTACATAGATATAAATAACCTGACAAAATCCTCCTTAATAGATGCTATTAGCAAAGTGACAGAGGATAGCAGGTAAGTCTGGACATATTTATCTGTTTTGCAGATTTCGAAAAGGCATTCAATAGAGTGAATTGGTGAAAACTAATGAATGTATTGCAGAAAATAGGAATAGATTGGAGGAATACGAGACTAATCCGCAACCTGTCTCAGACTGCTCAGGTGTGAGTGGTAGATGGAGAGTCTGAATGGTCAGTGTTAGGAAGAGGAGTTAAGCAGGGTTGTCCATTATTACGGTGTTGTTCAATGTATATGTGAAGCAAATGATTAAAGAGGGTGGAATTGAAGATAAGAATGAAAATTGGTGGAGAATTCATATAATTAGTTAGGTTTGTTGATGGTCAAGCTTTATTTTGTCAGTCAGTCAAGGGATTTCAAGCATTGCTGTGTACTTTGGAAATTCAATATGAAAGGTATGATATTAGAATAAATGTAAATAAAACAAAGGTTATGCAGTTTTCCAGAAAGAGAAAGGCTATGTTCAACATTAAATAGGACTGTAAAAACTAGAGCTGGTGGAACAGTTTATGTATCTCAGAAGTGTTTTGGACCAAAATGGTTAAAGCAGTAGGGACATAAGGAAATGAATGACATTTAGTGAAGAAGCTTGCACAAGGAGGAGGGAGTTGATGGCAGGGACTTTTAGTAAAAATATTAAGAAAAACCTCATCAAAACTTTGATATGGGATGTAGTTTTGTACAGCAGGGAAACATGGTCATTGTAATAGGTTGATAGGTATAGATTGGAGGCTTTATAAATGTGGGTGTGGAGAAGGATGAAGAAGGTGAAGTCGACAGAAAGGAAAACAAAGGAGGAAGTACTAGTAATGGTGAGTGAGGAGAGGGGTTTGTTGAGAGAAATCCAAAGGAGACAGGAAAAATGAATGCAAAGCATATTGATTGGCAATGGGATGTTGAAGACAGTAATAGAAGGGAGTATGTTAGGCAAATGAGGAAGAGGATATGGATGTTGGACGGAATGAAGGAAGGAAGAAAGTATGAGTATATGTTTAAGTATTCTTTAATTTTAAATTGTATTTTACTTCTCAATAATGAGTGTGTAACTTAATGTAATTTGTTCCAGGTTGTAATTTTTTTTTATAATTGTGGAACCAATATGTTTTTTGCCTTCCTTTGTGAAAAAGGGTTATTCCCGTTAAATAAAGAAATAAATAAATATGGAGAAGAAGAGGGACTTTGTAAAAAGTAGGATGTTAGGTTTTCTTTTCTAAGAGAAATATGATTATTTGGAGACACTATAGAGATTATTTGGAAGTTGGGTCCATTCAAATAATACCTTAACTGGTAGATTACCTATTAAAATAATAACACTGTGACAAAAACAGTTTCATCACATATTTGGAACTGATCATATCACAGTAATGTTTGGTGAAACCTACAAAATTTTTATAATTCCTCAATGCAATTTCACAAAGTTGAGCCTAATTACATTAAATTGAATGTATGCTGCTTTAGTTTTGGCACTCACCAGGACTGCAACCACAATGTGGTAAGAAGAATAACTGTTTTAAATCCCACAGTTAACATATGTATACCAGAATAATTATATTATTTGTAGTTAGGAATAGATTTAGAAATGGTGCAATCAACTCACACTGATTCCTGGGAGCAGATGTAGATTTGCATCGAAGTTAATTGCTCATGAAGTGTAATGTTAAATTTAGGAGAATGAAGGAAGGAAGAAAGATAAGTCTGTGGAATTAGAATAGAAGGCAAAAAGGTAGGAATACCCAGAGTTAGTAAATAAAAATATGAAGCAGCCTAAGGTGTGTGAACAGCAGAAGAGATATGGGAATATCTCAAACAAGGGATAGATAAAGTGGCGAATGAAACAGTAATAATGATTAATAGAGAAATAGCCAGGAAACTATGAGCTACAAAAAATTTGATCAGAGAAACAGATGAGAGAAGGAAATGGGAGAATGTAAACACAGGATAAGATGGAAGGAAGTACCAAGAGCCAAACGATAAACTGAGGCAAGAAAATAATAAGACTAAGGAAATATGGTAAAAAGAACAGCAGAGTGAAGTTATGGAGAATTTACAAGACAAGGATAAATCAGCATGCTATGCAGGAAGATTAAGGAACTCTATAGATGTAACAAAGGCAATTCCATATACTCTGGTTTAGAAGGAATGGGTAAAATATTAATTCAAGATGAAGCATTTCCAACAAAATGAAGAGAATATACTTATAATAGAGTTATATGACAAAGGCAATAAGCCAATATGTTTGTGTGTAGAATGAGAATATTATGTTCATAATGAAAGTTTTAGGCCATGAACAGTTTACTGCAAATTAAATAAACTAGTCTACTGCATTAGGTTAGGTCTATGATGGACCCTAGAACTACACACTGTGATACTCCAAAGGCCTATCTAACCTACCACTAAATATTTGTAGACCCCATGCATTGTAAATAATACAATAACCCATTGCATACTTCCTTAATTTCATTAAATATACATATTATTTACCTTTTTCTACCTCTCTTTACCAGCATGTCCACTTTTATTACTCTCCTCATCATTCAATTACCTCTCAGTATCTCCTGTGTTCACTTGTCCTACCATCTTCAAATATCTTCCAACAGCCATTTATTTTTCACTAGCATGCCTAGAACATCATTCTTTGTTTGCCTTTCCATCCATTTTACTTTTTTCACCTTTCTCCGCATCCACATCTCAAAGACTTACAATCTATGCATATCTTCCAGCCTTAATTTATATTACTATTTTATCGGTTGTTAAGAGGCATACAATAGATATTGTCAAACAGGACACATTAGACATATATCACAGAGCCGTACATCAGGTATATGACACATCAGAAAATAATATCTGTTTTTCTATGAATACAAGATTCATTCACTCAGTATAGAGCTTTATAGAGTCTATCCATGAATATGACCATGCTTCTGATCCATATAAAACTATGCTCCATATTTGCACCTGTCTTTATTTTACATCTTTGCCTAAGGTGCCTGTCATTGACTCCCACCTGTTTGTAAATGATTCTTAATCTTATGCAATACTTTTAAAATGTCCTCACCACTATGTCCACCCTCATCCAAAATACTTCATATGTGGGTAAACTGTTTCACCATCCTTAGTTTATATTTTGGAACTTTGATGTTTTTCTTAGCTTTCCTATTTCTTCATAATCTCATTGTTTTCATAGGAGCAAAGCTCATCTCATACCAATGGGACTGATTTATGCCGCCCTCTAATAAATGATTTTAACCCCTTATCTGACTGGCTAACTAGGAAATACCAGATAAACTTCAAGTCTTACTGATTTGATAAATTCCCCACCTATTCTAACTCCAGTTTCCAATTCTTACCATCCCTCTCTTACCATTTCCTCTGCCATGCATATATTGAAAAGATCAAGTGATAATGGACATTGCCATCTTACTCCACTACCACTACCCTTACTCCACTACCACTACCCATGCGGCTCACCGTTTACTCTCAGCCCCTGTGCAGTTGGAGACATGTAAAGATTCCAGATTAGTCATCTAAGATCATAGGGTTGAAAAGTTGAGAGGGGATAATGAGATTTAAGAAAGCTATGGGAATAGATAACGTCCTTGCAGAACTAGTCAATAATTTGAGAAAACAGAAAATAAATTGATTTTATCATTTCATATGTAGCATTTGAGGAAGGAATTTGGCCAGAAGGCTGTTAGGCTTTTAGAAGGATATCCATCCTAATGAAGGTAAAGGCAGCAGAGTAAGGCATAGATCTGACTGATGGGACATTAAACTGCTTAATCACTCCTCCACAAAGCACCTCAAGTAGGGATTGGGATACCACTGAAAAAGATCTGCCGCCTCTGGGATTCAAACCCAGACCCTCTGGGTGGATATTAGCCACCGCACCATCATGGTTCCCACAACTAAAGAGTATGTCAGTTCCAAAATGGAGTGTAATCAGCATGCTTTGTAGATTTTGAGGTGTGGTAAGGCATATAATATAAATATAATTTTGTGATATATTTTAAATCATATTTCAATTTAGAATTGCCGCAGTATTTTTTAAATATTTTGTTGAAACTAAATTTTACAATCTTATTTTGGTGTCTGTAATTTCAGAATCGCTAAATTAATACACATTTTTCTCCATGCTGAATTTATTTATCAATATTTTTTGACTTTTAATTCAAATGCGTTTACTTAATTTGGAAATTTTTGGTTTACCATAATTTAATTGAACTACGTTGTACATATTGTAGGACAATAAGGAGACATTATAATAAAAACTTATTGTACATATTGTAGGAAAATAAACAAACATCATGATAAGAAACATGCCACTTATATAGTGACAAGAATTAGGCCACAAATATAGATAAATTACTTCACTGTAATAAAATACTCATTTTAACTACTTTTTTTAAATCTTTAGGTTTCGACAGGCAATGTTAAAGAGATCCAAAATCCTGAAAGATAAGTTCTGGGACCCTGTTGAACTTGGTGTTTATTATGTTGAATATATTATACGACATAAAGGTGCACCTCATTTGCAATCAGCAGCTTCTACGTTAAAATGGTTTCAACTTTATCAGATTGATGTGATTCTTGTTATATTAGCATTAGTTTTGGCAATTATGATGTTAATTATAAGTGTACTGAGACATATTACTCCTTGTATTTTTTATGACAGAAAGAAGTCAAAAAAAGTAAAAAAATATTAAATAAAGTATTAAGGAATAAGTACTTCGGTGTCTCTATTTACTGTGTATAATTCATCTTTGCAATAAACCATCCTAGTCCACATAACCAAAATGTAGCATCATAAGGTATTGAACAAGAATAGCAATTTCATGAGCAACATGATGTACTAATAGAAATCTTTTCTCCTTCATGGTTTTAAAATACATTTCAAGCCTTTTTTAATTTTCTATATTAGTTATTAGAAGAAAGTAAATGAAAGGGGAAAAGGTGACAAATAATTCCGACAGCATAACTTTTGACAGGCTGTCTGTTATTTATTCAAGTTGTTATTTTGAATCGTGTTACAAAAATGGAAGGCTTGCATGTTTCACTGTTTTAACAATCTGAAAATCTAACTGTTCCATTGCCATTTACAGCTCATGGTTAAGTTTTTTACTGAATATCTGGTGAATTTTGGTGTGCTAAATTTTATAACTGTTGTACTGAGGTATTATTATTATTTAACTCCTAGTATTTTCTTCTGCTTAATTCTGTATTTACATTATTCCATTTCATTCTCTCATTTGTCTTTCTAATTACCCAATCAGTGATACAGATTTTCCTTGTCTTTTTTCTATCATCAGTTCGTATAGTATCTTTTGCCACTTTTGAATTTCAAGTTCTTATTAAGTTCAACTAAGTAGGTTTTCTGCATCTTATGTTGTTTGCTTTTCAAGGGTTTTATGAGATGACGGCTGTGGAAGCCTTGCCTCTCCCACTGCCAGGCACAGTACATGGCCGATTGGGCCGAGTCCAATTGTTGCTAGGACTGATATTCACTATATTGTTCATCATTAGTCTTGGGAAGGTGGTGTACCATTAAACTGAGGTGGTTTCTTGTTACCTTCCTCAATAGTGTTTTGAATGTGACACCATCACTCAGTAGCCCCACTGTGGTCAGATGCCTTAGCAGCTGTCTCACTGACAAAAAGATGCTGTGCGGACTGCCTCTTGTCTAGCTCCTAACCTTTGACCTATCTAGCATGGGTGACTACCAGGAGCAATTATCATTGTTCCCACCAGTAGAGCTCTAGGGGTCATCAGAAGGCTCAAGCCCTTTTACCATGTCAAGGCTGTAGTCTATGGGGGGAGGGTTTGCAGTATATAACTTCTAAATTTTTCCTCAATTCAAATGAAATACAGTACTTAGAGAAAGAATTTAAAGTGTAACTCCCATTTGTGAGCCTATTTTGTATATTTTTCCCAATAACAGCAAAAAAAAATTATGTCTCCACAAAACAAATTCATTCAGGTGGAGTTCTGCTTTTCTTAATGGGTTATGTTGGAGGGTTATAAAATGAGGGGTATGTGGTGTATATAATACACATAGGAACATGGGCACAAAAATATTTCCTAATACAAATATGAAACATGTTCATTGTTTAGGCCACCTTAACTAAAGATGAGAGTATAGATGGTTCCTAATGGTAATAAGTTGGGACTCATGGAAAGGTTGAATTTCAAAGGCACATGTCTTTGTGAAAGATTGTAGAATGTGTAGCTGATGTTAATACTAAGTCCATGACTAATTCTTAACCAGTCTAAGGGAAATGAAGCTTAGGGGGAGAATGGGTAAACTCTTGGAAGTTGGGTTGTTGGTGAATTGATTAGAAACAATGTTTGCATTATGGGATATACTGGTTATCAATATAGAAACATGGTTATTGATACATCTACCTCGACATAATACCCTGCAAGAGCATGTGACAGGGGGGTGTTAGGTCACCACCTGTAAAAGAGAATAAAACCACATGCAAAACCAACATATTTATGCAAACTTACATCCGTGTATATATCCATGCAAACACTTTTTTAACTTACACGCATGCAAATAAATACCTATACTATCAACTAACATACATATGCACCTTAGAATGTAGTAAAAATGTATCCAATAACGTTCAACTAAGAATTGAAAAGTAAGAAGGGGATTATTTTGAAGGATATAGACTAGCCATCAAAAATTGAGGGAAATATTGGTGAAAAGGTAGATTGGAAGGCCAAGCATTGCAATAGTTAAGAATCAATTGACATTAATTGTTGATTTTAAAAATATACCACTTTCTCTGAGGTAGCACTGAGAATAACATATTTCTTTCTGAGGGTCCCTGCTGTGGTATCCTTCTGACAAAATCATTTAAGGGTATGAATTTCTTAGTAATGGAAATGAGAACAGTTTAAAAACTGTCCTACTTTCTTATGCTCTACTAATATCCAACTTTCTCTCATTAATGAGGCAGTACAGACGATAACATACATATTTATTTCCTATGGCCCTTGCTGTGGTACAAGTATCATCCTCACCACTATGTGAAGACTGAAGGGAAGAAGTAATGGAAAGAAAGGCATAACATTTGTATCCAGAATTAATAATTTTAGTATTTAATTGGAAAACTTCAATTAATGTATTATCTGCTAATTACATTCTTTGATATTATGATATTCATGAGATATTAAATAAATTCATATTTTCATCAATGTACAAGCTCAAAATTCTTTCTATGCTATTTCTAATTTTGTTATATTATCACTCAAACTTCATCATTCAGTGGAAACTTTATTTCATTGGCACTATTCATGATAGTTGGTAATCTATCATTTTAGGTAGGTTTTGAGTAGAGAAGGACTAAACACCCATAACCACCACACACTTCTTAGTCTCTTCTTACAAGACAAAACATGAAATCCAACACAAGATGATAGAGAGATAACTACTCCTCTATTTCCTGCACTTCTGTCCTCCCTTTATTCTGGCAGATATTTCTAATATTTTCTCCCCATACCTCACTTTCCTAACCTCCTTCCCTCTAATAATTCCCTCAACATCCAATCAAAAATCAATATAAAACTCTTGTATCCACAATTCCTGCCTCCTTTCAATTTCTAAAAACAGTCCTATCTCCTCCCCCATTATACCTTGCCCTTCCTTTCTGGCCAATTTCCCTTTTCCATTCTTCTTCACACCCACTTTTAAAAACCTTCAATCTATTCTTTTCATTCTGCATCAACAGTCATGTATCTGCTCCATTTGAAAGCACATCTTGAATTAAAGTTTCCAATGATCTTTTCTTAACATTGCTTCTCAACGTCATTGTCATCCATTCACTCTTTTTAAAAGCTTCTCTGCCTAATATAATTCTTCCAATATCCCTTCTAATGTACTTTGACCATTTTACTCCAGAACACTCAAGCTGCTCCACCTGTTCTAATTTTTGCTCTCCTATGTAATTATTTATCTTAGCCATTCACTTTCTTGAAACCTCATAACCTTTGTTTTTTACATTGATTCTCATTTCATACAAAGTACCACGAATGATTGGAGCCCTTTGGTCGAATGGCTAACTAAAGCTGGATCATCCGCAACTCTGATTTTATGAATTTTCCCCAACTCTCATTCTTATTGCATGGCTCTTTAACCATTTCCTCTGCATAAACATTGAGAAGCTTTTGGAATAATGGAAAACCCTCTTCTTAACACTGCCAATTGCAAATCTTAACCCATTGCTACTACCTAAAGTCTCAGAAATATACAGGTTCTAAATAGCTTATCCCTGCAACCTTCTACTTTCTACCTACTTGCACCTTTTTAATTTACAATTTAATTACACTCAATACACTCTATCAAATGCTATCTTAAAATACATCCTGATTGTGCTTTATGTTCCTCTCTATTAGTAATCTGATTACTGTTATGGCATCATGGTTAGCTCTTCACTTCCTAAACCCAACTTGATCATCCCCTAAGCAATCATTTCCCCATTTGCTCTATTATCTTATTGATGATCACAAGTACCACTTTAGCTGTGTGTGAAATCAAACTTTTAGTTCTATGGCTGCCTTTCCCTATTTGAGGATGGAAACTAACATTGATCTGATGACATCTTCTGGCCAAATACCTTCTCTACAAATTATTTGAATTAGTCCATAAAAACCTATCCTCCCATGCTTTCCTATTCACATAAATAAGTTTTATTATTACTATTAAATACTCCAGTTATTTTGCATTGTTATTATAAATAGGTGGTCTAATTCTTAAGGTAAGTTTTGGTTATTCACAAACTGAGCTCTCCTCCATTTTCTTAGTCTCACTTAATGACACAAAACTAGACACTCCACCCATCTACCTCCATTCCATCCAGCATGCCCATTCTTTTCCTTCCCCTTTGATTGCAGCTAAGGCGGTACTTTGGATCGTCAACAAAAAGATGGAGCCAAGGACAAATGATTATACATGGATGCTATATGGATGATATACTTGGATCATTTTGGTTTCAAGAAAGGGAGATATAATATCATCAGTATGTGTTTTTTGTTTCATATATTTTGAAAAAGTGTTTGATCAAGTGAATAGGGTAGAATCAAAGAATGTATTACAGAAAATAGGAGTGGATTGGAGAAACATGAGACAACCACAACATGTATATGCCTCAGACTGTTCAGGTGTGTGTGGCAGATGGAGAGTCAGGATAGGTAATACTAGGGAGGTGAGTTAAACAGGGATGCCTACTATCACTTACTATTTTAAATAAATATGTGGAGGTAATTAGAGGCATGGGAAGTCTGAGTAAGGGGCAAGAGAGGAATCCATGACATGAGTTGGATTTGAGAACAATCTAGTTATACTTATCCTGGCAATCAATGTAATCAAAGAGAAGTCATGAAGTTTTTGAGAAAGAGAAAAGCTAAGCTAAAAGTTAAAATTAGAGGGCAAGAACTAGAGAAGTTGGGACAGTTTACCTATCTCCGGAGGGTTTTGCACCAATTAATCCAAAATAGTAGGGACTTAAAAAAGAAGAGCTGCTATAGAAGAATAAGCTTTCACATAGAGGAGATTATTGATATAATTGATGGCTTCCGGCATAACTTTGAGGAACCAATTCATATTGGAAATGAAAGCATGATAACTTTGTTATTTTTTTGAATGAAATGAAAATTTATTACGATACAACCTGGGTTTCGACGTTCAATGTCATCTTCAGGTAACTACTCTACAGACATCCATCTATGTATACTACATTCAGTTAGGGGTGGGGAGGTAAGAAGGTGGCGGAGGGAAATGAACAATGATGGTTGGAGGGAAGGTTGGAGAGCGGGAAGAGATCCCCTATGGGGAGCACTCCTCCTAATGGCAGAGGAAAGTGGGTGGGTTTTAAATGGTTCATAGACATAAATGCAAAGCCCTTTACATATCTCTGATATCAAGGGAGAGTGTTCGGGGGGAAGTAGAGGGGTTTTTTACCCTCATTAGCCCACTATCGAGTAGTGGCTGGTTTAGGACAGGAGAGTGGGAGGTGTACAAAAGGTCATTAACAATATTCTCTTTGAAGCATTCTATTTAAAATTTCAAACTGCTCCAAAGCATCTAGTTCGAGTCCTTTCCCTTCCACATGTAAAATTTCAAACTTAAAGTCACTGCTGTGGCCATTTTCTAATCAATGTTTGGCAAAATGTGACGTTGAATTTTTGTTTTAGATGCAAGCTTGGTGCCCCTTCACCTGTTCTTGGAATTTTCGCCATGTTTGTCCAACATACACAGCATCACACTCACATCTTAACTCATACACTCCACTTTAACTTAACCTATACACTCAAGTGGAGTGTAAAAGTTAAGATGTCAGAATTATCAGAATGCCTAAATTCATCAGGAGTTGTCCCTAGTTTATGTACCTACAGTAATGAGCAAAGGAAAGGTTAGACAATGGTTTCAAGACTTCAAAAATGGCTTCATAAATTTGTATGATGAAGAGTCGAGTGGCAGGTCTAGTATCCATGCCATTGAAATGGTTCAACCAGTAGACCTGATATTAACCATATAAAAGACCTGATAAGAACCATAACTTGATCATTATTAGTGCTTAGGATAATAAATATCCTCTTTTTGTATGCACCCTATTTACATAGTTTTTATGGTTGAGCTAAGATATCACAAATTGAGTACAAGTTCGATGCAGACTAAGTTACAAAGAATGTTGAGAGAATAAGCGTTTTTGGATCACTATTGACAAGATAGATATTTGGACGTCTAGTGACTATTTCCTCATCTTGAACTTGAAAACGTGTCTTGGTATACAAAGGTTTGAAGACTACAAGGAACTCTAGATCCCCATTTTCAAGTGGTTAATGATGCCCAGGAGGCAAACTTATATGCTGAGGGAATGAAGAAGCTGGTGCAGCATTATGAAAAGTGCTTAGAAGTGAATCACAATTATGAAGAAAATTGAAGTAGGCTAGTAGAAAACTAAATCCAGCAATAAAAACTTTTTCTAATGAATATATTTTTTAATGACCAAACAATCCTGTATGCTCGAGTATGCCTGGTACAAAACAATATCTAGCTGAATCCAGTGAGAATGATAATGGTGGAAATGTGTTAAAACTAAGGATGGAGAAAGTATTTAAGTATGAGACTATACCTCTTTATGCAAGGAAAATGAATGGCATGAATGATTTTAGGACAAGTAATTTGAGTCAGATTAATTAAAATTAGCAATTTTCCACAAAAATAAAATTTATTAATACGACCGGTTTCAATGCAACTACATCATCTTCTGGTAACAGTCATATTCTCGTTGTCTGCTATGCATGCTGAAAAGCAAGTAAGGGGAGGGTAGTGGAAAAGTGGGGGGGAAAAGAGGGAAGGGAGAAGGAAAGTGGGCAACGTGGGTGTCAATGGGGGTATGGGGGTGGAGAAAGGTTTCGGACCAACCCCTCGTTCAAGAATTATGTTCACTTCTAAAAATTTGCGTAGAACAAAATTATTTTTTATTCTGCGGCAACTACTATAGACAAAAGGATGGGCTAGCAATGGGGTCACCTCTAACCCCACTCCTTGCCAAAATTTTCATGGACAATTTGGAGGACAAGATCCTAAGTGACTCCAAATTCACCAACAATATTTTATATTGGTATTGGTGCCCTAATATGTGGATGACATCTTATGCTGTTGGACAGGTAGTGATAGACAGCTAGACATTTTCTTTAAATTCAACAACTCCTTTCATCCATCTATAATTTTCACCATGGAATCGGGAGTGGGCAATAAAATCAATTTCCTGGATTTAGCTATCAAAATTATAGAAAACACACATACTTTTGCAATGTACAGAAAACCTACTTACACTGATCAAGTGATACCATCAGACTCCTGCCACCCCATCACCCACAAACTAGCCAGCTTCAATTGCATGATCCACAGACTAATCAGTATCCCCTTGACCAAATCCAACTTTGAACGAGAGGTCAAAACCATTAAACACATAGCTTTTAAAAACGGTTACCAGGTCAACCTAATAGATAATTTATTAAAGAAAAAACTTAAAAAACAGGCCCTGAAGTTAAACGTTTCCCTCTCAGTCACCACTACTTCAGAGCGGAAGTGGTGCAAACTCCCATTCCATAACTCCGTGTCCTATAAAATTGCCAACAGGCTTCCCAAAGATCTATTCCGCATTTCATTTTATACCCCCAATGATCTGTTCAAAGCCTTATGCTCCAATAAAGACCCCATACATTGCAATAACCAAAGTGGTGTATATGAAATTCAGTGTGTGTGTGGTGCTACGTACATTGGCCAGACAGGCAGGAGTTTTTCGACTCGCATCAGTGAACATAGGACAGGTTTCATCACAGGTCTCACCAATTCTATTTTTGCCAAACACCTTCTCGATTTCAAACATTTTTGTAATTTCAATTTTAAAGTGCTTCACAACCTGACCAAAGGTAAGAAATTAGACGCCATGGATCAGCTGGAAATTTTATATCGGAAGGACTTGGACCTCATCAACGAAGTCCAATTCTCATCTTCACCCTCCCCCCTCCTCTCCATCACCTTCCCTCGACGCATGTGTGACCAGTGATCTCCTCTCCTTAACTCTCGGAATTCCCCCCCATCCCCTGGTGCACCCTCTGACCATGTTATCCCGAAGAAGGTGTGAAGCTTTGTGTCCCCACTCCTTTCTCCCCCTTCCTTCCTCCCACCCCAACCCTGAATCCCTCGCTAGGGCTCTCCTTCACGCCTGCCTGTGCCCCCCCCCCCCCCTTGGAACCATATAGACAGTGACCTCAACCTTTACTCCTCTTCGCACACTTCTTTGTGCATTGATATCTTCATGGCCGGGGGGGGGGGGGAAACCCCAGTCCCCCTTTCTCCATGGCCCTAGGAGCTTGGCGCGGCACTGAGAGTCCACCCTCAATGAGACAACCCTTCCAGCCAGCTGTGAGGTTTTCCAGACTGTGTTAATTTTTCACCCTTTCTCCTCACCCGAAACCTTTCTCCACCCCCATTGACACCCAAGTCGCCCACTTTCCTTCTCCCTTCCCTCTTTTTCCCCCCCTTTTTCCACTACCCACCCCTTACTTGCTTTTCAGCATACATAGCAGACAATGAGAATATGACTGTTACCAGAAGATGATGTAGTTGCATTGAAACCGGTCGTATTAATAAATTTTATTTTTGTGGAAAATTGCTAATTTTAATTAATCATGTTATTCCACCATATCACGCCTAAAACGTCTCTTTTTATTGAGTCAGATTGTTTGTGAAGGAAAATAACAATGCATTTTTCAGAATATGGAACAATGAAAAATTTGGTAATATCAAATATGAATCTTGAGTGCATAGCAGCAAAGAATGTAAAGCATAATAACCTTTTTACAAAATAATTTATTTAATTAAACAAAACCTTAAATTAAACAGAAATGGTAAAAGATAATTTGTCAACTTAAAGAAGGTAAAGATATAACTTAGCTCAGTTAATGTTTACATTTGGTTTATGATAATTGTAATTGCAGGTGAAGAAAGAATATATATTATTAACAAGAATAGGGAATGATGGGATGTTTCTAAGGCAAAAAATCTTACTGTAGACCACAGGAGAAAGAAACCTAGAGTGAAAGAATTACACAGGATGATGAACAATGTACAAGAAGAGGTAGGTGGTAGTAAAGTTCAGTATATCCAATGAGCTGTAAATGAATGAAAATATTGCAAGGGAATTGGATAACCCATATAGCAGCTAAAAACCAATCCTTGCACAGATAACATACAGGTATGACAAAGCTATGATATTATATAATCTGGCATGGTAAAACCATAATCATTAGGCCTATAACAATAGAAGGTTTCGGGTGTTTCAAACTTGTGCTATCTTGTGTTAATTGGCATGGTATTAGCACAGACTGTGTGGAGCAAACTGCTTTTCAAGTTTTTTAGGTAATACCCCAGACATTTTTGAACATTACTCTCCTAAAAAAATACTAAACTCTATGCCCACTGAAACGAAAATAATCTCTGGTATACTGGGGAGTTATTAGCTCTTAGAAATGATTTACTTAGCTACTACCACTCTTATAAAACCCCTGCATGACAAAGAGGCTTACTTGAAATACAAAAGAGATTATTCTCAATTAGGTGTGCAAAAAATAAAGCTTAAAAGGATTTAATATTGAATGTGAAAGGCAGCATGGAGAGTAATCAATCATGAAGTTGGTCATCATAATACAAAAGAAAACCTTCATTTTACCTAAGTTGCGGTGAAAATTTTTTTCTTAAAAGCTGTTGAAGACAATTTGTTCTCTCAAAATGTTGATACCACCAATATTGACAATATGTTGCAAAATCTTCCTCCAAATAATTTCAATTTTAAATGGAATTTTGTTACTCCATATGGACTGTTAAAAAATCCAACAATAAGGATATTTATGGTCTAATGCCCTAATCAAGGACATTATTGTGTTCATTGTGGAATCTTAATCTATGTTACTGAACTAATGCTTTGAGACAGGAGATTTTCCAACAGCTCTAAAATATTCCAAAACAGTTCCTGTCTATAAGAAAGGTGATAAAGATGATGAAACTAACTACCGCCCCATTTCCATAGTCCCTGTTTTTGGTAAAATTTTTGAAGCTCTTATGAAAGATCAAATATGTGATTTTTTTGAGTTAAATAATCTGTTTTCCAATTCACATTATGGCTTTCGATCTGGAAAATCTACAATAATGGCTGTAGAGTCCATAGTTAGTTATGCCATTAATGCATTTAAAGAGAAGGAATCAGTCTCTGTGACATTATGTGATCTTAGTAAGGTTTTTGACTGTGTTAATCAGTCGATATTACTATCAAAGCTAGAATATTATGGTGTTAAGGGAGTTGCACTGAAACTAATGAAGTCATATTTGGATGATCGCCATGAATTAGTTGAACTTAACAGCTGTTGATCTGCAGCTCTTAAAGTAAAATGCGGTGTACCAAAGGACTCTGTGCTTGGCCCAGTACTTTTCATCATCATGATTAATGATTAACTCTGTAATATGAAACCTACATCTGTTTTATATGCAGATGACACTACTTTTGTTCAAATATTTCAACATTTAGAAGATGCAAAGGCTTGATCTAACACTACCCAAAGACAGGCTAAGGAATGATTTGAAATTTACATTTAAATACTAACAAAACTCAGCATATTTTATGCAGTCTTCAATAAAAAATAACTGATATTGAAACTGCTAACATACTAAGAATTTACATTGATACAAAACTTAACTGGGAGATCCATATCAGTCAGATCTGTTATAAACTGAGTAAAGCTGTTTAAATGTTAAGAAAGCTCAACTTTATTATTTCAAATGAGTATCGTTTAACACTTTACCATGCCTTCTTTCAATGTCATTTGAATTATGGCATTGAGTTAAGGGGTCATTCCCCATATGTTAAACTAATTTTGCTACTACAAAGATTGCTATTCCCTCTCTTGCTAATATACCACCATGTGATTCCTGCAAGTTTTTTTGTTAGGTATGGAAACATGGCTGTATTTATTTCATATATCTTTAAGGTTCTAATTCATGGGAAAATTAATCTAGAAACTTACCAGTTAAGATCTCACATCCATAACTACACTATAAGAGGTAAAGTGAATCTAAATACTACTTACTGTAGATTGTCATCAACTTACAACACATTTCACAATATGAACATATGACTGCATAACTATCTGCCTACTCCGTTGAAATCAGACTGTATCCAGAGTTTCAAGAATAGGGTATATACCTAGTTACTTGCTCACCCACTTTACTCATTGGATGAATTCTTTGACAATCTTCATCACATTCAAGAGCTTATATTTATAAGCCAAGTAATATTAATATTGACAGCATTTAATATGGTTGTATTATTTTTCAAAATGAATAAAGTATTATTATTATTGTTCATGTATACACTAATCCACTTATTCATTCCTGAAGCTTCTAAGTTGTCCTCTAAGGCAGTAGCCTAAGGAGTAAGGTCTAAGGTGTTTGTAGGCCCATTTGCAGAATATCTTTAAATATAGAAAATACTTGAAGCCAACACCTGTTATCCTATAACTGTTTACAAGCATCAAATGAAAGTCAATTATTGTTCCAACATTGTAAAAGGTATTCCAAAACAAAAAGATTGTTTTCAACAATAAGGTTGGGAACTGACATTATTCATGTATATTGAACATGTACCCAGTAGTCTTTTAGCCACATGTTACTTCTCATAGCTGGCAATATTTTGCACTTTGTATGTCATTTTATAATGTTTCAAGAGGCCACTGCCATTGGTTAATTTATATTTCATCTTTTCTTTTTCATTTCACTTATTGTCAAGCACTATTTATTGTGATAAACCTGACATTGTGAAGGAAATAAGAAGAGTTGTGTGAAGAAGATTGAGAATAAGTTTTCCATCACAAACCATTTCACGATTCCTTGGAAAGCAATAAGTACTACCAAATAAGTTCTCAGAAGGGCAAGACAAAAAAGAAATTAGAAAGGAACTCTTTGAAAAGAAGAAGGGATAACCTTAAGGGGTGCAATTTACAAAAGACAAGATGGCCTGATGAAGACAGCTGTTGATGGAAAGTATGAGGGAAAAACAACAGAGGAAGACTCCAGATATGAGATGTAAGGAAAAAGTAATTCCAGATATCAACCATGAGAATATGAAGACATGAAGAGTTTTGGCCATTGAAGAGACCAAGAGAAGAGGTGTATCATGCCAATCTCAACAACTGATGACTACTGCTGATTGTTAACACATTTAACTGACAAACTCAACCCCTAATCTACCTCCCTCTCCATATGCTATCATAATATGAACCATTTGCTTCATAATGATTAATATTCTCAAAAAGAAATATTGGTGATAGCAATCTTCTAAAAAAATGTATGATGCTAAATGCCATTCAGCTCAAAATAAATAATTTGTGTAGTTAAATCTTTCAAAAAATAAAGGGAGAGCAAGGAGTGAGAAGTACACAAAGTAGACAAGTGCATTAGAAAGATGCATTTACAAATACCGACAAATATGAACAAATACAATGAATACCTGAAAACCTTCAGGATTTATTTTTTGGAAAATGTTATATAACTAAGGAAAAAGGTGTGATTTCTGTCCTATAAGTTGCAAACCAATTCAAAGGAAAAATTGTTTCTAGAAATTCTTTCTCTTGCTCTTTGGGCATAGAAAATGGTTGTTTTTATTAAAAATTTGGATAATGGCACTGTTTTGAGCCAGTAGTAAGCAATAGAGGATTTAATAGTTCCTTAATAGTTTTTCCTAAAAATTCCCAAATAAATCACAAATGTATACGATGTTGGTCATTTAGCTTCATCTCACATATGGTGCTGCTGTGACACTCTACTCTGACTGTCTCTTGGTAAAACGCAAAGTTTATAGGCCCTCAACCACAGTTAATATGATGGAATCATTCAATGTGCAATAGAGCCTTTTCTATTTTATGTACATATCTACTTTTACAAACAGAAACTAAGTGTTGCTTAAAAAGTGACAGTTTTCAGGGAGAAGATTATCATGCAGAATCACATTCAAACTTTAAGTCTTGAATTATGATTCAGTGCACAGAAATAGGGTTACTGAAAGGCATTTATACCCACCTCTAAATGAGAATATGGTACAAGAATGGAGGAAGCATAAAATTGATTTAGTGAATGCAGATAGGAGTGAAAAAACTTTATCTTCAGACGCTAATAAATGGGTAAGAAATGAAGATTTAAAGAATTGTATAAAACACAGGAAGAACAGGATAACTAATTCAACAAAAATGATTTTTATTAAAGGGAGAAAATTAGTCATAGGTCATCTACTGCCAACTTTTCTGAGACAAACTTATGGTACAAAGGATTCGCCAAGAGAAGTGGTCTCTGCATGATTATCAAAACTTCAATAGCACACAAACCACCACTTGAATACAAAAGTAAGTTGACAGAATTTCACAGTAAAAATAACACTGTACCGTACATGATTTTAGGAGCAGTGATGATGAATTTCTAGGGCTCTATAATTAATAAACTTCTTTCTTCCACTACAGGGAGGTCCTCTTTTTCAGAGAAATATCGGTGACACAAACACATACTGGCGACAGTGAAAGCTGTGAGAGCTAAACATATTAAAAAAAAACCAAAGATGAAAAAATATCTTGTTGCACTTGAAATGAATGAGATACTTTTGATTGTTTTTCAAACATTGTTCTTCATTAACAGCATAATTACCTCTGGAGTAAAATAAAATTTTGGTCCATTACGAAAGTCACCAGACCTGTCAATAATAAAGGAATGGGTATCAGAATATTTATCAGAAATGTACCAAGGATCAAGGGAGATTGGGAGTCATTTGTGTGTGTTTGAAGCTCAGTTTTGAGAACATATTTTTTGAAGAGATTAATTCTTGAGGGAAGGAACCTCTTAATACTGAGATAGTCATATTGGATATGAAACTAGGGTCGTTTTTTGGGTGTTCTATAGGTATGCATTCTCAGAGGACTCGGCACTTTCACCACAAAACAAGAGAGGGAGAGGGAGAGACCAGGGGCATTAGCCCTTTCAGTCTGAGATACTTTTTGGAATGAAATATTGCAGCGAAAACAACTCTAGGTCTCGAAGTCGCTGGAGCGACTAATACTAATTGAATAGAATAACTATACTTTGCCACATGAAAATGCCGAATCTGTTTTGTCTAAAGTAGTAAATAAATTTCTTGTGTGAACTCGGATAAGTAAAATTCTCAAGTGGCCAGAAAGTGAACACAAGAAGTTGACGCTCACGGAGAATCGACTGTATTGTGCAATCCGGAGGACAGCAGGTGAGTTCACTGACCCGGTAAGCGAGGTGATATGGAGTAATTTGGATGGATATCCTATGGGCAGTAATTTAGCCTTCGTGCTGAATATCACGACGAGATCCATGAGTTTGAGAAAATGTGTAAGTGTATCAACTTTACTATTACTTATTATCATTGTAGGGCCAGACCAGCAGTACTGCTATCCAGAACCAACCCTCGGCAGGTATGGAGTGAACCCCAAAGATCCCGCCCACTTAAAAAATCAGTTTAATAATTATTTGTATGAATTAGGGTTTCGGTATCCGAAACGTATCAGGTATTAAGCTGATATGAACGTTTACTTCACTTTGATCTAAGTCAAAAGGCCGAGAAGCGATGCCAGTAGTTCCCTACTCAGCTTACTAGAAACTACGGTGAACCTCACAGCGTACGCATCCCTTCAAATGAGGGAAAAATTCCGCCAGCATGAAGTATTGGTACGTATTAATAAACAGACTAACATCAATGAGAAACTGAGTCCTCAGTGTCAAAATTACTGGCATTGAACAAATAGCGTACCTTTGGCAATTATACAGCGTTAAACTATATGGGTCCTCTCTCCATGTACTTCGTACTTGCAAAAGTAATGTTCCGTAAAGGTCCGTTCCACGAAATTCCGTCTCATGTCGTGATAGACGGAGGAACTGCCATCTACTTGCCAACTTCCTTCTCTTTCCCTTTCGAAAGTTTCGTAAGTTGGGTGGAAGCTACCTTCTTTTGTAGCGGAGAAAAGAAAAACACGAATGGAAAATGTATTTATGCAGATATATTGGAAATATAAACGCTTTTTGAATATGAAATGACAATTTTAGGGAAAGGGTAATTGTCCCACTCTGAAACTATGGATTTCAAGTAACCACACTAATATTAATTAAATGATTACGATCGAAACAACTGGTACCATAATTCATTGTTCAACTAGATGTGACAATAATGTTCCAGCATTTTTCGTTAAAATTCTAAAGGTGCGGGATAAATAATTTTTTCGCGGTGGTTCCATGCAATATTATTTCTTCTTTGCAAAAAATGCTATAGAAAACCAAACGTCATTTGGTTTTTAAAGTATATACGAAGCATAAGTAGCATTAAAAGCAAGCCTTTTTCACTCGTAAGCGTCTAAAATGATTCTAGAAGTTATTTTGAAGTGAATTTTATTCCAATGTTTATGTCTTCCTCTGTCGTAAACGTAAGTACACATACAACATCATATTCAAAGAAAATGCAAAATAGTAACATGCCTACCCGCTACAACTGCCTTGCCTCTCCCAACAAAACACAACCTGAAATCCAGCTGTACAGTAACCTCCTCTACAATTCCGCAAACTTCCTTCGTTCCGTGCAGCATTCCTACCCCGTCCATGCTCACTTAACGTTCTCCCATCCATGCAGTTTTCAACATCCTATTACCAATCAACACTCTCTTCATCCATCTCTTTTGATTATCAGCTATTACTATGATTAAAAATATCAATGAATGTCTTCTCTAAAATAATAAAACTATGGTGCTGAATATTATCCACCTCTAACAAAAAGAAGAGCAGTGATCAACAGATACACAAATACACCTAAAAAAGTTCATTAAGATTACAAATCATACTATAAAATTAATTGGCATGTATTGATACCTAATTTTGACAAACTCAATTGACCTAATAATTCTGAATGAAATGTGTACCTATTACTTTCTCAATAAAAAACTTATTACTTATTTGATAAATATATGTATTTTGGTATATCCTGTATTTAAAATTGAAAATTTGGTAATATTTTTCAATCTGCTGCATTCAACAACGTATATAAATGGATTATTTTAACACTCTTCTTCTTTTATGGCAATTTTTGTAACATCCCAAACCGTACATTTTTATGCATATATGCATTTTCAAAAACAAATGAGGAAGTACTAGGGATAGTGGGCGAGGAGAGGGGTTTGTTAAGAGAAATCCTATGGAGGCAGGAAAAATGGATGAAGGGCGTATTGATCGGCAGTGGGATGTTGAAGACTGTAATAGAGGGGAGAATGTTAGACAAACGAGGAAAGGGCAGGAACAGGATAGGGATGTTGGACGGGATGAAGGGAGGAAGGAAGTACACAGAGATGAAGAGGGGCTTGATGTACAGTTGGTGATGGATTGGGTTTCGTTAGGAGTCACAAAATATTTATTTTATGGTTGTGTCCATTCAAAAAACTACCTTAACCGGTTGATTACCTTATAATAATAGTAATACAATTTTAATTGATAAAGTCAAACTACTGATTCAAAAGTAATTCATATTCAAGCTAGGGGATATTCATTGGTGGAATAAAGAGGAAGCAATGTGCCTAGGAACACAGTGCGATATATGTTAAATTCCGGCCTGCTCCATGGGCATCAACGACACAAAATATGAAAACAGTGAGAGACATGCTCAATTCTGATCGAAGCCTGAATGTTGCAAAGGAGTGTAATTTTCCGAAAAACATAGTGCATTGCATTTTTACAGATTTAGCCATTGGACAGGTATGTGCCAAGATGGTCCCTAACGTGCTGCCGAAATGTCAGAAGGCTCATGTGACAATCTAGCGTGATCTCTTAGATCTCTGTAAAAGTGACATACAGCTTTTCCTACGAGATCAATTTAAACTGCTCACAATTTGAAGGAGTGAGGTCAGATGTTTCTTGTTTGACTTCCGATCGAGCGAGAAGATTTCACTTCAAGAGAAGAAAACACTTTCCGGACAGGGAAACTATTTTCGTTTTTTCCCTTAAACAGTAATGCTTTACTTAGTATTTCTCCTCGAAACAATAAAACCTTTTGTTTGTTTACTAATACTTCATTAATTACTCACCTAGTTACACTCCTGCAGATGGCCTTTCTCTTTCAGTTGCCTCCAAAAATAGAATTTCAGGGATCCCCATCTCAATATCCTCCCATGCACTTCCCAAATGACTTTTATGCTACACTACGAGTATATAAAAAAAAACATAAACACAGTATTCAACCCGAAGGTCAGTTTGGTAGGTGATAGTAGAGTTCACCCAGTACTAAGCCCGACGGCGTGTGAAATTCACACATCAGGACAGGGAGCCAGTGACTTTCCATGTGCCGTGTATGGTTTCTCAGGAAGATCTGGCACCCGAAAAATCACATAGCTTGGGTGGAGCTGCAGGTTCCCATAGTACCTTACCCGGGACCCTCCGGTAAGTAGTCCAACGCTCTACACCATGAACTACCGCAGTATATAAGTAATACTATTCCATTCGATAAGAAAGCGGCTTTTTTCTTCAATGAATATTTCTGAGTTCATTATTAATTATTATATATTAAATTAATAGTATAAATAAAAAAGGAGTAATAATATCTAAATGAAATATCAACCTAAAACATAGCAGAGAACTTTTAAAAATATTATTTTAGATTCAAATGAAAAAGTAAAAAGAATAATCGTTTCATAAATTTAATAAGAGTAATTAAAAGTAAAAAAGTAGCAAAACATTCTGCCTTAATCGACACAATTGACCCATCTGTTAGCATGCATAAATATCTGTACTTCGAACCCTTTGGAGGTTCTACGGGTGCAGTTGCAGTAGATATTGGCAGTGGAACAATTAAAGCAAGATATAGGCATATGTTCGACACACGCCACGGCAGCTCATGCCCAGGTGATCGATTAATTGATGGCAACTCGGCTACCAACCCTCGGAACACTCCCAACCACAGCGTATACCTAAGAGGAGATCGGAGAATTTATATACATCTTAAACAATATTGTGTTCGTGTGAATTAGCGTTGGTCTTTTTAAAATTATTAATTGTTCTCTTAAAATATATTTGGAAAATGTTTCAAAATGATATGTTAGACATCTTAAAAATTCCACTAGACCATTGATTTAGATTCCGGTTTCGAATCCGCGTTATTAAATAAACAATGTCAGTAGTTGGGGTTAGATGAAAAGCGGGAAAAGAATGGAGAGACTACTGTGTACTTAGTACGGTGAAATGAAGATAATGACGGAGAAGAAGAGAAATAAGTATAGAGGAAAGTGGTGAATGGTAGCAAGTACTTTTGGCTCTGCATAAGGGGCATATGACCTTTGAAGTTATTTTTCGAAGGTAAACTTCTCCCAATTTCGCATTAGGTAAAATTTATTCATAATAATGAATACTTGGCGGGTTAAACGAACTTGATGTTCGTCACGGCAATGATTTATATTGTATTTGCCCGCCTTGCACGCCTATGCGTAGTTTCCCCCGCAAACTCATCGTATATCGCCGGGAACCTATCGACTTTCAGCATCAATTGCGTGAGAGGGTATTTTATTGAATTACTCCAGTCAAAATTAAAAGATGAATTCAAACGGTTGACGAAATTTCGCTCTTCCTCCCCTTCAATTTAGTTTTGAATAAGGTCGTGCTAGAGAGGGTTTGCCACAGAATAAGAGCGTCGGTCGATTTTTCTTACTATATATTTCGTAGGAACTTCCTACTGTGTACAGGGTTTTGATTCTTTTATATTTGGACCTCGAGAAGAGCGTAGTCGGCCACCAAAATGATGTTTGATAGTTAATGTGACCCTCAGGCTGAAAAGTTTGGAGACCCCTGCCCTATACGAAGGTCTAAAAAAGGAATCTAGTTGGTAATATTGGTATTTAATTTGAGAATTTTTATATGTAACATGAAAAGACGGCATAACATAGTCTTAAAAGTCTTAAATTTTTCAAGTCCCTGTTCAAATTAAAAATATTGTAATCGTGATTGGTAAGGGTGCATTTTTTCCTCAAAATTCAAGCTACACGAACGTGAGCTACCTGAATGTCGAACCGAATTCAGCCATGAATATTCATTTTGCTTTACCACCTTCGAGATAAAACAGAATAAATAGTAAACATGTGCACGTTTAAGCTGTAATCTATTGTCCTAAAGAAAATAGGTACTCGACAGTTGGGAGCTGGGCCACGTGAATACCAAACAACACTATCCACCATGTTCACCATCAATATTAACTATGGTATACTTCGCCTCTGGGACGTATTTAATGGTTGAAGCCATTTTCACAGAATTAGTTGATGTTTGTATTGAAAATGTACAGGGTTTTAAAAAGCTTCCCTGTTTTCTTCGTAATTATAACTAGGATTTTCCGATACTCTTAACTTGGGTAACTTTCCGATACTCTTTAACTTGGGTAACAGTCGTGAGAATCGAAAACTCTTGGCATTTGGAAAAGATAGAGAAAAGGGGAATTTTCGTGAAAGTTGAGATTTCTCAACTGATCAATATTCAATAGCCATCAGACCGGAATCGTAGTGCTCACACCCGTATATCGCTTGAAACCTGAACATTGGCGAAATATATTGAAGGGCCAGAGGTTGACAATGCTTGAACCGTCGTGAAAATATTTATCCAGCGCTCAAATCCCCTTGCAACACATCAGCCCATCGAAGTTTTGATTCGTCATCAATCGTTAAACTATTTGGCTACCGTTTCCTTAGTCTCTCACGTTCCAAGTCTACTCTTACTTCTCCGTGGAGTTGCGGGGACAAAAGGAGTGGGTTCTGGAGTCGTTACGCAGAGTGAAATGTAACTCCCATTAAGGGCTTTCCCCAGACCGTTGGGGGACCGCTCCCTCTCCTGCTACACCCGCCCTCCATCGCCCCTCCCACTTGCCTGACTCTCCGGTACCCTATGCCTATTTGATCCTGAAGCACGGGGCGACATCGGTCGGTTGGAAGAGGAACTTCGAACCTCGACAAGTGAAGTGAGGCGTGGGCGCATTACACTCGACACGCAATCAGGGGTGGTTGATGGCTTCCAAGATAGCAATTTTCATTCGTGCGCATCATAATGCAGAAAGTTCCCTTTTCCCTACCCCCCTGCAAAACCATCCCCTCCACCCGCTCTACTCCCCATCTCCTCTGGGATTACCCCTTTTCCTTCTGCACCTTGAAAGGCATATGGAATCAAAACTCCGTGATAGTGAATCGGGCGAGAATTTCTCCCTTCCTCCATGCCACGCTTCCACCCTTTTGTCCCATTCCCTTTACCCCTTTCTCCTCCTTCATCTCACATCACGGGCCATCTCCCAAGGAGTTCATTTTCTTATTTTCCGAAAGCCTTTCCCTTCCGTCGTTGCCGCTGTGCTTTATTGTCTCGTCGCTGTCCGTATTCCCTCGACCCCACATCTGTCTGTCGTCGTCTTGTTTTCTCTTTCTGCTGCTGGGAGGAGCCAAGGAACATTGAGAGTGAGATGGTCTTATATTTTTGTTCGTTTTTATTTACGAACAATAACGACTTCTAGCTTGGAAGGAGAATGTTTCGAGGTTCATTTTGATGGTAGGCGGTGAATGGAAATAAAAAAAACCCGTTCGAATATCGGGTCCACCATGAATGGGAAGACAAGAGTGGTAAAAAAATGATTACGCGCGCGCGTTTTTCCTCATCTCGAAGAATAACGGGCGGGAATGAATCTTGAAGTGCATTTCTGAAACCACCATTTTTAAGAGCGATTTTTCCTATAGTTTCTACATGTCCTTCAGACAATAAGGCATGGTCGCAGTAAAAAGGTACCAATAACATTTTGAGGTAAGCAAGCGTAGAGGGATATTGTTTTATTTTCCATCACTGAAAAATACCTATACGAGCATTCATTATATATGATTTGTGGATATCGCGTATTCTATCTTAATCATTGGAGATATCGGAACAAAACGAAAAATATCTATTTCTGCCATAAATACCTTGTCTCCAAATTTACATCTAATATCTCCGAACGACGAATTTTTCACAAATTTCTCAAAACTGTATAATAAAATCCATTAAAAAACTAAACGTTTCCTAAAGCTTTCTTTTGAGTTATTAACTACATATTGGACGAAAGTGTAACGCCATGGTTTATAAACTAATACAGCTGGTAATAATGTTGAAATTTTCATCGCGTTTTCTTTCAAATTTACGAACAAAAAAGAAGCGAAATATTTAACTGAATCTTAGAGGAGATAGTTGTGACGGGAGTATGAGAGAGATTTTTGGACTACCAAATGAACTAAAGTTGTTGCCACTCTGAAACGAAGCACTGTTAGAAATGAAGAAGCAATACAGACAAAAAATTTGACAGAGTACTATATTTTTTGTCATGAATTGCATGAACGTTTTTATAAAAAAACACAAGTGATGTAAAAGGATAACAGTACTCTGAGAATAAATTGATGTGACATCTGTCTGTAGGTATGTCTGAAAGCAACAATTTCCATGCTAGAGTTTCCTGATGACAACGAGAAACAGAAAGGAAAGATCGAGATACGTTGCTTAACATGATGTAAAAATATACAATACAAATGAGAAGCGAGACAAAAGAGTGTTTCAAAATAATATTTTTTGATGGAAGACAAAAGAACATAAATAATAAAAGATATAAACTGAAACAAGGATCAAAAGTTTTTCTCTGGAAAGAAAGAGTATGTATTTATATTTATTGCATGAAAGATAAAAATAATTTACAATAATTACACTCCATTGAAAGTGATATAACAATCGTGAAAGGATCCAAGAAATACAAATGTGTACAGTGGCCTACAAATGAAAGAATCTTGCTGAATATAAAAGAAAATTTTACCAACCGCAATCATTATTAATCCGCATAGGATGCACCTTCATACTCCCAAACTCATGGACATTTTCTTCAAAGCATGTTTACTTTAGGCATGGATAACATCAATCAGTAAAAAGAGAATTTTTAATAAATGTAACATTATGCCACAGGTAAATGATGCAATGCCCAGAATAATCATTAGTGAAAATGTGGTCCTGAATATAGGAAAAGATGGCAGCTCATTGATCGCAATGAAAAAAAACGTCATTGGTAATGTCCCACGGGAATAAGGGTCTCATTAAGGCAGAAATATACTGAAAAATGAATGAAGTCATTACAGAAGTGGGCTGTCAAAAATGCACCTAGGTGCATCCAATAGATTATTAAAAGTTGCGGATGTAAAGCTAAGGGGAAATGAAGTAGATAATTTAGAACGAAATTGAATTGTACTACCTATTTTCAGGTTGAGATCTACTACTGAGTCTTTGTGATGAGCTGTTTTAAATTATTGGTAAGCAAACATTGAAAAAAGAAAGAGGGCATCTAAGAAGAGTTTGTCTCTTATCACGCCTATTGTGTTGGAAAGATCCGCCCTCTTACGTCCATGTAAAAGGGTCAAAATAAAATGTATCTAAAGAGAGAACTGACATCCAAGCGAGTCCACTTGTTTTCATCGAAGGTAAAATTGCTACGAAGAAAACATTCCAATTAGATATTCAACTTTGGGTTCATTGGAATTTGTGTTGGGTGTGTCTGTTTACGCGCGCGAAATACCTTGACGACTTAGGGCTTCAAAAGAAACTTCAAAGACTAACTTTGAGTATATCATGCATGCATACTTTGTTTCAAGAAAAGAGGCGAATCTAATGTCACGTAATTTACGTAGTTCTAATGATTTACACCACATTAGCCTTTCATTCTAATGCGCAATAAGCCAATGTACGATGAATCATCCCTTGCTAATTAAGCCGCTCTCCTTGGACTGAACCAGTTACGCATTCGCCCAGCGCTGGCATTACGTACCTGAGATCAATTCCGCTTGAATATTTTCGCTCCTTTGCTTATACGCGAAAAGGGGAAGCCGAAAGGGAACTTTTGAGAGATGTTCTCGGGGATGCGGCCGAGTAAATGACTCCATTCTATTTAGAGTGACATGATTTGTGGTTCAACCCCTTTTGTTTCTTTTCCTCTCATCCCAAGGCGCATTAGAACGACCTTTTTTTAAAGGTTGGAACCGGTATTAAGGCTTCACTTTTTTTCGCAATGACACTCCACGGCTCCATTAATCGAATTGGGCAATGTCAAATCGGTTCTTATTTATTGCATCAGCATGGTCATCAAAGGTAATCGTATGTCCTTGAGTCTCTCTGACGAATGATTTATTTCGGAAAATTAGGGGAAAATGGCCACGCGAACACAGGATACCAGCGTGGGGAGCTCAAAAGCGGTGTTGTCTGCATGTTCGTGAGCCGTGTAATTGCTGCTCCCTCTTTGTCATTGGATCCCTTTCAGTCTTAATGAGAGAATTTGACTTTCAATGGATTTTTGATGAACTCTCGCTTCAGGACCCATTACGGCCATTAATAGGTGAAATAGGTTTTCTAAATACGGCATTTAGAACAAATTATGACTTCCATGATTCAAAATGAAAAAAAAATCACAAGGTTTCCCATTTACTCTAATGAAAGATAAATGACAAGGCATAGGGCGTTTCCTGTCGTAGTTGAATTAAATCGCCCAATATATTCAATAGCTCATTAACTCACTCTCGTCGAAAAAGACTGACTGAAGCGGAAGAAGCTTTTATTACTACATGTGGAATGAAACCGCTTTAATCGGAGTAATTAACGCAAGGCGTGCAGGGATTATTCAGTTTTACGAGTTTCATGTTCCTAAGTAAATGCTCACTATTTTTAAACTGAAATATATGTTGCAATGAAAGGATGAATTAGTTTATTTTAGCTTCATCAATGGCCATTGTGTAGACACCCAATTTTTTCTACCCATGATATTTAATAGACCTTGGCATGCATGAGGAATTTTTTAGCTATTTATTACCAAGATAGTGAAGGTATTTTGAACGAATTCATTTCATTAAAATTCTTTTAGAGACATCAAAAGGGGATATTTCTAATTTTGACGTCCGAATGTGTCTGGCGTCTGAGTTTCGACCCTTGAATTTGATATTTTCAATACATAATTACATATATATATATATATATATATATATATATATATATACATATTATGTATATATAAATACATATTATATATAATTATACATACACACACAAGCACATACATTAAACACTCTTTAATCATGCATACAGGGAAAGGAACCTACTACCCTGATGAGTGAATATTCACACTCCGTCAGGCTTAGTACTGAGTGAACTCTGCCATAACCTACTAAACCGACCTTCGAGATATATATATATATATATATATATATATATATATATATATATATACACACACACACGAAATCCCGCCGTACGGCGAACAAATATTCATTCACACGGAAATAGCTATAATAAAAGGGGATTTGAACACACATAAAAGACGAACACAGGAGAGGTGGGGAAGGCGGAATAAAGCAGACCACTAGTGTAAAATTATTTCTTTGAAGGGGTGGAGGAGAAAATGGTAAGGTAGGCGGGGACAAGAGGGAAAATATGGAAACACAAAGAAACAGGGAAACTAAAGAAATGGAAATTTTGTATTTCTCACAATGACGAAGTTCCACTACATCTCGCATGAATCTGTTGCATATGTTCTTCCAAAAATATAGATAGTTTAATATATAGAATCGTTGTTTTTGTAAATTGTATCGACTTCTAGTCTCAATATGGGATCATTCCTTCCAATTCATCATCCAAACGCAACTACTTTGATTTTAGACGCATTTAATCTTAATTTTATTCTCCCCGTTACCTCAATGAAACTATTGACTGCTGCCATTAGGTCGCTGATATGTACATCTTCGTCATGGTTTTTCAGCATATACCTATTAGTATTGGGATGCGTAGATTAACTACCAAGTTTGTTTCGTCTAAAGGGGTACTAATTACTTACAGTAATAAAATTGGATCGGGCGATTTACTTTCGCTTCATCCGTCGAATGCTGGCGAATATTTCTCATAACTGACCGATAGATTGGCATAATCTTTACGGGGGAATAAAATGGAATGGAATAAAAAATGAAGAGATAAAAGTGTGTGAAATTTATGAAATAATCCCATTTAGGGTGACATTTAACCTCTTTGAGGTTGAATTTCTCTATCAATGGGATTCAATAACACTATCCTATAAGGAACGAAGAGATAATTACATCTTCACAACGATGCATTGTACGCATATTCTAGTATGGAAACGTCCTGATGAGCGAATACTACGCCAAAATCAAGCGTATACTTAGTATAGCACTTGGACCAATACATAATGATGTGCATTCATCAAATATTATTTTTATGGTTAGTTATAGTGGTGGAAATGGTGATCATTCGAGGCCTTTACCAAAGGCCTCTGATTTATGAAAGAAAAAAAATGATAAACTTGAAACATGGCCACAGCATAGATGCATATTTGATCGTTCCGGGAAAAGGGTAGGTTTTATAACAAATGAATAATGCCACGCGATGGATACAGTGACGAGAGACGCGTGTTGGGTGGGGAACTCTGACTGAATTTTTTTTCTCCCCACGTTTTTTGCCGACAAGAGGGGAATTTTCGATAGATTCCGGCGTATATAAATGGTAGGGATGTAAAGCACGAGATCAAAATATCGGTGAGACGAATATTTTGTGATGGGACTCCAATTTTGGTGAAAGTAAAAGATAATTAAACTTGACCGCCATGTAATAGCGAAGAGAAGGGCGGGAAGAGGACGGTGTGGGGCATGTGGTAGGGGATAGCAACGGTGGCGGCGGAGGAAGGGTTCGGGGGTGGGTGGATGGGAACGGCGGGGTCGTGGGGAAGAGGTGAAAAATGACATCGGAGACTCCTGGTTGCGAAGGAAACGAAACTGTTTTTTCTTCCTCTTTGGGCATTCCATTTGGTGACGTCGTCATCAGAAACCATTTCCTTTGCCATTCGTTGTTCGCGCCGGAGAGCCGCAGGCCCCCTTCTTTCTTTTAGTCATTATTTTTCCCTCCTCTCTACCTTGCCGTTGATTTCCTTTCACTTTGCCTTTTTGCCCGTTTTACTCGTTCCCTGTAAGCAGGGGAATGGCGCCAATGTATGAGGGTAGGCTGAAAACTAATGCACACATGCTTGTAGACCACAAACAAAATGACCTTCAGAAGCACTCCTGGTGGCATGTGGAAGTAACATTCCCCCTCAACACGCATGCGGAGGTTTGAGGTCGTTTCATTAATCCAGGATATTTTGAGAAGCGGAAGTATGGAGACGTGTTCTAGTGCTATGTCAATGCAAGTTAAACAGCGTGCTGTTGTCAAATTTTTAACTGCTGAATAAGTGACTCCTCAAGAGATATATCGTTTTTTTAAGGCTGTTTATGGTAAAGAAGCTGTGAACAAAATGATTCCTGAGCCTTACGGGGACTCTACTCTGTCCTACTCATAAGTTTAGAAGTGTTTAAAGGCCTTAAAGTAGGGCCGGGAAGAGGCTCACGACGAACAACGCTCTGGGCAGCCGTCAACCAGCAAAATGTGGCTTGTGTTCAATAATTGTTGGACTCTGATTGTAGATGAAGAATCAAGATGGTTGCCATTGAACTGAACGTGTCATCTACTGTTGTGTTTTGCATTGTTACTGAAGATTTAGCGATGAGGAAAGTGTGCGCCAAGCTCTTACCCAAGGTGTTTTCAGACAACCTAAAGACCAACAGAGCAGAAATTTCAAGTGAACTTTTGCAACGTATTGAAAATGAACTTGATTATTTGGACAAAGTCATCGCTGGTGATGAAACCTTGGTTTTTGAATACGGCCAAGAAACAAAACGCCAAAGCTCTGAGTGGCACATCGACCAGTCCCCCAAGCCCAAAAAGGCAAGAATGAGCAAATCAAAAGTGAAAACAATGTTTTTTGTCTTTTTCGACAGTAAAGGAGTGGTCCATAAGGAGTTTGTTCTTCAAGGACTGACTTTTAACGCTGCCTTCTACGTGAATGTGCCAGAAGGACTCCGGGAAAGGTTCATCAGGACGACAAAAGACATCTCCGATACCCGGCAGCTCCATCACGACAACGCGCTACGAGTTCCTGGCCAATCACCGGGTACTAACGCTGCCCCACCCACCCTTTCGTCCTGACGTCGCCCCACCAGACTTTTTGTGCCTTCGGATTAAGGAGGCCCTGAAAGCAACCGGTTTTTCGTCCATAGAAGAGATCCAAGAAATCAGCCGTGACGAAGACCTTATGAGAGGTCTCCGCAGACGCCTTTCAGGGCACATACGTACCGGTCATGGCAGAGTCGCTGGAAAAATTTGCAGAGGCCCAAGGACAGTACTTTGAAGAATGTTAAGTGTTTGTTCAAATCTGTTCAATGAATTATTTAATTAAAATAATTTCATTACTTTTGGAACGCACTCTGTAAGCATCAAACTGAAGTGATAAAAAATTAACACTAATGGAAAGTTACAATTTTATTATTTCAAATTAAAACTTTAGTAGTCCTTAAGATCAATTACATGGGTAAAATTGGGTGGAATCATTTTTGCTGATTCTTAGTGATTAAAAATCAAGTCATCCTTTTATCACTACGGAAAATTGGGATTTCCAACATTAGAGACAGTAAACAAAAGCAGGAGATATTCAGAAATTACCTCAGAGCTTTCAGATCGCACCCTGTAGTTTTACTTTTGCAATGCTACGATTGCTATGGACATGATGTTATTGAATGGAGCATATATGCAAAATTTACAATCCGACCCCTTGGTTCTTGCCTCTAAATATTCGTCTAAAACATTTAGTCATGGAGGAATACTCACAATTATCTGAACAGATATTAAGTAAACACAAATAAGATAAGTAATTGCCGCAAATTAAGACAGGTTTTGCGCAATCTGCTTCAAAATAGTTGAATGGCTGGTATTTATTTCGGAACTTTTTCAGTCTTTCTCTTCGTTAAATGAGTACCAACCAAAATATATAGCTTTGGTTTTTCAACTTTATTTGAATTTGGAATTTTAGTGAGTTTCTATAAGCAAATGATTTCATTAGTATGAAAATGATATCACAGGTGTATTTGCATTACAAGGGCATTTTCTAACGGGAGTAATAAGAGGGTATGAGAATTCTGTCTGGTATATTTGGATCTAAAAATAAAATGTGTGCGGCGAGTATTACATTGTCTGGATATATTCCCATGGCTGAGTCTTATGCTCCCATGAGTTTGAGACCTCTTTTTTTTTAGCAACAGGTGAATCTAGAAAGTCTGTTATGGGATTTAAGGTCTACGAAAACAAGATGCACACGAATGGAATGTGATGTGTTGGAAAGGGAAACATTACAGTTTCAAGTTTGAACCAAAAAATTTGAAGTTTTTGTCTCACCGCCGAATCCAGTTTTTTCGAGTTAAATACGAATGGAAAACTGAGAATCTTTTGCGCTTTTTTAGGGTTTGCTTGATTTGTTCGATTAAATATTACCTAAGGTGCATAACTTTAAGCGTCCAATTGAATATAAGAATTTAAAAAAATGGACACTTTTTAAGCCCTCAATTATCAATATCTCTTTGCGCTCGTAATTATGGAGAAATGCAGGTCAATACCTGCTACCATAGAGGCCTCATTAATACGTCAGATTATACCTTTCATGTACGTGCATCTTTCAATATTTGAGATTGCAGCTTTCTACTTTGTTATTACATTTAGCAATACCTGTTGTAAATTTGTAATTTATGCAATATCTCATTCAGGATATTTTCTTCTTTGTGCCATTCTCGATCTGCCGTTCTTGATGACTGTAGATAACAATTTCATTTTCAAAATATAAAATTTATTGGAAAGGAATGCAGATGTTAAAATCTGTGACGTGAATGGCCATGACTAAAACTTTCAGAAAAGATTAATCGATTATGAACTTGATTCCTTTTTCAGTTGGACCATTGAAATTTGGTTAAATTTCTTCCTTTTTCAAACGCTAATATGACGAGCAAATAAATGTACCTAATCCAAGTTCCTCTAGTAGGGATTATACCTAATTCCTAGAACCTCTTCCAAGTTCTGTAAACGAACGAGAGGTGAAGTGAATATTAATCTAGGAAAACTAAGCCAATCTACTGAATAATTAAAATTTCCAAAACGGCCAGTCTATAAAAATAGTATTATAGTTTTGATTGTCTACCATAATAAAAAAGGATTTCTATTTCCCCATCAACTTATGCATTTCAACGTACAACCTGAAAAATATTCGACTCTTCTCTTGCAAGATAAGCGTTACTACACTGCTTTAATCAGACTTAACATGCGCCAAAACTTTTTCCAAAGTACTTTTATATATATATATATATATATATATATATATATATATATATATATATATATATTAAAATAAAAAACATTTAAGCTCAAATATATTGAAACATTTTTCAGCAAAGAGAATGTTTGATTATATTGCAGTTAATAATATTATTCAGAAATAAAAAGAAATATGATAGCTGCATATGGACGAATATTTCCTTTTATCCACCGTCACTCAACCATATTCTGAGCTGAAATTCAAAACATATTTGGGAATTGTTAAAACGTTTGGATGATATGAAAAAGTAGCTATTTAAAAAACTCTTCGGTGCATGAAGAAACTAAGGACCGATAAACATTCCAATAAAAGGAATATGAAAGCTTTTAAATTTACTCTCGTACCATGATGAGAATTCCTTTGCTTTGGAACTTTTGATGCAGATGTTGAGGTGAACGCAATGGATCAATTGTGTACGATTTTGTCAAACTGCAAGATTATTCTTTTTGATGAATAATTTTTCCGTGAATTATCTTTTTGATTTCTATCAACAACTCATGTTTAGATTAAATGTATGTTTCCAAATACAGAAACCTCAAAAGTTATAATTATCTATTTTTAGTAAATGTCAACAGCATCATGTTTTACCACAGTGAAAGTCAGCACATCAAGGCAGCCCTGCATTATTGGCGATTATTATTGTTGCCATGCATTATTGGAAGATGATATTGAGTACAACAAAATTGCGTTTTGAAGATTGATGCACATTCTAATATTATATCAATGAGATTCATTTTATGGCGGATTATCATATTCTCTTTATTACATTATAAAATTACTTAAATAGGCAAATATAATGTAGCAGAGCATCTAAGTAAAACCATCCAGAACTTTTCTTTCCCTCTATGTTCCCTTGTTTTAATAGTATTTTATCCAATGTTCAAAGGACATTGTTAGGATCAGGGAATATGCTCCTTGCAATACACTAATTGCATCCCTAAATGAGATACTACAGTTTTTTACGTCTGAATTCAGGTTGGTATTAAAATTGGATATTTGACTGCACTTTTGTCTTCAGATTTAGTCAGTGTCCCGCTGAACTGAGGCAAGTTATTATTCCAGGTAATCGATTGAAAAGGTAAACAAAACATGTAACTTAGAGTTCAGTAATATGGAGAGCTATTCCCTTATCAATACGAAAGTAATGGCTGAGCCATTTAAATGATTTCTAAGTGTCAAGTGTAGTATTTACGTTTTCCTGTTAATGAAAATGTTCGCGTAATTATCCACTCTGCCTTAATAGGTTGTGAGATCGGCATTCTAGGACCCTGTTAGGTGCGGTCAGTTCTACTTCGAAAGCGTGTTTTGGAAGATCTTATCGTCACTCCTGTTCTGACGAATTGCTTGTGTTTTCAGAAGTATCTGTGTTTCCGTCGGAATGAATTTCAGATTAAATATAAAGAACCTGAATGGTGCAGAAAATGGGAGTCGATGGAAACGGCAAATTGAACTTGACTTGAATTCTTCCAAGAAGCAGGAAAACTTCCCTACTCTGATCACTAAGTGGCAGATCCTGTTCATGGAAGAAAACATTCCGGTCGTCTCGGCATAGGTGCGTCAGAAAATGAATTTTTTGCACGCAAGGTATCAGTGAAAAGGTTGAATCTCTGCCATCAAATATTACCGCCAGTAGCATTTTTGATGCTGACGTGTAAAAAACTCCGACATGGGTCACCGTCGGAGATGTTTTGAGCCAGCTTTTATCAGTGTATGGGCAAAGCTCCGGTTTTGGAATGGATTGGCTGATAGAGAAATTTTATCATCAGGAAAAAAGGACTTAAAAGATGCCACGGTATGCATTTATTATTTGCAAAACTTCCCAACGGATCTAAATAATGAGTTGAAAAGAATGATCGACATGGTACTTCCGGTATTTCCATTATTGAGTAAGAAACACAAGCAAAAGGTACTCAGAAGCAGGGGCATTCAAGTACAAGATGAAGAGGAATTCTGTGTTCGGTGTATTATGGGAAAGTAGCACCGCGAAATATTCAAAACATGAAACCAACCAAAGTCGCTGGTGAGATCAGCTACAAAACGCCCCTAGATCAATACTATATAGGCCACATCATATGGAAGAAGAAAACACTTCATCGTCCTCAAGGATGGCTTTTCAAATAACCGTCATTCTTTCGGAATTCAAAATTCATTGCCTTGAGGTATTATTAAATGATGTGGAAATTGAAAATAACAAAATAAAATAATTTATGAGCGACAGTGGAATTGAGTCAAACATTTTAACAGTAAAGGAGATCCTTCAGAGGCGAGGTATTGAGACACGTGCGTCATTTTGGAAGAAGCTCAAACTATAAGAGTAAACTCATTATACTTTATCATAAATTGGACTTGCTCTATGAGGTTGGAAGGGAAGTATTAACATGATAAAAAGAGACGTTTAAGGCGTGATATGGTGGATGTTAATTATTAACATGAGTTATGATTAAAGGGATGTCTTCTCAGAGTAGAGCATCTCAAGATTTTGGTGCAGAATCCTGTGCTTTTTGTACTTTCAATAAGTGTGATCATATGCTTCCAATCAGTGTGATACTGTGCTTCTAATCAGGGTTGCTAGAAATGTAAATGGAAATCAACACATGTTACATTAGTAGAATTTTGAAAATATTGGCTACACGAGTTAGCTATCTAACAAAAAAAGGTAAGAGCGTAGACAACGAGTTGAAATCTGAAGAAGTGTTACCCTTGAAAACATTGTTGATAGTTTTTTTTTTCGTCAGGAAGATCTAACTGCAGTTGGAGAAAAGACTGAACAAAAGGATTATCACATTATTGGTGTTCATGTGAAAAAATTGTTTCATTGAATGAGGGGAAGAATCATTGGAGGATAAAATGCAGCTCCCTTATAGAATTCTAAAAATACCTGCAAAAGTCCTGTATATCTTCAGGAATACATGATGCTGCCTACAGATCAACCCCATCACCTTACAGTAATAAGTTCTAAAGATGGAGATTTATAGTAGAGTGACACTGAAAATGAGATGACATTCCTGCACGGCAATTCGTGTGTGAACCTGACTCCTGAAAATAAGGCGATGAATAATCGTTGGATTCTGCGAGTGAAAACAAAAAGCGACGGAAACGTCAACTGCTACAATACACGGTTAATATTTACTATAGGGTTTTATTAGGGTCCAGGAATCGCCTATTGTGCGACATTTAGCTTTGTAGCAAGATTTGAATTGATACCTTGAGATTATTTCTACCATTACTATTCAAATAAATGAAACATCCAATTATTATTAATTATTTTTCCGATATTTACAGAAGTCAATTATCCCACCCTGAACAACCTAAAATTGGGTTGACACTGAGTACAGAATAAATTATCTTCAAACACCTGCACGAAAGTTGGATGCCATACTATCTACATATTTTCCAAAAAACCTTTTTATTTTGCAAAACTACGAGAACGCATAGGCGTCATTCTCAGATGGAGAACCTGATGATGACGTCATACTGAGGATTATGTCTACATCTTGTATGCGTTACCAGTTGTACTGTGCGGTACTAGTTGTTCTAAATAAAAAAAATCCGTAGAAAATAAATAGTATTTTTCTTTCATTCGAAAATGAATTTTCACGTAGCCAAACCTGATAATATACAGAGTGTCTCCAATTCAAATCCACACACATACACAAAAGTAATTGGAGAAAATGTCTCTTTCGCCCTCAAATGCCAAAAATTATTTTACTACGATCGCCACGGCAATAGATTGACCAACTAGAATCCGTCGAAAAATGGTTCGGAGACCCTGTAATAATGTGATGGAGAAAGTAGTTACAATTGATCTTGGGAGCCAATTACAATTATTTTTTCCAATCCCCTAGCAGTATGAATTCAGCTTTGGCTCCCTTAATACTATTTTGTCGATTACCACAAAAAATAGACTCACATTGTATGATTTATCATACAATGAGTTGCAGACTATTTATCGCCACGAAAATTAACTGACGCGCTCGGATACATCCAAAAGGGGAAGGAAACGTCCAATAACCTTGGTTGGGGAAATAATGTTTCCCCCTTTCCCAAAAAAAAATCATTTTCGCGCTCGAATCCTTTCTGAATGATGGGATGAAGAATATGCTCCAGTATACCTTTTAGTTCCTCAGTAAATGCATTTACTAACAAATATATAAGGTTCTACCCCCAAAATCATATCAATTTAGATAAGTTTAGAGTGATCGCCAAATTTATATCTTTTAATTATCATAAATACCATCCAAATCATAGCTTCAACATGCAAGGTATTTTTTAAAGTTTTGGAGGCATTTCAGCCGGGAATACAGAGAATTTATATTCTCCGATTGCCAAGTAAATCAATTCTCCCTCTCTGATTCATCGCAGTTGGTTATAAGCCATTAGGAAACATTTTCTCTTCTCTGATCACTGATAAAATCAATTATTTCACTAAATAGTTCACTAAATTACTGGTAATTATGACAAATGTGACGAATACGCTTTTCTTCCCTTCGCGGAAAATCAATTCTTTAATCTAATTAATGTACTAGTATATATGTTGAAGTATCGGAACTATTCTTGCCATGTAGTAGGATTTTTTTGATTATTATTATTAGGTAATCTAACGGTTAAGGTAGGTTTTTGGATGGATACAACTATCAAATAAACATTTTGTAGCTCCAAACAAAACCCAATCCAGCAACCTACTTTACTTCAGGTATCTCTTCATCTCTGTGTACTTCTTTCCTCCCTTCATCCCATCCAACATCCCTATCCTGTTCCTGCCCTTTTCTCGTTTGCCTAACATTCTCCCCTCTATTATCTTCTTCAACATCCCACTGCCGCTCAATACTCCTTTCATCCATATTTCCTGCCTCCATAGGATATCTCTCAACAAACCCCTCTCCTCACCCACCATCCCTAGTACTTCCTCATTGGTTTTCCTTTCGGTCCATTTCACCTTCTCCATTCTTCTCCACACCCACATTTTAAAAGCCTCCAATCTACATCTATCCTCCTGGTTCAGCGACCACGTTTCCGCGCCGTGCATAGCTACGCTCCATATCAAAGTTTTTACGAGTCTTGTCTAAACATCCCTACTCAACGTCCCCGTCATCAACTTCCTCCTCCTTGAGAATGCCTCCTTGCCTAGCGCAATTCTTCTCCTTAGGTCCCTACTACTTTGACCGTGATGGTCCAAAACACTTCCGAGATACGTAAACTGTCCTACCTGCTCTATTTTTTCCCCTCCTATTTTAATGTTTAGCTTAGCCTTTTTCTTTCTGGAAAATCGCATAACCTTTGTTTTATTCATATTGATTCTCATTCCATATCTATCGCACTGAACCTCCAATTCACTCAGCAATGCTTGCAATCCCTTGGCTGACTGAGCAACTAATGCTTGGTCATCGTCAAACCTAACCGATTTTACGAATTCCCCTCCGACTTTCATTCCTACCTCCAGTTCTTCCCATGCCTCTTTAATCATTTCATCAACATACGATTTTTTTGATATGTGGGTAATTTTTTTTTAACTCAGAACCAACCCAAAATGGCATGAATGTCGTGTATTGATTGCTTGGAATTCCGAAAATACTCTCTTTGAAGATCGAAGAAATTGATTATCATACTTGTTTAATCAAAATTGAATTTCAGAACACGTGTTATTTCTTTCAATGCCGAAAAATTATTTTTTGTCTAAAAATATATATTTTTCCTTTAGAGACCACGTCAAAATTTAATGTATAAAATATATCATGAAATAGATGCGGAAAACGCATTTTATCCTGAATTCAAAAAATTGATACTCTCGCTCGAGCCGTCCCAAAATGGGTTTTAGTTGCAGATTCGTCTATGGATTGTCACCACTGGATAACTTTGTCGGATGAAATAAAGTTGGTTTTCGATATGCACGAATAATTATTTTCTCTGTGGGATTTGATAAAAAAATAAATTCTCCACTCTCAGTCTTCCCAAAATGGGTTGGAGTATATAGAACAAAGCTTTAAACTGCAATCAATACATTTGATTTTTACATCCCAAAATTAATTCATTCATTCGAATCATTTCAAAATTTTATTAACAAACAATACTGGCGTCGAATCCTTAATACATTTTTCCGGAACAACGATAATGTCGATTCTACCATCGTATTCTCTTCCAAAACGGATTGTCGGCGACTATTTTGCTTGCAATATTGAAAATATTACCTTTTCCCGTTAAACGGAAATCCGATTCTCCCTCTCTCGAAATCTTTCTGAAATTGATTGGGGGTCACGTATCGAATGCATTTGCTACCGTAAAGATTATTTATTTAATCCCCATGAAAATATTTTCTCACATTCGAGGCCACTCAAGTGGGATGGATTTAAAAACCTTAAAAGTTAATTTCACCCATCTCGAGGAAGATCGATCCTTCGGCTGGAATAATTCCCAAAATGAGTTTTAGACCATAAATTATTTCAGTGGACATCAAAAAATTTATTTTCTTTGATATCCACGAGCCTTGGCTCATAAACTCGGAAACCACACCAAATGGGATGAGAAAATGTATTTTGCCCTCAGGAATCGTTCACTGATTTTCCATTTCAAAAAGAAGAAAATAAAGATTGTCCCACTGGAAACCATATGGGTTGGAGACCACTTTCTATATACTGGAAGGAGAATATGTTTTTCTTTCGATTTCCAAGGAAATGGTTTCCATTGATTTACCACCCCAAAATGCGTTGGAAATCAAGTACTTTAGCTTTAAATGCCGAAAGATTATTTTTCCTCATCTCAAAGAAAATCCATTTGGATCAATCCCGAAATATATTGAAGTATATGTAGTAGCATAATATGCGAAAAAGTACATTTCCGATCGTCGAAAATTGAACCTGCCTCTAGGCTACATCTTACATAAAAGTGAACATGCTATGTGAACTCCTTGCATATGGAAAAATTATTTTCTACGTTTTCCAAGAAAATAGCTTCTTCCACTTGCACTTTTACAGAATGCATTAATGACAAATTTTTGAGTTTTGATAGCCGAAATAGAACCTAAAACGCTATTTACTCCGATTGCTAAATTACGCCCATTTGATTTGTTTATTTTCCTTTGGATGTTACTAATCTCTCTCCTCATGGACTATAACCTTGACGGGTTTATGCGTTCTGATGACCCCTAGAGCGGTGCTCTCTAGATCGGTGGAAGCGTAGGGGCCGGACGACAGGTAATCTGCGCAGCGTTCCTTTCTCAGGGAAGCGGCTACAAAGGCGTCTGACTCCAGTGGGGCGGCCATTAAGGTGATGGTGTCAAGTAAAAAACTCTATTAAGGAAGAAAACTTAAAGGAAAGAAAATGGAAAAACCTTAGTTATTTACCCCAAAAAAATTTGATGGAGCCAAATGTGAAAATGAGTATTAGTATGAGTAAAGGGCTAGATCTACAATATAGGACCAGGTGTTGTGTCCTGCAATGGAGATGGCAATGCTTCCACGTTTGTCTTTACAGGAAATCCTCAAATAGTTCAGCGGCTGACTACAGGAAAGAAAAGACATTAGAGGAAATTCACAGAGATAATGCGTGAATTCATGATGCACTATGCCATTAAAATCGAAGAACACAGTGAGCATAACATTCACGTTCGACCGCCCTTGTCGAGCCTTTTTCGGTCTTGGCGAGCCAGAATGCCCCCATTGGGATAATTGAGCCTTAGTTTCAACGTCATATCCATAAAACGATGTTTCGTCACCAGTTATAATACGTTTCAGTAATTATGCATCGTCATTTACTTCATTTAGTGTCTCCTGAGCAACTTCCATTCGCCGCTGTTTTTCTTCAAAATTCAACAATTTTGGAACGAATTTTGCTGCCACGCGTTTCATACCCAAAACATTAGAAAAAGTGTCATGACTTGATCCAATCGATAGGCCAACATCATCAACGACCTCTCTAATTGTAATTTGGTGATCGTTCATAACCATTTCTTTCACTTTTTCCACGTTTTCATCGATTGCTGATGAACTGGGGCGTCCAGGGCGTTCGTCATCTTCAAGGTCTTAACGACCTCCTTAGAAACGCTTATACCACAAATACAAATACAATATATACAAATTCTTTGATCCATTTCTTTTAACAAACGAAAATCGCTGAGCTCATAAAACACGTCTAACCTTAGTGGCTGTCTCAGACAAAGTTCACAGTGAAAACAGCTGAAAATGTTTCAGCTGTTTCACTTCAGGGGACTTTTCAGCTTCAGGGGCATGTATACCAACATAATAAAAAAAGTTTGTCAATCGGACTCTCCAAGCCCGTGAAATGAAAAAATTCTCGTTATGTTTTGAACACACCACGTATATGTATAGCTGAGAGGCGAAGAGTGAACGTAAGGTAGCCATCGTACTCAGAATAGTAAGTTGGGGAGAGGGCCAGTGAACATGTTAAAGGCGAATGCCAGATTATTATTAGTAGAAGCAAGAGATGACCAAGTAAGTTAGGTCGAATTAATCCAGGTGTAAAATGTTGACAACAAATCATACGGAATAAGGCATAAATAGTGTTTCTGATCGGTTTAACGAAATTATTGCAAATGTACCTACCTTGAAGGAAGTACTTGAGAGTGATGAAGGATTGAAATTCAATGGGTTTGCTGTAGTTCTTTTTGGGGAGGCGATCGACAGCTAAGGTCATTTGCGCCATTAAGGATGGATGGGAAAGTAAGGGTGGAGAGAAACCCGGCGTCGGCAGTAGCCTACTCTTGTCAAAAGGTGCCAAGGGGTCCGCCGTTTAATGTTCCATCCGACGTACGACGTCCGTCGGATGGGACGTCAACGTCACTCGAAGTGCTCTCCATAAAGTACCTCAAGTAGGGATCGGGATACTTCTGAAAAATATTTGTTGTCACCAGGATTTGAACCCGGGTCTTCTCTATGGAAAACTTGTACGATAGCCTCTGCACCATCCCGATCCTCGGGAATGCAATAGTTAGCAAAGGGTGAGACAGGAGTGAGGTAGGAGGTACGATTTAGGAAAAAGGAAGGTCCTTCTTGGCGGAAAATATAGACATGAAAAATGGCGTTAATATAACTAACACCTTGTTTAAACACTACAAGGGACGTATGTACTCATAAAAAATCATGGGTGGTACCGATAATTATATTACAGTTAGGCAAAAGTTAGAAATAGAGTGATCTACTCGTACAGTTTCTCGGGAGCAAATGTGGATACAAATTAAAATTGAAAATAACACTTCATGAAGAGCAATGTTCAATTTAAGATGAGAAAGGGAAAATGTTTTAGAAGGTGAACTGTAGAGGACTTAATTAGGGTGAATAGGAAGCAGTATCTGGAGGCAGTTGATAAAATTATGAGAGATGACAAAAGAAAGCACACCGTAAAAACTATGGGAATTTATTAAAAAATAATGAAAAAGCGGCAAACGTAACAATGGGAATGGCAAATAGAAAAATGGCTAAGAAGCCATGGGCTAAAGAAGATTAGATTAGGAAAATGGATCAGGGAAGAAAATGGACGAATGTTAACAATGTATTGTGGGGAAGGAAATATAAGGAACTGAACAATGAACTGCCGCTAGGAACTCATAGAACAAAGGAAACATAGTGGAAAGGGCAGCCACAAATATTCAAAGTTTACCGAAACAAGGCAAAATGGGCGTAGTAAAGAGAAATGTTGAGAAACTGTAAAATTTAAACAAAGGTAAAATATTGATCGAAAGAGCAAAGGTTTCATCAAGATGGAAAGATCATATACATCCCCATAAATATCCCGCAAACCATCGGAAAGGCATGTGGCAGCGGTGGAAGCACTAGGTGTAAAGGGTAAGGAATGAGACAGAAATGTATTAAGGAGCGAGGGTAAAAGAAACTTCCAATTAAAATCCATGAAAAGGAGGTGCATGGTGTGCCCATACGGTAGGGCACATGAACTCGCAACAATGTGAACACATTGTTGTGAGTTCATGTTAACCTCAAATTAATTTTAAACAAGCGGTGATTGTATCCACTACAGAGGTTTTCTATTTTGTTAAATATGATGGAATAAATATGAACATCCAATACTTATATGATTGACCACTACCATAATAAGACATATCCTGAGAGGGCTTTAGGACAAATATAAAATGCAAAGAAGTTTGGTCAAAGACGGAAATTATGTTGTCAATGATAGCTTAGAATCCAAAGTATACAAGGTCTGTCTCCAAAGTAGTAAGGCTTATTTTTTCCCGGATAGAAGAACGGAGGGGTGGTGATTTCTCTGGCTGGGTTCGAGGGAGGGGAACCCCAGGAAATGCTGGAAGTCGTTGGCTGTTGGCTCCCAGCCTTTTCGGAGTGAGGCTGGTGCGTTTGCGAAACTTCTACAACGTGACCTCGTTACGCTCCGTCATGAACCGGTTATTGGAACAGAGCTACGTCACCAAATTTTGTTTGTTGAATTGGGTGTTTTTGAGTAGCAAAAATTGCTTCGGGAAGGTAGAGAACGTGTTGAAGCCACCAAACGTTCAGAACGCCCTTCGACCTCAAAAAGTGACGACAATCTAACAAGAAGGCTTTCTTGTACAGGAATCGCAGATCAAGCGATTTTTCATTCATTCCAATCCTAAAGTCCTGGTACATCCACCCTATTCTCCGGATTTAGCTCCATTGGACTTCCACATCTTCCGAAAACTCATAAGTCTCCTCCCTGATACGCGTTTTTCGTCAAATCAAGAAGCAATTACAGCTGTGGAAGATTACTTTGCAGCATTTCCGGAAGAACAATACAGATACGGACGCAATGCAATAATATTAAAGGCGATTTTGTTAAAAATAAATATTTTTGTAAACAAAAATTGTCATTTCCATCAACAGGCCGAGAACTTTTCAGATCACCCTCGTATTGCACTTAAAACTTTTATTCGGGTGTTTTCAAATCTAATTAATCTCGTTATCGAAATGATTTAAAGACAACATTTTTTCCCTCACTTTCTCTGAATTGGCTCTCTAAGTGATACTATACCACGAGCATGAACAAATTAATATGATGGATATGCATGTTATATGTGCATATGATCTTTAATCATTTCTATAATCACATGAAGTCAAATAGACTAATTAGAAATTGCGATTTTTGAATCAGACAATATTGCATTAAATTGGATGAGAAACCATATTGAACACATTTTCAGAAAAAAATTGTCTCAGAAGAAGACAGTTCCTGGATGATAATTGAATGGGAAGAGAAATAGAGGAACATCATGGATTAAATTTGCGAAATAAAACAGTAGGCTTTAAGTTTCAGAAATATAAACCGTTTATGTGTACCTATTTTTAATTGTAAACTTCCTTTATCCGAGGGAATAAACAACTTGCTCAGAATTGAACTGCGACCACTGATGGTCACGTCGAGAGACGGAAAGAAGGGACTCATGGGAGACCGGGGGGGAATTGACTGGATGGAACTGGTTGTGGGGCGAATTCCCCCCTCTACTCCACCCCCATCCCCCGTTGCTACCCCACATAACCATCCAGCTCGTCCTTCCCCTTTCTCCTCCGGGACACCATTTCAACTCTCCTGCCTCATCTGCGCCGGGGATTCCTTCCCCTCGCACCTCACCTTACTCCATTCGCCCAGGGATTGTATTTCTCGAAAGATGGGGACTGATATCTTGGCGACTTGTATCCGAAGACCGCAAGAGACACGTAATTAAGGTTCTCTTTCTCGCTCTCCCCTTTTCACCATTCATCCACCCTTCCTCCGAGTACGACACTTCCACGTTTTCGTGCTTCATTTTTCCTTGAACCGGTCCTTTCTCCGTATTTCATCCTTATAGAGACCCAATCCTATCCCCACGCGAACCGTTGACGGGAGAAGTAGCGTGGCTTCCAGAGTAAATAATATTTTTCTCACGGATAGGACTTTTCCTGAGGAGGAAAAGGATTTAATTCTTTAGCTTTCTAATATGGAATATTAACCAGCCCTAATCTTTCATTTTTCTTTTCGTGGCAACGAGAAGAATTACGATCTGCATTTACATATACAAAATTTATTGTATGAATATTCAGTGGATTTAGTAATATAAGTACATCGTCCAAAATATTTATTATGAAGAATGGATGTTCTATCACTATGAAAACATAAAACACTATGAATATTAAGGTAAAGAGTGAGTGAGAAGATATACTTATGGAAAACTTATTCCTCATTATTGCTACTCGGCGCGTACACAATTGCATGCTTACTTGATATTAAGACCATTTATAAAACAATGCTATTGAATAATAACTGTTTGCATATATATTAAGGATCTAGATGGAACTAGCCAAAAGAAGATAGAAAAACGCATAAAAAGGACACTCATTCCCTTTCCCGACCCTTTTTCCGAAATCTTCGGCGGCAAGACGCTGCCTCTACGGTAAGAAGAACTGAACAAATTGATTAGTTTCAGCTGTGTTGAGGTGCAGTTCGAACATAATAAAGAAAATATAGTGTTAATTTTCCACTAGATATTCTTTTACCACTTATATATTTTCACTTGTCTTTATTAGGAACTGAACAGTGCGAACCGAAATCGAAAATTTCGGAATGCGTGTATCCTTTTTTTTAAGTGTTTTTCTACATTTTTGTTAGCCAAAGCCAGATCTCTCCTTCGTTTGAATTATCATTCAAAACCGTGAGCAACCTACTTCACTTCTCTACACAATCGCCGTTCACTTTTAAGAATTTTTCGTACCTCTGCACCAGCTACTTTAACCCCTCTGCATAGAAGCTCGCCGCCTGAGAGTTGAACCAATTGACAAGGCCGTTCTTGAGTTCCTCTTCAGTTTCGAAACCTTGTCCACCGAGCCACTGTTTCAAGTGCAAGAAGAGGAAGTAGTCGCTATGTGCAAGGTCTCATCATCTCTATTTTGTTTTTGGTAACGGCCCAAAAACTCTCGTCCACTGGACATTCTCTGCTCTTTGTGGTGGTCGGTGAGCATTTTCGGTACCCACCTTGCACACAATTTGTGGTTTCCGAGGTTTTCCGTGACAATATTTTAGACAATAGTGCGTCCAAGTTGAGGAAATTGTTCAGCCAGGCTATTAATTGTCAATCGACGATCACATCGCAGTTTTTGTTCCACTTGCGAAACAATTTCACCGGTCAGAATGCCACTTCGCTCTCTGGACATTTCTCCATCCATTGGATGGACTTTGGATGGAATGGATGGATCCATTGGATTGAATGGATGGACATTTCTCCATCCATTTTTAAAACACGGTACCATTGTCTAACCTTTCCTTCACTCATAATTGTAGGTCCATAAACTAAGCATACTCGTAACTCCCGTTGAATTTCAGCAGCCGACAATCCGTTTGCATACAAGAATCACAGAACAGACAGAACGCACTTCACAGCTGGAGGGATCAACGATTGTCGCGGACATTGTGATTTGCATGCACGGACAAGCAAATGACTTCTGAAACAAAACAAATGCTGTTATAGCTTCTCAATGAATCAGTAAATAGCGCTGCAGGTGTAAAACTGTGTTCTGAAGCGCCAATGTTTAAGTTGAGCAAGGGGCTCTTATTTTATGGATATGCCTCGTATTTATAAACTGGTATCCAATATGAGTGGGAATAATTTGCTGGCCACATACGATTCTAAAAGTTTGAGCAACAATTATTTTTTAGATAAAATGTATATATTTCTTCCTGAAAATAATTTAAAAAAGATCAAGTTTCTCTTTCAATAAAAATGAAATATTTCTTAAAGAAAATAACATGAAAACTATCTTACCAATTTGAAAATAGTTCATAGCACTATGTTAGATGTAACTACCTCAGATCTTTTGTCTGGGTTACTATGGTTTTTCCGAATATGAAGCAGGAAAATTTATAAGGAGCAGAAAGGAAAGTCAGTGCAATGAATCTACAATTGTCATTTCACTGCTTATTAGAACACATCTATCTGCGCTTATAGGCAGTAAAATATATGCCAAAGGTGACTTCTGCAAATAAATAAAAATGTGCTAGAAATTTTAGGCTGCACTTACTGATTATATTTTCAGGTGGAAACCTTTCCGTTTAGTCACTAATTGTTATTGAAAAACTGTTTCTATTGCAGTAGTGTCATTTAAATAAAGTGCGCTTTAAATTTTTACGCAATCAATTTAAGACATTAATTCGTTGTAATGGAACTTCAGTTGAAAGGTGCCTTGGCGTGTTCATCAGTAAAGATTTTAAAGTGCAACATCAGAAAGAAACATTTATTAAGGACTTTATCACTAATACAATAAATATCACCAAGTTTTGTTTTACAGTTGGAGGAGAAAATTGTAAAGTAAACATATATAGCATCTCGGGCAAAAATATGTTTGGTTAAAATTTTTCTCGTTCACTCTCTCTGTACCCAGTAATTGTATTCTTACCGATTTTTTCACCTGCCGCCTTCTTTTTTTCATTTTGAGTAACAAGCTATCATTTATCGAGACAATATCTTTCTCATTTCCTCCGGCGTTGGAAAACCAACATGGAAATTTCCCCTCCTCATTTTCCACCCTCCCTCTTCTATTGCTTATAATTTGCAACCTACGAGAATATGCAATTTCATCCGAGAGGCTGAAGCGGCGGAAATGATATTCATTGGATTTTTCTTTTGATGGCCCCTCCCTTGAAAATTTCTCTCAACCAGTGGATTACGTCCAAAGGATTTTAGCTACGCAAAGGGATGCTACAGCACGCTTCGAATCGGTGAAGAAAGAGTGCGTGAGAGAATACTAGAATTTTTTTAAAAATTATATCGGAATTTTTGTAGTTATTTGATAAAATTGTTAGAAACCAACGCTTTAAAGTAAATAGCAGTGAATTGCAGTAAACTGATTGCTTTCACAGTAAGGGAAATTTAAGCTTTTGCCTAAAATCTTTTGAAAATTTTATGAATCGATGCTGAAAATATTTTTTATAGATATGAAGGGAAAATGTTATTGATAAAAGACATTATTGCGGACTCAACTTATGCTGATGGATACGGAGGAGCTTAGAAATTTCATATTTATATGAAATTCTGGTTCATTGGTATTCGGATGCATAAGGTATACAGGTGTCCACCTAAAAGACGTATATTCGATGTTCTCAACTGAAAAATCTTCAATCGTTTGCTCATCAAGATGTGATTATTGGACTTCTCCTAGATTCCTTTAAGTGTTTGTCGTAAAATATATTTTTGACAACACATCTGTGTCGACATTTTCTGCAGCTACTGAAGGTATTTAAAGGCAGCTAGGTATTTAAAGCCAAAATTAATATTATAATTGAAGGAGTTATTATCCCATTTTTACGCAAAAATATTTGCCATATATTTTGTTATTGGTGTAGTTTAAAGTACACGCTGAAGGTTTGTATTATGTAAGCATCATATCGTACCTGCATTCAGTTGACGAGCGACGTCGCTTCGCATTACTTACATCGTCGCTTCGTAGCACCACTAGGCACCATTAAAAGAAACCTAGCATTCGCAGCTACCAATCACGCCACGCGTCCCGCGACCAAATCAGGAAATGAACCTACGGTCAATGGTGTGGCGGAAAAGGGGTGTCGGCATAATATGGGTCGTAGTTAAGGGGTTATAAGCGAAGGGAAACTGAGATTTCGACGGGGAAAATGCTCTCCCCAAGTTACATTTTTTGAACAAAACAGCGAATGAACGAAGTCTCTGGGCTGCCTTCAATTGCGTCCAATGTATCCGGGAATTCTATTATGATTCCACGGCCGAATCATCTTTACTCTCGTTGAGTGAGGGGTAGGGGGTGGTACCAAGAAGAGGGAGAGAGGAGTTGAGGATCGGGAGGAGGGAGCTAGAGGGAGAGACGTGTGGAGGGCTTTATCGCCGATCCACTGAGACCAACCATCTCATCGTCCTTTTTCCCCACCCACTAACTCCATCCCTCCCTCTCCGCCGTATCGCTAACCAAGCCATGTCTATCCCTTTCCTCTCACCCAGTGCCATCCCTCTCCTCTCTCCGCAATTCCTTCCCCCATAATCCCCCCCTCCTCGCTCTTTGTGAGAAACGCTTTGCGCCCGAATTAACTTTTGCGGATAGCAACGATTGTTGGAGGACGTTATCTGTTAAATTGAACGCCGGCCGCCAACCGCACCCGAATCAGACAATGGTCTCCGCCGAGGGAGGTTTGCGCGGGGAGGTTGATGGGGAAGGAGTAAAGTAGTTTCTGGTGGGCGGTGGAGAGAGGGGAGAGGCGGGGGAAGGTATGGAAAAGGAGAAATGCGGTGGTGGAATGGGGAGATAAGAGATGAACGAAATGCAATGTTTATGAGGTCAGTGTGGCGAAGGAAAAGGACAAAGTGAACTTAGAATTAAAGTTTTTTCAAGTTTCTACTTCTCGAAAAAGTTGAATTTGGTTATATAAATGGTAAATGGGGCTTTATAAATCGTATCCCAAGTAATATAATTTCATTTTCCACATCGGTTTAATGTAATGTAGCCAATAATCTCATTTCCCATGAGACAGGGCTACACTGGCTAATTTTTCATGGTATATGGCTCCAGGCACATTGAAAACTGAGCCAAGGAATTCAAAACAGATTGTTCTAGTGATGGTATTGAGAAAGAATTCATATGATGCATCCAGTTTTAGCAAGTATTCAGTAACAGCAACAGTTTAACATAGTTTTGAATTTTAAAAGGATAAAAAAAAAATTACGCTTACAAGTAGAAGGCATTTTACTGATTGTTAATTGAAATCATGTTTCAAAATCCTTCAATTTTATTTAAAATTTATAGCAAGTGATGATACTAAATTTAATAACATTGGTGAAAACAATTTATTATTTCTGTTGAAAGCTAAAGAAACTGTTTGATATTTTCTCCTTGAATGCATTTCCACAATTTCGGCCGGAGTATTTAACCATATTTTCGAAATAAATATTGACGAAAAAATATCTTAAAGAGTAATTTATTGCAGATTAATGTAGGTGAATACGAAAATATTGAATATAAATCAAATGCAAAGAAATATAAAAAAAATTGCGACAGAAATGAAGTAATTGCCGAGTAGCAATTATTATTGAGTCAATGAAGAGTTCTATAATTAGAATCCTTTGACAAAAAAACAACAAAAACTGCTTTTACCATTTTTATGCTATATCAATTTACTTCAGCTTATGTAAATACGAATAGAATACAATTCAACAGGGGAAAATCTGATATTGAATAAAAGCCATTTACTGAGTTCTTCGCACGTTCTCTAGAAATTAATCGTGGAATATGCGAGAAAAAATATAGTCTTATGCTACAATTTTGATAAAATAATCATATATCTTTATGTTATAATTGAAAAAAAATGAAACACTATCCTATTTGCATTTTAAAACTTACGGGTCGTCAATTCACAGCAGAACCCAATGAATCTCGCACTTGTTGAATATGGATGATAATGGATACGGAGTATTATAATTTAAAAATTTTACTTTTTAAGTAAAGAGTATGTGAAGTGTGCTTGAAAGGACAATAACAATTTTCTTGTGATCAGGAATCTTGTGTGAGAACCAAAATCATTTGAACCTGACATTTCACTTAAACTGGAAGAGTACTGAAATTGAGGAAACATAAAAAAAAAACAATGCAAGTGTAAGGAAATCAAAAAGTAATGATAAAAAAACCGACCAAAAGTGCATTTCAAATCAAGAAACGTTTAATGAATATGAATCTTGAAGTTTTAAACACCTTATCGATATGTATAGAAGATATGTCGCTGGTAACCGTAAGCATTTGAAAACATAGAAACGTGAAGCAATAGTAAACAATGATATAAAGGATAACAAGGATATAAAATACGCAATATGATATAGAATATGAACTTAATACAAAAAGTAGTTATAAAAAAACCTAGGAAAAACATCGCAAATAATAATAAGTTTACGCTCTGAAATGTTAGCGGATGACTCCGTTAAAAGTTACTGTTGCGGCAACTCCCGCAGTTTCTTGAAATTTTGTAAGGTCTTTTATCGCAACATATAAGTATTGAACTGCATAGTACACACTCGGTTGCATGCTCAAATTTCTGGTGCTTCAGAGAATTATAACTAATCAGACGTTATCAACGTTTTCAATGCTAGTAATATTGCAAAATCGAAATTTCATCAATCATTCAGTCAGATTTTTATTTTATTTTTTATTTGTCTGCGCATTAAAAGTCACGTAGGTAAATTGAAAAAATGAACAAATAGCTTTTCTTCAACTCTCGTTAGAACTCGAAATAATAAGGCCGAATGTAGATTATAATACTTTATCAAGTTTCAATGAATTTCATGATTTATTACAATTGTTACAAGAAACTTAAGTCGCATGATTTAAAAAAAAACTCAAATTTGAAACGTAGACCCTAAACATTTCTAGCAAAGTGAATTTGATTCGCAAACGCTAAAACGGATGAATTTCTCAACAGCGATAGTTAAGAAAGACATGATTTGAAATTTAAAGAAGTGAATAACAAGGGACAGCTGGCGAAATGAACTCACTGGGAGATGGGGGCTGAGGTATTGAGGGCAGGATTATAGGAGGAAGGTAATCAAATCAAACTGTCGGGTGACGACGATGGAAGTAGGGAGAAAAATGTAAAAGGTCAAAAGTTGGGACAGGGTCAAATCGGTGGCTCATCAAATAAAAGCGGCATGAAAACCTATGAGAAATGGATAAGCAAAGTCCGTTATTAATTTATAGAAAACATTTACAACAGAGTTGCATTATATTGCACAATTTGCAATAAATATGAGGACTTCAATGGAGAAGAGTAACAAAAACAAGGAAACAAACTTGAGGAAACTCAATAAATTGGTCAATTTGCAGATAATAAGAACGACACGAATGCCGCCATTGATTAACAGTAGGTCTAAAGCATTATTAACAGGTGCATTTCCTTCCTTACTTCCATGTATCTTTTTTTTTCATGAAGTTTCAATGCGCTTCTTGTGAGAACGTAATTAAAATATCGCGAATTACTAATTTCAAGAAACTGTAACAGTAACTTTAACGGAGTCACCCGCTATGTGTGCATTATAATGCAACCATTTCAGAGAGTAAAAATCATTCGCCTTGACCGGGATTCGAACCCTAGCTTAAGTGGTTAAAGCACTCGGCCGGATATCGAGGGATCCGGGTTCGAATCCCGGTCAAGGCGAATGATTTTTACTCTCTGAAATGGTTGCATTATATCGCGAATTACTTTAAGTGAATCATTGTAAAGAGCATTGATCCAATTAACTATAAATTTGCTAATATTACTGTCTCTTATCTTGATATCGCTTTCCAGTATACGAGTATGAGCGCACTATAAAATTAAGGCAAACTTGGGTGATCATCTATGGAAAGAATAGATTGCAACTTTGTCAATTCCAGTTGATATTCTATGTTACGACCCGAGTTTCAATACATAATGTCAAAATTTAGTGATATGGTAGTATAGCAAGAGTCAATTAAGACGCACATAAGATATCTTTTGTAAATGCAGCGTATATTTATTGCCGATAAATCGTGGAATAGTGAATATACCAGTTTTCTCATGCTTAACAATTAAATTTTACCCTTTCAATTTTCCAAATTCCAAATTAAATAAAGCTTTGTGCCGTCCAAGGCACCCTACAAACCAGATGTGTTACCACCGGACTTATTTTTGCTCCAAGAATAAAAAACAGCTTGAAGGGAAACCATTTCGAAACGCTGAATAAAGTCAAAGAGGCTGTGACGAGGTGCATGAATGAGGTCCCCGTCAACGCCTTTCAGGAAGCGTACCATAACTGCCAGAGGCACTGGTATCGGCGTACCAATGCACAACGTTGCTATTTTGAAGTTCGAAGAATTGTGAAAAATTAATGTGATTTTTATTTTGATCTGCAATCATTTATTCCGGATTTATTCGACTCATTTTTGGAACAGACTTCTATATTTTATGATATATTTCTCTTTGCTATTTCGCATATCTCTTACAAAAACTTCTTAGAATTGAAAACACCACATGTCCTAATAATTCTGGCCTAAATTGCGTGGTCCATCCTCTCACTTTTTCCCCACATCCTTTCAAAACTTTGTGCTATGTCTCAGTTTTCCTCTCCCTCTTTCTGTTGCTCTGAACGAACCTTTATCCATTACGCGGATATTTATTCATTTGTATTTCAATGTGATGCCAGTGGATATTTAAGGTAACATTTTACAGATCGAAACTAAAACCGACGTTCTATGAAAATTCGATTTGCGATTTAAAATGAAAGCATTGTGGTTAATCGCTTACTGTTACGCTCTGCCAATGAAATACTCCCATACTAATCCATATGAATATCAGACTTAAAAAAAATAGATGCATAGATAGCAATAAATTGGACATCAAAAGCTTTTAATTTAAAGATTTGGTAAAAGAAAAGAGAACTCCTTTGGTCGGTGAAACTTTGTGCGAAACCGCGGGTAATGCGGAAATAAGCAGGTTGAAGATAGAGGCCATTTAGATAAGGGAAGGAAGATGAGTGGTAGATGGACGGTGCTGAATATAGGGGATGAGGGAAGTTCGGTAAAACGAGGGAGGTGGGTACAGGCGAGAAGAGAGGATAGGATGTGTTACGCGGGTTTGGAAGGGATTAGGAGAGAGAGGGTTGGATTAAGAGCTCATTTCATGGACCTTTCTTCCGACCGACCCCACCGAACGAAATTTGCATAAAGAGCGCGCTGATAGGGATGGATATAAAAGCGATGTACGCATGATGGACGGCTGTTAGAGAAACAAAAAAAATTGGTGATAAATGGGAAAGGAAGGTGGAATCAAAGAAGATGTTATTCAATTGGAGAAGAAAAAATAGTTGAAGTAATCGTAATGTGGAGGGAGGAGGACTACAGTGAGCCGGCGGTACTCGAAATAAGCGAAGTGAGCCATAGGGTAATGCCTCTTTTGTCACACACCCTGTGTGTTATTCATAAATCGCGCGTGCATGTCTTGTTAATATCCTCGTGAAGATCATGGAGAAACTCTTCGAACGTATTTCAGCATGTTTCAAATTAGCGCGGAATTTCGGCCCTTAAGAAGAAAGGCCGTATTTGTGTCGACCATGTACAATGCTCTGGTTTCATCTTAATTGACGAAATCTTCGTTGACAGTTAGGAGTCGTTTGTGCCATTTCAAGCATACGCTTTGTTTAATCAGCATCTATGGTCTCTTCATCAGCCAAATCAGTTTGATAATTTAGGAAAGTTTGGGAAAACTATTCATTTCATAATTCTCGGGGCTTTTAGAGCTAGTTTTTAGTAATTTGGCCCTTGAAAAAATGTCATGACTCAGAACGCGTAACACAAAACATGTCTAAGCGTATCAGTCAGTAGTATTCAAGGTTTTGCGCAATAAATGTGGATTAATACCTTTCAACCTTACAATATTGAGGATAAGATGGAAATATTTGTACAACGAGTTGACTATATTAGTCATTTCTCATTTCAATAACTATTTCCAGAGAAAAACTACTGTAACTAATCAGTAGGTGAGCGATTTTGCAGTGTTTTCTTAGTCAAATAACTTTCAGGAATTTCTGAGTTTCTCTAGTACCACAAGGAATATATGCGAGGTCTGTAAATTAAGTAATGAGACTGACAACGTAGCGTTCGATCTGGCAACACTGGAGGCGCTGTGTTTGAAGCGGCGGCAGGGGAACATGTGATCCCCCTTCAATACACGTTAGAACTCACTCAAGTCATTTGGTTGTGCGTAGCGATTTTTTTGTGAAAAAGGTTTTTCTATTGTCTTCTAAAAATGAGTGGCATCAATGTTGAACAACGGTGTGCGATCAGACTTGCGCACAGTGCAACGGAAACTCTTAATAAGCTTCAGCAGGCCTACGGAAATTGTGTTTTGTCAAGAGCCCAGGTTTCTCAGTGGTTTAAGGCAATTTCAGAAGGAAGATAGTCGATTGAAGATGAACCACGGAGGCCTTAATTTTCAAGAACCGATGAAAATGTCGACAGAATCTTGGATTTTGTGCGTTCAGATCGTCGGTTGACAGAATGATCGGGGAAGTGTTGAATTTGACTCGCACCACCGTTCATCAGATTTTGACCAATGAATTATTATTATTAGGTAATCTACCGGTTAAGGTAGGTTTTTGGATGGACACAACTATCAAATAAACATTTTGTGACTCCCCACCTAGCAAACTAATCTATATCAGGTCCCTCTTCATCTCGGTGTACTTCCTTCCTCCCTTCATCGCGTCCAACATCCCTATCCTGTTCCTGCCCTTACCTCGCTTGCCCAACATTCTCCCCTCTATTACTCTCTTCAACATTCCACTACCGCTCAATACGCCTTTCATCCATTTTTCCTGCCTCCATAGGATTTCTCTCAACAAACCTCTCTCCTCCCCCACCATTTCTAGTACTTCCTCATTTGTTTTCCTTTCTGTCCATTTCACCTTCTCCATTCTTCTCCACACCCACATTTCAAAAGCCTCCAATCTACGTCTATCTTCCTGCTTCAGCGACCACGTTTCCGCGCCGTACATAGCCACGCTCCATATCAGAGTTTTTACGAGTCTTGTCTTAACATCCCTACTCAACGTCCCCGTCATCAACTCCCTCCTCCTTGAGAAAGCCTCCTTGCCTAGCGCAATTCTTCTCCTTACGTCCCTACCACTTTGACCGTGTTGGTCCAAAACACTTCCGAGATATGTAAACTGTTCTACCTGCTCTATTTTTTCCCCGCCTATTTTAATATTTAGCTTAGCCTTTTTCTTTCTGGAAAATCGCATAACCTTTGTTTTACTAATATTGATTCTCATCCCATATTTATCGCACTGAACCTCCAATTCACTCAACAATGCTTGCAACCCCTTGGCTGACTGAGCAACTAATGCTTGGTCATCAGCAAACCTAACCGATTTTACAAATTCCCCTCCGACTTTCATTCCTACCTCCAGTTCTTCCCTTGCCTCTTTAATCATTTCCTCTACATATACGTTGAACAGTACCGGTGACAATGGGCAACCCTGCCTTACACCTCTTCCTAACACTGCCCATCCGGAGTCTCCGTTCCCGACTCGCACCTGAGCAGTCTGAGACATGTACAGGTTGCGGATCAGTCTCCTGTCCCTCCAATCCATTCCTATTTTCTGCAATACACGTATTAATTTTTCCCAATTCACTCTATCAAACGCTTTTTCGAAATCTACAAAACAGGCAAAAACGTCCTGATTGTATTCTATATTCCTCTCAATTAGTGATCTCATTACTGCAATGGCATCACGCGTACCTCTTCCTTTCCTGAACCCAAACTGATCATCCCCTAAGTAATCATTTGCCTTACTCTCTATCCTTTTGTTGATGATCCTGAGAATAACTTTAGCTGCGTGGGATATCAAACTTATTGTTCTGTAATCCTCACATGACGAAGCCTTTGCCTTTTTTGGAATAGGAACTAACACCGATCTCACAAAATCTTCCGGCCAGATTCCTTCCTCATAGATACTACGAATCAGCCCATATATGGCCTTCTTCCCACCTTTCCCTAACCACTTCAACATTTCTACAGGAATATTGTCCACCCCCACTGCCTTATTTGCTTTCATCTCCTTTAATGCCCTTTCTATTTCATCGTCGAGTATGCCTGGACCTAAGCTATCTTCTTCTACGTCATGTTCCTTTTCTATGTCTAACCTTGTCGGCCTAAGTTCTTTACCATACAGTGTTTCTATATATTCCTTCCATTTCTCTTGGATTTTTCCTGGTTCAACTATTATCTTACCCCATTTATCTTTAACTGTTAGCACAGATCTTGCCTTCTTACTTCCCGATAATAACTTAACCTTGCCGTATAGAGCACCAATTTCACCCTTCTTCTGTAAACTTTCCATATCCTCGCATTGCGTTTTCCACCATTCTTCTTTTGCTTTATTTGTGGCCCTTCTCAGTTTATTGTTTAACTCTTTGTACTTCATTTTGCCTAACTCTGTGTTTACATTTTTCCTACTTCTTCTCTCATCCATCTTTGCAATCATCTCATCCGTTACCCATGGTTTCCTTATCCTTTTCCCGTTAACGGTTCCTATAGTGTCTTTAGCGGCTTCCAATATCCCTTTCTTGATACATTCCCATTTTTCTTCGATAATACTCAATTCTTTACCGTCATCCATCATTTTCTCTACAGCCTCCTGATACTCCTTCCTCGTTAATTCATTTACTGCTTCTAAATTCCATTTCCTAACCCGCCGCCCTTGCCTTATCTTCTTGAAACGAACATTACATTTCATAACAACTAAATTGTGGTCAGAGTCCGCATCCGCTCCTGGGAAACTGTGCGAATTTATCACACTGTTCCTAAACCTGTGCCTAACCATAATATAATCTAACTGATACCTTTCTGAGTCACCTGGCATTTTCCATGTATACCTACGCCTTTTGTGGTGTCTAAACCATGTGTTAGTGATGACTAACCCCTGTCTCCTGCAGAATTCAATTGCTTTCTCCCCGCGTTCATTCCTCGTGCCTAACCCATAGTCCCCCACCTCACCACCATCTCTTCCTTCGCCTACCGTCGCATTCCAATCCCCCATCACTATCAAATGTTTCCCTGCAGGAACACTCGCGATGATATCCTCTAACTCATCATAGATCCTATCGACTTCTTCCTCCTTGTGGTTGCTCGGTGGCATGTAAACCTGAATAATGACCAAGTTCGTCGGCTCTGCTTTAATCTCTACGAGTAAAATTCTATCTGTCGCTTGCTCTATGTTGACTACGCTTCTTCCTACCCCTTTATTTAAAATTACGGCAACCCCTCGTTGGCTCTCGTCCCCACCGCTGTATATTACTCTATAATTGTCACTCCAGTAATCCCCGCTATCCTTCCATCTCACCTCGCAGAGGCCTAAAACATCTATGTTACCTCTTTCCATCTCTCGCTTGATATTTTCTAATTTGCCTCTCCTCAACATTGTCCTGACGTTCCAGGTTCCTATTCTAACTACTTTCGCCTTCTTCTGAGTCTTCTGTTCTGCTGAAGTTATTTCTTCCCTGCAAGGGTTTCGTGGGATGACGACCGCGGAAGCCTTGCCTCTCCCGCTGCCGGGCACGACACACGGCCTCTTGGGCCGGGTCCCGTAGTTGCCAGGACTCATATTATCTATAGTGCCCATCATTATATTCTTGGGAATCATAATTGAGGTGGTTTGACCAATGAATTAGGGGTGAGAATAATCTGCGCAAAAATGGTTCCAAAAAACTAATCGCAAGATCAAAAGGACATCAGGAGGGAAAGGTGCCTTGAATTTTTGGATTCGATTGAAAATAACCCCCATTTTATGGAACGCGTCATTACTGGTGGCGAGTCTTGGGTGTTTGATTACGACCCAGAAACCTAGCGCCAGGGTATGTAGTGGCACACTTCCAACTCGCCATGGCCCAAAAAAGCAATGATGAGGAAGTCGTAGATGAAATGCATGCTGATTTGTTTTTTCGATATCCACGGAATCGTCCACAAAGAGTTTTTACCTCAAAGCCAAACGGTCAATCAACACTTTTACCGGGAGGTTTTTGAAAAACTTCGAAAAAGGGTCATTCGTGTTTGACCAAGCATCATGAACAACTGGGTGTTGCATTACGACAATGCTCCTTGTCACACAGCACACGAGGTTTCGGCCAGTAAAAACATTCCTGTGGCTCCTCAGCCTTTATATTCGCCTGATTTGAGTTCTTGTTATTTTTTCTCTTCCCGAAGTTGAAAAATCACCTCAAGGGAACTCATTTTGGGACAGTCGAAAACATTCAAATGGCTCTAACCGACCAGGGGAAGGGTATTCCAGTATCGGAGTTATAGCACTTCTATGAGGAGTGGAAGAACCGTCTCCAGCGCTGTGTGGCTTCAGAAGGAAGTTATTTTGAGGGTGACGATATAAAATTGTAATTCTAATTTATTAATTATTAAAATTTTTTTAAACCAGTCTCAATACTTAATTTACAAACCTCGTATGTTATATAAACCTCGTATGTTATATATATAATATATATATATATATATATATATATATATATATATCGCGGGTCGCGGTGGTCTAGCGAGTAGAGCGTTGGAATACTGACCGGAGGGTCCCCGGTTCGATTCCCGGATAAGGCACTTTGGGCACCTGCAGCTCCACCCAAGCTAGTTGATTTTTCTGGTACCAGATCTTCCTGGGAAACCATAACCGGCACAGGGAAAGGAACTGGCCCCCCTACCTTGATGTGTGAATATTCACACGCCGTCGGGCTTGGTACATGGGTGAGCTCTACCATCACCTACTAAACCGACCTTCGGGTTGATTACTATGTTTATGGTTTATATATAGGACAGTAACAAATAATATAAGAACACATTAAAAGAACACTCACACGTTATTTCTTAATAAATAAATGTATCAATATTATATATATATATATATATATATATATATATATATATATATATATATATATATATATATATATGCATAAACACAGTAATCAACCCGAAGGTGGTTTGGTAGGTGATGGTAGAGTTCACCCAGTAGTAAACCCGACGGCGTGTGAAATTCACACATCATGTTAAGGGTCTCAGTTCCTTTCCCTGTGCTGGTTATGCATTCCCAGGAAGATCTGGTACCCGAAAAATCACATAGCTTGGTTAGAGCTTCAGGTGGCCAGAATGATTTGCCCGGGAAATGAACCCGGGCCCTGCGGTCAATAGTCCAACTCTCTACCCCCTGGACTAGCCGTGAGCCGTAGAGTGACTGGTCGAGGGAAGCAGAGTGAGTAGGGATGGGACAATTATGGAAGATGGGAAATTTGGTGGAATAGCGTTGGTTAGTCATGCGGAGAGAAAGGGTGGTGGTGTATTCACCCACGTAGAAGGCAGGGTAGAAGTTATAGGAGAGGCGGTATATAATGTTTTTTCAGGTGCAGGTGACTTCGAGTTGGGAATTGATAGTAAGGGAGGTGGCGGGTCTTAGAAGATGGCAGCAGCAAATTTCGTAATATATATATATATATATTTATAATAATATTAATAAATATATATTTAACGTATATGGGCGGTTGCATGGTGCGGACAGGGGCTGAGACGAGACAGGGGTACCCGCAGGTGGTCTTATTGACTTGAAGATGTCTCGCAAGTTTGACGGGCGTTTAAACGAAACGGAGGGACAATGTGGGAAGAAAAATTATGTGGATTGACCGCTGTTAATAATTGGGAAGAGTTCACGCATTATATGTTTAATTTTGTGGGTTTCGGGGAAGAAAGTAGTGATAAGGTTAGGGTATTTTGGGCGGTTTGGTTTGGAGAGAGGAGTGTATCGGGTTGACGGTTTGAGAATGTTACTGTTCAGTAGTTTTTTGGGGTGCCTGCGTTTCCTGAGAGAATCATGTAGCTGGTACATGTATTTCTGTTTGCAGGGGGTGTTTTTGTACAGAGGGAGACCACGGACTAAAAGTGAGAAAGGGATGGAGCTTTTTGTATGTGATGGGTCGCAGCTATTGAAATGAAGGTATTGTTGGTTGTTGGTCGTTTTAATGCGGACTGAGATGTTAAATTTATTGTTCTGGAGGTGAATATCGATATTTAGGATAGTAATATTCGTATCAGATATAGATGAAGTGAAAGATACTGAGAAGGAGTCGAGAGAGGAAATGAAAGAGGTTAAAGTTTCGCGTCCGTGGGACCGAAGGAGGAAAATGTCGTCAATATAGCGGGCCCAGAAGAGGGTTTGTTTTTGGAGAAATTTATGTTCAAGTTTACCCATAAATAGATTGGCGTATGCAGTAGCCATACGCGTGCCCATTGAAGTTCCTTTAGTTTGTAAATACATTTTCTCGTTAAATTTGAAAGAATTTTTGGTGAGGACGAGTTATGTTGAGGACATTGGTGGACGGGGTGTGTGGTGAACCGCGAGATGGCGCCTATCTGAGTGCTCCAGTCATTTAAACCTCCCGGGCTGTATCAAGCCCACTGAATCCATCCAATAGCCGCCTAAATATTACCTCCCACCCCCTTGTCCGTTTCCTCTTCGCTCTTTCCCCAAGAACGGTATTCTGATGAAGACGGTCGTGCCGTCGGAACGTCAAAATTACATATATGTGATTGTCCTTTCTTCATGTTTATATGTTAAAAAAATCTATATCAGTGTTTAGATATAAATATATATATTGAATTGGTACCTCATTTTAATTTAATTTTAATACAACTCATCTCACTGGAGTACTTACTGGTTGGCGTTAGTTCTCAAGGTTAAGAAAATTCTGATACGAATTTTAATAAGGAAGAATGAGATGACCTAGTAGCTAATGTTTCCATTTAAACAAATATACAAGCACAGAAATAACATATGCATAATATATAATGCATATGCACAACAGCATAAATGAATACTCGTATGTAAAGAACATATATGAGTTAGGGAAGTCATGAATGAAAAAAATGAAATAAATCACCAGAGATTCAAAACTTAATGAATATTTATAATTTGAAGAATATATTGCGAAAGGAGAAGGCGAAACCTAGGTTGTTAGAAAGGTTTATCGATTTATCTTATGAAATCGAAGAAAATAGTGAAGGTACTGATTTCGATAGCTTGAACCATTCGGGTTAGATAAAGGAAATATACTGCAGTACCAATTAATGCAGTGTCTTTCTTGTCTCTTGGGGTTGGCCATCCCACAAAACTCGATTAAATGCTCTTTGGTGACCTGATACTCCCTGCCCCATGCCTCCTAGGTTGCTTTGTAGCATGGAGATGCTTAGTGATATCGTTTCACCTATAAAATGGATTTTTTTGGAAAAAATAATTATGTTGCATTTTATATTTCTATAAACGATATTTTTATATCTCGAAGAAACGCTAAGCAAATTTCATTTATATAAATTTAAACTCCATTGAATAAACGTTTGTTGGTATATTCATTACTTTTATACCCTCTAAACCTCCTTTACAATGTTTGCAAATAAAACACACTATAAATATTCAAATGGATCACAGAATTTGTTGCTAATACTCGTAGCATTCTGTTAATTAGCTTTAGGTTATAATAATACACTTGTTTATAAAAATCCCAAATAATGTTTATATCATTGAGAATTTTTCTTTATTTTTCGTTAATTAATTATATTTTAACTTAGGATTTTGGAAACTCAAATTTTTACCGTGTGAGTTTTTATAATAGTCATTAATTAGGTAAGAAATATAAATCTCCACCAATTCATCACCATATTAATGAAAATCGAAATAATGTTCATTGAAAATGAAAATGGATAATTTTATTTGACATACGAAAAAATTTAGTCATGCAATTTTTGGTAGTTTCTTCTTTATCATAGAGCACATATAGTGTATCGAAGAGCTTCACACGTGATTGTAGATATGAATAAACTGCATGTATCAATTCCGTTCACGTTTGTAGCGGAGTGCATTACAGCAGACCACGTCTAGCGAAAAATCATAGAGATAGATTTACTTCGTAAAATATGCGTTTAATGTAAACGTTCCGTACAATTTCACAATTTAACTAGGTTATTTTAAAGAGGGCATATTCTTTGCATCCGAGAGTTATACTAAAACGGAAATTTGGGCCGTCATAAACTTAATCTCCGCTTCAAGACAAACATACTATATGTTCAAATTTCTAAGTTGGGTGGAGAGTTTATACTTTTCATCTGCACTCAAAGGCGATCTTGTTCGTCTGTATCATTCCTCCGCTCTCCTCGTTTCCCTCCCTTCACTCTCGCGTCTCCTGTCCGTCACATTAACTTCACCGACGTCCCATCCCTCCTCTTCCCCCTGACTCCACACACTCTCCTTTCCCAACTTTCACCGTCGGGTCCATCATATCTCTTCTCCTGCCCCCGCTCCTCGCTTCTCGCACACGTCCCCCTCTAAGAGTCCCTGGGCAAACTCCCTCTCATTCCATCCCATATAAATCCATTTCAGAGCGTAGCGGGCGCATCCCTTCCTTTCCCTTCTTGCCCCCGGGGCAGATGCTCTCTCCCTCCCCCCAGTCTTTAATCTCTTACACGCGGGCACGCACTCTCTTCCCAACGCTCCTCCCTCCCCTGCTCTCCAATCCCTCTCCCTTCCGGAGACTCGGACTTTCCGCTCCTCACCTCCTCCTCAACACCCTTAACCCTTCCTCCAGTCTCACTCCCTTCGGAGGGTATCACATCTGCACCCTTTCCCCTTGTCCCGATCCCCTCTCTCTTTTCCTGTCCCTGTCCACTCCAAAACCTTCTCCCTCCCTCTCTCTCCTCCTCCATCCCTTCCTCTCAAGAACTCACCCCTGACTTTCCTTACCTTGCCCTCCCCCCTATCATCCCAAAAGAACTCAAAACGCGTGTCCCCTCGACGCCTTCCTTCCACTCACTTATCCGCTGTTCCCTTTTTTTATTTTTCCACTCGCTTCTCGATTCCTCTCCCTCCTCTGCTCATACCCGGATTTTCCTCCCCCTCCCCTCGCCACGATATCTGTTTCTCGCCCTTTTGAGTTCCGTCCGCTCGGCCTGTTCCATTCTTTCTTCGCTACCTTCAAAAAAGAAAAACCTTACTCTCTCCCCCCTCCCCCAAAGTTTCCCTTCCTCCGGAAATTTTTCGCAATCCTCGTGTTCTTTCGTTTTTTCCCCGTCGTCTCTTCTTCTCTGATCCCTCCCCTTCCCGAGTGCTTCGGCCTCAGACCTTCCCTCTCTCCTCCCTTGCACTTTCCCATATCGATGTCGAGTTCTTTTATGTTTCTCTAACAATTTGAAATTTTGTTTACTTGTTTTGTGCTTGTGTGTGCATGTCATGAGAAGCGGTAGAAATGAGAAACTAGTGCGTCACTAGCCGAGTGCGACCATTCGTAGATTTTTTTAGATCAAACGTCAAGACTAATACGGACGATCGACATGTAACTTGACGCTATTTTCACTCCATCAATGGAAGAGGTCACATTGCAAATTTCTCTAATTTTCTTCAAGCAGTAGAAATCTTTGCAAAAATAAGTAATTGCAAGCAGAGATAGTAAAATTATGTCCAGGTAAAATACTGACGAAAATCAGCTTGCAGGAATTGGGAATTAGATATCGTTTATGTAGAATCTTATATTTTTAAAAGTAGTATTTTAAAATTGTCTTAGTAAATAATTTTCTAACTATCCAAATATATATTCCTACAAATGAAGAAAAATATTTTTCAATTTTATTCATGAGGATGAATGGGGACTAACTCTCTGTTGAATAGCATAAATAAGCATTTATATATATGTTCATTATATTATTTTATTTTTTGTGGCATAATTGAAAATTATATTTCTATATTATATATTTGCAACCTATACATGCCTCAGGCTGCTCAGGTGCGAGTGGGGAACGGAGAGACCGGATGGGCAGTGTTAGCAAGAGGTGTAAGGCAGGGTTGTCCATTGTCACCGGTGCTGTTCAACGTATATGTGGAGGAAATGATTAAAGAGGCATGGGAAGAACTGGAGGTAGGAATGAAAGTCGGAGGGGAATTCGTAAAATCGGTTAGGTTTGCTGATGACCAATCATTTGTTGCTCAGTCAGCCAAGGGGTTGCAATCATTGCTGAGTGAATTAGAGGTTCAGTGCGATAGATATGGGATGAGAATCAATATTAACAAAAAAAGGCTATGCGATTTTCCAGAAAGAAAAAGGCTAAGCTAAACATTAAAATAGGAGGGGAAAAAATAGAGCAGGTAGAACAGTTTTCGTATCTCGGAAGTGTTTTGGACATATACGGTCAAAGTAGTAGGGACGTAAGGAGAAGAATTGTGCTAAGCAATGAGGTTTTCTCGAGGAGGAGTTGATGAAGGGGACGTTGAGTAGGGATGTTAAGACAAGACTCGTAAAAACTCTGATACGGAGCGTAGCTATGTACGGCGCGGAAACGTGGTCGTTGAAGCAGAAGGATAGACGTAGACTGAAGGCTTTTGAAGTGTGCGTGTGGAGAAGAATGGAGGAGGTGGAATTGACCGAAAGGAAAACAAATGAGGAAGTGCTGGAGATGGTGGATGAGGAGAGGGGTTGTTGAGAGAAATCCATTGGAGGCATGAAAAATGGATGAAGGGCGTATTGAGCGGTAGTGGGATGTTGAAGAAGATAATAGAGGGGAGAATGTTAGGCAAACGAGAAAAGGGCAGGAACAGGATAGGGATGTTGGTTGGGATGAAGGGAGGAAAGAAGTACACGGAGATGAAGAGGGACCTGATGTAGATTAGGTTGCTGGATTGGGTTTTGTTTGGAGTTGCAAAATGTTTATTTGATAGTTGGGTCCATCCAAAAACCTACCTTTACCGGTAGATTACCTAATAAATTATATATTTATAGCAATCAATATTTTATGGGATTCTACAATAATTAATATGATTTATATTCGAGGTCTGTCCATTAAATACGCGAACTGAGCGGATATATACTTTATTTAGCAAAATTTAGTCTACATCGATTTTTCCCCCTTCAAAGTGCTCTCCGTTCGTTACCTAGCACTACTTATTCCATCTTCTTTTCCACTGTTTCAATCACCCTTGGAAGTCCTCGGCAGCTAGACTTTTTAATTTTCTCATCTTTTCTTGCTTTATTGTGACCACATCTTCCCAGTGATGTCCCCTCATCAAATTTTTGCATTTTAGGAATAGGAAAAAGTCGCAGGGGCGAGATCTGGCGAATAAGGAGGATGATCAAGGATTGTGATAGAATTTTTTGCCAGAAACTGGCGAGCATTCAATGCTGCATATGCAGGTGCATTGTCATGGTGAAAGATCAATCCATCGCCTTGAGTCAAATTCCGTCGTACACGACGTACGCGACCTCTCAAACGCTTGAGAACTGTAAGGTAGGTCTCAGCATTTACTGTTTGTCCTTCGAGAAGAAATTAATGATGAACAACACCTTAGACATCAAAAAAAGCCAGGAGCATGACTTTGACTTTAATTTTCAATCGGGTTTTTCTTCATATTTTTTTTGAGATACTATCCCGTTTAGCAAAGTTATCCATATATAGTTCACCCACATGTACAGAAAACCAGCCAAAGTGGCGGAGATTCCCTTTTCTTGGTCACTTGTCGTTAAAAGTACAAAGAATTCTCCCAAAGGAAAAAGTGAGACCGGCCTTTTAAAATAAAACTAATTTTAACAACATGTTATGCCACACGAAAGACAACGTTGAACCATTACACAAAAGTGGAGTATACAAACTCTGCTGCAAAGACTGCAACCGGATATACATAGGCCAGACGGGGAGGAGATTTGAAACAAGAATAATGGAACACCGAGCTTGTTTTAAAAATAACATCTCCGCATCACTATTCGCCACGCACTTGAGAGATTGTGGCCACACCAGCGATTTCTCTCCCGAATTTTTACACTTTGAGAAGAAAGGGTACCGTCTTGATGCGCTGGAGCAGTTGGAAATCCTTCAACACACGAATTACGGGGAAGATGTTTTGACCAACGATTTTCTTTACCCTTCACATTCCCCGTTATTGTTTTTTCCCTCACCCCCTGCCAGCTCACCTGAAGCCTAGTGAGATTTTTCAACAATGTAGTGACTCCTCCCAGCCCGCTACTGAGTCACCTAATTAATTACTAAGTGCCGTTCTCCAAGTTCACAATAATCATTTCCCTAATCCTCTGCCAAATAATCTGATGTCAGGTGGGCTTTTTGCAACATTGTATTGACCATATATTTCCAGCCTGCTAATTATCTAATTGGTTTTTATCTAATATAATTTTCCAATTATTGCTAATTTGTCAATATTACCAATCCTCCTTCTCCGCCTCAAACCATAGACTTTTAGATCCCCTCTTCCTAGCTCAACCAATCCTTTCTTTCCTACTTCCTCTTCCCCTCCGCCCAGAGATATATATACTGTCCTTGACTTGTCTCAGTCTTCTTCACCTTTTTTACCTCATTGGGTAGTGGATGGCCCTTTTAGGACCACACACACTATACTCACACTTGGGCAACTGAGTCATTCTCAGCCGTAGCTCTGGTGGGGGGAGGCTAACTGAGTACCTCCTTCTCACTTGCCAGAGGCGATCGTGCTGTGTCCTCATAGGTCGTCTCGTCTGGTTACCTCTGGAACGGAGCTAGTCTCCCCTTGCACTCCATTGGGACCCGGGCGGGTCCACTTCTTAGGGCGCTAGGGCGGGAAGATACCGAGGCTCGGACCTGCTGTGCCCCCTTGCGGATCGGCAGGGGTGTCCTCGGTGTTCCCCATCAACCCCCCCCCCCCCTTAGGTCAGACTCAGATAGCCCAAACACACTCACTCTTAACATTATACTCACACACAAACGCTACCAATAAGATGTCTCTTCTTATTCAGATGGCTATGCTGTTATAGCCTGCCGTTATAGCCGCCATATTCCCCTTAGGCAGGGGAATCCTTACCATGGATCCCCAAGCCTCCAATCCAGATCCTGCCCCTACAGTAACGAAAGACATGCCCACTGATTCCACGGAGAAGTCCTCTGAAAACACCGCTGGTTCATCAAATCTAAAATTGCTGATGAACCTCATACCGAAACCACAGCCATGTGCCAAAAAAACTATCATAACATTGGATGAATGGCAACTTAACGACCCACGAATTCAATCCTTTTTAGCAATAATTAAGGGAGCAAAGGTAACTACTTCGACAGAACCTTAGTCCTATGAATTAAGACCTGAACGCGTACCTCTAAACCCTTCCCGTTACTCCAGTTCGCCAGCCCAATCGTCAAAAAGCGCTGTGAATAACACTCCTCCAATTACCACTCAAGGCCTTAACCCGTCTGCTACCTACCTAACCCAAACTTCTACAAACAAGCGCTCTGTTCCTGCTGAGGAGCCCTACCAAACTGTCTCTACCAAACGAAAGGCCAAAAACCAACCAGCCCAACAGACCTCTCCAATTCCTACAACTAACCGCTTTACTTGCCTCTCCCCTACCCTCATGGATGACCAAAGTAAGGAAACCCCTGGCCAAGATGCAGATGTTGAAGCTCAGCCCACTCCACCTCCTAAAACCCGTATCCCTCCTATTTTTCTCCGCGACATCACCAACTGGCAAATTAAATACAATGAAATCCGGCAAGTCTGCACGATCCCTCCTGTGGCCAACCTCATCCGTAATGAGATTAGAGTTCAATGCCAAACCACTGCCGACCTTAGAGCTGTCACAAAAAGGCTCACCTCCAAAAACTACGCCTATTACACGTACCAACTCCAAGCCGATAAAAAGCCTCATTTTGTTCTACGAGGAATACCTGCAAACACACCTAAAGAAGCCATAGAAGCAGCTCTGTAGGACATCGGCTTTCCTACGGAGAATATCTCTCAGCTGCGCTCCACCAGGCCAAACAATTATCAGAGAGCAGAAAGGGAAGCAATCCGGAGTGCCAACCCTAATGCGTAACTCCCACGCATTGATCCCCACCCACTACCGCTCTACCAAGTGCGACTCCAGGACTCCTCCCGTTCTAAAGACTTTTTAGAACTAAAATCTGTACTTCACCTCAAGACCTCCGTAGAACCGTACAGACCTCCACCTGGACCCCTACAGTGTCTGAGTTGCCAACGCTATGGACACACCTACAAAACGTGCGGCCTCCCTCCTCGGTGCGTTAAATGCGCGGGCAACCACCATTACAGAGAATGCCAGAAACCCAAAACCTCTCCAGCCAAATGCGTCAACTGTGGTGGACCACACACCGCAAACTATCGAGGATGTATTGTTCACCGTGAACTTTTCCTCAAATTACGCAACACAAGAGCCGTTTTTTGAACCGTTCCGGGGTTCACTACACCCCTGAGGCGTCGGTTCGGGTGGCTCATAGGATCTTCGAGCACTGTAGATATTTTTTAGGCAAATTCGTAGGTTAGGTAGTGGAGCAGATTGCCTAAATAACGATATAATAAGGTGTAGGTCAATTAGTGGGTCTAACAATACTAGGTTGCCAGAAGAGATTCTTCCAAGTACTTGCACTGCTAATGAGACAAAAGATAAAATTACTAATCAGAATATAGGCCGATCGCATACTAAGACATCAAAGAGATTAAATAACATCCCCATAAAGCAGACCGCAGAGAAGGTTTTAGACGAGGATATAATTTCCGTAGTAGTAGTTAACTGCCGAAGTTTAAAAAATAAAATACCGGAATTTCACCATCTCATTCATAGCACAGAGTCGGATATCATTATAGGAACTGAAAGTTGGTTAACAGATGACATCGCAGATTGCGAAATATTTCCCAAGTCCTTCATAGTTTATAGAAACGACAGAAAAAATAGAGCCGGAGGAGGGGTGTTTATTGCGGTTAAGAACTCTAACGTCAGTAGAGCCGAGTTATTTCCTGATAGCTGTATAGAAAGTGTATAGTGCTCAGTGAAAACACCCAGATCGAAAAGAATATATATCTGTGCGTATTATAGACCACCCCACGTTAGCATTAACTCAATACCAGACCTAGAAAAACAGATACAAAGCTTTACATCCCACAACAGTGAGCATAGCCTAATTATCGGAGGTGATTTTAATATTCCCACAATAGATTGGGATTCGTACAGTTTTATAAATGGAGGTAAAGACAAGGATCTATGCGAGTCCCTCTTATTCGCGTTCACCTCGAATTCCCTACATCAATTAGCCACTTCCTCAACAAGGGGAAAGAACATTCTTGATCTGTTAGCCACAAATATACCCGAAAAGGTCTTAAATATAGAAGTTGTTGACGGAATCAGTGATCACAGGGCTGTAAACGCTAAATTTTCTCTAAGTGTAGATAAAGTCAACAAACCTAAGAGAAAGGTGTATTTGTTCAATAAAGCGGACTATGATGGCTTAAAATGTGAATTAAAAAGTTCTTTTTTTATATTTGACGAATTAAGCAAAACTAGTAGTGTCGAGGATACTTGGAATAATTTTCTTAGGATAACACGTTCAGCAATACAGAGGTTCATACCTAGTAAATATGTAAAAGAGAATAAGGAACCCCGATGGTACAACTCTGAAGTACGGAAATCTCTTAGGCGGCAAAGGGTGTGCCATGCCAGAATGAAAAACGCAGTTAAAGATTCCTCCCCTGGTAAAATCAACGAAACCATACAGAACTACAAAGCATCTAGGTCCACTGCCAAGAAGGCCTTCCGGAAGGCGCTAGCGGAATTCAAAAGGAAAAAATTAGGCGAACATTTGAACGATAACCCAAAGATGTTTTGGTCCTACGTCAGGGAAGTGCAGGGAAACAAGTCCACCGTAAACTCATTGAATATCGAAAATGGGGATAAAGTAACGAGTAGTTTAGATAAAGCCAACATATTAAACTCATTTTTCCAGAGTGTTTTCAACATATCCTCACAAAATACACCCGAGAACCTTCCGAAAATATTTCAGCATTCAATGGAAGCAATCAATATTTCCACCCGCGGAATAGAATTACTCCTTAAAAACATAGACCCCAACAAATCTCCGGGACCTGATGAGATACCGGCACGCGTGTATAAAGAACTGTCGGCTGAAATTGCCCCATATCTAGATATAATATTTAAGAAATCATTAGCAGAAGAAAGCGTGCCAAACGGCTGGAAGGTAGCTTCGGTAACACCCATATTTAAAAACGGAGACAGGGAGGACCCCAGTAATTATAGGCCAATATCGCTGACTTCCATTTCCTGTAAGATTCTTGAACACATCATTGTTAGTTCCATGATGAGGCACCTCGATAGCCAAGATTTATTAATTAATAACCAACATGGCTTCCGTAAGGGTAGATCCTGCGAAACTCAACTCGCACTTTTTGTACATGATGTATTAAACTCCGGTGAAAGTAATATTCCAGTTGATGCGATATTCCTAGATTTTAAGAAAGCTTTCGATAAAGTCCCTCATTGCAAATTACTGGCGAAATTGGAAACCTATGGAATACACGAAAGTATTATTAACTGGATTAAACAATTTTTAAGTGATCGTGTCCAAACAGTCGTCCTGGACGGTGTATCATCCGATACTGTCAAGGTCACGTCGGGGGTACCACAAGGAAGTGTCATAGGTCCCCTCCTTTTCCTTATTTACATAAATGACCTCAGTACCGTAGTTAATAGCAAGCTCCGTCTTTTCGCCGATGATGCAGTAATTTATGGGGACATCCGAAGTCACGAAGACAGAGTCGTGTTAGCCAACGACCTAGATACAATTCAAAATTGGTGCGATACATGGCAATTGGAATTGAATTTTAAAAAATGCGTAGTAATACATTTTTGGGAAAAGAGTAATTCCCTCCCTTATAGTTACAAAGTGAAACAAACCAATATCGAGAGGGTAGATTCCTTTAAATACTTGGGTGTAACAATTACTCACGATCTGTCCTGGGGAAAACACATACGAGAAATATGCGGTCGTGCTAATAAAAAATTGGGATTTGTGAAAAGAGTGCTAGGTAAATGCGACGAAAAGGTGAAAGAACGATGTTTCCTTGCCTTGGTCAGGCCCCACCTAGAGTATGCTGCCAGTATATGGGATCCTCATAACATAAATTTGGTTTCGGAATTAGATCGAGTTCAGCGGAGGGGGGCTAGATTTGTCAAACATTGTTATGACCAACTCAGCAGCGTATCCACTTTGCTAGACAATTTAGGTTGGGATTCTCTTACACAGCGGCGTTTCCAATATAGATTAAACTTATTAAAAACATTTAAAGATGGGCCCTTTTCCGATGACATCAAGGATATAATACGAACCCCAACGTATTACGGTCGAAGGGATCACGAATATAAGACTAGAGAGATAGACTGCAAGACTGACAGGTTTAAAATGTCATTTTTTCCAAGAACGATAAGGGACCAGAATGCTCGTAGTCGAAATTCCCCAGGACTTAGTTTATTACAATAAGTATTAACGTACAGGTTAGGGACTTCGCGAGGATGTGTATACATGTGTGTATGTATGTATGTATATATATGTATGTGTGTATATATATATTTTTTTTTTTCCTACAGGTTCCCCCCACCTTTCCTCACCTAACTCCCAACCCCCTCAACCCTTACCCTTCCCTCATGGTGCTACACCCCCTGCCACACACCTTTTTGGTGGCTCGCAGGGTACTTATGTAGATGTAGATGTAGAAGAGAAGCCTTGGAGCTACAGCCCACTAGCAAACCCCCGCAACAACCGGACTTAAATATTAATTCGCAATCGTTTCCCCCTCTCCAAAACCCTTGGCACAACCATCAAACCGAAACCGTTGAGACCCCTCAGTCATCGTTCAACCTTCCCCCAGCCTCCGATCAACACCATCCGCCAGCCTCCGAGCAACATCTTCTGCCAATAAACGACCAATCATCAACCACAAATATAAGAACTGCTCTATTGAGCATAATCACGAAGCTTTTCTCTCCTTCCGACAGTAAAACCCTTATTAGCATCATCACCAATGACCTTATACCAGCCCTTCTGCAGCTCATTAATGGCGCCTAATTCACAAATAACCACCCATGTGCTTAAAGTTCTACAATGGAACATAAACGGCATTAATAATAAAAAACATGAGCTAAACCTCCTAATAACCAATCATAATCCAGACATCATCCTCCTTCAAGAAACCAGACTCAAGAACAACCGAACTTTCAACTGTCCAAATTACCGTGTAATCAGAAAAGATAGGGCAAATGGTGCTGGAGGAGAGGTTATGGTCCTATCCAAAACTAGCCTGCTCTCCACGGAACTACAACCCCCATCCACCCAAAAACTGGAACTTGCTGGAATAGCAATAAAGGGAGCTACTGGGACCCTACATATCTGGTCAGCCTACTTCCCACCTTCAACCCCAAAGTCAGACTCTCCCGACTTATCAGCACTCTCATCCCTACTGCACCAAAAGCTTATAATAGGTGGCGACTTGAATGCCAAGCATGCTGCCTGGGGTTGCAAAACCACCACCACACGAGGGCGTGCCCTTCGTAAGCTTCTATTCACCAAAAATCTTGCTATTCACTCACCACCTTTCCCCACCCACTTTCATCACCACCCCCATTCCTCCGATATCCTGGATGTAGTTCTTTCATCCGCAAATATATCATTTCAAATCATTAACCTTGACAACTCTGCCTCCGACCACTGCCCCATATTTTACTGTGTTCCTACCCTTTCCTACCTACAACCAGAACCCATAAAAATAATTAACTGGCAACATTTTAAAGAAAACTGCTTGGCCATCAATCTCGTTGCTCCTATCACTAATACTCCAGACAACATAGAAAAAGCATCTCAAGATTTCACAAGTACCCTAACCAACGTCATCCATCGTTCCTGCTACCCTCCTTCTCCGGTCTCCACCGCAGGTCCCACGCTGCCTCAGAATATTCTGCGCCTAATTTCGCTCAGAAACAAGGCCAGAACCCTATGGCAACGCACTCATCTCCGCCAAGATAAAAACCGCTTCTGTGCACTCCGAAACCTGGTAACATCCCAAATTAGAACACATAGAGAAAAAACTTGTCATGACAAAATAAGCTCACTCTCACATGAGGACCACTCGGTATGGATCCTAGCCCGTAGCTTACGCAGGAGAAAGCTACCCACCCCGCCAATACTACATAATGGGAGAGCACTATACGATGACAGCGACAAAGCAAATGCCTTTGCCGACTCCCTTGAATGCATTTTTAAAAATGATAAAACGTCATTGTTGGACTCAGAAGCCTCGAACAGCGTTTCTAACCTTTCCCTTTGTCCCCTTCCCCCATTCCCGGAAATCACACCTCAAGAACTTTTTTCTATAATCTCCCACTCCAAAACCAAGTCATCACCGGGCTCCGATCAAATCTCCTACAATCACCTCAAAAAGCTTCCTAAATCTTTCATCCAACACCTACTTTCCATCCTTAATGCCTGCCTTACCCAATCGTACTTCCCAAAGGCGTGGAAAACGGCCAAAATTATCCTCTTTCCAAAACCTGATAAAAACCCTTCTGATATCCTTAACTACAGACCCATTAGCCTGCTCTCCTGCATGGGAAAACTCCTAGAAAAATGTATTTTAAACAGGCTGCAAGAAGAAATCTCGGCCTTAGACCTGATCAGACCTGAGTAAACTGGTTTCCGTCGTCACCATTCCACGACCCAGCAAATTACAAGATTGGTTGAACAGATCACTTTCGGCTTCAACATTCACAAGCACACCCAAGTAGCCTTCCTTAATCTCCAAAGAGCCTTTGACAAGGTCTGGCACGCTGGCCTGATACATAAACTGCTCAAAACTAATATATCAATGTATCTAACTAAGATCATCCACTCTTTTCTTACTAACCGCACGTTCCTTGTAGCTGTTAACAATGCCAGATCAACTACCCGATCCATCACAGCAGGCGTCTATCAAGGAGCCATTCTATCACCCGTTCTTTTTAACTTTTTCATTAACGATCTCCCCTCACACCCAAAAACTGAAAGCTACCTCTATGCGGATGACACCGCTATAGCATCAACTTCCTTCGACCCAAATAATGCTGCAGAAAATATCCAAGAACACTTAGACAGCATAGAAAACTGGATGAGAGAGTGGAAACTTACCTTAAACCCAACAAAATGCATCAACGTCAATTACGCCAGAAAATGGAAGAAACCTAACAACACCCCCATTTACTACGGCAAGGAAAAGATCCCCCAGGCATCATCTGCCAAATTTCTTGGTGTACAACTGGACCAGAAACTCACTTGGCAAGCACACACCCAATATGCACTTAACAAGGCCAACGCGGCCTTTTTCTCGATCTATCCCCTCATAAAGCGCACGAGTCCCCTCCGTCTTCTTACTAAGGTACTTCTGTTCAAATCCATGATACGACCTATCTTAACCTACGGTTATCCAGCTTGGGGATCAGTAGCTGCAAAAAACCTGAACAAACTGACACGCTTTCAAAATAAAATCTTGCGAACTCTTACTAACGCCCCTTGGTTCGTCCGAAACTCAGACATTCACAAGGACCTCAAAATACCAAACCTACCAACCTATCTAAGAGACCTAGCCATGTCATTTCAGGAAGCAATAGGAAATACTGGTAACCCTATCATAGAACCTTATGGGACTATTCTGATAATCCCCATTTTAAATACAAACGTGCAAAAACAAGTCTAAATGAATCCTAATAATCACCAAATAGTATACTCGTTAGCTTAATTTCGCCCTTAAGCCACCCATATCACACAACCGTTTATCAGCATAGCTGGGTATCGGTATAAAATGCGCCAAACGGCGCAGTACTTAAGCATCAGGAACACATTTAAAGAAAACATTTAAATGAGGAAAGATTAGCTTACTCCTCAATTAGGGCTTATGACCCACAACGACCCTTGTGAGTCTCACAAACGCAAGCAATGAGGATTTACCGAGAGAGATCAAATGGATTAAATAATGAAAATACGAAAAAAATACGAAAATACTCGTATAGAAATTAAACAATTTTTCTTAATTTTCAATGGTAATCATTTTTGTTTTTTGATATTTTTTAAATTTTAGAATTAAGTGGAACTGACGAATCCTTGCCACGTGAGTACATCCACGTAAACCCTGGGCGAGTACGTACGTGAAATTCACAATGGACACTGCGTATCACAAACCGGAGAGGTAGTGTGTGCTTGCGAGTATGCTAATCTTGTAGATATTTTCATTAGTGTCCTATTTCTTCGCCATTTAGTGCCCAGAAAGAGGATGCAGACTTAGAATTATGCTATTTTTCTTCTTTTTGAATCGGCCGCAAGTATGTTTCTTGATTATTTACTTGAAAAACCTTTAATTTAACGGGTGTGATATAACTCGTACAGTTAGCCAACAGACGCGACAATTAGGTATTGGTTAAAAAATAGCTGCCCTAGATAACACGTAACTCAAAAAGAATTCCTGCGATGCAACAATCATTCTAAACCATGAATGAAAATATATTTAATCTATGTTTAGCTAGTCCAAGTTTTTCAGGCATGGGGATAGCTTAAAACTTTCATGGTACTTCGTAACTGTATTTTAAAAGGTCCTTCGGTTGTCCTTTTTTCAAGAATTTTTTCCTCTCTTTTACGTGAACAGAAATTTAAAAAATATTTTTTCTCCCATTTTCTTCTAGAATGATTAATTAACTTGTCCTATTTCTACCTTAGATTTATCATGCACTTAATGCACTCGCATATTTGAAAATTGTTCTGCAGCTGAAGGTAAAATTCCCATTTTTGAGTTAAGAGATTTTTTTAATCACACAACCGCGATCGTTTTCAAACTTATACTTAATTTCTAGAATTTTGCAATTTTATTTGTAAGTTGAAAACTTGTAAAATTCTGAAAGATGTGTGAATTTCACTATCTTTAAAATGTTTAATGCAATAATGACCGGCATACGTTGCGTATTCATCTCCAACAAACCATATACTACTTTTGCACCATAAAAAACTCTGCTACTCTAAAGTCTGTGTGGATGAATATGGCATAATTTAGTATAAAAATTTCAGGAAGTGGTTTACTCGTACATTTTAATTTTTACTGATTGCTTTAAACCCAAACATTGATAACACATGAGTTCATCACCGAGCTGAGGATGGGATACTCGCTACTTAATCAACATCACCATTAGACAAAGAAAACTGTTTTAGGTTTTTGTCTCTTTTAGATATTTATTCAAACAATGTTCTAAGGAAAATCCACCATATATATAAACAAACATGTTGACGTCGGAAGACGAGCTATTCTTTTTTCATGCAACTGAAAAATAATTAGCATTGATTCAACAGGGTAAAATCTGGCAGTAAAATTAAAGTATGATATTGAACTCATCTGTAAATATACGCAGTAAGATTTAATGTGAAACTTTCTAGAGCACTTCCAACAAGCTACCATATGATTTCTTCGAGTATTGATTATGGAATTGTCTTGATAAATATGCGTGTCTCAAACATACTCAACCCCATATGAACTACTGTGCACAAGAATTTCGCAAGAGTGATTTTAAAGAACTAATACAGGATATAGCTGATCGATATTTAATACGGATAATCGTTTGAATCTACGTAACCTCGAAATAGAGATGGTCGACTTTCGCGGCACAGGTATTTTTAGAGGTTGAGAAGCATTTTTAGGACAACGGGTCTAAAATTATTTGAACATTTATCGCAAAAATACGTTAATAACCGCCTAATTGAATGACATGAGTAGGTTACCATAATGACCGGGGACCGGTAGGTCGTTAATCACTCCTTAAAAATATCTACCAATGATGTACGCCTTCATATGTACCCGGTTCGCATTCCACCCACGTCTTTTTCTGCTTCCTTACCGCGGAAAAGGTTTCTCTCTCCTGAATCGCTCATCCGTTCGAGACATCTTGAGATGATTTTCCGGCCTGCCTTCCATCTCTCCGCCACCCCCAACCCGCCCACACCATGCCTCCCCCCCCGACCAACGGCCGGCGTCGTCTTATCCTCACCGCGCCAGCCGAAGACGCTCCGGGAGCGTGCGGTAGCCATCCCTCCTCACTCCCCCTTAAACCCCACCATCCCCCGCCTCGCGACGAGCTCCGAGCCGGAGATTACGCTCTTCGGGCTCTTTTTAAGGTGACGTGATGCGTGAAGATAATTTTGGGCAAGCGGGGTAGGGGGATTGGAGGTGGGAAGGTTGAGGATGGAAACGAGATAAGAGTGAAGAAGGTGGTTATTAATTGATGAGACGCATGAATGCCTACAGACGCCGTCCCCCTCTAGCCCCCTTCACCCACCTCCCACGCTCCCACCTCCGTCTCAACCATTCACATTTCACGACCCCCTCACTTCCACCCATTTCCCTCGTTCTGCAGACACCGTTCATCCGGTAATCTGTCGTGTTCATTTTTTCCTAAATCCTTCCCGAAAGTAATAAGGGGTGAAAAGGAATAGGAGGAAACTTGAAATGGGAGAAGGATCGGCTATCGGGAAAGGTCAGGCCTCAGAAAGAAATAAAGACTCCAGTCTTTCAGCGAAACTGTAATGTTTGGTCGTTTTGAAAATACGTCCGCACGACGTTATCTGTAATCCAACCCGAGATGATTTCCAAGATTCAATTTTAAGTAACTTGATCAAAAGAGAGAATTAATATAAATTATAAACATTAAAAGGCTACTACAAAAAAGGAATCAATTTTTCAACTTCTCTGACTAGAATATTTAGTAACGACAAAGCTATTTACGTCTTCAATGTATACCATACATTTAAAATGCAAATTTGTAACATGAATAAAAAAGTTAGTAACCGTATTTACAAGAAATAAGCCAATTAAAACAAGTTGTATGTGTCCCCTTTAGATTAAACTGCAGTAATAATTCAAAAACACGTATCGCCGAATTCAGAAAGCACCAGATTGCATGTTTGTATGCGCTTTTGAGATCATTCCTTTCATAATAACTTCAAAATTTAGCTCACCAGTGGGTTAGTTCTTACACAATACGTTAATACATATATATTATAAGTTAATAAATTTCATAAGCTAATTTTTAGATTCAGTCAGACGAAAACCTTTTTGAGATTTATGAAAGTAGGCCCCTTTTTCTTCAATAGATATTGCCATCTTGATATAACCCTCAACATTCTATCTAAGGTCGCAGTACCTACAAATTAGGCGACACTCAATTCCTTTAGATTTTCTTTAGTCACATGGTGTAGGTATGTAAGATCACATATGCACTTCGGCCTTCATAGCATTGAATCAATATTCACTGGTAAAGGGATTATTACTAAATTACTTACACTTAAAATAGTATTTATAATAATTTAAGTACTTGAGTTTAAGTACTTGATGACAATCAAAGTTTGAATCTTTTTCTATGGGTGACAAAAGAAGATCGAAGCGCTGTGCGTATTATAATACGTGTATTAAATTATTATTATTATTTTTAATGATAACGATGAATTTTAATTGATTTAAACCACCATCGTTAAATGAATTTTATAAATTATTTCTTCGTTCTTCATTCCGTTTACCTACCTAAGTAGCTTTAACTCGCCAGATACTCAAATAGTCCCAAAACCGTTCTAAATTTATGAATATTTGTCTACGTAAAGTTTAAATATCAACTTTAGTTATTAGGTCATATTGATAAAAAAAATGTCAGATTATCGATATACGTACACCGCTTCTGTTATACAAGATTACTTGGCGATGACCCTTTTATGTAAGGCGTAGAAATATCGAATCGCTGACTTATATTGGGAAAGTGTAATGTATAAAATGGAATTAGATATGAGATTGAAAAAAATACTTATTTCGCTAAACTATTTCTCTCCTACAATGTCGAAAGTTTGAAATGAAATTTGGAAAAGAGTTTTGCCCTTCCAAGGGCTCTTCCATTCGTCGAGACTCCTTTTTCCATTAGTTGAGATAACTCAGAATGGCGAGGAAAATAACTAAGAATTTTTTAAAAGCCAAGATGAGAGAAGTTAAAGTAGTGATTTACGGTCGTCTCTGCGGCAAAATTGTCTTCTTGACACGTTCCCTTTACGAAACGCAAAAAGTTTTGTAATTAAATTTTAGTGAAGATGAAAATGTAACGACTTTAAAATTTTTTCCATCCGGTCGAATTAATATTTTTGATTACACTGGGCGCTTGGAAAGAAATGGCTCGGCTAGGCCCAGTTCTCTTCGTGGTAAGGGCGGAGGGGGGATCCGCTTAAAGATGGAATGATGCGATAGCTTCGAGAGACGAGCAGTTAAGAGAAGTCGGGGATGCATACTACTCGAGGGAGGCATTTTCCAGTGTTGTAGCAAGGACGCCTTTCTTCAGGCTCAAATCGTGAGCCGTGTTACACTTATACTGAGTTTGTTTACAGATAAAATATTTAAGCCTAGAAAAAATCAACCTTTTTAATTGACTAATATATGCGATGATTAATGTTACATGAGTGCGCAAAACAATGTTTCCAAATAAGCATAAAGAGACGATTTTAAGTATTGACGTAAATCTAAGGAAAATCCAAGTTTCGTTTCAGACGTAAGCCGGAAAAAAGAGAAAAGAGAAAAATATAAGATATAATTTTTAAATGAAATTTAGATAAATATTGCACTAACAATAACAATACGTTTTACTGCCAGAGAACTGGTTTGTAGCAATTCACCAAAATATTCAGTTACTTGCCAATCTCATCGGTCTCCTTAACTCCTATAGTTGATATCTCCCATTATCTGCTTCCCATAGTTCATTCTTGGTCTTCCTCCGGAATTCTTATACTCTATGGCTCCTTCAATTACGTATCGATATTGCAGAAATAAAAAAATAAATTAAAATAATGAAGCGTGTATAGGAGTATACGCCAGAACAAATGAAATTAATCAAATGAATATGCGCGGAGATACAAATGGTTTGCAATAAACGAGGTTAGATGATGAATATGAAGTACGATATGCTGATATATTTTTTTGAACAGTCATGAAAGTAAAATAATGCGTAGATAACATATGTGGAGACGTGATCCACATACAGACCAAACGCAGATATGCCCAGAATGATTTATTCCACAATTGCGGTACTCTTATTAAAACAAATGTACCACTTTTCGTCGATAAATCCATTTATGAAGTAATGTTATTGTACTGGTTTAAGAAATTCATTGACTTTTAAATTTATTTCTCGTTATGATATTAACTAAGTATGTGGCTTAAAGCCTAGTTAGGTAATGCTTACAAGCATTCAGGATGTATGCTGAAGTATTTTTCTGCTAGTAAAAATGCATGCTTCTATGACTGAAATCAAATAAAAATTCTAATCACCACACATACATGCATAATTTTCCACCAGAAAAGGTAATTATGGTAGGTTAAGCGTTTGCAGATAGCCCGAGTAAACATTTTATCAGCTATACCCAATGCTGCGAAAATTTAAATAAGCGTCATTAAATAATAATTTAACTTCATCTACATCTACTTAATATCTCGCAAGCCGCAAGGGCGTGTAGCAGGGGTCGTAAGGGCACCACCTGTAATAAGAAAAAAAATCGCATGCAAAAGCCAAACATTTATACTATCCACAAACAAAACAGGGTAGATATTCATGTAACAACCCTTACAACCCTCACTCATGCAAACACTCAAACTCCCAACTAACATAACACATGCACGTATAAATATATCTGAAGAAATATAATGCATAATTTTGTTCCGACTTGTAAATTCAATGTTTTTAATGTACCTAAAAAGACAGATTTTTTACTATTATGATTCCTGTACTGGAATCTCTCTCCCTTATTTTATCTATGTGGTCTGATCTACCCAATTAGTGTGAGGCCTTTATAATTCCTTTAGTGTCGTCGTTAAACTCGTTTGTTCCGAGTCTTTCTAAAAGCCTAAGTCTCGCCTCTTCACTTCGTATCTCACTTGGCTCCCAGCCTAAATCGCCTAACAGACCTGTCACACTTTTGTTCTTATTATAAATATTTTTATTCTTGCGGATTTCCTCTGGCCTTTATCTAATTCTTTTTGCATGATTTTCTCACAAGGATCCCACATACTTGCGGCATATTCCAAATGAGGAAAATAATACCTTTCTTTAACTTTCTCATTACATTTCCCCACCACCTATTTAATGAAACCAAGTTTCTTTAAAGCGGATCAGCATATTGTCCTGATATGTCCTCCCCATGAAAGACATGGTGTTAGAACTACCCCCTAATAATGAACTTGTTTGGCCGTAGTTAGCACTGAACCTCTATTTCGTAGTTTATGTTCTGTTCGCCACTTCCTTTCTTCCAAAATTTCGAAACTGCGCATTTGTCTATAATAAGCATTAGTCCCCATTCCTTGCACCAATCCGAGATTGTGCCTAAGTCTCTAGAGAGTAGCTCACGATCTAGTCGGCTTCTTAAATACCCTGTATACCACCGTGTCGTCAGCAAATAACCTGAGATTGCTACTAGCGTGTGCACTTAAGTCATTAATGTATAATAAGTACTAAACAATTGACATGATAACTAAACAATTTTTACATATTTACAGTTTGAAACCCTTTGTCTAAAGACGAATCAAATATATTGTAAATATAAGAAGGCATTCTGGGTAGCTATGGGGATTTTAGTGAATGAAAATTCCCTGAAAAGTGGATTCATTAAGTTCATTTGGATTTTATAATTGTTTTAATTCAGTTTAGATGTAGTATTCATCATCAATATTCATTCCTAAGTAATTTACATATTCAACTCTGAGTCAAATTAGCAAGGTTGAAATTATTGAGTAGATGTACAAAAAAATGAATATTAGTTATCTTTTATTTATTATTTTGACATAATTCACATAGAATGCTATATCCTGGTACTTTATTATATAATTGAAATTGTTCAATCATTACTAAAGAGGTCCAATACTTCAATTTGGTATTATTTATCCTTAGTAAAGTGAAGGATTACGACTGAAGAGCATTTTATTCGGGGAATCGTACGAATCTGGATTTTTGGCTATACGTACGAGGCTGGTAGGACGAGGGGTAATTTTTTACTAAATTTCTGAACTCCATTTTACAGCTATTAGCTCAGTAATGAAGTGAATTATTTAAATCATTGAAACAGCTTTGTTTGGATTTAACAAAGTGAAATGCTAGCACAAATTTAATTCTGCGAAAAACGAAATATTCAAAATGCTTTTCCAAGTTTGTATATCTAGCATTTTAAAACCAGAGGAAAAAACACATTCGAAAAATAAATTTGTTTTCAATTGCTTTTTTTGAAACAACACTTGGTTGACAGAGCAACGGCCAATTGGACATTTTTTTAGAGTTATTATACAATAAGAAAGAGACACTGGGCTGAAATTTTCCTTCAAATCAAGGCCTTAAGTTGGTTGAAACTAAGCGAAGTACTATTTCAGGTATGTAATACAGGCAGGAAAGATGAAATACCTTGTTATTCCCGGATCTGAGTAAGAATGTGAAACATCCGCAACATTTTAAAAGTTCACTGCACGGATTATATTCCGCCTTTTATTACTTTTTTTTCCTTTTCCCGTTTCTCACTACTACACTCAACCCCTTTGCTTTTTCCACCCCTTCCTTCCCATCTTCCCCATCTCCTGTATTTACCCAAAGCAGCTGCTCCCTGACTCTAAACCCGGGATTGCTCAAATAGAGTGGGCTCTGCCAGCCAGACTGCTCCATCTACATCGGGCCCAATTTCACCTCCTCCGCCGCCGGTCTCTCCCTCCCACCGCCTTTCTCGTCTCTACACAGCCCCTCCACCGCTCCTCACCCAACGGCGGCCTCTTTCCCTCTTCCCCCCGTTTCACTCCTCGCCGACCTCACCTCGCACCCTGCCTCACGCGAAATCACTACTCACATCCCCCTCTCTCCGTCCCAGCAAGACCCCTTTGCCCACGTACACATCGGCGCCGGGAACCACCACCCCCTTTTCCCGCCAACCTCACATGCATACAAGGGGGGCCCAACCCCCGTTGCTCCGCTGCCAACCCCCTATCTCATTTCCTACCCCCATCTCTCTCCCTTTCACTTCACCCCCATGGCCTTTCATCCTCCCTCCCGCACACCCCATTGCACGGTCCGCCTTCCGCCTCCGCCCGTCCCTCACATGTCCTCTCTCTGGCCGCCACGACTTTCCCTCACAGTCCTAATCTCGACCCCAGTCTGGCCGTCTCTGGGCTGGGACAACACGGCATCTACGTGATTAGAGGAAAAAATACATGGAGGGGGAAAAAGAAAGGGCGGCGCATCCACTCAAGTCGAGAGGTACCTGAAAATTGGAATTCTTTCTCTCTCTTTCGTTTATTTCCTGCTCTCGATGGCGCGGCTGAACAAATTTGTTTGTGACACGGTCACTCTGTTGTCATGGTGAGCACGATCTTTGCCCATCGGGGATGCACGATATTAAAAAAAATACGGAATTTTGCCTTCTTCAAATCGTTGTCTTCTGCCGATTACGTGAGAGTGCGCATTTAATTTGCGACGCTGAGTGTGAGACCCATTTGCTATATGCTGCATTCTAGTAATCATGATCATCGCGTTTTAATTTGTGAATCTTTACGCAGTATAAATGTCACATCTCTTTGTGCTAAATGAACACAGTTGGTGCCTGGAGGAGCACACACATGCCGTGGAGTCCCTACAGACCATTCCTGGCTAGTCATAAGGTTTCTGTGGGGGTGATCTCTCGTCACCTCTTCTGGGAAAAAATACGAATAAAAATAACGATTACCTTAAGGATAGAGGAGATAGAAATACGGAGATAGTAATGTATCTACGAGGAGAAAATGGGAAGTTACTCATGGATACGGCCGCATCACAATCCTTTATCTGCGAAATTAGTTGAATTAAAAAATATGGAAGAATATAATTTTAAGTTATAAAAGTTACCGTTAAGAATACTAAAGAGTTCATTTCAATTCAAATATATTCCAAAGGAGAGAAATTAACGAATGAGAGGTGAGATAACCAAAGATATAAACACCAAATCTATTTTTAGTTCTCGAGAGAGAGTGTATAATTAGTAATGGGTGCAATTCATGTGTTATAGTTCCTTTGTATAAATAATTTATTTACACGTACGGTGCGGCATACATAGAGCACATGTACCTAGTATGTTTCGATAACTGTGGTTCGGGATTATTTATTTTAGAAGATGGAAAATTTGTTGGAATGACAGAATGGTTTTATCAGAATATTGAAATAATGTACGATAAATGAAACGGAAGTTCTCATGTTACATAAAAGTAAATATTCGTTAGGGTCCGCCCAAAACCTACCTTTAAGTATGTAAAATAACTTGATTGAATATTTCTCCCAAAGCGTTAGTTATTACATCAGAGGATCATTCATCACATTCAGAGGAGCATGTTTTTTAATCGATAATCCATGATAAGTTCAACGTAATTTTATTTTCAGTTTACATACCTACGTCATAAGACTGTCCTTTTAAGGTAAACTCTCTTAAGCGATGGAGTGTGTTAGAAAACACATTGCAACCATATTGTGATTTTACTTTTTGCATAAGTATAGCATTTTCGGTAAGAAACATTTTATTTAAAAGTTTCTTTATTACTATGCTTCGTTTTACAGCGCAGGTACAAAAGAACAGAGTGTCACGGAAATGTTGGATAAACTGAAATGAGAGAGTTTCCAAAATAGAAGAAAAAGAAGTAGGTTAGGCCGATGTTTATAACTGTTAAAAATGACGAAGCGTGGGGAGATTTTTCGAAAGAGATAAAAAAACAAACTAAGGGAAAAAACGACCACAGTTTTAAAATAAAAAAAGAACGCAAAAAACAGATAAGAAAAAAATACTCTTTTTTTTTAAACAGAACTATTGTTAAATGGAACCACCTACCTGGAGGTTTGTTTGAGCCTTTTCCATCCACTTTTAGGAGTTTTAAGAATAAGTTTAAAGCAGCCACTGGGTGATTAACTTCATTGATCAGGGATTATTATACTGTTGTACTTATTAAAATATTGTATTTTTGCATTGTGGACGGAGTGAGATTTTGTATTGCAAAAGTGAATGATGTGTTAACGGTGCGTGATATATGACATTAAAGACTGCGTGATTATAGACGGAGTATGCCGATGGACTGTGCGCAGTATGTACTCGTATGGTGTGAATCTAACCCTTGTGTGATGTAAAGGAGCGGTCGGTAATCTTAAAGTACCATTGAAAATAAGGGCATTTTTTCTCATATCTGTTCTTCTCGTGTGTGTATGTATGTGCATTGTAAGAGTGACCAGTGATCAGATTGGACCGTTTGCACCAGGAAAATTGCCTAATTGCAACGAGGTTTATATATAATAATAATAACACGAGCGTAAGTACTATACTTGGTTTAAAACGATTCTATATAACGTTAAAGCTTTCGAGCAGAAGTCAAATTTTCCTTTAGATACATTAAAAATAAAGGCGAGATCTAAATCAACATAATTACGCTGACCTTTGAAGGGAATTGTGAAAACAAGTTTCCGAGTTAAGTCCAATTTTATCCATGCATTAATTATTTTAAACAAATTTTTATTTTATATTTAAAAATAAAATATATCAGTACATATTTTAATGCACACACCATTTAATAACACTTTTGCACAAAAATACAATAGAAATTGAAAAGAAGTGAATTTTAATTAATTTTTTAGCACAGATGATCAGTTGGGTATGCTAAAATTTCAATGTTTGATTTTATATAACAAAAGAACGCGGAAAAATATCAAAGGAAGTCTATAAAGCACATCAGTGTATTTCCATAAAAACGCTTGAAGTCATTTCATTTTTAACAGACAACTTAAGGTTGTTTCTCATGTACCGTTCCTTAGTCGTGATATCTAAGAACAGACGTTCAAATACTAATCATTTTATTACTATTAATGCTTTTACTCTTTACATAGGAATTGGAGCTATTCAATTTCGTTTGACTATCTACTTTTTTAAACAAAATTACCCATTGTTAAAATAATAGTTGACGATTATGACTGGTTTATTCCATTTTTAATCTAAATATCTTTCGATTACATGTTTTACTAATTTTTTTTGTGTTTAGATATTTTTGTCCCTGTATTCAGAATGTTTATTTTTGCTATAAATACATGAAGTTCATTTCAATGGATACATTTATAAAGTTATGTGGTGTCAATGGGAATGGAAATATAAACATCTTAGAGTTAAATGTGAAGAAAAATTATTTTGTAAGAATAAACAGCTTTAAATAAATTAGTATGGAAGAATAAACAAATCCGAAATAGATTTCAAATTCAACGCTAATTCTTCTCTGCATGGTTTTATATTTTTATCTTTATCTTTTTTGTTTATCTAATGGATAGTTTCTTGTAGGGCATATCATTTTTTTGACTAGTAAATTTTCATCGAATCATTAATTACCTTAATATTTTGTGCACCTAAATACGCTTTGTACACCTTAAGAATAAATTTGTAAACTGAGAGATATATATTGTTCATAAGTAAGGAGGAGGAGATAGAAGTAGCAAAACTCTACCCATTAGACATGGAAGTCGCTCAGAAACCATGTGGCGAAGACATAACTTATGCATCATTAATTTTTTTCAGAAAATTAAAGTTTGGTTTTATTTTAAAGTGCTACATTTAGCTTAATGAATATTAAAACGTAAATTCCAATTTTATTTGATCGTTGTGGATTGTTATGATGGAAGATCAAACATAAACATGAGTTCTACGTTGCAACCGTTATGGAGCATCTTTAGGTGGGCAAGAGAGATTTGTGGTTCTTTAGTGTGAAAAATTCGTCTTTTTCCACGTTATGAATCATTAAGCCTGATATAAAGACGTTTTTCCCCTAATATGCTGAGGTGTTTCATGGTCACATACAAGCTGCTTGCAGTTCTTGTGTCAGGTTCTCTGTGATTTATGAACTCGACTGCTTGACCTAGGACCAATATCACTTTCTCACGCTAAACTGCCTACCCCCCACGGAGCATTTTGCCAGCGCACCTATTTTGTCGACGTTCCATCCACGTGGGGCATGGAGTGCGACGTCGGACAATTTGTCACTTTGGGGAACATTCGTGAGTAGCAAGGAAGGGGAGATGGATACGGCGAAAAACGCGGAGGAAGTTGAAGAAAATGTGGGATGAGGAATCGAAGTGTTTCCTTCGGAAATAAAGCCCTAACATAGCACCGTTAAGTGGCTAATGAAATAAATTTCCGGCATTTCCAAGGTCAAACCTAAAATTTGAGCTCCCTTTTCTTTCCCTGTCTGGCACCAGTGGTCGAACTTGGCTCCACGCGAGACGGATTTATTTTGAATGCCAGTTTATCAATTGAAGACTTTCTCTTATTTTGTATCTTATAAATCGTACTCTCGTCCGCCGGATAAGTGGTGAGCAGAGCTTTGACACATAATTCACATATCACACATAAGTGTGGGCATTCTGAAATTTATACAACCCAAGCAAAGTGAAAGAGGTACAAAGTGGGAGAAGCGAGGGGCAATGGACGCGCCTGCAACATTCGGCCTTCATATTTGAAAGGCAGAACTGAAGTCCTCCGACCATAAACCATCTCACTCTCTCCACCACCGCTTTACAGGATTACAGGATACTTAATATTCGTTTCCTCCAGAACAGAAAAAGATTATTTTGTGAGAAAAACTTTCACGAGAATTTTTCACTCAGTTCTTCTCACTTCTTGATCCAATTGAACTGTCCGTTACTTCACTTCACATTTTTCATCATCTCATTATTCAAACACATCTCTCCTATTAATTATTGATATCCACTGTACAAAAGTTCATTTTTGAATAAATTACCTCAACGATTATTCAAAAAGACTGATACCCGACCAAAAATAAGAATTCTTTCAATGACAAATTGTATATTAAAAATTGTTAACCTGATGTAAAATGTTGTCCGATTTACACTGTGTATCACTTCAAGCAGTTTACAAGGCATTTTATACCAATATTTAAATTAATATTTATACTCAGAAATGGACATATCTCTGACTTTTCAGCCAAAGAATTCAAATTTTAAAAGACTACCATTTAATTTTCAATCGGGTTTGGATAAATAATAGGTATTATCTCAAACTATATATTAATTCTTTGATACCCCACAACTTTACCAAATAATGTAACGACTTATATTTTAGATCCTAATTAAATTGTAATGAGTTGCAGTCCATTTAAGAAACGACAGATAAGTGGAATGGAACCTATTTTATATATTTAAGGAATAAATTATGAAAATAAAATATACAAAATTTTGGCTTTTTCGGTATGCTTGTGATCTTGAATAATGCCAGCATACGTCTAAGAAATTCTCAGAAAAACTGAGAAATGACAAGACATATATATAATTTAAATTCCTGTTATTTTGCCTTATAAATATTGCTAAACAATGTTAAAACCTGGAGTCTTTAAGTTTATACCTATATATTTTACACCTGAAATTCAATGATGATCAATTTTTGATTCCAATGTTATCATGAATCAAGTATTAACAAGTAGAAATTTAGAGTCAATTAAAAAATAAAAATGACTAAAGAAAAAGCCCTGTTATTGTAGCACAATAGTGCACCTATGTGCTCTGACAACGCATAGCTAGATAGAAAGATGAACGCACTTACTATTACCATGACTAGCTATTTTAAGGGCAGCAAAATCTGAGTGAGAACTATATCTTTAGCGTGTTTCCGGAAACAAAACTTTCTTTCATTTCCTTATGGTGCTAGAGTTATTTGTAATTAAAGCTGGAATACGATTAATTAAAATTGGCAATTTTTCACAAAAATTTGTGTGGACAAATTTTTCACGAATAAACAAATTTTTGTGGAAAATTGCCAATTTTAATTAATCATGATATTCCACCATATCACGCCTGAAACGTCTCTTTTTATTCTGAAATACGATGATTACAGTGCATGAATTTAGTATTTTTAAAAAATTTTCTTACTTAATATTTATATTAAATACAGAGGATTCCCTAAATTTTCTTGAATTAATATAGAAGAAAAGTAAGAGGGGTAAATTATATTTTAATTTATCCATGTGACCTTTAAATAATTTCGGAACACAACTCCCATAACCTGCTATCTACTTAGGTAGCAAAGTGCGAGAGAGAAGTTTTCTACAGAGTGTTCATTGTTACGTATTAGTTTTTATAAGAATCGACAGTAAAATGCAAGAATAGAGAAACGTAGGATTAAGATAATTGCATTTATTAGGGATCGATGTCAGAGCGAATGAATCTCTCTTCAACTCAATATAAAAAATTAACTCCAACTAAATATTTAACTTGCTTGCTGTCTGAAGACCACAAATAAATTTTACAATAAAAATACAAATAATTGTAAAGGTTTTTTCAAATTTGCATCATCCCTATTTATTCCCCTCCACCAACTTGTAAGCTCTGGGTTTGGGTGTTCTTCTGAAGAGAAGGAATTGGAGGCGGCGAGTTGGGACGTGTGATAGAGGGAGAAAGGAAGTGGGCGGAGGCAAGGGTTCAGGCTGGTGAAGGTGGAGAGCCTCATGTGTATGGATGTGAGGCTATCATCAGATGAGCGAGGGGGGAAGAAGACAGGGAGGAGGCGGAGAGAGATTTCCTTCGCAGCCTGCGTGTGACCCGGATCTGAAGATTTAGGTGGAAGATGAGGGGACGGTGGCTCGGGAGCGAAATAAGTGCCCCGGGGTCCCCCGCGGAAGGCGTTTAGAGAGGTGGAAGAGTGGAAGGGTGAAGTGAGGTAGACAGAGGGACGAAGAAAATAGAGAAAAGTCGTGGTGAGGATGAAAGGGACGGCTGCGGAAGGGATACAGTTGGTCAGGATATGTGGTCGGCATGGATAACTGGAAGATTCGATTTACGCGATCATATTGAAGGTACCAGAAAGGTGATGTGGGTTTGAGCGTTTAATAGACTTGAAAACTTATTGTTAGATACAAACGACACGCGTCAGGCCGTAGAGAGTATGGGAGAAGTATGGGGTTGAGATGGAAAAGGATGTACAATAAGTGAAAGAATGATAGCACGAAATATTCGTGAGACAGTTTTTTTCGCGAGTCATTCTTTTATAGATTGCTGAGCGCTGCCAATGGTCCCATTGTGATCTCAATGAAGCTTCGATTGTCGTATGAACTTCCAAGAAGTGAACGATGGCAAACGTATCGAGCTAGGGATTATTAAAGAACCGTTCATTGGAGGTGTTAAACATACATAAAGTTATATTTCGAACGATTTAAGACGGCATATTGCTTATGAGGATCGCGAGAAGTTAATGTTTCTATTCTCATTGCATAATAATTAATATCCACTATTTCTTAATTAATTTCTTTATAATTTCTGTCTGCTTTCATGCAGTTTAAAAATACCACTCCCTCCCTTACTCTTCCCCGATTTCTAAACGTTCTTCTCTCTATCACGGCCTTCAACACACCGCTATATTTTCCATCCATTTACTCTGCATTTTTCTTGCCTTTCTATAAACCTATACCATATAAAATATAGTTTAAGTCAAAATGCTAGTATATATCTTTTTCACATTTAACAAACACCGCAGAGATAGTGCAAAAATTTAGAATCTACACGCGTTAGATTTGACAGGGGGGAAGAGGAATTGAATAATTATTCAAGTATTTCTCATATTTTCATGGATGGAGAAAGAGGGAAAGGATATAATCCACAAATATTAGTTCACTATAAAGTCATTTCTATAAGATCAAGTGTTTCGCTCCTCCTCAAGGAAAGAAATATTTATATTTAAGAGAGATTTCTAAGTATTTGACTTTCCTCGCTTGAACTTACTTTCCGTATTCGAGGAATGTAAATTAGATTTTTCCAGTACTTATTAATATATTTGAAAATATTCAGGCAACGTATAAATAAGGTCACAATTCAATTTTATTGAATTCAACTATTCACTCCAACAATTTACATTAACATAGTCAAAGTTTCAGCTCAGAATTTGCATTAGTTTTCAAGGTATGAGATACAAAATACGTATTTTGAAAAGGAAACCAATCATATGAACACTCGAACAATGAGAGGGAAGCAACAAATAAGAAGCGGAGTTTAGATCAGTTCAGTTTTAGCAGTTGGGAAGCCATACACTGATCGTGTACTTTAACATTCGCCGTGTGAAAGCTATCAATGTTCTTTGGACTAGTTTCACTGATTGTTATACTATTATATTTCACTCCCCAAATTTTCTCATATTCATATGATATAACTTAGTAATTATTTCAACCATAACGATTAATAAGCTTAGATACGGGTGAATCTAGGTGACAAAAGGGCCAAATTATTTCTTGGATATTTGTGAAATTCATAATTAATATATTTAACTTCGAGAAGCAAATACCCCTTTAAAATCTGATATTGCATACTTTGGCGCATGAAAGACGGAAACTTGATGTTTATATGGATATTTTAAGCATAGAATTTTGATAAATATTATTAAGAATAAACTTATAACTCTAAGAAGAACGATGTACCTCGTCGTTAGACAATTTTTTCCTGAATTGACCACATAGAAATAGGAAAAGCAATATTGAGCTCTGGGTTCACTGAGAATTGGACAGATCTTTTGATGAATACAGGTAGTGTCTCGAACTTTTTAGTCTAGTAATGCACGTAAAATTATGCTACTCTTTTCTCTAAAAAAGTAATTTAAAATTTTTCAAGTAAATTATTTTAATGGTGACACTAGATCTGCGGAAAACTTTTGAAAGTTATTCATTTAATGATGAATTTCGCATACACAAATAAACACAACTAATACATGAAATGCAGTATTGATCGAAACTGTACCAGAGTTTAAATTGATTATTAGCATAAAATTTTAGTTTTGAGATTGGGAGGAAAAGATTAGGCGAGGAAGGGAGATGTGGGATAAGTGGAGAGATGGATGGAAGACGGCAAGGGAAAGGAGGAGGCAGCGAAGTAAGAAGTTAGGGGAAGAGAGGGGGACGGAAGTGAGTGCAGTGGCGAAGTCTGAGGGTGCTGGGGGTGAGTGGGGGGAAGAGGCAACGAAGGGTCGAAGAAAGGGGCGTACGTGGTCTCCGAGGAACTATGATGCGGACGTGAGACGGGATACTAAGCGATCGGGATGGAGGGAGCAGGGTGGGGAGAGTGTGGGGAAGGGTGGTGGAGAGGGCCTTCGGACACCGGCGGGGAGGACCCGCTTAGCAGGGAAAGGGACGCGCCCTGGAGGCTGGCTGTAAGGAGCGAGGGGTGTGGGGTGGATTGCGCAGTGGGGTGAGGGAGGGAAAGAGAGAGGGATGTGGAAGGAGTAGCTGCTGGGCGAGAAAAGGGAAACGGGGGAAGTGAGAGAGGGAAGGGATTTCATTTCCGCAAAAGGGTTTGAGAGGAGAAGAGGGGTCGCCGAGCGACATTGGCACGGAATGGTCCCCTGTTAACAGGAACGGCTATACAAAAAACTCCCTTAAGATGCGGAGGAGGGAAATGCAGTTTCGCCACATCGTGAGACTTGTGACACTTCGTTATGGAGCTAATTGGTTGAGAAACATTGCGTAATTCGAATCAATTTTCGGCGGCGCCAATCTAGCTCCATGACGGACGTGCCCGTCTCCATTCTATCCTTTCCCTTCCATCTCCCAGCGGCCGAAACAGTTTTTGTGTGAACCCTTTTAATGCCATTAGTCATTAGAAAGCCTCTTCTTTGACAATTAGTGAGTGAAAATCTTCATACAAATATTCAATATAAGATACAAAGTAATTTTTTTGAATCCACGTATATCTTGACTATATAATAGGAAGGTGGTGTTATATTAATGTGAGAGCTATTCAGATTAATAGCTCGTCTATTCATTATTACGATTGACGATAGTGAAACACTTAACACTTTTGATTATTTAATGTTTCATCAGAAATATTTTGAAATGATTCTTTTTGAAAATATCTTTGCTTGAGTATCATTAGATACTACTTTGAAATACTCTTCCTATTCCTTGTTACCTTAATATAAAATCATTTGGATACAAATCTCTAATTTGCTCTTTGTTATGCATACCTAATACGTACACCAAATACTGGCAATCTGTTGTTTCAAGGTCAATAAAGATGATGAGTGTTTAATAATAAAGACTATGGAGTAATAAATATCATAATAACTTTTGGAAATACATATTAGATGCTAAATGGAACGAGGCAGTTTTAATTAATGTTACCAAGGGGATGAAAGGTGTTCAAATATAAATATCTTACTGGTTCAACAACTTTTTCATGACCATGTGTACTGAAATAATGGTTATTCGTTCTTTCCTTTATTTCATCAAACATATTTTCATAAATATTTCTATCATTCTAGCTCATGATAGTTTATCCTCTAAGTACTATGCTTAAAGTATTTAATTAGAAATGACCATTTTGAGATCCTGGGAATCCATATATATATTTTTCCCAACGATTTTTCTCCAGGAAATATTTGGATTTTAGAAGCGCAATTACACACAACATTTTAGTTTGATCAGTAAGAATGCTATCTTAAAAACAATTAATTAGAGTAGGATAATTAATATATGATAAATATTTTCACCAAAGATTTACTCACGATGACTGGTTTTTTGACGAGGGTCAATTCATTATGTTTTTAATGTTCTACGTAAAAACTTAACAAAAATTTAAGACGCTAAATTTAAAAAGTGAGAAATTATGTATACAATTTATGCATCTTACATTTTACATCCCACATTAGCATTAATAAAATAAAAGCATGGATTTCCATTAGAAAAAAACTTTCATTTTACTTAATTAAAAATTTAGAATAGTTATGTCTTCTAATAACTACCAAATTCAAAAATCTAATTAATACCTGCCTTACGAACAATTACGCTCAATTTTTTCTTTCCGACTACTGGAAATTTCCTTACGTCAAAGTCAATGGTGATTGTAGTCTCAATATCCATTGGCTGAATGATTGCTGCACTGTGCGTGAGGGTTTAGATGGAATTACGAAGAAAGTCAAGGCAAAGAGAAATTATTACTATAACACAAATCATCACCCGCTTCATTCATGGTGATAACTGTGGAGTATTTGAAGAACGATGTTGTTCACAATATGTTGATACCTAGATATTGCTTTTTAATAGTTTTAATTAAGGTAATAAAATATTTTCATATCCAATGATGTTGCAAGCTTAATTTTAGAAAAAGAAATGTTATGTACATTTTTATATATTTTTTCGTTATTCAAAGGCCTGCATAGTAGCCTCTGGCATCAGATTTTGTGGCTCAACCCATCTAGTTTCAGTTACCCCAGCAATGGTGGTTCAATTGTACGAAGTTTGAAGATATACAATAGCATTTATGTTAACAACGATATTGTGCGCGCATTACGGAGATTCACGAATGTGCCTCGGTTATTTATTACGTCCGACCATTTTGTGCACAATTGGTGAAATGAGTAGGCTGATTAGTCTTAATGAAATAATTCCATATTATTTACTCTGATTCTTCTGTTTCTTCTGTTTCTATCTGCACTGGATAATAAATCGGTAAATAAATGCGAACCACCGAACCGCTTCATTTACATTGTAAATTTTATGGCCAACACTCGAGCTGGATTAGTAGGTTGGCATAATTTAAATCCCTTTAAGCGAACAAAAATAGAGAAATAATTAGTAATGATATTTTCAAATGGCATTTAGTAACATAATAAAGCACTGAAATAACCATTTAATAAGAAATATTCCACGCTAAAATACCTTATCTCAAAAACGTCCCATTTTAACGATATTTTTACTTTGAGGCTAACAAAAGCTTAGACTTCAGCTTTAGGAAGTGGAGAAAAAAGAAAAAGGGAAAGGCGCCAGAAGAAGTTGACGAATGGAATTGGAAGTCAGGGTAACTCGAATGATGATTTGATGAAGAAATGATTTGGATCCCTACTTGAATTCCTTAAAGTTCAACACAGCACTTTGGATAGGGTGTCACATGGTTAAACTCCGTGATAAAATGACGCTTTTCGTACAAAGAAGTTGTTTCAATCCAATTTCTGCGCTATTTCTCTATAATACCTTTCTTTTTAAAAAAAAAAATCGTCCTCTACCGAATTATCCACATTTTTTTAAACGACCTCCTGGTTTTGATCAAGATCCTGAAGTACTAATGCCAATCCCAGAAAATTGATCACTTTTCGTCCTACAATTTAATATACGCAGAACAGTTCATATCTATTTATTGATGAAGTTGAAGCTAAGTTATTTTTGCATTGAAATAAGTACAAAAGTTAACGATCAAATGTACTTATTTGGATAAGTTAGTAGCATTAGTAATTTATAAAAGTAAAATTTACAGCTAAGTTAAGGTAAGTACGAAACATTGACTATTATAACCCACATTTTCTGATTAAGCGTCCAAAAACTCCACATTCATGTGCGCTCCTGCTGACAACTTAGTGGGATTTCCAATTTAAATAAATTAACTTTGAGCTGGTCTTCCTCTTTGCTCAGATCAATCCCATATTTTCATAGTTTTATATTATCTCGCCTAGGATTAGTATGGTATTCTATGGAAAATTATGCATTTTAATGAAGTCGAAGTTCACCATATTTTATTCCTTTGTGTGGCGGCTCCATATTTAAACAAAACATCCTCTTAGTTGTACAACATATCGCAAATTAGTAAACGGGCCAGTCAAAATTATCACCGAAAATGTCACTACCACCTCAATTCTGAACTCGAAGTCTTCAAATGAAAAATTAGCGCACTTAATGACAATACTCATCCGATCCTCTTTTTGTACGCGGTTATAAAAAGATGTTTAAGCTTCTTATAACACTTTCATTCTGTTGGGCGAATTTAAAGTATCATTGCGATTCATAGAATGAAGTACGAAATGAAAAGAGAAAAATAATGGCATTTACATGAAGTAGTACGACTGAATGAAACATTAAAGGAGTAGAACAAAAATTAAATTAGGTGGATTCACATAATCAAAACTTTGAAAAACATAGAAAGAAAATCGTCAGGATAACAGGGGCCTCCTTATTCCTAGCACTTTATCAGAATAATAAATGCATTATCATAGCAAATATATGTTTCAGTACAAGGAAGTGATGGCCGAGATTTTTAGAAGATTCATAAACAAAAGACTATGTACACGATTACTTAAAATGGAGAATTTTATTACATGAATCGAGATCTTACTCTGTTTAATTCAAATAACTGTCACACTGATCAACACTATTAAATTCATAAGTAAAGAAATACTCCAAAAATACAGAATGCAAGTAATTGTTCAAATTTCAATGAAGAGCATCCCTGCAGCTCATGATGGTTTTCAAGTGCGACGGAAGAATCAAAATTTTAAGAATAGGACTACGGCAAAAAAAACACAATGCATTAATGAAAAAATGAAACGGATAAGAAAACCCTCATCACTCAAATTCACCTATCTTTCACTTGCCAATTCGGATAATGAAAAGAAAGGAAATGGTGAGTTTTCATTTGCTCTAGAGGCAGAGTATTTCACCATCAACACTATTTCAACCAGAATATATTAGAAGTAAAAAGCGATTCCTCCAATACGCACAAAATATTATATTAATAATATATGTTATCTTCATTGTGAGTAAAATTTTGTCATTTGGAATTTCTATTTATGAATATTTTGTGAAACTAGGCTGTTTCTTAAATTGAAATTAGCATACTTAAATATTCGCATAAAATATGAATAAATTCATATTTATTTCATACAGTAATTTGTACAAGAAAAAAATTATTTTGAAATATAACAGCTCGAACTATTTTGACCACATTTATAAGTCATTTCAAAATGTGAGTGACCTCATATTTATCCCTTTAATTCCAACATTTGAATGTTTTGTGTGCTAATGTATGTGAATCGCTGCCACTTGCACATATTTTCATGATTTGAATCATTCACCTGTGAATCATATTTTTTTAGGGAGACAAGAATAATCATAGAATTTATGTAAAACGTCTCGTCTAACGATAGTTATCTCAAACGGCCTGATTTATGTTGACCTTTTAGGGTTCAACCGGGAAATGTGAAAACGATTCTAATGTCCCTTTTATTATCGTTGGCAACATGCACCATATAAGCTGAAAGTAGAGGTAAAATTTCGTCAATAGGGTAATATTTCAAACAAATGCCCACACTCGGATGCGAGATAGGAATGGAGGCTGGACAAAGTATGCAAACTCCATGTTCCTGTGAGTGCTTAAAATGGTTTCCGATGATTGAGTCGTCTCTTTTATCACTATTTTCTTATTCATGGCTTGAACCATACCGAAGAAGTGGGAAAATTTTCAAATAAAAAGTACGAATGCAGAAGAAGATGCTATGGAAATTTTTTGAAAGACAAGATCCGCCAAAGTAAAGAACACACAATCATATCTAGACTTTTCACCGCACTTAGTTCAAGTCTATATACCGTTGAATTTTTCTTAGTATGTTTAAAATATTTAAACCTATACTTTTTAAAGAATAAAATATTAGGAAACTGCTTGCATTAATATAAAGTACACCTACCAATTATCTGAATCTTAAATACATGCTTAAAAATTAAAACATATCATTTCTGTCATTTCAGTTAAAGATCTTTTTATCGGACGGATTGCGACATCTGGTACCATAGTCAGCATCCTCTAGCAAAGATTTGCCTTTAATTGGGTTAAGATTTACCTTTAACAATTTTTTTGTATGCTTTAAATTAGCAGGAGGGTTTCGTAATGGAGAATTCACGTGCTTGCTGAAATAAATCTTTTTTTGCGAAAGTTTGGGACAGAGAGTAATATATATTCGTCTCTTTAGAATCGTCTAAGTGTTCCTGCGCTCCTTAAATTATTGATATGAGTTGAACGTTTCCGTTATAAATTCAGAGTAGAAAGAATTCCTTCAAGTTTATAACAAGAGAATGGGAAAACAATGATGGGGGAAATAGCAGAGAAAGAGGTTTAACCGCCACTCAAATCTTTTGTTTAACTAGATGAAAAAAATTAAAATCGAACTCTTACATTGGAGGATAAATTATCGGAACGGAGCACCTCTACATTGTGAATTGGTGAATTAATTACCCGAAATTCTTTTATCATTTCGTAGATATACAAGGCAAAGGTTTGTTGAACGCGCGGGAGAAAGATAAGTGGATCCCGTCCTGCCGCGCCTTTGTCTCGGAAACGTTCCTCAAGAAGGTTTATTAATCATCGAAGATTAATAATCCAAATCTTTCAGAATGTGGGGCAAAAAATCGAGCCACCTGAGGGATAGGGGAGGACTCCCTATTTTTCTCATACTTCCAGACACCGTGAGGGGGTTGGGGGAAGAAACTTAAGCGAGGGTGGGGAGGTGGGCTGAGGAAGCGGTCCCTTGACAACTGCAGCGCCACTGTGCGTCGGGAGGGGTGGGTGGATACGTGTGTAGGTATATGCGTCCCACCGCCCTCCCACGGCCTCTCTTCCCCACATCCCCCCTACCACACTCTCGGTCACCCTTCTCGCTCCGTCCGATGATAAGAGCGAGTAAAACGCTTTTGATGAATGGGCGAGGTCTGCACAGCAGTTGAGCAGTGCGGGGCGGGCCTCAAAGTGGGTAGGGGAGGTTGGAGGAGATGTTGGAGGGGGGTGGGGTTTGGGGGAGATAGCGCAGAGTGAAATACTACCCGGGCCGGGAACTAAGAAAACGGAGGCTGGGCTGAAAAGACAAAACACAACAACGGTTTCTGTCCTTTTCATTCAGAGAAGAGGGTGGGAGAAAAAGGGCAGGACAAAGAGGGAGGGAGGAAAGTGGGTGGAGGAAATATGGGGAGGTAGGGGAGGGCCCGCGGGAAAAGGACAGAATTGGAGAAAGGAAGGACGGAAGTCGGTGGGACTTCGAACAAGGGTGGATGCAGGAAAGACTGTGGAAAGTACGCGGATGTTTCGGATGGTATCAGGAGAAGAAGAGATCGCGGAAAGAAGAGGGATCGTGATAAGGTACGAAGAAAGGAGGGAGGATGGAAAAAAAACTCGAGGAATCGGATACCGGTTTACGAGGTCCCCAGCTAGACGTTTGGTCAACTTACAGTGTGTAAAGAGAGCAAACAAATTTACTCTTTCTCAATGCGAGAAATACCGAGGCTTTTCTCTCTCTCTCTCATGGAGAATTTTTATACTGAATAAAGCAAAATAAAATTTCTTGAAGAATTCAATTACCCGTTTTTTTAATAAAAAAATTTTATGCACGTTTTGCGCAGTCGTATATTAGCTGCAAACTACAAAATACTATGATAAAGCTCGATAGAGACGTAACTTCAACTAGGCGATTACTAGCCAACAGCAAGTGTTCAAATACACCAAGAATCTCGTTGCAAGTAGGTACGAGATGCATCTCCCAAGATTAGACATAGTTCAAGGTTCTAAAGTCGCAAAGTAATCACATAATTTTAATTCGGTAACTCTATTTTCAAGGTAATCGAATACAACTTCAGCCTATGAAGATAAATCAGAATAAAATTATTGTAAATTATAATAATTGAGTTAACGTTGACGAGTATTTTTTTCTATCAAAGTACATTAAATAAAATATTCAAAAATGCTATGAATATTTATTAGTCCACCATAAAATAAATTATTCACGAATGTAAACTGCTAGTCCTTCATTGATTACCTATATATTTTAAATTTAATTATAAAATGGAAATTGATGACACTTAGCTTAGATTTGACGACGGGAAACAGGTGCGCTCTAATAGCTAGTTGCAAAATATATCTAAAAAATAAGCAATTAAAAATAGAATTTTGTAGAAGTTCAAAGGTAGTTGAGTGCTCTGAACAGAGAATGAAATTGCGGGATGTGTACTATTGGCAAATATAATTTAGGAATAATATGGTAAGTTTGAAGGAGTAATGGAGAAATTGGCAATTACTGATAGATCTAACCAAACAATGGTAAATACGAAAGACGGAAGTTTTCAATGTTGCCAATAAGTCAAAGTAGACTTCAAAGCTTTATCATTTACAAGGAAGATTGGGAAATTTTAACTTTTTACTCAATTACGCTATTACTTTCACATAAATATAGCACTTAGTCCAAAGATGAACGTGAAAACATGAACCATGATTAAACAAAACGTAGTGGAATAGTTAAGAGTTCCTTTTTTGCTAGAATTTTAGTCCATCATTTGACCTCAATTCATCAATGTGACATGAAAAACCGATTTAACTTTAGTCGTGAAGATCCGTGACATTTTAACACCTCATAATACATTCATGGCATCCTCATCAATATTGCAATATACTATAGTGAAAAGAAAAATAATATTTGACAGCACGATTTTTCAATGTTAACTAATATTACAGGGTTCGTCCGGAAAATAAGTTTATGATGCTCATTGTCTTTTTTGACAAAAGGGGAGTCGTCCACTACGAATTTGTACCTGAACGACAAACTGTAAATGCTGCATTTTACGTCCAAGTGCCTCGACAGGCTTCGAAAACGAGTCGCCCGCGTCCGGCCAGCGATCAAAAATATTTGGCGGCTGCATCACGACAATGCGCCGTCTCACACCGCGCTTGACGTGTCGGACTTCTTGGGCAAGCACGGCGTGGCAACGCTGCCGCATCCGCCCTACAGCCCGGACTTGGCACCACCGGACTTCTTTCTGTTCCCGAAGATAAAGAGGAGTTTGAAAGGAACGCGGTACGGGACTTTGGACGCCGTCAAAGAGGCCGTGACGACGTGTCTTCGAGAGGTTCCCGATGATGCCTTCGCGGGAGCGTTCCAGGAATGGGAACGCCGCTGGAACAAGTGTATCGACTCACAAGGGTCCTATTTTGAGGAATATTAGCTTAAGATGTGTAAAAGTGTAAAAAATTTTTTTTCCTGAGCTCAGTACACTTATTTTCCGGACGAACCCTGTATATATGACATAAATCGCATCACCCACGTAGGTAAAGAAATATCACTCTCATTGAAATGAATACCATATGTTGATCTCCTGGACTAAAGCAGATCCTTCTTTGATCCTAGGATAAAAAACACAACCAGGATACGATAAACTCATTATAAAAAACTCATTATATTATGTTTGAAAGTGAATTATATTCCGTTTACTAATATTGTTATTTATTCATTAGTGAATCATTTGGAAGCAATCAAAACTGAAATATTATAAACTGACAGTAAAATATCATGCACATCCGGTCACTGGCAGTACAGTCACTTGAGAGTAGGTGAGTGCCATTTACCGAGTTAGATAACAAAACATTTTTATGAATATTATTAGTAGATACAATAAAATATTGCATAAAATAATTTAAGAAGAAATTAATCGTTATGCCATTATACCTTTGTGGTATATTTATAAAAATGAAGCACGGAATAACGACCATATTCTCATTTATTCCTGCTAATTGAGAGAATTTGTATGAAATTACATTATTGAGCGCTAAGCAAAATAAAAATTATTGTGTAGTGTCTTGTAAATTTCGCAACAAAAGTAGAAATACCATGTGAGAGTTTTTCAGGAACACTTAATGTTTACTAATATATATTATTGGGGGGCCGTTGGTAGGGGGGTAAGGCATTGAATTGATAACCGAAAAGTCCATGGTTCGATTTTCTTTGCCGGCCTCGGTGGAGGCGGAATGACGTCATCGTCTGCCAATCTAAGGGTCGCGGGTTCGATTCCCGCATCGGTGGGTTTTCCTCCAACTAGGCCTTGGGTGTTTGTAATCACCTCCATTGTTTTCACTGTTAATAGTCTAATGTAAAGGCCAAAGAGTCTTGTTTTCGGACCAAGGATAATTAAATAAACTCAATAAATACATATATAATTTATGACAAGTGACGTGGAGTAGTCCTGTATTGTGGAAGCAATAATGGGTAATCATTTTCCGTTCTTTTTATTACGCCATTACCGACTTCGGCAGCTGATGGTATCACAAGATTGGTGCGTTCTTAGATATTTGCCATAGGTGACTCACTTGCGGGTGGGGGAGAGAGAAAAGGATAAAGAGGTGGAAGCGTGGAGGAAAGTAAATGGAAAGGGTTAGGAGTGATCATATTCCCACAAATCCAGAAGATATTAATAGGGCAGGTGGGAAAAAAGGTTCTAAATGAGGAGAGTGGGAAGGTACTCCAGATGAATGATTTAAAATATATTTAGTGCCGACAGAGAAATGATCAGCAATGGGAAATAAAATTCATGAACAGGGTCATTTTGCAAGAACTCATTCCTAGCTTCCACAATTTCAAATATACTATATCCGAGATCTACAATTTTACTCCTAAACATTCCAAAGGTAAGATAACATGTGAGAAATAACTCTCATGTTCACTCTTCAAAAAATATTTGAAGGCAAAACCTTTTTCTAAAGATGAAATGCTCATTTACCTTAGCCCTACCTGTCTAATCAATATACTGTATTTCACAGGACAATGGTTTAATTTATAGCAGACATCTCACTACCATTCTTATTATTCTTGGAGTTAAAGAGTACGTTTCTAATAGAATATATTTTACACGTTGATAATGTGTACAATATAGTAATATTGTAAAAATTTCTACTCTCTTTGAATACTGATGATTTTGATAATGGTGTGAGAATATATGTACACACTGGTAAAGTATTTGACTAGTGTGGAAAATAAAAAAGTAAACTTCATATGTATCACCACTGATTATTATTGAACTATAAAAAGAAATATAAACCTTATCTTTAGGAATTACCTTTAGCATACTGAATTTGAGTGTTCTCATGAATGGGTGATAATGCCGGATGGTATCAGCGGGGGAAGATAAGAATTAACAACCGGTGTTTTAGATTTCGGCAAATTAACTGAAAGATCAAATGTTATTGATAGACATTGCTTTCAGCTGTACACATTATAATGTTTAATGCACTATAAAATTTAAACTTAAAAAAGGCACTTTAATAAGGCGATGTAGCAGCGCATGCAAAGCGGAGTTATCGTATTGCCACTGCTGTGATGGTAAGAATACAGGTACAATGAATACCTGTACAATGGAGTTACTGAGTCAGTATAAGTTGGTTTTCTAAAAATAAAAAAAATCATAGTTACTATAAACTGAATATGTCATAGAATTGGCAAAAATCACCGTTGCAGCAAAACCATTAAGAATATTTTTATAGGAGTTTTTTGGACTCAAAAATGGAGCGTTCCTAATGATACATAAAATACCAGCTGAAATAGGGGTAAAGTTGATTCCACGGCAAAGCCGCGTGCTGTTGATGAAATGTTCGAATAAAATTTGTTGTCTCAGGTGAAACTTTATGGAATTCGCATAAAATGGTGAACTGAAATGAAACAGTTTATTTTGTAATTCCACACACTTTATTTTAAAAACAAGACCCAGTTGAACGTCATCATTAGGTGATGATGATGACATTTAACGTCGAAATCTGGAAATATATATATCTTCATTCGCCTCATAACTCTCTTACAATCATATTATTAGCCAAATCGATAGATACACCAAATGTTTCCTTAGCTGGAGCGCAGAGAAGCAAATTGGGAACAACAAATGTGATTAATTTAGCATCAGAGTGTATTATTATTAAAACTTTATTTGTCAGTTTCAACAAGATTTTTACTACACATGACTCGTATTTCGATTTGAAGACAGAGTAGTTCCTCTATAATCAGTTCATTGCCATACATAATATATGGACTTCAGCAAAAGCACGGTAAAAGGTACGCCTGATCAAAGTGGCGATGCGTTTTAATTGAATGCATGTTGCTTATATACCGTGGGTATTACATCAGTGTAATTTAGAAGAGATTTTTATTTAATAACAATCATAAGAACGAGGTGTAACTTATACAGAAGTGTCTGAGTATGTATGAATTGGAAGTAAATTATTACTATTATAAAATATTTATGACCATTTGAAAGACGCCTACCATATACATGATAACGGCAAGGCTATAGATAAGGAGCGCCGTAAGAGAGAGCTTAGAACGAAGGGGGGTTGTCTTGTGTTCAAGCGAATGGCAATGGAACGAGAAGGCAGTGAAAAGAACAGGAAAAGGCTGACCAGAATGAGGAGCGAATTCAGGGGTGAGAGAAGATTACAGGGTGGAACCGCCTAAGATGAAGACGACCACAGCATAAAAGAGTAAGGGCCGGGACTGTGAACCATGGACGTTCTGAGAATCTTTTATTTCATCTATATTTCTACACAGAGATCACCAACTCACTGACCAATATCTCCGGACCACCACCACCTCGCCACGATTTCGTATTTTCCTTCCTTCGATGGACCATATTGTCACTATCTCGCCTTTTTTTATATCTTCCTTTCTTTTGGAATGCGATTATGTGATCTTGTCTTTAGCGAACTGGCCTCGTGACTCTTGGTCTCAGGGTCACACCCAATCTCTTGGTTAGAAGCTACAATGAATGCGAATTATTTTCCTCATCTCTTGTCGATTAAGGATGTTGTATTTCCGAATAAAAGCAAAAAGGACAAATAAAATTTACTAAACAATATCTGATTTGAAACTTATATTGGTGTGTGTATGTAAGTATATATATATATGGATAACGTATATATAATATTTGGATGACACAATAGAACACAAAATGAATTCGATAACACGGAAAATGACCAGTCTAAAAAATCAGTCCGACCTGAAGAAGGCCTTAGAGAAGGCCGGAAGCTCAAACAATCTACAGGTACAATGCGAATGTCCTTTAACGAATTATCTATTTTTTTTGTTCTATTATATCGTCCAAATATTATATTGCTCTCATCAGTACTTCTACGTAATCTATATATATATATATATATATATATACACGTATATATATATATATATATATATATATATATATATATATATATATATATATATATATAGTTTTATTTATGAGGTAATGTACCTGTAAAGGTAGGTTTGTGGATGGATACAACTATCAAATAAATATCTTGTGTTTCCTAACAAAACACAATCGATCAACCTACTCTACATCAGGTTTTTGCCTGTTTTGTAGATTTCGAAAAAGCGTTTGATAGAGTGAATTGGGAAAAATTAATGCGTGTATTGCAGAAAATAGGAATGGATTGGAGGGACAGGAGACTGATCCGCAACCTGTATATGTCTCAGACTGCTCAGGTGCGAGTGGGGAACGGAGAGTCCGGATGGGCAGTGTTAGGAAGAGGTGTAAGGCAGGGTTGCCCATTGTCACCGGTACTGTTCAACGTATATGTAGAGGAAATGATTAAAGAGGCATGGGAAGAACTGGAGGTAGGAATGAAAGTAGGAGGGGAATTCGTAAAATCGGTTAGGATTGCTGATGACCAAGCATTAGTTGCTCAGTCAGCCAAGGGATTGCAAGCATTGTTGAGTGAATTGGAGGTTCAGTGCGATAAATATGGGATGAGAATCAATATTAGTAAAACAAAGGTTATGCGATTTTCCAGAAAGAAAAAGGCTAAGCTAAATATTAAAATAGGCGGGGAAAAATAGAGCAGGTAGAACAGTTTACATATCTCGGAAGTGTTTTGGACCAACACGGTCAAAGTGGTAGGGACGTAAGGAGAAGAATTGCGCTAGGCAAGGAGGATTTCTCAAGGAGGAGGGAGTTGATGACGGGGACGTTGAGTAGGGATGTTAAGACAAGACTCGTAAAAACTCTGATATGGAGCGTAGCTATGTACGGCGCGGAAACGTGGTCGCTGAAGCAGGAGGATAGACGTAGATTGGAGGCTTTTGAAATGTGGGTGTGGAGAAGAATGGATAAGGTGAAATGGACCGAAAGGAAAACAAATGAGGAAGTACTAGAAATGGTGGGGGAGGAGAGGGGTTTGTTGAGAGAAATCCTATGGAGGCAGGAAAAATGGATGAAAGGCGTATTGAGCGGTAGTGGAATGTTGAAGAGGGTAATGGAGGGGAGAATGTTGGGCAAGCGAGGATAAGTGTAGGAACAGGATAGGGATGTTGGACGGGATGAAGGGAGGAAAGAAGTACACCGAGATGAAGAGGGACCTGATATAGATTAGTTTGCTAGGTGGGGAGTCACAAAATGTTTATTTGATAGTTGTGTCCATCCAAAAACCTACCTTAACCGGTAGATTACCTAATAAAATATATATAGATATATATATATATATATATCTTCCTTGAGAAAGGTGGCATGGACCACCGACAATTCGAAACCTTGTGAGTTTCGTTTCTTCTTTTTTTTGTTTTTGTCTTTGGTTTCTAGTGATAATTTCATCTACATAATATTATATATATATATATATGTATGTATATATATACGTATATATATGTGTGTGTATATATAGTATATATATATATATATATATATATATATATATATATATATATGTATGTATATATATACGTATATATATGTGTGTGTATATATAGTATATATATATATATATATATATATATATATATGTATATATATTAGGTTGAGGAAAAAGAAACACATTATTTTTTTGTGAAATTCAAACCTTTATTTAAGATGTTTTGGATTGTCCGATTTTGCTCAAATATGCACCGATTTGTTGTATAATTTGTTGCCATTTAAAGGTAGCTTCACAATGCCTCTCTCATAGAAGTCTTGATCCTTATTGGCGAAAAACTCTAGTAATCTCTTCTCACAATCTTCTCTTGATCGCAATTTCTTATCACTCAGGAAGTTTTACAATGCGAGAAAAAGTTGTAATCGCTTGTTGCCAGGTTTGGACTATATGGTGGATGCATTCAAACCTCCCAACCAAGCTCCTGGAATTTCTGGCGAGTCACTACAGACATGTGTGGCCTTGCGTTGTCCTGATGAAACGCAACAACTCTTCTGTTGGCCAACGCTAGCCGTTTCTGGTCAATCGCTATCTTCAAACGGGTCAGTTGTTGGTAGTAGAGATCTGACACTAGTGTTTGGCCATACGGCAGCAACTCATAATAAATAATTGCTTTGAAGTCCCACCAAATACACATGAGAACCTTCCCGGCCGTTAGTCACGGTTTGGCCACCGTTTAAGCTGCTTCACCACGCTTTAACCACGATCGTTTTCGCATAATATTGTCGTATGTGACCCATTTCTCATCTCCAGTTACCGTCCGTTTAAGAAATGGGTCGAGTTCATTCCGTTTGGCCAAGGCTTCGCAGATGGAAATTCGATTCATCATGTTTCTTGGTGTTCATTGGTGTGGCACCCAAACGTAGAGCTTCTTTTCGAATCCAGCTTTGCGCAAATGGTTTAAAGCCGTTTTATGGTCAATCTATAGCTCTTGGCGATGCTACAACAACTAACATGCCGGGTAACTTCGATTATTTCTGTGATTTTATCGACATTTTCGATGACGGGCCTGCCTTTGCGAGCTGTATCTTTAACACCAAAAAAGTCTGAACGGAATCGGCGAAACCAAAATTGCACGCAATTATCGGCACCATAAACACCATTCACAATTTCAGTGGCCTGGCTTGCATTTTCGCTTTTATCACATAAAAACTGTAAAATCTACCGAATTTTCTCTTTAATGACTTCCATTGTAAACACCCTGTAACTCACAACTCAATGGAACAAACAAAAACCAGCAAAAGAATTTTTTTGGTGTTAAATACCACCTTGAGTACGAGTATTAACTTGAAATTGTTTGATCAATACTTTACGAGATATCGAACACTACAGCCATCTACCGAGAAAATAATGGATTCTTTTTTAGAAAAATTCATTATTTTCATTATATTAAACAAATATATATATATGTATATATATACGTGTATATTTAAAAAAATGTGTGTGTGTGTGTATTATATATATATATATATATATATATATATATATATATATATATATATATATATATATATAAAGTATACGGTATTAATCCGAATAAATGAGTGATTTGCATTCAGTAAAACATTTATTATGCATTAAATTCCTCCTAAAGGTAACCTTATTCATAACCAACCTATTGTGGGTCATGATTTTACATGTTGTTATATTTTGATTACTGTATTCGATAATTTTCCGAACCTTTGAATCGGTCTTCAAAAAAACAGCAGGATCTCGGTTATCTATTTCCAGAAAAATTGTATGTAAAAACACCAAGGTTAGCAGTTCCGTATTTTTCACACGCTCATGGTGTCCTTATGTCATGATGGAGAGCCATTTAAGACATTCACGATGAAGCACGGGACTAAAGATCGATCGAGCATATAATTAAATGGCTATATGAAGGTAGTGCGTCGCGATAGTCCAGGGGGTAGAGCGTTGGACTACTGACTGGAGGGCCCGGGTTTGATTCCCGGCCAAGCCATTTTGGATCTGCAGGTCCACCCAAACTACGTGATTTTTTTGGGTACCAGGTATTTCTGGGACACCATAACCGGCACAGGAAAAGGAACTGACCCCCCTACCCTGTGAACCCCCCTACCATGTTTGAATTTTACACGCCGTCGGGCTTAGTACTGAGTGAACTCTACCATCACCTACCAAACATACCTTCCGGTTGATTACTGTATTTATGGCTTTGTTTACATGAAGCTAGTCAGCATACAGAATTATAAGAACACTGGTTATTTAGCGTTAAAATTGAAATTTTATTAATTAAATTAATAAGGACACGTACCCTTCTCTAGCTGTGCATGTTTTCGAATACTCTACGAAACTGCTATCTAGATTATTAAGAAATAAAAATAGTATATTTTATGGCATACAAGCAGTCTTTCTAAACTCAATTAAAATTATAATTTTGAATACAAACTTTACAAAAATTGAATTATGATCGATGGTTCATTTATGAGTAAATTCGTTTGAGGTAAAGGAGCTTCTTCTACACCCTCGTATATCCATTAGAAGCATTTTTTCTCACCCACACACTCTTTTTGCAATAAATAGGGCATATGAAACTAAATCCCGGAAAAGAAATACAAACTCAAGCGGCTGGAAGGTGGAGTTTGTACCTCCTGTTACACGTAAATTGTATCTTGGGTAGATCAAATGAAATTGATCCACTTTGCCATTTCTTGGTTGAATGAGGAGCCGTAATGCCGAAAATTTTAGGTATTAAGATTGGTGGCAAGTATCGTATATTGGAAGTAATATCGCGGTAAAACAAATTTTGTCAAAACCAAGTTACGTGGTTTTGGATTCCTGTCGGAGGTTACAAGCCGACGTATAAATGTGATTTTGTATGCTATCATCACATGTAATCTGAACCCCTATTGATTTTAATATGCAGAGCAGTAATTATTATTAAAAAAACTCATTGGTTATTAGAAATCAGTATGCTTACACAAATTTATCTTCAACCATAAATAAATTTTAGAATTTTATGCTTGTAGATTTTTACTTATTTCCAACGAGTTAAGAATTCCCAATGTTCCAAATTAATTGTAGTCTTACCTTATTAATTTAAAACGAACATTTCCATTACTACATACATTTAATTCCTGATCTGATTTAAACATATTCGCGATATCTCTAAGCCCACTCAGCTATAAACGTTATCATCATGTGAGAAACATTTTATTCGCGCATTAAAGTATCTTCTTTCGTACAGAACAAAATAAAAATACTTCGTGGATTTCACATTGGTTTTCACGGCCCTTCGTTGTGGAAGCTTCCTAAGTAGGACGCGCTGGGCGAAGCTTGTCGGCTCTTCATTTCTCCCTAGGCGAAGCGCGGATTTTAGGGTGTTTGTTTTTTTTATAACTTCTTCTATTTAACACGAGGCAATTAGGATTGAGTCAAATCCTTCTCATGCTTGCTAATCCCTAAAGACCTCCCTAACATCTATAAAAAATACAATTTGGTGTCCTCTTAAAAATCTATTATGAAAGGTTTTAAGTTTACAATTTACCACGATGTCGTTTCCCGTTGCCGAGATGACACCACGGACGATTGGAATTAGCAGACATGAACTCGTGAGGAACACACTGGGTTAGCGGATCATTTGAGCAATTCTGAGATGAATTCCGCAGCACACGCGTCAATCTCAAGGAACCGGAGAGGTTATGTGAGTCATTATCTATCGATGTGGTTGATAATGACAGAATATGTGGAAAAAACAGATCGCGGTGTGGAGAGAGAGGGTGGTGTGAAACTCGACAAAGAGCTCGGAAGGGTCGAAGAGAAAGAAAGGGGAAGCGAAAGTGGGTTTGGGGAAGGGTGAGCGGTCGGGTGGTAATGGCGTCGTAAACACTTAAAGCGGTTGAGAGGGGGTGGTGAGAAAGAGAGATGACGAGGCAATAGAGACAGAGACAGCGAAGGGGAGACAAGTGGGCGAATGAAGGCTATAAGATAAACGGCGGAAGGATCGTTTACGGGGAATATACATAATAAAAAGACAAAGTGCCAGTTGGCGAAGACTTTAGACCGTGACAAGGGAGGCTTTTGTGTCTTTTTTCTCCCTCTCTCGATACGCAACCCCGTACGCCCTCTTCTATCTTCCAACGGATTTGTACACTTCAGAGTAACACTTAAACGGTCCAAACGATGCGGCCACCTCCCTTAAGCTCTGAATTCTTGTTTACGTTGCCAAGTTCCAAGTTACGTTTTACAAAGGACCGTCAACAGGATCCTCTTGCCGAAAAAACAAGGGAAAGGTTTCCCCGGGACGTTAGGGGAATCACCAAATGCGAGGAGGGACCGTTGCAAGATTTAGAGATACCTTTGGGAATCTTTCGATAATACATAATATAAGATCAAGTCCCTCTTTTGTATGGGTTGAAGGGTCACAGTATTAGCTCAATCGATTTATCTATGTTTCGACTCCATTACCCACATTATTTTTATGAGCAATGGAGCTTAGGCATACGAGTACTCTAGCATGAATCCTGTCAGCTTTCACTTTTATCGACGTTAAATCCATTTTGTAAGTTACCTATGACAGCGAGTTTCAGAAACTTTGGGGTAAAGTGGTAGAAGTCACTTCTTCATTGTTATGATATGGAATTTTCATAAATGATATTTGCATAATACCATCAGTAATACGCATAACACATTTGAAATGAATTAAAATATTATGTAGTTAACCTGGATATTTAAAGTTAGTAATTATTTATTTCTTCGTGTTAAAAAATCTAACCTGTCAATTGATATTGGAAAAAGAAAGACTCTTTTTCATTGAGATTTTCTGATGAAATATATATGTTGATTAAATTACTTAAGAAAGAAGTTTGCAACTGTATTAAAAATTCTTAGAGAGCACTACGAGTTGAACTACCAAGTTAACTCTAAAATTAATCATCTGGTGTTCTTTAAATGCCCTCTACATTCATATATCATACAATTTCAAAATTTTCAAACATAAACGCATTTATAAATATTTAATTTTATAAAATGGGCCAGAAATGCGAAGATTAAAAACCTAAAGGTAGATTGTTCGTTGCATGTGAAGTTAATAAGCTCATGATGACTCTATTGTATCGGGTAACCATTTTAGAATTTGTTTAGCTGTATTTGAAAAGAATCTTCTTCCAGAACTGACCTGTTATCCATACGTAAGAGTATGTCATTAAAAATAGATATTAAAAAAATATAGAAAAAATGAAAAAATTTCTTATGATCAAATATGTAAAAACTTAAGCTTACTAAAGTTGTTTAAAAATATAAAATGAAGTGAAACCACTTATTTTTAATGTAAAAAACAAAATTATTTCTCTATACTGCTGTTAGTAACCGCACAGAATCGGAAGTATTAAGTAAACTTATAGAAATTCGGAAAGCCTGTCTATTCAATCACAACTAATTTGTCAGATAATACATTGCATGACTATTTTTTCCCTCCTGCTGAACCCTATGACAATATGCTCCTCCCCAATTTATGCTTGCCTTTGAGGAGCGACAATTTCTATTACGAAGAAACTTCTCCAGCAAAATTCAGTGAGTTTCCCTTCTTTCTATCCAAATAATGCTTTCTAGGATTTAACGACGCAGCCATTTGCTTTTAAGAGAAAATCTAAATTATAGTGATTCCAATTTTACTCGAAATCTGGAATCTCTCTATTTAAGACGTCAAACCGATATTGTCCTCAATTTAAACGATCAATAAAACTACAAACTCGACTTCAACAAAACATTCGTGCAAACTCATTGCTCTTTACTAGGTGGAATGGTTTTCCATTAATTCACTGATTTTCGTCTCCATAAAAATCTAGTTAATCAGGATTTAGCAATGTTTACAGTGCCTCAGTAGCCTTATTAAAAGTCAAGGATGATTGGAAATGAGAAAATAGTAAATGTGTAATTTCACGGAAAAGTTTTCTGTGGAATCTCAAAGTTACTATTTTTTCATTTCCAAAATCAATCGATTTCATATAGTTACGCCGGAAACCATCAGTTTTGTGAAGGATGATTCTCGCCTTACAATTTGAAAGAAAAGAGTCACTGACATATATTACTCCTTGCGTTCAAAAAAGTATTTTCCCCTCTTAATTATGTTAAATAAGTCTTTTAAATATTAACACTTAGGAATCATTAATCGGTCTCTAAGGGCTATACCCATGGTTTGCAGTTTCATTTGGCGTACACCGGGTTGGATTCTAGAACCACTGTGGTGAACCTATGTGCCTGATTTTCCAAACAATATTATAAAGTATAACATTATGTCCTATGCCGATGAGTTACACACATTTTTGTATTGTTCAGTCAACAAAATCAATATTATTTTAAAATATAAATACGACTGATAAAGTCATCTCTTTATGGCTTGAAGAATTATATCCCCACCAAAAATTGAAAGTAAAGAAAGAAAGAAAGTTCACATAAGAATGGGTGGCAAGAAAAACTGAGGGAATAGAGGAAATTAATTGTCCTTAAATCAACAGATAAATTTTAAGGGAGAATTATTAAACAGCAGACAAACGAAATTAAAAACAGTGAGTGGATCTCGACCAGAAAGTATAAAGACAAAAATTTTATTAAAGATGTTGTCAAAAACAGTGAAAAAACACTAGATTGCGAAAGAAGGTCTCAATCTGAATTGTGGACCTGAAAAAGGCATTCGATACTGTTTCTCTAAGTAAACTATGAATGGCGATAAATGATACCAAAAATTGTGTTAATATTTAAAATCATGATACTGATATATAATATTAAAAATGGATTCTTTCATGTTAAAGAAGATCTTTTCCGAGGATCCAGAATTCCGGAGGTGGCGGTAACATCTAAAATTTTTAAAGTATACCTAAATGAAGCACAAACATTATAGAAACTTGCTTAATAAAATTCCCTAACATCTAAGACTACCGCGTCAATGAGCTCATATTTGCTGGCGAAGATATAGGAGAAGATCGTAAATATAGTATATTGATTGCATAATAGGCAAACATATAGAAGGATAAATACATTGATACTCATAAATCAACTTAAATCAAAATGGAATACATCTTAGTAGGAAGTCAAGGAAATATCAGAACTACATAGAATGGAATCATTATTTTGCACAAAAAGTGGCTAAAAATAGTTATATTTTATATTAAAATTAGTATGATAGGAAAAAAGAGAAATAAAATAATACATTCATACAATAATTGAGAAGGAAAGGTTTTAAAACTAGATTGATGCCTAGAGAGAAGCAATTTGCAAATAGGATACGGGACAGTAACATGAACTGTAAACCACCCACTTATATATTCCGCAGCATAAAATTTTCTATTTCCTCAATCGTATTCTTCGTCATCTATCATATTGTTGTCGGACTCGTATAGTAAGAAAACAAATGAGCAAAATATCAACTCCCTATTATTTTGGAATCCTACTCAAGATCCACTTTTGAAATATGAATTAGCATATTACCTCAAATATAGAAGAGCTTGAATAGCTAAAAATCGCCTCTAGAAGAAACTATCTTCAAGTTCCTCTCCTAACAAAAGATGAACTCATGCTCTAACATCGCCCAATTTTTTCTCGAAATCGGGGAGATATTTAAAATGTGGTTAAGCTTAAAATACGGGAGCACTCTTTATAAATACCAGAAAGACGTGACTGCATCATACATTGTACAAGGTTTGTACAGCTGCCGCTAAAGTGAAAAGTGTTTTCAATATTTACGTTAAATAGCGTGCAAGGACAGCGTGCCACCCATTTTCTCCTCTTGTGTGGTCTAACACCCATCGCATTTCATCATAAATTGAGTGAAACATGTAGTAACGGTGCTACAGATGCGAACAATGTTCGTTGGCGGGTGCGACAGCTCAAAGAAGGCCGACCGTTGGGCAACAACTTAACTCATAAAACATCGATGACGGACCAGTTGGTTTTTCAAGGGTACTCTACAGAAGCGTTCACGGCGGCCACTGAATTATAACGTCAACATTATTAAAAGTGTATAGCTATTGAGAACCTATTTTAAAATTTAAATTTTTATAAGATTCAGAAATTTAAACTTTTGAGTGTATATACAAGCTTAGCTTGCACTTGCACTCAAAAGCTGACATTGATAAAGCTTAAAAATAGTGTTGTTTAGGTTTGACAGTATCATAGCTACAAGCTTGTCGGAAATAAATTAGGAGACTGTCAAAACTAAATACAAGTTTTTTTTAGTTTTTCTAAACGAAATAACCTTTAATTTATCAAATATGATTTCTCTCAGGGTATTCCTAAGTACGTGATCCTACAAAAACCGTGATAACGTCATAATTATCAATGTTTCAATCTGAAGACCGGCTGACCGCAGCCATTCATTCTTTCAGATGCTTTTTCATATTCGTTTTCCATGATAAGGATTTCTTCTAGTATTTCTTTTCTGATTCTGAAAATCCATTGCGAAAATAGATTATACAAAGTTCTCTTTTGTTGAGTATCAAATTGTGTATTAAAAATAAAGCACCAAGATTTTAATGTTGATTACATCTTTTCTGTCCCGGTAATGTAAGGATACGAGTAGTATTGATTGAGTGAAAATTATCGTGTATTGAGTGTAATTTTCAGCTTTACTCGTTTAAACCACCTGCCCCTGCACCACCTGTCGGAAATTCTTTTATAGTTTCCAACATCTGGAAAAAAATTTAATCTACAAAACAATACACCTCCACTCGACCTGTTGGTCATTTCATTCCACATCAAAAGTACACTTTCCACTGCATTTTTATGCTATATAGTATGTCTTTGCTGCAGCTGTTTCGCAATAGTTGAAAACGGTAGTGGTCTCACCGATAACGAGGGTGTATATATATATATATATATATATATATATATATATATATATATATATATTTGTGCTCATTCAAACACGAAAACCCGCCATATGGCGAACACATATTCATTCACATGGAAATAGATATCAGGAAAGAAGGATTGGAACAAAAAAAGGACGAACATAGGGGAAGTGGGGAAGGCGGAATAGAGCAGATCACAAGTGTAAAAATATTTCCTTGACCGGGGCTTGAACACCGGATCTTTCCGCTTGTCAGATGTTCCTGAGAAAACGTAACCGGTCCAGAGAATGGAACTGGTCACCCGACTCTGATATGTTAATTTTACACGTCGTCGGGCTTAGTACTTGGTAAACTCTACCATAACCTACCAAATCGACTTCCGGGTTGATTACTGTTTTTATGATTATATACTCGTATACAAATACATGTACCGTATACGACGGCTTACATATTACGACGACTCGTACAGATATGATATTAATACATTAAGCAAACAGAATACTTATACATAGATATCTCCGTACCTAATATATATGCAACATCCAAAATTCCGAATTTAATGGCATTAGCTAAAAAACACTAGGTAACTAGAAAGAATTTTAATATGCATGTAACATTGCTACATTTTTACTTTTAGCTTCGATATTATAGATAAACGGCAAGAACAGCTAAAACACTCACATTACGAGTGAGTGTTTTTGCTGTAGATATTAATTTCAATTTATACTTGGTCTTTGGTTTTCACTACGTATTTTTAACTCAGTTACGAATACCGTATTATTATTAGGTAATCTGCCGGTTAAGGTAGGTTGTTGGATGGACACAACTATCAAATAAATATTTTTTGACTCCCCACCTAGCAAACTAATCTATATCAGGTCCCTCTTTACCTCTGTGTACTTCTTTCCTCCCTTCATCCCGTCCAACATCCCTATCCTGTTCCTGCCCTTACCTCGCTTGCCCGACATTCTCCCCTCTATAAGCTTCTTCATCATTCCACTACCGCTCAATACGCCTTTCATCCATTTTTCCTGCCTTCATAGGATATCTCTCAACAAACCCCTCTCCTCACCCACCATCTCTAGTACTTCCTCATTTGTTTCCCTACGGAATACCGTATATGACTGCATATCTCACCCTTGAGATGGATGTAAAATATAGATTTTTGTGTACCTAGAAACATTGAAAAACAATGAATCGTATCAAACTACGGTTAATAGCTTATTACCTGCCGTGTAATTATAAACCAACAATAAAAAATAAACTAAAGTTAATTTAATAAAAATAAACCCAAGTTCTTGAAAATATATAGCTTCATGGGAAATTTTAGAGGAAATATAAATATTCTAGGGACATACAATTTAGAATATTCATGCGAAATTAAAATTTTAACAAAACTGATGAGATAATAGGCAGAAAAACCTCGAACGATAAAAGAACAGGGAAATAAACTTTAAAATTTGTACTACCACCCTATTGCTTCTGGAATTAAAAATGGAAAATTTTTAATTTTTGTTTTACTTATTGAAATGAAAAAATAAGAGAGACATAAGAAATCCCATGTGATCAAAATCTGGCAATTATTGAAAATAATAATATATTTATTGATGGTTCATTAATTAATTCAGTAATATCGAAGACTTTTGCAACAGATAGCTACAGACAAACGAAAAAGACGGTTGGATAAAAAGGCGATCCAAATTCGTAATGTTATTGCCATTATATAGATACAGGAAGCACCCAAAAGTGGTAGGACTGATTTTCTCTGGCGCAAACGGAACGGTGGAGGGGGTCTGCCTGGCAGGGTAAGGTGGAGGGGGCTCTCAGCAAAGAACCGACACCAACGTCAGTCGCCTGCGGGCTGTCGTTGAATGAGGACACCGTTTTTAGTGAAGCAAAGTTTTTGTCCGCGTCGAAAAACCAAATGAATCTGAATTTAGAGCAACGTTATTCCGCGAAGTTTTGTGCGAAACTCGGGAAAACGGCAACTGAGACCCTCGATATGATCAAGCAGGCTTATGGAGACACTGCCTTAAGCCGCTCCACAGTATTTGAGTGGCACAAGAGGGTAGGGAGCTCGTTGAAGACCACCATCGCTCCGGACGGCCGTCGACGGCAAGAACCGACCCGAATGTGGACAGAGTGAGGACACTGCTGAACACAGACCGATGCTTAACCAGTGAAGAAATTGCAGATTAGTTTGGTCTGTCTGCATCTAACGCCCAACGCCTTATTTCACAGGATTTTGGTATGCGCAAGGTGTGCGCCAAGATGGTGCCGAAAATTCGCCAACCAAACCGTCAACGAGTGTCGACCAACAGGCAACGCGTGTGCGCGTTTCCGAAGAAGTGTTAGCCAATTTGCACCGAGATGAAAATTGTTTGGACAATGTGATAACTGGTGATGAAACATGGATTTTTTAATATGACTCAGAAACGAAAAGACAATCCGCAGAATGGCACACTTCCGCGTCCCCACGTCCAAAAAAGGCTCGCATGAGCAAATCAAAACGATGTTGATTGTGTTTTTCGACCGTCATGGAGTGGTTCACCAGGAGTTTGTCCCACCAGAGGAGACTGTGAATGCGAACTTTTACGTGCAGGTGCTCACCCGCCTCCGAGAACGCGTGAAATGAGTCTGACCGGCCATCGCAAACTGCTGGATGCTTCATCATGACAACGTGCCGTGCTATGGCGCGCTAGATGGCAGATAGCTCCTGGCCAAATACGGCGTTGCCACGTTGCCGCACCCGCCCTATTCTCCCGATCTCGCATCACCGGACTTCATCTTCTTCCCCTTGATGAAAAGACAGCTCAAGGAACGACGTTTTGACTCGATAAAGGCCGTTCAAGAGACTTCGACGAGGGTCATCAGCGGCATCCCCAAAGAAAGCCAGCGTGCGTACGAGGAATGGGAGCAACGTTATACTAAGTGTGTAGCAGCTCAAGGAGCATACTTTGAAGATTATTAAGTCGATGTAAGTATACCGTCAATAAAATTCTTGTAAAAAAATCAGTCCTGCCAGTTTTGGGTGTGACCTTGTGACATTAGACGATGAATTCTAAAAAAATGGAAGGAGAAAATAAAGATTTTTTATGAACATTATTTTGGTACAAGAGACACTTATCAAGAGATTAAAAACGATTTACTCTCATTTAATTAAATTGTTTAAAATCATACCATATTTAAAAATAACGAAAAAAATAGGTTCACCAATATGGCTGCCCCACGAAGAGATATGTAAACCAGAACAGCATTTCGGTTAATATTTACAGTTACTACAAATATTTTTAATGTTCCATTCATTATTTAAAATATTCAAACTATTCACCTTTTTGCGAATTTTTAAGTAACGAAATACCTACCCGCTCATATGTATTCTAAGACACCAAAAATGTATATTTTTATCTTCAATTTTTGTGCTCTCAATTTTTCTCACACTTAATGGTAGCTCAATGATTTTACAATAAAGCCTCATCAAGATCTATTTGCGAATAACCTTTGGTGTTAAAGGGGCAAGTATCAATTTATTGGATCCTAAAAAAACGCTCATATTAAAACCCAGGAGCATTAATCGAGAAGTCAGTTCAAACATACGTAAATGTAAGGGGTGATGACAGCCTCTAATAATTACTTCGCCGCCTGCCGCTTTAGAATCCGCATCGCTTCCCAAACACAGCCGTATTTTTTGCGCAATATTCCTCGCTATTTATGGCCCATCACGCGGAGGAGGCGAGACGGTTAATATTTGTAAACCAGCCTGATGTGCTACGACAAGTGTTACTCGATCGTCAAGCTGTGACACACAACGCCTTAAAACAATGGCCAATCCCCCATTTCACCCGGAATGGCCCCCAGGGAGAGACGTGGGACTGAATCAAATTCAATTGAAGGCTGCTTTCTGCTCGGATGCTAACGGATTCTCACTTCATCTCAATGGACGAGACAGAAACCCTTTGATCCCACGCTTAATTACTCCGACAGGTTCTCCGTTTCCAACCTCCCCCATTTCCCCCACTCCCACCAGACCTTCTTCCCAGGCTCACCCCTCCCATCTCGGGCGGCCTGCCCTCTCTCCCTCATCGCCCTCTCTTAACGAGGCCCCAAGGTTGTAACACCCTCCGCCTCAGACTACCCATCCCTTCCCCGCTTTTGCATGGACCACGACCACGTACTCGCTTTGTCCTTTGACGAAAGGAATGTCTCCGGGTTAAAGAGGCTCGAAGAGAGATAAACGCCTCGCCAGGTACAATTTAACGTTCACCCCGCCGCTGCCTTAACGTCAGGTTTCCCCAGGCGCCGGGAAAATTTAATCAAAGCCGATTCCGTCTCAGGCATCCTGGCCTCGTGCGTTCCACGGATGGGCGCAGGGAGTGTTTTTTTCCCCGCAACGTCTCGCGTTCGAAATTTTCTCCTATCCACCGCTATTTCTTTTGCCACAGCCAATAAGGCATTCCTTTTCTCCCTGAACACTCCTCCTACGCTTCTCCTCCTGGAGGAAAAGCCGAAGAGCTATTTCATTCCTCCCATTTCTTTATTTTCGACTCCCGTTGTCGCGTTCCTTTCTTTTTTCTTGCAGTTTCTCGCCGAGGGATTGTTTTGTTTTTGGCGGGGTTTCGCCGACACGGGCGCTTGAAATGCGAGCCGGGCGAATTTATTACCTTATTGTTTCTTCTCGGGGGAGTGAAATCTCGTTTCTTGAAATTTATGTTCCCGTGCTTGAGTGATTTTGACACACGGGCGTGTGTATGCCGCGTTTCGACTTTGCTGAAAACCTTCCCCATGTGCAATGTTTTGGGGTTAAGCCTTGGAGCACGTACTTGGGCGGAAATCTCTCCCAGGGAAGCAAAGCTTTTGTTTTTTTGCTTTTGCTTGTGGATCTCGTCTGTAGCAGTCGGATGTTTCCCAAATGAGAACAATCAGACGTTCAAAACTGCACGTCATCCTGAGTTTTACGAATTACCACACTCCGTTGAGGAAAGGTCGTTCTTTTCTGGTTTCCTTGCCGCCAGAAAAAAGGTTGTCTCGAATAAACGATGACAATGCTTGTGTGATGCAAAATATCTTCCAATCCCCCCTAGGAGACAGGATATTCTAATATATACGTGTCATGTATTTCATGCATGCAAAGTAATGTTTACATTTCTCTAATACCTCACTTCTTCCATATACTGCTTATGATTAAAAATACACCTCGGCAAAAAATAATAGACGAAGCCTCAGCTAGGGATGTCCAGTTCAGTTCAATTTTCCATTTTTAAAAACATTTATACATGCATTAACGAGTTTTCCATTCATTAATATTCAGACATTAGAATGATTATTAACATTGAAAATATAAGCCACTATGTTGGGGAGAAACTACCATTAACCTAAAAACATCCTAACAATAATCATCTAAGCTACTAGCATTTGTCCAATGTTCTAGTTTTTCTGCATACCTTTAATAAAAGTTAACTGGTTACTTTTTGTTTAAAGTAGTAGCCAATAAATAGTCATGAGTTATATTTCACATATATTCAAGATAAAATGGATGATGACTTAACGTCTTTCTTCTTGCACTGTAAGACTCACCATTCAAATAGTACAATACCTCTGAAAGGGGGTAATGGGTATGTTCATCTAGTTGAACATAATTATAGTTGCGTAGTCAAAGATTTTATGGGTGAAGTCGGAGATAATAATTGGGGAAGAATATTTAAATAAAAAATAAATAACAAAAGAAGGATACAGTGAACAGATCTTGAGCTTAAATAGCCTGTAAATGAATGATACATCAATCGGTCCGACAGACTATTTAACTAGACTTTCTTGTGCTATACAATGAAATATTATCTAAGGTATTTATATTATATTTACTTTGATTTTTTTATTCAATGAAATGAAAATTTATCTGGTAAGCATCTTCGAAATTAATTTGCTATTTGAAATTCTTCAAAAATGTATTATTTCAATACACTTTCTCTAATATTTCAGTTTTTACAGTTGTCGCTAAAATATTGTTGTTCTCATTTTTTTCAAATATCCCATCGGTGAAAGCATTCAAATTGTGGTTTCTTTTATTTTTTGAATTATTTACTGAATCATTATGGAGTCGTAGACTGTGTTTAGAGAGCTAACCTAATTTACTCCTGGTTAATAATGATCCTGGATTAAATAGGAATCGTTAATCTCTGTTTGAAAGGTAATAGCCGCCAATCCCAAAGCCTTATCATTTCTTTTCATTAAGAACCGAAACTTTATGATAAATCACAATCGGCATGAAAAGAGCCTTAAAAATTAAAATATGTGGGTTTTATATAAAATGAACAAAAAAATTGTGAATTTATTAAGGCTTATATCTTATAATTGACGGTCTCCAACTTTACGTACCAAACCGACCTATGGATTGAATGCTATTTAACACGGGAATATAATTTTCACGATTTAATGACTCCCATTCCTTGATTTTCTGATTTTCATGCAAAATTCAATTCATTCATTTGTGGCGAGTGAATAAGTTTTTTGTTTCTTTAGGTATTTATATTATATATAATTATTAGGTTATCTATCGGTTAAGGTAGGCTTGGGATGGGCAGAACTATCTAATGAATTTCTGTTTCTCTCCGCAAAACACCAGCCAACATCCTACTCTACAACTAGGCCCTCTTCATCTCTGTGTACTTCTTTAATATAATAATTGTAACTATTAATTTTATAATTATACTCCACATTAGAGGATTTGACAGAATTACATTTTAATATTAATATATATTGTATTTATTATATAATTATTATAATATATTATGTATCTATATTATAAACACCCCTGTGTTAATATATATATATATATATATATATATATATATATAATATTATATTACCCCTGCCTCCAGCCCTTCCCACATCTCCCGTATCATTCATTACCTATGCGTGAATATTGAATAAAATAGCTGATAGCGGGTACACCTCTCTCACACCGACGCAAAACATTTCCTATCCCGACTCTACATTCGCCACTCGCCTCTGAGTAGTTTGAGATATGCACAGGTTGTGAATAAGACAACGGTATTTTGGTATTGGTAAAAGTTTACGTATGGTATTCTGATTGGCAATCAAATACTGAAGAGATATGGACTTCAGGCAAGTAATGTAGGGGAGGAAAGCGTTGAGTATATTTTGTATTTGGAATATACGCACAGATCATATAGTGATGTTCATTCTGCTTGCATAGAAAGCCTACCTTAAACAGCAGACAACTATTAACAATAAAAAGTGATAATTAGTAATGCTATATTCTTATAGAAACTACTTGTACAGTTTTAAGATTAGGCAATAAAAATGATAAATATCCAACACTTTTTAAGGTAGATTCAACTCTTTGTTTAGAAAGGACCCATTGTTTTAACTTTAGGGAAGTTTCGGGAATTTTGTGCTAAAGCTCATCAAATAATATGGGAGGGAAGATAAAAATTGTGGCTAGATATACATAAGGCTATACAGCTAAGGTATTTGACTTTGGTAATACCACACCTTAATTTCAACCTTGACAATATATATATATATATATATATTTATATGTATATTATTAAATATACATGTATATAATATTTATGTCATATATATGTATGCATACATAACATAGGCATTAAATGTAATTATAGACGATTTGTATTTTAAATTAAACTACACTTGGGTAATTGATCCCTAAACGCAGTATATTCAAAATTAGACAAAACTAATAACGAATGTCACCTATACTCTCACCTTATTTCCGCGATAAAACCATGTTTTGTAAAGGTTGTACCTTTACAAAACATGGTTTCAGATTATTTTTCCGTTCCATTCCGATAATTGAGTTATACCTAAGCCTTTTGCTTTATTGGTATGTGCGTGTATAGGTAATGGAAATTCTGTTCCCAGAGTTCTATTAAGCCATATTTCCTCGACGGAAAGCCTACCAACTCTCTCTTTGGTCATACTTGTAGAACGAATCTAAATTGCACAGCAACCGTGCCTCCATCATCATCAGGCATTGCCAGACCGAATGAATAGTACTAGCCGGAAATTTTACGGAACATGAAAACACGGATTACGTAATACGTGGTAGCATTATAACATATGGTAGATGCAATTACTGTCAGTCACCTTTAGGCCACCCATTCCTTTTTCACATAGTAATTATCCTCCGGCATATTCCTATTGATTTTACTAAGTATATTTCTTTGAGAATGTACAGTTTATAATAACTTCATTAATGATGATAGGAAAGTCAAACACTCCTATAAAATTAAGAACCGGTTGGATTAAAAAAATCTTTAAGTATATTTATGAAAATGTTTAGATAATGACACCTGTGAATGAAACTTTAACTCAAGTATGGTCACCAATTGTAATAATGTTGAATCATAACAGAAATGGATTCAAGTAATTTGTATTTACACAATTTAATATATATTTTGGCGTACAAGCTCGTAGTTTTCTTGGTACGTGCCTAAGTCAACGGTAATAGAAAAATAAGTGCTGTGCCTTGCCTTAGCCCCACTATCCTGCATTGCATTTGAATTATCCTGTTCCGTTCTTTCCGCAGACTTCCATCATATGTTCCGCGACCGCTAACCCTTCCGATTCGGCCAGAAAAAACATAACTCGGCTGGATATAACTTGACTTCCGAGATTGACCATCAGGTTGTGGTACTTTACCACTCACACAAAGAACTGAGCATGAGTGCCCCCTCCTGTATATATTAAAGTATACCTTCCATCCGCCCACATACCGACCCTACGAAGTAACCTCCGTTTTTCATATTCCTCAGACTAATTGAAATAAAAATAACATTGGCACAAAACGTGGCTTTATTTTGATTTAATCATTTTATTTCATTCAATCCAAACTGTTATATGCTTCCGTTGTAATACATATTTTTTATTCGTTAAGATGAATTCTATTGTATAAGAAAACATAAAATGTTAAAACTCGTACATGAAAAAGATAACAGATTTTATGGCTGTGAATACTTTCGTAATTTTGAATGAGATCTATCAAATAATGATTCTGTTGGAAAATTAGTACGAGAGTTTAGGGGTATGATCATTGATTTTTCATATGTCTTTGGGAGAGAAATAAGGTGTCATTGATAACACCGATTGCATTTGTAAATATAAAATATTTTTCATATTCTTACTTTGATCGTCATTCATGCATTCGAAGTTTATGTAAATGCGCTCTTTTTTTTTAATAACTGCAGAGTAGAAATAATTTGGTGATTTTTCTCTCTCGATTTAAATACCTGTAACAAACATTTGTGATTACAAAACAATTTTCCAATTTCACCTCGGAGGAAGCTGAGAGCGTAACGGTGAAATTTCACTTTCTCTTCGAGGAAAAACCAAAAACAACACTCAAAACGAATCACACTGGACATCTGGAGATCCTTCTGCTCCCCTCCATCACTCTTGTCAAATTCCACAGAGCCAGCTTTTTAGTTCTGCTAGTCCGTCAAAAAAGACATATATTCGAGAAAGTTCGCCAGAGAACGAATTCAGAACGCTGCAAGACGTTGGGTTAAATATGGCCGAATACCAAAATTTACACCTGATAAATTCACTAAAACTTTGGAGTAATTAACCTTTACAAACAGAAAATTTGATGAAACACTAGCTCCATATAACGTACATGGGTGTTACAAACTTGAAAATTAGATTTAAAATTATCAAAATTTGAACAATTAGAGAATAGTAACAAGTATTATATAATCACTTCAACTGGGCCATTAGTATCTAAGAATATTTTCCTGCTATTGCACACTATTAATTTGATGAAACGAATACTCAGACGCTCAAAGTCTTCATCCACGTACTTGAATAGACCGATGGGCGTATTACTGTTGTCACAATTCAAACGTTATTAAAAAATGTGAGCGAGAAACACAATTATTCAACAAGGAAGAATACGCTTACCGTAAAACTCGATCAGACTCCTCATCAGACACGCTACACCTGAACTGCACGCATGACAATGACAATGCGGTACTCTCATGTGTATTAGAGTGTTATTGTCCAAAAAAGCCACAGGTAGACAATCACGCACACAAGCTATGAACAAGTATTTCCATTTCCAAGTCACTTATGCGTCGAACACCTTGTTGTCATTAGGATTGTGGGGCACGCTCTTCGATCCTAAAATGAGTAGCGCGGATGGCAGCAGTCACTCCCAAAAATTCCGGAAAAACATTTTCCGCGTGGAGCTTTAAGAAGAGGGCGTATAGATCTAGGGACTTAAAGAACCCCAGAGTCGAGGTCAAATGAAGGTCAAACATAAGAAATTGAATTGGTTTTTGAGTCATTTTCCTTTTTTTTTGGACTTCTGAAAGTTGTGCACTCTTTGACACTAAGTCAACCTCACTCATGGATTCGGAAATATCTTCTAACTTCCCCTCATAACGTACCTGCCCAGCATTACTTTCTGGAATGTGCTTGAAAGTCATTGTTTCCCTTCATACTCCCTATTTTACACTTCTTCCATGATGACGTCCTTCGCATTTATGATGGCTCATTGGTAGTCAACACTCGTATCTATGGTATGAGGAAAGGAAGACCCTTGGCTATTCTACATTCGCACGAGTAGTTATGTGCTTTTTCGTGTGTACACAACATCCTGACTGATAACGAAAACGGTATGCGTTGCGAGAGGATAGAGAAAATATACTATCACTACCACCATAAGAGTAGCTCCCCAGAACTGCGAATTTATACTGGTTTTGTTGGAAAAAGCTTTCTTCCCAGATGAAACATTTGTGCTGTTTCTTTTATCTAACATACGATACAGTATTATTCAATGTGTGTATTCCTTTTTTGTCTTAGTCTTTCTAGTTTTTGTTAGTATGCAGTTATATACCTATGAAAATGTACCATTTCACTATGTAGGGAACTCAGTTTTATATTGATTTATATTGCATTTTAGTCGTACTTCTAATATATTATTCCTTCAGAGCTGCTCTACAACCTCTAAGTACATCTCCAAGAGGGAAGCGAGCAAAGGGGAGAAACGGCGAAGTAGATAATGAAAAATTAATTGTGATGACATGTAACATTTTTGTCTGATTTTTATATTTTGAAGAGATGTGTGCCAGTGGGTAAGGTTTTATAGGTCACCACCGTCACGAAGATGGCAAAAATTAGGAATAAAAAACGTGATATGAAGAATGGGAAAAAGGGGGTTTGCATTAATATTGAGGGAAAATAGGATGGTTCATTTTAAGATGCTTTCGTATAATTATGAATTTGATTTCATTCGAGCCGAATGCTGAGGCTGAATACGTCAAACTGGTTTTATTAATTATACCATACAATACACTTGTCTAATTCAATATTTATTATCATAGATACGTCCTGAATAATTAAATCTTGAAAATATTAATGCGAACGATTTTTCTACATAGCGGTCAAAATGAATCCCGTGGTCCAAGATACGCAAATTTATCATATTTTGGTGATCTCAGCTCTTCTAAGGCCTATCATGAAGTTTTAATAAAAATTTACCAATCTAATGGTAAATAATATTCAGATATTTTTTCAATACATGTATATTTTTGTTTCCGATCATTCCTTTCATAAGATATTTCGATTTCACTATCCAAATTCCTCCACATAAATCTCAATATGCCATTCAAGAGTTATTTCGAAAACTAAATAATCCGTTAACTCACGAAAGTCAGTTTTTTTGCGGAATGGTCTGAAACTTTTGTAGCTAAGAGTTAGCCCTTCCTCAATCAGCCACGTAAGTGAACGCAAGATCTGAGCACGTTAGCTGTGATTTGCCGGAGGAAATGATTCATGGCCTGTTCTCCACAATTGAAATATCGGGGGGTGAGCTGGCGAGATTGCGTCCGCGTGCATAAGCGACGAGGAAGACGACTGATGATGACCCCGCCTCCGAGGATGAGGAGGAAAAGAATAGGACTATCCCGTCGGGGTAACCCACCATCAAACATCGGTCTCAACCGGGGGCAGACGCCGCGGAATATTACACCAAGGAGAACGACGAAAAAATATTCCCTGCAAAATACATATATACTTAATACATATATATTTCTATCACATACACGCCTTTATATATCATTCACTCCTTCCTTTGCGTTTTGAGGATGACGGATGCATTAACATTATAGAAGACGTTTCTTCAGTGTCCCGGCGTGGTTAAGCTGAGGTATTCGCCTGTGGGGAAGGAGGCATCGAGGAGGAGTCTTTTTTGTCAAAGTAGGAATAAGGATGGGGGCCAATGTGGGCGGTGATAGGGGGGACTCCAGGGGAAAGGAGTGATGCGGTCGTCGCGGGGGTACATGCTGGGGTTTTCGAGGGTGGGAGTGGAGAAGGAGGATGAGTTTTTTTTAGATCCTTTCCACCAGACCACAATCCTCGAAAAAGTAAGGGGAAGAAAAAAATGTAGGTATAAAGCGGATAGCGGACTTTGTCGGTTGATGGATGAGGTCCCGTGGGAGCGTTTGAACCCGGGACTGTCAGTGCTGCTCGGTGCCGGCGGGGAGCGAGAGGAGTGGTCGGGAGGGCCGGAGCGAAACCTCCCCGAGTGTTTTCCTCTAATGTGACAGGCTTCTCCGCAAGGATGGGGGTGGGAGGCCTGTGGGCATGTCGAGCGGGAGTGGGCCAGGGTGGGTCGGCGGGCGTGGAAGGCAAGAGGCGGCAGGGAGAAACAACGGGAAGGCTACGAACGCGGATACTAGGCGAAATTCAGAAGGCGAAATAAGATCAAATGAATGGCCATGAAGCGGCTCTCACTGTTGTCTGTCACACGATAATTTCACGATCATACCATGCACGCGTGTTCGTACAAATTAATTGTCCACACTGTCGGTATTGCAGCAATGCTTTATAGCAGTTTGATGGGCGTGACGGATGTGATAAATGGTGCTTATTTTTCAGTTTGTTTTTTTTACCGCGGACATTCAGTTACTACAAGTACAGGTGAACGGAAAAGTTGCGACAGAGTAAAAAATGACTTGTGACTGAATTTTAAATAATTTAAATTCTAGTCTATATTTGCAAAAATATGATCTTCTACGGATCTGTAGCCTAATTTTTCTCCGTCCACCGCCGCATGAATCTTTTCACTGGTTGCGGGGGGGGGGGTCAACCGCTGCTGACTAACCAAGTATTTGTAACTGAATCGGTATAACTATCGGCCAATAAATTTACATCAAAGTAACTTTCTGTTAGGATAACATGTATATTTCATTTTTTCACTCTTGAAGAAAGAGAGGGAGATGTCGATGTGGATAATGGTTCAAGTAATTATTTCCAATGAATACCTAAGTATGTTGATAACATAATTACACTTAGCCCATTAATCAAAAATTTAACATACATACTTGTAAGAAAATTATTCCTGTGTGCTAAAACTTTGTAAAGATAATCCTAGCATAAGCGGTCGATTAATATCCCACGTGAAAGAAACACAGGTACTTAGGAAAGAAGAAGGGTGTAAAGATGAAAATGAAAATAACTTTCAAGCAACGAGCAAGGGAAATTGGACAATATTTTGGTCATTAGATCTCCCCTTTAGGGTGCTTCATGAGGAAACGGAAAAAAACAATTACCAAGTTCCAAGCTTAATGACGAAAGATCCATACAATATATGTTTAAGTGTAGCTAATTTCAAGTAACTCTAAGAGATTAATACCCTTCTGCACTCTTGTAACAAATGAGCCAGCGGTGTGACCAAAACGGTTTTTTTAAATTCTGGAATCTCTGAAGTGTGTAAAGACGAATGTATTCTAATAATATAACACGTTAGTAACATTTAGTAAAAGTAAAAGCTTACAAAAACCAATGAGCGACAAGTATCTAAGCTGGAATCTTGAATTTAAGTTGAAATAAAAATTATAATGGGTATCACGGATTAAATATTTTTCTCCGGTTAGGAAATGGGGTAGGAATGAGGGTAGGTAGGGTACTGACTAATTAGATTCGCGGATCCTCCTGAAATAATCCAGTAATCAAAGGGGAGGCTATCACTTCTAATTATCTCATGATATAACTATTGTGATTTGTACGCATTACCTAAGAATTAGGCAGAAGCAACCTATGGTAATTAGAATTTCTTGGAACAGTACGGCTAATTTAAAATGTAAGTTTGGAATGCACAAATAACAGTATAGATATTAGTTCACTTATCTTGGAAACGCTTTAGTTAAAAATGTGAAAAATAGTAAGGGAATTAGAATAAGAATCACCTGAGGTAAAGAGACTTTTAAAAAAATTGTCGTGATAAGAGCTGATTTCGGATAAGAAGTTGATTACTTGAATTTTGAGTTTTACACGGTTCAGAAACTTGGTTATTATAAAATGAGGATAAGGTAAATTGGAGGTTTTTGAGATGTGGGTGTGGATAATAATGGACAAAATAAAATGAACGGGGAGGAATATTAATAAAATTGTTTTGGAAATAGTAGACGAAGAGGAGGCTTTTGGGATAAATACGAAGTTAGAAAAAGGAAATACAGTATATACAGAGAGGGAATGGAATGGTGGTTGTCAGGGAAAGAACTTGAGTAAGCCAAGTAAGGAGAGGATAAGAATAAATGCTCAGGCCTGTATATATGTAGATTGCATGATGAGCTGAGAATTGAAAATTGCAATTTAGGATAGGTAGCGTCGTGTTAGGCGGTTTTTATAAGTGCAGCAGAACTTACAGGTCGGTAATCTCTGAGACAATCAATAATCTACCTTGGCTGATTATTCTACTAATTCCATCCCACAGGTTGAAATTATCATTACAATAGAATTTTTAATTAAAATGAAACTACAGTTATCAACTCGAAGGTTGTTTTGGTAGGTGTGGCTATAGTTCACCCAATACCAAACCCATCGGCGAGTGAAATTCATGCACCTAATGGGGGGGGGAAGGGGTAGTACCTATCCCTGTGTAGCATTTGATTTCCATGAAAATTCTGTTACCCGAAAAAATGGCATAACTTGGGTAAAGCTAAAGGTGTACAGTTGCGGCCCCGAAAATCGAACCTGGGACCTCCAATCAGTAGCCCAGCGCTCTACACAATTTTCTATCACACCCCCATCATTTGAGAAATAAAAAGAAACCTACTCTATATTTATGTAGGAAAAAATACCAAAAATATTTCCTTATATATCAATACTGTATTTGATTTCTAAGTTCTAGTATAAGTACTTCGAATAGCTATACTAGTCCATTAAGAAAACTTTCAGAGTGGCGGAGAAGAAAGACATGTAATATATATATTTTGCCACTATGAATTTCATCTACATGAAATAAAGTTTTCAAGGTAAAGCTTTATTCAAGGCACGGCAACGGCAAATAATATCACGGCCTTGATAAATTATTTGATCAATTGAATTAAATCTTATGATGGATTAATTCCTCTTTAAAGACTTCGCATGAATTGAATTTAAGCAGCTGAAACCAAATTGTAATTAAATATGCATGATGAAAACACGAAAATTTTGACTCATCACACGAGGGTGGTACCCTCTTTAGTTATTTGGAGATGCAAGCATACATGTTCGTACTTCAGCGACAAGGAGAGGTTGCGCAATTAGGAAGGCTTATGGGGATTCACCGAAGGCAAATAACCAGCACCCAAGCCTGAAGCGAATTTCGAACACGAGACCCTTGCGCTAATGTGTTCCAAGCCGTCACCAGGGTGGCAGGGAAGGCAGGAATTACGGGAGAAAAGTAAAGAAAACCACACACATTAAGAGCTTACCAGCAGCGTTCCTATTCCTCAATCTAACGAGCGAAGTAAAAAGTTAACCACTGACAATCATCACCCAAATGGAGTTCGGGATGATACTGAAAATTCCACCAAGCAACTGGATTCGAACGCGGGTATTCGTCTTAGGAACTGGGCACTTACAAATCCTATTCCTTGACGCAACATCCGCGCTAACTCGACTGTCTCAGTCGGGCTCTCTAGATGAAAAAAAATGAATCGTCATCAACGGAGAAATGCGTTTTCGACCCGCTCCTCAGAAAAAACTGAAAAAAAGGAATCCGAAAGGACATCAGAACCGACTCGAGAAGTGGAAGGAGAGCGGAATTTGAGAAGCTCCGGGAGGGAGTTGAGGAGGGATGGGAACATCTGCGTCCCTAGCAGACCCACAGCAAATGGGATGTGCAACGAGGGATAAGAGAAGTGGATCTTTGCCGAGGCTCCGCGGCGAATTTCTACGCAGTGGACAAAGCTGAAAGGGTAGGGGGTGTGGGTGGGTGATTGATACGAGTGCTGCGGGAACGCCCGCGACAAATTGAGGGCGTGCGTTATTGGGAGAGTGGACGAGGGTGGGTCGGGAGGAAGGAGGGAGGGTAGACGCACGGGGGTTGGTGGGAGGGATGACAGAGTGGGAAGATGACATCCTACATACATGTGTGTATGGGCACGGAGAGGGGGAGGTGGGTGATTCGGAATTGGAGGCGGGAGGCGAAGGGCGCACACGACGGTAATGGAAGCGCGACCGGAAACGGTTCGGGAGGAAAATGAAAGCATATAAGAGTCGTAGGAAGCGGCCGAAGATTAAATCTTGTGTGAAACCGTGGGGAATGTAATGGATGGATTGCCGGGGCTTGGCGCAGGGAGGAAGCGGCGGATGAAATCAATTTGGACGGGGATGGAATGCTAATCGGTGGGAGAGAGAGAGGAGTGTCTCTCTCTCGCATTACATCAGGGAGGGGGTGGAGCGAAGGGAGGGAGAAGGAGCGGTAATGAAACGACAACAGGGTCTGTGACGTACGAGAGGGACTCCAACGTGCGTGGGTGCGTGTATGCAATGTGGGCCAGGGGATGAGAGGGAGGGAGGGAGGGAGACCCAAGCGAAGTAGGGGCAAGGACGGAAAAGTATGGGCGGGACTCGGAAGAGGGTGTTGAGGCAGGGGATGGAAAAGAATATTTAAGCGGTGTGATTGATCTGGCGTGACGGATGTAATTGAAAGTGGTCTATTACGGTAATTTCTTTTTTTAAGTGGATGGTCAATAATTATGAACACAGGTGAATGAAGTAGTTCTGTCAGGTGAAAGATTTAAATATTATTCAAATATAAAACTGATACAACAATCATGAATAATGTAGTTGAGAAAGCGGTATGGGCAACTCTTACGTTAGACGCATCTTTCGTTCACGTATCTTATCAAAACCAGTTACTTCCATTCAGCATGGATGAAGTGGACTTACATAGTTGAAAATGAGACTAATGCGATGGTACCAAATTAGATCCCGGCAAGGAAATTATAATTTCACTTCTGTTTCGTTAATTTTGCGCAATAACATCAATCAAGGAAGCTTCACCCTCAAACCAAAAAACTACTGCCATTATTGGTATTTTTAATGAAGCTTAATGCTAATGCTTTCTTTTGCGCTAGTGTTAATATTGCCCTGTTTTAAATTCGTACAAATCAATATTTATTATCCACATGATGGAGACAACAATGAATCTGGGTGAGAAATTACCCAAGAAAGATATTCTACATTCTCATTCTATACGCTTTGTTTAGATACCTATTATCCTCTAATTTGACGATCTATATTCGTCTCTTTCAAGATATATTTACATGTAAATACGGGATCGTCAAATTGTATCTCAGGATCTCAGGCTCTTAATAATTGTCTAACAACTTTGAATACTAGTCAAATGCTTGCCCTGAACGACCTGTGTTCAATAAATAACGGGGATTCAAGCTATTTGGAAAGAATTTTATTCATTCGTCTATATAAATGTCATACCCTTCGAAGCGTCCTCATTACATATTTTACACTTATGCCAACGCTTTTTCCAATTCTCGAAAAAATTCTGGAATTCGATCTTTGGTATAGCTTTAGGCTCTCTCATCGTTGCGTTTTTAATCTCATCTATCCTTGCAAAACAAAAGCCCTTTAAGGTTATCTTTGTTTTAGGGATCAGAAAAAGTCATACAAGGCCATATCTGGCGAATATGGAGGCTGAAACATTATTTCAGTGCTGATTTGGCCAAAAATTCACGAATAAGACGTCAAATGTGAGATGGCGGTGTGAAACCCATGAATCGCTCCATCACAAATACGAGCGTTTCTTCGTATTGCATCATGCAATCGGCGTTGAACTTGTAATTAGTACTCTTTATTGATTGTTTGGCCTTGTTGCAAGAACTCATGATGTACCATGCTAAGCACCATGCGGAATTTAAAATACCCGTTATTTTTTAACACACCTCGTATGTGATCACAATCGTACTGGCATGAATATTGAGATCTTATAGTATATTGGTGACCAATGCTGGCCGTAGTGCGCCCTACACTCTAGTTTCAACAATGAATTAAAAAATTAGACCAGGAGGTAAAACAGGAAAGTGTAAATACTAGATCAGGATTGCAACGAATCTTAAATTAATTAAAAAACAATTCTTAATACAGGAAAACTTATTAAAATTGGAGTCAGATCATCCTTAACATACTTTGGGTGTCATATTAAATGACAGGTAATGCATCGGTATTTGGCTTTGATTTTGCCGAGTATACGTAGCGTTTTAAGAAGAACTTGTTTCGACAAAAAGAAAAAGAAACAAAACGAGAAGGTGGTTATTAGTCGGAATTTGAGGAATAAGATATGACTATATGTTTAGTGTTCATCGGGTATCAATTTTTATCCATCAAAGCGTGAAACTCAATGACATTTTTTCTGCACCGCTGATGCATGTTCCATTGCCTTATTTTCAAATTTCGGTTTTTCAATGTGATGAATTAAATTTACTCATGACCATTTCTTTAAGCAGGAGCTAATTTCCGATGCAAAATGTTCCCATTAAGTGTAGCTTCCCTTTAGTACAAAAATAATTCGTTTTCATGTCTGGGTGATATCTTCGACACTCTCACCTGCGTGATATTTTGGCAGAAAGATCTACCTCATGCGTCACCAGGGAAGGAGTTGGCTTTCCTAACCCGGTGTGTGAATTTCGTACGTCGTAAGGCTTAGCATGAGGCGAAATCCATCATCTTACCAACCATTTTGGCTTACGAACATAGAGTTGATCTCTGCAATAATGAATTTGACATAGTGGTCATATATTGCAAATATTCACCTTTAGTAGATATTCCTATGCGTATAATGAACATTACGTAAGTAGGTAAATCAAATAAACACTTTTTGTCATTAAAAGCAATTAAAACTATCAATGCACAATGGAATATCTCAATAAAATGTTTTTCTACCAATTCAATTATTTCTTAATTTTAATTTCGCTATCCACTTAAAGATCAATTAATTCGAGCTTTTTCCAATATACTATGGCAAGCTATGTCCTTACAATAACAGAGAATTCATGAAATTTGGAATTAATTTGGCATGAATATTTTCTTAAGTGGTTTAAATTAAAAAAAATTAATTGATTATCTGCTACTATCTAAACGTATAACGACAAACATTATGTATAGTAAACAGAGCGGAGATATAATTAAAATATTCATAATCCTTTAAAGCTCACTTTCCTTCAAAAACAATTAGTTACTGGGAAACATAGGAATTAATCTACTATTGTTAGTTTTATAGTGACATAAGTTCTATATTTTTGGTATTTAGCGGATGCCTTTCATCATTCATGTGAGTTTTCAGTCGCTATATTGTAAGAATTCTGCAATATATTCGTTATTTACCTATATGTGTACCTCAGCAGAACGACGAGGTGCAATTATAGAGTGATGTATCTATCTGGCTATCTGGTGAAAGCATGATAAAATTTCTTGTCGGATGTTGGTTCACAACATTTTATGCCACTCTTCTATTAAAAATTCCGGGAGCATAAAATTTTCAAGCCGCACGCACATTTTGCGGAGACGTACGTATTTGTGATTTTCCGCTGTGCTTTTATGCTTCCGGGGCGAGCGGCGACCGGCTTCCTCTCCCCCAATGATGAATGTTCCATTCCCGGAGAGGAAACGCTCATTTAACTCTCACCATCCCTCCTTTGTCGGCCTCTCCATGTTTGTGGAGACATGTCTCCGTGTTCTACGAGGTGGATTTCGTTTATTTTCCCCGGCTGCTGCCCTGGGCGGGGCACCGGGTTTCGGGGTGCAGAGGATGTAGGGTTGACCGACGGATGGATCCACCAAAAAATGTTTAACAATAATAATAATAATTTCACTCGCTCTACATATATCGTCCGTCCGATGTCGTTTCCTTCACTCTTGTTCACAATCGTGTGGCGACGGGTCATGCATGCCTTTTGTGTGGTTTTACGTCCGTTGTTGCATGAATGTTCGCAGATCGCAATGCGACCGCGACAGAGTAGAATATATTGAAACGAGGTCGAATAACTGACAGAGTCAAATGTCCTTTGACATTATCGCGCATATGAGACTATTTTGTAATATACCAAATCGCCGTACGAAACGCCCGCTTACATACAGCCACGAAAATGTTATGAGGAGTACTTTCAAAGGGATGACGGCGGCAATAGAAAAGGGGCACTGTTGGAGAAGATCCACGTTAGAATATATAGTCCTAAGTATAATTTTAAAGTTTGGATAGGGAATTGAATGAAAATAAGGACTTCTAAATCACTATTGCATTGAATATAGAATAGGAGTTTGGTTCAACTTTATATTTTCTGAAACCTAAACATAAATACGCTAATTTAATGTTAGTTTTGGTTTATGTGTTAACTTTGCTTAATGTTTTCTTTGGGAGTGAAGCTCATCGGCTAATAATGAAATTTTGTAGACATGAGCAAATGCGCAATCATTGCTGGAATCTTCAAAGGGAATATCTACCCACGCAAACAGTAATTCAAATAGGGGAAGTTGTGTTATGCGGTCAATAAAAGTAGTGCAATGTCGTAATACAGAGCGCACGGCTCAATATTATATCTGAATACTTGGAAGGAATATAAAAAAGATTTATGCAGGAGTAATGTATCATTTTAGCTATGAATATAATAAAATTAGGTTATCTCTGATCATATTAATTATATTAAGCTAAGGATGCATTACAAAGTCCTTATGCGTAAATATTAGTAGATATAAGTCATTGTTTCTTTGTTGTAGACTTTTCTACCTGCTCTAGTTTTTGTCTTCCTATTTTAATTTTTGGCTTAGCGTTTTTCTTTCTGGAAAATCGCATAACCTTTGTTTTATTAATATTGATTCTCATCCAATTATATATCGCACTAAACCTCCAATTCACTCAGCAATGCTTGCAACCCCTTGGCTGACTGAGCAACTAATGCTTGGTCATCAGCAAACCTAACCGATTTTACCAATTCCCCTCCGACTTTCATTCCTACTTCCAGTCTTCCCATGCCTCTTTAATCATTTCCTCTACATATACGTTGAACAGTACCGGTGACAATGGGCAACCCTGCCTTACACCTCTTCCTAACACTGCCCATCCGGACTCTCCGTTCCCCACTCGCACCTGAGCAGTCTGAGACATGCATAGGTTGCAGATTAGCCTCCTGTTCCTCCAATATATTCCTATTTAATATTGAGCTTATTGGGTTTGATGTTGATACGATTGAGTTTCGTGCAAAAATTGAACGAGTACTAGAATCTCTCGTGGACGACGTCTATCTCATCTCTCTTATTTTTTCTCTGTAGTTAAATCTACCATACAATTTGGGGCCGTAAAAATTTTCTCGGCGTTGCAAGTGAACTCATGTTTCATGCACCTTCCTATTAAGGCTAAGGCTTGCATACTCACTTCATAAATTAACGGGCTGCCAAATCTATTTCTCCAGCATGACCTCCAGCTGAATCTCTTATTGTTGCATTTGTCTTACAAATTTAGTGGTTTTCCTCCGAAACTTCTTCCTTAATAAAAGTTCTTTCCCTTAGATCTCAAATATTTTCCGCGTGTTCCAAATTTGGCCTAACTAAAAGGAAGAGTTACTTAATTTGTCATTACTTGTTACGACAACCCGCCGAATGACATTTAGCTTCTTTATGATTGACTTGTCGATTCTTCTGATGTGTATATTCCATGATAGAATTGATGTCAATGTATCTCCCAAGCATATTCCCTGTTCAGAGTTGATAAATTCGATCCCATATAGTTTCTAATCTGTTTACACTTCTTTCATTCCAAAATTTTATTGCTGTGCATTTATTACTCGTATATAAAATTATGACTACCATATCTTAAACCAATCCGATATCTGCTCTTATTGCCCGAGAGAAGCCTGTAGTCTGTCGATTTCCTTATTTCTCCGTAAATCACTCTGTCTTTTGCAATTAATTTAAGGTTACCACTAACAAAGGTTGTGAATGAATATCTAATACATCACAGATTCTTGAAACTTCTGTGAAAATGCTAAAGATACATGCGTCTCTAATGAACTCAACTCTTCTACGACTAAAATTTGTGACCAGTTAGTGAAAAAGTCCTTAATCCAGTTGGTCACTCCCTCGTTAGTACCATAATATTTTCGTTTTTGCATCAAATTCTTGTGTGAAACCTTGTGCAAGGCTTTCTTGAAATATAAAATACAGCATCAATCTGCTTCATTTCTTCTTCCGATTTCAGAATACCAGGAAGAAAAAGTTCCAATTTTGTTTCTCGGCACCTGATTTTCATAATCCAACGTCGGCTATAGATAGTATGTTCCAACTGCTGAGAAAAGACATTATGATGCTAACAATGGCATGTTGAGAGATATTTCAGCATATGTATCTATGTTATAGAAATCGGGTTTTAATTATTGGGATCCTAACCATCACCACCTTTGTGGATCACAGTTATGTTGGTCAGCTTCCCGTTACAAAACACTAAATCTTCTTTCATCAAATTAAAAAATATTATTTTATGTTAGGCGCAATGTCTTCAGCAAGTTAAATTAGTATTCTACTAGCCCTAGTATGCTGTATGTCTGTGAGACTCCCTAACTCAAGGATTGTGTTTATACTAAAAAGAAAGACTTGTACTTTTCCACAAATTTTTTATTTTATGGTACAACGCATTTCACCGACTTGTATCATCACCAGATACAAATTTACTAAACAGACAGTGCCAGAATATATACCCTCAGGACAGAGTACAATCAAGAAATATATTCAGAGTATATAGAGTATAAGAATATATACAAGGATTGTGGTTAAAGTTTTATTTTCACCTGAATCCCATGGACATTTATTTTAATTGAATATATATAATTAACGCTTTTCCTTAATCAGGTACGAGAACATAGTTTTTATTTCTACCAATATTGCTCTGCGGTTGTTATTCCTTCTGTTATGCTCATGTTTGTGATAACCTCAGGTGTATCAGTTTAAAATATTTTTGAGTAATCTGTTAGATCGTGTCTGCGATTCAACTCTTTCTTCCAAGGAGAATTTTGAGAATATGTTCTGAATATTTCTCCACCAAGTCCGCTGAGCCTCATGGTAACTGGTTTGTTCGAGTAAGTATTAAATTTTGATTTCTGAATCGAGAAATTAAGAGTGGTCGTTGCTAATTTCGTTATGACTATGGTCATGCATCGTGCGAAGGAATGACAAGTGTTTGAGTCTATACAAAGACTAGAACATAATACTTTGCTCCTTTTATTCCCAATATGATGGAAACGGAAGGTCCTGTATAAACAGTAGAGGCGGAACTTTGAATTCAGCGAACATTCTCTCAACCTCGAGTCTAACTGAGTGAAGGATCCCATGGTTACGCTTGAGGGTCCATTACCACGTTGACCACGAGGTCACATATTAGAGGCATCCAGCGGAGAGCACCACCGTGACTTTGCTGAGCCACTGCGCGGCGGTTTTGTATGCGGAGCAAAATTTTTTATCTTTTTTTTTGCCAGAGCGCGAACGTTGGGCTGGTTGGTTAGGTACCCATGCGGGAGTTGGCTGCGTCCTTACGTCATCGTCTCTCTCCCTCCCTACTGTCATCCCTTGGAATCGAGTGGGGTTGCCGGGGACGGCCGGGGGTGTGGGCGGGGCGTTGGGAGAAAAGAGGGGGTCGAGGGACGGGGTGATGCCGGGCGGTGTAAACAATGAAAGAGATGCCTCTATTTGGAGTGGAAGGCTCTTTCTTTCCTCCCATCGCCATCCCTGTGCTTCCCCACCTCTTCCCCGTTAGCCCTTCCCTCAGGGAGGGTGGGGTGGAGGGAGGGTTTTTGGGTGAAACGGAAAATGCTACAAAGCGGATGTAGCAAGGGGTTTTGTGCGGCATGGAGAAGTGTGGGGGAGGTTGGAGAGGCAGCACGCTGTAAAATGGCAACGCGCGGATGTGTGGGATGACGGCTTCCTTCCCCTCGAGCTGAAAAGTTTGCTCCGCTGGAGGTTCGATTTTCAAGAGGGAGAGTTTGCAACCCTGCTGGACGACTTTATGGGTTAGGGTGAAAACGGATTTCAAAATAATTGTTCTTTTACAACAAGTATACTCTGGTTGTGGGTACTACCCGGTAATAACTTTTCTAACCGTCAGAACTATGATACGAGTATATTCTGTGGTTGTGCTGAATATTTCTCCTGGAGTAACATTCAATAAGGAAGCTGGGTGCAGAAATTTCTAACATTTCTTTTCAGGCGGACCTCCAAATTGATTTGTTAATTGAAATTATCTAGTGGATTTCATTTCATGAGCGTGAATAAGAACACATATCTTTAGAGTAAACAATTAGCAAGTATTGTCGAATAAGAGAAGTTCGGAGAATGCATGAATTTAATTTTGCACTTCTCTCAGGCACACTTATTGAATCTAATATACTTGTGCATGATCCTTTAGATACTGATAGTTTGACCAAGTCAACATAATCCAAGATTTTACGGCTAGCCAAATGAATCTGCATAAACTACACACAAAATATATAGGCCGTTCAGTAGGTTTTACCTGTTTGCTCGCAGGGGGAATGAGGGCCAACAGACGTTGTGAAAGCGAGGTTATCCAACCTTAGCCACATGCAGTCATGATTCATGAAAGATGGATCTTACATATCTGTGTTTTACCATTGTAATGGCTGTTTTGAAAGGCAAAGAACATTAAAATTGAGAAACATCCAGCGTAAGAAGCGCATTAAGTTATCCGCAGTCCGAATTCCGAAAGCATGACTCCACAGGGAGATCACAGTCGTATGACGGTAGTTTAGGACGATATGGTTATCATTGAATCATCGTTAGGAGTTCGCTTTGAAGGTTTACTACTGAGGGGAAATGAATGGGTGATAAACATCGTTCAGACCATTCCCCATCATGTCATCCTTCAAGAAATGTATTAATGGTTGCATCAGATATGATTGTCTCGTTAAACTTGATGAACTTCATAAACAATGCTCATAAGTTTCTCGGTCGCCACTATTTTCAGTTGCTACTTAACACCGAGCTTACAGGCAAATATGCACGAGATGAGCACCAAGAACCTTATGGACGAACCATTAACGCAGTCTGGGTCTAAGTAACTGCAAACATTTTCACAAAAAATTTCAAACATTTTGGAGTTTTAGTGAAAGAAAAGTTAGTGACGGCGATTTGGATCACGGGACGAGGCAATAGTTGAACCATGTGATAGATGTATTACGGAGACCTTATAAAACTGGTTACAAGAGATGTCAAATGCTTAAACAGTGGTGGCGACAATTCTGAAAAGTGAGTACATTTAGATAAAAATAATGCAAATAAAATCAGAAATACTAGATAGGTTTTTATATATTTGAAAGAAAAGGGTAACACTCTGAAAAAAACGTATTTTCAATACATTAAACATGTTACAACGTATGTAAGGGACGTATTACGAAATTTCGGGGGCACTCAAACATGTCTTCTGTCAAAAATCAAAACGAATCATTAAAAAAAGTTAATTTAAAAACTGAAGTCACTGCCGCCCCCAGATATCGAAGCTTAAATGAAATCTAACAGGATAAATATTATATATTTTTTGATGAAAATGAACCTAAGCCAATTACTTCCCTTTCCTTTGGTAGAACACTTTTGAAAAATTGACTTTCTAAGCATGGCATTTTTATATTAATACAATACGGAATTGGATTATGTAGAATTATATTGTGTGTATACATACATTGTATCATAAAAACTACTCATTACAATGTTTAGTTAAATAAAATATAGAATTCAATTTTGACTAAAAAAATTAGGTCGCGTTATTTTGGAAAAGTGATTGCCTGATATTAAAAAAGAATTATTTTAATTCTCACAATGAAAAAGGGTTTTATACCATTGGAATTTGAAATTCTAATGCAGTCTTCTCATATCACCACGGAAAGTGACATGAGAAGACTGCATTAAAAAATACAAGGCTGACCTTTTACATCATAAATCCCTACTTCATTGTCCTAGAGTTGTTTTGGTTGCACTTTTAAGAAACTAATGAGACATACATGCATACATTTTTGAAAGACGGTTTGTGTTGAGAGAAGATTTGAGTATTACGCCATTGAAAATAGTTACCCACCTGTCATACATTATATTCGTATATGTATTCACCGGTGACTTTTTATTCTATCCAAAGTCACTTGACGTTTAAGACTCCGACGCCTATTACGACGAAGGCCTTGTGGATTACGTATGTATAAGTTCAGCAATTCACTCACGCGGTCGTTTGAACCCTTAACAGCATTAGTGACACGGGTAATCGGTAAGCATTCCAGCCACACATACCTGCACGCGCTAACACGGCAGGCGGTCGTGAAGCCCGACATGAGACGTCAGTTAATCAATTAGTTAAGCCATTGTTGTGTTAACCTGTTCACTTTATCTGGGAAGGCACACAGGCTATTTTAACCCTGGAAAAGCCAATAGCAAGTCATGGCTTATAAGAATCCAAGTTACCTCCACCAAGGTCCAGCCGCAACAATGTAATAGCGACAGTGTTTGAACGATATATACAATTTACCAACAAAGCCTCTACGATTGCCTGTGGTGGATTTTTTAGGTCAATAGCTATTTGGTTATCAATAGTATTTGGGCATAAGTATTAGATTATTAAATCTCGGGAAATTTTCTTGTCTCATTTACTCTTTCCTAAATCTAGACATAGAAATATATTATTTAATGATTTTTCTGCAGGGAGAGGACAAAGAGTTACTAATATGAAGTTTATTACCAGACCCTGGTTCAGCAATACGGAAACTCACTAGGCAACCAAGTTTATCAGCAAGCTGCACGCAGAGACGACCCCTCAAGGAGGAGGAACATCGAGGGTAGCGTTCACGTCAATTCAACTCTCGATAATCGACATGACATAAGAGGACTCTAACGCTGCTGATAGACTGGTGCTCTAACGCCGACGCCCTAGTGACAAAAGAGCAGACTGAGCTCATAAAATGGCACTAAGTGGCACAAAAGAGCAGCTGTAAGCGAACGCTCTCGAGGGCGACTCCTTCGAAACGACTCCTAAATACTCGAGAATTCTTTTGCCTGACTTAGAACGCGCCGTCGTCCGCGCGCCCACAAATATACATGACTTTATCTACATATCTAAAATATGTTAAATTTTGGTAGTATCTTAAAAAAAATTATAGCTAGATCAATTTGAAAATGAGGGATTTATAATTAATGAATTTCATAATCAAAATTAGGAAATAAAGTAAAAACGGGAAATATTACTCAGTGGCTATAACTTGGGGAAAAAGTTTATCAAATTTTAACTTTTCGTTACATGCGTTTTAAATCTGATTTTACGTAGCATAGTCAACACCAATGAAAATAATTTAATTCGTCCTGTACTTCAGGGCCGATTAGAAAATTTGTTTGCATTGCTGTTTATGATAGGGAGTGAAATATATTAAGGATACATACAAATATGAAGTTCTTTTTTCCCCGAAAAATAAGGGATCAGAATAAGATTGTCCGACTGCAGTAGGGTCATATTCAGGTCAAAATTAGTCCGGTGTGCATTCACCCCCTGCCACACACCATATCGGCGGCTTGCAGGGTACTAAAATATCAAATAATATACGAGGGTCATCCGGAAAGTAGTACCCGTTCGTGAAATAAAGACACAAAAGTAAATATTAACAAACATAAAAAATTTTATTTGAAAGAGGATACTTTAAACTACTTCTCAACATAATCTCCAAGCAAATTAAGGCATTTGTCATAACGTGTGACAAATTTCTGTATTCCTGCTGCATAGTCCTTCGCCGCCAGCTCATTGAGATACAGTGTCACTCCTTCTTTAAGTTCTTCATCGCTGTCAAATCTTTTTCCTGCCAAAAAGTCTTTAAGCTTTGTAAAGAGATGAAAATCTGAAGGGGCCAAGTCCGGGCTATACGGTGGATGGTGGAAAGTTTCCCATTTGAATTGCTGCAAAAGTTTTTGTGTTATCCCAGCTGCATGAGGCCTGGCATTGTCATGAACGAGAATGACACCAGTAGACAATAGACCTCGCCGCCGATTTTGTATTGCCCGCCGTAATTTATTTAATGTTTCACAATACGCATTGGCATTAATAGTGTCTCCACGGGCCATAAAATCAATAAGCAATACACCTCGTCGATCCCAGAAAATGGTTGCCATGAGTTTCCTGGTGGACAGAACTGTCTTGAATTTTTTTGGTTTGTTTGGTGAATGAGCATGATGCCACTCCATTGACTGTCGTTTTGTATTTTGGGAACGTAGCGGATCATATTCGAAACCGGTCGATACGTATTTACTTTAGTCTGAACTGATTATGATCGCTATTTAAATTCAAGTGAACACAAAAGAACCCTGATTAATTTATCCAAATTTCCTAAAAAACTGACAAAACTCCATTTTATACAATGAGTATTAGCCTAAACAATTTCTTTACACATATATGTATAAGTTATAAAAGCTCTTAACAATGTGGGAAAAGAAAAGAACAACGAGAAAATACTTGGGTAATGATCTATATGATAAAAATCTATGAGTAACTTGCATTAACTGTGGTACCAAAGGCAAATCGAAAGGAAATGTAAAAATGTTTCCATGACTGAATCCATCAAAATTGCTGAACCCTTTTGAATTAATAATTTAAGGTAGAAATATTAAAAAAATTTCTTTCGTGAAAAATTATGACGTTGGCCACAGTTGGTCGTTGGCCATCAAGTACCAAACATGTTCCAAGGTGACGTGGAAAACAATGTACTGCATGAGGGGTAGAACAGCTTGATAAAATTTAAATTACGATGGCATGATTAGATAACAATCAGTAAATATTTTCCTGTCCGGCAAGTGAAAGGTTCCTGGCTCGCATATCAGATGTTTTTTTGTTTTTTAGTGGCCTTATTTCTTAATGGTGTTTTTCAATGTATGCTTTCTGGCCAGTTTTCTTTTACTCTAAGCCCAATATTTTGTAGCAATAAATGAAGAAATATTTTGAAAGAGTGGGTTAAGAGAGACGTCTACTGAAGAAGAAAAAAACAACCACTTGATAAGAATTATGGCCTATAGTTGGAGACATAAAAAACATGGGTCATTGGATTTACTCAGTAAAAAGAACTTAAGTTGTTTTATCAAAAATAAAACACAAGGATACACATGGTAAACGATCTTCTTTTGTGGCAAAAAAATTGACACAAATCTCACAGCACATTAAAAGCAAAACTAATTCAGAAAGGGAAAAATTGCGTGTAAATATAACGGAAACTCAAGTGTAGAAACTAATTTAGCACGAAGTAATCACAATTTTTGCATTACCGTCCCCATAGGATACCGAAAAATGGGGGGACAACAAACTACCATTGTAGCTGGATTCAATCAAATACTTCTATGTTCCGAGCATGAAACAATTCCACCGAACAATCAGGAATGGAAATTTGGACTCCAGCTACTGAGAAGTTCGTCTCAAGCGGCCAAAAATAAACTGCGTTCTCGATTCCAGAAAAACGGAAATTTGAAGGATTAGCTTCCTCCGCGGGGGAGAAACTGTCGCAGACAATTGACAATCAACTGCCGACTAAACCTTTAGAGAGACAAACCACCGTCGGGAGGAAATGAAAAGAGCTAGGAGGCGGCAAGGAGAGGAAATGGGAGATGGTGGAGGGTGGTGGCGGGAGGAGGCAGAGTTGGCGGCGGGAGGGAGAGGGATTTCGGTGGGGAGCGGATTCAAATAACTCTCGTCTCCCTCGCTGCCTGACGGATGAAACCCACCGCGAAGGGATTTCGGTGGCGCTGAAAAGGCGCGGAGGCGCCATGAAGTGTCTCCATTACCCACCACGCCGACCTCTCCCACCTCACAGGCATACAGGCACAAACAACGAATCTCCTTCACCTCCCCACGACCTCCACCCTTGAGGTCCCGCGTTCCTTTCCCCTCCCCCCACAGATGACTCTTCATTAAGCGGCTATCAGGGTTTAGTTGAGGTCTGGCTGACAAGGAATCCAATTTCGTGGATGAGGGCCAGCCTCTCCAGGCACCCCCTTTCTTTCCAGCCCACCTCCGGCCTTCAAAACCAACGTCTTCTTCCCTGCTCCACTACACCCCCCTGGTCCCCCCGCCGCCCTCTCCCTCAAACCTTCCCTCAGCCTTCTCGCATCCTCACTTTCTGCCCTTTGCTCCTCCTTTTCTTAGAGCCAGACGCTTTCAAACTTACCCTCTCCCCTTTGCAATCGTGAAAGACAGGAGGAATACTCCCCGTCGTTTATTGAGACCCCCACTGAACACAACGAAACCCCTTCCTCCAATCTTCTCAAATAAGCGGGGAATGGAAGGAGTGAGCAGGGAGATGCCGAAGGCCGTTCCCGCCGACGATTGAGGCCTCTGCGGTTGCCTCGCCGCGGGGAGTTTCTGTGAACTATACACAAACCCCTTTAAACAACACGACGGTAAACCTCATTGGAATCCTGAGCACACAGGCCGGAGGGAGGTTGGAGTACGGGGATGTGTAGTGAACTGTTGAGTGGGGTTCTTGTGAGCAAGGATGGAGGGCGCATGCGGGAATGGGTTTAGGCGGGAAGTGGGTGGACGTAAGTGTGGCTCGTTGTACATGGTTGACTGGCGGCATCCTTATATGTATGGCATTCTCTGCTCCTGAAATTGGGACCTGCGATCTTACGTCGGGTCGGCGAACCCTCTCTTAACATCGAATTCAGTTTCTTTCCTCCTGGAATAAGTGGAAGTAAAATGCTTTCGTGTGGCATCGACCCCTTCTCGCGAAACTAGTAGTCCTTATGCGATGACGAAACATTATATGTGGCACGAGGATTTTGGAAAGGCTGGGATTTCACTTCTCAATTCTCATGGACTGGATGAATTACGGCTCTATTGGCCAATAGTTAACAATCCGAAGCTTTATTGGTGGCAGATAGCCACTTAGCTCTCTTCTCAAGTAACCTATTGATTTCTCTGCCCTCACAGTTTATTTCTCACCTTCCTGAGTAATATTTTGTGTTAACTTTTCCTGGATTTAGTTTCATAAACAAGATTCTGTGCCTTTAAATTTCTGGAATAAGTCTGTTCTTCCTTTATCACAAACTTACTTCTTTGACATAATTTACACGGCTTCATTGTCAATTATCTCATTTAATTTGATTTTCAATATTTTACACCCACGCCAAATTTTTTTAACTACAAAAATATGAAAAAAATATCGGTCTGTACTGAACCCTAAGAAAGAGCTCAAGTCATACGTAACGTCAGGTTTGCAAATTTGAAGGACAGCATGGGTGAAGTTGGATAAAATATTAAACTTTAAATCCAGGAATTGATTTCCCATTGCAGAATTTGTCGCCTCTATGAAACATTTGAAACCTCTGACGGTTTGCTATGTGTTGCCAGTCATTCATTTAGAATTAAAAAAAGAATCACAATTAAATCACATAATTTGAACAGTGTTGATGAATTAAATTAATGAATGGATGAACAGCCTATCGCCATAAAGTCCAATCGACTTTCTACAAAATACGCGGGTAAGTGATATTCTTTCTGCATAGGTATCGAGTTTTAAAATATATTGGTAAAAGAAATTCTAGCCTCCTCATACATAAATACCCCTGTATGTGTATTGCTTTGTGTTTTGGCGCCTCAGGCCGTGGACTTTTTCCTACCACAGGTTTTATTTGAGGAAAAATTAAAAACTATGAAATAAACCGACATAATAAATGGAATAAACTCATCTTGATATTCTACATAACAACTAAATATAAAAATTTTGGCCCTGCACAATAGTATTCCTCTATATTTATGGTACTGGATTCACTTAATATATTGAAATTTCCAGGATATATCCAGCATGGAAATGTTTTTTATTACTTATTTAGTTGTAACTATGGGGTGCTGAGCCAATAATGACCATTATTTTTACACTGAGTTCCTCTAAATTTATAATCTCCTAATTTGCGTAGACATTAATTTATCTCCTCGTATTTATACAAATATATGAGCTACAAAATTTATATTGTATTTTTTTTACAGGTTCAAGGATCAACTCGAAAGTTTTTTTCCAGGGGAGTGGAGATTACCTTATACTGAACCCTATGGTATGAGATGTTCGCACGTCAGTATTTGGAGGGTCATTTTCTTTCCCTACAGAGTCGTTTCCCGTAAAGTTTTGGCATAAACAGCATGAGTTTAATCGAGTACACATATATTACCTAAGCATAGTAAACTCAAAAGAAACATCAATTCAATCAACACCTTCCCAAACATTCTGTCTAAGCTTTCCACGCCCCTGAATAGACCATCACACCTATAGGGACTAGTCCGTAATTATTCATTATTATGTTTGCTATCAGGTAGAGTGCATTTAAAAATGGTCCACTGATACTACACACTCTTAGATACTCCTCCATGTACATCATTAACATGGAGAATAATGTGCAGCTACTTAATAGAAGAGTAACCCTCATGGCCAGATGCATTGATTGACTTAGGTGAGGTATGCACATGCATTCAACGCCATTATTTTGTGCATAGTTTTAATAGCTAAATAAAAATGATAGTATTGATATAATCCATAGTGGGTTCAGCCTTTACCATCTTAAATGGTAGAGCCTGGAGTTATTAGAAGCAATTACTTTGGCCAAATAGATAATTCATATCGGCTTAATTATTAAGGAAGGATGGAAATATCGATGGACTCAGAAACAGCTAAAATAACTTGACGTTTTCCTAGAAATATTTTTGATTAAAGAAATACGGATCGGTATCTATTCTCAAAGAATATTTCCGTTGGAGAAGAATAAACGTTTTTCTTGAACTACATGGTTTTTCCAAATAGAATTTAGAATAATGTTTTTCCGTCAAGTGGATGGCTGGAGAGGGGCGATTTGTAAAGGGATTGGTGATGAGGTCTTGGGAAAGCAACGCGACCCGCGTTAGTTGTCTCTAGGCTGTTACATTGTGCTGATCACCACTAAACCGAACCCCTGTTCGAGGGCCGCTTCATGAATTCACGATGTCACGTTCCATGGAGCTACGATAGGCGATAAAATATTATGTTAAACTCGGAAAATTGGGTTCGGGAAATACAGTTGAGTGCCATTTTGGACAACTGAGTTATGTCAAAGAGGTGACTGAACTAGGGTCCTGTTGATGACTTACAAGAAGCATATCACAACTGGTCGAGGCATTACACTGGTTTGTCGATGCATAAGGGTAAACTTGTGAAGAATTTCAACAATTTCTGCTTTGATTTGCAAAACATTTTTTACCCTGATTTATTCCACTTTTTTCTGGGACAGACCTTTAAGTACATCGTCAGGGAAATATTGAAATATACAAGAGATCACGTAGACGCTGGTATCCCAATGAGAGTCCTGGAGACGGTAAATCTTTATCAGTGGTACCCCAATCCCTACTTGAGGTGCTTACTTTTTGATGAGGACTTTGAGTGAGTACGCCCGTGGTCGAATGTGACGTTAAACTGTGTTTTTGTTAAGGATAGGCAGATTCCGACGCCGGATTTCTCCCCACCCTTCCTCCTTTTCCATCCACCCTTAATGGCGCAAATGACCTAAGACACCGATCGCTTCCCCTAAAAGCTACTATTAAAATTTACAACATAAAAGGTATCCGGTAAGGTAGTTGATACAATAACCAACCCTAATAATTTTAAACGTGCTGTTGTAACGAAACCAGCATGTTGGCATCTCATGATGCGAAAATTTTCTCTTACCTACCGACAATTTATATGCATGGTTTCCATTAGTTTTATATGGTTGCATTCCATTATTTTGCGCCTATAGGCCGTGAGTAGCTGCACCGCCCCACCCGCAGATTGTTACATGCTCAAAAGCTCAATCAACGGTTTTGGGAAACGGGGCGCGTGTCCTGAGATGATCTTCACTGATCTATGAAATTCCTCCTGGTGTATCTAAAGCGATCCTCGAACGCCCTACGGCCCATCCCCTTCCCCACGCATTCCGCTTTCACCGCACCTTCCTCGCGCTTGTGACTGCCCTCGGGTTGCCCTTCCTCCCTTCCCACACACCCCGGCGTTCCACGCACCCCTCTACGGCGCGACGAACCCTTTGTTCCCTTATATGCATTCCACAATCAATGGGCACATTTTTATAATTATTACCTTTTCTCCTCCCGTACTAATAAGAACACTAATTCATCCCATGTTTATTCCTCTATTTCATTTTAAATAAAATTGCAATTCAGATTCGTGGCTCTATTTGTCCAGAGCATTGGAAACCTTTGGTAATCATCTGAAGATAACAAAACAGCCGCTGAAACTAAATATAATCGAGGTGACTGTCGTGCAGATGAGCGATAGAGAACAGGTAGCGTTACGTATGTATTTTTATATTAATGTTGTCATTGTATATAATTTATCATTATTCAAAACCTCTGGTTTGTAGTCGAATTTAATAAATGTTATATTGAGATAAAATATGTGTATAGATACCATCAATACTGCTTCTTAAAAGGAAGTTAAATTTATAAAAGAGGACTTGAATTCCATTACTGCAACTATAGGGACTAATTTCCGTCTAGTATTCTCCTCAGCTCAGTGACCTTCTTCTACACCATAAAGTTTTAATTAATGCCTTTATCTAAGTTTCCATGTGCACATATCACTTCAGTGTAAATGTTAAATGATAGCTCACAATTATTCATAATAAAAAATATTCACAAAATATACCTACCTAATGATTTGCCTATTTACACAAAGTCCATAACTACCCCTTGGAATTAGTTGAACTGCGATTTTGAGAAGATTGAAAATTTTTTCATGAACGAATACGGAACTCCCGACATAAACAGTGACAAATATATCGGAATGCTCTGGGTAAAAATCAATCATCTATATTACAAGACACTAGAGAAAACGTATGTACATGGAGGACTACACTAGTAAGAAGTAAATATTTTTACATTCAGCCATCAAAACTTCGTTTTGTTGGGCGATGTTACCTGGAATATTTGACATTCAAGAAATTCTTGGAAGAAAATTATTCATTCAGAGAAGAAGTTAAAGACGGAATTACAAAATTACGGTGATCAAAAAAGGTTCCTCCGACCAGTAGTTAACGATCGACAAGGATCGTTTTAAATGAATATACTTTGTAACTTCCACACAATTTTTTATTCGTACAACCGGTTTCAACGCTTCTGCGTCATCATCAGGTACCATGATACCATGTACCATGTTGTACCATCACCATGTACCTGATGATGACGCCGAAGCGTTGAAACCGGTAGTACAAATAAAAATTGTGTGGAAGTTACAAAGTATATTCATTTAAAACGAACATGAATCTCCACAAAGTTGAGCCTGAGACCATAGAATTCATCGACAAGGATATTGCGCTATTACTCAAAGAATAGAAAGGGGTAAGACGTTCTTGAGATATAAAATATAGTCATAAAACGTAAGGCTTGTCCCATAGGTAGTAGAACTTATTTTTCCCGGATAGACAGACGAGGGGCGATGGTTTCTCTGACTGGATTCGAGAGAGGGGAGTCTCGGGATGGGCTGGAGGCCTATGGCAGTTGGCTCCCAGCCTTTGTGGTGGATAAATTTTCTCTGTTGGCATTAGGATAAATATCAAGCAGGATTAAACAATCAGAGAAGGTTTAGCACGTCCTATTTATCAAAATAAGTGACTACTGACGATTAATGGTAATATCACTTCCAAAAGTCATTATACCTTAAGCGATATATCTAAACTTGGGTAAATGTGAGATTACTCGTTAAGTAAGAATTTCATGGGGGGTTGACACTTTTGATGCGTCCGTTTTACGTCTCTCTGTGAGGAGAAATGCCTGATTGCCAATGAATATTAGATTTAGAAATATTTTACCATACCCGTTTATCAGGAAGTCAGTGAGTGAATAACTATTGCTGACAATGATAGAACCAGTTTAGGTATAAAAAAGCAGTTCAGTTCAACATACAGGCATGTTTTACTGAACTATATGGAGTCAGCATTAAACATACGAGTATAACTGTCTGTACAGATGAGACACATGGGAAATATGAGGAGTAGAGAACAAATGGAAAATGAGAAGTGGCGGTAATATAATGCTACAAAATAATGATAATAGAGAGTTTATATGCTGACAGAGTGATAAGTCTACATTTATCTACATGGCACCATAAAGGTACTACTAGGGTGCGTGGTAGTGACTACAACAGGCATGCTACACTAAAATTGAGTTTTGTTTTAATAGTAATTACCAATAGAAATTAACAATATTCCAAAATATGGAGGTTATGTTTCCTTCAGCTACTTGCAATAGTACGATAAATTCCAAATAATTCTCTATCCATACAATATAAACTGCTAGTAACAATAAGAACAATACAACGGTTAAATAGTAAAACAATGAAAACATTCCAGTTGAATTAGAAATTTAAAAAAATTGCTCTAGCGCCATATATCTATCGTATTATTTCATTTATACATCACCGATTCTATACTTAATCTCGCTAATCTTATTTTCATGATCTTTCTTAACGTAATAAGATGGAGCTAATAATAAATTTACAACATCATCACTAAAGAACCCAATGTCAATTTATTCTAATATTTTCTGTAAACTAGCCTTTATTTTGTGATTCCCAACCTACTGCCTCTAGAAATCTATATACGCTACTATATTTAGAATAAAAATAAAATACAAATCTATCTCTCTTTGCTGTGTATTTCTTAAAACTCTTCAAGTAAATCCTTGATAGCTTGCCCATACAAATATTCCCTGTATAATTTTCATCCAAAGGAGGGCTTGAGTAAGGATAAATTCTAAGTATTTAATCGAACTTCTAAGAATTTAATTTAATGACTATTTCGGTATTTTTGAGGCAGTAGGAGTTCGACGTTGAAGCATTCTATTTCCAAAAATGTATTAAATCACACGTCATTATTCAATTCTATAATCGTAAAAATTCAACTTTTCAGGTATTGAAAAATAAATGGAAAAATGGGTAAATTTTAAAAGGGGGAGAGATGGTCTCATGGAGGACACTTACTAGAAAGAGGAAACTATTTTAATACATCCTCAGGAATGATGCACCTATAGTTTGCTGAAGATCAAAATTTAAGGAAGCTTGGAGGGAATGATTTAGGCTGGCAGATCAGGAGTGAATTATTCGATTAAAGGATGTACGGGAATTTTATGGAAAGAAAAGATTTCCAGGTAATGTGATAACCTGAAGAGCTCTTTCATACGAACCCACAGATTGATAAACCCATTGTGATTAAGAGCTAATAAAAACTGCAGTGCACAGGATATTTCCGTCAATCGTTTTTTTCAGGCATATGGTTGATGTCATAAATAGTTGCCGCTGAATCAGCCATGTCCTGTAATTAAGAATTTATGATTTGTATCCAAATCGTTCTTTGCATTTTATGAATCCACTAACAATATCTGGAGGGGGATTCTATTTCACTGCCCTTTTACGCTTAAAATCATTGATTTATGGTTCATAATAAATAGCCATTAAGTCGCATAGCCAAACTATCAAACAAGTCAATAAATGCCTGCCATTCGCATTTCCAATTAATCGTTGTTCTAGAACAGTACAGAGCTTTGTGAAGCAGTTGGTAGTCGTGTCATAATGGTTACTTGGTTATACGGTTAGCATTTTCAGTTTTATACTACCAACTACGAAATTGTTTGCAACGGCGGAGGCTCGTAAAAATCGCGATAAATACCATCGCAGACCAAAACACTTACAATTCAAGTGCGTTCGCACGTTAGTCAAGGGTGTTTAATCCATCATGACGGCGACCCATTAATAAGAATAGAAAATAAAAGTCTGGGTGGTATCAACAAATTATCCTCGCTACATCACAGGAAGGGTAGAAGGTCAATCATTCTTTGTGACAGTCGCATAAATAAAAGAATTAAAACGCCGAGATATAGCCGAGGGAAACAAAACTTATCCGTGTTCCTTTTTTTTTCGGGGTCTTTTAATGAATGGACGAGAGAAATGGATTGGAAAACACGCGGAACTTTGACGTATTTATTTTGACGTTGGGTCACTCATACAAAGCTCTCTCTCTTTTACCCCGCAACCGTCTCTCTTTTTACCTATCTCTCTCTCCCTCTCTCTCTCTTCTCCCTCTCCCCTCAACTTTCGATTGTCAGAGGGAAAAAATCAAACCTCACGGCCAAAGTCGGACGAAAAACAAAGCCTTTCGAATTACGCATGCTCACACATCACGAGATCACTCACCACAGAAATTGTCACACAGCTTTGTAGTGAGCTGCACAGCCGATTTGGCACAGTGAATGGTGAAAAATTAAAATACCGGTGGACAAAAGAATCAACATGGGGAAGAATAGAATGCTTGTTAGAGTAGGCGGCGATGGGTAGCAGCTCGGAGGACGACGCGGTGGAGTTGTATTTTATTGGTTGGATGTTAGTTGGAGCAAACCGAGTAAATCTTTCGGTGTTCAACACCGATTTGTTAAAGCGCTCCAAGAGTCGCCTTACCAATCTTGCTATTGCGGCTTCATGCCACGGGGTATTGGGTTGGTGCGGTAGCTGGTATGCCTAGCTACTGCACCGAAGGCCTGAATTCTTATCTCAACGGAGGTGGATTTGTACGTGGTCTTCCGATTCATATTTAGATGATATATTGATTACTGCACTATATCAGTCAAATGGGGCGTTAATACGGTGGCCCACTTCGGTCACCATCCGATCTATTTGCACCCTAAAATCTTACCTGCCTCTAAACTGATAATTAATCCAAAACATCTGGAATGATGGAAACCATAGACCACCAATTTGACGGTTTGTGCAAAGTAATGACAAAGACAAAAATTCGTTGCCAATTTATGCAAGGCGGCTCGGCGAATGGGTGAGTCTAGAGATTCATTGTGAATATGTTCACATAATGAATTACTAGCTTCAAAATAATCTTTTTGGTTTGGTAAGTCCAAGACGGAAAATCCTAAATTTATTTTTACCCTCAGAAAGTAGCAATGAATTTGTTCCGTGATTTTTTTGATAATCGTATACTAGTCATATGCTACGTATTGGTTGCCGTTCAAGTTTGTATTCGCAAAAGTTACTCCATATGACTTATTGATAAGTGGTTGTTTAATAGAATTATACAAAAGGAAGAGTATCCATAATCAGGAATACGATTTCATTCATATCTAATTGCATATCGTCTTGGTGACAAAAAAATAGCATCAATTAATACGAAGGATAATCTAATAGGTGAATGTAGAGCTTTCTTCAAATGGCTGGCTATTATGGTGCGAGTAACCTTAAAATAGAGTAGAGGGGCATTTCCTTACACCGAACCGTTTATGGTTTTACAGGATTATGGGACAGTCTAAAGGCCACGGAGTTTGAGTTTCAATTGGGGGTGTTCAAAGCCAAAGAGTGAGACGTTAATCGTTAAAATGAAGCATAGACGTCGAAACGCTATGACGCGCGAAAAATTGTCAAGTAAACAGTACAAAGAATGTTTTTAATTTATACGTTGCTGATCTACCATATTACGCCGGACCCGGTTGTGTAATAAACCTTTTTTTGTGGCCCAAACACTTTCAAAGGAAAGAGATAGATCCTAAATTAAATAAATATTTTTCATCCATATATTTTGACTAAAACCTTTCTAATTGTGGGTTTAAATATGTCAAAAGTTGGTCATATTATTGCAGTTAGCCACTTGAAACCAAAAGTAACAATTTGATGGGCATATTTAACTGAAATATTAATTGTCGCATCCCTTATTCCTCACGAAAGTTTTCTAACGAAAGCTGATGTAGATAGCTATTACTAAGGAAAAAAATGAGCCCGTGATAATCGAAATTGGCACCATAAAAAATAAACGGATGAGACCCAAATGTCAAACCTGTGATTGAATACCTATGTATATACCATTTTCATTGTACATTTGTTTGTTAGCGGCCTTGCTAACAATGTGCAGAACTGTGTTTTGAATTTACTTAGTTGAAGCAGTCAACATTTTGGTATTATTAAGGAAAGAGTGAAAAAATGTTCTGTATAATTTAAAAACTAAATATTTCAAGGATTGGCGTGCGATTTAACACATTGAAAAAGTAATTACTCGTAATAGAGTGTCAAAATGTACTAAGAAAATTATATATGAATTCACGAGTTAGCGATTCATATTCACGACTGAACACCTCTCATTCAGTGGAAGAGCAAAATAAACCGTTCCATCCGCAGGAATCTAATTAATGAGGGCGACTAGAATTAGTTGGAACAGGATACGATCGCTAATAGTTTAAAGTACGAGACAAATTCTATAGAGGAGGCGTTCGTTAGGCCAAACGTGATTCGCCGAGTCCGTTGAGTATTAGACACCTAGTAGTGGTGTAGGCTCGGCAGTCACAGAGCGTAAGGAATGCAATCCATCATCTTGTACCACGATATATTCCGGTATTTTATACTTTTAAATCGCGATGGATGATGGTATTGGATATTCCACTTTGACAGAAAGTAGATCCCTTCTTTTTCGATAGGCATTTGGGTTCCATGGAAAAAGAGCGAGCGAGGATTGAAATTCCACCACGGAGGGAGAGCAATGGTGGTGAGTGGAGGAACGTCGAGAGAGAGTATGATGGAGTGAGGATCAGAGGCAGAGAGGGTTGGGACTGCTTTTTTAATGGTCGCAAAAGAAAAACCGTCGTATGGGTGCACGGTGCGTGCAAGCGCGTAAACAAGCACAGAGCCATGCCATCCTTCGAGTCCGAGCATAAAAGACGCCACATTGTGAGGTGACGCGATTTGGAGCTTTTCACGGGTGCTGAGAAGTTGAGGTGATGAACAAGGGACGAGTTTTTCACGGGATATTGTGGGATGGAATCAGGCAGTGAGGAAAAGTACTCATCGCGTTAACTCCTCCGGATGGATGTGCGATGCGAGAATGTTTTATTTGAAATTTTTCTTGCCTTTCTCCCCATCGAAACGACTTTTTTTACTTCTCAGTTTCATGAACAAAGCGGTTTCATTGAGAAGAGATGAGCACGGGGAAACGCTGACACCGGCAGATATTTTCGAGATGTAGTAAGAAAATCCATTTGATAAAACTTATATTTTGTGAATAATATATTCCTATGTCTGGACAACTCTTCTTGATCGTCAATTCCAACATACATTAACTGTAACGTTACCTTTCCCACAGCCTAAACTGACCAAATATGACCATTCAAAACCATATTGGAATTTCAGAAAATATATTAATCGAATCTTAAGATTTAACTTCTGATAGCTTGATGAAAAGGAAATAAGATTTCAAATTACGTAGAAAATTACATTACTAATTCACATTACTTCAATTAATTCCTTCGTAAGAAAATTCGTGTGTCAATTTTATTGCTGGTTCGGATAACTTTAGCGTAAACAAGTAATTAGGTAGAAAATTATTTTATTCATGTACTCAACATAAAAATCCCTGCAATGATGGAATGAAAATAATATTTCCATTGTAGAATCAGAGTTAACAAATCATTCTAGCATTGTATAATTTATACCGTATAATCTCGCAATAATACACAAAAACACACATTGTAAAAATATTAAGAACTAATTTTTTCTTTTCACAAAACACACCAACACAATATATAATATAAAAATAATATAAATAAAATATATGTGTGTGTGTATAATCCCAAAACTCGCCTCTAAACACTTTACTCCCTTTGATAAATGCTATAGTGTATCCATTTTAGCTTCCTTCCCACCCTCTGACCCTCCACTGTAACTCAAAACAATAGAAAAAGCGTTTATCTGGATCCTGAATTCCTGGAATTACCCAGGTGTTAATATGAGATATTAATTACTCCGTTTTTCACATATTTTCATCCCCCCTTCGCTCCCAAGACCTTCCATATTATCCCAACACTTCTAAAATTCCCCCTCCCAACACTTCTCCTCGAAAAACTTTCCCCACCTTCCCCTTCCTTCCAGCGTTTCCAGCACCACCTTTTCCTCAGTTATTTCCTTCTCTTCCTTGAGAAAGGCTGCTTGGACTACCGAAAACTCGAAAATTAGTGAATTTCTTTTCTTTTTTGTGTGCTTCTGTTTGTCTTTGTCCACTAGTGCTATTTGCATTACATATATATATATATATATATATATATATATATATATATATACGTACACACAATGTATAAGTACTAGTGTTTCTTCTGAGGAAGACGACGGAGATTTCCATTGAAATTATTAAGATATAGTGTGAGAGTGGTCTTTTTATATATATTATGTTTATACATATATATATATATATATATATGTATTGATGAGTGAATTGGAGGTTCAGTGCGATAAATATGGGATGATAATCAATATTAATAAAACAAAGGTTATGTGATTTTCCAGAAAGAAAAAGGCTAAGCTAAATATTAAAATAGGCGGGGAAAAAATAGAGCAGGTAGAGCAGTTTACATATCTCGGAAGTGTTTTGGACCAATACGGTCAAAGTGGCAGGGACGTAAGGAGAAGAATTGCGCTAGGCAAGGAGGCTTTCTCAAGGAGGAGGGAGTTGATGACGGAGACGTTGAGTAGAGATGTTAAGATAAGACTCGTAAAAACTCTGATATGGAGCGTAGCTATGTACGGTGCGGAAACGTGGTCACTGAAGCAGGAGGATAGACGTAGATCGGAGGCTTTTGAAATGTGGGTGTGGAGAAGAATGGAGAAGGTGAAATGGACCGAAAGGAAAACAAATGAAGAAGTACTGGAGATGGTGGGTGAGGAGAGGGGTTTGTTGAGAGAAATCCTATGGAGGCAGGAAAAATGGATGAAAGGCGTATTGAGCGGTAGTGGAATGTTGAAGAAGGTAATAGAGGGGAGAATGTTGGGCAAGCGAGGAAAGGGTAGGAACAGGATAGGGATGTTGGATGGGATGAAGGGTGGAAAGAGGTACACAGAAATGAAGAGGGACCTGATGTAGTTTAGGTTGCTGGATTGGGTTTTGTTTGGAGTTACAAAATATTTATTTGATAGTTGTGTCCATCCAAAAAACCTACCCTAACCGGTAGATTACCTAATAATAATAATAATAATATATATATATATATATATACACATACATACACATCTGTATATATCTCCGACGATTGCATTTCAGAATAATATGAAGGTTGTCAGGTACGGTACTAGTGAGTCGTTAATATAAATCATCAGAAGATTTTCAAGCAATTAAAAGAAAACTTAAAAACAACAGAAATGTAAACTTACATGGTATACACCATTTTTTGGATATTTTTTGAAAGAATGAGAATGCATTTGTTAAATTCAAATACTTTATATATCAAATAATCCACGGCAAAGGCTGAAGTTTTTTTTTTTAAATGGGTTTCCTCTTTCAAAAATTAAAGAAAAATGTTTTCCAATTACAGCGAGACATGATTTTATATCGAGAGAACATAACGTCTCCTCACTGAATAAATAAACATGATATTCTTTCACCCAAAAAACCTTATTAAAATATTACCAGTATCGATGCATTGGCGACATCATAAGGTATACCAATATAAAAGTTACCTATGCGTCGAACCAGTTGTATTATAATAAAGTTATTTGTCTGAAAAAATAAAAAAAATATTTACAAGTATTGTAAATAAACTTGTTATATTCAGCGATCACGAATGTTCACAAATTAGACCTCAAATACATCGAATTCAATACGTCTCCTATTCACATTGTTTTCCGTTGGCCCCAAAGGTTAAAGAAAATGTGCGTGATTCCCTACCTAAGAAAAACAGATGACTCATTGGCTTTTTTAACATTGAATCGTCACATTTTGTTGTACCAATAAAAATGTGCAATCGGATGAAAAATTTAATACTTCTTTCGGACCTAAAATACTCATTTTTTAGAAATTTTTTAAATTTTGTGTTACGAAATATGAGGCTTTTATTTTTGAAAGCCTAAACAAAAATCTAAATGATCGTAATTTTATATTTTTTATAGTGGTTTTCAAATTCTGACAATAACATATGACAATAAGAATCTAGAGTCCTAACAAATTTATTCATTGTGTATTTGGGAAGACATTTCATTGTGTAAAAGGGAATTTCTGATTTAATCGTTTTTTATAAGAGTCGGAAAATTTGACTTCGGCACGAGTTCTTCGTAAAATATGACTAAATCTTTTCGTCTATTCACATAGGACAACGACAATATCAGTAATTTGAAAGGTTCTAAGTCGCATCACAGGAAATAAAGTCTAGTAATGGGGGCCAAATTTTCACAGCACGTTGATAATATTTTCACTTAACTCTTGCGGAAATAGACAGACAGCCCTGTGGATATGGTCACTTATACCTATAGTTCTGAAAAGGTTTTGTCAAACGTGAAATGTTCTCAGTTTTATCGTAATTTTGTGTACAGTTACCAGCATTAAAAATATTGGTCCAATCACGATTTTCCTCTTCCGTTCAAACTTTTGTCACGCCGTACTCCGAATGACTCCAGATATTTACGAGTTCCTTTTAACACTAATTTTATATCACTACGTTACATTACGCGTGAATGAATAATTCTCACCTAGTACTTGATGTGAATGGCCGAGTTCCCACAGAGACAACACCGGATTGCGCTTCGGGACGCATTTCGTTTCCGCATTCAGCGAAAGTAAAATATTTTTTCAACTTTCAAAGCTCGGAAACTCAATGGAACCTGTACTTTTAATGGCGGAACGGCCGTTGACCCGGCAACACACCAAACGCGTGCATTGTAACTACCTGCAGACTAGATTTGAGCGCTTGACATGGGAGCTCTGCTGGTAATGGCCGAGTATAAACACAAGTTTTGATGCGATTTTAATATTTTTAACACACGAGGTTCAAACTCATTAACTGCGAAAACGAATTTCCTACATTTAACAAATAAATGGTGCATTAAATAAACACTAGATTTCATTTGAAGCTTTATATTTAAGTAAAATATCATTATGTATCATTCAATCATTAAGTGTAAGGAGTTGTGCAGTTTTTATGGAAATGCATGGACAAAATTTAAGAATTTCATAAAAGTAATCCTTTTACTCTTATTATGAATACTCAAAGAAAACTATGATTTTCTGGTACCAAATCTTCCGAGGAAACTATATCCGGCACAGGGAAAGGAACTGCCTTCCCTACCTTGATGTGTGTTTTTCACACGCCGCGCCGTCGCATCATCATCTACCAAATCACCTTCGGGTTGATAACTGTTCTATGTTATTATATTGTTTGTTTCTATCAAAGTGTTTTTATTTAACACTTCCGTGTTACTTTGACGATATCATATATATATATATATATATATATATATATATATATATATATATATATATATATATATATATATATATATAACATCATCATCTTCCGTGTTACTTTGACGATATCATATATATATATATATATATATATATATATATATATATATATATATATATAACATCATCATCATCATCTGCAGCTCTACAACCCGGTGTGGGCCTTGGCTTCCTCTATGATATGCCTCCATTCAGTCCTTGTTCTTGCTTTTTCCTTCCATCTTGTAACTCCCATTGCCTTCAAGTCATTCTCCACATCCTGTAGCCATATCTTCCTTAATCTTTTCTTCTGACGCCTTCCATCTTGCTATTAAGTATCAGTTTGGGCCTTCTGTCATTTTCTATCCTTTCTACATGCCCCAACCACGCCAGCCGCAGTGACTTGGCAAATCTAACTATGTCCTTCCCTTCTAGTAATTCATTTATCTCCATGTTCATTCTAATTCTCCATCTCTCTCCTTCTCTAATTGGGCCATAGATTTTCCTTAACATTTTTCTTTCGAATTTTCTAAGTGTTTCCTCATCCTGACTTGTTAATGTCCATGTTTCAGCACCATAAGTTACCACGGGTCTAATAAGCGTTTTATGAATCTTCATTTTTGTGTTACCTGAGAGTAAAATTGATTTGAGGATTTTTACATATGCAATATATGTCCTGTTACCTTCCATTACCCTTAGGTTGACCTCCGTGGACATCTTATTTTCATTGTTGTCTGACTCCTAGATAGGTAAATTCCTAGACACCCTCAAACTCATAATTCCCAATTATTATATTTTGTAGGTGCCACTTGTTCTGATGAGCTGACATTTTCAAGTATTTGGTCTTCTCCTCACTAATCTTCAGCCCCACTTCTTTACCAGTATATATATATATATATATATATATATATATATATATATATATATATATATATATATATATATATATATATATATATTATTAGGTAATCTACAGGTTAAGGTAGGTTTTTGGATGGACACAACTATCAAATAAATATTATGTAACTCCAAACAAAACAAAACCCATCCAGCAACCTAAACTACATCAGGTCCCTCTTCATCTCTGTGTACTTCTTTCCTCCCTTCATCCCATTCAACATCCCTATCCTGTTCCTACCCTTTCCTCGCTTGCCCAACATTCTCCCCTTTATTACCTTCTTCAACATTCCACTACCGCTCAATACGCCTTTCATCCATTTTTCCTGCCTCCATAGGATTTCTCTCAACAAACCCCTCTCCTCACCCACCATCTCCAGTACTTCTTCATTTGTTTTCCTTTCGGTCCATTTCACCTTCTCCATTCTTCTCCACACCCACATTTCAAAAGCCTCCAATCTACGTCTATCCTCCTGCTTCAGTGACCACGTTTCCGCAACGTACATAGCTACGCTCCATATCAGAGTTTTTACGAGTCTTGTCTTAACATCTCTACTCAACGTCCCCGTCATCAACTCCCTCCTCCTTGAGAAAGTCTCCTTGCCTAGCGCAATTCTTCTCCTTACGTCCCTACCACTTTGACGGTATTGGTCCAAAACACTTCCGAGATATGTAAACTGTTCTACCTGCTCTATTTTTTCCCCGCCTATTTTAATGTTTAGCTTAGCCTTTTTCTTTCTGGAAAATCGCATGACCTTTGTTTTATTAATATTGATTCTCATCCCATAATTATCGCACTGAACCTCCAATTCACTCAGCAATGCTTGCAACCCCTTGGCTGACTGAGCAACTAATTCTTGGTCATCAGCAAACCTAACCGATTTTACGAATTCCCCTACGACTTTCATTCCTACCTCCAGTTCTTCCCATGCCAAGACTATATATATATATATATATATATATATATATATATATATATATATATATATATATATATATATATATATATAGACCTTGAGAATCCACTTTTAAATGCTGAGTTTTTGGACACAAAAAATTCAATTCAATTACAAATAAGTTCTTCAAAGTAGCATGAAACTGGAAACATATCGTCAGCATCACTAAAGTAGTGAAGAATCGCCAATTCCGGGAAAATATTCAGTGTGAGTTTTCATGCACAGCCTTTCGAACGTAGTTACTTGAAATTGGCATCGGAGACATAACATGAAAGCGATTCTCTAATTTTGAAAAGACACGCGAGCAACTGGTGCATAGATGCACATACTAAATGAATTAATGGTAACTCAAAGTGTAAGCGTAAAAGGGAACACTTAAAAATTGAATTTCGTTTATTAAAAAAAAGAGCGAAACGTAGGCCAGACCAATGCTATTAGGTCGATGCTCACTTCGTGACACACGTGAAATTAAATTTTAAGACTAGTATTAATCAGATAAATATCCAAGTACAAAGAATGTTTTCATATGACTAACATTTTGTATCTTTCGTCTCTCTCCCTTTAAATCCAGGTCCCTCGCCGAATGGAATTAAAAAATAACAGAAAGTTCTAAATTATTACCTTTGGCAGTGTAACGCATGGATTACGCGGTATTATTCATAAAGAAAGAGTCAATCATTCATGAAATACAAATCATAAATTTTTAGGCGAAATTAAATAAATTTTTACTAAAATTATCTTACTCAGCTGGCTTCTCTACAGGGCGTTAAGTTAAAATATTAAGGCATAGGTTTATGCTTAAAATACAAAGTTTTAATCGGTAAAGAATAGTATTCAGTACGGAACGGCTTCTTCATTAGCAGTCACACACCTCAAACCCGTGTTTCGAGTTGGGCTTTGATACTCCTTTCCACTCAGACCTTGAAACGCATTCCTCAGTCTTCACTCATGATCACTCATTCAAATGCGTACAGTTTCACTAACGTACTTTTGTTCGAGGGAGAGTTTCTTTCCCTAAATCTTATATTCGTACATATTCGTCGAGTACCGGGTAGGTTTCACTAGCACTATGGAAAATCTCTCAATCAACCATGTGCTATGAAAGGTCGGAAGTAGAGCTAGTGAGAAGACTTCATTCATAGATCAGTGGCTGACATCAATTGAAGCCGGGGGTAAAAACGTGAATTGAACACATTGCGCAATTTTAGGAACTCCTTAACGCCTTGCTACACGCTGACCCTCAGCTGACCTCATCCATGGGTTTAAGGACCTCTCTCTCCATTGTCTTCTCTCCCCATACATCTGCTTACAAACAGATGTATGCGATTTTCATGAAATACGTATGTGTCCCACTTCCTCCAATGGACTATAATCTTGACGTGGTGGAAGGTTTTGTACGTTCCGATAACTCCTAGAGCCGTGCTGGCGAAAATAATGGTAATTACTCCTGCTAGGGTCATCCCTACCAGATATATCGAAGGTTAGGACGAAAGGTAGTCTACGCAGCGTCTGTTCCTCAGTGAGGCGGCCGCAAAGGCGCTGATCCTAGCGGGGTGGCCATTAAGTGATGGTGTCACGTTAAAAACACTATTGAGGAAGGCAACGGAAAACCAAGTCACTTATCATTCTCCAGAGCATAATGATGGACAAAATTGAGAATATGAGTCCTGGCAACCACGGGACTCGACCAAATCGGCTGTGTGTCGTACCCGGGAGCAGGAGAGCCAAGGCTTCCGCGGTCGTCATCTCACTAAACCCTTGCAAAGGAAAACCGTCAGCAGCAGAACAAAAGAAACAGGAAAAGAAGACCAAATTACAATTTGAGTAGGAACTTGGAATGTTAGGACAATTTGAGGACAAGAAAATTAGAGAATATTACGCAAGAGATGGAAAGAGGAAATATAGATATTTTAGGTTTATGCCAGGAGAGATGGAACGACACAAGGAATTGGTGTTGTGATAGTTGTAGAATAATATGAAAAGGTGGGGACGAGAGCCAACGAGGGGTTACCATAATATTGAATAAAGAGTTAGGAAGAAGCGTAGTCAATGTGGAACAAGCAACGGATAGAATATTATAGCACAGATAAAACCAGAACCGACGACCTTGGTCATTGTTCAGGTATACATGCCACCGAGCAATCATAAGGAGGATCGATAGGAAGTCGATATGATATTCGATCAGTTAGAGGCTATAATCGCGTGAGTTCCTGCAGGGAAACATTAGATAGTGATAGGGGATTGGAATGTGACGGCAGGCAAAGGACGATCGTGATGAGGTGGGGAACTACGGTTTAGGCACGAGGAATGACCGCGGGGAGAAAGCAATTGAGTTCAGCAGGAGACGAAGGTAGTCATCACGAACACTTGGTGTAGACTACAATTGACAAGAAAGGAGTTTCAGCGGGCTGTAGAGAAAATAATGGATTAGGTTAAATAGCTGAGTACAAGCGAGAAAAAATTGGAATGCAGAAAAAGGGATATCGAAACCCGCAAATTAAACTATAGTAAACGTTAATGGGAAAATGACAAGGAAACAATGAATCAGGGATGAGATGATCACAAAGATGGAAGAGAGAAAAAAATGGCCAAATGTAAACACAAGAGTTACGCAAAACGAAGTACAACTCCGGTAAGTTAAACTATAAATGAGTCGTGCCACAAATAAAGCAAAAGAGGAATGGCGGAAGACGCATTGTGAGGATATGGAAAGTTTGCAGAGGATGGGTTAAATTGGTGCGTTATACCGGAAGGTTAAATCACTATCGGGAGGTAAGAAGAGAATACCTGTGCTAACAGTTAGGGAGAAGTCGGGTAAGATAACAGTTGAAACAGAAAAGATTCAAAAGAGATGGAAGGAATATATAGAAGAACTGTATAGTAAAGAACTTAGGCCTACAAGGTCAGACAAAAAAGGAAAATGATGTAGATGAATCTTAGCTAATAAGGTAGCTTAGGTCCAGGCATACTCGGTGATGAGATAGAAAGTGCTTTAAAGGAGATGACTTGAAATAAGGCCGTGGGGGTAGACAAAATTCCGGTGGAACTGCTAAATATTTTAGCCAAATGTGGCAGAAAGAGACTGTATGGACTGATTCGTATCTTATGTGATGAAGGATTCTGGCCGGAAGACTATGTGAGATAAGAAGCTAGTTTATATTGCGAAAAAGGTAAAGGCTACATCATGTGAGGACTACAAAACAATAAGTTTGATTTCCCATGCTGCTAGAGTGGTTCTCAGGACCATCAAAAAAAGGATGGAGAGCAAGGCAAATGATAACTTAGGGGATGATTAGTTTGGGCTTAGGAAGGGGAGAGGCACGCGTGATGCCATTTCAGTAATGATATCACTAATAGAGAGGAATATAGAATAAAATCAGGAGTTATTTTCCTGTTTTGGATATTTCAAAGAAGTAGTTGAAAGAGTTAATTGGGAAAAACTAATGAGTATATTTACAGAAAATAGGAGTTGTTTGGAGGGATAGGAGGCTAATTCGTAACCTGTACATGTCTAAGAATTCTTAGGTCCGGGTGGGGAACGGAGATTCCGGATGGGCAGTGTTAGGAAGAGGTGTAAGGCAGGGTGGTCCATTATGGTCCAGGGTGGTCCAACGGTGCTGTTCTCGTATATATGTGAGGAGGAAATGGATGAAGAGGTATGTGAGGAACTGCAGTTAGGAATGAAAGTCGGAGGGGAATTCGTAAAATCAGTTAGGTTTGCTGATGACCAGACTTTTACCTATTCATCCTAATAAAGTGATCAGAAGAGTTTATCATTTTGTAATTAACGTTCCGTGAATCATCATCTGGACTGACACTACAGTGTAGCAAAACTAGTCGACAGCAATAAATTCTATCCTGCTGAAACGCAAAGTATTTTGAGTCCTCCTTTTGTATTAGAATGGATTTCCAAAAAGCGTCGTCCTCGACTACCACTCATTTAAAATTGAATATAGTGAAATGATGCAATCAATAAAATATATCTATAATTTAATTACACATTAATTAGACAAAAAATAGTCATATACATAAGTTAATAAAAGTTCCACATTTTCAACTTAGGTAAGCTAAAGTTTTAAACTTTTCAAGTTGTGGAAGAGGGTTACCTTTGATTTAAAATTAAATGGAAATTATTATGTAAGTTGGAGCCAAACTAAGTAAAAGAAGCTTCTTTTGAATAGGATGATATTTTCATATATTTTTGAAGTAATGTTTATTTATGCAAAAACATTCACTTACTTCAAATTACTTTTAAATCTTTTACCAAGCCATTGACATAATTCATAATATCATTCCACGATGATACACGTATATCAGGATGCCTCATTGGGCGAATATTAAATTGAGTTAATACAGATTCCCTAAGGCAATAACTTACACTTAATCGTGATAGTTTCCCTAAAGGAAAATGTCAGACCCGCCTCAAGCAAATTGGTTGGTAATTACTCCAGCAAAGTGAATCGTTTTGAGGTAGGAAGGAAATACACGAGATAATGGATCTCCCTTTTACAAATCGTAGGTGGCTTGCGGTTATGGGGCCATAGGTTTGACAATGGGCGAGACAAATGAGACTCGGACTGCATGAGCAACAAATGGTTGTGTCCATGGTACGCAATAATGGCACCGCAACAGTGATCACAGTTAATGGTTTACGCAGCCAATAATCGCAAAAGATCTCCGAGGACATTGTGGCGGCAATTCGGAATGCGATGGACAGACCGGTGGCCATTTATGGACAGACAGGATGGACAGACCGGTGGCCTAAACTCGCGGGTGTTTATGTCTCTTTGTTAACAATTATTAATATCGTTTAGAATTTGGTGAACTTTAATCATAAATAGCGAATTTTTACTTATTAATTTTGAGAATTAACAAGTTAATCATTCATAACATATCATTCTGACGAATTTATGATTGGGTACCTCGTATTCTTGCACATACTGCATCTTACGTAGAATGATAAGCCATTTGCGCTGTTATTATGGTAAAATTATAAATATAACAAGTATTTAAACACATCATTTTATTTATTTTCTATATAAGTACTTATTTTTGAAGATAAAGGGTACCGTGAATTGTGATTGAAGTTTTATATTTTCCATTTTCCAAACAGTTGTTTCAGCTTGATCACACGCTTCAGGGTTCACACAAGCAGACGTTTAGTTATGACGAAATAGCTTTAAATAGAAGAATGGTATGTATCATAGAACAACATTTACAGAGCTTTGGGTTCTCATTCATAAGAATTGTATTTCATCATAATTTCGACCCGTTTAGATAAAGGGGAAATTAATATTACCATTGCGATAAAAATACATGCAATGACTGAAGGTAATGAAATAAAAGATAATATTACCATTTCACTTGTCAGATATTTAATAAAAATTATATTATTTTTCATGTTTATTTATATAATATACAATATATGTTCAAGCTACTATAATTTGTTTTTAAATAAAGAACCTGCATCATTATCAAAGTATTACGTATAATTTTAACATTATTTCTCGTTTTTAGCTAAAGTTACACGACTTTTAACAACCTGAATAGTTTACTAAATATTTTTGACAAAGTTCATGTTATTTATCTTTTAAATAACGCTTTATCCTTAATCCTTATAAAGTCAGTACTGCGTATGCGGCGGAGCAGTTTTTCACGATGCATTGAAAAATGAAGTGCAAAAAGAGAACCTGCGCAACACGGCCAGGGTGCCAGGAGCTGACCCTAATCCTCTCCGGCGCCGAATCTATTAAACCTGAGTCGCCGCAGGCTTTATAGCCCTACCACCCGTTTTATATATACCGGGCGAATCTTAAGGCTGGTTGGCGGCGTGCTTCGCCTGCACTTGGGAATTATGTGTCCAGCAGCTTGAGGGCTAGACGGCACGTTAGAGGATATCTAACGCACCACGCCTTGCATAAAATCCATCCAGTTGTTTTCCAGTGGCCCATTAATAGAAATAAAAGCAAGCTACGGCTATGCCATGCGAAAAATAGACGCTCAGGTTTACTTCTATCTCCTTCGAATTTATTACCTTATAAAAATTCACTTTTGATGTTCAGGTCAATTTTAATTTTATGTTGCTTTTTATGTGCCATTGATGGAATAGTGGAAATGCTATCATAGCGTCTCTCTTCTCGGGTTTGAATATTGTATCTTTTTAACCTCTGGAAAGATTTTTTTATGCAATAAAATACATTCTTGGATTTATTCATCGTTTAATTCTATGCTGTGACTATTGGGAATACTATATTCGAATGGCACATACGGGCGAATGGTCATGGCTATTGGTGATAGCAGTTACAGCGATAATGTGGGTACGAAATTTTGTGAAACCGCTTGGACATATCCATTAAATATTTCATCCAACTGTGAGTAAATTTAAGGTATCCTTGGGAAATGACCAAATATCACACTGATTAGGTCACTCCTACTGCGATAGTGTTATTTAGTCACACAATAGGGATGGCAGGGCCATGCCGTTTTATATTTTGAAGAATATCTTAGTTTTCCAATGCTTAAAATATGAACTTTCCGCAACATGAATTCATAAATGTACTGGCCGAGGAGACTTGATTCCTAAAGATTTGCGGCCCACGCCAAAGGTGACAGCCTGTCTGGTTATCAGTTATTCACGGGTTTGCCTCGCCGACATTGGCCTATGATAAACCAGACGCTTAAATTAGATGGTGCGGTGTAGTCTTTGCCGCTAGAGAACCTTATACCAAAATTTACTACCCTTGCGTTTATGGGAAAACTGCACATTTGATCTGGCTTTTAGTGCAATAAAATAATTTTTGTGCATGATATAAGTCATTTTGTTCCGGGGATGGCTTCGGGGAACCTGTTTTTCATTTAATCGTTTCAAACTTCCTTTAACTGCAATACATTTGGCACTGACAAATATTTTAAGTAATCCATAGAAAATAATTTATATGTCATAACAGAGTATTAAAAATCAGGAAACGATGTCACGAATCAAATATCAGATAAAACGAATCAAATTGTTCTGCTTAATGGAAAAGTTCTAAATAATTCAGAACTATCATGTTTGGGAATAAATGAAGCAACAACATCGAAGGATAAAATGAAATTTTTGTCCAATTATATATGGTTCGAGTACACATAATCCTCTTATTTGATGCTATTATGAAAACTTGCAAGTTCTTTAGCAACGGAATATTTAAATGTTTCTGCCACGGGTTAGTAATTTACCAAAATTCTTAAGTTCAATTAAGCAACGCAATGTTAATACCTGTTCAGTCATTAGGTAATGAATTAAAAAAGATTAATGATAGTTAAAGTCGACTAGGACAGAGTTGCATTAGTTAAAATACTTTACTGACCTAACACGGCGATTTACGATTTAGTGTACCATGTGTTCATTAGCATTTGGAAAATCTTAGAAAATTTTAAGCTATTTCTCACCGCTACTGACTACAACTGACCCGCGAAGTTTCATCGGATTGGATCAATATTTCAATGCCAAGTTTGCATATACGTACATATGCATGGAGAATAAGGGCCGTGTGATATTAAGGGAGAAATTATCATTTCGTTATAAAAATTGTTTCAATCAAATTAAGTAATTTGAAGATATTTTCATGAGGTACAGAACAAGTATAAAGAAAATAAATTAAAACCTTCAAATGTTCTTCGGAAAAAGTTCTACTTCACATTGTGAGGCAATGAAGGGAAGGGAATTGGGGCCATTGATAAAATATTCATTGATATTTCAGGCTGGTGATCCTATGGCATATTCGAGTAAAATGGGGGACCGACGGCTGTCCGTATGATTTTCCCTGATTTACTTTTAAATACACATTAAGATTATTTTATCATTTATTTATGACAATTTTCATAATTATTTAGCGTATTTACTGCAAGATATGGAACCAAGATTTGCCCTTTAAGAAACCACGTCAAGCACTTGCAGCCAGTCGCCTTGCCGCTGAAAAATTCGCTCCACTCCGATATTTTCCTTCATTCCGGCACCATTTGAACTGTGCACGAGGCGGTCTCTCAAACGGTCTCGGAAGATTTAACCCGAGTGGTGCTGAAGAAAAAATAAAAACCCTCTGGTCCGTTCGCATGTGAATATATCTACCGGAGGAAACAGCAAGGGGGCATACAAGACATGGGCATTAACGCGAGCAGGGTCCTTAATGGCGCGTGACGGCGGCCTATTGTAAAACGATCCACTGCTTCCCATGGATCTTATCCAAACCTCGGAGGCGAAGACGTGCTGCAGAATTATAAACCCGTTAACTCCGCGCGACTCAAAAACAGATGCCTGATGTGAAAGCACGTTACCTCGGAAGTTTTTGTTCCCTTAAACCTGGCCACGATTAAAAGTGTGCCGGAGAGTTAAAAATAATGGACGCACCCAATGAAGCACAAGGGAAAGTTAAAAAACCTGCCTGCCGTTTGTAAAGTCTTCGAAATTTTGGGGGGAAGGATTTTTCTAAGGGATGACCGCGCACTGTGTAAATATAGTATAATACTACTTTTCGAAGTCAAAAGCCAATGAAAATTCAAAAACTTCGTGGGAGGCTTACCTATTTCATCTTTTTTTGCGATAGTTTGTCGTAAAGTCGTAAAAATTGGAAATAGTAGTCTGCTCAGAATACAACTTAGATTAGAATGGAAGAGTTTTATTATTATCCCGAAAAATATGCATAAAGCTTAAAGTCATAGAAAAACCAATTGCCAATAGATTCTCCTAACAAATATTTATTTATTTATTTTAAATTAGTCCGAAAACAGTAATTCGGTATTAATATTAAACTTTAAAAACGATATAACGATTGACACAATTATATACACCCAAGCGCAATGTGGAGACAAACCTAGGCGGGAATCTTACCGCGACCTCTGGGTTGACAACCGAGGACGTTACCTCGCCCCCGCCGTGGTGGGCATATTTTTATTACTTAATGAATGCAGGGTTTGTTTTATTTCTTTTCCGCCTTCATGTCATATTTAGAAAATTCTTAGAGGCTTTCCTATGAAGTCAAACCACACTAAAGGAACTCGAGTGGTGGCTTGTATACTATATAAGGCTTCCCTCCCCAAAAATCCGTATTCGTATCCCTGCGGTGGCAAGATTTTTCAGAAGTATCCCTACTTGGCTGCTATGTGGAGAAAACTTTTTCTTAATTTATTAAATTCTATTAATATAGCAGCCAGTAGAGTACGTGGATTACGACATCCATTGGAAGTCCCTTAAACGTTTAACTATGGATGATTCTTTTGCTCCTTCGTTAAGAGAAAGTTAAAGACTCCCTCAACACCTTTCCCGGATTGCGGGAAAATACGTACTAACTCCATCAAAAGACGTCAATGACGTCAAAGACCTCAAATGCCGTTCACACCTCCCCAAATATCTAGTTCCACTAAGATGAGTCAACATAAACAATAATTTCTTCAAGTAATAGGATATTTTTACGTGACAATTTTCTTTAATTTGCTGAAGAGTATTTATGTGGGGAAACATCATAAAAACACTCTTAACTCATGAATTTAAACTCTTCCTTGTGAAGATAATTGCTGTCGTGTTTTTATTTATTTCCTTTTCATTCATGAGGGACTACTGAAAATTACAGTTGATTACACACTTTTTCTTGCTTAGTTCTAATGTATAGAAAAATCAAAAACCGGAAGTATCAGACCTACGATGATAATATCATATATATCTTTCTTCCATTCTTATAAATAAACTTCGAAATTGTATTCACAGGAATGGATGAACGGGATAAAAACACAAAACAAAAGGATGGAGGGATGATGAAAATTTTCACTGAAAGAATAATTAACTGTTAACAAAGTTACTGAGCGAAAGTTAATATCATATCATAATGTACGTATATCAAAACACCTAAACTCATTACCTTTATATTTTAAGTTGAGATATATAAGTATAATTGTTAATCATTTTTCACTCCGGAAGTGCTCAATTACTCGTACAGTCACTTAACGGGATGGATGTGAAATTAAAATATAGGAAAAAATGTTCAAATAAATCATTTTTCTGGAGACATAAGCAGAAATTAAACAGTAGATGTCGGAACTGTTATAGAATATCGTCAAAATGAGATTGTTGGAAAAATATTTTCGCTGTGCTCCAAAAGAAATATGCAGGCCTGAGGCATAAACTTAAAATATTGCTGAACATTATGGGAATTGAGCACCAGCCATAGCCATGAATACCCACTCAACACCTCACCAAATCACCGCCAACTCCTTTATAGGCCGTTAGTTTTACTCCAATAGATCTCCTCTGCATTTATTTTTCCTAATATTTACAAAACGCTACCTACTCCGCATCGACAGTTTTATGGCATGATATCGACCTTAGCCAGGCTGCAGCATTGCAAATTCATGGTCCATAAGCCATTCTCTAGGCCCGAAGAAGCATTAGGTAATTAATTTAGATGGTATTACAAACATCATGCAATTTCCACGCACGGATTATTCCGTGACCGTCCAACGCTATCATTACCTCTCCATGCATATCGAAAGTAAATACCACTAATAAAATGCCATCGCTTGAGACATAATTGTAAAAAATACTTGCAGCAATTCAATGAAAAACCAAATACTAAATTGGATATCCGGTATGTAATTAGTAAATCCTTCGTGTTACTTCGTACAAAACTCATATTTTGTTTAAATTCTTTTATATTCGGTTATTCTTAGACTCTTATAACATTTTCACTTAACGCCCATAAAACTAAACGAATTCCATTCATATTTAAAAATACAAATTAAAAGAAAGAATTAAGTCAAAGATATGGTCACCAAAATTTTCGCGCTTGAAATTGAAACTCATTTTATCTTATGAATTTCTGTTAGCCAAGCGTTTTTAAGGGAGAGAAGGAAGAAGAGAGAATTCTTACTACAGATGGGAAAGAAAAGAGGAGCCTGCGGAGGACAGAATGATACGGGGTAAATAGAGAGTAGAGGAAGGGGTCGTTTTTAGAACGGGGGGTAAGTGGGATGCCCCACTCTCGTTTTAAGGAGTGGAAGGTGTGAAGAGGCAGTGTGCGCCAACCGGTCTTATTATTGAAGGGGTTGTTGCTAAGAGTGCCAAACAACATTTTGGATATTTTCAGGTATTTAATTCCAAAGCCTTACTTTGAATTGTATGTCATAAATGTAAATACATACTAGCTTGTTTGACCTAACAGTTATAGTTTATTGATACATTAAGAAACCGGCGTCGTAACTTTCCATAGCCCGCTACTTAGAGGGTAGGTTCTTCCAATTCTGACCCAATCTTCCTCATTGTCCTTATTATCCCGATTTTTTCAACATTTTTATCAGATGTTTTCACCTTCCTTCATATTTTTGTTGCATAGGGTATTTTACTAGACCCTTCCATTATTTTACACATTCGTTCGTGTATGGCTATTTCTTGTTAAGTGACCCGTAAAATCATCTAAGTATGTTAAAAGTTAGTGAAAGCTTGGAAATGTATATGATATGAAAGCACGTATGCCCTTAAAAACTGTTACCTGGATATTTCCTTATCACATGAGGGAGGTATTCGAAAGTAAGCCTGGAAACATGAGTATTTCCCGGTTTTCAGGTGTGTTTTAATATTGCAATTCTCCAAGTCCAAAATTGTTTGCCATCAATCCATCTCCAGGTTTCGAACCTAGAAGTGGAGTGGGAATAATCACACTTAGCTCCGCCATATGCAGTGTAAAGGTTTTTATTTCCGTGAACGTAGAATAGTTCGCCTGAATTACTCCAAGACCATGCATGTTTGAAAGAAGATGTCAGTATGGCACTATTCATCCCGAATCGTGACCTCCTGGTGAATCTGGGCAGTTATTTAGTGAGTTCTCGAAATTTCTGTTTGTCAAACTTTTCGAGTTAGTGACATCACAGGCCAAATAATTTCCGATTTTTGATAGTAAAATTCAGGATTTATCAAGGCTATAACATCAACAGTTCGTCATTGCAAAACCTCGACATTTCCGAGTGTTTCCTGAATAGAATCTGGAGAGACGCAACGGATTTCTGAAAAGTGTTCCTTCTCTTCTGAATTCCTCAAAGGGTATCGATGTAAGATCTAAACCGCGAGAATGGAGATAATGAAAAACCGCTGGAGATTATGGGATGAAATAAAGGCAAGGGAAGACGGTAACGGAAAACAGGAGCAGTGAGTTTCATGGAATACAGGAAAAGTAAATTGGTTTCGGATAATAATTTGCAAAATTTGTGACTCGATAGAAAAAAAGAATCACTCGTTGAATAATACTGTCAAATACCTTCTCATTATCTACCAACGAAAGCGTGTGGTTTGTTTTGTACATGCGTGGTTATGGTCTCACCAATTCGTAAGTTCACCAAAATTCGCCTTGAGACAAGCAATAAATGCTTTGTACTACTGAAGAAAATATTTTTAAATGTACGAATGCACATTTTAACTCTTTAAATTAAAGGACTTAACCAATAACGTAAATCAAAGAAATGAAAGCACTTTTCTTTCGAATTTACTAGATGCGGCTCGGGTATTTTAAAGGTTTAAAAATAGTAATTAACTATTATTGCTAAGAATATATGACGCTTCCAAGTTTTATCATTTGACGAATAGAAAGATATCATACAAACTTTAATATTTGATAACATACTCAGATAATTTTTAATTTTATGACTAGAAGCAGTAAAATTCTTTATTAGTCACTATGGGAAAGAAGAAATAAATACGCTCCATCTGAACGGATGAAATACTGGTTTATTTTCCTGATAAGCTGCTTGCATAAATTCAAAATCTTATGCAGTTCAAAATTTATTTTCTGGATCTCCTTTTTAAATGTTCATCAGTATATGAACTATTTTTTCCGCGTAGAATTAAGTTGAATTGATTGTTTAATAGAGGGAGGAGAGAGGGTTTTCGGGAGAAAGTTTTAATGATGATTTGATGATAAGTGATGGACCTGGAAGGTTGGAATTTAGGCAATCAAAGTAGGGGGTAAGAAACGGATAGGGATGTTGGATGAGTTGAAGGAAGGTAGAATGCATGCGGAATTGAAAAAGGGATTATTCTAGTGTGGTGTGTCATATTATGTGATGTTGGGTGATGCTAAAAAATATAGTGGTGTTCAGTCTACGTCCAAACTCAACCTAAATAAACGGTACATAACAATTAATAATTCAAAAGAAAAATTTTTCCTTTATATTCATTCTTGGTAGACTAGGACGCATCAGTAGTTTCCAAGAAAACGTCCTCCAATTAAGAAGAAAACTATTTTGTAGCAATTATTTATTTTATTTTTTATAACAGAGTTTCTAAATTAACGAACTTGAATTTAAAAACTAGTTCATTTAGATAACATTGCTAAACTCATGTGTTCCAATTTATTTGGATATATTATTGGCTAAAATAATTCTCGTATTGCCAGGTATAATACTTTCACATAAAAATCCAATTTTATTAGTGAAACCATTTTCTTATACCGCACCTTATTTTTTTCGTGTATGCCACAAAAATGCAGTATTAAAGTATTTAAATTGGGAAAAAATGTTTTCAGATATATTGATTAAACTTGAGGCAACGTGATGGAAATAGCCCAATTATCGCATTGCCATTTAACATATATTACGTTCAATGTTATACATATATAACTATTATGAATATCGTGATAACTTGAGTAAGTGAATTCATTATGTGATACAGTGAACTATAACATGAAATTTATTCATAGTTTCTTCTCGAAAACTCTTGAATTTCATTCTGATAGCGAGACATAATTAAAATCAATGGCTTGGGTTTACTGCGAGCTCTTAATGGTATTGATGACACATGTTCAAAGGATAGGGGAGAGGTATATTCTCCGTGATTCTTATACAGAAGAAGAAGAGGAACATACAAGAATAATAAAAGAGTAAGGACGGAATGTGTTGAGGCAAGCGAGCACCGCGAGAAATGCAGTCACCGCATTCAATTGAAATCGCACAGTATTAACGGGCCACCTCCCTTTTTAAACTCGTTGAGTAATGCGAATGCATTATGTGCGGCATCATAATACAATTCCGCCAACGCACTCATTTCAAGCGCGTGTGATGAAATTTTCCCTTCCATTTCCGCTCAAAGCTCCCATTCCACCAATCTCACCGTGCAAAAAAAAACCCCTATAGCCCCTCCGCACGCACCTTTCTCGACTACCATTCCCATGCAACCTAAACAAACCAACACCCAGTATCCGCGTCACCCGTAAAACCGTCCGCATCACACACTCCATCCTATCCCTCCTTCTCTTGCTCTCTCACAGACACGGGCACATACATACATTCGAACGTTGACTGAGACACTCAGAGGCGTACGGACGCACTCGCCAAGCGTTGTGATCACATCCAGACGTCCTCCTTCTCGACTCATCCCCATACGAAAAACCCCCGAGGGTGAAAATCCTCAACTCCCCACCTTACCCGTCTCCCCCTCCCCCGACGCGCTCATCCAGATTGAGGGAGCCTTTAGACTCCAACCCCATCCCCCCACGCATGCCACCTCCATCAGTTTCGCTCGCATTTCATCCAACAGGGGAGCCACTATCCCCGCTTTTCAATTGTCATCGAGCCGAGCCGTATGGCTGCAGCAGCCGCGAGCAACTCGCGCACCATTCAGGGGTGAAATAAACCCCTTCTTCGAACGGAAAAAATATATATATTACGGGGCAGAAGGGGAAAAAAAGAATTAAAGCAAAAAGAGAAATAAACCTTACCTCTGCAACGATGTAGCCAGGTGCTCGGAAAAGTCAGTTAAAGGCCTCGAAAAAAAAAGAGAAAAAAAGATCCCCACCACCACACGCGCTCTAAACACTCCTCACCCTCTCACCGACTCCCACACCATCTATCTCTCTCAGGTTTTATTTCCCCAACCCCGTACACACTCGATCCACTCTCCGCTTGCTCTCTCTTACCTACCCCATCCCCTTCGACCCCTCCATTTTGTTAGCCCGCGCCGAACACCCACCACTCGCCGAATGAGTGAACCACCACCTCCTACTAGGCAGCCGAACACTTGAAAAACTCATATATTTTTTTTCTTCACCTTTCTCGCACCTCCGACCCCCTTTCCCCCCTCACTGCTGGGAAGGATGGGAGGGTGGCGAGGGAAGGACGCATAAGAAAAAAACCAGAATGACGAAATAAAGAATTGCCTTCCTGGAGGGAGGAAATAGGGGAAACGGTAAGGAGTGTTCAAGTGCAAGATGGATGGTTCGGAGGTGAGGGTAAGGGGGTTGGTGATCAGCCGGGAGGGAGGTGGGCGCCGTGGGTTTCGGGTGCACGGGGGAACACGAAGGGAATTGAGAGGATACGAGGGGACTAAGGTGGGAGGAGGAGGCTAGGGAGCGGGGAGGAGGATGGACTGAAAGATTTTTATTTTGGCGAGTCCAATGGTAATGATTCTGGGGTCGCCCATCAATTTCCCTCCCCTGGAAGGGATCCAACGCTTCAATACCGTTTATGACGTTTCTCATTCATATACGAGCACGGGAGGGGGACGAATGAGCTGGAGCATGGAGGAAAGGAGTTTGAAGGGGGTGAGAGAAATAAACCGGAGTCTCGCGTGGGGATTTCGGAAGCCGGAATAGAAAAGAGGGCGGGAGGGATGAGGGGGAGGTCTTTGGAAGCATTAAAAGTAGGGAAAGGCGAGTGGATAAAGGGTTGGAGGAGGGAGAAGAGCAAGGGGGAAGAAGTGAGTGGAACGAGGGATACGGACAGAGAGAAAGAAAGGGGATTGAGGCGAAGGAGAATAAGAGTGGGGCGGAGAAGCAAAAGGATATGCGGTTGTCGGAGACGAGAGAAGAAGGAATACGGTCTTTTCGTAATTTTATCCCAGGACAGGCCCCATACCTCCCGGACAAAACGTGATGTCTTAACAAATCCGTCCCCGGCACATAACTTTAATTTCCGAAAGCTCTGACTATCACTCCCTCCAGATAAAAAGTCCCTCAACATGTCATCCTTTCCGCGAGGAGAAACCCAAGCCTGTTATATTTTATCCCTTTCCCTACTTTGATCATTTCTCTCCTACCCTTTAGCTTGGGCGGAGACATAGAAGGAGACATGGTGGTTAAAGTTGCCTAAAATTAATGGTTTTTCTTTGGACGTCAAAAAGAATTTTTTCCAAGATTACCTCAGTGTCCCAAGGTTATTTTCCATACTTCCTAGCAACAAAAAAAATCAAAAATTCGATGTAATAATAATGATATTACAAATTCCCGCAAGTAAAAATGGTTATTTGCTGCAGTGAACTCACTTTACTCACGAGATTTCCGGTGATGGAGTCTAATGATAATAAAAATATGTATTATCTAAGATTACGGTTCTTTAAACACATGATATCATAATGCCAGGAATAAATGGTACATACAATCAAAGCGTGCGTCACTTTTTCAAATAAAGAATGTAACTATTTTTATTAAAATCTACAAATCCAACGAACATTCCCAAAAGTGTCCATATACTTAATAGAAGTTTAATTTTAGGACTTATATTTGGTATTAGGGAATTAAAAGTGATAAATATAATTTAGGGTAAGTACATTTTAACTAATTTAAACAAATTATTTGAAATAAATCTAATGATGTCTAACGTATAGGAAATAGCAGGCAGAGTACAACCAATATGCACAATGTGTATGAATAAATAGAGAATTGTCGATACTAGTAAATGTGTTTCTGTTGCTATGCCATTGCAGCTGCTCCTTCAAAGTGAAACATTGATTTATCTTTGAGTAAACCTGTTTTAAACTCCATGGGGGTATTATATCCAACAAAGAAAATCATGAATATAAGTGTCTTGGTGTCAAAACAATGAAATTTTATTTTCTCTGTGTCTAATTTATGGAATCATAACCAGAAACTAGTGAACTATTTACAAGATAAGGAGATTTGTATGATTAATTGTTGCACCGGCAACAGTTGGGAGACGAACACATACGTGGAGGTCATTTAAACTCGGAAAACTTACGATCGCAGGTTCCACCGGGGAAGATTAGAGCTCACATGGGAATTCTTCGCTAGATGGAGAAAGCAAAAATCACTGGAAGTTTCGGAAAACATTTAGGCCACTTAGTATAATTTTAAGGAGAAGTTATGGCATTCTTTCTAAAAAGGTTCTTTCAAGAGTGGCGATCAATTTTTTTATTTGAATGATACACTGTGGAAATATTTCATTACTTTAATATTACATTTTAAGCTTAATGTATAATGTTTACGTGGTAAAAGTTTCGTAACTCACCTTGGGCCAAGCCTGATGATTAAAAACGCTTTCAACGAAGGTGTTTTTATACGTTGGAGATAGTCATTGGAAGTAACAGACAATGTTGCCGTAAGTTAACTGAACATTTCTAAATTTACAATGGTGCTGGCAACTGGCGCATTACCATAGACAATTAAATGATACTTGCAGCAAAAAAGTATACATCACACATTAAACTACATATACTATAAGTTTAAACTTTTGTACATTAATTAATACGCATAAAAGATATTATGATCATTCTTAAATAAAAATTCTCATGTTTTAGGAACGCGCGTAAAAAATGGTAGATATTGAAAGAAATATTCTGAAAAATTACAAATAATCATGCATGATTTTTGCATTTGGAAACAATCGAAATAGTTTCTAAATAAACTCTAGCAAGGCGTATAAAAGAATTAAAATCAGCCGAGAGCCAATGCCTAAATCTACAGCGTTGCATGTAAATTGTGGGCACTTGAAATCGTATTACCAGACAGCCATAGGATTTCAAGTGTTGATAGTACGCCCGGGAAAAAGCAAATATTTGAGAACTGGGAAACTGTAGAAGGTTTTGTGGTTAGTCCTAGCGGGAAGAAAATGGGGCAGAACATATTGAAGGAAGTTGGGCGAGAGAAGTGAGACGATAATTATGCATGCGCGGTAGTATAAGCATCTGAGGGGGTAAAGGAAAGAATTAAAGAAAGGTAAAGAAAGAAAGGTAATCTACCTCCCCAAATACTCATGGTTGAAAGAGGGAAGAATACGTTCCCGATTACTTTAAGAATACTATAATGAGAAAAGAACGCCGAGAGGAAGATGAAATTCCAACGGGAGAGAGAAGCGCATAAAAAGGTCTCTCTCATCTTGGCTGGAATTAGAAGCCAGGTTTATCCTGACGTGAGCGCCAAAGAAAAAGGGGCACGTGAAGACGGTAAAAACTTGACAGAAAACGTAAGTGCTGTCTAAGAACAGACCGCAGAGACTGAAGCGGGAGATGCTTAAAAGAATTAGGCGAGACAACGGTGGAGAAGAAAGCAAAAACTCAGACAGGGGAAGTAATTCCATTTGAGATGCGTTCATCTTCAACTGTGACGCAAAAAAATTAAAGATGGCTCCTTGAAATTATTTTCACGTGGTTTGCATAAAACGAAATGAACCTCAAGGTTAAGCCTCATGGTTAAATTAGAAGTAATTTTTATGCATGAAGTGATGGATAATTACGTAATTACATTAAATCTCTAAGAAAATCAAATAAAATCAAAGCCATTGCTATGCTAATGAAACCAATTCCGAGAGTCATAAGTAGTAAGCATCGCTTTTTAACATTAATCTTTAATTATAATCCAATGGCTATGAGATTATTGAGGAGAGAGAACAACGGTTAGAATTTCAGTAGATCAATACATTCAATATTTTCCAGAATTCGCCGCGCTTTCGTCATGCTATTGGTTACCCACAGTTATCCCCCAGGAGACCGGTTTGATATGTGAGGGTAAAGCTCATCCACTCACTAAGCCCAACGGCGAAAGGAATTCACACAAGAGGGTAGGGAAGTCAGGTCCTTTTTCTGTGGCGCCGATGGCTTCCCAGGATGAACTGACACCTGGGAAATCACACAGTTAGGGCGAAGGTAAGGGTGCCTAGAGTAGTCCCTGGGAATCGAACTCGTACCCTCTGGTAATTGGCGAAACGCTCTACCCTCTGATCTAACAGGTCCCTATGGTATGGGGTATCATAACAAAAGAATGAGTCTTAATCTTCAGAGACGTAGAGAACAGTGACTGTCCCTCCAAATAATGTGAACTATCATGAGAAAAATGAGCGACCGACCGTAAAGAGTTGTAAAATTAGCGTAAGAATGTGGTGCCTTCGGTAACGGTTAGCCTAGGAATGGAAGGAAGGACAATAGTTTCTCGCGAATGTTTAAAGGTACTCGAAGAATTTTTGGGAGAGCTTTGAGTGTGCGGAAATGGAGAGATGTTGAAGCAGGGTAGTGGAACGAGGCTTCGGACCGCGTCATTGGTGAGAGGAGATACAGGGGCGATGGGTCGAGTGTCGGAAGGGGAGGATAAATCACGCGTCCCCATTCAACCGCCCGTCATATCTCGCCGCTAATAGAGTTATTCAGGAAGAGTGCAACAGATTCTCGTTCCACCGGCAGTTTATACTTGATATTTTTCCCTCAGTATATATTTTTTATATTTAAAAAAATATGGCGGGAAGCGGGGATAGGACGCGTAGACGGTGACTAAGGGGTATTTTAATGTTTTTCTCTTTTGAAAGGACCGCAGGGAAGGGATGCCTCGGAAGTGGGTGAAAGAAACAGTCATTATTACCGAACGGATTCGAGCAAAAGAGTCGCGATACACCAATGATGGAGCTCCGGAATCAGTCGACCTTTCGGCGGTATCACGTGAAACGCTTAAATTGATTCATCGAGTATAAAAAGCGAGGTCTGTTATTCGAATCATTCCCTTGAGACGTATTGGATAATAAATCATTTCTAATACTTTGTTACTTGACTTTTATCCATTGCATTAAGGAGACGTCATCCATAGTGATACAGGAACGGAGAAAATTCAACCGAATTTTTCAAGCTATTATCGCCTAAGAGGAGAAGGAAGAGATGATTATATCAAAAGATATTTTTGAAAGGATATTTTTATAGAAATCAACCCAATGAAAAGCGGCGATAAGGATTAGATAAAAACAAAAATATTTTATACGAAAATATAAATATATAAAAATATATTTATTAATGTATATTATAGTTATTAATCTGTATTATAATTATTACTTGTATGCATTAAACGTACTTACCTGGCGTGCAGTCTATAAAAAATATTCTTAGAGATCTTTTTCCTATCCTCTTCAACAACAAAACTACCGCCAAACATACTTTTCAAATGATCCTCTGTGACATTTAAATGCTCAGCAATTCTTTCAAACGTTCTCAAATACACCAGACCCCTTTGTAAATCCACTCCAATTTCCAAAACTCCTCCGACTTTATTCAATCAGGTTAATTTTTTACACTGGCCAATCTACCACGCCCCTGAGTATTAGAATTATCAATCACAGAGCATCCTTTTTATTTAACGTACATACAAAAGTATTTAATCTCCAGATGGAGTCATCCACTCCCTGAAGGAATTGGGTATATCCCTGAAAGTCCACGAAGAAAACATAACTATAAACACATGCACTGGAGGGCACTACCGGTCCCTCAATTCCATCCGCTTCCAATAGATGTCCGTGGACATCTATAGGAATCTGTAAACCATGCTCCCAATCCACTTCCATTCCAGGTGCCAGGCCCGTACCTACCCACAACGAAAGTTGTGATAATTGCTAAAAATTATTTATTACTTCCTCCTTCCCGCCAACAGTAACACCAATCTAATTAAGGACCTAAGAATTAGCTTGTAACTGACTATTTAAATTCTGCCAAACCCCCGGATTAAACCTTTCCCATTTGCTTACACACTCCTTCCTTGTTCCCTCAACAACCAATCACCTATTACGTATGCCACCTGTTTAATCATGCCCCTAGTTTCCCTTCTTCTCCTTATCTTCCTGTCAGTTACTCTTTATACTCTCTATAGGTGGCTGGGACCAACGAAATATAAAGCGAGTCCTTTTAATTTTTATAATAATAAATAATACATAAAATTATGTATACATAATATCTATATAATTTTTTCCTTAATATGAAATACGCTGCAGCATATTAAAAATATTGAAATCACAGAAAATTTGATTAGCTTAATCTTGATTAATTGCATTAACAAAAAAATACCCTTCGAATAATAATTTACGCAGTGTTAACATTAATTATCTTGGGAAGACATAGGTAAAAAGCATTTTAGTAGAAAAATACTATTATATAAAAAATTATTTGAGGTAATATTTTGGTAATAGTGTAAAGTGTGACGTGCTGGCCTTCAGTCGCTGTCAGGAACTTAGCTCGTGACAGTTCTACGTCGGTCCCTCTGACAGATTGGTAAGGAATGACAGGCATCAATACTAGCAAAAATTCAAGCAACTCTGGAGGATAATGAAATGCCCCTGCGTACTCCGCTTGGGTATGAATCTCGCCTCCAGAAATTAGACACCATTTGGAGTTTCCATAAGTTCTTCTCGTTCCCTAAAGCGCCCTTTTATGTTCAATATCTCTGCACCGAAAGTCAGTGAGTATGAATTCATGAAAACTAAAATGGGTTTTCATTAAATGATCACTAAAATTTGAAAGTTGTAGTACACTAAATTTCAGTATATTTCAATTAATTTTCACTGAGAGTGGAAGCGGTATCAAGAGGACATTCTATATAGATTGTTCTTCATATAATACTACCTTGAACAAAAAGTTCCCGGAATTTATTCAGAAAATTAAAAATACAAGTTTATTCATCTAAATCTATATTGTCCCCTTCAAAGTAATCCCCATCGACTGCAACACACTTATGCCAGCGCTTGATCCAATCCTCGAAACATTTTTTATATTCGGTTTTCGGTATGTCCATCAGTGCTTCCTGCGATTTTTCCATTACTTCCTCTCGGCTGCTAAAACGCGTTCCCCGTAATGGTTTTTTTAACTCGATTGAACAGAAAGTCACAGGGAGCCAAATCAGGTGAATTCGGTGGCTGTTGGATGGTATTTGTTGCATTTTTCGTCAAAAAATTACGAATAATGATAGCACTGTGTGACGGTCTCGACGCACTGTGCGACGATTTCTGGTCTCTTTCGGCGAATTGCTTCACGCAAACGTCTCATAACGCCCAAATAATACTCTTTGTTTACTGTCTGGCCTTCTGGAAAAAATTCATGATGCACTACACCGTTGTAATCCATGAAAACCGTCAGCATTGCCTTCTTTTTTGACTGAAAACGACGTGGTTTTTTGGTCTCGGCTCATTTGGTGAACGCCATTCACTTGCCTGATGTCTGGATTGCGTGTCGTACTCATAAACCCACGTCTCGTCTCCAGTAATGATCCTTTTGATGAATGTGGGATCGGATTCAGCCTCGCAAATGATGTCTTTTGCGACGTCAACACGGTCTCTTTTTTGCATGAAATTGAGGTCTTTTGGCACCAACTTTGCTGCTACACGACGGAAACCCAAATCATTAACCACAATGTCTTGGGCGGATCCATAGGCAATGTTCAAGTCCTCCGCTATTTCTCTGATTGTTAATTTGCGGTTATTGACCAACATTTCTTTTACTTTATCAATTTTTTCACCGACTTTCGATGTCGATGGTCTGCCACTGCGTTCATCATCTTCGATTGACTCACGACCACTTCTGAACCGCTCGTGCCACTGGTAAACGACCGTTTTTTTTAGAGAATCGTGGCCGAAACACTTTTCCAACATTTCCAACGTCCGTGCGCCACTAAATCCGTTTTTTACGCAAAATTTAATACAAGTTCGTTGTTGCAAATTTAAATCCATTTCTGCAATTGTAAAAAATCGCCAACACACACAGAGATAGATGTACTCTTGGCTACGTAAATTTTGCAAATGTCAAGTTATGACACTAAGATTTAAAGGGAATATCAACAACAGATGTACCAATGTAACAAAAAAAACAGAACTCAAATCGGAACGATGGGAGCGCCACACGGTGGTTATTCCGGGAACTTTTTGTTCAAGGTAGTATCTCATGAAAGAGAAATTGAATCCTCTTGTTAGATATATCGGGAGAGCAGTAAAAATTTGACAAAATACAAAAATAAATATATTATATCCAGAGCTCAAGTTTGAAATTAAATGAATAAGAATTCATTGTCACGATAATTTATTTTATCGAGTCGTCCTAATTGTCGCTTAAATTTTCTTCTATTTAATTTCTCCGAAAGTAACATATCTACGCTCGACATCAATTTTAATAAAATAAAAAAAGTCACACCTGTAAATTTTGTTTGCTGTACAAAGCTCTGCTCTATAAACCTTGCACCACAGAATTCAACGGAAAGTAATTTCCAATCACTTAGGCGAAATAACTACAAAAACTACTAAAACGCTTTGGTTGGAAATTTATAAAGGAATAAATTTCTATGCTGAAACAGGGAATGTTTAATTCCACTCCAACGGCAATTGAAGCGGCATTGAATTTTTTTCCTCTGATACTCTGATGTAGGCTTGCTAGTTTCTCTCTATTTAATTCCATAGAAAGAGGAAGGCAACCTTTGGCCGGTTCTTTTTCATTTTATCGATAAATTCATAAAATAAATTTCTATGGAAAATGCTTTTATTCTGAAATAATGAGCATCGAAAATTAAAATGATATTGATGGAAGCGATTGCACTTATAACGATCAATTTTTAAAATTTTTATTTTCGGTCAGAGTGTAAAATTTTGTTTAACTTCCTACGCAATAAAATAAATTATAAATAAGATTAAAAATAAATTTATAAACTTGAATATTGATCAAAAAAGCAGTCGATATGTCTGCTTTGGTGGAACACTGTAAACAGTAAAACACAGACATATTACAGGCGAAATGCCAGTTTCTGCAAGGAAAATCATTGGAATAATTTTAGAAATTAAAAATAATCATAACTCGAGTTTTCCGAGAAAGATTAATAAGTAAAATACTTCAATATGGTACATGAAACACACGCCAGAAAATTTCCGGACAGAACACTTCAAGCGTAACGAGTTAGTGTCTGAAGTTGTGAATCTCCAGGATATTCATTCCGCATGGGTTTTTCTCCTTGTATTTTCACTTAATTTCTATCCGTCTTGGAGCTCCAATTGTTCTTCAAACTCTCAAGGCAACGTTATATCATCGTCGCCTAAAGTAGAAGCCAGCCTTTGAATGTCGATGAAAAACTGTTTTATACTTCCCGACGTACCCGTGAATGATTACAAATTTTTTAAAGTAGAACGTTCGCTATTTCCTACTTTTCTATCTTGAGAGAATATAGAAGAATGTTCTTGGACAGTGATGATAGTAATTCTCAGGATGTTTAATTAATATTTTAAAAACACGTCAACAGCGCGATTTTTAATTGCCTTTCAAACAATAAAAAGAGACGTTTCAGGCGTGATATGGTGGAATATCATGATTAATTAAAATGGGCAATTTCCCACAAAAATAAATTTTTATTTATACGACCGGTTTCATTGTAACTACATCATCTTCTGGTGATTCAATGTAACTACATCACCAGAAGATGGTGTAGTTACATTGAAACCGGTCGTATTAATAAAAAAAATTATTTTTGTGGGAAATTGCCAATTTTAATTAATGCGTTTCAAACAGTTGGATAATGAAGTAAGCTTTTGCGTAACGTATTTTTAATAAGATGCCAGAAGTCTAATTTAGAATTTTAAAAATATTTCTTTTGTGTTAACATATTTATCATTATTTAGTTTGTTTATTGATTAAAAAACAGTCCCAACAAAGTCCAAAAATACCATAATAGATCAGAAATTTACGAAGCTCGCATGAATAAGGTGTTTATCTGAAAAATGTCTTAATTGATATACCAACAGATTGTTAAAAGCAGACAATGTGTATTGTGTAACCAAATGTTCTCTAAGTTGTTTAAGAAATGTGATATTCGCATTCTTCCTTAATTGTTCCAAAATTCCTCTTTGGCCCCATGCCCATATTTGGTTGAAATGAAGATCATACACACTGACATATAAAGGCCGTTATGAAAATCAAAAAGCCCACTCATGGAGTGGAATATCATTCAAAGATGCTAATTCGTCAAAGTTATTTAACTTCAATGTAAAACTTATGAAATGGTATAATAATTCGCCATTGTATTCGTACATTGTTGATGAAATGTTTATTGACAGAGAAAAAACTGTTCTCGTTCGTATATGGAAACCGTTTTGGTGCTAATGACGTATATACTAAAAAAATAGGCTGAACATTCAAAGTTAGATTTTCGGTGTTTTGGGCGAACGAATTGTGTGATTATCGGATTGCCGCTGAAAGGAAAAACTACTAGATTCGCCTCAGAAGCATTCAGCTGCTGGGCTTAATGACAAACAATTGGGTTAATTCACCATGAATTGGTCTATTCGATTCCGTCATTACGGTCTGCACGAAGTGAACTCGGATGCGAAGCTCTGACTGAGAAACAAGGCATCTGCCGGAGACTCGGCAAGCAGGCGTCACGTCTCCAAGAGCCATGTACTTAATGACTATGCTCCCTCCTTGAGCGCAACCGCTCATTTCGTATGGAGCGGAAAGTTACCAGCCGTCGTGATAATGGCAAGAGAGCTGCTTTGCGAGCCAGAGAACGGAGGAAAAATTCGATCGGCTGCCACTCGCGCCCCGTCGTCTTCCTTGAGCTCCACGCAGGCGAGCTGCATCCAGGTCGTTCGTTCTTCGCTTCACTGATAGCGCCATCCTTCCCCTCGAGGCAGGACAGCCACTCCGGCCTTTCAACCCCATGCGACGACATCCGGGGCGCAGAGAGCAAGGGAGGCGCTCTCTGGCTGTCTTCGGCGCCATTTCGCACGCTCATCTCCCGCCGCCATAAAACTTCCCCTCCCTCTTTAATCTTCCCGGCCGAACTTCATTCGATTTTTCGTTGTCCGTGCGCTCACGTCTGTGGCCTTCATTCCGCGGAGCCATGCCGCCGGTGGCGACGCTTAAAGGGGTTTTAATGCGCTCTTAGTGCCCGAAGCAGTTGATTGGTGAGAACGTTCCGGTCATTCCAAACGTCACAGACGTTGCTGCTACACCACACGGCGTATTCTTTCCTCACAGACGAATAAAAACTTATAGAGAGTAATACTGAACTCCATCACGAATGAGAAATATTTAGCCTCCGTTTTAAAATGCCCAACGGCTGAAATAAACAAGTGCTCAATAATTAAATGCTAATTTACTATATAATGTGCTTTTAGAGACTTTCAAGAAGTTAAAAAACTTATGTAAATACAATAAGATACCTCTTCATGTGAGCGTAAAAAATCTTCGTATGTCTTCAACAATACGTTAGTAAAGATTATACTTCGACGAGAATCGTCACAAAGTAGCGAAAATTATAACTTTTAGCTATGAGGAACGGTCCGCTATAAAGATTGCATTACTAAAATAATTAACTCCTACAAAAACTTAATTATGCGACCAATTAATGATAATTTGAGTTCATTAATTGCATAAATTGCATGATAATAGAACTAGCGATTTTCTTGAAGTAAATAATAATGAAACACAAGAGTCAATCCAAAAGTATGATTTCATGTGAAAGCGTAAGGGTCTATCGTAAACCCAAAGGGGCTTGCGAAGTGCACACATTAGGGCAAGAGAAATAGTCCTGTCTTTCTCTGTACCTCCCGTGCTTTTCACGAAACATGACAAGTGAAAAATAGCACATCTCTGATAAAGCTGTGGGTGTCCAGAATAACTCGGATTTGAACTCAAAATTTCAGTTTATTGTGGTTTTCGTTAACTAATTATTGTTCCAATATTAACAAAAATTTATGTATTCTCAGTACTCTCAAAACCACCCCTCAGCTTTGATTTTCATGTTCCATATAATTAATACTGCATTTGATGTATAGTGGCAAGGTGGAATTTTTTAATCTCGTCTAAGTGATGCCGACAAAACTATGTAAGAACGGAGATTTTGGTTGGGTGTTTACAAAATACCACAAACTCATCGATGTCATGTCACTCTCCAGGAATATTATATCCCTACAATATTAGAAAATAGTTAGCGACTGTGGCTGTTTCATAATTAAAATAACTGCGTCCACAGCGAAGGGCACAGTATTGTAAAATACAATGAACAGAAGCTCAATCCTACGGAAACGAAAAGGGAATCTATCATGCAAGTAACGGATCAAAACTGAGTTAAATGCCAAAAAAATAAAAACAAATATTTTTCATCTATTAGCAGTACTGAAAAATGTATATTTCTCTAGTTTTACGGTAGATGCATTTAATGTAACTATTAATTATTCTCTTAAATCAGGCGATACGTCTTCTACTGCCTAAATTGTGTATCATATATACAGCCGTAAGTGGCATTGATGTTTCTCAGTAGGTATATTTTAGCTGTACTGAAGGTCAGGAAACTGTCCCATTGTGCTCAATTATTTTTTTCACAATAGACCCCTCAGCAATTTGCATCCTTTTGCCCTAAGGAGAACTAAATTGCTACTGCTCATTTTCTTTACAATTAAATCAAGCTAGCAATAAAGTTAGCTATCAATCCTTTTGAGACTCGTATTTTCGTCTTTTTTCAAAACCATTAAGGTTCGATTAAAATATTAAAATAAAAATTTTCTCCTTTTTTAAATGGAAGTGACCTTGACCCCACACCTTGAGTTCAGCTGAGTACTGCTCATTGACTGAACAATGATTCCTACTTTTTTCCTCAGTGCAATGCCTACCTACATAGTCGTTTTCTTTTGTTTCGCATTATCTTGATGTACACAATTTACAAATATAACATCGGAATCACGCCATAAGATTAATATTTAAACATTCTACCGTTAGAGGTTCATTTTTCGCAACTGTATAGCAATATATTTCTTTACCATTTCTAGCTAAATACTACATGACATCCGACACTTCAATAACGGCATCTTCAACTTCCTATATTGCCTTTAACGCTCTTTTCTCTTCTACATCCTATTATTTTTTCTAGCACTTCTTAGCTTTTCCAACGTTCTCTCGTCTTCCAGTCTTCAATATCCCATTGATAATGAAAATGCTTTGCATCCATCTTTCCTACGTCCTTCGGATCTCTGTCACAAATCCTCTCTCCGCCTCACCATGGAAAAATACATCCCTTCGCTAAAAATACAAAAATCAATATCTATAGGTATTTATTAAAATTAGAATGCATGAAGTTCAGAGTTCACCATGTCAATACCTAATATAGTATATTCTTACACTTCCCGCTAATCTGATATTCATATAATTTTGTGTCACCAAAACTTTCTAGGATGCTATATGATAGAACCTGATAACTTAACCCTGAATTGGCGATTTTTCGGCGAGGTCTACCCATAATTTCTAATGTGCTGAGTAATACCCATTACTTCTTAGCTGACTGGTTCAGTAAATCTTGATTATCCGCAAACTTGTTATGGTTGTACATCTCTACCGAATTTTCTCATAGCTCCTCAGCCTTTTTCCCCACGTACAAAATACTCCGTAAGCCGCCGCAAGCACGGGTAGCCCGGGGTAGGGTTTGGAAGCCGCCCATGAAATGGAATGCAACCACATGGAAAACAAACAGAAATATGCCAAAGAACAACCATACAGACGAACATATTTGTGCAAAACCTTTTGTACAAACCATCACATGTTGGAAAGTACGAGTGATAGTGGCACCCCTGTTTTACCCCTATTCCTAGCACTACGTTTCCAGACTCCCCATCCGCCAAACGCACCTGAGCAGTTTGAGACTGTACAGGTTGCGTACGTTGAATGTCTCTCCGATCTGCACCTATTTTCTGCTGAAATTCATCAATTCTACCAATTTAAACTCTCTCACCCCTCCTTGAAATACACGAAACAAGCAAGTTCATCGGCAACGGTATACCTTTAAATAATTTTCACTGAACAAAATTTCTCAGTAGTTACCTTTTTAAGGAGAGAAAACCGAATATAATAAAAATACTACAACAATTTATAATTATTCCCTATCACGCTGGTGGACTCGAAATGTATACCATAAAAACCGCAAAGACTTGGGTGTCATAGATCGCATACATCTGCAAGAGTTTAATGATTCTAAAGTGGCTTTCGAATGCTGCTGTCTACGGAAGGTTTTATGGCTCAAAGTTCCTCTTGCTTGCAGCGAGAGTCTTCAGGAGCGAAGTCATTTTTGCCACTTGTTTTACCGTATTTAACAGCCCTTCCTTCCATTCCTTTCTCTCTCTGACCGTTGGCTCTAACGGTAGTTGTATTTGCTTACATTTCGGTCCTCGTCAGGGTTTACTTTCACTTTTCCTCCGTTGACCTCGGTGGTATCGTTCAATGTGCCATTAACCAAACCCCATATGGTGGAAGATATTCCACGCGTGTGGCCTTGGGGATCCTTCGTCTCGGTTGCGATCCTTTATGAAATATGGTATCATCCCTTACATTGTGGTAAGTTTCGCCTTCATCATGATAAATTTTAAACTCAATAGGAAAATTTCTCCGCTTTATTTATTTAACTGCCCGCAGTTTCGCCACTCTGACCCATTTTCAAATTTTTGGAATTTTGTTGAAGACTATGGCCATTTCTATAAATAAAGAGTGGAATTTTATCTGATGATTGCAATTTATTCTAATGAATGCCTACCTTTTGCCAGCTCGTGACCTCTTATGAGTCAAAAATGAATTTTATTCTTGTGCAAAATTTTCGTGTACCCTACTACACACATTTTTTACCCAGACTCGAGGGTTGTGCTAGGAGTAGTAGACCTAGAAAACCAGTAATGGGGAAGGAACATTTTTGCATATTGATTTTTTCTAATAAAATGAAAACCATGTAAATATTTTTTAAAAATCTACGTTAGAGAAACCGCATTTTGGAGTACATTATTTTATGCTCTGGAGACAAACTTATTCTAAAGTAGTCTCAGAAATAAGCAATAATAATCTTGAAGTTTAATAAAACCATTTTATTCCAAGTGGATTTCACGTCTTAGATTCACCATTGGTTTAGTGGTGGTTGTTGACCAAATATGATTTAGTTCCTGATCACTGTCGCTGCAACGCAAAAATTTGCGCCGCATAATGATCTAGGGGCAGCATGGCTCCAAAGCTACCGAAATCGAAAACCCCGTGTCTTGTGGGCCAGATAACATTTGCTAATTTTTTGAAAACGCGATAGTTATTGCAACATCATCACGTTTGACTGTTAAATTTAAAATGGTAAATTACCGGAAGGATTTGTGTGACTGAGGAGGAAGTGATCTCTGAGAAAGAAATCCCGAGTATTCCTCTGTAAATTGTGCCCCAGGAGCATGATTTATCCTCAGAATCGGTAATTGATAAAGTATGCCCTCCTAGACATTACACCGCAAGTGAGGATTAAAAAATGGAGTATGTTACAACTGCAAGACTTAAAATCCGGACAAATATCATTATCTTTCCTCCCTCTTTTCAGTCTGCTCTTTTTTCCCCATTCATCACTTCCCCGCTCTTCACATCTTTTCCTCGTTTCCCTAGAGACTCTCCCTTAAACACTTCTGCTATCGCCGCACTCACGTGCCCACTCCTCTACTCTTTCCCAACCCCAAAGCACAGGGGCCATATTACCCAGCTGGCAGGGGAAGCGAAAAAATAATAAGACAACCGGATAAGTTCACCCATCGTGAAGAACCCAACCACCTACCCAACCATTTTCCTAGCAATTATTTTGTTCCTGAATTTTGTATTTCACCTAGATCACTATATTCTATGATTTTAGCTATGTTTGAAAAATAATAGATGAAAACATAAATGCAGCAATTTTAATTTTAACATTTTCCATAATAATGGGCGCGCGTTCGGATGCCTAATTTGTTCCAAGAACTGTACTAATAACAAGAACAGGGCATGCTAATTTTGCGACCCTAAATTAATTATGCTCATGAAACTGCTCTAACATTTAAAAAAGGGATACTTTTTCATCTTAATTACAACATAATTATTTTATTAATTTCCAAATTGTTTGCCCTCTAGAATCTTTTACCAAATTTACTTTTCAATATTTACTGAAAAAAATTCTTTAACGGACACCTGCTGAAGTTTGAAATGAACGCGATATTAAATAAAAAACAAAATGTATTATTGTTATTGTTGATAATATTATATGACTGACTTAAAAAAATGTATTAATGTTCAAAACGGCATATAATCGTATCACTACATTTACGAATCGCTTTATATGCTGTACGTTGCTGCTGTGATATACGATATATGCCGCCGCATTGTTCCATGTACCGTATTTAATTGCGTTGTTGAATATCGGCTTTTTCTACACATTGGTCATATGCTCGGGTACCAACAGTGTACCTATGACCGTCATTGAAAATTATAAGCGATGAAAGTCTTTCCTTGCGGAGTTACCCATTAGCCTGAACGGCTAATTAGCAAAATATTCTACTTTATTCAAGGTATCCCCCGCTTCCACCCACTTTGACTTTTTCTTCCTCACACCGGATGTGAAGGAGAGACGAAAATCATTAAAATGGAATGGAAGGGCCTTCGTACCGCGCCGCTCCCTCTCTCCCCTAACCCATTCTTATCCTATTCCGCAGTAAAGAGGAAATGAAATAAATGACGCGGAGTTGAAATGGACGGCGGGATGTCGTGTGAGGGGCGAAGGCGGTGGCACCGAAGGCCTAGAGGTCGAAAAGGAAGGACTCGTCCCGACGAGTTTTCTCACGTACGGATAAAATATCTTCCTTTACCCTGCCACAATTTTCACCGCGAAAAATTCTGCATGAGAGAGACGGAACGAGAAGAGAGAGAGAAAGAGACAAGTGGGAAGGAGTGGTGGTAGTAGTGGACGGAGTGGGAGGAGGAAGATGAAAAAAAAGGAACGATCCCTTTAACTCATACAGGAGTGGAATGCCATCAAAAACTTCTTCTCAAAAAGTTCTGGGGAGAGGGAGAGTGGGTATAAGTGAGGAGGGAAAAAGATGAGGAAATTCAACGAACCTCCTCCTCTCTTTTACTCCTTCATTTTTTATCAGAGGAAATGTATGCGAGCGCAGCTAGGGATCGAGACAGAGAGGGGGGGTGTCGAGGGAGACAGAGAGAGAGAGGACGAGCAGTTAGAGATTTGAAGATTTTTATTATCCGTTCGATCACCTCAACTACGTCTGTAAGTATATATTCCCCACTCGTTTTTCCCTAATAGGTAGTCGGGCGAGCGGAGGGCGTGTTAAAAACTCACATAGCGTCCTGACAATGATGTGTGGAACGTGCCGTATCTTCATCTTTGTCAGAAGCGTGAGTTTTATTGCTCCTGATTCGTTTGATTTTTAGACAATGCGACGAGGCTGAGAAGAAGGGAGTAGCCGAATACTGGTTTCTTTAACAAAATCCGCAATAACATTTATCTTTGCATGCTCATAGAAAAAGTCCCTTCAATTCATCGTGGAATACGTAAAATACCTTCAACATTTTTACTGCAATGCTCTTACAAACTTACACGTATTCAATATCCTACTAAGGGAATGCATAAAAATAACTAAACTTCGTGAATTAAAAACTTTATTATTATTATTAGGTAATCTACCGTTTAAGGTAGGTTTTTGGATGGACACAACTATCAAATAAACATTTTGTGACTCCCCACCTATCAAACTAATCTATATCAGGTCCCTCTTCATCTCGGTGTACTTCTTTCCTCCCTTCATCCCGTCCAACATCCCTATCCTGTTCCTGCCCTTACCTCGCTTCCCCAACATTCTCCCCTCTATTACCTTCTTCAACATTCCACTACCGCTCAATACGCCTTTCATCCATTTTTCCTGCCTCCATAGGATTTCTCTCAACAAACCCCTCTCCTCACCCACCATCTCCAGTACTTCTTCATTTGTTTTCCTTTCGGTCCATTTCACCTTCTCCATTCTTCTCCACACCCACATCTCAAAAGCCTCCAATCTACGTCTATCCTCCTGCTTCAGCGACCACGTTTCCGCGCCGTACATAGCTACGCTCCATATCAGAGTTTTTACGAGTCTTGTCTTAACATCCCTACTCAACGTCCCCGTCATCAACTCCCTCCTCCTTGAGAAAGCCTCCTTGCCTAGCGCAATTCTTCTCCTTACGTCCCTACTACTTTGACCGTATTGGTCCAAAACACTTCCGAGATATGTAAACTGTTCTACCTGCTCTATTTTTTCCCCGCCTATTTTAATATTTAGCTTAGCCTTTTTCTTTCTGAAAAATCGCATAACCTTTGTTTTATTAATATTTATTCTCATCCCATATTTATCGCACTGAACCTCCAATTCACTCAACAATGCTTGCAACCCCTTGGCTGACTGAGCAACTAATGCTTGGTCATCAGCAAACCTAACCGATTTTACGAGTTCCCCTCCGACTTTCATTCCTACCTCCAGTTCTTCCCATGCCTCTTTAATCATTTCCTCTACATATACGTTGAACAGTACCGGTGACAAAGGGCAACCCTGCCTTACCCCTCTTCCTAACACTGCCCATCCGGACTCTCCGTTCCCCACCCACCTGAGCAGTCTGAGACATGTACAGGTTGCGGATCAGTCTCCTGTCCTTCCAATCCATTCCTATTCTCTGCAATACACGTATTAATTTTTCCCAATTCACTCTATCAAACGCTTTTTCGAAATCTACAAAACAGGCAAAAACGACCTGGTTGTATTCTATATTCCTCTTAAAAACTTTACAGATGCATTAATGAGCTAAATAATTCCAGGTACATAAATTTCAATGTTACTCTTCTTTCTAATATCAGGTCTAATAGGAGAAATTTTTTACACATTTAAATCTTTTTGAGCTATAATATTTTTAACTGTAAAAAATATCTTAATAATTTTTAGTTAAAAATTCATCAATGAATACACATAAAAGGTTACCTTCTATGAGGTTATATATGCAGCAATAAAAGTGGTGCTAATTTTATTTTTGTGCGATTGAAATGATGCATTAAGACCGAGAAAAAATGTCAGATGAGTAGTACATTGCGTTTCCTTTGGTCAGAAGCTATGTATTTAGTAATTACCTAAATAATCTTGGATACTTTTAAATTATATGTATATATATGCATATATATACACAAAATAATATATATATTATATATATACATATATATATATATATATATATATATATATATATATATATATATATATATATATATATATATATATGCAATTATAGTTTTATATTTTATTGATGTACAAATATATGCTTGCAAAACCTTGAAGAAGGAACTCCCATTTGAATAGTAAAAGCTGGGGATCTAAAAACTAGGGGAATCTAAAATGGAGACCACGTATCGAACGTATTGTAGGTAGAGGTTTTTGAGCTTTACATTTTGCTTTGAGAACTCTGGGAAAAAGCTCCACTGGAACTGGAATGATTTCGTCTTTAAAACTTTCACTAGGTCTATTTTAAAATACAGGGCGTCAGTTAGGGATCCTTCTCTTCCGAGAAGATTAAACAACTGGAAAAAATTTGAGCAAAATAATCGCAAGGTTTGTAACGGGAAATTTCGTAAGGAAGACTAGCATTACTGAAATAATAAAAATGTGGCCTGGAAATCGCTTGAATCAAAGAGGAAGGAAGTATGTATATTGATTGATAAGTTGTATGATATAGAAGAAGTTGTATGCATGATATATATATGCAGTTATTTCGAACATCAACATAAAATTCTTAAAACATTATGTTCGATTACTTCCGATCTGAAAAAGATTATCCAAAACTATAATTATTAATTTGTCGCTGTCATTTGAGGAAAAGTATATAAATAAATCTTATGCATTACTTATATTGTTGCGACAGGAGATTTATAACTTCTACCTTATTTCGAAAAATGGAATGAGATGATATATATTTTCCGTATAACATCTTTTTCACGAAGGTTTAGGTTAGAAAAGCACTTAAATTTATCCTCTAATTAGATGAAATTCATTAGAGAATACGTTTTGTAAAACAGTAATTTCCTTCAGCGTAAGATGATGAAGAAAGGGGTTAGAATGTGATTCACAAACTAGATCGTGAAAAATTCAGAGATGTCAAAATATATTTCTACTGTAAGATTTTTCCGCCAGACAGTAACAAACTGAGTTTCGACTGCTTAAATACTCGTATACACAATTTCTACCATTACATTACCTTTAAATTTAAGTGAATATTAAATGACTCGAGTTCTCCCAGAGTGTTCATTAAATAAGTGAATTGCCATGGGATGGTAAAGCATGGGGTCATCAAAATGGACCGCAATTCTTGCAAAAAGACAAAAAACATTAAAGTGCTAAATTTGTATCGTCGTAGCTTTCGTATATCTTGTTTAAACCCGTAAAGGCGCCCTTACTAAGTTTGAACGGTAAGGAATTAGGGCTAATGCTTTTCATTTTGCAAGTGTCTCACATACTACGGGACATCAACAAATTTGGTATGAAGTCTCGCATGAAGGAAGCGTCACCGAGAGCTTAATTGGAATCATTTAATCAACGATCCCTGTCTATCCACATACTTTCCAAAGAAATATACCCACCGTACCGATGCTTCAGCTTCTTGAGATCGGAATGAAAAGGAACTTCAGTGAATTTTGAAACCCGACACCAACTATGAATCATTACGAAGAAAATATGCAGGAAATAGAGCGAATCACCAAACCTAGAAGGACAGTAATCGATTTTGAAAGATTCGACAGAATTAGACAGTGGCGCCACTTACATGACTCAAGTTAGGGAATACGGAAAGGAACGCGGTGACTGACAAAACATTCGTTCCCCTAACCCCTCCGCCTTCCCATCCCCGCCCAGGCTCCGCACCATTTTCCACCTCACCCTATAAAACCCCTCCTCCCCATCCCTAACCACCCCCATCCGCGTCCTACTACTCCCCCTCCCCCCGCACTCCTCTATTTCCTTTCGAATGTTTTTGACCGTTGGAACGAGCGGAGGAGGAATAAGACGACGCTCGGGAGAGTGGGCCGGGGCGGCGGGGAGAGTGGGCGCAGAGGAGGTGGAAAGAGGGGCCTCCCTAACCCCCATGGGAAGTGGAGAGGGTTGGTACGGCGCTGCAGAAGGAGCGGGAGGAGGAAAACAAACGAGAGGTTGGAGAAAACAAACGAGCCCCTACTTGCGTTGCGCAAAGGGGCGGACGGGTGGGGGGGAGGAAGGGAGGAGGGCGTGGGGAAGGGAGGCGACGTCGGTAGAGAAGCGGCGGCGATCGCAGTGAATCTCGGCATTTCCATCTGCTCGAGACGGCGAGAAATTTTTTCATTCCTCTTCCTTTCGATTCCTCCCTCCGCCTCACCCGCCACTTCTCCCCACTTCTCCTCTCGCCGCTCAAGGAAACCCCCCCTTCCATACTCCTCCAGCTCCTTTTTTCTATTTATTTTCGCCAGTTCCCTCTGAGACGTGAATCATTAGCCAACTCAAAACCTTCTCTTTCTTCGCCCCACTCTCTCCCTGCCTCTTTTTCTCTTCCGATTCCAACCCGCTCTCTCCCCATTCAACCCACATACCCACTTGTTCCTCCGTCCTCATCTCGCATCAATCCCCTCATCCTCTCCCTTATTTCCTTTCCTTAGGTTTACCTTCCAATCCCCCCCCTTTTCTTTCTCCCATTCTTTCTTCCCATCTCCTTGCCCATCTCCTCGATTTTTCAACTTCACTCAAATTCTGCCGTGGCTGTCTTCCTTCGGCGCTACTTCTCTGCCGTTCGGGCTAACGCTCATTCTCCCTCCTTAACCTTGTTTTTCCCTCGCCACTTGATTTTCGGAGGAATAAATAACCTAGCGAGGTCCTAAACTACGTTCTGAACTATGACGGAATTTGCCCGTAGGATCAGATTTCAATTGGTACAAATTTATTTTGAAAAATTTTAAAATTTATTATAATACCTAGATCCCACTGTTTCAAAGGATTTATATTGAAATATTTAGGATGAAGTAGATGAGAATTTCTTACAATCAATGACTATCCATTTTTCACGTTTTTGGTAGTTATAAGCTACAGACGATTAGTAAATCCGGAATTGTGCAGCTCTCTTAGGCATCTCTACGGTCCGCATACATGATAATTTCATTTACCAAAGGCTTTACCAAATACAAAAGTGTTATGCATACAAACTAAAAAACTTGGTTTTCCAATGTCATGGTGATAAAAAAATAACAGTTGTGTCATAATTATATTATCTAATATGATTAAAATATATTTTTTACAAAAAACGTAATATTTCAGGTAGTTTTCGGAAATACATCTACTAAATATACAGTTACAGAAATTTAAAGTTAATTTTAAGTTGAAAGTTTACAGAAATACATCACGTGAAGAAGTAGACAGTAAAATCACTTAATTGTGTCACTGTCCTTATTGAGTGCTTCGTCATGAACATTCTAATATTATTTACATTCCTACACAAATACGCCAAAATCAAAAATTAAAATTTTAACTAGACCTATGGTCTTTCTTCCGATCCTTCCATCCATCTCAAACAAACTCCACATCTCCCCATTTGGCATGCCCACTTAACATTCTTCTCCCTCTCGTTCTCTGATCTCTTCCATTCCTCTGTCTTCCTGTCGGCTCTCCTCTTCGTCCATCTCCCCTCTTCCTATGACCGGGAAATGCTAGAGAGTGTATTTTTCCGGCGCCGTTAGGGTCGTCTCCTGCTCCATCTACCTCTTCATCTGAACCCTCGTAACCTCCCCCGCTCTCTGCTCCTGCTCTCGCCCTTTCCTCCCCAACCTTCAAACCCCTACCGATTATTACCCTCCTCCCACTCTTCAAGACTTTCCTTCACCCCGAAATAACGTCTCCGTTTTCTTTGCCCCTCTCCCCCTCTCCTCAGTCTGGCAGTGGAAGCGAGTGTGGCTGGGAGCGGGAGAGAAGAGGGAACTGGATAACATGAAGTGGGGAGAAGGGCTCGAGGGGAAGAGAGAGAGTGGGAGTGAAAAAAACACGCATAATGATATCCGTGGGTAATATCTTATCCGACCTCGCGAAAAACTGACTCCTCTTCATCTTTCTTCAATTCTCTTTGGCTTTATCTCCCTCCTTTAGGCTTTCCTACTTTTTCTACTTGCTCCCTTCCTGGTCACTCTCTTCACGTAATTATCATGCTTTCTTTCTCTCCCCTTTACACTCCTCAGCCACTCTTGCTACCCATTCCTCCCCAAAAGATGGGTGTTTACCCTCTTTTTAGCGAACTTACATGCATTTAAGGGTTCGTGTTTACTTTGGTTGGCGATAGAATGGCGGCAGCCAAAATCAAACGGCCTTTGTCGTAATAACACTAATGGACATACCATAGCGGAGCACCTTAACCACCCAGCCACTCGTCCCGGTGCAAGTTGACTAATGTGAGCAGACTCACAAGTAAACAATCGTATGGTTTGATCGGTAATTGCACCAGTCTCTGCTGGCAGTGGATATATAATAAAAAGTATAACTAGTGAAATATTCACACATTCCGCTATTGATTTCTCTATTTTTTTATTCTCTCTGCTCTCATTTGCATATGAATTCAACTGATAGGAACATACCCACCAGTGCCTTTCATGTATTCTCATTTTGACAGAATAAAAATAATGCCGCGATGTCAATAAAAGTAATAAGTCATGGAAAGAAATCGTAAGCCACGATATATGTAAAGAAAATACCCAAGGGTTAGCATTTTGGTCCCTAATTGGCCACCTCAGTAGAATTGAAGACAAAGACCCATCAGGATAATTAGTGAGCAAAAAAGAGAAGTTTAATGTCTTTTTTAAAATTTGATCCCTATGTCCTGGGATCCTCTAGTTCTGATAGTCTGAATCAGGATTCACTCCGGTTCAAAATTTGGCGTCTTCCACCGAATAAAAAAGGCGAGATTCTCGAGATTGTTTCATATAAATTCTGAGATACTAATAGTATGATGCTATTTCTACAACGTCAGATAGTTTAAAAATTGATAAGTTTTCCCAAAGTTCTGAGACTTTAGATAGATTCATTTTTAATTCTTGGCTTCGTTATTGTCCTGGTCCTTATATCTCAGTTCATGAACATTTCTTTCCCACGGGGGCTTTCAATCCATTTCTCCAATGTTGGGGTAAATATCAGCTAAATATGGGGCAAACTTACTGCTTTGCCGTAGAAAAAGAATCTTAATGTTTCGGAAATTCGTTCTCTCGCTAGGTTATAGATGAGGTGAGAGCCGAAGGTAAGATTTCTCTGAGTATGTTTTGTAGAAATTGATATTTTTTTAGAAAAGCTGATTTACTCTGGATATTGAAAATCGATCTTTAAATAAGACTGGAAATTTTACACGTGATAATTTTTTAAGACTTTTAAATTGTCCGAAAACTAACGAGCCGGCGCACATGTGGCACGTAGTCAGAAAAATTTCCTTTACGGATTTCCATACCTTTTTCAAAGAAAAAAGAATGCATTAGCAGGTACGTGAAAAATATGAAGAAGAAATAGTATTAATTAATGATAAATTTGCAAGGAAATTTCATCTGTGATACATTTTTGAAAACAAAAATATGTTTTCAATTTGAATTGCTGACAAAAAAGTATGATGCAATGATGATGATCTCAAATGAGTATCATAAAACACATATTTTTCACTTTAATGATATTTATAATATTTGATGTGCATACTCTTATTTATTATGCGTATACCATAACGATTTATTTAATTAATATTTCAAGTGGATTTAAATTTTTAAATCGTATAAATGTTACATTTATACATTTTGACACAAACTAAAAGCAAATTTTCAATAAACAAACTCAAAAAACATATCTTTATACATATTTCTTCACTTATTACATTTGAAATTTTACCTGTCATCTTGCCTCCTCCGCCCTTCAACAGGGCTGAGAATGTTCATTCATCGTCCGGTTAAAATACATACTACACATTCAAAAAGCTCAGGCTTTAGCTCTGCATACTTTCTAACTCACTTAATTTCATCCAAAATACCTATTCTTTTCGTCCCTCTGCCTTGCTTTCCCAGAATTTTCCCCACTATATCAAAGGCTTCAGCATCCCATTGCCTCTCATTATCTCCTGCAGCCGCTTTTCCTGCCTCCTACCACGTTCTCTCAATAGTCGTTCTCTTCCGCTACCATTCCTGAAACTTCACCGTTGCTTTCGTTTCCGTCCATTTAATATTCTCCATTCTTCTGCAAACACAATTCTTAAACCCTACAATCTACATTTAACCTGTAGCATCAACGATCAGGTTAGTGTGTAATACAAATCTACGATCCATGTTAAACTTAACATTATTATCTTATTTACTACTTTACTTTACAGTGCCTGTCATCAACTTCCTGCGTAAACTAATTAACTTTTCTTGTAAACTCTTTTTTAGCAAACGAAGTTCTTTTTTTAACGACCTTATTTTTTCCCCAAACTTCAAAAAAATTTTTACTTAAATTTCTGAAGAGTTCTACTTATTCCATTTTATGTTGTCCAACTTGTTGATCTTAGCCTTTCCATTAGAAGATCATTAACTTCCGTTTTCATATGGTTATTTCTCACCCCACACCAATCTTATGGGAAATACTCATTACTGTGCCCAGTTTACTTCCTCGAATGCCTTCTTAAAATACAGGATGAACATAGTGGGCTCTCTGATTTGTAAGTTGTAAGAAAACCAACCAAGATAATTAAAAAAAATGTTATCTATAAAAACAACATTTAATGAAATTTTATTTTCATTAAGTTTTAAAAATTATTTTATCCATATGAACCACCTTGGTGAGCAATGCACATATTTAGTCGTCCAAAAAAGTTTTCGAAAACTCTTCTCAGCATATCTTGCCTTATTTAAGAGATAAAATCTGTAATTTCCTCCTTAAAAGCTTCCAAGATCCTCGGTCGAACTTTGCAAACCTCAGCTTTGAGATATTGCCAAAGAAAAATCACATGGGCTCAAATCCGGGGAGCGAGGGGGTAATGAAACATCCCCTCGTAAGGAGATCAGGCGGCCGGGAAATTGTTCTTGCAGGATTCAGCGTGAGCGACGAGCGGTATAAACCCTGCCACCATCCTGTTGAAACCAAAAGACTTCTGTACCATATTCCTCACCATACTCTTCCATTTTGGGGAGTAAAAATTTCTCCAGCATCTAACAACAGCGCAGAAATTTCACAGTAACAGTTGAACCTCGAGATTAAAAAAAGTAAGGCCTACTAATGCCTATGGAGGACACAACGCAACAAAATGACAATTTGGGGCTATGAAGAGGTCTTGGGTGAAGTTTGCTGTTGTTGTCAGTCGCCCAGTAACGAAAATTTTGCTTATATACTGAGCCGGAGAGGTAAAAATGCGCTTCGTCGCTAGACTGCAGAATAGTGTCGGGTTCACAGTGGTTAAGATTGCCTTGCAAGCATCTGTATGTTTTACCCAGTCTTCCGAATTCAATTCTTTAACAACAATCTTCTTGTAGGGGTGTAATTGAAGGTCAGAGTATAAAATTCGTCCTACCGTTCTGGGCGATATTCCAGGAGTAGCATGTTTCTACGCAGAGCGTGGTGGAAACTGTCCGATGGATGCTTTAACTGCCACGATGTTTTCAGGTGTCCGCACACTTTTACGTCGCCCAGCTAGTTTTATAGGATGTGACGAGTCAAACCAATACGCCTCAGAAAAGCTCTCTGTGCCGCCTACACACTATTATTGCTTTTAAAGAACGTTTATACGACAAAGCCTCGATGCTCAACAGACCACTGCACGGTAACTACTAAAAAATGGCGTTGTTTTTCCCAGCTAAAACCACTACTCACTCTTCGATAATTTACCTGCGCGCTCTTCAGTGACTTTTTAAAACTGTAGAGCACATTCTGCTCCATCTTGTATGAGAAGCGTACAAATACATTCCGGTTGTAATCTGAAGGGCCACAGAAATTTTATATTGTCATTGAATTGGCATATAAATATTGCAAAGGAATCTCAATTCTAATTTGTAGACCATAAATTTGTGGCTTCTGCATACGATTTTTTTCTTTCTAAATTACGGGTGGTGCCCTAACACTCCCCGTCACACGCCCTTGCGGCGGCTTGCGGGGTATTAAGTAGATGTAATTTGGATTTGGTACTAGTGAAATTCACTCATTCAACGGAAGAGGTACCATCCATATAACAGCATTCGCTTTCCTTCGAAGTACTAGTATTTATAGGATAGTAACAGATAAATTTTAAATGGTACGTAACATTTGATATATAAATCCTGAATCTTACCGTTAATGGATAAACGTTCTCGCTAAGCTATCACACTATATTACATTAAATTTAATGTAGTGTGATTAGATTAAAAATGAAATGACAACCATATAAATACGGCATATTGGGCGACTTAGACCAAAAATATACCTTGAACTCGGATACTATTGGTGATAATTAATCTAAAGCTTTTTAAATCCAAAGTGACACCTGTCACACCAAACGATCAGAATATACAGAATGTACTTTCCAATCGAACCATATGTTCAACCACCGTGTACAGTTCTACGAAGGAGTAAATAATAGGTAAATGACACATTTATTTGAAACATGGATACAATTTTTAAAATATAATTCATATGTATAAAACTCTGACCATAAAATTTTCTATTCAAGCATGAATTAACACATATAAAAATATTTCATATTTAAATACTTTGATAATTGTAATGGTCCGCCAAGTTTCGATACTCTGGGAATTCTATTTTAAGAGGAAACCCAGATAAATAAACCAACTTAAATATTCCGCCATTTTCGTCTTGTAACTGTAGGAAATGATATATGGAAATGCAGGAACGCTATTACAGCTCTTAAACTACACGAATTTCGGTGGTGAGAGTTTTAATTTGTCAAAAGGTTTTATTTAAAACATATCAATCAGAGATTTCAGAACAATTACTAAAGTGTTTATACGAATATAGGACATTCTTCAAATCATTCGGATGGAATACTATGAGGGACTATGGTAAGTTTTGTTTCCCAAACCACTATCTTTGAAGGGGAATAAAAAATTAATTTTATCTTCTTTAGAAGGTTCTTATTCTCATAATCGTTGGAGTTGTTAAGATTTTAGCAGACATATTCCTATATATTAAGTATCTCTTACAAGTTGAAAATCATTTATAACCAACTAACATGACTTAATTTTCCACAGAGTTGATTACTTTCATTTAAATGCTATGGATGCTGTGGCAATGATTGCATTCACTTTAATGACAGTGACCGAGGAGAAATATAACTATATTTAGTATCCAGTAAGCAGCCGCATATGACTTTTGCTCTTCCCCACTTTTTGGGATAATTTCGAAATGCACATCAATCAAAAAGCTCCGAAACACGTTTCAAGGCTAAAATTACGGTTCCTCGACGCCGCGTCGCCGTATGAACGTCGTTGCCATTAATGATGTCATCATTAATATCGTAGTAATTTGCCGTCGTTCATACAACCGACATTAATGTGGCCTTTACCGTGTTTTAACGCGGCTTAATAGGGAGCGTGGACACATCCGCAAAGTATGAACTGGTCGTATCATTTCGTCAAAATTGGAACATTTATGCGGTCATCCTTTTTCCTTAAGTTTTATTTGGAGCATATATTCAAAATTTTAAAGTATTACTACCATACTACCAGTAAATATTTTATCCAATCATTATATTACTATCGCACTCGGGGTTTAAATAATACCTATGTCTCTACATGACGGATTTTTTGATCGCACATTTTTTCTCTGAATGTAGGGCAGCATCGAGCCTCACGGGAAACGCAATTCCTCAAACTTTGTGCTCATGTAATTAATTCTCCCTGCAGGCACTTTGCAATCCATCTACGTAATTGAACCAATTAGGATGTTCGCTTCCAACTCTTACTGTGACGGTTTTTTGGGCGATACGGCAGCCGTCTAAAATGAGGTAAAATAATGCAGTTGGGCGGCGACGATAATGAAAATTCATCTCGTGACTCGGGGAAAGGTGGAGACTTCTTGTCACGCCCTGTCTCTTCATTCAACTGTTATCTTCACTTTACAAAAGCTATTATATCGTACAACATGTTTACCATGCTCTATGGATCGAGTGTCAAATCTCTCGAGAGTAAAAATGCCAGACACGTCATTCCGGAGGAACTTTGCGAAAAGATGAAATTTGGGAAAATGGCGCATTAAATTTCAATATGAATATCGTAATTCTTCTAGACTAAGTCAGGCTGCATTTTTTCAGCACTCACAGGAACAACTCTCCCTTCTGTAATTACCACAAATAGAATTTTAACTCAGATCAGCATTTTTTTTTGTACCATAAGTAACTTAAAAGTATGGGAAATATGAAATCATGACACTCATAAATTATTATATAGCATATTACAGCACCATCGTTTTCAAAAAAAAATAACAGCCTGTTTTTATCGCGAGAGCCCCCAACACCTTCTTTTAGGTCTCCTTAAGAAGTTTTCCCAGTATGCTGAGATATCTAAAAAGTTTAATACCGATAATTCTGCAAAAACTCTATGGTAAGCAGAAAATCATATACTTAATGGTGGAAAGAAACTTTTCATATTTTTTAATATGATGATACTCCATGGAAGAGTACATGGAGATGGAGAGGGTTGAAGTCACAACAATGTATTTATCTGCAGACAAGGAAGAGAATTCGGACTCATGAGTGATGATAAAAGTCAACTAGCACATTCGCACTTTAAGATAAGTTATTCCTAGAAATTACTCTCTAAACTATTGCCTTAGGTTATGAAAACAAACTTAAAAAGGACGGGAATAATACATTTTTGAGAAAATGTTAGAGAAAATACGTCCTCTAATTCTTATTTTGAATTTTCATCTAGCAGACATACAGGTATATGTATACTATATTCAGACATCATGTACTGGCGCACCTAAATGAAATCACTTATTTCCAAAAAAAACAATATTAGTGGTGATAGATTAATTATGGTTCAAAATGACCGAAAGCCAAAATCAGACACCATTCTGTAGTAGAAGCTGGAATACATCATAGCTATAGAGAATTTCTAAGATGTACTTAGCTTTCGTACATTATCCCCTTTTGTCTTTTGGGAATTTCACGTCTATTTTTCTTGTATTCTCACTCCAAATTTCCCAGAGGCGACCATTAAAATTGAAATATATCTAAAATCTGGTCAGTATTCTTCCCGTTATCTTTTCACCCAATAGAGTGCAACATGGCGAGACGAAGATTGCCTGTAGGCTTGTAGAACTATCCTGGAGTAGTAAAGAAAGAAAGAAAACACGGCAATTCCACATTTACACTTTTATTAGACGACCATGGTTTCACCACTGTGTGGCATCTTCATCTCCTGAAGATGCCAAGCAATGGTGAAACCATGGTCGTCTAATAAAAGTGTAAATGTGGAATTGCCGTGTTTTCTTTCTTTCTTTACGATGGAAAAATTCCACAAAGTAACGGCAAAAACAGTCTCTTATCCTGGAGTAGAATACAGGGTATCTGTATACAGGTATATACATGGGTAACTACTTATATACGAATACTATACTCGTGTGTGTGTAAATATATATATATATACACTTGTGGTATATATATTTTATATATATTTATTATATTTAATGGTTAGGGCAGGAACAGGATAGGGATGTTGGACGGGATGAAGGGAGGAAAGAAGTACGCAGAGATGAAGAGGGAGCTGATATAGAGTAGGTTGCTAGGTGGGGAGTTACAAAATGTTTATTTGATAGTTGTGTCCATCCAAAAACCTACCTTAACCGGTAGATTACCTAATAATATATATATATATATATATATATATATATAGACTGCTTTCGGGCTCTCCTCTGCCTCAGTTCTGTTCCTAATTCCTCTTGAGAAAGGTGGTTGTACCACCGAAAATTCGAGAACTAGTGAGTCCCTCTTTTGTGTGTTTTGGTTTCTGTTTTTTCTGTGACTATTTAGTGAGTTTCATATATATATATATATATATATATATATATATATATATATATATATATATATATATATATATATATATATATATACACACACACAAGCTAGTTGATTTTTGCGGTACCAGGTCTTCCTGGAAAACCATAACCGGCACAGGGAAAGGAACTGGCCCCCCTACCCTGATGTGTGAATATTCACACGCCGTCGGGCTTGTTACATGGTTGAGCTCTACCATCACCTAATAAACCGACCTTCGGGTTGATTAATGTGTTTATGTTATATATACACACACATATATACATATATGGGTAATTTAAGTTGTCTTTTACAGCATTATCTGGAATATGGGTTATAGAGTTAGTATTACGGTTAGACATAAATAGCAATATAGATATTACTACCAAATTGAAGTTTGGCAACGAAGGTAATGATTGTGTTGATCTAAGTTTTGATACTACTTACTGATATCCGTGGCTCCATCGTTTGAGTATTAAATAACAGGAACCTTTAAATTAAGCGAATCATTGAAAAACGTGTAAATCTTCAAGGGCATCATTAATTACTGACTATAATATCTTAAATCTCCATACGGATGAATTAGAGCAATGACTAACGTAATATATGCAGCTTCCAATCAGGATTAAGGAACACTAACGACAGATATTCAGACAAAAATTAACAGTATTGTTTGAGGAACAATACAGAAAGGGACTTTTTTGCACTCAAAGACACAGCGGGGTTAGTAAAAGAAGGGAAAAATAAAGATTGGTGCCTAGATATTTGAGGTAAGAGTATTGACGTCTGCAGCCAATGAAGATAACATGATTTCATGTGGACATGTATCCTTCGCGTCAAGTAAAGTCATTGTATTAAAGAGAGAGAAAAAGAACAAGATAGGAAGAAAGAGAGGATATGTTAACACTGGAAATGATGGCGAGGGAGACAAAACAAATAATTATCAATTAATGAAGTCACGCTCCGGATGAAATCTATAAATTTAAAATCATGGTACATTTATCATACCATAACTTTTGGCCCTATTTTACTTATATTAAATATACGGCAATTTCAATTAAATATGTATACATGAATCGAAATGTTATCAAGAATAATTAAACAATCATTTTCAAAGTACAGATAAGGAAAATTTTCATAGTATTCGATATGGGGAACGTAAATATGGAATATTTTGAATTAAAACAAGAAGTTGAATATTCGAAGCTGTTAGGTGCTTTTCAATTGATGGAAACATGGAAGATTACATCGTGATATTTTATCGAAATAAAGTCCACAGTGAAAATTATTTTATATTCACAGACAATATTTCCTGTGCCTAAAACTTTTCCACCGAGAATTCCGTGTTGCTGCACTTCCATTTCCTATGAGGTACAACAAGTAATTCGTTTAGCTATTAGGTTGGCTCTACGAAAGTTTTAGCCAAAGACAGAGGCATAACTTTGTGATTTGGATTTACTTAACACACGCTCCAGAAAACGATAAGGAGTCGGCTAAGTTGTAATCATCAAGATTTAACGTACCTTATGCATCATAACTTAATAGTGCAATATTTTTGGAGTTCGACACTCTAAAGCAGGGATTTCTGCTTTAGAGAACCAAGTCTGAAGAAAATTACTTTTGAGATGAGTCTTTGAGGAAACGTATTTTAGTCATCATGGCTCAAGGTGAGATTTATTTAGAGCAAATGAACCAATTGCAGCTTCTAAGAGAAAATTGCCTCCCAATTTTTGATGATCATAGACAAACCTATGCCATGTCCCTGGTAGCTCTGGTAACCATTGTCCGAGAGGGGCTGCCTGTTAACTGGATACGTAATATTCTATTCATTACTAAGCACGTTTATCTTTCGTTCGTATTATCATTCCGCGGAAGGTTAAACATTCCCCTAAATTTTCAAAGGCAGTATTTTCATACTATGGAAAGCTTAAAAATCTGGAAATACCAGAATCATGCTTAATAGCCTATTACCACGTTATTCTCTAGTAACTATTTGAAATTGCTTGTTTTTTCTGGTCTGCAGGGAATTGAATGAATGTATCACAATGACTTTATTTCCAAATATCAGGTTCATTAATCACCAAATTAAGAACTCTTTTCCTTTTGAACGATCGAAGAAGCTTAACTATGAAATTATTTACGAAATTAACTATGAACTATTGTCTCTTATAGTTCCGGCGTGAATAGGTCTCAATAATTAATTTCCTGTTGTTCTATTTTTGGTGCGTGGTAAATCATACGATGCAATTGCATTTTAAATGGAATTAAGAGGGTGCGTTCAAAAGAAATGCGGCAGAAAATATTTAATTTCCTGCTGCGTGGGCTGCTGCGCTGCCTACGGAGTGGGATAGAACTATTTGGATTAGGTGGGAAAGACGCTAAGCTTTGCTGCAAAACGGGTCTCAGCGCTCTCCAAGCTGTGGAAGCGGTAGGATGTCAGTTATTGTAAACCTCTGCGCGCCGACTGTCACGAAAAAATGGAATCGACGATCGAGCAAAGTAATGCGATTAAGTTTTGTGCTAAACTGAAAAAAATTGTCGAGGAAACTTACAAAACGATTCGTGAGGCTAAAAGGGAGACTGCTCTGTCCTACTCACGAATTTCGAGATGGTTAATGCCTCTAAGAAGTGCCGGGAAGAGGTTCACGAAGAACAATGCTCGGGGCGGCCGTCAACCAGCAAAACCGACAACAATATGGCTCGTGCTCGACAATTGTTGGACTCCGACCGTCGATTGAGTATCAAAATGGTTGCCAATGAACTGAACTTGTCGTCTACTCTTGCGTTTCACACCGTTTCTGAAGATTTAGCGATGAGGAATGGGGAAAGTATAAGCCAAGCTCGTGCCCACGGTGTTGGCCACAACGCGCTACGAATCCACGAGTTCCTGGCTAATCACCAGGTACCAACGCTGCCCCCCCCCCCCAATAGTCCTGAAGTCACCCCAACAGACTTATTTGAGTTCCATCGGATTAAGGCAGCCCTAAAGGGAGCCCGTTTTTTGTCCATAGAAAAGATCGTCAGCCGTGACGAAGATCTTGCGAGAAGTCCCCGAAGACGCCTTCCAGGGCGCGTACCGGTCACGGGAGTGTCGCTGGAATAATTGTATAGAGGCCCAAGGACAGTACTTTGAAGAACTGTGAGTGCTTGTGCAAATATGTTCATTTTATTACAACAAAAGTAATTGCATCACTTTTGGAACGCACTCTGTTTATCGGAGTAACTCCAACCTTGCCCGGTCGAAGTGATTAGTAGCGAAAGTTTGCATTATAGAGGAGGATTTAGGATTGAACCTGCTCAATAGATATGCATCCATTGAGCAGGTTCAATGTACGTGCACGTGCATATGAATATGCACGTGTATATATAAAATTTGCATATTTACAGTAATGCTTTCATATTCGTAATCTCTCATAATCTTTACACTTCTTCCTTCGATATAAAATTAATGTTCCTAATCTACTGAGAATAGGTTGAACCCAACCATTTCTAGCGGCATGCACATAGCTAAAAATTAGAGTGAGACTTCAATTAGAGTGATGATTTGTGTGGTGATTAACCCCCTCATAAAATCCTACGCCAACTACATAAAGTACTTATACCTAGCGGTAGCTCAGCTGCTGGCCGTTTGTCATTATAATAACAGTGAGTAATTTAAAGCTGAAACTTAGTTATGTGCGCTTAAATTAGAATTATTACTCTGGTAGAATCTCCATTAGTAGTAACTCTGGGCCAAGATACATCTCCGGGAGTATCCCCCTTAATTTCTCTCTAAATATAACAAAACTCTCACACAATCATAGCAACAAGGATAAACAGTCACCTTAAGAACAAAATATGACTATATGTCTTATATATATATTATATTTATTGAATCATTGTTAAATAATGAAGAGAATATATTGATTGAGAAATCTGGCATAAAAAAATAACGGATGGAATATTTAACGATTACACTCTATTTCCTTATAGGTGATAAAAGGCAAATTACTATATCAATGCAACTTGTTTTTATCAACCATTCAAGATGTGTGCATCATTCGCAGTCACTTTAGTCATTCCTGTTTCACTGCGGCACTAAAATTCATTCAGTGCCCTGTTGCCTTCTTACTTCGCAATTGCAAAATTTATTCTCACTATGCACGTTTTTGAATCTGCGTTTTCAACCAAAATTTTTTTGCCAAAACAGAACAAACTACGTATTGCGGAAGCTGAAAAAATAGGTTATTTTACTTCCTCAGTCTGTGTTTTCATTATTATTTCTGATTTTATTTCTCCATGAACATTTCGTTGAATATTTTTAATAATTTGATGAAGAATACGGATCCTCCATCTAATCGTTAGGGCTGCAGCATATACCATTGCAATACCTGTGGTAGTCTCTGAATAAAATTTGCTGTAATCATGATGACTCTTACTATAGCCTTTTACTCTTATTCTAAAAGTATTTCACATCACTGTATCCACTCCAAAGTTCGGCTCCATCGTCATCATACGCTATCAATCCAAGGATTGGTTTACAAGTACATTAGCTTTCCAAGTAACAGGCCAGTTTTATGATTTCTTAAGCGTTCCTTTTGTTGCGAATTTCTAATACTTGTTTCAAGCAATTCACCTATGACTACCTTGTTACCTCTTAAATGGTGATATCTTGATTAAGAATGCTCTTAAATTGTGTTCTAGATTAGGACATATCATTTGCAATATTTATTTCTCTACTCCTCGTGTCCATTGCTCATAGTCATATTGGTAAAAGTTAACTAAATATGTCAATTTTTATGAATCGCTATCTCATACGAAAATATGACCACTTGCGGATCTTTGTTGCTTCTTCTGGAAAGCCTTTTTTGAAAACAAAATTCTGCTCACTCTCTATTACTTGTACAATTACCAGTGATCTTACTTCCGATTGCCTAACATTTCTCATATATCCAAATGCTTCTTTCGCCAGTCTTGTTTGAAGACTTCTTACCAAATTCAATTGCAGACATTAACCTTAATCTTTGTATCTCGAGATCGTTCAAAGAGCCCTGATCGCTTTAGCTCCGACGACACTGCCCGATTTCTTAACACTTCGTGACATATCAACCCCGCGTTATTTCACCCTCGCGACTTTTCGGCCTCTATTATTTAAGACCTTGAAAAATATGATGAGATATATTAAAATTTCAATGAATAAGATGTGTTAGTTTAAAATTTCAGAAATGTGGGGAAAAACACGGGAGGTACCTGTATTTCACTGAGTAAAGATATACGCTAAAAATGGCAACATTCATAGTGATATTAATATGGATGTTAAAAACAGTTTCTATTCAGATTCATTACCAGGAAATATTTGCGACCATCTCGGAATAGAGAAGATGAACTCGGGCACCCATATTTGGATAAATACTTCCGTATTAATGGCCTTTTTGGGATAAAAAGTTGATCCCGGAAAGGAAGTATTAACTAGAGAATAGAGAATCTGTCTCGGAGATAAGTCAATGAGAAGAATGGAGACGGATAGGAGGAAAACCTGGAGGAATAGGAGAGAGTGGATCTTTTTGATTTTGCAGCAATTAATATACACCCATCATAGAGAGGGTTAATTAAGTAATTAGGTAGTTCAAAGAACAACCGCTAACATCTTCAATCCTGATTGCGAGGAAGAAGTTTGAGATCTTTATCTTTTCCATTGTTGTAGAGAACAGGGCAGAATAAGATTCTTGGAAAGATAGGAAGAGGATCCTTAAACTTACACGTGAAATTATGGGATTTATTAATATCCCATTCTTTACACGCAAATTGGATCACTTATATAAAACACATAGCATAGACGAAATAAACAATTAAAAAACCTATTCGTCTTTCCTAAAATATACAAAAATACTATTACAGTATACACAATTACAAAATACTATTACATTGCTGACACCAAAAATATGTATAATTTGTTTTTTCTTTATGAACCTCCCAGAAAACGTATGATTAAACCTATTGCTACATGATTACCGACTGCTGATCTAATTTTTTATACAGTGCACAATTACTGTAGCTTGAAGTAAGTATGTGCATGGAAAAAATAATTATGATATTCATTACATTAAACTGATTGAGAAATGCTGTATTACTGTTCTAACGCCCTTTAATAGGGTTTCAATAAATTTGCTATTATTTATTGATTACTCATAAAGAACCTTCAAGTCAGAAAAGAATCATGAAAACACAACAGAGAAATTTATCGTCTGATTGCGTCGTAAACAATTATGAAGTGTGTCGCAGTTAGAAGGCTATACTGTTTGAGATAAGCTGTCAGTGCCTATGAATCCAGCCAGTAGTAGCCAGCTTCTGCAGTCTGCTTTTACCCTACTACCATAATAACTAAAGACGACATTGAAAATGTCTTTTGTGACCTTAGTTTTCATGTTAAGTAGGCTATAAGATTAAAAGACCCAACAGCCTCCAGTTAATGAAAATTCCGTGATAATATTAAGAGAATGCAACATAAAATTTGCCCATAAGGCGCGCAATTTTAATATGTATTTTTATCCCTACCTCTTTTCTCTTTCTTCCTTTGAAATACCGTCAACAGAAAGAACAGTGAAATATATCAAAATTTAGAATAAGCTTAGAAAATACCTAAAAACTGAAGAAATACTAGGACTTTAATTCACTCCAATTAAGAAGAATTTGAGAATTGACATCTTCGTAATCACCTTCTGAAGTACAAAAACTTAATAAATTCACATTAGGCAATCACAATAAACATGCTGCTTCTTCTCCTGGTCCCAGGGTCACCGCACACAGTCATGCCTTCGAAGTCACTCTGTGCCCAAAAACATGACACTGTTTCATTCATTCTGGGTATTTTAGGAGAATGAAATCATTCGTTATACTGAGATTTAATGTGATAGTGTGAGTGAGAGAGGGTGAGGTCGACGGGAAGGGAAGCGATCGGAGACGGAATAAATATTGGGGGCGGAGGATTTTGTGGGTATATGATTACTGATGCAGGAGGTATTCGACCAATCAGTTATTGAGGATTTCACTACAGATATCTTATAGCAGCATAGGTACATGATTCGTATGGGCTTGGATTTTACAGTCTGGTCATCCATCCGAGGTTGAGTAACCAATATATCGGAAATCTAGAAGCGACATAAAAAGTAACGAATAGAGCGGAGACTTATGGAGAGGAGGATTATCTGGTTGACCTGTAGAGAATTTTTTAAAATTAAAAAAATAGGTATACTAAATTTAATGAAAGTACGAGTCCGACGTAGGACATTCGACATTACCAAAATCCCTGGTTCGCGTTTATTTTCACAAAATTTGTTATATATATATATATATATATATATATATATATATTGGACCACCGAAAATTCGAGAACCAGTGAGTCCCTCTTTTGTGTGTTTTGGTTTCTGTGTTTGTTATGACTATCAGTGAATTTATATTACACGTTTGTGGGTTTTCCAAAAAAGTGTATATATATATATTAGGTGGTAATCTACCGTTTAAGGTAGGTTTTTGGATGGACACAACTATCAAATAAACATTTTGTATATATATATATATATATATATATATATATATATATATATATATATATATATATATATTAGCGTTTGTGATCTGCTCACATCCGCCATCCCCACCTCTCTTGTGTTCGTCCTTTATGTGTGTTCCTATCCCATTTCCTTATCTCTATTTCAATGTGAATGAATATTTACTCGCCGTACGGCGGTATTTCGTGTTTGAATGTGTGTATATATATGTGTATATGTATATATACATTTATATAAAATTCCTCCAGTTAGGATGAGATACAGTAAAGAAAATTGATTATAGAAAATAATTAGGGCAATTGTGACCAGTTATGAGTTATGAAACTTCAGTTCTTCTCCTCGTGCGTACGTATTTCTAGTTCCTTTTTTTTTGCGTTGCTACAATTGATGTCCAGTTCTAATTTCGGATATCGACGTCAAAATACACATTTTAATGATCGATGTTCTTTCAAAGTTGTTTTGCTAGCTCATGACTCGCTGATTTTTTTATGGAAGCTTTTCTTCTTTGATCGACTATTGTCCTCGTTCAAACTAAATTTACACGTATCGTTATTTTTCTATTGCTGACGCTCCTGCTTTTCGGATAAAATCACTATTACCCGTAGTTCAGATTTGTTTCATTATTGATTTTTAATTTTTTTCTTTCATGTTTCCACAATTCGTTAAAATTTTACTGTTTGGTATTTATGCGGAATGTTGTATTTGCTGTATCAATGGATCGGCGCCTTTGGCTCATGATTTTTACTCTCTAGCCTTATTGCTCTGTCTTTAGCTTGATTAATAACTTGTTAGCTTTCCCCAAACATATGAATTTTCTCTTTTATGACTGCACAATATTATTTCATTACATCGTCAGTTTCAGTGCAACGTTGTTGGACTCCTTTTTGTTGTCTTGCTTATACAGCCCCGTGTTAGTGGAAGCCTCATTTAATCAGTCCCTCTCGTTCGCCAAGTAGTATTCAAAATGTTCTTTCTTTTCAGGATACTAATTTTTCCATTCCCTTTATTAGCATAGAAACTGAGTCAGTATTATCAATTGGAGTTTTCATAATAATATAGGATGTTTTAACGAACACTTTTTTCATTTTTTCGAATTAAAATAATTACTAACAAATATTGTACAATCCTGCCACGACTGGATAAACATCGATATGCATTAAAAGTAAGGTATTCGTTTAGTTGGCATATCCTCCCTACAATTTCAACTTTTCCTACTGCTAAATGTGGTTACACACATTTTTCTTTATTATTATGTAATCTACCGGTTAAGGTAGGACTTTTGGATGGACACAACTATCAAATAAATATTTTCTAACTCCAAACAAAACCCAATCCAGCAACCTACCCTACATCAGGCCCCTCTTCATCTCTTTATACTTCTTTCCTCCCTTCATCCCGTCCAACATCCCTATCATGTTCCTGCCCCTTCCTCGTTTGGCTAACATTCTCCCCTCTATTACCTTCTTCAACATTCCACTACCGTTCAATACGCCTTTCATCCATTTTTCCTGCCTCCATAGGATTTCTCTCAACAAACCCCTCTCCTCACCCACCATCTCCAGTACTTCCTCATTTGTTTTCCTTTCGGTCCTTACATTTTTCTTTACTCGTAAGTATTTGCCAATTCATTTTCTAGAAGTTCAAACTAGTCTTTTAAACGGCGCACGTCATTTCTTTGAAATGGTTAATTATTACCTTAACTACCGTCCTTCATGCTACCAGTTCAGGGAATTCTTTACAAAAATAGTTCAGCTAGTTTGGTTACGCTAAGGTGGCACCTGTCCTATGTGAATACTATTTGCAATAGTCTTTGAGTTGACGCATTTGTACAGTTAGTAACTAGAACTTAAATGCAAAGACATAATACCTGCATCAAAAAGAGACATTCAGTATAGTAGATTGATATAGATTAATATAGGTCTAATAGAGATTCAGTATATAAACTGGAAATCTACGCCAGCATTGGGTTTTCATGTAGGTCTTCATATATTTAAACTCTAGAAATTTTTATTGGTAGTTACCATTTGGATTTGAAAGCGTGCTCATAGATTAACCTGAAAACCTCTCTTTAAAAGTCCCCCTGGAGAACGGTTGCTAATTGTCTTATGCTATATTCTGACTTCGATGCATGGAATAAATTATTCAACCCACCGAAGAAAATAATATTTTTCTATTTTCTACCACTATCGTCGATACTTTCGTATGTATACGAGTATGCCGATGAAAGATTAACGGTAACGTGTGAGGGGTTTGGGAAATTAAAGTGGGCGGAGAAATAGTATAGTAAATTCAGATGTGTTTAAAGAAGTTTATGTATTATTCAGTTAGACATAGTAAATTCAGATGTGTTTAAAGAAGTTTATGTATTATTCAGTTAGACAGAAAAGGGATTGGCCTTAACTTTTGAGTTCTTACAGCAGGATTTTGAGAAGCATGAGATACTAATCATCAAAATATGAAAGCAATGGCATTCTCAAGAAATAGGAATGCTAAGTTATACACAAATGAAGGAGAGAATAAACTAAAGCAGGTAGAGGAATTCACATTTTGGATATCATCATTAAGAAAAATCAGTGTGGGTCTATTAAAAAAATGAATGCGTTGGCTAAAGCAGCATTTGAAAGAAGGGAACTGATGGCTCTCTAGATAATGACGTGGGAAAATAAGGAATTTAAAAGATTGAAATTCTAAGAAGGCAGAAAAATTGGGAATGGGAAACACTGAGAGGTAGTGGAATGCTAAAGGCAGTGAAAGAAGTTAGAAAGTTAAGTAAGGGGGGTATGAGAAGGGTTATTATACGTTTGTTTTTAGACAGTATGAATGTCGAATCGAAAGCTCATAGAACTGAAGGAAATGAGGAAAGACGAAAGAGTCAAAGGTTATACGATGCGTAGTGAAAAATGCCCGTAAAAAAATCCTGAGTTTGTAAAGACAATAGGACAATATTTTCCAATTCGAGTTCCTTTTCCTCCTCCACCGGATTTGATATTGGTATCAGGACAGATTCTCGCTGCTGGTTCGGAAAATCTCCTTACAGTTGATTGAAGTCAGCTGGAGAGAGAATTCTGGGATATTTTTCAAGAAATCGTTATGTACACGATCGACACTAAGGTTCACTGATTCACACACTGATTCATGGTAGATGAAAATTCCCAAAATGTAAACGTTTATTATTGAGACGTGAAAATTTTCGAAAATACCGCGGGGAGTGTGTGGTAATTCGGGCTGCTACTGATTTTTGAATGTACTTCCCGAGGGTTTCGCTTATATCAGAAAGAGACCCTACAAAGTGGAAGTTGACATCCACTCTGAAGATGCAAGGTAATTGAAGATAGAAGTGAAGAAGAAGTATTGAAAACCTCTTATTTTATTTATTCAAGCCCAGTCATCTGCACATAATGCTTTGCGTTTTGCGGTGGACACATACTTCATTCACGACGTCCGCTTGGACTCTTTCACGATTTGGCATGCCTCAGTCTTACCATTTCGAAAAGCTTTGAATTAAAACTAATTGAGTATTTGTTAAAAATACCTAGCGCTCGTTTTCTTTTCCTAATGGTATCCGCACTATCCTTGGTCCAACATGGAATATGCGGTCGTCAGGCATTGACGAATGCTGACGTGGGGATAAAATCATTGGTTCCGCTAAAGATAGCGACGTCAGTGATATGGCGTTGCACTGGCCACCAAAATCCTCATCTTAGTGAATGCGAACGCCTTTAAAAACCTTGAAAATTGGCATCCTCAAAAATCAAGTCATGCGAATCACCAAAACGAGGCTGAATTACCATGAAGAACATGGCTGAATAACCCATCTCTTGTTAATAATAGATTCCTCCTGCACAAGCCATGTGTATGGACAGCTCAAATTCATGACCGACATTAGCAGAGAATGTGAATAGACCAACAGAGGAGAACTTAAAATTTTAACCATTAATCTCTTCATCATCAAATCATTCTCTTCATTATTCAATAAAAAAAATCACTATCATCTAAAATGAAGAAATTTCACGGGGCGTTAATGATAATACACGGAATACGCTGCCTCACAATTCATACCGAAAGGTTCAGAATTACACACCACCCATCCCGTTTTTCTTTGTCACACTGTATACAGGTAGACTTGTCCTAACATGATCGATCGTAGAAATATGGTCGAAACACTGACAATCGAAGCATCGAATCGTGTTTAGAATGAAGGATCATACCGGAACGAGTTCGAAACCTGTGACCACTTTCTCATGGAGCTTGTCTAAGGAGAATGAGTACGATGGGTGTTGTGTTGGTCGTTAGACCATTTTCCTTGGTCGCCACTCGCTGGCAGTCGATGACTCCTTGTGGAGCCATTTCTTGTATAATATCTTCATGTCAATGTAAAAGGTTGGAATGAGACATTACTTCCCAACTCGTACTTGGAAGTGTGTGCTACAACCTGTACAGGGATATTCTGCACCATTGTCACACCGAGAAAATGTGAAATGCGTGCTTTTTCTATTATTAGTGTACTTTTATTACTGGTGTAGTGCATTGAGCAACTTTTCGGATTTTAGGTCTAAAGGAAAAAAAATGATAAAATTTCATACATTAAGAAAGGGATACCTTGGTAAATGTTTCTCTCTACTTAATTAATTAGCGTTCATCTAGCGCATGATTAAACTGATATTTTTGTAAAGATATCTAGTTTGGGATTGCGCATGTATGGCAGGTGATCTAAAACCTCCACCCCACGTCCCTGCGGTGGCCTGCGGGGTATCGTGTAGTTGTAGATGAAAATGCACTCTCCCTAGTTCGAGTCCGAACAAGAGTAAGTTTAGCCGAGAGTAAAGATTAGTCTCCCGCTTAAGAATATATTTCCCCCCTCCAAATCTCCCCAATCCTCCATAGAACCTCAAACGTGACGCCGTATCACAAGCTGCTACTGTCGCCACGGATAATCAAAGGGATATAGAACCAGTTATACCGTTGCCGAATAGATCTCCGGTGCACCGACCTCTCTAACCTTTCGACCTCACTTCTGCAGGACCCGTGCCACCAGCACTCGGTAACTGAAACGTGTACGCTACGGAAGTCGGTTGACTTACAGTGGCTAGTTTCATGCCTCCCTCTTGAAGTGAATCTCAGGCCAAAGCGGAGTGTCGCTACCTGGCTTCGTGGGGTTTCCGATGCTCTTCGAATTACCAAGGTGATCAGCCGCCAGGACCCAATCTTTCCCTCTACGGGAAACCGCGCGCGGCTAACGCGAAGTTGGACTGTGTCGTTCAAATTTTCAGGTCCTCCCTCAAATCAACCGGTCCTGCTATTTTCCGGACTTGCTGAGGAATATTATCAAACTAGTAGGGGGGATGTTTTCGAGGTTTTCTCTGCGTTATTTTACTCAGACCTTAAGGCAAGATGGGATAATACGAGAGTATTTTCTGTTTCTCTACCAGCAGGGGTGAAATGGGATACTCTCTAAATTTTAAAATCCACACGACTGACGACGTCACTCCCATCGGTTGATAACTCATTCAAGAGCCCTTGGAAGCACAAATCCACATACCATTAAATTTAAATTAATCCGTACAACTTGAGCTCGAGGATTCCTGGAGGATGTTTGAGTGAAAAGGAATATTTTCTCCAAAGGGTTGGGTAAAAGTGTCGGTCAAAGCATAAATGTAATTGAGTCATTGAGCTGCACTAATCGGAAGCTCTACACAGAAGAAATATAAAGAGAGCCAGGGTAGGTACATCAAACACCTGTGGGTTGGAGGAGGAAGATTCTACGAGCAAGGGAATAAGAAGGATCAAAGAGATATTTAATTCCCTGTGAAACGTCTTTGAAGTGTTTGAAAAGTGACGGTATCCTTGTTTACACGATTTAAATTCCAGGGTCCTAACTAGATAAATTTAGAAAATGTAACTTAAAATATTTGCACTTACAGAAGTGAGCGGAATCATATGTCCTTGCGTGGACAATGCTAAATTCCTAGCACTCAAACATTTCTTCAAGCATAGGCAATGCGCCAATGTCAGATCAATAACCTTATCTGATCATTTTGGTCATTTTTGTGTTTTTACGAATACAATGCTATAGCAATATAATTTATACCCAAAGAGAATCAAATTCCATCTGATTACGTTACATGGGAAGGCTTTCACTTGTTTTGTAGTGATCTTACTGAGAGAGTTAACGAAGTGGTGCTTACTAATATCATAGAGAGTGTTATTTAACAAGTAATTGATCAGTGATAGAGAATTTTAATCACATTAAAGGGATCCGATTTGAATTAAGATCTCTTTACAGTGAGAAAATAGAGGTTAAATAATTTGTTTAAAGCTACTTTCAATATTTTTAGCGACTTAAAAAGTGTTCGTTAATATTTCTATGCCACTAGTTAAAAGTTTACGTGGACAACACTCCAAAATATTGCCATTAAGTATAGATCGTCGAGGTCATTCAAGAAATCACTAAGCATATTTCGTCAATTTAAACCTTAATAAAAAGAGTCATTTTCTCTATATATGTATCATAGTTATGAAAAAACCAAAATAAGCCATTATTAACACATTAAAAAATATTAAAATTTTGATTGACCCATAAATACATATGAATGGTCATGGTGCTCTAAGAAATTAATACTCAAACCATTCATCCACAGTAATCACATTATATCCACATTACATTCAATTCAAAGCCATGAGGCGAGAAAAATTCACACGTTCAAGCTAAGCTACTTTCTCTGTGTCACTACTTCGTTTCCCAAGAGTTGTGAAACCATCAAATTTCTCCGCTTGGATTTTTTAGGTGGAAACGTCCATAGTTTTCAGCTGAGTTCCAAACCCAGGCCTCTTGGATCGTCATCATCAATCAAAAACTTCACCCATACCACCCTGCTACTAAAATTTCATTTTCGATAAAATCTTGTAAAAATAGAATAAGTTCTGATACAATGAAATCGATAATATAAAAAAACACTTTCAACAGAACGAAAGAAGTTAAGGTATGTTTGCATTCTTTCCAACAAAGTTCATGCAAATTTTTGTCACATTAAATGTTATAAGCATCATATATCAATAAATAATGTTTTGTTTTCATAAGGTAATATACCGGTTAATGTAGGTTTTGAATAGACACACCTGCCAAATAAATATTTTGTGACTCCTAATAAAACACAATTCAGTAATCTACTCTACACCAAGTCCCTCTTCATTTCTGTGTACTTCCCTTCATACCATACAACAACTCTATCCTACTGCTGCCCTTTTCTCGTTTGCATTACATTCTCACCTCTATTACAGTCTTCAGCATCCCACTACCGATCAATAAGCCCTTCATCCATTTATACTGCCTCCTTGTGATTTACCCTGAATCAAACCCCTCTCCTCACCCATCAAGCCGAGTACTTCCTCATTTGTTTTCCTTTCGGATGATTTCACCTTCTCCATCCTTCTCCATACCCACATTTCAAAAGCCTCCCATCTACGTCTATCCTCCTGCTTCAGTGACCAGATTTCTGAACCATACATAACTATGCTTTATATCAAAGTTTGGACGAGTCTTTTCTTAACATCCTTACTCAACGTCCATGTCATCAACTCCCTCCTCCTTAAGAAAGCCTCCTTGCCTAGCGCAATTCTTCTCCTTACGTCTCTACTACTCTGACCTTGTTGATCCAAAATAATTCCGAGAACGTAAACTGTTCCACCTTCTGTGATTTTTACACTTCTACTTTTTTGTTTAGCTTAGCTTTTTTTCTGGAAAATCGCATAATCTTTGTTTTATTATTATTGATTCTCATCCTATATCTATCGCACTAAATCTCCAATTCCATCAGCAATGCTTGCAACCTCTTGGCTGAATGACAGACTAGAGCTTGGTCATTAGCCTACTTGATTTTACGAATTCCTCACCGAATTTTATTCCTACCTCTAGGCATTAAATAGGCATTTCCGTTCCTATTTAATCATTTCCTCCGCATACTCGTGTACGTTGAACAGCCCCGGTGATAATGAACAACCCTGCCTTACACCTCTTCCTAACAATGCCCATCCGGACCCTCTGTTCCCCACTCGCATCTGAACAGTCTGAGACATATACATGTACGGATAAGCCTTCTCACCCTCCAATCTATATCATGCGTAAAAGTCTACTAAAGATGCCATGTACTAATAAGGTCTGTCCAATAAATACGCGAAATGAGGCAATAAAACTTTATTTTGCAAAATTTAGTCCACATCGATTTTTTCCCCTTCAAAGTACTCTCCATTCGTTGCTATTCGCTTATTCCACCTTCTTTTCCACTGTTTAAAGCACCCTTGGAAGTCCTCGGCAGTTAGGCTTTTTAGTTTTCTCGTCGTTTATTGCTTTATTGTGTCCACATCTTCCCAGTGATGTCATTTCATCACAATTTGCATTTTGGGAATAGGAAAAAGTCGTAGGGAGTGAGATTTAGCGAATAAGGAGGGTGATTAAGGATGGTGAATAATTTTTTTTTCCAGAAACTGGCGAACAACCAATGCTGAATATCTAGGTGCATTGTCATGGTGAAGGATCCATACATCATGTCATGTTGCCATTGTCATGTCATCATTTCCGAAATTAAGTTCATCAGCTATCATTCGGACAGTTTTTTGATGATCGGTAAGGACAAGGGACCGCACACGATCAAAGTTGTCGTCAACACAGGTGGTTGAAGGTCGTCATGGCCTTGCATCATCCGTGGCGTCTTTTCAGCCATCTTTAAAACGTTTAATCCACTTGAAAACGGACTTTTTCTTCAGAGCATTATCACTCTAAACAGCTGCCAACATTTCAGTAATTTCTTGATACCTTTCACCACACTTCACCAAAAAACTTGATGTTGATTCGTTGCTCCGTGATTTCTTCAATTTCCATTTTCGACAAACAGCAAAAACAAGGACAACAGAAACTAACATAACTGTCACCATACGCACAGATCAACAATCCGCCAAGAACGGACGGCTCATTGGGTCTCAAGCGACTGTCGCTGCTAGTAGGCATGGCTATAGTCCGGGTCATAGTCACCAGATGACACCAGTTCCCGCATTTATTGCACAGACCACGTATTTTCATGCCATTCCAAATGTACAGTTTCTTAAACTGGCCAATAAACATAATTTAATATTACTACATTTTATTCTGTACGTTACCTTTGCAATTTCATGAATAATATAACACTTCAGTTTAACTATTTAATGACTTAGTAATACATGAATTCATTACTATTTTTATTCAACTTTTGTTTTTCCTTTCGAGCAAACATTTTTCTCATTAAGTATAGAGCTATTTCGAAAATCGAGATACTATTTTAAGTAGTCTGTAATTAAGTTGAGTCGTTTCGGAAATCGAGAGACTAGTTTAAATAGTCTATAGAATTCTCTCAGAAAGAGTTACCATTTCCAAAGGCCCAATCAACTAGTTTAAATAAACACCAATTCAAAATATATGCAAAAAGTTTGGAGTTGCTAAAATTAAAATTTCCGAAGTTTTTAGGATCGGTTTCAATCATTCCGAATAACCTGCGGTGCGCTTTTTCGAGTTGCAGAAAGAAGAGTCAACTTCATTAGAAAAGAAGGTGAATTAGAATACTCGATTCCTCTCCTCACCTCCCTTCAACCAGTCAATACGTTACAAAATCCGCGAGTGATGACGCAAACTTGAAAATCTGTTGATCCTCACTCTTGACCCCTTCTCGGTTTCCTTTAAGGATGGGGTAAAAATGCTCTCGAGCCATCTGCACGTATTTTTAGACCCCCGAGGAAATGGAAATGTATTTTTTTTAGCTTACTCGGAAGGGGAACGCGAGAATAGAAGAAAACTGTACAAATGGAAACGGGATGGGAAGAAATGCGATGGTGGACGAAGGGAAGGAGTCCCAGAGGAAAGGAGAATTGGGGAAGGAAAAGGAATATTGAAGGGTGGCTGGGATGGGGAAATGACTGAGGTGGGATGGGAGAAGTTGGGAATGGGCGGTGGAGGCGGGAAATGGGGGAGGGGTCGAGGCAGTGGCTGTTTTGGGCATGGACCCGCGCTACCCTAAGTGAGGGATGAGAGGCGCCAGGAATAGCGTCGCTGGGGCAACATAAAATTAAAATAAAACCCACTGGAGAGATCGGAAAGGAAAAGACGGCCCACGTTTTTAACGCGGGGGAGTAAGGGAGGAGAGGTTCTTGGAGTGGGTTAGGTGGCAAGGAGCCTTAAGGGGCGGTTCTGGCGGAGAAATTCGTTGGGAGAGGAAGGGAGCGAGTGGGCGGGAGACGGAATGGTAGTTGGGGAAAGCTTGAGGAGTTGCGGGGAGGGAAAGTTTAAGGAGAGCGGGATACTGGAGTTGGGCTTCGGACCGAGAAAAAGATTTGGGAGGTAGAAGTGGAAAGGCATTTGAGATTGGGGGTGGAGGGCTTGTGAGGCCAAATGGGATGGCTTGAATAAATGCGATAGGCGATTCGAAGGGAGTAAAGGAGATGACGTTTTGGGTAACGGGGGGTTGATGTGTATTCGGTTGAACGATGTGAGTAGGGAGATGAGTGGTGGAAAGGGAAATAGCGTGCGTGCATACGGATGAGAATGTTTCGTAATTACTGGGGGACGTTGGCAACGGATGCGTGCTGGAATGCGGCCAGATACGCCGATACCGATAGTGACTGCCGATCACCTATCGACTTTGTAATCTAAATATATCGAGTTTCATGTTTTATCCGTAACTTTTTTATCCAGGAATACCTTACTTTTATTTAGGGTCAGTTAAACCAATAAAAATCACTGCTAAATAAAAAATAATATCTTGTTTAATCTTTTATAGTCCTCTATTACGCAATTCAAACCTACCGCAAGACCGGTACTGTTGATAGGAGGCATTCTAGATATGATTTCCAGTCAGTTGGTACATCCGGAAAAAGATATAAGTAAGATACACAGATAATGGAACATGTTTCTCCAAAACGTAAAAACACAAGATATCATGCCACACTGAACATATTATTAGTTTATGATACGCGGAGCATCTAAGGTTGCCTTTAGACAGTCTCAATAATGATTTATATATATAAAAACCACTCTCATTAACTTTATTTAAGGAGGACGGCGGTTAATAAAAAGAGTATTCCTGTCGCCAGTCCAAATCAATTGGACCTTGGTGTCTTGCTACTAACACGAGTGTAGTCAATTGTTTTTGTGTTCATGCAGATAAATCATATTTTTACATAGTGGGAAGCATTAAATAACCTATATAGGCATCAGTGTAATTGTTAAAAACCAGACTAAATTGAAAAAAGTATGGGTTTATGCAGCAGTAGATATTTCATACAATTTGAAATTCATTAAATTTTTTATGGTTTCAATAAAATAATCTCGTTATTCATTTTTCCGTTGAGGTTATAGAATATAAGAAGTAATTTTACTAGTTAAATATGAAACTTTTGTTGAAAAGTTACATTTGACTGACTTTAATCCTAATTAGGTAGTAGGTAGGTTCAAATGATCTCAAATTTAGACATTATAAATTTCTTGACTAATCCTACGTTTTGCTCGCTGACTTGATGATAATTAATTTAACAAATCTACATATAAATATGCAAAAATATTTATAGATAATTTTATGGACAGTACATACGTTATATTCTTTTCTTTTATTGATATGCATTTGTATTTTGTAATAGATGAGTACATTTCAAACTTCATCCAATTACAGTCATTAACGGCCTCATTTTTTTTTAAATTTTCTTGAGGAGCTAATGCTGTATTTATATCGAGATGTCTACTTATTTAGAGCTCTTAGTTAGATTCAGCCGAAAAAAATAAGGTTAGGTATATCCTAATTAGCTATTAATAATATGAAGGAGGTTAAAATTTTTCGTTCTTTCAATTTAAGATATTTTAAAATTTGTCTATCAAAATCACTTGAATAAAATCATGCAGTCCAGGTTGAATTGAAAAATACTTAGCTCGGCGACTAAATTCAATTCAAAAGAAGATCTTGAGAGTTAGTTACAGAAACTCAATGCTGTAAATGAATATCACGTTGGCAACTGATACTTGGCTGTGAAGTAGTAGGGTACATAAGGCACCAGGTAACTTGGTGGAGATATTACACTTATATTAAGGAATGACATGCATATAATTGATATTTTGCAACAAAATCATTCTAGAACTGGGTAAATATCATCATAAAATACAATAAATATGATGAAAATTATCTGCATCATTAACCGAGGAATTAAGACAGAAAATTTATGCGCCGTTTATCAAGTTCAGAGAATTTACTTGAGGTGCTTTAAAACTTTTATTTGACTCATTATAGATGCATTAATTAGTTGCATATTAATTTCTTTTAGTCACTAATAGAAGTTTAATTTGCAGAGTGAACTAGAATTAAGACGTTTGTTAGACATATTAGCATTGGTTTAGGAAGGCCTTTTGCATAATATATTTCTTCAAGTAGAAGAAAAAGGACACAGGGTTCGTTTTTCAACAAACTGAAGGTAATTAGTCGCAGAGAGAAAATATTGATTTTAAATTAAGGAAATTACTATATCACAGTGTCTTAGTGGATTTAGTTTTAACTTAAATTTAAGAAATTGATGTAAAAATGAAATCCTTACAGGTTAACGTATTAGAACGAAGTGCCTATAAAACTAGGTTTCGCAAGCAGAACGACGTAGACTATGCTACGATTCCAATTGGAATAAATGTATCATTTATTTCACCTTCCTTATGGGTCTACGTCCTTTTGCGTACTTTCATTTTATTTCAACTAGTATATGGACTTATAAGAGATACTTATTCCCATTTAAAAATATGTATTTAGTGCAATGACTATATTTTTCTTAACCTTACTCTTAACTAACAGGAGACATATTCCTGTTCTATACTCTATTTGGCTTTTAACTAACTGATTTCTTTTATAATATTTATTAAATTAGAAGTTTATGATTATTTATATTAATATTCACCTTTTATGTGAATTTGGCTCCCCCTTTCTCCGTTTGAAAAAATGTAAAAATACGAGAATATTGCAAAATATAATGAAACGAAATTTTCGGTCATAGTTCACTTACGAATCCGTATTTCAAATTATATTAAATGATTCAATTAAAAAAATATCGGCTTTGTGTAAATCGACTGATGATTATATCGTTGGTATTTTAACTGGAAGATTACGTAGAACTAGTGCCACTCGAAAAGAAATCCCTGCGAGAAAATGCGATTCATTCAGGTACTTTTACTATACCAAAGATTCAAAATTCACATCATCACCCCAGAGGATCGAGCTCCTGGATGAAATGTATAGATGAGATTTTATGTTTCAACCCATCAGCTTTCATTGAATCCCTAAACGATTAAAGAGCCATGATGAGATTGGACAACGATTTTCCATCAATTAAAAAGGTTAAGACGTTAAGGAAAGAAGAAAATGGGCTAGAGTGAGGGAAACGGAGAGGGGTGGAGAAAGCCGGTAATGATCGGCTTATGCTCCATTTGGACGGGGTAAGGAGCCTAATTTGAAAGGCTGGGGTGTGAGTGGGTAAAAATTGTTAAGGGGGTAGTTGGAAGGTCTTGGGAGAGTTGGTGGCGTCTAATGTTAAGGACTGAGGGCGGGAGGAGAGTTAGGAAGACGTAAGGAGTGCAAAGCGGGACGGAAGGAGGGAATGGATGGGAAAAAGGAGTTCTTGGAAGGGAGAGGCAAAGTGCGAAAGGGGGCGCTTCTAGGAGACATTAGTGTGGTTATGGGTTTCATGGACGGAAATAAAAAATGACCCCGGATGAGTAACGGCAATGTTATACCGACATGGAACCCGTGACCTCGCCAGGTCATTGCAAAAGACAGGCAGGAGGGCAGGGGGCGATAAAATACTCGACTCCGATATTATACCAAATCCCATACCCTCTCCCACTCTCGTCCCCTTCCTCCTCCCTTATTCTCCCCTCACCACCACTACTGCCCGCCTGCAGCGCTGGCCCTGAGTGGGCGTGTTACGAACCTGCGATCCCTTTTTCGTCTCCGCTTGGAAGGAGAGGGGGAAATGGGGGTGATGTAGGAGGAGAAGGGAGGTTTGGAGGGGGGCGGAAAAATGATAGCTTTCGAAGTGATTTAAGTTACGGGTTCTGGATTTAAAAATGTTTTTCCAGCTTCGACCGATAGATTTACTGGCGGGTAAAAGTTTGATTGGTGGGGTTAAGTGAAATAGTATCAGTTTATCCGATTTTCCATTTGACGTCTAAAAGGTTTCCAATGGCAGTGGACCAGCATTTATTCCTAAAGAAAAGGCTGTGTATTGCGCGTAAAGACTCAGCAAGTTTTAGTAATATCTAATCTAATATAAAGCATGCGTGCTTATTACGTTAGACAATGGTAAATACGAGAGCATATGTCAGAAGTATTTGTTTAAAAATAAAATAATAGTTTCATTTGTGCTTTCCTCTCTTTTAGCTTATGGAATAACGTTGAATTCCAAATTAAATTATTTTTCGAGCCATCATGATATTTTGAATAATAAGATCTCATATTTATTTTAAGTCCTCAGTCAAATCATCCCATTCCATTTTGACTATTTTATAAATACTTTTCACGTGGTGAGTAGAACGTTTTCTGCCTGATCCGACTGTAACATAGAATGAATGAATTTGAAATGAATTTAGCAGCCCTGTCACCTAATTACTGCCGGATTCCACGTCATTTCAAGTTTATCTGTCGTATACGATGATAGGTTTAAAGCTCAAATTAGGTTTTTTTCTTACGGGAAGGTTAAGCATTTCCCCATAAAATGGCATTTTTTTTATTTTTATGGTATTAACGGTGGAAAAAAAAATTCTATCGAATTAGTCGTCAGTTACCCATTAGAAATATGGTTACCCTTACAAACAGTACACCCTTTTCTCCTTTTATTTAAATCCATTTATCTTTCGTCCCCGATTCACTTTGTTACATCCCCCTTTGCCAATAACATATCAAAAGGGGGCCCCCAATGTTTTGCTTTCATTTAATAAGGTCCGTAATATTTTCCTCGTCTTTCGAACATGTCTAACAACTTCTACTGAATTTATGCGAATGTAAATGAAAAATGCCTTTATTCCCTCTTTCCAAATTACTGAATATTGGTTGCAGTAAAACTATTTAATAAATTTGTTGAGCAATTCATTATATATATATATATATATATATATATATATATATATATATATATATATATATATATTTCTATATATATATATGGGTCGCGGTGGTCCAGTGGGTAGAGCGTTGGGCTACTGACCGGAGGGTCAGTAGCCCAACGAGGCAGTAGCGAGGCACTCTGGGCACCTGCAGCTCCACCCAACCTAGTTGATTTTTCGGGTACCAGATCCTCCTGGGAAACCATAACCGGCACAGGGAAAGGAACTGGCCCCCCTACCCTGATGTGTGAATATTCACGCGCCGTCGGGCTTAGTATATGGGTGAGCTCTACCATCACCTACTAAACCGACCTTCGGGTTGATTACTGTGTTTATGGTTTATATATATATATATATATATATATATATATATATATATATATATATATATATATATATATTATGCATATATATATAGTATATATATATATATACATAAGTTCACTTAGTTTTTTTCCACTAGCAACATATTTGTTACAAGAATTATTTGTAAAACTTTTATTATGATAATTTACTATCAATGCCGATCGAAAATATAGTCTACATAATTCTCCAAATTTTACTGAAAAAAAGTAATTTGCCGGCCTCGATGGCGGCGGAGTAACGTTCTCGTCTGCCAATCGAAGGATCGCGGGTTTGATTCCTATCTGAGTGGGTTTTCCTCCACCAAGGGCTTGGGTGTTTGTAATCGTCTCCATTGTTTTCACTGTTAATAGTCCGATGTAAAGGCCAAAAAGTGCTGTTTTCGGACTAAGGCTGAATAAATAAATAAACGTAGAGTGAAAGAATAGCCAATATTTTTGTTGGTCTTTAGAAATTCTGCCGAGGTCCTCCCTAAGCACGGGTGTGCCTAATTACAATGACAATACTTTTGCTTATTTTTTCAACATGAGAGTATCACATGCTAAATATTTTTCCGGATAAGAATCATTAATTATGCTTAAAAATGTTATTGTAACAACTATTATTAAGCTATAAAGATAGTTTTCAAATCAGAACTTGATCTGTGGATGCGTACTCCACTTCCACCCCATTAATAATTTTGAACAGTTTATTGCTGCTATTTTATTATAAACTTTGGAAAACGAAGTTTATTTGTGGGAAGGCTTTTCAACATATTTAAATTCTTCAAATATTTAAAACGGTTAAAATACTATATTTAGAGTTGGAATGGCGGGTTAGATTGTTGCGTAGAGCTGTCGGCTACTGGATGGAAGGCTCAGATTCCGGGTGATGTCTTCGGACAACCCAACCTAAAAAATTCAAGCGGCACAATTGTGCGATTTTCCTTCCAATTGCTTGATAGGAAATTGAATGCTGGTACAAGGAACGCAACTGTCCTCTCCACTTTGAATTCATTAAATCTGCGTACCTTGTGGCTTTTTTGAGGCTGAGATTCTGAAAAACCAACTATAATGCTGAATAATATGAATAGAAAGTGGACATAAAAGAGAATTAACTGTTATTTTGGTTGTTCGAATAAGTAGTTTAAAAAACTGATATTTTATGTCCAAAAGAAATCCAAATTTTTAAAATAAGCTCACCTTCCTCACAGAATGTTTTTTTTCGATTATACAAAGCTGCTAGAAGACAAAGCTAAACAAGGATTCCACGTGTTTTCCAACATAATTTGCTCATTTTTCATTTACTAAAAGAAAAGCATATTTGATAAAAGGCTAAATAAAGACATGATCACTTTGAAAGACAAAATGTTTAGTAAAAATTGATTGATATTGTATTACTCTTAGTTTGTCTTATTAATATTTTGCTAAATGTTTCCTGATTAATTTCATTTCGTGTCCTCATTAAAATTAATCTTTAATTCACCCGCGAAGTTAAATTCAACAAATTTTAACCAGGAAACTACATAGGGCAGATACTAAAATGCAAAAATTTAAATTATTTTATTCCGCCCGGAAAATCTTGCTCAAATATTCTAGGATTGTTTGAGCAATACCTCCGGTTGTTGTCGCCTACTTGGTAATTCCCAATAAAGAAACAAAAGAGCGCGGCGAGGAGTATTTCCTCGACACAATCGGGAAACGGGAGCAGGAGGACGACCAATCGGAGATGACGATCGCTGCCGAACAATGATCCGCCCGTCTCGCGTATCAGGCCTGCGCCTCTGAAAAGATGCATGGCGGAGCGCGCCGAGGCATCGCAGCAATAAGTGCCGCAGTAATTTCGCGATTTCGTCTGCGGATACCTCGCGCAAGCACTTGCTCTCTTTGTTTGAGAAATAAAACTAGAGTGTGAGAGAGGCATGACGGGGAAACGTTCACCATGTGAAACAAAAAACCATCCTTTCAATTTTATGTTTTTTTATTCCCGGGTATTCCAAAACGACCAAAGCTACAATATTCCCCGTATCCGAATGACATTAAAATACCGTCCCGATCTGGATATAAAATGCGGAAATAAAATAACGATCCATGGCCTGCAAGTCTAACTCAATGTCTTCTGTAACAGCCATCTATATCCTTCGCAGTATTCCGCAGAAGAGCTAGGGATCTCCTCCAATCCCATCCTGCGCACCTATTCTCCCGTGTTTAAACGGAGGGGAACGAAACATGACACAGTCTTCCAATAAAATGACGTTCGTTCCTTGAAAGAGTTCCTTAAATTCTGCAACTCAGGTATAGCCTCCTCCTCCCGATCACGCTAATGCCATCTGTCTCTCAGAACTCCCAACGACTTACTTTGTACATTAGAAATCACAATGCCAGTGATCAAAGCATCAAGCACTCTTATGGCTACGTGGATACGTAACTTACTAACTATAGGATTCCTGAAAGAGTGACGTTCGTAAACGTACGAAATAAGCTCGCGCAATTCTGTCACCAAAAGGGTTGAATTGGAAGAAGGATAACTTTTGATACATAATGGCTACAACACAGAAATTCTCATGGACCAATCTGACTTCCTTTCATTACGGCAGCTGTTCATTTTGTTCAGAACATAGACGTTTTAGTGGTCTTGTAATTAGAAATATATTATACGAGCATATTTCCGATAATAACTTTTTGCGGTCGCCTAAATAATTTGATCAAGTGGGGGCAAAACAATGGAACAAAATCTAAGTAAAATATTTCTTAAAATTAATAGAGGAACCATTACAGCAAAGTACCCCGAGTAAGTTTGAGAACTTGCTGGATAAGAGCAAGGTGAAGTTTCAAAATCGATGATTATTATTTTCATAAATATAAATGTAACATTTCTCCAGTTTCTGTTAACCATTTTGTTTGATTAAATTAACCATGCCTTTATCAGTCCTGACAACATAAGTAAATAACATTCATCACCATATCCGTGTCCAAAAAAAATGGAAATTTTCATGGAAAAATCCATGTGTGAAAAAAATAAATGTTCGTTGAACTCTGACCGTGGTGACATCCGTATGATTATTCTGAAAAATTGGATCCTTTCCCATGATACTAATGCAACAATAATTTATTATTACTCTATTAGTAACAGTGAAATTACTATAGGTGGGTTATTACCAGTAATTAAATTCCTTTAAAAGTTGTACATTCTAAATCACTTCTGGTACACGTATTAATACTTTTTACTGCACGGCGTCCAAAATGCGGATTCTATTTAATCCCCCAACCCTGTTTCTCAACATCTTCCCCTCAATAACAATGTTAATGATTGTATTGTTTCTCACTATCTTCCTCATCCAACTTTATTCTTCATTCGCGATCCCTCATTTTACCATCGCATTCAACCAACTTTTTCAACTATACAATCCTATGCTGAATGTCACATTCTTTGAAAATTGCCGTACATATCTTTACATGAGATTTCCTGACAAGAATTCCATTTTCATTGTTAACTTCCCTATAGTAATTAATATATTTGGTATCTTTTCCTTACCTAATACTAATTCGATTTTCAAACGAACTATTCCCAAAATGTGAGAACATTGTTTTTTCCGCTGCAAATCATGCTCTCCTACATTTAGTCCAAGATTCCTTCCTACCTTTTAATAACGTTACACTCCCGTTGTTAATTTTTAATTTTGCTTAAAAGTAAAACTTATTATGGACGTAAAACAGTGAATTTAATCTCTTTCTTGTAACTAGCTTATCAGAGTTATGTTCTGAATTTACAAAAGTAAGTACACTAAGGAGAGAAGTTATATGCAGTGACCGTATTTCCCCAGAGCAAATGAAATGGATTCCTTCATATTTTATTCCATTGATGCATTTACTAGAAATTTCAGAGCAACCAATTCACTCGAATGCTTATCCAGTATTCATTTGAATTCCTCTCTATCTTTCAGCAAAGTTTTTGCTGAAATACACAATCCTTCGAGGGTAAATCTAAAACATTTGCGAATGTGTTCGAAACAAGATAATTTTGGAGCCCATTTCGCCGGTAACATCACGATCGGTGGGAAATAAAGAATGCAATAATTTTTCCTCAAAATGCGTGTATGGGTCCGCAATAAAAAATACGACGAAAAGGTCTATCGGTATTAAAAGGAAGGTAGTCCTCGGGAGGTTTTATTTGGGGCAAAGAAGAGGACAAAACCAGCGAGCGTATCTGCCCTTCATTCTTCTCCCTTTTGTCTCCATTCCTCTCCCGCTATTCCCCAAGTGCTCCACGCATCGTGTTTTCCCGCAAACCACTCACCTTACATGCTCCTCCTCCGACTACACATCGATACATATATGTGCATTGCAATTTGAATTTTTTATTGCACTTTGTTGTCGGTTTTATTACATGTGGTAAGCGATAAAAAAAGGTTTCATTGTTGCTTTGTATGTATCAAGTTTCCGGCTCGAGAGAAAAAAAAGGAAAGCCCAGAGGAAACATTTTCCGAAGGTAACGTCTCATTCAATATATTTCTTTCAATCAGAAAACGTTGCGTTTTCCTCTTTCTACCCTCCACCAGCGCTTCCCCCCTTCTCTTCGTTGCCCACCCTCGCCGCCTTCAACATTTCTCTCAACTTGCTTTAGCTTTTATGGCCGAGAGAGAATATTTGAACAGTTGATGTAGAGAGTGAACAGAAAGTCGTCTTTCCTTTTTAGGCTTCCATTCCATAGCTGCTGGCTGGAGGGAATGGAGGGATACGTTAAGGCATTTGACCTGCAAATGTAAAAATACGTACTGGGGTTTAAAGAGGAACTGGAGCGTCATATAGTGTACCCTTTGCAACTATATAAAATGGAGTATTGCGACTGATTACGACAGTGAAATTCTCTTCAAGAAATAATATAGTATAATATAAAAAAATGTAAGCATTAATTTACATTTGCGTATTTAAATTTTTTTAAACAAAGGACCAATCTGTAATAGACTTCTAATCAGGTTGGTGAGAGCCACAAAATGGATTGGGTTCCCTGAAGCAATATCTATTTCGAGCTTCCATGGATAAAATTGTATGCCCATTCAATATTTTTCACTTTAATGCAGCGGTGTTTTGGTATGGTTTTTTTAAATACAAATCTCATAACGTAATAAAAAAACAAATGAGTCAAAAAGTACACGTATTTTCAACCAGCGATAAAAATGTATTAAGGGATGTTATTTGAAAAAGTATATTTTATGAAATTTCATAACATTTAATCGGTTGTTCTATCAATTTTTTTAAAGTTCCGTGAATTTAAAATGTGAAAGTTCTCAGAAATTTCATAAAAATTAGATAAATAGAAAATATGACATTATTTTGATGCAAAAATGGAAGTTAATTTTTGCGCAGAGGTAGATACATTAGGGAAAATAACACAATATACACAATTATGAAGATAGTGCAATCAGATTCGAGTCGAACTATTTAAACGAATCTTACAAGATATAAAAAGGTGAATGGAAACGAAAAGGAGCATTCGAATACCTTAGATGATTTCATGTCAATTTATTTATTTCATCTGAAAGACATAAGACGATTCGTCTACATATATTTTCATATTTACATGAACATATCCTTCCCAAATGGGTAATCATTCTTTAATTCTTATCACTAAATGACGTACCACAAGCTCCCTAACATCTTCCAACAGCTGCGAGCCGCAATGTGCCATTTGAACTGCTAATATCACGTATCTATTTTCCTCAATTAAAAATCAACCTTTGAACTTGATTTCGTGAATCTAATGCCCATATTAAACCGAAATATCAACCTATGCTAGTACGAAAAACCAACACCCCCGGAGGAGCTTGAGCAGCGACGCTTAAATTCGCGAAAGCGTTTAAAAGTCTAGCTCGTTTACGATCGTTAAATGCGCGGTTGAAGGTGAGAGGGAAATGTGGACTAATAATGGTGATTTGTGATAAACAGCCTTACCTCTTTCCACCTTCCTCCCAACCCTCCGGTCGAAAATAATAAGAGAAAAAATTCGCCGGCAGTTTTCGAAGGACGCAAGGCATGTGCGTGCGTGTTTATGTCCTTTTTTGTTGGGGGTCATGGGGGAAGACGTTTGACGGGAGGGAGGGGTGGAGACCAGATAGTTGAAGATGGAAGCGGGGCTTAGGGTAAAGGGGGATGAGAGGGTGGTTGGAGGGCGACACCGGGTGCGCATTATCGAGCCAGGGAGGGGTGCGGCATGTGGAGGAGCAGGAGAGAGGGCACTGAGAAAAGAAATAAATTGAATGAAGAAGAGAGCAGTTAAGCCACGGCGCTAAAATTTTTCCAGAAAGCGGATTATATTGTATTGGGAAAATTGAGAACTTAAGCTCTCAGACAAAAGTTTAGCGATGAGCGAGGTGAAACTGGTGGGGGAGGAGAGAGAAGGAAACCCCACCCCCGACGCTACGAAGTTACGCCACTCCCCCTATCTTGACGCTCGGTCCTACAATTTATACACGTGGAATTGCGTACATATTTATTCACTGGCGGCTATTTTCTCACACGCTTGTGTATACATATGTATGTATATACAAGTGTGTGTATGTATAAATAAATAAATATATATATATATATATATATATATACATATATATACACACACACATTCATAGGTTAATTACTGTTGGTCATACCACACACATAAATCTCCATAAGTTCATGCCCCTTGACTTATCCTGGAAAAACTCTAATCCTACCGATGCTGGTGTCCTCTCACCACTATCCGCTTGTCCTGCCTCCCTAGCAGGATGTGCGTATATATCACTCCTTTAACTCCTTCCCTCCCTTCACACCCTCTGCCCTTTACTCCTCGTTCTGTCCCGACCCTGCCCGTCCTCACGCGTGTTGTTTCATGGCGGTGAATAAAACGTGGAGAGTTGATTAAAAAGAGCAAACGTGCGATGTTCGGGCGATAACTGAATTTTAAGGAGGCATTACAAAATCGATATGTGTTCTCTGGTTTCAAAGTCATAAAGAGTGCTTTATATTGAAAGGTTGGAGACGGAGGAGTTGTGTGTGTGTGTGTGTGTGTGCGTACGCGTGGAGAAGTGGCGGAATGGAGTTGAAGGGATGGGAGAAGATGTTTGAGAAGGAAGCGGTGGGTAGAGTGGAATGGGTCCGTTAGTTGCGAAGACATGGAGGAAAGGGGGAAGGGAGGGAATGATGGTCCGAGGGGTGATGGTTGAGAAGGGAGGGGTCGACGTAGAGAGGAGGTGGATGGGGGGACGAATGAAGGAAAAAGGGAAGGATGCGGGCGATTCAAGGAACCGATTGATTGTGACGGCGCCGGGATTTTGACAAGGGGATTGGAAAAACATAGGAGAAAGGAAAAACTTGGGTTTTTAAAGCTTAGGGATAAAGAAAGGAAAAGAATAGTTGTTTAAGAATGGACCCGTCGTCGTAGCTTATTACTGTCACACGTTTGCCGAAAGCTTTCACCTCAATTCTAGCAGTTTACTAAGTGCAGTTTTGAGTTAAATTAACGGAGGAATACGGTCATTTAAGCACAGAAACTAAGTGAAGGTAGAAGAACATTTTAACGTCCATTATAGGGGAACCCAACCGTGACTCGTGAGTCACAACCAGCGGTTCATGAAGTACCACCTTCGGATTTAATGCTTTGCTTTTATCCTTACCTAAACCTACAACTGCGGAATTGCTTCTTCCAAATTCTTAATGGTTATAAGGTGTACTTTGGAGGTTCAAGAGATTTTACCCAATCAGACTGATCTGTACTAAAGGTATTTCACTATCCAAAAAAATAATAGCGTTATCTTCGCCATCAAACCCACTTCGTGGAAGCGTCAGTTGTCTGAAAGCCATGAATGAAGACGTATCTATAAGGTCCCATATTTCATTGCCGAATATTAAACAAAGATGAATAATGAATCATGCATGCTACTCTTTTCTGAGTGTTAAACATATATTATAAAATAGAGCAAAGAAAGAGAAAAGATTGTTCATCCGCATATTTGTATCGTAAAAATTCAATAAATGATGACAAATTAAAATTATTACGTGTAAATTCGTCGATATTACTCAGTTTACTACCTTAAAAAATTGAAGTACATAAACAAAACAATTTTACTTGGATGGTAATTCACTGACCTAAAAAAGCAGTAGGCAATCTAAAATGCGCACTGAAGCAGAATTCTTCCTCTTTTAACAGACCTAAGAGTATCTTTTAATGAGATAAAAGTGCTTATGTAAGGCAAATTGGACGGAGGAACGACCCCCGTGAAATTCATGAAACAAAATGGCCAAGAGAAAACCAAAAAATATGAAGACATTAATGGGGGTAGCCGATAGGAAAGGGGAGTTGAGCGGAAATCTGCGTATAATCAATTATAGCTTCGGCGATTATAGTATACGAAAAGCCATTGAGACGTAATACCTTTATTAGGAAGAATATGGGGGAAATAGTTAGAAGGCTCAGGAGGAAATCCATGGGACACATGCATAGAGGGATGTAAGAGGTAGGACTATTAGGGCATAAAGGATTTATTATCAAAAACAGAATGACAAAGAAATACAGTAAACCAATTTCCGGACTGAAATACTGATGATGACACGAAAATTAAGCACTATCTTGAAAGATTAAAAAGCTGAAAATTATCTTCAAATGATAAGAGAATAGTAAGTTCGAAATCCAATTTGATTCCAGGGCTTTTAAGGAAGGATAAAGAGCATCAATAAACTATAAATTGAGCATTAATAGAAGCTGTAGATATTAATTAGCCTTTCTTCATTTCAATATTATGAAAAATTATAAATTAAAATTTTTAAGGTTAAAGGTAGAAAGCTTAGAGTCTGTAATATAAATGCAACATAAAATAAAATAGAGTTATAAATTGTAAATGAGAAAGGTTTTCGGTCGGCAGAGATTAACTGTTCTCGGGGAAGGAAAAATTGAAACAAGTGGATTAAATTTGAATGCCTTAGTAATGGGGCACCATGAGATGCAAGATGCTCAACGAAAGATAGCATTTATTATTGTCGTCTATTTATAATGGGTTAAACTAAATTTTAGGCTATTTTAAAATCTTTATTTAGGAACAAAAGAGCAATCTCTTAGGGTCACACGACTTAAACCAAGGGAATAATAACTTGTGGGAAGGATTGAATTCCTAAGGGGAGTAATGGAAGTAAATAGATGTGCGAGTACTGAAAGAGGTAATGGTAAAAAATAATCAAATAAAAATGAAATTATGGCTTAAAAATGCTCAGTCACTATAGAAGAAAGAAAGTTAGCTAATAGGGATTAGAGATAATATTACGTCTAACCTCAAGAAGGTAAGAAGACCTACAGTTTCCTCCTTGCAAGTATACATTTAATGCAAACACATGAAAATCAGTAATTTTATGCAGTCATATTGCCCATTTTGAGCATATCACTTTTTGTGGTAATAAAGCATTAATTACATTTTATATGTTAATAAAGAGATGCCTTAATATTTATTGCACCAAAAATATAACACGGGGCCTCTTCAATCAAGTACTAGTATGATCATAGATTTTGGAGTGTGGAGGCAGGTCCAGTTCACCTGAGGGAACGATGGATGTAATACGTGACGCTAAATTTTAAAATTGTGCTTTTGCCTGAAAACATCGCCAGCTCAGGCCCAACTAATTCTTCAGGAGGCTTTTGAGGGGTCTGTTTTGCCCTACCACGGATGCAAAACGGTTGAAAAGTTACGAGGTAAAATTAATGTCAAAAGATTCAAAGAAACAACGCTGTTATCTAAAATTGCGGGAGAAGATCGTCAAATAGCAAGGGATCAGACATATTGAAAATTTTGTGAAGTCCACCTAATATCGGCAACAGAAAAGTTGCGCATACGAGTAATATGAGTTTGTGTGCGGCGGAATCCTCGAACTCAATGGGCAATCGCAACTGTCTCACTAAAATCAAATTTAAATGTGTTCTCCGTCCTCTTTAAAGTGGACGGAGAACACATTTTAATTTGATTTAAATCCAGACTTAGACCCATGTAACTTCTTCTGCTTATTTTTTTATAAAAATCTTCGTGGAAGGCGTTTTTCATTATTATAAGCTGGCGTAGGCGAACTGAATATGTTTCAGAATTTTCGCCCGCCGCTGAAGCAATACTGAAGGAAATAAATGAAACCTGTATCACACTCATTAAGCTCACAGTATTATATCAAGTTAAATTTTTGCACAGTTAATTTCCTGAGTAAAACAATTATGATAAATCTCCGTTGAACAATTCTCGTGAATAAAATGATGCACGCATGAACTCCATGAGTTACGAAGTTCTGAATTTCTTTTGGAAAAATTTGCTTAGATTCAAAGAGTAATATTCATGTCACCTCTCTTTGATAAGAAAAACAGAGGTGATGATTTTACAAATAATTAGATAAGACATATATCGAGAGGCAAACGGATATTGAAGTAAAACTATATAAAAGATGAAGAAAAAATCATATGCTTGAACGCCATTAATATAAGATTGCTTAGTTACTGCGTAAAATACTGACCGCCTAGTTTATTCTTGCAGTATAAAAGTTATTAACTTTTTGTAGAACAATATATGCTTGAGATAAAATAAATTAATGGAGTCAATGGCTGATAAATCCAACAAACCCTAATGCGTACATTTTTAATTCCTCAGAAATGGATTTAGAACTTAGGCGTTTTCCTATTATTTTACTGGCGCTTCACATCAGTGAAAGACCTATTATAAACTGAAATATCCGTCATACCTTTCCGAGATCTAATTGCTTCAGTTATCAATAGATGGATTAAAATACTGATAAAATACCTAAATATGTAAATGGATTTTAATATGCTGCCCCAATTGTGATTCGGTAACAAGTATAGTCATTAATTTAAAATAAATATTCACAATCATTTATTCCAAATATAAACTACAATATAAACATTTCTTAGTTCTCTTATAAAATAAGATAGATCGATAAAAGAATCGCAACGCCGAGCTATGCATTTTGACAGATAAGAAATATGGAACGAGAACTCCGTCATATTCCCTAAAATGCACAAACGGTGAAAATATAATGAGGAAATACCGCTACTCGGGGTATTATCTTGCGGATAAGCGTATCAGATAATGCAACCATTTCTTAACCTTTAGGAGAGATTAAAAGATGTAAAAACGAAAATGTGAAAATCAAGGAATAAAAATGGACTCGGTTATTCGTAGTTATAAAGAAACTCCAAAATAAAAGATAATAACAAAAGCCTCCATGATGACCAAACTTTCCATTTAACGCTATGGTCATTAATAATGATAAAAAAGATGCCTCAAATGTATACTGTAATAAATGAAATATCATTTCACGCAGTGAGTGCATTCACATTTATTGTTAAAAAATGACTGAAATTCGATCAAATCATTGCTGTATTAGAGATTGTGAAATTTTGCCTCAGTTGAAGAGAGTCCATTTCCTTGTTACACTTCAGTCAAAAAAAAACTAATTGGATGCCAGTCTGGATACTCCTCAAAGTTTTAATTGAGTCGATTTATAAAAACATGAAAAATATATCCTATATAAGAAGAAATTTTATGCAGATTTTGAAACTATTTGAATGCCAAGCTCTTAATACGAATGTTACCAAACTAATAAACAATTATTTAAATATGAAACTAAGTGGTTTCATACTCGTGGCAGGAAAAATTTGAAAGATATTGGATAGATACCTCATTGCCCACGCTGAGAAATATTCATGGATTGGTGATAACATTCGTGCTACTTTAATATTTTTTCATAAAGAGTACGGAGTCGTAATGGCGTCAGCAGCCAAGAAGGCTGGAAGGTTCTCCCCAATAAATTTTCACTCGTTGGAAATGGAAGCGTTTGTGTAGACAGGCACTCGAAAAAGGAGAAAGAGAGTGAAAACAGTTAGGGAGGGAAATGCTCATTGAGAGACGGAGACATGCGATGCGATCGTAACCAAGCTCAAAGTGTCCGGACCGTTTTACTTGCGCTCCTTTCCTCACTCACTGTTCACCCTGAGCTTTCTTTTTCCCTTCCTTTTCAATAACCTTCCTCTTTCCCTGTGCTCGCCGCCCACCCGACCCTTCCCCCTCTATTAGATTACTCTCGACCCCGGGTATGGAGCTGTCATTTTGCATCCCTTTTGGATAGGACGGTTCCAGGGAAAGGGGTCGAGACATTTCGCCCCGGCCCCCGAAGCCGTCCTCTCCTCCTCTACCGCCTCCCCATCAGCTCCCACGCCCCCCGAACCCTCTTAGTAACTTTAAGTCCCCTTGAGCACCCACGATCCCCTCCCCGGCATCTTCCTTCCACTTTCTTAAGAGGTCAGGGGATCTGAGCGAAAATCGCTGGTCTGTGAAACGATTGTGTCCGCGCGTGCTGCGGCAATTAGTTGATTTTAAATTGACCTTCTAGAATGGTCTATGGATCAACAAGAGTGATATGGCAGGATGATGCGGAATATGTTTGACATTCCTCAACAAAATGAATTAACAGCATCACGTAAAAATGGCGGTAGTCGGTGCATAGGACTATCAGAATTTCCTGGGGATACCGATTTCATCCATGAGTGCCATAAAGTTGGGAAAGAATCAAAGGTAGAAGAATACTGTTTGCTACGTAGTGCTATTTGCTTGGGATTACGCTGGTACTCTGTAAACGAGATAACTTAATAAAATAAATATTATTAGATTAATTAATTTCCAACTGATCATTCAAACAGCATTACAGAACTAGTACAGATCAGGTAAATGCTGTTGACTCTTGCGCGGTGCTTCCTTTTTAGAAGAGAGATCCCGAGTCCCTAAAATGAGTTAAAGGGTGGCTTCTGTTCACAGATTCCCATTAAAATAAGGAATCCTCCATGTAAAACATGAACGTGTTGCTTTAATACGGTTTAGTTGTACTGGTCATTGAGAAAATACGGCACTTAGGAGAACCTATGTTGAATGAATGCATTCCCTTGAAAGGGCTTCTTTGTACTTCTACCAGTACTTTGACTTAGCCACTCCTAATCCTAAAGCAGAAACACTTGCACTTTTCCACCTTTTTGATTAATTGAAACCGACTAGTTTTAGTGTATTACACCATTTTTGATTAGTAAACCGAAACTAGTCGGCATTGAAAAATCTAAATACTGGAAAATTACTAGTGTTTTTCTATGCTTTTATTATTATGGAACGATTTCATCACATCCCACCTGAATCTCTACACCTATTCCTCATATTTTATTCTTTCCATAACAACTTTTCCCTACTTTCTGGTAGTAGTTTTTATGGAAGGCGACCGACAGCTTATACCATTTGCGCCATTAGAGATGGATATGAAAGGAGGAGTGGAGAGAAAACTGTCGGCATTAGTCTACTCTTGTCGAAAGGCGCAAAGGGAGCCAAGTTTAACGTCTTATCCGACGGACGTTGTACTCACTCAAAGTGTTCTCCACAAAGCATTACGCACATCAAGTAGAGATCGGGATAACACTGAAAAATATTTGTTTTCTTGAACCCGGGACCACTCGGTAGAAAGCCTGTAGATTTCAGAAACCTCACCATCCCGATCCCCTCCCTACTTCCTCTGGGCCTTCGCTCATCTGAGTGCTTCAAACTTAGGCATTGTCGACGCGCTCAATATAATCACTGCACTGCTTCATACTTTCCCTGATGTCTAATTATTTCTTTACCTTGGAGCATAAAAAGAGAGTAAGAAAATTATCCCTACCACTTGATGTGGATTAAAGGTCGGTGAATCGTGGGATTAAGGCTGATCTCTTTAACTTGATGAATCCCTTATAAAAATGTACTCTTGGCACTCTTTCCTGGCTGGAATTACAGCTATTTGGAGTTTCTTTCGAACACATCACTCAACGTTCCCTTCTTTAATCTAAGAATTATTGACTTGTGTCTCTTTTTTTATTGTGTTGCACTATCGCGGCAGTACGGATTTTTGCCTCGACTTCGGGCGCCGCCGTTATCATCCACCAGATGATAGTGCAACGGCTCTATTATTTACTGATCCTACGCTGAGGTGGTGTAGGTCGTAAGAAACGACTTAAATCTCTTTTTCGAAACAAAAAATGCAAGATACAAAACGGACTGACTATGAATTAAGCAGAAAACAGGCATTAAAATCAGTAAGTGTTGAGAATTTCTTTTATGTGTAATAATTAATATATTCCTTTCTATTTAACAACCGCAATACGAATCAGTCGTTATGAACAAATGAAAGAGAAAGGCAATAAATCAACACATGAAATTTTCCATAAGAGGCACTAACAGCACACATTAAGAATTCTTAAGGTACTTTGGCTTTTATTCGACCTCCACGTAGTGGCACCAGGTTAAAAATGTCTAATCTGTAGAAAACATCATGTGCTAAATACACATTAAACACACTGAATGAATAAGAATAATTCACACAGAAACTGGTGGGTAACAAGAAGGCAGAAGTTTGCATGAATAATAAACATTAATTTTTAACTCTTGATAAACGCCACAAAGCGGTCATTCAAGGTGAACGGTGTAACGTTCCTTCCGCGTGCGAAATGTTTATTTTATGGAGTCTGAATGAGTACTCAAAGGTGTTCCTAATTTCTCACTCTTTTTCGCGGAACTCCGGCGTTTTTGATTTTAAAGGAGAACAAAATATCAGTATACGATTCAATAAATGAAATTATTTTGAGGTTCGTTAACAAGTAGTCGGGTTCAAATTACATCACAAGGAAATCCAATATTTACAGATACGCCACAGTATTAGCGTCTTAAGAAAGAAAAACTCATAAGCTTCGGCCTAGAATGGCAAAATTTTTATGACCTAATTGACAGTAATAAATGTCGAGACAAGTAGATATCATTCGTTTAGATGGTAATTGTTTCATCGTATTCCATGATGGTATTTTTACGGTTGGAATAAATTAAATATTTTTTTAAATTATCAGAAAAATGCCATTAAATTAAGTATTGATAACTATTATAGAATTAATAATGGTATTATTTAATACCATATAATTAAGTACCTTTCAGTTAAATGGGCGAAACTCTGTCATGAATTCAATTTCAAAAGAAAACAACAGGAATAAAAGAAAACAAAATTCCCTATGATCTTACTTAGTAGATAAATTGAATGTAAATTAGTTTATTAGTACGTCATCAGTAATACTGGCAAATATGAGCATAACTTGTCCCTAAGCGAAATCCATTAAAATTCACAGCCCTAATTGGCATACTTTCTTGATGATTCTCTCTATAACCTTCGACTCCCTTGCGAAAATAAATTTGACAATTTTAACATTTTATATCAAGGAATTAAATTAACCAATTAGATAGCTTCATTAAAATGCAAATTCTATCTTTATTGGTGGTTTGTTTAAGTATTATTATAGTCATATCATGTCTATAACACATGGGTTATTCTTCTTATACATTTCGTAGCTAATTACATTTAAATTCGCCTCAAAATAAAACTTTTGAATTCGATCAGAAGGATATTAAAAGAGGGTGGAAAATAATTGAGACAGCGATAAAACACTCTTCCAACAGGCCTTTAGAAAAGGGCATCCTAAGTTCTTGATATCCCAAAAGCAAATATTGCAAAAACTGCCTGCAGAAGAAATCCTTCTATCGCAGTATTCTTCGCGCGGACACGTCCGGAGTGGCAGGCGGGAAAAAGCATACAAAAGATATCCATCAGCCACCCCTGTGGCAGCACCAAATCAACCCTATCCAGGCAAATCCAACCGGCGCCTCGGAGGGACCGAAGGAGCTAAGTCGAAATTGAGGCGGTGGCTCATCTCCGGCCTCGAGCCATCATCCTCTGGGTGGTGCGCTGAATCCCTGGCTTTTATTCCACTGCGCGGAGAACGAAATGGGAGCATCCCCTTATTCCCAGTGCTTGACTGGATGCTTCCAAGTGTGGGACGAGTGGTCGGTGGTGGAAGGGCCACTGGGCATTGTCGACCCCGGGAAGAGTGGAAAGGACGGAACGGTGGGAGAGAATCGGGCACGGCGAGTGAGATAGAGAACCAGAGAAGTTTCCAACAAAAAAACATTCCTTCGACCTAAAGTCTTGCCTATCTCGGTACAACTTATCGCCACGCTTCCCGGTTGTGTAAAGTAATTTTCCGGTGAGAAGTAAATTACTGAAACTTTGATAACAAATGCACCGAATTTTTTCCACACCCTGAGTTATAACTAATTGAAATTGTTTTATCATGCAATTTAATGAAACTTAGTTACTATTTATTGGTGCCAACCGTGGTGCCAATAACTTAGTACTATTTTAAATAGTACAAAATGTTATTGCAAAGTTCTGTGAGCACAGCAAATGATAAGATCGGATCACATTAACACAAGGGTTACGTACCTGCCATTACGACTAACACCACATTCTACTGGGCAGATGTAAATGGATATTAAGTGAAAGCTCAAATGCGGATTTGTATGATGGCGTGAATATCCCGTGATGGAGTAAAAGGGCACTATGATATTTAAATTTGTATGCACTTTGTACAAAGAGATATACGTATTGTCGCATTTTCGTTTGCACCTATTTATTTTAGATTAACGTTCAAATATCATTTGGTGTATCCCAAAAAAGTTATCACTTCAACATTTTTATTTGCTCCGAAATCTGAAATTGGGCCACCAAATCACTCTTGGAATGACAATATTTACATTTTTAAAACTCTGAGGAACAAACTGCATTAGCAGAAAAAAATTCTACTCATTCGGGATATTACATTTTTCCCAATTTGCTCCCATAAGTATATATAAGAGCACTCGCCATCCCAAAATATATACTATATCTCCTAAGAGGTACTGTGTTTCAAAGCACTTAATGAATAAATATTCGCCACCACTCAAAAAAATTAACTAGCTTTTGATTTAAATTTGTAATTATTAAAATAGCTAAAGTTTTATTCCCCAAGTTTAGCATTAATTATATTAGTGCACAATGTGAGGAATTCGAAAACTTACCAGCTTGTTGCTGTCAGGTTATATTCAGTCAGTTAACATAGAAAGCTGATGGTGACTAGCACAAGAGAGTGGGCAATGTAGATGCCAAGCAAAATACATTATCAAAACCTCTTTCTGTTTCCGTAAGAGTCAGAGTCATTTGGAAAGTCAGTTTAAAATTCTAATTCTTCACGTTGAGATTAGCAGTTCAGAAATTCAGCAAGTTCAGAGATGGAAAATTTGTTACCATGATCAAGGTATGTTACAGCCAGTTTTCACTTGTCTCTATCTTTAAATTGGTGCGCATATATTATCTTATTATCTTTAACTTTAAAATAACTACGACTGATGACTCTGAGTACATAGTATCACTTCATTGATCAACATTTATATCACTCAATCATTTGAGTAATTTAATGAGGGTACGATTCGTTAAAGACACTGTATATAGGCGAAACAATTCATTTAGTCTCAGTGGTGTCGCAGAAACGTGCTAACCTGCTAACACAGAGGCCGCGGGTTTCCGATTCGTTTAAATTGCCTACGTCTAAGACTTGAGACTTTTGTACGAAAAGTGAAGAATCAGGCGTGATATTGTGGAATCGAGACATAATGAAAACTTCGTTGCAATTTTCCACAGTTAAAACTTTATTGCCGACCATGGTTTCGATACACTGTATCATCTTCAGGTACACTGTATCACCTGAAGATGATACAGTGTATCGAAACCAATGTTTGATGAAGCGGAGGCAATCTAAGGCAATGAAAATTGTTGAGTTCTGGGGTGATTACTTTAACAATTAGATTATTGATAACTCGGTGTTTTTAAATGTGCACAAGCAGTGTGAGGTAAATCGTGGAGAATAGTAGCGGAAAAATAATTATCAATCGCTGTTACAAGAGAATATATCGGAGAAACCATTTTACGACTATGTGATCGTAATAAGATCGTAGTAAGATAAGGAATGCTAAAAAATGTAGAGGTCACTAATCCTGGGAAAATGCAATAGTCGGTGTTTTTCCCCCAAAAAAACAAGTTCCTGTGTGAAAGCAACGCTGTATTGTTATTCCAGTCACAGGGGGAATATGGTAGCTACTATGAATCGATTAAGTTCTCAGAAATCATTATTTTTTTCATCCTCTATTTCGAGTTGCCTTTGAACGGGCTAAAATATTTCTTGTAAAAATAACAAATATATTGTAATTGTTTATATTTATGTGATCGGTAATGAGATCCCCATTATTATAATCATTAAAATGAGAGATACAAATATTGAACATGAAACGAAATTGACCGAAAGTTTTCATTTATAAATGGGTAATAATTTCCGATACGTTTCGTTCCGAACTGGGCATTTCCTAATAATGGAAAATTCTGCAACTTGCAGGGTTTTGTTCAATTTAGATTCTGCAGGTACATCGAATGAGTGACCCTTGTATGGAAAAAATACAGTCTTATATGTTAAATATGTCTATCTATAAAAAAATCAAGGAATAAGATTGAACTTTTTGGGTTAGTAAATAAAAATAAGTTGAAGGCATTCCCCTATTTCCGTATCGAACTCGACATAAGCGTATTTTGCGTGAGTTACGTATATAAAATACGATGAGAATTCAATACCTTATCTAAGCGAATCACCTATAATTTTCTTTGGCGCAAAGATGTTGCGCTTATTTTTGTGCAGTGCAAATATTTTTCTTTCTGAATCTGATATGTTATCATACTTTTGCCATAGGGTAAAAGGTCAAATTATAACCTATGGTTCTTAATTCAGCCACTGAAACATGGTAATGATAAACAAAAACTTCCAATAATTATTCAAAACGCAGTAAAAGTTTATTTATAGTTCTTTACCATTCTTTTTGCCTTGAAAATGAACTTCCTTGAATGGTCCACTTTTCTTTCTTTAGTATCTCCTCAAAGACAATGATTTGCTGTATCTCCGAAGTAAAATCACCAGGGCTTAGATAACATGAGAAATACGGTAAGACAAAGGATGTTATTCAACAAATGTATGCATGCAATTTAACATACTTCAATGGTCACATTTGTAATCTATTTGAATTTAAGTTTATATTAATGATATATCATCACTAATTGTCATAAAAATTAGGAGATTTATGTACCCGAGAATAAAATTTTTATTTACTCATGGTTTATGTGAATCAATTTCAGGATATCAAATGAGTTAACTAATTAAAGTGAAAGACAAAATATGGTAGCCAAAAAATGAATTTCTCAAAGAAATAATAGGGTACTGGGTTAAAGTAATAATTAAAATCTCTCAATAACTAAAAATCACGCTCGTATACCGTCATATTATAAGTATAATTGAGGTTTTTTGGTGCTTCTACTTTTCTTGATATACATTAAATGTATACCCGTATGACATGACGTTTGCAGCAACCTTAGATTACTTGAAAGGACATAGAATAAGGTAGATTGCGGGCAACCCTTTAGCAATTTGGACCAGATGCTGGAATGCCATAAGGAATGGGGGTTAGAATTTTATTATTTGATAGTACACCGTTTAGAAGTTTTGAATGGACCCTAACTCCACGTTCCTGTCGTAAATTGAACCAATAGCACTGTAATTTCACAGTACATTCTTTTTTTTTACATTCTTTAATTTCACTTACATTCTACCTCCCTTTTTTCCGTCCAACATTCCAATCCATTTCCATCCCTTTCTTCGATTGACTGAAATTCTTCCCTCTATCAGAGTCTTCAGCATTCCATTGCTAATCAAAATAACCTGCAACTACCTTTCCCACCTCCATTAGATTCCTCTCAACTGTACCCATCACCACGACAGTCACTAGTTGTTTGGTTTCACTTCCGTTCATTTTACCTTTCACATTATTCTCCCCTAAGCACATTTCAAAAACCTACGCCTAACACCTTACTTCAATGACTGATTTATCGTGCCGCACAAAAACAAGCTCCCAATCAGTTTTCCCCGATCTTTACTCAATATCCTTACCTAACGTCTCTTAACAACAAACATCTTCACCTTGATTAGGCTTCTTAGTAATATAAGTCTACTTCTTATGCCCCAACTAATATGATCCTCTTGGTCCAAAATACTTTGCCAAATAACTGAACTTGTCGCCTACTGTTGTGTTTTGCATTGTTACTGAAGATTTAGCGGTGAGAAAAGTGTGCGCCAAGCTCGTGCCCAAGGTTTTTGCCACAACGCGCTACGAGTCCGCGAGTTCCTGGCCAAACACCACGTGCCAACGGTGCCCCACCCCTCCTATAGTCCTGTCGTTGCGCCAGCAGACTTCTTTTGTTGCCTCGGATTAAGGTAGCCCTGAAAGGAACCCGCTTTTCGCCCAAGAAGAGATCGAAATTGCCGTGACGAAGACCTTGCAATAGGCTCGCGAAGACACCTTACGCGCGTATCAGTCATGGCAGAATTACTGGAAAATATATAGAGACCCAAGGACAGTAAATGAAGAATTTTAAGTGCTTGCGGAAATCTGTTCAATAAATTAATATTTAAAAATGATTGCATTTCTTTTGGAATGTACCCTGTTTTCTAATCAGTATTAAAGAAACTAGGATTCATTTAATTAGAAGTAAGAAAATGAAGACAAAAGAGAGAGGAAGACGTTATTGTACTCTACATAAACCTAATTTGGGAACAAATAGCAAGTGGAAAGTATTTTAGATCCATGATACTTATCGAGAACAGTAAATATTTAATGCTCATGTATAAAATATAAATGTATAATAAATATTTAGAGTATTTTGCAGTACATTAGTCTTATTATCATTCTAGTAGGTAGCTTAGCTTGAAGTATAACGATGTACAACATTCAAATTCAGGCTCTTAACGATCCGGACGATCTCCTAAGAAAACCAGTGTCTGATCTAGATAAAAAACAGGATAACACATTAAAATCATCGCCCTAAAAGCAATATTTTTGATTTGAGAAGTGATGGTGTATTAAGTGAGTGAGTATGAATTGCAAACTTAATCGAATAGAGGATACATCAGAGACCTTTATTTTCCGTCGATTTCCTGTACAATAAAAGGTGTTGATAATCTGAATATGAAGGTTAATTTACAGTAACTTTAAATGTTTATTATTCTTGGTTGATTTTTACCGGACTCTTGTTTTTAGTTCAATTTTTTGAAAACAATAAGGCTTAGGAATTGAATTAAAAATAGATCAATCTAAACAAACGCTCGGTCTGGAAATTCCTGGGTTTCTGTAGAATTCGTCAATAAAATTCAACGAAGTCATTCTTAAGGCGAAGAATTCAACTATTTTTAGAAAATACTCGAAACCATAAAACGTCTTTTATTTAATCTCTTTATTTTGAAGGATATCGTAACCATATTCGAAAAATTTATGGTGCTTCCATTCTTCATGGAAATCTTTTCGTATAGCGAACGTATTCAACATAGACACTTTTTGAATCTTAAGCATGGGATCCAAAACCGGGATCCAAGTTTCATTCTGAAAAGACTTTCATTTAGTTGCAATGGTCGTGTGCAGAATTGAAGGAAATCCTTGTCATCCGAACAATTCATGCAACGGCAACGTTTGCAGCATTATCTGCTCATTTTCCGGTCGCACAAATTTTGACCACAGCGTCCATGATGCATATCAGCATGTATTCAGAGGCGGTAGCGAAGCCTAATGTTAAAATTTCAGCGGGGTTATTTACGTACCAGAAAGAAGCGTACAAATAAACGCACGAGAGCGGCCAAATCTGACCCCGAACGAATTTATATTTCGCCAAACAATGATGCATGTTCGTCGAGGATGGAGATGGGAGATGCCGAGAGGGTTGGGGTAAAGAAATAAGGGTGGTCGAAGGGGAGTGACGAGGGGGGATGGAAAACAAGCAACCGAAGGACAGGCAAATGGGAAGGGGAGGAGGGCGCAGCAGAGGCGAGGAGGAAGAAATGTTCGCCTGAGAAATCGGGGGGTTAGGTAAGGAGGTTTAGTGGGACGCGGGAGGGAGGAGATTTATCCCCCCGTGGAAAGAAGCGGGGAGGCGATGTGAGTAATAGGATGGGAACATGGTGAGTTGGGTCGCGGGGGTCGGTGGATAGAGGTCTTCCCCGGGAATAACGGAGAGGGTGAGGCCGAAAGATTCAATGATGCGCTGGGAGACGGGAGTGTGCGTTGGGGAGGTGGCGAGGAACTCCGTGGGCAGGATCCACAGGCTTGGGGGGTGGGCGGGCAAGAATAACGGTTGAGGAAAGATGAAATGTGCGCGGAGGTTATTGTAAGGGTTTAGAAAGGGTTTGGCAATGCGTGCTAGTGGGAAGGGGGCGTGTGTGTTGGCGTTTGAGATGGGAGGGGGTTTATATGTGTAGAGGGGAAGTTCTTCCTTTGGGGAGAGGGCCCAGGAAGCCTTGGTAAGGGGAGGCTGGGGAGGGATGAGAGCGGGATATTGGGGTTGGCGGGGGTAGACCAGAGAGAGAGAGAGAGAGAGAGAGAGAGAGAGAGGGGAGTGGCGAGACGGCGCGGCGGTGAGAGATCGCGCGGGTTGGGGAGGAGAAGACTGTGAATGACGTACACACGTGGATGGAAAGAAATGGCGGAAGGGGAGATAAGGATTCGTGGAAGAAGAAGACGAAGGATGGAATCTTTGAAGACACTCGGGTGGAAACACGAAACCGCATAAATAAAAATTCAGGGGAATAAAGTCGAAAGCCGTTCGAATGTAATGGAAGGGGGAAGCATTGAATGTGTGGGGAAAAAAGTTGTAAAAATTGATATGAAATTCAAATTGAGAAATCCTCCAGCCGACCAAATAAAACCAATACTTGATGATTTCCCGAAAGTGGCTGGGATCTCTCTCAGTTTATTTACAGTTCATTCTTGTATTTCCCGGGAGCGGAATATTTACACCGTTAAATTTGCTCACTGGCACTGATCCAAAAATTCAATGTTTCGCCCCAAGGTTGTCGTCTTCAAATAAGCTATAACCGAATTTCTAACGAGATTTCATCTTTCACCCGGGAGGGTTCATTTAATAATTATTGCTTTTGATTTTTTTAATAAAATTAGTTGCATAACCAAGAAACTCGTAATAGATAGTATTTTAAAGTTTGAATTTCTTAAATAAATTGAATGAAAGATTGCAAAGAATTATAAATTCTTGCAAGTAGAAAGAGGAGGAGGATTTAAAGGTCAATGAAAGACATGATATATCTATAAGAGGTAGAAAAATTAAATGCTTTCTCGGGGGTGAGGGTACGCTAAGAGGTCGCCCTCTTGGAATGGGGAACAGCGGTGGAAGTTTTAAAGCCGGGAAGGAAAACGCGTGTTTGCGAATGCAGAGCGAGTCGTGGGAGGAAGATTAATCTTATATGAGCAGGAGCCGTGACATCCGAGTGACTGGTGGATTTATCACGAACCTTTGCTAAAGGGCCTGTATGAAGGTGGCGGCATCAAGAAGGGAAACAGCGGTTGAGAGGGGGAAGAACGCTAAAGACGGGAGATGGGGAAGGGGAAGAGATTTTTTAAGTAATCCGCATGAAAAGACGCAAACTGTTAGGGCTAAAGTACGGATTTCTGTAGCCAAATACCAAACGATTAGTAGAATTTTGTTTGAAAAAGAGAAATCCTGCTGATCGAATTAATTGGTCGCAGTGTAGGATGGAGTTTTAATTCCGTAAATAAAATATTAAAACTTAAATATACTCTCAATTTTTATAATGAGCTCCGCATATCAAATTTATGAAACGCATATCTTCAAATTATGTTTGGAAAGCTGCTGAATTGCTTGTTTAGCCTACAGTTCTTTTAAAATACACATAATAATGTGAATTATTAATATAATATTTTTGATAATTTACGCTTGGTAGCATTAATGTTCATTTTAGAATGCGTACGTGCGCCAATATAAATAGCGACAAAAATTATTCGCCTCAGTGAGGCTTCATTTGGCATTCAAAAAGCTTGCCAACGTCAAATAAGGGATTAAGTATTATGATATATAACTTATTTGTTTAAACGGGATGAACCATGAGAATTCCCTGATATATGAATTTAAATTTATATTTGTTGTGCAGAGTATCCGTTTGGTAATATGTGCCCATCCGGAAATCTATCTTAACGGGTATATTACCAATAACAATATTAATAATATTATTTTGCGTAGCCAATAAAAGTACGAAATTAAAGCGAGAGACGGAATGAAAAAATAGTGTGTTTGGTTTTTAGGAAAATTAGTTACCATGATAAATACTTTGCAACATTTTCCATTTTAATGTTATGTAACAAGGCATTGAGACATGTATGCATTTAATTTTTTAACGATTTCCTACCTAGAATGCATCGTCTTCTTGCCCCAAGTATAATTTTTACGGCCATGATTATGCATAATTTAGAAGTTTCCCAACATTATTAGTTTTGTTTTTCTGCACTGACATTCATACGTTATACATTCCAAAAACATTATATGCATCCCAATTTTATTTAGATTAGCGATGGGATTGAATATTGTTGCAGGCCAAGAACTGCACGCTGGGGTTACTTAAATTGAGACATTCCTCCAAAGTTTCCTAACGACCAGACTCAAAATTAATTTGGTCACTTAATTTGTGGCCTTATTGCGACAAACAACATGCCAAATACCGTGGATGCGAGGACGCGGCTAACGAGGCTCGCTAAGACTTGGAAATTTGGACCCCTGCGTCGGCGGGCATAAGTGAAAACTGCCGCGTCCACAAGCTCATGCGCTTGCCAGAAGAAGGAGGCGGGAGGTTCTTAAATATGTGGTGGCTCTCTATGAAGCTCTATGAATCGCCGTACCTGACATGACCTCCTATGAGGGGTAGCCTTTACCCTGGAACGACATGCGAAGCCCTTTCAACTTTTTCTAGCGGGTTAGCCCTCTATTTGTTGTCTTAACTTATCCACCCGACAATTTATTTAGTAATTTGGCGTACTTATCGATCCATCTGCCGCCGGTACATTTTCCCGATATTTCCAGTGACAGTAGGTGATATTTTATGGTAATTGTTTCATTAATATATAATACAGTTGAAATAGTGGAAATGATCATTACTTAGAATTAAATCTGCAGGTCTAAACGCACCTAGCACGTATCATTCTTCTCAGAAAGGTTTATTTGAACAACATAAGCAATCGGTAACGTTACCATTTATGTGCAGACAATCGAGTTTTACTAAATTAATTTCCATCCATCATAGAATTTTTCTTACCAATAACGCAAGAGCAAATGTAAGCCGTATCGCGTGCAAAAGGCATGCTTCGGATTACTTTGATATTTTTAATTTTTTGATTTTAAAAACGTGTTTTTAGTTTTTTCCAAAAACTACACTTTTTGGAAAAAATTCCATGTCCATATAAAATTATTAAACTTTGAAATTTGGTATTCCTACTTCATTTAAAGCTTGTCTTAAATTGCTGTTTGTGAATTTTTGCACTGAATATTTATGATAAATTAAAATCACTCATTGAATTTACACACTTCACATATTCAAGCGACCATGGTTTGTCCCCCGATGATATTATCGAACCTCATTACCTTGATAATAGCTATCAAGACCCAATTACTCTATGATGAAAGTAAAACATTTTCGCCCGATAATATTTATTACATTAAAGAACTACCTAAGTTTTATCTTAAAATTATTCTTTAACGATTCTGCTGATGCGCATACAGATTCGTAAAGGTTTAGCAATAGACGTAATTATTTGAAAAATTAGGATGACACACTAATTCATGGACTATCAGCTTAAATATCTTTAGAATAATTAGAAAGAGTAGACAGACTATATTACAAAAATATCTTAAAAGGTAATGAGAAAATAATATTTCTCTTTCCTACCTACCAATCATTCAAGGGAGCCATCTCATGCCCAAATTCATCGTTTTCCGTAAATCCCATGATTTGTGTCATCATGAGGCATTATGGCATTAACTAATGTCGGGGAAGTAACGCATGATATTAATTAGAAAGACCAAACAGAAACTTAAAGTGAGCCGAATGGTGCAAAAACTCTCCAACCTCACCATTAGCGTCGACGTTTCTTGATTTCGTGGATCCTCGGAAGCAATTATGCAGTATTTCAACCACGTTGCGTACGAAAGACTCCGTTTACCTTTCCACGTCCCGGAAAAAATAATAGGAATTCACACACTCCGTTAATTCGAAAGATTTGATTCTTTTATTTTCCTCCGAAGATCCTTTCTTCCGTTCGTCCCCCGCTGTCTTTCAGGCGGGCCACCCACTTCCCTCGCTCCCTCCCCGTACCCCCTACCGTCCGCCCAGACGTACAACTCCTCCAATGCCAACTTCCTTTCCACCTCGGTGACCAGCAAGTGCACCCCTCCAATTTATGAGTGCCGATCCCCATTCCCCGAGATCAGATTTTTATCCCTCCTTATTTATGGCCATCCTCGAAGATCTGCAAAAAGGATTTCTCCTTTTCCTCGGGTTCTTTTCATTTTCGCTCCGCAGCGTCGCCACTCCACCTCCTCAAGACTCCACACCCTCAACCCATTCCCTTCCCCACTCCCCTCTTATTAAGAGCTTGGTGCTTCCACTCCAATTCTCTATCGACGTTCCACCTCATACCCTCCCACTCCGTTCTCTACACACGGATCCTTCACCCCCATCCTCGCTTCCCCAAAAACCCCTCTCCCCGTGTTCTCGACTGGCCTTAATTTGACGCCAAATACCGTTAGGCCCGAACGTGCTGCGGGAACGCATGACCAAAGTGAGCCGCCTGGCGACCATGGGCATTGCATACTGCGTTCTCGGGTCACCTTCCCGCTCTCTGCTGTGTCTCTCCATGCGGCTGCCGAAGGTGCGCGCGGTCAGAGATGGGGACTAATCCTTCGAATCGGAAATTAAAGCGACTAGGCTTTCAAAGTAATCCCACATATAAAAGCAGAATACTTTGACCTTGAACTCTCGGTTTCCTCTTTCCAACGTTACTGCTCCCGAAACGATTTTCTCATTTTTTCCGAATCGCTCATTGGCAAAGTGATTATTTGCATATATTTAAGACATCCAGATAATAATCCTGTGAGTCTGAGATTTAGCATAAGTGTGAATTAGAAATCAATTATTTAGTTTTCATCATTACCGATAGCGAATAAACCCTCATTATTCAATTAAAAGTGTTTTTAATATTGCTGAATGCAAGATGGCACGGACGAAAATCATATCTTACAATATGATCACATATCAAAGCTGTACAGGCACCACTAAGAATTAACATTGCAAAGAATTACTTGTGACAGAAATAACCTTCTTAGTACTCCAATGAGCAACGCACCAGTCGTAAAGAAATGATTTATTTTTAAGATTGAATCCACAAGTCTCTAAATTCCTTTTCCAATAATAATCATAGTCACAAGCCTGTATTCGACTAGGTATATGATATTGATTCCTGTAAAGGTAATTAACAAACTGAGATGATTATTGAGGAAATGGGAGAAAATTTGTTCTCGATGAAGAATCAATATTTTTCATTTGAATCTATTAAATATACAGAAAAACATACATTCATAAATATGAAACCACATGCAAAACTTTGTACTGTTTGCATGAATATCATTGCAATATAAACTTCAATGATGGTAATTCCGTGTGAAATTATTTAGATAAATATCAGGTTAAGCTCGTGGAAGGACACTATCGGTGACAAATAAATTTAAAACCTCGCGGCATTCTTTAAAGTTTGACTCCAGTATAATTTTTGAATGATGTTTGGTTAATAATTTTAGGTAATACATTTTTTTTTTAATGTTATAGTGCCCTCCGTATGACGTACCCCTACGTTGTATCTTAACGCTATAGAAGGACTTGTGCGTTCCGATGACCGCTGCAGCTTTGCAAGTGGGAGCAATAATAATTGGTCCGGGTAGCCATGGCCCATGACAATGCCAGATGGGTCGAAATATTATGAGTAGCCAGACGAAAGGTAGTCCATGCACCGTCTGTTCCGCAGCTGGGGGGCTTCAAAGGCCTCTTTCCCAGTGGGGGACCGGTTGAGTGGTAGTGTCACTTTAAATAAACAATTCAGGAAACAGCGGGAATTCATCCATATTATTCATCCCAAGAATGCCATGATGGACAATATCGATTAAATGAATCCAGGAAACTACGGGACTCGACCCAATCGGCCATATCGCGCCCAGCAACCGGGGAGGCAAGGCTTGCGTGGTCGTCATCCCACGACATACTTGCAAAACAAAAGCGAACATATATAAGACAAATAAAAATACAGAATTAGTTAGAAGTGGAATTTGGAATGTTGCGGCAATGTTGAAATTAGGAAACTTAGGGAATATAGAGCGGGAGATAGAGAAGGAAAATTTAGATATTTAGGGATGTGTGAGGTGAGGATGAGGAGTGGTGAGATGGAAGGATATCGGGGAGTACTGGAATGATAGTTATAGAATAATATACAGGGGAGGGGATTAGAGTAAGAGATAGAGTTCAAAATCACACAGGTGAAAGAGTAGGTAGAAGCATGTTAAGCAGAAAACGAGTTACTGGTAGAATAATATAAGTAGAGGCAAATGCGGAACTATCGAACTTGGTCATTGTTCAGGTATGCATACCACCAGGAAATCATTGGGAGATAGAAGTCGATAAGGTTTACCATGAGTTAGTAGAAATAACCACGTGTGTTACTGGATGAAACATATGGTAGTGATGAAGGATTAGAACGCGACGGCAGGAGCAGGAAGAGATGGCATTGAAGTGGGGGACCACCGTTTAGGAAGAAGGTGTGAGCGCGGATAGAAAGCAATCGAGTTCTGCAGGAGACGAGTTAATTATCACCAACCCTTAATTTAGACACCACAGTAGACATAGGGACCCATAGAAAATGCTCGGCGATTAAGAAATCAGTTAAATTACATTAGGGTTAGATACAGCTTTAATAACAGCGTAGACTATTCGCACAGATTCCTGGGAGCAGATGTCGACATAGACCATAATTTTATAATAATGTGGTGCTCCGTCGGATTAAAAAAGATTGAACAGGTAAGAGGGGGTAGGAATTGGAATTTGGAAGTACTAGCAAGAGAAGATCATCAAGCAAAGCTTTAGAGAAAAATCATGAGTAAGGACAGTAAGCTGGCTACTGCAAGGAAAATTCCTGAATGAAGGAAAAATAGGAGTATATCAAAAAGGGATATCGAAAGTTACAAACAAAAGTATGAGAACTGTTAATAGGAAAATGATGAAAAGACTTCCATTATGAATGATATGATAAGAAAGATAGATGAGATAAGGAAATGGAAGAATATAAACCTAGAATTACGTAGGGGGAAGTGTAAAGAGTTAAATAATAAAGTGATGCGAGTTAGAAATATAGTAGGGCAAAAGAAGCGTGGTGGAAGACGTAATGCGAGGGAAGTTTCTAGAGGAAGGGTAAAATTGGTGCGCTTTTTCAAGAAGGTCAAAACACTATTATAAATCAAGAAAGGAAGATCTGTGTTAGTAGTTACAGATTAGTCCAGTAAGATAATATTTGAAACAGAAAATATCCAAGAGGGATGGACGGAATATATAGCAGAACTGTATAGTAAAGGACTTGAAGCCAACAAGCTTAGACAGAAAGAGAACATGACGTAGATGAAGATAGCTTAGGTCCAGGCATACTCAACGAAGAGATAGAAAGGGCATTAAGGGAGATTAAATCAAATAAGTCCGTGGGGGTGGGCAACTTGCTTGATCATCAACAAACCGAACTGCTTTTATGAATTTTCCACCAACTTTAATTCCTGTCTCCAGTTCTTCTCATGCATCTTTAAGTATTTCCTTCACATATACGTACGTTGAGCAGTACAGATGATAATGGACACCCGTCTTACTACTCTTCCTAAAACTGGCCATCTAGACTGTCCGCCCCCCACTTACACCCGAACTGTTTGAGACATGTACAGGTTGTGGATTAGCCTCCTGTCTTTCCAATCTATCCCTATTTCTTGCAATATACTCATTAGTTTTTCCTAATGCATTCCATCAAACGCCTTTTTGAAACCTAAGAAACAGGAGGCAAATACGTCCTGGTTGTATCGCATTTCTTGTTTCTCTCTATTAGTGATCTCGTTGCTGCAATGGCATCACAAGATATTTTCCCCTTCCTGAAACCAAACTGATTATCCCATAAGTGGTCATTTACAATGGGTAAGCTTGGACCTACTAATAAAATTATATATTTTATTTAATAGTGAAAGAAAATTCCATATTAAAAGGCTATACAGTTGCTATGGTGTGTAATAATTGTCACATCATGCTAGTAACGCAAATTAAAATATTGGGCATAATTTATCCTTATGCCAAATAGATTATTTAAAGAATTGGGATAAAATTATGTTTCGTTCCATAATCTATTTAAAGCGTATCGCTAAAAAAGAGGTGGCCAACGGAATTACGAAATGTTCAATTATGAATCTTCGTCACAAATGGTGTGGATAGAAGATTTATCAAAGTTGGAATTCATTGTGAAAGCATCCGTCTGAGTGTCGGTCATTATTATACGTGCATTTCTGCTTGTCTCCTCCGCCGTCACCCTCATACAATACGCACTTCAGGAGAAATAGGATACCACTGCTCTATTATAAAGGACTCCGCCGTCACGATCCGCTTATTCGACACTTTAATGCTTTTCATCTTTCACTTTGAATTTGTTAAGCCTAAAACGGAAGACATTAAATGACAGAATACATTTTCCATTCTTCCATTTCTGAGATCTGTTTACTATGCCAGCTCAAGTTACTCCAGTTTTGGCGATGTGGTTCAATAGTTTGGAAATCTGCTTGTCAGCACGTCTTGATAAACGATGTGACATACCACCCACGTGATAATTCTCGTGTTCTTTTTGATAATGTGAATATTTCTTAAGCAAATATGTGTAAATTGAATTTCACTCGTCATAGTACAAAATAAAAATAAATTTTAAGCAAAATCAATTGAAAGTTTGGAATTACAATGCCATTATTATTTGGAATGACAAATTTCATTTAATGCTCATAAGAATACTTAACAAGTAAGCATAGCCTTTAAGTCTGATGCATTGGAAAATGGTCTACGGAAAAGTTTAATCCACTTCAGTTGTGATTTTAATGATAAGGTAGAATTAAAAACAACTTACGGAGCATTTAGTTTTCGGCATATGTAATTTAAAATGTAATAATTACGAGGCGGTTTTTTTCTAAATTTGATTACTTCCGCTTTTTACGATGAAATAACTTATCCGAAGTACCACTATTTCTTTGATTCAGGACATTAACTTTGATTTCCTCAGCAACTGCATCCCCTAAAATATTTCGTGAAATGATGCATCTCCTATTTACAGATGATTTAGACTATAAATCATGAAGTGCAACATTAAAGTCTGTTACTATTACAGTAGCAGTGGCTGATTCCTTTTTTTTAAGAAAGTCTTAGAATTAACCAGGTGCACACCAAATATATTTTGTTCACTCAGCCTTTTCTACGAATTAAAGGAGCCCTGCCAAATAACTACTATGCCCACGACACATATTGAGTTATTCACCTGAAAATACAGCGCACAACGGATCAGAATAGATACCAAATAAGTATTATGCAGAAAAAACACATTTTCTTTTATTCAGATAATTCTAACACCACGAGCATGCTATTTCAGTCCAAATGAAATGGGATCAGTACATTTTTCAGAGTGAACTCGCGAACTGAAGTGAGATGGCGAAAAAGGTTTTCATTGTTCATATATAAATCATCATATTTCTTTTGATGCATGACTTTTCGTATGGGTTTAACGCTATATGTCCGAGGCACTAATGAATGACACTTATTTGTCCACGATGTCTTCATTTCTCTCCGTAGGCGATAAAAGTTTAAAAAAATACGAGATGAACATAATACATAAGAAAGTATTTAATTCCATTCAATAATATAAAATCGAATTACTGAAATTCCTGGTTTTGTCCCATTCATCGCTCAACAAATAGTGTTCAAGAAGTAGTATTTCCAAAAATAACTATCAGAAATATACAAGGTCTGTTAAAAAAAGAGTGTGTTTCTGTTAAAAAGTTGGTCTTTCTATGCACGTACTGCTTGACGGATTACATTTAATTAAAAATCACTTTATAGCGGTGTATGTCACAACTAAAACACCGCCTTGCCCGTGATCCTATCGTAGCTTTTCTCCACACAACAGAGATTCTTGTCTCAGTTTGCAAACGCTTGCTGTGAGAATTCTCGTGTCGGTGGGAATGAAGGTTTAGCGTTTGTGCATTGAATTTTGTTTTAACCTGGAAAAAAATACAAAAGAAACTTATGCGACGAGTCATAGAGCATTTGGTAATGAATCTTTGAGTCGGTCAGAGTGCTGGGGGATTTCGGGCGGGGCTAGTCTTCCCCACGACCCAAAAAATACTCGGATGTCGCGAAAGAACCTGAAGGTGATGTTATCGTTTTCTTCGATTAGGAAAGTGTTATTAATTATAAATATGTCCCCAAAGTGCAAACAGTGAATGGGCAGCACTATACATGAAAAGAGGTTATGAGAAGGTTAAGACACGCCATGTCGCTGAAGATCCCACAAACGTGGAAAAACAAGTCTCGGTGCTTTCGTCACGACAACGCACCGGCATAGACAACATTGATTGTTACCAATATTTTGGCCAAAAATAGCACACCGGTGATCCCCCAGCCACCCTACTCTCCAGGACTTCCTCTAGAGGACTTTTTCCCATTTCCTGAGTTGAAATCCACCTTGAAAGGACACCGATTTGAAACTATTGAAGACATTCAACACAATTGTACGGGGACTTAAAGGTTATCCCGAAAGAAGCGTTCAAGGTGGGATTCGGAAGCTGGAAAAACGTTGGCATCGTTGTATTGGCAGTCAAGGGCTGTATTTTGAAGGCGATAAGCATAATTAAAGGGTAGCAAATAAAATCAAGTTTATATTAAAACAATCTCATCTCTTTTTGAACGGACGTATATTTGGGACACCTACGTTCGGTTAGAGAAAAATGTAAAATATTTCACAATATATTTCCATCATTTTTATAAGAAATATATGAAATGGCGATTCTTAATGAGTTGCAGTCAAGTTTCATAAAAGATTTTTTTACCTATTGATACCTACATCTACACAATACTCGTACCCCGCAAACCACCGCAAGAGCATGAGGTGAGGGTGTCAGGGTACCAGCTATACCTGCTGACAAATTAGTTAATACGTTAATTTGAAGATATAACAGCAAAAATACAAACACACCAGTAAACATTTATGCATACAAAATGTTAATTGTTGTATTTGACTGAACCATTAATTTTAGTCTTTAAGTTAATATAGTAACTTCTTGGGTAGTTTGGTTCAATTAGGGTATAATAGGAGAACGAGTGCTTTAATCTTTGTAATGATGTCTATCTCATTTTACCTGATGACCAAATCTATCAATGTAATGCGGTCCCATAACATTTTTCCTCGGTATCTCAAGAAATCCAATGTTTCCTGTACCTATCCAAAAGATTAATATTTACCTGATCCCTCCTGAATGAAAGGGAATCAAGCCTTATTCTTCCAAGATTCTTAATCAAAACGCTGACTTTCCTTGGAGCATTTTTGAACAAGCCTAGAGGATTTTCTCCTTACCTTTTTCATTTTCTTAATCACGTTTACTCCTACGAATCCTAATTAGAACTAGGTTGAATTAGTTAACGACGCAACGACTGCTAATATCATGTGGAATCCCAAATACATACTGCGCATTCCTCATGTGACCTAACTAACGCATAATGACATTATTCACTTTCGTTTTTCTTCAGTTTCCTGAAACTAGCCTAATGAAACCTAGCTTCTTTAAAGTTGACCAGCATATTATTCTACCCTTTACACCCCATGAAAAGTAACATTAGTTTAACATTCAATTATTTGATATGTTCTCGAAAGGCTAACGTAACAACAAAAGCTTTCTTTCAAAATTTCATTGTTATCACCATGGTTGCCTTGACTTTTAAGGGTGACCTCACCTACTACGTAATAAGCCCAACGGCGTCAGAAATTCACACGTTAGACTCGGGGAGCTAGTTTTTTCTCTGTTCGGTCTATCGTTTCCCAGGGAGGTCTGATGCCGGAAAAATCACTCAGGTCGAGTAAAACTAAAAATTCTCACAGGTTTCTTCAGGAATCGGAACCAGGCTCTCCGGTCATTGGACCATTCGCTGTACCAACTGGACTATCACGTCCCTCCAGTATTATATATATATATATATATATATATATATATATACAATTGTATAAAAGCATTAAATACAAGTATATATATATATTTAATGCTATCCCCTATTCTTTACATCACTCCGAAATCTGGTCCAAATCGCCGGAGAGTAGCACGCATTATGATGGTGTCAATTAGCTGTAAATCACCGAGTCATTTACTAATAAACTCCAGTAGCTGCTAATGTGAGAACCTAAGTCGTCAATGTATATCAAGAATACAATAGGCTCTATAATACTCCCCTGTGCCACAAAGACTGACTTTTTCCATGTATTTCAGTTCTTAAAATTGTATGTCCACTCTTCATCTGCCTACACGTCCACAATCCTTTGTCCTATATCGGGTTTCTATATTTTAGAAGGATTAAATCAACTTGGATCTCTTCTTATAATATGGGATTACCTTTCTCGTATTTACCATGATATTTCACTCAAGTGATTGCCCCAATATTTTCTATATTTATGACTACGTAGCTGCTAGTCAGGAGTTGTCGTTTGATGACTAAGGATTGGCGGGTGTATTTCCCCATTTTATTTGTACTACATCTGTCGTATTGGATAGTGTGCATTTCCTGGTAGAAAAACGACGCAAGAGTAGTTCCACAGCCTAGTAAGCAATAATACATAGGAGGTTATCGTAGCTTTTCCACTCGGTTCTGCGGCGGGAGCACAAAACAAAAAAATTCCTCCTGAAACATTGAACGCACCCTCCATTCCCTAACAACCTGTCATGCCTCGTTCCCTGCCCCTCGCAACATTTCCACTACCCTCGAAACCAATCCCCAAAAAGAGAAACACAGCCACTTCCAACATGCATCCACCCCCGTCCTCTTTCCTTTTATGAAGCAAGGAACGGCGGGGGAAAGGGGCAGGCAGAGAGAGAGAGGGAGAGAGAGGAAGATAGAGACTAAGAGGCGATGGGGCGAGAGAATTCCTGGCTCGCGAACGGAACGGAAGATAAAAAAAACGAGATATTTTTTCCGAGTAGGTAGGAAGAGGTATATGAGGGAGCTAGGGAACAAAATCGAACGCGAAGGAACGGCCGTAATATGAATCCGAACTTTTGAGGCAAATTGAAAATCTTAAGGATTGGGTGGGGGACGGGAAGGAGAGTTTAAGGACGGAAGGAGGGTAACAGTATCTTTAAGTCTCCCCCATTCCGCCAGCCCGAAAGTGAGGGTCTCTCCCGATAGAGTGGTGGAGTAAATCAGCGGGGAATCAAATTCCGTTGCCGCGGGGTCGAAGATGGCGAGTCTGCAGGAAGGGAATAAAAGACACCCACTCACTCGTCCCCCTTCCGCTGGAGAGAAAAATGATGCATAGAACAGCTAAAAGGGACTTATCCAAAAGATAAAATTTTTCATTCTTTTATTTTAATCGGGGGTGAACAGTAGCACAGGGTAGTACAAAGAGCGATGCACTCGGGAATTTTTAGCGGGAATATGGATAATGGAAGAGACGTGATTGGGTTATTTTCCGCGATTTTTTCCCATACATTCCAATATGGTAAAAATCTGAAACTTCCCCCAATCATGCACGTTTTATGGCTAACAATGGAATTCTTAAAAGTAAAATTTTAAGCACTGAGAAACTCTTGACATAACCTCCGCTTTCCGCAGTATTTTTTTCATAATTCTAAGAACTGAATAAATTATATTTAAGCGATGAAGGGGGCCCCCAAATAATTATCTTTCATCTCTAAATAATTACCTACCTTACTTAAAAAATTAAAAGAAATGAATTAATTCGATAATCAATCACTTTTTATTTATACGGTTACCCAGTACTGTGACTTAACTGTAGATATTTGTACGCTAAGGTGCTCTGATGACGGAATTCAGTCACACAGGAATCCCTAGCTGAGAATCGACAGTCTGTCAGCACACTGGGAACTATTCGGCTGATCGAAGAACAGCTAAGTGCTTACCAAAATATCCTATCCTCCCAACTACGGAAAGAAGAAATGACAGGTTATGGTAGCGTTTAAGTAATTCACGTTACTCCTGCGTTCTATTTGGAAACACGTAGGCAGATTTCCTTAATATAAACGTATCTCAAACATATTCCTTATACTTCTTGAATATTTATTTGTTCCATCTTTGCGTATATTTTTAGAATGTCAAAGTTAATTTACCCGTATCATACGGATTCTTCGCTACAACTTTCCTTCATAATTATTTACCTTACCAAGCAAAATTTTCAGCTAATATGTTGATAGCTACTGGCATGTAGGGGTACAGGATGAGTAAGATGCTGATTCCAAATACACTGCGATGCGAATAGTAACCAGTATAAAGATATATCTGTTGGATATTATGTCCAACGAGTTAAGCCGAAAGTGTGGTATAATGTAGAAAATTTAAAGATTTGAAATAGATATGTGGACTTAAAAAATAATGATTTAAATAGCGATACTCAGTATTTTTATTAATGTTTACTGAAAGAATAGATTTGGTTCCCTAGGTCCTTGTAATTCAATTCACGAGAAACCCCTTGGATTAGGTGGCGGGGTTGTTTTCCCGCAAAACTGATCTTAGTGCTCTACAAGCTGTGTAAGCAGCAGGAGGTCAGTTATTGTAAACCTCTGCGAGCCGCCTGTATCACGAAAGACCAACCTTGCGGAAATTTTAAGTGAACTTTTGCAACGTATTGAAAACGAACCTGATTACTTGGACAACGTTATCACTGGTGATGAAACCTGGGTTTTTGAATATGACCCAGAAACAAAACGCCAAAGCTCTGAGTGGCACACCGACCGATCCCCCAATCCCAAAAAGGCAAGAATGAGCAAATCAAAAGTAAAAAAATGCTAGTAACGTAACAATATAAAAAGTAACAATGCAGTTAACGCTATCTACTACGTGGGTATGCTGGAAAGACTCCAAAAAAGGATCATCAGGATGACATCTCCGCTACCTGGCAACTTCATCCCGACAACGAGCCTTGTCACAACGCGCTACGAGTCCGCGAGTTCCTGGCCAAACACCAGGTGCCAACTCTCCCCCATCCCTCCCCTATAGTCCTGATATCGCCCCAGTAGACTTCTTTTTGTCCCCTCGGATTAAGGTAGCCCTGAAAGGATCCCGTTTTTCGTCCATAGGAGAGATTCAAGAGATTAACCGTGACGAAGATCTTGCAAGAGGCCCCCGTAGACGTCTTTCAGGATGCGTACCGGTCATGACAGAGTCGCTGGAAAAATTTGTAGTCACAAGGACAGTACTTTGAAGAATTTTAAGTCTTTGTGCCAATCTGTACAATACATTACTTAAAAATAATTGCATTACTTTCGAAACGCACCCTGTATTCCTAAATGTTGTTTATATCCTATTGTATTTCAAAATGAACAAAACCATTACTCTCCGACATATCTCCAAAGCCTAAACTTTCGAAAAAACACCAACTTCATAAACAAACACCTTCAAACAAAATTCCCCTAATTACCGCAAGCTAGTTACAAGCCATACTTCCTCTTATACCGACTCTAACATTCCGTTTAATTTTCAACACATGAAAATCATTATCTACTCGTATTTGAACCACAAATCGTTGTTTTATTGAATTCGTTTTTATATTATTATTATTCGTTTTATTCAATCAGTTGCGAATGACAGTCCAGACTAATATATTTTGGTTAATCCATTCTAATCCTCCCCAAGTCGTCTCAGGTAATTGTTCCTATGATAATAAACCCATACGTACTATCTAAATTCTCCCTTTGATTTGGTAATTCATTTATCCATTAATCTACGCGAAAAACTTAAATGTTTATTTTTACTAAGCATAACTTTATAAGTTTAGTGACAAGGGATATCGAAAGAAATTCGATACCAAAAACACTCTGTAAGTACCATATGTTAATATCTCGTAATCTCATCGCTAACTGATAATAAATGTGACAAAATATGTCACAGGCTAGTTTCGCAGCGAAATCGTCGCTACTGTGAATAAATCATTAATCTGACATCTGTTTCTCTCTTTTCTACCTAAATATTAAAAAAATTAGAAGTAAAACCTAAAACTGGAAATATTTTATTTTGTATCTAGTAATTCATTAGCTCTTAAATAACGTGTACACATGCATATAAATAAATGCAAACCTAAGGTATTTTTACAAATGGTTAATTCACTTGAACCTTCGACAATTTGTTTTTCACACATCAATATATATGCATGACGGATGTGCATATTTTTCTATTGATCCTGTAGGGTAATTGCGAACGGAGAAGGATGGAATGAATCTGTTAACTAGTGTCATAAGCGTGTGAACACACAGAAGGTAGTCCGGACGCGTTAGGACGGGAGCTTTTGAAAAGGTGGTGCTGGGAGCCAAAGAGGGCGCCTGGACGGTTGGATTAGGTCTGCAAATGTTCCAGGGCGTGTGTGTTGATGTGATTTTGTGAGCTCGTGGGCGTGTGTCGCGAGTGTCTGCGGCTGGGACGGGCGGAACTGGAGTTTTATAAGTGCGCGGGCATTAGCGTTGAGAGCGAGTTGCGATGGACGCAAGAGAGCTCGGGAGATGCAGAGTGCATATTGGCGAAGTGATGGAGAGATGAAGAGAGGGGGAGAGGAGAGGAGACTGCGAGAGGGATGGAGGCGGAATGGATATGGAAACTTCATTTGCCGGCGCTTCTGCTCGAAGCAGGTAGCGTGTGTGTGAGAGATAAAGCCCGGCTCGAAAAGTGCTACTCCGCTACTGCCGTCCATTCACATGTCTTTCGTGAGGGTCCGCGGGTGCCTCTGTGTCTATGAATTTGCAATAGGACGGTGTCCTTTTTATGATTTTCTTTCTCAAGATTTCTTTTCATACATATCGTAACTTGGTTCACTGGCATTTGGTTCTAAATTTTTCCAAGAATAATTTGTATAGCGTGACAAAATTACTTGGCGTTTCGCTATTTTCATTTATTTTTTAATGAATATTTGTAAAATACTTGTCAAACTGAATATCTCTTTTGTGTTTTTGTGGTTACAGAAAAATTCAAACTATAAGTATTAGTGAACTTCTTAAACATTAATATTAATAATTTAAATTGATTAAAAAATTCCATTGAATGGTTTTTATTGACGCAAGCCATAGTTTCGACGCTGAGCGTGTCATCATCAGATTATTGATACCAATACTTTAATAGGCATGCACTGGGTCATATCTTGAATTTTTTAAAAACGTTTTGCATTTTTCAACATCCCTTTGAGATGTGAGCGTATATAATGACATCTGTGACAGCAAAACTGTTGCGATCCATCCAGTTCAATGCACAATATGTGGTGGAGACATATACTCAATGTGGCACTCATTAATTATCTCTGCTTGACATTCCTTAAACGCACCATGGTCTCTAAGTTTAACAAAACGGTAAAAATTTAGGATAGCATTTTTTTCATTTAATTTTTATTTATTTCATTTACTCGTATTAGGAATTTCTGTCTTGGACATGTTTGCTAATAATATTCTGGGAGTGGAAGAGCGGAGCGGGGAATAGAAAAACTTGCTTGTCCAGTAGAAGAGAGTGTTGGTTTTTTCGTTTGTGAGCATATAGGAGTTGGAAATCTGGACGAGTTCTTTTTTCATTCCCCATTCCTAACCCCCCCTCCACCCCCGTTAGCGCGTGTGTGGACGGTGAGTGTGTCGGTGTGTAGAGTCGAGATCACGACTGGGATGGAGGGATTGAAGCAGAGGGCTCATGCTGGACGGGACTTAATGCGATGTACCCGTATTTCTTCGGAAAGCTATTTTGCTTCGAAGCTGGGAACGGATGGGGAGAGGATCTGTGGGTTTGGGGAAGGGTGTGGTGCCGGAAGAGGAGGGAAGGAAGGAGTGGGAGAGTAAAAGGCACGGTGAGCGTTGGATAGAGAGGTCGTTAAGGGACAGCGACGGAAGCTGGATGGAAGGGCTCGCAGAAATTTGCCTTAGCCATGACGCGCTGAGAGCCGGGACGTTCCGGGTTGGTTTTTTCGCCAGGGCAAAGAAAGGATTTCCCTCCAGGGAGGAAAAGAGCCCGGCACGAGATTCATATGTAGTCTTCCCATTTAGAATAAACCGTTTCCCTAAGGTTTTAAGTGAACGTGGAAAAGCGATAAAGGAAAAATATCTTGGAAAATTGAAACCATTTATTTCTTAAGAGGGTTAAAGTTAAATCAATGTTGTACTTAGCAATAACGCTCAATTTATGGATCGAATTCTTCACAATTAAAAAATAAAACTACTTCCAAAGATACACGATAAAGAAAAAATAAAATAGGTATCAAATTAAAAATATTTCTAATGATTGCTCACAGTAAATAATCAGCCTCTTGTAATAAGTATTCATTTTTTATGCGTAAACTGGTAACAAAAACATCTTATTATTCTTTCTATGGTTTCAGGCTCAACTTTGTGGACGTTAATGTTCATTAAATTAAGAACACAATGCATATATCCACTGTTCTTCATTCTCGTACTTATATTCTCGTACTTTATTCTCGTACTCGTATTCTTGTCTTGTATGAGAATATCTTATTATATTTTTCTTGAGTCTATTCGTCCACTAAGCTACTAGAAAACATTATTAAATTTGATATTGAATATTTATGAAATATTATATTATACAAAAAAGTGTTAATTAAATCTCACAGGCAGGAAATTTAGTTTTCCTATACTACATCTAAGGTCTTTCAACGTTTCAAAACTGGTAATATTTTAGAAGTATTAAGCTCTTGAATGTTGGACCGGGTAAGGACTGCTTGATACATACCTGTAAATAAATTGACTCAATTTTCATTAGGAATATTAAGAGTTTAACGTTGATTTGTTGGCATGGGTGAAGTTCAGCCTACTGAATACATGTCCAATGCTCGCTAAGAGACACTTATGCTTGTGTACAAAAATTTTTACCCATTGGCAATCTTTGTTTTATAAAAATCTTTTTCTTCTATTTTTCCATCCGTATTTTGGAAAACTACTCTTTCCAGGGCGAAGGAGAACAATATTGAGAACTTCTACTCTCTGCCTGTGGATCCTATTTATTTGACAATCAGATTTAACTAGACAACCTTCCGTTTTGAGAGTTATTGGTAAATTATTTCTTGAATTCAGTAAATTTTCAATCAGCAAAGTTCATCTTAATAACCCGGTGTTTCAGACTTAAGATCTTATTGTTAGTGAGAGGCATAAGCTTTTAACTACCTATGCAATTTTGGGAAATTAATATCTTGAGTACTAAAGAAATAGATGATTTCAATCTTTTAAATGTACATCTTATAAGTGCCGTGGGGTCGATATTTCCGACGAAATAATGCTTCTAAAAAGACATTTTGGCAGTTTAATTCACTATGTGGTCGAATATCGGATCACTAATCTTCCTTCCCCTTTTCAATGTAGCACTATTTGAATTAAAGAATAAAGCGTTCTAATGTATGACAAGACAACGATATAGTGACTTAATACTTCCCGTAGCATAACATATTTATTGCCTAAAATTATGGCGTATTAATGATTTCATAACTCTTCTAAGCATCCATTTAAATCAGTTATTTCACATCAAACTCTAATGTGTATTATGGACTGTTAAGTGTAAAATAAAATCGGATAACTGCACATAATGAATAATTTGTTTCAGGACTTTATCACATGATATTATAGACAAACACACGTGTGTATTGCCTATGTTAAAGCAAATAAGATGTAATTTCCACGGTATATCCTAATGAAAAGTATAAAAGTACGGGATTCAAGAACTTCATTATTAATTTTTTTTAAAGTCAATCATAACCAACGCATGCATATGTACCCTTTACCTACATTTCCCTGCGAGTTTCGATTTTTTTCCTGCGCCCAACCGTCCTTGAGTTTTTCCCGGGATTGTCGCAAAGCTTTGAAGTCACGTGTGTGTTACCAGGATGGAGAACTCTTTCCAAAAATCTATGACATAAATTAGGTGTTTCGAAATCGAAGGAATTCAAAAACCCGTCCAATCTGGATCTTAAATAATGATTTTTCGATAAATACATAACTTGTACACATAGTGGTCACATCTATATAAATTATAAGTAATTAAGAAGAGAAGTAATAGAAAAACGGACTTATCACGATCGAAAAAACAGTGAGCTCGTATATCTTGCTGAAATAATCCTCTCTCTTCATAAGTCAGGTTTACGTAGACTCAATAAATAATAGCCTATTTATCACCCAACTAAGTCCTCCACGACTACAGTAAAAAATAATATTTTAATCAAATCAAATTTTATTTACGACCGAAATACATATTAATGCCGAAAACATCTCATATTGATAAGCATACTTCATCCCTTCTGGGGCCATCGGGTAAGCCTTGGAATGCGAAAAAAGAGCAAATGCCGCATCGAGTGGGTTACCGGTTCTGCGGCGAACACTTTTACGAAGACTTCGGGCAAAAATATATGCGTGTGTTATGCATGCATAAATTTTCCAATTTTTTCCCCCCCACCGGGAAAATACCTCGCGTTCCGAACGAGCTGAAGAGATGACGACCAATGGCTCGGAAGTGAGGCATGACGTGAAAGGGGGCCGTTGAGGAGGGAATGGGAGGTGCGGGCGGCAGGAGGGAAGGAGGAGCGGTTGTAAGGAATTCCTTTTGGCATTGGTGCTTGAAAGGAGAGTTGTGGGGACGTGGGGAGGATTGTCGGGCGGGAGACCGCGCCGGAGGAGACAGAAATTGAAGGGAAGGAATGGGAAATGCGCCGAGGGGAGGGAGCCAAGAGAGAGTACGTACTGGAATTTGGGTGTGGGAGGGAAACGAATCGAGGCAATGGGACCGGCTTTAAAACAACAGAGGAGGGTTTTGCGAGCGAGATAGGGGGGAGGGGTTCCCCGGGGTTGAGAGAGAAGGGACTTCCAGGGGAGGATGTGGATTGGGTGGGAGGGATTCAGACTTAAGATGTAAGGGATTATGTATGGGAGCGTTGAGTAAGGGAGAGGCGAAGAAGGGATTCCTTGGCGGAGGTGGTAGGGGAAGCCTTTGCACGGGACGAAGGGTGTCGGGAATGAGAGGCTAAACTCCCGTACACTTGTCATAAAACTCGCTCGAGTGGACATTTACGGCTCCCTTAAGTTGAACCCATAGCTATAAGGTGGGAGTACATGAACTAACTCCTTCCACCATCTCCATTTCTCCCCCTACGGCGGGTGCTCCTTTCCGACCTTAATATTTGGCCCAGGCCTCTTTATCCCGTCCACCCCGATATTGGAGCGCTCACAGAGATGAAATCGGTGCGGGAGGGATGCGTCTTCCCCACGCCCGCATGCAATGAATCCTAGCAGAAATTTTCCCCTTCTCCTCGAGAGTACAACAATACTTTTTATTTCTGAACCTCATTAGTTTCAATTTTATAACAATTTTTTCTTTGCTTATGACAACAGCTCATGTATTTCCTCAATTGGTTGTGCAAATGGAACATGAATCACACTCAATATGTACATGGAGTTTAGGTTTATTTACCTTGGAATACTACAACATTTAAATATTTTATGAAGAGGTACTGAATATTTTATACAGATAAGTTGGCGTGTACAAAAGTTTCACTCAAAATAATTAGTTATTAGAAGTCACATTACCAGATTTTGGTTAATTGGTGTTTATTTGAAAACTTGCAATTATTCAAAATTCATGTCCAGCACTGTTTAACTAAGGCTGAATTTGAACTTATACAAATGGAGTGGTGGAGAAGGTGGAACCAAACAGACGACAAGCGCAAAAACTTAATTATAAAACAAATCGAATAAATAGTTTCATTTTGTGCAACGATTTCAAAAAAGTAAAATTCATTCGCCTTGGCAGAGATTCTAAACCAGATGCCTCAATGTCCGGCCAAGGGCCCTACCAGTTAAGCCAAACATTTCGGAGAGGTAGCTTAACTGGCTAAAGCACTCGGCCAGACGGCGACAGATCGAATCCCGGTCAAGGCGAATTTTTCACTTTCGAATTTCTGCATTATAATGTGCATTAGGGGATGACCTCGCTTAAAGTTACTGTCGTGGCATCTTCCGCATTATCTTTGAATTAGTATAATTTCATTAGTGAGACTGTCTCAGACGTAACTTGGTAGTTCTTTCAAACGAGGAGTAAATGAAGCAAGATTAATATCGCACAGGATTCCACAGGAATTTCCACCCATTTCCCTCCATTCTCGCTTCGTCCGTAGAAAATGGTTTTTCCGTATGCAATACAAAACATATTGTATGTGTATGTATGTATGTGTGCATATATATGTAAATAGGTACATGCAACATACATATAGATACATAAAACCTATATATAGAAATAATATATAAAAAACCATAAGCACAGTAATCAACCCAGAGGTCGGTTTGGTAGGCGATTCCTGAGTTCACCCAGCACTTGGCCCGACGGTGTGTGGAATTCACACATCAGAGTATACGGGCTACTTTCTTTCCCTGTGCCGGTTATGGCTTCCCTGGAAGATCTGGTACCCGAAAAATCACATAACTTGTGTGGAACTGTAGGTGCCCAGAGAGGAGGGCCCGGTAAGCAAACCCGGGCACTCCGGTCAGTAGTCCAATACTCTACGCCTGGACCTCCGCGACCCACATATTATATATATATATATATATATATATATATATATATATATATATATATATATATATATATATATATTTATATATACACAATTGTATGCGTATATATACACACCTTGACTTTGTACCAATGGTAAGTGATATGTAGCAGAGCAATGAAACTATGCTATTAACAGAAAAACTTCTAATGAAATCGACTTTCTTTTGCCTTATTTACGTATGGTAAAATACTGAACCTGCAGAATAATTATAATATGAGAGGCATGAATGAAATAGGTTTTGCATAAAAAAGTCCCTTCATAATTTATACATACTCTGTAGCAAATATGTCTTCAATTTTAATAAGTTTAATCACAGCATATTTTATCGAATAATCATTTTTTGTTCTTCGGTTTATGCTTTTCATGCCATCTTTGACTCTTGTAGACAATGGAAATCTGTATCACTGTTGAAGAAAATTAAAAGGAGAGGAAAAGGCTTGCCAATTTAGTTATACAAGAGAGATAAGAAAGCAGAAAAAGAAAGTCTGAAAGAAGAAATCCCTGAATTAAATCGCCTCATCGTTATTTGAAATGGATTTTTGGAGCGGGATTTTTCTTCATTAACCATGCGAGCTAAATCCTTAGTAATGTAAGCTGCTGCGCAGTCTTTTCCTCTTTTCTTTCCCTTTTCGTACCTCCTCTTTTATGGTTCCAATTTCTTGGTTCTTCTGTCATTAGGTTCTTTCTTTGGATTTGGTCTTTTGGGTTGTTGTTTTATCACAGTCTCTTATCTCTTTCATATCCAAAGGTATTATTTTTCATTTTCGCGTTACGACAGAAGTAAATTATTTCCAGAAACATTAAAAACACTATTTATGATATTATATTGAGCCCTCAACAAACATTTAACATATGATAAACTAAATGCGGTTAGTATGATTAAATCCTTACTAAATTACAGAAAATTGGACCAGGAATTTGGTACAAGTAACCTTTTCGCTGTCCACAAAGATCTAAATTCTTACAACGTGTTTGCCTACAAGTTGTACTTTGTTGGCTTTTGAAATCATATCTTCTTCAATAAAGTATTCCTATTATATTTCTCCAAGGGTGACTTCACCATCGAAACATTTTTAATTGATGGCGGCCATGAGTAGATAAACGTGACAAATGAAAATAATTATTTACTGTAATGAAATCAAGTGTATTAAATGTTGTCATTTAAATACCTAATTGTCGTAAAACTTTTCAGGGTAGCCTCTTTCTCATATGTTAATCAACTGCCACATTTTATATGATGATGCATAATGCAAATAAATGGAGGTGACTTTTCTCTTTCTTCCTTCAAAATACGCACAAAGACTGATTTTGAATAACGTTTAAGGTATAGGATGAGTTTTCAAACGCAAAGAAACTGCGAGAGATGTATTGAGAGTAACTTTTACGGATTCATCCGCTTTGTACATTACAATGTAGCAATTTCCAAACTTAAAAAAAACAATCATTCGCCTTGACCAGGATCCCGGCAAATTTTTGCAATATTGTTACATGTTCATATATTTTTACACATAAATATGCTAATCATAGCCATACTAATATAGCAACTGGTATGCAAAATTAAATAGAACTGAATATTATACACTCATATTATTTTTTCATATGTAGCTAGAAAACCATATAAAGTTCACTTAAGAATTTTATCAACATTATAAAGCGTTTTTCTGGTTATTTACTAATTTTCATTCACAGATCCTGTAAGAGTAAACCCTAATTTAATATTTCGTTAGAGTAAACCCTAATTTAATATTTCGTTAGAATAAACCCTTATTTAATCTTTCGTTAGAATAAACCCTAATTTAATCTTTCGTTAGAATAAACCCTAATTTAATCTTACATGGCTTAAGCAACATTTTTATGAGCACATAGTTGACCTACAATAACATATTATACAAAACATATTTTATAAAGTATATATTTTTAATTTATCAATTTAATAGTTACGTTCTCTAATTGTATCTTATACCCATCGATAACTGAACTGTAATACAAGGTCAGTACAAAATAAGCTGAGATTGGTCTTTATAGGCACGAACTGCTTAGCGGATCACAATTCGTTAGGTGTTAATTTTTAGCAGTTTATGTGGGAATTAAAACACCGCCTTGCTCGTGGCCCTATCACTATTTATCTCCGCACAATATCGATTCTTGTCTTAGCTTGCACACGCTTACTGTACAATTTTTGTGTCGGTAAAAGTGAAGGTGTTAGAGAAACAGCGCGTGTGCATTGGATTTTGTTTTGACAACGGGAAAAGTGCAACTGAAACTTATGCAATATTTTACGAGGCGTTCGGTAATGAATATGAGTCGGCCACAGTGATTCCATTGCTACATACGCTTCCAGTCTGGACTAACCTCGACGGATGAAGAACCAAGAAGTGGACGACCATCGACATGAATGGTGCGAATTATTTAGTACGTACAAACCATGGGTTAGCTGCCAGGACGATTGCCAATGAAGTTGAAATTAAAGATGAATCAAGTTTCACCATTTTAACAGAAATTTTGGGTGTCCAAATTTATTCTGCCAGTGTTAATGGATTAGTAGATGCAAAAATGTCTAGATATCAACTACTCAATCGTTCAAACAACGTCCCAAACTTCTCAAAAACATTCGTCACAGGCGACGAAGCCCGAGTTTATATTTATGATATAGAAACCAAAGGCCAATATTCACAGTGGAAGGGGTCATCTTCCCCACGACCCAAATATGCTCGGATGTCGCGTCGAATGTGAAGATGATGTTAATCATTTTCTTCGATTGATAAGGGAATATTCATTAGAAATATGTTCCCAAAGTACGAACAGTGAATTGGCAGCACCACATAGAGATTAGGAAAAGGTTATGATACGCCATAATGCGTAAGAGACACCAAAAATATGGACAAACAAGCCTTGGTGGTTTCGTCACGGCCAATGCACCGGCGTACACATCACTAATTGTTACCGAGTTTGTGGCCAAAAACAGCACACCGGTGATCCCCCAGCCACCCTACTTTCCGGAACTTTCTGCAGCGGACTCTTTCCTATTTCCTAAGTTGAAATTCATCTTTAAAGGTCGCCGATTTGAAACGACTTAAGAAATTCAACAAAATTGTACTGCAGACTTAAAGGCTATCCCAAAAGAAGCGTTCCAGGCGGCATTCAAAAGTTGTTAAAAATATTGGGAGCGTTGTATTAGTAGCCAAGGGCTGTATTTTGAAGGCGATAAGCATGATTAAAAGGTAACAAGCATTTATTCATACAGTCTAATCTTTGTATTAAATTCAAATAACATTAGGTTTAGACAGTTATTGGATTTTCGCAAGGATTTTACAGTGCATATTCCAACGGAAACTCTTTAACCGCTTTTCGGTAATATCGTTCAACTCACGTATTCTAATGCTACTTTAATATTGAGGTATTTTTATTTATTATTTAAAATTCGTGAATCAAATGTTTAATCTTTTATAAAAACTTGACCAGTTAAACACTGATTTACATGTAATTATTACAGATCTATATGTTGTCCCAATTCAATTTAAGACTAATTGACCAAAAGTTGTGTATACGTGCAGGCATATTTTTTCATTAGACCGCCGTAAAATTTAGTGAAGTTATTTAGAAAAAATTGAAAATTCTATTTGATATGGCTAGCATTAAAATTCGTACTACGGAGATGCTCAGTAATAACTTTGAGCCTAGCGCTAGTGAGGGTAGGGTGTAAGTAACTTGAAATTCAATCTACAGAAATCCATTATACCAGTCACAATATTTATTTATCAAGATATGTAGCCAGATATCTAACTGCCCGACGTTTTGACGCTCCACCGGAAAACTTGCAGAATACTGGGCTAAATTAGATGAAAATTGCGTCTGACAACAACGAAATATATTGCTCCTCTTTTTCCAAAGTCAGATGGTGGCTTCATTTTTAAATAAGAGATGGATCAATATAAACACTGCAGGCCACAAAGCAAAATTAAGATAAACTTGCATTAAATAAGGGTTGAGTGCTTTTATTTCGCGTTTCCTGCCCTCGATTCTTCCACCCGAGAGAAACCGTAAAAAGGGCTGAGGCCTTAGGTTAGGTGGGCAGAGGGGTGAGATTTTCGTCGGAATGGGAAAGGATTTGATAAAAAGACGGAGTTGGGACAATGGAGGAGGGTGGCGAGGAAGATATAAATACGCGGCGGAGCGAAGTAAGTAAAAAAGGAAAGGTTTGGCAAAGAGCGGAAAGTAAAACGGGGATGGAAAGCAAGCCTTCGGGTTGGAGCGGGCGGATCGTGATCGTAAGGAGGCTTAACCTCCGTTTCCCTCATGGGATGAGGGGATATGGGGGTTTTTAACCACTCTCTCTCCCTAGCCCTCTCAGAAGCCCCTTTCACCCGTTAAGAACGCCGGAGAGGAAGTACGCTTTCGCAGCACAGGGGAACGACGGGAGGACTGAGGTCAGACGGATGACCATGTTATGACGCCGGCCGAGAGGGAGGGATCCGAACCGTAATACAAGCAACGAAGTCGGCGGGGGGGGAGGGGGGAGAGGGTTCTCGATGCTAGAGCGAGGGTTAGGCGACGCGGACTCGTTTGGTGCGCAGACTGCTATTCACCTCCTGAGCTGTAAAAATAAATGCCCTCTCCTTTTTTACCTTTCTATTCCTCTGTTACCCTGCCTTTCTGTCTCCATCTCTCCTTCTCTTCTTTCTTTCCCCTCGTCAATCAAGAGGGACTATTCGGTAATCTCACTACACGGAGCGAGTTGGATATGCGAAGTTAGGCTGCACATGTGGCGGAGTTAGGACGAGGAGGATAAAGTAAATTTTAAGGAAATTTGACTTAGTTTAAGACGCGGATGGCAGAAAATGCGGTCTCCTATGGGAATTTGATCAAGGAGAGGCTATTATTGCGAGGTAGTAGGTGAGAGTAAAATTCGGTTATGAATATGAATGTATTAAAGCATCCATAGCTAATGGCGCTGAAATTAAATACTTGGGTGATGGTGGTGGGATAAGAGGTAAAATAATTTCAGTTACTCAAAAGTATAACATTAAAAACGAAAAAATAAGTAATTTTTAAGGAATTAATAAATACCGTTGCTGCACTTCTAGAATTAAGGCAGTTGTTGTGAATTGCTTTACACCAAGAAATTTATTTTTTCTTTAGGAGTAAATTATGCTTTGGTTGACTGAAAAAAGTTAAAAAACTAAACAAGTTCATTTCGTATCATGCCAACCAAAGAAATACACTGTGCAGAAGCTAATGTCTCTATGTTGGCACCTTTCTTTGCCAAATCATTCTTTTTGTAGCCGAGGAGCAGAATGAATCTGTTTCTGCTGATTTCACGCATAATATAACAGCGAGTTAAGACGGACGTTTGGAAATATCTAGTTCACTTTGCCTTATTTGTTGGTCAAAAATTCGTTTTATATTCACTCCGCCCTATAATGCAACCATTTCAGAGAGTAAAAATCATTCGCCTTGACCGGGATTCGAACCCGGATCCCTCGATATCCGGCCGAGTGCTTTAACCACTTAAGCTACCGAGACGTCCTCTTACACTCTGAAATTTTGGGGGCTTTAAAGGAACAAGATGTTATGACGAAATACTGTACATAATACCGTACATTGTACGACGAAATACCGTACATTGTACGGTATTTCGTCATAACATCTTGTTCCTTTAAAGCCCCCAAAATTTCAGAGTGTAAGAGGACGTCTCGGTAGCTTAAGTGGTTAAAGCACTCGGCCGGATATCTAGGGATCCGGGTTCGAATCCCGGTCAAGGCGAATGATTTTTACTCTCTGAAATGGTTGCATTATAATGCACACATAGCGTGTGACTCCGTTAAAGTTACTGTTACAGTTTCTTGAAATTTCACTCCGCCCGTTTTAATGTAAAATGTAATTCCGTGCTAACTTAATATGATTGTTCATATTAAGGTTAATGGAGTGAATAAACCGACATGTGTTCCATGTCTTAATTTAACTACCGATATCTAAAATACCGCTGATATTACGAAAGAAGGAAAACTGCATCTCATGATAGAATTCATATTTTGAGGAACGATTTCGGAGAAAAAGACTACAGTTTATAATGAGCAAATGTAAGGAAAGGTAAGAGGCTCTCCTGATTAATATGTGGCGTATTTGTGGCATTTGTGGGGTGAATATTTTGTAAAATAAATAAAATTGACACTGCTGCTCATAGGAGGAGTGTGTGAGGGTTTAATACATTATAAGTTTTCTACTACGTGATAGAGATGTGTAAGAGAAAAGATGTTATGCACCTTAGAATTGTAAGCATTATTAGAATGGGTTGGTGAAGAGATGTTTAAACTCCGACACTCCTTTGAAGTTACATGTACGATTTGACCAGCCCATTGTCAAAAAGTTTAGAAGATATTTCATAATATTCACGAACCTTATTTCCCTCTCATTAATTTAGTCGTATTTTATGTACTTCGCTCTTTATGCTCATGAGTGATACTTCTAAAGTCTGTTCGAATATATTACCAGATCAGGAGCATACCACAACCAATGGTCTCAGTGCCCTGGCCTCACAGGCCCTTTTTAATCCATAGTCACCTTCCTTTGTATACTACGAGTTCGTATCGTATTTCTTATAAGGAAAACTAGTAATAGGAGAAAAATTCAGAAGATAAGGAAAAATTACAAAAAGGAACTATAAGAAACATACATCATATCAGTAAATTTAAAACACATAAAAAGAAGGTAGACGCAGATCGTTTTGATCCAAGTGTTTTTGACAGCGACATTGAAAAGGCATTAAAGGAAATGAATCGAGCAAGGCTTTGGGGATAGATAACGAACCTGTCAAACTATTAAAAAAATAATCGAACGAGGACGTTATAGTTTATAGTGTTATCCGTGGTGTTATGAGGGATTAAAATGTTTCGATAAAAGTTTTATTTAGAGTTCTAATTCCCATTCAAAAATGACCAAAGAAGATGCATGTGAGGAATAAATTAGTTTGATTTAGCACGCATCAGAAAAACGCACGCACGTAGAACCATGAATAATAGGATGAATAAAATTTTTAAAATAACCTCTTATGAGGAGATAAGTTTCGGTTAGAAAGAAGAGGAATAAGTATGGTTAATGAGGACTAATTGGAATATAGAATATACCCAGAACTGAATCGTATGGATGTCATTTTTGGATTTTGGGAACATCTTTGCTCGGAGTACTCTGAGCCAATTTATTGTAGCGGATAGGGCTAGGTGGGAGACATAGTTGACAAATTCACAATGAACTGTCTTACTTCTGACAAATTCACAATGAACATGGGTGTGTGAATATCCCAGCAAAAGAGCTAGTTCAAAACTGCGTAGCTACGCACGGAATACGCTTGGAGTCGTTCAGGTAAGGGCTTTACCGCTTTACCGACGGAGTACGGCGTAGGAGTCAAGAGTAAAATGGACCTCGTCAATGGAGTACGAGTGGGCCGAATTTTCTTACGAGACCGAGCGTTCCGTTCAAGACGAAGATTACGCCTTACTAAGTTCCGTTCAAGACGAAGAATTAACTGCCTTACTGCAGTTTGCTGAACTTCTCCAGGGCCTCGGTGCATTCGACACGATGATAAAGTTCAAAGGCAAATAACATGGTATAGTTCTTTATATGATTGTTTTATTTTTTTAAGAATAGTCGTAGTAGACGACACTTTGTATCATGGATCCGGTGTTAGAGTAGACTAAATGAAGGGGAAGTACACTTTCCGCAATTAATTTGAAATTTCACACAATAGTCGGTTTAGAAACTTTTGAATTGTATACTCCACGATCTTTTCCCTGGATAACCTAAAATTAACATTTGAAATAAAACTATAAAAGACTTTTCTAGTGAATTCCTAATTGGGTATTTGCTTGAAGGATCGTAAGCCGCTTGATCCAGAGTGAATCTTCTCGATCTCGAGCCGATGTATTCGACTGTCACTTGCTCGATCGAACGCGGTACACGACGCAGTACCGATCGCAGCCTTCATCCGAATCCGAGTTTTGAGCGATCGTACTCATGGCATTTGGGCACCTTTATTGTTACGCAGACAGCGAAAGACAGAGCTTCGCAATACTATGCAAGCTCTTTAAAGTATACACGATCGTAATTTTAAGAAGAGAGGAATTGGAAGGATTGGAGGTAAGAACACAAATGTTGGTTACTAATCAAATAGTTACATTTACAAACGATCAGCTTAAGCCAGCCAGTCAGTCAGTCAGTGAGTCAGTCAGTCATATTGCAGCAATCGCTGAGCCTTGGTGTAAACTACTTAATTGAACTCATAGGTTAAAAAAACCGAGAAGAGATTATAACCTCTCTTTATTCCTGAGAGATTGAAATCTTTAATACTTGTAATATTATTGTTTCCAATCCAAACTTGGAATTCTCCAATGGTGTTTTCCATCCATCGAACGTCTTTTCTCAGTACGAGTGTTCTATGTAGATCTCAAAGCGAATTTAGTCTTTGTTTTGTGTGTGTTGGGCTGTCAAATCCTCGTTGGAAGTTTGCAAAATGCACGTAACGGTGCGTTTTGTACTCGTGAAATTTATCCTTCCTTTGTCTTATTAACAATGCTCGGCTCTTAAATAACTCGGACATCCCACAATTTCCTTAGAATACATTTATATCTTATTCCTATATGCTATTGAACAAGACGACTGAGATGCATACCATTGAATGCTTACAAACCGTATAGTTGGTTTAATTGCCGTACCTGTATTAATGCTGAAAAAAATGAGTACTAAATAAGACTTATAGCAATGTTATATATCTTGGTCTTTAGCGATTTGACTTTGTACAAACACAATGCGTAATTACTAAAAAATGTGGATTTTTTTATAGAAATCATTAATATTTACTAAGTTGGACAATTCCGAAAATGGTTTCATACAGCTGTAACATGTCTTCAATACAATTAAAATATTACTGGGTGAATAACTAATAACCATACGATCACGTCCAAAATCAAATGTACTCCAATTGTATGAAAAGAATGGAATGTTTAGGGTGGCATTGACATTCTCTGGATTGTCCAAGCTCCAAGAATATTCCCCTTGGAGAGTTTTAAGAAAGACGGGCACTAAAAAAAAATAGATAATTTCATCTGGACGACACCCAAGGCCATCTTCATTCGCTGCATTGCTTTGAGAATGGGAAGCAAAGGTTGTAGCAAATAAGAAAGGTGGGCATGGAAAGTAAAACAGATTTATTATCCTGAGAGGGAAGGGAATGGAAATTTTCGGATGAAAGTAGGGGGGAGGGGGCGGAATTTTATACCGTGCGAGTTACAACGACACGGGCGCAGCGAAACGAAAACAATTTCCAGACGTACGGATGTGCCGTTGCTCCAACATTTTTTTCCGGCGTCGTAAAATATTCTTGATCTTCGAATTGCACGCGGACCATTGCACGGGGAATGAAACGGTGCGAAGTGGGAGGGGGGTGAAGACGAAGGGGGTTGACTCGGAGGTCTTGTGGAATGGGCAGGGGAGAGGGAAATAGAATGTTGGACCGAATAATGGCTGGAGGAAGGTGCTGGAGGAGGAAGGATATGGAAGCAACGAAAGGCTTGGAATTGTCAACTAAGATGAAACGATCGTAAGTTTTTACAGCGGGATCCGGCTTCCCGGAAGCATAAAGGGGAATATATATACGGGATTTGACCATAGCTCCCTCTTTTATTTGAGACATGAATGAGCAAAGAATTTTACTTTGCTTTTAATGATGGCGGATGCAGGACGTGAACTGTTAATTATTTCTTGGAGCTTAAAATAAGATGATATTTTTGGCGAAGGCAAAACTGCTTTGTTTTTAATATCTTTAGGGCGACGAAGGTAGGAAGTTACGGTAACGTCAAAGATCTGATTTCCGTGTAACAACTTTGGCGGAAATAATGAAGATAAATATTTAACCAAGCCTCAAGCACCTCGATGTGGTTTAACTGCTCATTATATTAATGTACTTATTGCTTAAATGAAGCTCAATGTGAAATATATACGGGGAAAATATCTTACATATAATTTCATTAAATGAACTTTTGAAACCAAACAACGCCGTTTATAAGAATTATGGTCTTTTAACGCTCAAGTAATGCGTAGTGTGGCAAAACAAACGAGAAAAAGTCATAAAGTAACTTGAAACAACATAATAACGGATGCGTTCTTTGTCGCCGCAAAGTAAGTCATCAAAAAGAGTCAGTGTTAGTATTTCAATCCTTAAATGTACTGATCAATAGTTTTATAGAATTTATTAAAGTTAGAACGTGATCAATGAGATATCAAATTTTTGGAATTATTTTATTGCTATAGTTTAGTTATAGTATACTATGCTGCATCCTTTATCTTCGAATTTTTATGCATACCAGATAATAAGCAGATAAGGCCCGTTTTTATCTCTTGAAATGGGTCACGTGTGTGTGTGTGTAATATATACACGCATACACACATGTATGGGAAAAATAATATATTATAGCATAATTCTTAATAAATACAAATCACTAGGTCAGCATTTTAAGAGTCAAATAATAAAGTAAAATATGGTAATTATAGAATCACATTATCGGAAATCAATTTTGCACAATTACACCTAAATTAAATGTAAATTTATAAGAGTTTAAAATATCATATACTTCTAATCTTATTCCCATTTAACTAAGGGTTATCTGATGGAAAAGGAGTAGCAAGAATTGATCGATTACTTGCTATTAGCCAAGGTTACACGATGACATATTATCATTCACGAATTTTTTAAGCTTCACCTATCACTTTTATAATTCAATTTTTAATATGATAAATGAAACCACCAGTGAAGCATTTTTTTTAAGGATCCAATGTAGCCAATGACACGTTTTCGCTACAATTCTTGTCCTCCCTTAGCGCTAGGATTGCAAGGGAACATGAGGGGTTCTTACTCCTCTCAGAATTTCTGTCTCTTTCTTTTTTAACCTAAAACCAGAGACATTTTTGAAACGAGTCGCTTAAAAAGACCTTTCCCCGGATGCGTCTGTATCGTTGGCCATTTGGATTCGTTTAACTGAAATCTCCACGGGAAACATTATTTCGCTGGGAATATAACTCTGTTTATGTAAATCGTTTGTTGGGATGAAACTGTGGATTTATCTTCGTTAGCCGAGAAGCAAAATTTGAGGGGATTTTCGGGGTAGAAAGGGATGGTATTAAGCCACAACGGCTCTTGTTAAGGCTCAGCTTCGGTTTTCCCTAGGAGTGGGATGAATAAAAAGCATTCCTGGCTGGAAAAACACCGAAGACTTACTGAATCAGTATGATTTTCATTGGACGATCGCAGGGATTTCATTCCCGGTTACACATTCTAATGAGTATGAAATTCGATTACACGTTTTGCTTTAGAGTAAAAGAAAGAATTAAACCATTTGAAACTATTTTAACAAGAAATCACTCTTAGTTTGCGAAGATAAACGTTGAAACTACGTTCTGTTAAACCCGTAACTAAATAACTAAAACTTATATGAATAGGTAATAAACTTAATTAGAATTAGTAATAAGTTACTTGTGTTAATAAATCTGTTCTAAAAATTGTGTTATTAAATCTTCCGAAGGCTGAAATAAAGTAACCAGGCAAAACCTGTCTTAATAACTCCAGGATAAGGACAGCGATCGAACGCGAGGCAGATGATGGACCAGTAACCAACAGACGTCACACTTTTCCTATCCAAAGCGGTAGGTCAAGTTTAACACAAATATGTGTTATAAAAACGATTGAATAGCATGTTGTTTTCACGGGAGTTAATAACGAATACTCCATTTAAGATAAATGAGTAATTTAATAGAGGACTTTTCAGAAAATGGGGGAAGAGTGAAATGAAACCCGGTGCTGTTAAAAGCCTACTCTTAAGGAAAAGGGCCGAGGGACAGTTGAATATGCAGCGTTGGTGACGAGAGCCAACGAGGGGTTGCCAAAATATTGAATAAAGAGGTAGGAAGAAGTGTCAACATAGAACAAGCAACAGATAGAATATTACTAGTAGAGAGAAAAGCAGAAACTACCGACTTGATCATTGTTCAGGCATAAATACCACCAGGCAAACAGGCAGAAAGAAGTCGATAGGCTTTACGATCAGTTAGTAGAAATAGCCGCGTGTGTTACTTGATGAAACATTTGATTGTGATGGGGGATTGGAATGTGACGAAAGGCAGAGGAAGAGATGGTGATGAGGTGAGGGACTACGGTTTAGGAATGACCACGGGGAGAAACCAATTGAGTTCTGAAGGAGATAGGCGTTAGTAATCACTAACACATGGTAGAGACACCACAAAAGGCGTAGGCATACATGAAAAATACCAGGTGACTCAGAAAGGTATAAGATAGATTATATTATGGTTAGGCACAGACGAGGGAACAGGGTGATCAATTCGCACAGCTTCCCGGGAGCGGATGCGGATTCTGAGCACAATATGCTTATTCTTAAGTGTAGCGTCCGTTTCAGAAAGATAAGGCAGGGGCGGCGGGTTAGAAATTGGAATGTAGAAGCATTAAATGGTTTAGCAAGGAAGGAGTATCAGCAGGTTGTAGAGAAAATCAAAAATGAGGGTAAAAAGGTGAGTGAAAGTGAGAAAAAATGGAAATGCAACAAAAAAGGAATATTTAAAGCCGAAAGTGAAACTATAGACACGGTTAATGGGAAAAGGACAAGGAAATCATGGATCGCGAATGAGATGATTAGAAAAATAGATAAGAGAATAAAATGGAAAATTTTAAATACACAGCTAGGCCGAAAAAGGTACGAAGATTTTAATAATAAATGAAACGGGCAACAAATAAAAGAGAAAGTAGTAGAAAGAGACTATATGGACCGATTCGTAGCTTCTATGAGGAAGGAATCTCGCCGGAAGACTTTGTGACATAAGATGTTAGCTCCTGAAGAAGTACTTGATTTACAGTAGGTTGCTAGATTGTGATTTGTTAAGAGTCAAAAAATATTTATTTGGTTGTTGTGTCCATCCAAAACCTACGTTAACAGGTAGATTAAACCATAAACACAGTAATCAACCCGAAGGTCGGTTTAATAGGTGATGGTAGAGCTCACCCGTGTACCAAGCCCAACGGCGTGTGAATATTCACACATCAGGGTAGGGGGGCCAGTTCCTTTCCCTGTGCCGGTTATGGTTTCCCAGGAAGATCTGGTACCCGAAAAATCAACTAGCTTGGGTGAAGCTGCAGGTGCCCAAAGTGCCTTGCCCGGGAATCGAACCCGGGACCCTCCGGTCAGTAGTCCAACGCTCTACCCACTAGACCACCGCGACGCGCATAACAGGTAGATTACTTACTTAATAATAAATTCAAAAATTTCAGAGTGTAAAAATCATTCGCCCTGACCGGTGAATTTCTGAGTGAAAGAGGATGTCTCACTTGCTTAACTGGTTAAAGCACTTGGCCGTACATAGAGTGATCCGGGTTCGAATTCCGGTCAAGACGAATGATTTTTACTCTCGGACATGGTTGCTGACATAATGATATGTATATACTATATTCAAACACATGGAAATAGATGTAAGGAAAAGCGTTAAGAACACATATAAAGTACCTACGCAGGAGAAGTGGGGAAAGCGGAATTTATATATATTCGAAACAGAACGCTCTTCGGTGCCGAACAAATGTGTAAAAATCTTGTTTAAGATATTGAAATAGAATGAAAGGACACTCATATATGCAGTTTTGATGTTTCGACGGTCCGGTCGTCATCATCAGAAGAAAATCAGAAGTTATATCAAATATCGAGTTCCAGAAGTCTTTCGAGGATTGAGAAAGCGCTGGTGTAAGTGTATAATAGGGACAACTTCGAAGGCTATAACATCGATTTAGAGGAATAAATGAAATAATATCCAAATAATTTTATTAGCCATTACTAATTGGGCACACCTCCTGTGTGTGTATGAATATAAATAAATAAATATACATATATATATACACGTATGTATTCATTTATATCTTTATACATATGTATTATATATATATATATATATATATATACACACACACCATTAATGTATAATTTTACGCGTGTATATATGCTACTATCCTTCGCCCTATCTGGAGGATCAAGGATGACTTTCATATCATGCGTGTGATGCTCGAATGTGCAATTATTAATCGACGCAGTTTCTCTGGACGTTTGATATGAAGCCGACGAATGTTCAAGCCCATTTCTTCACTCCCGGGCCCTATTGATTCATGCATTTCATCTACTCAAAGGCTCCGACCTTTTAATCGTTTTTCCTCGGGGAATTTCATTCCTCCTGGACACCTTTGGCTATATTTATCCGATGACAGGCGACATTAAGGGGTTTTACAGTCGTAAATTTACAACTAACGTCAAAACAAATTATTTTTAAAATATGGTCAGCATTATCATTAGTCTCAAACAAACCAAAACTTATTTTTCAGAACCAATAAATTATCGATCTGTAAATTAATTGGAGGGAATAACATTTTTTAATCACGAGATTAAAATACCTATACATGGAAACTATGTAAAATTCATGAACAATCGTCTCTGAAAATATGTACTGCTATGGATTCGGAAAAGATTAACTTCCATTTTAAGGCTCACAAAGAAAGGAGGAGTGATATTAAAGCGAGAGGCGAGGAGGGAGCTTGCAAATGAACATCAAGTAAAAGAAGAATGCACAGATGATGGATCCAGTACACTCGAGGAATGGTAACGGCTCGGAATAGTGAACCGAATCCTCCTCCTCTCGCAATCACGGAGAGGCGTCGGAGGCCAGGCGAAAAAACGTTCGCTAACCAGTGGAACGGTGCGTCGCGTCTCGGAGCAAACACCGCGGGTTCGAAATAAACTAACGGGGAGCGCAGGATTGGAGAAACGGAGAACGGTTGGGTGTGATCAGGAGGGAAGCGAAGGAAGTGGTGCGGGAGAGGTGAGCGAATGAATGAACGGGAGAAGATACGGGAAGCGAGTGGTTGTGGGGCGCGCGGGACGCTCTGTTGGTTGTGGGGGTGGCGGAATTTCGATGGCCGCCCACTGGAAGTGGAGAAGGCGAACCAAAATATAGAAGGAGATATTGAGGCGTAGAGAAAAGTCAAGAGAGTGGCGAATAGAGAGGGAGGGAGGGAACTCTATCAATCTTCCTCTCTTTCACTCGGCGTAGATGTGGGGAGGAGAGGAATTGGGATGGGGGACGCTTGTATCGCATCCTAACTCCCTTTCACTTCACTCCTGCCTTGCTCTCATTCCTACCCCATATCATTCTGCGCGCGGCGTAATCAAAACTTCGACGTAGATTGATACCGATTCCAGTGCTCTCCTGCGACTATTCATCTAGCCCTCCCTCCCCACATCTCATACCGTATCTTGCCGTCGGCTCAGTACGCTCCCTTTCTCTTCATATCTCTATCATATCCCCAAGTCCTTTTGTGTATCACTCCCGCGCGTCCTATACATCTAATACTCTAATGATCAGAGCTTCAAGCCGACCTCTTGGGTCGTTTCGTCGTGACATTTTCCCCACGCATGATATTCATTCCCTCTCGTGACGCTGGGCAAATGTTTAACGCGCGTAAATGCACGCTCTCGCGCTGATAGATGTGCATCACATTACCTCTCCCATATCCAATGACATCGGACTGAGAGGCCGTATTGGCTTGGAAACTCAACCTTTTTTCATGTTTGTGAAAAGCTCGTATTGAAATAAAGGAGCTTGGTGTCCACCCCTTTCGCGTCCGCGGAAATCTCGTCATATAGATCGAGAGTAACATGGCTGAAACAAAAATTAACCAAATAGTCACCAAGCAAGGAAGAATAGATCTTTTCAGTTTCATGTCTTCAATGGTATTTAATACTTTTCTTGATATTCAGTTGGGTTTACCCGTTGGACCTGTTTATTATTGAACAACTGTTCAACCTCCATTTTATAATACAGTTCCATACATTTTCCATAATAGTACTTTCTCTTAGAGTTGTCGGAGGGGAATCATCGTTGGACGTAAAAAGTCTACTAAAAAGCGAAAAATCCTTATTACGTCACCAAAAGTCCCCGCCATCTGACAGCTAAGCTGATCAACCCAACCTCATCGCCTCGCGAGGTTCCCTTGAAACCAATAAAAAATTTAATGAATTTTCTGAGAACTCAATTCATATATTATGAAGCTGATTGGAAGTTTTCTTGTTACTACAATAGGTAGGTGCATAAAGCTCCCAAAACTTTTTATTTATAATTAATACTTTTCATTTATAATTAATAACTATTGTTTTGAAAAGATAAAATATGCTACGACTATAAGTACAGTAAAATATGTACTACTAGACTTACTCTGGAAAAATAGATAATAATGAAACGATAAAATTTCTATTATTTTAATATTTTGAGTTCATTTTTTTACACAATAATTGTTAATTTTTTCTCATCTTATTTGTTCACTTTATTCACGACATTTTAGTGGAAAGTATTACTGACTATTGTGTCACTACAAATCCAAGGTATCAGGGGTACGATGTATTTACTTTACAGAGAAAAGGTTCACCATAACTGTTAAATAACTCTTATAAGTAAATTGATCAGTGCCATTGAAATATTCCGTGACAACGCACCCACGTGGTCCAACTCTGACTCTTTGCGCTAAATGCAAACCTTTCTCTGCTGAAAAGCACTCTTTAATCTATGTCGTAAACACTGGAAAAACTACTACTGTAGTAAGTCTTTTCCAAGGGGGTAAATTAACTCATTTTTTAATTAATCATTTTTGATCAAATGAGCTCATTTAGGATAAACTATAGTTTCTAAAATAATTTTGCGCGTCTATCGAGGATGGAAGTAAAATTTCGATTTCTTATCAAGGTGTACGACTCAATTGATCCGTTCACGAAGGGAAGGAACTGAAAGTGATAAACTCGTAGAGGTTGCTGCTCTTCCTTGCCCCAGTTTATACAGCGTGTCAACGATTGGATGGGTGAATGATATTACTTAACGACATAATGTCATTAGGATTTTTCAATTTCCATGCCAGTTAAATTGAAGACAATACTTAAAATCAATTAGTAAATGAATCAATGAAATAAAATTAGTAATATGCAAATAAATTCATATTTACTTTCATTATAACATTAATGCTATCTCTGAGATAATCTAGCTGACTCTGAGCATACCGAGAAAATATTTAATGATAAAATGTAATATGCTGTGGTTTCGTGATGTGTGTGCTTAAATATATTATTGCAAAATAAGTACCTGGTGAAAGTGGTATTTATTTTTGTGAAATTATAAATTACCTGGAAAATATATTATTTTTGTAACTGTAGAATAAGTATTTGAACAAATTTCTTGGGATTTCATGCAGTTTGAGCTTTTAATTACATTAATGAAACAGTTTTTAAAAGAAAATGGTTTTCTTTTGCAGATAAAAATATCAAAATATAGTGTAAAACATCATCCTGAATATTTTTAGTTACAATAGCCGCTTCTTGCCTTCGCTCGAATTTTTAATCGTGACTAAGTAAGAAAATTCTCCCACATTACACGAATAACAAACCATAAACACAGTAATCAACCCGAAGGTCGGTTTAGTAGGTGATGGTAGAGCTCACCCATGTACTAAGCCCGACGGCGTGTGAATATTCACACATCAGGGTAGGGGGGCCAGTTCCTTTCCCTGTGCCGGTTATGGTTTCCCAGGAAGATCTGGTACCCGAAAAATCAACTAGCTTGGATGGAGCTGCAGGTGCCCAAAGTGCCTTGCCCGGGAATTGAACCCGGGATCCTCGGTTCATTAGTCCAACGCTCTACCCCCTGGACTACCGCAACCCACATTACACGAATATTAAAAAAATATAACTCATCCATAAACGTTTAAAGTCGTAAATTACATAAATATTTTTCAAATAAATGTTAAAAGGCTTTGGAATTCATAATTATTTTATGCTGGAAAATTTACGACGAGGAAATAATTTTTAAATATTTACAAATGGTTAGGAAAATCGTTTTATCATTTAATAGTATATTGAGATTGAAATCTATTTTTGCGTACCTTCGAGGTCATAAAGGATAAAATCCATTTACAGATACCCCTTTGGCATGCGTCTAAAACGCCTACATCTTCTTCCATCAATTCCCAAAGGTTAGGACTGAGTAAACGAAGCCCCCTACAAGGAGGGATATTCGAGCGAGCACACAAGACAGATTCCGAGGAGATCGGAAATGAATTCGATGATAATCCGGCCAGGAAACATTTTAGGACTGCTTCCCGGAAACGCTATCGTGGGATTGGTTAAAAAAACGAAAAAAAATTAGAAGTCGAATTCAGGAAGGATATACTTCATCGTCGTTTTTGCTATCAAGCGAAAGCCATGAGATGTTGCAACTTACTCCCGCTCCTCCGTCTCGGGAAAGAGAGGATAAAAAAATTTTAGACGATCCAAATTTAATCCACCTTCCCTTCTGTAATCGAGGTCACAGTTGCCTCCACTTCTGCCGCTGCTCCCGTGAGGAACGAAGGAGAAAGGATTGCGGAGGGAAGTAAGAGTACCGTACGTCCGTGCTCTCTTGTATTTTCTCTTACTGAGTTTTCCGAGAGAATTCATTCTCTGTAATTCTGCCCTGCCACTTCCAATCCACTTGTTCAGCCCTTTTTCTACCAAATATACGATGGTCCATTTTATGTAGACTCGTTGGATATTTTTCATCTTTTTTCAACTGCCCTCGCTTGCTTAATCCATAAACAAGAGTTATAAGCACTTACTTCCCACAAGATGATATACTTAAATACCAAAAGTATTTAAAATCCCTTCAAAAGCTAAGTATGTCTTTACTTTGAAACACATTTATCACTATCATCCGTAAATAACATATTAAACGAAAATGTGTATAATAATACGTATACTAAGAATATTTAACTCGTTTTAGAATTCTTAGAAGTACATATTACTCTTCCGTTCTCTCAAAACCAGTGGTTGAATTCTCAAAAGCATCAGGATATTCAGAGTCCTTTTCTATATGTTTTTGCTAGTTCATGTAATGTAAATAAATATGTCCACCGCTTTGTCGCTTATTCTCTTATGATTTCGGTATTTCTCAATAGATATTTTTATAAAATAGCGCCTGTTGAAGATGTGCTTGCAATGAAAATTGCTATAACCAGTGCTTTTACTGCATTAAATTTGAAAATACCTTTTTAGTTGAAAATATTCTAATATCTTTTGGAAAATTGATCTGTCTACAACCAAGAATGGGGACTTAAGGATCGTCATTAAAATTTTAATACAGAAACTAAATTTATTGCAACTGTTAAAAAACGTTTACGCAGTCATTCAAATGTTAATCATAAGACATTAATCTAACACTGTTATAAAGCATTTAATTTTTACTGTTCTTCCCTCCTTTATTTATTCAACCCTTTGCGAAATCACATAAATTATATTTAGCAATTCCAGAAATCTTTCAATACTGGGTCTAATATGTTACAATCAGACACCAATCCAATATTTTAAGAATAACTAATTGTTTCAGATGATACAAACATTTTTCACAACCATTTACACCTAATTGGAAGAAATCGTTTCCTCGAGCGAGGACTTGTTTCTTTAGTGAGAAGAAAGAGTAAAGACAGAAAATAAATCGCTCAATCCTAAAACATGAATCTTAGCTTACCGATTAGAACAGGTTCCATATAAATTAGTGCGTCGTAGGAAAATACAGGTCCATTGGCACATAACAGGAAGTAGATGAAAGGAAAGGGCCCTAAATTACTTAAGTGGTCTTGAAAAAAAGAAGGAGGGAAGAAACCCCATCGTTATTCCCGAGGTTTATCTTTATCTTCGGCGAAAGAAAAGGCACTCGAGTTGTATGTATAGGTCTCCTTTTCTTTAAACCCACCCCCATCCACCCAAACCTCCTCCACCCGCCCGAAGAAAAACCCTTTCCCCCATTCCCTCGCGTCTCCCCTCACACTCCAAGTCTCCGGGAAACCATCTCCACAACTCAACCACGGCTCGGTCTCGAGAACAAAAGAAACCAAAGTTTTTCAGAGCGCCGAGGATGTCGGAAGAGGTTGAAAAAGGAGCTTGTACTGCGCGCAGCAGAAAAGGGTGGAGACGCAGAGAGGGTTTAAGGGGACGGGAGAGAGGGGGAAATGAACTTGGGCGCAGAGCGAGAGTTAGGGTGGGAGCTGGGATAAGGAGACGTGATGAGTTGGGAAGAGGTGAGATAGTCTCCGGTCTCGGGCTTAAAGGCACTGGGAAGACGGAGCGGGGGGTCGGGAAGGAAAGGAAGGCGGGGACATGGCGGTGATGAGTCCTCGGAGGGACAGGGAGAGGGGGATTGTGTAAGGGGATGAAAGGGATGGAGAAGGTGGAGGAAGAAACGTGCGTAGTCTCCGGAAGAGTGAAGAGGGAATAAAAGGAATATATAGAAGACATAAAGGAAGCGTCATTAACTCAGGCAAAACAATGCAATTGGCGATAAAAGTATTCCTAAAGTAACTAATTTTTATGTAATAGAATAGGAGGTCTAAATCTTAGAGATCCGAGACCGATTAGTTGGAAAAATATGCAGGGTTATACTATAAGAAAATCTTGACGGCACTCAAATATTCATTGTCTATTTATCAAAACTCATATGTAATCAGTAATCTTTAACATGAAATACACTAGAGATTACCTTTTGTACTGTTACAACAATAACAATGCCATATTTAATTGGCATTGATATTTTCATGGTATGACGATATATAATGTATTTATTAGAAAATCATGGGATTAATAAAATGCCTACGTCCTTTATAGTTTTGAACATTGGCAAATGGTATTGCCTAAATTCTTATTGTTGATATTTAAACATTTATATACGGGGGATTTTTGCCCCAGTTAAAGCTGTGGTCCTTTAAATAGTTATATTTCTATCATACTTTCTTTATTGCCTCTGGCCATTCGTTTAATATTTCCAACTCTCACAGAGGACAAAGGAACATACTGTGCCACATGAAAGAAAGACGAATGCCACTGATTTCGCTTGGAAAAGGATAGATATTATGCAATAACTATCATTAAGATTACCGGCTACAGTACTATTTAACTTCCAGTTGACGAGCTATATTGATTCATAGTAAAACATTTTACGCATCATTTAGTCGGAGGCTTTCTAAGAGAAACAAGTTGACGATTTTTTCTCCAGTGTTGTAAATGGACTTCTACTCTATCATTTTGGAAAATTAAGACCCTTCCTCTAAATGAAGTTCTTTATGGTAAGCACCAGTCTACATCGCTCCATTTCAGCTCAATTGCATCCGTGTTATTCAGAGAATTATATTTAAAACGACATTTCAGACTCTGAGATAAGGGATGAATAAAGTTTAGGGGAGAGATGATTGGAAACGTTAACATGGGTAAAATTTGAAAAAAAATGGATTAAACATAAAAATGAGAAGCATGCATAATAAAATTGTGAAACATGGCTTGCTAGGAGATTTGTAAAACCGTTGAATAGAGAGAAAGGGACACAAAGGAAGTTCCAGAAGACAAAACACTTATTGCTGAAAAATTCGAAGAATACCGAGAAAGTGGATTAAGAGGCCATCCAGACTTTGTCGGGATACCGAAAAATGCCATGGATAGACCATTCGTAGGGAAACATCTGCAGCAGAAAGGGAGAGGAAATAATGCAATTATGGCTTCATAAAGGCCAGAAGACGACACATAAGACGAAAAATTCAGAAATTATGTGAAGATGTATTCTCATTTTAAGAAAAATTATTGGACATATCGGACAGTGCCGGGTGGTCTTGAATGTCTTATTTCTGCACGCTACTTTTTAAAATGTTGGATATATAAATCATTTATGTGGCAAAGGAAGCCTTACGAGCAGTAGAAAGACCAACGAATGAAGTAAAATAATTAAAGAAGGGGATATTAAAGCATCTTTAAAAATAAAAATCCATAAAACACTGTTTTTGAAATAAATACCCAGCACAGTAAAATGGCGCTTACTTGAGGCACTAAACTTATATTCCTACTTTACTTTTATGCAAAATAGACATTGTTTTCTCAAAAACGTAGTAAACTGGGCATCTACTTTCTAAAAAATGTAAACACGTACAAATAACGCTCTTGCAAGCATAAATTATGGATAAAAAAGTTCAAGTGAAAATTTAAAATGCACACAGTTGTGTTTAAAAATTCTGACCATGTTAACTATGAATCAGTCCGTATTTGGAAATATGGAACTCGACAGGTTAAAAGCAAATGAATGAAATAACCCTATGAGAAAAAAAAACAATTTTGTACCTTTCCATAGATTTATTGGTAACGCACAACGCATTTTGGTTCTATCAGAACTATCTTTAGGTACAAGTCTTGTTATCCTCTGTCACATATTTTATTTGGTATATGTGAGAAAATGCTGTAAAGCATTTGGTAGTATTAATCCCATACTTAATACAGTTTTATTAATGAGAAACACAAATTTTTGTGGAAAGATTAAACCAAAAATATGTTCAACTCCATCTTATACATTTTACCAAAATTTAATAGAAAAATATTTTTTTACTGCAAAATATGCGTAGGAATTGCAGCTTTTAAAAACGAAAATGAAAAATTGCACGTTCTGGTAACATTGATGAAAGTTTTTGTTCGCAAGATACGTACAGACCATACGGGTCTTTAAATAACCAGAAACCCACTCAGTGCACTCATATCACCAGTCCCTTCGGTAGGAAGAGAAAGAAGAGAGGTGGTTCAGAGAAAGGCAAAGCAGACTAGCAGCCGAACGGAGGGCAGATGAAAACGAAAGAGCGGAAGAATGAGTCAGACCTGGACAAGAAATGTCGGAGTAACTTTGTGCGTGCGGAAGTAACCAGAGCGATGAAAGGAAGGGATTGCAGAAGAGAGTCGTGTCGGAGGCAGGGATGGGGGGAGAGAGAGTAAGAGAGACGATAGTGGGAGAAAGGGGAGGGCGTGTGGGAGACGGGACGAATAAAACAGCCACCCCTGCCGACGATAGGAGAGGGGGTAAGTGAGGGCCAGGCAGAGGGCTGCATGCGGGGATGTTTGAAAGGGGATCGAATGAGAAGAGAAGATAGGAGATGAACTTTTCCAGTTCTCGGCTGCGAAGAAACTAACCAACCTTTTTTTCGGTAGAGTATCCTCCGCTTTTATAGGCCGAATTGGATAGAAATTTCTCCTGTCTCCTCCTACTCCCTCCTAGTCCTCTCGTCGCTCCCACGCACATTCCCTCCTCTGCTGCTCATTCTCCTTTCCCCTCCACAAATTCCGCAGAAAGGAGAAAAAATCCTCCGTAAACGTAGTGAAGCCGCAAAACGCCATTCCTTAACAACAAATGAAAACTTTCCTTTCCTCGACCCCCACCGAACTCACTTTTTCTACAACCTTGCTCATCCCCTTTCCCAGTCAAAGGATGATTTTCCCGGAAGATCTTTTGAAACTGGGGAGGCATGGGTGGGAGAAGAAAACCCCCACACATGCTGAAAAACGAGAAAACTTGTTTGAGAAAAAGTAGGAGGAAGAAGGCTTTATGATCATTGAAGACTGTGGTTCAAACGAAGAATATTTCATTATAATAGAATATTTGCGGGAAAAAATTCTTAGTTTCGTCGTCGTCAAAGTAGGAACAGAAAATCTTGAGGATACAGTAATCATTTCACAGAGACAGTAAAAATATTCTGGCGTTGGTTGAATTAGTATTTTATTTTCATTGTAGGAATACTATGATTTAAGCGTTGGGATACTTAAGGACTCGTTCACGAATTTATTCAACAACTGATTGTCCTAGGAGTGGGTAGCTGGCGCAGTGGCAAAACAGTTCATTATGATAAAACAAAAATAAAAAAAATATAGGGAAGACTCTCACACTGAATCTGAAACAATTAGAAAATACCATGAAGTTAGCAATTCACCATGTAATGGAGGAATCACGATAAAATGTCATGTTCTCTTATAGAAGGCAAAGATTTAACTTTCATCCGATGACTTCAAATCAATAGTCAGGCAAACGCACAACAAATAGTTGTTTCGTGTAGAAGTACATATACCTTTATTATATATACGAGGGTCATCCGGAAAGTAGTACCCGTTCGTGCCGCATGAAGTGCTGACGACGCGAGTAGCCGCTGGACGAGGTCAGATAGCTTCAGTGGCTTGTCTGCCTTCTCTGAGCCAAGTTGCGTGACGCTAGCATTGCCTGTGTTGTTTCTGTGATTGTTTACAATGTTTAAAAAAATTGAGAACGCCGCCAGTTGTGAAGTGAGGGCAGTGATTAAATTCCTCAATGCAAGAAACGTTCGCCCATGTGATATTCATCGCCAATTAAAGGAGGTGTATGGAGACAATGTAATGGACGAGTCGTCTGTTCGGCGGTGGTGTCGCAACTTCAACATGGGGAGGGGGAACACACACGACGATGAGCGTTCGGGGAGACCGTCTGTCATTACAGACCAACTGGTGAGCTCAGTTGACGAATTCGTGAGGAACGATCGGCGCGTCACAATTGATGACATCTGTGAGCATTTTCCCAATGTTTCTCGAACAATTGTTCATGAAATTGTTAAACACCATCTGCATTATGCAAAAATTTGTGCAAGATGGGTCCCTCGCATGCTTACAGATGAGCACAAAACCAAGCGTATGGCTGCAGCACTGACGTTTTTGGGACGTTATTCTGATGAAGGAGACTCTTTCTTGACTCGCATAATTACTAGTGACGAAACATGGGTTTGTTATGCATCACCTGAGAGTAAACGACAGTCAATGGAGTGGCATCATGCTCATTCACCAAACAAACCAAAAACATTCAAGACAGTTCTGTCCACCAGGAAACTCATGGCAACCATTTTCTGGGATCGACGAGGTGAATTGCTTATTGATTTTATGGCCCGTGGAGACACTATTAATGCCAATGCGTGTTGTGAAACATTAAAGAAATTACGGCGGGCAATACAAAATCGGCGGCGAGGTCTATTGTCTACTGGTGTCATTCTCGTTCATGACAATGCCAGGCCTCATGCAGCTGGGATAACACAAAAACTTTTGCAGCAATTCAAATGGGAAACTTTCGACCATCCACCGTATAGCCCGGACTTGGCCCCTTCAGATTTTCATCTCTTTACAAAGCTTAAAGACTTTTTGGCAGGAAAAAGATTTGACAGCGATGAAGAACTTAAAGAAGGAGTGACCCTGTATCTCAATGAGCTGGCGGCGAAGGACTATGCAGCAGGAATACAGAAACTTGTCACACGTTATGACAAATGCCTTAATTTGCTTGGAGATTATGTTGAGAAGTAGTTTAAAGTATCCTCTTTCAAATAAAATTTTTTATGTTTGTTAATATTTACTTTTGTGTCTTTATTTCCCGAACGGGTACTACTTTCCGGATGACCCTCGTATGTATACATATACATACACATATATAGATTTTTCGGGTACCAGATCTTCCTGGGAAACCGTAAGAGGTACAGGAAAAGGAATTGGCCCCCGTACCCTGATGTGTGAATTTCACACGCCGTTGGACTTAGCACTGGGTGACTCGACCATCACAAGTTCGGGTTCGAAATTTATGGTATATATATACATATACATTTATATATATATATATATCCCTCCCATAGACTACAACCTTGTCGTGGTGGAAAGGCTTGTGTGTTCCAATGGTCCCTAGAGCTGTGCTGGCGGGAGTAAATATAATTGCTCCTGGTAGGGTCACCCATGCCAGAAAGGTCGAAGGTTAGGAGCCAGACGAAAGGTAGTCCACGCAGCGCCTGTTCCTCAGTGAGGCGGCTGCAAAGGCGTCTGACCCCGGTGGGGCGGCCATTAAGTGATGGTATCACGTTAAAAGCACGATTGAGGAAAGCAACGGGAAACCACCTCAATTATCATTCCCAAGAATGTAATGATGGGCACTATAGAGAATATGAGTCCTGGCAACTGCGAGACTCGGATCAAGCGGCCGTGTGTCGTTCCCGGCAGCGGGGGAGACAAGGCTTCCGCGGTCGTCATCCCACGAAACCCTTGCAGGGAAGAAATAACAGCAGCAGGACAGAAAACGCAGAAGAAGACGAAAGTAGTTAGAATAGGAACATGGAACGTCAGGACAATGTTGAGGACAGGAAAATAAGAAAATATTAAGCGAGAGATGGAAAGAGGTAATATAGATGTTTTAGGTCTCTGCGAGGCGGGGATTACTGGAGTGACAATTATAGTGATATACAGCGGCGGGGACGAGAGCCACAGACAGCATAGTCAACAGAGAGCAAGCAACTGATATAATCTTACTGGTAGAGATTAAAGCAGAGCCGACGCACTTGGTCATTGTTCAGGTATACATGCCACCGAGCAACGACAAGGAGGAAGAAGTTGATAGGATGTACGATGAGTTAGAGGATATCATCGCGCGTGTTCTTGCAGGGAAACATTTGATAAGGATGGGGGACTGAAATGCGACGGTAGGAGAAGGAAGAGAGGGTGGTGAGGTGGGTGATTATGGGTTAGGCACGAGGAATGAAGGCGGGGAGAAAGCGATTGAATTCTGCAGGAGACAGGGGTTAGTCATCACCAACACATGGTTTAGACACCACAAAATGCGTAGGTATACATGGAAAATGCCAGGTGACTCAGAAAGGTATCAGTTAGATTATATTATGGTTAGGCACAGGTTTAGGAACAGTGTGATAAATTCGCACAGTTTCCCAGAAGCGGATGCGGACTCTGACCACAATTTAGTTGTTATGAAATGTAACGTCCGTTTCAAGAAGTTAAGGCAAGGGCGGCGGGTTAGGAAATGGAATTTAGAAGCATTAAATGGATTGACGAGGAAGTAGTATCAGCAGGCTAAAGAGAAAATAATGGATGACGGTAAAGAACTGAGTACAATCGAAGAAAAATGGGAATGTTTCAAGCAAGGGATATCGGAAGCAGCAAAAGACACTATAGGCACCATTAACGGGAAAAGAATAAGGAAACCATGGATCACGGACAAGATGATTGCAAAGATGGATGAGAGAAGAAGATGAAAGAATGTAAACACAGAGTTAGGCAAAATGAAGTACAAAGAGTTAAACAATAAATTGAGAAGGGCCACAAATAAAGCAAAAGAAGAATGGTGGAAAACGCAAAGCAGAGATATGGAAAGTTTACAGAAGAAGGGTGAAATTGGTGCTCTATACAGCAAGGTTAAGTTATTATCGGGAAGTAAGAAGGCAAGATCTGTGCTAACAGTTAAAGATAAGTGGGGTAAGATAATAGTTGAACCAGGAAAAATCCAAGACAGATGGACGGAATATATAGAAACACTGTATGGTAAAGAACTTAGGCCGACAAGGTTAGACATAGAAAAGGAACATGACGTAGAAGAAGATAGCTTAGGTCCAGGTATACTCGACATTGAAATAGAAAGGGCATTAAAGGAGATGAAAGCAAATGACGCCGTGGGGGTGGACAACATACCTGTAGAACTCTTGAAATGTTTAGGAAAAGGCGGGAAGAAGGCCCTATATGGACTGATTCGTAGTATCCTTGAAGAAGGAATCTGGCTGGAAGATTTTGTGAGAACGATGTTAGTTCCAATTCCAAAATAGACTAAGGCTACATCTTGTGAGGATTACAGAACAATAAGTTTGATATCCCACGCAGCTAAAGTTATTCTCAGGATCATCAACAAAAGGATAGAGAGTAAGGCAAATGATGACTTAGGGGATGATCAGTTTGGGTTCAGGAAAGGAAGAGGTACGCGTGATGCCATTGCAGTAATGAGATCACTAGTTGAGAGGTATATAGAATACAATCAGGACGTTTTTGCCTGTTTTGTAGATTTCGAAAAAGCGTTTGATAGAGTGAATTGGGAAAAATTAATGCGTGTATTGCAGAAAATAGGAATGGATTGGAGGGACAGGAGACTGATCCGCAACCTGTACATGTCTCAGACTGCTCAGGTGCGAGTGGGGAACGGAGAGTCCGGATGGGCAGTGTTAGGAAGAGGTGTAAGGCAGGGTTGCCCATTGTCACCGGTACTGTTCAACGTATATGCGGAGGAAATGATTAAAGAAGCATGGGAAGAACTGGAGGTAGGAATGAAAGTCGGAGGGGAATTCGTAAAATCGGTTAGGTTTGCTGATCACCAAGCATTAGTTGCTCAGTCAGCCAAGGGGTTGCGAGCATTGTTGAGTGTATTGGAGGTTCAGTGCGATAAATATAAGATGAGAATCAATATTCATAAAACAAAGGTTATGCGATTTTCCAGAAAGATAAAGGCTAAGCTAAATATTAAAATAGACGGGGAAAAAATAGAGCAGGTAGAACAGTTTACATATCTCGGAAGTGTTTTGGACCAATACGGTCAAAGTGGTAGGGACGTAAAGAGAAGAATTGCGCAAGGCAAGGAGGCTTTCTCAAGGAGGAGGGAGTTGATGACGGGGACGTTGAGTAGGGATGTTAAGACAAGACTCGTAAAAACTCTGATATGGAGCGTAGCTATGTACGGCGTGGAAACATGGTCACTGAAGTAGGAGGATAGACGTAGATTAGAGGCTTTTGAAATGTGGGTGTGGAGAAGAAAGGAGAAGGTGAAATGGACCGAAAGGAAAACAAATGAGGAAGTACCGGAGATGGTGGGTGAGGAGAGGGGTTTGTTGAGAGAAATCCTATGGAGGCAGGAAAAATGGATGAAAGGCGTATTGAGCGGTAGTGGAATGTTGAAGAAGGTAATAGAGAGGAGAATGTTGGGCAAGTGAGGTAAGGGCAGAAAGAGGATAGGGATGTTGGATGGGATGAAGGGAGGAAAGAAGTACACTGAGATGAAGAGGGACCTGATATAGATTAGTTTGCTAGGTGGGGAGTCACAAAATGTTTATTTGATAGTTGTGTCCATTAAAAAAACTTACCTTAACCGGTAGATTAGCTATAAAATATATAAATTTATTTACCGGTTAAGGTAGTTTTGGATGAACACAACTACCATGTAAATATTTCGTGACTCATAACAAAACACAAATCCTGCAATCAAGTCCTTCTTCATCTTTGAGTACTTCCTTTCTCCCTTCATCCCGTCAAATATCCCTATCTTGTTCCTGCTCTTTCCTCGTTTACCTAACATCCTCCCCTCTACAGTCTTCAACAGCCCACTGCCGATCAATACGCCCTTACCCATTATTCCTGTCCATTTCTTCCATCTATCCATTTCTTCGCCCGCCATACCTAGTAATTCCTCATTTGTTTTCCTTTCAGTGCATTGAACCTTCTTAATTCTTCTCCATACCCACATCTCAAAAGCCTCCAGTCTACTTCTTTCCACCGAATTCAGTGACCACGTTTCCGCGCCGTACATAACTACGCTCCATATCAAAGTTTTTACGTGTCTTGTCTTAACATCCTTACTCAACGCCCTCGTCTTCAACTCCCTCCATCATGTGAAATCCTCTTCTCCTAACATAATTCTTTTTCTTACGTCCCTACTACTTTGACGGTGTTGGTCCAAAACACTTCCGAGATACGTCAACCTTTCTCTGCTCTAGTTTATGCCTTCCTATTTTAATGTTTAGCTTAGCATTTTTCTTTGTGAAAAATTTTATAATCTTTGTTTTATTTATATTGATTCTCATTTCGTATCTACTTGCACTAAATGTCCAATTCAATCAGCAACGCTTGCACCCCTTGGCTGACTGAATGACCTGATTTTACGAATTACCCTCCGACTTTCATTCCTAACTCCAGTTCTCCCCATTCCTCTTTAATAATTTTCTCCACATAGGTATACGTTCAACAGGACCGGTGATAATTGGCAACTTTGCCTTACACCTCTTTCTAACACTGTTTGTGTGTGTGTGTTTTTATATATATATATATATATATATATATATATATATATATTTATATATAAAATAATATACATAAAATAATGTAGAGTATATATATATATATATATTTATATATAAAATAATATACATAAAATAATGTAGAGTAAAATTTATATGTTTGCGAAGAAAGTACCCATTCACTTATATTGGAACACAGGAACTGAAACAAAATAAATATCAATTCTATGCACACCCATAGGGGCGCGGAAAAGGGAAAGAAAAGGATCCGTGCGGTGAGATTGTGAGCGGGGGAAATAAAGGTGTTGGAGAGGGAAAGAGAGAGATGGATAGCGAGCGGTCTGCTTCGATATTTCGATCACGTGATCCGTGGAAGACAAAGCTTTCCCGCCATCTCGCTCCCTACGCCGAAAACTCCTCCTTTTCTTCCCCTCACATTCTCCCCCTGGACGCCCCTCGCCTTGCCTTCCTTCGGACTTCTCGGCCTTTTAGCCGCTTTCCTTCCCCATCCCCTTTCTTTTTTTTCACCCACGTCCATTTAAGCCACGGCTGGGTTAATCGGGCTCCTTAGGCATTACAACAACCCTAGCCGGGCGCGAGACGGGCAGAACGGGTGAAAGGGAAGTGGAAGGGCGTGTGCACGAATTCCCAAGGGGGTGTGGATGGAGGTTTATACGGTGGTTGGCAGGGGGAGCGGAAGATGCGAGGCTGGGATAAATAAATGACAGCTTATCTCTCCCTTTCGCCCTCCCTCTCTTCCCCTTCACCGCCCTTGGAAATCTCTCCTTCTCCACGCCCATCCTCTCACCCCGTTTCACCTTCCTTCGCTCTCTTCTCTCTCCCAACTTCCACGAAACAAATGGCCCGGGCTCTTTCGGGGGTGCGGAACAAAAAAACCATCTGCTGGGGTCAGTGGTGAAAAAAAAAAAAATATATATATATATCCGCGTTGTTGCAGCGCCAATGAAGAATGCTTTTGAGGGCTATACGTTGTTGCAGTAATAAAACCGATAACGGTGGCCCGTTGCCTCAGCGATATCGTGAAGTCCTTTCTGGATTTTCAGGTTCTTGGTGGGTTTTATCGTTTAGTGGGTAGGTAAATTAATATATTTTTTCAGATTGCTTTGTAAATTTTTCTTATCCGGTCAAGATAAGTTGCACGGTGCTTTTTATGGAATTCAGTCATTGTATTCTTCATATTAAATTTCTTTTTTAAATATTGTTTAACTCCCTTCAACTGTTTAACTATCTCCATCAGGGAATTTGACCGAGTAACTGTTAATCTCAGAAATATAAATCTCACTTTGATTCGTCTGGCAATGCCTTTCGTATTCCTACGCAAGAAATTGCGATATCTGAGAAAAGTTTCTTCATCCTCAATTACATAAATGCGTACCTACATTCAGATTTTCTCAAAATTCATCCGAAAGATTTCATTCAGAAATGAAATAGTTTGAATTAATAATTAGTCTTGAGGAGTGCACTTTATTTTGGAATATGTTAACATTATATTGGAAAAAATATGATTGAAGTTTACTCGAACCGATGTCATGGATATGTATTATCTTCTCTTCAATAGATGCTCATTTGTTAACCCTTATCAATAAAGGAGATCCATTTTAAAGACTACCCAGAGGATCATGTTAGCGGGGTTTCTGCGTCCTATCACTCAGTTTTTAAGCTGATTACGTTGGCAGACCAAATTAACCCATGACCAACTGGAGGGCATGTGAAAGCTTCCCTCACAAAGAAAAGAATGGATATTAGTTTCACCTTGGTATTAGTCAATTTAAATAAACTTTTAAGCAAAATCTTATCGAAAATAAATTCAGGCTAGAAGAATATAGGAATTGACAATTCTCTTTTAACACATAGATTATTATATTCCCTCTGATGCCTAGAATCAACTGATATGATATAAAAATCTAATTAATCTTCGAGGAGTACATTTTTACTCTACCGGGTTTCTCGGAAAACAGATCTACCCGAGTCCACTATTATAATGGGCTTTTGATGCACCACGTTAACGAGTACTTAGTCATGACGGGAAATATCTTCAGGTGAACCTTAATAGCTGAGATGTAAGTGCCTAGTTAAAAGCAATAGTACGACGCTTTATGAGCTTATATTCAGCCATTACCATGCGGAAGATATATCGCGATCGTAATCACTGTTCATAGTCTATATAAAAGAATAATTTTTAATAAGGTAAAACAATGGAGTAAGTGTAAAAATGTGGATTTTATGTATTAATCATAGTTGTTGTTTTCCATATCGATTGAAGAGTAATTTCCAAAATTAAATTGAGAAAAGACAAACATTCACTTTCATTTCATGCATAATAGAGAGTACTTATAAAAAAATATATTTTTAAGTATTTATCGGTGAAGAGAGAAGTGGAGATGAGGAAAAGAAAAGAGAGAGATCATAAATGGTATCAAAACCCATGGAAACGTAATGGAAATCCTTCAAATGTAACGTTCTTAGAATTTGTTAAATTTATGAACATGGTTTTAAGCATTGCACGACAATTCTTTCTACACATTCCCTTTTTCCAACTCGTAGAAAAATATACATAATTAAAATTGTCAAAAACAAACAAAGTTTGCATTTGGTCGGAGATAAACAATTATTTTTTCTGTTCGTTTTTACTGCTACCGTGAATTTTAACCAATAACAACTTAATCATATTTCCTAACCCATATTAGTTATTTTAACATTACCGATGCATTAGCATCTATGCTGATTCATTTAGATTGAAAAAAGGGTAGAAAGGGTTTTAGGCACATCCATAGAAATAGAGCGACACACAGCTCACCTGTAGTTCACAGGGGCTAACCTGGAGCCAGAAGTTCCTAATTTCGCGGTATTATGTTGTAGTGAAAAATTATGATGCGGCAAAAATGCTTAACTGGATAAACGGGAGATATTGAAGAGGGATCAATTGATAAATCCTTAATCTCACTCATTTTTTACTCCTTTTTATTCCTTCGCAAAGCTATGCAATGCAAATTCGTAAAACCACATTGGTTGATTTGTAACTCATGTTTCCACGAAGTCATTAAAGGTGGCTAACGTAAATTTACACATATTTTCCTCCTGGATTTTTTTTAATCGTGACTACTACGCCTCTTGTCTACTATATGAATAAGAATATGAATATCAAACTTTTGAATTTTCAAATCTTTGAAAGGAATTGTAGGCAACAACTATAAATGATATTACTATTTTCACCCCTCAGGATGGCATTTGATTTCTGTAAGCTCCGAAACAACAAAAGTTTATTAAAACAAGAAAGAATGTATACTTTTATTCAAATCATCAAAATTATGGAAGAGTTGACAACATTTTCGTCTCATGAGTGTAACGCTTTCATTTTGACCACAAGATTCCAGCAACTACCTCACAAGTAATGCAAGGAATTAGAGAATGGGCCGTTTAACCAATGCTGCGTACTTTTCGCGGTAAAATTATCGAAGTTTCGGTCAGTGCAATTTTGAAATCTTCTGTCGTAAGCTTATTCGTCGTTTACATTACAAATGGGTTCTATAGCAGGAGAGAGATTCCATGAAGAACAAATATTTTTCCACAGAAAGAGGCAACGTTCACGTTACACTTGGTAACTTTATTCGGAAGGGGGCCGGGTATCCAACGGCAGGCATAGATGAGATAGATGGGGGAGAGGATAAGATAGAGGGGTGGGGGAGATAAAGAAGGAGGAGGGGCGTCTTCCCCTTACTCACGTGAAAAGAAGAGGTCCTTCCCGGAGAGGGAAAAAAATGGTGGAATTCACACCCTTTTGCAGTCGAAACTCTCCCTCGGGAGACTTCGTTCCGATCCTATTTGCCACCGGCGGGAAGGCAAAAACTTTCGCCACTCGTGCCAAATTGAAGGCTCTCTCCCACTGCGTCCCTCGTATTCCTTCTTCTACGTTACCCGCTCTCCACGGGCCAACCCTCCCTCGCCCACACACCCCCTGGCTTCCCCAACCCTCCCATACACGTCGCGATGAACTTTGTTAGGCCGGAATTGGGTTTAGCATGCGTCTACCTCGAAGTGATTCCCCCATCTCTCTCTCCCCCTCCACTTTTTGTCCCCGTGATTTATCTTTCCGGATTCCCCACGATCGTCTGTATTTCCCTCAAACAGAGGGTCTACTTCTTTCCTGCGAAAAGTGTGCATCGTCCGTCTTTGAGATAAAAATGATGGACTCGGAACAAAAAATGCATCAGCCGCAGGTTCTGCATTTGAAAATGGGATATTTCGATAATACACAACCATGATGCTAGTACTCTGCAGACCTTACGAATATTCTTTAAATTAAATATTTCGAGTTCCTAGCCAATTTGTATTTCCCATTTTGGTTGCCTATTGAATGAAAACTTCAGTCATTCACGGAAGCAGTCTAAGAAATACTTTCATACAGATTGTGGATAAGTAACCTGGCTCTCCAACCAACTCTTATATTCTGTTATTATTCAATAATTATACCCAATCTATTTTATCAAACGCCTTTTTCGACATTTACCACATAAAAAATAAATCCAAAGGGAAGTTATTATCTTTATTACATTATTATCTATATTTGTTAAATTTATTGCAGTAATTTTATATACGTCGGAGGTGTTTCAGAGTCCGTATGTAGTATACTGAGAGAATTCACCGTTGCCCTTTGTTCCAGAAAATCGGTCACGTAAACTCGATGAGCATCCCAAAACATAGTCAAAAGAAGTTTCATCAACAAATATGACTTTTCCAGACTCTCAACTACGAGATGTTACTACTCATTGATTTACTGTAGACTTATCAACAGCATCACCACCATAAACAGCCTATAAACGACGATGAATCTCTGTGGGAGTCTCTTATTCAGAAGTTAAAAATTCGACAACAGCAGTCTCAACAGAACGACAACAGAACACGCCTTAAAACTTCCGCTTCTCAAAATATACAGGATAACTGAAACGACTTCAATCCTGCGCATGCGTGTTGAGGGGGAGAGTTACCTCCACGTGCCACCAGGAGTGCTTCTGAAGGTCATTTTGATTGTGGTCTACAAGCATGTGTGCATTAGTTTTGAGCCTATCATCGTTATTATTGAAAACTCAATCTCGCTCTCTTTATACACGTTGATATTATAGTTGTTATTTTGTCACTTTTCAACGAACAATTGACAGGTATAAAGAGAAATTTATGGTTACAATTACATGAATTCCATATCAATATTCCGAGGGCTTGTTTGAAATAGGTTTCCAAGCTATTCCGTTTTTTCACAATCTTAGAATTTAATCATTGCTCTTTGAGGTGCTAAATACTAAAAGAGTTTCCCTTTGCTTGGAGGCATTCTTCCATGCCTTCTCTCTACATTCAAACCACGAAGTTTTGCATCATTGTTTGTCCTGCCTTTCCTTTTATTTTCAAGATATTATGAAATGTTATTTACAAGGAGTCCTTGTAACTCTGTTATAAAGAGTTTACGATTGAAAAATGTATACACATAATAACCAACACAATTATCAGCGTTAGCCTAGATACATTTAACTATTTACTTGTAGGATGCAAGTGCTGTCCAGTTACTTTGTTCTATTCATAACGAAAGTCTTTTCTTTTCATGGTGTTCATTCGGGTAAGAATTAAAAAACATAAAGCCAGCGGTTTTCCTACACACACTCATTGAATGTAGGTTTCAGTGACATATATTAACGAAAGTTTTATTTTCTGGGCGTTGAAAAAGACAAAAATAACTTAATATAACTTTTCCACAGCTTTATTGTTGGATGAACTTCCAACCGTAAGTCCCTGAGACCGATGTAATATTTTTCAGGTTTAATATTTGCGAATTTTCGGAAGTTCAAAGTCATAATGTAAATAAATTACTTCATGGCGATAATTATTCCACAAACTGTTACTTAAGACGGAGTCACTAAGATTTTATTAATTTAAGAACTTTTAGTTTGAATCTTGTCCTAGTAATCTATATATTTTTTGGAATGGGAAATGTGGATTCTTTATTAAAACTTCAGGAAAATATTGATTCTGAAATATTTTTAATAAATATTTAATTTGTACCCAGCAAATAAACACGAGAGGTTAAATGAAATGCATTACCGAAAGCAAATATTCCTATATCAGTATTCTTTATTTTCTACCCAACATCAATCACTATCATCCACAGGAAAGAGATTTATTTCAACGAATTAGATATAATAAGCAGCCATTTTAATATTCTTCAGTACGTTTACATTTTCGTGTTTGTGGTTCATTTGCTGAGTTGTTTCATGTTTGCTCCATTTTTTTATTTTGAAGCTTTGCTATACATTATACTTCAAGGAAAAGTTGAAGAGTGCTCACTAATAATAGAAAACTTCATTTCGCCAGTGGAGTTTGGTGTTTCTTTTCCTAAGACATTTACAGATCCTTTCTTTAAACCTAATATCTAAACCAAATCGTATTTAAATTTCTGCGATTAGGACTGAATGTGGTATTTGAAAAGAGATTTGAGTCTCAAACCTTACTGTTCACTCTTATGAATTTCTTTGAACTACTGAGCTCCCAATATAAGTTCAAGGCACCGTTGCAATCGCGTGATACAGAGAAAATACGCACCAACACTTCGACTGAGAGAACCAATTCCAGTGAGCTACAATGTTCCGTTATGTCAAGATTAATGAAAATTAACATTTATATTGCATGGAATGAATTCCTACACTACTTATGTAAAACTATGTAATATTTCTCAGGTTAGAAATATTACAGGCTATTGAGAGATTTTAATTTAATGTTTTGACCAATCGTTTCAAAGCTATAATTAGATTATCCAACGGGATTTTCATTTCTTCGGTGAATATAAAAATTAATTGATCAAGAAAAACATTTTTTTGGAAACGATAATTACTAATGAGGTGGAATCCATATATATTTAACGAAATTAATTCCACCAGTGAGATGAGTCCAGGCGTACAGCACTATCCCTAGAAACAATTGAAGACTAAACTCTTACGATTAAATTTACGAGTGAGTACAGCTGCTCACTCAGGTGGAAACCACTTCCTACGTTGACCATCTTTCCACATTCTATGCCTAGGGTTTACCTTTGGAATGGACTTCCTCTGCACTTCACTCAAGGCGGACGAGAGCTTCTGTAGCCTCGCGTAACTTTTTTTCTCCCTTGGAGCCACTCTAAGAAGGACTCGTCTTTGGCAACGCTCCTCACCCTCTCGAACTCCAGAGGAGACTCCCTCATCACGGCGCTCTTTGTCCCGTCTACCCATATTATCAACTTGGCCGCCTGCATCTCACAAATAAGTATCTCTCATTCTCCCTAACTAGTTTCTTTGTAGACCTTCAGGGATCCAACTCGCATTTCAATTTCGTTCTATTATTTATTATTATCTCCGCAAGGTCCATACGTAATTCTCCTGATTACTGAAATATTTTTCCTTCGGTGGTGTAAAGAATGGGATAAACTTAAAATCGAGAACATGGGAAAATTAGTGCTCATTCTGGAAATAGAAGAGGCTATATAAAAGGCCAACATTAAATCTGTTTCGATCAACCAGATATTCACGATTATAATAATAACTGTACAAAATTAAAATCATGTATCGAACAAACTTTAGGTGGAAACAGTCATTTTCTCCTAATAGCAAAAACATTTGAATCCTAGGATATTTGTAACATTTGGTAATATGCAAGGAAATAATTATTTTAATGTTTAACGTGCTAAAATAAATGCAAGAAAAACACTTTACACTTTTATAGGCAATATTTCTGTATGTTCGTACAGTTCTTGTGACAATGTAAATGACGTTACTTTCTTCTTGTAATGACAATTCCACAAAGGGGAAATTGAATTAAACTTCAATGCCACGAAAATGAATCTAAGGTCGAATGAATACTAGTTTTCAACACGGTAATTAGTTTAATAGATGAGAGTGGAGTTCAAGTTATACTGAAGAAAAATTCGAAGGAATTTCACCAATTTAGATAATGATGCGTGTTTCTGCCCACAGTTCCCCTGAAGTTTCCTAGGCACCCGAGAAATCACACAGAGTTGCTTTAACTGAAATATTCAAAGCTCTCACCAGTTATTTCTTGACTCTTCAATAAAACAATAGACAATGCTAACAAATCTGTATAAAATAAGAGCTATTAAATAGCGGAAGCATTATTTTACGAAGACTGCATTTTTTTCAGTGTTCACGGCGTTCGTTTTTTCTGTTGACAGAAGCTTTGCCAGAGTTTATGATAGCATATTCAGGTAGGAACGCTTCAACCTGAAGTTTCTTCTTGGAACGCAGGCAAAACTGTAGTTACCGTAGAAACGAGGAATTCCATGAAACCCATGACATGTGTATCCTCCGTATCTCATTGTCAATTTGCAACTATACAGAGACAGTATTTATCAATTTAGATACTGATACGATTCGTATTTCAAAGTGGGCAGGTGGATATTTACATAAAGAAGGTGAGAATAAATTGACATAAACTATTTATCAATAAGTGTTATACATCCATTTTGATACGTTGTCCATTTCATAAATTCACCAAAATTTACTTTTCTCGACAATTCACTCGACTCAATGTAACTTAACAGTATCATTCCTCGCGTTCTCTCTACCTATCCAGTCCCCAGGAGTTACGAGAAGGAAAAATGGGAGAGTTCGAAGAAAGACCGTGGAAACTGGATGGAGGAGGGTAAAAAGAGGGAAGAAAGGAATAAGTGAAAAGCTAAGTATACTAAGAGGGGACCGGAGGAGGAGGGTAAAGAGGAGGGACCGTGATAAAGTGCGCACGGAAAATGGATTGTTGTGAAAGCGAGCAGCGAAAGAGAAAAGATAAGACGAATCCTTCCCCCTCGCCATTCCCGTCTTCTACCTTCCTCTCCCCCCCCCCAGTCCCCCAGGGGCCCCAGCCGCCTCCGCCTCCGTCCTTCGCTCCTCCCCCCCCCAGCTACGCTCATTGCCCCCTTCCGTATTCCTCTCCCCCATTCCCAACACCACCCGCCCTCCCTCCTCTCGGAATCTCTTTCAGCTGCACTCTGCGGGAGACAGTGCGGAGGAAAGCATGAATCAAGGGAATCGCGTCTGCTCCTCCTCCTTTTCTCCCTCCATCTCTCTCTCTCTCTCTCTCAGCCTCTCCCCACGCCAGCCGTCTCCCTTTCTCTCGAGAACGGAAGGAGAGATAGTATGGGACGGGTGGGTGGTGGGCCGAAAAAAATATAACGTGCCCAGGAAGTCTTTGGGGATTGGAGGAGGTGGGAGCGAGTGGATGGATGTTGGAGAGGTGTGGTTATGGCTGTTGCGAGAGAGCGAGGAAATGGGCGAAGGTGTACGGTGCCGGATTAGAGGTTGTGATAGATAAATATTTCGGAATAGGCTCCGAGTGCCCACTGAGATGGGTGTTGGAGAATCTCTTGAGATTAAAGTGCCATGAGGAAATGTTTTGACGCAGGCGATAACGTTTTACGAGGTCCAAAAAATATCATTGTCATGAGAGGATAGTTAGGTCCCTAATTTGTAGAAGGGCATAGTAAAAAGCAATGGTGACGGAAGCAAGTATCGGGAGAAAGGGTATAAGGAGTTACATGAAACGATCACTCATTTTTCCAATTATGCCCCTGAGAAGACGAGATTTATTTTCAAAGATAGGGGTTTGGATTGCGAAAGAGGATTTCGATAAAGGATATGGATTGGAATTTTGCACAAGTATGTGTATTTGCATTGGAGTAAATTACTTAACGTGAATTCTTTGTATTTCAAGGTAAAATTCTTCTCAAGTGCCCTCGAATTACATTAATTAATGCAATGTAGCAAGATAAATACCTGATTAATAAGGGTTAAATATCCTTCTACTTATGAAATAAAATTTATTTTTATTTCTTATCCCAGGAAGAAATGACTCACCTTGAAACGCATTTTCTTCACTTACGACCATAAACTTGGCACAACGCCCGATGGATTTTGGCCACTGATGATAGTTTTCCACACAAGATTGGAATCACAGAACGCACTTTGCAACGGATGGGATCAACCATATAAGCGGACATTATGTGCATTCACCCAAACGAACTGAATCAAAACAGTAACTATAGAGACTTCGCAAATAATCAATAATTAGTGCTGCCAGCGTATAACTTTGTTCCGACCCGACGTTATTTAAATATAACAGAATGGCCTGTACTTTTCAAACATGGCTCGTAATACCTGATTTCCCTAGCAGCTAAAACTTCCGTCTTTATATTTATTCATTTTTACATTTGAAATTATTCGCTTTATAAACTCAATACTGAATATTCCAATGGGTTTTAAAACGTGCCTGCATACTTTCTTCATTCCAGCATCTTCTTCAGACGTACATAATCTGATTTCATCAGAACTTTGACAATAATCCGAAAAGTTTTGGCAACTCCATGGGCATTCTTTGGCAGAGAAAAATTCGTTTGATTTTATATTTTTTCTTGAGACCGTCTTTGCCCACGACCCCGACATGCGCCTGAATTCACTTCGTTTTGCGACGTTATCAGATCGAGTGCAAGGTGTCGAGGATAATTTGTGTTTTTGGTGAATAAGTTTGAGACGAATGTAACGTGGTGGGAAGGGCCCTGTCGTGACGGGGAAGAGCCCACGAAAATATGTCAAGGACAGCCCTCACTAGCCACGTTCCCTCGCGTGCCTTCGGGCGTTGCGCGCGACAAAGAGCTTTGCTTCGAATGGCGCACCGGATAATCTAAGGCCATTTCCTGTGAGGACCTCTTCTTCACGGTGCGGTAAAGAGAGTGAAGCTCATCGTCAGCAGACCCAAATGGGTAACAAATAGGAATATGAGTGGGGTTACTCATGGAAACTTCCGTTATTCAGAGGATGGAGTGAGTGGAAAGAGGGGGAAACGGGAGGAAAAGACGATAGCTAAAAAGAAATTAAAAATTTTTAAAGTAGGTAAATACATGGGAAATGCGTACTCAAGTAAATGGCTTAATAGTAAATGGTAATGGCGCAAAACAATGGAATCAATTAGACCGAAAAGAAAATGAGAACAAACACCAATTACCCTAATGGTTAGTAGCATGACACTCCTTGCTGCTCGACCGCGTGGTGGCTAGGCAGGGGAAAAAGTCATACGAATGGTATTTGTGACAAAAAATTTGGTATTGTAAATGGAAACCTACTATAACGTTTGATCAATTTACACGACATTATTTACAATTTATTACAATCTTGAGAAGATTTAAATGAATCAGGGAGGAGTTAATTAGCGTGCTTGAAAACATCAGACCTATTACGAGTTCTAAGCCAATGAATAATAGCAGAACGCATAGAAAAGAGAGTTAAATTTTCTTGAACTCTTGAGCGATAAAGAGAATTTTTTTCATCAAATAATTCTAGTCTGTTTACATATTTGAACGTAGATTATCGTAGTACAATTATCAAGTTTTACTATGTTGCTCCATTGAAATTTAAATAAAGGTTTTCCAAATATTTTCCGACATGGAATACCAATCTATGCCGCCTGTTTCATGCTCTCTATGGGATCTGTTTGTTATCCTCCCATATACCCTATTTGATTTGAAGCACTGATTGATTATATGACAAACATATTTTTAAAAAATTCTTTCAGCGCTATATCTTTGTATTTATAGAGTTGTTTAGTAGTGGGTGATGTCAATTAAAAAATGAACTCTTTTGATTTCAAATACATATATTGGCTGCACTCTTGGGCATTAAAATGACCTGCCAAATTGTTTAATCGTTACGATGAACGATTAATACAAGACTAAGTTGATAAAGCGCATAAATTCCAAAGTCTTGTACTAATAATCAACTTCCTGGTCTAGAATTCTCTTGGGACTTATACAAAAATAATAACTATTAATTTCTAACCAGGGGGCTTCTAAGAGGCTCCCAACACAAGAGGTCGATAGAAAATTTGGGAAAAATTGTGATATTATTTATTGTGACAACAAAAAAGAGACACGAAGGAATATTGCTTATATGTAACTTAAAGCAATAAATTTAATGAAGATCATGGTATAAAATTAATTATGAGTGGTATAAAAGTAAGGTAACATTATAATTGGCATATTAAAAAGTGTCTTGCATTTAAAGACGGGGAAAAAGGGCGAAAGCATCATTATGCTTAAAATTAGAATGGATCTATCTAGTGGTGAAGGCAAGGGAGATTAGAGAACACGCAGCCTGGAACGAGAGGTCGAGGAGGGAATGAGTGAACAAAATTGAAGATGGAAATGGAGAGGACATAGGGATGTCTGTACGAAAGGAGGACAGTGGAATGGGACATAACGGAAAGGAGGTGATTTATCAAAGGGCTAAAGGGAGAAGAGATAGAGATAAAACGGGAGGGGGTCGCCGAGACGAGAGCACGGCTTTCTGGGCACGAGACGGAAGGGTGGCGGTGGTGATGGCCAAGCAAAGAATGCATAAAAGCAGGAAGATTACTGGAGAGAACGGAGCCAGGGGTGCGGCAGGGAGATCGTGCGAGTCCTTAACTCGAAAGGAGTGAAAGAGTGGAAATGAGCAAACGAAACCCTTTGATGACACGAGGTGGGGGCGACGACGGGAAGAGGTAGGGACACGAGGGCGGAATGGAGTGGGGAAGAGGGCAATAGAATGAAGGCAGGCGCGAGGACGAGACGGAGGAGTTAAGAGAGAGAAGATAGGAGGTTAGGAGAGGGGAGTTTGGATGTTAGCACGAAGGAAAGAGAGTATAGGACAGGAAGTTTACGCATGTGTGAGATTTGGGTTTGGAATTACGATGAAAAGAGCTGTGAGAATGGGAAAAAGGAGAGAGCGAAAGGCTGGGGTTTGAAGAAGAGCGGTCCGGGGGAACGAGGGCGGAGGGAAGGAAAAACGGACTGTGGCACAGGGAAAAGTCAATGTACGGCGGACTTTGGGGATGGGTGTAGGTGTATAAGTCTGGGTTGAGGGGCGGAGGTTGTTGGGAAGTGGTGGAGACGGTTGATGTGTAGGTGCTTCCGGAAAGATCTGTAGAGGGAGATTGGGAAGGGAAAGATGAAAGGAAGGTGGATATTCAAAGAAAGATAAGCGAGAGAAAGGACATTTTACTAGGGTGAAACAAAATAGCATTCGTTCAAGAGAAGTTAGAGAGAATTTTGGAAGGGGTGATGCGATGAAAAAATGATCAAAGAGAGAGACGAACGCAGATGGACGAAGGATGCTTTAACATTGAGGATGTACTGTATATATTCATTCATAGTATTCCACCTATTTAAAGGTATGTTTTGGAAGATTCCTAAAGATTATTTATTCCAAATATTGCGAGGTATTCCTTTTATTTGACGCTCATTTTCTTCATTTCATCTAATTTCCTTGTACCCTCAAGTTGTCTACGATGCCTACTCTTATTCTTCATCTACCCCGTTTGTGACCGCCCTTAGGAGAAGGGAATGGATGTTGGACGAATTGAAACCAGGCAAAATATATAAGAAATCGAAGAAGGGCTCATCTATTGCAAGGTGTCAGGCTGTGTCCTACTAGGTGGGGCTAGAAAATGTGAGGGTGTTAAGTCACTGTCCATCCTAAACCCACCCTAATAAGCAGGGTAGCAGATTGTTTCAGGCAGGTTTGAGATAGATAAATGATGATGACTATGATAAACCTCCTTGGCTCCTCTAACGAAACACAACCCGACATTGATATCACCTTAAACTCCTCTTCAATTGCGCATTCCCCCTCCTCATTTCACCCCGTCCAACAATCCCATTCCTTTTCTGCCTTTTCCTCGCTTAACCAATTTTCTTTCCTCCATTACGTTGTTCAATATCCAATAGCCAACCAAAATACATCTTCTCTGCTTCTTTTAGATTCCTAACAACAATTCCCTCTCCTACCATGCCGAGAACTTTCTCGTTTGTTTACATTAATGTTAATTTCATCTTTCTCATTCTTCTACACACCCACATTTCAAAAGCCTCCAATCTGCACCTATTACGTTGCGTCAACGACTCTATATCCGCGACGTATCTCCCCATATTGATTGAACCCTCATCAATGTTTTGATGAGGGCTCTTTCTTTAGCATTATTACTCATAATCTCTTTCATTAAGTCTCTCTTTCTTGTAAAAACTGAAACATTGATATATTTCTTTAAATATGTAAAATAAAATTTGATTTATCACTATATATCATATATTCACAGTGAGGAGCAAGTTTGAGTTGGAAAAATAAATAGCTTTATCACCACTGCCTTAATTGTAATGGGGTTTCCATTATTATTAACTTGCCTTAACGTTCAGTTAATGGCATAAAGTCTATTGTTCAATGAGGAAAGTCCATCAAAATAGGGTAAAGATAATATACATGAGTTTCATTTAATTTAAAGATCTTTGATTTAACTAGGATTGAATATTTTTCTTACGCTTTTTATTTTAACTGAAGGTACTTTTATGCTATCTTTTCCATTACTAATCCATCCCATTCAACAATGCCAGGTTAAATTTTCATGATTTCGAATCCGGTACGTTCTTTTCCTTTTTCTAGCCAAAAGTGCTTAAAGTATCTTCTCTATTAGAAACGATTGCAGGTGTTACTTGGTGAATTTTTTTCGTTTACTATGAGAAATTCACTTGGTATCTATAACAATTTTATTTAGTCCATCGACTTTAGTCTCAAAATGTGCGCCATTATCAAGTTCCGAAATTACCACCATCGTTAATACCAAAGCAATGTGTGCCATTATCAATAACCGTAATAATGACAGTGTCAAAATAATGGTCTGTTGCACAAGTTGGTTGAAGTTTAGAAATTTAGGGAGTGCTTTAATTGCCATTATGAAATTATCGCCTCATATGTCTCAACAAATTAATTTATAAAAGCTAATAACACAATAGTTGTGGAACAAATGCGGACGATTTTGGTACACATCACTGCTAAAATGAAAACTTTTAAAATTTATGCGGTAAATAAATGTATAATTATCACTGAGTCAATGTTTTTTTTTACTGAGAGGTAATTTGTAATAAATTAACATCGATTTCTTACTCATACTGATCTGTCCAAAGATTATAAAATCTCTAACAAATAGCAAAATTTCCATCTAAAAACCTTGACACCAAGTCCAAATTAAGATTGTTTTATATGATCAGGAATGCATCTGATCATGTAGTATCAAAGGAAAAGAGTATAAGCACTATACCTTTAATTGGAAAATGATTCTAGACCAATAAAAGCTCATGATATTAGACTAATGAAATATTGAAAAGGTCCAAAATGCAAAAACATCTTCATAGACCAATTCTATCAACATTCTCATTGCAGCTAGTCTTGGTTGCTACTGCTTTCTATTTAAATTTACTGATAATAATTTAAACTCGAAAATATTTTATGGAACACTTTTAGAGGTAAAATTAGAATTTTACCTTTCAAGCGATACACAAAGTCGACGATATAAAAAATAACTTGTGCGTTTGATTGGCGGATGCCAAATATTTGAAGGTTTCAGAAGTGACAAAGTAGCTCCGATAGAAATTCCTGTTTATACTCGTTGAAAAGGGGATTCTCGGCCGAATTTGCACCTAGAATCGGCGATTCTTCCGAAAAAAATATAATAATACGGCGAAAAACACCGATGTGCCCCGTGCTAAGCGGAGGTCTTTCCCTACAATCAGGGGCGCGCCCCATGGTGTGTGGGAAACGGTAGAGAAGGGCTCGTTTGCATGTCTGTGTCTTCTCTGCCTATCGGACGGGGCGTAAGAAGATTATGGGGATTAGCGAGACCTTTATCAATATTTCATGCGGCAGCGAGATGGAATGAAAGAAAAGCCGAGTAAGGGGTTGGAGTGGGGAGGGGAGACGAAGAGAAAGAGTGATGGAGATGAAGAGATAGACGGGGAGAGAGTGGGGTGGAGGAGGGGGAGGGCGGAGAGGGGCAAAGAAGGGGTGTGGTGGGAGAGGTGGTTTACTGGCGGGGTTGCGGGAGGAGAATTAGTGGGTGGAGGGAGATATGGTTTGGGGCGTGTGAGGAATGAAAGGTTGGCAAAGCGAGAGGTGAAGGGGACGGAAGGGAGAGAAAGGAAAAGGCTCGGAATACGAGAAAGGAGAAACGAAGCTATTAATTAAGGGGTTTGCGAATTCCCATGGATGGGAAGATGACCAGAGAGATAGGGAGAGATTAGAATAGATTATAGCTGATAGCGGTCAAGGTTATTCCAAAATACAATAATCATAGATACTCTTTACCAATTTGAAGCACTATGAAGAACTAAGTTTCGAACAAAAAATTAGTTCAAATATGTTATGGCATATAATTCGTGTAGAAATGCTAAAAAAAACAAAGATGGTAAATTATTACTTGGATGTCTAGCGTTTAAGGATAAGTTTACAATGGAAACAGACGGGACACGCCTACATTTCTTAGTCTACCCTAACAAGACTCAACCTGAAACCCTACTCTTAAACTTTTCTTCAATTCCGCCTATATTATTCCTCTACTCAGTGCGAACTGCAATGAACCGGGCATATTTCGCAGTATAAAAAAGAATATTAAACAAAAACGACATGATTTTTTGTTAATATATCGAGCTCCTGAATTGCAATTTACTTTTGATCTGATTGAATACCATGAATGATGAAGAAAAAACTTTTTACAAATTATTAATAGAGTTTGGGTTTCTTCATAAAAAATGGAATACTACCAGCAATGAATAAGGGATATGACAAAAATATATGTAAAATAAAATCGTATTGCGATTGAAATACTGAAAATATTTCGTCATAAATTGATGCACTTTAAACACCCTGGCAAATGTTTCAATAGGATGAATAACAACGAAACATACTAGAGCCCAAAGAGGAGCAAGAAGAAATACAATTTTTTTAATTCATCTCATTGGCAGTCAGAGTGTAACTATAATGCTCTGTGAAATAACGGTGATTGATGTAAAAAATTAAAGAAATCGTCCTTAAGAAATCGAAAAAGAGAAAATGTTAATTCTTCAAACGTAAGAAATTCCTTGGGTTAAAACCTGCGATGAGGAAGGATTTCAGATAAGTGCTGGCAGTGTATAATGATATTTGAGAATCTAAAAGATATGAAAAATAACTGGGATTCACACTCATGTTAACACACGCGAACCTTCACACGACTGGGTTTTGGGCGGGGAACGCCAGTGACACAAACCGTGAGTTTGAAAAGAATTCGCTGAGCAAACGGCGAACAGGATTCAGAATTTGGACCCGAGGAGAGATAAGTAAAAACGAAGACGGGAGAGGAAATTAGACATGGGAGGCGATGGTAAAGGGTTAGTGAAAATGGCAAAAAAGAAGCAAACGGATTCGCTGTAATATATTATAACACAGGTATACCTAGCGATTCCTCAACGCACTACCCTCAAGTGGGAACAAATATTGATTATTAATCAGTAAGCTACTCATGAAATCTGCGAAAATTTTCATAAATACTTATGACAAAATACTTCACCAAACGAGCTTTCTGCAAAATAAAATGGTAGCAGAATAAGCTATGGACGATCAAAGCACTACAGTTTGATACTAATGCTACAATCGAAATCACTGAAAGCACGGACCAGCTAGTCAATATCTGTCTATTTGAGCATTATTTTGAGGGTGGTATCATTTATATGAGGTGATTAATAGGCCAAATAGTCATCTTCGATGGGCGAATTTTGTCCAGTTTTGGATAATTTTAGTTTTTGCTAATACATATGCCAGCTATAAAATATCTAAATGGCTAGTTTTATTTTTGATGGGATATTAGACTTGAGAATACGACTCAGTGCTGTAAATGCAATGAAGTAAGTGAGGTAATAGTAACAAAAATTAAAGTGATACCTTATTCAAGTAAAAAAAAACAAAACTATAAATTGTAAATATGTTAAGAGGTATTTGCCAATATTTGTCTTCTTAATTTCAATATATAGCAATAATTTTCTTTTGCTACTTTTTAATCTAACAGTAAAAATTAAAGGAATAAAAAACCTGTAAAGTTTAAAGAGAATCGACAGACATCAAAGAAATCCTTTGCGAGCAAATTTAAGGGCTGAATTCATTTATGAATCCAGCATATTTCTCAATGAATCAGATGATTTATGAATCAGTTTTCATAACAAGCAGGCATCTTAACGAAAGAGCTACCCTATTTACGATGCATTAAGTGTGAAAAGAAAATTAAGTTAAAAAAAGTCAAAGAGTATTCCCTCTATTGGTTTTCTATTTGCCTACGTGTGGTTGAGCGCTGTGTGATTGGCGGAGAATGAAATGGCACAATTTATTTTACTGATAAAGAATGATTGAATTTCTTCATAAGCCGCTCAAAGCCATCCTTCAATGGAAGGCTCCAAATTTCCCTTAAGGCCTTTTCAAAAATATTGCCCGAGTTCGGAAAACCAGCTATTCTCTTTTTTCTTTCCACAACGTCAGGCACTAATTCAAATTCGACAACGTTTCATTCAAACTTTTGAGGTGAATTCTAGTCAACTTACGTGGCTCGTTTGATAGTTCGTTAGAAAATTCCTTATAAGATGAGAAATATGAGAAAGAGCTTCAGAATTTTTGCTATATTAGTTTATTACCTCAATTTATTAATTATTTCTTCATGTTACTTCTCTCTAATTTTTTGTTTAAATAAAACAGTTTCTGGCGTAACTTGGTGGAAAATCTTCATACTGACTTTTAATAATCAAACCACTTTACTTTTCCACATAAACTTTTTAATTTTTATAGCATATATACCTGATGATGTTATGCTATAACGAAACCTGGGTTGTAAAAATTGAAAAGTTTATGTGGAAAAGTAAAGTGGTTTGATTATTAAAAGTCAGTTTTTGTTTAAAGTCTTTATTTTTCTTCTCTCGTCTACGTATTTTCCATATTATCTGTAAACATTGGGTTCATAATTTTTTTCTTTTTACTGATTCTATAGTTGCGTTTTCAGGTTTCGATATTCGGTTTTTACATATTATCCAATATTACCCTCATTGTATCATTCCCTCTGTTTTAATTTATAATTTTATCTACAGCCCACTGGTACACTTTCCTTTTCGTACCAGTCTATGGTTCTAATTTCCATTTCCTCACCCGTATTGCCTGTCCTAACCTCTTTATTCTAACGTTATGCATCATTATTGTAGAATTATGATTTGAATCTTTCTGGAAACAGAGAATTTTGCTGTTTCTAAATCCTTGCCTAACCATAATATAAAATATGTGTATTCAGATAAATTTATTTTATACATGCATAATATTAATGTATAAATATATTGTTAACATATAATGCTCAAGAAAAACGTAAATGTGACATTATTAAACTCAAATATATCAAACACGCACGGAAAAGATACTTACTGAGATGAAAAAGACTCAAATTTTAAATATTTCAGTGCTCTCAGTCACTATCAGTGTTTTCAGAATCTATGCAAACGGAAAGATTCATTACTGACTTAGTATTTCCGTTTCCTCACACCGTGATGTCTGGAACCACCGAAAAAATATTTAATATCTTAATCTATAGTAGTCATAATGCTGTCTGGTCCTGTAATCTGGTTTTATGCAAAGCAATAACATATTTTACACTAAACGTAGCGTTACCAATCAGTCTAAATTAGTCTATAGCTTTGCTAGGTTTGAATAAAGACTGATTAAAACAAACAAAAATTGAACAATTTGTTTTTTTTTAATCACAGCCCATTGCTTTTTAGACACAATTGATTGATATAAAGCCATCTCTGTTCTTCCGTGATTAACCATATCCGGAGAAGGAAATGCCGTGATAGCCAGGGTGAGGGAGAGGGCAGCAGAATAAAGGGGAAGAAGTATAAAATATTAATGAGAAAAGAATCTTGCCGGGATAAGGAGAGTCGAAAGTTTTCAAGGCAGAGAGAAGAATACAGAACTCGTGAAAAAGATGTGAGAATGAAGTTTCGGTGAATGGGATGATTAAGCGTAGGGTGGTGGTGGTGGGGAAGACATGGATTGAATGGGAACAGGTGAATAATGAGAACGAAAGCGTTTGAAACAGACTGAATAGCTGAAAAATGCCTTAAAGATTTGAATATGAAAGAAACTGGATTACGACAGTGGAGAGTGTTTGAAAATGGCATGAAAGGAGAGCAATGATGAAAATGAGGCGAGAAGAAACTTTTGATTAAAATAAATTATCAGCCAGAGTAATAAGAGTGACCTGACTCTAGAGTCGCAACTATCCAAGATTATGCTCATGACTATAAATTTATTTTTTTTATGTAAAAATAGGATCAAGAAAACAAATCTAAAATTGTACTATTTAGGAGGAATGTTTAATGGTTGACACAGCTGAAAGTATCTCATATCCATGATATGCAAAAATTCATGCATTCGCTGCTAATGAAAAAAAATAATTGGTGTAGATTTCTCTACGAGTACGTACTAGTAGAATCCTTGAAACGCTTGGTTTAGCGTTTACTAGAATTTATCGATTCCATTCCAAGATTCATGCGCATATATCGATCGGTACATACTCTTAAGATAAAAAATTAAGTTTCAGATCATAAGTTGTAAATGAGTTTAATTAAATGGATATTCTATAAAATTTAATTAAGACTGAATGATCAAAATAAGGATAATTTTTTCAGGGCAAAGAATGATAATAACTTTAATCAACAAGCTAGAAAATAGCCGCACCTTGAGGCATATATTCAATAGATTCTCATAAATACAGGGTGTGGCAACATGACTTCCTTTTTTATAAAGTGAAACCCCTAGAATCAAAAGGCTGCACCCTGTATAATCCACTTTTCATAACAAAGATTCGGAATGAACCTAAATGGAAAAATAATGCTCCAGTAATTAATAAAAATTAAATTTCGGTTTCTCTTACATGATTCAATGATATAAAGATTAAATAAAAAAGAGATAGGATTTTACTGTTGACAATTTGCCAAAATTTTATACATTCCCTCTATGCGGTTTCACAGAAATAAATATTCATTTACTTAGCAGTATGGATACTATTCTTTAATTTTCATATATTGCAGTTGTTAGCTTATCTTATCAAGCTTCATAAAAATAAGGTGATATTATTTTGAGTTGCTTGCGTGAATTTATTTTTTTATTTTTCAAGTGTTGCACATGTAGGATTTTATTTTCTATAAGATTTTGTTTAGCCTTATTATAATGATTAGAAACATTCACATGAAACTATTAGGGCCAATAATCAGACCTCACAAATGAATGGTGTAGGTCATCAATTCCTGGATATGGTATATTTTCACGAGTACACCTCCAAGATGAATCGTTTTGATAGGTTGGAGACGTGAGAGAGTAAAGAGCACACGGCATCTCTCTTAAGGGAAATTCGGTAACCAGGAGACTAAAATAGGTAGAACCGCCACGCCTTTTACGAGGAGACGTGATTCCCAAGGAAATGGATCCTATGTGACTTCCATTTAGTCAGGGCGATAAACGCTTCCCTAATATACTATCGGAGTGATAAAATCACTTTCCCAAGTAATTTATGAACGTTGGGAAGTCAGAATTGATTTGAGGTCGACTTTCTTTGAATTTTCTTAGGCAAAAAACATGATAATGGCACAAGCCAAACAATTGGATTAATTATGGTAAATTAAACTATTTTCATAACAACATTTACCCTTTATTGCAACCGCTAAAATAGTATAGTTGTTGAAAACAATTTTGAGAGGACAATTATACAATACGGTTTATTTTCATTAAATTAATAACACAATGTATATATTCGCTGTTCTTTATTCTCGTACAACTAGTTTCAACGCTTAGGCATCATCATCAGGTACTCAGCGATACATCAATGGTTTCTTTTCCTAAGATATATCGTATTTAATAGTGTTACATAGATATGTCGAATAATTAGCGATATTTAATTTTGTTTTCGTTAAAGAAGACTAAAATTCACAATAAAAAGAAGAATTACATACTGCGCGAATGAATTTATGAATATTCATTCACTCCTATTTTTAGAAAATGCAAACTATCATAGAAGCATTTTATCTTCTAAAAGGAACCATAAGCTCTAATTGGAATTATGTATCTTAATTTTCAAAACAAAAGCAAAAGAACCTCAAAAATTTGATTCAAGAAATGAAAGCGTAAAAACATTTCAAGTACTCCTCAAGTGCTGATGATATATTTTCATGACTTTCTTCGCAGATATCATATGATAGATGAATATTGAGCATGTGCTATTTGCAGTCTGTAATTTGCTTAACGGAAAAGATAAGCTGTATAATTTTAGATGGTTTATAAATGTTGACAAAATGTACAAAAATTATTAATAAAAACGAGATTAACCCAACGGACATTAAAAACCAATATTAATGAAATTTTGAAGATGCTCTAGAAGCCTATGTAATATTTATTAGTTGTCAAGAAGCGGAGTAAGTGGATTGAATAACTGCTAATCTTTTAGTATAAAAAATTGACTTCAAGTATAAAATAACCCATTAATGAGTTAATATGCTGATAAACTGCACGGTTTCGATAGTGTAATCTTGAATTCTGTAGTGATCATCCAGTTATTCTCAACGATCGCAATTTGGTACAGGCAGTAGTATAAAGTAGCATTTGCATTCAAATAAACGATCGTAGTCATGACCTATGGTTATCAATTATGCCAAAATCCATCACAAAATAACTCCCCATTCTAAGAGGAAGTCGACTCACAATTTCTTTATAATGGGTGAAACATGCCGATCCGATCAAAGGGATATCCTTTACGGTGGCCTCAGTATAAATGTTATACAAATCATAGATGATTCGAAGTTTTATCTTGTGGTGAGATTAAACCAATTCATGTCGGACGAAACTTTTGCTTCGGTGAAGGATGGATGCTGGAATAGAAGAAGATTCTTGGAGACGAATGGAACCTTGAAGGAAGAGCGCTGAATCAAGCAGAAGATTATTGGACGGAGGGCAACGGTAGGAAACGAAATTCTTTGCGAGCCATTTACGTGGCCCTTGAGGTCCGTCAGTTCAGTTTTCCTCAAGTAAGGTCCTATTTTTGAGAGCATTGTGGGAGACGCTATCTCTCAAAGCAAGTTTTTCTTCGAGGGGAAGTTAAAGTTAAAGCAGAAGAGAGAGAAAAGAATGTTTGAAAAGAAGAAAGCTTTTGGACTTTATTCAAGGGAGGAACGGAATGATTCCTTCGGTTTCGATGAATTCTTTCAGTGTTTCCTCAAAATAAAGAAATGCGGAAGACGGGCATGTCCGGGCAATGCCGTGGGCGTTTCAGCGTTTGTTTCTATTGAGATACCATCAAAACAGGCATCCTACGGCATCCAAATGGAACCTATTAGGCGAAGTTTTTTGGCACCAGTATTGTACAGATGTTTTTTATTAGTACATTAGGTTTCTTTAACCCAGAGAGGAGGAGTTGCATGCTCAATGATTCTCATTAACATTGAATTATGGGATTACTGTAGAGCTAATACAATTTTCCTGAAATAATTATGAAATGACCTTAATCTATGTAATTGAGAAAGAACTCCTTTGATATTTTTCGTAAAATAAAAACATACCTTTAGTGTACCATAAGAAATGCTTATGTGACATAGAATTGATATTGAAATTGATTAATAAAAATAATATATTAATAGAAGAGCTGGGATTTACGTAATTAAGTAAAGTTCACTCTATCACACATTAAAAACAACTGTTTATTTACCTTTAGAGCAGATCAAAGCGTTGAACATTTCTGAAATTTCAGGCCCTGAATTCTCCTTATGCATTCCAAATACACTAAACATACGATTATTTTTAATTTTGCTATGACGTGTTGTAATTTGAAAATATTAGCATGAAAACATTCTTCTTTTACTTAGATATTGAAGTTATTTTAAGCGAATTTAAGAAAAATTATGTAATCATCCGGTAAATAAATCATTCGACACAAGTTTTATCGAATTACCAGTATGTTCCTGTTAAATACGACAATTAAACGATCACTTAGCAATCTACTTACGACAAAATTGGAGTACTAAAAAGAATAAAACTCCGGGGCCACGTATAGTAAGACGATGTTTGAGGATTACAGGTTTTTTGCGATAGTACTCATATGATTCTGGACAAGAAAAAATGACCTGATGATGAATGATAATTAAATCACAAGCTGTGTTCATGTAGTGGCAACAGCGTTTTCAAGAAAATGAAAACTGAAACTGTGGCCGCATGATATTTTTGTTTTCTAGGCTGACCCCACCGCACGTAAAGCGCTTGAGCGACGAAGCAATTAACATGTTGACTAGAGTGTGAGAGCAGTGACACGGGAAAATGCAAGCGTAATCATTGCCCATCGAATGAGAATGGAAGAAAGAGGGGAAAGTAATCATTTTTTCTACGCGCCACCAAAGGAGGAAGAATCGTTTGTTGTAATCTTGATGAGATTCATTCGCTCCCAATCTTCCGTAAATTTAACGTGAGAAACTCTACTGTGGAAAAAATATCGCTGTCCCACCTACTTATTCTCTATTCCATCTGAATGCTCCTTTGAATCACCTTCACGGAGCAATCCTATAACTTCTTTTTCATCCAAACCTCGATGTTGACATTTGACAATTGAAGTCCTCCCCACTCCGCCCCACGGTAAAGATGAGTAAATAGCTCTCGTGAAGGGGATATTCCGGAGGGGTTTAGAGGGGGATCAGGGGACAGAAAGAAAAAAAGGGCATCATGAGAGCGAGAGAGGAAAGGAAAAACAATCTCAAGAGAGGCACGGAAAGGCACCGGGAGGTGAAAGGAAACAGAGACGCCGTGAGAATTAGGAGGAAGGATGGGGGTATGGAACAGGAGGAAGAAAAACCTTGACAGTCTCTAAGACGTTGAAAGACCTCCGTTTCATTGCATAGACGGCTCGTGGACTACATTGCCTCTCCTAGAAAAACAAAATATATTTTCCTCCGGGAACATTAGACGAATCATAGACGTTATACAGTGATATAAAGTGGTACCTGACATTTGAAGACTATTTTTCGTACTTCAATTTTAACAGAAATTTAACACGGTTTTTTGTTAGACTTTAAAAAATATGCTAACAACTTGGAAAAGAGAGAATTGTAAATTACACTTGCCTATACTATCCCAATTAACAAAATAAAAGTACTTCCGTTTTACCCTGCAGTGAAATATATCTCGCTAGGACTAGGAAGGCAGGTGTCATCAGTATTTATATAGTATTTCCATTTGAGCTTCGATTCACATCCCTCCACCCTCAAGGTACGCCAATGCCTTTACCGGAGTGAAAAGACACTTTGGTCACGTGCTGTTTAGGAAGTGGTGCAGAGGCTGGGATGTGATTATTTTTGCGGAAAGAAGAAGGTGGGTGAGGGAGGATAGTGAGTGGTCTCTCGATGGCAGTGTTCATGGGTTCGATGCAGATGCTGGGACGCGCAGCGGGTTTTAGGAATGATATGATGATCATAAATAATTAAGAATTAATGGTGAAATTGCTTGGAAAGAATGGGAGTGGTATACTTTGGCAAGATTATTTTGAGAATGTACATGTTAATAGCCTTGGCCATGATATTAGAGCAAATATATTAGATATTTATTAAGATAACTAGGAATATTACAGAAAATGGAGATTCGACAAGAGTGAGAATTTAAATTACGGAAAAAGTGTAAAATGCTTAGATGTGGGTGCCAAAGATTAATGATTTGTTATTATGAATTGGTATCTATATATTTAAGCTTTTACTACCGAGAAAAGCGTTACTGATGGGTATGAAATATTTTAAATAGAGTACACCGGGATGCAGAATGCCTCCATGAAGCTTCAATACTTATATGGAATAATTTGTAACAGCTGTCAGTAGAAGAAAAGCAGATGTAACGATGTGGTATGTATATTAACCCGCTCATTACTTCATTGTCCCGTCGCTGGTAAAGGAGCCACAATATCTAAGGTGAACAATCTGATAATGTTTACCGATAGAATTGTAAATTGAGAAGAACCATTCCCGAATGAATGCTACTTTGCTTTACTAAAATAATGGGAAAGATGACTACGTAGGGAACATAAATAATTAAATAACAGAGGAACTAGCAGTTTGTGTACCTTGGAATAATGTGCGTAAAATGATTTTTTAGAAGAAATTATTAAAATGAGTGTCAATGATGGCAAAAAGATTGTCAGTATTGGGTACAATGCATTACAAGTTAAAAGCCTGTCGGAAACATAAAATATGAAATTACACAACAGTAAACCACTTCCCACATTATTTTGCTTGGGTGAAACGTGTTTTCCAGGATAATCATGTATTTGAATGAAATGCATTCAGTATTTTTTGTATTTTTTATTACCGTGCAAGCCACCACTAAGGTGGGTGGCAGGGGGTGAATACACACCAGAATAATTTTGACCCGAATATGACCCTACTGTGGTCGGGTAAGGTTTTTCTGATCCCTTATCGTTCACGGAAATAATAACATCTTATATCTATCTGTTCTACACATAATATCTCTAATTTTACTGATCTGGCCTCTTTTACCATATCACGATGGAGGTAATGATACATTTTCAACATCACTACTAAAGAGACAACCTTCCAGTTTATGCAGAGATTTAATCTGTAATTTAACCTTCGCTCCTTGGAGAATTCCCTCTAATACTAGCTCCTCTATTATTTTGGATGCATTATCATAATATTTCAGAAACGTATGTTTGTATGAATGATTGTGGAGTGTAACGTTTGGATACGTTTATCATAATGTTTCAGAAACCTAGCTCATCTACGCTGTAAGCAATCCAATTCGGTAATCAATACAACTTCGTGGGTATCCCATATGCTCATAGCCTATTCTAAATCAGGCCTAACCTGCTAAAGATAACATTTCTCTCTGATATTTTCATCTCATTTATCCAGTAATCTTCAATTGAATCCTAATATTATGTTATATTGTCCACGTATTCCCCATATACGTAACCACCAGGAGAGGTCGTGAGTGAAGCTATGTCTAAGTATTTAATAGAGTTTACACATTCCATTTCAGTGTTCCCGATTTAATAGGCGTGCGGGAAGAAATTGCTCTTTCTCTAAAAATGCATCACTGCCGAATTTTTAACGTTTTATTCTAATTGCTAAGTATCGCACCTGCATTGTTTAGCATTAAGGTCATCTGACAAAGGTGCTGTGTTCTCAGGATCATGGATATCACGGTAAACCACTGCATCGTCGGGAAATAAGCGTATCTTACTAGTAACTATGGAGTAACTGTCGTTTACGTAAAGTAGGAATAAGAGAGGTCCGATTACACTTTCCTGGGGAACACCCGAAGTAACTTTTACTGCATTTGAGCTTACTCCATCTATGGCTACTCTTTTTAAGTGTTTAATCCAACACAAACTATTTTTATCTATGCGATATGCTTCTAGCTTTGTGTGTAGTTTACTATGAAGTACTTTGTCGAAGGCTTTCTTAAATTCTTGAAAAACTGCCTCCACTGGGACACTGCTATCTCCAGAAATAAGAATAACTAAGATCAGAATAGGTAATAGCCTTGGCCATAAGAATACCCAAAAAGCGCTAGTTGTGCCTCGCAGGATCTATCCTTTCGGAAACTGTGATAATTTTCCATCAATACCTCCTGATCATCGAGGTGTGTCACGATCGAACCAGCAACTTTATGTTCCATGACCTTGCATGAAATGTATATTAGGAAAATAGGTCTGCAATTTATGGGTTCCTACTTCTATCCGTTTATTTAATATTTGTGTTACGTTAACTGTATTCCAATCTTCGAGAGCCTAGCCTTGTGATGTAACAGACTTCTTAAATATGATTTCTAGATACGAAACAATTCCCGACGATATTTCCTTAAACATGTGAGCAAGTATTTGATTATTTAGATTTGTTTTAGGTATTTTAATATCCTGCACGCAACTGCTAAGGTGTGTGGCAGGGGGTGAATACACATTAGACTAATTTTTACCCGAATATGACCCTACTGCGGTCGGATAATGCCATGCTTATCCCTCCTCGTTCGTGGAAATATGACATCTTAAATATTTCTGTCCTCCACTTAATATCTCTCATTATATTGACATGGCGGGTCGCGGTAGTCTAGCGGGTAGAGCGTTGGACTGCTGACCGGAGGGTCCCGGGCAAGGCACGGCCCGGTTCGATTCCCGGGCAAGGCACTTTGGGCACCTGCAGCTCCACCCAAGCTGGTTGATTTTTCGGGTACCAGATCTTCCTGGGAAATCATAACCGACACAGGGAAAGGAACTGGCCCCCCTACCCTGTTGTGTGAATACTCACCATCGGGCTTGGTACATGGGTGAGCTCTACCATCACCTACTAAACCGACCTTCGGGTTGATTACTGTGTTTATGGTTTTTTTTATATTGACATGATCTTTCCTACCGTAGTACAATGGAGGTAATAATACATTTTCAAGCTAAGGTCATTTGATCGGACCCAGAGGATTTATTAGGCCTAAAAAATGGGGAATCAGTAGAATGTAATGGGTCAAAATAGGAGAGATATAGTTTTTAATGAGCGAGTCATGAAGGCATATTTATTCGATGCACTCTTGAAGGCTTAAACGAATTAAAGAAGTTTGCTTCACTGGTTTGTTCATACCAAGAGAAGAATGAGGGGCGAATTACAAAACTGGTACGAGAGCAGAGTAGTAGTAGCAGATTTAGGGAAGGCGACCAAAACCTAGGAAGATTTGCGTCATTAGGGATGACGCAAAAGGGAGTTGGGAGAGAAACCTGTCGTCGGCATTAGCCTACTCTTGAAGAAAGGCGCCAGGGGGTCCACAGCTTAACGTACCACCCGACGGACGGCGTACTTAAATAAAGTGCTCTCCCAAAAACACCAAGTAGGAATCAGGATACCACTGCAAAATATATTGTCTCCAGGACTTGAACCCGGGTCCTCTCAGTTGGTAGCCAGTACGTTATCCACTGCACCATCCCAATCCCCACGATCAAAAATCAGCCAATCTATTTGAGTACTTTTGGTTGCTCATTCGTGAGTAAACTGGTTTGGTGATTTTATTGGCATAGAATGCGCTAGAAACTAACCTGATTGAACTGCTGTACCACTATAGTAAAATTACATTTTGTTATCAAAGACAAGGTTAATGATGATGAAGCTTCACTGAAAAGATCGTTTATACAAATAGACCTGACAATAAAATAAAACCAAAACAAAGTGGTGGATTAGAGGTATTTTTCAGAAAAGAAAGGAAGTAGATATGAAAGGGAAGCTTACGTAGCTTTAATATTTATTTATAAAAGCAGCTAAACCTCAGGTATTTTTCATTAAAATTTTACTCATGTGATGTTTAAGGAGAATTATAATTCAATTCATGCATCATAAAATACCCAACGTGTACAAAATATTGATAGAAAGATGAAAATATTTAAAATGAAATGTACACATGGATATTATAATATTAGATATCGTAGATCTTATGCTGCTATCATGGTACATGTGTCATAATATTCCCCGTTTGTATCATTTGAAAATCTTTACGAAGCACTAAAGATGAATAATTGAAAGAATGGCGAAAACAAATAATATACACCATTTGGACCACGAATAGCAGTCGCCAAAGTTCTCGGTGGCGAACGTCAGGGAAGACAATGATAGAAGGAAGTCAGCTGAGAGAGCGGGAGGGAAGATATTCTGCAAACAAGAGTTCGGTAATGGAACTAAACGATTTCACAGAAAACAAGTGAACATTCTCTATTATTGCCTCTTTAAAGGTGAGAACCCTGAGGCATTATTTCATTTAAGAAGGCAAAAATTTAAAAGAATTATTTTAAGAAGTACAGGAATATAAATAGCAGCGAAAAGCAAACAGCACATTCAAGAGGCATACAAGCACCAGGCTAATAGGCAAATTGTAAAGCTCATTCATTACAAAGTTTACTTCTTGGGATCATTTATCTTATCTTTAGTTTAACTCACAACCACGCGGCAGCATTAGTGAGTAACTCAACTTCTCAAAGCACTTAGGTTGGCATCGGCTAGACAGGGTTCCCGAGATGAATATCTTCACACTAAACAAGCCATTAACCCTAACTTATGAGGGCTTTGAAAGTTCCTCAGTCATAGTCCCTAAATCACCTGCTGTGCAACGTCACGAACTTCAGGGACAGCTATGAAGCTCAATGGCGGAAAAAAAATCGAATGGTACCACGTTAAATTTTTCTAACAGTTAAATTCTAGGCTCCCAGTCAGCCTCCAGCTAATTTTTGTTCTTAGTTTTCAGTCTACAAAACATAATATTGGCTTTAACGTGACAAGAAATATGCTCAGCTAATTTAGTAGATTAAAGGATTCTCTTACACATAAAGAATCGAAGGAAAATCTAGCATCCCATTCTTTATAGATGAACTAAATTTGTAAAACGCTGAAAAAAATCTTAAATATTAGAATGGCTAGGCTGAGAATCACTCACGGAAAGAAGGTTAAATTACAGATTAAATCTCTCATAACTTGAAAAGACGTCTCTTTAGCAGTGACATTGAAAATGCATTAATAAACGATCGTATTACGGTAGGAGAGATGTTAGTAAAATTAGAGAGATTTAGTGTAGGACAGATATAAGAGATGTCATAAGATGTCATTTTTTCCACGAACGATAAGAGATCAGAATAAGAGCGCGTCCGACGGCGAATTGGGTCATATTTAGGTCAAAATTAGTTTGGTGTGTATTCACCCCCTGCCACATACTCTAGAGGTGACTTGTAGGGTACTAAACTATCTAGCTAAAACAGAAGGTTTCTTCATAATTCCTGCACATTACAGAAAAATTCCAATTTGAAGTGTTCATTTCCGGTATCTCTGCCAAAAAATGTGTTCTGGATGATATTGTTTTATTTCGGAAACTTTTAAAACTTGGTAAAATTCAATTCGTTTAACTCCGATTTACTTCGGCTCTAGGTACATACTTTTTTATACTTACGAAGTAAGTAAGCAGGTTTTTCCTTTTAATAGCATACAATTTATATCACCAATCAACAATGGACCATTCTCCCACGATTCAGACGCCGTTTCGGATTAGCGCAAAGATTGGGGCTTAGTATTAAAATCTTTTAAAAATTCACGAGAGAGACAAATTAGGGGAAAAGATATCGAAAACTAAGTACTTACATAATTGACGAGATCCAAATACAATACCAGGTACAAGGTAAGTCCTTGGGCGTCACCCTCACATACTCGCGCGTACAATCTATCACGGGGCCAGCACGTAAGGAAGATTTGTAGAGCCACCTTGAAGCAATCTGAATTCATTGAGGAAAATGTAATGAGAAAGTAAGGGAGAGATGTTACTTTCCACTGACGAGGCCAAAACTGTTTGACATCCTATGAAAATGAAATAAGGAACTTTGTCATTTATAAATAAAATACTATTATATTTTTAATAAAATACTATTATAAATACGTACATTTGTATTTATAAATAAAACACTAATGTGGGTGTGTGAAATTACAAAGTTCCTTGTTTCATTTCAATATGTTTTGCAAATTCCATAAAGTTACGCCGGAGACCACCAATGTATTTGAGACCCTACGGAGGAGGAGTTAATTTTTTAAGGAGATAAAATAGATGTAAATAAGAGCCACTAGGTTTGTTGAGAGTAATGCCATAAGAAAAAGTAACAGAGGAAATAGATGAGAGTCTGTCCAAGCACGAAGGGATTAGGGGAATCTATGGCAATGGAAAGGTATATGAAACTCAATTTAACTTGTAGCACCGAAAAAATCACTTACAACCCTTATTATAATGACAGGATCATTTGGATATGAAAAAGGAGATAATTGGCCACACCAATTGATTCAGGGACTTTCCTTGCCTAGAACGATTATTTATCACCAAACAAACAAAGATCAACGGAGAAAAACGAAAAACTTTATAGCCGATAAATCTAGATGCCAACCAATACCTCGAACACTTATCCATTTAGCCACTGAAGACTGGTGTCCTAAAATTCCCAACCAAACGCCTCATGGGTCCCTTGCAGGGTATGGTGTAGATGTAAATATTTATTTAGCTAGGCAAATATAAGAATACAATCTTTTCCGTATTTGCATCACACCCTCCCTACCTGTTGATAGCCTTTCAACAATCATCGATGTGAACCCTAATGGTAGAGAATTAAAGATTACATTGATTGGAAGCATGCGCTAAAACAATTTCTGGCACAGAGACTAGAATCACTACTAAATTTGAATTTTTACATTGATATAGTACGCCAAAAATTTGTTGTAACTCCTCATAAATAAGCTCTCTGGGGATGTTACTCAATAAATATCTACATATGGCGATTGCGTTTATCGAACCTCGGCTCTTTATCCATCCACATTGGTGATAATTAACGGGAGTTTTTTCCAAGTACATCTTTTACTCTCGGACTGCCAAGTATTTTCTTTTTCTATTTTTTCTCCTCGTGGTGGTCGTTTTGATGATGTCATCAAAACGACCACCACGTAGCAACATTTGTGGCTCCCTGTCCTTTCACTCTCTGCCTTAATTTTACCTTATCTCTTCCCCCGCCCACAAAGCTAGTGTCTTATCCCCCTCTTGGGTATATGTCTTATCTCCCTCACCCTCACCCTTTCTCTCAAAGAAGGTGTTTGATCTGGTGGTACACTAGCTCAGGTCGATATTCCCCTCGTAATTCCCTACTTGTTTTTAGGTACTGTTTCATGTGACCCGTCTGCTAGCTAGTTGCCTTCGTCCTTCCTAACAGGTAGCTTACGTATGGCTTTCCTACCACCCTGGAAGTACAATCTCGTCTTCACATCTAGGAGGGAGCCTTGACTTCTGCCAAATGGCTGTATTCCCGGGTTCACCGTGGTGAGCTACAAGTTCACTTTTACGAGTACGTGTTGTACGAGCCGATAACCGCCCATAACCCTTTTTGACCTTTGAGCTATCTATTGTATTCATTTCTGAATACAATTATGTCCGAAAGCCTTTCTATGCTACTAAGCAGAAGAGATACGCTGATTTTTTACAGGTTGACGGTTCAGGAATATCATAAACGTCGTTGCAAGTATTTAAAGATAATGAGTTAAGCCAAAGGTAAGTTAAGCCGCTTTGATAGTTAACATTTACTATTATTTATATATTCTGATATATTTATCAAGCGTATGTTTGTGTTCAACTATTTTTGATAAAATTTGCTTTCTATTTACAAAATTTAAAAAATATACTAAAAGCAGTACATCACATCTGCTAAATAATACATTTAAATAACTTTAAAACAAATATCCCTTATTTGCTAAAGAAATATTCTTTGTATGCGAGGAAACCAGGAAAGCCAGTTGGAAGAATTTGAATGAATATCGTTTTTGTATATACAAGAACATTTGAGACGCGATGATGTGAGAATGAAAATTAAAGGAAGATCTGTCATTATTATTTGTGGATTATTGAAGACATAAATCATTTAGATCAATTTATAGAAGAGAAAATGGAGGAATGAAATAAATTATCAAGAGTATATTCCTGGTTGTCGTGAGTATATTTTGTTTCAATTCATCAAAGGCTTGACATTCGGCATCGAAATTTCTTATACGAAAGACTTACAGAGGTTAATTAAAAACTGATTTGTAAATATACGAGGAAAGAGGACACACCATGCAATAAAAATTAGAATACCGTTACTTTATCTTTTTAATCTAATGCTGGGAAACGCCAATTGGTTCACAGGAGAAATGAATATGTACAGAAAAAAACTTAATTTTATGGCAAGCTGTGAGTACAGAGATGATTTAGAGTATGTGAGTATGAAGAGATAATTTTCTAAAATAATAATTTAATATTATTAAACATTTGATTTCAACTATCCAATTTAAAGTCCTAGTTTTGTTTGAACTATCCAGTTTCAAAATATTCAAGAGATCATTTTATGTCTTGAAAAATCTTGCAAAGAAGCACTATTTATCACCATTTCTAAGATTTATTGCAGATGCATAAGAAACTGAAGTTACGTATTTCACAAGAGTACCGCAAATGCCTGAAAAGGGCCGAACAACAGATGTACATGGATATCTATTCTTTTCTCGCATTACTCTTGAAAAAGAATTTTAGCAAAACTAACATATTTGTTATAGGACAGATGAAATTACTTACCAGTTAATAATTCAAAAAAGAAACATGCTTTGAATAAAACACTGTTATTGAAAAGCAACTTCCGTTGTATTGACCAATTCAAAATATTATGCTTCAAATCGGTAGATAAGAAACCATCGTCGTTATTTGAGAGCTAGGGTAAACAACTATATATTTATAAAATACTATTGTAGAATATTATGAAATTTAAAGCCATTTGTTATGAGCAAGTGGTGATATCGTTGAAAATATTTACTAAAGGTGTGGCCAAGCAACGAAGAGTAACATTTTTAAAACATTAAATGAAACAAAATAACTGAACAAAGATGATTGTAATCAAACATTTTAATTTACAAACAGCTTAATTTACTTTATCCATTACCGACGCGTTAACGATGTGTTCTTGATTATGGATGTTTTTATTACATTTAGATTTGTTGGATTACTTAGAATACCAAAAAAGAATTTTATTATTTACCAGGGAAAATAAAATCAGAAAAAAACTATGCAAAAAATGTCGAAGTATACATTAAATAGGCAGGAAAGAACAGTTATATTTCCGTGGAAACGGGAAATTTGGTACCTTTCAATATTTATACATAAAATTTTTATTTTAACTTAGAAAAAAGTCACGATTTTAATTTGTTTTTGAGTCTCCAAATGACCTTTCACAGTAAGTACTACTAATATCACTTCATAACCTCAATTATGCATGCACACATTCAATCAGAAATATCAAGAGGACTTAAACATGAAAACAACGGGTCAAACCTATAGGATTAAGGATAGCATTAAAAACTATTTCATGAAATGAGAAGGAATTGGTGAAATTTATATCTGAAACATTAATCTTGGCTTTAAAGGTTTCGTCTCTCTAAATGCTTTTAGCAATATAAATTGAATCATTATATACATAGAAATTATGCTAAAATAATGTATTAGAAAAGATTATAAGATCAATAGAAACTGATCGCAAAGAAGTAAAGCCATAGTACCAACTATTTATTTTGATTTCATCATATCAATGACTTTTCTTTTATAAAATATTATTCACAAATTAAATATTGGAGAGCATAAGAACTATCAGTTTAACTTGGAGGCATGAATTCTCGAAATAAAAATAACATTTATGCTCTGGTATGAGGTTCCCCGCTTTTCCGCAGCAGGCGCATTGAACATTAGTGCTCCTTTCTTCATATATTGTCATAATACACGCAAAATTTGGGTAGGTCGATAAAACCAGAAAACATGTCAGTGTTTTTTTTACGGAATAAGTCGAAATCCGGTCAAATCTTGCCCATTCTCTTTTCCAGCTTTTATCGAAAATCATCCGGCGGCGGACTTTTTTTTTACACCGGAGAGAAGTCCACGCAAACAAAACGGAAACCTTATAGATTTTTTCGGTTGAAGAATGCATTTTTTTCGCTAAAATACAAAATGGAAAGCTGAAAAGAAAATCTCCCCCTTACGCTACATTAGGGATATTGGGAGGAGGTAGGTGAGAGGGAGGCGGAATAGGGATGAGGAGAGGGACGGGTGTGGCGGAATTTTTAGGTGCGGGGGAAAGCAGCGATACCCAGATCGTAATAAATCAACGGGAAAAAGAAATGCTTTAAATGGATGTGCGAGGAATAAATATATAGGAGAGTGGAGAGGGGTGTTAAGGTTCAGGAGGGTAGTGGTAGAGGGGATAAAATGGGATGGGAAAGTAGCAGCGTGAGAGGTGGAATGGGGGAACAAGGTTGGCAAAAGAGTGAAGGGAGGGGTTGGGCAAGACGAAAAAGAATTGCTGGTAAGGGGTGGGAGTTCCCTTACTGAAAGGAACCGAGGGTGGGAGAGTGGGGTGTTAGAAATAGGGGGATGGCAAAGGGGGGTTTCAGGATACGGTGGGCGCGTGAGGCAAAGTGGGAAGGGGGTCGCGGGGGAAAAGGAGAAGGAGGGGGTTTCAGATGAGGGAATAGCGCCCAGGGGGACTGACTCGGAGGGGGGTGAAAGAATCAAAGCAGGGGCGGGAATGAAAGGTGATATCCGAGGGGAACGAAAGTGAAATAAGGAAAAGATCCGCATGAATAGGAATACCAAGAATGATTTATCAAGAGCCGCGAGTAAAAGAGAATGGGAAATTCGCCTGGGAAAAAAACTACGGGGAAAATTGTGTAAATGATGAAAAGATTATTTCACGGAAAAAATACTCGGAATTGAAAGAAACGGAATTGATATCGTTTGTAATAAGAGAAATCTGTGGATGCATCTTTACTAGCTTTAGTTGTGAGGAAATTATCCTTTAAATACGCTCGGCAGATTGTGGCTAAAGATCAAACGGGAGAAGCGTATGAATGGAGGAAGAGTATGTGGACTGAGTTAGCTACGAGCAAGGTTAGTTCCTATTACATATGCAAATACTTTGGTTAAATGACATTGTCACAATCTCCCCGGGAGCTAATCAGCTCTAAAGCGCCGTTTGGAAAGTTGGATAAAACAGGATGAAAAATATTTACTACGAATTCGTTCAACAAATCTCTTCATATTTGTAGTTAAAAGATAACTTAGGTAACTCCACTTTTCTTCCTCAACAGTGTTTTTAGCAGTTTTGTTTGTCAAAATTGTTACTATAAGGTAGCTATAATTATTATTAATTTAAAATATTTATTTTTCCTAGCATTGCTCACGTGAAAATATATCGCCTTATTTCATAATTTTATGATCTGAAAAGGGAACACCGTCCAGTTTGTAGAGTGCAGGGGTATTGCCGGAGGACTCTGGTAAGATTCTGGATGGCGCTTCTTGGCATTCTTAGCGTTACCAAGCTTTGTGATTTTTCGGATATCAGATCATCCTGGGAAACCACAGGCGGAGCAGAGAAAGGAACTGGCGTCCTTGCCATTATATGTGAATTTCACATGCCTTTGGGATCAGTATTGGGTGACCTCTACCAAACACTATCAAATCGAGGTGTGAATAGTAACTGTGGTTTTTATCGTCTAAAACTACATGCAATTGGATAATATTATAACGATTACGATGATCACGCAACGGTTAAAAATAAAATAGCTACCCTTCAGGACTAATTAATTTCATAAAATGATATATAAATGATGACAATGTATAAATGCCATGGCAACCATGGCCAATTCCATTATTGATTTAAGATCATCAACATTTCTAACTGCCAGGTACTCTTTTAAATTTGTTTTTTTTTCAATAATATGTTTATAAATGAGACGGATATCCCATTACTTGAATAATGTTTAGCTTTGAGCATAAATATATTAATAAGTTACATATCTAAATGCATCCAACATAATTTTGAAGAAAAAAGTAGTATATGGATTGAAATAGGTTCAAAGTTTTGTTTAATAGAGTTTAGAATCCGCTAAAAATTATCTAGGCCAATAAAATTGTTATAGAATAAATACTAAGTATTAAGGGAAAAGAAGAGTTATTCTTCTTTTAATGTAATTATGACTTTCTACAAACATTTCTCCTGTTACACTATTATAACCGATACATATATCATAATTGTAGCAGCTCATATATCTCTGATTATTCTGCATATATTAATACAGGAGCAATCTTTAAATTTTTCACCTCGTCACTCAATAGAACCAATGGTTGGATATTAGTTTATTTGGAAATAGACTAAGGAAAAACCTTATTCTTTTTAATGTATTAAGTAATCCCTTTATCTTAGATTACTATTGTTGTTTCTCCTTTCGCTCAGAACTATGAGAGCTTAAAAGTCTCTAAGAAATTGTGTAGCCTACAAATTGTAAGATATAGTATATCTGTACCATAATGTACAAATTGCCCTTATGCAAAGGTGTAAAAATGCTCTAAAGCAGGGTTTCGGATTATGTTAAATAAAAATATGTTCCAGAAAAATTTGATTTTATGCTATCATCATCCTCATGTTCTCTGAAATGGCAAAATATAGCTCACTAGATAACTAAGGAACAGCTTTTATACATTTCGTTGTTCGATATTTCCATGCGTTCAATTAAGACCAACACAACATCTGACGATATAATATGAGATCAAATTGTTCAGACTTAGTAATAAACAATGGCAATAGGTCTTGTTTCCTTACTGAAAAAACAATGTGAAATACGGGGTAAGTAAGAATGATTCTCTTTATCAATATAGTTATTTATAGGTAACATAAGTTATCGTTATTACAATAATGTTTGCTTAAAATTCCCTATCCAAAAGACTCGTCAGTTCATTTGGCAAAAAACAATGTCTTGGCTGGGTACGCACCATGGGGTTACGCTGTGGAATTACTTTGCCAACTGAAAATTATTATCCTCTATGTATTTAAATATTTCGGCATCAGAAATCTGTTATAATTATTAGAATTTCAATGTATTTAACAATGTCTGATATAACCTTACCTGTTGAATGAAATAATAATGTTTTGGAACAGGCAAAAATCGAACACAAGCCAAAACACGTCCTAGCAAAACAGCTGTTAAGAATTAACTGAACATTCAAAGTGGCAGAACTGTTCGGCATAGGTGAGAGACATAAGTACCAACATAACGCCACAAAAAAATGGAAAATGAAATGTACGTAACCCGCGGAAATTCAAAATTCGCGGTACTTTTTGAACAAACCTCTTGTGTGTGTATATGTGTGTATGTGTGTATATGTGTGTGTGTGTATATACTAACTATATATCTTGAAACGTGTGTGTATATATATATCTTGAAATGTGTGTGCATATATATTATACATCTATATTTTTTAATATACGCATTTATATTTATATTCATAGACATGGAAATAGATATAAGGAAAAGAGCTAGGAACACACATACAAACAACTGAGTGGGGAAGGCGGAATCGAGCAGATCATAAGTGTAAAAATATTACCTTGACCGGATCACAAGATTTGAACATCGAATCTTTCGACTTGCCGGGCCGATGCTCTAATCATTTGAGCTATCGAGGAAACGTAATTTACACTAAAATCTGTGGGGGATTTATGCAACGAAGAGCCCCGATTCTTAGGCCAAGAATTGGCGTTAGTGAGCTGTTTCACCCACCATTGGAGAAATAGACGACACTCTGTCGTCTGTCTATTTCTCCAAAAGAAGAAATAGACAGACGATAGTGTGTGGGTGAATTAGCTCCCCAACGCCATCTCATGGCGAAAGAATCGGGGCACTTGGTTGCATAAACCCCCTAAAGATTGCGTTTCCTCGATAAGATCTAGAGATTTATTCGGACTTTATGTAAATTTCGAACAAGAAAGTGACATTCAGGGCATTTGATCATGGCAGATGAAGAAGTCGGCCGGGTTTTAGAATGATCGATTAAATTAAATAAAAGAGAGAACGAGAGGGAACGCTGTGAAGTGAAATGATAAAGATTTTTTCGAAAGATGGAAAATGAAATGTGTATCTACGTCGCACGTTAAAGTGAGATGTCATTTGTGTGAGAGTGGTTTTCGTCCTCGAATGAAAATATATCAGATTAAGATCAAGGGACGACCACGAGGAGAAGCTGAAGAGTGGAGAAGTGGTGGGAGTAGCGACAAAGAAGAAAGACTGACGAAGTAATACAATGGCTGACGCGGATTGATCAGTAAAATCTCGGCCGCCAGAAACATAGAGATAAGGATGATGCGCTTAGAGAAATGAAGTTCAGGGATAAAAAAATATGAATTGAAAGGAGGTTGGGCTAAAAATAGTTTAGCAGCATGGCGACGTACAATTTGAGATTAAAACGAGGACGCATTCGATGATCTGGCTTCTTCATTTATCATATTTTCATGTATTAAAACTACGCGTTTGCTACCCGACTGTCTATAGAGCAGTGGCAATTATCATTCACAGAAGTGCGTAGTGGATATGAAATCATTTATCAAATTGATGCTAAAGTGGCCCATCTAATGCCACAAAGTTTCGAGCAATAGTTCCCATATCAATTACACTTACATGTTACCCTTCAAAGTCGCCCGAGGGTGACTGTAACAGGAATTATCAAGCCACTGACCATTAGGAAAATTGACGACGTATGTTATGCATTGTTATTTTCGAGTGGTTCAAATTGCTCCTGAGATGTCGTTTGGGTGTTCTAGACGCCGAAATGAATGGTATAACATTTAAAAAATATTGCTCACAGAGCTCACAAAACCTGCACTCATATACGGCTTTGGACAATCTATAATTGGAAAAATATATACCATTTAAGGACGGTTTTCATTTACCAGGCGCCATAATGCGGCTTCCACGTAATTGAATAAGTTCACTTAACTAAAAGTAAAGCATTCTGGAATTAATTTGATGCAGCTACCAACTCTTTAGCATGGCTATAAAACCTCTTAATTTGGAGATTCCTAAATTTGAGCCTTTTTGTTTATTTCAATGCAAAGGCTTTTGCAGATACGTGAATTATAATAGTCCATATTCGCTATCCGCCTGCGTTCTTCGGCTTTTAACGGGCAAAAGTTTCTCCAAAGTTAGAGAAAGTGGTGCATAAATGGCACAAGAACCGTAGATTAGCTGTGTTCTCCCACAAAAAGTCTTTTTAAAAAACGCCGATCATTCATATGATCATCCTCAGGACATGCAACCTCTCGAGTATGGAGTCTTGGTTCTGTGAGAAGAGACCACCGTTCTCAGCTTTCAAAAAAAAGCCATTATTCTGAGAACCATGTAAGGAATCTTAAAATCGTGAAGGAAGGCGAGCGGTCAAACGAAACTCTAAAAAGACGCAGCATGGACAAACCACCAGCGTATGCTTCAATCCCATATTTGATTTACAGGAAACATACCTTCATCGAGTGTGGGAAACATGTGATACCATTCAGGGCTCGGATCAGGTCTTTTATCAAACTCCATTGATATATCCCCGAAAAAGGACGAGAGAAAAAAGAATTAACATTGTTCTACGGGAAAGTAAGTTACGGATTAATTAACAAAGTAATCCAATGAAGAGTATAGACTGAAGAATAGATAGGAAATAGTTGTGCCGTAGTATCAACTTAGATAATACATGACACACCATCCCCGGAAGAAATATCGAGCATTATACCGAAAGTAATAGAAACATTCAACTTCGAGGAGAGGTATAAATTTCCCCACAAGGACAGGTTTAAGAAGACTCTTCCACTTGACCGGTCGTGGCTCGAGACGGTCTATCGGATTGCCTATACACTTATCACACCTTTACTGACCAAAATTCCTTGTCGGTTCCACCACCAAGAACTAAATGTGAGCGAACGCTTAAGATACTTAAAGGTATAATTTGTTATTAAGCATGTTTTGAAGTTCTTCTGATCTGGTATTAACTATTTACCTTAGGAGAAATTACATGTTAAAAGCATTATTATTAAGCATAAAAGAAGAGTGAAGGTTGATGTTTATTTGTCCTGAACACGCCTCCGGTCTCAGAGATGTAACTGTTTACAAAACTCGATCAACACAGACTAATCCCGTGAGTATAGGTTATTTCACGAACCATATTGAGGGACTTCAATTTAGTATACCATCGGCCCTTCACATATGTTTTTCAGGTACATCCCTTCGTCTTTGATATAATTGCAAATTACCTCAGTCGTCGAGGAACCTAAAGAAGCAACTAACTTTTATTTCTTCCAAGGCATGCTTTTATCACGCAGATTTGGAAAAACTTCGTTAATAATTCAATTATCTTATTTCATCTTGCCTCTCAATATTCTATTTCAATCACTTGCAAGCCACTATTTTACTCTGCTTTCACTTCCCACGTTTCGTATATTTTTAATTTGCACACTACATTGACTAAACAGATAGAATCAATCAAATTATCAGGTTTTCATATACATTGTAATCGACGCATTTTTTACAGGAACTTTGGCGGAGAGCACAATAAACCGTGTGTTCATAAATAAATACCGTTTTTTATTAGATATTTGAAATTAAAAATTATAGGGGTGGAAAGGAATTCAGTTATACATTGCAGTAATTTTCTATCTCTTTGATCAAAGATTTCGGATCGATAATAAACCTCAGCGTTTTGACTTGAAAACATCACTACAACCAGATCAACAAGCTAGTAATATGAAAACAATTTCTCCCTTGAAAACCAACAAATTTAAATTATTTAATTACCCACCTATTCCTAATAGCGCAGACGGCCTTCGCTGTACACCATGCCTCCTGGTATTTACGATAACTAAGAACAATATCTGATGAAAAGACATGGCGGCGAATCCCGATTTTTACCCAGGTTAGAATTTAGTTTTTCATTTCTGAATTATAACCCTGTACCATAAAACTTACACCTACACATTAGCTAATGGATGAACATGATGAAGGTTAGGCTAATGACACCGAAGTTTAAATTAGATTGATAACATCGTCCTTTTTATTTTTTTACAAAAAGAGGTTCCGTGAGTTGTTTTTTTGTTAAAATTGAATATCCATATTTCATCGTGCGCGAGGGTTTCTCTAAAAAAGTAGGTTAAATATTTTCCCCACTGCCTCGGGCTTCAATCCACGGGACCGCTGAATATTAATTTTTATTTAAAAATCACGCCTTTCCGGAAAATATACGGCGGAACGGACTTTGTGTTTTGACATCATATTCAGGTGTTGATTTACACTAATTTTGTCAAGGACTTTGCACATAATATTTCATGATAAAAAATGACCAATTCATTAAATATATGTGACTATCAATTTATCAAAATGATTGCATTATTAGGCTACGATGCAGATGAATGACTATTATTTAATGGACCGAGTCAGACTGTAAAAGTAATCCAATCATAAATGTTGAACTGCATTTGTGGGGTTCAGATTAATGGCCTTTTATAGTTATTCGTAATTGATAAATGACCATTACAAATACAAGAAAAAGTTTAGTATTTAGTAGATGAAAGAGGAAAACCTCGTGCACTCTCCTATGATCAAGGTGTTAATTCTTCTTCTGTCTTAATATCTGTCAATTCCCATGAGTAACCTTACTCAAGTATCGCTAGAAATAACTTTCTCGGCACCCGTCTCAAACTTACGTGATTGAATTTTCCCAATGCGATAATGATTTAGCATATTCCTTATTTCTCGTGTTGCTCAAGACTATTGAATTTCGGTCGCATTTGTTTTTAAAGGAAGCCTGAAGATTATTTTTAACGTATTTTTTTAAAGTAGGAATTTTTTGAAGAATACAGTGGCATATCTATTTTCGTCGTAGGGAATTCAGGGGCATAGGATGATTCAAATTCCTACGCTACATTACATTCGTTGCGATAGTCAATTTTCCTTTCATTTAGACACCATTTTACTTGAATACCGCACATGAAGGCATTCGTTTCGCAACGTACGTTGTCGGCCTCCTGACTGCTAATCCAGGGTCAACCTTCCTCTCGGAGGATGATTCGTTGAAATCCATTCCACGTAACGCGATTTTCCCCGCTTTAAATCACATTGCATTTCCAGAAGCTGAGAGATGTTAAAGGGCGGGGAGAGAAAAAGAGTGGAAAAGGAGGAAGGGAGGCAACTCTGGGAATCGCGGAATGAGAGACGTTTTTGTGCGGCACAAAATTCGTCAAGAGATAAAGGAGTCCAGAGAGGGAGAGAGCGAAGGAGCGAGAGTGAAAGAAAGATGGGTGGAGGTGGCAAGGGACATGGGAAGGAGCGAGAGACGGGAGAGAGAGGAAAAAGGGGACGTGCGTAAAAATGAAGGATGGGCAAGAGAGAGATGGAGTAAGGGGGCGGTAAGAGCGCGGGGGCAGGAGGCGGGGATCGAAAAGGCCTTCGAGGGAGGTGCAGGGCGTGAATGTGGCGAAGGAAACGCTCCTGGGGGCGAGTTTTAAGAGTGGAGGAAGAAAGATGGTGGGAAGACGGTGAAGGGTGCGGGGAGGGTGGGGAAGGGAGGGGAAAGAGGGAGAGAGAGAGGGAAAGTGGCCGCGCAAATGGGGGGTGGGACCGGGAGCCATTCGCCCGGGAAGTGGCGCGGCGAGTGGGTGGGGACGCGTAGGGAGGGTCACGTCGGGGGCATCGGACCGGGAGGGAGGAAACGAGGAGAGAGACGGGGGTGGAGGACGTACCCATCCCCTTAAAAGTAAATGGGAAGGGGGTGAAGCTGTGAGAGGAGGGGGGTCTAGGGGGATAGCTGATGCCTGCGGATCCCGGAGAGAGGATGGGGAGATGAGGATGGGTGGGGGAGGGCAGGTTATGGGTGGTGAGTGGAGGGGATATTGAATCTTCCTGGAGTCGTCCGTTTCTTCTGGAAACTCGGCGGGCGTCCCCGCCCCCATTTCTATCCTCCCCATCCCTCCCAAACGGCGGCGTCCCCCTCCTTAAACCCCTTCTCCCTTTCCCCTCTTTACCTACCCACCCGCCTTCCTCTCCGACCGAACATCCGCCCGCCCGCCGACCTCATCCACGGGACCCCTTCCCTTTTTAACAAAGAACAGGGCTGCCTGTGACGCGGAAAGAATCTATGGTCGCTCCATAAAAGGAATAGCGGCGTTGGGTTTTTCGGAGATGGTGCCTCTGAGTGGAGAGAGAAGCGGCGGGGGCGCTGAGGGGCCGGGGCAGGAGAGGAGAGGAAGAGTCGCCGTGCCCCGCTGAAGGTGTAAAATGATGCAGGAGAGACGCGGGAGTGATTGGGGTGAGGGGGAGGCAGAGGCGAAGCGAGGCGAAAAAGGGAGCGCATTCCGTTAATCTTATGATTTCGCTGATATATTCGATTTGCTTCACTGCTGCATTTCCAACAGCTTCATTCACTCCTATTGGATGTGTCATCCTTAATTAGACTTCCGGTAATTTATACTTTTGCATGAGAATATGTAAACTTCTGATTCAGCAAGCAAGCCACTAGATTTAGAAGCGCGTTTGACCGAGGTGCACCGACGATAAGAAAAGTTTAAGTGTCTTCTATTTTTGAAAATGTATTTATTTTTATGCAAATAAACTTTACTAATGATTTCTTAATCACAAGGACTTTGACGACTTGACACCTTTCTGGTCACCTTAAGTCAGATAGGACACATGAAACCATTATTTTGGTAATTTTGGAGAGGTAAATTCAATATCATTCGAGCAGAATTTGTAATTGATAGCATGCTACCTAGGAATGCTATGTTGTGGAATGGCGATTATTTCACCTTATTAAATTGCCAGGTGAAATCCGAAGAAGGCCTAAGAAGGGGGTGAAGCAGATGTTTAAAGGCAGTGGTTAGAAAGTGGCATTCAAATTGCTCGTCAGACTCAAAACTCTAGCGCTCAGTTAAAGTATGCCAAACTAGAAACCATAGGGTAGGGATGGTTTACCTATTGGCAATTTAATACAAATGCTTTATGTACGTAATGAGAGTATTCTCTTGACTCGAGTGACAACCTATAGGGTGACCACCATGAAGTCGCCTGTAGCAGCCACCTAGCTCTGCGTGCCACTTTAGGCACGCGTACCGTTAAGTTCACTACCCCCGCCTTAGGGGGTGAATAACTCATGGTAAAGGGACTCGAATCCCAGCGTGAACCCAAACATACCTTCGAGTCCCAGGTTAAAGTCGACCGAAGTGCATGACATCGATGTGTGAACAAAGGAAAGACATCTGAATTCCACGAAAAATGCATATAATAGCTGTGCGGAGTGAGGGAAAAGAGAAAGATGGAGGTGCTTTGAAGCAGTGACTACTCACTAGTCATTTTCATGATTATCAAGTAACAATATACGATTTTGTATCATATAGAAGACAAGATAAAAAATACGTTATCTAGAAAATTTACATCAGAATGTTAAATTACTCCAACGGATAAAGAATATTCAGTAGCTCCACAGATGCCTGGCTGTCGTTTACAACACGGAAATAAAATGTTAATGTTGTGTCTTTTTCTTTTAACGGCAGTCATTACCTTTTTTATGATAGTTATTTTCAAGGGGAACATTTTTTCACGTTCTGTAATTTATTTTACAAGCACTTACATGTGATAAAAGAAACATCCATTTAAACAACAATTATATCACAAGGTCATATTAGTTATCTTATATCTTAGATATTTATGAGTGAAAACCTACAATAATATAATAACCTTGTAATTAATTACAGGCAGACGTATTATTTTTCATCATCACGTATATACTTAAAACATTTAAGTTCATATTTGAAAGAAGCAGTATCTATGAGGAGAAAGACTACAGCCGTATTTATTAGACGGGCATTTGGCGAGAAAATTTACTTAGGCTTAATATTAATTATGTCTTGATGGCATTTTTGCAGTTTTTTGCTTAAGAGTTCGTGGTTGGTGTTATATTTTACTTCAGGCAGCATTTTATTTAATTGAAAGATTTTCCAAATTATCACAATGCACTTGGGTAAGTTCTTATATTATTTATTATTTTATTTTATCTAGTTTTCATTTTGGTAAAAAAAGATACTTGGTAAAAATACTCAAATATATCTACCCATTAAGCTTTACCATTACCCATATTAAGCTTTTGGATATACTTAGGTTTGAAGCTGTTGCGATTAGTAAACCACCGGCGTAGAGAAAACATTTTGCACTGTTCACCATAAATTCATTTATTAAAATGTTTTCCTTCATCGAAAAGTTATTTTTATTTTTCAATATTTGAAGGATTAAATTATTTTTGTAACCTAATGTCCTGTCCACTCAATACGGTATGGCATTTTTTTTGAGCTTCGAAAAAGAAAATTTAAAAGATATATCTAAGGTAAATGTTATCAAAATCCTGGTACATCCTATGAAAATGATTAGAGTGAGGAGCAGGAGCATCAATATGAGTTCTTGGGCAAGGCACGTTATTAAAACAACTATTCGTTAGAAGTAGTTGGCGGGAAATCACTTCCATTTCGTGATTGAGTGAAAACTTTTATTTTTCTTTTCTTCAGACTGCTAAGATTTGGAGCATTTAGCGAAGAATTGTACCTATAAATTGACGGTCCGTTTTATAACGGCAGTAATCAATACAGCTTTGGTACATTCTCAGAAAAATAAGCTTTTAGAGTGAGCCAAAAATGGAGAATTCCCTCCAGCATCACTTGTAAAACAAATCTTTAAATAATCATGAAGAAAGCATGCGCAGAATTGGTTTTGAAAATTATTAATAATTTTGCGTATTCAACACTTAGTTCACCACTATTAATCACATTTCCATTAATAATATAATTTTTAACCGTGCGTTAACGGTTCAATATTAAGTTTACAAATAACAGAAGGGCTACTAAGTAGCGTAACAATTTTCCTCATCGATTTTGGATTCTCCCGACCTGAAAATCCGTGTTTAAAGACTGATCAATACATATTTTGGATACGACGTCGTACCTTCTCAGAATCGTCAGACATCCTAATACTTGGATCTGCCCCCGTTATTCTCAAATTTAGGCGTATATCTTACGAATGACCCCCTCAGCTTTCTTCTTCCCTCCTGAGAGGATTTGGGAACCGAGAGGTTGACGAGGGGAGGAAGAAGAAAAGAGGAGTGGAAGGGAGGTGTTGGAATAAGAAGGAAAAAATAAGGGATCCGGATTCGTTCAAAGCGCGGCGAGGGTGCGACGTGGAGCGGCCGATGGAGGAGGGGGTTAATAACAATAAGAAGGAAAGAGGTCGCGGTGGTGGCGGGGCGAGGAGAGGGGAGTGGAGTCAGGGAGGGAATGTGACAATGCTGGAGGGCGATGGGAGGACTTTGAAAAGGTTCTCAGGAGGGTGAAAGTGTGCACGCTGAAAATATCAAAACTCCTCGTAATAAATGAAGGTTCCATTTTATCTACAGACAAGTGATTTTGACGTATGGCACCCCTCACTTGGATTGAACTGGAATTCAAACTGAAGGATATTTCATTTTTGCCACAGAACTAAATTCAGCAAAGATTAGGCAATCAATAATTAAGTGACCATTAACTGACAGGTATTGATCAGTGTCTGCAGTACGCTAAATATTACCATATTACTTATGAATGTGGGACTTTACTGGAAAAACTGTCCATGTCCATTCACTCGTACTTTGTTTGAAAGTTAATATTTGCACTGAAACGTAAATTTTGAAAAATAAACATTGCAATTATTAAAAAATAAGATGATATTAAAATCGGAATCTATGTAGATTCCAGCTTCTGATGACCAAAGCCTCGATATGCAAAAAATCAAGGTGGATTCTATACCTAAAGAATGTAATCAGAACTTACAACATTAATAATATTACAACTAAATACTAATTTGAACTACGCCAAAGCAAAAATTTTTTAAAAATCATCGCAGATCATCGATTCCTGGTATTAATCGTTTACAGATATATCACACTTATGTGGAGTAACGAACAGAAGTACATCGAGTACGTAGAAATTTATTTTGGGGAAAAGGATTTTAAGAGGGATTTTAAAATCGAAAGTGAGCCCAGTAGTTCCCAATTGAATTTTATTTGCCTTCTTTCATTCATTCTCTTCTCCTCGCATGTCAATCGTGACTAAAGGAATGCTTCATTCTAGAAGAGGGGGAGGACAAAGATTTGAATGTTTGGAACGTGAAGAGGAAGGGGAAAGGAGTGAGGGTGACAAGATTATGTCTCCGGTTAGGTGTGGGTGTACTTGGGATGGGATGGGATTGGGAGGGATTTGGGAGATCTGGAGCGAGAGACGGTCGTGATTGGAGGGTTAGAATGTAAGGTATGGAGAGCAAGGAGGGAGAGGGGCGCTGCGGAAGGGTGTGGGAACGTCGTGGGTGGGGGTTGGGGTGGAGGGGAGAATGCATTAAGGAAAGAGTGCTTAATGAGTGGAGAAGAAGATGTCGACGAGAGGCGGCCGTTGAGAAGCGATGACGCAAGAAGAAGGCAAATGGATTGTGGGGGAGGAGAGGGACGTTGCAGATTCTTACTGATTCCGAGACCAGATCTGATGCTAAAATAACGTCAAAATTTATTTATACCTTTCAAATAAAATGCTTCATCAGTAGTTTTGGTTCATTCAAGTGGAGTCAAAGTAAGCACTTCGTAATTATAGGAAGTAAGAGAGAGTAGGATCTTAAATATTTTATGATCCAATCTTAATTAATCATTTACTTTACTAGTAGGGTCATTCAAAGTATTTAGGATACTTCATCATCACTCAATGACTCCAAATTTAATGCTCACATGTTGAAATCAATAGTTTTCATAAAAATATAAAAAAAACAGTCGGGATTACCGCCGTGAAATTTTTTATATGCCTTAAAATGTGCACTTCAACTTAAAGCTCAAATTTGAGGACACAACCAATTTAAAAATGAAAATGTGTTTTGAAATGAATAAGGGAAGAAGCGTTCTTACACAAATTCTTTCCACACAGCTCTCAAAATAATGTTAAATTAAATAGCTATTATAAAAGCTTACTATTAAACCATAACAAAGTATTTATAAGTATTTAAAACCGGCCAGAGGAAGAGATATATAGGTAAGTAGAGTTTGGGCACGTCGTACAAGATGCATGCATACATATGCGGGAAATAAAAGGTCTGTCCCAAAAAAAGTTGGAATTCTTTTTCCCGGATATTCGGACGGATGGGGGCAGGTTTCTCTGGGTGGGTTCTAGGGAGGGGGGGTGTTCTCAGATAAGGCATTTCCCGCAGTTTCAAGGAATTTGATGGTAAGAACTATGGGTAAGGATTCTAAAGAAATACTCATGACAACTTTGTCGCTGTCACTTTGTGGAAACTTGTATGCGAAAAAAATGATAAGGGTAGAATAGAGACCTTAGATATATTTGCTTGGAGAATACTGGAAAATGTGAGTTGGACAGAAGGGAAAACATATAAGGAATTAAAAGTGTGAAGGGGGAGGAGAAAGGAATGTTGACAGATATCCAAAGGATTCAAAGCATTCTCTTCATTGAAGATGGGATGTTGCAGACTGCGAGAAAGAGGAGTACGTCGGGGAAGCAATGAAGGGGTAAGATAAAGAAGAATGAAGGGTGGAAAAATTTGTGTACCTAAGAAGGTTAAATTATAGTGTGCCAGATGCCAAGTCGTAACTTTTAGAAGACGCATAGCAATTTATCATTGTTTCAGCCGGTGTTCAGCGAAAACGTTCCTTAAATGGCACACTACCGAATTAAAATATAGAACGGGAGGTAAATGTAGAAAATAAATTGCATAAAAAGGAAAAGAAACGAAGCTCTAAGCATGATAGGTGTGAGAGTGATGACTGTTGGGAGAAATTCGAAGGATCCATGGCCAGTATATACAGCTGATAAGGTGATATATAATATATTTCTATGTAAAAAACATACCCTTTGCATCAGATCTCTTATCTTCAACGTATCACGAGAAATTTCCCTCATTTTTCCTGTACTGTTTCCACCTTTCAGTTCTTTGTAAATTATACTTGCATTAATCCTGTCTATAATGCCTATTCCCTTCCTTCCTATAGCTAGCTTAATTAACATTCTCGCTAATTGCACAAACATCAGCGCCTCGCATCTGACCAAGTTTTCCTTCAGAAACTTTCTGCCTGTTAAGGGTTTCCCACATCTGCTGCTACTCTCCGCTTACCATTCGTACATAAAACTTTGTCGATACTCATAATCCACATAAATTTCATCATACTTCTCCATCATCTCAAAACCAAAAAAAGAAAAAATAATTTCTCCCAAAATTCATATGTTATATAGTAGATAAAATTAATTACAATACGAGTTAAGGCAAAACAAACAAATGTAAAACATTCAATTCATCACATATTCTAGGTGTAAGCAATATTTTTTTTATCAATACACGATTACTGGTTTGAAATCGTTCATTTTCTTAGGTTTTTTTGAGGATATTTATTTTGAACTAAAACAATGAACTATCTCGACTTATAGAAACGCGAGGCTTTCAACGCTCCAATACCGCAACGATAGACAGGAACCAATTTTATTGAAAGAATGTCCTTGTGATGTTTTTTGGAGGTCAATTTGAACATTAGGATAGCAGGATTTTATATCCCTTATGTTTAGATAAACTGGTATAAGTGTTTCAGATGAACAGTGAAAAGGATGCGAGTAGCTGGTGTTTTATCAGTAGCTACTTTGGAATCTTTTGTCTTTCTCTACATTCGTATGACTTCAATTCATTTCATTACATACTATCAAGCGCTATTATTAGTTTTAGATTTCATTCAAGTGTAACAATGGAATTTTTTTAGTTAATTCATCCAGAGTTCTCCGTGTAAGTAACTATTCAAAAATGGTGTTGATACTGATATAGAAAATAGTCTTATTACACTATTCTATTTCACACAAAAAATGTTTCCCCTCACAAGGCTTACAGAACAGAAAGACTGCTGGTGAAAGAATTGCTCTCCGAGTTGCAAGTGAAATCAGCAACTGTCACTTAATTTTTCCATATGTTACCTCAATGACTGAACCATATTAAATTACTGTTCCTGGAGTTGCAACAATATTAAGTCAAAGTGACATTTAATTTATAACAAAATGATTCGTGAAATACAACTCATCATCACGAGTTAGTGGTTTGAGAATTGGATTTTAGTAACTCTCAGAACTATCCAGCTCCCTAAAAATCTCTTAATTTCCTAACAGATACATGCACTGAAATTCTCCATGCTCTCCTTCTCGCGATTAATCCTAGACTTTCCTCTCGATATTCCAGTAAATTATAACCTTAGATCAACGGTCAACAGCAGGTTAAGTTATTATGGGGAAGTAAAAAGTCAAGATCTGGGCTAACAGTTAAATATAAGTGGAGTAGGATAATAGTTGACACAGAAAAGATCCCAGAGAGATGGAAGGAATATGTATAGAAATAATATATGGTAAATAACTTAGGCCAACAAGGTTAGAAAAGGAACATGACGTAGACGAAGATAGCTTAGGTCCAGGCATACTCGACTATGAAAAAGAAAGGGCATTAAGGGAGATGAAACCAAATAAGGCCGTAGGGGTAGACAATACTATATTCTTGTGGAACTGTTCAAATGTTTAGGAAAATGTGGAAAGAAGACTCTATCTATATGGACTTATTCGTAGTATCTATGAGAAAGGAATCTCGCTGGAAAACTATGAGATCAGTACTAGTTCTTATTCCGAAAAAGGTAAAGGCTACGTCATGTGAGGACTACAGAACAATAAGTTTGATATCCCTCGCTGCTAAAGTTGTTCTCAGGATCATCAACAAAAGGATAGAGAGTAATGAAAATGATTACTTAGAGGAGGATCAGTTTGGGTTTAGGAAGGCGAGAGGTACGCGTGTTGCCATTGCAGTAATGAGATCACTAATCGAGAGTAATATAGAATACAATCAGGACGTGTTTGCCTGTTTCGTAGATCCCGAAAAAGCATTTGATAGAGCGAATCGGGAAAAAATAATGCGTATAATACAGAAAATAGGAATGTATTGGAGAGACAGGAGACTGATCCGCAACCTGTACATGTCTCAGACTGCTCAGGTGCGAGTGGGGAACGGAGAATCCGGATGGGCAGTGTTAGGAAGAGGGGTAAGGCAGGGCTGCCATTATCACCGGTGCTGTTCAACGTATAAGTGGAAGAAATGATTAAGGAGGCATGGAAGAGGTGGAGGTGGGAGTGAAAGTCGGAGGGGAGTTCGTAAAATCAGTTAGGTTTGATGATTACAAGGCTTTGGTTTGTCAGTCAGCCAAGAGGTTGCAAGCATTGCCGAGTGAATTGGAGGTTCAGTGCGATAGATATGGAATGAGAATCAATGTTAATAAAACAAATGTTATGCGATTTTCCAGAAAAAAAGGCTAGGCTAAATATTAAAGAAAGAGGGGAAAAAATAGAGCAAGTAGAAAAGTTGACGTATCTCGGAAGTGTTTTGGACCAACACGGTTAAAGTAGTTTGGACATAAGGAGAAGAATGCGCTAGGTAAAGAGGCTTTCACAAGGAGGAGGGGGTTGATGACAGGGACGTTGAGTAGGGAGGTTAAGAAAAGACTCGTAAAAACTTTGATATGGAACTATGTACGGCGCGGAAACGTGGCTACTAAAGCGGGAGGATGGACGCAGAATGGAGGCTTTTGAAATGTGGGTGTGGAGAAGAATGAAGAAGGTGAAATGAACCGAAAGGAAAACAAATGAGGAAGTGCTGGAAGTATGGTAGATGAGGATTGTTGGGAGAAATCCTATGGATGCAGGAAAAATGGATGAAAGGAGTATTGATTGGCAGTGGGATGTTGAAGGCGGTAATCGAGGGGAAAATGTTAGGCAAACGAGGAAAGGGCAGGAACAGATGTTAAACGGGATGAAAGGAGGAAGAAAGTACACAGAGATGAAAAGGGACCTCATGTAGAGTTGGTTCCTGGATTGTTTTTTGTTAGGAGTCACAAAAATTTATTTGGTAGTTTCGCCCCTTCAGAAACCTACCTCAACCGGTAGATTAACTTATAAATAAATAAAATCACGATTTATATTGTAATGTATGCAATTAATAATAAGCATCTCAAACTCTTTGTTCCACTTACGAGACCGCTCTTAAGTAACGTTCTTCAGAGAAACAAGAAATACTCTTTAGGTTTGATAAACTCTGGATTTAAATTTAGGTAAAAATTCCTCATTTTTAGCACTGTTTACTTGGATAGAATTTGTTAATTTTGTAGACTATCATTATGTAAATGCGTTTAACGATTTAAACTAACCTACGAGTCGAAAGAGTCGCACATTCCTGAGGAGCATCAGATATTTTTATATCTAACATAAAATTAATAGGAACTCAATTTGACTGACTAGGACGAAAAACAAACTATTTTCTTTTGGGTCTATCTTCTTTATCTACGCGTAATATATTGAGGATATCTATATTTGAAGCCAACGTGTGATATTGCCGTCGTGAATGTTATTGGGTTTAGCAAACAAGCTGCGTTTAGCAATCGTATTCCCTATCCGCTCACTATCTCAGAACCGCTGAAACAATTCGTCTTAATCTTATAAATTTCATTTTCACTAGTCTGTGCACTAGAATTTTATCTCTATCTCGTCATGATGATATGGATTGGAGCGTATTTCAATCCAAAGACGCTGAGAAGACTGGTATTTACACTAAGTAACCAACATAGTTGGTTTTTCCTTCCCTTCTTTAAGGGTTCATGCTTTTTATGAAGCATATTTTCGTGCATTATTTTTTACCTAACAAAATCAATTATATAAAATTTGTACATCGCATCTAAGCAAACCAAATTTAAATGTCTTAGCTAAATAAATGAGCACATATCGTAATAATAATATATCAACGATAATATAACGACTATTGGTACTTGAACTTATGTGACATGACGAAACCCTAACTGAATGGGGAATCTCCAAACTTGAGTGCGGTGGCGTAAACAGATTGCCGACACTGACCCAGGCTCACTGTTTTACGCGTAGTAGAATGAAATACCGGTGAGCATGTAGGAATCACGATTAAGGCAAATCTAAAATGCCTGCGCAGAGCGATGACGTCAATTCGTAATGATCACTGAGATGCTGAAACTAGTGCAGCGAATTGAGATCAAAGGCGAGATTTGCAGAGGAGAGGTGCTTAATTAATTCGTGTCGAAATTGAAGTGTGATTTCACCTCGCTCGGGAGTAATCATTCCTTTGGCATCTAAAGCCGTCGAAGCGGGCGAGTGGCTTCCAGGCAAAAGGGAGGCTTGCCTGGCCAATGTGGAGAGCGAATTTTGGATACGGGTTTGGGGGTTCAAAAGGGATAGTTGGGGAGAACCAAGAGAAAGGCAAGAGAAGAGGAGAAGAATGGACTTATTTTACTTTGAATGATATAAGGTCTCGTTTAAGAGCGTGTAATAGGGAGTATTCTCAGTCATTTAATTTTCAAAATATGTTAGTAAAATATATTTTTAATAATGCTGCACTAGCTGTACTTTGAAATTTTAGATTGAATATTATACACTGTGCCTAATTTATATATCAGTGCCTATGTTTTATATCCATAGCTGAGCATTATGCACCAATAAAATATGCTTCTTTCTGCATCGTGGTTACCTTTAAAATTTTATTTATTTAACATTTATATACAAATTTAGTCATTACATTTGTGTTCTTTCATGAATGAATAAAAACATTTAATGCTAATAAGGAATAGAGTTATTGGTAAAATAAAAAAATGACTTCCTTTCCGTCTATTTGAAAAAAATTGAAAATTAAAAATGATATATTGCACGCAACATTACTACAGTGGAAATATTTTAAGTATCCTGCCCTGTGCATTTAATTTCAGTAGGAGGATAATTAAAAATATGTGAATAAATAAATTAACAAATTTAGATAAATACATTAATAAATACGTGGCAATCTTGACGGCTATATCTCTGGCTATCTTTGGCTGGAAAAACAACGATCCAGAAAATTTAAAAACATGTGAGTTGTAATGCAAAATGTAGCTACTCTCGGGTTCTTGTAGACCGAAAAATATTAAAAAACAATTAGAGTATGGATCTCAAATTTAATAATGTCGTTCCGAAAATAATAAGAAACCCGATGTACCCATTTACATGTAATCAATTGACAAATTTTCTATTAGTGGAAATTTTGATACTATTAATGCTATAAGAATTTGTCAAAATTTGAGAACAATCTTAACAATTATTGGTATGATAACACAATAGTGAGCTAAATTTTCAATTCCATTCTATTGAATATTCTTGTTTGTAACCTTATCTTCTTTGAAAGCATTTGTTACCTCTTTGCGGTGAACGTCATAACAGCGATAGTTAATTTTTCTTTGCTCGCATATCCGTAGAGTTCATTCCACCCCATGGTGTGCTGCTGCCGAAGCAGGAGCAAGATTCTACCATTCTCAACCCTCTCTTAATGAAACATCTGCCTATTTCACAGACTAGAATTCCAGTCTCCTTTGTTTAAAATCAAACACAGTTATCAACCCCAAGGTTTTGTTGATAGTTAAGGGTATAGCTCACTTAGTACTAAGCCCAACAGCGTGTGAAATTCACATTTAAGGTTAAGAGTTCCTTTCACTGTGCCACTTGTCATTTTCCCGAAATATCTGGTTTCCCCAAAATCACACAGCTTTGATGAAGCTAGGGGTTAAGCTAACACGGTCCCCTCTTTATGATTAATTATATACACAGGTATCATATCTCAATATCACTTTGTCTCTAATGTACAAAAAAATGTTTTAGGATTAATAACTGTTTATTCGTTGCCATTTGTAAATTTGACAAAAACAATTTTAATTTCTTTTCTGTTCCCTTAAAATTATTTGATCTCCATTCCTTACGCTTCTTTAGTTGATTCCTTTAAGATTATCTCGAATAGCTATGGTGAGAGATGGCATTACCATCCCAATCAATTATTTTTGCAGAAAGAAAACAAAAGAGCTCTACAGCCTCAGGTTAAAATAATAAGGGGGGAAAAACCTCCAAACGGCCGCAATCAACAGTCGCAACTCTCGTCAGAGTAATTGCTGTGTTGCACTTTCAACCTAGTGTTGGAGGTGCTTTTTTCCCTTCAGTTCGCTGAAGAGGGCCATTTTGTGGCCGAAACACGCGTGTTCGACGCATATCTTCGTCTGCGCTCTTGGTTTTTAGATTCTCCCAGAAGTTGGGCCCTTTTGAGTGTGTGTGTGTGTGTGCGTTTATCGAGTGCTAGGGTGTGTGAATGGTCTGTGCTCGTCCTTCGTGGATAGACACAGAGTGTGTACTTGTAGAACATCCTAGTACCTTTAACGGGGTCTTCCCTACAGCCTGGTGAAGGATTACTTTTCCACCCAGAATCTTTAACGGAATCCCACAGCTTCGTGAAGGATTCTAAACAGGATAGTGTGTTTTTGGCTGTGTGTGGTCCCTAGCGTGGATTAATTTCCCGTAAACCACCACAGAGGGTATTCTTGGTTGAGAGGTTGTGTTTTGGTCTCTTTCGTGGTTCCCGCGAAAAACCAACACAGCAATTAGTCTGACGAGAGTTGCGACTGTTGATTACGGCCGTTTGGAGTTTTTTCCCCCCTTATTTTAAAAAATTATTTTTGCATCTATATTTATTCAGTTCGTCATTGTAACTGTTTTAAATTGGCTGGTATTATAAAATATTCTATTTTTTCCGTTACTGGTAGTTTTTAAAATTTTGTAAAACTCGCATTTTGAGACTTTTTCAGTGCCCCAAAGCCACGTAAATTGACATGTTGTTGAGTATATTTTTATCTATCAGTGTTCTTATATGTATAAATGATGCACTCCCTTCGTTTCATCCATTTTAAATCCAAAATGATATTCCGACATTTCCCCCATCTAGTCTAAATTACTAAATACTACATAAAATAATAGCAATATATAGTAATGAACCATCTTACACTCTTTAAGACCCTCAAGTTACAGTGAAATATCTCTTCCTGTAAAATATGTTTTGCTTAATTTTAAAGAGAGTTGGCAAGGTAGGTATTTGATAACTTTGTGGAACTCCGTTGTATGTCTTTCTGCGCCGGAGATATATTTTGCTCGGGGAATTCCGAAGACTCAATAGATGTTCGATGGTCCTTCATTCACATTTATCGATACCATCAGAGAGATTTATTTCAGTTCAGATTATCAAAACGATTAGGGTCTCTCAAATAGATCCAATTTAATATTGCAACCGTATAAATTCGTTAGTTTGTTGCTTAACAAAATGTGTAGAAGACATATGGTGAATAGGACAGAAAACATTTTTGGTGAAATTATCGAAACGAATACACGAGTATGCCAAAATATAGTTCATTTTTAATATTATTTACATCAGAGAGATTACCATAGTACTTCACCAAACCCCTAACAACTTATAATGCATTTATTTTTAAAGTTCTTTACTCTTTTCCCTGCAGTTTCCACATCCTCATTTCATTCCTTAAAATAATATTTGAATTCATCATTTACAGGTACGTACCCAAAAGTGGTAGGACTGATTTTCTCTGGCGCGAACAGGGCGGTGAAAGGGGGTCTGCCTGGCAGGGTAAGGTGGAGGGGGCTCTTAGCAACAGACAGACACCAACCTCAGTCGACTGCGGGCTGTCGTTGAGTGAGGACACCGTTTTTAGTGAAGCAAGGTTTTTGTCCGCGTCGAAAAACAAAATGAATCTGAATTTAGACCAACGTTATTCCGTGAAGTTTTGTGCGAAACTCGGGAAGACGGCAACTGAGACCATCGGTATGATCAAGCAGGCTTATGGGGACACTGCTTTAAGCCGTTTCACAGTATTTGAGTGGCAAGTCCAAAAAATGATTGTGTTTTTCGACCGTCATGGAGTGGTTCACAATTCCTGTAAGACTTATTCTAAATTATTTTCAAATGATTGCTAATTAACTATTACACGCCCCAAGTACTTTCGATAAATGAATTTTATTACACATCTAGTTATAACTGTGCTATAATCATTTGTAAATTTCCGACCCGTCCATATCTACTGCTGGTTTAATTACATTGAAATAAGTACAATGCGACATAGTCAATATCATTAATGATGGGGGATGAGTTGAGAATGAATATTTCTCTCTAAATTGTGTTAAACTCAAATGAAAGCTTTTTCTTGTATTTTAAGAAATAAATGCATCATATGTAACCATACCATAATGCCTACGTATTTCCAGACCCCGCATATTACGGTTCATGACCTGTAACTTGAGAATTGAAAAATACCAAAACCATGGGATAATAATTATACACAAATATATATTTATATAATATATAAAACTTAGACAGTAACACACAGCACGAGAACACATAAAAAGAACACTCACAATAATATCTTGATAATTTCGACGGACTTGAACTCCGTCTTCTTCGGAAGATAAGATATGACTCATATGTGTCATATCTTATCTTCCGAAGAAGACGGAGTTTGAGTCCGTCGAAATTATCAAGATATTATTGTGAGTGTTTTTTTATGTGTTCTAGTGCTGTGTGTTACTGTCTAAATTCTTTATTCAACACTTCCATGTTACTAAATATATAAAGAAATATATATATATATATATATATATATATATATATATATATATATATATATATATATATATATATATATATATATATATATATATATATATATATATATATAAGGTCTGCTTGGTAGGTGGTGGTAGAGCTCACCCAGTACTAAGCTCCGCGTGTGAGATTCAAACATCAGAGTAAGAGCTCCTTTCCCTCTGTCGGTTATGGTTACCCAAGAAGATGGGGGCGGGGGTACACCAGAGGTAGCACGTTTGCCTGTGAAGCCGAAGGTCACTGGTTCGAGCCACGTGCCTGGCGGAATTTTTTCACCTTAGAAAAATTTGTTAATGATATTTCGGGATGAGGCAACCACACATTTACAGAAAAGCCACAATAATGGTATTACGGAACGAGACGAGAAAAATAGACTCCCTAAACTCATGGTGGAAGGGAGCAGTTTCACCATCAGGCACTGGTGTCGCAGATCGAGTGGGTCAGCCCAGCAGCTGCCTGTCACAGCTGCCGGGCGAGAGTGAAGCTCACGGAATCGGCCGCAGTTCTGCGATGTGGAAGTCAACAGGAAACAACCACATTAATCTAGTCTCTAGAATATGCAGCCTTCCATTAAAATACAGTAGAATGGAAATATATGATATGCGCTGCTGTAAACCAATCCTAGGTATTGAAATACTGATGATTATATGAATGCAAGTGTGTGTGTGTAAAATGTTCACTTGCCAATATTTTATTATGATTGAAAAAAACGTGTTTTCCTTAAATCGACAGTAATTCACGTGAAAAAAATTACATTGAACAAATATTGAATAATTACAAAAATAAGGCTAACTATTTAAAATATCTACTTAAAACGGTGAAGTGAATATTACATGGTGGGAGCATTAATTCAATATTTTAACACTGAAATCTAAGATAGGGCCAAGTAATCGTTAGCAGATTACCAATGAAAGCTTTTGCCTCTATCTTTCGAATGAGACTTTAACCTTTAATATAGAGCCAAAGCAATTACAGAAAAATTATCAACTTTCATAAGGAAGCGTAACAGCCTTTCAACAAATTATCTATTTTGATTGACTGAAAATAAGAATTTGGGCTCGGTACAGAGTGCTCAGCACCAATATGAAGAACTTCTCCGAAAATTGCTCTTGTGTCATTTAGTGAGCGACATGAGTTCTATCAACGGGCGGAGGTACCCGAACTCGGGGCGTATGTTCGCCCTGCTTTTACTCGGAAGTACCAACACACCAAAAATATGGCAACATTTGAGAGCTCTTGGAGTAAGTAAATCAATCCGGGATATTGATAAAAATGTGCAATGTAAAAAGGATGTAAAAACATAACGCCCCTTTAACTCATGGCCTTATCTATCGGGAGATGGCGTGTCCGTGACGGTGACTACGTATAGGTACTCGCCATTGTTTATGACTCCCGTACGAGGTGGCAGTTTGCCGCACTTGTGGGAGATATGTCGCGGCGACAAAAACCATTCCCTGGGTCTATGCACCAAACGTCGGAGGACACCTCACTGAGAATATGATCATAGTTTATGGCTGCCTTACGAAAAAAGTCTGGCTATAGATTAGCAATGAGTTTAGTGAGGTACAAGCGTGGTCACTGAGGCGGGAGGAGAGACACAGATTGGAGGCTTTTGAAATGTGGGTGTGGAGAAGAATTCATAAAGGATTCATGACCGTGTTGGTCCAAAACACTTGCAAGATACGTAAACTGTTCTACATGATCTATTTTTTCCCCTCCTATTTTAATGTTTAGCTTGGCCTTTTTCTTTCTGGAAAATTGCATAGCCTTTTTTATTAATATTGATTCTCATCCCATATTTATCGCACTGAACTTCCAATTCACTCAACAATGCTTGCAACCCCTTGGCCGAATGAGCAACTAATGCTTGGTTATCAGCAAACTTAACCGATTTTACAAATTCCCCTCCGACTTTCATTCCCACCTCCAATTCTTCCCATGCCACTTTAATCATTTCCTCTACATATACGTTGAACAGTACCGGTGAGAATGGGCAGCCCTGCCTTACACCTCCTCCTCATACTGTTCATCCGGACTCCCCGTTCCCCACTCGCACATGATCATTATGAGACGTGTACTGATTGCGGATCAGTCTCCTGTCCCTCCAATCCATTCCTATTTTCTGTGATATACGCATTAATTTTTCTCAATTCACTCTACCAACTGCTTTTTCGCAATCTAAGAATTAGGCAAATACGTCCTGATTGTATTCTATGGTCTATGTTCTAACCTATACCTATACTCTATATTCTAACCTCTCGATTAGTGATCTCATTACTGCAAGGGCATTACGCGTACCTCTCCCCTTCCTAAACCCAAACTGATCCTCCCCTAAGTAATCATTTGACTTACTCTGTATCCTTTTGTTGATGATCCTGAGAATAACTTTAGCTGCGCGGGATAACAAACTTATTGTTCTGTAATCCTCACATGACGTAGCTTTTACTTTTTTCGGAATAGGAACTAACACTGATTTCACAAAATCTTCCGGCCATATTCCTTCCTCATAGATACTACGAATCAGTTTATATCAGTCTGTTCTTCCCATATTTTCCTGAACATTTCAATAGACCCACAGGAATTACCTACCTACCCCCACGGTCTTTTTTGGATTCATATCCCTTAATGCCCTTTCTATTTCATCTTCGAATATGCCTGGACCTAAGCTGTCTTCCTCTAAGTCATGTTCCTCTTGTGTCTAACCTTCTCGGCCTAAGTTCTCTACCGTACAGCGTTTCTATATATCCTTTCCATCTCTCTTGGATTTTATCTGGTTCAATTATTATCATACCCCACTTATCTTTAACTGTAAGCCAAGACCTTGCCTTATTACTTCCCGATAATAACTTAACCTTGTTATATAGCGCACCATTTCCACCATTCCTCGCATTCATATCCTCGCATTGCGTTTTCCACCATTTTTCCTTTGCTTTATTTGTGGCCCGTCTCAATTTATTGTTTAACTCTTTGTACTTCATTTTGCCTAAATCTTTGTTTAGATTTTTCAATCTTCTTCTCTCATCCATCTTTGCAATCATCTTTATATATATATATATATACGAGTATATATACAGGGTTCGTCCGGAAAATAAGTGTCTTGACAAATAAGTCTTTTTTGATAAAAGGGGAGTCGTCCACTACGAATTTGAACCTGAACGACAAACTGTAAATGCTGCATTTTACGTCCAAGTGCTCGACAGGCTTCGAAAACGAGTCGCCCGCGTCCGGCCAAAAACATCTGGCGGCTGCATCACGGCAATGCGCCGTCTCACACCGCGCTTGTCGTGTCGGACTTCTTGGCCAAGCACGGCGTGACAACGCTGCCGCCCCCGCCCTACAGCCCGGACTTGGCACCACTGGACTTCTTTCTGTTCCCGAAGATAAAGAGGAGTTTGAAAGGAACGCGATACGGGACTTTGGACGCTGTCAAAGAGGCCGTGACGACGTGTCTTCGAGAGGTTCCCGATGATGCCTTCGCGGGAGCGTTCCAGGAATGGGAACGCCGCTGGAACAAGTGTATCGACTCACAAGGGTCCTATTTTGAGGAATATTAGCTTAAAATATGTGAAAGTGTAATAATTTTTTTCCTGAGCTCAGTACACTTATTTTCCGGACGAACCCTGTATACGTATTGGTATACAAGTAAATTTGTATAAGTAATTAGAGAGATTAGTAAAATGTAGAGAAATTATACTTTTTCCGCAGAGTGTCAAATGGAAAATTAGTATCTTTCAAGTCATATATGTGTATTATTTATTACGAGGTAGCTTTACTGTAAAATGGTGTACCCTCGCGTGTGACGGAGAAAAAACTAAATAACGTTTCAATAAACTTCTTATAATAATGCTGTTAGTACGTGAGCTAGCGCTTCACTTTTATACCTCTTTGTTATATATTATTTCTCAGAATTATAATTGTATGCAAACTGAAGCCATAGCAATTAAAATTGCGCAAGCCTGATTTGAATGACTCCTTGCTACAAAAACCAAGTTGCTCAATTCGCGTAATCCAGGCCCGGCTGGCTGCATAATAGGAGAACAGGGATGAGAGAGATCTTTGTTTAAATTGCGGATATACTTTCATTTTCTTCTTTTTACCTCCGTTCTTTCATCCACTCTCTCAATCCCCCTGTCTCCTTACACGTTTTCCCACCCAAATAAATTCAGCAAGTAATATCTCAAACTCGTAGCGCGAACAAAAACAAATAGCAAGATCTGGCAAAAAGTACAATTCTCAAGTTTCAAAATCATATATTTATTTTTCAATACAGTCACGGTAAAGGCATGTAACGTTACCTACGTGTAACAAATTGTTTTATTTCGTCAATGAAAAACCCTTCTGACTTCTCTCAAATCCAGGAGTTGACATATGCCTTCACCTTAACGTCTGAGGTGTACTGATTACTCTTGAGGTAAAACATGTAAATCGCAAGGCGAAAGATCGGGGGAATAAGGAGGGTGTGGCATCGGTTTAAATTTCAGGTTTCGCAGAGCTTCTCCAGTTGCGCGCGAGGTGTGAGGACGAGCGTTGTCACGTGCCAGATTACTGGCGCCAGGCTGCCTTTCACACGACAAACTCGACGTCGGAGGTATTTCCGAGCCTGTCTATACAGAGAAGAATTTACCGTTGCCCCTCATTCCAGAAATTCGGTCACATAAACTCGGTGACCACCCCAAAACACAGTCAAAAGAATTTTTTTCTTTGCGGATGGTTGTCTTTTGAACTTTTTCACCTGAGGAGAAGACATACGAGGTGCGTTAAAAAATTAACGGGAATTTTTTTCATTTCGCGGGCTTGGAGAGTCCGATTGTCAATTTTTTTTATTATGTTGGTATACATGCCCCTGAAGTATGACAAAACTATCAGTTGTTTTCATTGTGGACTTTGTCTGTGACGGCTACTAAGGTTAGACGTGTTTTATGAGCTCGGCGATTTTCGTTTGTTAAAAGAAATGGATCAAAGAATAGGTATCAAATTTTGCGTAAAAAATTAAATAAAGTGTGTGAAATGTTAACAAAGGCCTATGGTGAGTCTGCTATGAGTAAATCAAGAGTTTACGAGTAGTTTAAGCGTTTCCAAGAAGGCCGTGAATACCTTGAAGATGACGAACGCCCTGGACGCCCCAGCATATGGGGCGATCATATGTGCATTGCATTTCAGCCCACCCTCGTATTTATATCATTTCATGAAATATTCAGGAAAACTGTTCAAACTCTAGGGTGGGCAACTTTCAAATAGGTCGTGAGTTTAGAGAAAATTAGCGTTTAACCATCAAGATTATACTTCATAGTACAAAAATATGATAATTATAATTTTAAAATGTTAATAAAACCTTATTTGGCTTTCATTATTTTGCATTGACCTACCTTCACAACTGAAGTAATAGTTTAAGGAGAGATCGAATTTAGGATTTCTCTCTTTTTTTCCAGTTATATCTATGCATCTTATAGTTTTACCAAGCAGCATATCTACCTGTACTAGTGACACACAGGCGGTTTTATCTGAAGAGGTTCAGCAGCTTCCTTCGCTTGAAGTACATTCTGGATCCTTTTTGTCGACTCCGTTTGCTTCACAGAGCTAACTAAAAACGTCCTGTCCCTAGATTTACGCAAGCATATAGTTTAGGGCCGAGAGTATTTGTCACTGGCGGAAATGTTCACTGTCATCGTGGACCGAAACCGCGACTCCGTAATTTACCGCGGATTGGAACGCCGCAGAAGGAATAAGAGGCCCGCTCTTTTTTTTCATTATTTTTTCAAAAGAGAATCTTGAGAGAAAGAGAATTCCGGCGGAAAATACATAGCCGTGAGGCAATATAAGACTCACAAATTGGCCTCATATCTCCTTCCAATTGGCCGGTCTTGTCGCCTTGAGCGGGAGGAGCGAGAGGGGCAGCCGCCACCCCACGACGGGTTTGGGAAAGGATTCGTCTGGAGACAGTACCGCCGTGACACCTTTCTTAAGAGGACTCCCGACGCCGTGGGCAGGAGGCGGGAACGCGAAGGTGAAGAAAACAGAGAGTAAGAGAAAGTGTATGTGACGGTTCGGATCAGAAATCGAGAATGGATGGCTTTGCGATTGTGTTGGCGCACGGGCATGGTTCTCCCAAACAGTTTTCTTTGAAAGATCTTTCCTTTCGCGAATATTCCCTTTTATATCTCCACGATTTCAAATGCTGAATGAATGCCAACTATTTTTTTTTATTGAATGCGGAAGAGGGTGGCAAGTGTTTTTGTATCTTCCTTCAAGTGTTCCTTAGTGTTAAAGCGTATGGCAGCAGAATGTCATTGTAATTCGATGAAGGGATGGAGAAAAATCGGAAGATAAAACAAGTTCCCGTTTCAAATAACTGCTGAAGATGGATCGCATTGCCAAGAGAGGTGGTTTTAAAAAGTACTTGCAGAAAGAAGTAAGCGTACTTGTAGAAAGATTTCAATGGCAACATTAAGAAAATGGATACCTATCACACTTGCATATAATATTTGGTGAGCTTCATTTATTTACGATCTCCTATACTTTCACTTGATTTCAAGGAAAAAAAAGTTACATTTAAGAACCATAAGAACAGCTTGTGAATAACCGTAATCATTGTCTTAATGGTGAAAGAATTTATTGAAACTTCAAAAATGGTAAAATTATGTAGTTAAAAAAATAAATTGAGACTTTTGTTAAAATTTAGATATTCGCAAATGCAGTGGAAATAATTACCACACTTAGCATAAAAATGAATTTAGGATGTACTCCATCACAATTCAATTGATTTATAATTGTGATCCTAGAAATATTATAGTAGGTACATATATGAAAGCAATTCACGATAAAGGTACCCAATTACACTTTATTCCAACAATAAATATTAGCGCAGTTTATTGTAGAAGAACATGCCGAGGAACCTCATTTTATTAGATTATTGAAAATATCTCTCATTTTTTGCTGATATATCTCATTATTGCTAATTTTTTGCTGGGTATTTAAATGAGGTTAAACATATGTCTTTGGTACGGTGGTTTTGGGGTGTTACTTAAATTTTAATATTTTCATATGCAATAGTAATAAATGCCCGTGAAAAATACAATATCATTAAACAACCCGTTTCAGCATTTAAAAATGCGCGTTAATTTCCATTTTGAACGGGTTCATTGCTCGAGAGCTTAATGTAGCATCTCTAATTTCAGAAATTAAAATATATGCAGTGTACTAATTATTTTGAATTTAATAAATAACTTGATTTATAATGCAATTATTACTAACAAAGAAGGCCCAACGAAATTATTTATATTTAAGGCTGAATTCATTAATCTATTTAATTATAAATTGTGATTAAATATCTTTATATTATTATTTAGAGATGTACATTTCCGGAATGGAAGATCTGAAAATTGGTAATTTCATTGAGTGGGGCATGCATATGGAAACAATAATAATACGCCAACCTATAAGCTTGAATACGTTTTGTGATTATTACTGAGGAGGGATACATTTAGACATAATGTTATTTCTATTTAAATTAATTGATTTATTTCGTAAGGCTGAATTGAAGCGGGACTGTTATTGAATGGGCTATTCATTACTAATTCCGAAAAATACTTTTTTAAAATTTCTTATACACATTTTTATAATCTCGTAACTCTGCGATAATGAAAAGAGAAAATGTGCTTTTTGGATGATATCTAGGGGTAGTAATCCAAATAAATTAAAGAATCAAAGAAGAAAATATAAAACAGAGACGAGACATTAACTTGAAGGTAATACAGTATCTTGAATTGCATGCAGTTGTGAAAAGTATCTGAATAAACTTAATAAATTAATATTGGAAAATCCAGTTTCAATCTGATATTTCTCTTCTTTCGTACCAGATTGGATTAACTATTGTAAAAGGCGAGCTAGTATGCATTGTAGAGCAAGGGTAAACGTGCGGTAGGCTTAAATCAAAATGAAACGTATGATAATTCACTCCTTTAGACTAAAAGGTTTCTCATACAGATGTAGTCTGCATTCAGTAAATCCAGTATCCTGTCACAGTAAACCAAGATTTAATCACACGCATTGATGCTCTGCATTTCGAATTCTGAATGACTAAATAAGGGTTCTACGAGAATTATTAGATAAAATGGATGTTGAAAGATTTCTAAAGTAAATCATGTTTTTTTTCCTGAAATGACTAAAGGCTTTGTAATAAAAGTAATAAAATACCACATTGAGTCACAAAAAAACCTTAGAACGGAAATATATTCCTAGATGCTGTTGAAAAAGTAACTAATGGAATGACCTACTCAGAAGTAAAGATAGAAAAAGAGAATCTAAGAAGTATTTACTACACAAATACGAAGTGTGCTTAAATTAATAAACAAGACCAATGATGCAGTTTATTCACGAGAATCATTGACTCAGACTTAAGTTTACTTCTAGAGTGAACTTATGTAAAAGCTGATTTGAAAAGGCATAATAATCGAGAGGGAAAGCCTAGGGGCAAAGGTCCGGAAACTGTTAAGGTTTACGGGACGGGGTAAGGTTAAAAGAAGACAAGGGTGAGAATGGGGCAGGAAGAAGATGTAGATGCCTTGGAATGGACGGAGCGAAAGGGAAGAGAGAATAATGGAAAGGAGCATTGGGCGAGGAAATAGGAGTGGGAAGAGGGAGGGAGGGAGAAAAAAGGGGAGGGAGGAAATAGTTGTTGGGCTTAGAGTGGCGTTTGGGGGAAGAGATACGGGCGGCAGTTTCCCCTCCCTCGTCGCCACGGAACGGAAAGAGAAGAAATCGGTCGCATTTTCCTCTTCAATTGTCGGAATGGTTCCGCCCACTTCGCTGGGAGGGCGAGCAGGGGTGGGAGATCGGGGGAGGGGTGCTGGGGGAGGGGTGCTGGGGGAGGGGTGCTTGGGGAGGTGGGCAGGGTGCGCCTGGCGAATGGGTTGGAGGGGGAGCGTCTGGAGGATGTTACCGCACCTCTCTTCCTCGGCGGAGACCGGAAGGGAGGGCTGAGGGTGTTGTCTCGACGCAGAGGAGTGAACGAGGCGATATATGTAGGGGAAGGGATGGACGTGCTGGGCTCTCTCGGGAGAGGGCCGTCAGCTGCGGTGGCGGGTTGTGGCGTAGGTACGGATGGGCCCGGTCGACGCGGAAGGGGAGGCAATGGTGGGACATGGACCCCCTTCAACACCAAATCCACACTCAGCCCCCTACCACTTTTAATGGTGGGTGGTTCAGACGGTCGCACGGCGTGGAAGGGAGGAGAGGAAGAGAGACCGGAGGGTAGGGGCATGGTAGCGTTGAGCCTGGAAGACATTACGAGTGACCAAAACGATAACTGAGGGCAATGATGTGGATCGTGGTTTGAGAGGGTGGGATGTTCTGAAGGAGGAGGAAGTGGAGGGGGAGGAGTAGGGAGGAAGGATAGGAGTAGGAGGAGAGGAGGCGCAACCTAGGGGGAGCAGGGATAAAAAAACAGAATGGAATGAGATAAAGGTGAGGAATGGCGTGGGAGTCGCGGTTATTGTGAGAACAAAAAAAAACGGGGTGGAATAGCGGCTATTTTGTGCGAGCGAAAGGAAATGGAAGCGAATGAGCGAAGAAGACTGGGAGATAAATAGAGGACTGAAAGAAAAGAGAGTGAGCGAGGAGAACGAAAGCGATCGTTATTTTTTTGCACACGGTCGCCAGTAGTGTATGGGGAGGAATATTTGACGGCTTTTTGAAGACATTTTCTTGAACAATTAAATCACCCTTTGTGATCCGTATTCTGTCATATTGGGAAAAAAATTACTTTAAGCACAAGAAAAGTCGTCTCAAGCGGAAGGTTAAGATTGTTCTAATGTGAACCGTTTCCTGTTACTTAATATCAATCGAAATCGTATTTTGTAGGTGTTTAGCTTGCCTACACTATATAAACGTTTCCTATCATAATGGCATTTTACGTTAATTTAACGTCGTAATCGCGGTAGCGGGCTCAATGATTCTTGTTTCCAAGCTTTCATAAAACAAATGAGAATACCTAAATTCCTTTTCAATAATAACCAGGCTAGTAACTATATTCAAACTATGGATAATGGCAAGAATTTTTTGGCAGGCCCTTATTGTAAATTAGATATGGAATAGCGACTGGTAATTAGACAACTATGCATAAAGTTCAGCAAACGTGGCGGCGGATTTGGACAAGCAAAGGTAACTTCAGGTGAACAGAAGCTTGAGTTGATGAGCAGCAAACAATGCTAGTTGCGCCAAGCTGAAAGAAGTTATTTTACTTCCTTTTTACCGAAATACTAAGCCACTTTACTCCCTGTGAAATTTATGAAAATGAGCTTTTTAACACGAAGTGAAGTTAGTTAAAAAAGTAGTTTTGTAGGTTTACATAAATATGTTGATTTGGTTTTGTTCTCTTTTAGGAGTGGTGACCTAACACCCCCTGCCACATGCACTTGCGGCAGCTTGTGGGGTATCATATAGATGTAAAACACTTACCTAATGGTCCTCAACTGTCAGCTCGTTCCTCGCAGAGTCCGGAACGCCAGTCACTAGGGCGAGAGTTGGTTGAAAGACACTCACACATGTATTCACATACACCATGTTCATTGAACGAAGAGAAACACCACTTTTACAGCTTCATAATGTGTTTAGTAGCAAGTAGAGAAGCAAGAGCTTATTGATTTTTATTAACAAACAAAACACTATTTCCTAAATCCGTGCAAAGGTGTCATATCTGCGTCTCCTGGAAGCACGAGACAACCAACCAAAACTTAAGCTGGTAAAAAAGGATTTCTTTGCATCACTCGTAGAAATTAAGTTGAGATGCACAGCGAAACACAAATCAGTGAACATTTCTGTCTTGGTTTTGCGTAAACTTATTGTAACATCGTATTACAATTTACTTCACTCGATAATCACCCGGTATAATCCAAAAATCGAATCCTTTTCAGTAAGAAAATAGAGTACGTAGGCCCTTTCACGTCTATCTAAGTCACACACACACACAATGCCATCAAAATACAGTACTATTATTCAGGTCCGAAATAACAACAGGGATAAAGTTTATGCCCAAAGCATGCCGAGAGAGAGAAAAAGAATGACTGCTAACTTTTAGCCCACACTAGAATGAACAGACAGGCATGTGTGAGCTGGAGTAAAGACTTTCTGGCAGAGATTCCCTGCGCGTCGGCTGAGTGAGAAAAAAGTCAAGCTATGATTGGCCGTTGAACGAGCAATAGATTGGCTTGCGCTGCATTTGATCTGCAATTGAAAAATATCACATGCGCAGCAATTCAACGATGGAACGAATCGTGACACCAAGGGCTAAATGTTAAATCCAACTTGGAATAAACAAGAAAGCGCCTTGAAACCAAATGCCGCGCCTATCCAAACCCCATTTAAACGGCCCGGCTCAATGCTTACTAAGATCTCACTTAGACTGTTCAATGGTATTCTACGCTGGCAATCACTCAGAAAATAGACCCGAAGTCTTTGTTCTCCAAGACCCCTACATTTCATAAGTAAATCAGAGTAGTAGTTTGACCGACAGCTGAGGTCATTTGCACCACTTGGGTTTTGGGAGAGGAAAGGATGAAAGGTGGAGAGAAACTCGGCGTCGATACTTTTAACAAGGGGTTCGCTGCTTAACGTCCCATTCGATGGACGGGTTACTTATTTAAAAGTGCCTTCCACAAAGTACCTCAAGTAGGGAACAGGAACTGAAAATATCAATGACAAATATCTATCGCCTTCGAGGTTCAATCCCGGGTGCTCTAGGTGGGAAGCCTCCGCACCATTCCGATCCCCAGCAAATCAGAGCCACAAGTAGAAATGTCTTTTGAAGTTGGCACTCGCTCTTAGTATGTCTAGTGCTGGAAAGTAAACAAGTGAGAAAAATTGACGGAGGAGACTCACAGAGCAATGAGGCGGCTATTAAATCGGGTATTAGTCTTATCAAATGTCATTACGGCGATATGCATGGTGTGAATCACGTGTGGTGCCGGTGTAATGTTTCCTACCAATATGCGCAGAGACGTCGACAGAAAAGGACTGTAAAAGTGTAAGGATTGAGTCAACGGACCGCTAGGGTGACATCGAGTCATAGCATAGCATGAGGCTATTGGTACTAAAATTAATATTATTCTATATTTCTTCACAATACAAAGGGAAAAAGATATTTTGTTGTAATTTGAAGGAAGTGGTCGCTTCTTAAGTGTGACAATTCTTTAATTTGTTAGAGTATCATTAAATTCCAGTATGGTGATTAATCTAAATTTTCTCAATTTCCGCCGCAACTCAATGTGTGACGTTACGTCGTGTGTCTGGTAATCCTGTGGTTCATAGTATCAACGCTGGCTTTACAGGGTAAACCCCAAAAATAAGTGGAGTACATCCGAGGAAATATTATTGCAGATCAAGTAGAAATTACTGAAATCCTTCAAAATAGCACCATTTTGGATTTACACATGGACACCAATCACAGTACGCTTCCTGTAAGTCTTCAACATGAACCTTATTAAGACATCTTGTCACGACCTCTTTGACATTATCTAGCGTTCCAAATTTTTTTCCTTTCTAGCTTGTTATTCTCGGGCACAGGGAGAAGTCCGGCGGTGACACAGCAGGGTTGTAGGGTGGCAACGGCAGCGTCTAAGAAATCATGTGAGATTACCACACGATCAGCCTTCTCATCTTCAGACAGCACTTTAGGGACCGTTTTGACTCAACTTCTCATGCAATACATACATTATAGAAAATAGAACCACAGCCTATTTGTTGGGACAGATGAGCAGAGCGTTTATTTCTCGTATTATTCAAATGAAGTTGAGAAAATGTTCTTTGACTACTCTTTCTCCTTGATTTTCTCGAGAGATGCTTCTTTAGCCAGTGTAAATAATGCCTTGCAAAGGATAAAAATTTTTGGTATCGTAAATCTACCAAATTTTAACTCAATATTCGGCTTGTTTTAATGGCATGAATTGCGTAAATCTTGTATGGTCTCAATAAGTATAAAGCTACACTTCCTTCAGGTTGAGCTGAACGAGTCTTTATTATGCTAAAATTCATCTGGTACACTGTTATTATGTTCATGCATTGAAACAAATGTATGGAATATATTCAAGGCATGTAAATAATTTAAAATAATGAAAAAGAAAGCTACTACAGATTTAAGATAATATTGGCAGAATCGGTTAGTAAAACAAAGCTTAAAAGTAACTGAAGACTAGAACAGAGTTCTAGCTCTCCTAGAGGAAATGGGATTGACCAAGAAATGATAACAAAAAGAATTATGGAATATAAAAAAATATAATGGCGGAGTATGATGAATGTCTTGCAATAATAAAAAATATAAATGGTTGAGTGAGACAGAGTATGATTTTATGGCTACGTATACTCTTCCGAGTTTACGTAAAGCATATGATGAGGTGAAAAATGTTGAAATTCTTGTACTTGGAGATACAATCAACATACTCCTTGAAGTCGAAGACAGCACAGTGGACTGAGACGATACTTGCTCCCAGAAAAAAATGGTGAAATAGTGAAACGAAGTGAGAGGAAAAATTTTGCTTCACGATAACCAGCATTGCACGAGATAGAAAAGTAAGATTTTATATTTTTAAGCAACCAGAAAAACAAGTCATTTTAAAAGAACACCCAATACCAGCAATGAAAGCTTAGGTGTACGAAAATCCTAATTAAACAAACAGCCCATTAATAAGTTATATGGTTGGGAGGGGAGGATGCTCGCAACTACAGAGGTTGCATCCGATGTATCAAAGTTGGAAGCACTGGGATTGTGGTATACGCAGAAAAATTATGAAGGTAAACGAATCAGCGATGGAACACTAACAATCGTTGAGGGAGAAATCAGGATAAAAAGATGGGTAGTGTGAACAGAAAGAAACTCGAGAAAGGTAATGAAATACGTGATTTACATTTTGAAAGCTATGAATGGCTGGTGTTAGTTAAGAAATGAAGAGGCTATGTTTTGTAAAGTGAAATGAACGAAGAGCTGTAGCAAAACAAATCCTTGGATTCATAACCTCTGACGCGGATGAATAATAGCTATGTCCAATCGACGTGAAGTGGGAAAGAAATGTGCCGCGAACAAAATCCAACTCACTAGGACGCTCGTTCAGGGGTCGTGAAGAAAAGCGACGAGCGTGGGAGAAGACGTTGGGGAATGGGCAGGTCGTAAGTTATCAAATGGGAGTAAATCCAGGATGCGTCTCAGCTGAGTTACCCCAGTACTTATAAAAACCTCTTGGCGGAGGCACATATCTCCGCGGAGCAGCAGGAGTATGATGCTACCCTTACATTTGGTTCCAAGTGGCGTGAGTTCTCTTGACTCCGCCCTTGAGGGCATCCGATGTATCGCCAGGAAAATAGACGGAGGGCGGTCGAGCTGGCAGGGGCGGAGGAGATAAAAGTAGTCGAATGGGGTGGTTGATGGCGGGGCGGCGGCTCCCTATTTTATTTGTGAGCGCGTGTTAGTTACAGCTGCGGGTGCTCAAGATTTCGGAGGAAAGCGGGAACTTTCAAAATGAATGGGTTTTGTGAGCCCGCGGAGGACGGAAGCAGAGATGAAGGGGATGGGGACGGATGAAGAGGGGAACCAAGGGAAGGAGAAAGTGGGTGTGGAGAGGAATGGTAAGAGGGGTGGCCAACTGGAAAAAGGGGTGGAGGATGAATGGCAAAACTTGTGCTGTGAAGAACAGTGGGGGACTCTTTACCCCCAAACAGGACTTAATGGGAAAATTAGACTCGTTGCATGTTTTCATCAGAAAATTCAAAAAGTTACTTGATTAAAAATTGCTTGAATGACATTCTGTCACTTTCATGGTAAGCGAATGTAATCGCTAAAATATTCTTACATATAAATGTTATTATTCCTTATATTAATGTAAATTAAAAATTTTGACAAGTATCTAACTTCGGAAATGTAAGCACATGAAAACAAAAATATAAGAATTATCAACCAATTATTCTTCGATCAATAAAATACGGGTTATTTTGGAGAAAAATTGGGACTATCTAGATAGAATTTAAATAGGAATGGCATGCATCAGAAAATGAAATGAGTAAGACAGACGGACAGATGGACAATATGAGTGACAAGTGATATGGCATTCACCAAGAAATACAGTATGACATTGGTAGAAGATATAGAGGCGATCATCAAATTTTGACACTATTAAACTAATGTATTCTTAAGTATGCCCAAAAACAGTTTGCAGAGAACTTATTCAAACACAAGGTAAATATGTTAGGTTTTTCACTGATAAAGGCTCAGTATTATCAGGCAAAATTTATTTAAAATAATTAGAAAAAATAAAGAAAAAACTCCTTTAAATATACTTTCAGTTTTAGTTCTATTAAAAAGTTTTTGCCACAATTACACTAGTACAACCAAGCTTAGAGACTTTGATGTAAAAAGTATTTATGTGCTCGTATTTTCCTGGTGATATTAATCAAAACCTGCTTTTCGTTTTAAGATTAGTACTTATTAACATTGGATAATAAATATTATTATTCGTAGTAATAGTAGAGTCCGCCGACTTTTGCAGATTTTTTATGTACCCTGAAAGAGACTAAGTTACTCCTAAACCCTGAGTAATATGATCCAAAATATCGTTATAACCATATTACACAATACAAAAACTCATTTTTTAATTTTTCTACTTCTCTTAATCGGTTAGATTGATCCGTTTTCTTCACGGTGTCTCCCTCGTTTACCTGTTCTGCCTTTTCGAATTTCTCCCAACAACCTCGTCATTATTTTACGAACTCCTACTGTATTTTTTGAGGAATAAATTCTGACATGTAGGTATCATATAGTATTCTGCATTATTTTCCAATTGCTTTGCTTTTGCTTGGTGATTCCCGAATTTCAAAAGGATTTTAGACCAAAGCGGTTTTTTCTCTACTCCAATTAAGAGGGTACTTGTAACAATCGCCTACGTATGAGACATAAAAAATATAGTTTTGCGTATTTTTTGTTCTCAATGATTATGTAAAAAATCAGTTATCGGAGATAATGTGAACTAGAGATACATGCTCTGTGGTATCTAAGTGATATATTTTTTATGTATTAGTATACCCTGCAAGCCACCGTTAGGGTCTGTGGGAGAGGGTGAATACACACGAGAACACTTTTTACCCGAACATAATCTTACTTCGGTCGGACAACGTTATTATGATCCCTTATCGTTCGTTCTGTGCTATATACTTTCCACGAATGGAAAACGAGCTGCTGAAGATAAGAAGTACTGTGAGATATATCTACATCTTCGTAATACCACGTAAGCCGTCGCAAGAGCATATGGTGGGGGGGCGTTAGGTCACAACCTGTAAAAGGGAACAAAACCTCATGCAAAATCAAGACATTCATGCAAACCTATACTCACAGTGGCGTATGCATTCATGAAAAAACCCTTTCATACTACACGCATGCAAAGAATACTATCATCTAACAAACAATTGCACCTTAAGATGTTGAAAAAAATGTATCCAATAACGTCCAAGCTAAAATGTGAAAAGTAAGAAGGCGAAATTCCACTACCGCATGGACATGCAACATACAACGGTCTCGTCCCAGAGGACACAGGCAGGAAATGTGACCCATAGCTACAGGTAAAGGGAGGGTCCACTCACAGAGAGAAAGGAGGGATGAAAGGGGAAACTTAAAAACAGACAAGGCAGAGCAAGCAATACTGTAAGGATACCTGCAGTATTTAATGGAATTCTAATACGGTAATGCGGAAAGAAAGAGTTTTGACAACAGAACACTCGAGGCTAGTGAAAGTGCATGCAATTGAGTAGACACAGTTATTCCCTAGACGCTGAGAGTGAAAAGTGGAAATTTCGCTTCTATATCTATAACCCTGCAGTTGCTGTCCCGTATTGTCCAAGGGAAGAAGGTGTCCTTGAATTTGCTACTTCTGGTATCTATTTTCCGAATTTTATATACGTAAATGATCCAAGCGACCATGCATATCAGAGTGCGAATAATTTGCAACACCTCGGTGCTGAAACATGCGGACTTAAATTTATTCAGTAAGTTCAACCTAGCTTTGAATCAGCTTTCTTCTAATGATCCCCACCCCAACTCCAGAAACTTTACAGTGACGCTTTTCGTTGTGTTCTTAGCGTTTGTAACGAAACGGGCTGCCCAGATCTTTTCGATTTCCCGAAGAATTAGGAGTGGAGTTTTAACGTACATGATTCATCAAGTTAGGAATTAGCATACCCTACAGTTTTTCATTTCCTCTTATTTTCTTAATTTGGTCCAGTGAAGTATAAATTACCTCAGCAGTAGAGGCACTTAATGATTTTTAGTAATTATCTGTTACTACTACCTAACTTCTGGTTAGCCTCCCCACATATTCCCCCTATGTGTTTCAACGATGGGAGTTTATGAGTAAGGATAACGCCAAGTAATTCACCAGCCCATGGTGGCTATTCAAATAAATAATTTCTACACCCATTGTTAAATTTAATTCTAGTGGCTCGAGTCGCACCAACGATCTATCCTCTAATATCATATGATAATTATACGTTATCCTGAGGACTAAGCATATGCTTGTAAAATACCTCATCGCCGTGTATTTTACTATTAACCACAGGTGTTAACGTCGTTAACCTAAAGAACGAAGTAAAAGAGGTCCGAAAAATGACACTTCCTTTAGGAACAACTTATGTGACTGACTATGTTAGAGGTGGTAACATCTTCGATTAACTTTAATACGCGACTATTCAATGTCTTTTCTTCGCCCTAGAAATATCTATATATGCCATAGGTTTCTAGATTTGCTAATAGATTACAATTAATCTATAAAAACCGCGTCGACAGAAATATTATTTCCTCCCTAATCCAAATTATTAAGAACAAAATGGCAAGTTTCTTTGCGCAGGTCTACCTTTTCCGAAGCTATGATTGTTTCCCATCAATAATTCATGGCTATTGAGATACTTAATTATCGAAGTAACAATTATGTTTCATAACCATGTATGGTAAGAATGTGAAGGTGATAAGTATTAATTAATCCGTTCCTCAAGGCCGCTACTTTTTGATATATTCGTTACATAGCTATTTTATATGGGAGTAATAATTCTCACACCATTTGCATTCAAGATAAGTAATACATAAAAGGTCAAAGCCTCTTTACCAAGAATATCACAACGCATTTACATTGTGATTTTTCCTTTTCAACCATTTTATCAATTTGGATAATTTACTAAGTGGATCACAAAATAAATTTTTACTAACATACTTTGAAAGGAATAAATAACTAAAAAAGGAGTTTTAAAAAATGCATGAACATTCAAATATTATTCAATATATTAACAAGAAATAAGTATCCAACAGATCTAAAATTTGTCCTGAAGGAAAATTCCTCTTAGAACTTCGTAAATCCCTTTGTCACCGCCTAATAACCATTTCAGTCTCTCGTTAACTCAATATATTTCTCCTCCCTATCCTTTAGTGACCTTCCCATCTCCACCAATTACCCTGCAATAAAAGAGAACTCAAGAGAAACCACACCAACCTTTCTCCCTCTGACGTAATTCTCCGACCCAAACACAAGAAGTGTGTGGCAGTGGCTCGTTTCTCCCTCCCCATACGCATATTTTTACTCCTTGACCCAACACATTCCCCTTCATTTTTCTACTTCCCCTCTCTCCGCAGACCTCTTCCTAAGCTCATATCCGATTCTTTTCCTTTATCGTCTCTCCTTCGTACTTCGAAACTCCTTTTCTTTCTCTTTTTATGCCCACCTTACCCATTCTCCTAATTCCTCCTCGCCCACTTTTACGACCATTTCAACGCCTAAAACTGCCCAGAAGTTCCCTTACTTCCAGAGCTCGAAACGACTCTTCCCTTTCCTCCCCTTTTGCTTTATTGCTTTCAACTTTCACCTTTTTCTCTTTTTGTATTTTTCTTATATTTTTCTCATCCCTGTCCTTTCCTTGGAATTTTATCATATAGAAGTATTTAGTTTTAGTGACACCGTAAATCCTTATTATTTTCCATCAAAAAAGTTCAATCGATGTACGAGTAATTGGAGGTAATAACCAAACATTAAAACATACAAAATTAATGATTATATTTTACTATACCTGGTGAAATACCGGAAATTAATATTCATTCAGAATTAATAAAATTTCAATAATGAGTTTGGCTTAGCAGGATAATGAGCATGCATAATAATATATCGTTCTGTTCTGTTATGGATATGTAATGGCATTAGAGCATGCAACTAAAAACGCTAATAGCGCATTAACGTAATCGGAGTTGATGCCATTCTTCAAATAATGAAAATTGGGCCTCACCTTTTCGAATAAGAATTCTAGTTCACCATATGATGCATAACTGCATTAGGACTGTAGGTAGTCTGTCCCTCAAATAAGTAGAATACGTAAAGCGGAAAAAAAACGGATCGTGGTCGTGGTACATCCTCTAATTGGCATAGATCTCCTTCCTGTTGAGTTGCAATCTTTTCCGTAATCTTTCGTGGAATTTTGCGAAAACTTACTGATCACATTCTGTCTCGGAGGCACAATCTCTTTGTGAATATCGCATTTTGAGACGAAAAAGATGATAAGAAATACAAAGCCTGTCCCAAAAGTAGTGTGATTTATAATTTCCCGGACGGACGGGCGGCGGTTTCTCTGGCTGAAGAGATGGGAGCCTCAGAAAAAGCTAGAGGCCAGTAGGAGTTGCCTCCTAGGCTTTGTGGATTGCAGATCTTTTGTTTTCGAAACCTCTATAACGCGATCTTGTTACGCTCCATCATGAACCGATTATTGGAATAGCGTTGCTCAAAAATTTTTCCTTGAAACTGGGTAACACCAGGAAAAAGACTCATGACACGCTCAAGGCAGCTTATGGTGATAGCGTCATGGATAAAAAAAGGCGTATTTGAGTAGAACAAGTTTTTCGGGAGGGTAAAGATTTTGAAGACGCTGAACGTTCAGGAGACCCTTGGGCTTCAAAAAGTGACATACAATGAGTAAATCTTACAAGAGTGAAGGCTTTGTTGGATAGGGATCACAGATTTAGTATTCGCATGGTTTCCGATGACCTTGGTGTGAAGCGATGTGCATCGACTTGTGGCCGGAAATATGGTCATGAGTAAGATGTGCGTGAAATTGGTGTTGCGAACGCTCTCAGACGAACAAAAGGAAACTCGCACGCGGATCTACCATGAACTTCTCAACCGTGTGAGTGAGGATCGAAGTTTTTTATACAATGTCCCACCAGACTTTTTCCTCTTCCCCCGCCTCAAATTCGATCTAAAAGGACGTCACCATGGTTCTGTGGATGCAACAAGCAACAAATTATAATATGCTGTGGCGAGGGAGCTTAAACAACATTCCTCGTTCCGCCTTCCCGAAGACGTACAAGGCGTGGAAATCGATGCGAGGCTGACTGCGGTGCGTGGACACACAGGGGTGCCACTTTGATGACTTTTGGGTGAATGTATCAGAACTGACAATGCTTTTTTTTCAATCGACTCAGTCCTACTACTATTGTGACAAATGTATTTTTTAAGGTAATCTACCGGTTAAGGTAGGTTTTTGGATGGACCCAACTATCAAATAAACATTTTGTGACTCCCCACCTAGCAAACTAATCTATATCAGGTCCCTCTTCATCTCGGTGTACTTCTTTCCTCCCTTCATCTCGTCCAACATCCCTATCCTGTTCCTACCCTTACCTCGCTTGCCCAACATTCTCCCCTCTATTACCCTCTTCAACATTCCACTACCGCTCAATACGCCTTTCATCCATTTTTCCTGCCTCCATAGGATTTCTCTCAACAAACCCCTCTCCTCCCCCACCGTTTCTAGTACTTCCTCATTTGTTTTTCTTTCGGTCCATTTCACCTTTTCTATTCTTCTCGACACCCACATTTCAAAAGCCTCCAATCTACGTCTATCCTCCTGCTTCAGCGACCACGTTTCCGCGCCGTACATAGCTACGCTCCATATCAGAGTTTTTACGAGTCTTGTCTTAACATCCCTACTCAACGTCCCCGTCATCAACTCCCTCCTCCTTGAGAAAGCCTCCTTGCCTAGCGCAATTCTTCTCCTTACGTCCCTACCACTTTGACCGTGTTGGTCCAAAACACTTCCGAGATATGTAAACTGTTCTACCTGCTCTATTTTTTCCCCGCCTATTTTAATATTTAGCTTAGCCTTTTTCTTTCTTGACAAATGTATAATCTGTGAATAATATGATTCTGCCTACCCTCTTTCATCATGTATGTATCTGTTAGGGACAGCAGTAGGGTATGTTTCGTAAATAATAGAAGATAATGTTCTGATAAACTAACATTTCAAATGGATTAGTTAATAATTCTATTAAAAATAGTCGCTGATAAAAACCTAAGCAAAACTCTAAGGATGGCTAAAATAATCTAATCCTTCCTTGCTGTAGTATTCTCTTCTAGACACCATTGAAACATTTACTAGGCACATTTATAAGTATTTTGAAGAGATGCAATTGTGAAAGCATTTCAGATCAATTCAATGAATTCACATGATCAATTATTAGACCGTTCTATAGGTCTAAAAGTTGTAAAACATTTTTGAATAGTAATTTAGGCAAAAGTATTGCAGTCGCACCCAGACCACATTTTTGAGTAGACACATTTGGGCAGATTTTTTCCATGTTTCATAAACCTTTGTGAGGGCAAAAGTAGCAAATATATTGAAATTCAGGCACCCTCTGCATGAATTCATGAAAATATATCTCTTATTTCAATGAAGAATCACTTAATCATACAGTCATTAATACTGTCTATTAAAAAAGACTTAAATCTGTAGCATTTAGAAATATTCTAATTTTTTTGGTTTTGTGCACGCATGTTGATTTATTTTGACGAGTAATGTCCTGAAAAAAATCAGGAAATACTTAATTGAAAGGAGAAAACAAAGAACCATAGAAAGTCGTCGGCCTAATTGACTGAATTAAAAATAGACAATGTAAAATATGCAAATTTTAGGATTCCATATGGGGAGTTCAACTTTGAAATGACATGCAAATTAATTCAATGATCCATCAATAAAATTTCACGAAACCTGTGTAAATTAATACATGGATTAAGAAAAAAAAGCATTAGGAAATTTGAGGAGAATAGAAAAGACAATATTTTAACAAAGTCTGGAAGAAACATCTTTATTTGATTTTTCCTTTCTTCCACATTTCAATCTTTCGTAATAACCATTCACATCATATTATTTTCAAACAGGGAGGTATTTCATTAGGATTCATGGAAATGACGACAGGATCCAACCTTCTCAAATAATCTCAATCACTTGCTCAATGGCAAACATTCCCACTTTTCACACAGCATTTAATATGCAAATAAATAAACCGTCATATCATTTGTGTGTGTATATATAAATGTGTGTTTATATAAATATGCATATTTATAACATTCTCTTTCTCTATTAGCCACCTTCATCGTTTCCAATCGATTAAACTTTTAATGGAATGTAAACACCAAACAAGGCTTAATATCTGTCTTTATTTTTAAAGGAGAACAATTCAACCTTTATAATGCAACATCGTTGTTTGGTCTACATTTTTTTAGAACTCCATAACCACATTGTTCGGTTTTTCAAATTTTCTCCTAAGATGTCGGTTGTCCATCAGAGACGACCTTCTGCACAAAATACAAACATAACAACAGCAACAACAAACGTAAGTATTCCCACGATTTACATTTGTAACCTTTACCATATATTTAATGAACTTTTTTGATAATTTTCACGCAAATATGCGGGCAGACACAGAGAGGGGAACTCGAAAAGAATTCCTTTTCTGGGGAAACAGAAGGATGACGAAACATTGACGGATTTGTTGCGTGTGATTAGTCAAAGGCATTGGTTCAAAGGACTGAAAGAAGAATCAATGCACTGACTGCTGGGGTTGGGGTAAATTTCAAACATAAAAGTGGCGCTGAGTATATCATGAGAGGAAAATACCTGTAGAGAGATACAGAGACACATTTCTCTTCTTACGCGAACACATTGGCCTATAGCAATTAACGTATGTGTTTATTTGATTTATGTTTTCGTGTGTGAGGACCAAAATACTCCAAAAAGAAAGACATCTCAGGGTATATTTATTACTTTCTCTTTCAATTCTTTGGATATTTTCTATGTCAATAAAAAACTCAACATTATATGGTTATTAATCGATTTTCAGTCTCTTTCTATTATTTTTTCCAAGGATCTCGAAGAATTCACCTATACAGGGTCTATTCACACCTTTTAACACTCCAGTCATTTGACAGGAGATTCATTCCCTATTCGAGAATGTTCTCAAGCACCCATAACGGTCCCATTTATTATCAATAAATAGTTCGCGATAAAAACCAAATAATCTTTTTCACCCTCGTCTATAAACACACAGTGAATGTAGCTATCATACACATGAATACGTCCTTGGCGTTTGGTTAATTTTTAATAGTTTTCAGTCATTGAAGCAATTCTGCAAAGCTCTACTCAGCTCTGGTAGTACTCCGACGACCCAACAGTTCCACTACTTCCGCCGCTGTTGAACCTTCTTCCGTGCGTGGCAGAGTTTCGATTAGGCATGATCGGCCAGTAAGGAGGCGGGGCTGGCATGCCGGGCGCCGCGGTGTTCGTGGGGGGCGGCGTGGGTCCCACCGTCGTCTGGTGAGGGGGTGTCGTCACGTACGGGTCCATGCCGAACGAAGACCCTGCGGGGAGTGTTGTTATTCCCCCGGGAGAGGGTGCGCTCAGCGGTGACGACGAGGAGGGAGGTGTTGAGCTCACAATTCCGCCAGACACGGCCGCCGCCACTGCGGCTGCGCGCTTCTTCAGGATAGACCTCGTGGCTGCCAGGCTGTCATCAGTGGCCCCAGAGGATGTGGGGCTCATCGGGTTGCTCCCGCCACTACCTCCAGTCCGCCCGCCAGAGGCGAAGTCTTCCTGCTCCACCCTCAGCGACTCACAAGTCTCCTTCATCCTGCAGAGCTGTTCCTGTAGACTCCTATACTCCTCCAGGAACCTTTCGAGCTGCGCCGCGTGGTAGTCGTAAGTCGTAGCGGCCGCCGCAGCCGCTGCGGCTGCCGCGGCGGCGGCCGCTGATCCCGGTGGCGTTGGGGAAGGATTTCCTGTCGTGGGAGTTTTCTGCGACCTCCCACCCGGACAGCCCCCTGAGAATGGATTACCCCCGCACAGGGGATCCATGACCGGCGACGTTGGCAGACTGGGGTTTCTATGATAGCGGAATCCTCCCGCTCCCTGCATCCGACTGCCTCCTCCGACCCCCCCGCCGCCATGTCCTGTTCCTCCGAATGTGTAAGCTGTCTCCCCGGCCAAGTTGAGGGAGTTCGTAGAGGAGTGTTGACCGCATGGATTGCTCAGGCCAAGGAGCCGAGGTTTGTTTAGCGGGCCGATGAGACCGCTGTCTCCACCAGCCGACGAGCGCCTGGTCGATGTGTTGCTGCTCCCGTCACTGCTGCCGTACCTACCGTCTGGGAGCAGAGGTGACTGGCTGTCCGAACAGCCTCCACCCCCGCTCCTATACCTGACGTGACCCCTGTCGTACTTTCTCCTAGGTAGCGTGCAGAAGAAACTCGAGGGATCCGCCGAGTAGGCCATTGTCGTTGAGGGCATTGAAGTCCCTAGGTTGTACGGATTGATCTCCAACAGGTCCGGGAAATTTTTCTTTCCTTCCTCATCAGTCGCGGGGGAGAGGGCTGTGGCCGCCTCTGTACCTATGCTGTTTGGTATCCTCTGAGAAGTGGCCGAATAATGCTTAGGGACCTTTCCCTCAAGAGGAACATCTGGAAGTTGAGCTCTAGTCCCGATGACAGGATGGTGACCCTTTTCGGAGACTGGATGGAAGGCCGAGGGATGATGCGGTAGGGGGTCGCCATGGTCAGTAGTCGCTTGACCCTCGACGGCACCACCGCAGTACCTTGAGCTGGCGGTCGCACTGCTGCTACCACTGCTACTTGTATTCAGCGACTCGAAGTCTCCATGGGGACGTTGGCCGTGTGTTTTGGAGCCCGTTACGAACTTGACTTCGTCCCTGCAGACCAATTAGAAAAGAATAGTGGTTTACAAAACACACAAAGTTTCTGGATTTACCTAATTTTATTTTGAGAACGAATACTTGATCGCTCAGCCATTTTCGTAAGTTAACGAACCTTGATCGATTTCACGATTTCTTTGAATACTTTGCCTTAAACAGAAGTTTGAATTCTCTATTGCATGCAAGAGATGCAAATTAGCAAATTGTTACATTGCGTTATTAATCAACGGGTTTTGGTCAAAGCAAGAAACGAATTAATGTTATGGCATGCATATCATATGATAATGCACAATGCTGGTGATAACATAGCACGACGTCGGAATTGGGCATTTTTTTAATGAATGTTTAGGTATTTTTATAAATGTTTACAGCAGATGAATATCATTTGAGCCAAGTCGCATCAACGAATTGAAAAATACTCAAAATATTTTTGTATCCGCGATAGATATAACTATGTATCTCAATGATTCTAATGGTAAATTTTATATCTGAGTGGACCTTCACCCTAATATCAGCAGCGACCATCTTCCAATGAAACTTGGACTTCATCATTAGCGTAACTCGTGATGTTATAAATTATTTGGATTATGTTTATGCTACTTGATATTTTAAACAAAGCCCTCATTCTTAGCATCAACCATCATTAACTGGAATTCAATGTTATGCTGAATGTCATGTTAGCGAGCATAACATAGAGAGAAGACATTGCTACTGAATTTAAGAATGTCCTTCAGTGCTACGAATGTATCTGAAAAGCAACGGGTATCTATCCCATTTAAATGCACATTTTGAAGTAATTAGTGAAAATTTGTTTGAAAAACATACCAAATCGTTTTTCATTTCTGCGAAGGGGAGACAAACGAAGTCAAAAATGAAATCATCAATGATGGGAAATGAAAGTTCGAAGCACCTTAGTAAATTCAAATGTCTCACTCCTCCGGATTTATCCATACAACCAAGTAAATGAATTCATTTTAAAGAGTGCCATACCTTTTAAGAATGATTCAGGAAATAAGAAATTCCATGTTTCTATTTACACATTGATTTTCATGAAAGATAGAAAAAATATTTTTATTTCGTAAAAATAGAATCATACACTCTCTCTTATGAGTAATCACCAAGAAACTGCCTATCTTATTTATATTACTGAATTCACAATTAGTTACGTAAAGTCAAGGAATGTGCAACATTCCTTACACTAATACATTTCTGTGTGCCAAGGCCTTTGCTTAGAAGAATTAGGGGATAAACCTCTTGGATTTTCAAATTGCTGCTATAAATGCCCTCGTTTTCAGGACTTCTACAATGTTGTTTACTCAAATGTATAATCAGTGATCATCCTGTATTCAAAATCATGGAATTTAGGATTTAAAGTTATGAAAGTGACATGAATAGCAGTTACTTCAAGGACAAGGAAGCATAAAGGATTACATATCTCTCTTAAACCAAATTAATTGAAGATATGGGGGATGTCACGCCTATAAGCTAACCAACTATAGGTCACATGCTCCCAAAATGTCTCTATCTATTTGAAAAATGGTTGATGCAATTTGCAATTAAAAATTTTTTTTCACATCCAACTGCATATTTCTAAAAAAATGAGTGATAGTAAGTTTTCAGCTAAAATATTGAAAGGAAATTTTAAGGATATAAATGGTATTTTACGGTAAGGGATGATATGACATTATTTTAAGCCACGCGATTCGTCTTCATAGTTCTCCAGGAAATTGATCACTGAATGACTTAAATTGTGTACCAAATATTTATTCTTATAATCGCGAGACAGCGCATAAGTACCGTTATCATTTAAGACCTAATATTAATAACAATAATCATAGGGATTAATTGATTCATGACTAAACTGAGAGTCATACTGTAATTATTCTAACCTGGAAATTTAGACCGCAGAGCGGTCTGTCTCGAATTATAAAGAGCTAGTCATATAACTTTGCACCCTTTCGCTGAGGACATGCATTAAAAGTATCAAAGGCCTAGATTGCTTATTTCTACTTCATATATTTTACAACAGATAAAAATTTTTTAAATCATTTATCTGGCAAGTATTCCATTATATGAAAATAGTTGAATGAAAAACTAAACTCACAGCTAAACTTGAATCAAAAAGACATAGAACCCTTCACGACATTAAAAAAAACTATTTGTATTTCACTATATCTATGTAGCTAAAAGATTGTTTCTACAATTTCTATAGTCTATTATAAAATATTTTACTTTATTTTTAAATAATCGTCTCTTTTAAAGTTAATTTCAATTAAATTCGGAAGTTTAAAGACCTCTTAAGATTATCAAAATTTTAATTATTAGAAAAATTCAACTCTAGACACCCAGGGAAAGAGAAGGAAAACCATTGGACAGTGGAAAAATGTTATCAGAACTAGCAATTAAACGGTGAGCAGAAAGACTGAATCATCTCAAAGGTATCGTAAATTTAAATGGAATTGTTACAGTGACTCAAAAGTTATTGACGACTACTTTGAAATTACTATGGAAAACTATTTGAAACATAAAATGAACTGTATCTGGCGTCACTTGGTAGTATTCCTTAATGTTAAGGGCCACACTTCCTCGGTTTTCCACAATGCTTATACTTTTCTTCGATCCATGTTTCGTTGCAACGCAAATTCATCTAGCCCTGATGATGATAAAACGTCGTTAAAACTGGAGTCGAGCAAAATTAAGAACTGTGGAAAACCAAGTGAGTCTTACGCTTATTCAACAATGAATATATGCTCTGTATGTAAAATGAACTTAAACGGATGACTTAAATTATCTATAACCGGATTTTTAGGGCAAGCTTGATCATGCATAATAATGTCATTAGACGATATAAGCTTTGCACATCTTAATCTAAATGCAAAAACACTTAAGCGCACATTAAAAAATTACTTTATTTGGCGTGCTTCCATGTTCCACTTATATCCCTGGCGAACCAATTTTTTTCCATGCACAGCTCTTCGTAATCCATGCAATTTCAAAACATTATTCCATGAGTGTTCCTTTCAACGAGCAAAGCGCACTCAGACATAAACAAGACACATGAGAATCCAAGTAAACAATAGATCAACGAAGTAGACTCACTTTTACACTCTTCCAAGCCAACTGAAATTGCACGCGTCTATTTGAGTAATATTTAAATCTTGAAGAATAGCCTTCTGAAATTCCATTTAAAATTAATTGATTAAACTTTTCAATCACATTAACCATGGGTACACGGAAAGTAATTAAGGCGACATTTATGTTCTCGGACATAGTCAGCCATGTTTTGCTTAGAGATAATCATACATTTACGTGTAATCTGGCGTTAGGATTTCAATACATTTGAATTTTAAAATATGCGGGCAACAACAACGGAAATGAAAACGAGGAACCACTTGTTTAAACACTCAAAATTATGTTCAACAAAAGTTTTAATTTACAAAACTTAAGTACTAATATATCCGTAAATTCACAGTATTAAGATGAAATTTTGTAATTGGACGTAATATTCAGTATTCGTTACATCAAATATGACCCATTGATTTATTTCGACTTCATCTATTTAAAAAAACTAATTATTTAAACTGGTAACGAATTTTTGCTGATACATTGCACAACAAAATTGTAATATATTTTAATTTTGTCGTGAGTTTTAAATTATTAATTGAAAAATATAAAATACACAAAAAATGTAATAACTTTGAAGCATAAGTGCCTTTAAATGGTGAAAAGCGAATTTCTTTTCACAACGGATAATTGTACAAAATATTATCGTATGGAAATGCATATTATTTAGGCATCAGAGGACTAACGATCCATTGAATTATAGAAAGGTATGAATTAGGCATATTCTCCTTTCGAAATGGCTATATCAAAAACGAGCAGGAGATTTCACATACAACACAGCAACTGATTTTCATCGGAGCCCATTGCTCTAGACGCATGCACCAGGAAACCTGAGGCTCACCTCAATTCGCCCCCATATGGACCCAGTCTCTGCGGCCGCACCTCTGCATCCGACACCACGCTACTTCTCACTTCGCTGCCCTCGCTCTCATTCTGGCAAGCGCTCTCCGAATCACCGTTCGCTCCCGAGTCGCTCCCCACGCCGTCCCTTGTTCCCGACGACCCCCAAGGCCTCCCACCCCTCGGACCGCCGCTCTCCGGGCCCTCAGGACACTCTCCGCTCGAGCCCCCGACGCCAGGCAGTAGTCCCACACCGACTACGCTCACTGGCGTCTCTGCCACGTCCGAATCCGTGCATGGCACGCCCCTGTAGTCTCCCCTCCTCTTAATCGTGGACGTCGCCATCGCGCCGGCAGCACCCGAGGCTCCAGATCCATTACCCACACCCCCCGCACCCGGACCTCTCTCGTTCCCCGTACCCGGGTTCCTCCCCCCCGTATGGTTGAGTCCGGGTCCTTTGTGGTTCATCTCGATCTTCTCGTAGCTGTCGTCTCTCCGCCGCACTCCATTGCCCCCCATAACGCCTTCCCTGCTTCCGTACATCAGCCTCCTCCTCCGTCGCACACTGCACACGCAAGCAAGCACCATGCAGGCGGCCAAGGCAGATAGGGCCGCGACCACGATTCCGGCTACAAGGACCCTGCCAGCAAGAGCGGAGGCGGCGTCTGGAACCCTTCTGGATACGGTCAGAGTGACGTTCGCCTCTGCCTTCCCAGCTTTGTTCTCCGCCACGCACACGTAGACGCCAGCGTCCACCGTGTCCGCGGTCGAAATCGTCAACGTGCTGGAATTGTTGGGCCCGATATCCAGAAGGTAGAGTTTCCTCGGGGGGGTTAGGGAGGCCACCGAAGGGGAGGATTGGTTGGAAACTTCTTTGTGCCTCCAGAACCATCGAACCGACGGCTGGGGCTCACCTTCCACTGTACAAGACAAAGTTACGTTTGTCCCCTCAACACCCGTTGAAGTCGCCGAGGTGGCAGAGACCCCAGGGGTGCACGCGAGTTCATCCATATTTAATTTGTCCCAAGGACGACCCTCCAGGCGGGGAGGAGAAAAACACACAGGTGGTTCTTCCAGAGCCGGAACGTTTTTTTCTAACATCCATCCTCGGAGTGGTCTTAGGGCACAGCTACAGTCCCAAGGGTTGTTGGTAAGAGCGACCCCTTGGAGGGCTATCAATGGCCCCAAAACCGCTGCCGGTCTCACGGCGGTCAGTCTATTTCCATCCAGTCTCAAGAACTGCAGGGCTGCCAGTCCAGCAAAGGCCCCTTCCGACACAGAGGCCAAGGCGCAGCTACCTAAATCCAGCCTGACAAGTCGGGTTACTGCTGAGAAAGCGTTGTCCGGTAAGCGTCTAATAGGATTACCGCCCAGGCGGAGCTCCCGGAGCTCGGGAACGGCGGAGAGGGCCAGTGAGGGTACGGCGGGCAAGGCGTTACCTGAGAGATCGAGTTCCACAAGGTTCGTGAGCGCCCTGAATGTATGACGATCCAGTCTTCTCAGCCCGCACTTGGCCAAAGAAATCCTTTGGAGGTTCGCCAAACCCACCGAGATGAAGGCGTCCTTGGAAAGAGCCGTTAAGGAGTTCCCTGTCAGGTCGAGGACCTGAGTTCCGGCATCCAGTGCCGTCGGCACCACCGTCAGCGCGCCCCCCACACAAGATACCGACTCCTTGCCGCTCTTCCACTTACACTCGCACACCGGGGGGCAGTCCGATCTGGCGGGCGCGGCCAGCACCAAAAGGAACACCAAGGGCAAGAGAGGTTTGGGGGACTTCGAGGGGCGGGGGGACCAACGGGGGGCCCGGGGCCTACTTTCAATTCCGGGTTCGGGCGGGTGTGGGGCGGGGCCCCGGGCCATGGCCTCCTCGCCCCCGGGGCCTCAGGGGCCACCCCTGCGGGACGCTCTATGCGAGTCCCTCGCCACTGCCGTTGTCCTCTTCGTCGCCCGCCTCCATGGCGGCGGGGAGGGTGGGAGGTGGGGCCGAGGCCACTCTGACGCCGGCGGCCAGGCGGGGGCCCTCGGGGAGGCAAAGACGGCCACCGGCGCCACTGCGGCGTCGGGGCAGCGCTGCTGTCTAGACTGCCGGCTAAAGCGGTTTATGTGGAACGGAGAGCCTGTTGGAAAGAAGCAGACACCTCATTAATGACTCATTATCCTCACCAAAAAATTCCGGAATATGCAGAGAATATACTTTTTTCATTTTCTACTAGGTCATTAATCCTTACCAAACACAAATTATGAAATAATACCTCCTGTTGTGAATAAATAATGATAAAGCATCCTAAAATTATGTCCTGGTTCATAATAAATGGCTCAAATATAAAAGTTTGGGAACCCTGAAAAATTTAGCTGTTAAATTTCATTTTGAGCAGTGTTTTCATACGATTTATATACCAAATCAATTACTTTAAAGAACATCGAACTGACCTCTTTAGAATTCATTAAATAACGTTATTTTCTCGATTGAATATCAAGTTAGAGATATTTTGCGATGAATTTAGTTGTTGGAGGGAGAAATATATAGTTACCGGTAATTTTACAATGCTGTCAAAACATTAATACTATATATCTGTGGTGGACCAGTATTTCAATGGATGTTGGAATATTTGGTTTGGAAAATAAAGATTGATATATAATGGACGGATTTCATCAAAATTTATAGTTTAACTTTAAATAATGACCCTCAATTTGGATTTGTATAAAAAAAATTTAAATTTCAAACGGGTTATTTTAATTGAAATTATTCTCATTGTTAATATTATTGCAATTATGTATGCCAGTGAGGATCATTACATCAAATATGTAGTGCAATAAATATTAAAACGGTTATTTTTTTCGTTGGTCAAAGTATTTCTCATGAAAGATAGCCCAAGACGTAGTGAAATTCATGCACTCCCTTCGGTCACCCCTCTTCGGAGAATTTCGGTAGTAAAAACTTAACTTATTTTTTCAGATACTCATGCTCATTAAGTAATTTTCACCACACGAATACTACCTGTCATTCCACATTCTCCTATAATTCATATACATTCTAATCTTAACGTTCAAGTTTAAATATTCTTTTCCCAGAGAAAATCTCCTCATTTTCAATATGCTCACTCACATATATCCAACATTTTCTCAGCAGAGTGATTACTCTCAAAACGGCTACACTTCTCTCATATTTGTGCATGATGATTCGATTCTCATTCATTCACTAAGCATGAGTAAACCAGTGCCACTCATTTCTTTCAACCTTACCCATTACCAGTGTATCTAACAGATATTTTTGCATGACCCACTCATTTGTAAGCCTCTGTCTCCCATTTTTACTTTTAATTGTTCTCTAGGATCCATAACCATCGTATTTATTTTTATGCTAATGATGACATGCGAAGGTTTCACTTTCACACAGAAAAGTGAGTAGTGTGTGATCACTCTTTGACTGGGATGTTCATTGATATATTATTTTTTTTACTCCAAAAGATATTCCATTTTTTCTCATCTTTACACCTTTCAATCTTTTCTGTTATCTTTTGCAAACATTTTGAAGAAAGATTCAAAATAAAATCCACTTGCTCAATTATTCGGCCTGTAGATGTATCCACTGCCAGCAATACAACATATCCAAAAAAGAACAAGAACATTTACAGCTCCAATACATAAATCTATCTTATTCTTGCACGAATCTCTCACACATTCATTATCACACATTCACGCATTAACAGATTCATCCATAAAAGATAACAAAGTCAGTCGAATGGTAACTTAACGGTTTGATACGTGTATGATACGCTATTTCAAAGAAGTCATTAAAAGGTCAATTACTCTAATAAATCCGTTTGCTAAATATCGATTTTATAGCATTCATTATCCTCTCCGTCACTCCATATCCTGAAATCAGCCACAACAACCCTATAGCTTAACTTCTCCAAATCAGCAAATGCACGATAAACCTTTCAATTAATTAATCACTAAACTATATATGTGTTAAGCAAAAACGCTAGTCCAAAAACCTCCTTCCAGATTTAAATCGAATTGTTTTTTCCAAATGTTGTTCAATCCTTTTCCAAACTTTTTGCATTAACATTTTATTGACCGAGGGTTGGTCATTCGGCTAGTTGCTAGATGAATTTTAACGAATCGCAGTGGTAGTTACTGGGTATATATATATGCATATATATATATATATATATATATATATATCCAGAACTTCAGAATTTCACAATATATAAATGTAGCTTTTCCATTCTTTTGAATAATTAATTCTATTGCAGCCTCTATTGTACATACTAATTTTAACGTCCACGCGTTGGCCTCACTTTGGATTTCTAAACTGCTATTATACATATTCTTACAATACTTGCTCTAAAAATACCTTAACCACCAATCATTCCAATTCATAGTATTACTCTTAATCTTAATGATGTACATCCCACATCCTTACTATTTTGACCTTTAACCCATTTTTTCTGCAGCAGATTCTTATTGCCTTCAAAATCGCCAATTATTTATCATGTTTCTGGCACCTCTGATGCCTTCATCCTTTTTTCAAGGCAATTTTTTTTCATACCAAACATAATACCTTGTGCTCTGGGATAAGTCGTTTTATATCTACTGTCTTTCTCTTAAAATTACTTTTCTTTACACAGGTGGAATCTTTCACCCCTTCAATTCACCAGACTTTGATTCTCCCGATGACAACTCTTCCATATACGATTTCGGCACATTCATCATCAATCAGCAACCATTTCTTTCAACCACTCCTAGACATAATTTATATTCTGGCTTAAAATATTTTTTCTCATTCAGTCCAACTAGAGCTTTCAGTCCAAATCAGCTTCATATCGCATTTTTACAATCTTAGTTTGTTGTTCCTCAACTTTTTATCTCAATTGCTTCTGCCCTCTAATTTTCTTAGCTAACACATTCCTTCCCAGAGTTTTCACTGACATTATTAAATAGAGATATGTTCTCGTACATTAACATCTCCTTATGAGTTAATCAATATCCTTTAGGATGCATCCCTTTTCCATGCACAAAGACAACTGTAGTTTCGCGTCTCAAACCTCAAATTCGAAGCAAATATTACGCTATAAAAAAGTTAGTGGCAGAAAAATTATAGGTCAGCCGGGAATAACCAAAGGACCATACACTTTTTCCATTTACATTTATTTTAACACCACTGCAACCGTTCTAGTATTCTGCAAAAAAACTTTAAAACAGAACACATAAGTATTCCCTTAAAATACGAGTGAGCATCTTTTCTTTTCACTAAAAATACTGACTTCTTGAGTAAATAATATTTTTAGCATTATTATTTAACGTATAAATAATAGAATGAGAGAAATAATTTCGTTCTACAATTATGCTTGAATATAATGGACCTTCTACAACTGCTTAATAAACTTTCTTCAGAGAAAATACCAGTTCTGCTGAGGAAAAATCAGGGGGGTGTCCAACCTTGATAAACGCTTAAAAGGCTTGATGTTATGTTAAAAATATGTTTTTTTCAGTTTTCAGTTTCAAGGTTTTCATTATCGCTTGAGACAGAATTACAGAAGGAATAAACTCTCAAACTAATAAAAAACATAACATAACAAAAACCCCGTTTTAGGAAGAGTTCCTCTTCTGGGTGGTTTAACAAAAACCTTTGGTGGCGGAAAAAACCTTTTATAGATCGTCGGGAGAAACATTGGCCTGGCATTCACCCTTGGACGAAGAGAAACCCGCAAAACCTCCGTCAGGCCGCTATTATTATTTATTCTTACTAAGTTACAAATTCAAAGTTAACCTTTTTCACAATTCAGAATTATCAAATCGTTATCAGTAACGTCTCAAAACTTCAATTTAGGTTGAATGTACAAACGTGAGGTACCGATATATTTACTTCGCAAACAGTTCTTGTTTTTGGAATATTTATTTGAGAGAAGGAGTAGGATTTCTGTCTTAAGAACAGACTGTCACCTAAACTGTAAGAAGCTTTTATGTTTAAAAGATGCAATGATTACCCATTTCCAGAAAAGAAGATTGGGTGCAAATAAAGACATGAAGCAGGCCACCCTTTGGACGAAATTTAAAATATTGAGAACCCTCGATTACTTCTAAAGCAGGATAAATGACAAGGGAGTGGATGGTCGGGGATCAGGCAAAAGAAGGATGTGAATGAATAACAATTGAGTAGGATAAAGGATTAGAGTGGGATAGGCTGTGTCCTCTAGTTGAAAGGAGACTGAAAACGGTTGATATAGTTACACAACGATCAAAGCATACCATATCCAAAATCTAAATTCAATTATAACGTTGCTCATAATTATGAAAAACGATAATGTTTTAGTGTCGCAAATACGCCGGTCGCGGAGACGAATATTGACGTTTTATGCATGAAACTACTCTTCGAGTCTAAATTTATAATAATTTAAAGAAATACTGACTGACCGAAATTTATCCAATAGCCAACGAAATTTTTATTTAAATTTTTTTATGTAAAGAGTTTTAAGGATTAGTTATATCCTTTTGGGTTGTTAAGCAATCAACATAAATGTTAAATATTAATTTTCACACTGAATAAAAAAAGCGCGTTTTGGAATTTTAATTACTTTGATCACCACCTATATTTTAATTGCAAAAAATTCAGAGTTTACCATATTTTCCAGAATAATGGATTTTACTTTTACATTACCTAGTTTTACCAAAATTATAACTTATTAATATATGTTCCTCGAGTAAAATGGCGAATACTACCCGATTATACCCATTCTTGCTGATATGCTGAGCCTTCTGGGAGTGGTATTCCCATTGAATAGATACTAAGAATACAGATATCGCCCCACAGGAATTCAACCGCTAGGAATAAGAAATGAATAGACTTGCTTCCTTTCCTGAGCGCTGTGAAAGGCCTCAAGAACCGCTTCACATAAAGCGATAGCATCTAGTGAGCGGGCAACTTACTGGAGCAATTTGAAAGCTTGAAGTTCCTCTTTCAAGCGAAACCAACTGAAAGTCAAATTGAACTTCATTGATATCTTAGAAAACTTCCAAGCTACTCACTCTTTGGGATGCAGTGAATTCTAAAGTTTTACTCAATATTCCGATTACGCCAAACACGTTTGGCTAATGGAGTTATAAATTACCATCCATTGAAAAGGAATTTGCTGCGATGAAATAATTAAAAAAGTGTTATTCTTAACTTAAAATTGGTCATAGTATAGTATCGAGATTTTTTGATGATTGATATTCTCAGCAATTGAATGGCAGAAAAATACAACAAATGTGATGATATCTTTCCCAAAAAATAAAACTTAAATTTTCAGTAATTCAGCATTTCAGTTCAGTTTCATAGTAAAATCAGTTTGTGCAAATATTGAAACTAAAGACCATAAAAATTAGAATAAGGTCTGGTAAAATATTAACACGTACCAAAACTCATCTATAATAATATTGGAAATAAATCCTATGGAAGGAGAAAGCACGAATACGTCTAATAGTTTCTATGGGTACTTACACCCGTGATGCCATCACCTTCTTGCTACTTTCAAGGACTTTCTTCATTAAGTCTAAAATATCCATGCATTATGAAGTTAAAGTAATAGATCCATACAAAAATATAGATGAAAATACCATGTTAAATGAATTGAATGTAACTATTTAAGCCTATTAAAGTAATGAATCACAAACTAGGCGAAGAGTGAAGTCGAACTAAAGAGCACATTTTTTTAGTGTGTTAGATTTTAATCATAGTAAATGGAGAACTTCCGGAAAAACGATGAGAGTATTTTATGGGCATGAATAGATCGATATCTCCGTATGTCATAACTGATATAATTAAATGGAACCGAGAGAGACTAAAAAAACTTTATGTCGTTCTGAGACTAAATATATAATAATTTGAAAGGATTAATTATGATAAATTCGACAAATTAAAAACCCACACTTTTCATGATAATCCAGAATAGACTTTGAAAATAATTTACCTCTCTATGCATAGAAGGTACGTATTGAAATGGTCGTAGGTGCTTAGAATTTGATGCAATGCATTGGAAGTAGTTGATTCTTCCAATTGATGATTTTGATATGCTTTTTAAAAAGGCTCGGTGAAACGGGTGTACGGACCGAAATCAGATGCCTTTGGTTCGATCCTTTATTGGTTGAGTCTTTAACTAAGGAGAATTGGGTGTATGTGATTTTTCTAGATGTTCTTTCATAATTAAAATACGATATTTAGGCACGACATTGATTGGTTTCGGATTCTTTCCAAATGAAAAATGAAAATAGGTATATACTAAGTAATTCTTATCTTCTCTTTGCCCATTTGGAATATACATATACATATGAAGAAAATACGGCTTAATATAACCTAATAGTTTATTCTGTGTGACTGTAATTGCCAATTATTTCAGAATCGGTGCTGCTAAAACTATCCAATGGTAGTGTGGTATACGACAGCTTAACGGAATATCACTAGCAGAGGGTTTGCATAGAGTTAAGACTGTCCCAAGCATGCAATCCGTTCAAATTCAAAGGTTTAAGGTACATGCGCCATGACATATTGAAAGTATGTACTCCAAAAACTTGTTTATAAGTTCAATGCAACAATTTCAGAGTGTAAAAATCATTCGTCTTGACCGAGATTGGAACCCGGATCCTCGATGTCCGGCTGAGTGTTTTAGCTGGTTAAACTATCGACTAAACCGATTAAACTCTGACATTTTGGGGGCTTCAAAGGAACAAGATGTTGTGACAATATACCGTACATACAATGTCACAGGCATTCGTAGTTGTGCACGACGCGCCACAGTCCACGAGGTTAAAGCCAACTTGTAACAATTAGGCTGTTTGTACCTTTAGCAAAGTCCAAGAAACTTCGGGAGATGCCGCAACAGTAACTTTTAACGGACTCATCCGCTTATATGCATTTTAGTGCAACAATTTCAGAGTGTAAAAATTATTAGCCTTGGACATCGAGGGATCTAAGCTCGAATCTCGGTCAAGAATGATTTTAACGCTCTGAAATTGTTTCATTGAAATGCATATTAGCGGATGACTACGTTTAAAGTTTTTGGTGCGGCATCTCCCACAGTTTCTTAGAAATTGCTTATAAGTGTTCAATAATGTCACATATTTACAATATACCTGCCCAATATAGCGTATATATACATATATACGCTATATTGCCTGCCCAAAAATTAGCGTATTCATTGACAACATACATACATATGTATGTTGTCAAAGAATCAATGATATCAGTCATATCTTATCTTCCGAAGAAGACGGAGTTCGAGTCCGTCGAAATTATCAAGACATTATTGTGAGTGTTCTTTTTATGTGTTCTCGAGCTGTGTGTTACTGTCTAAGTTTTTTGTTCAACACTTCCGTGTTACTTCGAAGAAATCATCTATATATATATATATATATATATATATATATATATATATATATATATATATATATATATATATCCCTCCCATGGACTACAACCTTGTCGTGGTGGAAGGGCTTGTGTGTTCCGATGACCCCTAGAGCTGTGCTGGCGGGAGTAATAATAATTACTCCTGGAAGGGTCACCCATGCCAGATAGGTCGAAGGTTAGGAGCCAGACGAAAGGTAGTCCACGCAGCGTCTGATCCTCAGTGAGGCGGCTGCAATGGCGTCTGACCCCAGTGGGGCGGCCATTAAGTGATGGTGTCACGTTAAAAACACTATTGAGGAAGGCAACGGGAAACCACCTCAATTATGATTCCCAAGAATATTATGATGGGCACTATAGATAATATGAGTCCTGGCAACTACGGGACACGGCCCAAGAGGCCGTGTGTCGTGCCCGGCAGCGGGAGAGGCAAGGCTTCCGCGGTCGTCATCCCACGAAACCCTTGCGGGGAAGGAATAACTTCAGCAGGACAGAAGACTCAGAAGAAGGCGAAAGTAGTTAGAATAGGAACCTGGAACGTCAGGACAATGTTGAGGAGAGGCAAATTAGAAAATATTAAGCGAGAGATGGAAAGAGGTAACATAGATGTTTTAGGGCTCTGCGAGGTGAGATGGAAGGATAGCGGGGATTACTGGAGTGACAATTATAGAGTAATATTCAGCGGCGGGGATGAGAGCCAACGAGGGGTTGCCGTAATTTTAAATAAAGGGGTAGGAAGAAGCGTAGTCAACATAGAGCAAGCGACAGATAGAATTTTACTCGTAGAGATTAAAGCAGAGCCGACGAACTTGGTCATTATTCAGGTATACATGCCACCGAGCAACCACAAGGAGGAAGAAGTCGATAGGATGTATGATGAGTTAGAGGATATCATCGCGAGTGTTCCTGCAGGGAAACATTTGATAGTGATGGGGGATTGGAATGCGACGGTAGGCGAAGGAAGAGATGGTGGTGAGGTGGGGGACTTTGGGTTAGGCACGAGGAATGAACGCGGGGAGAAAGCAATTGAATTCTGCAGGAGACAGGGGTTAGTCATCACTAACACATGGTTTAGACACCACAAAAGGCGTAGGTATACATGGAAAATGCCAGGTGACTCAGAAAGGTATCAGTTAGATTATATTATGGTTAGGCACAGGTTTAGGAACAGTGTGATAAATTCGCACAGTTTCCCAGGAGCGGATGCGGACTCTGACCACAATTTAGTTGTTATGAAATGTAATGTTCGTTTCAAGAAGATAAGGCAAGGGCGGCGGGTTAAAAAATGGAATTTAGAAGCAGTAAATGAATTAACGAGGAAGGAGTATCAGGAGGCTGTAGAGAAAATGATGGATGACGGTAAAGAACTGAGTGCTATCGAAGAAAAATGGGAATGTATCAAGAAAGGGATATTGGAAGCCGCTAAAGACACTATAGGAACCGTTAACGGGAAAAGGATAAGGAAACCATGGGTAACGGATGAGATGATTGCGAAGATGGATGAGAGAAGAAGATGGAAAAATGTAAACACAGAGTTAGGCAAAATGAAGTACAAAGAGTTAAACAATAAATTGAGAAGGGCCACAAATAAAGCAAAAGAAGAATGGTGGAGAACGCAATGCGAGGATATGGAAAGTTTACAGAAGAAGGGTGAAATTGGTGCTCTATACAGCAAGGTTAAGTTATTATCGGGAAGTAAGAAGGCAAGAGCTGTGCTAACAGTTAAAGATAAATGGGGTAAGATAATAGTTGAACCAGGAAAAATCCAAGAGAGATGGAAGGAATATATAGAAACACTGTATGGTAAAGAACTTAGGCCGACAAGGTTAGACATAGAAAAGGAACATGACGTAGAAGAAGATAGCTTAGGTCCAGGCATACTCGACGATGAAATAGAAAGGGCATTAAAGGAGATGAAAGCAAATAAGGCTGTGGGGGTGGACAGTATTCCTGTAGAAATGTTGAAATGGTTAGGGAAAGGTGGGAAGAAGGCCATATATGGACTGATTCGTAGTATCTATGAGGAAGGAATCTGGCCGGAAGATTTTGTGAGATCGGTGTTAGTTCCTATTCCAAAAAAGGCAAAGGCTTCGTCATGTGAGGATTACAGAACAATAAGTTTAATATCCCACGCAGCTAAAGTTATTCTCAGGATCATCAACCAAAGGATAGAGAGTAAGGCAAATGATTACTTAGGGGATGATCAGTTTGGGTTCAGGAAAGGAAGAGGTACGCGTGATGCCATTGCAGTAATGAGATCACTAGTCGAGAGGAATATAGAATACAATCAGGACGTTTTTGCCTGTTTTGTAGATTTCGAAAAAGCGTTTGATAGAGTGAATTGGGAAAAATTAATGCGTGTATTGCAGAAAATAGGAATGGATTGGAGGGACAGGAGACTGATCCGCAACCTGTACATGTCTCAGACTGCTCAGGTGCGAGTGGGGAACGGGGGGTCTGGGTGGGCAGTGTTAGGAAGAGGTGTAAGGCAGGGTTGCCCATTGTCACCGGTACTGTTCAACGTATATGTAGAGGAAATGATTAAAGAGGCATGGGAAGAACTGGAGGTAGGAATGAAAGTCGGAGGGGAACTCGTAAAATCGGTTAGGTTTGCTGATGACCAAGCATTAGTTGCTCAGTCAGCCAAGGGGTTGCAAGCATTGTTGAGTGAATTGGAGGTTCAGTGCGATAAATATGGGATGAGAATCAATATTAATAAAACAAAGGTTATGCGATTTTCCAGAAAGAAAAAGGCTAAGCTAAATATTAAAATAGGCGGGGAAAGAATAGAGCAGGTAGAGCAGTTTACATATCTCGGAAGTGTTTTGGACCAATACGGTCAAAGTGGTAGGGACGTAAGGAGAAGAATTGCGCTAGGCAAGGAGGCTTTCTCAAGGAGGAGGGAGTTGATGACGGGGACGTTGAGTAGGGATGTTAAGACAAGACTCGTAAAAACTCTGATATGGAGCGTAGCTATGTACGGCGCGGAAACGTGGTCGATGAAGCAGGAGGATAGACGTAGATTGGAGGCTTTTGAAATGTGGGTGTGGAGAAGAATGGAGAAGGTGAAATGGACCGAAAGGAAAACAAATGAGGAAGTACTGGAAATGGTGGGTGAGGAGAGGGGTTTGTTGAGAGAAATCCTATGGAGGCAGGAAAAATGGATGAAAGGCGTATTGAGCGGTAGTGGAATGTTGAAGAGGGTAATAGAGGGGAGAATGTTGGGCAAGCGAGGTAAGGGTAGGAACAGGATAGGGATGTTGGACGGGATGAAGGGAGGAAAGAAGTACACCGAGATGAAGAGGGACCTGATATAGATTAGTTTGCTAGGTGGGGAGTCACAAAATGTTTATTTGATAGTTGTGTCCATCCAAAAACCTACCTTAAACCTTAACTTAACCCAAAAAACTACCTTAAACTGTAGACAAACCGTTTTAAATAATCAATAACGAATGCCTTTATCAGATTTATACACAAACTCACTGATTTGATTCTCCAAATAACTAAAACATATTTTTATAAAATTTAGCCCTAAACGTGAATATGTTGTAAAAAGTTAGGAGAAGTTATTCTAAAAAGTTGATTTATTTTATCATGATACCGGACATTTTCCCCATTAATTCTGATAATTTTTAGTTTCAAACCCGTAGTAAATTATAAATTTCAGAAACAGTTCACATTTGAAAGTTATAATGAATAATAATAATGGTTCATTTATCTTGACAAATAAATGAATTATCCCGTCTAGAGACATTGAATTTATCTCATTTGAACATTTCAGTTAAACAAAGCTGTCTAAATATTATCATGGAACTGATTTTTGATACATGACTGTTTTCATTTATCAGCGCTTTAAACTTACAATTTCAAGGTAATAATGAAAAGTTGGGAATATTTAAAAAAATCACATTTGAATCGAAATAATGAATGCGTTCTAAAGATAGAAATTTCTTTCTCCCTATACTTAACGAAGCAATCTAAAGTTTGAGTTTTAGGGGCGTACAATCCCAATTTCATAAGGAAATAACACTCCTTACTAATAGTAATAACTTACAAGGAAATTTCACTCTCTTGACACGCAGTGGAAAAGGGCGAAGGAGACAACTTCAAAGCAGTCGAGTACAGGCCATGAGATAATGACATTGTTATTCTTTTAAGTATTCAAGAGAGTGTACTAAAAAGAGAAAACGAATTAGGTGGTTTAAATTGCTCTGAAATATTGCGCCTAGAGTTCCGCAAACTTAAAAAATCTCCGGGAACTATTAATTAATTTCATATGGGGAAGAGTGTATTGTGATGTTAAATGTACTCATTATTATATCGCCGTCTGCTTTATGGTCTAATTAAACTAGAGCCTTCATTGTGGTATTCCAGTAGGAATTCAAAGCCGGAAGACTACGGAAACAGTTTCACAGTGGAGAGGCATTTGAATTCCGAGGAATCGACCGAAAATTTTCAACACTGTTCCCCTAAAGGGGAATCTAGACTCCAGAGTTAGTTTAAATATCGCATCCCGATTGAGTCATTTAAGGGGGAGGAGCGACGTCGGGAAGGGAGATGTAGAGAGAGAGAGGGTGGTAAGTGGAAAGAGGCGTTGCTTCAATTGACGCCGAAGTCATTTTCGTCCGACGAGGCATTTCAGCGCAAAGGTCGGTCTTACCATCCGGAGGGACGCCTCCCAGAGCAGCACTCCCCCTAACACGTCTCCATCCACCCCCTTAATTCCACGTTATCAAAAGTCCATTTCTATTCAAAGAAAAATCTTCTTATTCCTACCCCACAAGGGTTTTGTCAACTCATCCAAGAGTTGTAAAATATATTCTTCGTATATTTTACTTAATGAAGCTTTTGCTTACGTTGTCTCATGCTTCTAGAAAACATTATTTTAACTGCATAAGGCATAAATGAATACATGCTCAATAGCCTATCCATATTGAAATTAGCCTTTAAAAGTATCACGAATATTTACTCAGTAATCGTGATAATAGCAATAAGATTCATATAGTACAATGTATTAGTATTTTTTGAGGAATTTATGGGAGACGATTAGATATTCACCAGAACAAATTCCGTGAATTAAATTGTAAAAAGGTTGTCTATTTTTAAAATTAAAGCTTTTGTTTTTTGTTCATAAACAATTAGAGGTTAAACTATGAGTATATAAGGATACCTTTGAGTATAATTGAACACCTTCAATTTTTTTTAATAGCAACCGGTGACTAAAATGCGTAAATGCAAGAAATTGAGAGTATAAAAATCATTCTCCATGTCCTGAATCAAGTTGGAATTTTGACCACAGGGGAGGATATTTTCGCTGCAAAAGGTTCACATTTCGTTGCAATTCTGTGTATAACTCCGTTGAAGTAATTAACGCGGAATTTCCCGCTGTTCTTTGAACTAACAACGATTTGCTACTAGAACAACCTTTATTCGACATTTTGTTTTCTATTAGGTTTTCATGCTAACTCACATCACGTTTCTCAAATAAGGCAATGATGAATGATTTTCCTTCTATCAAACGCACTTCATATTAACGGCACAATAGCAAATTTAAAGCGAACGAACCACGACTTTACGAACCTTTAGACTTCAAAATATTAACCGCTAGTGGGAAGATTCTTGATCCGTTTATGTGCATTTCCCAGGAATAGCAGTGGAAATCCTCGATTCCCGTTAATACAAGGTCATGTCTCTCATGTCGCAGTAACCAGGGAGAACACACCTTGTATAAGGGGAATACGGAGGCACCTGTGCCCAAAGGACGTGACTAATCACATCGACAAGTAACCCATCGGATTCGAAAGCGGACAACTCTAAATTACGCTTCCACAAGTGGTTTCTTTGCTTGCACATTATAACACACAGTTTTGGGCTCATTGTGGACATTTTAAAAATTTATGTGGTTTGAAGTAAATTTCTTAAACCTCCCTTGAATTCGAAGTAGATACTAAATAGCTTTATCAACTAAATTGATGACGATCTGTATGCACTCATTTTTTCCAATTTTGTTTACGATTAATATAACTACCTCACTACAATTTGACCTTTCAATTAAATTATATATGTCTAATTAATAAATGAACAAATATGTACATTTATTTCATATACACATCAGGAAAAAAAATAAGTTTTAAAATAATAATTAATAATGCTAATATCCATATATCATCAAAGGATAATTTTAAGATTATAATTTTGATAATAATGAGCATTTACATATTTTTTACATATTAGCATATTTTTTCTGATATATATATATATATATATATATATATATATATATGTATATATATTTTTTTTATATATAATATTATTATTTCTGATTTCGATGATTTTCTGATACTGATTCTTTCAATGAACTCTATTCTGGGGAATATTTCTTGATTCTGGTTTTCAAACAGTCCGCAAATATTCTTTGGCTAATGTTAAGTTCCCGAAATCAAACATAAAAGATAATACCTAAAAAAGAGTTAAGAAGGAAAAAACAATTACTCAATATCATTTTTTATATATTGTCCATTTTCTAAGAAATATATTGGTAGAGAAAATTATTATCTAGGTTAAATTCTCGGTCCAACTATTAGGGATTAGACAAACCTGCTGATTTTATCGTACATGGGACGATTCATTGATCACATTGAGTAAATACACTATATTTTTTTCGACACTACAGTTATAAGTACAAAGCTTGTTAAATTTGATTTAAAGCAACCCAATATCTTTCAGAGCCCAGCAACCATTTTCGTTACTTCTCCTATCTCCACTGCGGTTAGTCCCTGTTGCATTCGGTCTGCTCTTCGTTAGTACTTGACCAATTCTCCTTATCCCTTTCCAGGGACCCAATTGCCCACCCACCGTAATCATTCGTGGATACATGCTTACGGAGTGCGCGCACAGAACCACACGCACACATTCACATCGTGGTCAGGGATTCCGCGGGTTCCTCTTCCAACCTCAAAGAGACGTTCCTTAGATCGTGGACCTCTAACCGCTCATAAACCTCACACCATTTTGTGCTTCCAAATGTCCTCACACACTTCGTGCGCATTTGTCTTTACATTATTCTTAAATTTCCTCACTCTCGCCCTCTCAAACTTGATACGTTAATTAATAGGAATCTAAAATTGTAATGCTATTGATTCCAAGGGACACTTACTGCATTGATTACCATAATTATCGAACCTATATTTTTATGTTTCATGTTTTTTGCATTAGAGCAGACTAGCGATCTTTTTCAAATCATTTTACTCAATAAATAAAACAGTTTCTGGCGTAACTTGGTGGAAAATCTTCATATTGACTTTTAATAATCGAACCACTTTACTTTTCCACATAAACTTTTTAATTTTTACAACCCATATTTCGTTATAGCATAACATCATCAGGTAAAAATACAAGTCAAGCACCGTATACAGGGTTCGTCCGGAAAATAAGTGTACTGAGCTCAGGAAAAAAAAATTATTACACTTTTACATATTTTAAGCTAATATTAAGACACGTCGTCACGGCCTCTTTGACGGCGTCCAAAGTCCCGTATCGCGTTCCTTTCAAACTCCTTTTTATCTTCGGGAACAGAAAGAAGTCCAGTGGTGCCAAGTCCGGGCGTAGCGCGAGTGCGACAGCGTTACCACGCCGTGCTTGGCCAAGAAGTCCGACACGACAAGCGCGGTGTGAGACGGCGCATTGCCGTGATGCAGCCGCCAGATGTTTTTGATCGCTGGCCGGACGCGGTGAACTCGTTTTCGAAGCCTGTCGAGCACTTGGACGTAAAATGCAGCATTTACAGTTTGTCGTTCAGGTACAATATCGTAGTGGACGACTCCCCTTTTGTCAAAAAAGACAAAGAGCATCATAAACTTATTTTCCGGACGAACCCTGTATATACATATCTCTGGGCGGAGGGGAAGAGGAGGGAGGAAAGGATTGGTTGAGCTATGAAGGGGGGGGGAAGTAAAAAAAGTTTATGTGGAAAAGTAAAGTGGTTTGATTATTAAAAGTCAGTATTTTACTCAATATCAAAACTGACACACTTCAGTCAATGCGAGTACAATAAATGTGGTTGATTATGTGAAACCGGTATAAAAATTCAAGTGCTATGGAAATTTAACAAATTTATTCGGGCTATTAGGAATTTGGCAAACTTTCACAATTTTGCGCACCCCCGAATCAGGTAATCTGAAATTAAGAGACTTGACAATCATAAAATTAGGCATTATTCCGTGATGTACTCTACGCGTTCTCTCATAAGCCAGCAAAGTAACCTCAATCATTCTATGACATAATATACTGATAATGACATAAGGTCAAAAGGTCAAGACTGCTCTCATTATGAAGCAGAAGGGAGTTGGCGAGACTTATTTACAAGTACATTCTATGTTGCAAATCCCAATTCTGTATGTTTTCAATAAGTATATTGGCATAGTAAGTTCATGTGGTTTTGTCATTGCGAACGATAAATCATATGGGATGCAGGACCATTTCATTAAAGCATTACTTGCTGATTTAGATTTAATTCACTCATTTAAAATAATTATTCGAGTGCAATACCATGATAAATGCAGTGTTTTACAATCTTTCAAGTGAGATGCGAATCTACATATAGTGATACTGAAGGGATATCCCTAATTAGTTTAAGACAAACGATTAAATAAATCAATAAAGTGACAGAAACAAACTTTTTATTAAAATCATACCTAGAGTGTGATCATCATCATCATGTGATTTCATTTATTTATAGAAAATGTGTATCATACGAGACTCAACAAGGATTTATCTTCCTAAACTTTATCAAACACTATCCGTCAAGCGTTTCAATGTGTTCGGCTAGCATTGACGTTGAAAACACTCTTTCGTGGGTTTTTCCAGAAAAAAATAATTTTGCTGAAATTATTTATATTTACTTAAGTAATTACTCACCATTTATGAATTTAATTTAAAAAGAAGGAAAATTTTTCTTCTGGATCATCATCAAGAGCAAAGAATTTTCCCTCTTTCTCTAACAATTTTTTATGGTAGATTATTATTTAAAATGCGAGCAAATCCTTTTTTAGTAATGTGGTATTTAATCGCGTATCTAATTTCTTTATCCATATATTATATAGGCACGTACAAGGGCGCATTGGGTGTGAATGTTTAAACTATGAAACAATAGTGGTTTAAATGTTCTTAGTTTTCACGAAAATGAAGATAGGACCCAGAGTCCGTATGAAATCGCCATTTTAAATACCTTATATTTATCTTGAAATTTTATCTTTGGCTTAAAATAATGCTACTACTGTGCTGTAATAAAAGTAAAAACAGTTTTAGATTTGTAAAATTATGAAAAAACACAACACAACCATCAATTGCGACTATAAAAACACAATATTTATGTACCCTTTTACTCGCATTGAAAATATATTGACTTTATACATTCCTTTTCAGTATTTTCCTCAAGATTATCATTCAAGAATTTTCAATTGAGTTGGATGGAGCTCAAATAAGGTATAAATGAAAAAAATCTCGGCAAAAATGCTAACAGCATAAGAAGAATTAGGTTATTAGACGTTCAAACATAAATATTAACTGGGGAAGAAAAAATGTACGTTGAAGAATTTCGTGAAAGATTAAAAAAATAAAGAAAATTTGAGAATATGAAAAAACTGGATATTCTAATACGTACAAGTCTCAAAACAATCCAGGGATTGATTACCACTTTGATTGAATTACCACTTTGCACTTTGGTTGAATGCTTTGGTGTCATACTCTGTATTTTAAATGAGATGAAAGAAATCAGGTTTTGTTATTCAAAACACTAAATTTCTTCTCTCTTTTTTTTAGCCTACAGCCATGAATATTCCAAAGAAAAACTGTATCATTAGACCATGGCCTGTATTCGACTTGCTGTACAGTAAATTTTGATGCCAAGATGTGACCACAGCAATCCCCTTTTTTGACTCACGCTCGGGCACGATTATCGCTAGTGACCCGTAACTGAAGGAAAAAAAGTAATAAAAAAAGAATATTCAACCTCAACGATCAAAGATACTCAGCGAGAATAAATTAAAATTTTAGAAAAAATGACTACGATGGGTAATTTTACATTTAGGTATATTAATGTTTGAGTGTAATATAAAATTCAATATACGGCAGACAATTTTACGATCCAAGCCATCAAATCCAATATATATTTTTATGGGTGAGCGATGTTCCTAATTAAATTCATTTTAGGCAAAAGAATGTATTCACTAAATTTGGAAATTGAGTAACACAAAGAAGTATGGCAAAGGGACATTTAAAATGACATTTAATTTATAGGCGTTGAATAAAATAATAATATGTACACGATATCTCGTTGAAAATTAATACACTCAAGTTGGTGAGCATAATTTAGCATCTGAAAAAAATTATGCGAATAATTATTTCATTCACATCCCGTAAATGATTAGCTTCCAAGGGTATTTGATGCTAATTTGACACTTATGTTATTTATAGGGAATAATAGTAGGAGTTCAATAATAGTCAAAGTTTGTTCTTCTAAGGTATCAGTGCGAAAATAGGACAGGTGAGGGATCTTTCATGTTTAAAATTAGTGGTGAGGGGGAGTTGTCTTTTAGCAGAATGTAATCATTGACGGGCCTTTGTGATGACGAAAGCATTGAAGTGTAGAAAAGGGTACATAACCAGAGGCGGAGAAATGCGGTGAGGAAGCGAGTAGATCCAAGAACTTAATTAGCAATTAATAAGAAATATATTCATAAAAAAAATGAGCAGACCATAAAAAAAGGAGGGCGGAATCTGGCCGTCGATTCCACTCTTGGGAAAACGGGGTTGAGCGTGTTAAACAACTGGGCTCTGGGAGGTCAAAATAGAATCCAGCTCTTTGTTTAATTTAGGCAGCATTTGTTTAGAACACGTTAACACATTGCTACGTTCAGAATGAAAAAAAAGGGTCCCTCCAAACATTAGGCAAGCTGGCGGCTGCTTTTATTAAAGAGCACAAAGGAATTTCAAATGCCACCCTGCTTTCAGTGTTTCCTCCACTCTCGTACCTTCAAAATCCTCTCACCCACCATTTCCCACTTAGTTCACGCCTATCTCATTTTCCCTTCTCATTGTTAAATTCTTCACCTTTTTTTATTTTCCTATCCTCCCATTCTTTTCGTAGCTTTCAACCACTTAAAAGCCACGTACGTATTATGACACTAACCTCCGATCTTAGATTTGCCTTTCATTTTAAATTAAGTGAAAAATACTTCATGCTTTGCACGCGCTGCAAATGGAACATAAAGAGGCCGTCTGAGAGCGCGAAAAGAAAAATAAAGTGCGATTTTATAAAGTGAATTTCCCCAGAATTTCTATGATTTCATTATATTTATTCCCTCCAGATTAGTCTGAATGGAATAAGTTTCAAATATTTATAAAGACCAACTGAAGGTACAAAGATAAATAATCCAGAAACGTACAGTTGAGACAAAGAATGAAATGGAAAAAAATAAATACTCTTAGGTATATTTAAAATTGGGTGCAATCAAATGCCGTTATAGTGCAAGTACCGTTTAATAGATTTAGTACATTTGCCTATGTTACAAATTGCTATTTAATTTAATTGAAGATATTGTTATAATTCTTAAAAAACTATTTATGCAAATACAATAACTGGTCCTTTTCACGAAGAGAAATTAGTTGTTATATTCCTTATAATTTACCCAGTGCCAATTATTAAAGTAATATAATGTGAAATTTTTAAGCCTCAATGTGTTTTAAATAAAAATCAAATAACGAGATATAATGTCGGTACTGAACTATGAGTTATTCATAACAAAAGATTTTGAACTAACGGAAGAAGGAGAGAACAAGGCAGAAAGGGAATCTTGCTTGTAGCATAACTTAGAGGGAAACAAAAAGCATTATAAGTCATACCCAAGAGACGAATGGAGTTTTCTTTTGCAGAGTTATACATATGAACCGCTGCGTTTGAATAAGGTACATTTTATTTCTTTGAAAAATTATCACGACTCTATTGCTTCTGTAGCGGCAAAGCTCTTTGGAAGAAATTGTTCTGACGTCCCAAAACAGCCTATCAAAAGGATATCGTCTTTGTTATGCATTAAAAACATTGTGGAATACATTCCTAAATGAACTGCAAGCATAAAATAATAAATAGTTCAAAGAACTTGATGGTGTTACACATCAGAGTTGCGAGTGTAGACCAAACGACTCAGCACCAAAAGCGATCCATTCCCCGCACATTGTATGACCGCTTTAGTTGGGTACAGGGGTAAGGAAATATGGGCGCGTGTGGTTGCGGGTGAGGAGAGGCAACAAGGGAGGGCTCACGAGACAAAGAAGTAACTGGGGTCTGGGCGGCAGCAACAGTATGACGAAGGGACTGAAAGCAGAGGGGAGGAGAAGAGGGATTTCATGAGGATCGGAAAAAATAGCGAATTTGCACTTGGAAACCGTATAATGGAACTTGAAAGAAGCAGATGAGGTAAATAATAAAGGGAAAATATATTGAACGCGGGATTATGAGATAAAACTGGAGTATTCAGAGGGGAACGGAAATAGGAGGTGATCGTATGGATGTAGGCGAGGTTGGACGGAGAGAAAGTGAGTAGGGGCAGGAGGAAGGGAGTGATGTTTGGAGGAGGGAAAGGAGACGGAGGATCGGATGTGGCGATTGGGAAGGAGGCTGGGATGACACAGCTAAAGATTAATAACCTGGGATAGCAATTATGAAGACGAGAGCCGCGGATTAAGGAAAGGATTTTTCCGAAAGACGAGAGATGAAAGAACGGTGGCTGAAGAGGAGCGAAAAGAGGCGATCACTAGGGAATGGAATGGGGATGCGCACTACGCCGGAATTAAAATATTAGGGGGGACAGAGAGAAGAGAATGTGCCGGAGGGGAGGAGAAGTAGCTTGCGGGGAAGAGGAGAACCTGGGAGGTGACGACGAGCATTGCCTCAGAAATGTCACCTTTTGGACGCCGTGTTGATAAACTAATGGATAGGAAAGAACAAAGAGCGCAGAAAATACCGCGTGTCGGAAGGTTTGCATTTTTAACCATGTAAACTACATATCATGCATAAAATTTGGTGATTATAAGCCTGCATTCCTCCACCTGTCCAAATACAGTAAAATGTTTCGTTTAAATGTTAGTCTGAGTAGTAGATTAAGTTTACTATCTCTCAAGGAGTCACATTATTGCCATACACCAGCCCACGCACTAATGCTACACACTTGGCTTTCTTAGTAAACAAAAAATAGATAATATGATCGAACTACTCAAGGTAAAAAAATATCCATTCTTTCCATAACGTAAAACTCATTAACTTATTTGCATTCTTGCAGTTCCCTAGTTTGAAAGTTTAAGCACTCTGGATGGGAGTCGAGAAGGCGTAATAAATACGTTCCACTCCGAAGACGGAGCACCTTATTACGCTTACATCCGAACTTCTGTTGAAAGTTAGTCGACGTCTCTACTTAGAATCCACGACGCCCGAACACAATCCGACCCTCTGCTGATTTTCCCTCGGGTGTTCCGCATCCGTCGAAGCGTTACACTTGCGTTGATTGCTTATGGGAACGCGTCGGGGGCAATGACGGCAGAACGAATTGATGCCAATGGGAGGATCAAGGAAGCTTACTCACCCACCCGAAGGGGCGTACAGGCCTCCCTTTCCACGCGGTCAACTTCCTAACCCTATAAAACTCTCTGCCGCTCCTTTCTCCTGTTCCAATTCAACGCTTACGCTAATGATTAGATCTGTCAATTAGCATCGTTGCAATGATTTTTTTCACTTTGAAGGCACGTTTAATTTATTCCAACATGGATTCACCTTGTGATCGGCTTAATGAGTCTCCATTCCAACGTTCAAACACGTTCATTCATTTGAGCCGTCGTCACCAGACCAATGTACTAACTGCATTTGGTGCTAATGTAATGATGACCATTTATTTCCACACTCAGTATTCAATAGCCGCAAGTTAAGTATAAGATTTTAGTCCGCAATGCACGTTTCCTGAACGCAAAGGTAATTTTGGAAAATTAATGATAATTTTAAATTGAAGTTCTAATTTCAAGACTTATATCACAGCAATTGATGAAGTGAGGTTGTTTGAAGTCATATTAATGCAAGGGAATCCGTCGCATTCAAGGCGGTTATCATTCAATATTATTAATTAATATCAAACAAACTGAATCGATTTTAAAGACTGTTAGCTTTTATAAAGTTTGACTCTAAAATGACTGAGCATGATGGAAAATTAATGATGACTTATTTTTCAATGACTAAGCTAAATTTGGAATTGAATTCAATACATTATTGTGTTACATTGTAAATTTAATACATTAGTCGAATAATATATCTATATTTGACAAAAATACCTATTAGAATAATAAGTTTATGTGACGAAGATTTAGGTTACACTGAGGATAGAAGTACCTCTAATCCCGAAAGTAATAGGGCACCTGTATATTGCAACACGAAGGAATCGCCAGTACCCCTCAGTATATTGGAAGAATAAAAGCGAGAAAATCCCCTGTGAATAAATAGAATTACCTTTTCTTTTCTCGAACAATTTGGAATGCTATTATTTAAAAATTCCAACCTCTATTAATAAATGAAACCTGTTTTCAATATGCCAATCCTTTTACAAGAAATGAAATTGATTCGACGAAATGACGGACAGATAGCGGCCACAGAAGATACGAGTTATTGCGGAAGAATGAAGATCGCAAGGATGGTGCGTATAAAAAAAATGAAAAGATGATCTGCAGCGTTGAGAAATTATGAGAAGTATAACTTCAGTCAATTAGAGATAAGCAGAGCACCACGGTCATATCTTCTGAAACAATAGGTACAATCTGATACAACTCGCAATTATGGTAATTGGAATGGAATCAAGAACTTAGGTAAAGAATACTTTAATAAACGCGAAAACTGCTATTGTGGTTTGGTAGCAACGATATGGCCACAATAATACGGAGAACAAAAAACAGCAAATTACTGTTCATGATGTTTACAAACATTCCATTAGGTGGCACAAGAAGGAGGCCTATTCTGAACTCTAAAGCAAATAGTGTCCTGGCATCCTAGGAAACTTTTCCGGGGTGGCTAACAGGGTTTGATTTATTTGCTCATGTACCTCATTTTAAGAGGTTCAATTCGTTATGCATGTACATTGAAGTGACGAGTAACAGTTTGTGCATATATCAGCATTGTCTAATTGCTATTATCTTGCAATTCAGTACCTATGACTTCTCATTAGCTCACCGTATTTGTGTGGTGGAAAAAGATAAGCAAAGTCAATAGAGTTGGGCTCTCGGGACCACTTGCGTACAGCTACCTTATTTGTTCATTAGACTGCGTATTCTTACATCTCTGACTACGATCACAAATTTTTCAATGTTTATAACCTGAAGTTATCGTTTTAAATTTCACTTTAATTATTATGCAAACGTTATCCGTAATTCAAAATGCAGAATGCAAATGCAATGCAGTAATGCAAAAATGCTAACATTAAGTATTTGGAAATCATTTTAGTGACAATAAAAGAAATAGAACCAGTGTAAAATGTTTCAGCGTGCCACAGAAGGAAATTGTTGACTTTAGGTTAAAATAAAGGGCATGTATTGATTAATTTCTATAAACTTACTGGCGAAATAAGAGGTGTATTTTTTATAAATATATCATTCTATACTATGTAATCTAAAGCTAATGGTAATCACTCGCAGCGAATAACCCCCAATCAGATTATTGAGTGAATAAGCAAACTGCAGGTGCGAATGCATGTTACAAGCCTTATTTCCATACATTTATCATGGTCACGAAATGTGCCCAGCCATTGCAGATCCATAGTTTAGCGGTAACTAGGTAATTGATTTAACTTGGCGATTCAGGAATTTCGATGAACATTTTGACTGCTGTTTTAAACTCCTGTTTGACATAGTAGTCAGCCAGCAACAAATCAAAATGTCATTTGTTCTAATCAACTGCTGTTTAAAATACAATAATAAAAGGCTCGGCAATTTTTGTTCATTGATCGTTAAGGGCGACAGTTTAAAGGATGATCAAAGACAAGGTTACCGCACCAGATGCCGATATTTTCAACGAAATTGTTAAATAGTACACAAACCAAAAGTTCTTGGAAATCCACGGATATTTTAATTGGTTATTGAGATGACATATAATGTTTCGTTAATACTTATATATAAGTCAATGATTATAATTAATAATGCATGGTAATAACAACAAATTTCATGTAGAGCGTCAAAATCCGTTTTATTTGCTTTAAATATGTTTCCTACTTTAACATTTTGTTTCAACATTGAGCGTAACTCAATTGATTGCGATGTTAACAATAATTGCAAGTTTGTGCCGAAGCAGAAAGAGCATTAACGGTTAGTGAGAAATTCACTTATATCAAGAATTTTGCTGTGATATGAATGTAACAGCGTTGGATTGCAGACGTGGTAGAATGCGAAAAAGTAAACATTCTCACTTTTTTAATGTTTCTCAATCGATATTTTTGACTGTGAAAAAAATTTGACTCTTATAACTTCAATATCTCGAAAAACTCCAGTTGACACTAAGGGGTTAAATGTACTGGATAATAAATTGGGAATAGAGAAATAACGATTGTTGAAATGTGTTAATCGTCTTTTAATCATTTACATGCAAGGTAATGAAAAACAAATGATTAGGTTTAAGATAAATTATGCGAAATTTAATTACCATTTTAATTCCAAATGCGAGCCTATGTTAACTTACGACTTAACTGCTTCAAAATTTTGTTCATGACAAAACAATACTGCATGGGTATTGTGTTGTATAATGAAAGTGACTAATATATCACGAGAAAGAATCTACAGTTTCGATGTCCGAGATAATTTCTTAATTATTACGCACGCCATGTCAGTGGGCGGACTTCATTTCCGCTGCGTTAAATTTCATTTATCCCGCCTTCTCTTTTGGGGATTAACTCCCGTTGATGTAAACTGTTGTGCGCAAGTCCACGTTTTATATAACCCTTGGATATGCCTTTGAGTTTTGAGAACAACTTTTACCAGCGGTTTGCCGAGTATGTGGCAAGCCAAAAAGCCGCCTGAGTCTTAAATCTCCCTACAGGGGACTTGGTGTCCGCGCAAATCGTCTCATTGCGGGTCCCCTAGCTCCATTCACAGAATGAGTGTAATCGGGTTCTGCCGAAAACTAATTAAGACTTTCTGATTCGTTACGAAAACTAAGGAATGCTAAATGTTTGTAAATGCTGAGCGACAGTTAATAAACGCTTATTTGGTGAAAAATATGTAAAAGTTCTCTTTTTAAATGGTTTGTGATGAAATGGTTAGGCATTTTTAAGTTACAAAACCATTTCATGGCATGTTCCTGTTTAGCGAAATTTAATTTCCTACAATTTAATGTTGAAATTGGATGCTTTTTATGTGCATTAGGGGATTTAGCTGCTATTTCTGATGTTAGTTTTAAAATACGTAGATAATTTAGAAAAGAATTTATGAATTAGTCCAGGAATATACGTATAAGGGGGAATCATGAAGGAATAATTGCAATGCAGATAACGCCTAATGATATTGCGCCATATTAAAACAATTCATGACTGACTCTAAACTAGGACAAACTGCCCATTTCAATGTATAAAGTGTATGTGCTAACGAACTGAGTACAACATTAGCTTTATTTTAAAATATGAAAACAATCCTCCTTGCTTATTGCTTTGATGTTATCTTTTAAGTGATTTCAAATATATTCAACAGTGAAAGAGTTTTCAAATGAACGATAAGCCGTGATACATTCCCAAGTCATGATTTATTGAATTAATTAAGAGTTTCAAAGAACAGGTGCACTTTTTCCATATAATTTGGATTTAAAAAAAAGTAAGTTTAAAAACCCGCTAGGCTTAAATTTGAAAATAATATCTCGAAAATGACTAATCATCTGGAATTTCTGTGACAGTTGACGTATGGATGGACTTCAGCTTTTACAACTTCTCAATTTTAGATTTGTAACTTAATTTTCGTGAGAGAAAATCAGCTCCACTGCTTTAAGAACGACATTTGATTTGCATACATACAAAACGACATCGAAGCATCTAATACCGAAGAAGCATAAATGGTATGGTTCATTTGGAGGATTTCCTGATGGAATTTTTTCCTGGTAGGAAGTACGTATGAACAAGATTGGTTTTGGAAAAGGTGCGTGGAAATGGGATTTGATATTTTTGTGCATATTAACCCCTTTTTTAAGATTTCCTTAAAAACTATTGCTACGGTAAAACTAAAATCTAGCCGCATTTACAATGATATAAGAGAATAATGATCCTCCACTTGGAAAAATTCAATAGCTTTTTAAGCAAAATAACTGTGAAGAAATTATCGTTCGTATCAATTTCTCTCTCGTCACTTTAGTTATGGCAATAGGTGAATGCTTCTTGCGCACGCGCCCGTCCCTGCGGCAACAGGAACGGAAAAATAAACAAAAGAGTGGGCGTGCATATAATGCGGTCACCGCGCGGAGGAATTTTAAATATCAGTTCGTTCACACGAAAGCCTCAAATCAGTGATCCGATGGCAAAGCGCCAAGCTAAAAACGCTCCCTAGAGGCCTCTGTGGGGGGGGGAGGTAGGCCAAACCCCCCGGCCCGATCATTACCGGAGCGTTAAATGCCGACGAAGGAGCTGGCGGTGGAGGTGGAGGGTCGGGGAGTGGCTGGAAGACGTGGGGGAGAGACTGAGGACGGCTTGGTCGGAGGAGGAGGAGGATGTCTCCTTTTACAGCCCAAGGCACAGCGGAACGCCCACGCAGCCAGAGCGGCAATACAAAGCGGCAGTTAGTGCGGGATTGAGAGGAAAGGGGGAGAGATAGTAGGGGAAGGGGAAGGTGGGGAGAGAAAGAGAGATTTAGGGAGAGAGGAGGGGGATTTTCCTAGAGGGGGCAAAGATGGGTATGAGGTGGGACCAAAAGTAAGATCCGAACGAGCAAACGATGACAGGTGGCGCTTTATTACACTTTAACGGCCGCTTTAGGAAACTACTACACCCCTTGGTTTCGGCTTCGTCGAGAGGTTTCCGGAGTGAGGAATTCGCGGGGGACGAGGGGACTGAACGGAGGGTTGGTGGAGGGGTGAGGGTTGGGTCATGCCCTACGGCATTAGGGGCCTGGATGGACGGCTCTGAAAGTTCGTGGCGAGCGGAGAGTAAGAGCGGTGGGACTGCTGGAGACGGTGGGCTATGGAGTGGGTCGGGAGATTGGGTGGGGGATGCGGGAGGGAAGGTTAAGCGCGATAGAGAGGGGTGGGTGGGAAGTAATCGTAGGGAGGGCGGGCAATTAAGGGAGAAGGGTGGCTTGGATAAGAAAGCCCCACCCTCGGGCGAGCTTAGGGTCACGACAGTGCGTGAATGCGTTATCGCCGTGAAGGGTGGTCAGGGGAGAGGGAAGGAACACCCGTCCGCATCCAGAACAAAAAATATCCGTGCGTTCGTGACAGAATCGGACGTGGTTGGCGGGGGTGGGAATAGGAAGGGGACAAAAAAATGGAATGGATAAAAAATAGATACATCTCGTCATTTCTGCCGCTCGCTCCGCCGTTTCCCCCCGACAAATAGACTTAATGTCGCATTTGTATTCAGCGCGGCACGGCAATGAACCCAGGAGTTTTCGGGAGGGAGGCACCAAGGTCACAGGGGGAAGGGGGCCATGAGTATGGTGGATTCAAAGTGGGTGGGGGTGAGAATAAGGGGCGAGAGGACGGGTTCCACGGGTGGTGGAGAGATGGCCCGGATAAAGAAGCGAGTCGAGGTTTGTGCGTTTTGTGGGCTGCGCGCCCCGGGGTAAGCGTTACGCGGATTGCGGAAATTATAATGTTTCACCCGCCACACGAGACGCCTGACGAGGAAAGGATTTACTGTAGACCTTCACAGCTTCAATGGAATTAGGAGTATTCCTTCCCTTGTCGCCTTCCGAAATCCACCGTCCAGTCCAGATTTTCTATCGTTGTGGTTTTTTTTCCTAGCCAATTCCTAGCCTTTATCAGAGGATGTTATTTCACGGAATAGAGCTGGAAGTTACTTACACGGACGAGGCGATGAGCGCGATTGATTTGGAAATGAGGGAGACTTTAATAGTGTTGACATAATTTCCGTCGTTACACTATGATTTTAGTCAATAAATTAGTTACTTAATATTATTTTGACATATTAATAAAACATTCGAATTAAGCATAGACTGAGTTTTCAATAAGTTACTTCCCAAATCACTTACAAATTATGTTTTTGCTACCACTCAGTAGGTAAATAGTAGCAATTTATACGAAACAAAGTTTTTTCAATGGGAAAACGGAAATGGCAACGAGAAAGATAGTGAATTATTGTATGGTGAATAAGGTAATATTTCAAAAATTTTTAAAGCTACAATTTAATAGATTAAAAAGTGCTTAATAATCAATATATTGATTCAATACAGGGTTCGTCTGGAAAATAAATGTACTGAGCTCAGGAAAAAAATTTATTACACCTTTACATATCTTAAGCTAATATTCCTCAAAATAGGACCCTTGTGAATCGATACACTTGTTCCAGCGGCGTTCCCATCCCTGGAACGCTCCCGCGAAGGCATCATCGGGAACCTCTCGAAGACACGTCGTCACGGCCTCTTTGACGGCGTCCAAAGTCCCGTATCGCGTTCCTTTCAAACTCCTCTTTATCTTCGGGAACAGAAAGAAGTCCAGTGGTGCCAAGTCCGGGCGTAGCGCGAGTGCGACAGCGTTGCCACGCCGTGCTTGGCCAAGAAGTCCGACACGACAAGCGCGGTGTGAGACGGCGCATTGCCGTGATGCAGCCGCCAGATGTTTTTGATCGCTCTCCAGACGCGGGCGACTCGTTTTCGGAGCCTGTCGAGCACTTGGACGTAAAATGCAGCATTTACAGTTTGTCGTTCAGGTACAAATTCGTAGTGGACGACTCTCCTTTTGTCAAAAAAGACAAAGAGCATCATAAACTTATTTTCCGGACGAACCCTGTATGAAGCATGAATTTCATGAAAATAGAATTCCAAGGATCATGATAAAGCCTGAGAATACTTTGTCGTAAAATTAATAAGGATACTCGTTAAAAAATCTTGGTTTTATTAGACACATTTTTGGAAATAATAAAAAAAGCGTCATTCTTGATATTTTGCAGGCGTTAATTGAAAGACTTAAAGTTAGTGCGTGTGTGGAGGACATAAAAAATAAAAGTTGGTGGAAAGAAAAACCAGCGGTCTAACTCTCGATATTGTAGGGGAAGGAGTGGCACGTAGTAGAAATTGGAAAAAGATAAGTGGACATAGGGATGCTGAAGACTGGAATCCTAACAGGCTATGACACGCTGAAGATAGTGATAGAAAAGAAAATGCTGAATTCTAGGAAAGCTTATTTGAGTCAGGAAACTAATATTAATTTTGTATAAAATAAGGGAAGAGATTGTATGCAGAGCTAAAGTATATTTCATTGTAATATGTAGATTATAAGAATATTTTGTCCCGCTAGTTAAGAGTTAGGAGTATATTAAGGGGAACTCAGAGGGTTCATCGAATATCTTCCTTAATCCGTTAGGCTACAACTAGATTGGTACTAAGAAATTGAGCATGCATGATAACTCCCTGAAAACTCAATAAATTCTTTTTAAATAGAATTTGATCAAACGGATCTTTGGCAGAATTAAAGTAATTACTCTTTCGTGTACAGTATAGGCCAATTCTTGTATTCGTAAGATAATATTTACGTAGATAAAGATCTCACCCAGTGTAGAATACGTAATTTAAAACAAAACTTAATTTCAAAACCTATTCATTCCATGGATGTTTAATTTTTAAAGTACGAATTTTAGGTGCCATATAGTTTTTTTCAGACCGCATTAAAATGGGTGTTTCTACATGTGCAACATTTATCATGCATCGATTCATTTTATAGCAGCTTGAATGGGATTTGAGTCCTTGCTTTTGGCAGAAGATGAATACATTTTCTTTTCGTGGAAGAATCACCTCAGCCCAGCTCTGCTTAAGCAACTTTTCGCCCACCAACTGACGCTTTCAGGATTCTTATTTTTTCAGACTTCAGCAAAATGACTTGAAATTCAATACTAAAGACCCATTATATAACGGCCTTTAGATTCTAAACTCTGGAGTTGGTAAGATAATTTATTTAATCAGTAATTGGTATCTCAAGTTTATGTATATTAGTGGGTAATTGAAAAGCTATAAATAAAACCCCAACCATATGCGGAGACACACACGTTTTCATTCGTCACTTTCAATGGCATAAGCAATTGAGACATAAAAAGAATCAATGATAAAATGAACAATGGAAAATACACATAAAAGCACACGAAATACACACGATGCATCATAGGAATCAGGAAATAAAATTGTAAAATCAACACATTTTACTGACGTAAATTGTTATGCATTATACGTAACCTTTTACAATTTAGGATACTAGGAGTTTTACTGTAAATTTATTATGTAACCTTTTATCCATGGCGGATTATCACATGGAAAGATGAGGATCAATTTGAATTTGATAACGTCCTTCTTTTAAAAGAAATTAATTCGTTAAAATCTCACTCGATGGAAGGTTATATATTGTGATGAAAAATGAAAAGTGAACGAACAATTTTGTATGATCCATATGAAAAAGATAATAAATATGTACTCATGTAAACAGTTTCTGGTTGTAAAAATGATTATTTAAACCGTGAATTACCAGCAAGGTAGGATAAGAACTACTCGTGTTTATAACTCTTGGAAATTCGTAGAAGAACTCTGTGTTTTTGAGGGCCTAAACACTGATCCAATTAGAAGCCATTAGTGGCAGTACAACAGTGAGCAAAACTTATTTTCGCCGTTATGAGCTAATATCTACTCACGGACTATTCACCTTCCTCCCATTTTACATTTCACCGACCCTTTTCATCTCCCTATCCCTGCCTGCCGCCTTCCTATCCAATCCTTTATTATTTATAAATCTCATCCCACGCTAATTCCCGTCCCCTTTTCCCCACCAACCTCCCCGACTACCCTCCGGCCGGACCCTTCTTCCTGACCATTTCGATTGCCTTCCCTGCCGTCGCTTCCCAACCCCCTCTCCTCGCGACTTTCATCATTCCATTTCCGACCACCATTTCTCATTCCTACTCGTTCTCTCTCCTTTTTCTCTATACTCTTTCTCCCTCCTCCTCATTTCACGGCCGCACCTTCTCTCCTTCACCCGGGGGAATTATGAATGTGGATCGGGAAATGGATAATTGGGTCTCCCGTACACTCTCGTACGTTTTACGTCATAAACCAATCTGGTTTTAAATTGGTATTATTAGTTCTGTTTACTTTTTTAGAGTGGCGTGATACCGGATTTCACAAATTACGTGTTCAATTTTTGGTATCAGGAAAGGAATTATTTCATTGTCGGAATGGTTTTAATTCAACTGATTATTATTTTTAAGCCTTAGAGGAAGCTATCTCTGACACAATGCTAACTACTGAAATTTTATTTTGGTAAGGGAAGAGGCCGATGTGCCATGATGTGCAATACATTAGCTGATTAATTAAAATATGTCAATTTTGAAACCCCATATTCAATTACTCGTTGGTAGGCTACATCATGATTAATGACGAAGATGATTAATTTTCTCCCAGCTTATTACCATATATCCTAACACCTTTATTTCACGCCTAAAGTAATACCTTTAAGCCTTTTAAACTTTTGTAAAATACCAAGGAAGTTCATGGTTTACTACAAGTATAGGCATACATGAATTTATCATCAAGTTTGACTGCCACCACATTTCAAAGATATATAACTTAGGATATTTAGTTGAACTGCTATAAATTATCGTCGTATGTGGATAATTATTAAGAAGAAAAGCTTCTTATGAAAAATAAGAAAAATTAATTTTAATGACTCAAAAAGGATAAATTACATTTCCAAAGCAATTCATTTTTTAAACTATAATAGACCATTAAAGTTGTGATAAAAATTTTTTAAGACGGACCGAAAACGAGCCTGATGCATTGAATCATTTTGTTTCATTTGATTAGAAACTGAAGCGCTGATAGTCTGGTACATCAGAATAAAAATAACATGAAAAATGGAACAATAGAAAACAGTGATATCCTATTTGAATTCGAGATCTTTCTAGAGTAAGCACATAGCAGCAAATTTCATTGACAAAACGAACGAACATCGAAATGCACGTAATAATAAAACAAAATCTTGTGGCCGTGGACTAAAACGGTCGAATCCAATTGATAGGACAGAACTAGTGACCAGGCAGGCATCGTGATATCAACAACTGTCGCGGGACCCAGGAAAGCCCGATTGAAAAAAATGTAAACGGGAAACGAGGGGATAAATGTAGTCCGCTCCGACGTCACTAACGGGGAAGGTCAGAATTGCCGAGGGGGTGCAACGTGAGCCGAGCTTGGTGAAACCGGGAGGTATGTGGGGAGAAAGTGGGGAAGGATAGGATGGTGGAGTTGACCCATTTCTAATTTATTCGCTCGTCACTTGAAAGTTTCCCTCGGCCCTGCGAATGCACCCGAAAAAGCCCTCTCGTGTACCGCCGGCGCGTTGCAATGATAAAGACGAGGGTTTACCGAAAGTGTAAACATGTGAAGCAGCATGGCTTCTGCGGGCGGAAATGAATTCCCAGGGCACGGGCGTACTCGAAAAGGGTAGCGTTTTACGCCAAAGGGAAGAGGGGGGGAGGTGAAGAGGGAAAGGGAATCCCGCACCACCCACGTCCTTTCCGTCCCCCCCACCCCATTTTGCTACCGCTGAGGTTGAGACTGGAGCCGCGAAACGTTTTCTGCTCTAGAGCGATTAGTTGGGTTTGAAATGACGGGCGGGGGAGAGTGAAAGAGAGGGAGAGAGAGAGAGAGAACGCTTGGTGGCTCGTTGTGTGCGGGGGACGGAGAGGGACGATGGAGGCGGACGAATGTTGGGGAGAAGGGATTTCGCTCGCGGTGTGAATAGATCGGGGTGAAAGTGGGACACGGAAATGGAAGGAGGGGAAGGTTGGGGAACAGGAGGAGAATCCGGCGATGGGGACGCGGAACCCTCGCGAACCCCGGGCGCACTTCTCTCGCATGGCGCAGGTGAGGGATTCACTTTGGTTCCGGGCATCGCATCCCGTGGGGCGAAGTCTGCACGTCCCCACTGGCTGTCTCGTCCTCCCCTTCGCCCTCACTGCCTAGGGCCCCTCGTGGAAACTAACCCAGCACCAGAGACCACCCGGGCGACGCGGCGTGGGTGCCCGGTGGGCGTTGGAATGAGAGAGAACCAGGAAAGGGTTAGCGTTCTCGTGTTTGTATGTATCTCTCTCGCTCAGGTTAAAGGGTGAGGGTGTTCTACCGGCCCCGGTGTCCCACCCTCTTCGCTCTCCCCGACCAGAACGACCGACCGACCGGTATGGCAGAGGCTGGGGGAAAGAGAGGGCGTTAGGACGGTCGGATGGCCGGGGAAATAGAGAAAGGAAGAGAGTTTAATTAAGGCGTATGACTGGCCTTGCGGGAGCTGCGGGGTTTTGTAGGTACAAAGTTAAGCCTTTTCGCAGCGCGTATAAAAGTTTCTCCCCTAACACCCCCCACTCCACTCCCAAGCTCTGCAGTGTTTTGTTTTTATCCCCATCGTCCGCACCCTCTCGCCCCACCGCGCTCCACCCCGCTTCGTCTCACTCTCTACTTTTATTACGAACTCCACATACATATTCGCCTTTTTTTCTTTGAGGAGTGTCCCTTTTGTGCGCGTTTGGAAATATGTATTTAGAATATGCAAAGAGCTGGACACATAGAAAGATATGCCTTTTTCGTACACAGCCGTGAGATTTACACACGAGTGCCTATATGTGAAATGTATATGATACGCACCCGAGCGATGTTAATACATGGAATACTCAATACCCGCGTGTCCCGTCGACACTGCTCCATCCCTCTTCCTTCCTGCTATCATTATTTCTTCCCTCCACACACACACACAAATATATATATAAAACTTCACACATAGAAATAGAAATAAGGAAAGTGGATAGGAAAACACATAAAAGACAAACACAGGAAAGGTGGGGAAGGCGAATTTGAGCAGATCACAAATGAAAAAGTATTTCCTTATCCGGGATTTGAACCACGGACCTTCCACTTTCCGTATTTGGCCAATGTGGATCGTCTCTTCTTCTGGCTATGCGTGCCATGAAACGTATCGTTCTGTTCCTATCCTCTATGATGCTGTATGCTTGCTACCCTACTGTCCTTTCTTCATGTGTGTGCATTGTCTATTTCTCCTTTGGTGGTTGAAACCGCTCTCTAACGCCATCTCTGACGCAAGAAATCGGAGCACTTGGGCGCTTTATAAGATCGCAGATCTCAGTGTAAATTAGGTTTCCTTATTAGCTCAACTGGTAGAGCATCCGCCCGGAAAGTGGAAGGTCCGTGGTTCAAATCCCGGATAAGGAAATATTTTTACAATTGTGATCTGCTCAAATTCGCCTTCCCCTCCTTTCCTGTGTTTGTCTTTTATGTGTTTTCCTATCCCCTTTCCTTATATCTATTTCTATGGGTGAAGTAATATTTGTTCGCCGTATGGCGGGTTTTCGTGTTAGAATGTGTATTTGGCCAATGTGTCTCGTCTCTTCTTCTAGCTATGCGTGCCATGAAACGTACCGTTCTGTTCCTATCCTCTATGATGCTGTATGCTTGCTACCCTACTGTCCTTTCTTCATGTGTGTGTATTGTCTAGTTCTCCTTTGGTGGGTGAAACCGCTCTCTAACGCCATCGCTGAGGCAAGAAATCGGAACACTTGTGCGCTTTATAAGATCGCAGATCTCAGTGTAAGTTAGGTTTCCTTATTAGCTCAACTGGTAGAGCATCCTCCCGGAAAGTGGAAGGTCCGTGGTTCAAATCCCGGATAAGGAAATATATTTACATTTGTGATCTGCTCAAATTCGCCTTCCCCACCTTTCCTGTGTTTGTCTTTGATGTGTTTTCCTATTCCCTTTCCTTATATCTATTTCTATGGGTGAAGTAATATTTGTTCGCCGTATGGCGGGTTTTCGTGTTAGAATGTATATATATATATATATATATATATATATATATATATATGTATATATATTGAATATGTGTTTGGCCAATGTGGCTCGTCTCTTCTTCTGGCTATGCGTGCCATGAAACGCACCGTTCCTATCCTTTATAATATCGTATGAATTCTTTTCTACTATCCTTTCCCCTTCTTGTGTCCCGTTTATTTCTCCTTTGGTGGGTGAAAACAGCTCCATATCGCCATCTCTCGGGCAACATCTATCGGAGCACTTTGGCGCTTTATAAGATCGCAGATCTCAAGGTCACTGGTTGGGGACACTGGTTGGAAAACCCCCGTAAATTTCAGTGTAAATTACGTTTACTCGATAGCTAGGACGTGCCTGTTTCTACCGAGTGTCTGTTTTCGCCGGAGACCGAGACATCGGCCGCCGGGATTTGGAGAGCGGCACTGCCGGACTCCCTCGGAAATCGAGGTTCGGATCGTGTTTTGCTTTGAGCGGCAGTTGAACGCCTAGCTCTTCAAGAAACGTGAGGTTTGACTCTAGACTTTCTTCCGCCGGGATGGAGTTGCTTTCGTTTCGTTTAATTTTTAAATGCTGACCTTATCCTCTAGATAGGCTAATTTTTGTTTGCTACCGCCGGGTGCATGTAGTGGGAAGGGTACACGTGTTTTTCTCTCTCTTTGGAGTGTTTGTTTGTCTTGGTGCGCTCTCCTTCTTTCTTGCGCAGGCGTGCTCAATTTGATTTTTTTTCAAAATGTTCATACGTCGCGTAAGCACGCTCGCCTTGCAAGTTGATGAGAAGGTGAAGCCCCATACTCCGTTGGAGGTCCACCTCTTCTCGCTAGAGTTGGTGAACTTCACACCCGAAGAGATATTGGCAATCCAATTTGGATATAATCGTCATTTGGTATTCTTGAAATTAGCAACCGAAGCTACAATAAATAGGATTCTAGATAATATTCTGGGAAAAATCCATCGCTCGTGGTAGAACAGGTGGGAGGGCGGCAACATGGAGCGCGTGCTGACAGGTACGAGGGTGGTGTGGATAACATTGGAGAGGAATATCCCCTGGTACCTTCACATCGGCGGCAACCGGGCCACCATCCTCTACGAGGTTCAGCGCCGCACTTGTGCCTGCTGCAAGCAAGAAGACCACGAGTGCAAGACCTGCCTTCGGAATCAGAGAGTGAAGAGCTATGCGGAGGCAGTGACCATGGCCTCTAAACCGAACACCGCCGAGGAGATGGACGAGCCCAAGGTTTTGCAGGAGAGAGCTGTTACTAATCGAGGGTGAGTCCGCAGGTTCTCCCCCTGGTCTCTCGCATCCCACTTCACTTGGAGGGAAATTTCAGAGGGAACAAAAGTCGTCAACGGAAGAAGGGGATCCAAAAAAGAAGAGGACAGACGACACCGAACTCCTGCTTTCGAACATCGACCTAGCTGCAGTCCCTACTAGCTCGCCTATTCTCTCACGACTATCGGCCCCTGTCTCAGTGGCCCTGTCGAAAAAGGACGGACCATCCTTCGTCCTTCCTTTACTCGGCCAAACCACCGACGCCTTGCATCACGTATCTTGCTTTTAACCACCCGAGAACATTGGTGACAGCGGTGAAGGATGCATCTGATTGCGAATGTCTCCCGTCTCCAGCGGCTGGCCCCTCGATCGCGTGTCCTCGTCCTCATCATGGAATCTGTATAAAGTACCACCGGCTCCGGAAGTTGACACACGAACGAGTAAAAGTTTGTCGACGTCAAAGATATTCTATCGTCATTCTTCATTGAGGACAGCCAAGGTGCCGACGATCTTCCCAGGGCTCCTCTAGAGGCGGAACGAATCAACCTATCTCCCTTGATTTCTCCTGACGATATCTCCCCTTCGGCAGATGACCCCAGTCTGCCACATCTGAGGCCACCTCCTGCCCTGGGGCAACCCCCAGCTGTGATCGCTCGAAAAAGACCCCCCGTGGAACGCTGCCGAATTACCGGCTCTTCGTGGAGATCTCGGCTGGTTCTTCCTTTCCGGACGACGTCAGGGATTCGGCAACAACTCGAGACCTCGATCGTCGACCCGTAGGACGAAGCGTCTCGGAAAGCGGCGATGCACTCATCGCCCGGGTTCGACCCGCGACCGGAGCGACGTAAGCCACGACCAGAGCTATGGTAAGTGATGTCCGGTACCAGTAGGTGTCTTTTCTTTCACCGATAAATATTATTTCGCTAAATATTGCCGGCGTTTATAACGCCTTAAAAATTGCAGTCCTGCTACGTTTTCTCCGCGATCTCGGGGCTGATGTATTCTTCCTTCAAAAGGTAAGGGGGGAATAGTGAACACTTTAACGCTATGAAATGTGAACACTTTAACGCTATCGGCAATTTCGCCGTCATTCATGCACCACCGCCCTAGTCCAAAATGACATTCCGTTTCCTTATGTTTTCTGCCAAGCCTCTGGCCGACTTACGTCCGTTATCGTTAATGGCATCCACATCACAAATGTTTACGATCCCTCCTGTGAGCGCGCGAGAGCAGGGCGCGAAACTTATTTTTATGAACCTCTCCTCCCCTACCTGTATTCCTCCTCGGGGAAGGTAATCTTGGGTCGTGATTTCTACTCTATCTACCACCGAGAGTGTAGTGTCTCGAACAGCTATAGGGTGACATAGACTCCATCGGAGTGGCTGACTTAGTGCGTTCTTTCTGCGCCGGTCCTGACCCTCCAAGCGATCAGGGCTTAAATTTCGGACCCGGATTGACTACCTCTTTCTCTCGGCACCACTAAATAATGATGTCCAGACAGTGGACACCCTCCATTCTCTGATCACTGCGCGCTGATCATGAGTGTTACTTGCCCGGACACAACACTGGCCGCGCGCCGCCACCGCTGCGGCACCGTGTGGCGAATAGACCAACGTGTGCTGGAGCACCATTCGCACATGGGTGTGCGAACTGATTACGACACTCCGTCCCCGTTCAGACTTCGCTGCATGGTGGGACGCCATTTTCGCAGTCCGCAATGTCGCCCACATCAAAAGGCAAATTTTTGAGTGACCCAGAGAAAAAAAATCACCATCTCCTTCTACCGCCAGGCGCTAGAAGAGCTGCTGCGTAAGGATGTTGCGCCGGAGGATTTCCACGTCCAGGTGTTCTCCCTAAAAAATATTTTTCTCGGTCACGAGCTCCAAAAATACCCTCCTCAAAAGTGGCAAAAAGAACTGGGCACGGATATAGGGGGTCCTCTAACGCTATCTGAGCTTCGGCACTGGATCATATCCAACTTCGACTCCGCCACAGACCGAATCCCTGTCAGAGAATCTGCTGCAGGCGACACCGACCTACTTAGCGAAGCGGCCCGGCACTTTCAAAACACTTTTAACAGACATCCTCCACGGAAGGAGGGGGACACACCCGTTCTATCCCCTCTCCCAGTGCTGTACTTTGTGCAAAGAGACGATTTAGGTCGAGACATAAGTTCAAACGAGCTGGACTGCGTCAATTCCACGTTCCCAAAGGGCAAAGCACCCGGCTTGGACGGCCTCCCCGTTGAATTTTTTTTCACTTACTGGGATGTTTTCAAACCTATTTTAACCCACCTTTTTAATAACATTTTAATTAGCGGCTCTCTGACTGCAAGTCAGCGCACCGCCGTGATAACCCTTATGCCAAAGATGTCGCGGCCCAAGTTATTCAACGATTTCCACCCTATAACCCTTTTCAATGCCGATTTTGAAATATTGGCACACGTCCTGCGCTGTAGAATGACGGCTGTTGCCGACATCGTCCTCTCTACATCCCAGTACGTCGTGTCGAAAACGCGATACATTTTCGATGCCGCACTTCTAAATCACGATGTTTTTTACTTACCCTCTAATGACGATAGTTTTCTATCAGTGCTAACTATTGATCTTGAGAAAGCATTTGATCTTGTCCAGATTTAATGGATTCTAACCGTGCTCAAGAAGATGGCCTTCCCCGAGTACTACATTCGGGCCGTCTCAGCGATGTACACCGGTAAATCCTCTAAAATTAGGAGAAAGAATGCAAACTCGCCGCCCATCCCAGTCAGAAGCTCCGTTCGGCAGGGCTACCCGCTGTCAATGCTGCTGTTCGCCTTTGCCTTAGATCCACTACTCAGACGACTACAGAGCAGAGAAATCGGGGTACGCCGTCACGGCGCCGTCTGCCTGGGCGTCGCATACGCTGACGACACAACCCTTTTCATAGACGATCCGTCCCCACATCGCTCTCATCAACGACATTTTAACGTCATACGAGATCATATGGGCAAGCGATCTGTTCCTCCACAACGGAAAATCCAAGTTTCTACTTCTGAAGGGCAACCGGCCCCCGAACTACATCGCCTGGTCACAAGCGCCGTCCCTCAAAATCTTAGGGTTCTGGTGGGAGAAGGGGTTGGTTCCCACGATTGAGCGGAACTGAGGAATTAGAGACCACTACGTAAAATGGAGTGTTGGAAAAAAGTCACTCCCTTCACTCCCAATCGTGGCCCGCGTCCGCCTCCTCAACCAGATTGTCTGCCCGTATGTGGACCATTTATGGCACTTACCCGCTAAATATAATGCATAATTTATTAGAGAGACCAACCAAATGATTTGAAACGGCTACATGAAGAAAATGTCCCGCAACCAGTTATATGGTCCGTTTGAGCTGGGTGGTCTCAATTTAACAGATGGATTTCTAAAGGCAAAGGTGGTCTACGCGAAGCTCAACCTACGCATCCTTAAGGGTGACGACAAGTGGCACAAGGTACTCCTCAAGGGCGCGTGGCAGGAACTCGTGAACCCGAATGCCACCGGAGGGCATTTGAAGACAAAAAAGTCGCCTCTTCCCTACGAGATGGAGGAGAAATTACGGTCAATACCCTGTATCTGAGAGCGATTTCCGAGCAGGGAAAAAATACATAAAAAAAGACGTCTTGGAAAAACTGAGCGACCAGTAGAGCAAACGAGGAGGCACGTAGTCGAATATTCGACGTAATCGCGAACACGGCCATGACGAGGGAAGTCAGGCACCATCTACAGCTGGCTGATTCTCCCTTTTGTCCGTAACGCGAATAATGAGACAACGTCGCGCATCTGATTCTTGGCTGCGACGATAAACTAGAGAATGGGAAGCGCCGAAAAAGATATATGAAACATGGAACGTATTCGGTGGTGGAGCCATTTCATACATAAATCTGATCACCCTAAACTTTCGGCTATTTCTGAGCATCATATCTCTCTTAATGACCACCCTAATCGGGGAATTCATACAATAAAAACTGCGAATAACATTTGGCAAAAGGTATGCAAGCATTGGTGGAACGCATGTGGCTGCCTCCGGTGTCGGATACACTTCGCCCGTAGTTGAAGAGTTGTTTTGCAGAATGACTGTGCTTCAAACCTATCGATAATTCTTACCATGTATAATGTTCCGTTGATAACACAAATTTTCTTCTCTGTCTTGTGAGCTCTGCCTTCATTTACTCGTATATCTTTCCACAGTATTGCTCATGATCACAATTGTGCATGCACATGAATATATTTGTATGTATATATTTGTGTGTAAGCATATTTATGTTTATGTGTATGCATGTATAGGCATATGTATGCCTATATTTATATAAGGAAAAAAATGTGCTGCAACAATAATCTGCCAAAAATAAGTTGATATTTTGTATGATTTAAACACTACCTGTGAAACATTCTGGACCGACTAAAAATTATATTGAATTATAGCTCAAGTGATTAGAGCATCGACCCGGTGCGGCGAGTCGAAAGATCCGTGGTACAAGTTCAGGTCACCGAAATATTTTTGAACTTGTGATCTTCTCGATTCCTCCTTCACACCTCTACTGTATTTGTCCTTATATCTTTTCCTTATATGTATTATCTATTTCCAAGTAAATGAGTATGTGTTCGTTGTGAATGAATATTAATATATTATATACTTCCGCATATATATATATATATATATATATATATATATATACGTAAAATATTTCCTTATCCGGGATTTGAACCATGGACCTTCCACTTTCCGGGCGGATGCTCTACCAGTTAAGCTAATAAGGAAACCTGTCCTCTATTATATTCCTAATCAATCCTTGGTGCCTCAATGCGTGCCAATTGCCTCTCTTGCTCCTCGGTTTTTCCTGAACTCGAATAACATATATAATTTCCTGAATCCGAATATAATATTAAATATAAATATATGTATAAATAATATTTTTACTACCCGAAGTTGCTATTCTCATTTTTTCATCTGTGAATTTGAAAGAAAAAATGCATATTTCCCTTGAACTTTTTCCATTCGGGAGGGTATTTTTAATTAAAGGTCCTTTTGCATTCGACCGAAGCATCTGAAGCGAGGAGAGAAATGAGAAGGTTTAGAGGGGATGGCGGCAAGGTGGTACATAAGAGACGATGAGGATTCATTGAGAAGGATGAAATATAAATTTTAACTCCCACCTCAAGTCGGTGAAGTTCATTGTGTGCAAGGGAAAGAAATATTCCAGAAACCCTCATTGCCATCCATCTCCCATTCGTTGGAGATATTTTCCGGTTTGAGATTTAATGACTGTGGTAACTCATTTTTTAATATTAAAGGATATTGAAACGAGAAAGCTTTTATTAAGTAGACCATTTTTAAAGGAATGATAGTTGTAATATGAGGAACAAATTTAGGAAAACGTCTTTGGATCATTAATATAAAAATACATAAGCGGCAGAGAGAGTTTATTTTCTTAAAAGATACCTACTGATCAATTTATTACTTCAAATATGAGACATGGAGTTGAGAGGTATTAATATGCTAAGATTCTCAAATATAAACTCAATGAAGTAAATCAAATATGTAGCCCCTGGACTGGATCTTAACCATTATCCTTTACGTATATCCGTAGCAAGTTATTGACGGTTATAGAAGTTAAAGATCTTTTAATTCATCTTCTATATAATTGTATTTATTTGTAACAACACCACATTTTAACTCTGCCGTTGATTTCACTATCTGTGCCTTACGCATCATTCAACGATCGTGTTATATCATTCATATCCAAATTTATATTCCTTTTCTTATTTGAAATTTAGATTAATTTTGCCAAAATTAGATCTGCACATTGATATTTTTCACAAATATATATTAAACCTAAAGGCTTAAAAATTCAAGAGCGAGCTGTTTAAAATATATAATAGTATTAATTTCATTGTACGACTGTTTAAAAATACATTTAATGAAGATGTTAGAGAAGGTTATGCATGTAACATTGGAAAGTATTATATAACTAATATAGAGGCTTATATTGCAGCGAACATGGATCAAAGGTAGGTACCCGAAAATCCTCTTTCAACGCAGACCTTGTCCTACGCAGTTCGGCTTTAAGATAGACTGAAGACTAAATAGAATTTTTTTTGCTAAAATCCTAGAAATAATTCTTTTCCTATGTATCTACCTCCTTGAATTAAGGGAGGAATTAATTAACTTTTAACTATCGCCCCATGTAGAAAAAGTTATAATCTGTATTTGTTCAAAAACCTCAAAAGTTCCTGTTATACGTGAATACATTATAAAGCCACGTTGAATTATTTATTTGATGATTTGTACATCAATTTTAGCAGGCAATGCAATGAAAATTACCTTACTTAAAAAGAAACCTTGCTTAAAGTTTAAGTCCCGTTAATGAGCTTTCCAAATGTAGACCCTCGTAACATCACTCATATCAAAGTTTGGGAGATGGCGGAATAGATTAGACTCCAATGACGGTTCTTAGAGTCACACGCGCTATTTTAGGTTTTCTTCAGCTCGAAACGGACGCAGGGGGGATTAACTTAGAACTGAAGAGTGCAATTTAAGCAGCGGTGTCTATCGAGGTCATGATGGCCCAAAATTGGCAGGCTAATCCTATCGGAAGAACGTATCGCTGGCTTCAATAACCATTTGAAATCGTAGAACCTGACAAATAGCCACCGAGAAACTTGTGGAAGACGTGAAAGTCCCCCACTCCTCTTCTCACTACCTTCTACAGCAACACACAATTCCCGTGCTCACGTCGCCCTAACCTACGTTCCCTCTCTTATCCTCACGCCACGTCTTCCCTTTATTGCTCTAGCTTCTCTTACTCATGCCCATCTCGCGTACTTCTCTCTAAACGCTTCCTCCTCCTCACACCTTCCTCTGTTTCTTACGCCTATCAGCGTAGCTGGGCCGCGGAACTTTGACGGACTGTTTTATTTCCCATCGTGTCTTTGAAACATGTCCGGCCAGGGTAAAAGCAAAACCAGACGAGATCGAGGTCCATGGGATGGGAAATGATGAGAGAAAGGAAATGGTAAAGGGTGTTCAAAGCGGCTGAGGGCATTTTGAAAAATTGGCATTTTGAGAAAGACTTTTTAATGATATTCTTCGGCTCTTTCGCTTAGTGGAATAACGAAATAGGGATCACATATGAATCATGAGAGAGAGATAAGGTTTTTATACTGTCAACGTAAGATACTACGTCTAGAAGCAACATTTTTTATTCCAATTATTTTATCAAGTATGCAATGGAACAGTTACTAACGATTTCGCTTGAAACAATGCCGCAAAACCTGACCAAAAAACTGAGGGAGATATTTTGTCAATAATGTTCTTTCAGAATATTAAAAAAAATAGTAGCATGTTATTGTGTATCGTGGACGTTGAAAAATGAGAACTAAAAAGAGAAAAATTCATAATAATGGATCCAATGAGGTATTTCTTCATCTATAAAATTCTTCAATAAAGAAAATTGAATCACGCAGAGAGAACGTATACATGAGTAGCACACGTGAAGCTGAAAATAAAGTGGAGTAACAGTGGGTAAGATTTAAGAAAATAAAATATTTTTCAATTTTTCACTTATTAGGTGCAAATACATCTATTAAATTTCAATGTCGACTACACCAATATAGTATTATTAAGCCTGATGATGTAACTTCTTGTTTGGTTTTAATAAGGGGTTTATCATATGTGTGGACGTGAATTAATGACAGGCAATCTTTTCTGAAGGACTAAAATATTCAAACAATGCATTTAAAAATAATTTCATTGGGTCCTATGACTTGGTACTTAAAATCTCTATGTAAATAGGATCATTCTGAACATCCAACTTATAAAGAAGACCTAAAATTATTGTATGCTTATCCTTGTAATACTATTTTTTATATACGTAACATTTTCTTAATTTGTATTAAAATATTTTAATTATATTCCGCATAATTTTTGGAAGATATTTCATACCATCTTCTACATTTTTCGTTTTAGGTACTGTTATAACGAATAGTCCTAGTAAATTAAAATTTGAATTTAGAGCCGTTCACGTCTCACCCCGAAAAGAAACTAAGGAAGCTAACTTTGATTTTTTTATTCAGACATTATGAAATGTGAAATTTTGATATAATAGGCGTAACTTTTCAGCTTTCACACATTGTTTTCACCACCGAAAGGGAAAATTTCCATTCGTTTCAATCCTGAGCTAAGATATACCAAGTGCCTTGCGAAGGCTTAATGAATGAAAATCACAGACACATTTGAAATGAATTATTGAATCCAATTTTTAGACTATTTTAATGCATCGCTGCTGAAGTATTTTATTACTGTGATATTTTCGAGCAGTGGTGTGGTGTCAAATGTATCCCGCCACAAACGTCAAGTCCTTTCTCAATCATTTCACAATCGAAAGAACCAGAAAAACGGTGAAATAAATTTGGGAATAAAACATTATTTTTAAGGCAGTCCTCCAAAGAGACTGTTAAACCATAGAAATTATATGACCACTCAGCTAAGCATGGAGAGAGCATGCCCTTCAACAACTTTGCAATAATATTTCACGGTTTATTAATTTTGATACTAAGTGATTAACTCATGAAATATACCTAATGGAATAAACTTCATTAAATGCACTTCGTGGTAATACTCTATAATCAGATAACTGATGATTGGTATTTAAGACATTAATTGATATTAAGACATAAGATTGATTTTAGTATTCAAAATTAACGCGCCAAAAAAATCATTATTGCAAAGCAAAATAAAAAAAATGTGAATGGACGAAGAAATATGCAAAAGGATTTAAAAATATTTTTCCTTCCTCTTTCCTAACTTTCACTTTGAAAAAATAGTGACGCTAAATAGTACGTGGCACTTATAATTGTGGTGAAATTTATAAAAATAGAACTGGGCATTAAAATAAATTACAGCATCTCAAGTAAGGTAGATTATGGCACTTTTAAAGGGATAAATAACTGAATCACTTGAGATAAACTTCCATTATAACTGCCTTATTTGCTGCAAAAAATTGCGGGACGAAAGAAAAATGGCCTAATTTAAACGGCATTACCGATTATTAACAATGTAAATTTTTCCCCCAAAAATAAATTCTGTCATTATAAATGCCTAAAATAAATCTTTTTGGGCAACTATTCTGTATTAAACATAATTTACACAAATTATAACATTATCTTGAATGCCTGATCGAAAGAAACATTCGTATTCCCTTCCAACCTTGGATTGAAAAATATGGCATGGCTCTTCTCAACAATTTAATACAAAATAATTAATTAAGTTTTAATAATTCAATTTCTAGAAATAATATGTATCCTTATACAATATGTACGTTTTTATAAAGACTCCTGAAAATATATTTAGCGTCTAATTACTTAGTGAAATTTGCGGTGAATGTGGATTCTCTCATAGTTTCGATGATATTACAACTTACGGGATCAGTAGATATTTATTTTTCCACACTCTTAATCTCAGGAGTTTCACTAAGAAGACTTGATTATGTAAAATAGTTCTCGACCATTTAACAACTAATCCGGAAGCTAGATTGAAAATTGAGAAAAATGGATAAAATAACGTGTGATCACTCATCTAATAAAATAATCAAATGTTAATGACTATTCGAAGAGTGAGGTGGTGGCAAAAATATCAAAGAGAACTAACAAAATGTGGTAAAACTGAGTGTCTATATAGATTTTTATAACTAATAAATTATCTGACATCCAAACTTTTATAATGAACGCCAAAATCCGCGACCTCATTTCACTCTCTGGAAAGATTCTCTCTGGCTTAATTCCACGGCGAAAATGAGAATTATTTGACCACGACAGTAGAGGTCGCAAGGGGACAGAGTACCAACGTACTGAATTGAGAGAGTGCCAGAGCGCATCACTTGGTTCGGCTAAGACGGCTTACTTCTCCCGACCTCCTCCCCATCTCGTCCAAAGACCGAGGAGAGCGTAATGGGCTCCCCCCTTGACCTCACACACCTATCTGGATCCTTTAAGATCTTCCTTCCCTCATCCTCCACCGTCACCCATCCTTTCCCTCACTACAATATCTCACCTCCCCGGGCTTCGGAGGGCCAGAGAGTTGGTTTAGGATAGGGGAGGAGGGGAAAGAAGGGCCAGGGCAGAGGGATGGGAGGAAAGGTAGTTGCAAAAGGGGGACCAAAGCCTCTATTACTAAGGGGCGCCTGTTGTTCCTCCGAAGGAGGCGACCACGAGCGGTTTAGTGGCACCCTCGCAGCCTATGTTCCTCCTCCGCGCCGTGTTTGTGAGCGCGAATGTGTGCGTGTGCGTGCCTGTGTATACGCACCGACAACTGCAAAGTACCGACGCTTATGACTTTCTCTTGGATCGGCTAATTAGCCGGAAGTTAAGGGGATCTGCGGCTTGCCGGGGGAGATTGAACATGGGTGTGGGGGTGGAAGGAGTTGCGGGGCCAATAGCTTGGGGGAACCCTTAGGGGAGAGAGGTGTGTAAGAGTCCGCTGAAGTTGAGCGGAGGGAGAGGGAGGCAGGCTGTTAGGGAGGGGGAGCTGTTGGCTTGAATGCAGTGTGAACGGGGAGGGCAGGGGAAGGAATAGGGGTTTCCGGAGTTGCCAAAGGTGGGGGAGGATATTTCAAAAACGAGACTCTGCTAAGGAGGGTTGAAGGCGGCGGAGTGGTGTTGGAGGAAAGGTGCGGGAAGGAGACGCAGGGGAGTGGGGGCTGGAGGGGCGAAAAGAGGCTAGGAGATGGAGGGTGCTGATGTCGGGGCCTGTGGGGACGGACGCAGGCGGAGGCCAGGTTAGCAATGGAGAAATGAAGAGACAGAAGATAGGGAGGAATGAAAAGGGGCGAGAGGTAACGGGGGTGGAGAGATCGGGGAGGGAGGAGGAAGCCGGGAGAGAGAAAGAGACAGGCGGAGGTGGAAGAAATGTAGTTAGGTTTTGGCGGCTCGGTAAAGGTTAAGGAAACGCTCTCATAAGAGTGAGAAGCGAAATTGGTTACGTGGTTCGAAAGTGAGCGCTTGTGAACGTGAGTGTGATCCTTTGGGCGCGATCATGTCGGTTTTCGTTGCTCGAGTTTCGGTCGTGGATCACCGCCCTTAATCGGGATGGTGATGAAGTAGAGTGATCGACTGACTAAAGGGCTCTGTGAAAATACATTTGAAATCCAGGTTCATTATAAAATTTAATTAATACCACAGACTGAGGGAACAACAAAAGAGGAGTTGAAACAAATTAAGTAGCAGAGTTAAATAAAATTTCTCTAGGAACAAAAAACCGTATGAAACTGGAGCACTTTTAAATGTTGATTACGGGGTTAGGAGCTCTCTAAAATAAACGTTTTTTAGAATGAATGGGTTCATTTTCTGGTTGTGATATGGATTAAATGCTCCATATGATACCCAGGATACATATGATATTTATACTAATAAATGAATATTAAATATTTAAATAGTTTTCCAGCCAGCTCGGTATGAACTCCAATTGAAATGTAACCTGCACTTTACATAAAGAAACAAAATATGTCACGATTTTATGCTTTCCACATGATACATTTTTTTCACAATTTTTTGAGTAGTTCCTGATCAATGAAAATACTAAAATCCTTTTTTGTGCTACAGGAATTGAGGAAAACATTTAACGACAAAATGGAAGAGGAATTTCAGTCAGTTAGGTAATAATGTAGCAATGATTATAGAGAAAAATGATGTTACAATCAAACTTTATTTTCAATAAATAATAATTAAATACGAAGTACTTGAAGTGCCAGCGTTTTTCGAAAATATATTGTTATGAATTAAAAAAAATATTTTTTGAAGAAAAGAGAGAAAAAAATAAAAGATAGATTTAGTTGATAATGTAGTTAAATTATTTCTAAGCAATCCTGAGCTATTTAATCGTAAAGAAACCATTACCATAAATAGAGAGGGGATGGAAAGAGGAAGAGGTTCAGGTAGAACGTAACCAGAAAATTATAATATTTATGTTGATTATCAAAAACAACCTAACTATTAACAAATTCCTTCTTTTTTCATTTCTAACATTGAAATCTTGTCTCGTATAACCAAGTGATCATAACATGCTTCGAAACTAAGGCACAGAATAATATTCGTTTTGTATGGCATCATTTATATTCTGATGCCTCAATCCAATTTTCGGAAACGAGATGTTAAATTATGCAATCAATTCCATCAAATGAATTGAAATGGTTCATATTTGTTGTCTAAAAGGACATCAGCCCTAATTTTATACTAAATAATGCTTAGTTAATCCTAATACCGTATCAAAATCTCAGAATACCAAAAATTCCTCAAATATTCTCCCCCTTCCAGATTAGTAGCTTTAAATGACAAATTTAAGAAAATACTATCTATAAGACTTTTATATTTGTATTTTTAAATATTTATTACTAAAGATTAACAAACTCTTTTTAAAAAATTAAATGGGCATAGGAACAGCTGGAAAGAAGTGTATACGAATGTCTACCAGCCAATTTATCCACGAAGTAAAATTAAGGTAAAAGAAGGAGGACCTGTTTTAATGTTGTCAAATGACGGAATATTTTGTCAGAAAAACCACACTTTGCCATATTACTTCATAAAGGAATGTCAAGTGATTATTACGCTGGTTGAATAATATTGTTGTTCAGCCTAATATGGATATAGTTTTCGCGGATTGTTCAAGGGAAGAATGAATGATTTAACCAATTAGTTTAGGAGACAATTATCTCAATTTTTCTTTCCGTGATGATCCTTATTCCGCCTAAGTTTTAGAGCTCTTCCAACAGTCCTACCTGATTAGTACTTTACATGACTATATAGTTGCCCATCCACTAATTTCTCATTGGCATCGTGTTTAACCACTTCTCTCAAACATGTTTTAAAAATGTTTTCAATCCTCCCTGAAAGTTTTCTGATTCCTTCATGCTTTCAACGGTTCCTCTGATGGGTACTTTCAGAATACCCTACATGAGGGGTAAGGAATGCGAAATAACCCACTGCTGTTTTGTCACAATCAACTCTCACCCGTCTAATGAAGCCATGTTTCTTAGCGGCGGACCAGCACATTCTCCCAAGGCGTTAAGCATGTGTGCATCCGAGAGGAAAAGTGGTTAGAGCAAGAGAGAGAGAATTATTCGGTGAAAGGAACCTACAAGGAAGACGAGCACGGAGAAGGGAGCGGCTGGTGGAAGAAAATGACCCCGAAATGGTGCCGTGCGCAAGGAGAGCTAATGGGGATGTGTGCGAGGGGAAGTGGTAGTACGTATCGCGGGTAGGGGGGAGAAGGGTAATGACATGGACCAGTCTGCCACCGTAAGATGTCTTTGGAGCACGGGGATGCGCCGAGGACGTGGAGGGAGGGTGATGGGGTTGGCCTGGTGGCACTGGAAGGATGTCACGAAGGGATCTTTGTATCCACCTGTGCGATACGTGTTGGAGAGAAGGTTACGACGCCGGAATTCCCACTCTTCCGGCTTAATAAAAAACATTAGAGCCCATTCTTTCCAAACGGCCTTCGTGGTTGGAACCGAATATTTAGGCTCGGATATTTTACGTCTGAAACTTTTGGGTCTTTCGTACGGTAAAGGTTCCCTCGAGAAACTTATCAATGGAGAAAAGAGAGTTTTCCATTTAAATTATGCATAGAGCTAATGATTAAAATTATAAATTATGGCGTTTTACATCAAAATAGGTATCTGTGAATTAGAACAAGTACATGATCACAAAATGTTGCAGTATTTCAGGAGAAAATGTGCTCAGTGCCAAGGACATTGAGGATTACGTTTTTGTAAAGAAGGAATTTGATAGTGGGCATTCAAAGTAAAGAATTACAAGAAAGAACCTAATGTACCGTGTACTGAACGCTCACTTTTTTTCCAAATCATGGTCTTTGAAGAACGAGGAAAAGCGAAGATTTGAGCTATTTAGGACGTGGGCACGAATGTATCGTGTGCAGCTGGAATATGAGGCGGAGAGATACAAATACAGTCGAGGGACTCTCTCAAATTGCAATGAAAGAGAGGAATTTGCCAATCAATATTCAAATTCGGGTAGAAAACGTGGTTTTTAAGAAAAATATACCATTCTTGATCTTTCTTTATTGGACCGTGATATAAGAAGACCTATGAAAATTTATGAAAGTTTGCGCAAGGATAAAAAAATAGATAAATATGTATGTGATATTTTCTTACAGGTTCCCCTCACCTTTCCTCACCTATTTGATAACCCCAACCCCCTCATCCATTACCCTTCCCTTTTGGTGCTACACCCCCTGTCACACACCTTTTTGGGTGGCTCGCAGGGTATTTATGTAGATGTAGATGAAGAAATTAGGTTTTTTTGTGCCTAAAATGGGGGTAGAAAACATTTAAAAATTTGAAGCTGTGTATTGACTATATTTGCATACATTTTTCTACTTATGGCTTTTGTTTAGCCATGAAAAATAAAAAGTATCTCTTAAAAAATTATTCATTCGGGACTTATTACCTTCAATAATTTTTTTTATAAAGGAGTTTTCTCTAGGCTTGTTTAGCCATTACATAAGCTAAAGAGTGTAATAAATCTATGTTAGTATGAATTAATAAATAAGCTATTTATTCATTCCGGAAATATTTAAATAATTGAAATACTTACCTTAAATATTGAGCAGAAATGTGTTCCCATTCATAATCTCATTACTGCAATAGCATCACGCGTACCTCTTCCTTTCCTAAACCCAAACTGATCATCCCCTAAGTAATCATTTGCCTTACTCTCTATCCTTTTATTGATGATCCTGAGAATAACTTTAGCTGCGTGGGATATCAAACTTATTGTTCTGTAATCCTCACATGATATAGCCTTTGTCTTTTTTGGAATAGGAACTAACACCGATCTCACAAAATCTTCCGGCCAGATTCCTTCCTCATAGATACTACGAATCAGTCCATATATGGCCTTCTTCCCACCTTTTCCTAACCATTTCAACATTTCTACAGGAATGTTGTCCGACCCCACAGCCTTATTCCCATTCATATTATTCGCTCAATTTTTTTTTAAAGTCAAAATCGAAATATGGCCTTTGTAACCTAGTTGTTTTCTATAAGATGAGACTATTAGGTCTGCGGTAATATGATTTACGAAAAATTTTACGCGATTGATAGGGTTCTCCCGTTTTTATATCCATTGAATTAATAATTTTACTCTACCTTTCATACCATTGCGTTATCAAGGTATAGTGTATATACAGGTATATATGTAAACCCTAAATGATGGATGACGGTAAAGCACTGAGTACTATCGAAGAAAAATGGGAATGTATCAAGAAAAGAATATTGGATGCCGTTAAAGATACTATAGGAACCGTTAACGGGAAAAGGATAAGGAAACCATGGGTAACGGGTGAGATGATTGCAAAGATGGATGAGAGAAGATGGAAAAATGTAAACACAGAGTTAGGTAAAATGAAGTACAAAGAGTTAAACAATAAATTGAGAAGGGCCACAAATAAAGCAAAGGAATAATGGTGGAAAACGCAATGCGAGGATATGGAAAGTTTACAGAAGAAAGGTGAAATTTGTGCTCTATACAGCAAGGTTAAGTTATTATCGGGAAGTAAGAAGGCAAGATCTGTGCTAACAGTAAAAGATAAGTGGGGTAAGATAATAGTTGAACCAGAAAAAATCCAAGAGAGATGGAAGGAATATATAGAAACTCTATATGGTAAAGAGCTTAGGCCGACAAGGTTAGACATTGAAAAGGAACATGAGGTAGAAGAAGATAGCTTAGGTCCAGGCATACTCGACGATGAAATAGAAAGAGCATTAAAGGAGATAAAAGTAAATAAGGCCGTGGGGGTGGACAACATCCCTGTAGAACTGCTGAAATGTTACAAAAATGTGGGAAGAAGACTCTATATGGACTGATTCGTAGTATCTATGGTGAAGGAATCTGGCCGAAAGATTTTGTGAGATCGGTGTTAGTTCCTATTCCAAAAAAGGCAAAGGCTAGATCATGTGAGGATTACAGAACAATAAGTTTGATATCCCACGCACCTAAAGTTATTCTCAGGATCATCAATAAAAGGATAGAGAGTAAGGCAAATGATTACTTAGGGAATGATCAGTTTGGATTTAGGAAAGGAAGAGGTACGCGTGATGCCATTGCAGTAATGGTATCACTAATCGAGAGGAATATAGAATTCAATCAGGACGTATTTGCCTGTTTTGTAGATTTCGAAAAAGCGTTTGATAGAGTGAATTGGGAAAAATTAATGCGTGTATTGCAGAGAATAGGAATGGATTGAAGAGACAGGAGACTGATCCGCAACCTGTACATGTCTCAGACTGCTCAGGTGCGATTGGGGAAGGGATAGTCCGGATGGGCAGTGTTAGGAAGAGGTGTAAGGTAGGGTTGCCCATTGTCACCGGTCCTGTTCAACGTATATGTGGAGGAAATAATTAAAGAAGCATGGGAAGAACTGGAGGTAGGAATGAATGTCGGAGGGGATTGGTAAAATCGTTTAGGTTTGCTGATGACCAAGCGTTGGTTGCTCAGTCAGCCAAGGGGTTTCAAGCATTGTTGAGTGAAATGGAGGTTCAGTGCGATAAATATGGGATGATAATCGATATTAATAAAACAAAGGTTATGCAATTTTCCAGAAAGAAAAAGGCTAAGCTAAATATTAAAATAGGCGGGGAAAAAATAGAGCAGGTAGAGCAGTTTGCATATCTCGGAATTGTTTTGGACCAATACGGTCAAAGTGGTAGGGACGTAAGGAGAAGAATTTCGCAAGGCAAGGAGGCTTTCTCAAGGAGGAGGGAGTTGATGACGGGGACGTTGAGTAGAGATGTTAAGACAAGACTCGTAAAAACTCTGATATGGAGCGTAGCTATGTACGGCGCGGAAACGTGGTCACTGAAGCAGGAGGATAGACGTAGATTGGAGGCTTTTGAAATGTGGGTGTGTAGAAAAATGGAGAAGGTGAAATGGACCGAAAGGAAAACAAATGAGGAAGTACTGGAGATGGTGGGTGAGGAGAGGGGCTTGTTGAGAGAAATCCTATGGAGGCAGGAAAAATGGATGAAAGGCGTATTGAGCGGTAGTGGAATGTTGAAGAAGGTAATAGAGGGGAGAATGTTGGGCAAGCGAGGAAAGGGTAGGAACAGGATAGGGATGTTGAATGGGATAAAGGGGGGAAGGAAGTACACAGAGATGAAGAGGGACCTGATGTAGATGAGGTTGCTGGATTGGGTTTTGCTTGGAGTTACAAAATATTTATTTGATAGTTGTGTCCATCCAAAAACCTACCTTAACCGGTAGATTACCTAATAATAATAATGTATACCCTATACCTGTGTATGTGTGCAAGGTATCTTTGCATTCGCAAAAAAACATGAAAGAATGTTATACGTGATCATTTTAACTTTAAGAAACGTAAAATCCCGAAATATAATTAAAAATCAAATTCAACATGTAAAAAATAATTATTTTAATTCCTTTAAAACTTTAAATTTATTGTGACCCATTAGTATTTTTCTCATAAATTCTTACCTACCATGCTCCTAAAAGAAAATGGTATAGCCTAAGGAGGAAATTACTCGCCACCATATTATATGGCTGATTTTTTCGCTGGATAAATATATTTTTTTTTCCTCTAGTTCTCGTTTTATGATGATATTAATGAATTACTGTTACCATTAGTTACTTTTTACTCTGATCAGGAGTTATATGATTGAGAATCACATGCTTTTTACTTTGTAGCATATCATAAGATTCCCTAAATAAACTTAGAAATGATGGAAATATAAATATATCACAGCGTTCATTGGTAGCAGAAACAATATGCTATAGAGCAGAATAGATTAATGGAAAGGGCCAGTTCACGGCAGGTTTTCCTTTTCAGCTAAATCTCTTCACGATGGTTCTCGCTAAGACAAACGCTATCTTCTCGGAAAGGCAGCTTAGGAAGGCACTTAATGACGCTTGAATGAATTTATCATTATCTCAACCACTTTCGAAATAGCAGTAATCTGTTCAACTCTCTCCTAAGCTTGAAATAATTAGTTTTAATATGTCCTTAAGCACTCGGAAGCATCTGTTTCCTATTATGTCCTGAGGTGACGTGCAGGTTGCCCCTTGTTTAGAGCGAGCTTAAATCTCCCTTAAGAAAGGGATCAGAGCCCTCACAAGGTTAGTAGTAAACAATGAGGCGGCTTCTCAAGTGTTGAAACGGACTTTTGTTTCGAAATTTGACATATTTTAAATGATTAGCTGATACCCTTCTTTTAACTTTAAGCTAAGAAATATGGAAAAATAGAAAATGATAACACCTAAAATGGAAAGATATAGTTTTAACATGGAAATTTTCATATTGAAATGTTAAACTTCTGTGCATGACAGACCTTTGGCACCATTTCACTATGTTAATCAATTCAATAACTCAAAGAATTGCGGCTTTACATGGGAACAAAATTGGTCTACTTCACTTGAATAGGACAAGCATGCCAAATATGTCCTGCGAATATTTGATAAGAAACTGGTAAGATGCAATTGGAAATATGATTTTTATTTTTATATTTCAAATAATTGGAAAGCTTAAAACAAATGAAGGATCGTTATCCAGGTTTATTTAGTTCTATCCTGAATCTCGAGCTTAATAAAGCTTAACTGCAGTTAACATTCTAGTCACTCAATGTTTATATGGTTGCATTAGATCAATTTCAATTTCAAAATTCCAACCCATTTGCAGCTGAATGTTTGTTTATACATGAAGAAAATTAGGGCACAAACGTATCGATTGGCCGATCTGTTCATTCCAGTATTTTTATTTGGTTTATTGACCTTTAGCTGAAACCTAACAAAGCATAAATTGTGGGCCTACCTTCGTTCTGCATTTGCAGCCATTTTAATGTCGTTTATAAATTGTATTAAAAGTAAAGATGTCTATCTACCCTATAAAATTGAATAAAATAATGTTTACACCAATAAAAAATATTGGTTTGATGTGCCCTGCCATGCAATCAGTGCAGGAAAGAATGTGCCAAACCTTTCTAAGTGATAAAAATAATAATGAGCAAAGATTTTTATTTAATACTCATTTTTCTTTCAAATAATCCATAGTTTCCACTATAAATTAGCCTCGATATTTGGGATAGTTTTATGCCATCATATGTACAAAATAGTCTACTAAAGAACCTAATATTTAGAAAGCAAACTTCTTCTAAGAAGATGCTTCCCAATTTTTATTTGATGGGATCCTCGAGGAAAGTAAGAATAGAATTCACGGGTATGCGGGTTTCAAAACCAGCACGGAATGAAATTTAAATAGAGCTTACGTGTATCATAAATACTCATTCCACAAGTCCTGTTTTATCAAGGTACTATAACATCGATCCAATGCATTGCTGGATAACGACTGTGTGTTAAAAAGGAAAATAGGTATTATCTTCATAGAATAAACCTTTCGTTTAAAAATAAAGAGTTTTGATTGAAAAAATGAATCAAAACTGATAGGGAATAGTAAACTGAATTAGAAGACCAAGCCTTTGGCTTTCTATAAGCTACCATGACTTTCAATGATAACTGACCACACTTCTACGATCCTGGGTTGAGGTCAGATTTGGTACGTACAGGGAGCAAAATTAGAGATACGTATTGTACCATCTGCGAAGGATATAAGTAATCTAAATCTCCAAGTGGAAGGCGTATTTGAGATTCCTTGTATCTGTGACTCAAGATACCTAGGACAAACCAAAAGACAATATTAAGATCAGGCTGAGAAAGCTAAAATAGCAAGAGAGTGGATAACTTAAGCCTCCTTAGAGCATGCCATACCAGATACGGGGCACGAAATACTCTTTGGTAATCCTAAAGTTTTGACCGAAAGTTGGATATCATATCCTCGTCTGATCCTAGGAAGAGTCAAAATGTCCAAATGACCATCCAATTTTAATACAGAAAGTGTAAATCCCCTCAACTTAATTTTTCAGGTGCGCAGCAACTAGTTAGTAACATTAAAATTGTTTCATATTTAAAACATTTTAAAATGATGATAACAATAGACGACAATTGTCTCAGTGAGACTTTTATTCGGTCGACGAAAAAAAGGAAATACAGGATGCGTCCCGACAGTAATACAATTTTGTTTTGTAATTTATTGAACAGATTTGCACAAAGACTTAAAATTCTTTAAAGTACCATCCTTGGGCCTCTACACAATGTTTTCAGTGACTCTGCCATGAGCGGTACGCGCCCTGGAAGGTATCTTCGGGGAACTCTCGCAAGTTCTTCGTCACGGTAGATTTGATTTATTCTGTGGTCGAAAAATGTGTATTAGGGAACAAAAAGTAGTCTGCTGGGGAGACTTTAGGACTATTCGGGGGGTGGGAAAGCCTTGGCACCCGGTGTTTGGCGAGGAACTCGTTGACTAGTTGCGCGTTGTGGCAAACACTTTGGGCACGAGTTTGGCGCACACTTTTCTCATTGCTAAATCTTCAGTAAAAATGCAAAAGACAACAGATGACCAGTTCATTTCATGGATAATCATCTAGATCACCAGTCGACGGTCAGATTTGTCCAACACGAGTCACATCGTTTTCGATTTTGCAGGTTGGCGGCCGCCCATAGCGTTGTTCGTCTTTAACCTCTTCTTGGTCCTCCTTGTAGGTCCTCAACTACCTCGAAACTTGTGAGTAGGACAGAGCAGTCTTCTTAATCCTCACGAATCATTCTGTTCGTCTCTTTGAGAGATATTTTAAGTTTAGCACAAAATTTAGCAATCGCGTAATGTTGCTCGATCGTCGATTCCATTTTTTTCGTGACGCTGTTGGCGCGCAGAGGTTTACAATAACTGACGTCCAGCCGCTTCCACAACTTAGAGAGCACTGAGACCGGTTTTTCAACAAAGCTTAGCATCCCTCCACCTATTCCAAGTTCGATTTCAATTCGACTAATAGAAACGGCGTTGGAAATTTAAAATACATTACTTTCGGAACGCACCTTGTATTCGGTCAGATTCTCATGAGGTTCTCAATGAAGGATACATTGATTCTTACAAAAATACTCAGTACGGAGGTGAATATACAGGAAAAAATTATATTGAGACAAGGTCACTATATCCATCCATACATATGCTGTGTATACATGCTAGCTCATATTGAAAATGCAACAATCGAACAATTGTTCAATCTGCATCAAGATCTATTTTGTAGCTCCTAATCCATCTAATTTTTGCATTAAGGTGTCATATTTCCTTTTACTAAAAATGTTGGTAGCGGTGTTAATACATGTTTTTACGACGATAAAATTAACAAAACCTAAAATGTTCTGAATGAATCCCTTGGATGAAAACATTGAAAACGAAAAAAATGCATACATTTGAAAAAAAAATGTGAACATATTAGCACTGGAAATGACTTAAAAGAGTGGTAATTTTCCGTGTAAGTAAAAATGCCAAAAATATGAGGGACGTGTAAGAATTTTTTATTTAACAACTACACACCCTCTACTGGAGAAATAATACTCCGCCTAATTTACTGGAATGAAAACCATAATTTGATCACAATATAAATCACCACTACCAACATTAGAAAGGCTAAAATTCAAGAACGTCCTATGCATGATAACATATTAGGTAGAAATATTTGTTGCATAAATATTCAATTAAAAATTCAAAAAATTCTTGCTTTTGAATAAAAGTCATTTTGAGGAACGATTAATGGGGGTTTAAGATTTTTAAGGGACGTTTTCAAGCTTGTGAATTCAACACTGTCGGCATGCAATTTGAAAGTGAGATCTCTTAAGATAAAAAAAATATATTCTTCAATAGCACCAGAGTTATCGATAATCGATTGGACGGGAGCGGACGATTGAGATCAGTTGGAGACGTTTTGCTGGGAATTGTCGAGGGTATGATCTCAGAGAGAGTGAGATAGGAGGGGACAGAACGGCGGGAGGAAAACGAGTGGGAGGCATGCTTTCATGATGCCGCTCGCTCGATCGAGGGCGGCGATGGAAGGATATTTCGCATCCATTTCGAGTGGATTCCGCCGTTTCAACGGGAGTGTGAGAGGGAGGACGAGTGCCCGAAGGTTATCGGAAGGAAGTGTTGGCGTTGCGTGCGCAAATATATTCGCTTTTGATTCCAAAGGGCCGTCTGTTTCTCTTTCATCCCCCCTCCCCTTTCAAGGAGATTTATTGAGTGTTTGAGAGTGTCGGGAAGGAAGAGGGATCGGAGGGAAGGGACCTTCGTGTGAAGATTTCTCCCCTCACTACAAGCTTCAAGTTCCAATTTCCTAGTTTTTCTCGATTGAAATGCGAAAATTAATTCCTTATATATTTTTAAGATTGATTTCTGCCGTGGTAAATTTTCTCTGAATTTTAATTGAAACATGACGATATTTTGGCGGAATCATTGAATATATTTCCCAGACTTTCTTAAATAAATAAAAGGTAATTTAATCTATCATATTTATTAAAAATTTAGGTTAAGAAGTTGTGGGACAAACGTTTTTCCAACTAACAGTAAAGTTCTATATGCACATTAATTTACTAAGCTTAAAACAAATATAAGATCCAAGCGTAATGTTTATTCATAGTACTTGAAAGTAATTGGGGATTTTACATGAAAGTAATTGGTACTAAAATGTTTATGTCTCTGGTTCCTGTATTTTGTAATATTTTTACACTATATGATTCTGTAATCTGCATCTTATTCATAAACTAAGGAATCAAAATATTAACTGGGAGCATAAGCACCTCATTGGTTTTTGTAAATTTTGTATTTTTCCGCAATTTTGTGAAATTGGGATATGCTTACCATGTATGGCATAAACTTATGAGTATTTAAGGTCACATTAAAATTTTCCATTAAAATTTTACTCCAAAGAAATTCAATCAAATAAGACAATGAATGTTCAACAATTTGAAAAATGTAGTTTTCACATGATTTCCAAGATTACGATTGCATGATTTTTTCACAAGATGACATGATTGACGTGTAAACAGAATTTACATCCTATGTTGAGATAAATAAAAGTTTTTTAACATTAAAATATTTCTTATTACGATTTTAAAGTTTAACAGCAAAATAATATGTTAGTTTCGTAGATTTTCAGTAAAATATTTCATTTAATTATATAAACTATGTTGTATAACATTGAGTTACAGTTGTTTTCATTACTAATTGCTAAAAAGTATTCTTGTCATAATTTATACGAACTGCTATAATAACAAAACTCTGTTTATATACCTATATTTATTTAGACGAAATATTTAGAATATTTGAAGGCGAAGCACTGAACTTCATCATTCAAAGAGATTAGTGTACAGCCTTATTCTACTTGCATTTGCGTATGAGATTGTGCAATGATATACATATTTAATTTATGCAACTTTTTGTCAATATCTATTCACCCCAGCAATTATTTACTCAACATTTTCCGATCAGTTTTTTTGCTAATAATTTAATATTTTATTATTTCTCCGCTTGTACGCTTTCGATGCCTTTTATGCCCTTTAAAATATCGAATCCGCCATCGTTCTTCTATTCCTTTAGGTTCACTTCGCCTTTCGCTTTCATGAATGAACCCAGAATTTATAAATCGTTCACTTGAAGAAAAATTACATGCTTTCAATATGTAATAATTGTTCATTTTTATCCAAAAGAACGGCTAGAATTATGTCAATTTGATAAAGATTTCATACAATAAATTCCCGTTAACTTTATGCTCCATTCATTTCCAATCTATCAAGATTCCATCAGACAATAAAAGAAAAGCTTTTTGAGTGATCACCTATCGTGTTGAAGAATACCTGTAGATGTAGGATCGAGTAGGCTGTGTACTAAGCCAATCTAAGTCCATAATATTGATGACAGATTTAACAAACAGTGCGTTGTCAAAATATTTTGTTGTGAATGACGTGAAAAATGGAATATTTGCATCACAAAATTCCCATTTTTTGCCACCAGTAAAGTAACAAAACACTTTTGGTGGAATCAAATATTGATCTTTCATTACATACTTAACACCATTCAATTATTTCATCTTGAAATAATATTTGTACCTGGATATTTTCACCCACACTTCTCATAAGCTCTAGGATTCGGTTATTTACTGCACTTTTAAGCAATAATTACTTTATATACATACAAATAGAGTATATATATTGTATATATATATTCTTTCACATGGAAATAGATATAAGGAAATGGGATAGGAAAACACATAAAAGACGAACACAGGAGAGGTTTTAGAGGTCGCCCGGCAGGTGGAAGGTCCGGTGTTCAAGTCCCGGTTAAGGAAATATTTTTACTCCTGTGATCTGCTCAAATCCGCTTTCCCCACCTCTATATACAAGTCGGGAAGAATTCAACCTATTTGTGAAGGTAGCTGATAGGTATGGAAGAGTGGAGAACTCCCGTGTTTTGCAATTCTACACTGAGAACAATGTGGGTCGCGGTAGTCCAGGGGGTAGAGCGTTGGACTACTGACCAGAGGGTCCCGGGTTCGATTCCCGGGCAAGTCACTCTGCGCACCTGCAGCTCCACCCAAGCTAGTTGATTGTTAGTTGAGAGGTACCAGATCTTCCTGGGAAACCATAACAGGCACAGGGAAAGGAACTGGCCCCCCTACCCTGATGTGTGAATATTTACTCGCCGTCGGGCTTAGTAAATGGGTGAGTTCTACCATCATCTACTAAACCAACCATCGGATTGATTACTGTGTTTATTTTTTACTGAGAACAATAGGAAGTGCCTGATGAAATTGAGGGCCATGAGAAAATCTGTTAGTCGCTTTGTGACCTAGGTTTCAGTCATGCAGAAGTATATGAAGTATGAAGCCTAAGTTAAACCTTCAAACATCTACTTCTTTGCTAATCCTTTTAAAACATTAAGGGTATAAAAGTTGGTACTCATGAACCCCAGCGCATAAATCGTAAATGTATATTCTCAAAATGATTTTCGGTGAAAATGGGATCTTATTCCAGCAGTTCCCTTCGTATTCAGCTACCTTCCCATTGCACTCCATTCCTGTTTGACAGCTGATTTTGGAAGAGAACAATTTTCAAAGGAAACGATGACATGTTGGAATTGGAAGATTTCTCGTCATATTTTGGGGCAAGAGAAGGTGATTTAGAATGCGGTTTCTTTTCTTGATAGATTTATAGGGTGATTATACCTTCCGATTGCTGTCAAATGTAAATATATTTGCCTATATTTAACGAAAATGAGTATGGTTAGTTGTAATTATTGCTTGATATTTTAACAGAGTCTTCCAATTTAAGGTGGGATTTATGGGAGAAGAGTTTTTTAAAAAATATTGTAGTCAAAATTTAACAAAGAGATTCATTTAAGGAAATTATTTAATGGATCAAATCAACCATGTTAACTTAAGACTCCATATTTTATTCCATCATGCACCATTATACATTGCATATTTCATCATTGCTGCAATAAATATCCATGCTAGTTTTATCAGGAAAGCGGAATTCGAAACTTAACTAATCTAATAATAATGGCAAACGTTGGTGTGTAAATTTAAGGTAAAAGCTCTTCAAAAAACCTCTCTGGCAATCTGCTAAATCAAGTTTAGTTATTATAACCGTCATTCTGTCGATAAAGAGAAAATGTTAATTTAAGAAATACTTCTTATAAATTGTATATTAGTGCAAATAAAAGTCTTATTGAACAGTAAGTCAAACAAAAGTAGTATCTTCAAATACCAAACGTACTTGATTGAGAATTACACTAATGCATGAATACAAGCATTAAAATTGATTCATAGTTGGACTAAATATGATCATGGAAATTGTATGAGATGACAGAGGCTTAGGAGTGTTGTCAGCCAAAAATGAATACGCAATCCTAATGAAGAAATAAAACGTACCTATAGTATGTTTGACCTGATGAAAAATTTGGCCACATATAGAGTAGCTAAGGAGAAGATTATTAAAGTTGCATTTTACGACCCACCATCACAACTCTCCTCAATGACGCGGAACATTAGACGGAGCAGCAGACCTCGTTTCTCAGGGAAACATCTTTTTATGCTATTCTTCTTCCAAGAATTCCCGAACTACGTTCAAGGGTGCTTGAACTCGCAACTTGTCGCCTCAATCTCTTCCTCTCTTTCCCATTCTCTTTGCTGGGCTCATTATTATATTTCTCTTTATAGAACGCTGAAATATATATATATATATATATATATATTTATTGAGTCTGACCTGAAGAAGGCTTCGGAGTAGGCCGAAAGCTCAAATCATCTACAGTGTGAGTGTCCTTTTACGTGTTATCTGTTTTATTCTGTTATATTGTGCCGTCCAAAAGTTATATTGCTCTCGTGAGTACTTCCGCATCATCTATATATAAATATATATATATATATATATAACATAATTAAAAATATATAAAATGAAATTTAGATAGTGATTTACCACGTTGGAATAATTATTAACTTAAATTTATGGGGATTAAATACATTGAACAACATAAATCACTCATTATATTTGAAAGGGTAACTACAAGAAGTTTAGCAGGGAACATTTGGCTTTATTACCTTTTATCATTTACCTCAGTTCAGTTTATTTTGGCAGATACACCGACCAAATTAAGATGGAGTTCATGAACCCGAAGAGCAAATACCCAAGGCCCTGCAAGTTGAACTGCTTCGTTCTCAATTTCCCATTGTTTGGGATTATAATTTCACAAGCTCGAAGCCATTTCTCATACACATTTATTATAATCAAGTGAACCAAGAGACAACACTTGCGCTGGATGATGGGACACCGAAGAAAGAGGATTAATAACAATTAAGAGAATTACTGCGTCGACCTTTTAAGAGGGCAAGCCAGGGGGCTTTACTGCGAACTTATTTTGGGAACTTGACAAAAGCGCCCATGCCCTCAACCCCTCCCTTCTCTCGCGCCGTCAGCGCCGCGGGGAGAGCCTCGTGGGAAGAAAACGACGCAGCACGTGGGGACCGAGGAGAAAGACGTGTAATAAACCATGCCCGCCTGCCTCCGCAAACCCCCACCCCATTCGGAAAACCTTCCTCCTTCATTCATACGTATATAGAAGCACCTGTATTCAAACACACTTAACGATGGACTGTAGGAAACTCTAAATTACTCATAGTAATTGAAAAACGGCTGTGATGATTGTATAACTGGAGAAATGATATAAATAGATGCCATGCTTTTACACCTCATAGTAGACATCTCAAACTGAGCCATTAACACACATATTCAGTGAATCTAAATCAAAGGTATACTTTATATTTTTTTAAATGTCAAAGAAGATATATAAGCATTAAAAGTTGTTTTTTATAATGACCGTTATATTTCAAATTCCAAAAAAGTGCTTCAGTTTAATACAAGCTCTGTTTAAATATTTGAAAATTGTTCATCGATTCGGTAAATTTAATGTCATTGGTAAAATTCTGAGGTCAATAATTTCAAATTTAATGCTATGCATAACCTAGATTTTACCAGATTTTGCATCATTATTCGCATTAGTGAACATTTTATGTCCATATCAATTATGATAAACTAATGTTTATCAAATTATTGCCTAATATGAATTGAAAGGCAATGGTATAACAATTTCTTCTATATTTTGGGAAAACGTTAGAGCAAAATTTACAAATACAGGTAACGCAAAGTTTATTTATCTGTGACCTTCCCATTACTACTTTTTCTTCCGATCCCTGGCATGCCTTCTTGAGATGCTGTCAACCTCCTTGCAACATCCTGAAAAATATATACCCCTCCCACGCACCTCCCACGGCACCTCCCCGTACCCCCACGAAGCCAAAGGGTGGGCAACCCAAGGCTAGGAAAAGGGGAATGTGGCAAGGTGTCCGGAGAGAAAGAGGTGGAGGGAAAGGTTAGTACTTTGGGATAAGGGCGTCCTGAGCCGTGGAAAAGGGACCGCCGTTTGGCTGCGCGGTCATTAATCTCATGGGGCGGATCTTTGGAATACTCCTCCCACCAAGTCCGACTCCACTTTCAACCCATTTCTCTCATAAGCACGAGCTTCTGTCTCCTCCTCCATCCTATAATTCTCTCTTTATTCCTCGCCTCTCTTCCTTAGCTCCTACTTTCCTGTCTTACCGATATGCTCTTAAACCATGTGTCCTCCCATCCCTCCCGGTACCTTTAAGACTTTCATGGAAATTGAAAGAAGGGATGGTGGCCTGCGTGTCTACGGACTAGTAATGCCCGCTAACATTGTACTCTATGGATTAATCTTCCATAAACGTAAAGCGTCCAGGGACCCGTGGTCTCCAGAGCCCTGGATGGATCTTCACTCCTCTCTGTTTCTTCTCATTCTCTTCCCGCTCACTTTCCAACAAACCTCCCAGGCCACGTCCCCTCTTGCCTCACGGAAAACTCTGATCGGAATGATATTTACATATTACCTATCGACGGTGAAAAAGTCGTAAATAACCGGGGATCCAAAACACATTCAAATATAAGGAGATTTATTCGAGGTTAATCCGATAATTCCATAGCCAGCGTGCCCCTTTCTGCACTTCATCAATAACAATAGTGAAATATATTTCATCGATATATAATCCTGAATAACGGGCTTTTTACTGTCTTTGGGCCCCAAATTAATATCATTTTAAATCTTTTCTATGAACAAAATAATATTTGTCGGATTTTTTCTGTGCCACTTATTGATTCTCTATCACCATCAATTAGAAAAATTAAGTGATGTTTAACAATAAGGTTTTACCATTTTGAAATTACTTGCGGAATATATTCTTTTATATATTTGAACATATCAGCATATTGAAAAAATAATTTAATTTTTCATTCAATAATGCCAAGCATTTACATGTTTTATCAATGATTAGATTTACATAATTTGGTGAGCCTTCCTTGAACAACCAACCAAATGAAGAGTATAAAGCCGGAGATCAGTATGATAGGTAGGATTAGAGCTCATCTAGTACGAAGTTTAACGGCGTGTTTAAATCACCCATTAAGATTACAGATCGCTTTCAATGTGCCGCCTATAGTTTGTATTTGACAAGAAGAATTAGTATCCGAAAAGTCAACAGCTTGAGTGAAGCCGAGTGCGTTCAGAGGCGTCTACTCATTCCACTAATATATTAGAAAAATACTGTCTTAAACACTTTTCGCGCAATGTGGATAATTTAAGAAATTTTTATTTGTACTAGTTCATATCCTCTTGTAATTTCGCTCCGCTTAGAGAAAGAAATTAGACCAGAAAAGGATTATTGCTCAAATTTAAATCCTATACCCATGAAGGGCACGATATGTTTTCCTTGATATATCACACTTATTTAGATCTATAATTTATTTAATATTCCCAATCTCTATAAAATAATATACATGATTTTAATAAACTACTGCATATTAGGGGAAATGACTACTGATCGGAATTCTCAGGTTCGATTCCCAAGCAAACCACTCTGAGCACCTGCAGCTCCAGCCAAGTTATGTAATTTTTCGGGTACCAGATCCTCCTGGGAAACCATAATCGGCACAGGGAAAGGAACTTCCCTCCACTACTCTGAGGTGTGAATTCCACACGCCGTCGGTACGCTTAGTACTTGGTGAACTCTACCATCACCTACCAAACCGCCCTTCGGATTGATTACTGTGTTTATGGTTTTATGTTTTCATCGTAGTTAATAATGAGTTCAACCTTCTCTCCACCACCATTTCGGTATTGTTTTTAGGTTTGATTTTTACATTTAAACTGAGAATTTTGTTCAGAACCACCTGAAAAAGATAAAATTATTTGGATTTTGGGTGCTTTTCAACCGGTTTTGTCGAAAAGTGACCTATTGTAAATATACCTACCCGATTACTTTCCCTTTTATTTGTTATTTTATCATTTTAAATAATAATAGTCATTTTTCAATACAATACAAATTATAAGTTACATAATATCTAATTATAATACGAGTGACTAATATTAACCAGAATTTTAATGAGGGTAATTAGTAAATATGATTATCTTCTCAAATGAAGTAAAATACAAATTTTGCACACTCTTAACTACTTTGCACACATTTACACTGGTAAAAATTTAGTTTAAACTAATTATAACTACGAAGAATTATCGCTGCTCTGGAATTATGGAATTCACTGTGAAGTTCTTTATTACGGCAGCCCCTCCAATGAGAATATTACGACGCACCCATAATAAATAAAGTTCCTCATAATGTAAGAAATAATTTTTTCACTGACCTCATTATTCATCTTTTGATCTCATCTGATTGCTTTTTCAGTGGGAGATTTCAATTTCTCTCTCTCTCCGTCAAGCGCTCATAATTGACGCTTTTATCTTTAACCTTCTTAAACCTAGTACTTGAGAGCAAACCTTATGAAATCAAGTTTTAGCTTCCATTTTATTGGTATGTATCAGTTCTCATTACCGTACATTTTTTATTATTCACCCTTAAAAAGTTATTACGTCCCTTAAAAAACAATCTATAACAATTAGTTCGATTTATATTAATTGGAAAATGAAAACATTTTCATGCAAGTATTCAGTAAAAATAATCGATAGGGCCGAATGCATGTATTCCCGATCCAAAAATAGTCCTTACGGTGTGAGAAAAAGCAAAAGGATAATATTTAAGTTAGATTCTTTCGTCATTTTTTAATATATGTTAATATCGCATAAAAACTGATAAAAAATTCTTTATGCTGTAGTAGTAAGATATAGGTACTCCACTACACTCGATGCTATTATGGTAACTAAGAACATTTTGAAATATTTCCAAATAGAAACTATTTTAAAGAATCAAGTTCATTATTGAAATTACGCGTAAGTTGTTATATTAACCTACTAATTTGAACAAATCATCTCTGATAAAATAATTTTACTTTCGATATAGATGAATTTACCATTTGTTGATTTTTTGTTTACATTCGATTATTTTTAGGGAGGAATACTAAATACATAGAAAAATTAATTTGCTATTTGACTCAACATTACGAGGAACCTTATTTATTATTTTAGTAGCAGTTTATTGTACTTTAAAACGTAAAGTATTTAATTTCACGCAGATATAATCACAGGCACAAGATAGTTTTCTAAAGGACATTGTATTCAGAAAGCAACCTTCTTCAAAGAAGATACTTCCTTATTTTTATTTGATGGGATCGCCGAGGAAAGGAAGAATAGAATTCACGGGGATACGGGTTTCAAAACCTGCACGGAACGGGATTTAAACAGAGTTCTGATAAATAAATATGTATAATAAATAGTCATTCCACAAGTTCTGTTTTATCAAGGCACTATAACATCGATCCAATGTCATTATTTTAATAGAATAAACCTTTCGTTTAAAAATTAAGAATTTTGATTGAAAAAATGAATCAAAACTGATGGGGAATAGTAAACTGAATTAGAAGACCAAGCCTTTCGCTTTCTATAAGCTACCATGACTTTCAATGATAACTGACCACACTTCTACGATCCTGGGTTGAGGTCAGATTTGGTACGTACAGGGAGCAAAATTAGAGATACGCATTGTACCATCTGCGAAGGATATATTCTAACTCTCCAAGTGGAAGACGTATTTGAGATTCCTTGTATCCGTGGCTCAAGAAACCTAGGACAAACCAAAAGACAATATTAAGATAAGGCTGAGAAAGCTAAAATAGCAAGACAGTGGATGACTTAAGCCTCCTTAGAGCATGTCTTACCAGATACGGGGCACGAAATACTCTTTGGTAATCCTAAAGTTTTGACCGAAAGTTGGATATCATATCCTCGTCTGATCCGAGGTAGAGTCAAAATGTCCAAACGACCATTCAATTTTAACATAGAAGGTGCTAATCCCCTCAACTCAATTTTTCAATTCCGCAGCAACCAGTTAGTAACATTAAAATCGTTTGATATTTAAAACATTTTAAAATGATGACAGCATTGATCGACGAATGTTTCAGTGAGACTTGCATACGGGTGACAAACGAAAGGAAATACAGGGTGCGTTCCAAGAGTAATATAATTTTGTTTTGTAATTAATTGATATGTACTATTTTTTGATTTTTTAGGTCCATTGGATTATTTTTAGGGAGGATAACTGAATACATTGAAAAGGTAATTTGATGTTTGAGACGAGCATTACAAGAACCTTATTTATTATTTTAGTAGCAGTTAATTGTACTTTAAAACGTAAAATACTTAATTTCACGTAGATATAATTACAGGTTTAAGAAAGCACAAGGTTATTTACCGGAGTTTTATGATTATTCTCAACTAGAATGCATTATATTGCCCAGCCATTAGTCGTTTAAGGAAATCTATCACAGCCATTGAAATTAATGTAAATAGATAAAATCAGTTTTTCAGTAGGCTGGTTGGTTGGTTATTTACTGAATGGAGGACATTTTCCCTTAACATTTGATTTAGCCATTGGTTAATAGATTACTTAGCACGAATCTATTCCTGTCCCTTCCTCTGCACCACCTCAAACGTTTCACCATTTCCAACCGCTCTCTTTCTTTGTCTCCTTTTGCAGGCGCATTTTCTTTCCTACTCCCTCCGGCCCCTTACCCTGAGTTAATGCGTCCGGGTCGAGGCGCTGCCCCCAAACCCAGAATCTCATCGCGGGAGAAAAGAAGAAAACCTTCCATTGATCGGCTCCACCGCTCTCTCACATCCCCCTTCCGACACTTCATTCCCACGTCATAATTATTTTTCCTTTCTAATTCATTATAACTTCATTCTTCACCCTGCTCAAGGCTGATTAGTGCCACCCATACATACTAAGACTTTCTCCTCCCGCCTCTCTACCAATTTACACGTCCCCGCGCACCACTCCCTTCCTTCCTCTTTCCGCAACAGCCATTCTCCCTCATTTCTTATCCTCGTTCACCTTTTACCCCCTTTCCTTACAGTCGTGCCTTATTTTCACACCACTACTCATCTTTATTTGAGCTCATAAAATCAAAATCATTCCCTTCGAAACTCATTCCATCTCCCGTCGCCCCTTTCATCAAAATGCAGGTCACTTAATCTCACCGTTAAACAGGTTTTTTTTTGCAAAAATTGAAACATTCTCCCGAAGGCATTTATAATTTGTTTCATCAATTTTGGGAACACTTCTACAAGATGCTATTTATATTCTGAGCCTAATAAAAGATTTAAACAGTTTGACCTAGAAAGGCTTGTTCACCAAGCTATGGTTGTACAGCAAAATGGGAACTATGGAATAATAGAATTAGTAGATAACTGACCACAATTGATCCAATGCAAAGATAATACATGTACGTATTGACTAAAACTGAAGAGAAATATTACCAGTGGTCGGTTTGTACATACCTATCAATATAGAATAAAAATAAGATCCTTATTTTTATCTACTACTTGTAATAGTCGAAGAACGTGAAAAACTAGAAGAACAGGTAAACAATGCCCAAATGTATTCACACACTTTCAGTCATCAGTCACCAACTCTTTCCAGATTCCAAATCAAGTATTGCATTTAAGTTAAAGCAAGCCGTTATAAATCTCAATGAGGAGCAACTGTTTCACCTCCCTACACGAGTAATTGTCCCAAAAGATGAACCGTTGAAAAAATTTCAAGAATATCTCATCTATTTCTATTGGCTACACGTAAATAATACCAGATACAATGAGAACCTACTGATCTAGAGATAGATTGACTGTGCTTTTATTTCCTACTGAATGCCCTGCTGGATTGTTCGTCCATTGGATTAAGAAAAGCAATGCAGTATATATTACAGGGCTGGATTTCATGCATTTGTATCATCACATGACAAGGCACTTCTATCAACGCTGTTGATCTAAAAACAATGCCTCGTCCCGAAAAAAAAGTATTTAAGAAGACTCATTAAGGCGAATGCTATTAATTTTAAGAGTGGGAAATTTTTTCATCCCATAGAGGCGGAGGAGATAAAAAAATATTTATTAAATACAAAACAGGGTGCGTTCGAAAAAGAATGGGAATGAATTTCCCGCGCCGCTCCCATTGGTCAGGGTGGGGTCAAAACACTTGGGAGTAGGTGAGGGACGGACGCTAAACTTTTGCAAAACCGGTTTCAATTCTCTTAAAGCGTTGTAAGCGGCAGGACGTCAGTTATTGTAAATCTCTATGCGCGGACAAAACAGACAACAATAAGGCTCATTTTCGACAATTGTTGCACTCTGACCGTAGATTGAGCATCAAGATGGTTGCCAATGAACTGAACTTGTCGTCTACTGTTGCGTTTCGTATTGACACTTGTTAAAAGGATCATCAGGACGAGAAAAGACATCTTCGCTATCTGGCTACTCCATCACAATACGCGCCTTGACACAACGCGCTACGAGTCCGCGAGTTCCCGGCCGAACACCAGGTGCCAACGCTGCCTCACCCTCTCTTAAGTCCTGACTTCGCCACCGCTGACTTCTTTTTGTTTTTTTGAATTAAGGCAGGCCTGAAAGGAACTCGTTTTTCGTTCATAGAAGAGATCCAATAAGCCGTGACGAAGACCTTACGAGAGCTCCCCGAAGACGCCTTCCAGGGAGCGGTACGCGCCAGTCATGGCAGGGCCGCTGAAACCGATGCGCAGAGGCCCAAGGACAGTACATTGAAGAATTTTGAGTGTTGGTACAAAAGTGTTCAATAAATTAATAAAAAACTAATTAAATTAATTTCGGAAAACACCCTGTATTTTGAGAAACCAAACAAATTTTCATGTTCGTTATAATTCATGGCAGGGAAATTCCTTCCCCTTGGTCAGCTGTTTTTACACTAGAACTCATTTTCGGTTTAAGTATTTTAGCATTATAATTAGAAAATGCGTTAAAAATATTAGCTTGGATCAAAACATCTGTCAACTCTTCATTCATGGGATGCATGAGCAAATATATCACCATGTCGTGGTATCCTTTGATAATTATTAAAATAATTGCATGATTAAGTCCGTGAACGCCAACTCGTAATTCATCAGACAATCCAAGCTAATAAAAAACCCCACTTGCGCTCGGTATTAGAGCATTAACAATAGCGTCAAATGCAGCGATAAGGATTATGCTCACCAAAAACTTAGCCTTTTCATGAATACATTAGATAAAATTTATTTTAAAAACAAAAGCTAATAAAGCAGGGTATTTACGTAGATATTATTTAAAGTATGTGATAAATTTATATAATAAAGCGATAATTACTAATACAAAGCAGGCAGATAAATATAAGGGATCAACTACATTTGTTTTAGATAAGGAACAAATTCGCGAGAATGATGAAATAAGAAAAGAGGAATATTTGCTAATGGAGATTAGATGAGTTTCTCAGAAGTCTAAAACTGAATTCCAAAAATGTACATTTAAAATATATAAGCGTTTACTCTTACTTTACGGGCTACAAAATATTTTCCAAAGGCAATATAGAGGAATTATTTCATGATCCAGAACAAAATTCCTAAAATAAGCTACAAAGACGTAAAACTGGTCAACGATATCAAAAAAAGATTAAACAAGAACTTTTACAAGCACTTAAAAATATATACCAGATATTTATTTGGTTAAAACAAAAGTAAATAGTATGTTTAAAGTTATGCAAACTAGAAGAAAATAATATTTTTAGAATGCTGCGAAATTACACTTAAATTAATGATGCTGAGCGAGAACTTAGATTGCAAGTAAAACGTCTGAGCTGTTACGCATCAAATAAGTAAAAGAAAAATAAAACTAAAACCTTCTTGACATAAAATAAGACCACAACTCAGGAAAAAATGCTGAATAGATTGAAATAAGTATTGGAATTCACCGAGGCATAAAAGACTAAGGGACCTCTATATAAACTACATGCAAAAAAATTCCACATTAGCTTAATCATTAGTGTACTTAATACTGTAATTGTAACATCCTAAGAACTTAAGAGTAATAGATACTGACAATTGAGATAAATATTGGGGTATTCGGTCACTTTTTGGTAATTACTCCTAAAAGTAGATTGCGTCGATTAAATAACTGTTTTAAGGCTATATTAAAGACATTGAAAAATTTTGTTTGTGTAAATAATCACGGAAAGTAAATACGATATCACATAAAAAGTAATTTGGAATGTAATAAATTAGGATCAAGTCATTTTCTAGCACCTTCAGTTGTTCATTGGGAGGACATATCAGAAAAATATTGGAGTTTGTTCGCCTTAATCAAACTTGGCCCCATCAAATGGCTGCAATGACAATATATTGACCCTATACCATGGAGATTCAGATTGATTAAAAACTTTTTCAAAGCGTTCAGATGAAATAAAAAAATAAAGAAGAGGTGTAGTTAATAGTATGCATTATTTTTACGTGTCGGTTTTTTGTACCTTAAACGAAGTGCTCAATCAAATAGTTGATAAATTAAGTAATAGTGTGTAAAAGAATTAATATGACTGAGAACAATGATGAAAGTATGCTGCGCTTTACGCGCATGAATTTATCGTTATTAATATACGAGGGTCATCCGGAAAGTAGTACCCGTTCGTGAAATAACGACACAAAAGTAAATATTAACAAACATAAAAAATTTTATTTGAAAGAGGATACTTTAAACTACTTCTCAACATAATCTCCAAGCAAATTAAGGCATTTGTCATAACGTGTGACAAGTTTCTGTATTCCTGCTGCATAGTCCTTCGCCGCCAGCTCATTGAGATACAGGGTCACTCCTTCTTTAAGTTCTTCATCGCTGTCAAATCTTTTTCCTGCCAAAAAGTCGTTAAGCTTTGTAAAGAGATGAAAATCTGAAGGGGCCAAGTCCGGGCTATACGGTGGATGGTCGAAAGTTTCCCATTTTAATTGCTGCAAAAGTTTTTGTGTTATCCCAGCTGCATGAGGCCTGGCATTGTCATGAACGAGAATGACACCAGTAGACAATAGACCTCGCCGCCGATTTTGTATTGCCCGCCGTAATTTCTTTAATGTTTCACAATACGCATTGGCATTAATAGTGTCTCCACGGGCCATAAAATCAATAAGCAATACACCTCGTCGATCCCAGAAAATGGTTGCCATGAGTTTCCTGGTGGACAGAACTGTCTTGAATGTTTTTGGTTTGTTTGGTGAATGAGCATGATGCCACTCCATTGACTGTCGTTTACTCTCAGGTGATGCATAACAAACCCATGTTTCGTCACCAGTAATTATGCGAGTCAAGAAAGAGTCTCCTTCATCAGAATAACGTCCCAAAAACGTCAGTGCTGCAGCCATACGCTTGGTTTTGTGCTCATCTGTAAGCATGCGAGGGACCCATCTTGCACAAATTTTTGCATAATGCAGATGGTGATTAACAATTTCATGAACAATTGTTCGAGAAACATTGGGAAAATGCTCACAGATGTCATCAATTGTGACGCGCCGATCGTTCCTCACGAATTCGTCAACTGAGCTCACCAGTTGGTCTGTAATGACAGACGGTCTCCCCGAACGCTCATCGTCGTGTGTGTTCCCCCTCCCCATGTTGAAGTTGCGACACCACCGCCGAACAGACGACTCGTCCATTACATTGTCTCCGTACACCTCCTTTAATTGGCGATGAATATCACATGGGCGAACGTTTCTTGCATTGAGGAATTTAATCACTGCCCTCACTTCACAACTGGCGGCGTTCTCAATTTTTTTAAACATTGTAAACAATCACAGAAACAACACAGGCAATGCTAGCGTCACGCAACTTGGCTCAGAGAAGGCAGACAAGCCACTGAAGCTATCTGACCTCGTCCAGCGGCTACTCGCGTCGTCAGCACTTCATGCGGCACGAACGGGTACTACTTTCCGGATGACCCTCGTAAATAGCATTTAATTTCAGCCCTAGATATTTGAATGCCAAAATTTTAACACAAAAGTTAGGTATATATAATGTAGGAATAGGTATCTATCAATATACTTCTTGTTCAGGTTGAAGTTTTCTTTCTACCAAGATTAAAACATTTGGTTCGTTAATCGCGAGAGAATGTTTTGTTCAATGATAGTGATGTGCTTCAAAGTACTTATACAGATAATGAAAAAGGCTTACTTAATTTACGACTTTATCTTGGAGTAAACCAAAGAATAAGATACTTTTTCTCAGACCCTTTTTTACCCTCAATGACTACAATTTTGCTAAGACTTTCATGGTATTTAGTCAAATTTAGTTAACATTCATATATCGTTTCAATTTCAAATTACAGTCCCTAATTATATAATTTTTCCACCTGCTATCATCAAGATGAATAGTTTCATGGTCATTTATATTTTGTTTTTAAACAGCTAAGAATTCCAACGACTAAGAAATGGTCGTGACACTTTTATCTACATCCAGAAAATATCTCTGAAGCCCCCGAGGGAGAAAATCCATGTATGAAGAAAAGGGTAATTGCCCTTTAAAAGGAATTTAGAGTTACAAGTACTGCATTTGTATGTTTCTCTTCTCTTGACTCTAGGATTATAAGGCGAAAATCACAAATTGCTTTGATATCGTTGTTAGTATTTAATTTATTTCATGTCGTGATTTCATGATTAGCTTGCTTTTCTTAAGACTAATATGGCTTTGATTTTTCCAGTCTCCGAGATTCATTTCACATTATTAACTGATTCAATAAAGATTTCTATTAATCCGCATCATTCTTTTAAAAAACCGCACAGTTTTATTCTCTGCACTGTTCAGTTATTGGATTATCTTTTCATAAAATTGATTGAGAATATTTGTCAAGCTGTTTTTAATTACTCTAACTAATAGTTTCCCTATTGTATTCGCCAACTAATAGATATTCCTACGACAACTTCCTCAAGGCTCCACCCGAGTAACTAGTCACGTGATTTTTTGAAATGAGGGATCATGTTATCCTATTTTATTTAAATATTTGAACTGGTTAGCAATTCTGATGAAATATCCATTACTTGTCTCTTGATCATTGAGATCGGATTTCTGTAAATGGTTAGAATTAAATATTCCATATTTTCATGTCAAAGCTGGTGGATTCTTTGGAAGAATTTCACGAAATATTGCTAAGATATGTTTTTTAAGACTCGTCATTTCTTGGTAAAATTATATGTAATTAGAAAGAGTTTGTACACACTTCACGTTTTAAAATTGATATCGTTTACATATTTCATAAAGAGCTTATGAATTACCGTGAATAAAAACAAAATTGCCTAATTGAAACAACCTTTTGTTTGCAATAGGTAATGAAGTCATGAATGCAGCTTGTTATCTTTTAATTTATTCAACTAAATTGCAGTATGCATATCATTTCCTCATGCTGAAAAGCATAATATCACGCGAGTGTTTTATCAAAACTGACACTAACCTGCAGTGCTATTTATCTTAAAAAGAACCCTATCGTCACTATGTACTGTCTCGTTAAAGTATGTGTTTTTCAGATAGAGAAACAGATGGAACGAATCTAATCCTATCATTTTTATTGCCTGCTCCTTAACATATAAGAATGAATACTTTCACATATTTTTGATACTTTAGATTAAACACAAAAAAAGGCACGTTTCTATTCTGGATTTGTTATCATACTAACAGAAATAGCAACTTCTTTCCCGGCACGAGTATTATATAACATTTCACTTATGTTTAAGATCCACTGCGTAAAATCCAATGGGAGGTACGCATTCGGAATAAACTTCGCGTTGCGAAGTTTAGGCTGAAAGATCTAAAACCATTTGTTTAGGCAGCGAGTGATATTCCATAGAGTAATATTGGCTACTTAAATACACTTCAAATTTTAGAAGATGAGAATATATCTCTTTATTGCGCGAAAATGCTCAAATTAGTTATTTCTTTACGCTATTGAATTCTACCTCAGAAAGTTATTTTCATAATCGATTGCTACTTTGAGATTGTATAGCATACATAAAACATTTATCTGGATTGAAATATGTTGGCCGTAGGAATTTTGAAAATCGAATGCGAAAGATACAAATTAATGTGAGTTTAGTGTAACATTTTGCCAACCAGTATGATCTATCAATGTTTTTTCGATTAGGTAGTCACAGATTTCACAACCAAGATCCAAATCCTTACACGTGTGTGGTCTACGGTAACTTCAATGATGCAAATAAGGTATTAGAAATAAGCTACAAAATGAAATACCGTCGCAATTTGGATAATTGTCATAATTTACTTTATATAGCTGTAAAATCAAGGACAACATAAACTAACATAACAGGCACCATACGTACAGCTCGACGATCCGCCAAATACACACGGCTCATTGGGCCTCATGCAACTAGCGCCGCTAGTGGGCGGGGCTATATTCCGCGTCATGATTGCCAGATTGCAACAGTTAGGCAGGGGGCAGACCACCTAGAGGGGAGAATGTTAGGCAAACGATGAAAGGGCAGGAACAGGAAAGGGATGTTGGACGGGATGAAGGGAGGAAGGAAATGCACGGAGATGAAGAGGGACCTTATGTAGAGTAGGTTGCTGGATTGTGATTTGTTAGGAGTCACAAAATATGTATTTGGTATTTGAGTCCATCCAAAACCTACCTTAACCGGTAGATTACTTAATAATAATAATAATATCAATTTCTTGAAATGGCACGCTTGATGATAAGTTTTTACGTCAAAACTATGGTCTTTAGTGCCAATCTCTTATAATGAACAACAGTGTATTTGTTTTAACACTTTTTTGTTTGTAATCTCTAATCAGCTTCGCATTGCATAATGAATACAAACAATTTAATTTTCTTCATATGATATAACTTTTTTGTTACTAGATAATTCAGTTCCAACCACCGTATCTAGTTTTGCACGATTATTACTTTAAGTGTCAAATATTCGAAATAATATCCATGAAATATTTTGCATATTTTTGATAATACCATAAGTGTTTACCAAGAAGGTAATATCCCGTATTTGTACCCGAAGCTAACTAGCCAACTCCTCAGATTAGCAAATAATCTTTCATGTCTTCCTACGATCCACTCGAGAAGCGCTAATTAATAATTCTGCGGTTAACTTCTGGCTGGGACAAATTCTAACTAACCATGCTTCTCTCTAAGTTTACCCTGTAATCTACCAAACCTCTAAGAAAACTTAATGGAATACGCTCTCATATAACTGCCATATGGGCGAATTCCAAAGCGTGTATTTTAGACCTATCTCCATTTTCGATTTTCTATTGAGCAAAAATGCCTTCCATTAGTGTCTTAATATGTGGCTTATCTATTTCTAAGAACACAATTAACTGAATTGTGTCTTCAGGTCACACTTATTTTTTCTATCAAGGTGATATATCGATCACTACATCGATCAAGTATATACAACCAGGAATCGGTAGTGACTTTACATGGAATGCTAATTTTTTTCATATTTTGGATCTACTTCACGTTTTTATTTTTCATAAAATATCCAAAAAACATTTTTCGTCCGACCTTAAGAGTTCACCCCTGCTCTTTAGCAATGGCTTCTTCTCAGAATTCTTAATCGGGCGCTAAAAGGAACGATTCTCAGTCTCATTAACCTTCCGGCCTACTCATTCCCTCACCTCCTCTTACCATTTCCACCTCTCTTACACTGTCTTTGTATTGCATCCTCGTCATCCCAGCTCAACAACCTTCGTCGGCATTATTTCCGCCTGAAAATCGTTCAAGTGCGCAAATCCCGTCGGCGCTCGCATTTCCTGTTTTTCTTTGCTTATTTCCTCCCTCTAGCTCAATAAAAACTCTACCCCTCCCCTCTGGAAAATGGTCTCCCAACAATTTCAACGCCGGGAAATGCCTACTGGTAGGCTTGGATCCCAAATTTCGTTCACGTTCCATTCCCCACCATTCGGCCAAAAAACCTTTGTCCTCTCCATTTCCTTCTCTTCCACCCTCCTTTTCCTGCCAATTCTCCTTTCACTTTCAGTTTTCCAATTTCCCTTGTCTTGTACATACATATCTCACCGTGATTCCTGTCTTCCGTTCCACTTCATGCCCACTTTAAATATCCACCAAGTCTCTCATTTCTTTTTTAACTTAAGTTGTTCCACAGTCCAATCTACTTATTCTAATTTACTGAGAAAAAATCTTTTCTAGGAGGAACATACTTTTTGAGCTCTCAAAAAGAAACTGCCTCGAAAGAATTTACACCTAATTCCATGCAACATTCTGCACACTACCACAATGGTGTAAGATGGGGGTCGTAACCTCGCAGTGATATTTCTTTGATTTTTCAATCATATATTTATTCATATACCAAGTGTTCTCGCAATCATTTACTTCCCCGAAAACCAACCTGGATATGGCAGAGAATTTTTCTACTATCGAGAAAGGCAATTATATTACTACTCAATATGTTCTAAAATTTTGCAAGGTTAAAGAAATTTGTTGTAACTGAGATCCTTTCTATTCCTCCTATTGTGGAGTGATACCATGTTAGCTAATTTTCTGCCGCTAGGTACCGACATTCTTCTATCGGGTTGTTATAAATTTCGTTGATAGAAGATGCAACGTACAATTCAACAAGATTCTCCTGTCTTGGCGGTGAATTAATCCGGACCTCAGGCTACGTTTGCTTTCATGCTTGGAGTTGTTTTACTATTCCTTCATTTGGCAATAATATGTCACTCTTCAGGACTTATGGTGTGTGGTTGACTCAGATTTGTTTACTAATAATTTATCTGTAGAAGATCCGAAAGAAATGATCACAATTATTACATTTTTTACGCAAAACGTATGTAAGAATTATGCCATTCTCTGGCTTCAGAGAATGTGTAGTTGGACGTATTCCCTGGATTTCCCTGACTAAAGACAAAACTGATATTAATTTATCCCCTAAGCATAATATTTAGCATTTAAAAATACTTAAGGCTTGCTCATAATATTAATCGTTTTTGCTTGGCGTATTAAGTGGCTCCCTTCAAAAATGTTCACTAAAATATCGTCAATATTTTTTATCATGGACATCTGTTTGGTTTGCATAACATCAGGAGCGGGGTAAGTGAATTATGTAGTGGAAATCAACGTTCCGGCATAGGCTGAAATTATAATGCTCCTTTTCACAATAACGATTTCTCTATTTATATAATTAAGAGCACAATGTATACATCCACTGTTCTTTATTATCGTACATCTAGTTTCAACGCTTGGGCGTCATCGTCATTAAAACGTAATTACAATAAAACATTTTATCTTTGAAGTCATAAGGAATATTATATGGGCTGGCTTTCATTTATGGTTGGAGCATATTCAAATTAAACAGTTAATATATATATATATATATATATATATATATATATATATATATATATATGTATATATAAAATTAATCAACCTTATGCAGTCAAAACAACCTTAGGGTTAAATACTGTGCAGATGAAGACATGAAAGGTTTTCTCATAAGGGTACTCTTACGCCGTCAGTAAAGCTATCGGTCTTAGGGCGATTCAAGATTACATCACGTCATTTATGTTAGAGTTTAAAGTCTGAACGAGACATTCCTTATGCTCATGCACGGAATGAACATATTTATTCTAAAAAGTTATTTTTTATAATTAGACATTTGAATATTTAATGGGAAATAAATAAGCGGTTTAACTTCTGAACTGCTTTGTCAAGCCGTTCAATATCACCACCTAAGGATAAATACCGACATTTATATGGAGCAGCATTTTTAACTAAAAACGAAAATATGCTAAACTAAATAAATTCGCTAACAACTTATTATTAAAAACTTACTTTTAGTCTGTTGGCATGGCAAGGCGACAGAAGTTTATTCAAGACAATAGCTAATGACTTGGGAAGGCATGGGCAACATCTAATAAAAATTGATTCATTCTGAGTGTGAAGATTGAAATGAATATGAAAAACTCCAAATATTCAATGTGTACTGAGGCAAAAAACGGTTGAGAAAGGATTGGAGGGGAAAATATTGTTATAATTACAGTATGTACTTGTTCATCAGTAACTTTAAAGGTACCTTTAGAAAAAAGGCACCTACCTCATTCTGATCCATTTCATGGAGTTTTTAAGGCTATAAAATATATGCTAGCATTGAAAACTCAACTTTAGACTTCAGCATACGAAGAATTATTGCATTTAGTGTGCGCTTCAAAAGTAATTCAATTACTTATTTTCAAGTATGTATTGAACAGATTTTTAAAAACACTTAAATTTCCTAAATTTCCTTTTTAATTCCCTTGGGCCTCTACACATTTTTCCAGCGACTTTACCATGAACGATACGCGCCCTGGAAGGCGTCAAAGAGGGCACCTCTCGCAAGATCTTCGTCACGGCTGATTTGATCTTTTCTATAGACGAAAAATGGGTTTCTTTTTGGGCTGCCTTGATCATAGGGAACAAAATAAAGTCTGCTGGGGTGGTGTCAGCACTTAAGAGGGGGTGGGGCAGCGTTGGCACCTAGTGTTTGGCCAGGAACTCGCGGACTCGTTGCGCGTTGGGGCAAACACCATGGACACGAGCTTGGAGTACACTTTCCTCATCGCTAAATCTTCAGTAACAATGCGAAACACAACAGAAGACAACAAGTTCAGTTCATTGGCAACCATCTTGATACTCAATCGACGGTCAGAGTCCAAGAATAGTCAAACACAAGTCACCTTGTTGTATGTTTTCACTTTAGCAATAAAACTTAGTATTCGCGTAACTTTGCTCGATCGTCGATTCCATTTTTTTCCGTGACATGGTCGGCGTGCAGAGGTTTAGAATAACTGACGTCCTGCCGCTTCCACAGTTTTGAGAACATTAAGATTGATTTCGTGGCAAAGCTCATCGTTCCCTCCACCTACTCCAAGAGATTTGATCCCACTCCGACTAATAGGAGCGGTGCGGGAAATTCAATTTCATTACTTTGGAAACGTACGCTGTATAAGATTCTGGTTGTAGATATATTGCATCTCATTATTGAACAATAACTAATTTCCCTGATTATTTGACAAAATAAAAGTTATTGTTCTATTACGTCATAATGATCAACATGTTGAGGACACCTGCCATATGCCCTTCTGCTGCCTTAAGGAATAATATTTTGTTGACTAATTATTTAGATAAAATATTTAGTAATACTGAAAAAAACTTGGGTTAAAGATGCAATTTTTCCGACGAATGACAATAGATCAGAACAAAATAACGTTTCTCAGACCGCGCTTGGAGGGAAATGTGTTTGGATCAAAGGTAGTCTGGTGTGCAATCACCACCGCCACACACTCTAGCGGTGGCTCGTAGGGTACTTAATAAAGCGAAAACTAAAAGATGAATTTAATTACATTGTACATTTTGAACTCATCAGTGAAGAAATTATGTAAATAAAAATCCATTTAGAACGTATATGCACGTTTCATTTCTTTTAGGACGTACACATTGGAAAGACGAATTCTAAATCCATTTTGTTAGTATAACCCTGTGTTGACTCTTGTTATTCCAGCCTTTTAAGAGAAACTGTATTAAATTACACAATAAACATCATGATATTGCATTAAAGAATGAAAATCATGCTATTGTTTCCATTGATATATCTGAAAGTTGAGAGAGAGAGAAAAGAAAACCCTGAGTATTCGTATTAATATGTTGAAGGTGATGAATAATTAGATCTAGAAAAATGGAAAAAACAAGTCGATAGTTGAAATTGGTAAGAGCAGATGCCAAGAATAACATAAAAGGGAAGAGTCAAAATGAGACAAAACCCGATCCCTACTTGAGGCTCCTTGTGGGGAGTACTTTGAGTGAGTAAGCCATCCTTTGGATGGGACGTTAAACTGCGAACCTCTTGGCGTCTTTCGTTAATGGTATGCTATTACTGACGCCGGGTTTCTCTCCACTCATCATCCGTTCCTGTGCAACCCTAATGACGAAAATGACCTCTGCTATCGGTCACCTCCCCTAAAACTACTCCTGTTACAAGAGTCAAAAGACAAGACATCGGTTCTTTTAGTGTGTATAATAAGGTAATCGACATTTTGAAAAGTAAATGATATAGTATTTTTCCTAAATTACATAGTCGACTGAAGAGCAAAATTTAAAATATTCACTTTTTTAAAAATAACCATAAAAAGGAGGAAGTACTGTACCAAAAAAGTAAAATGTAGTCTACTTCTCTGGGAATCCAAGACATGAGCATTTACATGATAATAGAATCAACAAACATTAGTGGATATATAGGACTACTTGCCTACGCAGCATGAGACTACTGGAAGAAAAATTCTTGCCAGTATATGTTGGACAACGTAATCACACCCGGAATCTTTTTTATAAAATATTTTATTCTGGACATATTTTGAATAACAAAGGACTGCTGGATAAGATGAATTTGACAGGAAAAGCACCAGGAAGGATTACGGAGAAAAACGGCGGATACCATAAATAAAAGGTGCAATGAAGGACGAAGAAATATGAGCACGTAAAGAATTGACAATGCTAAAGGAACGAATAGAGTGCTTTGTAAAGTCAGGTTAGAGAATGATAACTATCACAATATTAAATTGGATATCATCAACGCCACCACATAGTAACTACGCATTCACCAGAGTTCCTGCCCGAACAAAGTCTGTTGTGATTAAACGTTATATTGACTGAACATTTGACCATGCTAATTGAAACTCTGATGTCTCTTATGACACTTTTGGCATGTGAAAATCAAGTGGGCTACATAGAAAAACGGTGTGTTCAACAAATCACTACGTTCAATCCATAATCAACAGCTTTCCTTCTGTTCTAAAAAATGCTGACTATATTTATTTATTTTATTTACCCATTACGTTACTTGGAAAATTAAGCACAAGAAATATTATTCAAGATATTTTGCCCGATATAAAGTAGTTACCTTGAGAAAATACGAAGACGCTAAGTCTGCGCTTGATTGAGATATTTTAAGTGCCAATCTTTGTGTATATTCCCAGGTCGTCACCATTGACAAAACCGACTGTAAAAAAACTTAATATTATTTTTTGAAATATATTAAATGTTTGTTAGTATGCGTTTATATCATATCAAAATGTTGACATTAACATATCAATGAAATATAGCTTTATTAACGTAGTATTAGTACAATTAAAAACTACTTATTTAAAAAAAGACCCAATATAACTTATTAAAAATAACTTAGTTAAATAAAAATAATATCAAACTAAATAAGGAAATACATATGTATAATTAACTGAAAAAATAAATCCATGACATTTAATCATTTTATGCGGGACAGGATTGTTTTTTAATTTATCATTTTTACCGAGTTATTCAAAAAGAGAAAGTTACGCATATTTACACATGTTTGATGCTGCGCGAACGTCCTGTTGTCTCACTCAATGGCCATCACTGCGTTGGAGCGGTGGCGCTGTTCTTTACGTGCGCGAGACAATTATGGAATGAGATAGATGATGTACAACGGGGAAAGTGTGATACAACAAACAGCCACGAATAACAAATGCAACAGCGTTTGCAAAAATGTGGGCGTAAAGGAGCGTTTTGCTAATTAAAAACATTGACCCTATACTTTTAACGACATTTTACTACACAATGGAACTTTCGCGGGTTAAACAAATGACCTACAAAGAAACCAATTAAACGGTTAACAAAATGAATATTTTTATTAGTCAACAGTATTTTGAAGGACTCGTCCTCCATTAACAAACATTGGTGTTACCGTAATAATTGAAGTTACTTCGAGTGTGCACATTGCTTGACTGATGGCTAACAAGAATTATACTCGAAGAATTCTGCATGTCCGGGTTTTCACCGCCGGTGAAAACCCGGACATGCAGAATTCTTCAAGCCACCGCCGCGAAAATCTACGCAGCCAAGAATTATACTCGTGTATAATTTTCTAAAATTTAAATGAGAGTTCTATGAAATGTTTAGGTTGTACATTTAAAAGGAGGCCAAAATGTAGATTAAATTAAACAGTCGCAATTATTATGGAATTCTTTGGCTGTAAACGAACTTTTATACCTATTTCATAACTGTTTACTGTGGTTCAGAAATTCGTCGTTTAAACCAAAATAATACTATTTTTTTCTGATACATGAATATGTCACAAGCTGTCACTAATATATAACTAAGTATTTAGTGAAGAATTGATATCATTAAAAGCATTTTGCGCGAAAACACCACACATTTACGAAAAACTTACAAATTAATAATTAAGTAGAAAAAAATTGCGCCACAAATCAAAGGATAATTTATTAAAAATTACTAGAAAATTATTTGGAACTTAAATAACCGTATGGTTTACCAGTTTATTGCATGCCTACCGTTTCTACACTTCGTGTAGAGCGGTTTCAATATAAAAATTCACTCATCTTGAATGATCGATACAGAATACCAATATCCTGTTCCAGACTACGTCAATTCAAGTCATTACATCCTTTACCATTCCAAAATTATTCCAAACTCACGTGGCCGGGGATGGTGATTAATTTGACCGTGAGCGACAGTGTATACCGAAGGGATAACGACGGGTTTAATCTGTAGGGCACTCATTACTGCTCGTAAATCTATTACCTACTCAATGAAAATGGACGTGAAATAATCATTGACAATGAAAAAATAGAAAATATATCAGTTCTTTTGATAAAGGAAATACAATCATTTGTTTCTATGTGGTATTACGAGTATATTTATTAAGGTAATATACCGGTTAAGGTAGGTTTTTGTACGGCCACAATTCTCTAGTAAATATTTTGTAACTCAAACAAAACCCAATCCAGCAACCTACTATACTTCAGGTCCCTCTTCATCTCTGTGTACTTCTTTCCTCCTTTCATCCCGTCAAACATCTCTGTCTTGTTCCTGCCCTTTCCTCTTTTGCCTAACCTTCTTCAACATTCCACTGCCGCTCAATACGCCTTTCACCCATTTGTCCTGCCTCCGTAGGTTTTCTCTTAACAAACCCCTCTCCTCACCCACAACCCTTAGTACTTCCTCATTTCCACTTCGTCTATCCTCCTGCTTCAGCGACCAGGTTTCCGCGCCGTAAATATCTATGCCCCATCTCAAAGTTTTTACGCGTCTATTCTTAACCTCCCTACTCAACGTCCCCATCCTCAACTCCCTCCTCTTCGAGAAAGCCTTCTTACCTAGTGCAATTCTTCTCCTTACGTCCTTACTACTTTGACAATGTTGGTTCAAAACACCTCCGAGATAAACTGTTCCACCTGCTCTATTTCCCCTATATTTTATTGTTTAGCTTAGCGTTTTTCTTTCTGGAAAAACGCATAACCTTTGTTTTATAAATATTCATTCCCATCCAATTATCTATCGCACTAAACCTCCAATTCACTCAGCAATGCTTGCAACCCCTTGGCTGAATGATTGGTCATCAGCAAACCTAACCGGTTTCACGAATATCCCTCCGAATTTCAATACTACCTCCAGTTCTGCCCATGTCTCTTTAATCATTTCCTTCACATACGAGAAATACGAGGAATCCTCATATACGTAGAACAGCACCGGTGATAATGGACAACCCTGTCATACACCTCTTCCTAACACTGCCCATCCGGACTCTTGGTACCCAACACGCACACGCACGCATAATAGATAATGAATAATATATAGATGATTTCTTCGAAGTAACACGAAAGTGTTAAATAAAAAACTTAGACAGCAACACAAAAAATGAGAAAACATAAAAGGAACACTGGCACGTTATATCTTGATAATTTTGACGGACTCGAACTCCTTCTTCGTTGGAAGATTATTTAGGTCTGACTAGTCAGGGGTATGTGGAAAAGAGAGAGAAGGAGACGAGGGAAGGGGAGAACAGGTGTTGGGGGAGGGGTGGAAGAAGGGGTTGTGGAGAGGGAAAGCGGATAGGGAGGCCAGAGGGGAGCGGAGATGGGATAGGAATGAGCGGGAAGATGTGGAATGCTCCAAGCGATACAGAAAACCAATAGTTCATCTACAGATACCACAACATATATGACCCAGGTGTCAACTCACAAAGTCATCGTCAGGGCGCGACAAGTCAAAACCCAAGCCAAGAGTGACAAAATATATGCGGATGAAGAAAATGCCTCACTATCCCGCACGAAACATTTTTCTACACCTATCCACTTTAGCCCCTCCATAATTAGTGAACGACATTCAGACCCGGATGTTGTTAGGCTTTGCACAGCCATATAAATGCCATTTTCATCGTTTTTAATTTTATAGGGTTATCGGATGGGGGAAGGGATGCTAGAGCGGAAACACTGTAACACTGGTTGAAGGGGGTGTTGTGGTGGGAGGCATGTTTTGGGATGGGAAGACCCGCGGACGGGTAATAGGGATTACATGAGGCGCGGTGATTGTTAATCCTGAGGTTCAGGGGTGTGGAGCACTGGCCTATGCAAAATACTGGGCAGAGTTTGCATGTCAGAAGATAGATTATATTTTGAGATGTACATGAGGAGGGGGGAAGGGCGGGATTGAGTTAAGAGGTGGGATGGAGAGGAAGGAGTTTTTCTGCAGCATGCTGATACTCCTTTCTAGTCAATCTATTTAATGCTTTTAAATTCCATTTCCTAACCCCTTAGATTTATCTTTTACACGTTACATTTTATAACCACTGAATTATGGTCAGAGTTCACATACGGTCCCGGGAAACTGCGAATTTGTCACACTGTTCCTCTACCTGTGCCTAACCATAATATAATCTAACTGATACCTTTCTGAGTCACCTGGCATTTTCCATGTATACCTACGCTTTTGTGGTGTATAAACCATATTTTGGTGATGACTAACCCCTGTCTCCTGCAGAACTCAATTGTTTTCTCCCCGCGTTCTTTCCTCGTGCCTAACCCATAGTCCCCCACCTCATCACCATCTCTTCCTTCGTCTACCGTCGCGTTCCATTCCCCTATCACTATCAAATGTTTCCCAGCAGGAACATACGAGGAATACGTGTATATAAACTTAAAGTATATTTTTTTAAATGACTGGTTTTGACGAATTTTACTAAAAGTTTCTTCAAGCATAAGTCATTCTAAAATCCTTAGAACATAAAAATGTTAGCAAACACGCCAAATAATCCTAAAAAAGACCGCACATAGGAACGAGCACATCTAAGGAAACTCTCGGAGTCGCTCAATTTAAAGCAAAGACAAAACAAAATAAATACTTCTTTAATATAAGTGGCATGTTGTTGCATCAATACAATAACTATGGAAATATTTGAAAACATTTTTATACACCATAAATATTACCTTAGTAGAATAAAAAATACAATTGATGTGATACATGAAAATTATTATTAAAAAATATTATTATTTTAAATATTAATTAAAGGAACCAGAAATATTTTCGAGGGAAAATTCCCGAGTAAATCCTGATTAAGTATGATTCAATTTTTTACACACCAGACATCTGTCTCTGAGTCGAGATAAATATTTTATATTTGATATTATAATTAATCACAGACTCAAAATTTCACAAAACCTTGGAATAGCTAAAAAGTAGAATTGGAATTAATACTCCCTCGAAGGATAAATTTTAATAGCGTTAGTTCTCTCCATTAGCGATATAATTTTCTGGCAATATGTACTCACTATTTTTCATATATTTATAAATATCATAGAATATAGCAAGTCTCACTGACTGATATGTATGATACGGCTTAATATTTACCAGAAATTTATGTATTTTGTACCGCTTTGCGAGCGACTAAGACACAAGCAAATAATCTCAGGATGAATTTGCACAGGGCACTCGAAATTGAAATTCAAACACATTTAGCAAAAAATGAAGTACCGCTAGTTGGCATAAAAACTTTGTAGTCATGGAGATCTCTTGAGTAGAAAATTTGGCGACTCGTGAAACGTACCAAAAGAATGACTTAAATGACTCTTGTAACATTCCCGCCAATATGATAAACTTATACTTGACGGAGTGTCTCGCCGCTGTGTAAGTCTTAATCTTTCTCGTGGAAAGCAATTTGCTTCAGCAATTAAAGACTCATTTGGAAACGCGTTTTGTCGGTTTTTGTCTTAATTACAAGTCGGAATAAAGAGTTTTAAAAGGACTAAGGGAATGTAAAAGAGAGGCGGAGTGGGGAGGCAGAGAGCTTAGAGGGGAAAATGAGAATTTCTCGGCAATCGGGAGAGGAAGGAATAAGAGAGGTGTGGGAGCGAGGAAGCTTTTTACTTCTCCAGCACATTTTTTACTTCTCCTCACCCCCCCAGGCACAACCCTCTCGCCAATTTCCCGCGTCCTCAGCTTGCTCACGCGTAACACGCGGAATTTTTGGACAGTTGACTATTGAGTGCCGCTCCACACGCAGGACATGATTTAACAAAACGTAAAATGCATTCCAGCAAATTCAACCCCCCCTCTCCCAGTCAGTATGTCCGACTCTCATCTTTTCTCCTGTCCTCTCATCTCTCTCGCTCACTCACTCACTCACCCATCCTCTGTCAATTGCGTGGAGCGAATTTGAAGGGCCAAATTACATTTTGTCAGGAAAGATAGTTGAAATGTTCGACGAGACAAGGTTAACTGAAAGGAGTTGATCGATGCGAGAGTGCACTGAATGGCAAGTCTCGCTTGGAAACACTGTTCCTTTAACACAGGTGTATTAAGCGAGGAAAACCACTCTTATGATGCAAAAAAATGGGAAAACTCCAGATTTACCACGGACGGTAAATAGCTCAATGCCAATTTGAGAGTATATTTGCTGTATGACCTTCATACATACAAATATATATAATATATATAAAAAAATATATACTATATATATAAAAAATATTGTAAATGGACTAGTCGACACAAACACAGAAACAGAAACACATAAAAGAGGGTACTCACTGGGTTTCGAATTTTCGGTGGTACAGCCACCTATCTCAAGAGGAGTTAGGAACAGAACGATGCATGTGGAAGCACTCACGAGAGCAATATAACTTTTGGACGGCACAATAGAACACAGAATAAAACAGATAACACACAAAAGAACACCCTGTAGATTATTTAAGCTTTCGGTATACTCCGAGGTCTTCTTCAGGTCTCTATCCTGGCCTCTCCCTATCTTCAGGACTCTGACCTGAAGAAGGCCTCCAAGTATGCCGAAAGCTTAAATAATCTACAGTGTGTTCTTTTGTGTGTTATCTGTTTTGTTCTGTGTTCTATTGTGGCGTCCAAAAGTATTATACATATATATATATAACATGAACTATTCGATGAGTGATGCTATTAATTTCAATTTCTGGGAATAGGGGTTCAAACTGAAATTCAATATTACTTCGGAATTCCAGCCTCTATTTGAGAACTTATCTTTAGCAATTTGAGGAGATATTTGCTTGATCATTTTAAAAACTACTATAAACTCGCAAATATTGTACAAATATTTATTCCCTACTTTAAGCTGGTGTTTGAATTTAATTGGAGGTTTCTAACGTGGGAAATGTTACCTTATATTGTGCATGGTTTGACAAAATGGGGATACAGTTTTCTTGTCAATTCTGTGATGAATTACTTTATGGACGTATTTAATAGAAATATTTGGATAATGTAAGCGTATTGCAAGTCTGACATGAAAATTTCAAAAAGAACTGAAATCGGCATATTGATGTTATAATATAATTTCAAAACAAGAATCACTGTAATATGCAGTGAACGTAAGATTTCATTGGTATTATGGATCATATTGAAATTTACTAAATATTTAACACCATGAAAAGTAACGTCTTCGTATAAATAAGTAAAAAGAAACTTTTTTTGGGTAAAAATAGGTTTCAGCTATGCTATAAATGTTAATTAACTTATTTTTGAAACGATTCTTTGCAAATCGTTACTCCTACTTTTCTCCTATTCTTTACAAAGAGAAGAATATGTTCAGTAAAATTCAGCCTTAAAAAAAGATATATTCAACCGTAGTTTCGATCTTCCAAGGGAAACGGAAGATAGACGCTTCGTCAAAGTTGGTGCTTAGGCTTGTACGAGGTTTACAATGTCTTCATTTATCTAAAATTTCGGTGGGAGCCATAGTTTCCGGACGTAAACACCCTGAAAGTCCTTGTTATTCCCAAAATATGCGTAATCCGGGTCCCTGTTAACGAGGGTCCAGTGGCATATCCATCTCCTCTGCCCCACGAATTTTGAGGTGGTGAGAGTTGGTGGGGCGGCACCGGGGAAGGAGAAGGGTAAGAAACCCCTTCCTCTCACCCGCCCCCACACTCTCATCCCCTTGCGACTCCGCGGCGGCGGAGTTTGAGTTGGAGCTAAAGGAGATTGCGGTTAACCTGCACCCCCCACTCCAAACGTACTTTTCTACTCGCACAATCCTCCTATAACAATCCCTACGCAGTAGTAGACATTAAAAAAAAATCATAAAATAAAAAAATATAATTAGCGCTATCGAGCTAATCCAATCCCTGACGAATGAAGAAATTTTGTAAATTTTTTTACCATCAGTTTATCAACAAGGATTTCTTTCAGAGACGTTAAGTTATTTTCAAAGTAATTAACGATAATCGGATTGATTTCCATCACGTTTTCTAAAGACTTAAATGTTTTTTCATGCTTACTACTTATGTTTTAAATTCGTAACTGGCGATGAAAATATTGATTTTTGCGTGTTTGAAAAGTAATTCCCTTCCAAGAGGTTTGATCCATTTGGTCCAATATGTTCGATTGACTGATTTGCCCTTCCAACTATTCTGATACTTAAAAATTTGCTCATTCCTTGATTATTTCTTTCAGAGGCGCAATACATCCTCTGCTTATTGTAGCTCATCCTTGGCCATCATCTGGAACTCTTCCTCTTTATGCTTCAGTTAATTATGGATTCCAGGGAATTATGGATCCTCAGAATGTGTCCAATGAAGTTCTTTTTTCTTTAATTCAATTCCAAATCCTTTTTTTGCCAACAAATATTTGAAATGTATTTTCATATTTTGCTTGAGCTACCTTGCATGATTATATATCAAGAGTATTCAACTGACGGATGTCTGTTGCAAATAGCCCATACGATATGATCGCTGCATCGTGAGGTAACGAAGAGACGTGGATGAACCTCCAGCAACCCCTCGCCAACGACACACTGCTTTCCCCGCACGGATTCCGGGTTAGTTAAATCCGCGCGTCCCCGGAAAAAGTCCCACCCTGGGCCTCCCCGTCCCCTCGCCACGTCGACCCTCAACCTTCGTCCCTCTCTTTCTCTCACACTCCCACCCCACTCCAACCCCACTCCACTTATTTCCCCATCCTGCACCGGTTCGAATAAAGGGACGAGGGGAATTAATCCCTATCTCATCCAATTAGTCCGCTCAAATGCCTTGGATTGGGTCGTCAAAATGGTGGATTTGTATCTCTTTCTCGGAAAACCGTCCGCCATTCCAGCCACCCCACTACACCCCGACCGACCTTTCCCCCACCCACTCACACCCTCCCCCATCGACCCTCCCTCAACAAACTCCACCACCCCTCTCCATTTCTCTCGCTCCCTTCCGTCACCTCCCCTGCCCCCACCCGTAACCCGTGTTACTGCTCGATAGCCCTAAGTATCCCTTTTCCTGCCGGTCTCGAGTGGGTGGTGCATGGAGTTTTATTCTTGTGACGTTATTTGGGAGGAGGGAGGGCTTATTGGACCCCAGGGGACGCGTTGGTGGTTAAAGGGATATCTTACGAGAGATTGGATTACGTCGGATTAAATAAAAAAACAGGATGGAATGAAACGAGGAATGCGAATAAACTTCGTCCGTTTACTTTTCCACGTTTGTGGCGTCTTCACGCTACAGCGGTCCGGCTCACATGTCATGATCTCGAGGCAGTGCGTTATCACATTATGGCGTCAGATCCAATTACTTGCGTGCCATCATTCGTATCTGAGTGTGTTTTGAAGAGTAATCGGCGAGAATTTTAATTCGAAGAGGGCTATTGAAATTTGGGAAACTCCGGTATATGGCAAATCTGCTTACTCTCCGTCAATACTTCATGCATCGTGAGCTATGGAACCTCATACTATGTACACCTTAAATTAAAAAATAGACTTTATACGATAAATACGCTATTTTTCAAAAATAAAATGTAAATGACGCATTATTAAATTTAATCAAGCAATCAAAATAATCAGAAATCAACGAAATAAACAGGGAAAACTCATTTTGACATCGATGGTTAATATAAATCTGTAGATAGCTATAGGTAATTTGGCGCGTTTCAATTTTTCTTTTTAAGCTTGAAATATTTTATATTCAGCAAAATCCAAACCACAAACCAATCCATAATTTATGTTGAGTCGCATTGGAAACTTCGCGTTTGCAACAACTTGATAGCAATTTTAAACTTTACTCAATTATACCAAATGAGTAACATCTGAGAGAAAATTATGACACAGAATTATTGTTAAAAAAAGAAAATAAATATCTGGAAATTATTTATTACAATAATGTTTACTATGCAGAATTTTGTTATTCATGAATTCTGCATAGTTTTAAATTAAAAATATATGTTAAATACGTGTTCGTAGGAAAATGAATGTCTGATAAAAATTACTCTTAAAACTTTATAATAATTTGAACTCATTATTGATCTCATTGACTCATTTACCTCAATCACTTCTGGAGTGAATCTTACGAAAAATGTAATTGATCTCTATAACACTTCTCCAAAATGGACATTTGGACACTCATGTGGTGCTGTAGTCTATCACAGTAGAAATACTTGTGAACATACTCGTATGTTCATAATGAGGTTGTTTCCATAAGTTAATTTTTGATGTACCAATTCCTACTAGCCCATTTCATTTAAAACTTTTTCTGAATATCCGAGTTTTATTTCTCTTACGTCTTCCAACCATAGTTTACCATGAAATAGGAAACGGACCAGATTGAGGTGAATACTTTGAAATATGGAACAAGCTTCCGGTTCATAGGAGTTAGTATTTTCCAATATCAACACCAATTTTGGCCTCTTCACGTCTAAAGGCCGACCTCAAAATATTTCTACCTAATCACTCCTTTATTTTGGGGATTTTGGAGTTTGTCCTTCATACAGGTAGAGAGCTTCATTTTAAAGTCGTGGGAAAAATCTAGTAAAGTGACTCAATTTATCTGCCAATTCAACATACAGAATAACTCTATCTTTCTTTCCAAATGGAACTCACTTTGTGGGCTTAGACTGCGCGAAAACCTCAATGTCACGTACGACTGCAGATCTCACTGAAAATGCCAATCGAGTTGATCGGAAATCAAACTTGAATCACTCAATTTCCGTTTGGTTTCTCTTGATTCTCAAAACCAACTTCTGATGGGGTAGAAACCTTTTATTGTCCCCGTGAAGTGCCGAGGAAAACAGCCCAGTTGCGATTTTCAGGAGATTTTTTTAAAAAGAAACTGGAAACAGTAGACTAGTGCCACGGGTTTCTTTAAAAAGTGTCCGCATTGTAGAGTTTATTCGACACGGATGTGCTTAAATGTATGCATAAAATATCAAAATATCACTTAGGATCGATTTTTGAATTTTCAATTTTTTCAGGATTTAAATGTAATGATTATCAATAAAAGGACTTTTATCGTCTTATAACAAAAAATAGTATTCTCAAAAGCTTAAGAGAGTTACAATGCATAGTGAAATAGTTAAATAGCATCTTTAATATTTCGCCCATAAACAACTTAAGCTGATACGCTATAACGCATTCAAGAATGAACAACCTTGCGGAAAAATCCTTTAATTTCCGTAATTCAGTTGGAAAGAAATATGACCTAACTTTTCCCCCCTATATACCATTTACATCATCATAGGTTTTCAGTAAAAATTTAGTATGGTATTTTTGCATTCCAATACTATCTGACTACCTGGCAATCTACATGTATTTATTTTCTCACAGTTACTGACGATATATTTCTCTATCAGGCACCAATTTCTCGTAATTTATCCTTGGCCTTTGGCAGTTCTTTCCCACTATTTTTATTCAGTATGTCCTCAGGTTAATTAACGTTTCAGAAGATGTGATCTATTAGTGCCTCTCTTCTTCGAAACAAAGGACATGGAATTCCATCCATTAAAGCAAGTACCAAGCAAGAAAAAAATAGCTAGTGGGTAACATTGAAATTATCATTAAGTAAATAAAACAGTTTCTGGAGTTACTTGGTGGAAAATTTTCATGCTGTCGTTTTCATAAATCAAACCACTTTACTATTCCTGATGATGTTATGCAATAACGAAACCTGGGTCGTGAAAATTAAAAAGTTTATGTGGAAAAGTAAAGTGGTATGATTTATAAAAACGTCATTATCATTAAGTTCTATAAAATCTAAAAAATTAATGTCATGCACATATATGACATGCAGATATTCACCTGCTTAAATATATATATAGATTTCGCGAAATGCGCATTTTTTAAAAGTTTTATCCGGATTTTGATCGGCCAGTATACATAGTGTCTGTATAATCTATTTTAGTTTTCCTCTTACTACCAATAATCCTTATGTTGGCTGTTTTCTCTTTGTATTTACCCTATCCTTTATTTCTATTTAGATTATCTGGTTTTTCCGTGTTGTCTTTTTCATGACCACCCAAAAATCTCTTGAAAATGGATTTTGGTCTATAGGCTATCCTGGTGGTTGCGTTACTATTTACATCGCTAATATACCGCCAAGTGCATAGGATTGTTAAATATCCACACTTTAAGGCATTTAAGGGCCAAAAATATTTTGCATGTCGAGATGTATTGCATTTATTATTAGGTAATCTACCGGTTAAGGTAGGTTTTTGGATGGAAACAACATTCAAATAAATTTAAACTCCCGGGGTACGCTTCCTCTTTTACCCCCATCGTGTTTCTGGTCTGTGATGTTCATATGCACCTTAGTTTCGAAAGCTCATCCTAAAAAATAAGCAAATTGCAATACAGGTATCTCATGGTATTGCATAACCTGGAGGATGTCTTTTAATTCCGCAAGTCGATTTTTAATGCAAAATTGGTCTACATCTACATGTATACCCTACGAACCACAAAGAAAGGTGTGTCTCAGAGGGTGAAGTACCAGGAGAAAAGGCTAAGGTATGAGGGAGTTGGGGTTACCAAATAAGCGGGGGGAACCTGTAAGAAATTTCTATGAAGATATATGTATGTGGGTCGCAGTGGTCCAGTGGGTAGTGCTTTGGACTATAGACCGGAGGGTCCCGGGTTCGATTCCCGGGCAAGGTACTCTGGGCACCTGCAGCTCCACCCAAGCTGGTTGATTTTTCGGGTACCAGATCTTCCTGGGAAACCATAATCGAAACAGGGAAAGGAACTGGCCCCCCTGACCTGATGTGTGAATATTCACACGCCGTCGGGCTTAGTACATGGGTGAGCTCTACCATTACCTATTAAACCGACCTTCGGGTTGATTACCATGTTTATGGTTTGCATATATATATATGCAAACCATAAACATAGTATTGTAATATATATATATATATATATATATATATATATATATATATATATATATATATATATATATATATATATATAATGTATTGGGTAATCTGCCGATTAAGGTAGGTTTTTGGATGCACACAACTATCAAATAAACATTTTGTAATTCCCTTCATCCCGGCCAACATCCCTATCCTGTTCCTGCCCTTTCCTCGCATGCCCAACATTCTCCCCTCTATTACCTTCTTCAACATGCCACTGCCGTGCATTACGCCTTTCATCCATTTTTCCTGCCTCCATAGGTTTTCTCTCACGCAAACCCCTCCCCTCACCCACCATCTCTTGTGCTTCCTCTTTGTTTTCCTTTTGCACCATTTCATATTCTCCATTCTTCTCCACACCCACATTTAAAATGCATCCAATCTACGTCTATCCTCCTGCTTCAGCGACCATGTTTCCGCGCCGTACATAGCTACGCTCCATATCACAGCATTTACGCGTCTTTTTTTAACCTCCCTACTCAACGTCCCCGTCATCAACTCCCTCCTCCTTGAGAGCGCTTCCTTAGCTAGCACAATTCTTCTCCTTGCGTCTCTACTACTTTGACCGGGTTGGTTCAAAAGACTTCCGAGATATGTAAACTGTTCTACCTGCTCTATTTTTTCCCCGCCTATTTTAATATTTAGCTTAGCCTTTTTCTCTCTGGAAAATCGCATAACCTTTGTTTTATTAATATTTATTCTCATCCCATATTTATCGCACTGAACCTCCAATTCACTCAACAATGCTTGCAACCCCTTGGCTGACTGAGCAACTAATGCTTGGTCATCAGCAAACCTAACCGATTTTACGAATTACCCTCCGACTTTCATTCCTACCTCCAGTTCTTCCCTTGCTTCTTTAATCATTTCCTCTACGTATACGTTGAACAGTACCGGTGACAATGGGCAACCCTGCCTTACACGTCATCCTAACACTGCCCATCCGGGCTCTCGGTACCCAACTCGCACATGAGCAGTCTGAGACATGTATAGGTTGCGGATTCTTCTCCTGTCCCTCCAATCCATTCCTATTTTCTGCAATACACGCATTAATATTTCCCAATTCACTCTATTAAACGCTTTTTCTAAATCTACGAAACAGGTAAATATTTCTTGATTGTATTCTATATTCCTCTCGATTAATGATCCCATTACTGCAAATGGCATCACGTGTACCTCTTCCTTTCCTAAACCCAAACTGATCATACTCTAAGTAATCATTTGCCTTACTCTCTATCCTTCTGTTGATTATCCTGAGAATAATTTTAGCTGCGTAGGATATCATACTTATTGTTCTTTGAACCTCACATGATGTAGTCTTTACCTTTTTCGGAATGGGCACTAACACTGATCTCAAAAAATCTTCCGGCCAGATGCCTTTCTCATCGATGCTACGAATCAGTCCATAGAGAGACTTCTCCTCACATTGTCCTAAACATTTTAATAGTTCCACTGGAATATTGTCTACCCCCACGGATTTATTTGCTTTCATTTCCTTTATTGCCCTTTCTATTTCATCGTCGAGATGACTGGACCTAAGCTATTTTCGTCTACTTCATATTCCTTTTCTATGACTAACCTTGTTGGCCTAAGGTATATTCCGTACAGTGTTTCTATATATTCCTTCCATCTCTCTTGGATTTTTTCTGGTTTAAATATTATCTTATCCCAATTATCTCTAACTGTTAGCACAGATCTTGCCTTTCTACTTCCCGATAATAAATTTACCTTGCTGTATAGCGCACCCATTTCATCCTTCCTCGGTAAACTTTCCATATCCTCGCATTGTTTTTTCCACCATTCTTCTTTTGCTATATTTGTGACCCGTCTCAATTCATTGTTTAACTCTTTGTTTTTTATTTTCCTAACTCCGTGTTTACATTTTTTCATCTTTTTTTTCTCATCTATCTTTGCAATCATATCATTTGCGACCCATGGTTTCCTTATTTTTTACCCGTTAACGTTTAAAGTGTATGCAAACATTAGTAAAGGTAATATTACGAAGTACATAAAACTGTATACAGATTAATTAAGTTACCAATGTAAAGTATTTGGAAATTATCTTGGACCATTCCCTGAACTGTGTTGTTAATATTGCATATCTTTACCGAGTGTTAAGAAATTGTTTAATTAAATTTGTGCCTTATTTGTAACACACTATTGAAGCGATAATTTTTTAGATGGGCTCACAATTTTTTAACATGTTACTGAAAAAAATAAAGCATATTCTATAGGAAATTGATTCCTCACATGTAGGTCATTGGATAAATAGGTGGCTGACATCTGACTTAACAATTAATTAATTTGCTGATTTTTCCTTTTTGTTTCTTTTGAAAGTTTTTCAATGTATTTTGTATTTTTATGTGGTAAAAATTATGCTATTACTCGATTGTTAAAACTAGATATTTAACATGATAACATTATTTAAACCTAAGCAATTTATAAAATTTTGACCCACAAGAATTCCTCTTCATGCTTCTAAATCTTTCTGGGGGAAAAAGCATTCCCCTTTAATTAGCTTATCTTAATCCACAAAGCTTCTTGGATAAGAAATGCACCTAGTTATGGTAAATCAGTTCTTGTTTATTTAGAAAGACACATACCCCTATGTGCTAACGCTTAATATACCCGATGTTTTCCTTGGCCAAAACCACAAATGGTTATCCAGAGCCCGTTCATTGTTAACGTGAGGGGAAGTTTTGGATTCTCAGGTAAAGAAATAATAAGAAATCAGAAAACCCATGAATGTCACTTTGCTCACATAATCATTTTAGCTTGAGAGTGGGGAGCGAACGGATAATGACAAAGGAATTCCTTATCAAGATGAAAAGAAAGCTCCAGAATTGCTTCTAATGAACTGTGACTGATTAAACACAAAGAAGGGACAAAGAGATTGGAAAGAGATAAAGGAAAATGAAGGGGAGTGAACGAGAGAGACGTATTCTGAATGATTTGGAGGAAATGGAAGTATTAGTGATGGGTAGAAGATAGACACTACAACCCAAGGAGTGCAAAAAGTACTCGGGAGTGAGATGATGACAAACAAAATGATGTTCACAGGGCATGCTCTTAAATTCTGTTTTTTTTCACCCAACTCGAAATCCGGGATGATCTCCAGCGGTTTCAATCGAATATTTGATAATTCTTAATCCGTTATTTAGATTCCCAAGGGTCGTAGTGTCGTAGAAAATTCCACATGTGTGGCTAAGGTGTAACGGTAAAATGAAATGGAACATCAGGTTAAGCAGTAATGTTTTTCAAGTTCTGAAAAACATATATTTTAAATTGACCGTTTCAGGAGAGATACATTTGAAATAAAGGACATTTAATTGCCATGAAAGAAAAATATTTGAAGCCACATTTTTAATCATGTTTGTTTCATATTATTTACTTAAACCATTTAACCAATACATACTTACACAATTGCGTAAATGTCGAGGAGGACAATTTTCTTCAATAATTAATTTTGCTTTTAAAACAGTTGTAATCTACAAAAAGAGATTTGAAAAGCAAATCAATTTTTATTACACTTTTACATCACGCAAAATCACATTAAATTTAACGGAAAACATGTTGTACTATGAATTCAATTGAATTCCTGCTCACACTAGGAAAACCTGCGAACTTTCATAACCTATAGTAGTACTTTATATGGGAGACGACCGACAGCTACGGTGATTTGCGCCATTAGGGATCGTTGGTAAAGGAAGGATGGAGAGAAATCCGGCGTCGGCATTAGCCTACTCTTGTCAAAAGGCACCAAGGGGTCCGCAGTTTAACGTCCCATCTGATGGACGTCGTACAAACTCGAAGTTTTCTCCACAATGCACCTCAAATAAGGTTGGGAATACCACTAAAAATATAATTATTGTCTTTAGGATTTGAACCCAGGCATCTCGGTGGGAAGCCTGTACATTAGTCACCGCCCCTTCTTGACCCTCGTGAAGGTTCATGTCTCATGGAAATGCAATTAATCATCTGTAATTGAATTAAGTGCTAGTTCAATTGCAGGAATAAAAAGAAGAGTTGCTTTCCAGGCGACGCTATTGAAATATTCAGAGCATAATCTCATTGATGAAGTAGAACTCACAACCTACGTAGAGCAAACACAAGCCCAAATGAACAACTCCTAGCGGCGGATTTGCACTTCCCGTAACCTTTGATTATAAGTAGAGGTAATGAAATGTCTGGCTTTGCTCGATTTTAAATATTAAATTGGAGCATGTGGGATTTGGAAGGTTATAAAATTTTGCTTTAACCTTGAAGTACTCATGTGCATAAAAATGATGGCAGTCAACTATTCTATAATTCCGTATTTTTTTTGGTGATAATAATTTTAATTAACTTTATTTCTCTACTGAAACGACAAGAGGAAATTGTGCCATATACAGGGTGCGTTCCGAAAGTAATAAAAATATTTTTTATATAATTTATTCAGTAAATTTGCACAAAGAATTAAAATTCTTCATAGAACTTTCCTTGGTCCTCTACAAATTTTTTCCAGCGAATTTGCGTGACCGGTACGTCTCCTGGAAGGTGTCTTCGGGGACCTCTCGCAAGGTCTTCGTTACGGATGATTTGATCTCATATATGGACAAAAAACGGTTCCTTTCAGGGCTCCCTTTATCCAAGGAAAGAAAAAGAAGTCTGCTTGGGTGACGTCAGCACTATAAGGGGGTAGGATAGCGTTGGCACTTGGTTTTTGGCCAGGAACTCGCGGGCTCGTAGAGCGTTGTGGCAAGGATCGTTGTCGTGACGGTGTGGCCAGGTGGCTTAAATGTCTTTTCTCGTCCTGATCACTCTTTTTTGAACTCTTACCAGTATATGCACGAAGTAGGTAGGGTTAACTGCTTGTCCTTGAGGAAAAAAATCCTTATCAACCACCCCTTTACTGTCGAAAAAGACAATGAGTATTGTTTTCACTTTTGATTTGCTCGTTTGTTCCTTTTTGGGCTTGGAGGATTGGTCGGTGTGCCATTCAGGTCTTTGACGTTTTTTTTGGGAGTTATAGAAAAACCCAGCTGTAATTACCAGTGATGACTCATCAGTTTCATTGTATTGAAAAATTATTGTACAGTATTGAAAAATACTTTAAAAGTTTCCGCTCGGTTGGTCTTTTGGTCGTCTGAGAACACCTTGGGAAAGAGCATGAGGCACACTTCCCTCATCGCTAAATCTTTAGTGACAATGTGAAACACAAGTGAATATGACAAGTTCAATAAATTGGCAACCATCTTCATACTCAATCGACGGTCAGAGTAAAGGATTGTCAAACACGTGGCACATTGTTGTCGGTTTTGCAGGTTGACGGCCGCCCAGAGTGTTGTTTGTGGTGAACCTCTTCCCGTCCTTCCTTACAATTACCCACCTCAAAACTTGTGAGTTGGAGAGAGCAGAGTCCCATAAGCCTCACGAATCATTTTATTAGTCTCCTCAAGAGATTTTTTTACTTAAGCAATAAAACTTAATAATCGCGTAACATTTCTCGTCGATTCCATTTTTTGCATGACACGGTCGTCTCGCTGAGGTTTAAAATAACTGACATTCTGCCGCTCCCATACCTTGGAGAACACTAAGATTGATTTCGTGGCAAAGCTTAGCATCTGCTCCACCTTCTTCAAGAGATTTGATCGCACTCCAATCAGTAGAAGCGGCGCGGGAAATGTAATTGCATTGCTTTCGAAACATATCATGTTCAATATAGAATATATGGAAAGCAATAATACACTCGTATACCCACTATTTTTTCTTGTAACAAGGTAAATTTTTGGCGATTACCATTATAAATACCTATGGCGATCACCGATATAAATTTCATTCCTCATATAAAGTCGAATTCTCCAAGCTCTAATGGATGTGTATGAAACGATATCTTAATACAAGGAACAAACTGCTAAATAAAATTAATTAATTTCGAAGAAATATCATACTATTTTAAGATGCACACACGATCTAAATTCCTTTTTTGTACAAAACCTCAAACAGATCTAATCGATTAGTAGAAGATGATAATTTTATGCAACTTTTAAGTCTCCATTGCATTTTTTTAATTTAGCGAAATGATGGTTACAATATAATTTTCATGAAATTGATTTAAATGTCTAACATAAATAAACGTTGTTAAAAATGGATTTAAGATTAAGAAACTGGGCCAAACATGGATAAAACTAATTAACGCTCTTCATGTGTTAATGAAGTGTGGCAGTCAAAATATTTTCAGTTGGAAAGACAAAAAAAGAATTTTAATAGTTTATACACATGGAGGGGAAGAATCTATTTCATTGGTTGAGAAAAATTCGATCAATGATCGTAATAAGTTAGGAAGAAATGCGTTTACAAATAAAGTTTTTACAAAGATAACAGGATTTTGTTCCTAAATTAATTCTTGGTAGAAGAAAATGGTTTAGCGATTGGAATACACAGAGTTTGGTTAGCATGATTCTCTTTGCATGAAAATTTGCTCAAAATTAGTTATTGTGATTTTCCATGTCACATTATCATCTACTACAGGTCTTAAATGTCATGAAAATATTTAATTTTTACGTGATTTATCTTGGAGAAATATGTGAAACTCAGGTACATTAAAAATATGTTTTGAAAACAATTTTGGTGCACTAATTGTCTCTGTCAAGTGAGCACCTGAAATACACCAATATAATGATTTTTAGCTATTATACATCATCATAGTTGATTATTCACATATTGTACACAATGAAATCGATTGCGACATTTGTTAAAGTTAAATTAATTTCCCTTCAAATAATAGCAAAAAGAATACTATTTTCACTCATGCCTTTTCAGCTAATGAGGAAATCTGGAATATTTAATGAATTTTTGAAATTGTATTTCAATTTTTAAAGACATTCAATATAGTAGAATAAATTACTAGCGTTAGGTAAATTCAAGCGTTGGCTGAATTGCTGAGATCAGCTTTTACTGATCTCGCGGATTTTAAACTTTACACATCGGCGTGGGGGTAATTATTTTCTTTGTATCTGTTTTTCAGGTAGTGCTGACACTAGAAAAAGCGCAAAAATTAAGTTTAGATCCTATTTCTTAAGAGAATCACTCATAATTGAACCCGCTTACATCCACTGTCAAGAGACAATTTATATACTTTACTGAATATTACGTCAATGGGACATTGTACACAAACATATTTTCAAAGTGGTTATTAAAATCAATTTTTCGCCAGAGCGGAACAAATTTTTCTTGTTTTCCAAAAACTTATTCCAGTTCATATTAAAAGTGAAACAGAGGCGAAATCAAAAAATGCGTAGTGGTGTCCCTCCGAGTTACAGATAAGGCAATAATTTTCGAAAGCGGTATGTTCCATGTATATACATATGTAGGACAATCTTCTATGAAAATAATGAATTTACTTCCTCATTTTTTCCGCTTTATTGCAGCATAATCTTTAAATAACGTCTTATACTCAATATTAATGTGAATACTATTTTATAAAGTTCTCAAAAACATATTTGAAGGTAGAAGTGGTGATCAAAGTTACGGCAACTTTGAAAAAATTCACCGAAAAAATTCTTAGTAACTCCTGTTAGTATTTCCGATTTATTTCTCCGTAGTATCAAAAGATGGAAAACACATGCAGCAAAACATGTGTTTGCCATCTGACTGGTTACAGAAATTGTATTCATCATATGAACTTTCTTTAGATTTGCACAAAAAATTTATACACTCCTTTTCGCACAAAAACATGGGAACGTCAGCACACTCACATAAGCTTAGATGTCCCAACTACGCCCCAAAGTTTTTCTTCAGAACACACATTTCTGGAAGTGAAACTAAACCAGCATTTAATTCAAAAGAGATGCTTCGGAGAACTAAAATTAGAAGAGAAGTTAAAGTAAAACCTGCTGGGGACCGACATGACAGCCGACTGAAAACGAGGGACGAATCCCTAAAATCCGGAACGACCAGGCTACCCTGCTGAGTCGTCGGTCTCTCCTCATGTGCCTAGAAAGCGTCGAGCGGAAAAAGGGAGACGTTTAGGGATGAGACAAGAAGTTGAAGGAAGTGAGAGTGGAATGGAATGAAAGGAGAGACGGGAGAACGTGGCGGGAGGCAAGCAGAAGGGAATATCGGGAGAGGGAGAGATAATCGCAGGGCCCGGGGAGAGGTGGAATTGCGCAAGTTGTTCACTGAATGGAGAGAGAAAGGCAGGAATAGGCAACAAGGCATAATAAACCCTCCCTAGAATCCTGGGAAGCTTTCCCTTAAGTCGCAGCGGACTCTCTTACTCCTCCTCCCGAGCCAGCGGGCTACCACCTTCCTCTTAAATAGTATGCGTCCAGTTCATGCTTCCCTTCCCCTCATCCAAGGCCCCTTAAAAACCACCTCTTAACTCCTCCCACCCCTCCTCTCCTATTCAACCGACCACCCTCCATCAATCCTCCAATAGAGATCCTTTCCATGGCCTCATCTACCCCTTTCGACTCAACCCACCCACCTTCAGCCCTTTCTAAGTCACCCTCCGATCTTCCCCAAGCCTAAGGAGCCCATTCGATAATTCAGCAGCGAAATCACTCTCTCTCTCTCGGCTACGTTCTGCGTCCGGCATCGATTTCCCGCACTCCTTCCCACTCCCCACCCCCGTCGTCGGCCAAAACCACGCCACTCCTCCCTTCCTCTCTCTCTCCATTTCCTCCAGCTAGCCTCCTTCTCTGAAGTCAGGCTCATATCGATTGCCTCGGAAAGAGCTTCTAAAGTAAAGCAGGCATATTTAGCCTTCATATTCGCGCCCATCGGTACATCTTGAAGTTTAGCTTTCTTTCCGCAATTCGAATGGGGGGGGGGAGGTGGACAAAACGGGAGTGTTGGTGTGAAATGGACGGGTGGAAAGAGAGATCCTCCCTTTTGGGAGGTTTAGGGTAAAAAAGTGGAAAGGAGGAAAACAACGATCGAGAACTGTGGGAAATTCAAATTTTTGATCCCCTGTCACCTCATGCATCCCGCCGAACTCGTAACGTGCCGTCGCTCCCCTCCGCCACGCTTCCATTCAATTTTTCCTTCCCGATCCGCGCCCCCACTCTCCTCTGTCCCGCTCGTCTTCCTTGCAAACACCTTCCCCCCGATCCCTACCTCCCCCAGGCGTCCTTCACGTTTTTCCCGTAACGCACTCCCGTTTTCTCTCTCGTCCATATATAGTACATTATACTATGTATCCCCCAATCACTCTATATCCGTCATTCTGTTCCCTTGGATTCGCTCCAGGAATTTTGCCAGGGCCTCCCTCCAACCGAATCCAACCTATCATCCACCCTCCCTTCCCACGTAAGCTTCCCTCCCCACCACACCGATCCACCGAGGATTCCCCCTCCCCACTTCTCTTACAATCCCGCATCCCTCGACCAAACTATTGTGATGCGGTCGGTCCCTGCACAAGAGGGCAGTCGCTCGTGGACTGGACTTGGACATGCCGGACGTGTTTTATCTCCCCAGTCATAACCCGCGACGAAATCACAGAGACGGATTTGTTTCGAGAAATGGTGATGGGTATATGAATACAACTCGCCACAATAGCAAAGGCACCAAATGTTGAAGGCTCATCACAGGTGATAGATATACCATTTTTCCGCCGTAATTATTACTATTACCATATACCTGAGTCATTGCATGGACATCATACGTAGACATTGCTGATTTTTAGTGTATGAAAGATGCATAATAATTCGGGTTCCACTATTATTAGTGTTATATCAGATATTCGGGGTTGTATTTATTTTTTATAAGAGCTAACATGACATTTATGGCATGAAAACGAAATATTGAACAAAAAAAGACTAGTAATTTACAACAAACGTAGAAGAATCTTGAAATCTATGCAGCGCTCATTAAAATACATTTATCAAAATATGATCAAATATAATTTTATAGGCCCTAATACATAAAAATAGTGGGAATAGTTTTTATAATCTTTCATATTTTTTCTATCTTAGATTTACTTAGAGAAATATCATCCATCTTGATTAGCTTTAATCGGAAACGAAGCGTATTATCAAAAATTGAAACATTTTGCATATTCTAGAATTTTTAAAAGCTAATGTGTATTCAAACAATTTAGGTACGATGTTTCATAATTCTTTGCTTAATTGGTGTCAGTTAACAGTGTGAAATTGTTTCTGTTACGAATTGGCAGACATCCTATAATGTAATGATGGAATGATAAGGAAAATATCAACCGGAGTTAGAGAAGGGAGTTCAGTACATACATGGGTATGGAGTTTTCATTTAATATTAACTGTTTTTGAGCCGGCAGAAAAAGTTAAAATTACTGCACCATGCTTTAAGACGTTTCCTATTTGATGTGAAATTCATAAAAAAAGAAAGCGCAAACCTTATCCGAATTTTAGCAACCATTTCAGATAATATTTTTATCATGACAATTATTGAGGAAAATGTATGTAAAATGTTGATTAAAACTCCGACAGTGTAATCTGCATTGAAACCGCGTAAAAATAACTGCAGCATTTATTTAACGGATTATTATTGCATTTCATGCGCGGATTAGAATATTATTTCATCAATGCATCATACACATCTAGTAAAATAACCCCCAAGCTGCTGCAATGACGTGTGACGGGGAATAATAAGACATGAGCCATACATGTACAAGTACATAGGTAAATACATGAATCAACACTTATATTCTTTGTTGTTTGACAAAGCTTGTGGATAAGAATGGAGATTTTGTGGATATTTTTTTAAAAAAGTATACACACAGATTTCCGTAACTGTGTGCTATACTGTAAATATAGTCTCAAAAAACGTTGAGAAGAGTGGAAGTAATATCCGCGTCACATCAATATTCCTCTGGTTGGTAAGTGTCGAAAAATTGTCCCAATAAAAACCGGGCATCATCAATCCAGTGAAGAGATTATTATTTCTTAAGAAAATCAATGCATCATGTACATCTAGTAAAATAACCTCCAAGCTTTATTTCCAATGTCAATAACTATATTTTGATATAATGTTATTTTCGTTTAATACAGGTAAAACATTGCTAGTATAGAGGAGGAAAGGACATTACATTGGTTTTAGAGAGCATTCTGACTCTCTATTATGTTAAAACACAGAATCAGAAATATATTCCGTAAGTTACGAGTATTTCTCACTTGCGGTCAGTCTGTTCTTGTCTCGAATTACCATCATGGTTGTATACCATTACTATGGAAAACTAACTAGTTACCAATGGCGCAATAGTACCTCTCCATTAGGTAGTACTATATAAATTGCATGCAAATGGATATACTATAGATATGCTATGACTTTCTTCTTAGTAAATTCACAAATGTGCAGATAGATTGTCACCGTTTCAACGTTTTATGCATGCGTTCATTTTCAAGCGGTGTCATCCATGAATATCCTTAAAAACTTAATGAGAAAAATGGTAACATTATTTCCAATGTCAATAAGTTTGAAGATTCTTCGCAATACTTTTTTAAAATCTCAAATCATGCAGATTTTGATCACACAATGACTCGGTAAGACCATATATTAATTGATTCAAATATATTTTTAATTTATGAAATACGACGCTATTGTATCGCATTTAATCCTCTATAATTATTTACTCAAATGTAAATCTCAGGCTATAATTGGTCTTTATATTTTAATCAAATGCCTCCGATTACTTAAACTCGCATTCCTCGCTTTTCCTCTTTTTCGTGCTACGTGATCGATCTGTATCACAGTTTTTAAATTTTACCTTTCGCCTGACCCAATTTCTTAGAGGAAACTGCGGCTCTTCCACCCAAGCACTTCAGACAAGCGGATTGATGGGACAAACAGTTGATCGGAAGAAAATGGACTCCTCAACAGATTTCTCTTACTTTTTCATATCTTACATTTTCATATCTTACATTTTCACCCATCTTATATTTTCTAGAAATATATGAATGAGATAAAAGAGCAGTATTTATGTTAAAATCGCAAGGTATGTGCTCTCAACATAAATGTAAACTGACCTTGCAAAGCACAGTGTAGGGCACTTTTTGAAATTTAGATAGGGGAAAGTATCAATTGACGATGTCGGATTGAAATGAGATCCTACAGAAATAAATAAAGTGAAATCAATAAAGAAGTGCCGACCAAACTCATTGAAAGGAATTGACACAGAAGATACGTCAATACAAGGGGAACAGAGCCAGATTCCAAGTTGAATGCATCAATATGAAGTAAAGATATAAGAAATGTTTTAATTAGCTATTCTGGCACGCATTAAACAGTGACCATATTTTAGTTGCAATGAGAAGAAATTTCCTGTAGAGAAAGATAAAAAGACTAAAATGGGGAAAATGTAGAACCTAATGATAAAATGGTCTATGTTCTCAAGTATGCACCAAATCGTATTTGAAGAGATGCAAAGAAACCGAAAATTAAGCCGTGTTGCGTCCAAAATATAAATATTGATTAGACGCACTGGTTTACCGAATAGTTGAGGAAAATATTGAAGACAACCGGAGTTCGATCAATGGAGAGCAGAAAAAAAAGATAAAAAATAATATATGGGCCTATGAGTACTGGTAAAATGATTAAACACGTCAAAAAGGCATCGTACATTGATGGAATTGGAAAAAGTCCGTGGAAAAGTCAAGCGGAAAAGTGTGAACTTTCATCCTGGAAACACTCTGAATATTAAAACGGAAACAAAAAATATTCTAAAAGTGCTCAAGTGCCAAGCTGTCATAATATGGATGAAACCGGTATGAAAATTGTGATGAATATTAATGAAGGAATTTGACAATGAAACCATTAATCTCTCACCAGTACAATTCTAAATGAAATTGTGAGAGGTATCAAAAAACAATAATCGAATTTTAGTGAATGGGATAGAACAAAAACCTGCTTTGTTTTGTAGATGACATCACAGTTAATCTAATAACCTAGAATATAGGTAGGTATCACAGAACAATGGGCAAAGTTCAATCTTCCGTTCGCCTTAGAAGAAGTTTAAAATGGAATGGGCGAGTTCGACGGACATTAATCGGAGATTTTCTTGAGTTATTTAATATAAGATGCTCAGAGAAAATAAATTTTAAAATAGCCGCGAATAGTTGCAATTATATGGAATAGGTATCCAGAACATTTTTAAAACATTCAGAGACCAAAGTAAAGAAGAACAGAAGGCTTCCAAATGATCTTGGAAGCGAATGTTGAATTTCCTATGGAGAGATGGAATGAGAATTGAAAAAGTTTAAGGAAGAGTAAAGGAGGAAAGCTATTCTGCGAAATGATAGGATAGAGAAGACCCATATATATCAGCCACGGCTTGAGATAATGTATTTAATAGAAGGAAACATCCATGCAAAATACCTACGGAGGTGAAAGGACAAATGCACAGACCATTGAGATAAAGAGGGGTTTTCGACGAAAGAACTGTCGCAGCGGACGGAATTCATCCTTTGAAGTAAAAATTGGAGGAAATCTCTAGGGTATTCTCCGTGTTGAAATATTGATTAGGGGTATAATGCATAGTTTGCATATAATGCTATGGACATTAGTTGTCAGTAATCCTAATGAACTGTTGCTTTTTGTAGAACGATAGGAAAAGTTTATTGAATTTGGGACATTTTCTAAAATGAGCTAGTAGCGTTGTGAAAAAGTCGTGCTATGTGATGTTCTATCATAAAATGAATGAAATATGCAATACAATATACAAATCAACTTAGAAAATTTGGTTTGTTAAAAATATTTTCTGAGTTGGCTTGGTTGGAAACCTAGTTTTTTATTAAAATACAACACTTTTCCATTTTACCTTAGATAATAGCATGAGTATTATGAAATAAACCAATGATAACTTCTTGTACGATAGAATACATAGTAAAACGTATTAAAGAAAGAAATTGAATATCTATGGCTTTACATGCTAAATATATTTTTCCCTGCCGATGTATCCGGTTAAAGGCGAGGATACGTTAACGTTTGACGAGAAAAACAGATGGCACCACCAAGGTATAGATTAATTATTTTCATGCGTTTTTGTAGGGCATCGAAAGTGCTTGTTTTATAACTCTTGTCGAACTACGCTCCCGGTCTAGGTGTGATCGAGGTTGGGGCTAATGATTTACGGACTGCGCCGCTATCCTCCGACCACGGAGATGAAATATTTCCTTCGAAAAGGGGAGCGCGGACCTTAAAAACGAGTGTGGTAGGCATCCCAATGAACTTTCCCTGCATTTTTCTCGTTTCCCGATCAATGATCGGAACACCGCATGTGAATTCATTGAATTCATTCGCACACGACTGCGCTTCAGGACTTTCCTTTCACATGCATGAACACAGTTGTACGAGTCTGAAGATTTTTTTCGCATGAAAATACAACTTTACTCAAACTTTTACCTTCCAAAAATATTCATTGTTCTTATTTAACCTTTTCTTTTCAAAATAAATATTCCCTTACTTTAGAAAAAATGGTATGTAATGACACAAATCATTTGCACTATAGGTGAAAGCTTACCGAATCAACCACATTAAAACATATTTTTCAATCATACCGCAAAATTAAATGTTCAAACGTTACAATTATAAAAGAAGAGAAAAACCCTCTTGTGAGAGAAAATGTATCGGAATAATAATATTTTTCTATTATCAATACATAATATAAGTTTAGATCAAATTCAAATATAAAATATTTAAGACAATCTAAGCGGAAGAAATAATTTTAAAAACTCACATACGCAGAAATATAGAGTTTTTTGATACTTCGAGGTTTATTCTGATCATATGCTTCATACCGATGCAAAATAAAATTTTATGAATTATTTTTGGTTAACTGAATAAATCAAGGTAATTCGGGTTTTATATGTAAATATATTTTTTGGAATGGTAATTAAAAAAGGAGTGTTAAAGATACATTATTATGTGCCAAAATATTGAAATGATAAAATGAATAAAAACGCCAATATAGAGAAATAAAATGAATATTATGCTAGATAGATATATATAGATATATGCTCACCAACGCATTGCCATCAGTTGTCCAAAATGCGACTTTTTAACGAACTAGCGAATATAATTTAAAACGAATCTCTCAAAGATAAAATGATTGAATTATGCGTTTTATCGAGAGGAATAAAACGCACAGTAGTTATTTATTAAAAACGGATAATAAGTCTAAATTTCCCTTGTTTTTAATTTTTATTTTATTTCGTCTTCCATTTAGGAGGCATAAACGTTAAAAGCTATAGAACGATACCTATTTCCAGATCACTGAGTTCAGAATGTTTTAATAGTCTCAAGTGATCTTTTTTGCTAATCCGCCATACTCTCCAGTCATTCCACCAGTCCAACGGCTCACCTCACCCTTCTTTTGAGATCCTCCTCCCTGTTCCCCTCCCCCAGTTTCCCCCTGCCTTCATCCTCCGTCCCTCTATTTCGTGCCAGTCAAACGTAGACGGAGGGGAGAAACGGGAGACAAAATGAAACGAAGGAAATTCACTCCAAGAAATATTGAATGCGTCTGAAAATTATATAACAGGTTTAAACGACAGGGTCCCCCTCATCCTCCCGTCTCGAGAAAAAGCAAGCCGTTCCAGTCCGCTCTATGCGCCTGCCGCTCCTTAATCCTTCAACCGATTTGACGACGGAACTTCGACTCGGTAAAGCTTCAATACGGACTTGTGTTGGATTAAGGATTAGATGCTAGGTGATGGAGAGTGACTGGAAAAGGCGTAAGTCTCTCGACAGAAGGAAAGACACTAGGTGAAATATGGAGAAGAGCACAAATAATTGGAAACATTCGATAAACTGGTGACCCCAGCGACATGCATATTTTATCAATCACTTACTAATTAATAAATGAATTCATGGTGTTGGTACTAAACGAATGCAAACTCACTTTAGAACGGGGCTAAAATTATCCTCTTATTGCTGTACAATTATGTCAACACAGAGGCACTACATCTATGGACGTTCCTTACAACTTTTTTCTTCTTTCAAATTAAAAATTAAGCAAATCCATTCATAGCAATCAACTCGTAGGTTACTTTAATAGGAATGAGTTATGAATCCCAAACGGAAGAATTATGGAGCCATGAAAGTTCTAGCAAATAGAAAGATGTATAGAAGAAATTGAAAAACATGACTAATGGACAGTGATGATGATGGCTTATCAAAACGTTACGAGACAAAAGGAAGCAATAAGTGTGAAAACAACGAGCACCAAGTGTGAACATACTAAATACATAGAGGAATCGAGGGAGGACGACGACAATGTTTACATTTGGCGATATGAATCCCATTCGAATGGGAGACTTTATGATGTCAACATTTGTTCCATCTTTTATCACCACCCGTCCACCGATTAGGCTATGGTCAATTCACTCGTCGAATTCAATGAGCAGTATCATCAAACGACTCAGGTCTGCTGACCTTCGTCCAATATGTTTTATGGCTTAAAATATAAAATAATTCATGGCCGAGGTGGGACTGAAACCTATTTGCAAGCAAGCATATTATTCACTAGTCTATCCTGAGTGACTTTAAATAAGAGTATCATTAGAAAATACCCAAAAATTGCTTAGCAAAACTGATTTTTAGTGACTTTTTCTACGGAATATAGTTATTAATATTGTTATAAATAATCTACCGGTTAAGATAAGTTTTGATGGATACAACAAATAATTATCTTACCTCTACTAACAAAATACAATCCAATATCTTACTATAAAACAAACCCTTTTAATTCTCCTTATACTTGCTTCATCACTTCATTTAGTCCAACATCCATATTCTATTTCTATTCCTTCCTCGTTTTCCTAACATTCTTACGTTATCCCAGCCTCCAACATCCGACTACTGATCAATATGCTTTACATCCATTTTTTCTGTCTCCTTATTACTTCTCCCAACAATCCCTTCTCATCCCCCACACTTCTGGCACCTCCTCATTTGTTTTACTTACTTTCCACTTAATCTTCTCTATGCTTCCCCATTCACGTTTCTAAAACTTCGAATGTATTTGTACACTTATCATCGTGCTGCAATGAGCATGATTCCGCACAGTACATAACTACACTCCATGTCAACATTTTTCGAACCTTCTTTTAAAATTCTTATTTAACGTCCCTGAGGTAAATTCTCTCCTCTTTGCGAAAGCTTCATTGCCTAATACAATTTTTTTTCAAAGGTTTATAATTTATAAAATTTAGATCAACTTATGCTTTCGATACGCTAAAATTTGCGACAAAAGCACCACGAAAAGAGCAGAGGAGAACATATAGTGAGATAATGGAGTACTGGGCCAGGAACACGACTGGAATATACTGATTCAAATTTACGTGGCCCACAGTCAGTCGAAAGGGAATACAGAAATTATGATGTAGATAACATTATTCTAATAATGCATTAGATTTATCTGCCCCAAAAAGGTTTTAATTCTTTTAAATCGGTGGCAATGATTTCCCTCGGACCTCAAGTCAAGGAAGGATGGTAGTCAAACAACGGGCGGCTTTGTCTTCATAATTTTTCCGCTCAAATGTCGGGAAATAAAAATAGGAAAAGTAGTTGAGTTAGCATAGCCCCTAGGGTGATTTTAAACACGGATTGCATTTTTGCGGATCTGACATAGCATTCAGTTTCTTGGGACGAATCCTTCATACGGCGACACAAGAACGACTTTAAATAATCGTGGTGGGGATCATATGGTCGTTTGGGGAGAAGAGAGATGGCATTGGTGAGAGGATGGATGGAGTTGGGATTGAGTGGTGTGATGGAAGGAGGAATTGGTTGTCACCGGTAAGAGTATTCTGTGTAACACAAAACCATCTTGAGACGCTTTTATCGACGGGGGTGAATGAATGGCTTAGTCCCCAGCGTGTATCGGCTCGAGCACTCCTTAGTATCCTCAGAGACAAGGAGCGTGGAGAGCAAGAGAAGTAGAACGAGAAAGGTAAGTAAGTGCGGATAAAAGTGGACCGGGTGAGCGAGAATGAAAAGGACAAGGCCGGAGAAGTGAATGTGGAATTGGAGTGGGGGTACGGTCTGAATGTGCAGAAAAGGAACCCAATGGGCTTGCGATTTTAATTATCAAGCACCTTCCTCTGAAACAGCCCTCGTTGAGAGGGAAAGGGATAATGGAAAGAACTGCTGTATTTTTACTCTAAGGATTTCAAGGTCTTCGATCACGTTGAGAAATCTACAGTTCCATGGACTTCCAGGACTTGAGAATGCGACGCCCGTAATTTTCAACTAAAATTACCCAAGAGATGAAATAATTTTCGGAGGATAATTGAAATCAGTTTTGATTTAACTACCTCTAATTGCTTGGGATAGTTGTAAAATGAGTTTCCTCTATAAAAGCCATAGAACATAAAGTCATGCGAGTAGAACAAACATACACAGACACATATAGAAACATTTCATTCGACTCCATACTATAATCGTAGAAATGATGAACACCATTCGACTTAATGTAATTGAATGAACCTGCGAATTAAAATAATGCTAGATTATTGTTTATTTTTCAGCCATCATTTATGCACAATTAAATTATCGTGTTTTAATTATAATTCAGAATGATTGTTACGATTTATTCGGATTTGCATCAGGTATAATATTTGAAAATATACTGTTAAAACAAAAGCATGCACTTTTATGTGCAATTTGCTCAACGGTGGCATTTAATCTATTAGAAAAAATAAATTGAATTAAAATCAAGGACAAAGATAGTAAGGATTATATATATATTGGTGCGTGGGAGACATAAAGAAGGAGAGAAGGGGATTGATGAAGTTATTTATAATAAGGAACACCGAATAAAAGGTAGTATACTAATAAAATACGTATAAAAGGTAGTATACTAGATTAATTTATGAAAATGAGATTCATTCCAGATCGATGAGGTTTTCAAAGTTAGAGTTTATTCGGGATATACGAGTCCGAATTGGGGAGACTAATTGAAGATTGCTGCCAAAAGGAGACGCTTGGCGATTGGGTAGCCATACCTGGGCTAACACTAACACTATACACTACCTCTACCGTTACTTGTGCTACTTCTACCAAGGGATTATAAATGTATGAGTAGGCGAGAGAGTGGGAATTTTGGTCAAAATGGAGAGGAGAGGCTCGGAAAGGAAGTCGTTTTATTTAGGCTGGCGTTGTATACAGGACGAGGATTTGGTCGGCAAGGTCCAAGAGAGAAAGAATTCGAAAGGTCGAGTGAATGCGAAAGAGGGGTGGTGGTGGATGCAGGTGGCCACGGGAGAGGGCGAGGCGTCGAATAAGGGGAATTCTTTGGGCGGGAAAGAAAGGGTTTTGATGGAGAAGGGACGTTGGGGTGCGAGGAAAGGAAAATGGGAGGGTGCAGCCGGGTATAGGAAGGGTAGCGGCAAGTAACAGTGGCGCGGGAGGGAAAGAGGACGGTGATGAGGACAAAGTGCGAATGCTCTGCGATTGACGGGCGCTCCGGTAGACGAGGGAGGTGCAGAGAAGAAGGGGGACGCGGCGAGGCATTTGTGTCTCTGGAGATGATGCAAAAGAAGATCGATTCGGTGAGGCTTCGGTGAGAATGGAGGAGAAATAGGAAGAGAATATGAGGGTTAAGGATAACGGCAGAATAGGAAGGAAAACGTAGTAAGGGATATGAAGAAGTAATGGATACATAGGACCAAAAACGAGGGCCAGATGTCAACCAAGAAAGATTTCGAAAAGATAGGAATGAAAGGCAAACACTTTTTTGATAGATCAGTGTTGGAAATGTAAGTATATGAATATTCATAACTCATGATCGTGACTAAAGATGATTGGCTTAATATATATATATATATTATTAAGAATAAATAGGTTTTTAAATAAATATATCAGTTAACCATAAAAATTCCTTGCGTCGTAACATTTTCTATTTTTTCATATGTGTAGGAATTCTAATCATGCCAATAACCAAGTATCTCCTTTAAAAATAAGTTATTTTTAAATCACATAATTTTCTTATTGTTTGATTAACATCTTAATGGGTTTAGTTTTCAGGTAATCCCTGCACTCCTTGAGAGTTTCATTAAAATTAAAATCTAAAATACTTAGCTATACAATATTCAAATGTCATTGTAACTGCAATGTCCTTCTTATAATGAGGGTTTCGGGAATTCATAACTTATGGATTTTCCTTAAAAGCGAATATGAAACAAAGTGCTTTCTTGTTCCAAAATTTTGGTGAATAGATGAAGTAGTTTCTGGTTGTAGTCGTATGAGCTAAGAAACTAGAAAGAGCGCTTGAAAATCGTAACTCGCGGTGACCAAGTACGACCAGCCTACAAGGTTCGAGAGAAAAGATATTCCAATTCCATTTAGCTAATTCATATTTAAACTAATATTTTCGCAGTTTAATTACTACAAATAGTGTTATAATTCTACTCACTACTGTATACGTCTTCAAATAAATTTCCCATTATACCTTAATACATGTACAGGTGTTATACCTCAATACATGCATGTGGCCTTACTAGCTGTAATTAAAAATTGTCCTCATTTTTATAATACCCAAAAGCGATAACTTTCCAAGCTTCTGATTGGTAAACTCCAGCAAAATATGCAAATTTAGGGAGAATCGCAGTTAGCAGCAATCTAAAACTTGAAACTGAATCATTTGGACGCCTTTTCGGTTCTCCGATGCCAATGTTTATGGAATTAGTGAAATTTAAATAGAAAAACTTTAAAAGTAGGAGACATTCTTTTGAATTTGCAATCGCACACTTTGGAAACCACAAACCTTCTTTGGAGAATTCAGACTCGCTGCTCCAAATGGTAAATATTTCTCTTAAAAATCTAAGACATCGCTGTGTTTGGTAGTATTCACATTTGCATGGGGATTGATAAAATGTGGCTGTTTCATTGAGTCTTCAAGCATGACGAAGGTGACGCTGGGGACGGAGATATAAGGAGAGAATTCAGACTAAACTAATAGGAGGAAGTTGGTGGCTCCGAGAAAAGCCGTGGAAGGGGTTTCAGGAGGGAAAATGGTGAGAATGAGTCGAAAGAATGGCGAGATATGGAGGAAACAGAAGAGAGTAGGATGGAATCGGGGAGAAAGAGGAAAATATGGGGAGGATAAGGCAGAAAAGGTAACGAAGGAAAATTGTACAAGTTGTACTGGGAAGGACAAACACCGGAGCAAAGTTTGGGGGAGCTCAGTGTGCTATCGAGGACATTCGCTTGGGTGGTAGGGAAGTTGCTCGGGCACGTATATAAGTTTAGCATTTGATTGAATTTGGTCGTAATTGTGGGAAAATATTGGATGACTCAATTCTCTCCTCTGACTGCTCGTTTGAAATTCCGATTTCTACATTTCCAATTCCCCTTGAATATTCAATAAGTATCTATTGTGAAAGGTAACCAACGACATTTCCCCGGAATTGAAAAATTTACAAGTATCATTAAATTGGCAATAAAACAGCAAATGAGAATCAATTCATGTTTTTTAGAGAATTTTGAGTAAGAAAAAATTCAAGCACACTTTTCAGGAATCATCCATACGAAAATATTATTCCCAAAGGTATGGAATAATTGGGGTACAAACATGGAATGTTTAAAAAAAAGGATATGAGAAGTGGGAAATTTATTCATAAAAAATAAATTATCTGTCAACGTCTTATAACTACAGGGAATGTATGTAAATAAATGAGCTCTCTCTCCTACACACACACACACACTTATAATACTTGGTTATTACTGTATATTTACCACAATATATAACAATATTAAATACTTAATATATGGATATATTAATACTCAATGTGCCATATTAAGACTCAACTACAAATAGTAAAAAATACTGCATTATTGTACAAATAATCAATTTAATTGTTATTTATAATAGAAAAAGGATTATTGTCAGCTTTATTAAAACTTATAATTCCTGATTTTTCAAGGACATGCCTTCTGTTTTTCTCTTAAGTACGAGAGAGGGATTTTTATTGAGCCAATTTGATATTTAAATTTGATCCATGCTTTCAACAAAAAATAAAAAGCATTAAAATTACCTTGGTACTACAACTGAAGTTTTTATTTAAAAAAATTGATATTAGTTATTTTTTCTATTTTTTCGTTAAGTAAACGTTTTAAAAACAAACCAATAGAAAGCAAAAAACAAATTTCACTCAGAAACTATTACGTATAAAGATTCATATAGGTTAAGAAAGGAAAATTTGATTTTCATAAGTCCAAAATAACTTAATCATTTATTTCTTTAATTCCATTTTTTTAAATTTTTATTAAATATTTTCAACACAAGTTTTATCATGGTACCAATTATTAAAAAATAAAATTAAATAGGGTTATACGTCTGAGATAAGCGGTGCTAATTAATATTATAGAAAATAATGTATGAGACTAGGGATCTACTCCTTTTTCTGATACATCATTGGTTGTGTGAGAACAAATAGTCATTGCTTTGATGTGAACAGATTATTTCTTCCACATCAGAGTACACATGATTATATGGTTCAATTATTAACTGTTTACCAATTTAATTTGTTTGCTTTTTCCTTAAACAAGGAAAAAAGATAAATTTAAGACAAAATGTGCCCATTTAAAATAAAAACGGCTACGTTAATATGATTACCAGTGAATGCGTGAAAAACACTTTGTAGCAGGTATGGAGCGCAGGACCGACACAGCCATTGTTGAGTAAGGTAGTTTTATCCTCCACTGGGAGCAGACCCCTTTCAAAAGTCACGTCCCCAACTGATTCCATTCCATCATTATTTTAAACGAGTCTGAACTTACTGATATGTCACTCTCTTTCAATATAATATGTACTCAAAGTTTTTACAGAATAAATGAATGTGTAACCATAATAATTAACGATTCCTATGTAGTTTTCGGATTATTAAAATAATCAAAATCTTCAAATGGTTCGAGGAGAAAAAAAAATTATGTAAATGAAATCGAGAGTTCGAGAGAAATTGAGAGTTCGTCCTTAATTCTCGTTATTTCATTCAATACCCGGTGCCTTGATGGTCTCTTTGATATAGAGACACAAATAATAGTTTGGATGCGAACGACAGTTTCCAAATAAAAGCGCCCGTATTAGACATTCATAACTCTTTATAATTCGGCAATCTGATAAGTACACATTGTACACCAACTACAAAATATCTAAGTTGCAAGACTTATGAAATACATCAACATTACCTGTCGCAATAGTAATCCTTCTAACTCTCACCTCCTCATTAGAATCACGGTAGATACCAATAAGGCTGAAAGCAGGACAACGAGCAGTGGGAGCAAAGAGGGAAAATGGAGCCATAGAGGGAATCAGAGGGAGAGTAGACTGAACGCCGCGGGATGAAAACAAAGGAACGTGGGAAACGGAGGACTGAAATGCGCTACTCGGAGGGAACGAGTGAGTGAACGAGAGACGGCAAAGAAGGTGGGGCTGAGGAGGGAGGAAGGGAGGTAGAAAAAGGGGCGAGGCATGAGAGATGAAAATGGCGGAAATTTTGGCTTGATGACGAAGGACTAACAACCCAAAGAAACAAGAAAAGCGAGGGGTCCGGGGAGGGAGGGCGAGACCAGCAATAAATGCGCGCGGGAGTGTAATCCCCTTCACACCCAGTCCTGAGCTCCTTCCCTTGAGATAAAGAGGAAGAATCAGCGGACGGGAGGGTGAGAATTAGTCGGGGCATTGGAATACGTGGGGAGTGGTGGTGGAGCGGGTGGGATGAAGATTTTTGGGAAAGCGAAAGAATTTTGGCAAAGGTGGGGTGCTGGGCAAAGCTGGTCGAGGGTGCAGAGAGAGAGAGAGAGAGGTGATATTGGAGAGATGCGTGCGACGGGAGAGTAAGGAGAGAGAAGGAAGACGCACAGGTGGGAGGGATACCCGTGGCCCGCCCGCGGCCTCCCCTTCACTTTTCACTCCAATCGATGCCTCCGCTGGGAGGAAAGAGAAGAGCCGGACGAGAGAGGGTAGAGGGACTAATTTTTCACAGGCTAATTGGTTGCGTCTTCGTGGATTAGCCGGCGGCGTGATCGCTAAAATGGAAAGTAATATTTCACAATAAAAACAGCAGTAAAAGCTATTCATTTTGGTGCCGTTGTCGTTCTCACCACCCTCAATCTGCATGTCACCGCTTCGACCTCCGCTCCCATGCCCACTCATCTCTCCGGTGCTGCCGCGCACTTCAGGTAAACTTTTTGAGGTTTACTCTCCAATATTTAAGTACCCCATGCCTCCTTGTGATACCCTGATACCCTTTAATTTTACCTCCCACGGACGGATAGATTCCTACAGCCTTTTCGGTAAATAATAAAGTTGAATTTTGGTTTGAAGACCAAATCGCGGACTATATATGCCCCGTCTCCTCCGGAATAAACTGCTTGCTTATAATGCTAATATTTTCCGGCATCCGTTATTCGATTATGGGGTCGGATAAATTGAATAGAAATATGGGATGCTTAATGGGTTAGTAAATGTGATACGAGGCGGATACAACAAGTTTTTTTAAAATTCTCCTGGGATAATGGCAATGGGGGGCTTAATGATTTGGTTTCACAGGATATGGGAGAGGAATGAGGTGGAAAAATATCTCTGTGGATTACTTAATGTAAAACAAACATTAAAATTTCCCATAGGACAGGACGGTATCAATTAGTTGGGGAGTTGATGTTCCAGCGACAGTAATTTGCTCCCCAGAGGTGAAAAATTGCTGCGAACATGGGTACTTTAACGGCATCGAGCGCTTGCGTAATTGACCTTGAAAAGCCAATGAAATATCTGGAATTCACTGCGAATTGAAAATAAACTGGATGATTTAAGAGGAGAAAGGTCAATGAAATGGAAATGTGGAGCATGATGTCGGCTTGAAATTCATTAAATTCGCAGAAACTTTAATAAAGGATTGTCGCGAATTTCTAATTATGCGTTTTGAAAAAAAACTACCATTAATTTTGTGCTTACATTCATTATCGATGAACAGAGAACTAATGAAACCACGGTGATTGTCATTGATAATTTATTTGAATGATTTTTTTTAAGATTTCACCATTCAGCCCCCATAGTGACCGCTGTAGAATCTCTCTTGGTCCCTCACTGGACCAGAAGCATAAGTATGTTAACCTCCAAACGAGGTCCAGAGAAAAAAATATAAATAAATTTCGACTACGAACTGATGGAATGAGAACGACCGCGGGCATAAAACGCACGTGGGAACGGCTGAATTGATTGTAAAAACTTTCCGATGGAGCGGAATTTCGGCCAGCCGAATGATGAAGTGCCCGCTTTAATTTTTCCCAAAGAAAAAATGTAAAGAGAACAGAAGGCAGCGAGCCAAGCAAAAACTCTTTTATTACGGCCCCGAGGTAGGAAGATGGAGTGTGCGGTGGGGTGAGAGGAGGGAGGGATCCCGGGAGGGAAACCACGAGGTGGGAGTAGGGGAAAGACATCGTATGATGGCGTGATAAAATCAATCGTAGCCTCACGCACCTGAGCGCCCGTAAGAGGAGGGAAACGGCCATCGCGGAAAAAATTAAGAACTCGGAGAGATATAAAATGGGGGGGACGAGTCGAGTGCGGTGGGGATGGAGGGAGCACAAGGTGGAGCTCTCTCTTTTTTTCCGCTCGCAGACTCCCTTAATCCTGCTAAAAACCCCCTTCGGGTACATAAAGGGGGATAAAAAATAGACGAAGAAAATGATAAGAGAGAGAGAAAGTGCGGAGAAAGACAAAGGCGATGTAAGAGGGAAGGAGGAGAAAAAAATATAATGGAACCTCTTCAAAAAAAATAAACGGAGAAATATTCCATTTTTCCCTCATAAAACCGAAACGCAGCCGTCTCACGCCCCATACCTCCACCCCCTCTTTTTCTGTGCTCATTCTCTCGCATTTCCCACCGATACAGAACTATGTGAGAGCGTCAAAGAAGAGAGGACGAAAAATTAGAAACTCTCGGAATTCAAGCTTCCACTCGCCTTTTTTTATACTCCAAAGCACTCTTTTTAGCTTTTTCCACCTTCCATTTCCTTTATGAGCCTCACTCTCACTGGTTACGTCACCTCATGGTCTCCCTCCCCCTTTCAACTCACCCTTGTTTTTCTCTCTCTCCCCGTCTCTATCTCTCTCCCACCATCATTTGCCCCTCCTTATCCACCGCCTTATCTTTCCTCGTACACGCCCTTGCTTACACATTCCCCATCCCACTTCTCTATTCCCACGGCCTTTTAATTTAGCGCTCTTAGCACACTGTATCGTTTCTCTCACGCCGCTGAATTACTGCTAAAAGTCACCCGGTGACACTTCGGCATTTTCGCGGTAAATGGGGTTTTGAATGTCCATTTTTGCTCGATGATTCGGTTGAATGTTTTGTAGTAACTATTTAACAGTATCTTGTTCATCAATACATTATTTTGGATAATGAATTTTTTATGGTATTCGCGTAAATTTATACTACGAATAGCCAGAAAAAAGCTTTCTTCCTAAAAATACAATGCCATAATATGGCACTCTAAAATATAATGTTTACTTGTAGTCAAATGAATATAGATAGATTAATGTAAATGTATTGATTTAAAATCATATCTTAATAATTGAACCCAGTTAACAATTATCCACAATTAAATTCAAGAATATCGAAGAGACTATCTGTACGTATAAATGAAGAGCACAATAAATCGACATTTCTCCGAAATATGAATTTTTTACTTCCTTTATTCACAACTAAAGCATATTTTTTAATATTTTCTCTTTCAAGTCAGTAGCCGAAAGTGAAATGTGGTACCACTAAATCTAACATAATGAAGAAGAATAAGGTTGTATTTTTATGGGTTAAATTGTTACGAGAAAAATGTCTCTTTTTGTTAAATATTTTATTTTTTCATTACGAAGTTTCTAGCATAGCACGGCCGGTTTTCATAGATAAGGTTATCATTTGATTGAATATTAAATAAAGGATCAGCACACACAAACATCTGAGAATCACATTAAGAGTTAAGAGTAACCATAAAATAAGACAATATGTCGAAGGGAACGGATTCTTTTTTTTTAGTGATATTGAACCATTTGTTGAAACATTTTGAGACTATAAACGTACAAGGGAGCGGCTAGGTAAAATTATCCATTTTATGGGAAAGGTCTACAAAATATTAGATGATTGCAAACTGTCCAGAACGTTCAACTAAATGTATATATTTTCAAAGTGTTAACCTTCTGGGGCAAATATGGACAAGCAAGGTGATAATCAACGTGATTCTTAGCAAAGTTTATCAGCCAGCCAAATTGCTAGACATAATAAAGAAAACGCTTTTGATTTCTTTAGTCGCAATCTTAAAATTGGGGCGTATTTATTCCAAATAAATAGGCCAAATATATTGTCAGTAAAAATGCCTTATTTAGAAATATTCCCATCCTTTTCCCGTATTACATAATATGATTATAATCCTGAACCCATTGTATATGACTGGCCTAATATGAATACTTAAATGCTCCTAACCAATCAAAGATAACATCTTGGCAAACCTTGTAAAATACAGTATATCGCGTCCCTAAGATGAGAAGTTTTAAACTTACTGCATTCAAAGTAATTTTAATTGATTCGCTCTCTAGTAAATGTATTAATTTAAAAAATAAATTTTCTTTCACAAAATATACACGAAGAGAAAATGTAATTCATAAAAAAATTGAGGTAAATCAAAATGAAGGTAATGAAAACATTTTTTTAAGAATTGAAAATGGAAACACCTGTCATTTTAATTTGGACGCCTACAAATGAAATTTTAATGATGCTACTTGAAGAAACTTGTAGTGTCCTCATTCTTCTTGGATCACAAGTTCCATTCTTCCTGTATATCCTATGTTTTATCTAATCTTATGGACTATAGTTGAAAATAATTAAAGATTTTTTGACTATAATTTAAAAAGCCTCAAATTTGGCACATATGTGGTATTACGAAAAGTCTACCACACCTTACAACCTAAAATCTATATGACCTCGATTAAATTCAAAGAACAGAGATAGACACTGTAACAGTTATTTAATTGGAGTCAACTACTAATGTAAGCCGAAAGAAATTTCAATTTGAAAAATCATTCGCCTTAATTGGGGCTCGAACCGGGATCCAGAGTTGCAGCTATGAGTCCAAGTAAAGGCGAATGATTTTTGCACGATAAGCTTCTGAATTTAGCTTAGGATAAATATGATTTGTTAGGGAATAAGTTATGACTTTAATTTAATGTGATAATCTTTACGAATATTTATCTTTTTGCACTCTACATGGCCGTAAATTATTTAAAAAAGTTTACATTTCCAATTGTTTTTATGACAAGTGGTGTCACAATTTCATATGAATGAGGGTCACTTAACAAACAATTACCTTTATAACTTATTTTTAGTCTTTCCATTCATTTTACAAGAAAGACGATGTATGTAACTCCGAAAGTATGAATATTAGAAGCAAGAGTGTTACAGGAGTAGAATCAGACTCTTGGGAACAAGTCTGAATACCCTCTCCAAAATGCGCAATTTTTCGTTCACTAAATCTTATTGCCTTCAAGGCACCACATTAATTCATACCAGTCATTTTCCTTCCACTTATCTTTACTCTCACCGTTTGTGGATTTCCCAGTGAGAGGTTCATTTTACATCCTTTCCTGGAAAAAATGATTTCTTCTCAAATAATTTATTATTCGTATTCGAGTTATTTATTAATATGTTACCACTAGTTTTTCCTGCTGTCCTCATTCATTGGTTATCTGATGCTTTCACACTATGCTTTAGCTGCATCTATACATTTGTAAATCTATTAAAGGATTAAAACTACTATAGCTCCTGATCGAAATGTGCATAACATTTCAAATATATCTCTTTTGAGAAAAGAATGACGTATTATTCCATCTTCATCCATAGAAAAAACCCGAAGATATTTACATAAGATAGAGGAGAACTTACCCCCAACTAAGCTATAAGGGATGTCAACATTAAATAAGTTGCCAGTGGCGACTAATCATTTTCTCTATGACAGCATTCCAATTTTTATGGAGCTCTATTCATAAGAAAGTTGCACCGCTTGGCTGTTAGATTAAATGGCCAAACGGAATATACAGAACTTGAAAACTGGACAGTTAGATCAAACGATTTGCTTGAGTGGAAACCACACCATAGAGTATTCCTCATCCTAGTTAAATTAATAGGAAAAAAGAAGGGGTGCATATTTGCCAGTGTCAAATGCAATGCTGTGTTATTAAAAGATTCATTAACAGAATTGTTCGCAAACCTTACAAAGTTACCATCATTTCACAAGATTAAACTTAATGAAAAACTACTCATATTCGTATTATCAAAGTCAAATTAACGTGAAATAATCTGCATCTAATTAACATCTATCTATATTTATCTGAAGTCTTACAGTCCTTATCATTAATTTCATGCAGATACCACGTACGACCCCGTTTCAATTATTAATTCCCTCCACTATTGCTAGTCTAACGCCATATCCATCGCTATGCATATAATATCCGTTTCAGACGGGAACAATTAGGTATCTTCATCCAGTATTTGACCCGTGACATCCCGACCATTTTGTATCCCCAAAATTTATGACTGCTTCGTCGCATTCTTTCGAACGTCGGCATCCCTCTCCCTCATTCACTCCCCATCTCGACAACGCCCCCTCAATTGTCTCCCTGGAACATAAACCAAACTCCCTTTCCTCATCCCCCTTCACCCCCCACGCTCCACGATGGTTCCCCTGTGGAAAAGGAAACCCTCCCCTCCTTCATTTTTCCTCGCATCCCTTACCGTCCTCATCCCCAACGTCGTCCCTTCATTAAACCCCTTTTCAAAGAGCCGTCCTCATCTCCCCCTATCCCACTCCAACTTCCTCTTCGCTCCCTTTCCTACCCCCTTCCTTCCCCTCTCCCATTCCACAATCCCTTTCCCCTCCATGCACTCAAACCCTCCTCAGAGGACTCCCGCTCGACCCAAACGCCCCCTTTCCTTATTTATCTCCACACCGCATCTCCTCCTCCTTCAGACCTCCCACACTTCCCCTATCCAACCTCCTAGCCTCACCTCCCGGCGTACTCCTCTCCTTCCGTGAGTTCCCTCCCAAGGCACGGATATTATTTATTACGGTCCGGAGACGGAAGAGTAGGAGATGGGGCACGGGGAAGGAGTGAGCGAGAGATAGAGAGAGAGACCGTGAGCAGGGATGGGGAGGGGGCCATTTTCGAGTCGGAATTTTCGGAAAGCTAAAAGTAAGGAGAAGGGTGAGAGTGACGGACGGAGGAGGAGGTAACGGTCGGTGAAAGGGGCGAGGAGTTTGCGTCTGAGAATGGGCCTCGACCGGAGTTGGGAAGGTGGTGGAATCATCGTGGCTGTATTTTTAGAGGTGTTGGACGATTTTAATAATGAAACCTGGAATATTAGAAACCCTTCCGTTGTTTGAGATCCTCCGGGAGATGATTTCCAGCCCTTTTCGAATCGATGAGGTGGGCTGGGAGGGGATGGTGAGGGCATGGAGGGTTTCTTGAATGAATAGAGGAAAGGATAGAAAGGGACACAAGGGTAAGGAGAGGGGAGAACCTACCGGGATGAATCGAAGGTAGGCGGGGATAGAAGAACGAGGGACAGGCCTAAGCAGACTAAAAGAACTTGGGAGGATGAAAAGTATAGGAGAACATGGGTAATCTTCGGGTTCCTGCGAGGGCAGGGTACCAGGGGAGGTTGGTGGGGAGTTCGGGAGAGGAAAAGGGGTGGTTGCGAGGGGGACGATGACTAGTGAAAGCAAGAAGCAAAGGTAAGAAGATGGGAGGATAAAAGAGCAAAATGGTTTGGGGAGGAGAAAGTTGAGGGAAGAGATTTTATGACTGAAGGAAAGGAAAATAATAACGCTACATTATTATAGGAAAGAAAGAAGAAAAATGAGTTAAATACTTGATGATTCCACTACGAATTTTGGGTTTTCCATCAAGAACGAATTATCTACTCCTGTAATAAAGTGTTTATTAAGAATGGGGCATTAACGGTATCTTGAAAATCCTAATATTTCACCGGCATTAATTACACCGCACGTTTACCCATCTTCTTAAGAGGCTTTCCCAAATTCTCACTTTTATTAATTTGTGCAAGAGGAACGTCTATTTAGATACCCTTTTGATAAAACTTTATTTTCTCGTATAGAGTCGAAAGGTTTTCATGAGATCATAATCGGTGAGGTGATGAATACTTAGTACGCTTGTATAAATTGATCTCCGTCTTTGGGATATGAACTGAAATTTGGTTTACTGTTGCTAATTAAAGAAGTCATTTACACTATAGGACAATAGGACTATTGTTACTTGAAGAATGATATTTCCTTTGATAGTGGAATAATATTCAAATACCTCAAGCTAAAGTAGGTTACTTCTTGAAATCCTCACTTCCACGAAGGTAGGATCACATCGTTGAAACTATTAGCAAAAAAAACCTAGAGCGAAAAATGTTGACCAACTTATACCACATGTTAAAATTTCACAATTTGCACAATTTCAGCAGAAATAAAGATTTCCACTTTCAGTTTTCATTAATATAATTCTTAATTGTTGCATATAGTTTAAATATTTGATAGTTTATATTAAGTAAGTGAATGTTTATAAAATATAAAATTCCTTTTATAGGGGGAGAAAACGCCTTTGAGCTTGCTAAGGATGTAATTACCTCCTAAGAGTTTTAATAAATAAAATCCAAAAGACTAGTCTTACCAAATTTCTTCCCTAAAAAATACTATCACTCTACAAACTCGTAGCAAAAATATTCCCAGTTATTTAATTAACCCCAACATTAAAGATTTTGTTGACCCTCAACTTTCATTTTTGCAGTACAAGTACATAATCATAACCTTTTTATACTTCACAAAGCATTCATTCAATTCTTATATGTCCAAATATTTTAATTTAGAAAAGCGCAATATGAAAATATTATGTAATAAATCCATAAAATGTTCCGTTTGTACCAATAATTTTAAACATTACATAGTTGTCTACATGTACGCCCATAAACGTTAAGTCTGAAAGCTGTGTGAGTGTACCCTTTAAAAAAGAAGCACTGGGCGTGAAAAATATTTTTGGATTTCATATTTTACGTAGATATTGGGTGGACACATAATTATAAGGGTACAAAGATCCATTTTTTTGCCTGTCATAACAAAAAAAAAACTTTACATCCAATACTAAACAAACCCCTCCTTGTTTTCTGCGATCCCGTCCTTCCTCCCTTCATTTTGTCCAACATATCTAATATATCCATAGCCCTTCTTTGCTCTCTCTCTCTCTCTCTCTCTATATATATATATATATATACATTCAAATATATATATATAATGTATATATATATATATATATATATATATATATATATATAAATAAACAATTCAAATGCAAAGTCCCGCCATACGACGCACAAATATTCATTCAAACATAGAAATAGGTATAAGGAAAGGTGATAGGAAAACACATAAAAGGCGAACACAGGACATGTGTGGAAGGCGGTTTTTTGAGCAGATCACGAGTGTAAAAATATTTCCTTAACCGGGATTTGAACACCGAACTTTCCACTTGCCAGGCGGATGTGCTACCAATTACACCACCAAGGAAACCTAATTTACACTGAGATCTGCGATGTTTTAAAACGCCCAAGTGCTCCGAATTATTTGCCAAAGGAAGGCTTTAGGCAGCTGTTCCACCCACCAAAGGAGAAATATATATAAATATAAATGCATGCACACATAGTACCCTGAAAGTCACGGCTAGGGTGGGTGGTAGGGGGTGATTACTCAACAGATGACTACCTTTATTACAAAATACTTTCTCCCCTTGTGCGGTTGGATAACATTATCCTGACCCCTTACCGTTCGTGATAAAAATGACATCTTAAATTCCTCTGCTCTACACCTAATCTCTCCAGTTTTATTCATATAGTATGCTTTATCTTACCCTAATATGATGAAGTTTATAATACATTTTCATGACCATCACTTAAGTGACATCCTTCCGAATTATTCAAGAGATTTAATCTACAATTTAACCTTCGATCCGCGATTGATTCACAACCTATGTCCTGTAATAATTTTGTTACCCTAATCAGTTTATCATAACAACAATTTACATATCGGGCTCCGCTACACTACACACCATTTGATTCGGCAATCAATCCAACTTCATGAGGAACCCATGCAAGCTGTATATTCTAAATGAGGTCCAACTAGGGAAACATAACATTACTCTCTAAACATAGTCGTCGCATAACTCCAAAATTCATACGAGGGTCATCCGGAAAGTAGTACCCGTTCGTGCCGCATGAAGTGCTGACGACGCGAGTAGCCGCTGGACGAGGTCAGATAGCTTCAGTGGCTTGTCTGCCTTCTCTGAGCCAAGTTGCGTGACGCTAGCATTGCCTGTGTTGTTTCTGTGATTGTTTACAATGTTTAAAAAAATTGAGAACGCCGCCAGTTGTGAAGTGAGGGCAGTGATTAAATTCCTCAATGCAAGAAACGTTCGCCCATGTGATATTCATCGCCAATTAAAGGAGGTGTATGGAGACAATGTAATGGACGAGTCGTCTGTTCGGCGGTGGTGTCGCAACTTCAACATGGGGAGGGGGAACACACACGACGATGAGCGTTCGGGGAGACCGTCTGTCATTACAGACCAACTGGTGAGCTTAGTTGACGAATTCGTGAGGAACGATCGGCGCGTCACAATTGATGACATCTGTGAGCATTTTCCCAATGTTTCTCGAACAATTGTTCATGAAATTGTTAAACACCATCTGCATTATGCAAAAATTTGTGCAAGATGGGTCCCTCGCATGCTTACAGATGAGCACAAAACCAAGCGTATGGCTGCAGCACTGACGTTTTTGGGACGTTATTCTGATGAAGGAGACTCTTTCTTGACTCGCATAATTACTGGTGACGAAACATGGGTTTGTTATGCATCACCTGAGAGTAAACGAGAGTCAATGGAGTGGCATCATGCTCATTCACCAAACAAACCAAAAACATTCAAGACAGTTCTGTCCACCAGGAAACTCATGGCAACCATTTTCTGGGATCGACGAGGTGTATTGCTTATTGATTTTATGGCCCATGGGGACACTATTAATGCCAATGCGTATTGTGAAACATTAAAGAAATTACGGCGGGCAATGCAAAATCGGTGGCGAGGTCTATTGTCTACTGGTGTCATTCTCGTTCATGGCAATGCCAGGCCTTATGAAGCTGGGATAACACAAAAACTTTTGCAGCAATTAAAATGGGAAACTTTCGACCATCCACCGTATAGCCCGGACTTGGTCCCTTCAGATTTTCATCTCTTTACAAAGCTTAAAGACTTTTTGGCAGGAAAAAGATTTGACAGCGATGAAGAACTTAAAGAAGGAGTGACCCTGTATCTCAATGAGCTGGCGGCGAAGGACTATGCAGCAGGAATACAGAAACTTGTCACACGTTATGACAAATGCCTTAATTTGCTTGGAGATTATGTTGAGAAGTAGTTTAAAGTATCCTCTTTCAAATAAAATTTTTTATGTTTGTTAATATTTACTTTTGTGTCTTTATTTCACGAACGGGTACTACTTTCCGGATGACCCTCGTACAATAAATCATAATATTTCATTGGCTTGTCCACATATCACCCGTATATGTCTCACCCAGAAAAGGTAGTGAGTGAGATTTATAAACCATAATAAGGAATCGAGCAAACAATTTTTATTTTTTTTTGTTTTTATTTCGATATACCTATTGCAGTTCGGAAGGAAATTATTCCTATCCCAAAAATTATCTATACTATACTACGTACTTTTTCCCGTTTTATCCTAATCTCAATTGTCGCACCAAAGCTAACATTATTTACTCCATCACATTTTTCAAAAACCAATCACCGATCAAAAAGTTTTCCGTCCATCTTTTTGCCTATTTTGAATTTTCCCTACAATCCTCTCTCCTCCTCCACCTTGCCTAACATTTGCCTTGTTATCCTCTGTGTGCATTTCACCGTTTTCATCTCCACAACGTCATTTAAAAATATTCCCTGTTTTAAATATATGCTGATCTTGTTCAATGTTTCTTTCTATTAGCAATCTTCATTCTACGCATACCATCTTGCGTCAACAACTATGTGTACACGCCGTAAAAATCACGCTCCATGTGAGAGATTTAACCAGCTGCTTCTTAACATTAATACTCAACGTCCCAGTCCTCAATTCACTGCTTCATCATACATTACTTAGTTAAGACCTTCTCCTAACGACCACACTACTGTCGCCTTTTTGGTTGAAAGCCCTTCCGAGTTAGGTAAACTATTACACCTTATCTAGTTCCCGAGCTTCTATGCTATTATTCCAATTTGGATTTCTTCTTTATATGAAACCGCATTAAGGTTTTTCTTTATATTGATTATCCTTGAATTTCTATCACACAACTGCCCAATACGCTAAGCAATGCTTGCAACCCCAAGACTGACTGGTAAAAAAAGCTCTTAGTCCTCTATACAAACTGATTATTTGAATTGTACATTGATTTCTTAATTGTACATAGGTTGATGCTTCTACGTTCGATTTCTTTAATCGTCTTCCCCGTTTTACTCTCTTGAAGATAATGTTATTTTCATCAGTACGTACTAAATTAAAATTTCATTGGGTATTAATTCCCGGGAAATTGTGCAAATTAGTTATGCTTTTCTAAATTTTGCTCCTCATAATTTATTCTTAATAATAGTTCGCGATGAATACCTGGACATTTTCCACGTATAACTACGAAAATGGTGGTGCTAAAATTAGTGTCCATTATGATGATATCATTTCTTCCATATCTCTCTAAGTCTCTCTTCACGAAGTTTGTTATTCCTTGATCCTAAACCGTAGTCCACACTCTCACTATCACCACATTTTACTTTGCCCACCGTCGCGTTCCAATAGTCCATTACTTTCAAACACTTCCTTTCAAGAACAGCTGCAATTATTTTCTCTACAGCATCGTATAGCATGCCTATTTATTTCTCCCAATGCTTACTTACTCGTATATATACCTGGATAATGAACTATAGTAGTTCGTCTGGCCAGCTTTTACTTCAACTAATGATATTCTGTCACCCGGCTGTTCATGTTTAATATGCTTCATCCTACCATTTGTTCAGTACAATTGTAACCATTTGACTGTCTTCGCCTTCGCTGAATATTAATCGAATACCATCCCTGTAATTGTACTGTCTGAATACCTGTATCTCCGCCGTCAATGTTTTTTGACATGATTTGGTGAGATAAGTACAGCGGAAGTAGCCTCTTCATATGCTGGGCGGGTCATAACTTGCAGTTTCCAGGAATAATCCGCTAATCTCTTTCTATTATTATGGCAAAGGATAAATAATTTATCTGGTGTCCGATTGTCCTTCTCAAAAGTGATTTTGACGTGTCACAAACACTCAAATGACCGCACCGTGGGGTCAAAAGACTTTGCCCTGACGTCACTGCAGCACTAATACGTAACACCGTCAAGCTCTCATACTTCCTCAACCATGCAAAAATACCAAAAAACGTTGGCTAAGGGTTTTTATTGGTGGTAGGTAAAATTCTAAAAAAAGGCCAAGCTTTAACATGGCTCATACGGAACAGCATTAAGACTGAAATTGAAGTGAAACTCTAAGAAATGAATATAATGATAGAACACATTAATAGATGGATTACGGAGCGTTGGGAAATTAATCATAAAATGAATGGTATGCTTCACTTCACAAACTTTACAAAATCACTGCAGGAGTTTTTTCTCAACAATATGTAAGATACTATTCTAAATTTATATTCGCTAACAAAATCGATCGTGCGTAAATTTCATTTATGTTTTATCGATCGTTCATGCAGTTATCCGTTTCTGAGAATGTACTTGTTATTGTAATATTATCTGCGTTTGAGCTCTTTTTGGCATAGTTTCAACCCTTTCATCTTAACTAACGTGTTTGCATTGTTTCAAGAAAACGCTTCAAGGGGAAGATATGCATAGTTAAAGGTCGGCTTTGATAGACTGTAGTGTGTAGATATTCTGGAAAACTGTGGAGGGGATTCAATAAAGTTCAAAGTTCAACAGGCTCTAGCCTATGGCTCAGGAGGTATTAGTATTCATGCATGCATGCAATGCTCGATAATGCCTCTTAGCAGGACTCTTACGGCCTTTAATGTGAATTTTATCGTGAAAATCAAGAGTGCTATCGTATTTTAAGCACATTTATTCATTTCCGTACCATTTTTTGGGTCTCCACCGAGAACGCCAACATTGTTGCCAGCAGTTTCGCTTGTTATTTAAACCACCGTCTCAGGCGTCAGATTCAACTTTTGATCGTCTTCATAAAGTGTGTACCGCGAACTAGCTGCATTCTGGTTGGATATTTCTCTGAAAACCTTTTTGAAGCAATATGGAGAGTATCTTTGTCTTTTCGAGCCATTTTTTCGGGTTTTTTTAGATGACTTGCCTTATTAACCTGAAACTGTCGTCAATAAAGTCAACGTAAGTGGCGTAGGTCAAATACAAATGCAGATAAATTCTGCTGATAAACGCCGCGTAAACTTAAGAACCAATAATATGTATTTAATTGTTAGAATTAGTATTTCTCAGTGACTAATGACCTATCCATACCAAAAAAGAAAGAAAGATTTGTACTTTTCCACAGATTTTATTAGATGGTACCATCTAATAAAATCTGTGGAAAAGTACAAATCTTTCTTTCTTTTTTGGTATAGATATTAAATACTTCCAGTATTTAATCTATAATATTATATTAATTTATAATAAAACTATCAGTATTCAAGTGAAGCCTGAAACAATAGAATATACTAATGACCTAAATTAGGCTTGAGCTAGAATTAACCATTGGCAGTTTTTTTCCGTTTTACAATGTAAGCGTGATTGGTAATTTCAACCAATTTTATCATATGAAAACTACCTTTGTTGGCAGAAAGTAGGGATCACGATCCGAGAAATTAATACAGACGCAAGAAACTAGTATGTCTAGTAGTATTAGAAATTTCATGGCAATAAAAACTTTGTAAAAAAGTAGGAATAAAGAAATGAACGTGTCTCCACGTCTTGAATCTGTGTGTATCCGCACTTTAAGACTAAATTCTGGTTGAAGTTGATCCTGAATTAAAAATAAAAAAATCAACTTTTAGCTTAAGTATTGAATTTATAGCAAATGCTTCTTATTTTGACTTTTATATTTAGGTCTTTAGCTCTTAATGGTTGCTAGTAATGAGAATAGATACAGTTTTGATTTAATCAACTCTCAGTCTGATGAATTACCTCTTTTAAGTGCATAAAAAACCCAGTGACGGAAAAACTAATAATGCCTAATCATTTTTCATTATTTTTGTAATCATTTGAGCATAATGACAATTACTTCCCTCCTGCAATAAATCTCAATAAAAGAGAATGAGTTTCTTCCATGACCATGCAAATCAAGGAGATTGAAACTAGCTGACACAAGGATTGTGAATTTGATTTCTATTTCAAGCATGGGAATTACTTTTTTGGTTTTTGAAATTAGTTAGATCTAATATTTTGAACTGTTAGAAACATTCGTCTCAAGTAGTCACACTGATCTGGCTGATTAGTTGAAAACACTATCATAATGGCTTTGTAGTTAGAATACAATTGCAAGTTATATTTAACATATCATGCAAAAAAATCAAAGAAACTGCGGGAGATGTCGCAGCATTTACTTTTTACGGAGTCATCAGCTAATACGCATAACAGTGTAACAATTTAAAGGGGTAAAAATCGTTTGCGGTCAAGAAGAATGATTTTTACTCTTTGAAATTGTTGCATTGAAGTATCATGCAAATTTATGTCAGCAAGATATTCTCAGAGTAGACCGGCTAAGGGGAAGAGAGAAAATAGAGTGTATCCATTTCTTTCATACGAATACCCTAGTAGATATTGAATACTCCTTTTGATACCCTTAAATATGAGTTATAATATCTCATAATGAATTTCTCTCAATAATCGATGAATTTTTTGTATGGAAAAATTATACTGATTGAATATGTCTGTTCTAAACCAGCCAATGAATCTTTAGCAATATATTTTCTCAATAACAAACTGCAGGAGTACATAATTAAATGTCAAACCCCGAATGATATTTTTTGCCCATTTGCTTTCTGCACTAAAAATGATTCAGAGACATAATATAGTCTGGAATAGAGAATTAGGGGGACCTTTATGCTGTTAGCTAAAAAGTGTGTCTACACTAATATTATCTAACCTATAACAATAATACCTCGAGTGATATTTGTAAGGTTATAAATAAAATGAAAAAATTATACTGCTTAGAAACAGAAAATACAGCAACTAAATCAGTTGAACAACTAAGTGCACGTAGTATAACTAAAACATTTCAGTATTGCTGTATCAAATGCTGGAATTGATTACCAAGCAACCCCTACGTATTTTAGCAGAGCCTTTAATCGAGTAATAAGGTTATGGATGAATTTGCTGATGGTTTTTCAATTAGGTACATTCAGTGAAGAGAGTTTGTGCCTCTGAAAGTGTAGATCAATACTTAAAATATTAACTTAAGATTAGTCAACCTTAGATGAAATATTTATGAGTGACGAATAAGAATAGGAATCGAAGAGAGAATCATTACGTTATAACTCAGCTCTTCGTTCAAAGATAACTTATCAACATGTAAAGCATTATTCAAAATTCAATGTTAATGGGTCTCCAACTGCAGCTAACACCATTGGCTCTGCGGATTTTTGAGTGTCGAAGTCACTCCGATGAACGTATCTCACAAAACTGTCCTTTTATCACAAAGCGACATGGTAAAAGGGTCACTGGATGAAAGGAGATCGAAGGCCTAGCGTTGGAGCGTGGAAAAAGGATCGAATCGTCGCAGGGATCGGTAACAGAGAAGCGGGCCCGTGGGTCGAGCGACCTGTCCATGCGACGACCACTTTGCAAGGCAAATTCCGCCGCTGCGTCTCTGCACGAGAGATTTCCTTCTCCGACGGCAAAATCTCGATTTTTTTCCTATCCCCACCCCTTCCGTCTGCCCATCTCCCGCCCCTTAAAACACATTCTCCCTTCCTCCCTTGCGGCCGCTTCCCCTGCCTTACCCATAATCCCCTACGAACGCCTTGCGCTGATCCGCCGGCCGCAAAACCACCGCCCTCGCCCCCCTCGTTTCGATTCCCACCTCCCTCCTCCTCCGCCTTCTCTCCCCCGCCCCTTTCCCAATTTACCTACCCTCTCCTCTTCTACGGTTCCCCCTTCACCCCCACTCCGCTCCCTTTGTTAGCATGCCACGGAGACCGGTGTGGCCAATACGAACCGCGGTGTGTGCCCCTGCGACCCTAATTTTCGGGGGATGCTCTGTGATCACTCCCAGGGCCTCGCCCCATCGTCACCCCTCTATCTCATTTTCCCCGTTTACTCCGTTCTCTCATTCCTCGCCAGGCTCTCTCCTCCGTATCGCTCTCGCTTTAAGAGTCATGACGTGGCAACAAACCGGTCCATCAGTTAAAGAATCAATCGATTTGACGGAATAAGTAACTCTGTCTTACGCTTTGAAACCTACTGCCGGTTTCGCCGCTAATTGTTTCATAGCCGTAAATGTTTCTCAGCAAATCTCGTTAAGTAGCAAGTCCAATTTTTCTAGAAAATAGCATGAATAGCTTCATGCCGATTGTCTGCAGATAATGGATTCATGAATATCATAACAGGAAGTAAAATAAAATTTTAGGCAACAATTACAAAAATCAAGGGACAATCACTAAAAAAATTGAATTTACTGTGGAATGGAATTATTTTCAGTAGACTGTTATTATCCTTCAAATCTGCAATTACAGCGATTAAAAGCATCGCGGTGATAATTCATGCGAATATCCAGAGTGGTGTACTTTCCTAATCATTGGAGCATTTTTCTAAAAGAAATGTTGACGAACGTTGAAAAAAACTCGTTAAGCCGCCAAGAAAACAATAACTTTATTTTAACCCATTTTAGGCATCACTCTCTTTTTACAGATACCTAGTGTTTTCTCTGTAAAAATGGAATGGGGACAAATAGTTATGAGGAATAAAACTCGTTTTATTACATCTTATTCCATTGGTAATTGTTAAGAAAGTTTGGTTTGGACCATAAAAATAGTGTTTTCGAAATGTTTCACTACGAAGGTAACAGATGAATTAATGCTCACCTGCTTTTTTACAACTTTTATAAGTAGCGGTTACCTCAATGAATTTTATTTTTCAAAATATATTTTTTTACTCCTATCAAGTCTTTATCTGTTAATAATTACCCTGCTAATTCGACTCAAGCATGTTTACCTAAGGGAAAAAAGGAATCAATTTTAAATTCAATTTTTCTCCACCCTTCTAATTACCGTATTTTATTTCTGAGGAGGACCAAGGTAAAAGGTCTATAAGAGACTTTACTATCTTTAATACGAATCCATTTATAAATCTCCTGAGTTTTCTGAGGTTGCTTGTGCTAAAAAATTCAGAAAAATTGTCTCCCAGTCGTCGAAAAAAGTCTGTCGTGGAAAACTTAAAATCTTAACATCGTTAAATTATTTCCCAAACGCCAGAATCTTTGCTGAGGTATAATAAAGGTTTTACAAGAAATTACATTAAGTACAGAAAATATTCTATCATGTAGTGTTTGTTTATTTGGCTGCATCCTCATTGTTATATCTCTTGTTCTTTCGACATTTTTCTGACGTAAATATTTCCATACATTGATGGATTTAAGAAGAACATATTTGATTTCATTTTATTAGTGTTTCATAGCATGAACAAAATTGAAATATGTGTAATCCAATCCCTTTAATTTTAGCGATCAATTCTTAATCGTGAAGTGAAATTGGTACGTTCATGAGGTAACTGCGCGTTACCATCAAGCTTAATTGGCTTAATTATAAATTAAGCATAATTTAATTTTTAGTTTACTGGTCTGATGTGCAATCCGAATCAATCCGAACTAACTGTAAGAGTGACTTGTAGGAAGTTCTAGAGATGCAAATTTTAGAAAACAACCCAGGACATCACTAATATTAGAAGAATACGTATGTTACGTGAAAGCTCACCAGTAATAGTATAAATTTCTAGTCACTTCGCTAGGATAATATTCCATTCCACACTTAAGTACGGAACACTACCGTTCATAATTATAAGGTACGTAACTTCTAATGTAGTGATAATACCGAAAGCAACAATTAAATTACTTAATATATTAATCATCTGCATTGTCAAACTCCTATAAGTTGATTAATGCCATCTTTTGAGGTGGGTAGCTCATGAAAAATATTTTAAGGAAACGATCGTTGTCACCTTAGTAGATTTTTTCATTGAACACATATCAAGTAATTCTACGCTTTGGTCGAAATTGATAACCCTGGATAAGAAACTGAAAGGAAACCATAATAGCCTTGACGTTTGCTTAAAAGATCCGTAGCCTTTAACTTCCTTCCCATAGACATAGCTGCACAATATATTCAAAATCTTGCTCTAACCCAATGTGAGAATATGAATAAAATTATCCTTAACTCCTGCAGTAGAATATATTCATGTACTCCAAAAAATGGAGCAAATGTTCATTAAGAAAATTTATTTCTATTATTTAATGATGGATACAATAATGGATTGAATGATTATATAAATTATATATTATTAGACTTAATATTTCCTCCTAGACATTATTCTGCTGGAAAAGATTGAAATTCTTGAAACGTCGAACCTTGACCTCGCAAACTTTAAAATTCTTGCCTTGAGTCATATTCTTGCTCTAAAGGCCAAAAACCTGTTCACATTTCAAGGTTAACGTAATTTGAAAAGATTGAAAACATCTAGACTATATGATGAGCAGGAAATAATATCCCTAAACGGAGAAAATAGATTAATTGAATCGACGAAGAGAGTAAACAAAGATCGGATGTGCACTTTTAATGACGATTCCGGCACGTCCAAAAAGTCTATGATAAATTGCGGGATTCATTTTGGACCCCATGGTCATTTGTTATGCCCGCTGATGCATACTACGAAGGTGCTGATCCTAACCGATTCCGAGTTAGACCCACACTAACCTCTGTCCTTGCCCAATGTTGTAAGCCCTCACTCGTGCCAGGGACTCTTCGTGGTTTTCTGTCAATGAGGCTGTCGTGCTTTAGTTTTCTGACTTAGGAGATCTTAGGTTGATTTGATACGACCGAAGTCGCCCCGCAAGAGTGCCAAGTGACCCTCTTTAGAGAGACTATCTCGGAGAGCTGGTACTGAGACCCTGGCCCAAGTGAACTCGGCCGTCGTCAATGTAGTTATTCTTCGCGGATTCAGCTCAGTCATGCCGTATGTATGTTGACATATATATATATATATATATATATATATATATATATATATATATATATATATATATATATATATATATATATATATATATATATATATATATATATATATATATATATACATACACACACACACAAACGCACGGATACAAAATATTCAACACACAGAAACATAAAGAAAGATAAAAACATTACAAATACTGAAACATAAAAAATACTGTGAGTGTCCTTTCTTTATGCTTCTGTGTGTTGAATATTTTGTATCCGTGTATATATATATTTATACTGTTAATTATTGTGTGTTTTTATTTTGCTAATGTATTCTCATTTTTATGGAAATTCTGTTATTCAACCGAACCATACATATCTTGATTTTACTACAGAGGCTTATCGTTTCAATGATAATTTTTTCAAGTAATCAAGGTTCATTGATAAAAATGAAATATAATGACCTAACAACAGCTCATTCCACTGACAAAATGTATCACTGACCAAGTTTCAATGTGCTATATCATCTTCATGTTAATGATCTGAAGATGAGGTGGGGCATCGAAACCGGGTCGGAAATGCATGTTTAACTGATGTAAAAATAATATTTTTTATTCAAAATGAATTTGTGGTATCTCTCCGGAAGTAAATGAAAAAATAATAACTTTGTGCTTCCACAGAAAACCTGATGGACCTGAAGATGACGTTGAACGTCGAAACCCCGTCGTATCGAAATAAATTTTACATGAAATCACGAAGTCACTATTTCTTCATTTCCAATATCATTCGATTCCAAAACCATAATTATATCCATAACCATCACCAATTCCAAAAAACCATCAATTATATCCATAAGTAAATATATATTATTGGACTCAGAAAAAATATTCAATGATCCCACTGGTTTACGATTCTTGAACTTGAAGATCTTTATAAATGATAACATGGAAATACTGGAATAGGTAAATTTACGCGTTCTTTCGGGAATTTCAACGAATCATTTTAGCTTTACATTTATTTTAAATGAAACTGAATGAATGGATAGCTGAAATTATAAATATTATATGATGAATAACTGAAAAAATTGGTAGAAAGGCAAAGATATAGATTGTATTCAATCCTATGCTATTTTCCGCTAGTTAGGCTTCATTTAGAATGTGTTTCTAGAAAAGGGTACGTTTCAAATTTTCTTTGATTGCAGAATTAGATCGTAAATAGCAAAGGAGAGGATTTGGGGCGAGAAAAATGGTGAGAGGTTCGAGAAAGCAACCCGATCTTTGTCAGTGGTCTACGGGCCGTTACAGTCTTCTGGTCGCTGCTAGAATGAACCCCTATTCGAGGGTCGCGTCACAAATTCATGTTTCTACTTTCCATCGATAAAATGCTATGTTAAACTCGGGAAATTAAGTTCAGTGACCATAACCATGGCTAAGAATTATGGAGATGGAGAAATGCCTCAAATGATGGTTTTCTGCTTACACAGGATTTTGTGAGAGGGTAACGAGGAGGTTGACGATGAAGAATGCTCTGGAAATCTAGGTACAAGGCAGTGAAATGAAAATGTACCAAAAGTAAAACATACTCAATTCTGATTCAGATCCAAGGGCCATAATGTTAGCAAAAGTTGCAAATCCGGAAAATCATAGTGCATTGCATTTTTGTAGAAGATTTAGCCATGAGAAATGTCTGCCAAGTAGGTCCCCAAGGTGCCGTTTGAAGACAGCTTGTGTGACATTTTGCCACGTGTCTCTTTGATCACTGTGAGAGTAACCTTAACATTTACAATAGGTTTACTAGTGACAAGACATGGAGCTTTGATTAAAACCCGAGTACAACCCATTTGAATACCATTTTGAACTCTGGATTATATCAAAGAGGCCGTGACGAGGTGCCTGAACGAGATTCCCGTCGACGTCATCCAGGAAGCGTACCAGAAGCGTGGCAGGGGCACTAACATCGGTGTATTTATGCGAAAGGGAGCTGTTTTGAAGAGTTATAGTCATTTGCTCTTTGATATGAAATAAGGTTGTCCCCCGATTTATTTTTGGGACAGTCCATGGATATGGTAAGATTCAATTTGTTACACATTGACACATGAAAAATGAATAGCTAAAATTACAAACATTTAAGCATATTATAAATGTACCACGGGATTCAAATATACACCTCTAGATATACAAACAAACTTGATTTCTCTATGGCTACCGTTCCCCACAATTTTCCGCACTATCCCCTTAAAGATGCAAATAATTGCAGCATAAAAATCCATGCCCTTAGTTTTGGTTGCTTGTCAGTACGCCAGCCGGATATTCTTATCTTTCTTTCAATAAGGAACAGGAAAAACGATAATAACTCAACTTAAAAAGCGAAGAACTTAAGCTAAAACAAAATTGTCTTAAAAAATTTTTTTTAAGCCATTCCAATTTAACTTCAACTCAGTAACAACTCTTCACGAAAGTATTAGGTGGATAGAAGAGAAAAATGTATGCGTACACATGAAGCGACAGGGATGATTGCCAAAGGAAATAGAGACAGAAAGAGAAAGTTATACCACAAGAAAGAAAGAGATATGGAGCACGGATACGGGAGGGTGATGGAGAGAAATGCGAAGCGAAGATAGGAGAGCGGAATATGTAGCTCTCTGCGCAGCAGTCTATTTTTGTGAGCGGGCGTTGGAGGGAGAAAGTGATAGTGATGTTCGTAACAGGAATTCCTAATGTGGGGCAAAAGAGAGGCTATCCGTCTCTGGCTGCCCAGGGGTGCTAGCCGACCCAACCCCTCACGCACCTATTACCCTCATGACTATCACCCCCTCCAACTACCCCCCAGTACCCTGAGAGAGAAATTCACTCTCGCGCCGACCACCTGCCCCTCCATCCCCGCCGAATGAACCCGCCCCGTCGTCCCCGATAGCCACCCACACGGCTCCCCTTCGTCCCTCGCCCACCCTGATCCCCCTCGCCTTCCCACAGGTCGCATCCTCCACCTCTCCAATCCACCACTTCCACCCTACAGCCGTCACATTTCTTCTCCCCCTCCTCCGGTGGGGGAGAGGGGAGAACGCCTCGGCTACACGAGCGGGGGAAAGTGAGATCCCCGGGGTCCGAAACGAGCAGCATCCATCAGCGGGGTCACGGGGGTCATAAAGAGAAGTAAGATGGTTGGAGAGCAGTGCGGAGCGGGGGGGCTGGAGGGTGCGGAGTGGGTGAGTCGTGGGAAGCCATGCGGGCGGAAGAACCTGGAGCAAGGTAGGGGAGAGGTTTGGGTGCGCTTTAGTGAGACCGGCCTGGAGGCTGTGTGAGGGTGCGGGCAGGGCGGCGGGTGGGTGTGTAGGTGCGTGCAAGACCGCACGCATGTGTCGGTGTAACTGTGTGGGTGTGTGTGAGGGAAAGGCACGGGGAGAAAATCGAAAATCATGGGAATGAGAATAGCCGGATGACGGATAGCGTCTCACCTCTTCCCGTCACGGCTCCTCTCCACGCTCATTCCTTTACCTTCTTCCCGATCCCCCTTCCTCTTTATCTGGGGGAATCGTAAGAGTGAGATAGGTCGAGAAATAGGATTCTCGCATGAGAGATGTACCGGGGATAGTTTGCGGCCCTCTAGCTCACGGGGACCCTAATGGCTCCTCGCCAATCTCTTCCGCGGGAATTCAAGGAACACCCCCATCCCCTATCCGGCCTGTAATTGAAGCGGAACCAAATTCAAGCCATCGTATGGCTACTTATAACGGGCATACAAAATGAAAAATGTGACAGTAAATAAAATTCCAAACATTTGGAATACTATGAATGACTTCTATCGTCTTCTTTTCGAGTACATGGGCAAACAACAAGAGACATGGGGAGAGAAACTTGAAATTATATATTTAAATAGATCAACGAGACAAATACTACATAAGTACATCTCTACGTCTTCAATTCTAAGTAAATTAGAAAAATTGAAATAAGCCATACTTAGAAAATATTTTACCTCGAAATAAAAGATAAATAGAAGAGGGAACGCAAAGAACCGATCAGAAATGATCGCCTCCAAATTTATTTATATTTTATATCTCATTATTTTATCAAAAATAGTGGTTGAAATTGTTGACGGTTAAAGGAGACGTTTCACTTTATTGGTGATAAAATAAGATGAATAAATTTCAAATTACAAAGAAAACCGATTTTTAAATGTTAGTCTGAGGAGCATAACCGTATGCTTAGAGGTAAATGCCCACTTTTGAGTTCACTAATTTCGGCAGTGCAGCAATATCCCTATATCCAGCAATAACCTTCATCCCTATGTGATTAACTGTTGCCTGAAATGTCCTTATCAGCTTTAAACAAGAAAAGGGAACTAAATTAATTTATTAGTTCCATATGCTTTATAACTGCATAGAAATAGCTTGTAAAAAGAAACTAGGGAATATAGACCAAAGGCACTCTGTAACCGTTCATCGCGTGCATATTAACAGGAAGTATGACTCATATTAACATCATTTCTCAACTGATAAACTTAACTTTAAAATTTTTACACGGTTTTATATTAATTTTAATTTATTGTAACATCCTAGTGTTTATACCACTATCCCATCTACTAAATTACTATGGAGGATATTTCAGTTACTTAGTGGATGTTAATTTAATACTCCCGTTAATGCATCGTGAATAGCCATCATGCATTTCATTGATTTTATAAGTTGCGTTTATTATCCTTACCAATGTCAAGTATTCGAAAGTTAATTATATCTTTGTTCATTACATACAGATTGTCCTTGACTTTGTTTCTATTTGACTTGATCATGTCTCTTTGGATTTTGTGTTGTCCAGGAGCTTTAATTTTCTTATGGTCTTTTACTGCTCTACCGCATTTGCTCCTTAGTATGTATGGGCGCTGATTTTGGTCACCATTTTCAATTTCGTCCTTCATAAGGTTTTCTTCCAGCGACCTCGGAACTTGGTAGATTTATTTGATGTATTACTTCTATCTATTGCTATTATCTTCACCTACTATCAGTATATCCCGTTTACATCCTTGGTGTTGTTACTTTTCATTTGTTTTTCTCCGAAATATTTCTTCATCAGTTGGTATGCTGTGTCTGTATTCCCCTTCGTCATATTTTCGTTGATTTTCTCGCAGCAGCCTTCTATTTAGGTCTCCTTAACGCTTTTGTATTCTCGGTTGACTTGGTTATTAAGCTTCTTGTAGAGCCTTTCCTCAACATCATTCATGACGTTCTTGAATTTTCTTATTTCTCCTATTAGCCCTTTTATCTCCGTCTTGGTTTCTTCGTGTCGGCTCTCTTTCTCACCAGTTTCTCTTCTGCAACTTCTGCGATTGCTCTCTTCAGTTCATCCCATCTCCCTTCGGTGTTCCTTTCTCCTTCATCACCTAGTTTGAGGTTAATGGCAGTGACGAATCTTTCTCTACTGTTTTTTCCGCCAGCAATTTTGAGTCCCACCTTGTCTCTTGTTTGGTCTTCTTAATTTACTTGCAGGGAAGTTGGCTCTCATACACTCTGATCGCTTTTTATGCCTGCACCGGGGTAGATCTTGCACTATTTCACCTGGTTCTTGTATCCCCTTACTAGTATGTAGTCTAATTGGTATCTTGCGATATCCCCTGGCATCTCCCCTGTGTCCATTCGTCGATGTTGTTCGAAGAAAGAGTGAGATATTATCATACTCTTTTCATTGAACTCGACTGGTCTTTCTTCATTGGCGTTCAATTTTCCCAGCCTGAAATTGCCGATTCTTTGTCTTTCTTTTTCTTTTCCTAAGACCCAGTTTCAGTCTCCCATTATTTATTAATTAAGATTGTGCTTCCCCTTCACCTCACTCTGAACTTCTTCCATTTGATTGTACACTTCCTCTCTATTTCTTTATCAGTATGGCTAGACGTTGGCATGTATATTTGCATGTTTACGGTGTACGTTGCCTCTCCTTCCACCTTGACTATCAGAATTCTTCCGTTGTATGGCAATATTGCTTTTACTCTTCTTCCCATTCTTTCTTCAGTATGACGCCAAGACGTCCGATTCTCCGGTCACCACCCGAGTATATAACTCGGTATCCGTGTCTCCAGTAGTCGTCTGCTCCCGTCCACTTCATCTTGATCTCTGATGCATTTGATTTTGAACTCCCAGGATGTCTGTTTGCCAGAATTGTTTAGAAATGGAAACATTTCTATTTTGGCGTTCTCTAGGTTTCCACTAACGGCTAAGAGTCTTACATTCCATGTTTCCTACATCTATCTTTTATTACCGATGTACCTTTCCCAGTAGTAGTATCGACCCGGATATCCAATTGGGGGACAATTTACCTCCGAAATATTTTACCGGGAAGGATGCCACCATGTCATATAAAGGTGGAGTGCGAGGCTGTATATCCTTAGGAGACTAATGCGGTGGTTTCCATTTGCCTTCTGCATGGTAGTGCATCGGTCGATTCCGTGTATTTCTCTCGCTCAAAGCTGTGGCTGTTGATGCTGGATCTTCTTGATCTGCGCCTTATACTGAGAGCTGCTTCCTGTTGCAGTAGTACTGTCTGACTTCTGAGGAAGACGGAGCTGAATTCCGTCGACATTATTAAGAAATAACGTTTGTGTTATTTTGTCTTATATTGTTTGTTGGTGTCCAAGTTTTCTTTATTTAATGCTTCCGTGTTAATTCGACGAAATCATGATATATAAACACACACACACACACACACACACACACACACACACACACACACACACACACATATATATATATATATATATATTTCTAACTTAGACAGCAACAGACAGCACGAGAATATATAAAAAGAACACTCACAATAATATCTTGATAATTTCGACGGACTCGAACTCCATCTTCTTCGGAAGATAAAAAAGGACTGAGGTTTATGGGTATGTGGTGCAGAGAGAGAAGGGGACGAGGGAGGGGGGGGAAACAGGTAGTGGGAGAGGGGTGAAGGAGGGGTATGTGGAGGGGGAGAAAGCGGAGGGGAGAACAGGTGGTGGGGGTGGGGTGAAGGAGGAGGTTATGGAGGGGGAGAAGGCGGAGGGGAGAACAGGTGGTGTGGGAGGGATGAATGAGGGGGTTATGGAGGGGGAAAGGGAGGCCAGAGGGGAGCGGAGATGGAATGCGTGTGTGTGTATTGTATGTGGGTCGCGGTAGACCAGGGGATAGAACAATAGACTACTGATCGGAGGTCTCGGGTTCGATTCCCAGGCAAGCCACTCTGAGCACCTGCAGCTCCACCTAAGTTACGTGATTTTTCGGGTACCAGATCTTCGTGGGAAACCATAACCGGCCCAGGGAAAGGAACTGACGCCATACCCAAAGTACTCGGTGAACTTAATCATCGCCTACCAAACCGCCTTAGGGTTGATTACTGCGCTTATAGTTATGATTATGTATGTGTTAGAATAGGATGAATAAACCTATGTATCCAAACATTATAGCTAAAAATGCTATGTGTATATGTTTATATGTATATCACATGTAATATTCAAATATATATATTTGTATATATATGCAAAAACATCAAACTTATTCTTTACTGGTATTTCTAAGTTTTATGTGTCATCGCCACACTTGTGACTGATCCTATATTCACTTTTGTATGATCAATATTACACAATTTATTATAAAATATATATCCGTCATTATAACCTATATAACCTCTTCTAATGAAATTAAAACAAAATCAATATACTTACGGCAAAATATATTTCAGAGCATCGGGTTGCTTCTTACCTGCAAATAAAAGAAAATCAGTCAATGAATAATATTCAGAAGTAAGTTATTCAAGGTTAGCATGCCTAAATAAAGGTTCTTTACGTAACAAAAATTTATTTTTTCCCCGAAAATCTCAGTTATATATTTGATAAAATCCAATAACATATGACTACATTGGCAATTTCGTATAAAGGCTATTGAAAATTAGGTCTGAAAAAATATGGAATCAAGAAGAGATATCCAAAACAGTTGCCTTAAAAATTTGTAAAATAGAATTTTACATTTGGTTAGATGAAATGAAAATCGATTTTTCAGTCTGTCAGCACTCACTAATTATTCACAACTATGATCCCCATCCAGAGTATTGGACAACTGAGCTCCCATGCCCACAATCCCAAGGACGCAGTAAGGAATCTGGAATATGGATTCTGTTCAATCATACTGTGGTTCATAATTCAGCTTCGCCAGGACAGCGCCGCAAGTTATGCGCCGCTTATTCGGAGTGGAGATTGAAATATGTAACCTCTAATGTTAGCAGTATAATATGCATCATGGTAGCTCTCTCTTTAGCTTTTAGCGAATGCCTATTTATCGGTAGCTACGCGATCCTTCTGCAGAATGAGGAAAAAATAAATTGCTAGAGAATTTACACAAAAGTCTTGATGAAAAATCTAGTTATAGTAAAATATGTTTATTGTAACAAATAGCATTGAAATAATTTTAAATATAAAAGTAAACGAGGAATATTAAATGGATCAAAATTTGTGTTTGTGGATGGGTTTCCAAATAAATATAAAACTCTACAGTGAATTGATGAATTGTTAAATTATAAATTAATTTTTAACCAGATTTTGGCCTAGTGTCAATAAAATAAACTCTATAGATAGTATGATCAAAACTGCAAAGAGTTCGTGAATTTATTAAAAAATTATTTTAAACTTTATATTAAATATGAAAAAAATATTTTAACGAGAATATGGTCTCGCAATTTAATGATTTCATCTTTATAACTTTGGAGAGTTGATTAAAATGCGATAAAATATTTTGAAAAATTTTAGCTCTTAAAAGTGCGCTTCTACTTGAATAGGGATAAAAACGCTCGATTACATGAAATATGAGTCTAACGAAAAAGGAAAGCTGCGTCGGAAAATAAAGAGCGGCGCTCAAATTTCCAAAGATTCGAAGAAAAAAAATACCCTTCCCCCTCGAACTATCCCCATATGCCATCCGACGTAATCCCGCGGACGAGCACTTTGATTACTCGACTCGGAATAAAAGGATGTAGTAAGAGAGGGATTGAGGGTAGCGCGGAAGTGGCAGGGGAAGGAGGAGGAAAGGTAGGGGAAAAATAGCAAATCTGATTGAAAACGGGCTCGCTTAATTCTTGATCCGGAGGGGAGGAGGGAAAAGAAAACCCAACGGGAAGAAAGACCGAGAGGACGAGGGACAGAAGGAGAGAGGGCGGGGCGTGGTGTGGGGAAGGTGGAGAAAAAGAGAGCGAGGGACTTCGAAAAGGAAGAAATAAATGACATCTGTAATGTCTGGTGGTGGGAAGACCAAGTGGATTGTGGATGAGCCCGTGAGGGGAAGGGGAGTGAGGCAAGAGTGGGAGAGCGAAAGGCATCTGGAAGAACAAGGAGGGAGGCCGGAGGGATTTTCTAGGGAAGGGGTCCGCATAGACTCCTGGGAAAGGGGGCAGAGAGGTGGCGCTTGGGAGTACGGGCTTGGATTCCAGACGGAAGGGAGTGAGGGTACCACTGGGAGGGGCTGAGGGAGATAGGGCTTCCACTCAATCTTGGTCTCATTGGGTCACTCAGAAACCCCTCTCCCAACCAACCCCTACATCCCCTTCCCCTGTATCTCCAGTCCGAATGGAGGCATAGGCCACAGAGGGGAGAGAACGTTCGGCGATTATCGGCAAGGGTCCTTGGGAGGAAGTTGAGGAGGCTTGCTGGTCGTGGGATGGGGTTAGGGGAAGGCTGGCCGAGAGGTGAAAGGTGGTACGAGGGGGGGCTCGACGCTTTCGATGCGGAGGTTGGCCGGGGGGAGGGTGGGGACCTAGGAGGCGAGGTGGGCAGGAGGACGACCGGAGTGAATCGGAAGAGTATCGAGGGACGAGGGAAATGGAATGATAGCGGGAACAGTGGCGGGGGCAGTTAATGACGCTGCTCCACGGCCCTATTTAATTCAAATTAATCCGCAATAGCATCCCTCAGCACTCAAGGATATTGGAGTTTCTATTGGCTTAATGAGTTTGGGGAGATGATGCGCGGCATTTAATTGATCGACCATCGGTTTTAATCTGTTTGTTGCAGTCATTTTGCCTGGATTCATCCCCGATGGGCTAGGTTTAGGGCTATAGGGTCACGATCAGATTGCAAGGTACGAAGGAGTTTAAGCAATTGATAATTGGAACGCAGGCATCATTTTCACAACATGCAGAAAATGTTTCCATGGCGTGGTACTCTTTTGGCTGCAAAGTAGTACTCGGTGAAATTACCACATTGACGCGCCTAATCAGTTGCGGATTTGCTAACAAAGAGGAAGTCTCTCAAATTATTCTTAAAAAATGACAATGTTATAAAATTAAATAATCAAAAAACAGCAATAAAAGTGAATAATTTTTAAGATAATTATATATGAATGGTGATCTCAGAAATTTGCTATGTTTAGACGGGATCTTGGAGAGTGCTATGAGTCGAATAATTTACCGTATATTTATTAGTAGTCTATCCAAAAAAGTGTGATACTACTAACTTTTTAAATATAATATTATAATGAGAATTAAATTGTTATTAGTCCTATATTAGCATTCACTAGGTGTATTTTTTTAAAAGGGGGTTAAATATGTCCTTTGGGTCTTTAGAATTTTGTTTTCATTTAATTAAGTTCAGTATGATATTATTCTTCTAGATGATATCTTTTGTCGAATTACTTCCACCACATTAATAGGTAAGCTACAATACGAGGAACAAAATGCCAGCAATTACGTACCTACTTATACGTCATAATATAGAGTTAAAATAATAAAGAGTTAAAAGACATTGACAAGATATTTTTGTGAGTTTCTGTTATATAGAATATCTTAAGGTTATGGGCACTAAAATGTAAAGAAATGAATGTTTCAGTATTCTCACCAACTATGGAAAACTTCAAGCCACCAATAAAGTGTGTGGCGAGGGTGTAATTTCAACCAGGCATACAGCATCAAATTTAGGTTTTTCTAAATGTTGGACTCCAATAAATATAGAAAATATTACAAATAATGGAAGGATTACTATTTTTTTCATTTACATGGATTGTGGTATCTAAGTGAAAAATAATACTTGGCGCGTGCAATACGAGCTGCTAGTACAGGAAAAATAACAAAACAAGGGTTAGACAAAACAATGAACGCATTACATATGTAAAAAGGTAGGAGTAAGCATATGAAACATACTCTCGGGTGATAGCATTCAAAGAAACTAAGGGAGATCTCATTGCAGCAGCTTTCAACGGATTCATGCTCTAATGCGTATTACAGTGCAGCATTTTCAAAGTGTAAAATTCATTCACCTGGACCGGGATCCCCGTCCGAATGATTTTTACACATTGAAATTGGTGCATTCATTTATATCTACATCTACTTTATTCCCCGCAAGCCGCCGCAATGGCGGAGAGAGTTACGGCACCACCCGTAATTAAGAAAAAAACCGCAAAAGTCACAAATTTCTAAGGTCCACAAACAAAACATTGTATACATTCACGCAAATACCCAAACACATACAAGCAACAAACAACCAACTAACACACACATGCATCTACAGATACACCCTAACATCTTTTCAATGTATATTTTTGTTCCGACTTGTAAATTAAACGTTTTTAATATTTATAAAGCGACTTCGGTTTCTTACTATTATAATTCCTGATTGTTTGGGGAAAGAATGAGTATTTGAATCTATCTGTATTGGAATCTATCTCTCTTATTTTATCTTTATGGTTTGATCTACCTGAGTAGTGTGAGGCTATCGTAATTCCTTTGAATTCATCGTTAGACGCGTTTCTCCTAAACCTTTCCAAAAGTCTAAGTCTCGCTTGTTCTCTTCGTATCTCAAGTTACTCCCAGTCTAAATCCCTTAAGAGACCTGTCACCCTTGTGTTCTTATTAAAACAATTTCTAACGAATCTGGCGGATTTTCTCTGGTCTTTATCTAATTCTTTTATCAAATTTTCTTCCAAGGATCCCAAATACTTGCGGCATAATCCAAATGAGGTCTAATTAATTAATTCGAGTAAAATAACTCTTCTCTTTAACTTTATCATTACATTTAACCCAGCACCTGTGTAATGAAGCTGAGTTTCTTCAAAGCATTTGGTGATAGAATATTATTAATAGAATAAATAGCTGAACCAACAAGCTTGGTCATTGCCCAGGTCTTCATCCCAACTAATAAACATCGGGATAAAAAATTAGGTATGGTGTGAAGAGTTTGGGGTAACTTTGGAGGAACAGTTTCCTAGACTAACTCGTAGCATTTAAGAGGGAGAAATTTGGCCAACAGATGAATATTAGTTCTTACTCCAAAAAAAAAGAGAAAGGAACACATATGTGAGCATTATCGAACAAAAAGTATTTTTTATTTTACACAAATATAAAGGGGTATTCAGAATGATAAATAAATGATGAATGGCATAGAAAAAATCTTTGCTTACGGAAGAATTGGTTAGGATTCATAAAGGGATGAGACACGGTTCAGGAAAACGCCATCGTAGTTATAAGGTCAATAATACATTGGACCATATACAATAATATTTATTATTTAGAAATATCTATTCATTTGTTCGTGCATCCATATTTACTCAACACGACATCTATTCTACAACAAGCTGCCGCAAGGAAGTGTGACGGGTGAGTACATACCGACATACATGTTTATTCACAACTTTTAGTTCATTCATACATCTACATCTACATCTACATAAGTACCCTGCGAGCCACCAAAAAGGTGTGTGGCAGGGGGTGTAGCACCATGAGGGAAGGGTAAGGGTTGAGGGGGTTGGGAGTTAGGTGAGGAAAGGTGGGGGGAACCTGTAGGAAAAAAAATATATATACATATATATATGTATATATACACACATACATATACATACATACATACACACATGTATACACATCCTCGCGAAGTCCCTAACCTGTACGTTAATACTTATTGTAATGAACTAAGTCCTGGGGAATTTCGACTACGAGCATTCTGTTCCCTTATCGTTCTTGGAAAAAATGACATTTTAAACCTGTCAGTCTTGCAGTCTATCTCTCTAATCTTATATTCGTGATCCCTCCGAACGTAGTACGTTGGGGTTCGTATTATATCCTTGATGTCATCGGAAAAGGGCCCATCTTTAAATGTTTTTAATAAGTTTAATCTATATTGGAAACGCCGCTGTGTAAGAGAATCCCAACCTAAACTGTCTAACAAAGTGGATACGCTGCTGAGTTGGTCATAACAATGTTTGACAAATCTAGCCCCCCTCCGCTGAACTCGATCTAATTCCGAAACCAAATTTATGTTGTGAGGATCCCATATACTGGCAGCATACTCTAGGTGGGGCCTGACCAAGGCAAGGAAACATCGTTCTTTCACCTTTTCGTCGCATTTACCTAGTACTCTTTTCACAAATCCCAATTTTTTATTAGCACGACCGCATATTTCTCGTATGTGTTTTCCCCAGGACAGATCGTGAGTAATTGTTACACCCAAGTATTTAAAGGAATCTACCCTCGCGATTTTGGTTTGTTTCACTTTGTAACTATAAGGGAGGGAATTACTCTTTTCCCAAAAATGTATTACTACGCATTTTTTAAAATTCAATTCCAATTGCCATGTATCGCACCAATTTTGAATTGCATCTAGGTCGTTGGCTAACACGACTCTGTCTTCGTGACTTCGGATGTCCCCATAAATTACTGCATCATCGGCGAAAAGACGGAGCTTGCTATTAACTACGGTACTGAGGTCATTTATGTAAATAAGGAAAAGGCCTATGACACTTCCTTGTGGTACCCCCGACATGACCTTGACAGTATCGGATGATACACCGTCCAGGACGACTGTTTGGACACGATCACTTAAAAATTGTTTAATCCAGTTAATAATACTTTCGTGTTTTCCATAGGTTTCCAATTTCGCCAGTAATTTGCAATGAGGGACTTTATCGAAAGCTTTCTTAAAATCTAGGAATATCGCATCAACTGGAATATTACTTTCACCGGAGTTTAATACATCATGTACAAAAAGTGCGAGTTGAGTTTCGCAGGATCTACCCTTACGGAAGCCGTGTTGGTTATTAATTAAAGAATCATTAATTCATCAATTAATTAAAAAGAATCTTACAGGAAATGGAAGTCAGCGATATTGGCCTATTATACTGGGGTCCTCCCTGTCTCCGTTTTTAAATATGGGTGTTACCGAAGCTACCTTCCAGCCGTTTGGCACGCTTTCTTCTGCTAATGATTTCTTAAATATTATATCTAGATATGGGGCAATTTCAGCCGACAGTTCTTTATACACACGTGCCGGTATCTCATCAGGTCCCGGAGATTTGTTGGGGTCTATGTTTTTAAGGAGTAATTCTATTCCGCGGGTGGAAATATTGATTGCTTCCATTGAATGCTGAAATATTTTCGGAAGGTTCTCGGGTGTATTTTGTGAGGATATGTTGAAAACACTCTGGAAAAATGAGTTTAATATGTTGGCTTTATCTAAACTACTCGTTACTTTATTCCCCTTTTCGATATTCAATGAGTTTACGGTGGACTTGTTTCCCTGCACTTCCCTGACGTAGGACCAAAACATCTTTGGGTTATCGTTCAAATGTTCGCCTAATTTTTTCCTTTTGAATTCCGCTAGCGCCTTCCGGAAGGCCTTCTTGGCAGTGGACCTAGATGCTTTGTAGTTCTGTATGGTTTCGTTGATTTTATCAGGGGAGGAATCTTTAACTGCATTTTTCATTCTGGCATGGCACACCCTTTGCCGCCTAAGAGATTTCCGTACTTCAGAGTTGTACCATCGGGGTTCCTTATTCTCTTTTATATATTTACTAGGTATGAACCTCTGTATTGCTGAACGTGTTATCCTAAGAAAATTATTCCAAGTATCCTCGACACTACTAGTTTTGCTTAATTCGTCAAATATAAAAAAAGAACTTTTTAATTCACATTTTAAGCCATCATAGTCCGCTTTATTGAACAAATACACCTTTCTCTTAGGTTTGTTGACTTTATCTACACTTAGAGAAAATTTAGCGTTTACAGCCCTGTAATCACTGATTCCGTCAACAACTTCTATATTTAAGACCTTTTCGGGTATATTTGTGGCTAACAGATCAAGAATGTTCTTTCCCTTTGTTGGTGAAGTGACTAATTGATGTAGGGAATTCGAGGTGAACGCGAATAAGAGGGACTCGCATAGATCCTTGTCTTTACCTCCATTTATAAAATTGTACGAATCCCAATCTATTGTGGGAATATTAAAATCACCTCCGATAATTAGGCTATGCTCACTGTTGTGGGATGTAAAGCGTTGTATCTGTTTTTCTAGGTCTGGTATTGAGTTAATGCTAACGTGGGGTGGTCTATAATTTGAGTATACGAGCTCGTACATTAGCTCATATAACAAAAGCTACTAAAACTCACTCATACATGCTTAGGGGTATGTACGCCATACAATATATTACTATTTAATTAAACGTTTGTCTGTAAATATATGTTTGGGTGATTGGGTCTGATTTTGTTATGATTGCGTATCTTGTGAGGGAAGAACGAGTTCCTGAATCTCTCAGCGGCGGGATGAATCCCTAATTAACGGTGATCGAAACTACCCAAAAATTTGGTGCCATAGTAAGTCCCTCGGTTCCTTAAGAAAACCCACCTCACCTGTGGCTTTCAAAATGTTCCAGTCTTTTCGTGATTTATGAAGCTCAAAAATATAAATTCCTCGAAGTACCTGTCAGATTTACTCATTTCCCATAGAGTTATTTAACAAACCTGAAAAAAAATTTAACGGATTTTCCCAGCACCTTTTCCGATCTTTGAATCAAAGTTTCTTCCAATCCCATGATACTTGCAAGGTATTCCAAATGTGATTTAATCAAAATGAATTTAAACCTTTCTTTAACCCTCTTAAGACATTTTCTATCAACTCATCAAATGAAACCTAGCTTAATTACGGCTAAACCAAATATAATTCTGACGTTTACTCCATAAACTATTTCATTTCAGCGTAACAGCCAGGTTTTTAGCCTGTTATTTGATGCTTAATTTGAATCTTGCTACTTCATGACTCACCTTAACCGGTCACCAGTGAATGAATATAAATTTTTGAATTTTTAGGCATTTACACGTAATATGATTTGGATTATGCAAATTGAACTAAAAATATCAGTCTTGTTGACAGCTGGTTTCCAAAGAAGTTTAAATATATAGGAGGAACAATATTTAAAGTTTACATCTCTGAGAAATCAAACGATTAATCTTTGAAGGCTAAAATAAAATTTTTAAATTGACCATTGTATTTCACGGTAAATAGAAATAGCGGAACATATATAAATAGCAAAAAATTTGATGGGACTCAGCGATTGATCGTGGAAATTTTTAGGAAAAAAGGAGCGACGAGAGGCTGAAGGTGGGTAGTTAGGTACTTCAGATGTGCGAGAGGAGACAGAGACTACCCAAAGAAATGGAGTCAAGTAGGTGCTAGTCCATACGAAAGGAATTTGGCTGTATTGTGCACCTCTAGTCGGTTACGGGACGAATGCATCTATGGATTTTCTGTGGTCCAAGTTGCCAGTTTTTTGGGGACCGGCGTGACTGTACTGCCGAGGTTTCTGTATGACGGATTTTGTTTGCAGGTTAATACGGCGAGCTAATATTTGAATTGAATGGTTGTTTGGGTGCCGACGGGATCGATTTGGTGGGATCTATAGACGCTTGTTTTGGTGCTAAAGGAGCTGGACTGCGAATCGGTTCCGCCTTGGGGAATACGAATAATTTTACCAACTTCATTTTCCACGTTTCAGCGCTCGTTTTCCTTGAACTGTTGTGACTCTTTAAAAGATTATAATGTTATATTTACCTAGACTGATGAGTCGGATACATTAAAGTCAACGTGCGTATTTCTGGTTCGTCACAAATTTTTGATTTTCGTATATTTGACATTAGATATCAATTACTTGATCACTTGGATTCCAGAATTTAGTATTTTATAATCAAAATTAAAATAAATACATATTCCAAAAAAATACGGTAATATTATATAGTAAATAGATATTCATTCTAGGAAGATGAGGGACGGGTGTTCCTATGGTTTATATGTAAGTATTACTACCCAAGAAAGTGTTTTAATATGAACGGGCACCTTAAAAGCACAGGCCGAAGAATATGAAAAATCGGTGATCGCACCTCTACAATCTTTTTTTCTTTCACCGCCAATGGTTCCCCATCAAAATTTTAATGCAGTTTTTCTAATAACACAGGCCTACAAAAAAAATTTTTTTTGGTGCCGGGAATCTTTGTGATGTTTTTAACTATATTTGTAGAGCTCAATCCAAATATGAAATCCGTTTTTATTTAACAGCTCTACTTTTTTAGATATGGCATTATCTTACGATTAGTTGTTTTAATATTTGATACATTCCGGAAAATAACTTTCAAAGTTAAATAAATCTATAACTACACTAATTTATAACCACTCTGCGGTGTTCCTTTTATTTTCAATAAACTGTCAATAAGTTTTATGTATATTTCTATATTGTAGGCCAATGAAATAATTATTAATATAATATTCCCATATCATCATGTAGAAGATATTTTTACGTAAGTAACATCATATCTATATCTTGAAAACTATAGCTGATAAGAAAACACTAGTGTCATAATTGGATTCAGCACCCCAATTGTTCTTTAAATCAGCATTAAAAGCTCCGGCACCAAAACCACTCTTGGCCTGTGTAATGTAATTTTCCAAAAACATTTTCCTAATAAAATTATTTCTAAACTGAAATTTCTAAATTAAATATTTCTAAGATTATTAAATAGGAAAATTTTCTAATTTTTAAAAATTTATTTAGAGTATACAATTAATTAAAAGTAATTTTATTAGCAAGTAAGCAAGTTTGATTTCCATCCTAATAAATATCATATTTAGATACAATAGAGCCCAACCCAAAACAACTATCGCGTTACAATCTCCAACTTTAGAACATTTCCAGTACCAGCGACCTATTAAAACGTTTACCTTATCGTATAGTAAACAAACCCATTTAGATATAATTGTTTTCCGACAACTTTGGGCTTTGCATTGATGTGTTTCATACAATTATTATGTGCTATACTGTAGAAAAATACATAATTAGAAATTGTGGTTAAAAAAATTGAATTACATTATTTTCCTAATAATTTAAATTGTGTAATTTATTTATTAGGGAAATAAAATTAAATATTACATACACGTGTATCATATACTTATACAACAACTTAAGTTTCCATAGCAACAATTTTTTTCATATTATTAGGTATTAGAAAAATGTATTTATTAGAAAAATAAAAATTTAAAAAATGCATTGAATTCATTAGGAAAAAAGTATTAGGAAAAAGTACACTTTAGAAAAATATATTTTTAGCAACGGTGGCTTAGAAAAATTGATCGGAAATACCTAGTAGCAAGGTCGCCCAGATAGCCGCCTGAAATTCAATGAGAGAGAGGAGTACGTCGTATAATCCCAAGCTCCGGCAAAACTTGCCAATAAAGAACTTTAAATGCATGAGAAAAACAGACGCGGGATTTTCGTTAAGAATCTAAATCATTTCTGAAAAATGACGAGGGTAAAGCGTTGAAAAGGTGGATGGATGTTAATGGGAAACACCATGAAAACGCTTAGTTAAAAGGGGTTGTAAGGAAAACTTAACCGGAGATTGATAGATATTACCCCAGTTAAAAAAATAAACGGACCATTAAATATAAATGAGTAGTCGAGAAAAAAGAATAACTGCCGAGGAAATGTAAAAAAAAATTGAAGGAAATGTGGGGCGTTAGGTGAAGCAAAATCGCGTCGAGACAGACAGTTAGACGACATTGTGGGTGTGGGGTGAGCGATGGGAACGGATGAGCGACGATTATCGGAGGGCGATTTTTTCGATATATAGGCGAAAGGAAGAAAAGTATTGGGAGGAAGGACGGGCTGTGGAGAGAAGAAAAGGGATTGGTCGTTGAAAGCGGCTGGCAGTCAGAAGATGTCCGCTGAGAACGAAATATGTATGGGAAAAATCACCGCTGCTACGGTGGACACACAAACCTTTCAGAGTTTTATTTCTCTAACTCGATCTCTCTCTGCATTTTTATTCCCCTTTCCTTTGTCTTTTTCTCCTGATTCCACATTTATCCCTCGTTTACCCGTTTCATCACTTGCAGAAATTACGGAAACAATCAATATTTACGGGGATAATACTTCGGCAATTACTCTGAACCCTATTTCAACTTTCACAAAATTTGTTTGCATTCTACTTTTTGTTACATGCATTAGTAAGGACGGTTACAGTTATGGTAGGTTTTTAGAGGACACAGGTTCTACACATAGCTGTATCTTTTTAAGGCTATCTTATAAGAGCATTCACATAAAAGAGGATCAACTTGATCTTGAGCTGCCTTGTAATATCTCTATTTATTCAAAACATGTAATGGTATTTTGGGAATGACCTCAAAATGTTAAGATAATTTAGAATGACAAGGAAAAAATAATCTGATTGCCCGATTTCGGATAAGTTATAAATCGATATTGCGGTATATTGGTGTAGTTCCTATTCACCTTGCATAGAATATCTGTGAAACAAAACATTTATTGCAATTAAATACGATTGACAAATATTTCGATAAATTTTGAATGTTTGATTTAGGAAAATTGTGTCTCAAATATTTGCAAAATAATTGTCCCCTTTTCTCTACTATTCTTACTCTTAAAGCTTGTGTATGTAATTACTTTGCTTCTTGCATTGCTACCCACTTGAATTTCTATCTATTACATAGTTAAATTGTAGATGGAATTATTTTACGCCAAGTCAATATTGCTGACATAATGGAATAGAAGTACAGAAGATTTAATCATGAGATACTGTGCAGAAAAAAGTATAAATTGCACTATTGGAGACAATTTGACACAAGAACTAACCTTGATTGAAACCGCTAATGGGTGGTTTTGTGAAAATGTTAAGAGAAAGATGTAACTAGTTCCTATGGAAGAAAAGTTTTAAATTCCTTCATTTAAATAATTCATATGTCGAGATAAAAGATTTAATTTGTGCGTAGATCGTGTAAGATAAGTGCAAGTGAATACAAACTAAGAAAATTGAAAAAAATAACTTCTTCGGTTTTTTATGGAAACTTTTATTTAATTATATTTGAAATCAGGTTTTATTAGAGAAGAACAATTCTAAAAAAACAATTAAAAAAAACATTTCAAGTTCCCAATATCGTCTCTTTGAAGCTTATTTTTAATACCTGAGGAAGTAGCATGCATGCTTTTAGATTTAAATCTGTTGAATTTATAATACTCTAGTGAACTAATGAATTTAATGCAGTTATGGAAATATAATAATCACATTTGGTTTTTCAATGTCAAACTGAATGATATGACTGTATATAATGCAAAGGATAAATATACTTGACATCAGAGTACAAGATTTCTCTCTCATTAAAACGCATATGGACTGATAAGGAAATTAAAGTTGTTAATACATCCACACAATACCACACAAGCCGCCGCAAGGGCTTGGGGTGTTAGGTCACCACCAGTAATAGAGAACAAAGCCACATGCAAAATCAATACATCCATACAAGCCTACACCCCCAGTGTCGAATTCATTCATAGAAAATTAATTTCAAATTACACGCATGAAAATAATATATAAATATATATATATATATATATATATATATATATATATATATATATATATATATATATATATATATATGTGCGGGTCACGGTGGTCTAGTGGGTAGAGCGTTGGACTACTGACCGGAGGGTCCCGGGTTCGATTGCCAGGCAAGGCACTCTGGGCACCTGCAGCTCCACCCAAGCTTGTTGATTTTTCGGGTACCAGATCTTCCTGGGAAACCATAACCGGCACAGGGAAAGGAACTGGCCCCCCTACCCTGATGTGTGAATATTCACACGCCGTCGGGCTTGTTACATGGGTGAGCTCTATCATCACCTACTAAACCGACCTTCGGGTTGATTACTGTGTTTTATATATATATATATATATATATATATATATATATATATATATATATATATATATACACTCAAACACGAAATCAAGCCATACGGCGAACAAATATTCATTCACTTAGAAATAGAGATAAGGAAAGGGGAAAGGAACACACATAAAGGACGAACACAGTAGAGGTGGTGAAGGCGGTTTCAGGCAGACCACTTATGTAAAAATATTTTCCTCGACCGGGACTTGAACACCAGATCTCTCCAATTCTGGGCGGATGCTCTAACCACCTGAGCTTTGAGAAAATGTACTTCACACTGAAATATGCGATCTTAGAAAGCGCCAAAATGCTCCTATACATTAGCCAAGAGATGGCGTTAGGGAGCCATGAGCGACCCATATATGTATATATATATATATATATATATATATATATATATATAAAGTGCTCCTATACATTAGCCAAGAGATGGCGTCAGGGAGCCGTATGTATGTAAATATATATAAATATATATAAATATATATATATACATATATGGGTCGCGGTGGTCTAGTGGGTAGAGCGTTGGACTACTGACCGGAGGGTCCCGGGTTCGTTTCCCGGGCAAGGCACTTTGGGCACCTGCAGCTCCACCCAAGTTTGTTGATTTTTCGGGTACCAGATCTTCCTGGGAAACCATAACCGGCACAGGGAAAGGAACTGGCCCCCCTACCCTGATGTGTGAATATTCACAGGCCGTTGGGCTTGGTACATGGGTGAGCTCTACCATCACCTACTAAACCGACCTTCGGATTGATTACTGTGTTTATGGTTTTTTTAATACATATATATATATGTATGTATACATATAAATATACATATATATATAAATATTGTATATATATGTATATATGTTTATTTATATATGTATAAAAATATGTACATTATATATATATATATATATAATACTGTCAACAAAAAAAACAATTGCACTTTAGGATGTAGTAAGAAAAGTGTCCAATAACGTGCAAGCTAGAATTTGAAAAGTAAGAAGGCAGGTATGGGAGTAGATAGGGGAAGATAGTAGGGAATGTGACCCAACGACACGCAGTTAGCGAGAAGGTCCACCTACAGAGGGAGACCAGGGATAATAGTCGCACGGTAGCTGTATAAACCTAATCACAAAATCTTAAATGAAAAATACAAAGTAAAATATATGCAGCAAAAATGCACTTAAACGTTCTACATTTTTATTATCTAATTGGGCCTTCCAAAATTTAGCAATCACGGTCGATCATTTTCAGGGATACTATACTATTCCCATGCATTCATCACCATCTCTTGTGATGAAACAAGGGCAAAATTAGGGTGGCAGAAATTAGGCACCTCGTACAAAAGAGCTCCTCAGAACGGTACTTCACCTCGTTTTCACGAGCCTCGTCAGCCATGAAAGACGTCATTCCAAAAGTTGGGGAATACCATATTTTTCAAAAACACCCTCAGCCACGTCAACGGACCGCCATTCCGTCTTCCCCACTGGTCGCGTATTTTATTTTTTATTTCTAAGAACCTGCTGCTTTCTTCCATCACTCCTTAGGTATCCAGAGCTCACTTGGCTACCCTTACACCACAACCCGGAGGATCACTTACTCTCTCCACCGTTCCACCCACCGACCATTCCCTCCGACTTTCATCGCGGACATGGACCTCACCGGTCGCGGCGCCACCTCCTCCCACCAATCTCCCTCTCAAAATATCCCTTCCTAACGCCCCCGATGACCTCATCCCCCAGCCACCTGCCTTCGCCCCCCCTCCGTCCATTCCTCAAGAACCCATGTCGAGTGAAGGGGGTTGGGTGAGGTGTGGCGGGGGAGGGAAAGCTGGATTGATGCAGGAGAGGAAAGGCGTCGTCCGAGGTGTGGGGAATATATGACAGAAGGGGAGGGATCCGGAGCAAAGAGGGAGAGAGGGAGCGAGGCGAAGGATGAGGTGGCCAAATGATGGCACCATCTGCCGGGTGCGGCGGAATTATTGGTTCCCGTAATGGATTTTAGTTTTTCGGCATATTTCGTCGTGTCCTTCCACCTCTTCACGATGGGAATGAAATTTTGGAAATTCCGCTGCGTTTCGCGGGGCGTTACTTTTTTACGAGCGAGAGGGTGAGTGAGGAGGGAGGAAATAATATTATTAATACATTTTTTCGTTGATGGATACTTTCCTCGCGGCGGACTCCTCGCATTTATTTTTCGTAAATCGCGCGTCCTTCTTCATTTCGTGCCCACAGCACGTGATGAAATCTAATTTCAGTGTTGGTTTAAGCAACGGCTCGGGGAAACTTCAAAACCGAGATGATATGAGGATATAAGTTTTGATTATATTCCCACGTTTGTGATCCATATTTAAGACATAGACCCTGCATCATACGAATGCAAATTAGAGGTTTAAATTACGGATGCTTTTATAAATGAAGGCAAAGGTGATAAAAATACAGACTTGGATGATTCAGTTTTATGCTTGCTAGTTAAAATGCGTGGAATAAAATTTGTAACTATTGAAGTTAAAAATCTGTAGCAACTGTGAAATTAATAGGAAAATATTTCATTGTAATGAGCAAGTTTTAAAAATTCTATTCGTTTTTAATGATTTTTTTTAAGGTAAAAGCCGGTTTCAATGATAAGAGGTACCTAGATAAGCTCTAAAACATTATCAGAATTGAAGAACGTTAAAAACAAACACGCACACCATTTTATTATTTACGTACCAGTTTGGCAAATTTCAATATTCTGATTGCTAGTTGCCGTATTTCTAGGCATATGCATCCTTTCTATAATATATTTCCTACAGCCCAGTCCTTGCATATAGTATAGTATATATTTTTTACTTCTTTCTCTTCCATTGATGAACTCATGAATGCTCTTTTGCTCCTTTTTATGCTAACATTGAAAGCATTTACATAATTGCAAGTCTCTTCAAGCACTTCACTCTTGAATTTATCGATCTTCCGTTGGTCTCAAAATATGAATTCTTATCTCTCTATTTGGTTGGTCAAATATCATCTATTCTTTCGGTATAAAAAAACCAACGTTACCAACCACTATCGCAGCTGGCAAATAACGGTTCATGCAAATGAAATTGTTTCATAACACACACAAATCCTGACCCTACTAATTTGGTAAAGAAAATCTTATTTACTTATAAAATCGTGTATAACCGAAATTGATACACATCCCGGTATGCCTGAGTGCCAACACATTTTTTTTTAAATTTAGAATTATTTTATCATTCTTGTCCAAAGTTTTACACTACAGATATCACATAATTAAATTTTACATCTGTATGTAATTAATTAATAACAGTATTATAGAATAAACTGATTTGGTCCTATTAAGCTTTCTAGACTTTTCAGTAATAACAAAAAGGTGGAATAAGATAATAATAAGAATAATAATTGGAACGCAAAAAACAAATAACAAAAAATAGTCTTTCTGACACAGAACTATTATTGAATGATACAGCTGCCTGAAGGTTTGTTTGAGCCCTTTCCATCAAATATTAGGGATTTTAAGAATAAGTGTAAAGCTGCTGTTGGGTTATAAACTTCATTGATCAGTGACTATTATTCGAATGCTATTAAAATATTATTTGCATGTGATGTGGGCGACGTGAGATGTTGTTTTGCAAAAGTGAATAATGTGTTAACGGGGCGTGATTTGGAATGGTACATGAAATTGAAGAGTGCATGATTATGAACGGAGTACGGCGATGGACGGAGCGTTGTAGGTATGGTGTGATCCTAGTTTTTATGTAATGGTAAAGGAAAGTTAGTAATCTTAAAGTGAAATTGTGTATAAAAATATGTTGCTTCATATCTATTCTTATTGTGTTTGTGTATATATACGCATTTTAAGAGTGACCGTTAACCAGGCTTGACTGTTTCCACCAGGACAATTGCCTAATTTTAACGAGATTGATATAATAATAATAAAAACATGACTTAGTATGGGAAGAAACACTCTCTTCTAAACTGCTTACTATACTTGCTTAAACTAATACTTTATATATTCATTTTATTAAACTCTAACAAAAAATTTTCTTTTACCTTTCTACCAAACTTTGTAACATTTAGGAACCATTGGCCTCATTTTTTCAATTGAATGACATTAACCTTGTATTTTACTCTACCAAAGCTAACCAGGATCCGTGCACACAATGACGGCTCCCAGCATTGATAATTCAGCGTTTTGGAGTACGGAGTATTATATGTAGTCCCAGAAAATCATTCTGTCATTAAATATATTTCCAGAAAATCATTCTGTCATTATTTGTAGTTCTAGGTGATCATTCTGTCAATTCAATATGTTTACAAATATTCAATCGATACACTTTCATATTAACGTATACCGCAATTTTTCTCTATGTTTCGTTAAAGGTGGTCTTCCATTTTAAAGTACCTATACAAAGTTCGAAACCCCTTCTTTGTGGATTTCCTTATTAATCTAGAATAGGAAATTTATTTTTTAAAAATTTGCCAATCTACGTACCAGATACACAAAAAGGCTTTAAAATTGAAACAAAAATGAAATAATCAAATTCTGGATCGTATTTAGCAAGAACTTTTGCCCTCTATTTAAAAACATCGTGTAAATATGCCAGCGGTGATCTTTGATGCAATTAACTGGAAAGGATAATTTATCTCTGGAGAATCGCAAATTGATTCTTTGTGTTTTTCTATCTCATGATTACACCGGAACAGCTGATTCTTAACCGCAAAACATTATTGTTATATAGAAAATGTTTTAGAGAAATGTAGATGCCATGTCATTCAATGGTCCACCACATTCTGCCATTGTAGATGCCAAACAGAATATGGCGGACCACTGTGTTGGAATGGAATATGCTGTTCCACCCACCAAATCTCCCTAAAGCCTTCCTTTGGCAAATGATTCGGAGCACTTGGGCGTTTTAAAAACATCGCAGATCTCAGTGTAAATTAGATTTCCTTTGTGGTGTAATTGGTAGCACATCCGCCCGGCAAGCGAAAGGTCCGGTGTTGAAATCCCGGTTAAGGAAATATTTTTACATTCGTGATCTGCTCAAAAAACCACCTTCCCCACATGCCATATGTTCGTCTTTTATGTGTTTTCCTATCCCCTTTCCTTATATACCGTATGTGCGTATGTTATGTGCGCCGTATGGCGGAACTTCGTATTTGAATGTATATGTATAAATGTATATATATATATATATATATATATATACATTCTATATAATATAAAAAATATTATATATATATATATATATATAATGCAGTAAATAGCATTGATTTTTTCTCCTTCTTTTCTAGCATTCACCTTGACAATAGCGAATGTAATAATGTTCTTCTTCACTATCGATGGGAATAGAAACGAAACCAAAGAACACGGATATTTCCGCAGAGTTGCTTTTTACTCATGCGAGCTTATGCCCCTTCCCCGCAAAGAAGCCATATCTCGCATACACACAACATAGTCACATATATAAGGAGAAGGAATGATTTTCTGATTTTTTTTCTTTGAGATACGAAAGAATACTGGGCGTAACGTAAGGGAAGACGAAGACTCAAAAGGCCTATTCAATCGTGACGCTTCTACTTTCCCCCTCACACTCACTCTCCAAGTCGTCTCTCTGCTTTTACTCTTTCTCCTTCTACGTTTTCCCATCTCTCCCTCTCCAGAGTGGCTTTAGACTTGACATGAAGCAGCTGGAGTGGCAAAATGCCCAACGTCACAGATGCCCGCACGCGCATGCACAAGTGTAAGTTTTCAGAAAATATATGATAAGAATGGGAAGAGGAATGATAGAACTTGAAACTAACGAATTTTTTCTGAAAATTAAATCACCATCTGGCTATCCTATGGCATTTAACAGAAGTAATGAATAGAAGAGTATTCAATGAAGATCTTAATATACAAAAGAGGGATCATAATCGCATGCAAAACAAAACACGCCTTAAATATTATATCGGTAGTCATTCTCATCAGTGTAAGAGGGGTTACAGACAGAAAAAGACAGTATTGACTCTTTCCGTTAGTGACCCCTCTCCCACTGGTGATCGTGGTTGGGAACAACCAAATACTTAAAATATGAGTCGTTTTTAAAATGTTGCTACTTTTTCTGTGTGTCACATTAACATTTTACAACGCCACACTGGTGAAGTTTCCTTGAACATATGTAAATAAATACCTATATACTCGATCATAATATATATGTACAGTCCCATGCCTTCGTGGCCCTTTTCAAGAGAAGGAAGCAAGATGATGTCGTCACTCCACGTTCAACGCTTCGTTTGTTCACAGAATCAACTTCCCTTTCCATCCTTAACTCTCCGTCCTCAGCCCCCCATACCCAAACAGAAGGCATCCTATATCCCCAAGAATCCCGCTGCCACCCCGGTCCATAGATAGTGTCGCCATAGCATCCCTAAACCCTCGACGCTCAAAGCAGTCAACCTTAGTCACCTTCCCCTTCCTCCCTCCAAATCCCTGCCTGCATCCCTCGTCAGGCAAGAGTTCTCACCCCCACCGCCCTACGCATTCTCGAAGCTCCATTGCCCTCGTTCCCCTCTTTCACTAAATATATGTCATTCTCCCCGCACTCCAACCACCCTCATCCCCCGTGAAAGTACAGCAAGGGCAGACTTTGTCCCCGGCTGTCGCCATCTTCCGCTTCCCGAATCAACCGCTGTGCACTCACCCCTCGCCTTTCCAAGCCCCCATTACGTTTCCAGTGCCCTTTTCATCCCCTGCCACTTATTATTTCCATCGAGGAACTTGATCTTCCACCCCCGCTCAGACTGAGCCTTCCCTAAATTTGAACCTTCATCGTTCCGATGTCCTCGCTCTCCCTTCCCGACCGTTTCCTGTTTTCTAACAAGGGTTTTAGTCTCTCTTCTTCCTTTCATGCTTGACTGACCCCACCTCACCGCTGTTAATCACTACTTACAAATCACCATATCCTTCTCCGTTCGACAGTACTCACTATAACAAATCACTGCAGAAGGTTTTTGAATTGTAAAAAACGTAGCTTTCACGTTTAGTGTTACTTTACTGGGAAGTTAGAACGTACATTACGTTCTCTCGGTACCCCAAAAATTGGGTTTGTAACTGCTTTTATGAAGTCATATGGTTTTAGAAAACCTTCAAAAAGCAATATCTCTAAGTAAATCAAATGATTTTTAGCATGCATAAAACAATGTAATATTTCGTTTTATGAATATTATTAAACGATCTGCAATATTTATTCTCTTTGTTTAAATTTTTATAAAGCGCCCTGGCAATTTATTCAAGTGTATTTATGAGGCATGTACGAGTGTATTTTATAAATTAAAAGTATTTTTATGTAATTCTAATTTCATCCCCGAAATTCACTGTTATGTCTGCTTCATTTGACTCCCAAAATTTAGAATAGAATATTCAATACCCGTGATTTTATCATGTATGTATTTCAGTGTTCATGATAGCATGCATTTAAATATTTACACTTATTTTAATTGACTCTACACACTAAAAAGACAAGTAATGGTGTCCACAGTCAATACAGATACGTAAGTGTTAAATTCACTGCGGCCGTCAGGCCAGTCTGCTCAGATTTGTAGCCGAGTAGCATAACATAAATACGTATCTCCTGACCATTTTTGCAAATAAGTCATGATTGAAGAAAACTAGCCAGAATATTATTAACTGCAGTAAATAACTTTCATGTATTATTTTATTATTAGGTATTCTACCGGTTAAGGTAGGTTTGTTTGGACACAACTATCAAACATACACTTTGCTACTCCAAAAGAAACCGAATCCAGCAACCTTGTCTACATCAGGTCCCTTTCATGTATATTATTGAAAAATGCATAAGCAGAATTTGCATTTTAAATACAAATTTAATGAAGATACTAATGGCGTGATGTCATTACTAAGAGATAATAACATCAATGCATATTGTAGACAAAAATGGAATTGGATTTTTTAAAAGAGAGAAGTAGTCATTCATCATTTAGAGTGGATCTACAATTCGCTTACAAAATTGTATGAATTGCAAAATAACCATTTTGAATAAAATTAATACGGGAGTTTATGAAGAATGCAAATACATATTTAGAAAAAGAGTAAATTTATTGCAGTGATTCTTGCAAATACGAGGAACTATGTATTCAATTCCAGGTACCTGATGATGACTTTCTATTGTTTTAAGCTCAACTTTTTGGGAGTTAATGTTCAATATTTATTTTATTAAGAACACAATGTATAATCTAATATGAGTAACAAATTAATAGCAAACTAATTGTGATCCCCCATCAATTTAACTTTGTTTCGAACTTCATGCTCATGTGAGCTGTCCTAATTTTGATATCCGTCGGATTCCATATAAGTTACGGACGGAAATAAATGGACGGACTCATGGATATATTTTTCCAGACCCGAGAGTTTTACGTGACGGCATCATCGTGATATGTCCTGAGGAATACCGACGCGACCTTTTCTACGAAATTTCTGCAGCTGGACCCGAGGAATGGAAAGATGAGAGACGGAGAAAAAGCATGAAGGAGAGTGCGGGATTCTCTCTCTTCTCTTTCACTACATTTTTTGATGGATTTGGACAATTCGCCCCATGATATCGTCTCCCGTCAACCCCACGTGGCGTCCATCCCTGCAGGTGTCCCCTTCACGCATCCACTGATTGATTGTGGGGGGGGGGTCGAGAAAGGAAGGTGGGGAACCAAGATTGAAAAGCGAGGAGAGAGTTGGGGAATACTCGAGGAGGGAATGGTTTAGATGCCCGGAGGGAGGAAATGGTGTAGGAAGCCATGGGAAAAGAAAATCCTCATGTCGTCCGAGGCTGTGTACCTGAATTTTCCAAGAAGGTGGTATATCAATGTGATAGAGATGATCTGATAGTCGGGCCAAATACCATATGCACATAAGGGAAAAATAAGGCGTGTTATATTAAAAATTCCAATTAAATAACCGAGTTCTCGTCACATTATTGACCCATTAGAAACAAATGATGTATTATAATCGATTAGAATGCATGAATCTCTAAATATAAATTCTACAATTAGATCTTCCATAAAAAAAGATCGGTTTCCATACATTCTCAAGCTGCATTCAATAAAAATATTTTCCATATTCCGTCAGTTTCACATTTCATTATAATTAACGGACTAAATTATATCCTCGTGGTCCCCTAATACCTATACATACATATATGTATAATCCCTAACACCTAATAATACATACATAAAGCTATAATTAATCCTTAATAATTTTCTTAGAGATTAAAAATAAAATAGTTTCGTCAATGGCTCCGATTATCGTAAGCTTTGCTGTTTTCCCTGCACTATATTGAAGTATTTTCAGGCATTTTACTGAGTCATTGTTTCAGCTGCCGACCGTGGATCTGAAACACTGATTCGATGGAAAATCCGCAAAGACTTCACGAGATCAAATTATGTTCTTAAAAAATATATATAAACTTCTGTTATGTTATCCTAACTTCAAATTTGATGCAAACTTTTAATCAAACTTATTTTAAAAATCACCAAAAGGGTGAGCATAAAAAATAGATTTTTACATGAGTTCATATATCAACAGAATTTATCGAAGGAGTTTGAACGATAGCTGTTAACTATCTTATTAATTAATCGAAAAATATTAAAACTCTTAAACATTTTCCCCTTTCCAATGCATATTAAGTGTGCCTTCTTCCTAATACATGTATTTCTATAGCCTAATTTAACATATGTCACAGGTTAAACATTTTGTTGAAGAGATAACTCTTGATGGTTGTAAAATAAAAAAAATTGCACGGAATACCAAAAGAAAGGACGCTTTGATATTTCCGATTTGCATTTTAAATTATTTGATTTAGATGATTCATATATGTATATACTATATTTATGTATATGTAAATTATTTTTTTGGTTAATATTTTTATTTATGAGTTAATATTATTATTTATTTTATTTATTGTGCAAGATTTGAAGGAAATAACGTTTACAAATCCATTTCGTTCTAATGGGCTTACTTGTATTATTTCACACGAAACCCGGTAAATCACGGGAAATTTTTTCACCCATATGCACTCTAATTAAAAAAATATAAAATCGCTAACGGGTACACTTTAGTAGTTTTATCCTGTGTGGCCATATTTACATTAGCACATTACCCTTCAAGTCACTGCAAGGATGTGTGGCGGAGAGTAGTATGGCATTCTCCATGCATGAACAACTATTAGTCCTTACACGCATTTGAGTATAAATTATCTCAGAGTAAACTCGTCTTCATACATTCATGGTTATAGATATCAGGCAATAAAATAATAATAAAAAGTTATTAATTCTTTTTATATGTTAATATATTCTTGACCTTGGGGTTAATTTATTATGATTTCGTAACGTATTACGGAAACCCGAACAGATGTCTATGACAGTGTGCCACAGATTGAAACAACAATTAAAAATAAAAAAGGGTATTTATCCTCTTCATGTATGGTAACTGCTGCCTATTTGCTATGAAATATATTTTTAAAACAAAATGGAAGTAATGGAGGGATTCCTATACACAAGCCAAATATGATCACCAACTCCAACCGGTAGTTTAGTTTTTTTTCTATCTTGATCCAGTAAACTGTTGGATAAAGTGAGAAGCAAATACGAAAATACGTTATCTTCTGTTGAAGTCAAAGACTGGAAAACGTATAGCAATGAGCACGATTCTCAAAAGGCATTAGAGCAAAAACTGAATTGCATGAAATGTGAATAATAGGAATAATTCAAAAGGGAGAACGAGTGGAAGAGATTGCGCATAATTCACCCACCGTGCTGATTAAGGAAGTAGATAACTTTGTGCGGAGGGAAAGATCAAAGCAAAGATGGGCAAAATAGGACAACGACTGACGTGGGAAGAGAGAGAGGCAAATGTGGGAGAGGAAGTAGGAGGGGACGAGATTGAGATACACGTATAACTAGACGGAACGGTGGGCTGTTAGAGGGATGGCTCGGATGAGGGAGTGAGTGATGGATTTTGAACGAAAATTAGTCCGTGGTGAGGGAGGCGGAGAAGGAAAGATAAGGCGGGGAAAACAAATGATGACTGTAGTTAAGCACGGGAACTATCATCAAGCATGCAAACAAAGGGTCGTTGGGATTTCTTTTAAATCAATGTTGCTGAGAATTTAAAAATTTTGTGATTCGTCGTCAACCATCATTTTCGTCGAAAAATGTGAAAGTATATATGTAGTTACTTGGAACTATTGTGTGTTTTTAAAGAGAAACTATCCCTCGACCCAAACTATCTCTCCATGAGAGTCACTTTCGGGTTTGGATCATGGTTGTAAATGCAGATTCTAATATCTACTTTATTTCTCTTGAATTTTCTGATCATAATACTATATATCATGAATATGTGTGTCACAGTATAATTATAAAATATATTTGTTCATTTAAAATTTGGGGAGTTAGAGTTACTAAACCAATCTGGGAGATTAGCTAAACAAATTGACTCAAGGATATATAAATGTATAGCAAACGCCCTGACACACCTGGAAGTCACCTACCTGTGGCATCAGTGAAACAGACGGTTACCAGGCAACAGGATTGGAACATTTACCTCTCTGGTTAGGCTAAGTATTACGTTCCCTACAATCATGGACTCTTGTGGTACATTCCACTCCGTAAAATAGAGTTTATTATACTTAGTCTATTTTTTTATCTTAGTCTTAGGCAGAAGACAAGTACTTGAAAAGAATGAATGGGTTTTAGGATAACCTAAACGATTTTATCTTCACACGTGATATATTTTTACGATAATGCACAGTAACGAAGACTATAAAACTCCATCAACTAGAAAAAACTTTAAATCAAAACAAGTATAACATTTTCTCAATTTAATTCTTATGCGGACGATTTAATTGAGTAACACTCCAAACTATCAAACCTTTTGAATGATGCTGCTGCTATGTTTTAAGCAGCCATCGAGTGAAATTTCATCCGATCATACTTTTTGTTTCAGTCTTCCAAAGATGGAAAGCATTTATTTACTGCTTTCAGAGCAATGAGATTTGCAATTGGAATAAATGTTGTGAATTTACAACATTTATATCAGCAACTAAAAAATGCCATGTTTACACTTCTTGAATCTATGCCTCCTCATTACCTAATTATACACATACAGTCACAACGAATACGTTCGCGTGTTTGAAGATCATCATTATGTATTAACGTTTCAATGCAACACTTTCAGAGCGTACAAATCATTCGCCTTGACTGGAATACCGGTCAAGGTGAAAGATTTTTACCCCATGAAATTGTTGCATCAAAATGCATATTAGCGAATGACTCCATTAAAAGTTACTGTTGCGGTATCTCCCGCAGTCTCTTGGAATATCTATTCTCGCATTTAAGGTCACAAGTAAACTAATTTTAAAGGAAATATATGATTGCAAATTCTATTATTAAGGTGGCCTTTCTGCTAGATACAACTCTTTCACGTTCATTGCTAGACTGCCTTTGCAATTGGTGCGCTTAAAGTTGGGAGCTTCCGACGTCTACTTCCTCCTATCTCTTTTCGTTGTTTCTCCAGAATCTATTGAAACAGGTTATTTGCATTATCTTGATTTTTTTCATTTGAATGGTATCGGGCCCAACTTTACGAGCATTCATCTTGAAGAATAAGACAAACTCTGAAAAAAAAACAAAAAATAATCATTACAATACCTTGCCCATAAATTTAGTGAACATTCTCAAATACTGCACAATATATTTCATTATTCAGAAGTATAATTTCCTCTGAGCAGAAAGCCATCATAGAAATAAAAGTGGAGATATAAACCATAATGATACTTATAAAAGTCATAAAAATGGTACTTTCATTCAACTTTACTTCTATAAAAAGTCATACTCTCCTCCTGTCTAAAACCGGACTATCACTGAGAAGTTATCCAAGATACTTGACTTTAGTGGTGTGTATTAATACTAACCGCACTACTTAAATAAATATCTATGTATTTGTATTACCATTGTCTCTTCGGCTTTTCTTTACACGCTTCAAATATTTAGGTATGCATCTTTTGTTAACAAATTCTAGAGTAATTTTCCAGCAGGCTGGCGTCTAATGAATTTGATTTCATATATATGAGAAATATAATTGCGGATCCTCGGCTAAATACGGTCATTTAGTCAATTAATAATATTATTTTCAGACGAGAGCCAAGATATATTTAATAATTACATTTCCTTATGATGTATCTTAAATAATTTGATGTTAACATATTCTTTTCTAGTTTTGAAATAAGTAATTTGTGTATTTTTCTTAGGTCTTTATGCGTCAAACTTTGAAAATGTATAGATATATATAAGGGCCTTATCTATGCGGAAATTAAACGTTAAAATTGATGTTAATGAAAATAGTAACCCTCAATTATTAGTTTCAGTTAAATCATCAACACTACCGCGATTAATTTTAAAGTACCGATTAACTATTCTCCAAGCCTTTACTATTTGTTTTGATACAAAACAAAATTATTGTGGCAATACAAATTACAGGCATTTACTATGCATCAATAATTTTTTGCATAATACAAAATAAATAAAATTAAGTACGAACAAACAAAAACTATAGTTGTACTGTGTTTTGGGAAGTGGCTTTAAATGAGTCAGCTACGTAAATATCTTGCAGAGTAAAGTCTGCATTAGAGGGGTGGCACACACCAATCATTTGTGGAAGAAGGAAATGGGAAGATAGGGATTAAGGGAAGCAAAACAGAGGTGCTGGTGCGAATGGAGGGCGGAATGGAAGCAGCGAAATAAATGAGGATAATTAAGGGGGGAGAGAGGTTGATGAGTAAGAGGAAGGAGAAGGCAAGAAAAGAATTTCTTGGGCTTCTCTTAAGTGGCGAGGGCTTCGGAGAGTAGAAGTAGGTGGGGGGATGTGGGAGGGAGCGAGGAAGGGAGGGGCTGGCAATGAGGGCTGGGAAGGTGAGGATTCCTTAGGATGAGAGAGGGATAAACGAGGCACGAGGTTGGGCATATTTTAGATAGTGCTCGGAAATGAAAAAGGAAGCTGTCCCGCGAGAAATTCGAAGAATGCGTGGCGAGTTGGAGGGCATTTACGGAAGACTCTGGGAGGCTACATGGAAGTCCAAGATTTGTGATTCTGTACTAAATTAGTAATGTGTGAAGAAGGTAGGAATAACAAGCAAAACACTACATATAAAGAATCCAAATCGATGAAAAATTGATCACAGGGAGCAGAAAACTGGCTAAATTATCAATTTAGATAAATGCTTTTTACCTGGATTTTCGAATAATAATGACGTAGGCAACAATTGATCAAACCACTTTGAATGGTAGCGATTTCTATAAGTTAAATTAAAGTAATTGATCGAAAAATAAAAGGGAAAATAGCAGCAATGCTCATGCTATGACAACACTCTTTGATTAATTTTTTATTCTATTTGCTTTTTCATAAAAATAATATTTATAAACTGATCGCAAGATCAATATTAACTTCATCATCATCAGGATTTCAATCCTAAGATTGATTTACTACAGCCCTCCATTCTATTCTATTCAATGTTGATTCCCTCAAACCTTAATACCATCTTTTTACGCCCTTCTTAATTTGTCCTAAGTACTGCATTCAGCTTCTCTCTTCCGCACACAAGGATTTTAGTTTTCTTTTTGTTGATGTTCATGTCATATTCCCCCTGTACTTGATCAGTAGTATTTAAAGTTGCTTGAAGGTCCTCTCGCGTTTCCGCCACTACTGCGATTTCATCTGCAAAACGGAACATGTTGATTTCTTCTCCATTTACCTTTACTCTTTTTATCCCAAATTCTTGTGTTTTTTTATTGGCTCTTCCAGGAATACATTGAATATTATTGGCAAGAGGTTGCTTACGTGGCTTACTCCTTTGTTTATTTTGGTTTCTATTTTACTTTCACTTTTTCGTTTGCATTATTATAACCTTATTTTTGTATATGTTATGAAATATTCTTCTGGCCTTGTAGTCCAATCCAAGCGCTTCTATTATCTTGAACATCTTGCTCCATGCGACGTTGTCGAAGACCTCCTTCAAGTCCGCGAATACCACGTAAAATGACTTACAGGCCGACCCAAAACTAGTAGGACTGATTTTTTTACAAGAATTTTATTGACGTTATACTTACATTGACTTAATAATCATCAAAGTATGCTACATAAGCTGCTACACATTAATATAACGTTGATCCCATTCCCCGTACGCCCGCTGGAAATTTTCTTTGGAGATGTCGTTGATGACCCTCGTCGAAGCCTCTTGAACGGCCTTTATTGAGTCAAAACGTCGTCCCTTGAGCTGTCTTTTCATCAGGGGGAGGAAGAAGAAGTCCGGTGGCGCCAGATCGGGAGAATAGGGTGGGTACGGCAACGTGGCAACGCCGTATTTCGCCAGGAGGTGCCTGACGACGAGCGGGCCAATTCAGAATTTTCGGCACCATCATGGCGCACACCTTGCGCATGGCCAAATCCTGTGAAATAATGCGTTGGACGTTGGATGCCGACAGACCCAACCGGTCTGCAATTTCTTCACTGGTTACCGCTTCACCGGTCTTCACTGGTCGACGGCCGGCCGAGCGATGGTCGTCTTCAACGAGCTCCCTACCCTCTTCAAAAAACTTGTTCCACTCAAATACTGTGGAAAGGCTTAAGGCAGGGTCCCCATAAGCCTGCTTGATCATATCGAGGGTATCAGTGGCCGTCTTCCCGAGTTTCGCACAAAACTTCACGGAATAACGTTGCTCTAAATTCAGATTCATTTTGTTTTTCGACCCGGACAAAAACCTTGCTTCACTAAAAACGGTGTCCGCACTCAACGACAGCCCGCAGGTGACTGAGGTTGTTGTCGGTCTGTTGCTAAGAGCCCCCTCCACCTTACCCTGCCAGGCAGACCCCCCTCCGCCGCGCCGCTCCGTTCGTGCCAGAGAAAATCAGTTTTACCACTTTACGGTGCGACCCTGTATTTACGTGTCTCATTTTTTCGGCCAGATCTCCCAAGCTGAGAATTGCCTCTCTTGCTCCTCGGTTTTTCCTAAATCCGAATTGGATTTCTGAGAAGTTTCCTTCTATCCTTCCTTCGGTTCTTCTGCTAATTATCCGAGTAAGGTTTTTTAATGGTTGTCACCATGCTCAATGTTCTGTGTCCTTCGCATTTATCTGTTTTCGGTTTCTTCGGAATTGCAATCATTATGCTTTGCTCGAAGTCTTCTGGTATTGTTCCGCTGTCGTAGCTACCTTTGATTATTCCATAGAGGCCATCCTTTGCTTTGACTACAAGAGCTTTGATTATTTCTCCGTTTATTTTGTCAATTCCTGTTGCCTTTTTGTTTCTCAGTTCTTCCATAGGTCTCTCGAATTCGCTTTATAATATCGGCGGACCCCAATCCTCTTTACTTATCATGATTTCATCCTTAAATAAGCCATCTCCTAGTGATTTGGGAGCTTGATAGAGTACTTGAATGTATTCTTTCCATCTATTCTCAATGACTTCATCATATATCAGTATTTTTCCATTAGCGGCTAGAATGTTTTGCGATTTTGTTCTTCTTTCCCTGAATTGCCTTTTCACTAGTATATAAGCCATCTCGCTATTCCCCTTTTTCACGTTGTCGTTAATTTCAATGCAGAAGCTTTCTATCCATTCTTCCTTAGCCTTCTTGCATTCTCGTATAACCTGGTTCCGCAACTGTTTATAGAGGTCTTTATCACTATCATTTTTTGAATTCTTGTATTTTCTTATTCATCTATGAGACCTCTTATTTGAGCTCTTATCCATGGTTTTTTAAGATGTTTCCGCCTTACAAAGAACTCATCTGCAGCTTTGGTGATTATATTCTTCATTTCTTTTCATCCACCGTCAGATCTGGTATTTTCATTATTTCTTTCAATTTACCTTTCGACGGCCGTGGTGAACTTTTCTTTTACTCTCTTTTCTTCCAATATCTTTGTGTTCTATCTGGGTTTTTGTATCTTTCTTTATATTCTATCACACCTTACTGTCCATTATCTCCAGGTTGTCATTGCTTATTATATCTGAGCCGGGGTATCCCTTATACTTTTTAATTTGTTCTTGTTTCTCTTCCTGACAAGGATGTAGGCAATTTGGTATCATGCTTTGTCTCCAGGCATCTTCCATGTGTATCTTCTTCTCGGATTTTGATCGAAAATGGTATTTACCCTACCATGTTTTTCTCGTTGCAGAATTTTATTACTATCTCTCCCGCGGTGTTTCGTTTTCCTAATCCGTAGTATCCCACTCTACTTCCATCGCGCTATCACCGACCACAGCATTCAAATCTCCAATTACTATGATGTTTTCCTTCAATTTTACCACCGTATGCGAGGGCAATCCCAGAAGTACCCGACCCAACTAGGAAAACCCAAAAATTTCGGAAAAAAGTATTTATTTTTCAAGATAATCACCTTTTACCTCTGTATACTTTTCCCAGCGATGTTCAATAAGCCCGATACCCTTTTTATAATAAGAACTGTCTTGCTCCTCAAAATAGCCATTAACTGCCGAAATCACTACTCCTTGGTTGGAAAATCATTGACCACCTAGATATTTTTTCAAGTTTGCGAGCAGAAAATAATCCGAGGGACCGAATCAGGCAAGTAGGTAAGTGCATGAGGTAGCAATTTAAACAAAAAAATGTAATTCATGAATTTTGACGATAGCAATAACGGATTTGCGAGCTGATGCGTTGTCTTGATGACACAACACTATCTTCTTGGCCAAATGCGACACTTTAGCTTGAGTTCTTCGCTCAAATGTTGCAATAAGTTAGCATAATACTCGTTGCTGATAGATAGAAACCGAGGGCTTGGCCCTGCATGCAGAGGAAACGGTCTTCGCCTTCTTTGGAACTGGTTCTCCCTTTTGAATTCATTGTTTTTTTTTGTCTCAGGTGTAAAGTAATGGACCCATGTTTTATCCATGCAAATGAATAGGCGCAAAAATTCTGCTTTGTTGCTGTGAGACTTTGCTAAACACTCAATTGAAATATCTTCACGACACTAGTTTTGCTCGAGTGTGAGCAAACGTGGCATCCATCTTGCACACAGCTTTCTTAAATCGACGATCATCCAGTATCACTTAGTGGATTTTCTTCACCGTTTCTGGAGTCGTCATCTCATTTGGTCGACCAATGCGATGCTCATCTTGGCAACTCGTACGGCCTCGTTTAAACTCTGCTATCCAGTACTTAATCCTCGTAAACGAAAGAGCATACTCACTAAGAGTAAATTCCAGTTCAGCTTTTATGGTTGGTCTGAGGCATTTCAAATAAAAGTATTATCTGCAAATGAATCTTCGACGCCTGTTAATCTTTCGAGATCTTTTAAAGTAATAATTATTGAATATTTTATTTTATCTCATATTTATGACGATGAGAGATTCGGCATAACATTTTCTATAAGTTTTTGCATAATTTTATTGTATATTACTAAGCATTATCAAGAGTACCTAAAACACCTGTAATTTGAGTAGAATAGGAAAACTAATCAAAGAAGACTAACTAACGATTTTGTTTTGGTAAATATTTACAATTTTACGCGGGCAAGGAGTTTGGCCGTTATAAATGACTATTAACACTCGTGAGTATTTTATTCATCTTTCACTTTCGTCACAATACGTGGGCATTCGGTCCATTTCAATACCTCTTATTTATAGCTCTTCGTACCCTGGTGCCTCATTTTAGGCGTTATGGGCGAATTCTTCACCCACGGATGTACCTTTAGGGCGAAAAATGTATTCCCCAAGATGGGATATAACTTACCAGGAATACGCAGGGATTTGTACGCGAGCTCAGGGAAAGGGCGCTTCTACATAGAGAACAGGTGAATGATGAGATGCGAAAAACGAGATTGTTGGTGGTAAGTTCGGCAGTAAAAAAAATGGAATGAGAGTTGAAAAGTGGAGCAAATAGCTGAGATAGCAAAAAACAAGTCAAACACTATCGAGGGAGTCAGAGATCTTGTTCTTATTCAAAACTCTTCCTATGGGATCAAATGAAATGATAGAGGGAATAGATTAATTTTTACGTCATGAGCCCCCTAGTAAATCTAATATATTTACTAAATTGAAAAAATATCCTCCTCTGTAATTCAGCTAATCGTAAAAACAATTTTCCAATCTTAACGTAAAATATTGCCATTAAGAATGTAAAAAAGCCTAGTGCTAGTCAATTGTTTTGTATGGTACAATCGGCTTCATATTTTGATAGAAAACATTATATTCTTCAAAAATAATAGAAAATGCCAAATATATTATTCTTTTATTTCTCATATATATGTGCATCAATCATTTTAATGAGATGCATGAGAAATTTTGTATGAACTATTTATCAAACCTCTTAAGAAGTAACTAACGAGCCTTATCAGTAGACATGCATAAATTCTGTTAACTACACAGCTAGCAACATAAATTCTTGAAAGTGTGCATGAAATAAATTTTAACGGATTAATATAATCATATTTGGTGCTAACAGTTCTCACTTAGAAATTAATGAATATTACAATATAAATAGATGATTGCATACTTTGGATATTTGCTCTAATGCAAAACAATTCTGGACGTTGAACGAAGGCTGAAAGTTTATTTCGTTATGCAGGAAGAAAATTGGCAATGCAAGAATCTGAAAGGTTTAAGGACGAGGATAAAACCAGCTAAGAAAATAATTTTTACATGGGTTTTTATCGAGAACGATGAAACCTAGGACAGGACCCCGGTATCCTTTTTGCACCTGTACGCTCAATTTCTAGCCCAATATCTTTCTTACGATCCCCCGCTTTCATTTTTATGTGAAAACCCGTCCAAGAACGAGGTTGGAGGAGACGCAAGAGAAGTTGATGTAAGAAATAAGTGAGGGAAAAGGAGCTGGTTCGTGTTGAAGAAGGGTGGTAAAAAAGATGTGGTCAGGAGTGGAAGGGGTGGGAATGGAAGCTCAGTGAGCAGAAGTACAATTCTTATAAGGCAAGAAACGTGCTGTCAAATATTTTTTAGGGTTATCCACTCTCCAATATCAACTGCGTGATTTTGACATCAAATGTTTCCATCTACATGCATCAATTTTATAGAGTAGGTCAAAATATATATGGTTAATGATTTCTAATGGCTAATAAAGACGCTGCGAATCTGTTCATAATTTAGTTTAAAGTAAGTTTTCCGACTAAAATTCCATCATAATCTTCATTTGCTGTGAATCCTGTTAATACTAATGCGTGGATTGTGCGATTGTTTTTCAAGCATTTGCTATTATTATTCAATTATTCAAAGTAAAGTCAAACATCTTGAAACGTAATTTAATACATTAACGTTTAATTTTTATCTGCATAAGTTATAGTTACCATGATACGTACCATACTCGTATCCATATTCATATTTTCTGAAACGTGAAATACTCTTCCCATAGGTTGCATTACAAAATACGTACATCAATGTTAAAAAATATTTTTTTTAAGCCTTTGATTCACTTGGAAATGCTATCCTAAAATATCCTCACAGATTTCTAGAAAATCGTTATTTAAATTATAGCAAAAGAAGAATGAAAAATTTTAAATAGCAAGTACGCATGATAAAAGCACAGACTGAGGGTGCAAATGAAAACGCAAGCTGAGTTCTAGAATTTCAAGTCCATTTACCAGTTATTAAAAGAGGTAAACTTTTCAATTTGAAATGAATTTCGTTTCCGTCAACCTCTCGCCTCAACTTTCAGCAGCTCGGCGTAGGGAGCTCATCCTTTCCTCTTCCTGCTCCGCGTTCAATTCTACGAGGAGATTCTTACGAACTCGCAACTTCCGGACCATGAGCTTAGCTTGGGTAAGGGTTTCAAACATGTTAAAATCCAAATCCCACTATGTAACGCAGAACCAAAAGAGAGTAAGAGAGGGAGAGAAATAAGCTGAGAGATAGAGCTACGGCAGATGAAAGAGGGCTAGAATATAAAGGCTAGTCAGGGTAGGAAACGGGTGAGGAAGAAGAAGATGGAGGAGAAAGGAAAGTTGAAACTTTCGAACTGATGACCCAAAATGAACGTAGGAGGAAGTTTGTCAGAGAAAATCTTACGAATAAGGCGAGGAAAGGCAGGTAGTGAGAGTCTTGAGGGGTGTTTGGCAAGGTAGAGTCGGAAGGCATGGGTCGGTAGGAGGATAGGATGAGGCCAGGACCAAAGAGGGAGATACGGAAGGGAGAGGCTGAATAAAAGGACACAATGGTTTCGCAGGACCGAAAAAAGACCGTGGATTCAAGGATAGGAAACTTTCGGCGAGGGAGTGCGGGAGGTGTAATCGGCAGCCACCGGAGCCCAGTGCCCTGAGGTGGGATCGCAAATCGGAAGCAGGGGAGAGAGCTCGTGGAGAACCGGAAAGACAGGAGTGGATCGCGGAGTGAGAGGGGATTCACGTACGGGGTTAGGTAGGTGAGTGGAATGGAAACTCTACGAGGGAAGTGGGAGGGATTTCTTTCCTCCCTTCTCTGCGGTAGAATGACCTTTGTGGTAAGAGATGCAAGCCTTGGGATTGTGGAAAAGGAGTCCCGGGGAAGAACTAGAGGTGAGGGGAGCCTGATGATGACGTAGTGTGGAGACGTGAGGAGGGAAGAAGAAGCGAGTTATGGGGCCGAAGGGGGAGATAAGGAGTGGCGTTGAAATAGGTGACGGAAGAATGAGAAGCACGGGGAGGAGTGACTGAAAGGGAAACGCGGAAGGGGCGGAAGGGGAGTGGCGAAGCGAGGGAAGGAAAGAAGGAAATAGAAGAATCTCGAGCGAGGCGAGCGAATGTTGTTTGTCTCGGTTAAAATTTTTATTGCGGAGAGGTTGGGTCCTGTGAATCGAAAGGATTTCGGATTAAAATAACTATTAATGAATTAAAAAAAGCGTTTGCTGCACAAGCGTTAACGTAAACGTTTGCTGCTTGTGCACTAGATAAACGATTCCAAAAATTCTACGTGAAATCATTGTTTGAAGTGTGCAATGGGGGTGATGTTATTTTGTGGCACTTCTTCGTGATGAATAGGAAAGAAATTAGTTTGCTATTTCAGGCTATATATAAACATATTTTTGGCTGGTATTAAGTGGAACTTCATCATCCTGCCAGCAGCTGATAGGCTGTACCAAAACAGGTCTCGATCAAATTAATGTTGCAGATGCCATCAGACCTCGAATAAATTTATGACTAACTATTTCCTTTTCTACTCAATATTGTCTAAAATATTATAATTATTTCAAATCTTAATGTGTGGGGACATATGTTTTAAAATATCTAAGTGGTTATCAGTTCAAATCCATTTTACATTTTCAAATAAACTGGATGTTAGTGGATGATTATTTGTATTTGTTAGTTTTATCATGTAAATTCAATAAAACTGATTTGACTTATATATATATATTTATATATACATATATATATATATATATATATATATATATATATATATATATATATATATATACAAATATATAAAACTGTAAACACAGTAATCAACCCGAAGGTCGGTTTAATAGGTGATGGTAGAGCTCACCCATGTACCAAGCCCGACGGCGTGTGAATATTCACACATCAGGGTTGGGGGGCCAGTTCCTTTCCCTGTGCCGGTTATGGTTTCCCAGGAATACCCACTAGACCACCGCGACCCGCATATATATATATATATATATATATATATATATACAGGGTTCATCCGGAAAATAAGTTTACATCTACATCTACATAAGTACCCTGCGAGCCACCAAAAAGGTGTTGGCAGGGGGTGTAGCACCATGAGGGAAGGGTAAGGGTTGAGGGGGTTGGGAGTTAGGTGAGAAAAGGTGGGGGGAACCTGTAGGGAAAAATATATATATATATACACACACATACATACATACACACATGTATACACATCCTCGCGAAGTCCCTAACCTGTACGTTAATACTTATTGTAATGAACTAAGTCCTGGGGAATTTCGACTACGAGCATTCTGGTCCCTTATCGTTCTTGGAAAAAATGACATTTTAAACCTGTCAGTCTTGCAGTCTATCTCTCTAGTCTTATATTCGTGATCCCTTCGACCGTAATACGTTGGGGTTCGTATTATATCCTTGATGTCATCGGAAAAGGGCCCGTCTTTAAATGTTTTTAATAAGTTTAATCTATATTGGAAACGCCGCTGTGTAAGAGAATCCCAACCTAAACTGTCTAGCAAAGTGGATACGCTGCTGAGTTGGTCATAACAATGTTTGACAAATCTAGCCCCCCTCCGCTGAACTCGATCTAATTCCGAAACCAAATTTATGTTGTGAGGATCCCATATACTGGCAGCATATTCTAGGTGGGGCCTGACCAAGGCAAGGAAACATCGTTCTTTCACCTTTTCGTCGCATTTACCTAGCACTCTTTTCACAAATCCCAATTTTTTATTAGCACGACCGCATATTTCTCGTATGTGTTTTCCCCAGGACAGATCGTGAGTAATTGTTACACCCAAGTAATATAAGGAATCTACCCTCTCGATATTGGTTTGTTTCACTTTGTAACTATAAGGGAGGGAATTACTCTTTTCCCAAAAATGTATTACTACGCATTTTTAAAAATTCAATTCCAATTGCCATGTGTCGCGCCAATTTTGAATTGCATCTACGTTGTTGGCTAACACGACTCTGTCTTCGTGACTTCGAATGTCCCCATAAATTACTGCATCATCGGCGAAAAGACGGAGCTTGCTATTAACTACGGTACTGAGGTCATTTATGTAAATAAGGAAAAGGAGGGGGCCTATGACACTTCCTTGTGGTACCCCTGACGTGACCTTGACAGTATCGGATGATACACCGTCCAGGACGACTGTTTGGACACGATCACTTAAAAATTGTTTAATCCAGTTAATAATACTTTCGTTTATTCCATAGGTTTCCAATTTCGCCAGTAATTTGCAATGAGGGACTTTATCGAAAGCTTTCTTAAAATCTAGAAATATCGCATCAACTGGAATATTACTTTCACCGGAGTTTAATACATCATGTACAAAAAGTGCGAGTTGAGTTTCGCAGGATCTACCCTTACGGAAGCCGTGTTGGTTATTAATTAATAAATCTTGGCTATCGAGGTGCCTCATCATGGAACTAACAATGATGTGTTCAAGAATCTTACAGGAAATGGAAGTCAGCGATATTGGCCTATAATTACTGGGGTTTATGATGCTCATTGTCTTTTTTGACAAAAGGGGAGTCGTCCACTACGATATTGTACCTGAACGACAAACTGTAAATGCTACATTTTACGTCCAAGTGCTCGACAAGCTTCGAAAACGAGTTGCCCGCGTCCGGCCAGCGATGAAAAACATCTGGCGGCTGCATCACGGCAATGCGCCGTCTCACACCGCGCTTGTCGTGTCGGACTTCTTGGACAAGCACGGCGTGGCAACGCTGCCGCACCCGCCCTACAGCCCGGACTTGGCACCACCGGACTGCTTTCTGTTCCCGAAGATAAAGAGGAGTTTGAAAGGAACGCGATACGGGACTTTGGACGCCGTCAAAGAGTCCGTGACGACGTGTCTTCGAGAGGTTCCCGATGATGCCTTCGCGGGAGCGTTCCAGGAATGGGAACGCCGCTGGAACTAGTGTATCGATTCACAAGGTCTTATTTTGAGGAATATTAGCTTAAGATATGTAAAGGTGTAATAATTTTTTTTCCTGAGCTCAGTACACTTATTTTCCTGACGAACCCTGTATAACGTATGTATATCTTTCATATCTTTTAAAAATATTCTAAAAATAGCAATTTTGAATAGCTTATTTTGAATTTTCATGCTTAAAAAAAATTTTTATCCATATGATAGAAGACTTCATGGTTCGCTTATTTCTTTGCTGACTATTTGTACCTAATATATTAATGTCAATAGATATTACAACTTGTACGTTGATTGATCTTCTTTTTCTTAGAAATTATATCTGCTACACGCCTAATTATAAACCAACGAAAAATTGTGCTCAATGAATACAAGGAGAGTTTTTCATGCTGTTCTTTTGAGAAGTGAGTAAAATTCTGGACGCACAAGTGTTTACACAGTTAAGAAAGTTTAAGCGAGAAGGTGGGTCACGAAGTTATATTAATACTTTTATGAACTCAAAGTAAAAAATCCAAAGTCATAATCAAGAATTTCACAGGTAGGTTTTCAAAGCTTTAACTTGAGTCTTTTATCTTGCCTAAAACAGTAATGTAAATTTAATTCGAAACTAAATTTCATATATACAATTCGGACGTGTAAAAATCAATTTTTCAGTTTTAACTATGCCAAACACTTTAACCTTGAAATTCAGTGCAAGAATCTCAGTATGCACTAGAAAATATGAGAGCATTCATTTGTCTAAAAATTCTGTAAGCGAAACCGTAGGACGTAAATAAAAAAGATGACTGATTTTAGCCCACGCAGCGTGGTTTAAATTACAAAAATCTTACAAAAGGACATTTTTCCCTTGTCGTTCATCACATTAATTATTAAATGGTTTGATGAGAATGGAGGAACATCTGTCGCAAAGTGTACAGTTTTGTGAGCAAATGGATGTGTTTATTACAAACCGCAGTTTATGTTTGCAAATGAACGAGAGAGAGAGACCGAGAAAGATAGCGGAGGGAAGTGAGAAAAAATAACAGTTTTCTTGCCGCCACCTCAAGGGGCCTCCTAACCCCTCGTTCCATTCCGTGTCGCCCACCCTCCACCACCTCCCTCTCTCCCGCTCCTCACTTCTTCGCATTTGGGCGATCGATTGAGCTCCTGGAGAACATCTCTCACCTATCTAGTTCATGCTCAATCCCCTTGCAGTCCTCCCTCAAGGCCCCTTTCCGTCCCCCTAATGCCCAATCCCCTCCGCTCGAAGGACGCCTCACCTCTTTCTTCCTCATTTCTCTCTCTCCATCCTAACCCCCCTCTCAATAACTCTCTCTCTCTCTCTCTTTCTCGCCCCTCTACCACGTACCCTCCCCCTTCCATCCGTTCCCTACACACTCCTTCCAATCGTCCTCGCCACATCTCCCTCCTTCTCGCTCAACCCCTCCTCGTCCGTCGTTCTCCACTGCCTTTTTTCTACTTACCCGAAGAGGCAATCACTCGAACTCTACCTGCTCACTCTCCGTGGATAAAACCATCCGCTTATGTGCGCCTGCGATTCGTCACCCGCCGCCCTCCATTCATCTTCCCCTATCGTCCGCCCCACCCTCCTGTCTTTCCTCAAACCCTTCCCATCGCCACACCCGTTTCTCCCCACGCTCCTCCCTACTCCTTCTCAATCCTCATATGTTTAAGCTCACCCCTCACCCTCAACGCCAATCCCCACCATCCGGCCCGCCCCTTACGATCCAAAACTTGATCCGCGCACGGTCACACTCCACCCCCTCGCCCCCGAAATCACTTCTCCAGTCGCCCTTCACCCCTTTCTCTATTTCCAGATTTCCAGTACGCCTCCCCACCCTTCGAATTCCCTAACCCTACCCCATCGAGCTCACGGTCCTCTTCTCGCCCGTCTTCTTCCCTCGCCAGTGAATCTCCTCCGTTTTACTTTTTTATCTTCTTTTATTCTGTATCTGCCCCGAGAGTGAGCCGTCTTGTGTCTCTTTCATTCGTTTCTCGGTTGCAGGAATAACTCTCCCCGACATGTGAATCCCTCTCTCTCCCTCGCAGCATCTCACGGCCAACGTTCCTGGAGTGAGCGTGGGCCGATTTTGGCTACGATGCGATGCGGTTCTCGTCCCGTGGAAGCTGAGATCTGTGACGTTACATTATGGGAAACATCATACAATGACGTCGTTGCTCGCAATTTCAGTTTTTATTATGAACATGTACAAAAATATGTCCCTGTTTCTTGGTGAAAGGATTTTTGAAAACAATTTATTTTACTAATGATGTTGAAAAACAGATACTTTGCATCGAGGAAACTTACCTTTCTTTTCCTAGAACAACCAAAATGCTATACCTTAATATCTCTACTTAGTTATTGCTTAACTTGTATATTTTGCTAACAATTGCAATAAATTCGAGATTATGGTGACAATATTCATCTATCAAACGTGTCAGTAATAATTAATACTTCCTACAATTTCAATGATCTTGGTTGCGATATGCTTCCATAAAGTATGAACTTTGAAGACATAGTAGCAATATGTTTGTGCTATAGTAATAGCACGCTATTTTTTACAATTTTTTTAGTGTAACAACTCCAAAACATTGGTATACCTTGTTTTACAAGTATATTTTTATTATCTAATCAAGATTTCTATCCCGCAACTCGGATTAACGAATAACATTTTAACGTATCACCCTTGAAAGAGTTACTTGTTCCATAGCAATGCCATTTCTTCCTACCCATGCTTTGGAACCAATTTTTAGACCTCTGTTTTCATTTGTGATTTACATCCGTCAAAGGAGTCTTTTTAGTATATCCAAAGGGTTCCACTCCCAAGAAAGCTTTTCACTCTCCGTTTTTTCCAATGAAACGGGATAAGTCATGACTTTCCTCTATTCAAGGCAACGTCATAGAGCTGAATGTTAAACCGTATGTCCTAGGCTTACGTCCTTTCCGAAAATATAATTTACGGGGATCCCACCTTGTAGATAGAATCTAGGGTGAATGACTAGTTTTCTGTTTGCGTATGGGGCAGGTTGTAGGTTCAAGAGAAGGTACGGGTCCCATTTCACTTCGTCTCTTCCATATCCACGCAAATGGGTTCGTACAGGCTCGGGTTATTAACAGTATTTCAACGTCAATTGCCTGGCATATACATCAGCGGCTGAGGAAAAATTCTTTTTTGTCCTCCTATTACTACATCCAAGATTGGAATCGGCTGTTAAATTCATCGTACTCGTCGTCCCCTAAATATTCTTACAGTTATTTCAAAATATGCTAATTTAAATTTATGCGAATCAGTTGTTTTCAGGAAAACCTATTAATTTGAGAAAATATAAATACATATTGAGAATATGCTATCATTTTTGGATCATGAGTGTATCCGTAGGCTTGATACAGCCAGTGGGCAACAGAAATTTCACTATGACATTCAAATTATGAATAGCTACTAAGATTTCTTTTCTTTTTTTTTAATTATTTGAATATTGAACAGTTCACATTTCGCATATTCTAAGTGATTGAGCTTCTTCGTAACATTATTATCATCTCCATTTTATGTATATTGACACCATAGTAATAATTATGTATTCGTACGGTTTCTCAGAAAGTCGTCATCCTACGCATGAAAACTCCAATTTTCTCCACTTGCATCTTAGTAAAAATTTCCATTGTAAAAAATCTGTTCAATTATGTTTTGAATGAAGTATTAATAAATGCATTATACTAATATCTATCATACATAACAACAAATACTATTAAGTAATCTGAAATAGCTATAACCCGTTTGAACGCTTTCTGTCTACTCCCGCGCCGCAGTGCTTGCAAAATAATCAACAAGTGTTTTGGAAAAACAACCTCAGTACGAACAATATAACATTTTTCTATACATTTACAATTATGTAGGACAATGAAGTCTTAATATCTGGCGAAATAATTTTGCTTCCAGTCGTAGCCAATACGCTCCTATCGAAGCGAAAAATACTCTTCACTTGGAATATTTTATAACATGCATTTCCACTTTCGACTAGTCATGTAAAAAGAATAATATTTGATTCTCCCTGAGCCTTCAGTGAAAATAATTCGGGGTTATTTTAATATTATTTTCTTTGAAAAAGGTCGCAAATAATTTATAAACGTTGGTCTTTGACACCATTATCTTGTCTAATGTTATCAAGAAGTAATAATATATTGTGGAAAACCTTAATTCCCTTTGGCGTTGAAATTCATTCGTGTTCATTCACATTGTTAAGGGGATTTCAAATCCGAAATAACTGAAAAGTTGGTACAAGAGAAAAGAAGTCCTGGTATATTACATCTTCTTAATTTATATGGAGCTATATATTCTACTGTTTCAGGCTTCACTTCGTGGAAGTATTTAATATCCATACCAAAAAAAGGAAAGAAATATTTGTACTTTTCCACAGATTTTATTAAATGGTACAACGCGTTTCACCGACTTGCGGCATCATCTTGTAGCTAACTTGTACCTGATGATGCCGCAAGTCGGTGAAACGCGTTGTACCATCTATTACCACCATTATTATTATCACCAAGTATTTCTTTCCTATTTTTGGTATGGTTATATGGAGCTGTCTATCAAATTATGTCAGCTAGCGTAGGCAGTTTTGGAACACCGAGGATAATTCCAAACTAAAGGCTTATCCCGTGAAAACTTCAGGCCATAGAGAAAAAAACACGGGCTATATATTTCCAAGTGATCCAAAACTAAATTCCTCGAATAATCCCTGGCGACAGTTTTTATCCAATGTTCCATGATCGAGTGGTGAATTATTCTATTTTGATTTAGAAGCACTCAAGAACAGAATGAGGCTTTCCCCGGCCCACATTAAGCCTTAAAGAATTTTGCGGTTGACTATGAAGTGACAGTAGCACCTTCGAATTGTACTCAGCATTGTATCATAAATTCCATACCCACGTGTTAAAACCAGAGCTTTGTGAAACAACAGCTGTTTCGGGATGGCTACCAAAACCAGGGATTCAACAAGTTTACTGAAAATTTAATCATTGCAAGGAGGGAAAATTTCAGTACGCGTCAAAAAAACAGCTACCCAGAGAATCATGAGGACTTATTCAAAAGAAACTCTTAAATTTTTCGAGAAAGATTCATCAAACGTCTTTCAAAATAGGTTAAAAGGAAGTGTAATGCGTGAAAAGAAATTTGTAAAGGTTTGTTCATATACTGGGACAAATACTCACTTCGTTTTCGTTTAGAATTCGTTTCCGTCCAGACTCTAAGGCCCACCCAAACCCCATTAAATAATTACACACACACTTTCAGAAGTTTCATATATGGGAGGTTCCACTTAAACATTGGCATACTAAATCAATTCTATATTACAAAATATTATTAAATTGGTTCCTAAATAAAGTGTAATAAACTCAAACGTTATGGATGATTCATTAATGACTCTATCATTTCCAGAAGAGCTAAATTTACATCGTTCGGTGTGGAAAACGTATTTACGTTTGTTCCTGTAAATGAAATTTTAAAGATATTTTTTAATTGAAAAGAAACGAAGGAAAACATTAAGGAATTTTGTCGAGCACATCGGCTGTTAAACCCAATAATATCGAACGATATCTTTTTTCTCCAAAAGTTAGCATATATGGACATTATTGTTTTATGATTACATATTTATCAACAGAATGTTGGTCAGCCACGAGGTCATAACTCTTCTCTTCCCTTGGGGACACTTCTGCAAATAACTATAAAGCACTGAACTTGGATAAAACTTAAAAATTTAATAAATTTCATCGGAACATAAGCAGAAGGTATGTCATGTCGTTAGACGGGGAGTGACGTCCAAAAATACAATTTTCTAACGATTAATTTCCTAAATGGCCGGCGTAAAATTATTTATTTTCAATGGAAAAAGTATACGTTGCTATCAACTATTGTGACCTTTTCATTACGAAAATTAAAAGAATAAATGAAGATTTGAGAAAGTAATCGGTTACAGACCAAATCATCCCAAGAGATTCAATCTCCTTCTCGAAAGCAATTATTGCCTCTTTAATTGGTTTATAAATAGATGAACATCAATTGTTCTCTTAGAAATTATATTAACTATAAAAGGGCCAACAACCGATGGTCATAACTTTTCACCTACACATGGGCTATAATACAAAAATATAACGATGAAAGCTATTTCAAGCATAAAAAAAATACTACACCCCAAGCCTCTTACAAACACATTTATATACGGTGAACTATCGTTTTTGGAAAACATTCTTATAAAATAGCTAACATCCCTCCCAAAAATAAATGCAAGATTTTAAATACAACGTTGATATAATTCCTCAACAAGACAAAAGGAAAGGTGTAGTCAGTAAAGAAAATGGATCATATAAACTAACCCATAACTCGTGTGGGGTTATGTTCATGCGCACAACGGGTAGATGTTTTTTCTTTAGAATTAAAGAACATGCCTAAGAAAGCACGCGTTAGAACCACCATGTTTTAGCAAGCTAGTAAGGCACCGGGAGGTAATATTGAATCTAAAGGAGTTTTCACAAAAGATAACGTTGTCCTACATATAAAGGAATTACTGGACGACTTAACATTCGTAAATCATTCCCCTATCTTAGCCCTGACCTTCGTTATCACAAAAAATATTGGTAAAAGCCTCCTAAGCATGACTATCACCTTTCTCACCATACGTTTCTCCCAGCTCACCCTATCTCTCCTCCCTATCACCCTAAATTCACCACTTTCCAAATCCATACCCCCAGTTCATCCCATGTATACTACCTTGAACAAAAAGTTCCCGGAATAACCACCGTGTGGCGCTCTTATCGTTCCGATTTGAGTTCTGTTTTTTTTGTTAAATTGGTACATCTGTTGTTGATATTCCCTTTAAATCTTAGTGTCATAACTTGACATTTGCAAAAGTTACGTAGCAAAGAGTACATCTATCTCTGTGTGTGTTGGCGATTTTTTACAATTGCAGAAATGGATTTAAATTTGCAACAACGAACTTGTATTAAATTTTGCGTTTTAGTATATAAACGGAATAGTATGGATAAAATTGTATTTTTACTATAAATAAATCATCAATATTGAAACGAAAAATACATTAATGATTCAGTAGGAAAAACAAATCAAGTTCTCCACTATAAGATTATATCATAAACATTTAATAAAATCACAAACCATAAATATTCACGTCTAAATGTCCAACATCGCACCAGTGTATCGAAGTTGAAATCAAACAGGCACACTAAGCTGATACATAATAAACTAACAACATTCCTTATTCCTTCTTACATGTAAACGTATTTCAATGGATCTACGAAATGTCCATTTAAGAAAACAGAATATGACCATAAATAATGCACCTCCGTAACAGAAATCATAAGAATATAATGTGTAACTGGGTAAGAGTTAAATTATATTTTGAAGGGGAAAACATATTGGGTACGAATAAGAACAAACTCAGCCTCATCAGAATGGTGCACATATAAACGAGTTAGGTATCGAAGTAAAAGTCATATGTGCCTGTGGGAATATCTCCATGAGTGAGCTCTCAATGTCATCAAAGCATTCACCAAGATGATAGAGGCATTGCAAGTCGTACCTGGGATACTGAATCGTTCGGTCGAATGTCCGTTCGGTTTATAACAATATTATCCATTACGGGCTCCTATTTTATCATAAATAGGGTAAAAATTTACAAAATCTACGTCTGATTTGTATATTTTTTTAATTTTTGCGATCGATAAAACCAAAGACTTATGAATTCAATTTTTAATTTCACACACAGATGAGAGCGTGTTTGGTTTTGAATTAAGATTTAAATCCATTTACAGATGTTCAGGCTGTTCGCATTCTTTCCCCAACTATAATAGCATTTACAAACGTACGTTATGTCGACAGCTGGAAAGACGCTACGAATTTGTAAACAGCCGAGGCAAAACTCAATAGTCACGGAATATTCTTTAAAAGCTAAGTGAAAAAATACATATTTTTTCAGCAAATTTCTACTGGAAAATTCGATGGTCTGAAATTGTCTAAACGTAGAAGATAAATTTTAAAGTTCTTCAATGTACTTTTTTTCGAATTTAGTGTTCATTATGCCTGACAAAATCTATCTATCTATTTACCTTGCACTCACAGCCGACCGCTAGGAGGTGTGGAAAGAGATTGTTACTCACGAGGTAATAATATTAAAAAATTAAGCTATATTGTACGTTTACATCAATCAATATGACTAAATCATTTTAGGCTATCCTATGTCCATTCGAAGGGGTATGTAAGTTACCTCGGTAATTTGTATTTCTGTCATCCAATATTTAAAACACATTTGTGTAATTATTAACGACCTTAATGTATCTTTCAGCAATTAATAATCAATTGAAACACGAAGCCATTTTAATGTAAATTAAAAAAAAGATACGCAAATAAGATTAAAGATGAAGATTTTCTGAACGGTTCAAAGCATTTCCAAAAGCTTGAATGTACCATTGGTGTAAAATAACTATCGCAAAGAGATTTATTTCACTATTTAGATTTAAAGGCGAGATTATGCCCTTGCGTTAGAGTTAGTTTGTCATTTCTAATAATTTATGTGCAATACCATTTGAGTTAACCATTTTAATTTTAGTATCTTTGACACCATTTTCTGGACATAAAATTGCTGGATATAATTTTCAGTGTTTTAAAGACTGCTATGTTTTCTAATTAATTTATAAATTCCAGGGCGCAATGGTTACACCTCAGAGCTACTGCTCGGAAAGCCTGGGTTTCGTTTCAAGTGACGCCCCTAGGCAACCTTAGCTTCTATATGTCTACATTGAAACTCTCTGCTATCGCCATGAAGGTTGGCGGAGTGATTACACACTAAGTGTATGGCATCATAATTTACGTCCTTAAGTTTTGGTTAAAATATAATTCTGTAACATTTCTTGTTTTTTTTCTGGTTCAGTGCGGAAACATGGTTATTGAAGGAAGATTATGCTACAACTTGATTGGAGTCCAATGATATTCGGGTGAAATGTAATTGAAAAATTGGAAAGGTGAAGTGAACAAAAAGGCAAACAAATTAGAAAGCGCTAGGCATGATGGTGGAGGAGAGGAGATTTTTGAGGTTTTTTCAAAGGAGGCAGAGAAGATGATTTCGGAGCACTCTGCAATCAAATGGCATTTATCCAAAGCATCTGCGAAATCGCGAGTCCACAGATGAAACCGTGACAAAGAAACTGCCCAGGTAAGTAGAAAGGCCTCTAAATCCAGTTAGAGTTTAAAGAAAAAATTGGACCAACGATATCGGCCGCCGCCGCTAAGATGTATGTGTGTGTGTATTCAAGTATTAAAAAATTCCCTCGAATAATGGAAATAGAGTTGCATCCTTGGCCATCTCACAGTTTAATGCGATATTAGAGGGATATACTTTTCTACAAAAAAATATAAATGATTTTATGATATTCACCTATCCTATTAGCTAAACTTAACATAATTTTACCTATATGGGGCTAACCATAGTGTTTAATAAAGATCTTTCACATCAAATTGTGAAATATATTATAAATTGAGGCCAGTGTTTTATTTCTCATAATCAATTGAGTGAGGTCTAATTATTTTTCCCCATTTCCATATTTCTTTTTTTATTGAATTTTAGTATGCTTCGTAAAATTAAAAACTCAAATAGTTTAAAGTGTAGGCATATCATCACTGTTCAGAACAATGTCCTGAAAAAATGATTCTGGAACAATACCACATAATTTTATGTTATTGTATTCTGAAATCAACATGTAACTAATGAGAAATAATTCGCTTTAATTCTTAAAAAAATTAATACTTTAATTTTATGATGTGTTTTACAAAGAAAAATATGGAATAACAACGTAAACATTTTTATACGCATGGAGAATTAAGGTACTTTAAGGTGATACAGATTGAATTTTTATGGCTTCCCATCTCTAAAAGGCTCCATTTCACCGATATTGACAACGCTTTACCAAATTATTATGGTAAAGTTAAATTGAAGTAGGCTCCTCATGATTCTATTTTTCAATGTTTGTTTGTTTACTGGAGTTTAGACCTGTCAAGTGTGGTAAGAAAATTTTATTTGAACCAACACCAAATTATATTAACGAATTGTGACAAAACCTCTAAATTAAGTATTGACTTTAATTTTGACTGCAACTTTTTTATTAACATTACCCAAATTTACCACACGGGGCAATCAGTCGCCAAGATTACAAAATAAGTCACCAATTTGCTAAAAAAGTATTTTGCGGAAACCCAAAGTGACGACATGATATGAAAACTTATAAAAGGCCTTAATAAAATCAAATATCGACATTTGGATGCATGAAAAGAGACAGACTAAAACCATCCATCCAACTTCACTCATATTTCTATGCAGGGAGGAATGTTCCAATTCCAAAAGACCATTTACTCACTCCTGACATTTCTGTACTTATGGGTATATTACTTCGTTAACGTGCTCGTGTTCAATACATCGCAACGAATTTATAATGTGCACTCACACCATGCAAATGCCTCGGGAACGAAATCAGGTCGACGGTGGCGCCGCAGTGGTTCTCATTCCGGAACCAATTCACGCCAGCGCCACCTGTCTGTCACCAATGACAATGGGATGGGGTCGATTTCGAAGGAAAGGAAAGGGAAACGAAGGATTGGCGAGGAGTGTGGGAGGCAACCCTTGTGTCCCCCGCGGCGGTTCTGCCCGGTCTACCGCCTCTCACCAATCTCCCCGGACCCAGAGACCACATCCGCGTCCTTCTCCTCACCCTTAACTTTTCATTTTTATTTAAAGCGCCTTTCACCCTTTTTTTGTTTTCCCTCGTCCCGTGATTTTTTTCCTCATCGTCTCCCTCCCTCCAACTCTCTCCCTTCCCACTCCACCCCCTCGAGGTGGGCGTCGTTCTCTCCGTACTTTCACCGGCGTACCACTTTGGGTGAGGTCGGATTCATCTCGCGGACGGCGATCCTTTTTTTCCCTCGTGTTACACTGGGCTAAACAAAGGGAGAGATGTGCTCGTCGAACGTTGGTTCTGGCATTCGCCTCTTGGTCGTTACGTTTGGTTTTTGCAGTCGTCATGCCTCACTTTTCCCTCTCCACAGAATTTTTATTTTTTTAACGTTTCGTTCGTCTATGCCTTCGCTGTTCGCAAAGGCAAAATTTATATTCAGCTTCTGAACAGGACTCAAAATCTATTTTTTCGGGTTTTCAAAAACGTGCGCATGCATAAATTGAGTCCAAAAAGTAATATGTAGGGTGTTGAAAAGAAAAAGACGGCAAAAATAATATACTAATTAACTGAATGTTGTCATTTGTAAAATTTGAATGAAAACATTTGTGCAATTAGTAGTAATTAAAATCTGTATAAATTTATATGCACACATATCTATAGTAATATATATACTATGCGTATAATTGATGTTTTATTAAAACTTAAATTAAGTTGTTTTAGTTCAGAATCACCATAACTGAAAATTTTGGACAATGTCTTATCATTCAATATTGCTTTGTTAAAAGTATTAGATCTACTGTAAGTGTATGGAATTAATGAATGATTTAAAGGTCATAACGTATTAATCCCTATTAGAATAGTAATATTAAAAACACAATAGTTTATAATATATGTATATATATATATATATATATATATATATATATATATATATATATATATATATGATGTAGAAGTACTCACGAGAGCAATATAACATTTGGACGGAACAATAGAACACAGAATAAAATAGATAACACCTCAATTTTACACAAATATTTTATTCTCTGTTCTGTTGTGTCGTCCAAATGTTATACACACAAACATACATATATATATACACACACACACAAACACACACACACACACATATATATATATATATAACTTAGACAGTAACACACAGCACGAGAACACACATAAAGAACACTCACAATAATATCTTGATAATTTCGACGGACTCGAACTCCGTCTTCTTCGGAAGATAAGATATGACTCATATCTTCATCAGTCATATCTTCTCTTCCGAAGAAGACGGAGTTCGGGCCGTCGAAATTATCAAGATATTATTGTGAGTGTTCTTTTTATGTGTTCTCGTGCTGTGTGTTACTCTCTAAGTTTTTTATTCAACACTTCCGTGTTACTTCGAAGAAATCATAGAGTTACAAAATGTTTATTTGATAGTTGTGCCCATCGAAAAACCTACCTTAACCGGTAAATTACCTAATAAGTCGATATATATGTATTTATAAGGTAATCTACCGGTTAAGGTAGGTTTTTGGATGGGCACAACTATCAAATAAATATTTTGTAACTCCAAAGAAAACCCAATCCAGCAACCTAGTCTACATCAGTTCTCTCTTCATCTCTGCGTACTTCTTTCCTCCCTTCATCCCGTCCAACATCCCTATACTGTTCTTGGCCTTTCCTCGTTTGCCCAACATTCTCACCCGTATTACGTTCTTTAGCACCCCACTACCGCTCAATATGCCTTTCATCCATCTTTCCTGCCTCCATAGGATTTCTCTCAACAAACCCCTCTCCTCACCCACCATCTCCAGTACTTCCTCATTTGTTTTCCTTTCGGTCCAATATATATATATATATATATATATATATATATATATATATATATACATATATATATATAACTTTTGGACGGCACAATAGAACACAGAATAAAACAGATAACACGTAAAAGGACACTCGCACTGTAGATGATTTAAGCTTTCGGCCTACTCCGAGGCTTTCTTCAGGTCAGACTCTTGTCTGTGTCTGTGAAGTGTCTGACCTGAAGAAGACGTCGGAGTAGGCCGAAAGCTTAAGTCATCTACAGTGTGAGTGTCCTTTTACGTGTTATCTGTTTTATTCTGTGTTCTATTTTGCCGTCCAAAAGTTATATTGCTCTCGTGAGTACTTCCGCATCATCGATATATATATATATATATATATATATATATATATATATATATATATATATATATATATATATATATATATATATATATATATATATACATAACACTTTCGTGAATGTCTCACGGAAGTGAAAAATAATGTAAATGAAATTAGTACTAATAGAAAAAACACAAATAAAAGAGTAACTCACGGGTTTATCGGGGGTCTAACCACCTTTTTCAAGAGGAGGAAGGAACGGAACACAGGTGTTTAGACCAGCAAGGATTCGATACCCAGTGAGTTTCTCTGTTATTTGTGTTACAGTGTTTTTGTCTTTGCCTACTAGTGCTATTTCCATTTACATTATACAATAAAGAGACTTTTTTCATTTCGCGGCCTAGGAGAGTCCGACTGTCAAGCTTTTTTTATGTTGACATACATACCCCTGAAGTATGAAAAAACTATTAGTTGTTTTCATTGTGGACTTTGTCTGTGACAGCCACTAAGTTTAGACGTGTTTTATAAGCTCGGCAATATTCGTTTGTGTAAAGAAATGGATCAAAGAATTTGTATCAAATTTTGCGTAAAAAATGAAATAATGTCTTACAAAGTGTGTGAATTGTAAATAAAAACCCATGGCGAGTCTGCTATGATTTAATTAAGAGTTGTTGAGTGGTATAAGCGTTTCCGAGAAGGCCGTGAATACCTTGAAGATGACGAACGCCCTGGACACCCCAGCACATCAAAAATCGATGAAAAAATGTAAAAAGTGAAAGAAATGGTAATGAACAATCGCCGAATCACAATTAGAGAGGTCGCTGATGATGTTGACATATCGGTTGGATCACGTCATGACATTTTTTCCAATGTTTTGGGTATTAAACGCGTGGCAGCAAAATTCGTTCCAAAATTGTTGAATTTTGAACTAAAGCAGCGGCAAATTGAAGGTGCTCAGTAGTCACTAAATGAGGTATTCACTAAATGACGATGCATAATTACTGCAAAGGTGTTTAAATAACAGGTGACGAAGGTAAGAATATTTGAGGGCTGGCCGAGGGGAGCATCAGGGAAAGTGGGAATTACTTGAGTGACCGTTGTAAGTGATTCACAACAAACAGGAAGAGTACCCCCAATTATGCCGAGTAAAAAGGTAGGATTAAGGGTCCTAAACGTGACAAACGAGGTGATGGAATGTTAGTAGTAGTAGTTAAACCTAAAACGGTAGGTTTTATCATTTTTCAGGTCTATACAACCAGAGGAATTAAGAAATAGACATCGTATAGCGTCGAGTAGAGGAAATATTCCTAGCGGTTTTCGAAAGAAAATAGGTGATAGTGAATCTGTAGCAGAACGAAACGTTGTCTGTAGTAAGATATGGGTTATGGGACTAAAATTTAGGAAAAAGCATAAACGGACCATGGTAATAAAGCCTAAACGGCAATATTTAGCACCGCAATATGGCATAAAGAAAATAACCAGAGGCTCAGCCAAATATCAAAAAGACTTAATTATTGTTAGGAATATTTTTAGGAACAACGTAATTTAATTGTACAGTTTTCAGAGGGCAGATTCGGGTTAAAGTACAAATTAAATACTACAAATTGAATATGAAATTCAATGCTAGATTTATTAAAAAGTAATAAGGAATATATATTTTTTAAATAATATGAAGAAGCATTTACCAAGACGCTAAGGAAGGAGTGGCAACCGGCTGCATACAAAAATATGCGCAATGAAAAGGAGCTGAGTATAGTAGAAAGAAAATGGGAAGATATCTAAAAAAGAATATCGAAAGCTACCAAGAAAAGTTAATGAAGGTGAAGAAGAAAAAGAAACCATCGGAGATTGAAGAGATCGTTAGGAAGATAGACGAGAAAAAGCAATGGTAGAATATAATGAGAGATTTAACTAGGATGAAGCAAAAGGAATTTAAATATAGCCGAGTGTGCAAAACTAACGTGATGAAAAAGGCATGGATGAAACCAGCGCGAGGAAATGGAAATTAAACGAAGTATGGGTTGAATTTTAGGAAGATGAAATTACTGTCAGGAGGTAAGAAAGCGATAACCATGCAAAGAATCCAAAAAAGTGGGAAATTTTAAACTAAACCAAAATAGATGGAGATAATATATATAGAGGATCTTTTGTCAGAGACATTTGCTCAGAAAGCTTAGAGAAAGAAAGAGATTATGACGGCGCTGAAGATGGCTTAGAAGCTAATACATTAGCATGATAGAAAAGTCATTCAGGTAGCCGAAACCAAATAAGATCGTCGCGATAGATAAAGTCCCACAGGACTTAAGTAAACGTGAATCAGAGTTTTTATGGACTATTTTTTAGTTTTTATAAGGAAGAAGTTTGCCCGGAAGATTTAGTCAGGACATTGTAAGTTCCAATCCTAAATAAGTAAAAAGTAGCAGTATTTGGAGAGAGTAGAAAAAAAGCTTGATTTTGAACGCAGCCCAAGTGGGTCTGAGGATCTTTAATAAGAGAATAAAGATGAGGGTAAATTGTTAATTACTTAAATATTGATCAATTTTGGTTAGAATGTGATGAGGCGCACGTCAAGCCGTATAAGTAAGAAGGTCAACAATAGAAACGAACATAGATTTAGAATCAGTTAAATCTGTTGTTTTCGAGATTGATTGGATGGGTTGTGCTAAAAAGAGGTATGTTCGTTAACATTGGTGCTAATCAACGTATGTGTGGAGGAAATAGTTAAGGAGGGATGGAAAGAATGGCATATAAGATTTAAATTCAGAAGAGAATTCATAATGCCAGGTTTGGGGATAATCAAACATAGTTATCAATCTATTTAATGATATTCAACCATTGATGAGGCAAATACAAAGATTAAGAATGAGGATAAATATAATCAAACCAATGGTTATCCTGTTTTCGAGGAAAGCTAAGCTAAAACTAAAATTGGATTTTATAAACTGGGATAGATGGAAAGGTGTATCTATTCAGGCTTTTTACGGAGATGGCCATAGGTGTTAGGGACTTACGGAGAAGGATTCACTAGGTGGATGAAGAAGCTTCCACAAGGCGGATGATGACAAAAACGTTGAGGAAGGAAATTAAACTGACGCTCGTTAAAATACGTTTGTTATGTATCGTTGTTTTGTGTGGCGGGGAAACATGGTTTTTGAAGCTAGACGATAGCCATATATTGATGGCTTTTGTCATGTGTGTTTATTTTATGCAGGGAATTGGATGAGCTAGAGTTTTCCAGATTCATCAACTATATTTAAACTCATTTCATTTGAGTATTTTTACTTCTTGTGTGATTTAAAGACAATGATACTGTCTGGGAAGCCAAAAGAGTCAAAAGGGATACCCTTTACGAATAAATCGCACCGAGAATTTTCAAAGCTCTCAGTATAGCCCATTAACAGAAATCACAATGCATTGAATTTCAACATTTATAAAGGTAACTTGTAATAAGTTATGCAATTCCAATTAAATTAAAACTGTGCCATACATAAAATACCTATCACACACACACGATTAAAAATATTTTGATTTTAAAATATACTTAAAAATTTGTTACAGAAACAAATGCCAAAAAATACGTGATAACATTAACTAAAGATCCCTTGTATTCTGATAAATATTATTGTATATATAAACACGTACTACATATTACAGATACAGCTCCTTTGTACTTAGTCAAGAATCTTAAAAAGTCTTGCCTTCAATCATTGTAAGCAAAATATTCTTAGTTACTATTTATGCCTCTCCAAAAATATGCATATCAATGCAGATGTATGTTGCATTAACTTTATTTTCTGATCATTAAACCCTTTCATCCATTGAATTCATGGGGAATATAGCATCAGATGTTAACACATAAATTTAATCTCACCAGAGTGTAGTCTCCAATGCTTCGTTCGTAAAAGCCAAGCATAAAAAAATACGTTAACATGTGATGTATCCAAACAATCTACTTTCCTAGATCGGAAAAGTATTTATCAGGTAGGAGAATTTTGTAACATTAAAGAAAGAAATCCCATATGAATGAAACTCCGTTGCACGTTGTCCGGCAGAATTGGAGGAAACCAAATCTATCAATACGAGAAATATACAGCGGAATAATTAAAGTTGAATGGAACTCGACCGGTCCGAATCGAATATTATGTTGCACTGCTTAAGCAGCCATCGTGAATGAAAACTTACGTGTAGTGGCTAACCAACTACCATAAATAAACTTGGGGCAAGAGAAAGATAATTAAAAACAAGAACTCTCTTATTAAGTGTTAATTATTTGTATAAATTTAGCAAGCACCATTGAGAAAGGTTGGCAACGGAAAAAATGATAAAAATTCACATTTTAATGCAGAAATATTATTGTTTCATTTCATTTTTCTCATATGTGAATTGTATTTATAAATAAATAAATAAATATATATATATATATATATATATATATATATATATATATATATATATATATATATATATATATATATATATATATATATAATTTCAAAGATATATATGTATATGTACATATATGTACCTATATATATATACAGAGATGAAGAGGGACCAGATGTAGATTAAGTTGCTAGATTGGGTTTTGCTTGGAGTTACAAAATGTTTATTTGACAGTTGTGTCCATCTAAAAACCTACCTTAACCGGTAGATTACCTAATATATATATATATATATATATATATATTAAACCGACCTTCGGGTTGATTACTGTGTTTATGGTTATATATATATATATATATATATATATATATATATATATATATATATATATATATGCGGGTCGCGGTGGTCTAGCGGGTAGAGCGTTGGACTGCTGACCAGAGGGTCCCGGGTTCGATTCCCGGGCAAGGCACTTTGGGCACCTGCAGCTCCACCCAAGCTAGTTGATTTTTCGGGTACCAGATCTTCCTGGGAAAACATAACCGGCACAGGGAAAGGAACTGGCCCCCCTACCCTGATGTGTGAATATTCACACGCCGTCGGGCTTGGTACACGGGTGAGCTCTACCATCACCTACTAAACCGACCTTCGGGTTGATTACTGTGTTTATGGTTTATATATATATATATATATATATATATATATATATATATATATATAAAACCCTGAGTGAGTCCCTCTTTTGTGTGTTTTGGTTTCTGTGTTTGTTATGACTATCAGTGAATTTATATATATATATATATATATATATATATATATATATATATATATATATATATATATATACACATACACACAATGAAACACGAAATCCCGCCATATGGCGAACACATATTCATTCACATGGTAAAAGATAAACGGCGAATACAGGAGGGATGAGTGAGGCAGAATTACGCAGATCACGAGTGTAAAAATATTTCCTTGACTGAGGCTTGAACACCGGATCTTTCCACTTGCGGGGTAGATGCTCTAACCAAGACCATTGGTTAATATATGGGTAACATTATTTATGGAATATTTTAAAAATAACTTCATTTTTAAAATTATTTTACTAATTATTTTCCATTTCTCTATCTCAACTTCTACATATGACATATGATTCCTCTAACTTTCAGATAGAAACTTTAAGAGAGGCAAAGTAAAAATAAAGAATTACATTGTCCTCAAACATTTCTCGTATTTTGGATTTCTCTACAGTACATCCGTATGGTTTAATCAGATAAATAGTATTGACTAAATGGAAACGACAGACTGAATAGAGCTTGAGGAGGAGTGTTTATTGCGGTTAAAAACTCGCCGCGTTACTTCCTGATAGCTGAATAGAAAGTGTTTGGTGCTCAGTGAAAACACCCAGAGCGAAAAGAATATACTCGTATATATGTGTGTATTATAGAATACCCCTTGCTAGCATAACTCAATACAAGATCTAGAAAGACAGATACAAAGCTTTACATACCACAACAATGAGCATAACCTAATGATCGATGGCGGTTTTAATGTTCCACGATAGATTGGGATTCGTACAGTTTTATAAACTGAGGCAAAGACAAGGATGTATGCGAGTCCCTCTTATTTACGTTCACCTCGAATTCCCTACATCAATTAGTCACTTCACCAACAAGGGGAAAGAACATTCTTTGACGGAATCAGTGATCACAGTGCTGTAAACGCTAAATATTCTCTAAGCGTAAATAAAGTTAGCAAGCTTAAAAAAAGGTTTATTTGTTCAATAAAGCTGACCTTGATGGCTTTAAATGTGAACTAAAGCGTTCCTTTTTTATAATTGACTAATTAAGGAAAACTAGTAGTGTCGAGGAAACTTAGAATAATTTTCTTACAATAACACGTTCAGCAATACAGAGATTTATGCCTAGTAAATATATAAAGGAGAATGTTGATACAACTCTGAACCCCGAAAATCTCTCAGGCAGCAAAGGGTGTGCCATGCCAGAATGAAAAACGCGGTTAAAGGTTCCTCCCCTGATAAAATCAACGATACTATACTTAATTACAAAGCATCTAGGTCCACTGCCAAAAATGCCTTCCGGAACGCGCTAGTGGCATATAAAAGGAAAAAATTAGGCGAACATTTGAACGATAACCCAAAGTTATTTTGGTCCTACGTCAGGGAAGTGCAGGGAAAAAAGTCCACCATCATTGAATCAACTCAATGAATAATAAAAAGGGGGATAAAGTAACGAGTAGTTTAGATAAAGTCAATATATTGTACTCATTCAGTGTTTTCACGGTATGCTCACAGAATATACCTGGGAGCCTTCCGAAAACATTTCAACAATCAATGAAAGCAATCGATTTTTCCACCCACGGAATGAAGTTACTCATTAAAAACATCAACCCCGACAAATTTCTGGGATCCGATGAGTCGTCTGATTTGCCCCTTATCATGATATAATATTTAAGAAATCATTAGCAGAAGAAAGCGGGTCGAACGGCTAGAAGGTAGCTTTTGTAACTCCCATATTTAAAAACGGAGAAAGAGACAGGGAGGGCCCCAGTAATTATTGGCCAAAATCGCGAACCTCCATCTCCTGTAAGATTCTTGAACACATCATTGTTAGTTCAATGATTTATTGATTAATAACCAACACGGCTTCCGTAAGGGTAGAACCTGTGAAACTCGACATGCAATTTTTGTACATGATATATTGGTATTGGTAACTCCGGTGAACGTAATCTTCCAGTTGATGCGATATTTCTACATTTTAATAAAGGTTTTGATAGTCCCTGATTGAAAATTACTCGCAAAATTAAAAACTTATGGAATTTACGAACGAAATGAAATACACACGAGTGTATTATTAACTGGATTAAATAATTATTAAATGATCGTCTCCAAACAGTCGCCCTGGACGGTTTATCATCCGATACTGTCAAGGCCACGTCGGGTGTACCACAAGGAAGTTCCATAGGCCCCCTTTTATTCCTTATTTACATAAATGACCGCAGTACCGTAGTTAAAAGCAAGCTCCGTCTTTTCGTCGATGATGCAGTAATTTATGGGGACATCCGAAGTCACGAAGACAGAGTCGTGTTAGCCAACGACCTAGATGCAATTCAAAATTGGTGCGACACATGGCAATTGGAATTTAATTTGAAAAAAATGCGTAAGAATACATTTTTGGGTAAAGAGTAATTGCCTCTCTTATAGTTACAAAGTGAAACAAACCAAAATCGCGAGGGTAGATTCCTTATATTACTTGGGTGTAACAATTACTCACGATCTGTCCTGGGGAAAACACATACGAGAAATATGCGGTCGTGCTAATAAAAAATTGGGATTTGTGAAAAGAGTGCTAGGTAAATGCTACGACAAAGTGAAGGAACGATGTTTCCTTGACTTGATCAGGCTCCTCCTAGAGTATGCTGCCAGCATATGGGATCCTAATCATATAAATTTCATTTCGGAATTAGATGGAGTTCAGATGAGGGGGGCTAGATTTGTCAAATATTGTTATGACCAACGCAGCGGCGTTGGTCATAACAACACTTCTTTGCTAGACAATTTAGTTTGGGATTCTCTTACACAGCGGCGTTTCGAATATAGATTACACTTATTAAAAACACTTAAAGATGGGGCCTTTTCCGATGACATCAAGAACAAAATACGAACTCCAACGTACTACGTTCGGAGGGATCACGAATATAAGATTAGAGAGATAGACTGCAAGACTGACAGGTTAAAAATGTCATTTTTCGTAGAACGATAGGAGATCAGAATGCTTGTAGTCGTAATCCCTCAGGAGTCAGTTCATTAAAATAAGTATTAACGTACAGGATAGGGATAGCGCGTGGATATATTATTCATTTCTTACAGGTTACCCCCAACTTCTCCCACCTGTTTGAAAAACCCCAACCCCCTCATCCGTTACCCTTTCCTCTTGGTGCTACACCCCCTGCTACACACCTTTTTTGATGGCACGTAGGGTATTAGATATAGACTATAATTGGGCATTTAAAATGAACTTGTGAATTAAAAAGCATCCTGCAGAGTATGCAATTCCTTGCGTATTGTGTGCTGCAATTTGCATATGCCGTAGGATGCACATTCAAAACTAAGGTGTTCAAATTCAAATTCAAAACATCGACCAAAAAACGATGGGGGTAAAAGAGGAAGTGTAGCCCCGGGAGTTTAAATTGTTAAAAATTCTAGATTTTATCAGATTGTAATTTGAAAGTGGGAGCACATAGTTGTCTTTCTGAAGAGATCCATGTCAAGTAATTTGAAAGTGAGCAATGGAAAGTATAGCTTAGACACTATTGCTCTACTTCATCTGTAATTCCTCCCCCTAAATGGTCGTGGAAACTTTATTAGTAGTCATTGATTGTATATTGAATGACCTGTTGTGGAGTGTCATCCCTCAGGCATCCAGCTATTTTTAATGTTAAAATGTTTGTGAATGCATGCTACCACATGGCAAGGTGCATACTTGTGACACTTTCCTGAATAAATAAATATGCCAAACAGCCTTTCAATTGTAAGACATCGCTGAAGTGTATTTGTAAAATTTCAAGAAACTAAGGGAAATACTTCAACGCTTGAACATATGTTAAAGTTGATGGAGATGTTTGAGAGAGAAAGTTTCTCATAAGGTCTTAGTACATAATACCTGACTTTTAATAATAAAACCACTTTACTTTTCCACATAAACGTTTTAATTTTTACTACCTAGGTTTCGTTATAACATAACATCATCAGGTCTGATGATGTTATGGTGATGTTATGATGATGTTATGATTAGACCTGATGATGTTATGTTATAACGAAACCTAGGTAGTAAAAATTAAAAAGTTTATGTGGAAAAGTAAAGTGGTTTTATTATTAAAAGTCAGTATGAAGATTTTCCACCAAGTTACGCCAGAAACTGTTTTATTTACATAATACCTATCTAAAATCGTTCATTTTATTCAATTCATTATTTATTAATTCATTTAACACATTCATTATTAATTATTTAATCGTATATTTTATTTTAAAAAATGAACATAATAACTAAATGTATAGATAGTTAACTTAAAGCTTAAAATAAGTCGAACATCAGCCAAGTTAACGTTTGATTCATTGAAGCATGCAACAGTTAATTGACGCAGCAATCCATTTGCTGGAGTTGATTAATGAGAGTAAGTAATATTTCCCTTGATTCAGCCAAAAATATTTCTATTGTGTATCTTAGGCTATGCCAAAATAGATGACGATATAAATCACGCGTATATCAACCGTTCTGTGTAAAGAGCTTTGAACATTGGAATTAATATTCTGATCGCTTTCTTGTTTTATCTAACTCAAGGATTGAATTTTATTTCTTCAAAGATTACAAAAATATCGGTTTGGAGAGTATTTTTAGCCATTTTACGCTCAGTGATTTTACTATTACGCCACAAATGTTATTTCAAAAGAGAAAGGTACATTGAAGACAGCAGTAAAATCAATTTAAACAATATCTCAATAAATAAAAGGGCATGGTAAACTGCGTCTTGATTTTATATTTTGAGGAATTAAAAAATAATGTTCTTCTATTGAAAATAAAAATTTGCATAAAATGTTTTCTATCTTTCTAGAAAGAAAATATTAACTTCATGTACGGTGGGTGTGAAAATTCAAGATTATTATTATTATTTTTGATCGTACGAATTTTGAACTATCAGGTAATAGACTAGCTTGGATGGATGCCACTACGCTTCGGCGATTCGGGTTTTATCTCGGGCAGGCTCCCATAAAACCCAACGCATTCGTGGGAGGATAGCACATCATCCCCTACCTCGACGACCAGCCCTTGTTTGTCCACGCTACTGCCCCTCCTTGCCTTTCCTGTGCTTATCCATTGCTTGACTCCACCTCCTGCTCTTTTCTTTCCCAAGCGCAGATTCCTTCCACCTCCGTTCACATCTCCCTCGCCCACTCCTACCGCGTAATTTCCAGTCGACCCAGCGCACATTTCGCCTTCCTGGAACACATTTTTTCCTTCCCCCCTCTAATCCTCCCTCTTTGAACCGGTGCCTCGACTATCTGTTCGAGGCATGGGCGCGAATCGGGTCCGTGGAATGGGGTGAGAGGGAGGAAGTTGAGAAAGCGCGGGGAAGGGGAGAAGGATGGTGGGTGGTGTTCTCCCGTACAACCTCCATTACTCACCCTCCATCATGGGTCCTCTTTCTCCATGCTCGTCTCACCCTTGCCTCCTTACGACCGATATTACAGCCAGGGCAGGATGAGAAACCCTAAAGGGTGTATTTGCATTTGCTTTCATGGAATTGTTGCTGCCATTAATATTCAATCCATCACCTTAGCACTACGCTTGCCTCTCGTTTCTCAACCTCCACTTCCCAGCATCCACTCTTGTCCCCTTCATTCCATTCCGCCTCTATCTCTTTCACAGAGTAGTAAGGTACATAGCAAAATCTAACTAACTAGTCTGGAACTTGTACAGATTTTTTTCCGTGAGTCAGTTTATTTTATCCCTAATTTAGCTTATTTCTATGTAATCATTCTGGTAGGAACTTCTAATCATATTTAGAGTTTTATTGAATAATTTTTATATTTTAAATCGGTGATTGAGGTAAACTAATATTTTCCTTTAATAGTTATTATAAGTCTTAATGAATAAGTTTAACAAAAATGTAATTTTTAGGAAAAACCTTAAAAAATACATTGTTAAATATAAATCACTTTTGAGACTCAATGCATATAAATTTTGGATTTTCCACTCTATGAAGAATGTAATAATAAATAATACACTAAATATAACGAACTCATTTTTATACTATTACCCGACTTTAGACTTTTCTGAGCTATACTATCATTATAAATCTAAATTTATTTTTTATTTTCTTAATCCTATTATGCAGCTTTATGATTAACAATTTTGAAAAGCCTCCTGACTCGGAATCTAAATTGTGACTGAAATTGCAACTTTCCACAGAACATATGCTTTACGAGTTTTTGTTAAATTTGCTTCATAAATGTTCCACCATCATTTTTTGCTTTTATATATACGAGGTATGTAAATTAAATAATGAGACTGATTAAAAAATTTTTGTCTTTCAAACAATTAACATTTTATATTGTCACCCCCAAAATAACTTCCTTCTCAGGCTACACAGCGCTGGAGATGGTACTTCCATTTCTCATTGCAGTGCTGGAACTCCGTTACTGGAATAGCGTTCAGCTGGTCGGTTTCAGTCGTTTAAATGTTTTCGACCCTCCCAAAATAAGTTCTCTTGAGGTGATTTTCCTACCTTGGGAAGACAAAAACGTTATAAGGACTCAAGTCGGGCGAGTTGACGATGATGTTTCTTCTCACACAAATGACCCTTTTTCGAAGTTTTTCAGGAACCTCCCGGTAAAAGTGTTGACTCACCGTTTGGCCTTGAGGTAGAAACTCTGTGGACGATTACATGGATATTGATAAAACAATTCAGCATGCATTTGATCTTCCACCTCTTCAAAATTGCTTATTGGGCATGCTCTGGCACTTGGTTTCCGTGTCGTACTCAAACACACAAGACACGGCACCAGTAATGAAAAGTTCCAGAAAATGGGGGTCATTTTCAATCGAATCCCAAAACTCAAGGCACCTTTCCCTCCTGATGCTCTTTTAGTCTTGCGAAAGGTTTTTTGGAATCATTTTTGCGCACATTTCTCTCATCACCAATTCATTGTTCAAAATCTTATAAACAGTGGGGTGAGTTAAATTCAGCTCTTCCCCGATCATTCTGACTGTCATTTTACGATCTGCACAAACAAGATCCCGATTTCTGTCTACATTTTCAAAGGTTCTGGATGATGAAGGTCTTCCACTTCGTGGTTCATCTTCAATCGTTTCTCTTTCTTTTTAAAATACCTTAAAACAACAAAAAACGATGGCTCCTGACAAAACACTATCTCCATAGGCCTGCTAAATTTTAACAAGAGTTTCCGTTGCACTGCACCCAAGTCTGAAGCAAAACCTGATGGCAAACCGTTTCTCGAAATTGGTGGCACTCGTTTTTCGAACACAAAAAAAACTATTTCATAAAAAATTTCTACGGACAACCAAACGACTCAAGTGTGTTCAAACCCCTACTGAAGGCGCATCACATGTTCCCCTGCCACCTCTCCAAGTCCAACGCCTCCAGTATTGCCAGATTGAACGCTACGTTGCCAGTCTCATTCCTTAATTTACAGACCTCGTATTTGACTATAACATCAAAATTGAAGAAAGGAGGGAGACTATCTCCTCTTGCGACGCCTGTGGTTCATCTGGAAGATCAGCCGGGTATCCTGAACTGAATATAACTTGATCAAAAGTGTGGATACAAAAATTAACCACAATCATTTTTCGTAATTTTGCATCTGTAGCTGAATTCCATACTTACTACTACCTCCAAGAGTACTTCTTGTGAAAAAAACATTAACCTACAGTGTTTTCATGTAACTTAATTCCCAAAATACCAAAATACTCAAAAAACTAAGTGATTTTATTTGCTTACAGATAGCAACTCTTTTATCTCATCAATCCCTTATTACCGATAATATTTATACATATTTTTAACGCCTGTATCTCAAGAAAAATTCAATATAAGATGAAAAAGTATGAATAAAATTCTTGCAACACAGAGATTCAATAGGGAGTAGAGAATTGCAGTAGGGAAAGAATCAGAAGATATTAAAAGAAAAGAAACAACCCCAGGAATCCTTTATGGGTTACACGGTCATTCAATCTTTACGGATTCCCTTGCCGTATAATCTCGACGACCAGCTTTTCTAACGCTGATGGGAGGCCAATCAACGATTTTTATTGGACCACAGAGGAACGTTTGGAAAGAAATTTGCACTCCATGGGTTTCCCTTCCCCTTCACAAGATCTAGGCATCTTCATTCCAAATGGCGGTCTCCGAACCAATGTCCATCCATTATGAAGTCATGTACAGAAAATTGTCATTTTTTGTGTTTCGCATTTTCATCATCAATATACAGTAATTCATGCATTCCAAACTAAAACACTGTGTACGTTATTTCCAATTTATCACAATGTTGATTTAAAGAGTTTGCTGAGGTCACATTTGCAAAATCTGAAATCAGCGAAAATTCCTCTTGGTACTGAGTCAGTATAAGTAAATTATCAATTTTCGGAAGTCTCCCTTATCCATGATCTTTTTGAGTACACTCCTGAATCAATTTCAGCTACGTTACGTAAATGCCACGAATGTTAATGTAGACTTTGCACACTTGAGTGAATGATTTTCTCATTGAAAATACACTTACGAGAGATACTTTCTTTATATATTAGAGGACTTAGAAAAATGGCTGGCATCCTAAACAAGTTGTGCAATTTAAAAACAATGTATGTTCAATTAATAATCAAGTCATTCCAAAAAATGCAAGAGTTTAATATAAACGAATCATATTTTGTCCATCTCTGAACAATGTACGGCATTTTGTATCAAATAAGAAAGTACAAAGCTTCCTATAAAACTTAAGAAATGAACATATACCAGTGCATGTCCAACTTTTCAAATGTTAGAATAATTATAATTAAGAAAGGTATACATACTCCTCTTAAAAATAATATTTTTCGGATATTTCAATTCATATAATTTTTTATCTTAAAATCTTAAATATGTTAAATAATTAAACAACAAAAGTTTAAAGTCGGCAATTGCGCCTTAAAAACATATTTCCGAACCTTCTCTAAAACTTTATTTTGTAGTAATTATTCCTGATATTTTGTGCAAATTTATGAGGTACAATGTTTTCAAATATTTTTTCTCTGTACATACAGGGTCGCACCCAAAAGTGGTAAAACTGATTTTCTCTGGCGCGAACGGAGCGGTGGAGGGGGGGTCTGCCTGGCAAGGTAAGGTGGAGGGGGCTCTAGCAACAGACCGACAACAACCTCATTCACCTGCGGGCAGTCGTTGAGTGAGGACACCGTTTTTAGTGAAGCAAGGTTTTTGTCCGCGTCGAAAAACTAAATGAATCTGAATTTAGGGCAACTTTATTCCGTGAAGTTTTGTGCGAAACTCGGGAAGAGGGCAACTGAGACCCTCGATATAAGCAAGCAGGCTTATGGGGACACTGCCTTGAGCCGTTCCAGAGTGGCACAAGTTGTTTAAAGAGGGTAGAGAGCTCGTTGAAGACGACCATCGCTCCGGACGGCCGTCGACGGCAGGAACCGACACGAATGTGGACAGAGTGAGAACATTTCTGAGCACAGACCGACGCTTAACCAGTGAAGAAATTGCAGACCAGTTGGGTCTGTCTGCATCCAAAGTCCAACGCATTATTTCACAGGATTTGGCCATGCGCAAGATGTGCGCCAAGACGGTGCCGAAAATTCGTGTCATGGCGCGCTCGTCGTCAGACAGCTCCTGGCCAAATACGGCGTTGCCACGTTTCCGCACCCGCCCAATTCTCCCGATCTGGCATCACCGGTTCTTTTTCTTCCCCCTGATGAAAAGACAGCTCTGGGATGACGTTTTGACTCAATAAAGACCGTTCAAGAGGCTTCGACGAGGGTCATCAACGTCATCCCCAAAGAAACTTTTCAGCGGGCGTACGGGGAATGGGAGAAACGTTATACTAAGTGTGTAGAAGCTCAAGGAGCATACTTTGAAGGTAATTAAGTCGATTTAAGTATATTGTCAATAAAATCTTGTAAAAAATCAGTCCTACCAGTATTGGGTGCGAACCTGTACATATTGACAATTTTCTGTGTTTTAAAGGAAGTGCAATCCGATGTAAAATATTTAAATGAATATATTTCCCATAGTAAAATCCAAACCGAAATTCTTACCTGATATTAACCACAAAATATAAATACAATTTCATGCTATCAACGTCTATGCTATTAGCATTATTTTTAAAATTTAAAACCACAAGTAGCGTTCAATTAAGAGTTTTATTAAGTTTACGTTGACGTGATTTATACTTCAAAATTTTACTGTTATGCTATTTTCTTAGCTTGATTTTTGATGCTGATTCATTACAAATTATTATTTTCTCTAGCTTTGCATCAGCGACAGCCGTTTGCAAGATCAAAATGGTTTTCTAAATTTGCTCCTTATGATAAGAAATCTCCCTTCTTATGGTGTTACTACACATTAAGGAACAAAAATAAATAAGTTGTGTAAGCAACTCGGAATAAGAAAAATAATAAGTCGGACCAAGGAGAAGGTTGAAGAAGAATAAGGAATACAATACTTACTTAACACACACTCGTGTAATTCACTGTTGCGAAATATATGCTAGGTATTATTATTATTAAAATGTACATGTGCAAATAGACAAATGTTAGATGGCACACAATATTCAGCAGTATATTTGCAATTCACGGTCGTGTATTGTCGTAGTACTTCTGTAGGTTTGTAAATATGAAATTGATATTTTGCAATTGATATGGCTTTGAAAAATTATATGTACTATCCTGTCATAATCTTTGCCTATAACTGGTACCTTATGCTCTTTCCTAAACTTCATATTATTTCCTAAACTTCAAAATATACAGGTATAATGAAGACAATACCTATTTCGTATATTTTTATGTTATACATGTTTTGATTGGTGATGCCAGAAGTTTCCACACAAATCTTTGCTGTTCACTCTCAGACTCCAAATGATGCCACTAAATTACATCAGCAGTGTTATAATTCTAAAAAAAACTCTTAGTCTGTAACATCAACTTTAACTGTACACTACTCTTCAAGAGAATGCCCTGTTGCTCAGGTATGAGCAGTCTCGGAACCCGCCGATTACAAATACATCTTATATACCATTTTTCTGTAACGATAGTTTTGATGAAATTTCCTGAAGTTTTCCATTTTTATAATAACTGTAAACGTATGCAAAGGGCGTCTAACGCAATGCCAGTAGCAAAATAATTTTAATTTAATGTCATGCGTGATTGTACCTCTTGGTTAATTTTCGCTTATAACTAATTACCCTCACTTTTTAATATTTTAATCAATCTTTCTGTTAGCTGTACAGTACAGGATAAATGATTATCCATAATTTTAAGAAAACTACTTGAAAAGCCGAAACTCAAACTTTTAACGGAGTCATCCGTTAAATTCGAATTATAATGAAACGATTACCATACTGTAAAACGCATGCACCTTGGCCAGTATCCAGGTCGAGGAGAATAATTTTTACACTTTGAAATTGTTACATTATAATTCACCATAAACCTTATTTATCATCCTTATTCACCTCGGATTGATGATTATTTCTCAATATGGAAGCAATACTTTTATTTAGAGTTGCGTTTTGCCCCAATCGTTGTAGTAGGAACTGAATTTGTTCCGAACTTGAAATGATTCAAATTACAACTGGCGGTGGCATAGCACGTACTGTAGCCAATTTTTGAAATCTGAGTGAAATATATACATAATATATATCAAATTGCCTTCCCACAATGTCATCAGGATATCTTTTTAGCATAACTTATTTTTTTACTATAGATTGTGTGAATGAAAATGTATGGCCTCCTTTCATTAAACAGACACTGGAGATAAAACGTGGGCATAAGGACTCAAATTTAATTGTAGACCACTATAACTTTAAGTAAATGTATAAACGTAAATTGTTGTTAACACCATATAAAGAATCATTTTTTATTTTAAAATGTAATTATTGGTTTTAGGTATTTTCAACTGAATGGATATCTATTTAGCGTAGTAAGTTGTTGATGTTATAAGAGATACATGACGTTGTATTTAAGTACACCTTTAAATACAACGTCATGTATCTTCACCACTGGTAATATCTGAGGCACGTAGTCTTAAGATTGTTTCTCATTTTATTTGACGTTCAATATGACTACTGATAGCTGAGTATATAGAAAATATCATTTATTTCTTTCAAGATCTTTCTTTACTGACATTGTTCTTCCTATTTTGAAATATTTGAAGCCAAAGGATTATTTTTTCAAAACAATTTCATGATGTTTTCCCCGATTAAAATCTTTATCATTGTTTGAGCTAGTTAAAATTGCCAGTAAATGATTTCTTCATTCTTGAAGTAAATATTCTGTTGCAACAAATGAGCGGAGGTGACGGACGGGAGTTAATACTCATAGAAGATGAGAACCGACAGTCGGCAAAATACAATGCGATAAACGTACACACGTATATGTACACACATACACACGCAATAACGGATTCAGCGTACCTACATGCTGTTAATGGAGTGGCTCTTTTCGTAAAGTGCGCCTATGCACCATGAACCAGCAGCATGGATCCCAAAACTCCGACCACAGCCATCCACGCAAAATAGTTAATAACGCAGCACACACCATCCATGGGATGCGCACTCACCCCCTTCTCGCTGATGCTGCTCTGATGGCCAACCTGAGGAAGTGTAAACGCATCCGTTATGGAGTTTCACGCAGCGTTACGACACTAATTCAGTAATCGCATGGAATTGGAGCGAGGAGGTGGCGCCGGCTTTGGTGGCGACAGGGGGTATTGGTGGGAGGGTGCGGCCGGAGTGGAGACAGAGGCCTTTCGGGGATGAGGAAGCAGATGAAACGACGGCTCGCCGGAGCGTAATGTTTTGTGCAGGGAATTGGGTCAATCATCGGTCTACAGAATCCTCCTCTCGCCCCATTCTGAATTTTTTCTGTTTCCATTCATCGACACTCCCGAGTTAACTCATTCTGAGAGATCCTTTTGTCAAAGGAAACGAACTCTGTGCAGCATCCAACTGCAAGCGATCCGCCTCCGCGCTCCGATGCACCCGAATTATTTTCCTTCGGATCAAAGACACCCTCCAGCATTTCAACTCTCGCTCGGCTCCGCCTTTGCTCTATGGTGTGTTCTTTGAAGAAAAATTTCCTTATTACAACACGACTTTCGCTTTGCTATTTTATTTGTTACAAACAATCGACCTTAAATATAAAGGAAGTGGGTATTAGCATTGTTACTAATAGTTTCTTCTTCTTTGTTTTTGAACGAAAATTAGGCTGAAAATATTTCCGGTATACTTTAGAGCTCATTTCATAGTGTGGATACGAGTAACTGATATGGTTTGCATTGATAAACGAGTAGAAGTTAGCAGGCAGCCAAGTAGTATATTGACCGAGAGAGCAGGGATCCGAAAAAATAAAACCAATAAAAATGAAAAATTTAATCTGCTTTATATCCATTTATTGTAGAGTAAAAAACTAAGAATGTGTATTTTTAATTGCTGTGTATTTGTAATTATACTCGTGTTTTAATGGTTGTCTGATGTTATCAAAACAAAAGAATACACTTTTACCTAACGTCTAGTTGCAACATTAAGTCTACCATTTCTGAGCATGAAAATTTTTAAAATTAACGTGTTTCAAGCAAGAATATATTTATTGAACCTTTGATGAAACGCGGTCATTTCAAACTCATAAATTTTTGTCTGCTTGAGATTGAAAATCTCTCAATTATAACATTTTCAGAAACCGATCCTCATTATATCATATATGTATCAAGTCAAATAACATTCCAGGTTTCCGATCTTACAAAATGTAATTGATTAATGAAATAAAGGAATTTTGGAAAAATATCTGTAATCGTTAGTTTTAAAGTATATTTTTTGAATGATATTCCATACATTATTTAATAATTGCTAGAAGATAGTAATAAATTAAATTATGATGAAAAATGGTTTTATAACTATTCATGAACACCATCTATCTTAAGCCAAGGAGGGCGCGTACTGAATGAATACCTTAAGATCATCGATAAGTGAATTTCACTTTCATGATACGAAATAGAGATTCATAATACCTCCAATAAAATGAGCAAAATTTATCTTTTCACGAAAAGAATTTTTTTAAGTCGTATACTAATTCAATAACTATCGATAGTGCAAAAAACTAAGCATAATATATTATAAATGTAATTCTGGAGCGTGGTTTATGAATATCGTTGCGAATACCTACACGTGTATCAACGCTTAAAAATTTATGTCGTACAAATTTATATGCGACCAACAGTCTTTTGTAAATTATTTCAATGGACAGTAATGAACTAAAATATTCCAAATGTGTACATATATTATGATTTTTCTACGTGTTATCTCCAAATAAATATTTCAAAATGTGTTAATCTGTCGTTCGGCTAAAACAACTCCAACTGTGTTAGAATGAAACTACACCCATATTACAGTTATAAATTTGGCATTTATAATACGTATTTCCATAAATGTTTACTAAGATAAAATCTAGAACGATAAGGCTGAAGCTAAACGGGCCTCAAAAAGAGTATGACTTATGTAAGTCCCGAAATGTCATAAAATGCATGGCTTAGAACTTCCCACTTCACCACGAAATAATAATGAAAAATGAACTTCTGACGATATTCAACAGCGGAAAAATTGAAAATACTAAAGTCCACTCAGGATAAGTTACCATTTTCACGCTTATTAAACGCGGGTGCGAATAAGCATTCCTAAAACGTTGTACTAAGTGAAAACCTTGGACAATGGGATCCATGCTATTGCAAAAAGAAAAAAAACAGAGCGGAGACTCCCTCTCATTGAGAGTCACTACTATGCAAACGCGGCTTACGATGACTAAATGGCTCAATTTTTCATGAGTTGACTCTTTCTTCCAAGTCGGTTTCCGAATACCATTTTTCAACAATCTTCCATTGTTATGTAACTCAAACTTGGACCAGTTAGACTTTACTTCCGACCCAAATGTTCTCAGTCGGGAATTCCATTTTATTACTCTTTGCCAAAACTAAGAGGAAAGTAAATTCACACCACTTTTTATAATTGCTTATTGACTTTGCTGAGGATTGCATAAAAACGATGAAAAATTCTGTGACATTACTATATTATTAGGCAATCTACCGGTTAAGGTAGGTTTTTGCATGGGCACCACTATCAAATAAACATTTTGTAAATCCAAACAAAACCCAACCCACCAACCTAATCTACATCAGGTCCCTCTTCATCGATGTGTACTTCTTTCTTCCCTTCATCCCGTCCAACGTCCCTATCCTGTTCCTGCCCTTTCCTCGCTTGCCCAACATTCTCCCCTCTATTACCTTCTTCAACATTCCACTACCGCAATTATCATTCCCAAGAATGTAACATTACTATATATAGAAGTTATTATCAAATGTTATGCCTCGTAATATGTTAAGGGAGTGAAGTGAGAACGTCTGTTCTGAGAACATTATATTAGTGCTCAACTAGTTTTTTTTATTTTCATATTCTCTAATGAAATTAATAAAACCATCTGTATGTGGACTAAAGCCATCTTGTAAAATATATTTAATACAATATTTTTGCAGTCGATTAATATCACGCCACCATCGGAAAACCAATGATCCGAGACAGTATATGTAATTGTATGCGTAGTTGTATTGGTCGTTTTATAGGCCATGACCTAAAAGTTGATGTGGCTCATGTAAATGAAATTTTACCCGATTTTACCCGTACGACGGATTTAACTATGTATATTAGACACTCGTAGTGTAAAGATGATAGCAGTAACATAATAATGGCATTAAGTAGTATTTCATTTTTTTTAAATTGGACAAAACATAACAAAAAATACTTTATCTTAATTTGATTAAATTTTTATGCATTGCATTTCACATAATTAAGATCAGAAGTTTAAATTTGAAAGCAGTATTACCTGAAAGTATATAGAAAATGAGGATTATTATTCATATTTTATTCGTCATTTACGTATTCACATAAACGTATTTGTTGTATATCAGTACGTATATTTTTTAAATAAAAAATATAAATTTCTTCCGTACAATAATTCACTAATGCTTATTAGACCCCTCAATCATACGTTATCATACTGTGTACTGTACTGGTCACGCCCAAGTGTACTACAAGGCGCTCTTATATATAATCACAAAATATGAAATACTTTTGGAAATCTCCATTATGTCCTATGTATCAAGTCAAATAACAGTCCTGGTTTCCGATCATACAATGAGCAATTGATAAATGAAATAAAGGAATTTTGGAAAAATATATGCAATCACTAGTTTCAAAGAAAAATATTTTGAAATATATTCCATTCATTACTTAATATCTGCAAGATAGTAATATTTTCAACTATCATGAAAAATGGTTTTATAAAATATTTAAGAAATATTTATTTTTTTGAGACAAGATATATTCTTTAGATACTAAATTGAAATTTCTGAAAGAATTTACTTCTAATTACTATATAGTTTTATTGCATTATGTTCCGCGAGAATGTAACTTATGAAATGTTTTATTCTCAAAATAAAATAGTATATATTTACAATCCAGAAAGAAAATTAATAAAATTGAAATTCTACTTCAACAACAAGAATACCTTAAATTATACTGGCATATTTTTCCTATCGCATTATGTCAAAATATGTATAGTATCATCATGAGAATCACTACTCATCTACTAGTTTGATTTCATTTATAAAATTGAAGCAAAAAATCATTCGGTAATTTAAGGACAATTTACCCAGTCCTATGACTACTTCCAATTACGGACAGTTTATTTATTTCATACTGTAGCAATTCTTCAAAATTCGTAAAGGTGAACAAAATAGATCTGATATTCTCCGAATTCATTCTGCCACCTCCAACGGCCAGATTCATAAATAATTTATGTGAGGATGAGTTTTATGAGTGCGAGTTGGCGCACTTGATTTTGCGCAGGGTCCTTAAACTTTACTATAATGTGTCGAGTGACAAATACGCGTGAAAACATCGTTGTAAAACTTAAATCTTATCGTTGGAGATAGGTAGATGAAATGGAAATGTGTAACAACTGTTTTGCAAGACTTAGAAAATACAAATATCTATGCATATATTTGTTTCATAAGTTTACTAGTGACTATTTAAAGGTGAAATTGGTAGATAAGGAAGAAGTGGTCATATGTATGCATATTTTAAGTAGCAGCACCACCAATTTTTATTTAATTTAAGGAACAGAAAAGAGGAAGATCCCGCAGGCCTGAATGAGAGCGAATGAGAAAGGTGGAAGAAACGAGGAAATGGAGTCATTCGAAATGGAGGAATGAGAGAGTAAAATGGGAAGAAGGGACGAGGAATATAAAGGAGCAGAGATGGGCGCCCGAGAAAGAGGAGGAGGCGGGGCCGAGGCATGAAAAGGAGGGTAGAGGGGAAGCAAATAAAGGGAGCCGGAGGGGAGAGAAAAGAAGGTGAGGGGCGAGGGGGGAATGAAATGGATGTGAAGGAACGGGCGAGGGGCGTGGGAAGGAAGTGGAGAGGAAGGAAGCGTGTCAATCCGCGAGAGTTAAGAGATCGAGGCAGCCAAAGGGTGAGTAGAGTGAATGAGCGGTGAGGTGACCGAGAAGGAAAAGGGAGGGGGACTCCGAAGCGCTCGGAAAGGATGGTTCGGGAAGATGAATGAGGGACGAAGGGGAGGGAAATTGAGGAGGGGGGCGTCTATTTCCATAGATTCTTGAAGGTTTATTTTTTCTCTCCTCCGCCTCCGACCGCCGAACAAAAGATAGAGTGGCTTTGTGAATGAGGAGGGAGTTGAGGAAGTGGCGGTAGCCGTGGGTGGGGAAGTGAGGAGGTCTGGAAGAGGGAGAGAGGGTTAGAGTTGCGGGAAGAACTCCGGACCAAACGAGCATAGTTCCGCTCCACCAAACACGCAGAGCAGTAACTTCCTCTTTTTTTACGATATCACCGATGAGCTCTCATTTCAACGATCTGCGCGATCTTTGAGGCCGAATAAAATGAAATCGAATGCATTGCAAAGGAATTTATTCGGTTAGGTTTTATTCCCGACGTTCATTCCGGTATGAATTCTAGCATAAAATCCTTGCTTTTGCACCCTTCAATTATTGTGGAGCAGTGGAGTTTTATATTTGCTAATATTCTATTAATTTTCAAAAGGAACATTTTGCCACTTTATAAAATTCTCTGGGGCCAATTTATTCCTTTAATCATTAATACTTACTATTAATTCATGCAGTTTAGGAGAAGTTACTATAATATTTAAATTATTCCACATAGTTTTTAGCATACACGCTGAAATAAAAAGAAAATTGTTAGCTATCGATAGACCGGTAATTATGTCAATGGGTAAACTTAAACGTCAATTAAAACTGATATACTATATATATATATATATATATATATATATATATATATATATATATATATATATATATATATATATATAATATAAGAAATATTATATCATTGCTAATTTATTAAATTAAGTATTACTGTGACTTTTCTAATATGTGCGAGGAAAAATCGCGGGAGTGATCAAAGTAGAAAAACCACAGAAGGTTGCTTACAGAGAGAGCCACCCTTTTGTTGTCTTTTAGATAGCAAAAGGGTGGCTCTATTTCTACCCACCGCCAAGCTAGGCCAAAACGTGAGCTACTTTATTGACAGCCCTTGTAATAAATCTTCCATAACTATTACTGATAATTTATTAATCAAGTAAGTTAAGCTAAGCGCATAGTTAATAATCCATTAAACCAGGTAGTGACATGGATAATGTATGAGAGAAAGTCCCCCCTACACAACAATTTGTCCATTCATATTTGTATCCAAACGAAGAGACAACTTCGTTGAAATCTCTTTTGCTTAATTGATTCAAACGTAAAGCCTCTGATTGTGGTACACGTATTCACATAAAACTTTACTCCATTTCTAGGTTTTTTTCCTACAATAACCCAGTTACCCTCTACATTTCCATACATTTTTATTATAAGAAACTGACTACTATTCTCCACTTCTTTCTAGTAGCCGACTCTCATTTTGCAACAGCTCATCGAATGCTGCTCTACTTTCCTTTCTCCTACGCTATCCTCATTTCTTCCTCTGTACGTTCTACTCTCCGCTGGGTATTCTTCTTTCCCCCTCTATCCCTCCCCTCAGTGACCAGCGCCGTCCCGTTTCCCGTCATAAACCCCTTTTGACGTATAGCCAGTCGAAAAACCGTCCCTCACTCTCACCCCCAATCTCTCTCTCTCTCTCTCCCACACAAACATTCCGTCCAACCTCCTTCTGAACAAAAATCTCCGCTCCATGCCTTTCGTCCTCTCTTTCGCCCAGACATACAAACGCGAATTCACTCACGCAAACTTTCCCATCCTACTATTTCTCTGCCCCTTGCTTCCTTTCAAAATCTCCGATGAAAAAGGTAAACGATATTTGGCCAAGAGAATAAAAGGAAACAGACCAATCTACCGGAGAGCGACAGTAGATGGTCTAGTAAAGTTTCGGAGGCTATAACGTCTGAAAGTAGGTAGAGGGAACACAGTCTTTCGTTTTGCCTTTACCTTTTACAATTCATTTTTACTGCCTCAAGATTTTAACATTGAACCATGCGGTTAAATACTTTAAACCGTTGGCATGTATTCATGGCCATTAAGCGTTATCAAGAGTTTTTATTTACAAAGTTATGAAACTTATACGATAACAGGTTATTTAATTTCATGAATATATTTATCACTGATCTTATATTATTACAACGAGGTAAAATTATGCAAATCGAAACAGACACAAATAGTTTCAATCGTTAAATTTCATGTCACCAAACTGGAAAAAATGGATATTTAAACAAAATTTTAATAACAAATAGCAATGTTAGATGAGGGCTTCAATTCTCGAAGCAAAAACGTAAGTAGCCTTCAAATAGTTTATTTAATTTTGACTGAATAAAATAGGTGCTAAAATATATTTGACAAACTGATATTCTACCCATTGCAGAAAAATAGTAATTTGACACTTTGCTTTTAAACAAATGTGTGCTGACATTTTCGTATAATATTAACATGAACCTAGTAAGATGTAAAACTCTGTGTGTGTGAGTTTTCGGAGTGAGAAGTTAGTTTTCGTAAAGCTCCGTTTACTTGAGTGTGCATATTTATTTATCCTTTGTCCGAAAACAGCACTGTCGACCTTTACATTGGACCCCACCGCCAACAGGGCATATATATATATATATATATATATATATATATATATATATATATATATATATATACAGGGTCACACCCAATAGTGGTAAAACTGATTTTCTCTGGCGCAATCGGAGCGGTGGAGGTGGGTTTGCCTGGAAAGGTAAGGTGGAGGGGGCTCTAGCAACAGACCGACAACAACCTCATTCACCTGCGGGCAGTCGTTGAGTGAGGACACCGTTTTTAGTGAAGCAAGGTTTTTGTCCGCGTCGAAAAACTAAATGAATCTGAATTTAGGGCAACTTTATTCCGTGAAGTTTTGTGCGAAACTCGGGAAGAGGGCAACTGAGACCCTCGATATAATCAAGCAGGCTTATGGGGACACTGCCTTGAGCCGTTCCAGAGTGGCACAAGTTGTTTAAAGAGGGTAGAGAGCTCGTTGAAGACGACCATCGCTCCGGACGGCCGTCGACGGCAGGAACCGACACGAATGTGGACAGAGTGAGAACATTTCTGAGCACAGACCGACGCTTAACCAGTGAAGAAATTGCAGACCAGTTGGGTCTGTCTGCATCCAAAGTCCAACGCATTATTTCACAGGATTTGGCCATGCGCAAGATGTGCGCCAAGATGGTGCCGAAAATTCGTGTCATGGCGCGCTCGTCGTCAGACAGCTCCTGGCCAAATACGGCGTTGCCACGTTTCCGCACCCGCCCAATTCTCCCGATCTGGCATCACCGGTTCTTTTTCTTCCCCCTGATGAAAAGACAGCTCTGGGATGACGTTTTGACTCAATAAAGACCGTTCAAGAGGCTTCGACGAGGGTCATCAACAGCATCCCCAAAGAAAATTTCCAGTGGGCGTACGGGGATTGGGAGCAACGTTATACTAAGTGTGTAGCAGCTCAAGAAGCATACTTTGAAGATTATTAAGTCGATGTAAGTATCTCGTCAATAAAATTCTTGTAAAAAATCAGTCCTACCAGTTTTGGGGGCGTCCCTGTAGAAATACATGAATGTATACACATACATATTCACACACCCACACATATATTAGGGTAAGGACGATTAGAGCAGGACAGACGATTTGTGGTGGAAAAAAATGGTTAGAGGTCTTGAGGAAGCATGTGGGCCATTTAAGTCTTCGGATCGATGCTAGACTTAACCCCTGTAGAGGGTTGTGTTAAACTCGAGAAATCGCGTTTGAAGAGCATGGCCACAGTTAAGGATACCTATGACAATGGAGAATGAACCCAAGTGATAGTTTTCTGCTTGCATAGGAAGTTATGGGAGGGTAACGAGGGGGTTTAGGATAAGGAATGCCCTGAACATCCATCATCAACACAGTGTGATAAAAATATGCAAAAAGTGAGACCCATGCTCAATTCTGATTGACTCCAAGTGTCAGGGTGTTGGCAGAGTGCAATGTTCAGAATACAACCATGCACTGCAATCTTACGGAAGATTAAGCCATGAGACAGTTGTATGAATATGGTACCCAAGGTGCTGTTGGAAGACTACTTGTATGACAATCTTGCATTGAATCTCTTGGAAAACTTTGAAAGTGACCTTAATTTTTACAATAGTGGCTACTGGTGACGAGATATTTATCATTCCAGATCTGTACGGTCACATTTTGCTACCACTTGAAGGTTTCAAAACAGCGGTATGGATTACGCTATGAAAATCCACTCGGGTGCATTAAAGAGAGATGGAGCTAAGATCACGTCAGTACAAATAAGATGCAGTAATGCATATTCCATCGATATTTCACGAAATTTCATGCTATAAATATTTTGCTTTAAATTTAAGAAACAAATATTTCAGATTGTGACCCCCAGTATGATAGGATTTTGTGATTCCGTCGGGAAGTTTAAATTTATAAAAATAACTCTATCATTCTACAATGGCTCAATAAAAATTGTCTTTACATTTAAGAAGAGAATATTTAAGTTTTTATGTGCACTCTCCCAAAGATTTTTAGGTTGGGTTTTTAAAAAACTATACTTAATAACGTCATCCCTTCTAAAGAAATACAATTAAAGCACCAGCTAAAATATTTAAAGATGAAAACACAATGTAACTGACGTTTAAATAACTGACATTCTAAATAACATTGGGTCCATAGAGAAAATAAATTACCTGAATTAGTTACATTCTTGATTGTGAATTACTTAAATCAGTCCAGATTTCTTTGATCTTCTGAAGATCAAAGAACTCGAGTGTAAATTAGTTACACTAATTAGGAATTGAACTTAAATTGAAGTGTGCTTTGAGAAAGAATTAAAAAAAAAGGTTTTCTAGGCGGCTGCGCTCGCAAATCTTATGTAAATGGTAACTACCTCCGCAAGAACAAATTAAGAATGACAAAAGACGACCACTAAGAAAATGCGCTCGGTGTCGTGATAATAGAAAATAAAGGAATCCTTGGTACCGCTAAAAATTGGCCGAAAACTGAATTCAAATTAGGTTTCCAATTACGCTCCGCTACATGCAGCACAACTCCCGAGCGAAGAACCAAAATTTGCATTTTACATTCAAAGCGCGTCAACAGCGCAAGTAAATTCTCCGTGAATTAACCTCACATTTGTGCATAGGCTATTCTCTGTTTAACCGCAGGGATTAACAAAAGGGCTAGGGGCGACGGTGAGAGAGCATTCCAGAGGGGGTAAGTGGGAGGGCTGAAGTGGGCGGGAGACGGCGTGATTAAGATGACTTGGAAGACCGTTCCAGAAAAGAAGGAAGGACTTTTGTTCAAGAAGAAAGAGAAACGCACGCGGCGGAGAATATAAGCGCCACGGTGGTTTGGAATTGGGTTAAAAAGGGTAACAGGGGCTGTGGATACAGAGCGAGGGAGAGAGAGTAGGAGGAAGAGAGGATGGAGTAGAGAGGGGCGATGGCTGTCTGAGAATCGCGAGGAGAATAACGCAAGGCATAATGTAAAGACACGACTGCGAGATAGTTATTATGTGATCCCTGGTAAGGAAATGACGGCATTCAAGAGGCCAAGAGGACTGGAGTGGAGTCAGGACGGAGACATGATTTAAGTCAGGTTGTTAGGAGCAAAATTGAGGCAGGGGGTGTGGGGAGGCCTGGGTGGAAGAGGGAAGAGTTGGAACGTTGGGTGTCCGGGTGGGAATGGAAAAGGATAGTGCATGTGGGAAGAAAGGGGAAGCAGGGGTCCTGAAAGGAGCTCCCTGAAAATGGAATGGATCATGGGAAGAGAGAGAGAGAATTGAAATGACGATTCGGCAGGAAACATGGGAGGCGAGATTTTCTATCGCAGGAGTCAAGGTGGAAGGTAGGGATGCGAGGGCTCCGTGGGAGGTGAGGAGGGAAGAGAAAAAGTAAGGGAATGCTCCCAGTACTTTTTTATTTTGAGTTGGGGAAGCGCTGCTCCTTATTTGCTGGAATGCTTCCTCAATTCCGAAATTCTATTGTGAAAACTTACTGGCCCGCTATAAGGCCTTTGTAGTGCAGTGCTACTCGAGAAAGAGAACAATCACAACCCGTTGAGAGTACCTGTGAACATTTTTTATGAGTAAACACAAGTGTTCCATTTCAGATTAGGAAATCTTCTCTCAGTGCTTATTTTTTCACCAATTTTTGTTTACTCATTCATTTATGATCGGATGGTAAGGTTACAAAGTTATTCCAGGAATTTATTTTTGTTTAAAATATAACTTTCATGTGCAGAGAAGCTAGTATGCCTACGTTATACATGTAGTAAATTGACTTACCCGAACTATCCGTAAAAGGATAATGAATAATGACTTTAGTCTGGCATTAAAAAAATAAAATTATGAGTCGAAACTCTTATATACTCTTCAACTCATTGCATGTTGTAAACCCTAAGATTATGAGGTCTGATAGTCTCTAAATTTAACAAAAGTGAGGAAAATTTATTCTGGTTTCTTCGGTAATCAATTCAAATGATAAAATAAGAACTAGAAATAGAAATACTATATTTTATGTGGAATTAAAAACAATTTTAATGATAAGTAAGAAATAATATTTAAAAAGGTATTAAATATTAACGTAAGTTATATCTACACCTTCAGTTAGTTTTTCATCACTAAGTAAAAAACAGTAGTTTCCTCAACGTTCACTACTGATGCACTAACAATGTACTGTTTCGTTTCGCAAGAGTGACAAGTAGGTTGAATCCAATCACACAAATCAGAAGTGTTATTATGATTTGTGAATTGTTTATATCATATTAAAATAATGGATAGATTGCGGTTTTTGTCAGTTTATACTTTTTAAATGTTATGAACACTTGTAAATCATTTTTATCTTGTACGGTTTTGAAGAGATGTATTAGAAAGTGAAGGAAGTACTTCAGTAGTCTGATAGTTGTAAATTCGCTATTTTTGGAATTACATATAATATACCGAGTGACAGCCCACACTGAGCTAAATTTTTTAAACATTGTATTGATAATTCCTGCACCGCGTACACATTGCCTTATTCCAATTAGTTTTGGAACCACGAGACTTTTCTTTAGGAATGACAATAATTTAAGGAGAATTATAACCGTTACTTCTTTTCTCCTTTGATTTTGATCGTCCTCATTTTTTTCATACCTAAAGGTATACTCTTTACTATACTTCACCTAACTAAGCATGTTAATACGTGAGTTGGACACATGTTTATTTCACTGTTAACACAGAGAACTGAAGGCATCACTAAATATTCATGCCATTTGTAGGTCTAGCGGCAGAGATTAGGAGTGGACTAAAAATGCAAGGAGATAGCTTGTAACGCATTGTCGGCTGGATTCAAATTCTTTGTTCGAAAGAGTCGGTAGGGTGCGAATACTCCAAATTAAAGAGAAAATCTTTCATAATTAAGCATTTGGGGATTCTTTGGGGGACTTGAATACCATGAATTCCTTAACCTATAAAAACGTGGACAGAAAGTTAACAAATAACTCGTATTACGAGTGAGTCTTTTTGCTGTGGAGATTAATTACAATGTCTACATGGAATAGTCTTTGGTTTTCACTGTGTATTATTAACTCAGTTACGAATACCGTACATGACTGAATATATTACCCTTGAAATGGCGGGAGATATAGATTTTTGTGTACGCAGAGAGATTGGAAAACATTGCATTACATTAAACTAAGGTTAATAGTTTATTACCTACTGTGTAAATATAAACCAAAAATAAAAAAACAAAAGTTGATTTAATTGAATTAAACTCAAGTGCTTGAAAATACAACTTCATGGGCAATTTCCGAGGGAATATAAATATTCTAGGGACATGTAACTTAGAATATTCAAGCAAAATTAAAACTCTTACAACACTGATGGGATAATAGACAGAACAATCCCCAATGATTAATGACCAGGAATATAAATTTGAAAACATTGTATTTTACATTAACATTTCATGGATGTACATCCCAAAACAATCTTCAGATATTAGAGAAAGGCGAAACAATGCGTTTCCTTAAGGAAAGACTTTGAACAGGTATTAATGTTAGATGATTATAATTCCATATCCACAAAAAAGATAGGTAACAGAAAGGAAGACTAAGGATACTTAAAAGAAGGAATGTGCACTCTGGAATGAAAACGCAAAAACTCTCATGGTTAAAATGAAGATATCATTGCTCAGAGCAGATAGAGAAAATAATTCAGACATTAAATAAATATACCAAGCAGATTAAGTTATTAATTAGGCGGGTAGTAGTTTTAAAAAGAATTGTTTTTAGATATTCTGGATATTACTTTAAATATTCACTTAAGCTCTCAAAATAATAGTACTATTCAGAACATTGATGACGTCTATCAAGAAAGTTTAAAGTCGTAGCCACGAGTCGAGCACGTGATGTGTAATAGAAATTCACATATTCGATTACAAAAGGTCCTTCAACTATTGGGTGAATTATCGTTGGACACCGAAGTTGATTTTATATCCTTTAAATTGGTGGTGATGACAGATTATACCAAGTTAAGGGACTACGATGCGGTCTACGTTCTACCGCGGCAGCGCATTGCGCTTCTAGCTCAGGTGATATTGATCTGGCTTTTAATCGTTCCACAATACGAAGAAAAAATTTCGTATTACGAGAAAAATGAGTTGGGGGAACACGGGATAAATCCCAGGAGAGCAGCTGTTACCTCAAGGGAGGAAAATACTCCCTACTCTGAAAGGACATCAATTTGTGAACGACCAATTCTATAACTGAGCAGCTATTTCATCTTCTGCTGTGCCATAAGACGCAGATATGATTTTGCCAAAGAAGGACTGGGACCACTGTGGCAGGATGGACTGGGGAACAAGTAATGAACTAGAGCAATGGAAAAAAGTATTTCAGCGTTTTAAAATAAATGAGTTGAGCGCACAGTGAGAAATGGATTCCTTCCGTAAATTTACGTTTCTCAAATGCTAATTTTAGATTTTAGTTTAAACTGGTGGCTATGTAAACTGTATTGCGATTTGAAGAGATCTTATTAAACTATCTAGAGGAATTCACCAAAACGGTGTTTAATTACATTTTCAATAAAAATACTTAACGATAATCAACTTTAAATTTTCAAGCAGTTTTGAAAAATAAAATTTCCCTAAATTTACAATTTTTCTATGAATCCAAAGTAAGGGATTTGTAAATTGTTCATTGAAAACCTCTACCAAGGATATTTTCTACCTTATTTTTCCAGTAGTTAGAGGTGTATGAACACTCGTCGAAATTATTAGCCTTACGTTCATAGGGCATTTACTGGGACGTTCATGGGGTGTTTTATACATGTAATCTTTAATCTTAACACAAGTTGGTACCAATTAAAAACTTCTCGTGGAACACACCATAATTTATATAGACAAATAGGAGTATTTTCCTCCATGAACCTTATGGAGGTAAAAACCAGCATTTGGAGATTAATTACGTAACGTTTAGTGTAAAGTCTCACATAAAATGCACGATAATTCATTCCCTGAGAGAAAGAGCAGATAAACCTATCATCATCAAAACATATAAATTTGTGGTACAATGTAAAATAATTTCATGCCATCTTCGCATTGATCCTAACAGGGAGGAAAAATATGCAGTAAATTTAAGATAATTGCATTTGTTAATAATTTAATTATGATACTACTTAACGCTTAAATTATAAAAAATATTGATGGGAACTGATTGGAATCACTCCGATCGGTTAATAGAAATTGTAATCAGTGGTAAAAGTCATTCAAAGTAAAGTGGAATTGCAATTGTACTTGCAGAGCAAAATAAAAACGATTAAACAGTGATTTTAGTTTCCAGTTTACATGCTTATAAATATTAGCTTTAGGGGTACATTTGAAACATGAAATGCCAGATCCCCTATTGTTCATAACAGGCATTTCTGTTATTGACGTAAGATAATTTTCATCGCTATGATTCTCTCCCTCATAACTAATGCAAACATCACTGCAGTAATAGCATTTGTTACAAAATTACATGTATGATCGTAGGGGTTGATAATTTTAGCATTCTGCACCAATTTTGTCCATAATATGTGATGCCTGATCACAGCTTTAATAAAGATAAGACAATATATTTGTACGCAAAATGTGACTGCTCTCAATAATTTTGCGTAATCCCAATCGTTGATGAAATTGTTTTGCATTTGTAGAGGGATTAACTTATACAAAATTATATTCTTTTGGCACCATGTTACTTTATTAATAATAGTCATCTTCTACTTTTACACAACATTTCTACACATTTATAACGAATTTAATCAGTATAAGAAAGACAATTTGTTGGTTTTTCTCATTATGAAGAACTTCCACTCCATCTCGCCTGAATATATTGAATTTAACCAGTTAAATGATTTTTACTATCTTCAAACTAATGATGTTTTTCATCAAGGGTCACGATGGCCCAAATGAAATCTTTATTCAATAAAGTAAAGTAATTAACTACACACACATTCCTTGTACATTAAGTAATCCTTTAAAATATGGTGTGTAGGTCTATATTTATTGAAAGAGGCCCCTTGAAAATCATGAGTTAGCCAACTATAGAATGGATTTGTTCAAATTATTGCGAAATTAATAACTTTACCACTCTATCTTAATTTTGCACTGCTAAATCTAGTCCAAATAGGTGTCATTTTCAAAATAATTTATTATAAATTTAAAATTATCGAATTGGAGTGACATTTCACGATAGATTTCAAACTATTAATGTAAGATAAGCTGGTTTTCAGGTAAAATAACACCGAATTTAAAATTCAGTCGGCTACATTTTCAAACGCAATACTAATTGGGAACTAAATGTGAAAATAATCGGGCAGAAAGACTGAGAACTCAACATTGAGGTTCACTTTTACGATTTGCAAAGGAAAGGAGTGTCAAAAGATATAGCAAGAATGATGACGTAATACCTTAGCGAAGAGAGCCGGACAGACTTGCGTGACACTAGGGAAGGTCACGTGGTAGGATCAAGAGGATTAGAGAGATGTAAAGAAAGAGCGATGGGGAGAGGTTTGGGGCGGGGGACGGCCGAGAGAATTGCGAAGCGAAGGAGGGATGGGGTTAGCTGAAGGGGAATGAAAGATGAATGTAGCGGATAGAACATGGAATTCGGAAGGAGTGGAATGGCACGAACGTGGATGTGTTTGTGTTAGACTCGGGGTCGGGGAAGACAGCAAGGACGAGTCACGGCGCACCCCCGCCGAACGGGGAGGAGGGGTTACATAATGGAGAGTGAATGGATGATGGCTCATTTTTCTGCCTCGTGCTTCCACCTGCATTTGTTTCACGCCCGGAAAGGGCAGTTAAGCGTCTATCAATAAGGGATGAATCTAATGAATGAATCGAACGTTTTATTTCTTAGTCATTGAAGAAGAACGCTCATCTATATATACATGTTATTTTTAGAATAGGAGAAACCAGTTCAAGTTTACAATCATGAAGAATAGAGTAACCTCTAATTTCAGTTCATAAACATGATCGTAGTACCCAGTAATGAACGAATTTTAGGCACAACGAGGTATGGCAGAAAAAAAAGGAAATTCCAGGCACGCATAATTTAGTAACGATTAATACTTTGTGGAATGCATTTATGTTTAATGTGAGCTAATTTGTCTTTCATTTGAGCTCTTGTTACTAAAATTACGACAAAGGGTACTTAAGATATAAATAGAGATCCTAAAGGCTAAAAGCTGGTTGAAAAATAATACAACAAATTGAATGTGTAAAACTCATTCGACCTGGCCGGGATTCGAACTCGTATGGGTCAATGCCCAGCCTCATGCTTTAGCAAGTTAGCATGCGAGGCGTCTTCTTACCTTCCTGCTTTAATTTTCGGAGTGTTGGAGGACGCTCGGTAGCTTAACTGGCTGAAGGACTTGGCTGGGCGTTGAGGGATCCGGGTTTGAATCCAGGTCAAGGCGAATGATTTTTACACTTTAAAATAGTTGCTTTGTTATGCGCATTAGAGGATGACTCCTTTAAAAGGTAATGTCTCAAAAAAGTCATAGTTTACTTGAATTCATGTTGCGAATGTTGTTTTCTAGAATTTAACTTTCTCTTAAAATTTAACTGAACGACATTACGTGAATAATAATTCCAATCAAGTGTCAATATAGATTAGCAGCTGTTGCAAATTTTGTCACGGGAGCATACTACCCAAACCTAGGCTAATTTAGTTGATCTAATTGAACCGCAGCAACCTGGAAAGTCTGACCCGCGAATTAAGTATGAGTACTAGCAGATAACTCCAAGTATATTTTGGGGGAAACATCAAATACTAATGGTTATTCAAGTGAATTCTGTCTTAGTTAAATTGATTTATTATTTTTCTTGGAGAATGAGAATGTATGCTAGTTATGTCTTTAAGCAGATGCGGGTAATATCAAATATCAATGGGTATAGTTAGGTACATAAAATAATTCAAAATTGGATAAATAATTTTACCGAAACACATGCTGTCGAAAATGGAGAACACCCGACCAAAGTAAAAGTAAGGATCATTTGAATGGCGTTAAGGTATCAGTCATAGTATGTGTTAGAGTATCCTTGCACATATGCTATCTTCTGTTAAATAAGAGGTAATATAATAAGGAAAATTGATACTTTTTACCTCTTAAAATTTGTTAGCATTTGGAATATGCGCTCTTTTGTCAAGAAAAAAGACGTAGGAAAGCTTTCATAGAAGTGCAGAAATCAAAAACATTCACGGCCCCTCTCCGTTCCTGATTATTTTCTTACAGAAGGAAAATATATGAGGTTATATATTGCTCTTTATATGCTACTCTTCCTTTTGAATCGGTTTTTCTTTCCTGCTTGGCTTGAATTTGCCTTGGCTACAATGGGCATTCTTTTTGAATCTGGGCATGGAGCCCAACTGGATATCAATGCGTGGAACGCCTGAATCAATACTAACCAGAGAGACTGGGCTCTTAGGCAAGAATGATATTGGCGAATAACATACAGTACGTATAAACTATTTTTAAGCAAATGATTGAATACTGGAAGAAAATGCAATTGAAGTAAGAGTAAATAAAAAGATAAATATCAAAATTCAATACGAAAAGAAAGGAAGATATGTGAATTTGCTTAAAATTTTAATCATGATAATTTTCACATGGCAATCCATCGAAATAAACATCTAAAAAGTTCACGTAAAATAGCAGAAAAAATAGTTAATTCGTTATTCAATTATTGCGTATACAACATTTGCCTCTAAACTCACTTTTCAAATATCAAACTAAATTTTAGGGTTAATATAACTGTCTTAGTCGATTTAGGTACCATATCATTTATTCAAAAAATTTTTTATTAATTGAATTCTGAGATCCAAATACGCTTTTTTCAAAACATAATTAACAATTGAATTAGTTTTATTGACATTCTACTATATTGCATATAGTTTTTTTCGCTTTATTGCAGAAATAACACTATCATTTAATATTAATCACTTCAAAATAACCCCTCTTTCATGAAAGTAATTCGAATATGCATATTTTCCTTCTTTTGGTATTACATTTTGATCTGTCATTGAACTTAATACACACAAAAGAAACCCTGAAGTTTCATATGTTAACAGATAATAACAAACCAATAAAAGGGTAGTAATTGAAATCCCAATGCTAACAATTCCATTTAGAGCAAATACAAGGAGATTTGTACTAGCGGTGAACCTTTGGTTAGGAATGAAATCATGGCAACCCAAATTCTTGGTAACTATTACTATTAGAAAATTAAACACACGCACTATAAAATAATTAGAATAAATGGATACTCGTAATAAAGTGACGCCGAGGGAGAGTTTAACTGCGATCGAAATTTCCGAAAGGAATGACTGGGGATAGAAACCAAATAGATGGAGTTCGGTTTGGACGAAACCATGGTGGAGGCTGCACACCGAGGGAATCAACATCGAAGAGACTGGGGCGGGTGGGTGAGGGCCAAGGCTTGGACTCCCACTTGGCCGCTGACTATCACTGGCATTGTTCCATCCCAGGAGGCGGTATTGAGTCGCCAGCTGATTCGATTTCCTCTAAACCCCCTCCCCTGTCCGAGAATGTTACCTTCATCCCACTCTCTCAACTATTCACGTGCTTTTTTCCTCTTTTCGTTTCTTTACTTTATCCCTCCTGTGATATCTTTACATTTTAAAAATTCTCGTTGTGAATAGTCTCTATTATACATTAATATATATATTTTTTATTTTGGATAAGAAGCAAATATAACGAAGAAACTTTTCACAATAAAGGAACACATTATTCGAGTAAAAGTGAATCAGCCCTTTCTGAAATAGATTCACAGTGTTTACAGTGAGGGTGCCTTCGCTATAGATTCTTAGTAATTTAAAGTAAGTGCTGTCAATATTTTATGAAACCAACATTTGCCATATTCGTACTCTCTTAGAAATAAAATGTCATCACCGCATTTTTTCTACATTCAACAGATTCAGGCGAGATGTAGTGGAAGTTCGTCATCATGAGAAAAACATATTTGTACTTTTCCACAGATTTATTTGTAAGGTACAATGCGTTTCAGTTCGTCAAACCATCTTCAGGTAAAAAACAAGATTCAACTTGTGATACATCATATTTATACGTGTTTGAAAAAAGGTGGAGAGAGGAATGAGGAATAAGGTAGGCGGGGACAAAGAGGGAAGTATGGAAACCGAAAGATACAGAGAAACTAAAGAAGTGGAGAGGTTAAAAGAGTGGGGAGGGGAGGAAGGGAGGGGAAGATTATTTGGTCACTTATGGTCATTGTTTGAGAGGTCGATGGCAGGACTGGTATCCTGGCGGTAGAAAGGAGGAGAGAACAAAGAAGGGTTTAAGCGGGAAAGGGACATGGAAGGGATAGAGAGACGAAGTATAAGTGATTCTAGGAAGGTCATAATCACGGGAGTTGCTCGACATATACCGAGAGTGGAGGATAGGGGTGGTTAGATGGGAAATACTCGAAAGGTGAAGTCAGTAGGAGAGAGAGAGTGTTTTACTGTTTGCTGTAGAAATAGGATTCAGAGATGAGGAGAGTGGTACATTTTCTGTTTTTCCATTTCCCATTTTCTTCTTTAAACTCATCTAAAGACCAACAAATATTTTTGATTTACTCCGGATAATCATTTATTTATCTTATCAGTTTAGGGAGAAAAATAAGTCAGATAATTGGTACATTTGTTCTTCATCCTACTCCGTACTTACCTATTTTCTTAAAAATCCAGAATAACATAAAATGAAGGTGAATTATACTAAAACAAAGCCATTCTGGAAATTTCGTAGCAAATTATTGGTTGATACTTTATCCTAAATGATATGGTTTATATGATTTGTTGTATTAATTGCTTTGGGAATCAATGTCATTTCAGTTCAATATAAAATTGTATGGTCCAAATCTCATAATGAGCTGTAATAATATGTCAACCCTATAGAAAATATTGATTTCTGCAAACTCTACACCGATATCTAGGCCAATCTGGTGACCACCAACGGGTGTGAGAGTTTGAAAACGGGTAAGACAACTGAAACGAAGTACTGCCCTTGGGCTAGTACTTCGCCACTGCTGTCTTCCCTGTTGTCAAATCCTCACTCTCGTTTATTTTCTCCAAGTTGGTCGAAATATTTTAAGAAGGTTCTTAAAAATCAATATTGAATTTAGGATTGACAATTAAAAAATTGACAGTCAATAGTTCACACCCCAATTTTTTCAGCATAAATATTATTCAAAAATGTTTTCGATTGTTCCTGGCTTAACTTTGTGGAAGTTCATGTTCATATAATTAAAAACACATTGTATTTCTCTACTGTTCTTTATTTTGATACTGTTAGGTATCTGATGATGACACACAAGCGTTGAAACTAAGAGTACCAAAATAAAAAACATTGGAAAAATACATTACGCTCTTCATCCCATGATTATTCAAAAATCATTTTAATTAAGCCTAATCTAAATATGTGATTTGATCTTTAGGTGACTTCGCTCAAATAGGCTTCCTCAGTGTTTGATCTGAGAATAATATGTGGAATTTTCTTTTGTAATCTCTGATCGTGTGTATTACATGATTGGCCCAAATTCAAAAGAGTCAGAATTAGTACGTAGGATACAAAAGATTTTATCGGAGCACGTTTAAAAATATTTTATAAGTTCAGAATTGTCCACCGGTTTATAGTTATGTTTTTTTAGAACTTGCTTCTTCAACTTAAATACTGTATCAGCATCTTTTTAAACCATACCACCATTTTGTGAAGCAGAGGAATGAGTTACTCTTTTAAATATCAGCAAAAGCAATCGTTTTATTACGAACAGCAAACTTGCATGGATAAAATAATCGGGTACATATTGACCGTTTAGTTCTCTTAAACAAGTGAAACTCTACAGTGAATAAAGCTATGAATTAAGAAAATCCCAGTTATTCCGCAAGTACCGGATCTCTCATTCCCATTCCATGTCCATAATCTTGTAATTCTGTTCCCACTCCCCTACCAACGGGATTTTCCCACCCTTTATCGCCCGTTTTCTTTCCACGAGTCACCCCTGCAGTTGACTCCACGCTTCCCTCCATCCGATTTCCTACTCGCAGCCCTGCGACCCCTTCCTCCCAGCCTCCGAGGCCTCCTAATTCTCCCTTCCCCTCTCTCTCAACCCACTACGACCCAGAAAGACTGCTTCCCACTCTTCCTTAGCTCTCCCCGCTCTTTCTCTGCCTCACTCCAATCTTTCTCTTCCCCTTCCTCTCAACCGGCTCGCCTACTACTCCCGACCGAGCCCTTCTCCCGCGTATCAATTTCATCGGAGCGAATGGAAGCCAACTGAAATAGAAGAAACATTGCCTCTCCTCCTCCTCCTTCGATAAGGAAGTTCTTAGGGGGAAGGGAATAGCAAGAGAATGCGGTGGGTGGGGACCGAAGTAAGGGTAGAAAGGGGAAAGGAGGGGTGGGGCTGGTTTTTATCCGAAACAGAGACAAGCATTGGAGGGGAGTTATGGAGGGGAATTTGTTTTCTATCGGGGATATCTTTTCTTCCCAGAGAGGGTGAAACATTTCTCCAAGAGATGGGAAAGAGCAAGACAGAAAGATGTGGGGGCATCGGGCGTAAGCACTAGAGAGGAGAGCGTGGGCCAAAGAATTGTTTGAGATGGGAACTACGATCACACATCTTACTCACCTAAGTACATGAGAGTAGATCTTACTACTCCCTGTCCTTTTTCCGTCGATATGATTCACATTCATGTATCCATTCATATTTGTATTTTCATTGTGAACTTCCAGATGACTGACTATTGAACAATAAGATCAAATGGCACGCAATTTGATCTATGACAGAAAACAATTTTTTTTACAATATTATGAAATTCGAAGATCTTTTGGGCCAATAGTCTACATGAATCGTACTTTAGATGTTATGCGTTTGTACGCTTGTTTAGATGAGCGCGTACGTGTTAATGGTGCACGTTTGTTAAACTACAGGTATATCAAGAACATTTGACAGGTATGCATCAATAAATTATCTTTTAATTAGAGAGGAAGAATAAAAGGTCTTAATTGAAGTGTGTGCACTTTGTTCTGAGATAAAATGCATTGAAAAATACCAAACAACGCATATTTTCAAACAAATATTAAAAATTTTAAAATTTCTTTTTTTTAGTTTTTCTTCCGATTTGTTTATCTATAGTTCCGTAAATAATATTGGAAATCGATAATGCATTCAGATGATTGCTTAAACTATAGGTTAAATATTCTATGAACACAAAGTAGAACCAATAAGCCAATGTGATTAACATCGAATATAAGTATTTGAAAGTTAAATTTTTTGTATCTTTTTTTCGTTGAACATATTACACATATAGGCATACAATGATTTAGGTAGTATTTTAAAACAAGTGCTATTAATTATATCCATTGGAACTGATTGATCGTTATCATTTGTGCTGGAGCTCTTCATCTGTTCAAACATTTGGGTACAGCATTATGCATTATCTTACCATTGCCATTAAATTATCTGTTCAACTTCATAATGTTTTCAATCAATTTGCAAATTTAATTATTTCTAATTTCCACGCTGATCCACGTGACGCACTATGTTAAAGTAATTTATTTTTCCCTGCCTATCAGCCGTGAAAAACATTTTGTAGATTGATGCCAAGTAAATCAAATTTATAGATATGCAGATTAGATAATTGTTAGCCGCTGATATTATGTCAATGTTAGCAAAAATATCTGTTACTGTCAACGTTTTGAGGTTATTTGACATGACTGACATTTTCCTCTCCGTGGAAATCTTACATTAGCTATCCATATTTTGCTTTAATGACCACCTATTCAGAAAAAAATAACCCTCCTGACGTGGAATAAAAAAATAAAAATTATTCTCCTGGCATGGAATAAACAAACTAAATGCGGGCGGGAGGAAGGCTTGGAATAAGGGAAAAGATTAGGGAGACGGGGAGTGGAAGAGCAAAGAAAATTTCCCTGTCGTTGTTAAAGATAACAACAAGGTTCCTTATCGTGAGACGCCCATCCTATCGCAGTACAACCCGCGTCGCATGCTAAATCCCCAGACGAAATACCCACGCTCTAACAAACCCTTGAAATCTACTTCTTATCCATCTACCCACACCCTTCATCCCTCCCTCCTGAAGTCGAGAACTTTTCCCTTCCCAACCGACTCTCGCCGGCTTCCTCACTGATGCCCTAATACACCATCCACTGAGCCCTCATTCCTTCGTGATTCCCTCCCTTCTCAACCTTCGGGAGTGTATGAAGTCCACACCATCCATCCTATACTCTCTATTTCAATCTTTTCAACTCCAATAATCAGTTAAGTGATACTTTTCGCTTTTCATGCGTCGTGAAATACGACCATCACACACCATCTTTTTTCCCGAAAAAATTCGCAAACCCGAGTAAATTTTCTCTAACTCACAAACGAAGATACCCACATTGGTAGCCATACTTGATTTGAGTGAGCCTGTATTCTTTTTTCTTTGTTAAGAGCCATCAAGGAAAGCCACTGTATCAAGTCTAAATTTTACGAGTGGCGTAAAGAGAAGACAGATTGTTATGATTCATATTAGCAATTGGAGCCACACATATTTTTCTCTATTTTTCTGAGAGATGAGTATAAATTTAATACACCATCACATAAACCTCAAGAGTGCGGTGAACAATCATAATTTTAATGTAAACCGTGTGCCCATTAAAAAAAAGCTTCCATCAGGCAAGTTTATTAAAAAACCTTAATCAGGGAGATAGAAGCTAATGGAAGACGTAGCCCATAGTATAAAATGTACACTACATCCCTCACCCTTATAAAGCAGATGTGGAGATAACTACCGCCTATAGGGCAAAATAGATGGAAACTGTGGAGCTCAAAGGCGTGAAATGTAGGAATTTTATCCATTCTGCGTTGTTATCCATATCACATATTAACGGCTCCATTGCATGTCAGGGTCATTTCGAGAAGGAGACGACGAGGCCCATGGGAAGAAAAGTATGCCTCGGAGGCCACTAAATAAATTATATCGGAAAGCACAGTGTCCTATGTCAAGAGGATGATAACATCAATGGTCTGCGACAAAAAGTATTTATGGTGGATGCATTTGTGCTTTTTTTGATCTAATGGATCTGCTAATCACGGTTCAGAAGAGGCCTAAAGTTCTTTGTGGGACTAAAACTAATAATTATATTGATTTTGTAAGACCTCTGTCACCAATATGACCTCGTAAAACCCGGTGCCGAGGATGGATTGAGATACGATGCTTGGATTTGACTTGTAGTTGCTAGCCAGAGACTCGTTGAAGCTTGTTGGACCGATGGAGCTAAGCATTTGGAATTAAACTTGAGATCAATTTTGGCTCGCTGAATCTTAATTGCTTGGATATGTAGTGCATTCAAATGTCCAACCAACTTGTGCTCTATATCACAGATATGTGGGTTGTAAGAAGATCAATAGGTCATATTTAGTATGTTGGTGAACATATAACAATAAAAATTTTGTTAATCTATTTTCTCTATATAAAATCTACATCCACTCAATACCCCGCAAGTTGCCGCAAGGGCGTGTGGCGGGGGTGTTAGGGCACCACCCCTAATTTAGAAAGGAAAACACCGCATACAGAAGCCATAAATTTATAGTCAACAAACCAAACATGATAATTGGTATAAATATGGTTTCATAGTTAAAATAATTATTCATACGGACTTAAAAACCATATTTTCGTGCCTGATATTACAAGGACATTTAATGAGGGGAATTTTAAAGAATATTACGACTGACAAAATTGATATATTATATTTTGTTATAATAATTCTAATTTTTTAAAACACTCTATCGGTCTTAAAAATTATTTATTATGACCCTGTTATGTATCATAGAATTAATAGTGACTATAATGGAATGATATTATACTGGAAAAAAAATCAGCCTGGAGAGTAGTAGATATATCGTACTCACTCTTTAAAAAGCAAAAAAACCCCACGGCGGAATTCAAAATTAGAGTAGACGCAAATGCCTCATTTAAAAATATGATTGGTGTTTTAAAAAATTGGGATTTTTCAGAATTTTAAAACCCAACATTAAAACTTTTTTCATTTCTGAGTCATTGAATCATTGTATTTCATTACTTCCTCATGTGGCGATTACCGAAATTATGATTAAAACCGTTCTAAGACAGCTAATAAATACCTAGTAGACATGGTACCTAGGAGCATCCAATAAATCATTTCAGAGACAGATGCATGATTTCACACGTAAAAATAACAACTGAATTGAGAAACAGATAGTAGCCAACCAGCGGATGAAGTATTACAAACATTATACTATTAAGCTTGGTTACGTAAAAAAAGTATTAATATTTAGAATACTTGAAGCTATCAAACCAGATTCAAGAAAGGCGGAGAAAGAATCCATAGAATTTTGCACATTGCACATTAATGGCGGAAACGAACTGAGACTGAAGTCTGTCGAAGAGGTATATGGTATTCGAGTAAACTAATAGAGGGAATGTAAACTCTTGGTAGGTATGCCAAATTGATTTATGCACCACCTGTATTACAAAAGTAGGGCTTCCGCCGTTTCTTGGGTAATGAGCTTCTGAATGTATTGACAGCGCAGTGCATTAGTGGTATTTAATACAAATAATGGTTTATCAATGAAAATGAATAAAAATTCCTCTTGGATCTTCCACCGGATGAGTTTCTTCGTTCTGGTCGACGTTTCGATGTTCGGCTCGGACATTCCCTTCAGGGTAAATACAGTGTCTCCCTTTTGGCCACTTTATATACCTTCACCTCCGGCACAGGTTCCACGTCATTGGTCGGCCGGTCGGTTCCTCGTGCTACAATGAACTATTTGACAAAGAAGGACTAAAGGCTCCCCTCTACATTAACAAACTTTTTGCGATATTGCGTAACAGGTAAAGATAACTAATGATCGATGATATAATATAAGATTTAAGGGATGCTTTATTGAAGGTGAGGGAATGGGGACACTAGATGGAAAGGGGAGAGGAAAAGAGGACAGGTGAGGAGGAGGGAGAAAAGATGAAGCGGAAGAAAGAAGGACATTAGGACGGAAATGAATGATGGGATCGCTTTGCAGGTAAACGTGAGATTAAGACACCGTGAAAGGAATCTTGGGGGCGTAAAAGAGAATTATTAATGGAGCAAGAGTGAGGAGTGACGCGACGAGGGGTTGGTACAAGACAGCAAGCGATAGAAGGACAATAAGGATAGGGATATTCTGAAAGGAGAAAACGGAGTCCGGGACGGGAGGAATGAGAAAAAACCGGGAATGGATAGAGCTAAGCCAAATAGTTTTCTCGAATAAGTCCTTTTTCCGGTAATTCCGGGAACCACCATAATGCGCTTCTGGGAAATGGAAAAAGACCTCTTCAAGCCATGGGTAAAACCTTTGAAATGGGGAAAAAGTAATGTATTATTTATGCGAAAGGTTTCTTTCTATCTCACCAGACACTGTCGACCAGTACGGAAAACCTTATGGGAGACAAAGAATTAATTCAGGGAAATTCATTCATTTTCGGTGAAAGAGGAAATTAGTGAGAAACCACAGAGCAATGAATATGAAAAATTTTGTTTTCAATGAAATGCCTCCTCTTTGTAACGAATCATCTCCCTCAAAAACTGAATAATTTTAAAACATTCCGGACTATTTAGCTTTTAGTGTTGGGAATAAACATTTCAATGGCCTCTGTCATAAGATAATTCTCAAGCTTTTTGGGTTTTCATTACGATAAATGGCAAAGGAGTCTGGCACGCTTGCAAACATACATACATACTAACTCTCCGATACTATTTACAAAATACGCGCTTTATACTGCAACAGGGATTATTTTCAATAATAGTTTAAAATAAAAAATGTCCATTATGATGAAACTTCTACCTGATTGAATAAATACTTATCTCTCTAAAAACGTCTTAAAATTTGATGTGGTAATGCAGTTATTTCATAGGTAAATAAAAACATAAAAGTTTACTTTGAATTTTTACTGTAAAAAGTATTCAGAGTCACATTTCATCAATTAGAAAATACAAAAAAACATATACTGAATGGAATACATGCACTGATAATCACTTCAGCGAACATTTCCGTTAACCTCATTAGCTGCACGAAGGTTACTTTATTTTTTCCATTAGCTTCTACGAGTTCGGAACTTACTATTGACGTAATACCCATTCAAGTGTTTTAAAAGCTTTTAATACTCTAGTATCTATAATATGTTGACGCAGGAAGCACCGATATTTAACCGGGAATAGAGTGAGATTTTGTGGATATTTTAGGATGATAAATCAGAATCGAGGAACACAAATGTTTTGGCACCCACAAAGAAAGGATTTTGTTTTGAAACCTTCCAATACAACAGATTTTTAAAGAAAAAAACAAGAAGGAAAGGTAGTGTCTCCCAATAAATAAAGGGAAGTGAAGAAAACAGAGAATAATGGTTAGGAAATAGAGGAAGAACGAGAGATGCCTCACAACAAGAGATCGAAGTGAAAATTGACTTCCCAGCGCGCGAGATTTCCTTTCAGTCAAAAAGAAAGGGAGACACGATGATGGGCAGGTGAGTGGGAGACCACTAAAATCCCAAATTCAACGTTAAAATACGGTCTAAAGTGATCGGTAAAAGGGTATGGAAAATTCGCGCGGCGAATTTATAAAATATGCACAAGGGGATGGTTGAGGGAACTCGACGTGGGCTCAGATGATCACTTAAGAGTTCACACTTGAAGTATTCCGTTGCTTAATACAGACATGAAAGGCTTTTGAAAGAGAATGGTAGAGTTTTCTTTTTTCGTATGTTTATTACGCAAAATTAGTGGCAAAAATTTTCTGGGAGTTAATTTTAACTCAAGGGATGAATTCAATTGGTATATCAATGTGCAAGGTTGATATTTGGAAGAATTTCAGTGATTTGAACTTTGATTGGTAATACATTTTTTTCCTGGATTTATTATTCTTATTTTTGGCACAAAACCTGCAAGCGTAGGCAATAAGGAGGGCAGTAAAATACAAAACAGCAAAATATTTCAGTGTTCTTTAATTAGATGTATTATTAAGTGTAAAAATATGCACTTTCAGGCAAAAGTGTATTTATTTGGTCCTGCAGAGGTTTCTTAAAATCAAAAGTTCCTCACTTTTTGGAGTGATATTCAACCACAAACAAAAAGATTATGTAGTAAAATCCACAAATTTTATAGATATATGTATATATTAGAGGTACATTACGTGATAATACACAGTTGTAAAATTATATACCATCTGTACTTCTAATCATAACAAATGTAAAACAAATTTAATTTAATTATGGAGAACTATAATTTCAAGAATTTACCTTTGATTCTTTTATTTTGTCATAAGGTTAATCCATCTATATGTTTTTATATCATTCAGGTAAAGTTTAACTATGTTTATAAGAAATTCATACATTATTACTGTCTGGTAGAATAAAAAACGACAAAATATTACTACTACCAAAAAATTTCACAACTTTTTTAATCTTTATAACATTTAATTTAATTTTTAAAATTGAACGAATTGAGGATTACGCCTCAGTATTGCTCTTAAACAATGGAATTAAAGTCGTTATTTAATAAAAGCCGTTCCAGCGCAATGAATGGTATTCTGTGATTGAAAGGTACAGGTATTTATAATACCCAGGTTGAGACTTAGAAGTAATTTGGAGAGCGGCTTCCTTACTGCACCGTAGTAGGAATTAAGTATCCATTCATCGTATGACACTTCTTTGCAACTTTATTTCATTTTTCTATTGCTCAATTTTCGACATTTAAGCAAAATAACCAATGAAAATTAAACCTCATCAATGAAAATTACTCATTTGAAAAATTCCCTAAATTACATTTTAATCCACTTACGGTGCAAGAATGACATGAGAAGGCTATTTAGGTGTCACAAAGTGATTATATACTTCAATAGTTTTCCATCACCTCTCTACCGCCATATAAGATAATGCATACTAAAGAAGACTTAAAAATAATTCAAATAATACTAAAAAACGTTTTTTAAAACTCGTATGATGAAAAATTTGTTATCCGGGCTGTTCAATCAAGAGAGATGATAATTGTATATCGGAGTAATACCATGTGAAAAGAAATATTTTATGCGTAGTTAAGGTAAAACCTTAGCCATGGCCATATATTAACCACTGTTTGTTGAACGTCATTTTACATAGTACTGTCCAAATTATATATTGTATTATAAATTTATATATTCTTTCCGTCATTCCCTTTCGAGGTGGACATGATCTAAAAAGGTCGTATCGTGTAAGAAAATATTACATATAATTAATGTTATTGCACTTGAGTTTGAATTTGAAACCTTATTAAATTTACTTCGGAATTCAAACTAAAATAGTCGGTTCAAAATCCGCTCCGTTTCATCAATAGCCTAAGTGCCTGCTGAGCCTTCAAATATACTTATATCTTCACTCTGTCTGTCTAATAATATGTCTTATATACTTCCGTCAACCCTATTTAGAGGGTTTTTAATGCTATTTCCTACGTTCTATTTCATACATCTGATTTACTATTTTCGAGTAGAAAATAATGGTGAAAAAAATATTTTATTAACAGGTTTCCACCTAAATGACATTATGTTGATGGCAACGTTTCACATACTCAACTTCAGGCTCCCTCAAATGAGACTTAAGCCTGGGCTAAGGATGTCTGCAGTAGAGTATGTGAAACGCTGCCATCAGCAGGATGATAGAGCGGAATAAACTCCAAAACTTCGTCAATTCCATTGTAGTTCAAGAATACTATTTAAAATTTATGGAATTCACTAATTAAACAATTGTATGTAAAATATCATGCCTAATGTACTGCAAATTTTCATACTAGTATCGATTAAGACATTTTTTCCTTCCATAACAGTTAACGAAAATCAGTATAATGACAAATTGTAGGAAAAAACTCTTGATATGCTCGAGAGTATAAAACCATATAGTATATCGGACTCTAATTTTGTCTGAATTTTAGGCCGACTAATATTATTTCCCGGCTCTTTAGAGCACAGAAACATTTTTGATTAAATTCGTGCATATCTGTCAAGAATGTATTATTCTAAAAAGTGCTTCCAATAATTTACCAATATATTTTGGATAACGTTGCTTTTTCAAAAGAGATTAATGTATTTTTTGATCTTATAGCAGAATATGACAACTATATTTTCAATTTTAATAATTTTTAGAGTGTGTGAGAGAAAATTACTATATTTAGCAATAGGTTCCTTTATTAAAATTACTATTAATGGAATTTCATTGTTCTTGGAGATCATAAGAGACAAAAATCCACAACAGTCCACTGTAATAATGACTATAAACTTAAAGATAATAGCAGTTAACTTTTTGGGTGTCTATTGAATGGTTTAACTGAATTTTTTGGCGATGCTCTTTTCATAAGGAGCATCTCAACTGCCTGGTAACAAATGGAGTGGAAATTTCCAGACCGAAATCCATGTGGCTCAAGTAAAAAATCAAGTAACGGCATCATTTAGCCCTCCAAAAGTTGGGTGAAGCTCCACATTCCTAATAAGGATAAGAAAAAATCTGAACAAAAATCATAAGCGAGATCAGGGGAAATGTCCCATAAGGTTTTTCTCCCTTTTTAACGCTCCAAGTTCTCATCGTGGAATTGCTAGGAGGAGGCCATGATATTCCCTCTCCTTCCTTTGCTTGAAGCTCTCTTTCCTCACACTTTCTCTGAATGGACACTTTCCCCGGAGCGCATTCATTGAAATGGTTTTTGTGGGGCATTTTTACAATGGCTATGACAGAGCCATAGCGGGCGGTAGAAGGGATGCGAGGAGGAGGAGTCGGGAGCAGGCGGACCGGTCTCTGTTTTCAGGACAAAAGCCCTGAAACGCACATGCGAGAGAAGTGGGATATAGGAGGAATATCGTTAGTTTGTGGAAATAAAAGTGGAGAAAAGAGGGTAGGAAAAAGAAATGGAAAACCTCGACATTTTAAAGCAAAATATCATCTGTCTCATTTGCTACCGAAAAGAGTGTATTCAACGAAGATGAACATTTTGTGTGTACAATACTACATTGTAGTTAGGACAGTCTTTTATACATACATACATATATATATATATATATATATATATATATATCGTTTAAAATTAAAATTTAAGTTAAACCTTTTTTTCATCCGAAAGTAGAAAAGGATATTAGTGCCTTTCATTCTGAAACCTTTCAGAAGTAATGCTTTTATTAATTTGGAAAACGGAATTATTTCACAGGATATACCATTTTTATACAAAAACCTTAACCCAATTGTTAGAAATATGGGTGCAATGTAACAGAAAATTACCTACGCAAGAGATAGTTATCTCATCATTTACAGACGGGCAGTGGAAATCGGAGTAATAACAAGTAATTTACTTTACAAAAATATATGTAAAGGAATCTTGTAAAATAAAACTACCATATATCTCATTCTTTGTAAACAGAATAAACGAATAAGGGTCAATCCTAATTATCTCTAGAAAAGGAAACAGTATTAGACGTAGTTCATCATGTTCATCTATGACATTGAAAGGAATCTTCGAAAGAACCCTCAAGAATATCGAAATTCTCTCACAATATGAATATACCTTTACGACGTATTTTGATACAAAAATGTAAAATTTGGCTGTATTGATCAAAATTTGTTTAAATTATAAAATATGTAATCTAAATTTGTTAGTTTGTGAAATTAGATCAACAGACAAATGTAAAGCCTTGCTTCGATAATTTGAGCGTAAAATTCACACACACACACTGTGTATGAATCGTAATATATATATATATATATATATATATATATATATATATATATATATATATATATATATATATATATATATATATATATATATATATATATATATATATATATCTGTTTCCTGGCCAGTAAGACAGCTACAAAACATTATTATAAAAAAATGAAAAACATTGCGCAATCTAGAATGTATACATAATCGTGTATTAAAAAATGGAGAATCTAATATTTACGAACAAATAAATGTTAAAGACTTTTTGAAATTCGTCATTGGTAACCATATGATACACTAATTGCATGCTTAAATAATAAACTTACTCAGTGAAAAATGAAAAGTTTGATATCCTCCCTAATAATTTTACGGGGGCACACGCACATATGTGAATAACTTGGTCCCCTTTAAAGATATTTTATTTCACCATATGGGCTGTAAGACAATGTAAGAAAGTTAAATAAAATTATCGCAGTAATATGAACGATTCCGTTAAATATCTATTGCTTATTCTATTACAGGAGAGATCATTTCACCTACATTAGAATGAACGAGAATAGAACCGACAGGTTAAATTTAAGAATGCCATTTTTTCAACTTTCCGGATCATGTGAGTGCCTTTTTAATAATTGTAAACGACCGCCATTAGGGAAAGAATATATTTCTTTTGACATTCTAAAGAGCATAGTTTGCTGTCATTATTTTATTTAACGTTAGTTTGCTACTTCTAGCAGCTCGCCTCACAAGAAGGGAGAAGTACCTCACCAATAGTTACCGTAGAGCACGTATCGGGAATTGACACTATCTTAATTGCTTGAGTTAATTTACACATTTATTGATTATACACAATTCAGAAAAACTATATGTTCGGTCGTACGTACCAGGTGTTTAATCACATCCTAACGTTTGTTTGTGTGGTTCTATGCCAGTTTTTTGAACAAGGATGTTGGTTCGCACATACTAGACCAAGTTTTAGGAAAATATTGGGATTCATTTCGGTAAAATTTAAAGATATCAGTGCAATTATGTCATGCAATGAAAATATAGGATACACTAGACTTGAGAATTATTTAGCTATAGGAAATTAAGATTGTCGGGTCATTGGAGGTTTAGCAGTAAGGCTATTTCCCACCACAGTGAGTTCAATTCTAAAGTCAATGAAATCTTAAATCTTTCATGAAAATTCCATGAGGCTACGCACCTCAGGATAAATAAGATTTTAGAGTTTATAAACTGAAATACTAGTTCTTTTTAGAATAATTTTCGATCATAAAAAAACAGTTTTCGAACATTAAACTGGTTACATTCAAAGATCTGTAGTGATTATTAATTATTTTATGACCTGATTAAGCACCCAATTAAAGTACTTCCTACTATTAATTAAACTATCCAACAAATTTAACCTAAAGTCCAGAGACGTTTTGAAGCAACGGGTATCGAATTGAGTTTCGGTTCAATGCATATATATTTTCGGCTCTCTTAAAAACTAGAAATGTAATATGTATTTATTGTTTTAATATTTATATTTATAATTTCATTTTCACTCAATTTTGCGAAGGTAAAACTTATTTATTCGAAATATCCTGTGCATAGTATCAATGCGTAAATGGAATGGAGTCAAATTTAAAAAGGTAAATTATGACATGATTTGAGAGGGTTTTTCAAGTGTAATCAGATATAATATTCTTCTGCCAAAACTGCGTTAGTATCTTCCGCAGCATGCGCCCAAGTGTATAAGTCCAAAATACTCTTTTAAACACTTGACGGAGCAAAAGTAGGTAAAATTAGGTGGGATACTTTTCGTTGAAAGAAGAAAGGAAGAAAACGAAATTTGCTATGATAGAAAACCCTGAGGGAGATATATGAACTAATATATTGAGGTGGGCAACGGATTATTATTATACCAAAATAGGCGCAAACGTGAAAGAATCGGTAGTTCCATTGTGTTTGATTAAGAAGGTTTCAAATATTGTCTTAGTTCACCGCCAATATTCCAATTTTTATCGGTACCATGCTTGCGATGCTTCAATTCTCAACATTTCAGGAGAAACACTGAACCCAGAAGAGCAATCTCCAATTACGTTGTAGCAGATCGTGCACCCTTTACCTGGTGATGGCATGCTCTATTTAACGATAACTTTCGTCATGCTCCTGCTTTTCCCCCAACCTATTGTTCTCCAGCACTTGTTTTCCTCTACGTGAAAGGGGATCGGCTAAGTGTGGTGGATCATGCTGTGCATTCTCTCACCGAGCGCACGTGTTCTAGTTAATGAGATGTTAGGGCACTTCAGTGTTATACCCTTCCCCTTTCTGTTAGGAGAGCTAGAATAAAACCCTTTAAGTGCAGTTCACTGCCCGTGGGAAGGTAAGCGCATTGCTCCAGAAGAATTTCGTTACGAGCCCAGAAACACAGACACCTGCTCTCCTTTCGCACTTACGTCTTTCTCAACATACCTCCCTTGCCCTAATAGTATATGCCCTTCTATTATCAGGCTACTTCTACCTAGTACTCATCAAGCCTCCTTTGTTGTATGAGGTAGTTCGTCATTTTATTAAGGCCTCAAATATCTTCCTGTACAATACAAAATAGGAACTTTAAAATAACATACTTAAGAAAAGTGTATGTATATATATATAGAATAAAAGATAGTACTATCGTTTCTTCTGAGGAAGATGGAGCGAAATTATTAAGAAATAACGTGTGTTCTTTTTATTTGTACTTGTATTCTTTGTTGCTGTCCAAGTTTTATATATATAAATATATATTTTTAATCAATGTGGTAAGAAAAATTATGTGTATATATAACCGATGTTGTAAAAAACTTTAAAGGAATAGGAAATATATTGGAAAATAGTTTGCATTCACTATTTTGGAAGAATTGATTACAGATAGATTTAAATACGCTAGTTCTGCGCAAAAAATACAAAAAATGAGCCACATATTCCATGTAATTTTACTGAGTGAGATGACAAATACTGCGGTCTCTTATCTTGAAAGGAAAAACCGATAGTCATTAAATTTCCGAGATTCATAATGTTCATGAGACACATGTGAGCTTGCAATTATTTTCCAAAATACACCACTCCGACTACATAGGGTCTCCTAATATTTTTACACCGCCTTTGACTAATTTACTTAATAAAACATTTATATATATTAATATATATATATATATATATATATGAATAACATAATTACAAGTGCATTGATCACATTAACAATTAAGCTGCACGATGTTGAATTCAATATGTACATGAAACAAACTAGTAGAAAAAGTATTCCTGTACTTCTACTGCTCCTGTCTCTTGTGTGTTACCAACACATTGACACTTAGGTTTAACAAACGAAAAAAAAGACGCCAAATGATCGCATCTTAACATTTTCTCTTTACATGAATAAGGTCAATTGTCACTTACATTTTTATTTACTAAAATCGTACTATTAATCTACGTAACTTAAATATTGTGCAGCAAAAGGAAGCACACACAAATCCGTTTATAATATATTTAAGTTCCTTCACTAAGCCATTGGTCTAAGACTAAGCGTGTGCTCCCGTTCCTCCTTTCCACACACCCCACGTCCTCTTTTCACGCATTTCTCGATCCTCTTCCTCGTCTTACTCTCCATTTTCCTCAACACCCGGAATCTTTTCTTTTCTTTCGTCTTTTCTGAACGTCTTCCCCTCCTTTCCACTGCCTTGTTTTTCCCTCCTCGTCACTCCCATTCCGAAGTTACCCACCTCCTGTCAAATCTCTCCTCTCTGTCCACAAAACTCCATTTATTGTTATTGCGAGTACACATTGGCAGCCATCATTGATTCCCTCCAACTCTTTATCCCCTTTTCACCCCTCAGTTTCTTTTCGGATTTGCTTTTCAAATCAAATGCCCGTCCTTTCCGCGACAAATACTCCTTTCTTCTGCTGTCAAACGCCTCTATTTTTGTTTGTATCAAATGTGCTTGGTGACATTCAATTCTTCCATGCATTGAAAAGACTATATGATTTTATCAATTAAATTATTTTATTTTATTTCATGAGATTGCTACCAAATCTGTCTAAAGATTGGAATTGCGATTTGTCGATGTCATTAGAGCCATAAAAAACACGGCGTCTTAATATTCACATAGCATGTTTTCATTTCAATTTACGTCCCTCATTTGCTGATTGGATTAGGATATAATTTAATTTTGATTATCTAGCAGAGAATATTCTTAATTTTTCTCTATTACTAAAATTACTACAGTTTAATTCGATTTTCTATCCTTAACGGTTTCAATTGAATATCTATTCAGAAGTAAGATCTCGAATGCATCATTGGTCACAAAAATTCTAAATTTTTTATTATCTTCGCTTAAATAGTAACTGAAACAACCCTGCGAATCATGGAATTCCAACATGAAAATCAGTTATATTAACTCCAGCTAGATTTTACAGACAGCACAGCAACGACAGCGAAAACGACTATTCCCTTATGATGTTTAATAAAGGATCAATGGTATTATTTTATTCGAACACCTAGGGAATTATGACTCCTTAAACAATAACATCACCAATGGATCAATCTGACAAAGTCATAACCGTAGCCGTACAAATGTCTAGTATTTACAGGTGATTATGAAAAATATCATCATTCCAGAGTAATATCTGTTCTATATTTTTAAAACTATCCAAATGGGCTAACTTTTAGTAGATATTAAAGTCATTGTTTAAAGATAAATCGATTATTATTAGTTTATATTTCTTGCCTTGAGAATAACTAATTTAGTGCAGCAAACCATAATGCGGCATCATTGTCAATTTTTACTCTATTACTTATGATTTTCCGTACGAAAGTGAAGAAAAAAGATTTGGAATAAAGCAAAGAGGTAAAAGTGAATTGTTGATTTAAAGAACCAGTTTCATGGGTTTATATTCTTCTTTGTTAGATGATCAATGCAGCAAGTATAAGCACATATGGATAGCTTGTACCGACAGGTAATCAATCCTTCAGTGCCAAAATATGAAACAAGCTGGCATGATTCGATGCATTCTAAATGTCCCTGAGGGGGCTATAAATTCCCCATATGAACATAATTGAAAGCTGTGGCGCATGATTTATACCACAGAAAGCTTCAATTTTAATGAGCCTGTTTAAACCTGCCATCAAACGATCTGTAAGTCCTATCCATCAATATTGTGGTTTTTCGTAGGGTGACAACCAGTTCTTATTGAAATAGAAATTAAACAATTGGGTTACAAATGTTTTATCATTCTCACCTTCATTCGTTTATAAATATATCTATTCATAAACTTGGGACCGAAGTTTATTCGCTTGTTCGTTTTGTGCAAGTAAAAGAGGAAAATGTAATAGCTAATTTTTAGGCGGCAACTAAGGCCGCAACAAAAGTTGTTGTATTCACAGCAGATTGTATTAGATTTAACATGCTGAGTTCGCGAACAAGACACATCAAGATAGCCCCTAGCCAAATGAACTGAATTGGCATAATTAGCTAGACAAAGCATAAAATTTTTAAGCTTAAATAAGATTGTATCTAGAAACCCGAATGAAGAATAAAACATACCTAATGGTTTGTTTGATAAAACAACTTGTGGTAGCAATTGTCAAAGGTATTTTCAACCTATAATTCCATAGTTTATCTTTGCCTATCCTAAGCATAATTCACAATTAGTACATTGCAACAAAAATTCCGTATTCTGAGAAACTAAACTTCCCCATTAGTTTCTAACAAATTAGCAGTGTACATTATAGGTTGCGCACGCCAATTGCGTAATCAATTATATCCTGCCTCATATCTATGTAGTACGTATAGAGTACCTACGAAGAGAATGCGTATGAATAGAGATATACGATATTTGCTTTGACACGAAGAATATCGTCTAACAACTCGATAATTTTACGTACTGGGTCGATACTGGACTGAAAAAACGCCCCAGAGGTCTGCCATCCTCCGCCCCTCGACCCAGTCACTATCCTTCAACTTACCAATCTCGGCCGCCTCTCTCTTTCAACGATCTCTCCCTTCCATCACTCCCAGCCCCTTCTTCTACCGCCCTCCGTCTTCCAATCCATCTGTCAGTGGGGGAGAGGGGCTCCTTCTCCTTGCCTCTGCCCCCACTCGGATCTCAGGGCTTTAACATTTCCATTCTCCTCCTCCGGCATCCTCCCACTCCTTCAACCCACCCTCGCCCACCTCGCTGCAGAGAGGCTTTGTGATTTTCCCTCTGGCGGGGTTGGGAGAGAAAGAAATCGAGGTGGCTATGCGTATGGGCGTCGGCAGGGAGAGGGGTGGAAAAGAAGACAAAATGAGGGAGATGAGTGTTGGAAGAGTTAAAGTAGGGTGGAGGCGGGTGCGGGGGTGGAAAAAACGGATTTAATCATGGAAGTCTTGCTTGCTTTTTTGCGAGTGGGGAAATTTATAACCGCGGACTATGTTTTCTTCCGCCACGGCTCCGAAGTTTTCCTCCTTCCACTTTTTTCCCAGCTTTCTTCTCCGACGTCGAGCCCCTCCCTCTTTTTTCATCACGGCGGGCTGAGTGATTCTGTCCATCTTCCTCAAACTCCCACCGAACCCCGCATCTCTCCTTCTTCATGGCCATCCTCCGTACTTAAGGAGTTAAACGCCTGCCATTAATTTCTTCCCGGCAGCGAAAAGGGAATTAAATATTGGCATCTTGCTTTCTCGTTTTCATTATTTCCCGTCCGTGAATGAGATCCCTACGAAATTAAAACGTTTGTCAATGGGGGGAAACAGGTTTTTTTAGTTACCGCTCCATTCTATGACGTGTGAAAAGAAATAAAATATCATGAATGTGGTGTAGGTGGTTTTATTCAGCAGTTAATATATTATAATTTAAATATAAAAAAATTACTTGGGTTTAAGCAAAATTATTGCTATTTTGAACTCGAATAAACTTCATTGAAAGTAAAACGTGGAGAAATATCTTGTTGGGATCGAAATGGACTGTAGTTGAATGAGAAAATAAATATGTGCCAACATTCATTATGAAATAGCCCATTATAGGAAAAGCTTGGTTGTTATAAAACAATTTTATATTGTCATTAAAAGTGACATGGAATACAACAAATTTTCAGAATGAAATCAAGGCTACAGTGATGAGCGTAGAAGAATTTGTGGAGCAGGGTTAAATAAACGAGTTTTACCATATGATAGATTAGGGAAAGATATCAAGCAGGCAAAAAGAAAAATTGCTCAACATATACGGACAATTCATGCAATGTTTATGCTTGTAAGTTCCCTGATACGCTATTTTCATTGATATGCAATCGTTAAGGTACAACATTTGAATGACTTGTTGAATAAATGAAAAACTCCAATAGTCGTAAACAGTTTACCTTTCTAAGTAAAGTACCAAAAAAATGATTTTCAAACTCCTCTACTGTCAGCTCATTCTATTGGCTCCCACCCCTGCAACCCACCTTTCCCCCCCACACCTTACACTATATAGTATATACTTCGGATTGCCCTTACCCTTTCTCACTTCGACTTGTGTTGTTGTGGCGATTCACCTTCAGTACGCGATTGGAGTTTTTCATTTATTCAATACGCCTAGCCGTAAGAATTCAAATCCTATCAATATATGGATGACTATTTCGCCGCTGATACCGCAAGTGATACGAATTACATATATCATGAGGGAAAATGAAGGAAAATAAACTACTACAGAAGGCATAGGGAAATAGCCATTGAGATAATAATTGGCCTTTCATCATTTGCGAGAGTATGCCGTAATTGCACAAATAGCATACATATAAAAACCACAAGTTTCCCTTATATATTCCGATTTTGCATGTGGCAGGGGTTGATTTTACCATGTACCAGTAATATACAATTTACATAACATGAATAAATTGTAACTAAACGATATGTTATGAAATTGGAATGAGAAAAGTCAGGAATGAAAAAACAAATTTTACTGCATTTTTTATGGCTATAATAAGTATATCTTTAGGTTTAATATTCACTATGGGTTAGTTATGAAAAAAGTGTAAAATGATGAAATACTGCTAACTAGGTGTCAGAGGTTAATTAATTATTCCATGATAGAATATTTCAACGCTGCCACATAGTCTCATTATGCTGAAGAAATCAACAGTTGAATCCAGGCAAACAACTCTAAAATTGGCAAACCTTGAATGACAAGTAATTTTGGCTCGATGGTGCATAAAATATGCTTTACGCATATTTCGATATCGTATATACTCTCATTTACCTTTTGCATCCTTCGCTATATCAGCATCTGGAAACTTTTAATAATCAAACCACTTTACTTTTCCACATAAACATAAGTTTATGTGGAAAAGTAAAGTGGTTTGATTATTAAAAGTCTGTGTGAAAATTTTCCACCAAGTTACGCCCGAAACTGTTTTATTTATCAAGAATCTCAAAATTCTTAAATAAACGCTTAACACCTTAGTTACATGACTATATTTCTATGCCTATTAAAACTACGATTCCAACGTGTTTAAATAGTATTTTCTTAACATCCTTACTTAACGCTTCAGTGAATTTGAACTGCCTTGTAAAAGCTTCTTTTCTCAAAGCAAATATTTTCTCGATGTTCCGACTACGACCACCTCGTGTTTGAAACGACTTGCCCCATAACACGAGAAACAACCTAACCTAATTTTCCTCTCTCATCTTTACGTTCATCATAACCTTCATAGTTTTTGAAAATTTCGTAACCATAATTATAAGGTAATCTGCCGGTTAAGGTAGCTTTTAGGATGAGCACAACTACCAATAAATATATTGTGACTCCTAACAAAACACAATACAGCAGCCTCCTCTACATCAGGTCCCTCTTCATCTCTGTTAAAGTCTATCCCGTCAAACATCCCTATCCTGTTCCTACCCTTTCCTCGTTTGCCTAACATTCTCCCGTCCACTCCATCTTCAACATTCCACTGCCGCTCAATACGTCTTTCATCCATTTGTCCTGCTTCCATTTTACTTTCCAAGCTTTACATTTACACTTTCCAAGTTTATATACATATATATATATATATATATATATATATATATATATATATATATATATAGGCGGGTCGCGATGGTCCAGTGGGTAGAGCGTTGGGCTACTGACCGGAGGGTCCTGGGTTCGTTTCCCGGGCAAGGCACTCTGGGCACCTGCAGCTCCACCCAAGCTAGTTGATTTTTCGGGTACCAGATCTTCCTGGGAAACCATATCCGGCACAGGGAAAGGAACTGGCCCCCCTACCCTGATGTGTGATTATTCACACGCCGTCGGGCTTGGTACATGGGTGAGCTCTACCATCACCTGCTAAACCGACCTTCGGGTTGATTACTGGGTTTATGGTTATATATATATATATATATATATATATATATATATATATATATATATATATATATTATTATTAGGTAATCTACCGGTTAAGGTAGGTTTTTGGATGGACACAACTATCAAATAAACATTTTGTGACTCCCAACCTAGCAAACTAATCTATATCAGGTCCCTCTTCATCTCGGTGTACTTCTTTCCTCCCTTCATCCCGTCCAACATCCCTATCCTGTTCCTACCCTTACCTCGCTTGCCCAACATTCTCCCCTCTATTACCCTCTTCAACATTCCACTACCGCTCAATACGTCTTTCATCCATTTTTCCTGCCTCCATAGGATTTCTCTCAACAAACCCTTCTCCTCACCCACCATCCCTAGTACTTCCTCATTTGTTTTCCTTTCGGTCCATTTCACCTTCTCCATTCTTCTCCACACTCATATTTCAAAAGCCTCTAATATACGTCTATCCTCCTCCTTCGGGGACCACGTTTCCGCGCCGTACATAGCTACGCTCCATATCAGACTTTTTACGAGTCTTGTCTTAACATCCCTACTCAACGCCCCCGTCATCAACTCCCTCCACCTCGAGAAAGCCTCCTTGCCTAGCGCAATTCTTCTCCTTGCGTCCCTACCACTTTGACCGTATTGGTCAAACACTTCCGAGATATGTAAACTGTTCTACCTGCTCTATTTTTTCCCCTCTATTTTAGTGTTTAGCTTAGCCTTTTTCTTTCTGGAAAATCTCTTTGTTCTCTCTTCTCATCTCAAAAATCTCAAACTTTTGTTTTATTATTATTGCTTCTCATCCTATATCTATCGCCCTGAACCACCAATTCACTTAGTAATGCTTGCAACCCCTTGGTCGACTGACAAACCAAAGCCTGGTTATCAGCAAAGCTAACTGCTTTTACGAACTCCCCTCCGCCTTTCACGCCCACCTCCAACTCTTCCCAAGCCTCCTTAATGATTTCCTCAACATTACCATTGAACAGCGCTGGTGATAATGGGTAACTCTGCCTTACACCTCTTCCTTACACTGCCCATCCGGACTCTCCATTCCCCACTCGAACCTGAGCAACCTATAAATTTTTCAGTACTGAGAAATGTACAGGTTGCGAATTAGTCTCCTGTCCCTCCAATCTATTCCTATTTTTTTGCAATATACTCTTTAGCTTTTCCCAAATCACTCTATCCAACGCTTTATCGAAATCTACGAAACAGGCAAATACGTCCTGATTTTATTCTATATTTCTCTGGATTAGTGATCTCATTACTGCAATGGCATCACTCATAACTCTCCCCTCCCTAAAGAACGCTTTTTCGAAATCGACAAAACAGGCAAATACATCCAGATTGAATTCTATATTCCTCTCGATTAGTGATCTCATTACTGCAATGGCATCACGCGTACCTCTCCTCTTCCTAAACCCAAACTGATCATCCCCTAAGTAATCATTTGCCCTACTCTCTATCCTTTTGTTGATGATGTTGATAACCAGTTTAGCTGCGTGGGATATCAAACTTATTGTTCCGTAGTCCTCACATGATTTAACCTTTACCTTTTTCGGAATAAGAACTAACACTGAACACACAAAGTCTTCCGGCCAGATTCATCCCATATAGATAATACCAATCAGTCCATAGAGAGCATTGTATTTTTTCATTGTATAATTTCATTGATTATCATTCCATATATCCAATACTGACTTTCAAATGCTCCCAGCAATACTTCTTACTCATTGTCTGATGACTAACTAAGGTTTGATCATCAGCATTTTTCAGTGATTCGGTGTGTATGAATTCCCCACGGAGTTATCCTTGTATGCCGTTCTTCCGATACCTTCCGAACCATTTCTTCCAGTTATTTGTTAAAAGGACCGCTGACCATGAGCGTCATGTTTTGGCCCTCTTACTAGCAATGGCTATCCCGAATATATTTTTAACATTCGCTATTTCTCCAATATACTCATTTTTCGTGGAATACTATATTCATTATTCTTTCAGAATTTTCTCAACCTATCTCCTTTTTGTACGTACGGATAAAAAATTAATCACAGGAGGCGGGCTATTCAAAATGTTCGTCCATCTTTTGAACCAACTTCAACTTGAATTTATATATATATATATATATATATATATATATATATATATATATATATATATATATATATAAAATATGTATATATATATATAAATGTGCGGGTAGTGGTGGTCTCGTGGGTAGAGCGTTGGACTACTGACCGGAGGGTCCCGGGTTCGATTCCCGGGCAAGGCACTCTGGGCACCTGCAGCTCCACCCAAGCTAGTTGATTTTTCGGGTACCAGATATTCCTGGGAAACCATAACCGGCACAGGGAAAGGAACTGGCCCCTCTACCCTGATGTGTGAATATTCACACGCCGTCGGGCTTGGTACACGGGTGAGCTCTACCATCACCTACTAAACCGACCTTCGGGTTGATTACTGTGTTTATGGTTTTTTTATATATAAATGTATGTATAAACACACATATATGTGTATACATACAAATTCAAATAAATCCGTGAGGATATTTAATAAATATAATCCCACAGTATCCTACTTAGAGTGTTTGTTTGTGTGACAATGAGAGAGACCACAAGTGAATTTTAATATGAGTCAATCAAAATCTATATTAATTATTAAAGAAGATAATTCTTTAAATTAATATACTCTTATGTCCCCAGGTCCGGGGACATAAGAGGTAGCATAAGGGATAGGTTACTTTCAGTTAATTTTAATATCAGGCAAAGCATATTGAACGATGAATAACTTTACTCAGCTGTATTTTCTGACATTCTTTTATTCCTACTGACACCACCATGGAGACACGAGGACCCTTGTAACGTGAAACACATTTCGACGATCCATTTTAATGAAGCTTCGGGGAAAGGCATGAGGCAATCAACTGGACGAAAGATCCATCCACGAGAAATAGGAGATAAAAAGGGTCCTAATTGCTCCAAGAAGTTTGAATTGACAACTTAAAGAGTTAAAAAAAATGAGGCACAAATTCAAAAACAACCAGTAAAAAAATTACTACTGAGGGACGGAACCAAAGGAGAATGATCACTGATCATTTTTTTAAGCCTCATTAAAAATCATTCAAGCTTATACAAGCAAAAGGAGACGACGATGATGATTACGACATTAAAGCAATAAAAGGGAGAAATAGCATAGTGTTGGGTGGAGCGAGGAATATCAAGTACAGAGAGAAAGACGTGCATTCCGTTCCACGAGTTCCTACTTAGCGAGGAAAGTGATGGGGGAAACGGGAAAGAAAACAAACATTCCTTATTAAATCCCGAAAGGAATAACGAGACAGGGAATTAAATTTGTGGGAGAGAAGGGAAAGAAAAAGCATGAGGTCCACGCTTCGGCAGACGATGACTAAAAGGTCTCTCATCCATTAAGTAATAATTATTCCTCAAGAAGTTTATGCTCTTCCATAACGGTCCATCCTTGAGGGAGGAGGAATGGAATGCAGTGGGAGTCCGACTGGGACGTTTCGAGGTGGGGGACAGTAAAGGACAGGAGACTGCGAGAGAGAAGGGAGGTTAGTCGGGACAGTGGGAGGGAATTCCTACGAGGATTACGAAGATCTCTCCTTTACTCTGAAGAAGCAACTCTTCGCCCGACCCCCTCCTCCAACTTTTTCTTCCAGTCTCCTTCTCTTTAAGCCTTCCCGTTTCCAGTGGTCTACTTTTTTTTACACCGGATGCCTAAGGAAAGGGGAAGTTCCGTCTTGAGGATCCCAGGGAAGAAATTTGCAGCCCTCCTATCCTTTCATCACCTTCTCCTGGCCTCCCCCCTTTCCATCCTCCTACGTCACCGCCACTATCACGACCCTCCCCTTCTTCCCCCAAGCTTACTTCCACCACCCCCAAACCCCCCGACCGCGGGAGGGAGTGGCAAGGAGGGTGTCTGTCGGGATCTGACTCATTTTCATTTCCTCTCTTATCGTATTCCTCCCTACATTCTGCCGTACAACCTCATCCCCCACTCCCCTCCTGCCCTCGGCTGCCCCCTGCCATATTCCGCCGCGATAATCACCAGGATCCTCCGCAAAAACTGAGCTTCCCCCTCTTCTTCGACCTCTGCCCTACTTTAACCCCTCTTTCGCTCCTCATAGGATACCTCCTTCCCCTCCTTTCGCATATTCCCTTCCTTCTCGCACAATTTTGATCCCTCCCCGACTCACACTCCCACTCACTCACGGAGCGGCTTACGTTGCCTCTTTCCCCTTTCACCCCACTTCCACCCCTTTCACTAAAGGAAAACCTGACCCGCGTGTATTTTTCACCCCTCTCTGTACCCTCCGTCCCGCTCAACCCACACCATTTCTCCCGCTCCCCGAAGACGCTACAGCCATTCCTCGTCCCGCATTCTAAACGGCCTTCCTCTTTCCTTTCTCACTTCCGGCCCTGCTCTCTTCCTTACCCTTCTCATTCGCGCTCCGTTCTTGCTAGCTCTCCTCTCATCATTCCCTCTGCCTTTTCCTTTCCGCCTCCAGAGTTCCTTCTTATTTCTCCGACGCGTCTCCGACTGAGCATCACGCAGCCCCTTTACCCTCCTTTGTCTCCTATTCCTAACCTTAACACATTTCTACCGCCAAATGTCTTTAATACACCGATACATTTCTGAGATAGCTTACTTTTGCGCTTTTAGGACTAGTAATTTATAGTATGAAATTATTTAAAACTTTAATCTGAATTTTTACTTTTGAAATTTGTGTTTTATCACTAAGTACATTGAAACTAACCTTCCAAACATATATAGTAAATTTGCAATATTTTACCTACTTTTGACTATCATTGAAACAGTTCTTATTTCTTTGAACATATACTAACGTATTTTTCTGAAACCTATATGCATTTCTTTAATTTTAATACTTTACATGGAACCAGTTTACGGAAAATAGTCAATAGCCACATTCCTGCCCTATTAATGGTAAATGCCGCATACACATTTACACCTCTCCCTTTCAGTGAACACCCAACTCTCCCTCAAACCCATCCCTTCCCTTCCTCCGCTGCCGCTCGTAACTTCCTACACCTTGCTCACCGATCGACGATGTGAATTAGCTTGTGAAATAAAAAAATAATAATAAAATTAAATCAAGGGATATAATCCCGTCATAAAGCTGCTTCCCTGGTGGTTACGTGGATTAGGATGTAACGAGGAAAATGGCTATATTCGGAGCAAATAAATGTTTCCGCATAATTTTTATCGGCTTTCCTTCCTTATTTACATTGTGGTTCAAACAAAACTTACATGAGCATTTATTTTTATAATCTGCAAAATAACGACGGATTTAATTTCTTTAATACTTAAATTGAAAAGGTCGAGCATATTTCAGGCGTTTAAATTTTAATTGCTCTTCTAGAAGTGAAACCCGTACCTGGTGTTACAAAATACCTCGATTGCGCAAAACCTGCACACACTTTGCAGAAAATTGGCAATATTTCATTACATATATAATTTTTAAAGACTCCAAGTTCACTACTAAAAATATATTTCAGAACTACAGATTCGGGCTAACGTTGGTACATTTCAATAGGCTCCCCTTAGACTTACAACTATGGCGATTGTTTCATTGATCACATAAGGTTCAACTTACAATAGAAAGTTTCTGTTTTCATTCTGAATACAAAGTCACGACTGTATGCTGTGCGGTGGGTGTAACCGATAGCCTGTGGACTAATGTGCAGTGAATTACTGAATGTCAACAGGGCCTTTTGTAACAAAAAGCATTATTTTTCCTTAAGTGTTTCAGGTCTTAGAAAAAATAAACACTAAAATTAAGTAAATACGTGGGTGGTCTGACGTCACGACCTCAGAGAATTTCAAAATATTTCAGAAAATATAGCTTGTATCTTTGTTAGTTCGGAAACTTTTCAAGTAACCCTTGTATTATGATAAATAAATATTTAGGAAAATCTGCTACATCTATGATTGAGGACAGTGGATAATATGCATATATTATCCACTGACCTCAATCATAGATGTGCTCAATACTTTCTCATTAAATCAACTCATTTATAATGAGAGAAATTTCAAACGTACACATACTCGTATATTTGGATGAAAACATGGTATTACGGAATACATATACATGGTATATATAAATGTATATTTATATATATGTATTTCTATATATATATATATATATATATATATATATATATATATATATGGAAATAAATATAACAAAATGGGATAATAACACATAAAAGGCGAATACATGAGACGTGGGGAATGCGGAATCGAGCAGATCACGAGTATGAAAGAAAAGAAAATTCATGTCGACTTTCAGAACAGTCTGGGGACTCTACTCCTTCATTTTCATTGTTTCCAAACAGACAAACGAGTTTAAGTTTGGTCGGGACAGATTTGATGATCTGCGTAGTGGTCGGCCAAAATGTGCCACTGCCTCGGGAATTAATGCAAAATTGCATAAAATGGTCAAGGAGAATCGCCTACTGAAATTGCGAGAAATCACTGAAGCTATATAGGGTTGACATCAAAACGGGCATATCACATTTTAGCATTCAAATTGGTCACGGGAAAATTATCTGCTTGATGGCTGCTTCTCTTTCTCGAGAAAGGTTTTCCACCGTTAATTGAAAAACGTGCGAGTTTTTTCTTATTTCTGTGTTGTGGATTCGTGTTCGTTAGTGCCAATATATATGTATATATATATATATGTATATATATATACATATATATAACCTGAGAATAGGGCTGAGACATATATAAATTATTTCGTCTTCATCTGACACAAATATAAGCAAATATTTTTCATGGGGTTTATAAGTTGTATCAAATTAGCTATTAAGATATTTATAAAAATAGACTTTATTTTTTATAAAATATTATATTGGTAGTATTAGTTGAAGGTACTTCTTATGTCCAGCAGCGAATTCTATTGATCATTTACTTAAGCATAAATATGTTCTTGGGCAACCTTTAAGCCTTTAATATTGCCAAGGTAATAGAAATATATTAGCATTAAAAATAAATTAATACATTATTTTTTAGAGTATTTATGAGAATGTATCATCTTTAAGACTCACCTTACAAATTTAGTGTTTCTTTCAATGAAAATAATACTTGAGACCAGAAATTTTAAGCCTATGAACGATCCTTTTCCCCTCTTGCACCCATTTTTTCGAATGGGAGCTGACATCAGCTTTAATTCAAGCATGCCAAAGCTCTTACGGCGCATCAAAAATCCCGCACATCAATCGAGGGAACAGGAATAAGAGTCGACAACGTTTCTTCTCCAGGTGATAGAGAGAGAAAGAGGGGAGTGAGACTGAGAGAGAGAAAGGGCTATTGTTGATCGTTTTGTGGCGAGACAAAAATGGGTGATCGTCGCGTCAAGCAGTTAGTGGTTTTGAAGGGCGTGAAGTGGAAAGAAAGAGAGAAAAAGAGAACAAGAAGAAATGTTAGAGGGGGCATGGGGAGGATTTAGGGAAAGGGGGGCCAATAAAGGAATACAATCGAACGCCCAAGAGCTGGGAATAAGGGAGCCGTTTTGGACATGGCGGGCAATCCGGGCGGGGGAAATCTAAGGCTATCCCGAATGGGATTGTGAGGAAAGGAGTCAGGGGAGGATGAGAATTCGGGTTTAAGGAAGAAGGGCGGCAAGACGTAGTTTGGGAGGACGGAAGCGGGGTGGTTAGTCGTTCACGGAGTAGTGGGAAATGGCACCATGCTGGAGAGACAGGAAGCGCCTGGTCTTATTTTCAAATCGCTTTCAATGCTAGTTTGATCACTATAAGTACGAAATCACGCCAGAGGAAAGAGGAAGTGTTTGGAATGAGAAAGAACTGCTAATAAAAGGACAGCTCTGTGGTATAAACGAGTTCCATACGAATGATAATGCAGGGCGGTCAAAATCCGGCATGAAGACAAGCGAAGGGGAGAGCATGGCATCCGTTCTAAATATGAAATACCTCGGAGAACGACGTTCCTTTTCAAAATACGACTAGATGTTGTAAATTAAGAGGGTTTGTGCCTATAAAGCCCGCACGTCACGTACCACTGGCATGCAGAGCCATGGCGGAAAACTAGTCGTTCAATAAAGCAGTGCGTCATTTACAAATACGAGACCTACGTTTTGGCTCATAATTATTGTCTGCTTCGCAATGAGAGATAGTGGATTTTCAGAGAAGCACGGGAACCATTTATTATCCTTCAAGCGATGAAGCCACTTCTATTTTCCAATGACTCTGACTCGTTGTTGACATTGGTTACGTGATGGAAAGGTGTTACCAAAATTACATTTAACTCAGAAATCAATTAATGTACCACAATTGCTTATGTCATAAACTGAAAAGGTTGTATTTAAGACAAATTAAAGTTTGTAATTTGCCAATTATCCCGAGAACCACATTTAGTTTTAAATAAAGCCCTGTAAAATTAGAAAATTAAATCCTGGTAGATACATTAACGGCGTATTCGAATAATTCAAAATAAAAATTTTGGTTTCCATTAATAATTTTTCTCCAAATTATTTGTTCTCGCGAGATTACACTAACATTTATTGATTTTTGCACCTCTGCAAAAACATTTTATGATTAATAACTCAGGCTTTCATTAATGAAAGGAAAATCCAACTTCACAAATTAATTAAAACCAAAGAAAGGCCTGGAAATTGCGTGCCCTGAGTATTCAAAGAGGGGAAAATCGAGGGCAGGAAGCTGGGGGAAATTTTGGGAAGCAAGAGAAGGAATGCGAATAGAAAGAATGCTTGGGGAAATGAGAGAAGGAGAGAAAAACAAATGAAGAAGAGGACTCGTTTATGGGATGGCAAAAACGATAAGGAATGAATAAAATAACAGAAAGGAAGGCACAGGGAAGCTGAAAGAGGAGATGAGAATTCCCGAAATGGGTGTACGATAAGTGGAGAGAATATACTCGTGAAAAGGAAGCAAAAGATTTAAATTCAAGGGAGGAAAGGCAGCAAAACGTTTTGGAGGAAGGAAGGGAATAAAGTTAAAAGAAGATGAGGTTTCAGGTGGAAGGACGTGTCTGCATAGAAGAAAAACGACTGATACTTCTTAAGGCGACTAAAGAAAGTCCAAACAAGCGAAATAAAATAAACGGATAGGAGTAGGTGGTAGAGGAGAGACGGCGGTTGACCGTGGAAGCGGGAAAGGAAGAAAGTGGTCAATGTAGAATTGGGGTGAGAGATTTTAATGGGAAACGACAAATTATTTACAAGGTAGTATGAAATATGACGAGGACTTAGATGCATGATAATTATAAAAAATTATATTCAGAAGCTAAAGAAAGTGGAAAAGTGAACATGTTGCATGTGTGTCCAATAAAATTACTTTAATAACACTATAATTAATAAATGATGCTAACGTTATCTCATCAAAAAGAGTGACAGTAAAAATCAGACCTATACAGTGGGTATTTTTTCAATTAATATATATTATGTTAGTAGTACGAAGTTATCTTGTACCGGACAGTTGAGGAGTAAATTTTTCCCCAAAACGTTGACTTTTAATCCCCAATTGCAAAGTTTACTAGGGTAAGGTACGGAAACCAAATAATGAATAACTGGCTATATAAATGAACAATGACACACGAATACTCAAAAACTGAAACGAAAATGTTTGCCAGAGCTTTTATAAAATTAAATAATATACATAATAGAGCCAAATATTTTATGCATAGGTTTTTCTGCAAGTTGATATCTAATCTTATCTTTGCTGCCGATAATATCTCACGATATAGAAAAAAATAAATGGTATCTTTTGTGTGAAATATCTGAAGTCATACGTGTAGTATATCATCAGCATCATCATTAATCTTTCAAATGGGTAGCATGGGCGACTGTAGTCTTCTACTCTTCCCTATTCAGCGATACACACTGAGAACTATTATTATTATTCTCTTTACCCTGTTTACTCAATCGACGCATTTCGTTTCCTCGTGGTAGATTTCATTTCTGTTGCAAATGGTTTTACTGTGGCCCAAATTATAGAAAATATGTAAATTATCCTCTCTCTCATCATGACCTATTCCCTCTGTTTTTTTTCTGCAAACTTCTTCCATTCTCTCTCGAGCTCTCGTTAAGCATTAATGACTTAAAAGAACAAGAAGTATAATTTCACCTACACTAACTTTTTTTGGAGTTATTATGCAAAAGGTGTTATCTGTATGGTTTTTCATTTTCATTCATAATATTCTTGCACATAAATGTAAGCTAAATTAAATATCCGTTTATCTTATTGGTATTTCACATTTAAATTTAAGCACTATTGCCACCTAAACTGTATAAAAATCGACAAATTTGGCGGTAATTGTAATATGTGATGACCATCAATTGAGAGAAAAAATAACATGCAAGAAAGATATAAAAGTAAATGATTCAATAAAAAAGTGCGAAGCTGAATTGATGGCAAAAAAAGTGGATAGAATTACAAAGAAGGATACGTATTCACAGAACCTGGAGATAACTAAAAGCGAATAAGCCCACAAGTCGGTTTTAATTATATAATGGAATAAATATAATGTTACTCCATTTCAGTGATGTTACTTTCGGTTGGAAGAAAATTCTTTCACTTTTCAAAAAACAGGTAGCTTATTTAATCCGAATGATAATATGCATGGTGATATTTAAAAAATGCTTAAATAGCATTGAGTGTAATTCAAATTTACTTTCCATACCTAAACGCAAGTATAGCTTCATGTGGTATCTTTAAAGATGCACGACGATTATTGGTTCAAAATACTGGAAAGAAAGATTATTAAATAGAATTTTTTCGTAAGGTTTGCTAATTTGCAACTGATAGCTATTGAATGAAATCACAGGCAGCATGTAATAGACGCGTAAGAAGAAACGGAGACATTAGCTAAACCACTGTTTGGTTATGCCTTTTGAGCACTAATAAAAGCCCGAAAGTTCAAAGGGCATAAAAATTTCAAACAAAAATCATATACCTTATATTGAAGGTGGTATAAGAGAAACTTTGGTGATTCGAGGAGAACTTCGCTTTCCATGCAACCTTTTGGCGAGCCTTTAGAGAAAGCCTTATTTATTATTAGAAGTCTTGCATTCAAACGCTTCGTTTTGTGAGGTAAAGCAACTTCCACCGTAGAGGGTGAACGAGGTTTTAGCAGGAAGTGGAGGATGTGCAAATACGATTGACAAAAGGGGATGAAGTGAGGAAACTAAAAAATGGATTTCGGGAAAGTTAATCCCCGGAAGAGATCGATGGAAACATTTAGAGAAAGTATGAGATGTATTTTCAGTGCAATAATTAGGAATGTCCTTTTAAATCAGAGAAAATCAACTCATCAGAGATAACTAAGATTTGAAATGCAAGCAAATTTAAGATGCTTCAAAATTTTGATCGTTCCATGCTTTTTAGAGAGAAATTTTTGTTTGACTTCCAATGCGATAAGGCATTTGTATTTCGATAACGTATAAGAATGCTTAATATTCAAATTCAGAAGAATGCAAAATCAAACTGTAACTGAATGGGTCGGATAATAAAACGTTTTTTGCCTAAAATTCCATTATTTAATAAAAAAATGTTTAACACTAGTTCTAAGGACAGTTTTAAAAAAATCGTTTTTCGTTGTTCGAAATATATTTTCTCTCCACTACGGATCAAAAGAAATGATGCCCTTTTCCAATTCAATAATCTTCTTGTATTATAATCTGCATTTAAGGCATTATTGGAAATACTTTTCCTACAAGAGAAAGAGTACTTCTTTCATTATACTAGGAAAAGGGTGCCTGGTGATTAGAAATAGTTAAAATTTATTTAATTCCATAATTACAGGGCGATAAGGCATAATCCGTTTTGAAATAGGGTGCAATCCTGCTCATTTTCTTCGAGACATCCGTGAATACCTTAATGCTGAACTTCATAGTCACAGAATTTGACGCGGTTCTGGATATAACGAATTTCCTATTTTGGGGACTACACGTTTACAAAGTGTAACTCTAAAAGAGTCTTTCAAATGGGGTCACATACAAATTGTATATATTTACATCTTTTGTCACATGATTAAAATCAGTTCATGGAAGGGAAACACGTGCAATCGATGATATCGATTGTGGTGTGTTGCAAACACGTGTGGCGGAAGGTGCAATTTACCCTTAATTATTTTACTGATTTTACATATGGCGTGAACTCCAGGACTTACGCCATAAAGGAAGAATGCAAAATATTGTGAACTCACCCAATTACTACTTATAAGTATATCCATAACAACGCCGAGTGGAAAATTCCAACTTACTAGTTTACTCAGAGTGATCTGTATGCGTGTTTGCGTCAAGGTGGAATTGTGGCTCTGATTGAACTTGGCAATGGATACAAACAAGAGAGCCGCATTTGTGTGATATTTTATTTAAACTTGGAAAATATCCAACCGAAACTCATAAAATTAGCCAGAATTAATAAGGGAACAACACTTTAAACCGTGCAAAAATGTTCTAGTCATTTCCAATTTAAAATTAGCCAAACTTTTTTGGAAGGCGATATTTGGTTCCGGACGATAATCAATCGCAAAAACGCCTGTTATCGTTGACAAATCATTGATAAATACTATCTTTGGCAAAATTTAAATATTTTAGACGAATTTTCTACTGGGTATGTCACGGACCAGCGACCTTTTACGGAATAATTAGGAATTGCATTTGGGAAAATTTTGTTCCACCTCTATTGAAATTTGATCATAAACCAGCAATACATTACTATTTTCCCTGATCCGAAAGATATTGTGTCCAAAGATTAAATATGTTTACTAATAGTTGGTACTGATGTTAAAAGCCGGATACAGATGGGCTGCGATCCAGAAACGAAACAAAAATCAATAATCATAGTGAAAGACCCTCGATTCGCCGAGACGCATTGAATGCCAATCGGTTAAGACAAATATGAAAAAAGTAGCTCATTATTACTTTTGTTATGAAGAGAATCTTTCATTCAGATTTTCTCCCCTAGGGGCAGACATTGAACTCGGTATTATATTTCGACGCTCTGAGACTCCTTTGCAAGGACGTTCGTTCAAGGAAGGCGCACTGAGTTTCGCAGTGAGAAGAGTTTTGTCCTCTTTCATGACAATGAACCAGCCCGCAGTTCATCATATACCCAACAGTTTTTGGCTGACTCCAAAATTTTTAATCCAGTACCATCTTATTCGCCTGATTTGGCATCCCGCGACATCGTGCTGTTTCAAAACGTGAAACTGAATTCAAATTGTCGCTACTTTAAGTAGAAGTAGGAGAGATGAAACGAAATGCGGGTGGCACTGCAATCAGTGAATGTAACGATATTCCATAAATTTTAAATCATTGGAAAATATAGATGGGAATTGTGACTTCGAGCAAATAAATACTAATTTGAAGAACACTTGAGTCATATTATGTACTGGGTTCACTATAAAAGCAATGCGCATTCTGTGGGAAAACAGCTTTATCGATCGTACTTGAACAAATACTTAAAATTCTTCAAAATACTATCTCTCTGCATCTTGCTGAAGCGTATCTGCCACACCTGAAAGGCACCCTGAAACTCCTTGACGGGATTTTCAACATTGTAACATGCTTTTGGATGTTTTCCACGGTCTCCCAATGCCTTCCTTCCAACTTTCTCTACAGTCCGGGAAACAAAAAATAAGTCAAAGGGAGCCAAGTTGGGACTGTAATGGGGATGGGGGAGCATCGGAGCGGAGCTTCTAACCAGGAAGTTGGTAACGGTGAAGGATGTGTGGCTAGAAGCATTGGCAAGGTGGAGTTTGATCGCGTCTTTGATATCAGCCTTCACGCTCGCGACTCGGCGTTTCAATCTCTTGACCATCTCGAGGTAAAAGGCCGAGTTGACAGTTGCACCCTGCGGTAGAAGCTCAAAATGGACGATTCTTCGGGCGTCAAAGCAGAAAATGAGCATCGTTTTGATGCGAGCCTTGCTCATTTGCACTTTATTGGGGCAGGAGGAGGATTCGCAGCCCTGCCTTTTCAATTCTGGATCGTACTCGAACATCCAGAATTTGCCTCCGGTTACGACAGAGTTAAGAAATTCCGGCTCATTTTGAATCAAATCTAGCAAGTCCCGACAGCACGGAAATCGAAGTTCTTTTTCGTCTTCCGTCAACACTTTTGGCACAACGTTAATGCAGACGTAGTGTGCCAGCAATTTGCTGGATACTCAATTGATGGTCGGAACGCAAAACTTCGCGCACACGATTCACGTCTTCGACGGTTCTGGCCGTTGTTGGACACTGAAAAATGTGAGGTTCATCGGCGACCTTCTCCCAGCCATCCTTGCACCCCTTGTACCACCTCCGGGACTGTGACCTTGAATTGAAATCGTCTTTGAAGGCCTCTTGAAGAATATGGAATGTTTTGGCTGCATTCTTTCAAAACCATGGCTCGATGGCGTATCGCTGTTTAAGTAAACCCTCCATCACGCCGTATAACAAAGTCGAAAATACACTTCACGACGAGGCGTCTTTCCACTCAGACTCCTCGAAGAAAACTGGCAAACTACTGCCTTTAAAGGACAGACCCCTTACCATATTCCCCCAGCCGTTGTACCGCGCTACCGTGGATGGCCGCATCACAATAAAATCATGTGGATTATTTCATAAATTGCCATGAATGTGCAAAAACATTGAAACCTTTCAATCTTCATTTCAGCTAATTACGGTGGATGTGGTAGTCCAGAGGGTAGCTTGTTGAACTACTGACCGGAGGACTCGGGTTCGATTCCCGGGGATATCTATCTGGACATCCCAGGCTTCACTCAAGGGTGTGTGATCGTTCCTGCTACCTGACCTTCCTGGGAACAAGAGCTGATCCCCCGACCCTAATGCGGAATTTCGCACATCGTTGAGCCTAGTCCTAGAGGAACTCAACCTCCATCTCTCAAACCGATCTTCTGGTCAACAAATGTAATTTATGCTAATATTTATTGTACCTGTTGCAAATAATAAATAATAAACCTTTAAAACTCTGAAGTTCAATATGAAGCACCTATGTCATTCCATTGAGCAATAATTCAAAGGTCTCTTTCCTCAGGAATGTATAGTAAAGTGGCCGGATATCGGAAAAATATACTTAAGATATTTTTGAAGTCTTACGGTAAAGACAATGCCATTTCACAATAAAATACTTATGCCTGGGGTGAACATGAAAACATAATTGGGCATGGGAATATATGTGAGAATGAAATTGAACGAAACTCATTGGAGAAGTACTAAAGCCGCGTCAAACGGCGTATTATTAAAGACTCCACCTAGATTTTACACTTTCTGCTTATACGTTGATAGAATTGCTTTGGAAAGAATAAAATACCCGTATTAAACCAAATATTAAGAATAAATATAAGTGAAAATGAATAATGACGATAAAACGCATCGTACTTACGCGGAATCTTTTCCTTTATCCAAGATGAAATTAATGTCTTATGATGGATCTTACCTGAAATAAAGAATAAACTTACATTATTTACAAAAATAATACAATCAGTTAATAAAATTTCGTTTTTAAAATTATTTTATTGGCATATTATTGAAGGAAACGTTTAAATCCCGATACCCTACCGTGGTTCAAATAAAATTGTTTTTCAAACTTATATAATTCAATAATATTTCCTAGGTAAATTACACGGGTTTCAAAAAACTTTCGTTTCTTGTTATAATATTTTTACATAAATTAAAAGCATTTGACAATATGTCTTGAAATTCGTATTTCCCAATGAATTCCCCAATGTCAAACCCAAACCAATGAATCTTATTTTATTTACTCTTTTTTCAACTTAACGTTTACGCCAATTATTGATACAAAATAATTACGTAATACCAGCCAAAATGCAAAGGTGAAATCTTTGTCTTTGCTAAATTTTTTGAATAAGGTTAAAAATCAATGACGGGATTTTAATCATTAAAAATACATCCCATCATCATCATCAATGATCATCACACAGTTATTGGGTTCAACAAGCTCTTCAGACGGATTTTATATTGGTACATTAGTTCATTTCTTTATAATGTTGGTGCATATAACACTGAATTTTACACTTAAACTTATGCCCTCTCGAACACCATTAGCAGCTGGCGTGGCCATATACATACTATTCATATATATATACTGATAAGCCTATTTATTTCAACTCATCGTATTCCTCTAATACATAAACTTAACAGTTGATACGGTGAGTATGATCGTATTAACTTTTCGTATTTTTAGTTTACTTAATACAACGCACATTTACTTATTTTAATGTAGGCAGTTACCCAGGGGACTCAGCAAATTTTGGGAACGGGAAAATATTATTTCCATGAATATATCCTTTGCTTCCACCTCTGATAAAATTATAGCAATAAGCTAAATAGCAATTGTGTTGATGGAATGTTAAAATTGTTTCAGTATTCTCTAAGGTTTTCTCCAAGTGCTATCACAGACATCTTGTCTCAGATGAAATGAAGTCTGCTAATAGTGAATTATTAGTAACTGAAAGAGTTTAACCTGTCAAATTGTTGTCGCCTCTTACGTTTAACTTTAAAATTCAATAAACTAACACAACTATACTTAAAATTATTTAAAACAACCAGTAAGCCTTAGTGCAATGTTTCTAAACGAAGGATTCTAATCAACCGCGAGAAATCCCTTCTTGTTGGATAAGCATTATATTTCCCCAGAGACAAACAACCAGGAAGGGGAAGCAGTACTCGTTTCTAGGCGGAGGAACGTGGTCAGGGGAGTAGGAGAGATGAGAGACCCGAGGTATTTAGGCACAGGAACGAAAGAGAGATATGAATTTTCATTGAGGGAGAAGAGACGGGGTAAGGGCTGCTTTTGAAAAACGACCAACTTAGTCGGGAGGTTAGGTTATGGGGTGGAGAGAGGGAGGTAAAGGGTGTGAGTGGGCCCAAGGGGTGGATGTGGGTGACCGGGAGAGCGGGGTGGGGTGAGCGGGAGGAGGTGTGTGTGCGTGAGGTGAAGGGGTAGGGAAGGGAAAGGGCTGCTAGGAGAAGGTCCCTGGGCTGAAGGGACCGTGGAGGAAAAAGAGAGGGAGGGAATTGATAAAAGCTAATGGAGGGGAAGAGATAAGGAAGTGAATCTGCATAAAGGAAAAGAGAGAATTGATGTTGCCGCAAGTGGTTGACGAAAACCGGTGAGGGGGTGGAACGGGATTATGCTGAGGATATATGAAGGATGATTTCCGTGGCGAATAGGGTACAAAGCTAGATTCGGTAAGGACACTAATTAAAGGTTTCAAAGTACTTTTCTTGGAATATTCCCTCTTTTTTATTTTTGGATTGGAATCAAATTGGAATTGTACACTCTAACATCACGCTATGACCGTAAGAATAGATAAAGTTTATTTGATATAGATGATTTAATACGTATATTTTATTCTAAACGCTCACCTTTCCTTCATGAATGAATTTTTTCAACTTGCCCAAACGAATTAGCTGACAAATATTGAATTCCGAAAACCATTGTTACTTGTACCTACACATTTTCAATATGGGGAGGAATTACAAGAGCATTACACTGTCTTAAATGGATTTGCTTGCACAGTTTCTCGAAAAAAACAAGCGTACGTAAAATTTAAGAAATGAACTTCACTCTAGTTATCAAAACAAAACATCCACAACAGAAACAAATATTTGTCCAACAGTTATCTGTCGTAAACCATAGTTTTCGAAAATTCATAGTACACGCGCGTTGGGCATAATAAAGACCCTTAAAATTCTTTACAAGAGCAAGGGTGCGTTACTAAGCATAAACTTAGAAGGTACATGTATCCTCAGAATTTGAGATAAAATGCACGTTATCTCAAATTTCACCTACGTTGTATTACACTCTAGGTGGATATTTTTAGTTCCAAATTTGTTAACTCAGGTTTTACCTGCACGTGAAAGCACGACTTAATGTGCCGCAGACTTCTTTTGCAATCTAGGTAAAACTGAAGGTTTTGGTTTTAAGGAAAAGTAACTTGAGACTCCAATTATTTTATAATCGTATTCTAATCAAGAATGTCCCTGGCACCATAAAATCATGAGACAGTATAAAAAATACCAATAAAACTGTCACGCATTTCGACCAGAAAACGACGTCCCTACTCTGATATCACGAAAAAAAATCCATCGATTTTTCTGCTGTTTTCCGCTTAAAATTTCCGTGACCACTGTTATGGACGAACTCTCATGCAACGTTTAATTTAGAACACTGCCATTGTAATAGAAGAAGTAAATCCTGGAAGGCTATTTTTGTAAACCACACTTGTTGTTCTATACATTTTCCTCCAAGTATCTTACTCCAAAAGTTATTTAATACAAACGGCATAATGGATAAAATTTACTACTATGAGCATTGCTAAACATGCAAGTATAAGTACGTTTAGTCATAAGTACATAGAAAACTATATTGAAATAAACAACGCAAAGAACATGGTAAAAAACTCAATCCCAAAAATTGAATACCCCATCCAGCCTTTGGAATTTAACATTTCACCTCTCTGCTAATACATATGGTTATTTTTTCTCTTTCATTACTGCACATTGTTAAAATTTCATTTTCATTAGACATAAATGCCCTATTAATACTTAACTAATACGATTTCAAAATTCTTTTTACAACTATTCTCTTTTTACAAACTTGGGTAACCAGAAATAAAAAAAACGCCTGTTTAATGCACGACCTTTTTTTGATAATATAGCATTGAGTTGCCGCATTTTATTCAAGTTTTCCTTAAAACTTCATCAAATGAAATCATTTAAGAGTACCAAACTGTTCATAGAACTCTAGCAAAACTACTAAACTAAAACAGTTTTTGACGTAGAACTTGAAAGATTTGAAGGACCCAATTTAAAGGAGAAAGCTGAATTATATTTATGGAACGTTTTGGAGTATTTATTATTACTAACTTTTACTGCTTATTTGTAATTTAAATTAGTCATTTATTATAAAGAAATAAATTTTCCATGCAGTCAATCAATAAATGTCATCAATTCATTGTTTGAATTTGGTTTTCCTTTACAATAATCTCCGCTATATTTTAAAATTAGATTCCATCGGAGGAATCTCATAAGTTATTGATTTTCATAGATTAGTGAAAAAAGGCACAGACGCAACTAAAAGATTGTACATAGTTAATTAAAACGAATAAATGGGGTCTTCACTAAATGTAGAAAAATTTTCCATCGTCAGGAGTCGGGGAATCGGTGGTGGTCGAGAGAGAATGTTAAAACAGCTAATGATGAAATGTATCTCTACGATTTAAGAGGCAATAAAACACATTTTGCTTATTTTTTAATTGGAATTGTCAAAGGAAATAATTTTGATTGAAAATTTGGTAGATATATTGGTATGCATCAAATCATATATGTCACGGACCTTAATGACGTTAGTTAAAATCTGAAGGAAACTCTTCCAACGAACTAAAAAATCAATTCACTTGCAAAATGTACTCAATATCATATTTAATTTGTCACGAATAATTTACTTCATCGTTGGTATTTTGTTTGATTAAATATTTAACTTTTTGTTACACTGAAAGTGCATCCAAAAGTAGATCTATAACCAACATTACGTAGCAAAAGGGTCATATCATATTTTGAGAAAAACAATAAGAACCTATTAAAAGTATACTTCCAGTATGAGAGCTACTTTTTATTAGTAAATATTTTTTTAAGTTAATACCGAAATCATTGTACATTAATAAATGGACAATATACATAAAAATTTGCTTAATACTGGGTTGCTTGAGCATTGAAAAAACGCTTAATAATTCTCATGCATTGATTGGTCTTGCAAAATAGACGTAGTTAGTAGTCAAATAAATAATTACATTTATAAGTATGAATATTGCAAAAGGGATTATTAAGAATCGCCTCTTTCTACGTTAGACTATTAAATATCAACTAATTTAATAAGTAATAAATAAATAACATGCAATAATGGAAGTGTCCAACGCCATTAAAATAGGGATCTCAAATTTTTTGGACACCTAAACTGTCACTTGCATCCAAACCAGAAAAGGACCATTTCTTAAGGAATAATTAATTTTAAAAAATTAAATTCCTCTCTAATTGGCGTCATTTCTTAATGGTTCAATAGATGAAAATGGTGGAATGGAATGGATTAGGTGAAGGCACCGAAATAAGATGAATAAATTCTAATGGTTTATATATTGCATTAATTATTTTCATCAGCATTCCCTTTAATAATTCGAGAGCACAGTAAACAAAGGGAGAACTCAGGTAAATTAAGCCCCCTAATGCTAACAAGAAAAACCACTAGATACGCCTCCACCCTCTGCTTTCCTTACTCAATGGTACAACGATTCTATCACGAATATGGGGCACCAAGGGACCAGAGCAGGCAAATAGCTGCGCTGTGGGATTTAGCAAAACGTAATTCAGTATCTTGTTTGCGGGAATAACCTGTCAGGCCTGCAACCGTTCCAGATGAAGGGATTAGTGGCGGCGCTTTTAAGTATGGGAATTGCAATCCCCTCCATCTCCCGACCACCTACGTCAGCGGTTTGCTTGCTACTCAGTAGTCCCTCCTCACCATGTCCCCATACATATTTGCCGTAAGAATTCCTCCATCTTCTCTTCCTTTCGGAGCGTATACTAAATGTGTAATCACACTGTGATTATTTATATTTACACTGCTGTTACTAATTCTTTCATCAACTTAATTTAATTAACTGTATAGATTTTCTGACCTTTAAAATGGATTGAGCTGCTAACATTTTGTATTACGTCACCATTAAATTTATGCTTACACAAAATGTATTTTCTGTTACAGTACTTTTTCAGGAGTCGGAAATGTACAACTTTGACCATCTAACGGCGTTTGAGTGTTTAAAATATGAAATATATCACAGGACTGAGATATCCTAAGGCATAGGACAAAGTGAAATGATAAAAACTTAAATATGCTTGCAAGAAACCAAATGAGTTTTACAAAAATCTGTTATTTGAGACATTGACATTTTAATTGGTTTTTATGCTGTACAATTAAAATATGGATTTCTGGGATCCTTTCTGACCAATCGCATCCACAATTTTGTTAATACTTTCACAAAGGAAGTCTGAACATTCCAGTTTACAATACATATTTGTATTAAAATTACAACTCTATTTGTTTTCTACTGTTTAAAGTAGGTTTTGAATGGACACAGCCTATGGAATGGTAGAATGATATCTTTACATGCCTCTCCAAACGAAACAATCTGATATATTCGTTACAACAACAAGTTCCTCTTCATTTCTATATACATCCTACCTATCTTCATTCCTTCCAATATGTGTATCCTATTTCTACCCCTTACTCGCTTGCCAAACGTTTACCTCTCTATGAGATATTTCAACATCCCATTACCATTCAAAATGCTCTGCATCCATCTTTTCTGCTCCCAAATTATCTCTGTCCTCCTCCACCACTAATAGCTCTCCCTCATTTTATTATCTTTTTTTTTTAAATTTCACATTTTTTATTCCTTTCCCCATAAGGGCTTCAAAAGCCTTCAATTTACGCCTATGATTAGACTGCGATGCCCATGTTTCCGCGTCGAACAAATCCTTGCCTTAAATAAAAGTTTTTAAGAGCCACTTCATAACATGCCAGCTAAACATATAATCAATTTCCTTCTCCTTGTGGAAGCTTTTACCTAACGCATATTTATTCTTATTTTCCCACTAATACGAAGATTTTGGTCCAAAACACTTCCAACGTAGGTAAACTGTTACACCGGTTGAAACTTTTTTCCTCCTAATTGAACGCTCAAATCAGCAATCCGGCTTCTCAAAACCCAAAAAAATTGCTTTACTTAGATTAATTCCCATTGTCTACTTATCTCATTGATTTTATAATTCTGCAAATGTAACATTGGTTGACGTATGATGGGGCAAAAATAGCTGATTTTATGGATTTTCATGAGTCGTTGCCATATTGTTACATGTGGCTTAGATAAGGTTCAGAGAATATTCACCTGATTTGTCAAACATTTATGCGATAAGAAGAGAGTGTGACAGGTCTTTCAGAGAAATTGGGTTGAAAGTCGCTTGGGATGCGAAGAGAACAAGCGGGACTTAAAATTTTAGCAAGGTTCATAACAAACGAGTTTAACAATGACACAAAAGAGATTAATATGGCTTCACACTATTAAGCCAGGTTAGATCACAAAGATAAGATAAAGTAGGTAGTCTCCAGTACAGATAGGTACAAACATTTATTCTTTTCCTGGACAATCAGGAATCATCATAGTGAGAAATTAATCTTTTTAAGGAAATGTTAACACATTTGACGTACTAGTTGGGACAAGATCATACGGTGCACAAACATAAGGTATACTCGTACGTACATGTGCACGTATATGGTAGCTATGTATATGTATGGCATATGTGCTAGTATATATATATTTGTATGTGTAAGTTAAAATGGTTTTGGCATGAGTATATGGTCTCTTTGGGTGTTAATAAGCCTGAATGTGTTAGTTTTGCAAGTATTTTTTTCTGTTATACGTGTGGTGATCTAAAACCCACTGCCACACGCCCTTGCGGCTCCTTGTATGCAGATGTATCCGCTTCTTCTTTTTTGAAATAGGAACTAGTAAAGTTTTGGCGAAGTCATCCGACCAAATTCCTTTCCCGTCAATGTATGATAATATGTGAATTAGTCTATAAAAACTCTACCTTACACTTTTTCCTGAACCTTTAAGTAGTTTGATGAGAAAGAAACAGGATTTTATGCATATTAATACAAAATGTATGGGTTTTAGAGAGTGATATAAGAAATATAAACACAACATTAATCTTAAACCGTTAATTTGACTAGCGATGGGTATATTTACACAATCGATGGCTATATTCTGCACAGGATTTAAAATAACGGCGCCAAAAAGAAAATCGGGTAAAGGAGGTCGATTACGCATTACAAACCAAATTTTTAAAACTTTTATATCTATAATTTTCTCTGGAGGCATTCAGATAATTGTTTCAGTATCATTTAAACAAAACATTTAAGGTTATAAATTTAAAGTAAAATGTGCCAATTAGCAATTATTAATATACAGCATCTGTATCCGCTCCCATTCATGAGCTGGAGAATGAAAGCATTCCCTCGCCTTCATGGACCCCCCTCTCTTTCTGTTACCATCTAATTATTCTCACTGGTAGCCTCTCTATTTCTTTATTGCATAGCAATCTATGATTTATAATTTTATTTTGAATAGTAATATTTATTTTCTTTCTCTCTTTCAGGCTCCTGATTTCTTCATTTTTCCGTATTTTCTCCATTTCTCTTAGCTTAAATATTTAATAAGTTAAAAATAAGTAGATATTAAAATGTGACATTCAGACAATATCGATATAATGAAGAAGGTGCTATACGAAAATGAAGAGGCATAGTTTTATACTAATGTTATTCGTAGGTCAGGCCTTTTTGAGAATGCGGAAGGAAATAACGAAAAACTTGAATAAAAAAGAGGAAATTGTTTGAGAGGATAGATCAGCTCACGATCATTGGTGAATGCGTTTAAAGACATTCCAGGCGGGAATTATTTTTTGTCTCAGTAATAGAATACCATGTATTACCATATGTAAGAATATGATTGGGAAAAATAAGTATGCAGCGAAAGATTTTTTGGTGAGTATTTACTGAAATAAGTTTAAGTTAAGATTATTTTGGATACTACCTACCCATTAAAGTAACTTCCTAGTGTATGCATACTTATACAGCCCTTGGTAGATGAGAAAAATCATAAATATTTAAGAGAATCAAAGAAAAGATTGATCACAAAGAGTAAAAAATCTTTTGGCCCACTCTTTAGCCTAACCCGCGTATGAAATTCCCTATGTCCACTATTTTCCTTAAGCAAGCTTTCCACGCACCACTTATTAACCCGCCGCTTCCATTTTCTGCTCCTTACTACTCAAAGGTGTTCCCTTTGGACGGAAAATTTGCAGGCTCACTCCAGGTTAAGATGTTAGGCGGAAGAGGATGAAAAAATAGTAAGTTTTGTGAGACCGAGGAGACAAAGACCTTCGCGCAAAGACCATGGGCACCTTGAAACCAAGCCGCAAGCTGGTGAAATAAAAGCAATGTGTAAAAGTGGACGTTAAGGGATTCGGGGAGCAAAGGGGATGTGGAGGAAAGAGTGGTTGTGCCGGAGGCGAAAGATTTTCTGGGCAAAGAAAGGAACGAGGCGAGCAGACGACGATGGAAGAGTGGGAAAGGGGTCGCACGCGGAAAAGTCGGAGAGGGACGATGGCTTGATATGTGGAGGGAGGAGAGACGACGGGCGGGAGGAGGAAAGGGACGATATGGAGCTCCAGAGAGCGGTGCCAGAGTTTCGATCCTTCAAAGAAAGAGGGAAGGAGCTCAGAGGAGTCATTCACCCATGGATCAATTTCCTTAAACCATGACGGAGGGTTGCGGAGGGAGGCAAGCTGGTCGGTCAGTCCATCGCCAAGCGGGATTCTCGTCCCTCCGACCCCCTTCCCGTGCCTCTCGTCCAAGCCATCTTCCGCCATCTCTCACACAGTCTTCCCTTCATTTCCGTTTCGCCATCTTCTTCCGTTTCCTTCGTTTTCGCTCATTCATCGACAACCCTCATCGACATCTGTCCGTCGCCCCGTATCGCATGCTCTCGTCCCTTCGCCAGTTCTTCTGTAACCCTCTTTGGTTTCATATTTTTTGCTCATTCTGACGTGACATGTCTGTTAAACCTGGTGATCACCCTTGTGGGCGTATTCACGGATCAACGCACTCACTGCATAGCTTCTTTCCAAAATTATTTCTCTCAGTTCCAACGTCAAACATCTACAACCACAACCAATCTACCATAAATACTTCAGTAGGTTATATATTTTTCTTGGACTTCGTGCAACACAATGTAAAGGGAATTCTCGCAACTAACTAATGATGGGGTCGTAAATACATATTAGAGCCACAGAATTTACGATAGAGTTAACATTAATTGTTGAGCGGCAGAGTAAGTTATCCTACTGCAAAGTACGAGACTCTCAGGCTGATTTCAAAGATTTCGACAGTAATTCCAGTAATTTTGGGCTTCAACATTGTAAAAAAATCGTTGTGTAATGTAAGTAAAGTAGCCGGTTGGTAACACTAGGTCACACGCGTATATTTACATTATACATCTGGCATGAGTGCTTTGCGAACTCTTTTTTTCACCTCTGGGTGAAATTATGGCCAATTAAGCGTGATGCACCAGCGTAATCATCAAATTACTTCTTGGAACTCATAGATCATCAGATATGCTAAGATTCTGGGAGAGAAAAGGACAGAGCTAATCTCATAATCTACTTTAATTACGAATTCAGAGTTAACATTCAAATGAAAACAGTTCATCTTCAGTGTTTAATAGTCCCATTGAAATCTCCCACGGGCCCGTGGGTATTTTTACCTTTATCAAACATCTCTTGGTATCAAGTGAAATCTCTTTCATCTCTTCCTCCTAGTCCTACCAACCTGACGGTGGAAAGTTTTCACTTCATATTTTGGTAGAACTTATCATTCGTGTCCACTTTGAATTCTGAAGTAAATCTTAAAGAGGCATATACTTATCTACCTTCAACTGCTAGATGAAGTACTCTAGCAAGTGCAAAGCGAAGTTTTTTATCAATGGTTTGTATGACGAATATTGTTAATCTTCGACGTAAAGTTTCACTTTTGTGTTTTCTTTGTACCTGTTCTGCGCCATTTTGTACGAAAACTGTTTTCAATATACCTCGGGTTACACGCGTCGATAAAATCTCCAGTTCCTATGCATGGCGATCTTTATTACATACTTGTTTGATCAAGTTTGTAAAAGTTTTCCAGAAATCAAGCAACTTTTATATTAAAGTATTATGGTAACTTAAGTCATAAAAAATGTTAACATGACGTCATATTATTGCATATATTTCTACCGGTGAAAGTCCTGGGGCTTTCCATATAACGAATTCATTACGTAACATAATGCGACTTACTCCAAAGTTCTTAAATGATAGGGCCTGCTACAAGCAATTCACTAAGAGACAAATCAATTCCCTTTATATTTCAACATATTTGGAAGGGAATAACAATATCTTTGACTCATACCATAAATTTTCACTAAAGTCTCCACTTGAATCCAAGTTAAAAGTTGAATATGGCCATTTAATTTTTAGGTGATTAGAATTTATTAAATGATAATAAATCCATGTCTATATCAGCCAGCCAGGATTAGAATTAATATCAATTCATCAGTCAATATCGAAACATTTTGAACAAATGCTTGTGTTTGCTCAAATAATCTTCTATTTTTCATCATTCTCTCCTTTATTCTTCGGATGATGTCATCTTTATCATATACATTTTTAGTTTTGACCATTTTTTCATAAGAGTCCTGATTTCCATCATTAGGTCCAGAGTTTCCCGTTTTTCCCCCTAGTTCTCCCTCTAACACTCCGCTTCTCTCTAAACATGTTGCATTCTCTGTTCAATACCAGGTTCTAGTTTGCGAAGCTATCGGATTTGAGCGCCCTGCCAGCGAGTTTCTCCAGCCGCTCCAACTACAAATATGGCCGTTATAGCAAGCCAATCTAAGGGAGACAGCCCGTGTCTCCTCAAATGCTTTCCATTTAAAGGGATAGGCTACGTTAATTCAAAGCTAAGGGACACGTTACGTAAAGGGATACCTTTGTCAAGGCCACCTGATCTCATTTTAATGCCTTTTCCGTACCGTGGTACTATTTCTTCCTCTAAATTTTGAAATTCAAATGAGATATCCCACAATTTTTTCTGATTTTACGTCAATTACAATAGCCCAGCAATTGAGTAGTTATAAAAGTAATGGCGGCTTATATTATATTAACATTTCCCAAAAGGTACTATCGTGGATGCTAGTTTAAAATGTATATATATAAATGAATTTAGAACGGCTAATTTGATTATAAGAACATTGTACACTCTTTGTTTATTAATTTTTAAAATGTTGAAATATACGTTTAAAAAGATAAGTGATTTTGCGGGTACCAGATCATACTGGGAAACTATAACCGGCACAGGGAAAGGAACTGGCCCCCCTAACCTGATGTTTGAATTTCACACGCCGTCGGGCTTAGTACTGGGTGAACTCTACCATCACCTACCCAACCGACCTTCGGGTTGAATACTGTGTTTATTTTTTTTTATTCATTTAACTTATCTTCTTCTATGGCATAAACATAAAAGGTAGTGAAAGAAATATTAGTGCGAAGTGGAGAAAATAATTTTAAGCTAAGACAGAGGAAATGAACGATCCTTCATGCTAAAAAGTAGGAGAAAATAAATAAGCTTGTATACCTCTATAAAATGGCACAATGTAGAATGTGTTAGCATTAGAGAGTTTGTCGCTTGTGTGAAATGGTCTGGTGGATATCATGGTGTACTTCTACGCAAATACCACCCTTCACTAAATCTCGATTTGAATTTCCACATCAGAGCACTTAACAAACAAACTGTTTGATGGAGTATTGCCTAAGTAATCAACAAAGTTGTTTAATGAACACATTTGAAAAAATAGGACACCTATTTTGAAATCTGTATCCCAAATCGACTTCATTTTCGGACAAAAAAACTTGGTAAAAAAATAAGAACGTTGTATTCCCTTCAGAGCGAACCAAATTTTGGGGAAAGGCCACGCCCATATCCATGCAAAACAGATTGATATGGTTGATCGTGAAAGAATATCTCGCTAATCGCAAAGAGTGCTACATGTACAACATTGGAAATGGGTATTTCAACTCTTACCCCTAATTTTGAAACCACGTCCAAATCGATGACGGGAAGGATATCGGATAATGGTAGCCGGTTTACATGGAGTTCGCGTGACACCGCAAATGATAGATGTAATACGAGGCAATGCGTATTGACAAGCTTGGTTTTCTATTCCGATAATGCTATAACAATATGAAAAAACGTTTACGCAATCAGAGTAACGTTGACAAACAGGAAAAGGAAATTTTTCATTAATTAACCTGGATTACTTAGTGTAAATGTTGTGCCATTAGATATGCCGCAAATACCTTTCGCCACAAAAACATTTCACCGAATCTTCACGAATTGGTTCCTAGGAAAAGTAATGTTTCACGCACACGTCATTCTCCTTGCTACTTTTACACATCCAATATATCTTAGTGTGATTATTTCATAGTATCTCGTAGATTTACTATATTTCATTATGTAAAATTCAAGTTATGTATTTCGATACTATGAGTAAACGACAATAAATAACTCGGAATGATTATTCAAACGCAAAATGGATATCGTATCAAATAAAATGTTCTAGGTAAGAGAAATAGGGGGCCGTCAATACGCTAATAATGAAATATGTAAATAAAATCGGGGGTAATACTATAGTCAAAGTAACATAAAATACAACAAACCATATAGAATCAGGAGATTTCCATTGATCCACTATTCCAAAATAATGACTTGAAATTAGTATTTAATTAGTATTTATTTTTAAAATACCAAGAGAACCTTTTGTAATAATTATAATTAAAATGTACTTTCTTATAACGTTAGGATAAATAACTTATACCACCAGGAGGCTCAGATCCAATTACAAAAGTGAATGTAGGTCTACTTGGTGATGTTTTCCACAGTTAGTTAAAATTATTAAATTATTTAATAGAAAATATTCAATCATATCAATTATAGTACAAAGCCAATCTTATTCTTTTTATCAACCTACCTACTAACTTACAAATAAAAATCAATTGCTTACTTATGCCTGAGATATTAGTCTATAAGGCAACATGAAATTTTGGTAATCCCCCAGGAAATAGCCATTGAGCACTGCATGAAATCTTAAAATTCAATGCGATTTCAGGCCAGGTTTTTGTGTGAATACGAGCCATGAATAAACGAATAAGGCGAATTGCACGCTTAATGTTATTTAAGGGAAACGTATCTCTCTATCTATCAGAACATTTGATCTTATATATGTTCTTCTTGTGTAAGCATGTATGTGCATTGTAGGAGTGATCGTTTATCAGACTTGACCGTTGCACTAGGACAAATTCCTAATCGCAACGAGATTTATATATAATGTGATAATAACAATTACATAAAAGAAAAACATTTTGCTTCGAAATAAACTAATTAACATATTTACCTACTCTATTTTTGAATGCGTTTTGCAATATTAAAAATAGAAGAGATGAATCAGCCCATTTTTCCAAATAATGAATCATTCGACATGATGAGTCTGAGGAAGTGTACATTGTTCTTTCTGTCCTTATTAATACATACGACTTACATCAAGTGAAGCTTGAATCCATAAAGTTAATTCTGGAATGTCGTCCTTTTAACTTTTACAAATAAATACCTTCGGAAGACATTTAATTACATAGAAATTACATAGAATCAACGACTACGTTCGCGAAGGGGAAGTGGGTGGTAAAGGAAATCATACCCTCGAATTTTGAAAACACAAGAGCAGGAAAAAGGAAAGGTATCACTTCATGGTAATAAAAAAAATAGAGAAGCATAGGGCGCATGTCGGAAGAGATCAATAAATTTGAAATTTTGGAGAACATTACGGATTTTTCTCCAAATTAATGACCCGCGAGCATGGCTTTTTGGTGGAAATGCCTGATGAAGCATCTGTTACCGTGTAATGCTACCCGTTATCCTATTAACTATCTGCCGCTTGAACGAATGCTATCGGGACAACTTTAATGCTGAAAAAATTCCCCCAAGATAAAATAACCAAATGTCTTTTAACATAAATATGATTGGAACTAGAAAATAAAATTACAGTAAAATATATTTCAGCAGAGCAAATGAACGTTACTCCAAATTGAGGTGGTGAATTTAAAATTGATTATTTTGCCGAAAATATCCATAAGCCGAAATATTCCGTGAATTTTGATATTATAAAGATCCCAGATAATATTTTACTTGATATATAATTGCCTATATTAATGTACATTTGGACGTTTCTCATGTATTTTTCTAACGTAATACTAATAAAAAAACCTAAACACCGTAGTCAACCCGAAGTTCGGTTGGGTAGGTGATTGTAGAGCTCACCCATGTACTAAGCCCGACGGCCTGTGAATATTCACACAGGGTAGGGGGGCCAGTTACTTTCCTTGTACCGGTTATGGTTTCCCAGGAAGATTCGGTACCAGAAAAATCAACCAACTTGGGTGGAACTGCAGTTGCCCAGAGTGCCTTGCCCGGGAATCAAACCCGGGACCCTCCGGTCAATAGTCCAACTTTCTACCCCCTGGACTACCGCGACCCACGTAATACTAATATCAATTTGAATTTTCATCATAATAATCGAATACCATTTAACTTTTAAAAGTGTGTAAGTCTAAGCAAATACGAGTTGTAGAATTTTAATTATAATTGCAAATTCTACAACGTTTTATTTTAACTTATATAAAAGGTTTTCATTTTTACTTTTAAAATTATTTTTAAAATTCAAGTGAACTTTTATTTGTCTCCATAGGACTTCTATGGAGTTTAGCACGCATATTGTTTATTTATCTCAGTCTATTTATATTTATTGTGCTCTATACCTGTATTCCTCATAAGAATTTTTTCTCGTAGGTTACAAGTATTATTTTTAAGGCATTAGCATATAATATAACATGATAGTAAACAATTCCTTAGTTATTCCTATTGTTAATGCATTAGTCCAAATCCAACCAAGCCAGCCTAATTGAAAGATGATATTTGATCTCTGGCGTTCAGTATTACGCGATATCTAAAAATATCTTTTTAGAGGCAGTTCGTCTTATGGCATCCTTTCATTCACAAATGTCTTAAATTCCTACCCTAATAGAGGAGAATAACATGAAATCTACTAATTATTCATCAAGGCTTTTGAAGTATATTTTTGTGTGATGACAACATTTAAATGAATATCAAAGTCAAAAATAATAAAATGAACTTAATAATATGTTTATACATGTATTCTAACAACGGATAGTACATAATTAAACTTCCGTACTTTAAACGTACTTATGATATTTTCCATAAGTTCTATTAAAGAATACCTAGTATTTGGCATGTCTCATGTACCCTCCGTTTTTCAATCTTCAAATCTATCTTTCATTTGCACACCGGTTTCTGATTCAATTTTCAAGCATCAATAATTTAATTTTGAGAGCATCACATTTGTTTTAGTTCATTGTTGATTTCATTGTAATTTTCTGTTTAACACTTGAGTGATTAACTGTTAGTTTCTTTAATATTCTGAGAATCAATGATGTGTAGATTCGTTTTAGAATGTACAACAGTACATTTGCATGTATGCAAGATGCGTGCATTTTAAACTTTAGAATGTGACAAGTAATATTTAATGTTAATTTGATATTAAAAATGTACAAAACTTTAAAAAAAATTTCCCACACAAAAATATTGTTGGTCACATTGTCTTATGGAATCTTATACCTGTTCTTTTGAAATACATGACTCAAAACGTATGCAGTGAAATTCAGCATCTTAAGTGTGACTTTCGGGATTAAAAATAAGTCCAGACTTCATTTTGAACGAATTATTATGAAATTATGGACACAATGGTTAACTGTTATGTAACAATACAAATAGAATACTTCTCAAAGATAAAGCAGTTTATTACAGTTAATTCCAGCGGGCTCTGTTGCTGATTTCAGGTACTAAACCAATTTATTTTCACACATTCGTCCTTCTTTGTACTAGTCCTAATTAATAATATTGGCCATCTCTAGTATCCTTGTTTCTCTTCCGCGGGAGCAAAAATGTATTTCACACTACAGCGGCGATCCAATATTCACTAATGAGATTTCCACAGACGTAGTTAATTCAATTCGGCGGAACTATTAACTCCGGCGCCTACAAATTCCTTCGTTGAGTCTGCCGATCCTGTCTCTGGTGCGGGCAATCGTCTCGGTCGCGGAACGTCATCGCTCGCCGCCAACAACCCCCCCCCCACAGTTCCCCGTCGCCGCATTGCCCAGCCACCCCTTCGCCGTCGTCGGACGCAAGCGTTCCTTCCTCCTTCCACCCCAACCCTTTTACCTCCGAATCCACCCCCCCCTCATCCCACACCAACTCCATATCTGGTTGTTTGCTCCTCAGTTTAGCCTTTCCGCCGTTCGACCACCGCCCTCGAATCCAAACATGCCCTGTTTAAATATCTGGGCGGAATGCACACACGTATATACCTAAACACATAAGAGCGCGGGCAAGCTCCCACGCACACAGGGACGAGAAACCACACACGCACACAAAACCTATGAGCCTCGCTGTCCTGGGTGGGAAAAGGAGAAGAACAGTTGGAAGAGGAAGGATAAACAGAAAAAAGTGCTCATGTGTTCCCACGTACACTCCCACACACGCACATAGACACACTCACAGGCCAACATGGACGCCTCTTCGCACGCTGTGAAGGGGGGTGCATGTATGTGTGAAGGTTTGAATACATACGCACATGCACGACAAGCACATGCCGCGCCGTTAACCCAATTCCATTCATTACGTTGGCTCCGCAGAAAAAAATTGTCGAGAAGAGGAGACGGAAGAAGAGAGAGACTGAAAAGGAACGAACTGGGAATACCAAAAATGCGTCGAGAGAGGGTATGAGGGAAAGAGATGGGTGTACTCACACGTACATACGTGCAACCTCACCCTCCCCCCATCGCTCTCTCTCCCTCTCCTCCGTGTCTATCTTTTCTTCCTGGTCTTATCTCTGGGAGAGATCTGCGCTTTTCCTATTGCATGAAGTCTATCTCCCGTGGGGAGGGAGAAAAATAAAGCTTATTTATTACACGAAAACGAATGCAAAGCGAAGAGCGGGTAAAAATGTGACTATACATTTAAGTCTCATGGGGCATGGCTGGAACGAAATTGCATGTAACTTACGTTTATGGCATGGAGAGAGGAACCCTTCGGTTTCTGAGTCGTAAATTTATTTAACAAAGATTTCAGAAGCTATGCTCTCAGGTGCAAGATTAAAATAACGGAAAATAAAGATTCGAATGAGAAGATGCCTTTTGATAAAAGGATAAATGCTTGTAAACCAGGTTACCAATTACTTGTATAAGTAAATGATCTCACCGAAGTTAAATGACTCATATTCTCGCTGTTGTATGTCGGAACTCTAAAATATTGCTAATGATGATTATAGAAATTATTTCAAATCGTATTAATATATTACAATTCCTTAAATTTTTCAAGGACAAGAGGAAATTGCGCCTTGTAAACGTTAATAAAAATATAAAATGAAACAATTAATGGATAATCTGGGACAAATATACAGGTGGACTTTTAAATTAATTAAAAATAATTGCTAAATATAGTTTTACAGAAGACTGGAAAAGCATACATTTACAAGATGGCTATGTTCATATTTTAAGAATAAATATAATAATTGAATTTTTTCCTGTTAGGTATAAGATACACAAAATTAGATATCAAATCATAGACAAATTAAGTTGTAATAAGGAACAGAATTGATTTGTAATTTTCGATACAATTCAAATGCACTAGAATATTTATCAATTTGTTACTTGAGAAATCGATAAATAGATCAAACCAAATTATTCTCTGTATGGTGTCCACTGGAGCATACGAAACATCAATTCTGGTATTTAACATAATAGCTAATTGGATTCTAAAAAAATCACGATTGATTTTAATGTTGTTCTTAAAAAACTGGGGTAATAATGATCAACATATAAAGTTTAAAATATTAGAAATTTAAAAAAACTCAATGGAGTGAATACCAACTATATTTGATTTGCACAGAAACTGAGTAGTTTATTTTTTAATAATTACACAAAAAGATATTAATGTCTAAATTATTTGGTGGTAGGGTTGTTAAAAATATCTCCAACGGAAATTCATATGGAATAATTACAGAAACAAAGATTGAGAACAAGTTCCCATATCTTTGAGAACGAGCCTGTCATTTAAGAAGAAGTTTCTTTTCAAAAAGGTTTGAAAGCTCGAAAATTGCATTTCATAATCTTGTTACTTGATTTAATATAGAGTAAATAATTTTCTTTGATTTATACGTTTTTGAATCTTAATTTCACCGCTAATATTTGTAAACTACTACGTTACTCTGAGAATTAGATGAACGGTAATTGGCAGCGTTAATTGAGAAGCATGGTTACTTAATAATATTAACTGATACATAGGTACACTATAAAGGAAGCATTCATACTTTTCATCAACAATGAAATATATTTTTAACGAGTAATTCAATTACTGATATCGATGGTATTTGCCTTCATATTGCGACTGAAATCTCATATTGTTCTATATTATCATCATTTTTTAAATTGTTTCACAAGGTTTTAATTACAAGGAAGAACTTGAATTTTTTGTATAGTTTATAGGTGTAGGTTTTAAGGAAACTTGATTTAGCCGCAAATATTCAAGATTTGTAGCAACTTGGAAAATTCCGAGTATAAATGGCTCTCTAGTGTCTTCAAAATAGAATTGTCTTGGAAATTTCTCCACTCCAAGAATGGAATTCGTTTCGATAATTCTGCAGATAATACTCGCTCCAGTCAGGAATTCTGCTCTTCGGTTAAGAGAACCGTTTCCGATTCACAAGTGAGCACTGGGGTGTGTAAGACTATTTGTACTCCACTGAACAAATCCGTGGCAGCAAGATGAGAGTACTTGAGGGCAGGAACGGCATAAAAAACCTGGGCCTTTGCAGGGATAAGGGAACACTATTCGGGAAATCTGGATTCCAACGGTTTTACTGGAGGAATTCGAGAGTTAGTCTCGAATACCTTGCTTTCAGTGACTTATTATGAAAATATACACAATTTTTTTGGGAGCTAATGAAAATATCATTTAACTTTTTGAAATATTTCATGTTTACAAAGAAGAACATTGAAAACTATTATGAATTGAGCATAATATAAAATGTAACACCGGCACTATAAAACAAGATTTAACGAGTAAAATATAATTAATTTTTCATATCCATTAAATTTTTAAAACATTATTTCAGATGCCGAAAAAAAATAATGACTTTTTAAAATAAGATTTCTTGGACACCCAAGTTTTATTTTCCTTATTAATAAAAATAAATCTGTTTTGTTGATACAAAAGTTTATTTTAGTATACTATAGATTTAGTTAGGTTTTCAAATGGATTAAAACGTATGACATAAATTAAAAAGGATACCCGTCAAAACTATTATTTTAATACTAAAGTTTAAGCTTATTCCGTATCTATCCCAAAATTTTTACTGGTACAGAGACCCAACCGTCAAATTTACCAATGTAAATCAAATAGTGTTCAAATGAAGAAACGCCCTATTTTTGTTGATTAATCATGTTTGGCTAGCAATGCGAATAGAGCGTAGGAACACCGATCGAAGTCCTGTAATTTGAATTTAAATGATGCATTAGTGCATATTTAGACCAATATGAAAAACTATGAATCCACACTTCGCATAAGAAAAGAAATTGGCTCCCGTAGTATAATAAGTGATTTTTGGATGTCTTATTAGGGAAGACCTGTCCCAGGCGATTTTTAAAAATATTTAATTGTTAAGGTTAGTTGAGTTAATTAGTATAATTTGGTTACACGAAGGTATACCTTTAAGGTAAATACAATGCATACAAGGGTAGTTCTGTCATTGCTTGTCGTAAATTTAACGTGTCCTATATATATTCTGTAAAACATTCAGAATAATTTCTTTTTATATTTTTTTTACTCGTAGTGCAGTTTTCGTCACACTCACATTGCGAGAAATGAATAATGAAACATTAACGTCTTCTTTTGTTTTACACTTCTCATGATCGTGATTAAGCCCAAAGAGCACATAAATGTAGAAAAGAGAATTATAAATTTTCATAGCCGCGTTCCTTTATTTTAGTTAGTACGTAAAAAAACAAACACCTTAAAATAAATAGTAAACGGATGTATTAATATATTTCATGTTAAATGTGCAGATGATTTTTATCATATCAAACGTGCCAAAGTTGAATTATTCGAAAAGTAATTTGATTTCAGTAAGAAAATAAGAAAAATATACATAAATATCATGTACACATTGTTCACTCTCCACTGTATATACGTTATAACTCCCCACTGACCAAATATTCGTGAAGAACATCATTGCTTGAGCATTCATTATTGATTGACTCGTGATTTCATACACGTGAAAAGGAGGTTAATAATTTTGGTGGAAATGTAATCCAATGCCCGCCTCCCTCGAGCACTCCCTCGGCCTTATCTGCATCGCTTTTCGCCATTCTCCTTTTCCTCGCTCCCTCCCCCACACACTCGCCTCCTCCTCCTTTATCTCACTAAACCCTTTCTCCCTTCCCCTCATCCCCTTTCTTTCGCCTTCCCCCAAAACCGCCACCACCACCCTTCCCTCGTGGTCCCATTCCATCCACCCACTCCAAGTTCTGCTTCTCTTTCACTTCCTTTCCTTTTCCACGTCCCCTACGGATCGTCCCCGCACGCGACCCCTTTTCCCTCACTCTTTTTCCATTCCGTGATCTCAATTCCGAATTCGCTTTTTATTTTATCGCCACTCTTAAAAAAGACCCGAGACTCCCTAGCCCTCCACTCCTCACCGCTCCCCACACTTGCCCCCACACTAACCCTCCTCCCGTTTCAACTACTCTCCCTCTTAGGTCTTTTAATGAGCAGTGGTGCCAACCATACCGAGGCAGCGTTTTTCGACGCCTCGAAAATTCTGATCTCTTTTCTCGGCGCCCCGGAGATTGGGCGGGGGGAAGAGAGTGTGGAGGAAAAAATGAAACACGGAGAGGGAGGAAGGAGAGAAAAGAAAATAAAAACCGTCCCTTTCCCCCGTAACTTTTCTCTGCCATGGAATTTAAATGAATTTTCATTTTATAGGTGTCGTGAATCAGCAGTTAATGTTTTTCGAACGTCTGCCTTACTCCCTGGCATTAACGGAGATATTTGAGGATGCAGGAAAGAAATAACAAAACCAAAGGCACAAGGTTAATTTTTAAAGAGAAGATTGTGGATGTATGAAACACTAATAAATGTCCTTAAGCTATTCAGGAATGGAAGACAAGGTTTAATTAGATTATTTGGTGAAAAAATTTAAATGGAACGGATGATTGCGTTTACTGGTGTCAATTCAATCCTAATAATCCACGAATTTTTAATGAAAACGTTTTACTTTGTGGATCGGAGAGGATTTATAGGAAAAATTCCTTGTCTCAATAGTAAAAAAATATTGTACTTACCAAATTTCTGAGGCAATACAACACGAAGAATATGTTGAGTAAATTCAGTTTCAATTTGAAATAATTTGAAAGAATATTCTTTATGCAAACTTGGAAATATGACCAATAATTTCCCACTTCTTCACTAATTTCTGTTCCTGAACCCTTCTTAAGTGGAATGCCAACTATTTATAGCCCCAGATATTAATCCGTCAACATGGCGCCACACCGGTCCCTCGAATATACCAAACAAATCTCGTGAAAACCTTTTCATCATATTCACGTAGTTTTCGTGCTAACGATGGTCGATAACTCGTCAATAATGCCCGGCGGACCTAAGTCCAAGTGAGAGTTCATTATCTTTATGATTTCGTGACAGCAAATCCCTAAACGTTCATGCTTTAAAAAATTACACTTATATTATTTGCTTTTTGTACATATATTCCATTATATTATTTTACTCATGCCAACGAACCGTGAAAACTATGAAAAACTGATTTCTGGTCGGTTAATTTCTCGATACATGTGAAATATCGGATTTACAAACGGATGAAAAGCAACCATTGATCACAAAAGGTGTACATGGACAAAGAACCATTACATAATGGAATAGAATAACCGTCACAATTACATATAAAAAACAAAAAGTTTAGTTTACTCATCGGATCAATAATACTATATACTTTCCGCTGACTACTTGCGTATGTGAACTTGATAAAAATGTCTTCATATTGCGTGCTCTTTGGAAAATAATGAATTATCCATGTTAAAATTTCCATCTACTTTAGAAGAATAAATATTAAGTAAAAGTTTTCATTTACTACTCTGGTTGAATGACGTTCATACATATGAGCTGTATAATAAATATACTTATGTCTTATAATACCTTTTCTGGGGAAAAGCGCTAATAATACTATTATAAAATGGTAAAATGAAAATTGTTTCAAAGATATCATATTGGATATCATTTTGGAACATTTCTGAGAAAGAATGCTTTTTAATTTTCAGCCTAATTTCTGTCAACAAGTAACAGAATTTTGGACATAACGATGTGCTTGTGTTAAATCTGAGAGAAAATGCAAATGTTTCTACGTGATTCAATCAGCCAAAGACCTTTAAATAAACGTGAACATAAGGATCTACCGTTTGAAATTTACATACATAATATTACTTATAAACGTGAAGATTTGATTGATAAATTTGATAAAATTCATATGCCGTCATCATTTACAATTGACTGACTTTGTCTAAAATTAGTCAAATTTAATTTAATTTAATCTAATAGTGTAAAGTAAAAATTTAAACGGAAAATTTTTTGTTTTCCGTTTAAATTTTAAAAATTCCGTGTTGTTGTTTTGAAAATTTGAGATAGTTTTCAAAAAGCCATGATCTCAAATTTCCGATCAAATTGTATCAGAAAAAATACGAACTTATACTGGCAAGAATATTTTGATGAGAGGAGCTTACTTTATTTCAAATGAATTAGCTCAATTATTACATGAATAAAAATGTTCCCATGTAATACGGTACAATTAAAAATTAAGAAGTCTCTGAACCTTTGGAAATAGGAATGCTAAGAAACTGATAGCAACTATTATAAACATTTTATAAACATAAAAATCACTACCTCTTTCGTTAAATTTACTTTTATTACTGTTTCACCTGGTGAACTAAACAATGGTGAAATGGAGAAGCAGATTAGCTTCTACTTCCATTTTTTGGTACACAAGTATTGTTGGGATGATGTACGTAAGTAATGAATACTGGACCCTATGAAGAACAACAAGATTAAGCTAAATGTTTATAAAACTATCTAAAAAGTGATTCTTTATATTCGTTTGAACATACGATATTCTTTAATATTATATTGTGATAATTATATGGAGATCGTTTGATATAATCAATAAAAAATTAATCATTATATTTCCATTTCAGTCTTTACATAAACGTTTTATCCTTGATTTCATAAACGAAAATAAGTATAAAGAGGGCCAATCAATAGTTTCATTATCTATGTAGACATCAAAAAATTACAAGGGAAATACTACCAAAATAATTAATTTCCCTTTCCCGCGTTCTTCTTTCAATATACTAAAGGTAGACATTGGCACTATACGACCAATCTATTCAATCTAAATTTAGCACAGCCATCAGCTAATACAGTTCTTCCCGGTTATCTCTTTTTGATAAATGCATTGTTTTCTAAAAGGGAATTAAACTCTCGTCTTAATATTTCAAACGCTGCATCCAAATTTTATTAGACTATTTCTTAGTAAACGTTCTAAATTATCAAGTGATAACAAAAATGTTCTCAATACTTTAAGGTATTCAATGTACTTTGTTTTAATCCCTTTTTATTTCACGGAATAAAAGAGAGTGAAGTGATAGCGTAAAAAAGAGGGTTATAGATCCACATACCAAATCCCAAGAGAGGTAGAAGTACCAGGAATCATGTATGCAGTAATTTACGTAGAACAGATGAAGCTCCCCACGAGTTAAATTCATGTTTAATGTACTTTTATATTTTATGAAGAAAGAGTAAGAAAAGTTATATAATGGACATAAAGGATATCGATAATTCCCAATCAGGTGTTTACAGTGTCATAAAAATGATTACAGAGTTAAATTCTATAGAAATGAATACTTAGATTACCAGAAGGAAAAGCGTATTTTTTAAATGTTTAGTAGAAAAAAATAATCACAAGTACGATCATGAAGGGATTTAACAAATTGAGAATGATAGGAAAGGTAATACGAATGATTTTGGTTTGATATATATTACTTATCAAGGCTTGCGGCCATATTCTTGAAGTATGAAACGCAAAACAAAGTAAAACGGCAAGCTAAAAGGTGAGCAGATCGGTGAAAGTCCTTGCATGTACGAAACGATGATTATTAGTGCTCTGAAAAATTCAATGTTTACACCAGTTGTTCTTGCGCCGATGGCGCATATTTGAATGTGATCTTACTTCCCCCGTTTGTGAGTTTTTCTCATTTCTCAAGACTGATCCCAGTTGAGTCAGCAAAATAGAATACTTGTCGAATGAAAAGCGAAACGACAATTCGAGAGCCTGATTTTAGGCACATAATCTTAACTTTGGTTGGTCTACGATTGCATTCCTCTCAAGTGATTTATGTATATTTTAAATATTAAATCCTTGTTTTGTTTCGAAGTTAAACGCCTAATTCTTTAATATATTCAGATGTTTACTGTCTAAAGTTCGCTTCACATTAATCATTTAACGCTCCATTTGTATTCTGTCACATATACTGGAAAATATAGCTATAAATTCGTCTTTAGTACTCCTAGTTAATGTGCACCTTATATTTTTTATTGCAACAAAGTATTATTTTTTTAATCATTTGAATTTTTTCGATACAAAGATGTGAGGTGGTTTTCTAAAAGATTGATTTTTGAATTAACCTTACCGTACGTACTTAAGCTTAATGTTCGGTCGTGGACAGTATAAATTGTAGCAGTTACATTTCAAAATCTTTAACTATAGTGGCTGAATTTTTTCAAAGGTAAGGATATTTTACGTTTTCTCCTATTTGCATTCGGAGACTGAAGCTGCCTCGAAAAATTTATCGTCTGCACGTTCTAAAAAACGGGCGACGCGAAATCTCCCCTTTTACCGACTACGAATATCTCGGGATGTGCAAACAAGCCTTGTACGCAAGAGGAAAACATGACTGCAGCCAGAAAATAAAACCGACTCCCTTTCTCTGCCTCACCCTTCACTACCCAAATCATCCTCGGAAAGAACAAAGACCCTTTAAACTTTGCACAGCTCTGAGACGGAATTCCCTCGCTTCGTCTCACGGACTCCACTGCTGAAGCCAAACACTTCCTCCACACAAAAGAAATAAAAAAATACAGTTTTATTTCGCCAAACCCCCGCCCTGATCCCCCACCCACCACCGCCACCTCCACACTGAAATATTCTTCTTTCCCGCATCAAGCGGCAATGCCCAAGGAGAGACCACGACGGAACGGGCGCCTGCGACACTGTGACAGCTGCTGTGCGACTGAGCGAGGAATACCTTCTCCAACTCCCAAGCTCCAGTTCGACCACGCTCGGACCTTTAATTCTTCCCAGCGATGGATTTGTGTACTGGGATCCTTACGAAGCTATGGTGTGAGGGCTTCGAGGAAAAAGAGAGCGTGGGCAAAGGATGAAGGGGGGAAAGGGTCGTCACGATAGGTGGAGGCAGTGGCGAGAATAGTACGGATATTCAGTACGGCAGGAGCTCCTTGGGGGAAGGGTAGGTGGAGTGAGAGGGAAAGAGAAAACGGTAAGCGGAAGGGAAGGCGGTGGGGGTTAGCGGAGAGGGACGGAATGGTTTCCTAGAGGGGAGAGAGCCCGGAGTGAAAAGGGAGTCACGCAACCGTCTCTTCACTTGTTTCCCCACGGTGACCTTTTCCGTGCTCGAGAGCCAATGAGAAACGGATCGAAGGAAGAGGTCTTGAAGCAAGCGACGGACCTCAGCCTTTCTCTCTTTCCGTCTCTTTCTCTCTCTGAGTGAGTATGGTGGGGAGAAAGGGCGATGGGGAAAAGGAGCTCCCTGCCCCTTTATAAAGTTCCAAGCTCACCGACTCACCCCCATCATTTCCCACACTACAATCTCTTCCAGTTACCCTTGACCTGGAATAGGTACCATTTCTCCCTCCCCATCTACTCCTTGGGTTGCCGTCATGTTCAACCACTGCCGCCAATACCCTTTGCCCCCCCTTTATTCCCCGGGCTCAATCGCTGGAATAAAAGGGCGAAAATGGGCACTTCGATGTGTGAGACAAGGATTCCTTCAGGATATCGTATCAGTGAACGTTTCCCCATTTCTTCCCTCTGTCTGTTGTAAGAATCCTTCTGCTTCCATCCCGCTCCGAGCTACTCCCTTTTCATTGTGAGGGGCACGTGGAGTGAAACGAGTATAATACGATTTGTATGGAGTGTAAAGGACTTTTCTTCCAAGGAATTTATATCGTGCCTCATCTTTTCATTCAAATCAGCATAGGAGCGACGTTGCGTACTTGTCTCCCATACTTCATTTTTTTACGTACTTCCTTGCCTTTGACTTAGGCCGGCTGACTTCCTTCCCATTCTAGTCTTTCTTAGAATTTCGTCTTACGGAAATTGGAGTCTCAAGATAGAATTTTTCGGCCGATTGAAAAGGCAAGAAAATGCATCTTACATACCTACTCAATGTGTTTGTTGACCCAGACCCAGATCCTTAGTGAACATTGAATTCTATGAAATTATTCCACAAATATGCTACATTTGATTACATTCTCAGGGAATACATGATTATTTATTTGAGGAGAAAAAAAACTTTGTATATTTAAGTTCATATTTAGAAAGGAAACTTATATGAAGTGTTTCATTTTCTACTCCTCAACATGAAGAAATTGCAGAAATGTACGTATATCATAATTTATTGTCAACATACGTCATATTATTAAGACAACTTTTCAAAACATACGTGTTCATTATCCTAGGTTCGGTATTTGAGGTTGAAATTTTGATCAAGTAAAGGTAAAATAAATGAAAAATATTTCTTTTCTTTTAATGATTTTATATTTGCGTAATATCTCCCTGACCTTCAAAACTTTCAGTTTTTGGAATATTTGGAGTCGTCAAGTATCCATTACTATAAAAATCCTTGAAAAAATGAACATTTGATAGCTGATTGAGCTTAATATTCTTAAATGGCCCATAAAAGGAAATGTTTATAAATTATTAATTTTCATGCACAAAAAAGTGTATCGTGACCCAGATGCAAACTATAAGGTTGTGCAAAATGTTTTTTAGTAAACGGTGTCGAATTATAAAATGTGGTAATTCTTTTCAATGGCTTACTGACTTTAAGACAACTGTGTCATTACATTAAAATTGTTTAATTTGAATAGCCTTTCACATATATGTTGAAATGAGTGTAACTAGACCTCATTCAAGATATGATGTTTTTACAAAAGAAATGGATATTGGAAATTTTTAATGGAGATATTTGGAGTTTTATTTAACTACCACGGAGAGGTACAGAGCTGCTAAAGCAAAAATAGCTCCTCCGATAGAACTCCGAAATAATCACCTCTCTATTGCACGAAGTAATGTAGTTTGGTTCCCATCGCGCATCTCGTGAACTGAGCCATTATTGAGATAGAATGCGAGGCTCTCAGGAGGCTCTTGTAATGATGAAATAACCAAACATTCACCGTAACATCATTACAATTTCCATTTTACGAAAGGGATATTGCTCTGCACGAAGTGCCAGTCAATTAGAACTCATCCGGAAAATGCAGTCGTGTCTGGATTATCACCGCAGTTGCTTTGAGCAGGATAGCTCATAATACGCACTATATATATCACATACGGACAAATTACAGACGTATAGAATGAATTTCCTAGTAACACGTAACGGTCACGTTTCCAAAGTTGTTCAAGATTATGCCGACTGAAACGCTGTGTTTTTTTTGTTCTCTGGCCTTCACAAACATGTACGTAGCGATATTAAAGTAACAGAAATACTTTGTCTAATACAATTCTTTTGTACGTGTAAGGAAACGTTTGCACTTCAATTAAATATAAGAGAAAAATAATTTAATTAAGAAATTGAAAGGGTCGGATAATTTTTAGCGACCCATATAATCACATTTTAGAAAAATTAAGAGAGGAAATATTAAAAATCTCGAGTAACTGTTTTGCAGAACTATATTGCATTGGATAATTGCCCAATCGATTCATTGGGTAATTTTTTATGCATAACTTGAAAATGGTACTTATTCCAATGTTGTGAAATATCGCTACACTTCTTCTTCTACTTGAGAATCAGACCGTGTTTACGGTCAACTGGTGGCAGAAGTGAAATTCGCTTGAAATATTATATTGAGTGTCACCTAAATAAAATGAAGGCACGTTAAAATCTACCGTTTTGTCAATTATTAAATACGCACGAGGTAACTGCGTAAATAGCCTTTGGAATGGTGAATATTTGTTCATTGTGCTTTATTAGAAAATCTTCCGTGAGAAATGTAGACATTACCCAAAATGTGAGGTCAGTTTCGAGGACTATGAATGTAAAAATTCTGATGATGTTAAGTCGTAGGAAGGTAAAGATCCAAATTGCCATCGGAAAAGAAATAAGTCCGAAAAGTAAATTGGAATACACTAAAAAAGTAAAGGTTTAAAAGTTAATTTTCATTGTTAAAGTTTAAAATATGTACAACAACGATATTGTAGGATCGGAATGGTGCAGTGTCTTACTACCCAGAGAGCCTGGGTTTGAATCCTGGAGACGGCAGATATTTTTCAGTGGTATTCCGATATCTACTTGAGGTACTTTGTGGAGAGTACGTTGTCCGTCGGATGGGACGCTAAACTGCGGACCCCTTGACACCTTTAGTTAGCAGTAGTCTAATGCTGACGCCGGATTTACCTCTACCTTTCCCCCTCTCCTATCCATTCCTAATGATGCAAATGACCTCAACTGTCGGCCGCCTCCCTATATCTACCACTGCTACCAAAAACGATATTCAAAAAGGCTACTGATAAAAATAATGGTGTTTTTTTTAAAGGAAAGTGTTTTTCTCGTAGAAATACCTGTAAAATTTAAATCCAACCTCATTTTCATAAGATACCTAAGTTTCACATTTCCCTCAATGTATAAGGAGCAGTCATATTATACACAAAGTCTATCTATTAACTAGCCTGAGTTTTTATAATTCATATGTTACCTGATTTCGATAGATACATACCACGAGTGAAGTATGCTGCATAAGCATTGCACCAATAGTTATTGGTTGCAATGTAGTCTTTTTAGCATGGTAGCCACAGATCTAATCTTTAAAGGCTATCCGTTATCATTCAATCACATTTCCAATTAATTGAAGATTAAAAAACTGGTTTTGTATTAAAAAATTCCTTTAGTTAATAAAAGCCATGAAAATGTAACGATTTGAAGGAATAAAATAAAACAAGATCGAAAGGAGGGATTAAATCGCTACATGTAGTTATTAGCTTTGGGATGATTAAATGCGACTCGAGAGTTAAACCGAAGTCTAGCTGTCAAGCGCACCCACTTAACTTTAATTGTTGCTAAATGTACCATAACATATTTTTCCTGGTATACTATGGGTAAAAATAGGAGATTTATTATTATTCACATCGGGCGGGGAATCTATACAGAATACTATATGTAATAGTCGAAACTGAAAAATGTTATTCCATTGATGTAAGTTTTTAACCTTCGGTTTAACAGCGTAAATAATACTCTATTACATCTACCTAAGTTCCCATTTACTCAATATAATTACAGTATTCAGTCATTTTAGTGTACATGAAACTGAACGTAAGAAAACCAAATACTACCCTAACAGGATTAAGATTACAGAGATATGAAGTAGATGCAGTATTATCACGGGAAATATTTTTGATTCCATCACGTTCACCTACGAAGCAGAACAGGTTTCTAGGTCAGTGACTGCATTCCATTCCACGAGCAACTGTGAGAATTATATTTACTGCATGCCACCAGAAGAAAAATTACTCTAATTGAACATTGACAAAATTTGGCAATAAATGTCAGTACTTTGAACATATTATTCTCGAGAAGAATTATCAGTATTTCCTTCGAGACCCGGAAAGAATTTTCATGAAGCATGGCTGCCCTGGAAGTCTCTATCCCTCTGAATTGCACGGAAGCATGTGCCAACGGGAGAGCCATGGTCGACAGCCAACTCAATTTAGATTCTAGTCGGAGGAGGTCGGCGACAATTTAGGAGGCCAACCCGCGCGCGCGCCGGGAATAAACCCGTATATCATGCCCGAAAAAAAAAACTCCATACTCACGCCCTAGAGGACACGCGAAACGAAATGAGTAAAAACGGGAGAGTGCATTCCCCGGGTCCACCACTTAATAATCGCCTTTTTGCAAACGTGAATCTGCACCCTCGGCACGTGAGCCAGGACGGCGGCGGCGAGGCAGACCGACGCTGCGGCCTGGCTCGTGACAGGGGAATTGAGATGGCCGCCCCGGGGGTTGAGGGAGGGAAGTCTGCGAGGGAAGGTGGGATCGGCGGTTAAATTCCCCTCGAGTGTGCCGTGCGCGAAGCAGTGGGCAATCCCTTCGCGGGCATCCTCTCTCGCCGGTCCGGTCGGACACTCGGAACGGGAATTGGAGCAGCGGGGGTAGGGGTGAGGGGGAGATACGTGAATGCCCCCTCGAGAGTGGTAGGGGGAACAATGAAAATAGGGTATAGAGGAGGTGGACGGACAGTCCACGGCGTTAAAAAAAAAAGCGCGCGTCAAACGCCGTGTGTATCAAGAGATTATTCCTCCCAACCGAAACAACCCCACCACCATGCGACGCCCCATGCACCACTCCTGCCCCCCGCGCAAGCACACTCCGCCGAATCTTTTGGTGGCCGGTCGAGAAAGAGTTTATTCCCCAGACGCCTGCCCCCATACCCGGTGACCCCTCCTCCAAGCCTCCTCCCCTCCAGGCGAGAGAATAAAATGCGTCACTTTAGGGACTCGTGTGTGGAGGAAGACGGGTGGAAAATTCGGTTTAGATTATACCTACAGGGCGGAAATCCCGCAGAGGGGATAACCTGTGTCTTCCCACTCTCCCCACTTTTCGAGCTGGCCCGAACTGTCCCCCGTTCTCCACAAGGACACAATACCAGTTGGGTTTCCAAAGGGTTTAGAGTATGAGGAATGCCTCGGCGTACGGTACCTAGGTAAGCGATTGAGGGGAAGGGAGGGGGAAGGGGTGTTGGATAGGTCGACTACGGTTACCGGATAACGGTAGAGGAGGTATCCTCTCTCCGGCCCGCTAACGGGGATAGGTGCGCTTGGAGGAGGTGGAGCGGCAAAAGGTTTCGTAACCAGGGAGATGGACAGATGACTGGCTTGCGGTGGGCTCGGATAGGCCCGAAAAATTTCACTAACGCCACCCTCCTCTCCGCCCCAGTTGGGTTCGGAGACAGATCCTCCTCCATCCCTACCACTGCCCTATCGGTGTGTCCGCTCGCCGGGCAACCCCCTTGAAAACAGTTTCCTACGCCCCTTTCATCGCCAAAACCGCTCAGCATCCTTCACGGCGACCTCCTCTCAACCCTTGCCGATCTCCCACTCCCTTCTCGTCCTATACTGTGCTCTCCTTTACGTTGCTTTCAATTAAAATGGCCGCACCATTCGATTACGCCTCACGGGCGACTAATCGCGTTTGCCCTCCGGTCCCGAACCCTGGGAGGTAATTGACGGTGACACAGCCACCGCCGTGGCACCCACGACCCCCGCCGCCCTTCACATCACACCCCACGGGGGGAGGCCCCCGTAAAGTACATGGAGGGTTCGTCGCCGCTTGCTGCCTCGATCGACGAAAAGGTGAGGAGTTTGCCGTTCCTGCACCTAGGCCACAGCATTCAGCCTCTCTTTTCACCGTCTCTCCCCGTTCCGGCGCCATCCGACCTCCGGCCATTACGTCCACCACCCTTATTCCCAGTGGCATGTGTGAACTGGTGCCCATGCCTCCCGCTCCATCACTGGCCGTTCCGCGTGTCCAAACGAGGTCTTTCCAACAAGCGCCTTCCGCTCATACGATTAAAAGTGTGGGCTCATCGTTTTCCAGAGATTTTTAGTAGCCGTACATTTTCAGATCGGAGAGGTCTCGTGCATTTTTTGTTATATTTTTATTGATGGAGAACTTTTTCTTTAGATTTATACCGATTGGTTGTCGCATTCTACAAAAATGTTGTCACAATTATTTACGATGTGTCAATAACGGCATATAGTATATTACCTTTTACCCTGAATGGTCAGGACGAGCTATTAGAAAACATTATTTGGATGCGTTTGAACTACTGGATATTTCTCCATGTGAGCATATGAAATGGATTACTAACCAAATCGTGTACAATGTTCAATTCGATTATAAAGGTTAATTTCATTCTCTCTCTCTCAATTTCCTAGAGTGACTTTTGTGAAATATACTGGTAGCTTTAAATGAAAATACTTTTAAAATTAACTATATATCATTGTTTTTATATAAGTAATGCATACAAAATTGTTGGATTTAAAACAACCAGGTTAACCTTTGAAACATTTCTACAACTAAAGTGTGCTGAAATGAGTGAACTTGGTGAACATGCACTACGATTCCATGCTAACTGGATTTACGTGAAATCTATGCCTACATCTTTGTGTTGCAAGGACTTACACCATCGTTATACAATCCTTCAAAATATCCGATATACATTTTTAAACTTTATGAAATTATATATTAACACAATTAACCCAGTGGTGATTTTTTCCCTAAATATATGTTAAATATTCAAAATTATATTAAATCTTCAACACGAATTCCATTGTTGCGTCTAATATTACTTAATAGAGCACACTATATTTCGGAGAATCCGGTTTCTCTAAATGGCATATTGCGCCACGAATTTTGATTCATGATTTTGTTGACATTAGAGATTGATAAGTCACCTTACCCTTACTGATCCCAACTAATTTAATGAATTAACTAATCATTAATTATCCATTTTCAACGAAAAGATTTATGAGAGTTGCGATCAAAATGTATTGCACTCGTAGGGAATGATTGCCATGACATATTTAACAGCCTAACTTTCGCAAGAATTAAAACTAGAAAATGATTAATTTTTCCTCAAACCATATAAGTTTAGGTTTAACTGTCTCCTGCATTAACTTTTGGCGTATTTGGTAGTTCATCGTGAATCTCTGAAAATTTTATTGACTTTTTGCTGGTTTTTAAACATTATGCTACAGAATATAGTGCCAAGTACTTCGGTTGGACATTGATCAGTATGGAAATAAAAGAAGTTACAGAAAATATGCAGTTATTAGAAATAGCTAGGTAAGCATAATGCGATAAAACTAATGATAACAATTTAAATAAAATAATTATTCTAAGGTAATCTGCTACTGCATCTGTGCTCTATTTTTATTACAGTAACCCCAATATTTGTAACTTACACTCCCAGATCAGTCCACAAGTGATATTCATGAACTTGATAGGCACTTCACCTTTTGAAAGGATTGGTCTTCGTCATATTAGATCTGGACAGCTCAGCTGGTCTAACCACAGGTCAGGTTTAAAACAAAATATTCATCCACTTCACATTTTCACCTCCTCGGAAGACTGTAAGAACAATGCATTTCTAATTCAATGCCTTACCTAATCAAATAAACCTCGTCTTATTATTATCGACGTGACCTATCCTAATTTAGTTGTAGCTAGATCTATCGTTTCCCCTGAATTACAAAATTTGACGTTGTTTAACCTTTGATACTACAAAATCAAATTTAACTGGATGAATTTTTATTCTATTTATTTAATATTATATCCTATTTTTTTGTGAATTCATCAATAGGCATATCGATGTTAATATTCAATTTTGCGATGGGCCATGTTTAAAGGTATATAACCTTGAATGTTATTGTTCTTTGCTTATGTACTGCTGGAAAAATATCTCTAATAAGTTAAATCTGTGATTGAAAATTTTCGATTTCAAAGTTGAAAATATGAAGGAACAAATTTTCGACCAATATCTATCCGACACATGCTCAAGAGAGATGTTAACGGCTGAAGAATGAGTCATTTTCCGGTTTCCTTCTTCACAAAAATTGTCTGTGGAAATCTAGTAATATTTTTATCCTTGAAATAGCAGTCCCTACAACTTAAGACAAAGAAGCTGAGCGTTTGAAGTTTGCATGTCTCAAGTCAGATCCACGAAGAGAAAAACAAGTTGCATGTCTGGATAACTCCAAAATCTATTTCGAAATCTTTAAAATCGATACACTTTGCTCAATGTGTGCTTAATTTTTGCAAGAAAACGATGAATAAAATTCTTATATTTTTCTTCATTATTTGATATGGTTTCGTCGAAGTCAGGTCTATTAGCTGATTATTATCGCTAAAGGCTGTGCCATACATTTCCTCCTTGCGTGCCACAGGTTTCACACCGTGCAGCTACGTAACATATAAGATTACTCTGAATATTCCTTGCGATACATCGTATTTGATGCATTGAACTTGGAACAAACATTGATTGCCCGAATACTCGTTTGTATTTGTATAGTATTGTAAGCTTGTATTTTTATATTAGTACCCTTGTTATAGTCAGTTTGTCGGTCGTTAATTTAAGAAATTTGAGTACAAATACTGATATAGTGCATTGCAGAGGTGATAAGAGGAAATGATCGGACAAAAGTCGAGTGGGAAAATTATAGTGAATAGTTTCTAAGGAACATCAATATACGCAGATTGATAGATGATATAAATAAAGAGTTTTGTTGCGTAGATTATACTTCAAATTTGAAATGTTCTTCGAAAAATATAAATAGCAACACTAGAATATAGAACAAAATCTAACTCATCTACTCTGATCTATCAATGGTAACAAGAATAAGAGTGGCATGCAACATTTACGGCATGCATATATTCTACAGCATTCATATATTTGGCAGTCATACGTTTAAGGTATGCTTTCGATCGATCCAGAAATAAACTCCTACATTTCTCAACCTCGCAAACACTAAAAACCTAAATAAACAGATCTTCAATTCCGCATAGAAATTATCTTCCTTCATTCATTCCACTGAGCCTTCTCTTTTCCTATCCCTTTCCTACCTACCGTCCACCCGTCTAGTACAGTCTCCAGATTTTCATCCCCAAACAAAATGATCTGCACCCATCTATTCAGATTTTTATGGATTTGTGCCGCACCTCTCTCCCCCACCATGCATAGTACTAATCCCTTGATTTGCTAGACACCATCTTACTTTTTCATCTTAATATATACCTACAGAACAAACTCCTCCATTCTATACTTGAGATCTTGCTTCAATAACCTAGTCTCCGAGCAGAACAAGACTTCCACAATTAACATCCCAATTCCTTCTTTCTTAAATAAGATACTTATCCTAACGCAATTCTACTTAAAACCCTCCTACTGTGACCAACTAAAATCAAGTAACTTTCCTAATCCGTTAACTATTCCTCCTGATATAGTTTTCCCTCCAATTTAGCGTTTAAATTGGCATTCATCATCCTCAAAAACCTCAAAACTCTCTTTTGCTTAGATTCATTTTCATTCCTTGATTTTTCGAGTGCTTTTCTAAGCGCTCAGCTATGGCCCCTCGACTGACTGGCTAACTGACACTTGGCCATCGGCAAACCTGATTTTATGAATTCTCCAAAGACTTTCATTTCTATCTCCAGTTCTCCTCATCTTTCCTTAATGATTTCCTGCACCTCTGAGTTGAAAATCACAGGTGATCTTCCTAATACTACACATTCTGATTCTCCAGTGCCGAAGCATTCTGTTCTATGTACGGCTTGTGGAAAATTCACATATCCCTCCTATACGTGTATACTCCTATTTTCTGCAAAATGTTCATTTATTTTTTCCAATTCACTCTACCAATCGCCTTCACGAAACTTAAGAACAAAAAAATAAAAGTATATGGTATTCAATATTACTCGTTATTAGTGAAAGTTTGATCATAAAAATAGTATTTTCGTTAGCAAAAGTTATTATAGCTGGTTTTAGGTTTTTACAAACTAACTTCCCTTTTCTTGTTAGTCGCCGCTGACTCCTACAGACTTCTCGTAACACTAAATTAGTTTCTTTAATCCCTCTTCATAGAGGTTTACTACCAGGAAATTGACCCAGTCCACATCGGTGGTCTTGCGATCCCCGTTATCTTCAAACCATTTATCAATATTCTACTGTTCCAAGTGCAAGATGAGGAAATTATCTCAAAATGTAAGCTTGGGACCGTCGGCATCGGTCCAAAGACGTTCACTCACTCAACATTCTTTACTCTTTCAGCTGGTCGGTAAGCATTTTCTGTACCTATCATGCACACAATTTGGGGTATCGGAGCTTTCGAAATTAATCATATACACAGTGGTGCGTCCAACATTAGGAAACTTATCAGAGTACTAACCTTCTATCAGAACACAGTTTTTGGTCCATTAATAGAACGATTTCATCGGTCTGGATGGCTCGCTTGTCATTTCGCTCTTCATCGTGTACATTTGTACGATTTTTTTTGACACCATTATCTCACCAATATTTTATATCATCATTTTTATACGTGCATTAACTATTCACTATTCCTAATGAATTATATTAGCAGTTAATCCTTTTGAACACAAAAATATAATCACATAGCACGCACTTTGAAATTGGTGGGAATAACAATTTACGCCCTTTGGAAAATTATATTTACTGATTGTTCTGGAACGAGGAATCAAGAGAAGTGGCTTCTATAATAAATTGCGTCAAAGATGAGATGCAGCAGTTTCACCATAAGGCGCTGTTGGCGTAAATATAGGGATCGGTCAAGTAATAACTACCACAGCTGTGAGAGAGAGAGAGAACGAAAGTCACAGAATCGGCCGCAATAATGCAATGGATGTTGATAGCAACGTGAAACCTCTACATCAGGCTCTCTTGAGGATGTAACTTAGTATTCAAATATGACTCAACGTCTATATTTAAATAAGAATGTCAGGAAATATAAACTAAGGCGTTCTATAAAAATATAAACTGATATTATGTAGATGTAGCCATATTTAGCATTTTTGTAGTTTTCCGCATAATATCGTCTTTAACAGAGATTTAGTAATTTTAAAAGTATTGTAAAACTGTGGAAAATTACCAAAGTTGGAGAAACCTTTTTTTTCTCCTGTTATAAGATAAATATAATTTACATACAACTATCGGTGAAATTCACCGTACGTAACCTAGCAGAGTAAAAGAGAGAAAACTCAAGACATTGAACAGGACAATTAGCATGTAAAGCCTTTCAATAACACTTTGCTCAAAACTCTCAGTATAACGTGGTGGTTGGTATCCGATTTGGTGATGAGTTGTAGTTTGTTAAATATCACTTAAAATAATTGAGGTTAAGAAGGAGAGATGAAGAGTGAGTAGACAGTCTGAAAGGGAATGCTAGTCAATAAGGATTCCTGTGAGGAGCAATGTGACGGGAGAAAACAAAACCCTTACACGCGATTGGAAAAAAGGAAAGAATTAAAACGCCCGATCCTAATCGAAAATGGCCGCTCACTCGAATCGATCGTCATTTATTTTTAGAATTTTTTTCTCCTTATTCTCCTTTTTGGAGGGAGATGTGGTTCCCGCGACAGCTGCCGATGGTTCCTGGTAATCGCAAACAACGATCTAGTGATTATGGGAGTGAGATTGATGATAAACGTTCGAAATGGTTGACTGTAGTACGTGATAGGACATGAAACAACACCCCCCTCCCTTTTGTGCAACCGAACCGACATTCCCCCCTTCTCTCTCCTCATCTCATGCGATTCTCGACTTTTCGGCTGTCTTAGAACATCACGCCATGCCGGCCGGCATGCTGGGGGGCCGCTCACTTCCTTTCTCATAAGGGGGTCGTTTATTTCTGTGGGTATTTTCCTTCTTCCTTTGAGATTATCCACACAGCAATTGCATGTCCCCAAATTTACAAGGGTCCATCATTCAAATGGATCTCGGAATACTGTGGAACTAATCCTAATTGCCATGAGTCAAAGTAACAAAAGGACATCACGAATTGACACACCTTGATCTATGGGTTAAGCTTCTTAACTAATGATATGACTGACGCCAACGTAATCATTCGTGAAACTAATATACGTAATTATGCTTTGCCTAGAATATTTTCCCTAAATCTTAGTTTGCATTATCAATAAATTGTTAGATATTATTTTAAGGTACATTAAAAAGAAAATTTTATGAAATAAAGGATGACCTACAGATATTCTCTACAGTTGGTTTCAGTTTGTACTGGTTTTTACTACAACTAACCTACACTAAAATCACTTAATTTAAAAAACCCAAATGAATAAATCAATTTAATTAACCTTTTGAACATAAGTTAGGCCATTAGTATTATTTTTAAACTACATAATGCTACAACGTAAGATTTATTAAAATTAATTAAAATTACAAATTTTAGATAAAAGTTAGGTGGGTGCATAGAGGACATACAGGTATTTATAAATATATATAAATATAAATATATATATATATATACTATATATTAGTATATATATCCAATGAACATTTACCTTTTTTGTTTAAAGTTGTGAGAATGCATACACACACACGTTTATGTTGTTGTATTTATTCGTTAAATGGTATGGCTACTCTTGTAATGTCTTGTATTTAATTTTCTTCTTTCAAATTTAGAATATAACATTTTGAAAATGTGCAGTAAAAGTTTAAAAGTATTTCAAAAACAATTTATTGTTAATGTTTTTAGGTAGTTTTTATAGACGTGAGCATTACTCGTATTTTAACTACTGTAATTGATCATCAATGTCATCAATTTTCCCGTTCCGCTTTCTCATCCTCATACCATCTCCTTTGAAATTATCATTTTAAAGGGGGTTCTCAAATGGGGTTAACATTACACATTGAACTCATTAAATTGAACGAATATTTTATGGAGATTTACATGATAATGTAACGACGCACACGAATAATAAAGGAAGATAAATCTCATTCAATTAATGTTTCTATGAATAATGACATTTTTTATCACCGCCTAGATAAATTTTCCGAAAATACGGACATTTTATTATATAGTTGAAATGAAAATTCAAAATATTCCCAACATATTAGACTTAGTTTTCAGATAAATGAATTAAAGTTGTATTAACGAACTATTGGGCAATTCTAGGCACACACACTATCTTCTTTTCAATCAAATAAACATATTTTAAAAATATATGCATCAATTTCCATATTGCCACTCATACATTCAATTGACTTATAAGAACTCATTGATTGAGATGTGACGACTGATTTTTACTCTACTTTGGTGATCATAGAAAATAAGAAGTCATTTTCCACTATATCATCGGCTGAAACTGGCATAAAATATCTGTTATAAAACGTAAAAAAGTATTGAAATGGAAGACTGTAAGAATTATGGTTCTGATACATTTTCTTTAAGTATCACCGAAAGTAACAAATTTTCTTCCCTACCTACCTAAGATTAAGCAAAATGAAACCGTTTTTTGGACTGTAAAATTGCTTCTGTCTTCGATAAGTCGGCTAAATCTTTAACGAAGGAGGTAAAATGACAAAAAAATAGAAGAGAAATCACGTGCCCACAAATCGCGAAGGGAGTAAGGACCTCCCTTTAAATGGCACTCGAGGAAAGGGAAGAGAAGGAGCTTGACGTAAGGAGAAGGCTGAAATGGGATGTGGGGCAGAGGAGGGGACGGAACGAGTCTTTTAAGGAACTGGGAAGAAAGACGACGAACGAGAGTGCGGGCGAAGGAGATGGGGAGAGGTAAGTAAAGAGGCGAGATGGGGAAAGCGAAGCGAGGTGGGGAGGGGGCACTTGAAATCGGAAGAGGTTCGCTGGCCTTAGCGGTGGGGAGAGGAATGAGAAATGCGGAATGAACTTTGTTTTTGAATGGACGTCGGAATGAGGCTGGCGAGAAGAGGGCTGGTTATTGGAGCGGTAGGAAAGGGATCGTGAAGAATGCGCGGAAGGAATGAACAATGGGGAAGGGGAGAGATATTAGGGTAAAGAGGGGGAATAGGTAAGAGGCCGAGCGGGTGATATATGGGGAGATACGAATCTGTGTCAGAAATAAGAACGCGAAACAATGGGAAGAGTTGTGAGAGAATTTGGAACTGTGGACAAGGGATAGAGGTAGAGGGGAGAGAAAGTCAGGGAGAGGGAGGATATATGAGGAAAAGGGCTGGATGAACATGGGGCGAGGGAGGAGGACAGTGTGAGTCACAAAGACCGGGAGACAGACCAAGAGCCTTAAGATAATGGGAGGATATTTATAGACTTCTCCAGTTAAATATCATTGCAGAAATTTCCATCCAGGAGTATGAGGAAGGGTTTTAGTTGGTTAGTAAAAAATCGTGAGATAAATTGACAAAGCAAATAGTATGAGCACAGAGAAAAGTTACGGTACTTCGGTAATAAATGGAATTTTAAAAGATGGCGTCATCAGATTTTCTCTAGAGATATGGATTTTTCTCTCATTTTCAAACTTATTTTCTGGAACCACATAAAACCTTGCTCGTTTTTGAAGACGGCTAATTAATTGTAGGAATATAATTATATTGATGTTCAGGTCTTCGTAAACTTTTACAATATAGTTTTAATTTTTTTCAATTAAACTTATTTTGAATTCATATAATGTATTAGTTTCCGTTGAAAAAGTTTCTAAAAAATGTTGGAGGATATTATAAATAAAGAATTTCAAGAAGAAAATATATATAGCTGATAGAACAAGAGTTTAAAAAATATAGCATTCATTACTGTGAAAGACATCAATGTTTTTACATAAGGATATTGAAAATTGAAATCTTGTTTATTGATAAAATTTATAAAAAACCTTATTGCTCTTTTCCGAGGTTAATTTGGGCAAATATCAATTTAAATAGGGCTGAAATCGTTTTTTTGTTGTAAAGACTTTTTCTATAAAATAGAGAGAAGGAATGGGGTCGCAATAAGAGAGTAAATTATGAGAGGTATTATCAGTTTAGAAGAATGGAATTAGAAAATTTGATGGAAATGTGTTTGATTAATTAAATAAGAAATTGAATTCATTTCTTGTTATAATTTTATATTTTTTATATAATGGATGGGATAAAGTTTATTTTTTGATAATAATGCTTACATGAATCCCGCAGATTTTGGATTAAGTAAATAGCGTAATCACAAGGATTTTGGGTGAGATAAATGCTGACATGCAAACGCCGAGTTGTATACAATAAAAATAGGACAAAGATCTAACGGACTAAGGCGGGTCTTCATTGCTTTTGAAAAGTTGTAATCTAAAGTTTCATTCGCTTCGTGAATATGAATGCTATTTTTAATTAATATTTCACTATCAACATCCTCATACACTCGAGACATTCCACCCGAGAAACCATTTCATTTTAATCTCTTCTCTGTACCCTATGAGACAAAACCCAAATGGATACATATATTCATGATTTCAAATGCTTGAAAAAAAAATAAAATTAAATGGCGATTTTCTCAATCCACAGGCAGAAACATAGACACAATATAAAGGAATTCTGTTCGGACATAAAATCGGGGATGGGAAGTCACAATTCCAAACTCCAGTGTGCGGCACGTATCAAAGGGAATGAGTCAAAGATATCCATTAGGCCACAGCTGATATCAAACTTGCTGACTTGATCTCATGATGCAAGGAGATAGGACAGCATAATATGCTCCAATATATGAACCACCATTCAGCACTGGTGCACTCTTCTACCAGCCCAACTCTATCAACATTCCCATGGCTTCTGCCGACATATTACGGCACGTAGATTAATCCACGAGTTCAAAAGATGTATTTAATCTTATATACACGTGATCTGCTCACATCCGCCATCCCCACCTCTCTTGCGTTCGTCCTTTGTGTGTGTTCCTTTCCCATTTCCTTATCTGTATTTCTATGTGAATGAATATTTATTCGCCGTGTGACGGGATTTCGTGTTTGAATGTATATGTGTTGTATATATATATATATATATATATATATATATATATATATATATATATATATATATATATATATATATATACAACACATAAACAGGAAAATTCTTAGCCATCCTCACGCACATAGGTCCGTAAATTTTAGGGATAGGAGGAAGACGACAAGGAGAGAGGCAGAAAGGGCGAAACGAAAGTGCGAGGGAGAGGGTATGTCGGAGGGACGAAGAGTAGCAGCCATAGATTGGTCTGCTGAAGACTCGAAATCCGGAAATAGAAGGCTGGTGACTTCGGTCATAGTCGCGCTCTTGGAAGGAGAGTGTCTTTGACAGTTTCGAAATTGAAGATCAGAACCGGAGTCATTGGTGTGAGAGAGTTTGCTGGTGGGTGGCGGCAGGAGGGACCGGATCAGAAATAAAGAGATCCGGGGGGAGGGAAGGGGAGTGGATTACGGCGGACCGGGGAGTTGGGGCGAAGGAGTGAGGGCAATCACGCCGGACGGGTCGCGGGCTGCTGGATGAAGGGATTGAAGGTGGACCGCGCCGACATTAGGTGAAAAAGCAGGGGACTGAGATCTTTGGGCCTTTTGGGGTCTGAGGGCTCTGTGTCCAGGAGCCAAAGGGGGGTAGAATCAGAAGAAGGACTTGGAGAAATAGATCAGGACGTGATCAAAGCAAAAAGATTACAGCATTTGTTCCATAACTTCGCTAGGAGTGAGAGAGCAGGGTGAAGTTTGAGGAGGTCTAGCAGGGTTAAATGAGCAATGGTGGCGTGTGTGCGGGGAGGTAAAGTAGCTCGACGATGGTCATTACGTTTTTTTTGCCTTCTTTGAAACTACTTTAGTTCGCGAGGAATGGAGGAGGGGAAAGAAAACCTGCTGAATATCCGAAATTAAGGGGAAAAGGGGATACGGAAGGCATCGAACGGAGGGGGATGAAAGACTCAAGGAGCCTTCAAGATGCTGTAGGTTTTAGATATCTTCTCAGGATAACTTAGACTAAGTGTATCATAATGCCTCTTCACCCTTCTCGTATTATTTTTAAAATCCCCTTAGGACCTATCACCCAATATAAATCATAGGTTAACGCAATGAAGTGCACTAGTATTAGCTAACGGATTCGAATGCTAAAAAAAAATATTATCCAATTATAAAATCAGGCAATACAGATTGCGTTCCGGTAGAAAAATAGCATACGAGTGTTCAAATAATTTCTGCATAAATGAAAAATGTAATACAGAATTGGAATCAACGAATTAGTTAATTTACGTATTCATTGTTAGAAAACTGTTTTATCGTTAATCACATCATATTTGTATCCAATTAAATTCATAATATAAGCAACATTTTTCAGGTTGTAGGTCAAATTATAACTACCTGGAATCGATTCAGTATTTATTTTTCAAAATCTTAAAAAAAATTACTTAAATATTAAAACTGATGTGATGAGATGATTTTATAGTTACTTGAATTATCACAAAACATGCCTCCCACCACAACATCCCCTTCAACCAGTGTTACAGTGTTTCCGTTCTAGCATCCCTTCCCCATCCGATAACCCTATAAAATTAAAAACGATGGAAATGGCATTTATATGGCTTTTGCAAAGCCTACCAACATCCGGGTCTCAGTGTCGTTCACTAATTAAAGAGGGAATAACTAATTGAAATGGATAGGTGTGGGATTGTTTCATACGGAATAGTAAGATATTTGGTTCATCCGCATGTATTTTGTCATTTTTGGCCTGGGTCTTGACTTGTCCTAATGATAACTTTGCAAGTTGACACCTGGGTTGTGGATGTTGTAATATCTGTGGATGAACTAATTTCTTTCTGTGCCGCTCGGGAATTATTTCCACATCCTCCCTCAGATTCCTATCCCATCTTCGCTCCCCCTCTGGCCTCCCTTCTCCCTTTCCACAACCCTTTCTTTCACCCCTCCCCCACCACCCGTTCCTCCCTTCCCCCGTCCCCTTCTCTCACTCTCACAATCTTTGCTGTTCTTTCTTAGTTCAGAAGTCAGTCCTAACTAATCTTCTGAGGAAAACGGAGCTCAATTCCGTCGAAATTATCGAGAAAAAACGTACGAGTGTTCCTTTTATGTGTTCTCATATTGTGTGTTGCTGTCGAAGTTTTATATGCATACATATATAAAACACACATCATATTTTCATATATATATATAAACAATAAACACAGTAATCGACCTGATATTCTAGGCGATGGTAAAGTTCACCCAGTATCAAGCCCAACGGCGTGCGCTCATATTTTACTTTTTATTCTAATAAAAAATCTTCTCATATTAATAAACTACGGCAAATATCTGTTCATTCATGGGTGTCCAAATTTAATAAGACAGCTGTTCGCCCATTTTAAGCAATTGAATTTAAAAAGTAAATTACGACGTAACCTTCTATGTGTGATTGGGTATCCACAAATTATTTACCACTAATTATAAATAAATCTAAGATATTTTCATTTGAAAGTGCTACTGTATAAAAAATATTGATACTTGCGAAGTTCCAAAATACATACAGGAACCTGTATGTTCTCTAAGGAACTGATATTAATTATTCCAGTCATGTTAAAACCTTCAGAAAACTTTTTCTTCTTTTTTAATTAATATCCATTAGTGGGGCACAATAAAATGCTGCCAAAGAAATTTCATAGCACACTATCCCGAATGAGACATTTCAGTGATGTACTCTGTATACCATTGCGAAAAAAGGTTTAAATCTCCCATATGATTCCAAATATAGATTACTCGCATTTTCCACAAATTTTTTAATAGGAGCTCATAAATATGTAAGTAAAAATGAAATATTGCTCAAGTTTTTACTTTTTTTCAAGGAACGTTTTTCACCTTGTTCCAAGACAATTTAATTTTCTAGAAAACTAAACATTCCTTATAATCAATCATTAATTAAGATTATAATTTAATCAATAATTAAGATTATAACCAGTCTCGTAATGTATAATGCTGGTAAAGAAAAAGTTTGTAAAAGTCAATGAAAAACGACAAATAAATTAAACTGCTTATCTAACAGCAATATCGTTGCAATTTACGTATTACATAACCAAGGAAATTTGAGCGAACTGCTGGAATTTACCATTACTATTAAGGCAAAAATAATAAATCTTTCTATATTTTGGGATAATACCAATCCCACCAACATATTCAAAGATTACAGTTCCTAAGAGGGACCGATATATCACAACATTTTTCCACCTTTTGCGCTGACTGTGTTATGCGGGGTATTCGGCTTTCACTTGACGTCCCCTTTTCCACTCATGTGGGTTCCCATATACATGAATTGGATGCTCGGGGCTGCCTTTGTTATATTAGTTGAAGAGAAGTGCCACTTATTGTCAATATCATTAATTTCTAATTTGAGTAATAAGTAAATAGAAATGAAAAAACAATGGATTTTCAAAAACAAATATGGTTCCATTAGTTATTATTAGTATACGTTAGATTTTATTAAATTAAAGTTTTTACTCTGCTGAAATTCGACTATGTACAATTACTCTTAAAGTAATAATATACCCTGTTGTATCTCTTAAAGGAATCATTTTACCAATAAGAGCTGAAATTAAAGAAGAATACCTGTTGTTTCAGTACTTTGTGTCCAGCGGCTCCCAAATAACCGTTGGCAAAAGGAAAGGTTTTACGTTTGCGCCGAACAAAACTCATTATTCGTTTTCGATCATTTTACTTATACCCATTTTATATAAATCATTGATTAAACAACTTTCCTGATGAAAGCCAATTGCTTTAGTAATTTAGAGAAGTGACTGAGACCAATCAAATGGGAGTAAATCTACCAAGAAAATAAATCATTTTATTTAAGGTATTTTTTGAAAATATCTATGCCATCGTAAGTTCAGAAAAACTTCTTATATATATTAAAGAATACATTGCTTGGATGTATATTGTCCTCTGTTGGTGGAATAAGTTTGTCACGTTCTCTTGATTACATTCTCAGATCAATATTCTTTCACGGGAAAATACTTTCAAAAGCGCCTAAAGCTACCTTTCAAAGTTCCCTCTCCTTTAAGCGAAATAGCCAAAAGATTTAACTTGCTTGGACTCATTCCTAGAGATCGGCAATTAACTTATGAGCCAATTTAATTTTTAAATTGGGAGAAATCATGAAAAGTAAAAAAGTAGAAGAAATCATTTATCAATCTAAATCTAAGGAGTTCTTTGTCTGGAAAGGTGGCTATACAAGTCGAAAGCTATCTTACTGCAATCCCTTCCCTCTCAGGAACAATCCCATCCCGTAGGTGTGTTGCATACACCATTTCGAAACTTGTAGGATTTGCATACGACCATCAAAGTGAGGAAAACACACCCCACATGGCTCGATTTTCTCATTTCCAGACAAGGGAATTTTCGAATTGGAGCAGTACTAGGCTAACAATAACAGTTCGTGTCAGCCAACAATCACAGACGCTCACGGCTCCGTGGGTAGCGGCGAGCACCTTTGGGCCTCCAGAGGTTAGCTCTCTGTTACCATGTTTTTGCACTATCGTACGGGGGACAGGGAAACACGCCGAGATCAAGTCGACGCCTCCACACGACCGATTTTTTTGGAGATTATACAGGCAATATTTGGTAGGAGGGAAGGAAAAGCCTGGACAGAAACTTCACGGGCGTTTAGAATAGTATTCGTACTAAGGCAAAGGCACAGATTGGGAAGGCAGAGGAAAATGTGTGAGATGCACGGAAAAGTGAAGAGAATAGCAATCACATGTTGAACATGAAAACCTTCGTAACATACTTTAAATATAATTAATAACTGTTAACTTTCTTCAACAAATATATGATGTAAGATATTTTATTTGCAACATATATCGGGTTTCAGAGGAAATTAGGTTTTGAGGATCCCTGACCACATTTTTCCGGCGATGACAGACTGCGTTTACTGGTTTTTGTATACTCGTATGAATCGCTCATTTGATTGGGATTTAGTGAATGCAATACCTAAAGAAATTATAAACTCGAACGTATCAAAACCTTCATGTTATATGTTTTACGACAAATTCTTTCAATATATTACAAAATATTCAGATGATCCTGGGCCCGTCAATCATTGTCTCTGTCCACCAGGCATGATACTGCTCCGTATCAACCGTAAAATCAATTGTAAATAATATATCTCCACAAAGTTATACTTTTTTCCAAAATAATGACAGACGTTTTGGAATAAATTGGTTGTTGAATAAGAGTCATATTTTATTTTAGCAAATGGGAGAAATAAAATTTGATAGTCATAATAATAGTTTGGATTTGACTGGAATAATTTCTATTCACTCTATATTTGCAGAATTTTCCAACTCATTATATACACGAAGGATTCTGCATTTTCGGGTTTTCACCACGCTGTTTTTAAGAGCTGACAACAGTTTCGCCGAAGTTGCTTTCGGCGTCTTCAGGTCGAAGACCTGAAACTGTTGTCAGCTCTTAACAACAACATGGCGAAAACCCGAAAATGCAGAATCCTTCAAGCCATCGCCGCGAAAATCTACGCAGCAATATTTATTATATACACGGTAAAATTTATCCGCATTTCTGATTATTAAGGTCGTACATATATTTAATAAAAAATCAAAGTTTGCAACAATTCAATTCGAATCAAATGCATGGTTTTTCTAATAATTTATTGCATCTACTAATCAAAAAAAGTATTGTACCTCATTTATGTAAGAGTATAAATTATAAATCAGTTGGTTTTAAATATCTATTCAATAGATATTTCCTATATTGCACGTTACGCACATGCAAGACTGACAGGTTTAAAATGTCATTTTTTCCAAGAACAATAAGGGACCAGAATGTTTGTAGTCGAAATTCCCCAGGAGTTAGTTAATTACAATAAGTATTAACGTACAGGTTAGGGACTGCGCGAGGATATGTATGTATATATATATGTTTGTGCATGTACATATATGCATGTATGTGTATATGCATGTATGTATGTAGAAATATATTTTTTTTTACAGGTTCCCCCACCTTTCCTCACCTAATTGATAACCCCAACCCCCTCATCCCTTACCCTTCCCTCATGGTGCTACACCCCCTGCCACACACCTTTTTTGGTGGCTCGCAGGGTATTCATGTTGATGTAGAAGTTTTTTGGCAAAAATCGAACTCCATTTCTGATAGATGCTTTAAGAACACTGAAATCTGTTTCTCAAGCATTAAAAATCCAATTTTATTCTCTATGATGCAGCTTCATATATTTATACGCTAAATTATATAACCTCCTACATTTATTTATTTACGAAATGACCTAAAACAAATTCATATTTAATTCTTCTTATGGGTTAAAGGAAATTTCCACACATATTAAATTATGTGTTATCACCTAAAAATACTTGAAAGCACGAAGAGCACGAAAAGACTTACAGCTTGATATAAAAATTCTGCCACTTAATAATTTTAATTATGTTCTTAATCCACGGAAATCTACCATAAAAAACTAATAATTTTTGTGGAAGCGGATATAATATATAAATATTAAAAGCGATAAAAGATACTATCTTCAGGAAGAACACCATTTAATGGATTGAAAAGACTTGTAATGGCATGCAGAGTCACGAGGCAAACTTTTCTTCTCTAGCCTATGTGATGTAGTTAGCGGCCAGAGAAAAGGAACTGAAGATAACGGTCAACTAAAAATTTCACGAAAATCTTTCTTTTATAAAAAAAAGGTCGTATTCCCAGAAGCATCTCTGATTCCTTCTTGACTCTGCAGCAGTGGAGTAATCACAGGCGCTGAGACAAACTCTCCTGAGAGCAGGGAAAATCGGAAAAATAGAAGACCAGGGGGAAATTATATGGCTGGAGAAGTGAAGAGGATGAGCAAGAACGAAAAGGGACAGTCGAGTCAGGGGAGAGACGAATGACGTATTCGAGAGGGATTGACGCATCACTGCAGAGAATTCCCGTCCCAACGATAACAATTGCCACATTTCGTGTAATCTAGAGAAGTAAAGTTCTGTACATGCTAGCTGGAACTTCGTAATATCAAAGTAATTAGAGAGGAGTGAAGAAGTTAGAGGGATCATTTATTCAAAATTCGATCGCTACAGTCACTTTTCCAAGAGGTATTGTGCCCTTTACCTTCGTTAGGTTGATATGTTATACCGGGATCATTTTTATCTTAAATGGCAATGTTTCGAATTAACATTGACAAATTTTTTTATTGGACTCCCTATCAGAATTCAATGATTAACTGTTCAGCTCAAAATATCTCAAAATAAAAATGTCGGTCATCGTGTGTTATGGAGAGAATCGCTTAAGGTTAAAATGTAGTAGTACCCTAATCTATCGGACGGAAACACGAAGTTTTGGGTGATGCAAGGAGAGCGTATAAAATGAAGGGAGACATTTGAGTCCCATGTTGCATGTTAGATTTTGGGGATACACATACTAAAGATGGCGGGATTTCAAGTACAGACCTCTTGCCCCCGTCGTGCAAGGACAGTTCATTTGTCCTTCCCACGTAGATCCACTCAGCTTTGCCTCCTCCCTCTCTTCCTTTCCTCTTCTTCCCGGCTCTCGACTTCTTCTCAGACACCTATCCTCCTTTTTCACTGCTCCTCATTCCAGCACACATCCCTCCAGGGGATTTTCCTCTACACCTCTCACTCCATCCCTCCCAGCCCTCCAACCCCACGACGTTTACTCCAACATCCAACCCTCCCCTCTCGCGCAGCCACCCCCAGCCCGCCCACTTCACACCCTGCACCAACCCCACTTTGCCACTAATCGCTTCCTCCTCGTCTCCAGAGTAATAGCCCAGTTTCCTCCCTCCACGCCGCACCCCCCTCTTCCCCCGACTTCTTCCGCGCTACTCCTCCACCCTCTCTCCCCCGCTCCTTCACAGGGATGCCTCGTGGTAGTCGCTCAGGAGGAGAAGGAGAGATACTTAAGTAATGACGGGAGTGAAAAAAGAAATGGGTGGACGGGGAAAGAGTAGTTGGGGGGGAGGGGAAATGAGGGGGCAATGAAGGTTGAGAGAAAATGGGAGGGCTGTTTTTTTTAATTCCGTGCGGTAGGTGCCAAGATAGGAAAAGGTAGAAAAATGTGTAAGGGGAAGCTGCTGGGAAAGGTCGGATGGGTTTGTGTGTCTGTGTGTGTACTACGTGAGCGTGTACCTATGTGTCTGCGACGTGGTGTGCTTTCGCGCATTCATTCGCAGACGCCTATTATCTCTTCTCCTCTCACGTATTCCTCCCCTTCCTCTTCCCTTTTATCCTCGCTCCCCGCCCCCCTCTACACGTAGCTTCTCGTGGATGGAGCGCCGCGGGGATGTAGTCAAGGAGCGAGCTGCCGTCCCCACCAGACTCTTCACGGCGCGTTCAGAGGGATTTTAAAGCCTTGGATTAGAAGCCATCTGTAACGAGAGAGAGAGAGAGGAGGATGATCGAAGGAGGGAAAAAGGGAGAGAGTGGGGAGGGAGGACGTTCGAAATTAATGCACATGCTCCTTGTTGCGAGTACAGGGGATTAGGGAATCAAGTGATACGGTTGCTTGACCGGGGAAGGACGTGAAAAATTGGATTTGGACTGAGAAGAGAACAGCTGTCTCGCTCTAGAGCCTCGTGGTCTCAAGTGCTGTTATTGAATGGCGCCCACCGATGGGGCTGAAAAATATGAATGCGTGACCTCGATAAAACAGCATTCATACATGCAAAAAAGAATGAAAACGAAGCTCGAAAAACTCGAGTCCTTTGCGAGCAGGCTAAATTTCCCCTTTTTCAAATTTTAATTTATTACTAGTTTTTCATCCGATTTGACAAAGTCTACAGATATTCTTCCCCTAAAAATTGTTACTGTTATCATAAAAATATTTAAATACCCATTGGTAATATCTCATTAACATTGTTTTGAAAGAATTTTGCTATAATTGAGAAATATCTTATAACGTAATTATTTCATGCCCTAAGTTTCTTACTGTTTTTCTCTACCGTATTATTTCATTCAGTGCGCGAACATCGACATTAACGGTGTTGCCCTTCATGGCTCCTATAATTTTCCCCAAGCATGCACAGCAGAAGGCGAGGTAAAATATAACCCCTCCAAGCTCCCTAACATTGCTTTTTTCCAAATAATGGATGTGAAATATCGTGTTCCGATATCCGTTAATGAACTTTTATCCGCTCCCTGTCAGACCCTATACTAATGGTCTTAGCGCGAGTTCCATAAAGCGCAAGGATGGAGAACCTTGAGAAATCCTTCGGATTTTGCTACTGGCGTATTAATAATGCGGTTCACGCTGGTGTTTTGGCATTCGATAATAATTTTTGCAAAATTTCGATGCATCCATCGGTCGTGACGCTTTGAAGACTAAGGGGTATCAAAGGAAAAATTTGAATATATACGTGTGCTCCAACCCTGGGGCAGATGCCTAGTTTCATAAATTTAGAAAAAAAATCGATGTAAATTTAAGGTTGAATAAAATGGCTGTTGCCACTCATTTCTCTTAAGATGAGGCATGTTAGCCACGGAATTTCTTACAATGGAATATTTATGATTATTATTTGACTAGGGCTTAATTGTTTGAAATTAAATCAACTTATTATGGAGATAGTATAATTTTTGCACATCATATATAATTTTTTTGTGACAACACAAAGAATTATAAAAGGAATCAGGAGGTTATTTTTCAGTTTTACTCAGAAAGTAGATGCTAAATACTCTCGAATAAATGAATAACCGTATTTTTCAGTTTTCAATTTACTTGTACTTTTAGGAATACGGGATAATCTTGCATGATTGACTAATAGAAATACGTTATATTATGAACGTGATGGTTGATTGATAAATCAATATATTTAAAACATCAATACATATTTGTATAAATTATATCAAAAGTAATGTAAGCGATTGATAACTACTACGTAAAAATTAAAGCGTTCCCAGAAAACGATGCAAAAGTATTCTTAATTATAAGCATATATAAAAATCTATCACCTACTTCATACTTTTTGGTCGTTCCACAATCAACATTGATAAAATTAACGTACTGATAAATCAATTAAATTAATGAATATATTATCCTGAACTTTGTTTGTAGGAATAGTATTGGCAAATATGACTATGATTAAAATTCAATGACCTATCTCCATGGCATAATTCCACAGAATGAACACTTCATTCTATCTCATTAAGAGCTAAATTTTATTTTAATAACTATCCTTCGATAACCTTCCAAATATTTTGAACATTTTTTCATAACTAGCCCAACCCTCAGAGTTTTCATGCATATTAATTATCATTAAAAATAAACAGTGTTTTAATTGCAATTTTTTTTTCTTGCGGATACATTATATATGCATATCTCTCATAGGCCGTCATGAAATTCGTATTGAATAATTACAGGTACACCATAAAGAGTAATGCTACACCGTTTGCATAATTTGGTGCGCTATTCATTATCCTATCCGAATTATATGAAAAATGCACTCATTGAATGTAATGAGAATTCCACAAGGCGTTTTACAACGCCAATGTCAATTTATATATATTAAATTATTGCTAGGATGGTAAAAAACTCTCAAATACTATCCACCAGTTTGACTCAAGTTGCAATTTTTAAAATAAATAATGTATTTATCAAATGTAAGACGTAATATTGCCTTTTAAATGGATAAATATATGAAGAAAACTAATCTTTCATAATCTGTGCGTGCATTAACTGTAAACATGAATGCTACATAATTATTTCTAGATCTATTCTACATCTTGACAAAGAAATTCGCATAAAAATAGCTTGAATGATGAAGGAGTAGAACTCGTACCGAGTACATATAATCCAGTGACGTAATTTATAGGATTTGTAGTAGAATGTGAGCAGATGAATGCATATATCAAGGTGAGAATTAAGTGAGTTCGGTTGTTGCCAGGTATTTTATCGGTAGGAGTTTGGTTTAGGAGAAAGTTGCAGGGCTATCGCAGAGAAAGTGAAATATATATATATTGAGGAAAATATTACAAGTAGTGTGGTATAGAGAATTGGCATGAGAAGATGAAGAAAGGAAAAAGAGAGACCCTGGGTTTCGTAGGAGGGAGGTTTCCCGGGTTAGTGAAAGGAAGCACTGAATGCGGTGAGAGTGGAATTGGCCCCTAATCAAGGAGAGAATGTACGAGAGTCTCGTAACTATGGCGAGAGCATCGATAAATAGGGCGCGGAGGGAGGAAAGCTGTCCGGGAGAATTCTTGAAGGTCGGCTGAATAAATGGCAAGGAAGAACGGGGAAAAGGAACGTAGGACTTCCTTCGTCTTGGTTATTTTAATTAAGAAAATTCAGGCAAACATAGCTGGTTCGCAACGAATCTTTTCACTCTTTGCTTAGGTGAAAAAATTATTCACAAGGATGACAGCCTCGTGATAAATTCGAGACACAAATCAAATAATATGAGAGAAAGGCGGGCAGGGTTGACGTTAATTGAGTGAAACGATCGATTTCTGAAGGAGATTGATTCGGAGGGTGCAATAAATACCAATATAATAGTGCGTTTCTCACTCTCTTTCCGTCACTCAATGTCATTTCTTACTGATATTCGTTTTGGAAGAATTCACTGTGGGTATACTTTTAACCCCTGACATTCGGAGAATAATTGGGATTTTGAGTACTTCATATGTTTTCAACAGAAAATCAAACTGAATTACTACATGACACAACAAAAGCACTATTTTCCTTGCCATATAAGTATGCATTTTAACGACAGTGGAGGCTGATCGATGCTGGCGGAGGTTGATGGTGAAGAGCTAATGTGTACCTAAAGAAATGGAATTCATAAATACGGCCTTGATTACCAAGTCACTGGTTTTCACTGGTTTACTCGAATTAATAGATTATTCGTACTCCATTTTTAGAAGATTGGTTTTCTGCTCAGAAAAATGCAATAAAGATACATTGCTAGTACACACGTATTGTAACTTCATTATTTGTTTTTTTTAAATTTCCGTTCTTAACATATTGCAAACAAATTATTAGCAAACCAAATCAGGGTATTAGTTCAATGTCATTACTTACTTACCCAATGTTTGACTGGGTTTACAACTGAAGAAGATTTTTAGTTAATAGATGAATGAAGAACCAGTTTAGATTGCTGTTAAATACAAGGTGAGTAAAAAATCAATTTTCTCATCGGAGTGAAAAGTCAGGTGATCAATTTCATTAAGTTGGAATCATTATTACCACTAAGATAGTTCGGCATCTTTTCTCTGATAAAGAGCTTAAATGGACACAGTTCCAGATATAAAGCTTCCAAATGCTGACATCCAAGTAAACTCTAAACTAATATCTATTCGAGAGTTTTACGCCAGCTATTCCTACATTTACTCACATAGTAGTTCCCCCTCATTTTTAAAAAAAGAGCTCTATGATTATATATTACATGCTATATTTTTTATTATAAATGTCCTGACAACAAAATCCGGAGTATGTGTAGGCATATGTACCGCACAATTGTGTCTAATTGTTGAATCATAAGGAAAGGACAGAGGAGGAAAAATCCATTCGATATCTATAAGATCTTCAGAACATCTCTAGAAGATCTCCCGCGGAGGGTATTTAGTGTAAAGCGTCTATTGCACATGGCATTTGAGCGCAAAAAGTGTTTCATCAATCATGAAGATAAATTAAATTTAATAAAAGACAAGAAGCTATTTATATAAACTTCACATCCTCTTATTTTTAGAAAGTGAAGCTCACGAAAAAATAATTCTCGTCTCTCCGTGGTGAAACGTACGTATTAACGCGGGGAGGGGATCGAGAGGGGGGCCTTGCCCAGTCGGCGGGCACAATAAATTGTATCGGTAGAGAAGTTGGCCATCCAATATGGAAGGTAAACTTGCAATCTATCATCCAATCTTCCATCACCCTATTCTTCATCCTCTTGCCTCTCCCTCAATTCCTTTAACTTTATCCCACTCCCTTCTCACTTTTATCTCTGTTCCTAAAAATCGTTATCCATTCTCAGCCTTTCTTTCAACTGCAGGTATCACCGACGGAAATTCCATCCTTTTTTTAAATTTTTATAATGGTTTCATCCTTCTTTTTCAATCGAAATATTTGTTTTTAGATTTTCAATGAAGTAATCACTTGTCCTCCCTGGTGGGCTCAAATGTGATCATTTCATCGTCTAACGAGTCTCCACGAATCGATTACCAGGAAATTTGGTTGCTTTTTTAAATTTCTGTTTCCAGTTTTTGTACAAATCATTAAGTGACTCCTTCAAAACTAATAATCGGTATAAAACCATATATTTTTGAACTTTCATTTATATGAAACCTCAAATTTAAGCTATTTAACTAGTTATTGATAAAATTATTTAGGAATTAAAAATACTGCATGCGTGCATTCACTGAAAACTGATAAGTACATATATACTTTTAATAAATGTAAAAAGTTACAAAAAAATAGTAAACATATTATCATGTATAAATGTATCTTATATTACCTATGGTTTGCAGATGCTACCTTTGCGTGCTACTTCTGGGCAATTTTTTACATTCAATAATGATATACGTATGGGTTTTCAGGGATTCTGTAGCATTTAAAGTCCTAAATACTTTTATCCTCATGTTTAGAAATTTCAAACAAATGCTAAAGAGATATCGGAAAACTTCAGCATAATCAATGAAAACCTATTTTTTAAAAGACATAGATTATTTAAACAAGAATATCAGCAAATAACACCAGTAAGTATCTCGTACTTTTATGCTGAAATGTAAGTACCGGTTTGAGTTTTCTCACACCTTACGTTGAATTCGGTTTAATACTAAAAACTAGTTTCATCAACCCTAAGGTTGTATTTATATAAGAGACTATTTTTACTGTGGGATTTTGAAACCTATTTTAAACTTATTACTAAACCACACAATGTATTAAAATTCAGCATTAAACATCGAATGGTCAGATATTTTTTACAAAGTTACTGGGATACGCAGCTGAACCCTTGAGTCATCCAGTTTTGTATGTCTTTCAAAACATTCTACTACTAAAGACAATTTTAAATCAGTAACAGAAGCTGAGAATAATTATTATGCCCTCAGAATTCTTAATATTGTAGAATATTGAGAATGGAAACAATAAGCCTTTATAGCTTTTGCAAAGATATTCTACATTAATAGTCCTTAATTATTTGATTCAAAGATCGGTAAAATATTTTGTATCATATTTTTAAAATATGAATCTGTGTATTTTCCTTTACTCACTGCAATCGAGAGAATACAAACTTAGCTTTGCATTCCTCCAATAATAGCTGACGCTGAGAGAATGTAGCTCATTAGTTCCGTCAACAAAACTTTTGAGTTCTTATCCTTAGGCTGCATTACATGATGAACTGTAATTGTCACAGCAACGGCCACTCCTGTATCCAAATATACTTAGACACAGGATATAGTAAGTTTTATTTAAAATGTCAGAGTACTCATACGCATAAGTCCTATTGCAGATAGGTAATGAGCCACGATTATGTATCAATCTACCTAGACTCCTGGGACATTGGCCAAATCATAAGGATTTGGGCTGTTTTGCATTGGAACAAAATGGTCGCTTCTTCATACTTCTCTTAATATATGGCTGTAGGGTTGTCTTGGAAAGGTAATGCTCTCGTGTTTTCTTAAAGATATGTAAACAGTTATTATTAAAATATCTCAATAAATAACAAAGCCACCCATAAATTATAAACTAAAGTAATACAGATTGTATGATGTTCACTTTTATTGATAACACGTTTTTGCGAGCTACATTGATTACTTGCCAATTTAACATATATTTTTAATACGCTCTCGTAGAGTTACTATATATTATCAGATTCTTCGAGTCAAATGTTTAAGCTAACAGCGACGGATTAAAGTATTTCTGTTTTGGCAGTTCATAAGTATTATTTCACTGCCACCCAATTATTATTCCTAATCACACTCCTTAATGAAGGACGAAGGCGTTCTAAGATTTTTCTAGAAAAAAAAATTAATGAAGTACCCAAATAGTTGCCAGTTAACAATTAATGAAATCTTAACGAGACTTTTAAGTTCTGAAATGAATTTTCGTCACAAAAGAATTTGAATAAAATAAGTGAAACGCATATGTTTTATAATTATTTCCATAACATTTCACCGAAAATTTTCAGCTCTTTCTAGCCCTATCACATTCGAGCCTAAAGTATTTGCTATTTGAATTTTATAATGCTTGCCTTTACTTTATGGAACTTCATGATGACATTTCAAAATAAAACTTTGTATGCTCCACCGACTTTTATTAAAATGACCGGTTTGACCTAATAGTCGATATTATCACCTGATAATGTCGACTGTTCAACGAAATTGGTCGTTTTTTACAAAATTCAGTGAAGGTAAAATATTTTACTATCCAATTTATTTGCTATTTGTTCACAAATGAAACAACGAATGAGAAATTAAACTATATAGATAGGAAAGATTATAAGACTAATATAGACTGCAACGAAGTGTGGTAATTGAATCGTAATGAGCCGAAATGGAAATTGGGCATGCCATCTGTGATCAATGTTTCGTAAATTTGTTTTATGTGAATGAACATATGAATGCGTTAGGGTTTTCGTAACTAGTTAAATGGCATTTTATTTCATAGACAGCAATATTATTTAGCCATATTTGCATGAATACGCTTTCGTTTAATTCTACAATAATTAAAAGTTACTTTTTTAGAACTAAAAAAGAAAGTTGTAAACTATTAAAGTAAATGGTAGATGCTCTGAATAAAATCAATAGCTCCGGTTCATCAAAAATATCATTTCTTCGATTAATATTTAATCAGTAAGAAATAATTTTTACCGAATGAAGTGGGTAGAGAACAAGTAAAAAAAATGGTATCAATCGAAATAGCAAACTGGGCAAAAAAATATGTCCCCTTTGGTTCCCGAGAGTAGATGTGAGAGATAGGAAAATAGGCAAATCTCTGCAACGGACGGATTTGAGTTTCATTCGAATATTTTTGTGCCGAAGGGAGTTTCGCCGATTATTTTCCAAATGTACACACTGCAAGTTAAGGAGAACTAATGTTATACTCTCAGCATTGTCTTTTAAGAACTATTATAAGGTTAATACAAACTTGATATTCAAATACAAGTTAGGGCATTTTTATATTTTCATTGCATCGGTGACCACCTTGCCACGACCAAAAGACGACCATACGACTTCAATATTGAAAATTCGTTTTTGAAACGTTTAGCAATATTCGTGTGTACTTTTTATTTAAAATTATTTTATAATATCATAGTAAATCTGGGTAGATTTATTTCCGAATATTTATTGTATATTATAGTACGTTCTTACTAAAGCTAGACATACATTTCCATGAACGCATTGGACGGCTCAATTTTATAGTAAGTACATCTTGACGAAACGTTTCATATTTATGATTTAGAGCGAGGACTGGCATATTGTGACGTTCACATGATTGCTATGAAATCAAGTGAAGCCCATTAAGAGTGAAATTTTCAATAGCAAACTATTCCCGACTGCTACTTTTGCATAATAAAGACTAGATCAGCGCCAAAGATTAGTTTCGTTCTTGACAGTCCTAAGTGAGCAATATGTATTTATGCCACATTCATTAATAATGTCACAAAAAAACTTCATGGTAATGTCCCTTTTCATGCTAGATTCAGTTTTTTGGTCATCATAAAGTAAGAGCAGAGAGATGATAAATAAAAATGTGGAGGTATCCCAGATTCAGAGTTTTTTATATTTCCACAAACTGTCCGTCCTACTGCTCCTGTATGCAGCTTTTCAAAGATAAAATGGAACTCTGTTGTAATCTTTTATTCAGAGTAATTGCTTCAAAGGACCGTAATTTACTGTTCTTAGAATAGAAAGTGGAATAGAAATAGAAATCTAAATATTCTGTAAATTATGGTCACACTGTTTCACTCTTTCATTTAACTTCACTGGTATTAGAGCCAATTTCCACATTCTCCTTTCACATATTTCCCCGTTATTATTGCTTCATTTTCCGATTACCTACACCTGAATCTATTATATGCTCTGCAAATTACCATGGCGGCGTTTGTCAGCTTTTTTGGAAGCCATCCTTTATCATGCAAATTCAGATGAATGTGATGGGTTGGTTAAATGGATTTCAGATTATATAAAATTCTCTGTACACATAAATCTTCTTCACTATCTTCCTCAAGAGACAATAATTTTCAAAACCCGGTATTTATAAGGATGCAAAAGAATCTCTGACGTTCTCAAAATAAATTGGATATTGGAGAAACACATTATTCCATATTTTATGCAGTAAACTTCCGATAAGTCTCGAAAATCATTCTATTAACTTTCATTTTTGGTAAAAAACACCAAAAACCGAAAAATAAAAAAATGGAGGTACCCTTCATACCGTTTTACATTCATTCTCAAAATAATATTAATAAAGTATTAAAATAATGAGGAAATTTTATGGTTTTCTTTATTAATACGCCATTTAAGTAAAAAATATGAATTAGGTAAACCTAAATACAACATATTTAATCTTCATTTAACTACCAGGCCTTATCCTAACACGCACACCACAACTACGTCTTGAAAAGACAATGCGGATGTTCACAAATGTGTTATGATTTTTCAACGAGTGTAATTTTAGCTTAAAAATGTGGTTTTAATACATGGTACAGAATTTGTGAATATTTAATTAATTTCCAATTAAATCAAGTCTGTAATAACCCTAGGATAGAAACTAGTTGCTAATAGTTTTCCAAGCCGTCAAGATATCATAAACCGTTTTTTGTTATGCTCTATAAACCATTCGATTTGTGCGGTGTATAGAACATAAATCTTTTAAGCAATATTAAGCTAGTATGCATGTTTAATGACATTGTTATTCATAAATACACTGTTGATAAATTTTGGACAAATTAGTTTAACAGAAGAATAAGCTCTATGGAAAACGTTTTTGTTTTATGTTTACTTAATTCTTCCTAATATAGTTAAAAAGAAGAGCATTCAATAATAAAACATTTCCCCGTAAAAATCATAAATCCGAAATGAAATAATTTTTATTTTTATTTCATGTATACAATAATTAAGTTCACGCATTTGGGTCTTTCCAAATAGTTAACCACTTTCGACTGGGCTGAATCTTAACTAAAACCCAATTAGTTTGGTTTGGAACAGAATTAGAAGGTTGGACGACGTACTTCCTTTTATACGAATATCGTAATCTCCCGTACCTACCAAATGGATACTCCAATGGGTCACAGACATGAATGTACGTGAGAAAATATAAACAACAATATACTTAGCCATTTTAATCACGCTCTAACTGTTCACATCCGAGCCAAGCTATCCGCAAACATTTGGAAGCCCTCGCCTCCCCGCTGTAACCTCCTCCTCACGTAGCCACTTGGCCGACTGGCCGAAATGCGTGATTAATGCGAGATGCTTGTCTCCCGGGCTGCTGCTTCTGCGGTTCGAACAAATGACGGCAAGGGGGGGGGAGGATGAGAGAGCAGTAGGAAGAGACGCACGAAGGTGACAGGGAGAGGGGTGGATAGAGAAAGAAAGCGAAAGGGGTAGTGGTATGAAGAGAAGAAGGGACCGACGGCAGGGGGGTTAGTGACGATTGGATTCCGGGGGCGGATGAAAGGAGAAAAAGGAGGTAATCCACAGCGGACAGTTGCATAAAAAGTAATCGAGAGAGGAAGAGCGTGGGAAAGGAAATAACAGAGCAACAGCATGAAACTGCGGTTGGAAGGAATGAATAGAGAACACATCCAAGGGACATGTCATCCCTAAAGATCATCTCAGTATTAATGTTAATAATAATAATTTCCTGATTAATATTCCACTTTCACAATTTAAAAGGCCCATTAAATCTTCATGGGAACTTAAAGCAATAATAAAGCTATTGTCAACGAAAGCTCATAACGTCTACAAACACATGTTAACTAATTAAATGTAAATACGATATTCCATATATCAGGTTCAGCATGTATAAAAACAGGTTAATGTTTAATTAAACACGATACATTAAATACCAGCAAAATATTTATCTATAGCCCTTCAAAACTAAGTCAGAAACAAATAATTCTTTCAATAGCAGAATTTATTCCGCATAATTTTTAAGGCTACCAACTAGCGTGTATTCACAGAAGAATATCTTGGTTTCTTGAGAACATTTTAAACGCCAGAATAACGAGGTTTGGTCAGAGAAAACCCAAGGTTTTTCAAAAGCTCTCGTAAATATTAGACAAGATTTTATAAATCAAATATACAATCCCAATTATTAGTTATTTCTTTGAAATGACCGGTTAATGGTGGCGATCGAGATAGTGCTGTGACTAACGTACTAGCTTCCCACACAGAGGTCTTGGGTTCGAATCATAGCGGCTGCAGACATTTTTCACTGGTATTCCGATCCCTACTTGAGGTGCTATATGGAGGGCACTTTTGACCCTTCGTCATCCGTCGGATGGGACGTTCAAATACGGACCCCTTGGCGACCCCTTTTGCTAAGAGTAGGCTAACGCCGGCCTGTCCATTCCTAATGGCGCAAATGGCCTCACCGATCGATCGCCTCCCCTAAAACTAATACTTCCCGGTTAATGGTACACGCGGAAGTACCCCTAAGTTTTTTTAATCAACCGTATATGTAAAAATCTCCAAATCACACCTGTATCCAACATTTCTCTACCGTTCATGCTTGAATGTATATGAAATACACTCATTAGAATGCACTGTGTCAATACAAAACTGAGTAAATGAAAGTAGAAAAACTTTGTTACAATCCACCACTTTATTTTCAATACTACTAGTTTCGACGCTACGGCGTCATCCTCAGGTACTTCTACTACGTCGTAGCGTCGAAACTAGTAGTATCGAAAATAAAGTGGTGGATTGTAACAAAGTTTTTCTACTTTCATTTATTAAAATGAACTTCCACAAAGTTGAGGCTGAAACTATTGAGACAAAACTGAGTATTTTGTTGCCGTTCTTAACATTACGAATTAGCGATTATAGTTAATAAAATATAGGAAAAAATTCTTAGTATTATAAAATGAAATCATCTCTACATGACAATTGAAATTTTCATGCAGACACATATGCATGTGTGTGTTATATACATGCACAGTATTTGTATAAAAAGAATCGATTACATTTTTTTTCTGAGCGTAAAGTGCTTAATTCAAACCGTCAGATGTGCTCATGATTGTAGATCATATTGGCTTGATGAAATGATAGTGCTCACCATTATTAATGAAAATTTGACGTCAGGAAGGATCTCCATTAAAATTTTCCCGATGTTCTTGAAGGACGAATAAGAGCAGAATCGAGTTCTGCTTACCAAGATCAACTACCTGACGAAAAGGGCATCACGACTATTCCCCAACTCCCTTACAGTTCCGACTTGGCACCAGTATAAATTTCCCAAAAGTGAAATCCTCTCGCAAAAGACATCACCAATGTACCCTAAGTATTGTCAAAGAAGCTTAGACGCGTATACTTAAGAACCTTCCGGAATCTGCCTACCAGGGAGCCTTCGAGTCGTAGAAAAGCCGCTGGCAAAAGAGTATTGACGTTCAAGGGATGTACGTAAAAGAATTTTGTGCAATTTTACAATATCTGAAATAAATCTAATTTTACAAAACTTTTCCCGTTACTTTTTAACAAACCGTGTTTATGTCTACGCGTGGTTGCGCGCGTGTTTGATCAATTATAAAAAATGTAAATTGATTTTAAATGAGTAAAATCGAATAAATCGATAAACACATAAAAATAGGAATGTAGAAAGAGCTTAAACTAAAGCTTCAAAATTGATGCTCGCGTTGAGGTGTAAGAAGGCCACTGTTACATCTTCTCGTTTAATCTCTGGAATTTCCCCCTCTATAGCAAAATATTAGCAGCTTAACCCAGTTTAAGGCTGATACGATTAAATCTTTAAGTATATTATTTTCTCAGACCAAATAAGCTGTATTTTCTTTCATAATTCACAATATTGGAATCATTAAAAATATGATAAATAAAGAAACATACCGTATATTACAAATAGATCAATCAAAAATCAGATATTGAATCCCAAAGGATTCTCTATTTATCTTATTTTTCTACTGAATATATTTGTTTAAAAATACCTCACGAATCAGCGTATCTAACGGATAAGGAAGAATTAAGAAACTGTACGAAAATCATGCATGGTAAAATATGGATTTATTTGCAAACGGAAAATGCCTCAATATTTTCAAACTTTAACACCCATTTAACTCCACTTCGAACTTTAACACCATTTGGATGATCTCCACCAAGTGGCATCTCCCGCAGTTATATAACTTGTTAACACTTATCCTTTGATCTCGGATGATTTGTAAGGCATTAAACAGGAGTAGGTTAAGTCTTCGAGGTTGAGTTTAGGATAACATTTTTAAATGATTCGACTAAGTTTAGCAAAGCATGGTACGCTCCATAGTCTCGGAGGAATGCTACGTTATAATGCTTACGAGTTGCAATAAAAGGCTGTTAGCAACTCCTTTAGATAATTGTAGAGTGCCTAGTGTTCGTTATGCATCTAATTAATCAAACGTAACTCCAATGATTAGATAATGCTACTAAGATAAAAATAGCTATACCTTGCCAATAGATAAAACAATCATTTTCACATCCTCAGAAATAACAAGATATCCGTCATACAGTGCTTCACTTTCAAGAAAAAGAGAAATAAAGCATATGGATATCCATTTTTTTGCAAATGTTCGCATAAAATTAAGGAAAGCATAGATATTAATTTTAGTTATAAATCACAAATTGTTAAATTTATCCAAAGGATTAAACTGTAGGCAAATTAAAATATATATTTTTTTTGTTCAAAAAAGGTTTCTACTTTGAGAAAGAACTTTTGTACCTCAAGAGCCAAATTTGTGTTGAATTTCTCTAAAAATTTTATTGATATGAATATAATGACGAAAAACACTGTTTTACCCATACATTGAATGAATGAGATGGATGACACAATAAACCTGAATACTCTGCATACCCGAAACCGTATGTGTCGATAATAGTTTTAACGATGCATAAAATTTAGGTAATCTATTTAGGACATGAATTCAAGGAATTAGTCCTAAAATTGGAAATATAAGGTTCATCATAAAATATTCATTTACCTATAAATAAAAGTTAAAAATAATGCATGTGAACTTATTTTAACTATCGTTAACAGTTTAAATCATGCACAATTAGAAGCAGAAATGGGCGGCACTAGGACGTTACCCTCATCCAAACTAAACCAGAACGATAAAATCTCCATTTTCATTCCATTTATTATTCATGCCTTCGTTAAAATTACTCCAACCACTTCTTCAAAAACGCTCGTTCCTTCCCTACAATACTTCATCCTTTTCATCGTTTTATTGATACGTTTTCTCGCACCTTCCGCCATATCCCCCTCATTTACATCCCTTTGTATCTCATATTCACCCCGATGAGTCGTCCTTAGCAACGATTTTCCAAACAAAATTTGCCGGGTGAAAAGAAAAGGGGTGAGAAAAGCAGATAGAGGAGAGAGACTAAAGGAGGAAGAGAGAGAAAGAAGTAGTAAAACGGATGAAAAGAGAAGAATGAAAAGAAGTAGTTATTTCAGGGCGTGGAGCAGGTGAACGGTTTAGCTGAGGGAGGGGAAAGGTGGAACAGAGACAAGGATTTTGAACGGTCGGAGGGTGCTTTTGGAGGTAGGGAGAGGGCACTAGCTGGGGCCATGCGCCCTTGGTCGAAGGGAAGGGGAGAGAGATGGAGGGAGGGATGGTTCGGAGGCGAAGCGGTCACGCTGGATTTGGGAAAAAGGACCCTTAACGGGCGAGTGGAGTGTGGACCGAGCGATTTATTTTCCGCGATTTAAGTAAAATTTAGGATTGGCCTCGTTGCGGATTGGTAGACTGTGAGTGGGTGTGTGGCTCTCAGTCAAACGGTTTGATCGATGCCCACCATTTCCTGTAATTGGCGGGAAGTAACAATGGAGGGGTGAAGAGGGCTTAGTAGAGGGTGGGGATGGGGCAGATGAGGAAGGAGTTGGTCATTGGGGGGAGTGAAGGGAGTTAGGAATTAGAATGATGAGATCGAGTGTGTTTTTGTCCGCCATTCGATTGTGTAGAAATAAAAGTTGTCCCTCGAAAATCATTCCTGAAAACCCTTGCGGAGCTGTAATAGAGTGAGAGTTACACTCTCACATGGAGCGGAAAAAAACGTGTGGTTTTGTGACCGCATTGCGTATTATTGGCAATGAGGCTTTGGGAAATTATCTTCACGAAGGCTCGGAAATGACAATCGTGCAGCTGACACCGTAATCTATGCAATTCGTTAACCTGTTATTGTGATCAGAACGATTCAAATATCTATTATCAACATGTTTAAATTTAGCATACGTGAAATAGTGCCCAACGAGGGTCTTCATTTTCCTCCAATGATTACGCCCATCCGTTGGTTTTTATATTTAAAAGCAGCTTATCCCAACAGAATGATACCGTTATTTTCCTTATTTCAATTCGTAAAACTGTAAGAAAATACCGATTTCTATATCATCAAATGTTGATTGTATTGACAAGGAAACTCGTTAAGCGTCATTCAGGTTGAAAAAATCTTTAAATAACTTTAGCGATATATTATTTTAAAATTTTATCACACCAAAGATATAGGTAATATATCCATTTGAATTTATAATTTCATTTGAGCCAGGTTAAACACTTTAAATAGAGGAAGGAAGTAAGCTGAATGGATTTCTGAAAATGTGTCGTTGTACAATTTCATTTACTGCTTCCACCCAAAATCTTAATGATACAATGCCAAGTAAAACATTAACAACATTGAACTAAGCAGAAACCGATGCCGTAAACTTAAAAGGTGTACCGTCCGCCTTTATATCTTTTCATGATTTTATAAAAAATCTCAGTGGAAATCAACGGAGGTTAACTATAAACGGTTATTAGGTCTTGCTTAAATTGTTATCATCTTTTAATACTAATGCCAGCATTAACAAGAAATTTTTCTGATTTTATAAAAAAAATAAAATTTCAATGCGCAAAAGTTTAAAAAGGTGACAAGCGGAACACTTTATCTATGCTTTTACAAATAACCCCGACTCCCAATACACGAATAGGACAAAAGTTTTAGAGGTAAAGTCCAGGGATAATGGAAGAAAGCCCTTAGTACTACAACTCAAGAGATTAATGGGGTAGATACTTCAGCTTGCAGCTTACCGAGCACCAACTAACAGCACTCGGATGGCAACTGAGTCCCACGCAGTTAAGCTTACAAATAGCGAGCTTTGTCACCAGTAAATCGTGCAACTTCTTCATCCACGTGCTTTTCACCTGAAATGGGTGATAGCAATTGGTTTGACTATTCGCTAACTTAACAGAGTTGGATAACATTTTTGTCGTTTTTTAATATGACTTCTATGATGTCGCTACGTTCGTGCCCAGCTGAATTCAAACGTCCATATCAACATAAGCATTCATACTAGTGAATTTAGTAAACACTCTATTTTCAGTATAAGCTGCTTTATTTAATTATTTCTTCGCTATTCTTATATTTGCATGGCAACTTGCATTATAAGTCCACCTGAATAGTTCACATGATGATGATCTGCATTGTCCATCAGAGGAAATGTTTTACAAAATTTTTGAAAAATCATGCAAGCATGACATAATCTAACTTTTATACTTTCTGTAATCACTGTTGTATTAATACATCTATATTATATATATAATATAGTTGTATTTATAAATTTAAATTATTTATTATAATAAATAATATTTATAATAATAATAAATAAATGTATTTATATTTATAAAATTTAATAATCACCTATTTCAAAAAACCAAAACAGTAAGCATAATTTTCAAGTGTCGTAAAAATTGAAACATGATCAATGCGAATATTTCTCATCTTTTATGAGAATACTCATAAGATATGTATTTTTTAATGCGACCAAATACTGCTTATCTTTTATTTGCGTATTGTATACTTATAGTTATGCAAATAAAAGTATCGCTGTGTAGTCTGTGTCCATTTAAACCCTACCTTACAAACGACAGATTGCAAATAATAAAACATATGGAACACAATTCTTCTTTATTTGATTCAAAAATACCTGCACTGAATTGATCAGAAAGTGATGGAAAATTTTAAGAGAATTATGAAAACATGGAAAGAGGTTTGGGTAATAGGTTCGTAATTAGGAATTAACACTCCAATGAAATTTGAAAAGTAAGAACTACGGGTGAACGATATAATCGGCATAGGAAGAGACAGACATTTCAATCAAAAGGGGTTTCACTTCTCACTCTTTTTAACTTACGTTACACGCCGAGAGACTACATGGAAAGCCTTGGACTAATGTAGTAAAATAAGAGCAAGTGGAATAAAGTGGAGTAAATTCTACATATCAGAGACCTGCGATACTAGAAAAGTGTAAACGTGAATAATAGAAAGGCAGAAGAGGGTATGACCGTATGGAGAATAATACGGCAAAGTTGAAGTAAATGGATTGGTCTCGCGTTCCCAATAAGTCCCCATTAATATGTAATAAGTTTAATAAATAAATAGAACCCAATATGTCTATATTGGGTTCGTTAGAAACAATATAGATAGGACAATTGAAGGGAACATCTCGCCAGAGAGACCAAGAGTCAAAGAATAATTACAAACAGCGTTAAAGAAAAAAGACATAAAGGAGTAAAGGTATTAATTTTGAATAGATAAAATTAGAGGGCTGCAGAAAACCCTTCTTAGGATATAATACTGAAGGTTTGTAGTGGAAATATCGTCTCAACGGAGCGATAGCTAGTGAAAACTAGGCAAGTCGCAGCAGCCGGTAATAATGATTAAGTTAGTTCTTAGTAAATTATCATTGCATTAAATATGTAATGAACATAAATTATTAATACCTATGAATTGAAAATGCCTGTGGTTTCTTTTATAAGTCCTTTCACAGTGACTAAGGAAGACAACGAAACAAAATCAAGCACACATATCGAATCACGTGCAATGTATTTCTGTTTCACATTTTATAATTTTATCACTGATCACTCCATTATAGATATATTAGGCAATGCTGTACTTTTATTAAGCTATAAAAGCTTTACCAGAAAGAATATTTTCAGGAGACAATATTGTAAAGCATTGATGGTAAGATCCACGAAATAGGTAAGTGTACGTAATCTAAGCCATAATTTCCCCTGGTTTAAATTAATTGTTTGCTCTGACCAGAAATATACGAGTCGGACACATTAAAATAACGACTATCCATAAAGAAGTTTGGTGTTTGAGGAAGAGATTCATTGAACAGGAGTGGTAGAAGAAGGTTCGAAGGTGAGTGAATTTGGGTAAAGTGAATGCAGTGATGGGAACAGAAGGATCCTGGTGGTGGGGAATCTGGACAAATCAAAACCATTTGCTATACATTTTCGTGGATGTAAAGGAATAAAAAGATACGTGGGAGAAAGAAAGAGAAAGAGACTGCCTGGAGCGGGTAGGAACTCTGAAATTGATGTTCCTTCTGAAAAATGAAAACAAATGAAAATAGGCTAACGTGGGTAAGGGCACAAGAGTTATAGAAGGTCTCGAAGCATCCGCTAAAATACGCCTGTTTTCAATGACGCAGATTTGAAAATAAAATAAAAGGAAGAAAAACATTAGAAAGGTGACGCGCGTCAAATGGCTTTACAGTTTTCCCCGATGTCCAACCTCTTCTGCCCGTCCATTCCGGTGGTTCCAATTGCTCCGGATCTGCATATACCACACATTCACATTGAGAGGCTATGGTGGGATTCGAAAAAGTCACCGGTGATCGTGGTGAAGTGGAAAGATGCGGAGACGCATACTTTTTTGTGTGTGAATGTGTGTACGTGTGGTTTTTTCACAACGGAAACTCTCACGGTTCACCATGGGTCGTTTGCGACGGAACTAATCTGACCGACTCCCTATTTTTCATTTCCCTTGGATAATTTCGTGGCGGAGGATCAATCAATCGCGGGAAGAAAAAATGGCAGTGTTGGAAATGCATGGCATTAGCAGTGATAGACTAATGGGTTGGAAGGGATTCATTTTTTCACTTTTGAATGAAGCTGGAGAAAATAGGGAGGAAAAAATATCCCCAAGTTATAACGATATGGATTTTTTAATGGAAGGAATGGAGAGAGTTCCCCCGTTTCCAAAGCGGGGTACTCTGAGCCCCGAGCCCTTGACACAAACATGCAACTCGTGCCGGAACCCCAGGACCTCTGCAGCTTACAAGAAAACAAATATCGCCATTATTTCGGTCGGCCCTTTGCAAGTAAATATGATCAGTAACACGGGAGTAAATCCAGCGGAAGGAAATGAAGGTATATTCCCAGGACCTTCACGTGGTATTAGAAGGAAAGATATGGTATCCGTAAGGCTGAGAATCATCAAAAATATCATTTCTTCGATTAACATTTAATCAGTAATTATGTATCCACTCTTGTGATAATATCGTAAATTATGATAAATAAGTAAATATTTAAACTGGTCTCCTCTTACTACGTATACGGGATCTTAATTCGTATCGAAATTCTGTTCCAAGAAATGGTCCATTCATTTTGCTCTCCAGGTAAACAAATTATTATCTTTGCTTAGAACGCTTTTTATGATTACGTACATCATAGGACTGTTTTTTCCGACTTCAGAACATTAAATGATCTAATGACACTTTCAGAAAAAAATATTAATGAGGCAAAATGATTATCGCTATTTAGCCATTGAAAATATTTTCCTGCTGTCTACGTTTCTTTGTTCATTTTTAAACATTTTTTATCGTGACTTCTTTTTGAGATCAACTCGACATTTAACTTATGTACGAATCAAAATTTAAAATCAATTTTTTGAAATTTATACTTATGACTGTTATTCCTTGGTTAAGAAATAATTTTTACCTCTCGAAGTGGTAAAAAATGGCATCAATCGAAGTAGCAAAACTGGGCAAAAAAATATGTCCCCTGTGGTTCCCGAGAGTAGATGTGAAAGACAGGAAAATGGGTACCCATGCAAACCTCTGCAACGGACGGATTTGAGTTTCATTCGATTATTTTTGTGCCGAAGGGAGTGGCAGCGGGCGAGTCAGGAGATCGGCGTCGAAGCATTTGTGTGGATCCGTCGGCTGGGGCTTTATGGAGTTACGGGATTAGAGGGATTGATAGGGAGTTATCATCTGTTACCTCTAATGGAAATCGTTTTATTCCTTGACGCCTTTCGACTCCTCTCCTCTTTTCAACTCATAGAAGAGGGAAAGCCATCACGGGATGTCGAAAGTGAAAGAGGTACACCCATTAAATGTTCAAAGATAAAAGGTATATGCCACGGGAATATCAGTTTACACCTGAGAGCAGACAGTTTCAATTAATATATTTTGTTGAAAATTGGAAATCGAAAGAATGATAGTTAAAACACGCTAGAAGTGTATCTTCCGAAGTAAAACTAAGATTTAATTAATATTTGTTTGAGAGTAAGGGCTTTGTTATATGCACAAAACCCTCTGCATTTATGCTATTATGAATTACTGGAAAATAATTCATGTCCAAGAGTCCCGCGTTGAATATATATTCCGGAATCGAAAATTATGCAAAAATACGACAGCGAAATTTTTATAAAATCCTAAAAAATACCAAAAAACGGCAATTAACATCAAAGTGAAATACTTGCTTGTGTAACATAGTTTCTAAATTCTTTGCTGATACATCTCAATTTGTGTTAAATTTTTTTGCATAATATACAAACAATAAAATTATTAAATATTAAAGTTATTTAATAAAGGAAATTCTACGATAAGAGGATAAATAAACATCTCAAATTTCTATTAACATAAATAAGCATTATTATGCCTGATTACATAATCATATGTAATATACTTAAATTCACTATGTTTTAATAATGCAACGTTATTTGTCTTGACTATATGTGGCAAGAAAAAACAGTAAAATGTGTAGTTCAATAGACTTTAGATTCAAATTCACTTTTTCTTCGTTTTTTAAACTTTCAGATATTTAGTTAGTAAATTAGGTAACATATTAATAGGAAATGCGTTTAATTTGATTTCTGGGACCCTATAATCATCATTGCATCAATAAAAATATTTTAATAAAAAAATATCCTTTTGAATACACTTGCCGTTTTGTTGATGAGACACATATTAGGAGTGCCAAATTTTTTTTTGCTAATTGCATTTTCTGAGATCGTTAATATCATAATGCTGTCAAACAAATGACCCAGTTCTAGGTCAAATAATCCACTTCGTACATAAAATTCACATCCTTTAGAATCATAGTTATAGCCTTATTAGCCTACATCTTTCCTCTCGAAAATATTTACGGATACGAGTATATGTAATGAGGTCATACATTCCCATGATGAAATCGGTACTCAAGTGAAGAAAAAAGAAGGGCCACCCCTCATGTTTCTGTCTAAATCTCCAAATTTAATTCAAACTTCAGCAGTTTTTGTGAGAAGGGGTACATTTTAATATTCAAAGACTGAATTTGGGAACCATTGCTCATCCAGAGAGGACAATAAAACTCATAGCAATGGATCACGTTACAGTTTCCCTCTATCATGAGAATTAAATATTCCTCTTGACTGTGTAAAAACAAGCTCCTGGTAGATCTAACAGATTTTTTATTTTCCATGATTAGTTGGTTCTAAATTAAACGCAAATCGAGGAACATGCTATGGTATATTTTTACTCTACCTCCATACCTGGGATGGACTAGGAAACCAGAGAAGTGATTGTTCCTCTCACTTACTCGAACAGTCCTAAGAATATACTTGGACTGTCAAACTGCACTTTAGAAAGAGTGAGAACTTTTCAGTGAAAAATAATCTTAAAAGTTTCGAAAAACACCTGAAAATTGGCACTAATATATCTTTAGGAGGATAAAATATCTCTCCCATCAAAGAATTTAAATTCTTGCAAGAAGCGAGTATTATTTTTTCCTACGGTTTTCACACCATAGGCATTATCTTTAGTCATGGGGGCTAATTTAAATGTGTACAAACAAGTAGCTATGAATTTTACAAGCTACTATGTACTACATTACTATGCATTAATTTCATTTAGTAACATAAGAACCTAATTGCTAATAGGCTAACTTAATAAAAACAATTTAGTCACCTTATTTATTATTTTAAAATACTTTATCAAGTATTCGCGGATCACCATTACCCTGAGTAACTATAATTTTGAAATCATAAAAATGCCTGTTTTTCGGATTTCGATTTGTATGCATGTAAAAATTCTACGCAGGGAAATCGTGGTGACATTTATTTAAATAGCATTTTGGATTTGTAGGATTTTTTACAGATGTGTATTTCCAATCTGTATTTTCCGCAGGTAGAAATCAGAAAAAAAAACTAATTAATATGTCAATGAATTTTTGAAATCCCGATTAGCTATGGAGATCGGGTTTCAAAGCAAGGTGTGCCATCGTTAGACAATTTCTATCCGTTATTTTCTAGTCTCCGGCGAGTCACGTATATAAGGTGCAAAATAATAAATATAGAAGCAGTGATAAATGCATAAAATAGATTAACGGTCCCAAAGTTTTACCATAAAAACAGATGCTCTAACATTATCTCCTTGATTCCTCTTTTGAATCTTATATTACAACCTTAAGATAAACTCTTATTAAGGAAGAACTGCCGCTTTCCCGGCTTCAAATTCAAAGGAATCACGTTTACCTCTCCCCATCCTGAACCCAATCTGATCATTCCCTTGCAATCACTTGCCCATCACTCCAGTTGATGATCCTGAGAGTCACTTTGGCTGGGTGCAAAATCAGAGTAATCGTTCTGTAGTCCTCGCATATTGCTGCATTTCCTGACTTCATTAGTCTTGTCAGGTGTGACAAAGTCTCCCGACAAAATTCCAGTGGGGTTAAATTAGTATCTAACTTAAATCAGCCTCAAACGGTAAACCATCAAATAATAATTTCCACATGCCGCATAGCATAAATACTTAAATTCATATGTATGCGTAAAAAAAGGGTTAGGTTTTGCGGGAGGCATAAGTACGGTGCCGTGGATAATTGGTTATAGTGCCTTCTCCGAGAATAGTCTAAACTGATATATTGGTCTTCTTCGGATCCATTCTAATTATTTCTTCTACATTCCATCCAAATTTTCTTTTAGCCTCCCCTTTTGATTTTTAAAAATTACTTCATATAGACAATAACGTCATCACTAGAAATTTTCAAGAAACGAACTCTGTGTTATTTTAATACATATTATGCATATTTTTTCTAATGGCTCCTCCATTAATCGCAATTATTTTCTCCTCTTTCTTGATCTTGAAGCTTGATCAAAGTGCTCCTCTTTCGCGTGTTAAATAGTCTGTGTACATACAGTTATTTTATTCTCTTTTTCAAGAAGTGCGATCGTTGTCGTAAAATCACTATTTTCATACCTTTAAATATGTATCCAATCCTTGTTAAATCATTCCTCAGTTTCTATCTCACAAACTTCTTTCATTCGCAAAACGTCCTGTCCCATAGTTTAAATAGTTTATTGATGGCACTCTTAACAGCATGATTGATCCTCAAGAGGTAGAAGAAAATAAAAATTATTTCTCGCTCAACTGGTATTTTAGAAAACTTGAACTCAAGGCATACCAACAGGGCTAATTCTAACAAAAATGAAAAATCTAAATTGAACACAAGGACACTCCTCTCCAACCCCAATTTAATAATTCATGTAAAGTTGATGCTTCCAGTCAGACATTTGAACACGTAGGAGTAGAACAACGACGCCAGATACACAGGTATGTAGAGACATGGATGACAAATAAAATCGCCTTAAGCAATGAATAGACACTATTTAATCCCATAGTATATTTATATCATATGTACACATAAATAAATATTTATTATACACATTGATAATATACATAAAATTTGCTTACCAGATAATATTTAATAAAGGAAAAGCTGTTTTAGTAGTCCACATCTATGGTTATTTCACTGCGAAAAAGTACTATATTAATGTCATTAAAAAAATTCATAAATTCCCGAACGTATAACTTTTTTTCGATCCAGTCACCAAGAATTTTGTTCGGCACAACTTGAACCAAATTCCATGGGTTTGCGTCAGAGGGACTGGTTACGAAAAAGAAAACAAAGCGTTTAATCAATGCATCAATTGGAAGGCCATTTTAAATGTTTCTTCCTGTTTCACAGAAATTGTATTCAATTCCCTCTGTTTAAAAAAATCATGTAGTATAGTGGTGTGAAAAAATATTTAGCCATTCAGCTGGCCGTTTTGCAAAGCAACAAGGCTATTTGTCCAGAAGAATTACATGCTTGCCGGACATATGCATGTTCCCCGTTTCGTCTGAGAAGATGGAGGGTTCGGCAAAAGGAATGGACCCCACCGATGATGCCCCCTCCTGTCCTCCTCTACACACATCCCCCCACCCATACGCCTTTTTTCAAAACATAATGGGCTTAAACTTCCTCTCTCTCGCATTTTCGAGTCGTTAATTCACGTCCGGCTCCACTCCTCCCGCCGCCGGAGCCTCCTCACCCTTCTTCCCTTTGTTTTCCTTTTACGCTCACCCGTTCCTCATTCACCCTTTTTCTCCTCTTTTTTCGACCCCCGCAAAACCGTTGTTCGTGGGCATTCAACGCTCGAAAGAGAAGCAACGCACCAGAACGGGTAAAACACCAAACATCCAAAAGCCAAGTGAGGGTGGAATAATGAAGAAAATTAATTTTATGCATGGGGAGCTGAAAAATTTGAATGGCCGCTATCTGAAGGAGCTGTTTGGTGCCTTCCTTATTTTGCATAATTATAGTTCTCTACCCTAAAACCTGTCAAATATTAATGTGCTTCCAGATGTGTGGTATGGTGAAGAAGGTGGCAAACAGAACGTAATACGTAAGATGAAGCTAAGCGAATATTATCTTTATAACTTACAGTGCTCATTTAAACGATCAGAAAAATTACGTTTAAGTGATTTTGTTTTCAAACTTAGAAATATATTGCCTGCAAAATAAGTAATTATGAAAACTCTATCCATTCAACTCCTTCTGCGATGAGAAAATGTTTAGAGGTAGTACGACGTCCCTGAGTGGTACTGTTAACATTAACGCAAAATAATGTGTTAAATAGCATACGGTACGTATACATTTATTCAAAAATACGCAACAGCCAGTTCATAGATGACATTAAATAGCATAACCCTTTGTATCCAAATTTATTTCTTAATTTTTTAATATTTGGAAAACGTCATTAAGAACTTAGTATAGGTATTATACGAATTTGGAAAGTAAGGCATTTCCAAACTTACCAAAAAAGCTGAGAACGATATTCGGTCTAATTATTGCAAGCATTAGTGTTTCTCAATTTACTCATTCTTCAAAGAAAGGCTACAACTTTAAGCCTAATTGTTTCAAGTACTCGTTCTTCTATTGCGCGTTACTCGGAATGAAGTTTTTTAGTTTCTGCAGTGTTACTTTAAAAACCTTCATATAACTCGTTACCGATGAACACCCATTAGTGCAGAAAGTGAGTAGAATTTTGTGTCTACGTACAGTGTTTAGTGTATATTGGTTTGTGCAAAAATTTAGTACTGTATTTATGTACCCACATTCAAGATAAAAGTTCTCTGCGACGGCTTGAGGGGTATTATGTGTATCTACCTTTTATCCATATGCGTCACGAGTGTATATGACGGGAAAACGTAGTACACATGAGAATACTAAGAGAGTTGATCGCAGTTGGTACACCAGAAAGCAGACTTAATTAATATCAGGGAGCCGCAAAACAATTTCAAAACAGTTATTGAAAACATCTAAGCTCTGATGACACAAGAGCCCAAAACTTCAATCAGCATTACTACCCCAATTAATTGACTTCTTTTTATGAGAAATTTTGAAATAAAATCTGCGCTATTGATTTTATTTTATCAACTAATTCCATTTTACATAATAATTTACTGTTTTATATGAGACGTTACAATATAGTTAACCATTTTTTAAAAGTTAAGAAACCGCGTTAACTGTTATAGCAGATGTATTCTTCGTGATAAAGATGAATATTATAGTATTTCTTGGTACTTTGCCATATTGATTATTAATATAGCTGTCATCAAACTCAATATAAATAACATTCATTTTATACTTTTTTAATAAAGCCATTGCGAAAATATATAATAATATAATACTAAACGCTGCACACCTGCAGTCCAAGGGCACATTATGACCAACCGAATGGTTCAGAGGATTTCTACTAGCATTCATTGTCAGACCATGGGCAAAGAATGAGATCTGATATCGTTTCAGAAAATACCTATTGTCAGACGGACGCTTTCAACTCGGCTCCACAGCAGAATCAATCGTGGGATCAATCCTCGGACTGCAAAGAGCAAGTGTCACATCCAAATCCTGGATGCGCCTTATCCGCTACCCTTGTTAGTTCAATTCTCCGAGGGAATGCCGAATCTTCTCCAATACCCGGTTCGTGGCGTCGCAAGCGAATACTTGACTCACACTGACGAAACTTGGAGCACTTCATGTCCTCGACTCTGTGCCGACCGACCTCATCACTCGAGTAGCGCCGCCACTAGGAATGCACCCGGTCGTCACAAGCTGGCCCACACGCTCATTGGTCTGGTCAACTTTACTTTCCATGGGTCCAGCAAACAGTGGAATCACTACTTCCAACGTAAGAGTCGAGTCATCATCCCTCTTGGAACAAAAATATGTCCTTCATTATTCCTTCTAATCAAATGAGATGGACTCAAAAAAGGGAGTAAACATTTTGCCGACTTTGCTGTAATTTACGTAATGTGACTACTCATACAACTACAAATCAGATAAATACCTGTAAGCATTTCAGACAGTAGTCATGTATATAGAATTAAAAAATAACAACAACTAAATATTGTTATATGTCCGGAAAACCCTGCAAAAACTGGAACCATTACTATCGTGGCGTCTGAGCCTATTCTAAGGCTGATGAACCGAGCTGAAAATTATCAATAATTAGGCGACATTAATGGTATAACAGTACGTATTCTAGGATTTTCGTTAGAAACAAAGAATCAACGCTGCATTGCACTAATTTACAATATATGAAATGGGAAACTTCAAGTTAGAAATATATATGGGACATCATTAAACAATTGCTTTAAAATTGTCTTTAATCACAAAAAAGTGAAGAAATATTCAAATTTAAATTTAAAGGAAAGGTTTTATTCCTTGCTGATTCACCTCAAATCGACCTGCTGAAAGCAATTACATAACTAATCCAGGAAATTATAACATGACTAAATATTATTTAATTGAAAGGAGCTACAATTGTTTTTACTCTAAATTATATTGTTTGGCTAAAACTTCATGTTATGGGAAATTGGCTACTCAAGAGAACAACATAAAATTCGTTACAAAAACAGTAAGGACTAAGAAATGAAAAGAAATGGCAGATACACTTACTAAAAATATAACAATTATTCTCAAAGCTAATTCTTTCTGACAAATTAAATGGATGGGGAAGTATCACCCAATGCCACACAACATTGTTGTGGCTTTTTACTTAGGAAAAAGGGATACCAAAATTTAGTTTTACTTGCATTTTCCCATTGAGAAAGCCCCATTTGATATCTGAAAGGCACACAAAATAGTCTAATTACATAAAATAAGGAAATGAATATAGAGTATATGTTCTTTTAACAAAAGAATTCTCAACCATAACATTCAAAGTTTAATCAACAATAAATTGTAATCAATTACCGATCTACAGAAATAAATGGAGTTTCAAAATTAATATCGAAGTTTTAAAATTTTGTGGTGTGCTGCACTGGTGTTTATTATATTTGATGGTTAGAATTATGGCTCTTTCCTCAATTGGAAGAAGCTGAAACAGAAAACTTTATTTGGCATCTAGAGAGTGCACCACCTCACTGACATAACTTAGTACACGATTGGTTAAACGGCGTTGTACCGCTGGATTTGTCGCAAGGGTCCGGATGACATAACTTGTTTCGCATGGCTTCCACGTTCACCCGATCTCACGCCATGTAGTTTTTACCTATGGGGGTTCATAAAGGATGATCTGTACGTGCCTCCGCTACTAGCTGACCTACCCGACATAAGAAACAGGATTGGAGTAGTTGTTGCAGCAATCACTCTTAACATACTGATCTAGGTTTGGGTTTGGGAACTCGATTATCGACTCGATGTGTCCCATGTGGCACATGATATTCACATTAAACACTTTTAGGAAAAACTGTATGAGTTGCTCTTTAATTTTATGCATAATTTCAAATTGTAAGTCAACTGTATTAAACTCTAAATTAAAGTCTTAAAACCCATATTTTAATTGATTTAGTTTTAAAACCCAATAAAGGTCCCTTGAGAAGCATTTTTACATATACACGTATGCAGTTAATTTAAATTTCATTTGGTGGCAGTCATATTTGTTTGAAAGTGAAATTTTGATAATTAAATGATAGCTTGATGGAATTACAACTATTTTTGTAAGAATGTAATTGAAATGGAATACATCTCAATAGCCTGGTACCTGCTTCAAATAAATACGAATGTTCAGTCATTCACCCGGTATAATCTAGACAATGATATCTTCAAAGGTTATATTTCGAGGAAGGGTGCACGACCACCACATGGGGATAGAAAATAATACATCACCCTAATGGTGAATATTTTGCTTCTCCATTCTCAATAGAAAAATTAAAGAATGTAGTAGGTAAAGGAATGCGATAGGGTGAGACGTGAAATGCTATATGAGAAGCTACAACTACTTAAAGATACTTTTTTCAGCAAGTAAAGATTTCACACGAAGACCGAATAATGAGAACCATTTTCAAAGATATAAATAGGAAGTACAGCTCCAGGAGAGGATAATTTAACTCCCTAATGTATACGGTCACATTGCAGTTTTAAGAGAGAAAAACCAAAAAAAATCCCCGTAAATTCAATAAGAAATAGCTGATGCCCTAGTAGTTCTTAAATAGCTTTGGCAATGGCCATTGGATGCAAAACATTTGTGTCATGCACACTGTGGATTGTTCAGAAAACGGGAGGTCCATTGCTCCCTGGTAATTCGGAGCTTTTTTCTTTTTCATTTTGGAATTATCATCCTTTTATCTCTCCCAATAATCATATGTATTTCATTTTAAATGTTCTTTAGTCCATTCTATTACCTTGAGAGTACCTTGTGTTTTGGCCGTTGAGAGGATTTCCGTGCTCAAATGTGTACATGCCGGTGCCTTTATCGAATCTATAGCGTAGAATGGATCCTCAAGGATTAATGGAGCTACGCAAAAGTTAGACAAATATAAAAATATATCTACTAAATGGTTGAACGATAATATTTATCACTTTTTACAATTCAAAAACCCGTTGCAGATTTCCGCTTCATTCAAATTACATTGATTTGTATATTACAAAATTTGTTTCCACTTTTCCACGAGTAAAACAAACGTCTGTGGTTGTAGAAGAAAATTAAAATAATAAACTATTTTAAAGGTTTGATTACATTTCATGTTCAGCAAATATAGTTAATTGTGAATAATTAAATTAATAAACTGGCTTAAACAAGTGCTCAAAAGAAGTTTACTCATGAATGTAGAACATAGTGGTACACGCTCTCTTCTTCTCTCCCCACTTCTCCATATCCTGTGTCAGGCGACGGGTTATTTGTTGTAACCTTCAAATGATTCCATAGGGAGGTTGAATTGTTGGATAGTATTGTGACGTTATATATTATGTTAAGGGGGAGGGAAGTACGCAGAATTCATGTGGAATATTACCACCAGCTTTAAGGGACCCTGGGGAGAGAAGGCAAGCGTGGCCGTATGAGGATTTTCTTTCGAAGGAAAATATTTCACCGCAAAAGAGGTGAGAACATTGGCGGATCAATCAGAGTTGAAAAGGAACAAGCATGTGAATGTGTTCGCAGTAAGACGCACGCACGTCGTTCGTCGTGGTCTCTCATTTTAAAACGGGGGGCGCGAATGTCGGGCTGTGTAAGAGATGCAGCCGGGCTCTGCTAAGGAAGAAGAGAGAGAGAGGGAGAGATAGGAGCGAGAAAGAGACGTGAGGGAAGGATGAGGAAAAAATGTGAATGTCGTATGCACATTGCGGTGTTGCTTATCCCTGCAACACTAGCTGTGCCCCAGCGTGTCCTATTTGTTTTTGCTGAAACTGTCTCTGCACCCGCCATTCTCTAAACTAGTCCTTCCTCCTCCCCCTGCTCACCCTACCCCTTACCCCAATCGACTCGGCTGAAACCTCTCACTCCTCATTGGTCTTTTTCTCCCACCCTCCGCAATCGGTCCATGACAACCGGTGCGGAACGAAAACCCACCGAAACCTCCATTTTATCCTCACTCCTTTTTCTTCCTCTTTCGCCGCTCTCCCATCGAGCGTACACGCCCCACACCCAATCCACCCCTCTTTTGGTTTCCATTCCCTGCTTTACTTCGCCCATCACGCCCACTGACAACGCCGATACCCCTTTCCCACCCCCTAAGAACCAGTCGCAACCCCTTCCATCCTGCACATTCACTCCCGAAAGCTTTTCTACCTCTGATCAAGGTCCCTTACGGCAAACGGAAAAAAATAGGAATGGTAGAAGAAAGTGCTACTACAACCAGTGACAAATTTGCTGCATTTCCATGGACGGGAGGATTTTTACGGGCGTGGTATCCCGCATTTTATTTCTCTCCTGAATGAGGTGATCAATTTTTCTCCTTTGTCTAACCCTATTCATTCACCACACCCTCCTCCAAACCTACAAATAATTTTAGCTAATTTCCAATTTTACTTTATTTTTTATCCTATTCAAATTCGGCGTATTTTTTATATGAATACACTCGTGAATATAGGTTTAAGCTGGTGTGCAGAGTAAAATGCATAAAGATGCAGGCTGAAAAAGAAATACTAATCTAAACTTGAGTAACTGTTATTGAACGTATTTTCAGTTTTTTTCGACAAATATGTGAAACGAACAATTATTTTAAAGAATGCAATTAGATAGAGGTGCTATTAATCTATTAAACAAATATCTTTTTATAAACATGTGAAAAACCAAACTGCCATCTTGCTGAACTGGATGGGTTTCAGTATTTCTATATCATTTTGGATAATCAAGCTTGCGACAATTAATTTTTGATTGAATTGTGTAACTGAAAGTGCAAATTACAATATTTGTTCATAAATAAATATATCCAATGACAACTAATTGAAAATAAACGATAGGCGTTTTCGATCAAACGATATGTATCCCCAAAGAAGTGTTAAAAGATGTTACAGTTTAAAATTAAGTAATTCACTCGATAGAAAACATAAACTATTTCAACTATAGGCTAGTTTCACTTTTTTTTCAACAACTTCCAAATGCCTTCGAAAAATCCTTCTCTAAATTAGTTTATTGTTTTCATGTCAAATTTTACGCTCACAGCATTAATTCTCTTGTTAAGGAATTTAAAAGGGCATATGGCCACCCCGTAAGACAGGAACGCATTGTATTTTAGCCTCCAACGTGTCCACCTGCAATGTCATGGGAACACGGAAAATTCATTTAGCTCAGTGGTCCCGCGGCGTCCATCAGTCAGAGTTTCGGGTCATAAATTAACGTAGTGCACTTTTTAAAGGTCGCCTCATTCGGGCTGAGATAAATTTTAATAACGGTTCCAAAATTTTTTGGATAAATAATAACCAACATATAACGTAGTTAATGGAGGGGGGCATTTTTTCCTTTTATAATAATTTAGTAGCCATTCGTTAGGTTCTATTTGGAGCCATAGGTAACCAAATGCAGCAAAATACAATTTCCACGTTATTGCGTAGGTATGTGTTGCAGTTGAAAGGCATTACATTGGATATTCGTCAGGCATTCGTGGTCACACTGAGCGAGCCAGTAATACGGAGCAAATTGGCCGAGGCACAGGCTCGCTTAATGTTTATTCAACGTCGTTAGTCCAATCATTTATAGGCGAGAAAATATAAATTCCTATCCACTGAAATGAAAAATGGTCATTTGCTTTTATGGAAAGAGAAATGCTGCCTACAAAATACTGTCAGAGATTATTTTCAAAACTTCTACTCATTTATATATTTAATTATCTATAAAGGTACTTACAAGACCATGGTTCCAGGGCCCAACATTGAATATTCATTGATATGGTATAATTTTCAAAGGATATTGTTTTTCAGATGATGAAATGAGGATTAAAAATCGGAAAATTTTGCTCAAAAATTGTTAGCACTCCTCGCGCTTCCAGGAACTTGGAAACTTTGACCTTGTTTGAGAATAAATTTAATTAAGCATTCGACTGGAGAAAAATAAATTAATGGGAGTCAATAATAAGAATTTAAAAAGACTATTTGAAAAACTGCAAAAAAAGCATCGAGGATCAAGAAAGGAATGAAAAGATTGACAGAAAACAGGTAGCTTAAAGGGTCTACTGAACGCTATCCTCAATTTGATAACAAATGACAACAAGTAAGAAATCATCAGTAAGGAAGTGTAGCTTATTTTTCTTTCCCTTATATTCATCATTCAATCTCATCTGAATATCCAAAAGTTTGCGTACGGTAGTCATTTTAAAGAACTTAAAAACACTAAAAAGCGGTCTTTCAAAAATTATTTCCGAGATAATCAGTTAGCAAACGTTCGAGAATGGCTGTAGAATGAAGGACAGAGGAGGGAAGGAGGAAGAGAAGAGAGTTATCAAAAGGAAGAGCAGCATGTTATGTCATTGCGGGTCATGAGGGAGTGGGGGCTTTGCTCGGAGAGGAGTTCTACGGCGGAGAGAGGGGAAGTCGACCGTCACAGGGTTGGATAGGGGTTGTGAGGGGAGCGGTAGTGAGGAGGATTTTCGTTGAGGCTCAGCGGAGGATCCCCTCGTTGGCACTAAACGTCCCTTAAAATGAGCACTAATGAATCTTTGTCGAGGGCTCTCCGGGCCCCCACCCTCCACCTAGCCCCTCCTCACCTCGACCTCTCTCCCCCTCCTGACCTTCCTTACACTCCCTTCACACTCTCGCACCGTGGCGTATCCGGGCCAATGGAGGCTCAACTGCCGGGAAGATATTGTCCGTGTGTGCTTGCGTGTTCTGTGCGTGCTCTCTGTGTCCTCCTTCCTTCCCGTCTCGTTCCACTACTCCCCAAGCCGCTCTCTACTCTCTTCCTCGGTTGTATTGTCATGCGACCGTTGTGTATTTCATTCACTCCCCATCTACCACACCCCACCCACGCACACGACCTCATCCTCTTTCCACATCCTTTTCATAGTGACCGGTCAGCCCCGACGAGGGATCCTGCCGACCTCTATACCTCCTTCCTACTCCCCTGTACATGTCCAAGCCGACACTCCTCCTTCCCCCCCTCGACCAGAGTATCGCTCCGATCCTCCTACCGCTTCCGCCCCTCCCGTTCCTTTCTTTGGGAGACTCACCTCGTTATCTCCTTCTCTCTCTTACTGTCTCTCAGCCCATCGATTCACTCAACCCCTCTCTGCTCTTGAAACCTTCGAGTATTCCCGACATCGGAGTCGTCATAAAAACCACCGCGTAAGTAAACGCTCGTCCGTGGTATTTTCCTCCGACGCTCAATTCTGCGTGTTTTATTCCCGTCTATTTCTCCTCCTCTCTCCACCTCCATTAGCATCTTTCCTGACCACCCCGCTCATCCATCCCAAGCATCCCTTCGGCCCTTAAGAGGAAATGAAACTCCATGTGAAAATTTGTTTCCTGCCCACACTTCCATATTCCCCCGAGTCATCACCCGTTCCGGCTTGGTGAAATATTTAGAGAACCAGGAGTGAGCAGAACGGGGTACTTGTTGAGAGTTTTGAACGTAGAGACCAGTATAGAGAAAATTTATGCAGAGGGCATATGTAAATCTAATGGCTGTTTTTAATGATTAAGAATAAAACTTGTACAAATTTTTCGTTACACATAAATGGCGGTTTGATAGAGCTTTTTTATTCAATAAGGAATAGACATAAAAAATATAGGGACAATGGATTCCCTCAGAATAACTATTCAACATTAATGTGAAAGGGCTATTCATGTCATTAAAATAGACTGAATTGTCTACGCATAAACATTAAACACTTGTGGCATTTTTTTCAAGCATGAATAAATGTAATACATACATAAGGTAGAATAGCCCTTCAAAATGAAATGTATATATTCCGTGACACCATTTTCTCCTGCCGCAGACACTCGGAATATTTCAAATATTTTTCAGCTTTGCATTTTTTTTCAATTTCAAAGCCATATAGACTCAAAATAATTGTTCTCATATTTATTACTGCAGGTTTTATTTCCATTATTTTGAAACATAATTCTTCCATTGTTTTAAAAATGTCTATTCTCTAAATTTTATTTAATTTGGATTTACATGGTCAAAAATATTTGTACAAATATTATATAAAGCCTAAAATCCTGTACTACTTGCACATTCCTTCTGCACTTAATCATCTTTAAGTTAATGGATATATTTTCAAATTTCGTAAGCTTCTAAGTTAATATCGGATGTCTTTTCCGAATTTTAACATTATTTTACATTTAAAAATTATTCATTGAAGCTTGCCGAGTGTCTTGGTGGAGTGATTACATATATAAAAATAATAATGATTAAAAGTCACTAGCCTTCTGCACCGTGATACATGCAATATAGTAGTGGCTATTGTTACATATATTTAATACAACATTTTACAATAATATTGCTGCTATAAATATTGGCAAATCAGGCAATAAAGTTTTTCAATCACCCGGCAGTATTTTACAGAAGAGTGAAATAAGAAAACGAGAAAAAGTTAGTTGAGAATAGAGTGACAATTAAGAAATGATATATAAGTGTACTGAAATAAACTATATAAAACCTTTACTTATATTATTCTATAAGTTCCAGAAAACCTATCGTGGGTTTTCTACATCTTCTATGCTATTTTCCCTCACAATTTACGTCTTCCCATTTTTTCCACATTCTTTTCTTCCCTCAGATAGTATTTCTCAATGCCTCATGTCTCCCATTGGTCACAATAAATCTTAAAGTGTGAACGGAATAAAGTTTTGGTCAAGGGTCAACGTAGTTGTCAAATGACTGCACCTAAAAAGCCTTCAAATTGATCCACATGATACTCTGGTTCCTTTGCTGGGTTCAAGGAACACGTAGAAATATGGATGTAGAAGTAATACCTATGAGTGAAATGGAACTCTTTTTTCTAAGGGAAAAATCTTCTTGTCCCGTCCACTTTTCTTGCATCAATTCATATCCGCATGGTTAAATGGAAAAGCTTTCAGGAGATTGATGATTCGGGTCATAAATCGCAGCTGGGCAATTCCTTCGGTGAAATGTTGAAAAGAGTTTTTGTGAGAATTATGTAAGCCGTCTCGAAATGTTGAACTGGATGTAGCTTAGTGAACACACTGTAGTAAGACTGTATTCAGCCCACTAATCATGTATATTTTATCAATGGTAATTTTTTTATTAAAAAGAAAGGAGTTATTTTATATAAATATGCTTAGGAATCAATTATTTATAAATGTAAAAGAGTTGACCTTCAAGAGATGTATGATAATGTTAAATTAGTATTGATTTTTCTGTGAATATCAAGGAGAAGAAGAACATATTTATGCTAAAAGTCAGGTTGAGTTAACGATAGAATATCATGCCTTGCAGTATCCGCCGGTAACCTAGTGTTAAACAGAGAAGGTTTTCACGAAATCATTTCCGGGTCTAAACATGGGGGAAGTATAGAAGCAAGCTGTACAGTATGATAGGATATTATATTATCAAATATAAATCATACTTTTCACTTATATTATATTTATAAGGTAGAAGTAAAGTACTCATTTGTTTTCATACGATTAAAACCCGAGAAAAGTATTCTTATGTATTCTTAAAATATGAATTTCATTATTTTAAATTTAAAATAATACCGGAGTAAAAATTGAATTGTACAATCATGATTGTATGCTTATGTTATAAAAATAATATCTGATAAGACCCGTTGAAATATTGTCTCATATTTGTTTCGAAGTAATCTTATGACAATGCGTAATTTCCTTTAAAAAACGTCTTCTAGCTAAATTAGCTTAAAAAATCAAGGTTAACATTTTTCAAAAATAAAATTTATGTGTGATCTTAAAACATAATATAATAATTTTTACCACATGCTTCTTTTAAAGGCTGCAAAATGGAGCATATTTAATAGTAGTAGTCTAGTGGGTAGAGCGTGGGACTACTGTTCGGTTTTGATTCCCGGGAACGCCCCTGGGTACCTTCATCTTCACACTGGCTGTGTTAAGTTTCGAACATCAGAGCCTCCATGGTTGGTACAATGAAAAGAACTGACTTTCCTATCCTGATGTGTGAATATCACACATCATTCGACTTAGCATTAGGTGAGCTCTACGCTCACTAATCAAACGGAACTTCGGGTTAATAGCCATGGTTTGGTTCCCTTAATATTTTGAGGAGTTTAAAGTAAATAATATTTAGTTTTCCCCAGCTTTGCACCATTACTTCACTAGCACGTAGGCAAATATTGTCATTATCAATGTACATACATAAAATGCAAACAAATAAAATGAATATGTAATGTACCCTTTTAAAAATCAAACGCGGAATTTTTTGACACACACTGAGACCACACATATTAGTTGGCTTAAAACTCATACAAATCACGTCATGGTGACGCAAAACTAAAAGCTTCTGAAATCGATATCCACCACCGTGTGAAAATCATGTTACCAAATGAATCGCTAAATAATAACAAGCAACGATTTATACTGAACAACAATTGAATACCTAATTGTAACCTCGATTAATAAACCGACACCTTTTACAAATTGCACTCGGGTCTTGAAGTTATGAATCCCATTTTGAGTCACACCAGAAACTACAAACGATCGCTTTACAATTGAAAGCGTATCAATCTGCACCACTTTCCGCCTCTTTTCACGTCCTTCTCCGCCTTCCTGTCCTTCATTTTTCCATTTCCATTCGAACTTTGCGTGCGTAGTACGTCTTCCTCAATTGATCAATTTGTCTCGACGCGCATTGCGCGAAAGTCTGAATCCTGAAAATTAACATCCCGTTCACGCTGATGAAGGCTGGCATGCAGAATTAAATTTATTGTTTCAAATCCAGTACAGTTCTTTAAGTCCGAAAGATAGGAAGTCGTATTAAGACAATGAGAATTCCTTTATCGTCCGTAAATTATTGTGAGTACATTATAAGAAGCACTGAAAAATATTACTACACACTAAATTTAGAATGATAGGAGAAAAAGGGGTATGATTTTCTACCGGACAACACGAGAGTATTCCAACTATATCGAAATATCAAACCCTCCAAAAGAATAGATTAAATTAGAATTAAATTAGAAAAGTAGAAGAGACAACTTATAGATACTCATATTGGTTCTTCCATTACAGAGATAAAATAATATTGACTGTCGCAATAATTATAATTGGACTATCGAATTATCATATATCTTATCAAATACAAATACAGCACAATACATTTACATGTGCGTTAAAAATAACCTTCGCATGGAGGTGTGATTCATAAGCACGTGACTTCGCTTCACGCACACGTTGCACGTTGTCGTCGGTTCTTGACGTCGACGGTCGTCCATTGCGGGTCTTGTCCTTCACAATCTCTTGGCCATTTTTAAAAATCTTTTTCCACTTAAAAACTTCAGTTTATGGCAGGCTTTCGTTCTTGAACACTTGGTGAATCATTTAGTAACAAAAGCCCGCTCAGGGTGGCCTTGTATTATTAAATAGATTCATCACTCTTAGTGTGTTAATTGTGAAATTTTGGAGAGCTGAATTCATGAATCAATTTGTTAAACAGCATGGAAATTATTCGTGAACCAAGCAGAATTGTACTGAAATGTGTTTATGTTTTCAAATATACGCTTCTAGCAATACATTTTATGTGAGTGGTAATGCTAAAACACCAAATAAAAAAAGTCTTCAGAGTGACTTTATATACACACGCATTACGTACTGATGTACCTTCTCCAATTTGGCTCCAATTGGAAAAAAACGACCAAGTTTTTCATTCGTCAAGACTCATATGTATTATTCCAAATGCGCAAGCCCGAATAAGGAACATTGAGTGTAAAATCATAGTATTTTTTTATATCAACAATGAATAAAACACTTTTAATTTTCCACAAATCCATTTTTTTGCAGCATAAAGAAATTGACATATCCTCAACCACATAATTTTCTGAAAATTTCAAAGTTAATTTTTATTAACTGTAGTTCTGCTCCTCAGTTACTTCTGTTACTTAAGCTTTACTGTCCATTTTTATGATCTGATCCAAGCCGATAATTCTAATATTAAGAGAATGAGTAATGGAAGAGGAAAGGGAAAATGGAACGTATTGAGGAAAATATAAGAAGTCCCAGGCGGCAGTTAATGGAATTCTAAGTGCACGATAAGGGAGACGGGTACAGTAGACGGAATTACGAATATCTTAAAATAAGAAAATGAAACCAACAAAACCATAGGAAATATAAACAGATTTAGTGTTGGACCCGGTGTTGGAAAATATTTATTATGGAAAAAATAATTAGGAAATGAAAGAAGAAAATTGAAGGATGTAAATACAGATTCAGTTATAAAAAAATTGAAGAGTACCGAGCAGTGAACTGAGGCAAGATGGGTAAAGAAAACGCTGTTGAAAAAGAAGTGAAAGTACATTGAGATTTTACCTGGATGAGGGTGAAAAAGAGCGCGATATACGGGAACAGTCAAAATGGGAAATGCTATTTTTGTTTAAATGTCATACCTTATAAATTAATACTCTATGACCATGATCATGTTTGAACATTACAAGCGCAGTTATGAAGGTTAACTGTAGCACATCATATTAGACATGACAACGAAGAATGTGAGAGCCTGACAAGATGGAAAACAATACAGAAAAAACCAAAAGAGAAATAATAGAGCAGATAATTTGGATATGACTTCGACTATAATGCATTAAGATTGGGGATATTTGACCTAGATGCAGAAAAGGCATTAAGGAAAATGAAATCGAAGGAAGCCGTGTGGGATTTCATTACCCCTGCAGAGCTACTTAAAGAGTTAGTAAAACAAAAAGAAAGTTTTACGAGCCAATTAGAAATACTAATGAGGGCGAAATTCGGGTCGAAGATCTTGCTGAATCAGTGTCAATAACGATTCGAATAACAGGAAATGTATCAGTATTTAAGGACTTTTCTACCTTGAGATTGGTTTCCCACCAGAAAAAGGTATTACTTAGAATCATCAATAAATGGATGAAGAAGAGATTAAATGGGTACCTAGGTGAGGTATTAGTTTGGGTGTAGAAATGAAACGTCATAATGAGGTCACCGATAGAAATGATCAAAGAATTCAACAAGTGTGTATTTGGATACTTAGTGGATTTGGAGAAGGCGTTCGATAGAGTAGACTAGGCATAATTAATATATATTTTTCAGAAGATAAGAAAAGACGATGGATGGACAACTTATCTGGAACTTGTACTTATCTCAAGCTAAACAACTGAGGATAGCGAATGGAGAGTCAGAACGGCCTGTGCTAGGCAGGGTTGTCAGACGCACAATATCACGAGTTATTTTCAAGATACATGTAAAGGAAATTTTAAGAAACAACTAGGAGGATTGGAGCTGAAGTGATAGTTGGTGGAACATTTTTCAGATCAGTCTGGCAGATGAACAAACATTTGTTAAGCAATCAGTGAAATAGTTACGTTATTAATAAGCACATTACAACATAAGTGCGATAGATATAGAATAAGAACTAATCATTTGAAACAAAAAGCAATGATATATAAGGATACTAATATGAACATCAAATTTGGAGGATAAAAACTAAAAGAGTTCAGCAATTTAGTAATTGTTTTGCATAAGTGCGAGTACAATGACAACATAACTGAGTTCAGTAAACAGGAGGTTACGAACGAATTAGAATTAATGGCAGGCGCCTTACGTTAGGATAAAGATAATGTCTTCTGACTTGATAATATCCTGAAAATCTCCTTGAATATGTGTTGACTAATGTTCTCATTTTATAGTTTGAGTTCGTTTATTTCCCAAAAATAACTCGCCTTAGAATAATTTTCCCCTCACGTTTGTCTATAGTTCATACTAAGCACTTTCTTGGAGAATGATTATTTTATTAAAATTCCAAAGCGATCATTTTTGTCCATTGAAAAGGAATATTTCATTGCGTCCACCAACATTAAAATGTGCAGGTTTTATTTTTCCCATTATATATTAACTCGTTCTCTTAAATATTTTTAAAAAGCATCACTTTGGCACTTCTTCATTTCCTGTCAATTTAATTAATTTTTACACCTAGTTATGCAGTAAAGCCTATTTACTATCAACAAGTAACCATTGAAAGACAGAGTATATTAAAAATATACGCTTCTGTATTTACCTAATCTCAATCTCTTTCCAATCTGGCCAATTGACCTTTATATGTTAAATAGGACAGAAAATTGGGACCATAAAATGCACTTTCTTAAACAGGATAAATTAGGAATGTATTCAGAAACTAACGTACTTCCATTAAACGATAAAGCTTTATGATTAATATAATTTTCTCCTCCTACAAGGAACACATAAAGGCACTACTGACTTCAAAGGCGTACATTTTCCACTTACTGTCGAAGAATAGCGTCAAAGTTTCACGAAAGAGAAGTAGTCGTGCACACAGAATACGGAGATCATTCCTCTAGAATCACGTCCACGCAGTGCAACTACTATAAATTTTCCCAACTTACATACATCCTACGTTGGATGAAAGTTTCTTATGCGACCTAGTTTTCAATGTCCTAGAAGGAATGGGTAATGTGGAAAAAAAAATACCGACTCTGCGAAAGTACATTTGAAAACAACATTGTTTTCTTTTAGTTTTTTGTACTATCATAGAATTGCAAGTATTTAATCATAATTATAATCGAAGACTACATTATATTAAAGTGTGTGCGAGACAGAAAAGTGATTACATTCGGATAATACAATAAAAATATATCTAAGTTACATGCTGAAGAAAAGGAAGCAAAAATACATTTTTAGACAAACAAAATAATTATAACGAAAAATGTGAGAAAGTCCCAGAATATTACTTTAGTACAATTTACCTCTGATTTGTATAGACATGAAATAAATAGATTTGTTTGATAATTTTCTGGACGCTTAAGTCTGGGTCTGAGCTTTATTTATATTATGTAGCAAGGGGTAGGTCTCCATTATGTACGAGTCCTCCGTGGATTCTGATTATGTGCGGTTTGTAACCACTTTCCCGATTCATTGCTGGACTCTTTCTTTTTCCGACATTTGGTGTGTCATTATACACACTGTAATCATTATGGGATCCCTCATTTTACGGTGCCAGTATTTGATTGTACGAGAACTTCTACCTTAACAAAGAGAGTAGATGTCCTTGTCACCCTGGTATGTCAGTTGATTATATCGCACACAGTTGCATAAAGGTTGTTTGTTGTAAGATAGGAAACAAAATCTCCCCAAATAAGTAATTCTTCACTTTCAATAGGAACTGTGAATGTTTTATTTTTGCCGTGTTTAAACAACTCTAGACCAGCAAACCAGCAGATTAATTTTTTAATTAAGGGTAAATTAAATCCAAGTCATCACACTGCTACGTTTTCCCTAAAATCTCACTCAAATTTGAATCCACATGCATCACAGGGAAATGGAATCCCTTACGTAACAAACATTACGACTGGCGGTGAAAATAAATTGACCACTAACGAATTTGTCAACGAGAGCGCGATTTAACTAGCTGAGGGAAAAACCAAGGTTCAAGTGCTCCCTTTAGGGGATCGAATGACGAGAAGGGGAAGGTGAAGTAGGTGGGCTTAACAGACGTCTCTGAAAGATCCTTGAGAGGGTGCGGGGTGGAGCGAGAGGGACGCGAGCGAGGCAGAATAGGAGTAATGGCGATGAGGAGATGAGGTGGGAGGAGAAGTCGGACGGGGGCACAGTTTTGAGGAGGGAGAGGACTCTCGGAATCTGACGTTGGAGCAGTGGACGTCTTTTTAAGCGAGTAAGGGACATCAAGTGGAGAGTAGGGGAGGATGAGCAATAGGAGGAGGGCCGGCTAGAGAGGAGGCTCGAAGCTTCGGAGGGGATTCGAGCGGGTGGGGAAGGGAGTGGTCGGGGAGGTGAAGTCGTGGGCGAAGAGTACAAATAGAGATCGGAGGGGAGTAAAGCAGGCGGCGGGGAAGGGAGATGGAGGATGAGAGGCGTTTGGTCGGAACGGCTGGGACTAGCGTGTGAGGGAGGGAGGCTCGGCAAGGACAGGAGAAAGAGGATGGAGGAGAAAAGAACGAGAGTGAGGGAGATAGCAAGCTGGCAAGGAGATGCCACTGGAATGAAAAGAGGAATGAAGCTGGTTTCTATTCCTCGTGGACCACTTATTTTCCATAAGAGGACGACTCTCTTGCTCAGACTCCGCGCCTCCACCGCCCCAACCCTGTCGACCCTACCTTCCCACCCTCGGCGTCGCACACGGTGAAGAGAGATCCCATGCCTCAAAACCTTTACCCTTTTTTTACTCCGCTACCCATCTCGCTCCTTGTCCTCCTCCAACCCCATCCCATCTCGTTACCCTCACCACTAGGCTTCTCCATATACTCTTCCTCCTCCCAGAAATGAATACATATATACACACGTACAATACCTATATGCAGCCCCCTCCTACGGTCGTTGCTCAAAAATACTTTCCCCGAGAAATAATGAAGGCGAGGGGAAATTAGAGAAACGTTCAAGAAGCCAAGAATTTTTGCAGGAGGTTACGGGGGCGCGGTGAGAAATGGGATTGGGGCGGGGAAATAGAATGTGGCTTTGGTGCGAGGGACTGGGGACCTCGGTAAAGGGGGGGAAAGGGAGACAAAAAGAAACGGGGAAAGAGGGTCTCGAAGAGAGGATTCGTGAGGCAGACAGAAAGAAAGTAGGGAGAGGGAGGGATGAGTCAAGGGGAGAAGGACGGAGGAAATGGAGAACACACTCGCGGGGCACGGTGGCGGAGAGTGTAAAAATGAGAGAAAAAGGGAAAGGAGGGGAGGAGGGAGAAATAAAGAGGGCGCTCTAATGAGAAGGAGCGTGATGAAAAGGGAAAGGCGCGCGGCGGATGAGGAACGCTGAAATGCTGGATGGGAGAATGGACCGTGAGGAGGGTGGAAGAGTAATGGGGAACGCATCACTTGTTTCGTTCGGCAAAATTTTTTTCCGAAATTGGAATCCAGCATAATCGAGGCGAGATTCGATTTCTAGATACCGAATAATCATTAGTAAACTTCCTTCGACTTGAAGAAGATTGGAAGCAATGAAAATATGGCGCTCCGTAAGAGTGATGGAAATGTAAAGTGACATTTCAACTGATTGCAGAAGAGGTAATAAAAACATTTAGTGAACATCAAGTTACGATTTTTGATGCAAAAAACGTGCTGCGGGTAGACTGATAGGCTATAAAATTGTTATCGATTCATAAGCTGGAGAATTTAGGCGACCAGATCTCTAAATCACAGAATGAAAATCTAAATACATTCTACTAAAGACGAAAATGTTGGGACAAATGAGATTTAATTAACAGATTCGCCAAACAAATCCAAATATTCATGAAACACTAGTGACCAAAATTAGATTTGATATAAATATCTTAATAGAGTGAAAAATGAGTTTTATATACATAAACACGTTAAATATACCATAAATAATTAAATTTACACAATCAATAACCGTAGTAGTTCGTATTGAGAAGGATATGAAGTTATAACTTTCGAACCAAAAGTAAAAAGGGGATGTTCGTCATAAAGAAACAATTAATTAAATATTTTAACATAAATTAAAGATTACTTAAGGATTTGACTTGATTACATCTAAAATATATTAATGATAAGAGTAGCATGACTTTAATATTCATTTTATATGAAGCAGAAAAGGAAGAAATTCGAATGAGTATGGAGAGAATCCTATGAAAAAAAGAGGAGGAAGAAAGAAACTTTTTGGAAAGATCCTATGACATGACAACCTCCAGAGGATCATATGTAACGAAAATACGAGGGTCATCCGGAAAGTAGTACCCGTTCGTGAAATAAAGACACAAAAGTAAATATTAACAAACATAAAAAAATTTATTTGAAAGAGGATACTTTAAACTACTTCTCAACATAATCTCCAAGCAAATTAAGGCATTTGTCATAACGTGTGACAAGTTTCTGTATTCCTGCTGCATAGTCCTTCGCCGCCAGCTCATTGAGATACAGGGTCACTCCTTCTTTAAGTTCTTCATCGCTGTCAAATCTTTTTCCTGCCAAAAAGTCTTTAAGCTTTGTAAAGAGATGAAAATCTGAAGGGGCCAAGTCCGGGCTATACGGTGGATGGTCGAAAGTTTCCCATTTGAATTGCTGCAAAAGTTTTTGTGTTATCCCAGCTGCATGAGGCCTGGCATTGTCATGAACGAGAATGACACCAGTAGACAATAGACCTCGCCGCCGATTTTGTATTGCCCGCCGTAATTTCTTTAATGTTTCACAATACGCATTGGCATTAATAGTGTCTCCACGGGCCATAAAATCAATAAGCAATACACCTCGTCGATCCCAGAAAATGGTTGCCATGAGTTTCCTGGTGGACAGAACTGTCTTGAATTTTTTGGTTTGTTTGGTGAATGAGCATGGTGCCACTCCATTGACTGTCGTTTACTCTCAGGTGATGCATAACAAACCCATGTTTCGTCACCAGTAATTATGCGAGTCAAGAAAGAGTCTCCTTCATCAGAATAACGTCCCAAAAACGTCAGTGCTGCAGCCATACGCTTGGTTTTGTGCTCATCTGTAAGCATGCGAGGGACCCATCTTGCACAAATTTTTGCATAATGCAGATGGTGTTTAACAATTTCATGAACAATTGTTCGAGAAACATTGGGAAAATGCTCACAGATGTCATCAATTGTGACGCGCCGATCGTTCCTCACGAATTCGTCAACTGAGCTCACCAGTTGGTCTGTAATGACAGACGGTCTCCCCGAACGCTCATCGTCGTGTGTGCTCCCCCTCCCCATGTTGAAGTTGCGACACCACCGCCGAACAGACGACTCGTCCATTACATTGTCTCCATACACCTCCTTTAATTGGCGATGAATATCACATGGGCGAACGTTTCTTGCATTGAGGAATTTAATCACTGCCCTCACTTCACAACTGGCGGCGTTCTCAATTTTTTTAAACATTGTAAACAATCACAGAAACAACACAGGCAATGCTAGCGTCACGCAACTTGGCTCAGAGAAGGCAGACAAGCCACTGAAGCTATCTGACCTCGTCCAGCGGCTACTCGCGTCGTCAGCACTTCATGCGGCACGAACGGGTACTACTTTCCGGATGACCCTCGTATAAGGAAGGAGTCTCAGAGGAATGCCAAGAACGAACTACGAGACGCAAATAACGGAAGGTATCAGGGTAAGCAGCGATGTGGAAAAAAATGGGCTATCAAGTTATGTAAAGTATGGAGATCTGGTATGAAGAACCTAAACTCTCATTGATAGCAGTTGATTATGGTGACCTTAGAACGCCAAATCATACTATTTTCGATTGGTTCTGAAAATGTGTCAATGAGCACTTATCTAATAATATGACTGTTTTCTGACAATTAGTTGCATTCGAAATTCTTCCCACAAAATTTTCTCTAGCCAAATAATGCCTTGAAAACTAATATGATATCCGTAAACGTATTTTATCATATAGTTTGATTTGATACTCCTGATATAGTACATACATATAGTATGATTTGATACTTTGATCCTACTGATACAAATGATTAGCTTACTTCAATCATGTCTATTTAATTTAAAATGAAATAAGTCTCTCAAGCAGAAAACTATGATTGATGTCACCAATATAGATAAATACATAACATTTATTTCTATTACCCAGTCAGCTTAAGAATGAAAACATCTTGATTTTCCACGAAATGTGGAGTCAATCTCTGAACGCAGATAGTCTTTATAGTTTAGTGATTCACGAATCATTATGTCATCATCAGATTTTTAGGAGGCCCTTGACAACATGGCTAATATAACCGTTTTATGGTATTTATGTTCAATGAAATCAAAGATAGTCAAATACTTTGATTACCACATCACCACAATTGTAAGAAGTAAGCTCTTATACAAAGAAGTGGAAAAATATATTAGACCAATAAGTCATCAAATTTCTTAAACTCTAATTATAATTTAAAATAAACAGTTGTATGCAAAGTAATAATAAAAGTTTTAAGTTGCCTCCGTCGAATTATTCCAATGAAATAGAAATGCTCATTTATAAATCTGTGCCCAATAGCTTTATAAAAGCTCTACACAACCTTTACGATTTTCATATTTGCATTTATATCAAATTGCTAATAATAACATTTTATTTTTTTTACAAATTGTAGTCCCTAATATTCCATATATTTTCATAAAAAAATATAAATTATAATAATGACGCCATGTGCAGACGTCATGATTTTAAAATTACTCGTACTTTAAATGATCATGATTTAAAATCTCATTTCCTGTATTTATAAAATTCTTTCAATTCATTTCTTTTTAAAATAATTTTGTCGCAAAAAGGCAAAGAAGCTCAGGACAATCACGGTGGGTAAAAATGAAAGAAATGTGGATTCATAAGTTGGAGAACCTCAATGGAGGAAGTGAACTGGAGGTAAAATAAGTAAAATAAGCAGAAAAACCGGATTTGTTAGATGGAAAAAAGAGAAACCAGGGGAGAGAAGAAAGCTTTAAAAAAATATCACCCAATGACCTGACCTCTGTTAAAGGAAAAACTTTCGATCGACCTTTTCCTTGGAATTCTGCCCTTTTCAGCTTAATTTAACCGAATGAATGCATTAAAAAACCCTATTGAGAAAGAGTGTGTGGGAGAAAAGGGGCGAATTCGGCCTGGAATGTTGGGGCCATGAAGGAGAGGGAGAGATGAGAATGGAAAAGAAGGGAAAGCAAGAAACATCGGGACGCGACAAACTGTGTAGGCCATCATGTGGTTACGTCGAGTTAACCCCGAGGACTGGACAGAGCTGGTGCCTCCACAGGGGTCTGGGTGATGGAGTGCGGTGGAATGAATTACTGCGGAACGACAGAAAATAGTCGGAAAATGCAGAAGGGTAGCAATAGTCGCAATGCCTGAATTGGCTGACATTGGAGGAAATAAATGTCTTCCTTAAGGGAAGATCAACACTGTTTCGCGAAGTTCTTCCTAAAACATAGTGTACGCAACACCACGCTATAGGTGAAGAGCACATATTAGGTGTTTTATGACACTATTTCTGGAGAATATTAAGGTTTTAAAGGGAAATTTTGTCATTTATTTCTTCTTAATTACTTTAATCTACTTTTGAATCTCCATATGCCAAATAACCTGATTGACTTTTCCAGAATATGCAGTCTTAGGAAACCATCGAAACGCCTTGCTAATACAGCAAAATAAAGTCGAGAGTATCCTATAGGTTAAGAACTATAAAAGAGTAAGAAACAAGGTGTCTAGATCTAGTTTAAGATAAATAAAGACTGGAATATTATAATCTGTCTTAGCATGGAAATTAAGTCGAACAGACAATTATATGGCATTTTATAGAAAAATTAATGGTAGTGAGAAATATGTTTCCGAATAAAATTAATTTAGTTTCATGAGTTCATGTTTCTCTGGTAAAATACATTCACGCAATAATTATAAATTACAAATATTTGACATATATTGAATATAATTTGATTATACGTAGATACATCTTTGCAGACAAAATGTGCAGAGCATTGCATTTAATGAATTCTGAATACATTTGAAATGATTTAACGTAATTGCAACTCCCGATATATTTTTGCTGATCTATTATAAATATTGGTATCTAAAATTCACCGAACGATGAACCTTTTACATTTAAAATATTTTTAAACTTGAGGTGAAGCCAATGATGAAAACAATATGTTATTAAAATCCTTAACTGTTAGACTTGCCATTTTTGTGAAAGATCTAGGAAAATGAAGACATGATAACTTTAACTAATGAAACTTTTTAATGAAAGAAACGAACGAAAGGCTTTTTAATAAATCTTCATCAAAATAACTATTGGGACGTTTAATGAAAGCGTAAAGATATAATAAGAGGTTGGTTGTTATTATATAGTATTGGTTGGGTTTAAATTGTAATGGAAGCTGAACTCATTGACAATGAACTGCATCACATGGGAAACTTTATTTAAAGAAATAACTTCTACGTTCACTGAGGATGTGTCTTTTGCAGAAATTCATAAGAAAACGAGGAAAATAATTTAATAACTTAAAAAGTGAGAAAAACTGAAAAGATAAACAGTAGAAATCAGCACAACCTCGACAACTGGGGACACAGGAACAAGGAGTGACGCATTGGTTCCGGAGGTCGTAATTTAAGCAAGATAAAAAGCATATGAAAAAAATAATTTCTACTTTAAATAAATCATTTAATTAAGTCAAATAAGCTATAATATTATGCTTGAGGATACGAACGAACGAATACGGAAGAAAAATATGGATTCGAGATTTTTTTAAAGAGGGAGCAAAAAAAATAAAAACTGTTGAAAAAAAACAAGTTCTCATCTTGGAAAATCAATAAAATAAAGGTATCCTTAGAAAATATATCCCTAGATATCGCCTGTAGTTTAAATTGGATTAAAGTGGTTAATTTAATATCAGCAAAACATCATGTGAGTGACTCGTAAGCTACTTTTAGTACACTCACAGAACATTAAAAGTGTCCAAGGGATTTCAATACCTTACAATCTCATTTGTATTCCTGACTTGAAATATTTTGAAAAATCGTCTTAGCATAAAATATTTTAGGTATTTCAAAACATACCTTACTTGTGGCATGCACTATGTGCACATGTTTGCACAATAAAATTCAAAGAGATCCCATAATTTCTGTTTTTAAGAAAATTACGGTGCCAGAAGAGTAAAATCAGCCTTTCCAGAAGAACATACCATTACAGTTTATTTTAGTGAGCAGAGATTTATGAATTTTTTAATTTTATTAGTTACCTGAACGGTAGTTTCCTTAGTGTATATGCATATATACGTATATATTCAAACTTGAAAATCCCGCCATACGGCGAACAAATATTATTTTCGCACTTACATTTGTGATCTGCTCAAAACCGCCTTCCCCACCTTTCCTGTGTTCGTCTTTTATGTGTTTTCCTACCCCCCTTCCTTATATCTATTCCTATGTGTGAAATAATATATATATATATATATATATACATATATAACATTTAGATGGCACAATAGAACTCAGAATAAAATAGATAACACGTAAAAGAACTCTCACATAGTAGATTGTTTGAGCTTTCGGTCATATATATTTTTGACCGAAAGCTCAAACCGTCATATATATATATATATATATATATATATATATATATATATATATATATATATATATATATATATATATATATATTAGGTAATCTACCGGTAAAGGTAGGTTTTTGGATGGACACAACTATCAAATAAACATATATATATATTTATCAATTGTGTTGAAAGATTAATTAACTCGTGGCTCTAAATATTCCAAAACGTTGTTCACAGGTGCGATATCAAATGAAATCCTTTTTCCACTGAAAAAAATATTGATTTCAGATGGCTATAAATATATTTATTTCAGAATTCAACTTTCATTTGCCAGAGAAATATTGCCTGAACACCATGAATTAGAGCCGCAAGGTAAATATGTCGTGATTCTTGCATCATTTCTTTACAAACAGCGTAATTTTGATACTTTGATACTGCTCATGAAACACACGAATTAAGTAGGGAGTCTAAATATTGCACAGTGAAAACACTATACAAATAAAAGAAGCGATAAACAAGAACAAGTTTAATCAAACTAGAATGAACATGGGAAGCCAATGAAGGCCTGTTAAGATATTATAAGATATTTCAATGAATAATAAGGGAAACGACAAGGCAGCGGAGGTAAATAAATAGAGAAGGTTTTTAGTACGCATGAATGATAGAATAAAAATACGTAATAGAACCCCGGGATTACTTATTTAGGCGTTCCTATAAATGAGGGAATCCGAGAAGCTACGAAGTTTGAAAAGAAATAACGGAGAATGAAGAACGGGGCAACATCTTCCACAAGCAAATGGCAGAATTGATAACTCATGATGATTTATGTAACACCCTGAGGGTGCGAAAATGAAAAAGAGAGGACTCAGAATGGAGTTTGAGAGCAGGCAGCGACCAGGGTTTGGAAGAGTTAGTGAGTTTAGAGGATGGGAGGTTCAGAAGAAGATGAGTGGGACAGGGTGTTGGTGAGCGTATCCAGAGACTTAAGAGTGGGAGCGGGTAATGCCACCACCTTTTGCCTTTATGGAAAGGTTTGTTTGACTTTTCTGGGATAAGGACATGAGGATGGAGATAGGTAAGACGGGGAAAGGGGGACGTTCGTGCCTGGCAAGGTCGGAGACGACGAAGAAGGGGTTTCAAAGGTGGAGAGACAATTCTGTAAGGGGCGCCGTGAGGAAGCAAGGAGAGCGCGGGAGGAGAAGGGGGACGTTGGGGTTGAGTCAGAGTGCGGGGGTAAGGGGGACTTGGTAACGAATGCACCGGCGCTGAGAAGTCGCGTTTTATTTCTCCTCCTTTTAGAGTCGCCACGGGGAACGGATGACGGCGAAAGTTTTAACGTGATTTGTCACGTAAAGAACTTCAGTGTTACTTCAGGGATGGAAAGGGATTTTTACAGCAAGATGTCCTTTGGATAAAAGTTCAAGCTGAGTGAAGGGAAGATAAGTTATTCTTGTGTTTTCATTTTAATTCAGTCTGCCAAATCCAAAAATGTTGAACTGTGTTTCTAATTCTAACCCAACAATAGACGGAAGCTAAAAAAATAGACAGGAAAATATAACAACATCATCTAACAAATATGCATTTTAATTAGTTTTCATTTGAGCAAAAATTAACTGAATTAGAGCTTCATCAATCAGTGTTTTTAGCAAAACGATAGATATCCATGTGGTGCGTTTGTCACCTATGATTATAGTCATTTCCTAGTTTCTCTGGATTTACTACCATAGTCTTCGTTTTCAATTTTAATCTCCTCTTACTCATTTACCACCAATTTAACAAAAAAGCTTGTTGATTTTGATAACGCCATGACGATGTAATGGTAAATTACAAAATTTCGATTGAGCAATATATTCAAGGAGTTGGGTGTTCTCAAACATTATTGGCAATAATAAATAACATCCATGCATTTGTGGATGGTTTAATCTTATTAGATATCATATGTTGATACGAACGAAATCTATCAAAAATACTTCATAATAAAATGCATTTAAGAAAAATTATTTTGGGTTCTAATTCATAAAATATATATTTTTTAATTAATCCAGATTATTTTAGTAAAAAAATGATAAGGCTTTCAGTTAGTATCACAGGACCAATAGGAATTTAGAAAATATGTGCAAATTTATTACAGTTTAATTTTTGGGTAACTGAGTTACCTATGAAAAAATTATTATAGAACTTAATAACTTTTTAAAAATCCAAGTCAACACACAACATTTGCATAAAAAAATCGGTTATGTTTATTTATTTACTAATGATAAGCATCACCTTAAATACAACTTTTCTCGTTAGACACAAACAATACTCGAATTACATTTGCAAAAAAAATAAAATGTATTCAATTTTTATAATCTCATTTTCATGTGAGTTTTTAAATATTTAATAATGTTAACGTTTACTTCAAAATTTGTACTCAGATATTGAGATTACATAAAAAAATCAAAGGGCCAAAACACAAATATACAATATGTACAAATTAACAATTGCTTTTGATAAAAGTAATTTTAACTCTTGTAAAAAGCAGTTACCTTAGTCTTTAATACGACATATGTAATCTATACTTGATAGCATTAGTGGGTATCATTTATCCGCCAGGAATGTAATTATTTTCTTAACAAATATGTTTTGCTAAAATTTCGTATATTTGAAAAAAAAGGATTTATAATTCAAATAACCTTCAGAAGGATACTAGTAATTAAAATAAAATGACAATGCTGCTGTTTAGAGCTCAAGAAAAAGTAAGATTAAATCATGAGAATTTATTAAGTTAGTTTTGCATAGCCTTTAGGTTTTTAAAAAGATACATTCACCGAAAAAATAATTTTGATTCAAAATTGCCGATGAATTTTAAACGAAAACTGCTTTGCTCGGGATTCAAGTTCATGATATGCGGCAACGTTTGAAAGAAAGTGGCGGTGGAAAAAAACGAAATCATACGGTGACGCATGCCCAAAACGGAATTTGGTTTGAAATTGCAACCGGTTGACGAGAGACTTTGATGATGTACTTAGTTACGAAGAAGAAAAGGGTTGGCCGGTGCAAAGAGGCCAGTCGTAAAAGGTTGCTGAAATGTATAATTAATCAAATATGTAACGAAATGAATGATGATATCCAGTAGCGACATAAAAAAATGAAAGAATAAAGACAAAGAATGAGCGTTTCATTTTATAAACGGTGGGCACTACACCGTTTCAAAGAACTAAGGTTAATGTTAAACATGTTAATGGATTGGGAAAGGTGAAGTCAGACATTTCCATCGACTTTCATTTTCTAATAAGGGAGAAAGCCGCAAGGAAATATATATTGGGGCTTAAGATGTATCCTTCATTACTTCGAAGAGATCGATGCCGCTCGGAATAGTTATCAAGGCGCCACTCTGCTCTTTCCTCTCCAGTTCCGTAAAATGTGTGTGATTTTTTTCCTTCAAAAGGGGATGCGACAGAAAGTTTAATTTGGTGAAACCTTATCCTTTCCCGATAGAGCTCTTTCTATTGACGGCTGAATGCGGTAGAAATAATAACAGTAGAAGAACTTATTATATACAGCGAAAGGCGTGGAAAAGTAAAGATTTGGAGTCATCGGAGCGGGAAACAACGTCAGGGAAAGAAAATTCTCAATGGAGTCACGTACTAAAAATCGTTCAAAAAATAGGGGAACTCGTTTCCCCAGGCTGTAGGGTAGAATATAATAGAGATAAATTTGATTAAATTCAAGTGCTTATGTTTAGAGATAATAAAAGACAGGGCTACGCCCAAAAACACCCAAGATGGAACTTGATTGCCAATGTTGAAAACTTACCTCATTATGCAGTAGGTTGTAGAAAGATGGAATGGAGTATTTTTTATCTCCAAGAAGTGAAATTAAGGAGAAAATGAAATTAAAACAATTGGATAATTTAATCCAAGTCAAATATTTAAAAATGTTTTTGCAAATTAGGTTGCATTGCCACACCGTTTACACATTCATAAATTTGAAGTGCCTGTGTATTAAGAGTGTTTACGACACAGCAAACGCACTCTTAATTAGAAGTACCCACTCTCTATTAATTATAAGTAACCAATAATATTTTTACGCTGTAATTTGTTAAATCTTAGAGAAAATCCCTCAAACTGTAAATTCAAACATAGCATTGGGCTTTCTTTTAACAAGGCCTTTGGGATCATCGTCTTCCTATCATCACTTCAGATTAAATCTCTATTGTGATATTTGTTGGAAGAACTAGTTACAGAGCAAAATCAAAAATAGAATAATGAACACTGTTTCCATTAGGCCTCATAGAGTCAGGCTTCACTTTAATATTCATTTTACCATATCCATTGGTATGATAAATATATCCTAAAGTATTATTTTTAATGAGCCAAAAGCAAGAAGAATGATTTTCAGTAAAATTAAATATGTATACTTGGGTTAACAATATAACTCATAGTTATTATTTTAAATTTTCCATGACACATCGTCTTGTTTCAAATAATAATACAAATATGCGTAAAAGACAATTGAAGATGTACCTCATAAGGAGGAGTTTTCCATGAAAGCATCGTTATTACTTTAATTTTTGTCTTTCATCGACATCACAATGAATAATTCGAATGATAGTGGCCGTTTTTGATCGTAAAAATTACCTTGTGGCACGTGTGAATTTCAATGATTAATCTTGCTTATTAGAATTTCATTTTATGCCAAGGTATGATGGAACTGAAAGAGAAAGATCAGTGGGCAGATAAACATGGCATCCATCTCTGATATATTAGATAATTTAAAGATTGGTTTCTAAATATTCCTTACAGATCACCAGAAGGTTCTGCATGGCTTGTCGCGTCATGATATTGCACAATGAATGAGTTGAGGCCCTTGAAATGTATAAATTCATTCATTAGTCTTTGAATTTTTTACTTTTATGCCAATTATTTTTCGGGAAAAAATTAAAATCTAATCCGTTGAGGTGAAAGTTGTAGGGTAGAAAAAGGAATAAAAAGCTCATGGTGAATTACAAAATGCCAACTGTCATCTTTGAGGAAGTAGGATTCAGGGTACAGGGTCTGTGTTCAGCAGTGTCCTCACTCTGTCCACATTCGTGTCGGTTCTTGCCGTCGACGACCGTCCGGAGCGATGGTCGTCTTCAACGAGCTCCCTACCCTCTTTAAACGACTTGTGCCACTCAAATACCGTGGAACAGCCTAGGGCAGTGTCCCCATAACCCTGCTTGATCACATCGAGGGTCTCAGTTGCCGTCTTCCCGAGTTTCGCACAAAACTTCGCGGAATAACGTTACTCTAAATTCAGATTCATTTTGTTTTTCGACGCGGACAAAAAACTTGCTTCACTAAAAATGATGTCCTCACTCAACGACAGCCCGCAGGCGACTGAAGTTGGTGTCGGTCTGTTGCTAAGAACCCCCTCCACCTTGCCCTGCCAGGCAGACTCCCCTCCACCGCTCTGTTCGCGCCAGAGAAAATCAGTCCTTCCACTTGTTGGTGTGACCCTGTATTTTTCAATGAAACTCCACACTATGATTATCATGTTTGAAGTTATAATGAACGAACTAATATGATTGAATCCGAAGTTTTTACTCAAGTTTTTAGCAACCTATCCCTAAATTAAAATTGTAACAGGAGTAAAAGTAGCACTTGGGACATTTTTCAACCAGTTCCTTATGTATACTTAGGCATAAGTATTGAAAAAATGTAATATATTCACTTTATTTGCTTATAAAAGATATTTTGACGAAGAACACGAATATTCGCCATTACAATTAAATATAGAGTACTTACACGTATTTACACGTGTTAGCTGTAACTGTATAATCCGTGTGAAAATCTTATACGTACGTATGAACGTCATTTTACCAGTGGGTACATTTCCTCTTTGAATACTTAAAATGTTTCAATTGCTATACCATTACCATAGTGTCATTTTTAAAGTTTAAAAAGCGTAATTTATATATATATATATATATTTTTTTTAACCTTTTCGCAGAGAGAATATTTCAAATCATAACTTTTACCGAATGCTCAATATTAAATTAAATTGAATCATGCATCTGCATAGCTATTTTATGAATGACAACATTAGTTACTGTCTATATTTCCGCCAAATCTCCTATGATCTGAAAACTTAGATTTGATAAGATACTTTTTTTTACCAACTGTACACCAGTAGACACGACACATAATGGCTCATTAGCGGCATAATATCTCATTTCTGACCAAGTGAGGAACTACGCTGTAATTTAAGAGGGATTGTTACAAGAGACGACTTCTGTTGCTATTAGTCCTAAGAAAGCAGCCTTAGCATTAATCGCATTAGGTATTACAGATACTTTCATTGCGTGCAGTTATTCATTAATTCAATTATGATAAGGCGCATCCATGTGACTGATAAATTTTGCTGCAAATCCTGAATTTTATATATCAGGGCATGGATATGGAAATTGGAAAGTAAATAACTTTTTCTAGCGGAAAAAATTATTTCTTCCCCCTTTCCGATCATTTAAACACATACCATTTCAAATATTCTGCCCCATTTTTCATTTTCCATGGCCATTTTTCCTCAGGTCATCCCCTAATCTCCCAGGTTTTTCCAGGGATGGTGGAAAACGTAGAGAGAGATGAAATGGGGTAAAGGCATGGTGTGTGTGTGGAGGAAGGAAAAATGAACGCGAGGCAGGAAAGAGAGAGACAGAGATAAGGAGACTTCCGTGGAGTTTTGGAGGCGGTGGGTAACATACGCCGAGGGGAAACAAAACTTTGGTCTCGCAATCGGAGGCCACCATGCGGGGTGAGGGTAGGGGCAGAGGGGTGGGAGAATTTTTGCACATTTTCTCTCTCTCTCACGGGGCCGTGAATTGGGCATTGAAAACGTCATAGCTCACACTTCTGTGTGTTCGCAAGCTCACGCTTCGCCGTGTTCACCACCGCTAAACTTTTCCACCTCCCTCCCACCTCTGCACCCTACATACACCATTCTGACTCGTCTTCCTCCACAACTGCTACGCCCTCGGACTAGTCCACGCCATCTTATGGATTCGATAGAGAATCGCGTCAAATTGCAATGCGGATCCGCATAACTCTTAAAGAATTTTAGTGATACATTTTAAAGTGTCAATTAAATTCTTTCAATCATGGGCTAAAAACCAACGGAGGAAATTAATTTGAACTAAAACGAGTTACTGTATAAAATCGGTTTGACTGTTCATATCAAATTACGCATTTATTTTCTTGAGTTCGACCAATGTCGGACGAATATAAATGAATATTGAATTTGGGAAAAATGTCTAAAAAAGTCTGTCATGGACCCACCCATATTATAAAAGTAGTCATAGTGGTAGTCATAGTCATATTTATATTATATATGTATGTGTATACATATATATTTTATTACTTTGACTATGAGCTAATTTATGGTTTGCCACAATTGAACTAGTGGATTTAGGAAAAGTGCGATCTTTTCCTCAGTTTCCCGGGAGCGGATGGTAACTCAGACCATAATTAAGTAATAATGAACTGTAGCCTCTGATCCGGAAAGACATGGAAGACGGTTCAAGAAATGGAACGGAGAGGAAACCAGCGGATCGAAAAGGAAGGAGTATCAGCAGACGGTGGAGAATATTATGAGTGAGGAAAGAGAGCATGATAAAATTGAGGAAAAATGAAAACAACTCAAGAAAGGTATCAAAAACAACATAGGAATAGTAAATAGGATATGGATAAGGAATCCACGGATTACGGAAGAGATCAGTGCAAAGATAAATGAGAAAGGAAAATGGAAGAATATAAACATGGTGTTAGGTGGAAGGAAATAAAAAATGTTCAATAACAAACACATAGATTAGACAGCAAGGATAGACATAGAGAGTATAACGTAGATAAGGATAAGTTAGGTTTAGGATTACTCGATTACGGAATAGAGAGTTGAAGAGGGAATTGAAATCTAATAAGGCCGTGAGAGAAAACAACATTCCGGCGTAACTGTTTACGAAAAATTTGGGAGAAATAGTTTTTATGGACTGATTTATAGAATTATGAGGGAGAAATCTGGCCGGAATTTGTCAGATCAGTTTAAGAACTTAATTTAAAAAAGGGAAAGGTAGCAATACATGAGGAACCATAAGCTAGATTTTGCACGCTGCGATAGAGATAATTGGGTAGAATCAGTTAATTTTTTGTATAACATCAAAGTCTTACGTATGTGACTTATCCGCAGCACGTAAAGGCCACGGGCAGTTTGGGTGTTAGTAGCGGATGGAAAGTCAGGCTGAGCAGTGTAGGCAACAGATATGTGATAGAGATGTCCATTATGAGTGCATTTTAGCTTAAATACAGAGGAAATAGTAAAATTACATAGTTGGAAATAGAGATAGGGTTGAAGGCTTTTGATTGACAATGGGACTGTACTTCAAAACGTTATACGTTAGGAAAGGGATGACTTTTGTTAAATATAAATAAATAAATATGTATATATATATATATATATATATATATATATATATATATATATATATATATATATATATATATATATATATATATATATATATAAAATTTCAAGAAAGTATTCGACATAGTATCTTATATTAAACTGCTCGTAAAGCAAGAACCATATGATATAGATAAAAATATCCTGGGTTGGATGAATGACATTTGAATGATCGGGTATAAAGGGTAGTCATAGGTGGAATTAGCTCAAATACAGTAGATTATACTTCAGGTGTTCCCTAGGGAAGTGTCATCGGGCCTCTTCTTATTCCTACTTTACGTTAACGACATTGAATTCGTGGTCGCCAGTAAGATGCGTTTATTTGCCTTTGAAGCAGTGGTTTACCGTGATATCCGAGCTCCTGAGAACAGAGCAGCTTTGTCAGATGATCTTAATACGATACAACGTTGGTGCGACACTTGACAATTAGAATTAAACTTATAAAAGTGCGAATCTCGTCCACTCAATATAATTTGCTCTTTTTGTTGGTCGGTAAGCATTTTTGAAACCCACTTTGTACACAATTTGTGAGATACAAGTTTTTCCGTAACAATTGTGTGAATAGCGGCACGTCCAGTCAGAAGAAATGTATCAGCCAGAGCAGATCAGACGAATCGTCATCGGTCTGGATACTGAACCTGCCACTACGCTCTCCATTAGGCACATTTAACTTAAAAAAGTGCGTAGCGATAAGTTTTTGGAAAAAGAACAATTCCCCCCCCCAACACCCACTGCATTGGGAACTACCGAAATGGAATGTGTAGACTCAATTAAATACCTAGGCGTCACCCTCACTCACAATCTCTCCTGGGAGAATTTGTGCACAAGCTTACAAAAAATTAGGATTTATTAAAAGAGTACTGTGTAATTGTGATGAAAAAGCCACAAGGGAATGTTATCTTTCGCTGGTTAGGCCTCATTTAGAATATGATGCAAGTAAATGGGATCCTCAGAAAATTGGATTAATTGCCGAATTGGATCGCGTGCATTGTAGAGGAGCTAGATTTGTAAAAAGTTGCTATCATAATCTTAGTAGAGTATCCACATTTTAGAGGTGCTAGGCTGGGAATCAACCACCGAGCGAAGGTTAAATTAAAAATTGAAGCTCTCACATAAATTGGAAGGGAGTCTCTTTGGCAGTGATATTAAAAATATATTATTCGACCCATTGTACTAGGTTAGGGGAGGACATGTTAGTTAAATTAGAGTCATTAAGTGTAGAACGGATTGATTTATGACATAATTTTTTCCGATAGGGGATAATAATAGCATTGTCCGACCGCGGTAGGGTCATGATTGGGGAAAAATTATTCTGGTTTGTATCCACCCCCTGCCACACACCCTAGCGGTGGATTGGAGGGTAAATAATTAAATTAATAAATAACAGTAAAATTTTGTTTGTGTGTGCCTTTAGAGGGTGATGAAATTTCACTTTTAATTCATGGATCACAGTCACTGAATTGTTTGAATGAATCACGTATATTTCCTGACACATTGTAGACAAGTGTTGCTCTCTGATCAAGTATATTTCACCTTAAGTAGCTTGGATGAAGTATCAAATGAGGGAATTGTAAATAAAAAATTCTATATTTCACGTTACAATTATTTAATTTCAATATTAACTTTCTTAAAGTATTTTACGGAGCCTTTTGGCACAAAATAAATCTATGCCCTATCTCTATTTATTCCTAATAATGAAATTAAGAAAGACAGGTTGAAACACTAAATATTATATTTTAAAGATTTTCACAAAGATTTTAAAGATTTTACAGCTCTTATCAAGCCATCCACAGCGGAGTCTTTCGCTCTTTATTCAATAAATCCACATCTGCAACTTTACTTCCAATATATCCCCTAGAACTTACGCGTTAAGTCCCTCTTTCGCCTTATTGATCTGCGTAAATTTTCTCGTGGCCTCTCCCAATTCCGAATGCTATTACTTATATATCATAATGAAGATAATTTTGGACCAGAAATACCTGCCTCACATCACCCTAAAGGACCATCCTATCCAAAAAAAATCCCACCTGTCGCAACGTTCTCTCTTCAATGACGACTCATTCTGACTTTTCCTTTACAAAATGAATTCCTTTTTTTTTAATTTTTGGAGAAAAGGTCGCGCGAATTAAAATTGTGTACCTTATGAGATGTATTCCAGAGTTCTGACGCAGTTGGTCGCGGAAAAAGCTTTTACATAATTTCCTTTCTGGGACGTTATGACCCAAAAATGTTCTCCAACCAGTGGCATACCAAGAACCTTGGATTCTCTCACCTCCACATCCCTCTCAATCCACCTACACGCAATTTTTGCCGGGTCCCCGGAATTCTAACTATTCCTTCCTTAACCTGCTCGCCTCATTTACTACTCCCCTCTTATTCCAGGCCCAATGACGTGAAGCAAAGTTCTCCAGCTTGTTCTTCTCCACCTGGGCGAAAGATATGACTCATTCAGTTTCGTGAAAATGTTATCTGCGTGTGATTATTTTTCTGCTCTAGGGTAGGAGTAAAATACAGGGTTCGTCCGGAAAATAAGTGTCTTGGCAAATAAGTCTTTTTTGACAAAAGGGGAGTCGTCCACTACGAATTTGTACTTGAACGACAAACTGTAAATGCTGCATTTTACGTCCAAGTGCTCGATAGGCATCGAAAACGAGTCGCCCTCGTCCGGCCAGCGATCAAAAACATCTGGCGGCTGCATCACGGCAATCCGCATCACGGCGGCTGCATCACGGCCGTCTCACACCGCGCTTGTCGTGTCGGACTTCTTGGCCAAGCACGGCGTGGCAACGCTGCCGCACTCACCCTACAGCCCGGACTTGGCACCACCGGACTTCTTTCTGTTCCCGAAGATAAAGAGGAGTTTGAAAGGAACGCGATACGGGACTTTGGACGCTGTCAAAGAAGCCGTGACGACGTGTCTTCGAGAGGTTCCCGATGATGCCTTCGCGGGAGCGTTCCAGGAATGGGAACGCCGCTGGAACAAGTGTATCGACTCACAAGGGTCCTATTTTGAGGAATATTAGCTTAAGATATGTAAAAGTGTAATAATTTTTTTTCCTGAGCTCACTACACTTATTTTCCGGACGAATCCTGTAGCGTTCATACCCTCCAGATTTCCACTAGGAGCATTTGTAAACAGCAAAAAAAAGGCCACGAGTAGCGAAATACGACAATGATGTAAATTGATCTATTCACTGGAAACATAATATTTAAAAAGTGCTATGATGAAAACTATGGATTTTTTATCATTCAAAGATTTTTATTTTCTTCCATTTTTAGTTAAATTTTCAAAGAATTTCCCTTTCCAGAATTAATTAGTATACAGTTGCTGGTTTAGTAACATCATAATATGGTAGTTTCATTTCTATTTCTGCAATTATGGGCGTTTAATTATTTTCTATGCTTTCCTTTTAAATATTAATGCCTCGGTACTCCTTAACAAGTTTCCTAATGAATTGCGACTTGCCTGTGCTGTGATTAACATTGTATTTCTGTATTACTGTATTTCTAGAAAATCGTATTATATCTTGTATAGTGCACTGTCCAGTATGAATTATTTTGGGCACCTATTCTGCTGTTAACAGGAAATTATGCCAGATTTTACTCCAATTCAGCCGCTGACTTCCGTTGTCATATACTTTCGTCAACTTACATCTCCAAACGAGTCATAATTAAGACGATGATTTGATTCAGCATATTGCCATTCTAGAGTTCATACATGCTACACCTAGAAGTAATGCAAAGCTACTGTTTGTTGCAAAGAATGAGCTGCCTTTTTACATTTTCATTGAAAATATAAAAATAAATATTGTTGAAAATTAAAAAAAAATATAATTACAGTTTTTTGCATAAAAATAATACGTACTATTTGGAATTTAGTCTTATCAAATGAAATGTTGAAATGGAAGCTGCCAAATGTGGATAATTTGTAACGATTTTTTAAAACATGAGAGGGTTTAGGGAGCCCGAACTTTTTGCATGAGAGACATTTTTGAAAGTTAAATAAACATCTTTAAATAAAATTGAAATTAAAAACGGTTCACATTAAAACATAGTATTATTAGGCATCACTAATACTACATATATTATTAAATTCACATCAGTTTACTTAAAAGTGATGAACATGTTTATTTCATGTTTTCTTTGCCGGAACTTGTGGATAAGACACGAGTGACTCTATGACAATTTACCTTTATATTTCCCCTGCCAATATCTCCAACGAGCTAAAGTACTTCACGTACCCTTAAAACATATTACAATTTTTACTATATTATTCAGACCATTGATTATATAATTATAGGAACATGAAACATTGGAAATTTAAAGTATCGGTGAATACTAATCATGCCTTAAAACACATTCTTAGAGCCTATGTAGTTCGAGGTTTCAAGCCATCTATTGAAATGAAATGCCGTACCCATTATTTATTTAAAATATTCAAGGCAAATTAATGATAAAATACAACACTAGTGTCATCACGTAAAGCATTTTATTATTAATTGTTTACTTGGAAATATTTTTTCTTATTTTCACACCATATCTCTATATAGTTAGGAATTGTAGTTAAAAGATCTTTGATCGAAACTTTTTCAGAACTGTCACTCCCTCTATTAAAATATTCGCATAGCATTTTCATATTAAGTCTTATACAAAGTCAGTCAAAATTAATAAAAATGGTTTAATATATCTTTCTTCGCAAATATTCTCTACGCCTGCATTGTGAGTGCGTTATCTCTATCATTAAATATTGTTATACCATGGTTCCCAAAAATTATTCCAGTTGACGATTTCATTGGCTAATATTAACTATTCCAACCTAATTCAATATTATTGTAGATTTTACGCAGGTGACTCCAAATATGTTCATTCATTAGCTGCCCCCCGGTATTATCTGTGTACCTTCATCCTCTTTCAGATGCCAACCTTTGTGCCCATAGGCTTGCTTTTCTCACCGAGTTGTATTTTCTGTGCTCCGGTTCTCTTCCACTAAACACACGTCCCTACTTTCCGATCCACGTTTTAAATCCTCCTGCCCTTTGAACGTCTTCCTTGTCTTGTGTCACCACTTCCTCCGACGATCTGCACATAAAAAGCAGTTTCTTCTATTCCCAAGCACATTTACCAAGTTCTTTTACCTTTCTGCTTTCCCATCCTCTCTCCTTCTCTCCAACATTTTACTGTCATCGTTCGAACGCTTCAGAGGCCTATCTCCCCCTCTCTCCTTCCTTACTCACTCTCTCTCCCTCCCTCTCTCACGCTTCCTCTTGTTTCCGCATCTATACCTTTGCACGTACCCTCAGAATGCTTCTCACAGAAGCCTTTTGTCCCTCGCTACCCCGACCGACGCCTTTTCCTACCTCACCCAGATTTCACCTCTTTTCATCCACCTCTTTCTCAGCCCACTCTACCTCATGTTACTACTCTTTCTCTCGCTTTCTCACTCTCTTTCTCAACCAGTCCCACTCCAAGAGCGATCCTGCCATCTTTAAGATACTCATCCTTTGGGGCAGCTTATCAGCTGGCTTTTTGTCCCTTAAGACTAGCTGTTTCAAACCATGTCTCTATTTTCTTCCACTCAGCGTTCCCATCGCTAGAGGAAAAGGAAATAAACCCGTTTGCCCCCCACACACACACTCACTCTCAAACACGCTCTCACTTCACAAAACCCACCCTCGTACCTTCTTTCACCTCACCTATTTCTCCTTTGTCTCCATCAAAAGAAATTTATATATTCCCCCCTCACATAGATCCATTGTCTTGGGGACGCTGGGACACAATAAGCCGCTGTGGTGCGGGGAAAAAACAGCGCAGCTGGGCTGATTTCGCGGGGCGTGAAATTTGAGGAAAAGAATTGGCTAAAATGCAAACTGAAAATGGTATATAGAAGAGGTTAAAGTAAAAGGTTTCCCCCCAGTCACCTTTTGAAGCTTCCGAAGCACATCGCCGCGGTCGCATATCCACTGCAAATGGTACGAGCCAATTCTTTCCATTCGTCCGCGCCTGCCCTACTCGTGCCTCGACAAGGCATCCGCCGAGCGGCACCCACATATCCCGCTACTCTTCCTCCTGCAGCGATGCCTGCGACGCGAGAGAAGTTGCCTTCGTTTCCCTTGTACCATGTCCTCTCGTCCCGCTTCCATTGTTTCTCTTTCGATTTTTTCCCCAGAATCGCGTTCCCACCTCTCCTCTTCCCTCCCTTCCCCCGTCTGCAATCCCCTGCTCCCCCCTCATCCCCTAGCGTTTCCTCCTCACATCCCCAATGCATTATTTTTTCTCTCCTCTCGTTTCCGCTGTCGTCAAGGGGATTAGGCTTCTTTTGTTTCTTTTTCCGCTCCCTCCCCTTATTAGGTTTCAGCGAGTTCATTAGATTAATTTCCGCTGATTGCTAGAGCGCCTGAATTCTAGGGCGTGCAGAGGGAAGAGAAAAAATTCACCGAGACAGGAGGGTTGTGCGCCAATCTCTAAATGTATGGGTAAAAACAGCGTGGGAGATGTGCGCGATTAAAATTGCTCTTTTACGCTGCGATATTGCTCGTTTTACGGCAAGAGGACGGATATATTAGTAAAGCGGGTCTTTCTGAAATTATTGTCAATGCTTTCGTTGAAGCCGGGTATTGCTAATTCCCACGGGCTTAACAGGAAAATTAAATCAGGTTTACTTCCTATGTACTCGGATTTATTTAATAAAAAATAGTTTTTGTCTTCCAAGATATTTAAAACTATCTTATAAAGTCGCATGCGTTATCGACTTAAATAACTACTCTCATTTTTATCATATTTTAATAATTCTATTTATCTCATTTACGAATGATTTCTAGATGGGTCTGGTAAAGGATCAATTTATTATTTAAATAACTACGAGTATATTTACCAAACAATGGCAATTCATATAAGCATATTATTAGATAAAAATTATACTTATTTCCAAAGTCAGTTGATGAGCAAACGAGTTCAATCAATTTCTACCATTTTGAATAAAGTTTCAAAATCAAAATTTGAAATATACTAGATGAACACTAGGTACGTGTATATTTAGATGATATATAACTAGTTTATAATCTTAAATGAACACTACACTATGTAGAAAACTCGGATTTGGAGTGGACTTAGGTTAAACATGGTGAATCTATTGATCATGGTTTTTCAAAAACACGTGGAAATAGATATTGAAATGAATTTGCAATATCTCAATTATGGATGAGTAATTTTACCAATTTATTTATCGATGTGCAATTCTCCACCCTCCCAGTATAAAATGAGACGAATTTGACATTTCACTCATCGCGTTTGCTACTTTTATGTCTCATTTTAGTTTTTGTTTCTACGTTTCGGGATTTTGCTCCACCAACAACGGCATACTCCAAATGTTCAACTTTTCATGAGTTCTACATTAAGCTAATGTTGCTCGCGAGTCTTTTAGAGAATGAGGTTTCAAAACAATGACTACAAAACCACTTGCGAACGAAATTTGCAAATCTAGGCAACGAATTTGTTTCTGGTAATTTGGGTGCCCATTCCATCCCCGAATCCGTTATTTTATACCAAAAACGGAGTGGTATTCCCCTCCACATAGTTTAACAATCGCTTCGAGGAAAAGAATGATGGCCCAGGAGTGTTTTTATTTGTGAGAGTGTGTAGATTCTACGGCTTAGATCTCTCACGTGGCCTCTCCCGGATTTCGAAACCAATTAAACGCCCTCGAGTTAATCCCACAGTTCCCAACCATGCATCACGCCTTAATTATCCCAAAACATACAGTATCTCACGATCCTTATCCGCCCGCTCTATCACCGTAGTCTCTCAACGCGCATGTTCTCCCAATCCCTCCCCCACTCTAACGGTATTCTCTCCATCCATGATAATTATCTACGTGATGCCATCGAAGAAGAGAAGCGAGGCAAGCGTGTTGAAATATGCGGATTTTTGGCAGAAAACCCATTTGACATGATCGAACAAGGAAGAAGGGCACTATTCCAAGAAACTCTATTAGGAGTGTCCATGAATCGTTACAGTTAGCCGTTTTCTCAATACACAAGGGAATGAAAACATACATGTACTTATATACTAGTCCCGATTTGGAGTACGAAGTAAATTTATTTTCCGATTGAGAAGAATATTAAATTTGACAACCAAGAAAGTAAATAATGTACTGTAAAGAGTGAGTTGTGGAACGCAAAATATTAATACGACGAAAGATAGCAATGGACTAAAAATTAAAGAAAGTATTGGTTTGCAGATAATTGATGATGTTACATCCAAAATAAGTGACGTATCCATCCAACGTAAGTGATCGTACTTGTCTTGAAAACCTTGTGAATGGTGTAATAAGTAATTCAACATTTGTTAGACGCTCCATATAGTCAACACTATTTGGTGGAGCACAATTTTTAATTTGACGCCGAAAAACTTATTAACCGCAATTGATATACTGCACTTAAAATGAGAACAAAGGTCATTGAAAAAACCTAGCATAGGCGATGAGCCAATTAAAAAAACACCTCCTAATTAATTTTCGAAAACTACGTCTGCGTCTTTGGATAATATACGTATATTGTATATGCAATCCAAAGAATCTACAGTTACTGACGGTGTGATAGCGCATGGAAAGAGTGAAAAGGAAATTTGTATTGCATTTTTATTTAGGAAATGTACAACATTTATCTAAAATAAATAAACTGTATAAATATTTTCTGTTTACTCGAAGTGAAACTACTACCATCTGGATAGCCACATATAATTGGTGAAGAACTTATCTTACAAACAGTAAGTGAAGTCCTGAGTACTGTTCTGCATTAGCCACCATACGAGATCTGTCCAATAAATACGTGAGGTGAGGCCATAAAAGCTTTATTTTTCCAAATTTAGTCTACATCGATTTTTTTCCCCTTCAAGGTACACTCCATTCGTTGCTACGCACTTATTTTATCTTATTTTTCACTGTTTAAAGCACCCTTTGAAATCTTCGGAGGTTACGCTTTTTGGTTGTTTTGTTGTTCCTTGTTTTATTGTTTCCATATCTTCCCAGTGATGTCTTTTCATCAGATTTTTTCATTTTGGGAATTGGAAAAAATTATATATATATATATATATATATACATAACACATACATACATACATTTTTTATATAATAAATAAGATAAGAAAAATGATGGACACTATGCTAATTATCCAAGATAGGCATGTTGTCCAACCGTTGTTGTAAGGGTATCCGGTATATCTTAATCATTCAATATTTCGTCGCCACTGATCACTATGTACACAATCTAACAGCGCATTCAATTAAACATTCAGCTTATTTTAGTGATTTGATCACTTTAATAATTGCAGGTGAATAATAGTGTGTCTAAGTGAGCGCGTTTGCACGACAATTATAGCAGGAAGAAGTAAGAAACAGTTGGGCGGTTTTTTAGGTAACACAAATCCAACTGCCAAGTGAGAACGGAATGTCTTCCCACAATGATAATCAGGCAGTATTTAAACAGGCAAATTGGGACGATGTCCCATGAAGTCAAAATTATCCGATCAGCCGTTTCAACTTGATTATCAACAATTAAGCGGATTTTGATACGCTTCAATGCTCCAGTGTAGACATATCCATGTTTTAATTTTTATTCTTACATCCGAGTACCCACTTAACATTGCCTTTCCCAGCCCCTGCCGCTAGGACTCAACCCCAGTTCCTAACGGGCACCCTTCTGAGAGTCTTCCTTCCTTCCGTCCTCAACTCTACTCTCCTCGTCCTCAGAGAACGAGGGACCATCTTGCATCTCTTTGCCTTTGATCTCTATGGAAACTGTTTTTCTGTCGGATTCGTAGAAGAGTATAATAGGAGGAGAGCAGACACGAAAAAGAAGGAGCGAGGGACAGCTGAATGAGGAGGGAGCGGGAAAGGAGTGAGTCGAGGAGAGTTGGGGAGAGCAAGATGAGGCAAATGGCATTTAGAAAGAGACGGCAACGAATTCCACGTGTTCATAAGTGGAAATAAAAAGGGGATCGCTGAAAAGGACTTTTGAGTATTGGTGCCGAAGCATGAGCATTAAAACCCCGTAGCGAAATGGGGAGGGAGGGAAAGGTTGCCTTTGAATTCATTGGACGGACCCAGGTCGCGAAGGTAGTGACGGACGAGTCAATGCATGGATCATAACCTACAAATGACGGTTGAATATGAGTTGAGTATGAGTTGCTGCGGTGCACTATTTTTGGACCGACATTATTGATAAATATTAAACATATTTTCTAGAAAAAGCGTAAGTTTTTCCGTTCGAGGCATGATGGAGAAGCATTTATTTTATTTAAAATTGACTTATAATACGAAACGGTGATTATATCCATGCAGGAGCAACTAGTACCTAAGTGGTGTGACTTATTCTAAAACCTTTTCGCGTAATATCCCTACTTTCTATGACGTAAACAAGGGTTTTCTTAAAGCTGCGTCACCTGAGTTTTTAATACGTCTTAAAATAAAATTCAATTATATGAATAAGTTTATCACAACTATATAACACTGGGGCAGTACCTAATATATGTTTTCTGTGTATTTGTAGTCATTCCGCAGGAAAAACAATAATATATTTTAAAATAACTTCAGCCCCTATGTTTAGATTTGTGTATACTTATAGCGAGTGACATCATTGGAGTTAATTTTTTTCACAGATTCATGGAAAAAATCTCTTTATAATGGCCTTATTTATATCACTATAAAGCCTCCCGAAATGTTAAGTCAAATAATGTCGAAAAGTTTATTATTTTTGTTGCCTCATTGATAATTTTAGAAATTCGTTTTATAATACAGGTATAAAACATATTGTACACGAGATAGGCTAAAAGAGTAAATAACGTAATTTCGACAAGGTATCTTATTTGTCTATGTCAAAAATTGTTCAGGTAGTAAAGAAAACTACAGCGGAAGAGTCTCCATAAAGCATACCTGATTTTCCCACTTTTTATATTTCAGCAATATTGATTTATGTCGTTGAATATTTGTTTGTTATACATTATATTAAATTTAATTTTGTCATTAAATCATGTGTATATTGAATATATGTTTGTTTCATTTAATATTAATCAAGTCAAATTATATTGTTCAACAGGATTTTCCTCAAATGTACCTTTGAATAGAGAAGCTGAATCATTTAATGGAAAATATTAAGTTCTAGTTTAAATTATTAACAATAAGGGAGTCCCAAACATATTTTATTTTGAATTGAACGGAAACCCTACGGAAAAGTATCTTAAATATTTTTTTAAATAGGTTAGCTTCCCTAACACGGGCACTCATTAACCTACAGCCCTAGTTTTGACAATGAAACACCATACTGTACATTTTTAAGGCTTTGTTTACTGAAATCATTTCCTGAACTGCAGCATGAGGAATAAAAATATAAATGAATATTTAGGCAGGTTTTTAATCCAAACCTGATTAAAAGATGGCCGAATCATGATATATTCAAACTGTCTCTTAAAATTTGCATTATTATAAATAGTTTAAAGATATATCTGAAAAATGTGACAATGGCAATGAATCATTTAGTAAAATATTAGTATTTCATTCAATTTTTTCAAAAATTTTAATCCGCCAATCTCTTTTTTTATTCAAGTAGAAAAAAGAAAAGTTATATATTAACTTTAATTTTTTTATACAGAGTAATATATAAACTTCAATAAATACGCAAATATTCTCTGAAAGGATTCTCATACCAGCAAGCTCGGTCATTCTTATAGGTATACAACTATATTTAGTGTTGTTTCCGTTATAATTTCCTCACTAAGGAAAGCCTAACAATCGCACATGCATACATTCGTGAAAGAGCTAATAGACCAAGAATTATGCAGGCTATTGCGGGAAATATTAACCCCTTCCAGTGATGCAGAACACCAATGCTGTTAACCAACCACCAAAGACTTACTTGACGACCAATAGAACAGCGAATTTACTAGTGATCCGGCCTATTATGAAACGACCGTCGTTAGGCTATCGAACATGGACATTACAACGACAACGTGAATACTCAGGGCTTAATTCCTTCGGCCATCGAGGGGAAGGGGTCTGGATTGGAATCAGCCCAGGAGCAAGGAGGGGAAGGGTGAAAGCTTACGGCGTTTTCCAGGGCAGCGCCGGGGTGGTGTTGACACCCTAAGGTGTGGATGGAGACGTCTGCTGTTCCAGGCTTTACCTTCCCTAGCACCCGGAAAACCTAAAAAGCCCCTCATTCCTGCTTCCCAGCCAACTAGGTGAAGAGAGGGCCTGAATAAGGGATGAAGACTTCGGGAACACCCGATATCACGCTCCGTATCCTAAGCTTGCCCTCACCACCCCATAGTATACCCGTACACCGACGCTCATGATCACCCCTTCCTTCGTCTTTACTTGCCTCACTTATTCCTCCTCGACGCCCTGACTCACCCTCCTCCGTTTCGCTTTGTTATCTCAGTCTCTCCCTCGCTCTTTCCACCGACAAGGCCTTTCCATCCCGGCACCCCCATTCAGCCCTCCGCCTCTTCCCTTCGCACGACCCGTCCACCCTTCTTTCCCGGAGGCAAAATTTGGCTTGTACGCTCCCGAGCTCTGCTCTTTTCTTCTTTTCCCGTGCACCTTCGTTCTATTCATCAATAGTTGGTTCTCCCTTCGTTTTGCCTCCTATCTTTCCGCGCTCACAGCTTTGAGGATAGTGTTGGAAGGTAGAAGATTTGAGACTGCTCTCACTCTGGCATGACCTCATTTCTGTTTTTCATGTTTTTACTTTCCCTATTCCATTTTCGTCGCTTTATGAGCCTTCGTCTTACTTTTCCCAGTCAGTTTTTAGGTCACCAAGCTGTTCTCATGGTCGTCAATTCTTCTTTTACAATCTGCAGGGCATCTCAGGAACAGCTACATTTTTTTCGTTTTTTCCATGTTTCCGTCCTGCGATCTATCTCTTTTTAAATTTTCTTAATTTCTTCATTCTCTACACTTGTTGGATTATCTTTTTTTTCCTTTTCCTTCCATGCTGGAAAAGCATACTTCCTACAACTTCACACGAACATAATTCATGCATTCAAGGATTTTTAATCAGGAAATATGTTCACCAGTTCTAACACGTTGTCACTGATTTTCCTTCATTCATCCTTCCTTCGAATATTTTGCAATAAATTTCATTAGTCTGTTTTTTGTCCTATGTTGGTCAAGGAACATTAAAAAATAACTGAAAATTGAACACAAATGTAATGAACCTCCTACATGATACTTTAGCTCAGGATTTAAAATATGTCAAAAATAAGGTATCATTTGAAATTTTAATTCTTTTGAATAGAAAAATAAATTTTTATTCACAGCCTGTCATACTTTGGCGACATAGTTATGGTATAATACGATCTTTCTAAGTTGAACAAGATTAGCGTTCTCTGTTAAAATAATTACAGTGAATATATTCACAATGATATAAATCCCAAACCAATAACTACCTCATAGTGTTGATAAGATTATCGATTTTTCAGATAAGGCATTCTTTTATTACATATTATGAAACTAAGTAACTTTTAATAGAAAGGGTGCTACTAAAAAAAGCCGTCCTATGGAACCGTCCTGTGAAAAATCCCTTGCAAAAATTAACTCAACTTTTTTCTTTCCTACTTGCTAATACCAAATTTTTGTTTTATCGATTACAAGTTTTATGAGTTTTCACATGCTTATTCCCACGATCATTTGCACAACTTCAAAGCGACACCTCCCTTTCTCTTACTCAATCTCTCCTCCCACACCTCAATTCTCCACCCATGGCTTCAGCATCGACTCTCTGACGGCAGAGGTTACTTACGATCTTGCCTGTGTAATGGAGTCACAGGAAAAGGGGATTATGGATCTACAAACTCAGGGCAGATACATCGAAGAAGGGACATGAGAAGGAAGAAGAGGAAGAGGAGTTGATGGGAAGGCTAAGGGGTGTCGTGCCAGGAGGAGGTCTCCCTTTATGAGTGGTCGTGGAGTGGAGGAGCGATATTGGGATAGGAGAGGAAGAGAGGTCTCGGAGGGCCGTAAAGGTGGTGGTGAGGATTACGCAGGCAAAACTTATAAATAAGGGAGCATCGGAATGGTGGTGGGAGAGACGCCAAGATGGGGACAGGGAGATTGTTATCTCTCCGTGCAGGCGTGCATGTGTATGGATGTTTCACACTGGCGGGTGAGCGGGCGAGACGAGATGTACATAGGGACGCGGGGCGTAGGGGCACTAAGGAGGGACGGACACGAAGGTGAGAGTAGGAGAAGAAAAGGTGAAGAGGTGAGGAGTAAGTGCAGAAGTTTGTTTGTCCACTGGGTCATGTCGGTTTTAAGTCGACCTCCCCCTCGACTCAACCCCCAGCGGCTTATCCGGGATACAATGCGTGTCGAAGGATTAATTAATCATAAAGTCCGGGCGCTGTACGACTCCCAAAAGCAGCAATGGACCGCGAAGAATTAAAGGCTACAAAAACCGGATCCCATAAACACGGATCTCCTGCAATAATTTCATGGTTACATATAGAAGAGCATGCATGGAGATAATACAAAGTGAGATTTTACACCGAAGCCTTCAGGTTTAGAATAGTAGCTTTTAAAAGAGAACTAAATGAACTTTATAGCCTGTAATGCTCGATAAACTCGTGCCAAACATCCTTTTAAGCAAGAACATACGTTATCGTAGGTACATAAAATTTGCTTTTCACTGTAATCAGAGCTTTTGACTCTTTATCTCGTGAAAGAAATGACATAATGTAAATATTAAATCTCTCAATTAGATAGTTTTGGGATCTAAAGGTACGTCAATAAAAAATACATGTATATCATTGGGTAATGTGACTGTTTTTACTTTGACATTAAAACGCATTCGATTAACTCAGCTAATTTTTTCTAACAACTCCTTCATGTATGCACGGACAACGCATTTGGGAAGTACATAATTCATAGCCCTTAACAGACACAGTTAAAAATGAACAGCACACTGGTCCGTTAAAAATAAGTGACTTCAACTTTCCTAATGGGACAAGATTTTCGTAATCATAGGTTTGAAAAACACGCCTAGCTCCTAAAATAGTTAAGCAAATTTTGAATAAAACTCTCGCAAATTATTCTTGGTAATTGCTGGCACTTGCTCAATGGATAATGTTGCCTAATTACACAAGATTAAGGGCGAGAGCCGGTGGAGAGTGGGGCTATTCTCTCGCGATGGGTACTTCCGCCAGCCTCCTGTGGGCATAAATTACTAAGTAAGAACAAGAGAAAACGGGTGAAGTTGCTTTATCCACCTCTTACGTGGATGCTAACTTAGTATCGTGACGGAGAAGTATCGAAACACTCCTTAGCAAAGTACAACGACGAGCATTTGCCGTAAATATTTTAAAGCAGCGGCGGAAAAGTCTGTTTCCTAGTCTAGGAAACACATTTCTCTTCACTATTCTACTTCAGGACGTAAATACGACGCTATTACGGAGAATAGCATGTCCTAAGATAAATCATTGGGCTTTGAAATACCCAATGGTATCTATAGCTGAGCACTATGCTTTTTAAAGGAATATATATAAAGGAGTGAAGTCATTGAAAGAAAAAAAACAGTGAATATTTCCACCAATTGTTTCTTTTTCATATTGTATTTCGTGGAATAATATATTATTTTTCTATACTTCAGTAATAATGGATTTCCGAAACGTTAATTTTGAAAACATCGGATATATGGGTCATGTCATATTTGCTTTAAAAGTGTACAAAAATCTTGATTTTTTAATTGCAAGTTTATCTTACTGCTGACAAAATGAAGTTTATAATACTTTTACCAATCTAGCTTCTGCTGTTACATCAGTCTCACTATGATATTTTCATTTAGTTTTAAAATAATAGATATAAATTTTACTGTAATCTTTATTCATTATAATAATGTGCTGGTAAGATCCATCGCAGGATAAACTCGACTGCCTCGGTCACGCACAGTTGAAATTAAATGCAGATGAAATATGGTGAAATTTACAAAAATCAAGAATTGTAGAAAATTTCCAGACAGCCGTTTGCATTCAACCAACAATATTTAAAATTTATATTTCAATATTCAATCTAAAGCAAGAAATTCTGCTGCTTACTTAGTTTTCCCTAAGATCTGAAGTATGAACATATGCAAACAAATTCGTAGTTTTTTATCCCAGTTAAGTCTGGCGTTCCAGAATGGTTCTTTAACTGACCCTTTAAACGGAACTGAAACTTCCTCATATATTCTAAAGGAACGGTGAACTGGCTAAAATGGTGCAACTGTCGTCATGTGCTAGACGCTATCATCTAGGAAATCATTTTCAGACTAAGTGTGCCAGTTGCTATTCCTTTACTTTTGACCGGTTGCCAAAAACCTCTGCCAATAAGACAATCACAAAACCTTGAATTACCCGACGATATTTAGAAATTCTCCTTAAATTTGAGCTCTTAAACACGCACGAATGAGTAAAACATGCTGATCCTTCCCCCGCAAGATCACCGCTATCTATGAAAGAGTGCAGAGCATAACAGCCAAAATCGATCAGTTTTACTCGTTACATGCATAGAAATATAATTTATAGCACTTTTCAGAAATTGAAATTGTCTCCATCTTACTAATGATTAAATCTCTGAGCTGCTTATTCAATCCATTGTAATCATATTTATTTGTACTAAGAAAAGAATCTATTTATTGAGCCACACTAGATGTCAAAACACTTAATATGGATACCAGCTGAAGAAATCATCACCAAAACATAATATAGTAAGGACAATTGCTAATTTCCCAATTTTCTGAGAATTTCTAACTTTGTTTCTATAACCGAGAGCATGCGTTCAAATTCCAGTGGTATCAAAGATTAATGTGGTATACCGGTTTCTACTTGGCTTCTGTGTATACAGCACTTAATGTAAAGCACTCTTTTTGTCATACGGAGCATTAAAATTTGGAATTCTTGTCGTCGCTTTTCAAGAAGAGGGTACTGCCTGCGTCGGGATTATCTTCTTTTAAAGCCATATCTCCCGTTTTTATGCCTTTGATGGCTCTGAAAGTCTGGAAAAACAGCGTAACATGTGTTTCGTTTACTACGCTATTGCAAGAGTCCAAAATATGTATATCAAGAAAGAAATAATTGCACCACATACGATATTAACCACTCGTATATTAATTGATGCTACAAGCATTACTGTAAGGTATTATGGATTTATAACCCGCATCAGGTCAGCTTATGTTAAATATATAATATTCAGAATTATAAACCTGGCATTTTACTCAGTAAATCTTGTCTAAGGGCAAGTTTTGGCTTAAGAAAATGGTTTCAGCACACATTCTCATACCCGCACACATATGAAAATAATATATGGATTGTCCATCTACCCTGGGCAGAGTGGACGGCCGTTGGCCGGGTGGCCGTACCCAGTTAGAAACAATGCAATTTTTTTTGCCTTTATATATACGGTTACCACCTATTCCATTTAACTCTTAGATACAAGTTGTATATTATTTTGGTCATGCCAAATTGGTCATTACGACCATAATGCCCGTGCTGACGATACTATGAATAACTCGCCAGTCATAAGCAAAGTCATACCCCTCTAAATGAAAAGGCTATAGGCGTACAAATAAGCATAGTAGTCTAGTGTACTTTTGGTTCCTTATAACGAAATAACTGAACGACAAATAGAAAAATAGAGAGACTGAAAATGTTTTAGTTAATTTACTCGCTCAAAAAACAACTAATACGTATAACTAAAACACGAATGTTCTTTCTACCCTTTTCTACGGCACTTAGCTCAGATGATCTCTGTTTATTCTACCGATAAATTTGTGTTGGGAAGGAAAAAGGCGAAGGTAACCTTCACGTCCTTCCATTCCCCCACCTAGTTCGCGGCTTATCTGGCAACGGCACCATGTCTGAGAGGACTTTACGCCCGGGGAAAAAGGACGACGTGGGCCCTTCCAAAGGCCGGTAAGATGGTGCGGAGTTGGCGGCAAGGAAGGAGGAAAACTTCCCGGTAACGGATATTTTGAGGGACGAGAGGGAGGTTTTGGTTGGCAGGGGAATTGTTTTCCGGTGAATGGCCCCTTCCGGAAACAGGGGTGACATGGAGGTGGGCGAGCGGGATGGGGAGGGTGCTGAGGGAGGAGAGTTCAATAGGGAGGGCTCCCTCTCCTGGAGAATGGAGTGGCCGGGCGTAAGATGGTGGCGAAACGGGGGAGGAATTCGTGCGGGCCTGAAGGCAGGGAGAGAGAGGAGAGAGGTAAAGGGTAGGGCTTCCTCTCGACAGTGTCCCTAAAGCAAAACAAGCCAGGAATTTCAAGGGAAAAATGATACACAAGTGTGGCCCCGACCATGACTCCCATCCTTTGCAGTAGAGAGCAAGCATTTGACCAAAGAGCCACGGAAAATCTATGATATGTTACAGAAAAGCATGGTGGGACTCTGCAAGTAAAAAATTTAAATACTTCCGTCAGTTAATTTGGTTGAGATGCGTCCACTACAAGCATATTTGGAGATGCTATGAGCTTTATCGAACAACATTAATTATGACATGAAAAAAATTTCAAACATACATAAAAGATCATTTACATAATTATTACATGATTATTCATAATTTTATTATTTAATAAATATTCATTATTTAATTATGCTAAAACACTGAAATTCGTCTAAATGTACATCTTTAAGTATCTTCATATTTTGCAGCTTCTGTGATATTTTTCCGTAGGCTATTGCTTAAAACGGCAACATCCCAATAAGAAGATAATCTAAGTGAACAATTATGCTAGGGAAGATTCGGGACGGTAATCCCATTTCATATAAAATTGATAAGCTTTTCAAATAATCGTGTTTTTTAAATGCCACTTTTAATGTCTCACACATATTAATTTCCAATTCGTAGTTACTCCCAATAATATGTCTTTCATTACCGTGATGGGGATTAGATTAGAGTTTTGTCTTCTTAATCACACCGAAGTTGATTTGATAACGGTTTCTCGCAATTGTATCCATGTCAAAAAAAGCAAAATTTGCTACATTAAAGATAGCCATGATAGCGTAGTATTTCAGGAAAGGTGTTTTCTAGGCACAAATAAAATAAGTCTGCTATGATAGTGGCTGGATATAACATAGTAACTGAAATAAAACGCCATTGGTTCAGAGGCGATAGGACATAGGGTGTTTAATTTTAATAGGTCACCTTTAAGAGGATATTTACGCTTCGCCAAGATGGATACTTAAAGAAAAAAATAGATAGAAATACATTTATTTTCTATTCGAAGGAATCCGTGAAAGATATTTTTCGATGTTTGAGATAAAAGGTTCACAACTTAACAAGAACATCTTAATATGGAAATAAAAAGTATACGACGCAAATAATACCAAAATTCTGTGAAAAAATAATAGTGATCCAGTTCATAAACTTGTATTAGTCTTATTCAATTATTGTAAATTAAATAAAAGGTTATATACTTAGTTACGCCTTATTTTATTATTTTTACTCCATAAAGAGTATCAACTACATTACTTGTAATGAGAAGGCTATGTGAATTCAATCCTTGAATAAAATGCCTTTGAAAAGGAAAACATACTTGACTATAATTTTGTTTGAAACTCACATAATTCATTTACGCGAAAAAAATAACGTTTCCTGGTAAGTAACGTGTTGATTTCTCGAGGAGAAATGATAAAATTAATGGAAGGCATAAGAGAATGCGAACAAAATCATACCAAAACGGTCCAAACAGTTATTTTTCACCTCGCATGAAGAGGGTCGATCGAATTTTGTTTACAATTCAAAAGTTAGATCCGGAGTGAAATGAAGTTTGCAGCAGGCTTCGCCAAACGCCGAGTGAGTGAGTGGCCAAATGGGTTGACTCCGCCAAGCATATCTTTTATCGCTGAATGTTCGTAGTTGACCGAATATCGACAAAGTGGAGCAAGAATCGAGGGATCACATGGAAGAATCCCATCATCAGCCTGCATTGACTTTTTTCTGCAAGAGGCGTAAATGTAGGAAAACCGAACAGCCAGAGTCCGGTAGAGCGTAGGAGGCGAGTTGAAGAGCACTATTGCCATGACTAGTTAGAGAAGTGGGGCGTCTAAGGCAGGCCGGTAAGAAATAGCGTGTACAAACAATGAATTAAAATGGCCACAATCATATGTCAGTAAGCAGCAAAAATATTTCGAAATTTTTAATTTTCCTTCTAGCAAGGGTAATGTTCACATACTATCCATAAACATAACATAACATAACATACCATCCATGGGCGAGCTTCAAAGAATCTACTATTATTTCTATAGAGCGGCACAAATATCCAAATTATTGATTATCATTCAAATAAAGTAAAAATTACAATTATATAATTATATTATATTCTTCTTATTTGGAATCTCGACTCAGTGAGACGAGTTGGATAGTTTTTGGGGGTTTCATTATATGTTTTCTACCATTTTCCCCAATACGGTTAACGGCGGTCACTTCTCTTTGCCTTCCTCAATAGTAAAGGAAAAGAAAAACTTAGTTCTTCCACATAAATTTTATTACACACGACCAAGGTTTTGAATTACAAAGTCGTCATCAGGTAAAGAACAGAAGGAACACAGCATTATATAGTAGATAGATAGATAAAGGACTTTATTTGGGCGAAATTGAGACCTAAAGGTCCCTTCTTACATTTAACCCGTTGTCATGTACATATTATGCAAGTGAAAAAATGTATAAAATGCACGCATATATACACATAAATGCATATAGACAGACACAAATTTTAACATCGAAAGTAAAGGAAAAGAAAATATATATATACACACACACATACATATATCCATACATATACACTACACAGAGTAAAAGACAGTGATTAGAGAGAAATACTAGGATAAGAAAAGTGAAAGCAATGAGGTTTGGGGGAAAAGCTAGGGTGAACGTGGCATTGCTCACCTAGTAAAAACCCACAGAAGGCATAGTGGAAGAGAGGGGAGGTGTTGTTGAAAGTCGGAGGGGAAATGGTGTGAGAGTAAGGTGGAAAGGGGAAAGGGTTTTACCATACCCACCGCTATATGGTGGGTATGGTCATACCCTTTCCCTTTTCCACCTTACTCTCACACTAGTTCCTCTCCGACTTTCAACAACATCTCCCTTCCCTTCTACTCTGTCTACTATATAAATCTGTGTCTTCTGTTCTTTACCTGATGATGACTTTTTAATTCGATACCTAGGTCGTGTGTGATAAAATTTATGTGGAAGGACTAACTTTTCTTTTCTGTTATGAATCGCTTCCACAAAGTGACGCCTCAAACCATTCTCTTCCTCAATAGTGTTTTGCCACCTCACTCTGGTCAGACGGCTTTGCAGTAGCCTTTAAAAAGAAAAGCACTCATTGGAACGCATTCGACAAAGTATAAGGAGCAAAGCTAACACACCTAATGAGGAATATAGGAGTAAAGTGGATATAGATAGACGACGTAACTGGACCTGAATAAAATGACACGGATAAGTGTAGTAGAAGGAAGATAAGAATGGGCAGAGATAGGTTGAGGAGTCAGACAAAGGTGACTCTTATCGCCGGTACTTTTAAAAATATATTCCGAGGTAACGATGGCGAGAAAAGACTTTAGGAGAATAAAAATAGATGTCGAGGTGAATAATACTAGAGAAATCTAGAGGAGTCAGAAAAACTAGGTAGAGAAAATACTGAAATTCAACTGAATGTTAACGACCGTTACAGGAGTACGTTATGTAAGCCTGGTGGATAAAGGATGAGAAAACGTTTTAGAGAGTATGAATTCAGGTGGAAGGAATGAAGAAAGCCATTAAGTATTTAAGCATGGTAAAGACATTTATCCTGCATAAATCCGTGATTAATAGTCGTTAAAAGTTGTAAAATACCTGCCGTATATGGAAATCGGATCTTGTATGAACTTAGAAGCACAATTGCCATCCTATTAAGGAAAATATTTGCGTCAAAATGATTTTTATGATCCAAGAGAAAATTATTATGAGACAAATTAGTTGACAAGGAGGATCTCAAAAAGACAAGGGACAAGGATGTCAAAATGACAAAATGAATCTCAATAATATTGTCCTCAACCATCGTAAAATATGGTAACACAACATGCCATCCTTTTACGATAGTGGAGGTGATTAGCAGTATCAATAGCATAACTCGGCATTTAAATGTTTAGCTCCAAGTTCTTTAAATATAACATGCATCTTTTGATTTCTCTATGAATCAAAAATCTTCCCAACCGTATTATGATAATCGAATTGCTCTTTTGAATTATTCTGGAAAATATATCCTAAAAATCAGTCTTATATTGTATATTTCACTGCCATTTAAAAAAATTTTTTTCAATTGAATTATGCATAATGGGAGCCTGTTCATTTGATATTGAATTTAATCATACGCTAGAATATTTTCCTTAGAATTCGGAAAGCCAGAAAATGAAAGGAAAATATGATGCATCTTTATTAAAATAAGGACATTAATCTATAAATGAATAATATATTATAGATAAATGATGATACCATTAATAATATCATTAATCGATAAGTTGGGAGACTGGGAGGCTACACAAGCGGTCGATATTACATACCAAGCGTGTAAAATTTCAAAAGGCTTATATTGGCTTCTTGTAGTATTATTATTGACGAAAATAGTATTTTCATTCATATCGGGACTTGCACCCTTAAAAAATAATGAAAATGTGGAACAGGCATGAAAATGTGAAAAGATAAATCTACTGAATTACATCGTGGTAGAATATTAGCTTTAGAGTATAAATGGAAGTTATAAAAAACTTATTCAAAGCAAAAATTAAGCCAAGTCATTTGGCGATCAGTACGATAAGACTTACTATCAGTCTGATCATTTACGTTGCAGGAAAGGAAAGTATTTCAGAGAACAAAATGGCTGCAAGAGCTATAACGAGAATGATCCATCTGGGTGGAGCGTGAGAAAAGTAAAGGTATTAATTCTATGAGATGTAATTGAAACACCATTACAATCTTAATCACATGAGAGAATTAAAACTTTTTACTATCAAAATTAACTGATGACTAAATATGTATCTTCGATGAAATCATCAGGATATAAAACGAAAATAATATATAGAATAATGACGCTAAAATAAACCAGGTAGGTGAGATAACTGGGTAGGCTGAACATCGTTAATGATGAAGACATAGCCACATAAAACTTATAAAGACATAAAGATAGACTCAAACAAAAAAAATGGGTAAGAAGTAGAAGACCGGAGAAGGTTACGCTGAAAAAAATAGAACATAGAGAGGAGGTGAGATAGGAAAAATTCCCCAAGTCGCATAAATTCCTTAATTGAAGAACTCCCACGGTCTCCAGCACTGGGAACACCACTCGTCTTTCTCGTCTTTTCCTAAAACGTTTTCTTTCACTAAAGGCTCTCTTGCCGTGAGACGAGAAGGTTGTAGGGTATGAGGCGTTATTGGGAACGGATAGAAACCTTCTCCTTCCCGCGTCGGATCCAATTACACTACGTACGTGTTTAATGCTCTCTGCACCATTTGATGGAGTGGATCTGGTCTGCACTGTCGTTTTTTAATCACCCGCCTTGTAAGGTGGAGGATGAGGGTTGGAAAGGCGATTGTCTGAGGACCTACCATCTCAGCCTCGGTAGCCGCATCAAGCAAGAGCGGCAAGAGTGATTGCAACGACCACCGAAGGACTTCACGCGTGCAGCTGCACGTCCTCTTAACGATCGACCAACTAGACGGACGAGGGAACAATGAATTTAAGGGACTGCCACCGTAATTTAGGTACTGAACACCCTATTTTTTATTTCACTAGCGAAGGTTCCGAAAGCACTTCTATACGTGCAAAGGCAGGTTGCAGTGGCAGTAATTTATAAAAGGACCCCTCAATTTTTTGATTTGGGTTCATTAGCCAACGAGAAATTGTTACCACCTGTGATCGATTTTTATCGGCCTTGTAGTTTCTTATTTTTGTTCCACAGGGGTGAATGAGTTTGTTAACATAAAATTAAGCATTATTATGAAATAGTTAACGAATGCGGAATACGCGGGATAGTTACACAAAATTTCAATTTTAATAAATGGCATATTTAATCTCAATTTTAGTTAATTAAGTTATGAGTTAAGTTATGTATCCTAATTAAAAGCTGAAAAAGTTATTAAGAGTATCGTAAGATCATAGCATAGTTTGTTTGGCGCAAGTTTCTTCAAAAGATTATTTCTACATTCGTGACAAATTAAATTGTACAACCATGTAATTTTAACGAAAGTTTGAAACAAGCCTCCTTTTTTCTGTTTTTTTTTAATCTGGTCAACAATCCCAAAAATAAGTGTAATGGTTGTTTTGCATTCTACGGCTTATGCATTTTGTGTTTAGTGTCAGAATTTCAAAAGTTTAAAGATATTACGTCCGAAAAAAATTTCTTTTTTTTCTTTTAAAACTTTATCTATGCTCGATAGCATACTTTACATTTTCTTACCTTTTATTCACACCATAAGACAGAGGAAAAGGGAAAGAGCTAGACCTAACTTACTTTCCATCATGACGTACCTTGAATACTCGAATAATTTTATTAATTCGCGAAAATATTTTGTGCTCTCATGGATTTATTCTTAACACTGGTTGTAACTTCATCAAAACAATACAGAGGCGGGGGTTTAAGCATTCTCATGGACATACAACCTTCAAGTGGTGTAAGTCCTTTGATATTTCGATGGTCCTTCCAACTACGCTGAAAGGAAAATCGATATGAGTTAGGTCACAAGAACCTTGAGCCCTATCCTTCACATTCCGAAGTTGACCAGACACCTGTGTAGTAGCTAAACCTCATTTAGTTGGTTAAAAAGCGGCTGAATCATGTAAAAAACCATAGGAATAGAATGATGGAGCCATGTGAAAAACACTATTGGGAACTTAGCTACATTGGTTGAATCAATGAACTACTCAAGTAACGGTAAAATACGTATTTTCATAATTACGGGTCGGGACTCACTGAGGCATTGGCCTTGAGCGACAAGGATTCTGCGTTGTCCTTCAAATCTTGAATGAATCAAGTCAAGAGCAGAGGGTGAAGACGAGAACCGGTAAAATAAAGAAGGGAATTTATATAACGATGACAGTTTGGAATTCAGAAAATTTGACAGAGGAAGAGTCATATTACGTTTTTAGGGAAGAACATAGTAGGCAAGCTTAGACTGCCTAAGTGATAGGCACAGAGGAATTTATAGCAGACCGAGTGGATATTCAACATGTGTCGGACTAATAATATAAGTACAGACCTGACAATTTCAGTGAATAATCGGAAATATAGGAGTTTGACCAAGTTACACAATATCCTAAATGTGTTTCCCAAAAATTCAGTTTTAAACCAAATGCTGTCAACAAATAGGAGGAAAATACACAAGGGTTAGTTATAAACTAGAGATAATAACAAGAAATAATTCTTTGAGGTAAGAGAGCTCAAATAAAATATATTTCCTGGTATGTTAAAAATATTTTCAGATATTTTCAGATATATTCAGGTAAGGCAGAACAGAAAGTTCTGCATTAAGTAATTACGTTCCTCGATTATGAGACTTGACCGCAATTGTGTAGGTAGGTCCAATGGTCTCCGACTCCTCCATGGTTTTTCAAGTTCTGGGAATACAAATTAATTCGCTGCGTAGAAACCGGGAGAATAGGGTAAATCTGAAAATGTAGCCAAATTTCAAAGCCAGATTTCAAAGCCAATTCCTCAATCGCACCTTGAGATGGATCAGCGGGTACATTGTCGGCAAGAAGATGTCTTTCATGAACACACCGCTCCGTGTCTTTTTCAGAGCATCACACAATTTGTTCAGAAGTGTGCATGAATAGGAACCAGTCGTCATTGGTGCCAATAATTGCACCAGTGACGACTGGGGCTTTTGAGGCTTACACTGAATAGGAAAATTCCATTTCTATTTTGGTGATACTGAATCCTGTACAGTAAGTATTGAAGATGAAATTCCTATAAATTTTAATACATGTATAGTCTTGAGTTCTGCATTCTGTGTAAAAAGAATGACGTGAAATAAGTACGAATGAAACACTCCGAAGCAGCTGACTGCTTTTTTCATCTTTTTTCTTAAAAATTCTATCTAAAAAAATAAGGCACAGGAATAAAATAATTTAAACAAACAGTACTAGAACTTGATTTTGGTATACCCAGTGAGTTTAACTTAATTTCAAACCATTTGACGGATATGAGGAGAAAAAAATAATTATATGGTAAATAGTTTTATTTGTGAATGTCGTTTCATAAAACTGAATCCCTTTCCTAATTAACGAAATTTACATTTTCAAATAAATTTTTTTGATTTTTCCAAAGTTATGATATTTAATTATACTGTGAATTAAGCCATAAAAATATGTTTCGGTGCAAAACAATTGTATATTTTAACCTATGTACAAGCATTCTTCATAACGACTTATGCAAGCTTTGCCATGACTATGCTCATGACTAAATTTGATTTAGTAGAATTTGATTATTATTGCAACTAAACGTCTAAACTGCAAAAGTTAGTATGTTAACCGTATTATTTTAGAAAATGTTCATTTAGCCATAAAGAGAGATGATTTCTTACTCATCACTTAAATTGAATGTTGGCTTTCATTCAATGCAGATGTACAGGATTATTGTTGTGTATTATTGATGGTACGTGTCTATTCAATAAATGCCCAAATAAATATACCATAACTAATGATTTGTCAAATATTCCTTCACGTCCAGCAAAAAATTGGTATCTAACCAGTTTAAAGTAACATAACATGTTAATTACAGAGTTTTCTCTCCCTGTAAAAACTAATGTTAATTTAATACAAGTTTTATTTCCACCATAATGAAAATATCACTACAATTTCCGAAAAATAACTAAATTTACCTCCACTTTTATGTCAATTTCATTATCCATTCGATTTCCAAGAACTCACTCTGATCCAAACTGTACCCTGAAAATGACGAATTAAATGGCAAGCCATCCCTTTAATAAGCGTTTCCAAGGTGGCGAAGGGGGAAGGTCAAAGAGGGTGAACTAACCACGCTGCCTCGAAAAGATCAAACGTCGCTGAGAGGGATGACAAAGAGGTCCATAGAATCGCTCGCACTTTCTATTTTCGTTCACCCTTCACTCAGTTGCACGATTCCCCTTTCTTTTTCCGATCGCACGGCAACAACACAGAGCTCATCAAAAGAAAATTCCAACTGTCCTTAAGCCTAATACACACACACAAATTCACACAAAAGTCCCTACGTTGAAACTGCGGGTAGTGGTTCGTCTCTATGTAGCCCATATATGAATTTCGCACCAATTTCCATTCTGTGCGGCGTCGTATCAACACGGGCTCCTTCAAAGAGCACCGCTCCCTTATCCCAGTTCGTTCTTCCATCCTTCGCAGAAGCATCCACTCTCCCAACTATCTCTTTGATTGGTTATCTCTTACTCACCACCACCCTTACTCCCACGCCGCCATCCAGAAAGGAAAACAAGTGAGCAACTGCGACCGCCCAACCCTCGACCATGGCTGACATCCACGCTTTAAAGTTTAGGAACCGGCGGGATAATAGAGGCTGAATTATTCATGATTCTCATCGCTTTATCCCCATCCCTCTCCCTCCTTCACCCTTCCCTACGCTATTTCTCCACAATTCTCTCGTAGTTTCTTTCCGCCATAGTCATCCAACGAAGCTCTTCTATACACAATTTTAAACTACCGCCTCCTCGCGTTTCTTCCATGACATATTCTCTAACTGATGCTTCTTACATATTTCCTTTGAGCGAAGGTGTGGTGATCAGCCGATGGTGATCCAAGAGCCCACAGGGCCCCGGAGACCACCACCAAGGTCCATCCTTAGCCCATCACCGATCTGCTCGTTAGCTATCTCTACTCTATCCTACTAGCTACTACGATATTTCACAAAGCTGTTGCACATTCCACTAAAATCTCTGAATCCATATCGTCCGAGTGTCCTCATATCTTCTTTTCACTAAGCACCGCAGAATAACCCTCGTCAACTATCCTATCAATATCCGACACAGCCGCGAGACAACTAGATATATTAAATTAATATCTATATTAACAAAGAAACTGTAGAGAGAGATTTTTTTCAAAAAATTTGGTATTGATATTTCAAAAACAAAAATAAAATATTAATTAGTCTTAAATGAATTTATATAAATTGAATGAAAACCCGAGTAATAGGAAAAATTTGTTATCAAATAGTCCTGAAATAGCTTTTTTGTGAAGCTACAGTGTCATCCCTTACTGCTAACGAATCCATTTCTCCAGGTCTCTCCCAGAATTTGGTTTTTATTACTGTTCCTGAAGGCATATTTTCTTTGCCTCTTCTGCACACCTCTTCAGCAACTATTTTTAGGAACCCTATGATAAACGGTGGGAAGGAAATTTTTATCATGAATATCCGTATAGGAACTAAAATACTTCCTACATCTTCTTATACGATATTTTTTCATTCACTTGCTACCAAATAGGTTCCATTTTCTCTAAATTTATTCTCAAAGACTGGTTTACAATTGACAAATTTTATCTACTGTATAAATCACATTCGTGTTTTAGTTGGTCGATCAAAACTATCTTTGAAATTGTTGCTAAGGCGCATTTAATAAAATTTACCATTTTTCTGAGTCATACATGGCCTTATGAACATAGAGTGTTTACGATGACGCTTGCTTTGAGAATATTAATCTCGAAGTAGAATGTAAAAGTATATTGTAGTCACCCATTTCGATTATTTTTCATAAAATATATGCATGTTATTTAGTTATTTAAAAGCACTTTTTCAAATCCTCAAACATGCTAAGCAATGAGTACTTTAAGATAAAATATTAGAAGAGCATGGTTATAAGAAATAATGTAAGTGACAAGAAGAGCGATAATCTCTATTGTTTTCTCAATCGTGTGAAAGCTATTTTCAATTTTTTGTAAGAGGAAACCTGTAACAAACTAGGGGTTTGTAAATAGTGAATAAATTTGGTTATATTATGCTGCATTGTGTTATCATGTATTAAAACAAAGTAAACGTATAAATGATAATATCATTGTTAAGTGTATTAAGCATTGATTGCTGCATACACACCATTTTTTAATTCACGTCCTTTTATTGCAAAAATACGTCAAATTTTAAAAATTCAAAGATAATAGTTTCAATGGTGAACATGAGATTTCTAAGGAATACCATTTTAAATTTGTTTAAATTTAAAACTAGATAAATGGAGCTAATTTATATTAATACCTTAGTTGTTAAGGCAGCCGTAATTTCTTTGATTTACTGCTTGACAGAGGGGTTGTAATTACCTGAAATGAAAGAAACTAGTTAGTAATAAATAATAGCTAAGAAAAAATTATAAAAGGAAAGTAATTCTACAATTAGCAGTTATACTTTTTTGTGCGCCACTTTCTTACGTTACATGCATTTTTATAGTATAAAAGATGATTAAAAGCTAGCTACGCTTGCTTAGAAAAAAAGGATCACTGTCATTAGGATCCAAAAACCGACAAGAGCATTTTTATAATTTCAAAGTAAATACGATGTCGATGACGAGTAATTACCATCAAATGTCAAAATAAATTAAAAATGCAGCCGCACAAATGTCAGAATTTAAAATTCTTCTGGACACCTAGCAAATAAAAAAATGCATGAAATATTCTCTAGGCATATCTGCTTCCGATACACATGCAATGCAACACTAAACAGGACGAATGACCAGAATTTGCCACTATGCATTTCGAATCTTGTTGTCAATGTTGTTTTACTAAAAATAATGAGATGTTTTAAATGTAATCTTTTACACGTCTCCAGATGGGTGTGAGGAGAATTGCAGCGGTGACTCTTCAAGGATTTCATCGTATATGTTGAACCCGTGCTCGCAGAGGTGGAGTGAATCCACCTCCATATGCGTTCGAGAACACTCCGAGAGACAAATCCGTATTTTGCACATACTTTTCCAGAAGAAATTCTCTAGTGATTTGTTGAATCCAAGAGGAAGTGGTTCAGGCATTGATATTCCTGAGATGGCTTTATTACATACATGTTTGGTCGTATTCATTCGCCCCATCTGGTAATATTGAAATGATGGCTTCTAAACCATCACCTAAAAGAAAAGGTACCTTAAATCAAGAACTGGAGAAGATAAGTGAAAGCTGAGTTCCCATGCTGAGTTCAAACTCACACATTGGAGGGGGACGAGTTGAACTGGTCGAGTCTTTCAAACATTTGAAAGGCAGCAACCTGTGAGTTAAATCTTGTCCGTAAATAGATTTAAGGAATCCTTGCGTGTGAAAATATATCTCAATTTGTGAGCTTTGAAATTCCATGATTTCAATCCCTTCTCCGATGAAAAGAATTTAATAATAGAGCATTGCATTTTTTTAATGAGTTCAGTGGGTCGCACACCTATCATTGAAAAATGTCTTGCAATTCATTAACTCCATTAGCAGAAAGCGTAACTCTTAATTTCAGTCTTTAATCCCGGCGATCTGATGAGCTATGGGTAAAGGACAGATGTTTTTCTCTTTGAATATTACCCTCCGTAGCTTTTTTAAGAGTGAGGCAAAAAAACTCTATTGTGTTCAAGGTTTCCTTCCTTCCTTCCAAGTACAGAATCAATCACACCATTGATACGCATTAATTCAAAATATACGTAGTATTTAAATGTCCAATGTGTTATGAGACGCAAACAGCGCAAGAAACACTCAAGCTGGTCTCAAGTATGTACGGAAGGCTGTCATGCAACTAAAGTGGATAGTTCTTCGTACCGATCTTTAGAAAATATAAAATAAATATTGGAAAATTAAACACCACATAAATACGAGGCCTCCTTCCCTCTCGTATGAACAGCAAATAAGCGAGACGCATAAAATAACTCTGTGGGGATTAGAATACAGTGTCTTTTGGGATTTAAAACTGCTTGTTACTAAAGGTTGTATGGCCGAATGCATCTAATTAGCAAAGTTTTATTTCAAAATACACGTAAATCCTTGTTGTACCTAGGTGAGATTATCGTAGCACTCGAGTTGGTTTCTAAAGGTCTTGATATAAGACAGTGATGATATCTAAATAATGACAATCAATTTGATTTTCAGGCGTTAAATTTCTTTATCATCAATAAAATATAAGAAACCAAATTGAAAATGTTGTATTAATATTATTATTATTCAAGTGTTCTTCATGTTGATTAAAAGAAGTTAGCCGACTAGCCACAGAAGATAAATTATAGTATCAGATGCATGCAAGAAAATTTATATTAGACAGATTACGAATAATAGAATAGCCATAAAGAATTTGAATAAAAAATTTCAAAAAAGTATTGAATGGCAGCTAAACTTTTGACGCAATTAAAAAGTATAGAACATCCTTATACAATGAATTCATGATTAATATTAGCCATGCATTTAAAATATGCTAAAACCGAAGTATATAAATTAGGTTTAAGATACATACTATATGTATGTTTATTTAATTGAAGAAAATCAGATCAGATATATTCGCCGGCAAACTGATGTAATGACTGATTTGTTAGCGTACGAAAAAAGCACTAATAAAAAATAAAACAAGCGAAGCAGAATGTGCGTAAAGAATGCTCAAAATAAAAAATTTGAAAAATCTTATGCAGGCTAATTAAAAGTACGTAAACATTAATTCAGAAATATGTACTTGGACAAAGTAAGGCCGATATCGTTATTGCAATACTTATGCATACATTATTTATTCATAACTATAATTCTCTCTTAGAAATAGAAGTATGTTATGCCTCTTTATCCTTCACTGCTCTGTAGTTCATAGAACCTCACCAATATTTCACAAGAGAAGCATTGACATGGATTAAATCATAGTAGGGTCCCTTTCGATAGCTCAATGATGTTTGATTGTTGTTCGTTGCAAAGGAAAAGTAGTAAAATATTGAAGAAAAAAGGAGTGATATCAAATGTGGTTACTCTTTGCTGTAGTGTATAAGCAACTATAACGAGCGAACCAAGAGAATAGGAAGACGTGGGAACGTAAAGACAAAATTTTGCTCCGCAAATTTGAATTTGGAACAGAATAAATAGTCGAGGCTCACTCTCAGAAATAAAATTGTATGTCTAAAATAAAATTATAATAAATAATAATAACCAAAAAAATAAAATAATAATTGTGTAAAATATAATCCACAATAATGTATCTAATTTATTAAATAGTGCCACTAAGTATTACGACTGACTTTTAAACGACTTTTATAATAAATTAATCAAGTTGACTTAAATTTCCTATTATAGAGACAGAAATTTTTTGTCTAATAAAGACAAATCTATTGCTCTACCCATATGAGCAAGGGTCACCCTGATGTAGTGCCCTTCATAGAACTGTTGCAATTGGCTAAAGATACTATTTTGAATATTTCCATTATAGGAAAAGTCATTAATTTCTAATAATTTTTACATGAATTAACTCAACAAATTTGGGTGAACAATTGAGGGAATTGCATATTTTCATCACATTTTGATAAAGTTAAAAATAACTACGCGAAACATGAGACAACTGAAATAATTTGACGGAGAAATGTACACGATGACGTGATACAATAGTAAAGAAGCCATAGATAACTTATACATAGAGGTATTCTGGGAAAATATAGTAAACAATTTTTTTCCAAAATAACAAAAAAAGGAGCTTTTATTTAAAAGCATTACGAGCGATATTTTCCAAATGTGAGTTTAAATAATTTTTTGAATTAAGCTCCAAAAAATGAATAGTAAATAGGTTAATTTTTTTAAATATACAATTATTCCATTATTTACAATGTAAATCATTGATAAAATTTATTTTTTTTAAGGCGTAACTTTATGGAAATATTTTGCTGCAGCAGGACTGATGATGCTAAACCGCAGACAAACCAGGGTCGAATTAAAGACAGTTTCTATGTGGAATTATAAAGTTTTCTTTTAAAGTTAATCATAATAAATCATAAAATTGGTTAGATAAGTCCGTTAGTGGGATCCTCTACCAAAATAAATCTCAAGTATGAGCATTTCTTGATGCTTCAACTTTGTGAGAAGCCAGAGATGGATCATGAATACAGGCCTGGATGCACTCCCTTTTACGTTTGAAATCCACATTTTTAAAGACTCGGTTCCAATTAAGATATGATATAAGCTCTCAAGGGAAAAATTAGTTATACTATTTTAAAGTTGGTCAATTTCATTTATTAAGAGGCATAAAAAGTAAGCTTTAATGGTATCGCCAAATTTTTGCTTACTCAGTATTGAAATTAAAAGTTGTGAAAACTGGTCAAATCAGGGAGTTTCTAATTCATCATTCTTAGCTGAACTCATTCTAAGGTGTCTTCAAATCTCATCTCCTCTATATTCTATCTGCTATTGTTCTGGACTAATTATTTTTTACTCTCTAAATTATTATAATTTATTGACATCGGTTTTTGTAGAAAAATGGGGAACATTTTTCCCACGAAAGCCAATCATATTTTTTCCTTTGACACTCCCTGTCCAATTGGTCGATATATTTCATGCTCCATCCCTTTCTCCTCTTCGTCTTCACCGATTCATGGAATTCACTCCAAGTCCATGACCGTTGGAACTCATTCCTGCGAATTTCTCTCCCTCTCCCACTGTGATATTATTCCCTGTCTTCCTTCTTTATGTATAAAGATACAGAAACATGCTCACATACATTTTTGTGTAAGTGCGTTTATATGTATATATATATATATATATATATATATATATATATATATATATATATATATATATATATATATATATATATATATTTGCACGCTGTTGAGGGAGCGAAAGTCGAACATCGAAAATCACATTTATTTCATCGCAAACATCAAAATTCGCACAAGGGTAGCGGCATGTGTGTATATATATATATGTATAGATGATTTCTTCGAAGTAACACGGAAGTGTTGAATAAAAAACTTAGACAGTAACACACAGCACGAGAACACATAAAAAGAACACTCACAATATTATCTTGATAATTTCGACGGACTTGAGCTCCGTCTTCTTCGGAGAAAATATATATGTATGTATATATATATATATATATATATATATATATATATATATATATATATATATATATATATATATATATATATATATATATATATACACACACACACACACACGCCGCTACCCTTGTGCGAATTTTGATGTTTGCGATGAAATAAATGTGATTTTCGATGTTCGACTTTCGCTCGCTCAACAGCTTGCAAGTGTAGGAGTGTGGGAGTGTGCGCGTATGTGTTATGTAAATACACACACTCCTCACTGCAGTGTGTACTCCGTTTTATCTTTTTCCTTTTTATTCCGATTTCCCATAATTCCTCTCACATACCTTTACGTCAGTTCTCTCCATCCCCCGTCTTCCTCTCCATCCGCCTATCTTTCCTTCCTTTTCGCACATACACATACATGCAAACCCTTTTGAAAATAAAAGCAACTCCTTCATTCCCTCCTCCACTCACTGATATTTGACCCTATTTATTCGCCAAGCCACTTAAGTTCCTTTTTCATAATCTAATCTCATTTCGACGCCCACATAACTTCTTTCATCCACGTTCCCATGACAATCTCTCCTCTTCGCTCATAGTATCAGCAGCAGTTTTTCAATTCTTTGTTACAGTTTTTAATAGCAGACAATGCAGTGCCATACCAATGTGTTAAGATAATATTAATATATTATTTTGTAATTATTATAGAATATCACTGTACACATATATGTCTTTCAGGTTTCGAATGAAATGTGGTAATATAAAAAAGATAGTCTTATTGAAACATATATCTATCCTGTTTCATTCTAAAAATGATCTAATTATATTGTTATAAGTGTAAAGATACATTTCCGTTAATAAATGCCCCAAAATGGTTTTATGGGCATTTTATCAATGCAAGATAGCTACATTATGGAAGAGATATAAATTTTATCCTTCGGATTACTAAGGACATTTTCGCTATTCCACATGAATTCCTGTTCTCTCTCTTCTCAGAAATGATCTCTAAAATAAACTCACCTCACCTATCCTAAACTATCAGAGCTACTCAGTCCGTTTCCACACCTCTGTGGTGTCGAATTGCCAACGCTCTGCGCTCAGGTTTGCACTCCCTCTCCGACGGTCTACCTACCTCTCCTCCTTCACCTTTTCCACCCCCAACCGACAACGCCTCCCGCCGGCCATCCAATTCCCCTGCTCACTCCCGCGTCGCCGCTTCCTATTCTTTTCATTTCCCCGGGCATTGACGGATTTGAGTGTAATAAAAAAATAGCCCCAGGGAACTTGCGTGCGAAATGAGTGAGTGCATTTTTGATCTCCTTTCCCTTCATTCCAATCCTCCTCTCTGCCCGTTCCTTCCCTCTTTCCTTTCAACGCTCCTCCACTCCTCCCTTGCAATCTTTTTGCCCACTTTTCATTACTAATCTTCCTCTCTTTTTACTCCTGATTCGGCTCCTCACAAAATTCTACCAGCACGCGACTTTCAGGTCCCATTCCGCTTATTCCCTCTTCGACCTCATCCTCTAGCCATCCCTCATTCCCGCTATTCTTGGCTTTAACAGTTTCCCATTTCATTCCCCTCGACTCCAATCATGCAGTAAATAAGTTTCGTCATTTCTATTATGTTTTTTCTTTATTATTTCTCCCATAAAAACATCTCACCGTGGACATAGAAACGTAAATATTTATGATCTCGAAGTCTGCTGGACCAGTAAAAATTAATCAAATTTGAAAGTATTTAAAATCCTTAACATGCCATTTGAAAAAATATAACCATTTTACTATCAGCTTCACATCGCATAAAATATAAAACGTAACTGATACGAAGTGGGTCATTGGGACTTCCAAAAGAGACTATGACTTATAGTAGATATGTTTGAATTTTAAAGTAGATATATCTAGCGAATTCCCAAGCCATCGAAATAATTTCTTTATTAAATATTTATTCCGTGAAATTTCAATGATTTCGAATTAAGTTTCATTCAAGTATTAATAATATTTTTCTAATAATTTATCTAATAGTGTGCACAAACAATACTAAAAATAAAACATATTTAGTAAATAATTATATAATTGTATATCATCAGGCGTAAATCTTTAACACATACTTTAAGGTAGTTTACAAATCGAGATTTGGATCCAATAATTTCCGCTTTCGTGGTAAAACTGTGGGAAAAGTTGTATCAACAATAATTTAATAAATAGCAGTTTTAGATTTAATGCTTAACTTCTTTTTCATACTATAAGAGATAAAATATTAACATACTTTTTGGTCATCGTATGTTCTTATCTCTTCTGCATTTAAAAGCAGGTATACATTTACATTTTATCACAGCATACCACCAACTACTGCATACTATATATTTCCAAAAAATGCATGTTATCTTTTAAGAGCACTTATTTTTCGAAATATTTTAGATTTACATTAGCACTTTCAAAGCATATATCGTATTTATGTGTGATCAATGAAATAAATGATGTCATCATTTATTTCATTGATCATATATAATTATTTAATTGTTGATAATAAATAATCTTTCCGCGGAGATATCTTGTGATTGCTTTCCCTGGATACATTTTAAGTCATATTTTAAAGAGAATTTGGTTTTACATTCGATCTTCATTTTCTACTGCTAGAGGAATGGTTATTTTTTCCTGGTCCATAAATTCTTCGAATTTTATATTATTGAAAACGCATTTTAGTATCTTTATTTCTCTATTACATATTTATCACAAGAAAAGTATTTATTGCTAGTCATTATAGTTTTTTATATTATATTTACGTTGCATTGCAGTTATGATTTATTATGTAAGAAATTACACATTAAAATATGAAGGATATACTTTTGCCGTTAATTCAGATGAATTAACACAAACTTAATTTGTCACCTCATTTGCAATCCACATAAAATACACCATACAAATTTGTAATCATATTTTTTCGTAACTTTGTATTTTTACATCAAGAATAAAAGATTTTCCCACCTTTAGTGTTATATTTATTATGCTTTTGCGGACTACCACAGGATTTAGATTCCAGATTTCGTTCAAGTTTTTGCGTTACTCGCTTCCTGTGGGCATGTGCAATGTACGTGGCTGAATAAATCTCCTTCGATTTGGCTGTTTCATGAAGGAGTATTGGAATGCTTAAAATTCCAAAAATTTTAAACAATAATTTCTTCATTTAATTTTCGTGTGCCTGATGGGTTCTAGAGGTGCCACCTGAGCTAAATAAACTGGCGGAGAAAGAAATAAAATTACTATAAGCATATTTCAAGTTGGAAACATAGAAACTAATAAAAAATGTTCAGGGTGGCTGCAGACTATATGAAAAGAAGTCTATGCTTGAAACTACAATTAATAGTGCAACATTTAACATGCAACATTGCAAATATTTCAGAGTGTAATAAATTCAGTTGGCTTGACCAACATTCGAACTCGGATCCCTCGACATCCAGCTGATTTTTTAAGCCAGTTAAGCTACCGAGGCGTCATCTTACACACCGAAATTTTTGGGGGCTTCAGAGGAAAGATATTGTAACGAAATACTTTCCATACAATGTCACAGGCATTTATAGTCGCGATTCAATATAGTGTGTCCTTATTTTTCTCGCCAAATCCGTCAACATTCAATCAAAAACCTTCGAGAAGTCCTTCCTCATCCGTCTTACATTGATACTCTAAATTCTGTCAATAGATCTTATGTATTTATATTTTGTGCGCAAAAATTCTTCTTTTGAATGAATGACCGATCCTGTCCTCTTTTCAACGGATACACCATTTGATATTCTCACATGTACTATATATAAAACAGCCTATCCATTTTGAAGGTAAATGTGAATAAATTAAATAAAACCTGAATTTTAAATTTCGAAACTATATTAAAAATTAAAAGAAAAGGAATGACGAATTTAATTTTTTTACCCAAATCCCTTGATGCCCAGTCGAATGCTTCTACCTACACTGTCTAAACTGGGGGCATCGATGGATCCGGGTTCTGATCCCGGAAAGCCAATTGATGCTTTTTATTGTTTTAAGCTCAACTGTGTGGAAGTTCATGTTCATTAAATAAAGGAACACAATGTATACATCCATCCAGTACACTAATAAAGAATAGTGGATGCATACATTGTGTTTCTTTATTTAATGAAGCCATTTGATTTTTTGGACTTTGAAATGTCTACTTGTTAATGTATATAAGTGGATAACTACTTTAAATGATTGCTGCAACACCCGCAGTTATTTGAATTTTTCAAAGGTTTTTACTTTTGCAAAGATTTACGGTTGCATTTAAAACGTTGGACTTAACTTTGCAGTTAAAACGTGGGATTTAACCTCATGGGCTGTGGCGCTACGCGCACGGGTACCTGTGACATTACAGTGCGGTACAGGTATTTCATCATAACAAATTGTTCCCTTAAAGCCCCCAAAATATCTAAGAGTAAGAGGACGCCTCAGGAACAAAAGCTTCACTGGTTAAAGCACTCGACCAGACGTCGAGGTCTCTGGGTTCGAATTCCGGTCAAGGGGAATGATTATTACGCTCTGAAACTGTTGAATTGTAATGCAAATTTAGCGAATAACTACATTAAAAGACACTCTCGTAGCATCTCCCGCAGTTTATTGGAATTAATTCTTTCATACTAAAATCGCATTCCAAATGATGATTTATACTAATGACACTCATTTTACTCAATTCAAAATATTCACTCTGTTATTATACTATTATTCACTCTGTTAGTATGGCATTCGGCATTCTGGTACGTCTATTAATAAGAAAGCGCAATAACTTTTTTCTCATTTATGTACAGTATAAAATGACGAAGTAACTGCAAAAGACTGCGTTAGGGCATTAATATGATTCGTGGAGCTCCATAAAACAAAGATGTGGGCTGAAAGCAAAACGGAAAAAGCAAAATAAGAACCTATACATCCTGGTGATGATAGTAGATTATAAAATTTATAAGAATCATACGAACTGACGAAATGAGTATTGAAGTATTCATAAAAGAAGCAAAGAGAAGAGAAGAATAAGAGAAGTGCCATTTGCTAATTATAAGGGATAAAAGGACTAGATTGGTTGATCACATCTGGGAGTACAATGCATTTGTTTAGAAATTACTCTAAACGGAAAAGAAGGTCTCCCAAGTGACAGAAAGGAGTGCAAGTTCCAAATAAAGAGATATGATAAGAAATGATATTTAGGTACAGGAGATTCCAAGTTTATAAAAGAAAAGTGGGTCTGTGTTAATTAAATTTTAGAAATATAAAATCTATCGGGACCCACAGATTGCAGAAAAGTGGTGAATTGTAGTGGTAATTCATTTTAATTCTCGTAGATAAGGTTATAACACTCTCAAGTGTTAAATGAATATAACTTATGATGTTATGCAAATTACTTTCATAAATTACCACATACATTTTTAAACAATATTTTAATTCGATTTGCGGATTAATTTTTTTTAATTCTGTATTTACAAATGCATTTTAGATTAATTAACTATAAATTCCAATATATTACTAATTAAATAAGTAGGTAATATAATTAGGAGGTACGAAACCGTGATAAAAAGCATTGGGACTTTGAACGGTACAAGTGATATTTAATAGGCAGCAAGCACAACTAAGCTACAATTGAACAGAAAAGCAAATATCCGAGTATGTTTTCATAGGCGTCGGTAAGAGAAATTAACCAAGTAGCTGTGTATAAGGAAACAGACATAAAAGTCGATGACTCGGATCCCATCACTAAAATAGAACCCATGGAGTAATAATTCGACATGTGTTTGGGGGAAATTACTACTCTAAATAGTCTCAACCGACGGGAAACATAAAAGTCAAATACTTTCATGATTATGGCAGAGATAAGGATGACCTCAGACTTTTACCGCCACTAAACATAAAAAACAAGGAAATTCACTGCTGAAAGCATCTAATATCCTCCTTTCTCGAGCGCGTCTTTGTAGCCCTAATGCGCCCTTGTTCCAGATGCTGATGGCATACGATTACTAGTCTGTTCACTAAACCCAACTCACTCCCAACCGCCCCTTCCTCCTCCGATCCACCCTTTGAATAGCACGTAACGTGGAATGAAACCACCCAAAAATCCACCTCCCTCCCCAAAGCTTCCCCTCGTCCACCCTTAACATCCCTCCCTCTACCCTCTTTGTGCAACTCTATTTGCATATGCTTCCCCCACCGCCTATCCAACCAGGCTCATCGCCCAATGCACCCCCCTCTTTCTTCAAATATCCTCACTGCCGGTATTCCTAGGATAACTACAGCGGATGTAAAAAAAGACGAAAGAAAGGAATTTCCTTTAAAGTCCCCAATTTCCTGCGGTGCTTTTAGGACGCCGCCGATCTTCTGGATCCGTCCCCTTGGAAAGTCCTTTCATTCCTCATCCCGGAGACCATTTCTTGCACCCCACTTTCGCCACCGTCGACCTCAACCCACTCCAGTAACCTCACGCCGGGAAAATTTGCAAACAGCCGCCTATGATACAAGACCTCGCTTCTCGCGAGTTCATCCCCCCATCATAAGGGGAATATCCGCTCACTCGAGCAATATCTGCCCGAGAAAGAACATATTATCATAGGTCAATAAGAGGTATTGGATTGAGAATATTTAGGAACATCCGTTCATCTAAACATGACCGTTTAACTATTAGATTCAAGCTGTTAAATTTTCAACAGTCTTGATCCAGCTGCAACGTAATTAAAATGTATTCAAATGAGTAAAATAATGTTAGGCGTATTTCTCAGGATAGAAAAAAGTTGAAGTTAATTTAATATCAATAGCCTATTCTTAATAACTGAAAACGAGCAAATCAAAAGTGAGTGCAGTAGGTATATGGGCAGATTTAAATTTTTCACGAGCTATAGAGTATTTCCAGATTCATTTCATTAGGTCTTGAGAATGGCATTCCCGGACGACAGAAACTGCGAGATGTAAAATAAAATCTATATTCTGGAAATGGAAAATGATGGGCTAGCAGTAGAACTGGAATCAGCATCTAAAACACTGAAAAGGAAAATGATATACAATTTCTGATTGATGAGCAGTACGCCATCATTTAATATCAAACACTGAAGTATTCCTATCGCTAACGGTGATTAAGCATATCAGTTTTCCGTGATTTCCAGAATTCTTAAATTTTTTCATTGTATTAACCAAAAACATTTTCTAAACCATTTAAAGAACGAAATACTTTTTTATATTTATTAATTCCTGATTTGAACGCAAAAGTTAGTTTGTATAAACAATTTGTGTATGTTTAATTAGGACAAGTTCACTTTATTTCATACAGATATTTTATTTTAGCTGCTAGTGTATTCAATTATATTTAGGAATCGAATTCAATTATGGAATATGATGTAGTTTTTGAAACATAATTTTCAGTTTATGAAATAAATAATTGAATTCGTCTATTAACGTTACTAGTCATTGCCCTTAAATAATGGTTTAGGAGGCATTTTGCATTTAATCTGCTTTATTAGTGTAGCTTTCCAGTCACATACTATAATCCTTCATCAAGATTTTGAACAAAGTACATTTACCCAGAAAATAAATATCGTTACAGCAGGAATACTTATTGCTTATACTCAAGGCAGGACCATATTTTTGACTCTTAATTGTAGTATTTTTCCACATGCCAGAATGAATTGCACCTAACGGACGTTCAATTGAAAGACAAAATACAATATTTGACTGAGATATGCATGAAAACTGAAGTTATACGTGCATATTAGTATCCATAAGAAGCGTTTGATCTGTAAGTAACCATTGAACATGGTCATAATACATTCATGAGAAAAACATCTATGAATACAAACCATTGCACATATGTCTCATGTTTATGGGATGACTCTAACTCGTTCAAAGATTAGACAGAAAACGTAACATCGACTAATTAAATTTTCTGATGAATCACGTAAATTTAAGGTTTTAAAAAAGTCGGTGAACTCCTTTTAAAGAGTTATACACAGGTCATTCGAAAGGATAGAGAAAATAATTCTCGGCCTGATTACCACCTTCCACTCCAATAGTTAAAGCTATCACTAAACAACACGGTAAACACTTTTCACGCTTACCTACATGAATGTCTCTGCTATGATTTATGAACAAAGGGTACTACGATAATTTTTTCAAACTACAGAGGCAGCCTTGTATCATATTACATTAATCAGTTTAGGAACGAAACACTGAAGTAATTAGTATTTAAAAAGGGACTTCTTCCATTAACCCCTCAGCCTAATTTTACGAATTGTTTCCATTTAATATCAATGTTTGTACATCGTTATATAATATTATTAATTTTTTATGCATGCACTAAAATTAAATTTGATGATATTTTAACCACTCTCCCTGCTTCTTTTACCATTTTTACATTGCAATGAGTTATAAAACGGAATTTGAAAACGCGACATATATACAATATAAACTTGACCTCTTTTCCGAAAGACTATAGAAAGTATGAGTATGTAATTACTAAGAAAAACTAGCAGGAAGAATAACGTCACCTATTGTGCATGAACTCACAGCACAAAGGGACCACCATTATTCTTAAAATGCGATAGATTTCGCGAGAATGTGGGCATGAGAACAAAGAGTGAAGGAAAATGAGAGCTTCTCATTGAATGAGCGTTCTCATTAGCAGCCTGAATTGAGGGACACCTGCAATTCTCAAAGAACAATGACGACGTACGCCTTAGGATTTCATTTTACAATGAGGTCCAAGGAGGGAAGAGATCCAATCGACTAATAATGATATCCTGACCCTTAAGAATTAAGCTAATTACGTGGATGATTTAAACTTTATTTTTAGGTTATCAAAATCAAATTTGATCAACACTATGAGAAACGCATGACCTTTAAATTTAAACTATCTTTTAATTAACATACAGGTTGTAATAACTATCAGTTTTAGTTCAATTAATTGTTAATTACTGTCTTTAACTTGAATTTGAATTGTTTAATGTTCATAGGTAACAATATGGCACAAAAATTAAAGCTTCTATCTCATTTAATGACTTTGCTAAAAAATTGGATTTAATCAATTTGGATCAATAAATTAATAATTTACATGTTAACAGTATTTTTCCAAAAAAACAATTTTAATATGGGGAATATCGATAAGTATTCTCGTATTACACCAAATGACTGATTTTTTAAAAAAACTTTAATTTTTATTTCTTCTCTCAAAAGAAGATTGTTATTCCACAATATTGATTGTGTTTTAACGTGAATAAAACTATATTAAGTTAAAAAACAACATACGTGTTAGGCATTAATGTCTTGAAGAAGGTGTACTCACGACACACTTGAACGATGGAGATACAAAATAAAATCATATAACTAAATTAAATTTAAAGAATTATTCAAAGTCCACGTACTTTTAAAACTGAAGCATAAAGTCTAATTACATAGGCAAGAATAACCACCCTCACAATGAAGTTTTTTTTTCCTTCCTTCAAGGTGACTTTGTAATGAATTTACATGGTTAATTTTTTCGACACTTTGATATTATGACATATTTCAAAATCTTTTATTTGGAATGACATTTGATAGTGATGGGGGATTGGAATGCGACGGTAGGCGAAGGAAGAGATGGTGGTGAGGTGGGGGACTATGGGTTAGGCACGAGGAATGAACGCGGGGAGAAAGCAATTGAATTCTGCAGGAGACAGGGGTTAGTCATCACTAACACATGGTTTAGACACCACAAAAGGCGTAGGTATACATGGAAAATGCCAGGTGACTCAGAAAGGTATCAGTTAGATTATATTATGGTTAGGCACAGGTTTAGGAACAGTGTGATAAATTCGCACAGTTTCCCAGGAACGGACGCGGACTCTGACCACAATTTAGTTGTTATGTAATGTAATGTTCGTTTCAAGAAGATAAGGCAATGGCGGCGGGTTAAAAAACGGAATTTAGAAGCAGTAAATGAATTAACGAGGAAGGAGTATCAGGAGGCTGTAGAGAAAATGATGGATGACGGTAAAGAACTGAGTGCTATCGAAGAAAAATGGGGATGTATCAAGAAAGGGATATTGGAAGCCGCTAAAGACACTATAGGAACCGTTAACGGGAAAAGGATAAGGAACCCATGGGTAACGGATGAGATGATTGCGAAGATGGATGAGAGAAGAAGATGGAAAAATGTAAACACAGAGTTAGGCAAAATGAAGTACAAAGAGTTAAACAATAAATTGAGAAGGGCCACAAATAAAGCAAAAGAAGAATGGTGGAAAACGCAATGCGAGGATATGGAAAGTTTACAGAAGAAGGGTGAAATTGGTGCTCTATACAGCAAGGTTAAGTTATTATCGGGAAGTAAGAAGGCAAGATCTGTGCTAACAGTTAAAGATAAATGGGGTAAGATAATAGTTGAACCAGGAAAAATCCAAGAGAGATGGAAGGAATATATAGAAACACTGTATGGTAAAGAACTTAGGCCGACAAGGTTAGACATAGAAAAGGAACATGACGTAGTAGAAGATAGCTTAGGTCCAGGCATACTCGACGATGAAATAGAAAGGGCATTAAAGGAGATGAAAGCAAATAAGGCTGTGGGGGTGGACAATATTCCTGTAGAAATGTTGAAATGGTTAGGGAAAGGTGGGAAAAAGGCCATATATGGACTGATTCGTAGTATCTATGAGGAAGGAATCTGGCCGGAAGATTTTGTGAGATCGGTGTTAGTTCCTATTCCAAAAAAGGCAAAGGCTTCGTCATGTGAGGATTACAGAACAATAAGTTTGATATCCCACGCAGCTAAAGTTATTCTCAGGATCATCAACAAAAGGATAGAGAGTAAGGCAAATGATTACTTAGGGGATGATCAGTTTGGGTTCAGGAAAGGAAGAGGTACGCGTGATGCCATTGCAGTAATGAGATCACTAGTCGAGAGGAATATAGAATACAATCAGGACGTTTTTGCCTGTTTTGTAGATTTCGAAAAAGCGTTTGATAGAGTGAATTGGGAAAAATTAATGCGTGTATTGCAGAAAATAGGAATGGATTGGAGGGACAGGAGACTGATCCGCAACCTGTACATGTCTCAGACTGCTCAGGTGCGAGTGGGGAACGGAGAGTCTGGATGGGCAGTGTTAGGAAGAGGTGTAAGGCAGGGTTGCCCATTGTCACCGGTACTGTTCAACGTATATGTAGAGGAAATGATTAAAGAGGCATGGGAAGAACTGGAGGTAGGAATGAAAGTCGGAGGGGAACTCGTAAAATCGGTTAGGTTTGCTGATGACCAAGCATTATTTGCTCAGTCAGCCAAGGGGTTGCAAGCATTGTTGAGTGAATTGGAGGTTCAGTGCGATAAATATGGGATGAGAATCAATATTAATAAAACAAAGGTTATGCGATTTTCCAGAAAGAAAAAGGCTAAGCTAAATATTAAAATAGGCGGGGAAAGAATAGAGCAGGTAGAGCAGTTTACATATCTCGGAAGTGTTTTGGACCAAGACGGTCAAAGTGGTAGGGACGTAAGGAGAAGAATTGCGCTAGGCAAGGAGGCTTTCTCAAGGAGGAGGGAGTTGATGACGGGGACGTTGAGTAGGGATGTTAAGACAAGACTCGTAAAAACTCTGATATGGAGCGTAGCTATGTATGGCGCGGAAACGTGGTCGCTGAAGCAGGAGGATAGACGTAGATTGGAGGCTTTTGAAATGTGGGTGTGGAGAAGAATGGAGAAGGTGAAATGGACCGCAAGGAAAACAAATGAGGAAGTACTGGAAATGGTGGGTGAGGAGAGGGGTTTGTTGAGAGAAATCCTATGGAGGCAGGAAAAAATGGATGAAAGGCGTATTGAGCGGTAGTGGAATGTTGAAGAGGGTAATAGAGGGGAGAATGTTGGGCAAGCGAGGTAAGGGTAGGAACAGGATAGGGATGTTGGACGGGATGAAGAGGGGAAAGAAGTACACCGAGATGAAGAGGGACCTGACATAGATTAGTTTGCTAGGTGGGGAGTCACAAAATGTTTATTTGATAGTTGTGTCCATCCAAAAACCTACCTTAACCGGTAGATTACCTAATAAAATATCTTTTATTATACATGCTACAATGAATTCTTGACAGTAATTATTTCTTAATATACTGATATACTGTAGTAGTAAATGTTAGGGGAGGCGACCGACAGTTGAGGTCATTTGCGCCATTAGGAATGAATGGGAGTGGGAAGAAACCCGGCGTCGGCATTCGCCTACCCTTGTCGAAAGGCGCCAAAGGGTACGTAGTTGAATGTACCATCCGACAGACGGCGCAGTCACTCAAAGTGCTCTTCACAAAGCACCTCAAGGAGGGATTGGGATACCACTAAAAATGTTTATTGTCTCCAGGATTTGTACCCGGGCTCTCTCGGAGGGAAGCCTGTACGATAGTCACAGCACCCGATCCCCACTGATGCACTGTAAACTATTTATTGGACTGGTTGTATTTTTAGTATATTGCCAAACTATGCAACTTCACCAGTCACATAACTCTAAAGTTAACTGTGTGGAATAGATATTAAACCTAAAATATTAGTTTCCCTAAATTGGCGAAATTATACTGCACGAAAATAGAGTAAGGACCTTTAATCAGCGACTTTGACCTGCTTTAGAATTTTAACTTGCATAACGTTATTTTTATGCCATGCATTAAAGCATGCAGACGAACGTTCAATTTTCAATACTAATTGAAATTGGAAAAAAATATGCTGGTCGGCATACCAAAGATGCAAACCATACAAAAATATGTATTGTCGTGACAATTTTTAAAATTTCTTTTGGTAGAAAATGAATATTTTATACTATATTTCCTCTCTTGGAGGAAACTAACGTTGATTGTAGGACAGGATCGTTATTTCATTTCACCTGCAAGTGCACGTCCAAAACGAATACTGTGCTCTGTAAGAAAATACCAATTTTACCAAAGAAGAAGGGTATGGTGATATGAGAACACACCTGCCGGTTCTAAAAACTCTTGAGAAAAATGACGAGATAAAAAAGAAGCGAAATATGGATTGATCAGGGAGGGGCTTAGAAATATTTTTTGAGGCTTTTCAAAGGATGGAGAGGAATGAAGGACAAGGTGGGAAAGGAACAGGCAAGAGCAGACAGGGAAACAGGAGCTTGTTGGTTAAGGTTCTCTGTGATTAGACAAGATAAAATAAAAAGAAAAACGGGGATCAAAAAGACGAGGGTTGTTCTGGAAAAAAGTGGAATGGGAAGATGTGGGACAAGAAAATGCAAGAAAATTCTTGGGAAAAAAATATTGTATAGAAAGAGATAGAGGAAAGTTATGACGTCAATACGTTCATCTTAACGAAAAATATGTGTGTGCATGTGATGTAAAGTTTTTTTAAAAATTGGTTGTAATACAGCAAGTTGAAATACGAGAAAGACTGGTAAACTGATTATAAAGAATGAACTTCTGTTGCAGGAGTACGTCCTGAATAAAGTTGGCTGTTATATAAGAATTCGATAGCTGAGTGCTATAGAGAAGCAAAGTAGATACTCCACGCTGATCTTTAAATGTTTTAATAGTAGGAAGGTGAAATTAAATTAATTAAGTTTCTTATTTTTCAAGTTAAAAGTAGGTTCATATGCATGCCAAACAAAACATCGTTCGGAATATACAGGGTGCGTTAACAAAGAAATGCAATTGATTTTCCCGCGTTACTCCTATTGGTCGGAGAGGGGATCAAACCACTTGGAGTAGGTGGAAAAAAAAGCTAAGCTTTGCCGCGAAACCAATCTCAGTTTACCTTAAGTTGTGGATGTGGCAGGACATCAGTTTTGTAAACCTCTGCGCGCCGAATGAGTCACGAAAAAAATGGTCCGACGATTGAGAAACATTACGCAATTACTAATCTTTGAGATAAACTGAAAAACTCTCTTGTGGGGACTAACAAAAATATTCAAGTTTACGGGGACTCTGATCTTTCCTAGTGTTTCGAGGTGGTTAAAGCCCATTAAAGTGCACCAAGCTCGTGCCCAAGATGTTTGCTCAACGCGCTACGATCGGCGAGTTCCTGGCCAAACACCATGTGCCAATTCTCCCCTCCTCCTATAGTCCTGATGTCGTCCCAGCAGGCTTCGTTTTGTTCCTTCGGATTAAGACAGCCCTGAAAGAAACCCGTTCTCTGTTCATCGAAGAGATCTAATCAGCCTTGACGAAGACCTTACGAGAGGTCCCCAAAGGCGCCTTCCAGGGCGCGTACCAGTCATGGCATAGTCGCTGGATAAAATGTATAAAAGCCTAAGGACATTACTTCGAAGAATTTTAAGTGTTTGCGCAAAGCCTTTCAATAAATTACTTGAAAAAAAAATAGTTGCATTACTCCTCTGCTAATCTGATGAAAAACGTCTACTTTTTATAAGAATGCTATGAAGCTCAAAAAGTAGGGAGGGAAGAATTGAATAGATGCAAGGAACAGCGGCAGCGTGTGAAATGAATGGTGAGGAAGATATGACGGAAAGCAGGAGGTAGGTGGTAGTGCGGACACAGCGTTTTACGCAATAATAGGGCAAGAGTAGTTTTAAACGGCGGAGGATGTAAGGAATCACGGGTACATATAAGAAAAAGGAGTAGGCTGAGACATATACACATCATCTCGTACAACTTAAAAAGCATGAGAGTACTCATTTTCTTATTTTATTTCCACCATTTTTATTTCGGCCCGAAGATGAAGGATAAAGGACCAAGTGACGAGGATGAGGAAAGGATACGCTGGGACATCTCTCACTTTCTCTCACTCTCTGTGGAAGCAAGCTCAAGCAAATATAAATTCAATTTAAAATCGTATTACGGGCATTGCATAATTCATCTGAGCCAAACCCCACCCACCGACCCATACTGATTCCCTCCTTATTCTACCTCATCCACAGCGTACCTTCTTCCTTTCCACCTCCAACTCCACAGAAACCACGCCGTCCCACTCCCTTGAAAAAGCCTCCGGAAACCCTCATTCGACCTCCCCACCCACTCGTAGCCCACACAATCCCCATGCTCCCAAAATACGCCTCATCTCTTCTCCACTCCTTTCCTCTCCATTTCAAAGTCCATCCTCTCCATCCAGTCTCCTGGACCCGGAAAAGAGTTCATCCTCACCCTATATTTTAACGCCTTCCCCGCTCACACGGATGCTTCCACCCGCTCAAACTCAATCCCTCGATCTCTCTTAGCACCACGGTCCCTCACAGCACTCCACCACCCTCCTTCAATTTCTCCACTCCACATCCCCGCTGTCTGCGGTTTCGCCTTACGGAGGATCCGAGTCTGCGGCTGCAGTTCAGAGATTCCTGGCTCCCAGAGATTCTTGTTTTTTTTTAAATTTAATTTCTTCTACATTCATCCCTTTACGCAAAGGCAAGCACACACATTTAGAAGGTTCTCTCACCCTCTGTGACGAAATATGGATGAACTTGAAAGAACGTATCTCTCAAAAGTTACATCCAACAGAATTTTTTGACCCGATCTTATTTAATCATCATTACTTCTATTTTGTCTCATCGCTCTAGATTCTCTTGGCGAAAACTTCCATGGGTGTGAAGAAATAAGGAATAAAGCATTGATCGGAGAAAAACTTGAGATTAACATAAAGGTTTGATACGGAAAATAGTATACAAGTTTTATCAAGCATCTCCTTCGTTCTCTGAGACTAGAACCCAGCAGGAAAATTTTATGCCTTTGTGTCGCATTGCTGATTGGGGGATCTTACAACAGAGATTAACCTTTTTCTCAAATTAGGCAAATGTTAACTTTCATAGTACGATTCAATCTCTCAGTTCAACAAATATATTCCTTCCAGGTGTATTGTACAATGGAGTCACATTTATAAATAATTGGTTCATAAATAAATATATGCATATAAATAGATATTAACAATGAAAAAATTTTCCATGAAAATTTCTCTATTTAGTGTTAAATTACCTTTTACCCGTTTTTCAACTCGATCCTCATCAGGAATGCATGTCCGAGTTTAGCAATATTATAAACCACCGTTGTGGCTTTACGATATAAATTGTAATGAAAACTTTAATTTAATGATAAATGTTTACCATGAAGAGTTCTGGTAGGGTATTAGACTTTCCTTTGTAAATTCAATCACAGGGAATACCGAGTTACCAAACAAATACTTTGGTACAGAAACTATAATAATAAATATAATATATAAGTAATTGACGTCAATGAAAAGGGATTGCGTTCGACATACAGAGACGCACCCAAAAGTGGTAGGACTGATTTTCTCTGGCGCGAACAGAGCGGTGGAGGGGGGATCTGCCTGGCAGGGTAAGGTGGATGGGGCTCTTAGCAAAAGACCGACACCAACCTCAGTCGCCTGCGGGCTGTCGTTGAGTGAGGACACCGTTTTTAGTGAAGCAAGTTTTTTGTCCGCGTCGAAAAACAAAATGAATCTTAGAGCAACGTTATTCCGTGAAGTTTTGTGCGAAACTCGGGAAGACGGCAACTGAGACCCTCGATATAATCAAGCAGGCTTATCGGAACACTGCCTTAAGCCGTTCCACAGTATTTGAGTGGCACAAGTTGTTTAAAGAGGGTAGAGAGCTCGTTGAAGACGACTATCGCTCCGGACGGCCGTCGACGGCAAGAACCAACACGAATGTGGACAGAGTGAGGACATGCTGAACACAGACATACGCTTAACCAGTGAAGAAATTGCAGACCAGTTGGGTCTGTCTGCGTCCAACGTATTATTTCACAGGATTTGGCTATGCGCAAGGTTTGCGCCAAGATAGTGCCGAAAAGTCGCTCGTCGTTAGACAGCTCCTGGCCAAATATGGCGTTGCCACACCCGCCCTATTCTCCCGATCTGGCACCACCGGACTTCTTCTCCTTCCCCCTGATGAAAGAGCAGCTCAAGGGACGACGTTTTGACTCGATAAAGGCCGTTCAAGAGGCTTCGACGAGGGTCATCGACGGCATCCCCAAAGAAAATTTCCAGCGGGCGTACGGGGAATAGGAGCAACGTAATACTTAGTGTGTAGCAGCTCAAGGGGAATACTTTGAAGATTATCAAGTCGATGTAAGTATATCGTGAATAAAATTCTTGTAAAAAATCAGTCCTACCACTTTTGGGTGCGAACCTGTAGTTTGAATTATTTAAGTTAACTACCATTTTATTTTGAGTACATTCATTCCTTATCTGTGATTTAATTTGCCAACGTAATTTCTGTTAAGGCATTTTAAATATTTAAATTACTGAAAACATGAAGAAGAAGAATGTGAATTGAAGGAATAGGGATGGTATCATTATTAATTAAAACTTGAGACTTTCAAAATATTATGTAAAACAAGCACATGTAAATTACAGTTCTTCTTTTTGCATACTTTACTATATTCTGGCCTCTTTTCACGAGGATTCGTGAATAAATATACCAGATATTCGGATTCATCCACACATAATCCCAGAGCTGCTTCAACCCACGTGTTCCTACTTTCGTGTACGCATGCGGTGAGTTAAATAATTTTCGCCCACTGAACACATGCACGAAAGCAAATGATTGCGGAGATTTACGGCGGAAAAAAATCGCAGAGCGTAATGAGATCGAGCCCCAAGGCTATCTTTTCAAATATTACTCGCCCCTTAACATATATGATTATTCGAGGCAATGGGAATAAGTTTTGTCTCTTTTTCTGGAGGCTCGCTCTTACCGTTTTCCGGTCCAGTTATTACTTTTAACAATGCATGGAGCAGGAAAGTTATTACGACGGAGTAAATTGGATTATGCGGTACGAAATTAAGAGGAGGAATTAATTTACGAGTAAAACGAGTTCCGCCTTCCAACTTTAATTAGCAAGTGCTTATATTTAGCTTATACTTCCATTTTCCTCCAGTTATATGCCTTCCTTCTCCACCTACAAGGGCGATAAAGGCAAGTTCTTCCCGGGAACCGAATAGTACCAAAACGAAATTCTTTGTTTTAGTACATTCTAATAAGATATTGAGAGACGGTGGATTTGGGCCGTTACTCTGGTTGGATTTCTGAGAATAGTTCTGAGGAACTTAAAACGTTCTAATTCCGTGCGGATAGATTGCATGCATTGCAAAAATAAAAACTACCACAATGCTTCCTACCATAACACGCGCACAATTAGTGGTGCTAAAGGAATATATTTGCAAGCTGCCAATTATAACCAAAAATTAAACTAAATAAAAGCTAATGACATGTTTCGTTAAGCAATGAGTAATTAAGGCCTTTTATTTGTGGGAATACTTCGCGAAAATTGATGTTATTTCGTACAGTCAACCGTAAGTAACACTATGTAAGAGTGTTTCCAATCAACTGTTAATATCTCGGGTTTTTTACCCGCGACATTAAAAGATAATAAAATTAAAAATGGAAAATTCTTGAATTTTTCGTCCAATTAATGGAAAGGAGACAACAAAAGGAAATCATGGAAATCACAAGAAATAATAAAATATTTTGCATTAACGTTCACAAATTTATCACACAATTTTTTAGTATAATTACGAAAATTGTTCTTGATTAGTAATATATTTTTTTACAGTGAGCAGTTCACACAAGAAATATTCGACAAAAATATAATTTTGGAAGTTTATGCTTGCTGTGATCAGCGTCTGCACTTCAAAATGACTGACTTTCGTATATCTGAGAAATTCGAGTTTTGAAGAAGTCTAGCTGCTTTTCCCACTCGATGAAAAGAAAAATATATTTATTGTAGCATGAAACCAACTTTAAAATTATTATCCAAATGACGTATTTTTCAGTAAATAAAATGGAATATCCTTAAGTGGAAAAATTGATATTTTATTTTACAATGTGGATTATTAGTGTTGGTAGGTAGATGAAGCTGCTTATCAATCCGTTGAACTGCTAAGGTTGACCATTTTGGAAATAAAAATTAAATAATTAAATTAAGGGCAAAAATCGATGTGAGAATTGGTAAAGAATCAGAAAATCTGTAAAGATGACGTAACTAATAACGGATAACGTATTTCAATCGGCAAACTATAAATCATAATATGTATGTATATATGTGTATATATATATATATATATATATATATATATATATATATATATATATATATATATATATATATATATATATATATATATATATATATATATATATATATATATATATATATATATATATATATATATATATATATATATCCATATAAATATATACACAACGCCATCGACTGGGCAATGAATTGGAGCACTTTGGATGATCGCAGATTTCAGTGTAAAGTATATTTTCTCGATAGCTCAAGTGGTTAGAGCATCCGCCCGGCAAGTGGAGAGATTCGGTGTTCAAGTCCTTGTCGAGGAAAATATTTTTCCATTTGTGATCTGCTCAAATCCGCCTTCCCCACCTCCCTTGTGTTCGTCCTTTTTGTGTGTTCCTTTCCCATTTCCTAATCTCTATTTCTTTGTGAATGAATATTTGTTCGCCGTATGGTGGGATTCCATGTTTGAATGGATATATATAAAAATACATTCAAACACGAAATAACACCCTCACACATAACTCATAATTTCACAAGAGCGTTATATATATATATATATATATATATATATACATACATATACATATATATATATATATATATATATATATATGTATATATATATATATATATATATATATATATATATATATATATATATATATATATATATATATATATATATATATATAACGCTCTTGTGAAATTCTCACAGGCATGAATAATAATGTACATGAAAGCAGCAACAGTGGACAAATACAAAAACGAAGAAACGCACAAAAAAGAGTTTCATTTTTGCTTGTTTCTGTGTTTTTATTTTTGGTCACTAGTGCGAACTTCATATGCATTATATATAATAGATATATATTATATAAAATATATATTATCCTTGTTCAATATTGAATATGTAATGATGTGGTCGTATGCTCAAATCATTTAGTTGCTAGGCAATAATTCTGACTTAATTTTTTATGGAAATTTTGACGACGTAGGTTTCCTGTTTACCTATTGCCAAAGCAGAGAATGTAAGCGTTTACTCTTCGTGGAACATACTATTATAAAATTGAGTATTATGAAATTCCTAACTTCTTCATTAGCTGTTTCTTTCCTATTTCACAATGGTTATGATACTTCCATTTTAGTATTCATAGCCAAAAATTTTGAACTTTCATGCATTTTAATTTCTTAATCATGTTGTAACAAAAAAATCATACAAACAACAAACATTCATTTTCTGGCATCACAACTTGCTTTGTGGGATAGCCAAGCATATTAAATCCAAGATGCATGCGTAGCTCACCTAAAAAACGCCCAAAATAAACCGATTGGAAAAAGCCGTGCACTATAACCTTTTATAATGTGATTAACGCATAACTAATTGGAGAATTTCAATTGCGATCAATGTTAGCCTTATTAATTTGATTAAAAATAAGCAACATACCCGTATTTCATAAATGAAATACGGAATTTCAGGATTTTCTTAAAAGGATACTCTAAAAGGGTACGCTAAAAATTTAATATGACGAAATTGCAAATATTTAACTGCATTTACACTATTTGGTTGGAATTTTTAATAACTCATAAAGTCTTAGAGATAACTATGTGTTTTCGGTCTAGTGCTTTGATTCGTTCAGACCTTGAGGAGCTAAGTTAGGATTATTGGTACAATATAGAGACATGTTGATATAAAAACTCTTAAAGTGCTTTTATAGCTTAATTTTTATTGGGAATAAAAAATACCTTTTCATTCTTGAATTTACAATTGGCGAGAGTCTATTTAGAGTTTAAAGGAACATTGTATAACTCTTAAAACATTTGCACTCTAGCCAACAAAATTTCCTATTGCATTGAATTTAATAGACATGAGTACCAAGTTATTATTTCGACTGCTAACTCTTTTCTAAAATTATATAAATCTTTTTCTGCCTTTTAGTGATTGAAAATATCAACTGTTTTACCTTCTGCGAAAAATAAAATGATATTTCCAAAAATATTTATCTTTATTTCTCATCTGATAACTATTAGGATTTGATTACCATGATCATCAAATAGAAATAAAATGCAAATTCAATAAAAAATATTGACTTACTATTGCCACCATTTTACATATTTTTATTGTTTATGCATTCATCCTAACATGACTGGCGTAATCATGTAGTAACGTAATTAAAACATTTTTGTGTTATATTCATTGTAATATGCCATGATTTTTTATTTTACATATTATAGGTTTTTCACATGTATTTCAGTCACAAGCCATATTTGCTTGAGATGAATGGTTAGATTGAAGTCAAAATCCGTTGCATATTCTATAAAATAATAAAAATTTGAAAGTACAATACTTAAAACGAAAACTATTTATAATATATATTTGCGTTTCTTGGTGAATTTATAGTTGAATAATTCGTTATATTAATCATTTATTAAAAATAAAATATTCTCATTAGGAACTTAAAGTAAATAGCCATTAGTTTCAGGCAGCATACAAGGGTGCACACATTTATTATAAAAAATTAATGGATTTCTTCTAATTTAGCCAAATTAATCATCAAATTTAATTTAAAGCTCAGAAACTGAACCACGTGCAATAAAAATTTACATATTTTCGAACAGGTAATAGTCTTAAATGTCAAAAATAGTTAATATTGAAAATAATAATTAATTCCTTTTGGTAATGATAATCAAATTTTTCTTTTATTATTTTTCCAGGTGTATCAAATAAGAATTAGAACCTTTTTACAAAAACTTATCTATCTACCTACGATTTCATTATCTTTTTAGCATTATCTCCGGGAATTATGCCCATAGAGATCAGCTTTTAAAATCATAAATAAGTTCATAATTTTAAAAGCTTTCTCTTGTCTCCCTGATGATATTATTTGAGTTAATTTTTCGTTTCTCAATGGCATGTACAGAGATTTTTTTATATTTGACCTTTGTTCCTCGTCCATTACGTGCTCCTGAGTTCCCACTCCCTGGGCACACCCTCCACAACCTATTTCCTTCCCTCCTCCTTCGGTCTCCTACTATCCCGCGCCTCTCCATCCGTCATCTCTTTCTCTCCCCCCCACTTCTTCCTCTCATCTTTCGCCCACCTCTTCCGTGCCCGTCGCCCCTCCGACACCTAAAACGCCTCAGGCATTAATCCGTCCAAACAGAAGAGGGCGGTAGTGTGTCCTCTCCTCTCTGAACCACTTCTCCAAAGTATTTGTCCACCTGTCTCATACCGCTCCTCCTCCCTCTACCTCCCCCATCCGGGCCTCCACTCCCCACCTCCTATTCCACAACCTTCCGTTCATCAATCATTCCCACTCGCCGCCTCACCCCCACTTCCCTCTACACCCTCCGCCCACTCCCGCTCCACACACACAAACTCACGCACACAAGCACTACAAAATCCCAGCCAACCCCTTCATCCTCCCCTTACCTCTTTCCCACACCTACCCACCACCCTTTTTACCCCTTTCCTGTATTCCTCCTCCTCCCGTATGCCTCAACGAAATATCCCTGTCACTCTCTTCCTCCAGCGCTCCCCCGCTTGCACTCCCTTTTCCAAATTCCCCCTCCTCCGCGACATATCCCATCGCTTTCCACCTTTCGGCAATGGCAAACACACACCGCCTCGGCTCCTTTGTACTCTGAGCAGTATTTCGCCACTCCTATTCTCTTCCCACTCCCCCCGTCAACCTCCCACTCTTCCATCCTACCCCTTTCCTCTCTTTTCCTTTCTCTTTTCGTGTTTCCACCCACGTTGGCTTTCAGGGTCTTGCCTTTTACCACCGCCTCCGAGCTAACCCCCTTCCCTCCCCCCCTCTTTGCTCATCCTACCATGCAACTGACATCACACGTGCTGAATGAGTAGATTCCTTTCTCTTTGAATTTCTTCTTCTTTTTATATATTTTATTCCTTCCCCCTTTTACGATCTACACGTTTAAAAAACGTGTCTCTTTTATATCTACATTTATTTTACTTCTCACGTATCCTTTACCAGAATTCAAACCAGCACCCCGTGATGTATTTTTCCCACCCTCGCCCATTCTCTCCACTCCTTCGCATGTCGAGGCTTTTCCATGAATAAAAACATGGAGTATTTTTTCTGTCGGCAAAACTCGACGATTCCTGGTGTTTTCGGGCCGCATTGCCAAACTGCCCCCTGGATAATGTCATCAATTAACTGTCAACCTTCTCGAAGGCCACTAATCCAGGTCCAAAGCTCCAGCCCTTTCCCCTTGCTTGCAACCCGACTAACGGTGGTCCTTTTCAGGCTGTCTTTTTGTTCTCCCCCTCATTGTCTGTTACTTCTCTTACCCTGCGACCTCGCGAATGTTTTCAGCATTCACAATGACTCTAGCATTCATAACAATGTTCTAAATGAATCGTTTATCTGACCATTTATCGGATACTGTGGGTCTGTATTCCAAATTTACTAAAGATTACGACGCCTAAATATTAACGGTTATTGAAAATTAATCCTTTTATCTCGAAAACTAGAACAAAAGGACACATGCTTTTTCTACAAAATTACTTTTACATGCCAGGTGAAAGTATTTAATAAAAAAAGCAAAGAATGGATATCCATGAATCGTACAAAATTGAGAACAGTTTTGCAGTGAAAGGTTACAGCTATCCCATTGCTTTACTGAATGGCACCACCTGTGACGTCAAAATGATACTTATTGAATGTGTAACCTAAAGAATTAAATTTTAACGCAAGGGAAAATGGGAAAGGAAATGGAATTTGAATATCTGTGTAGATACTTGTTATTTATACTGCAAAAAATTCCAATGGATAGCTTTAAGTTTTTTCAGAACATGATAATTCTCTGAGAGTATAGAATAAATTTATTGCAATTAATTTATCTGCGTAACGGGAACGATAAAAATTACATGAATGGTCAACTGCATAAAAATTGGGGTTTTGAAGAACATTACTCAATAGCATCTCTTCGAAAAGCAGACGATTCGATGTTGACAGCATTTGATGCAATAGTATTTGTTGTTGAGGAGAAGTGGGAAACATTTAAAACAATTTTTCAAAATAGATTAGAGATAAATTTAAGCTTCGTAACTGAATTTCGAATTGCAAGGAACCAGTGGAAAACTTTAAACTTACCAATATTTTTAATGTTATTCCCTGTCACTTCCAACACACATTTCCAACTCTGTGTTCAACCCGACGTAAAGTGAATGTGCTCAGGCCCCATCAATATAAATCACGCATGTTTAGATTGTACAATTGCGTCTAAAGTTATTTCGGCACTGCTTGTTTAGTTATACGTAACAGCAATAATAATAGCAAGGTATTCAGAAATAACATTTCACCCCATGCTATCGAACTTTCAGTTTCTTGGACACCGATTTGAATGATTTCTAAGAATTTTTACACTTGAACTTCTCAGTCATAACTACCGTTTCCTCCCTGACTCTGCACTTTTAGCTCGGGTTTCTTTCCAACTCCTACGGATCGATATCTTTTTCCTTGACGTGCGCACCTTCCTTAGGACAAAAAAACACCAGAGGGAGTAGAAAAAAAAACAATTCCCTTGCAATCGATTTCCTTTTCCACGTCGTTTACTCCCCTCTCCAGAGGTACAGCAGCCGCTTATTCTACTTACACCAAGACATCCCCTTTACCTTCGGCCTTCCTTCCTTTCTGCTGACCCTTGCTTTGATTTCACGTCGAACAATGGGACAGGTGGGCAAACTACCGAGACTTCCAAACAGTGAGGAGCTTTTCAAGGCGGGGGGTAGAGGAGGGGGAGAGGGCAAGGGGGACAGAAAATAAAAGGGTTTTGGGCTAGAACACAACGGTCGACACCGAGGCGCTTTCGTCCTTAACGAAAATCTTCTTATTTCCTCGAAATCCAGGGTTCCGGGAAACGGCTTGTTTACCAAAACGCTCGATGGGAAATAATTTGCCGAAGGAAAAGGGTTGGCGATTGGTGAATGGGGGATATAAGGAACCGGTGGTATAACACACAGTAACGTAGACTTGTATGGACACGAAGACATATGTATTTCGGTTGCGGACTCAAAATTTAACTAGGCAAAGGATACTTCGCAATATTGTATGCAATTAATTTTTTTTCTAATTCGAGCGTATGATGTCTAAAATAGATCTGGGGATAAAAGTATACTCTTAATAGTCTTGCAGTACGAATGACGTTTAAATATAGACTAAGAAAAATCTATGGTCATTTTTTCAATTTTTAGTCACAGTTTATCAATATTATTTAGTATTTTGTTATATCTAAAATTCACATCGTTTTTCATAAGGCAATGAAAAAGGAACAAATATTTCATCACCCTTTTCTTCATGTTCCTATTTCTAAAGCCAATTTTCCTGGATCATGAAACTAAAACTCCTGAAAATTGACGTCCACATTTACAGGTTATTGTATACCTGTACTTACCAAAACTAAAGGCTAAACAAACGACATCAATTAAATTTTATAATATATTCTTACCAATTAATCAATACAATATCTGCATAACTAGACACATATCAGTTATTCTTTATGCATCCCTGAAGGGTTATAATCAGATGGGCTAGTGTATGCTTAAAAATTCATTGAATGAATATTGTAATGCTTTGTAATTTTAACTCCGTCGATGCCAATTATAGCTGGTATCTACATTATTCTTTATATGAAGGCAAAAATGTACTTTCATAGCAACTTTTTTTGGGACTCTAATCTTCAACGAGGTACGAATTTCCATTCTGGCCGACGTTTCGATGCTCGACTTGAGCATAGTCTTAAGGGTGTCTCCCTTTAAAAACGGAGCAAACAACACTCTTGCTCTGAAGACGATCCCCAAGTGGAGCATCAAAACGGCATTCAGAATGGAGGCACTCACCAGGTGGACGACCCGACAGGAATTTCTATAAGATATCAGTTTATTATTTGTTGTAATTTGTAAACTCAAATTTTATCAATATCCATGCAGAAATTTATTTTTTCGAGAAATGTGTTACTGACTTCAGCCAAATAGGAAAATATGAAATATGATATTGGAATGAATAAAAATATTACACATATTTCAATAAATTTTAATTATCAATGAAAACGTTATTTATGCGGCGGTCACTTCGATCGGTGAAAGGTTAAAAAAGGTTATAAAATGAAAAACTTGCGGTTGAATGGTGGAAAAGTGCGAGGAATATGTACGTGATGGTCTATCGGGAGGATGCAAATGAAGTGGAAAGAGAGTGGTCCTGGACCCTAACAAATTTGAGCAAGGTGGAACATGATACGTAATTACGAATGAAAGTTTAATAAAGATATAAAAAATAGTAATTCTTGAAAATTTTTTACCTAAAATTTTTTAAAATGTCATCTAATTAATATTATATGTAGACACAGAAATTAATACACTCATGCATGATAAAATGAATCTATAATTTCACCTTCACAATATGAATTCCCACGTTTTTCGATTACATTTCTCAACTAAGCATGGAATTTTTAATGCTAAACAGAATTCTTTTTTATTAGCTTGTTATCCACAGAATTATATCAACATTAACGTCCCCTTTAGTTATTTGGTTGATAATGACGCAAATACCATTGTATGCCACTTATTATGCCATTTAAGCTTTCAATTAAAGAAAAAAAGAGCGTATTAATCATATTGCATGGTACTTTTCTGTTCTTAATGAACGTACCAGTTGAATAAAAGGTATAATGGCACTCTACTCATCACCTAGTATGATTTCAGATGCATTCAAAGTGGCAAGGGTGCTTATAGGAGCCCATATATCTTGGAGCCAAAAGTTGCTAAGGAAACAGGTAACACAAGTATTTGTCATTATTAAACTCGTCAGGCAACAAACAGAAAGACTGATAATTCATGACAAAAGCAGAATGATGATGTTGCACCAAGCTTCATTCAAATGCTTTGCTGGAATCCGGGGAAGTGGTGTCAATATCTTAATGTCATATCATAACCGAATCCAAGCTTATGGGAATACTTCAAGTCATACGTAGGGTTATTTGTAACCCCTTATCTGACAATGTAACTGCATCTCTAAGGTATATAAAACCGTGCATAGTTTCTGATAAGTCAAATATGTAAACAATTAAAAGAAATTTCAATATAGCTTTAGGCTGAATGAAAATTCTCCCTGTAAGCTGTTAAATGAAAAAAAACGACAGCGGTTTTACAATACAAGGTTTTAATTGCATCAACATTCAATTATGGGTTTGCGCATGTACAGAAGGAAAACGTAATATTTATGGTACACAACTTCCACCTAAACAATTAAGTTGGAATATTTTTTTAATTACCTGAAAACCCAGACAGGCATCTACTGATCGGACAGTATAATCCATTGGGCATTGATGTAAAACAACCCCGTTAATTCATCACCCAAGAGATAAAAATTGAAATTCATGTATTTTTGACAAAGAAAATACAGTTATCTCGTAAAAAAATTTAAAAATTTTATCGAAGAAGGGAACATTGACATTTGTTATTTTATATTAGAAGATACGATACGTACTCGTAGGTTAGCCGTGTGATAAATTGTAACGCTCGAGATATTGTAACGCTCAAGTTTCTTGAGCGACTGTAGGAATTGTATCTTAAAATTACGTTTGATACAGGGATAAGCTATAGGCCTAACACTATAAATAAGTCAATAAAAAGAACACTCCCGGAAACCATGATTTTGACCCTACTACGAGTAGTAGTGACTAAACCGTGTAAAAACTACAAGGTTTGTATAAAAAGTATCGATAACAATTTTTTCTGACATGTGCGTGAAGTGCTGAATTCAGACCGTCGGTTAACTGTTCACATTATCGTAGATCGTATTGTTATTGATAAGATAACAGTGTATACTTTATCACTTGAAATTTCGTGAAGCGAAAGGTCTGCGCTTAACGCGTCCCAAAAGGGTTGACGGTAAGATGCGTCGAGCTCGAGCTTACGAAGACCTTCTGCAACGGCATCACAACGATCCCCCAGCCCCTTAGAGCTCTGACTTGGCACCAGAAGGCTATTTTATATCCTTAAATGTGAAATACGTCCTAAAAGACACTATCATGAAACCCTAAGTGTCGTTAAAGAAGTTTGCCCGCATACCTTTAAGGGCCTTTCGGAATCCACCTACCAGGGAGCCTTCGGGTCGTGAAGAAGCCAATGGCAAAAGTGTGTGCACGCTCAAGGGATGTACTTTTCAGAGTATTGAGGCATTATAGCAATATTAGGCATAAATTTATTTCCCGAAACTTTCTCCGACACTTTATACAAACCATGTAGTAGGTCATGCTTACGGACTAAAATTTAAATAATAAACCTAAAAATTTAATAATAAACCTAAAAGTTTAAGACCTAGTTTTTTGCTTGAAATTCACTGTAATTGTTTACAATCTACTGATTCTGTTCATTCTGTGGAAATACAAAAGCTACTGCATATATCATCAATAGATATAATAGAAATAACCATTTAAATAGAAAATTCATTTAGTCCTAAATCATGCAAGGTGTGTTCGCACAAATATTTTATCCTTAGTGTAAGTAGTAAGAGTTTCCAGAAGTCTCCATTCCACAGATTTAATACAAAATTTCATGCAAATGAGAAACTGTAAACATTTAGAAATTTAAAAAATATTCAAAATCGAAAATTAAAACATTCTTTTCCAATATTTTTATTTAATTATTTGTTTATAAATTACTTGAAAATTTTAGGCTATTGAAACTTTTAAAAACCAACATTTGTCTAAGAATCAAAATATAATACGACAGACTAAGAAGTTTTTCAAAAAAATAATTGAAAAATATGTTTCAGAGGAAGATATAAGCTTCACATCAGAGTATTTCTCAGATTGTAGATGTTCATTGATTATATGGCAAAATGGCATGATTTCTAGACAACAAGGAGGATAAATCTCAAGTAGAGCCATCTAAGTTTACATGATTAATATTTTTGGAGGTCATTTCAAGAAGTAAATGTGAACTAATCTCCAAAAATTTCCAATTAAAACCATTTTTTGATATTGTGCTGCATAACGACTAACGTGGTGCACACATAGTGACTAACGGCATATTTCTTTGCCTCTCCTAACAAAACAAAACGGGAAATCATACGTTAAAATGAAGCTTTTTTTAATTCCGAACGCTTCTTCTCCGATTCCTTCCTGCCCAATATATCTATCCTAATCCTACCTCTTCCTCCATTGCCTACATTCTCCTTAACATCGCAGTCTTCAACATTCCATTGCCAATCAAAATCCTCGGCAACCAGCTTTCCTGACTTCTTTGGAATTCTCTCATCATGCGTTTCCCTCCCTCAATACCCAAAATTTCCCAATGTTTTCCTTTTCTCTCGTTTCTTGTATTCCATGCTCCTTCAGATCCGTAGGTAATAAGTATCGAACGAACGCTTTTAACACTATTTTAACAATCACGTTTTCGCCCCAAACAAATCCACTCTTCCCAAGAAACTGCGGGAGATGCCGCAACAGTAACTTTTAACGGAGTCATCCGCTATGTGTGCATTATAATGCAACAATTTCAGAGAGTAAAAATCATTCGCCTTGACCGGGATCCGGGTTCGAATCCCGGTCAAGGCGAATGATTTTTACTCTCTGAAATTGTTGCATTATAATGCACACATAGCGGATGACTCCGTTAAAAGTTACTGTTGCGGCATCTCCCGCAGTTTCTTGAAATGAACAGCCTAAGTGTTTGAAATAGGCTTTATTAACATCGTGGACTGTGGCGCCTCGCACACGACTACGAATGCCTGTGACATTGTATGTACGGTATTTCGTCATAACATCTTGTTCCTTTAAAGCCCCCAAAATTTCAGAATGTAAGAGGACGTCTCGGTAGCTTAATTGGTTAAAGCACTCGGCCGGATATCGAGGGATCCGGGGGGCGCTGAAGAGACCTGACAATGTGACATCTGCCAAGACTCGGTTACCTTCCTTTTGTCTACGTTTTAAAGCTTCGATTTAAAATTTTACATTGTTTCCCGCATCTGGAAGTAAAAATACACCACGGGAATGCATGGACTAATATGATCATAACAACAGAATAGGAGCCAAAGAGATATTATTTCATCCTCAACTGACCAGACCAGTGCTATAAATCGAATTTTCGAGAGGAGCTTACTTTGCAGCTCAGTCTTGGGCTTCTCTATGATGCATATGCACACCTACGGCACAAACAACCTAAGCAACTTTTTCGAATTCACGCATGCGTATCACGCTGTGATTAAAAACTCCTTCTAAAAAAACGTTTAACTGGACGTTGGAAATTTGGTATGAGGTCATTAACCCCATCCATCTCATTAAAATTTTATTTGATGGTAATATGTTAATAAATGAGGCAATAGAATCTCCTTAAATTACTTCTAGACCATGGAAAAATCAATAGTCATTTAATTGTTAATATAATTTTACAAAACATGATTTGCTATTCTATATTCATAGATTGAAAATGTTCATGTTATATAATTGCTAAATTTAATTTTAAAAATGACATGTAAACTTCGAAAAAAGCTTTAATAAACCTATTTGTTTTGGCAATTTATTTTTATGTAAAAAGGATTATTCTCACCTAAATTCATTTTACAGTGCATTAAGTCTTTTGCATAGAAGTGATATGAAAACTATACGCACATACTATATTGGGTTATAAATAAGCATTTGATTATTCATTGTTTTTAATCTAATTATTTCAATGTTCCTCATTTGGTTATTTTGTTTAGTGATTTTGATTATTTTTTTAAAGCTACCGATTAGGGGACGCTGAGTATAAAATTATGGATCCAAGCTGACTCGAAAAAGTTAGGGAAACACTGATCTAGAGCCTTTTCTTAAGAGCCTTACTCAAACGTCCCTGTCATCAATTCCCTCCTCCCTGTAAAAGGTTATTTGAGTAACGCCATTCTTCTTCTCATGTTCCAGCTATTTTGAAAATCTGGAAGGAAAATTATATTATAAAACTAAATTGTTACACTTAATCCAGTTTCTTGACTCCTGCTTTAATAATTTATTTAGATTGTGTCTTTTACGGAAATGGCATAACCTTTTTCGTTAACATTAATTCTCATTACATTACTGGCTAAGAAAATGTTGAGAAGGCAAGTGAAGAACTGGTGATAGAAATGAAAGTTCTTGTAGAAACCATAAAACAGTTTTATTGGCGATTTTTCAAGTTCTGGTTATCCAGTCACGAAAATGTCGCAAGTATTTCTGTGCGTATTAGAAAGTCATTAAAACATTGGCAAACTGTGTATATAACGGACGTTTTCTCGTCGCCTTCTTTCATAGTTTACTTAAAGTTATATTTACACTTAAAAAACCGTCCCCCTCTGATTGTCAGTTGCCATTCCAACCCCCTCACTGAGTTATAGACGCTACGCTGACTTAGTATACTTGATGTCTAGGTTCTACCTGGCAGAGTTGATGTCGGAAGCAATTGTTTCCCACTCCAGCAAAGAGGTCAAACCTCAAGATCGTAGTTAAAGGGTTGGTACTACATTTTAGAATTTAAAATAATTCCTCATCCTACTCGTAATTAACTTCATCCGAAAATAAATAAATTGATTCAAAGAAACCACGGGAGATACTGCAACAGTAAATTTAAATGAATCATCCACCAATGCAACGTTTTGAAAGATTAAATAAAATCATATTGTACAATGGTATTTTTATTATTAAAGCTAAAATTTCGGGTGACCTTACCAGGAGGTTTTATCGTTATTCCCACCGGCACAGCTCAATGGGTCATTAGAACGCAGAATACCTGCCAAGTCACGTTTGTAGTGCATAGAGAGGAATATATTACGAGTATGTACCTCAGTTTATAAACACTGAGTGGGAAACTTCTTTTTTTATCAACAAACTTGTGAAAATAGAAAATGAGCAATTTTCTAGCCGTAGCCGGACTTACAAGATTTTCCTCTCTTATTTTTTGTTTAGGCAAATAAAATGATCGGTTGAATGGCATACATGTATTTGGTTCTGTGGTATTTTATATGTCAAAAAATTGTTATTTTGATTTACATTTGAGGAAATGTGTGTGCCACAAGTATTCTTTCAATTTCAGGACAGGTTTTTGAATTTCAAACTTAAAGTAACTGTGTGGTACCACAAAATATTCGTGAAAGTATACTGTTAATTACTAAAATCGCACCCTGTCTCCCTGAAACATCTTCTTTACATAATTATGAGATTACGATCAATCGTAGATGTTTGCACTCAAAATATTTTAAATGTTGCCCATATTCTGTTACTTTAAGGAGATTTCAGGTAATTTTTGAATGTCTGGCTTCAAAATTTTTGGAAAACTATCTACCGTTATGCAGTGGATTAAATTTCCATACTTCATAAGATCTAAAATTAGTCGAATAAAATTTCACTCGGCAGTATTAGGATCAAAACTATACATGTTATCCTGTTGCAAATATGGTAAAATATTTCCTCAATACTTATTTATTTGAGTAGAACTTCTTGAACACGTCTCTCAGTCTTAGGAAAAAAAATGACTCAATCAATTTGGTGTCCTTCGCTACATGTAAGTACAGAATAGAGGAATGATCAATGGGCTTCAGAAGAAGTTTTCACTCAGCACGGTGAATGAAGTGAATTTGTCAGGATTCGAGGTGATATAAACGTGGGCTGCTCTGGAGGCTGGTCTTAAAGGATGCTTTCAATGCGGACGGAGCTTTGAGTCGAGCCGTGGGGTGGATGATGAGGAGAGAAGGGACGTGGTACGTAGCTCTCGCCGAGTGAGAGGCAAGGAACGGAGTTGTCGAAGGACGCTGGGAATGAAAGGTTTGCAATTCCAGCCACAATACAGCGCTCGTTTTGAGGACAAACAGGCGCTCCGTTCGGACGGGGAGAAGCGATATTTTTTCCGGCGACGAAAAGGGTTGACGAATGGGGACGCCAAGGATAGGCAAAGGGGTGGGAAACGTGATCGGAGTGAAGCAGAAGGGGACTGTGGGATTGATAAGGAACGAGAGGTGAACAAAGCGAGGATGAATCAGGCACCCAAGAGAGGCTGGGTGGTACCCACATGTTGACCGCTCCAGAAATGATCGGTCGAATGGGAAATCCACTGAAATGCTTACTTGATAAGTTTAAACTTGCACAGCACGAAGTTCCCGCGTATGCATAAAACCTGTGGGTAAATCTTTTTCGCAATTCGTCAGTGCACAAAAGAGTGCAAATTTATGGTTAGCATGAACCAAACACAAACTTGTATGCGCCAAATTCCGAACAATTACCAGTTTGACTATGTTACATCACGGACGATGATGCCCCAGAGAAGAAAATGGAGCTCTTTATCCTGTCAGACGAAAAAGCAAACGTCCAAATTATCATAAATTATACTTATACTGGTAACGGTAAATGTGTAAAATTATTCACGAAGAACTACACATGGTAAAGGTGTCAGCACGATGAGTTCCAGGAATACAGACCCCTTTTCAGGAATGAATACTTAGCGACGTGCAATCAAAACATGAAGTGCTTTTTAAATTTAGTCACATCTATCCTATTTTCCTGTTCTCACCCAGAGTAACTTTTTCTTTCCCCGAGAACTCAAAAACCATTGCAGGATATGGGATTTGACAGAAAAAACGATGCCCTTGAAGAGATGGAACATGGGTTTTCGATGCAATCTACTCGTAACTCTCAATAGTGATCATGATGGGAACTTGCTAAAATAAAAATTCCGTTTCTAACTCGTTTATTTTTAGTAACAATTATAAGCTAATGCTACGTTTTTCATTATGGATGAATAAATAAATAAATATATATATATATATATATATATATATATATATTTTGGGTGTGTGTATATAATTGCATATAAAGTTTATATGTGAGGGTCACTGTAGCCCAGGGATAGAGCGTTGAACTATTGACAGGACGGTCAATACTTCAACGCAAGGGTTCGATTTCCGAGCATACCTCTCTGGGCACCCCCAACTCCTACCAAGTTGTCTGATTTTACGGATGTCAGATCTTTCTGGGAAATCATAACCGACAAAGGGAAAGGAACTCCCCTCCCCCTTCCCTGATGAATGAAATTCACACGGCGTCCAGTTTAGTACTGGATTAACTTTGCTATCACCTACCAAACCTGCATTCTTGTCTTCACGGTCATTTTTATTTCATTTATATGTTTGTTTTTATATATATATATATATACATATATAACTATAAAAAAATATATGCGAGTCGCGATGGTCTAGTGGTTAGAGCGTTGGAATACTGACCGGAGGGTTCGATTCCCGAGCCAGGCACTTTGGACACCTACAGCTCCACCCAAGCTAGTTGATTTTTCGGGTACCAGATCTTCCTGGGAAACCATAACCGGCACAGGGAAAGGAACTGGCCCCCTACCCTGATGTGTGAATATTCACACGCCGTCAGGCTTGGTACATGGGTGAGCTCTACCATCACCTACTAAACCTTCGGGTTGATTACTGTGATTGGTTATTGTTGTATTTACTATGGTTATTATATATACATATAATACTCATATATATATATATATATATATATATATATATATATATATATATATATATATACGTGAGTGGTCTGAAAAATTTCCCACTCAGAAAATTTCAGCAAAATATAGCTTGCATCTTTGTTAGCATCCAAAAGAAGGTATTTCAGATTAAATTTCAGACAGAATGTTTAGCTAACATACTTATCCACGGAACAGGTGAATACCTATTACTCAAAATGGCATATCGTTCCATTTATAAATCATTTGCCAGCGATAATTCACATTCACACAGCGAAAACACGATTTTATTTTTTGATAAGTACCCGCGCTATATACGAGTATCCCAAAAATGATTTCCTTTTGCCGACTTAAAGATTACGATGTCTATAATCTTACTTAATCCGTTCCTCCTTTGAAATACTAGAATATCAATGGTTAGGTATCTTAAAGCAATTCCTTTGTACTGCATGATTACAAAATGTAAGCTTTAATTTATATTGTCGGTCGTACCACTCGGTGCATATTAGCTTACTGAGTCACGTAATCGCTAACTCCCACAAATTCCATGGTCCCGATGATATCTTATGGAGGCTACACTCTTTTGTGATTTTCTTGAATGGGGCATATACGAATCATGACCTCAGCCGTCGGAAAGCATAAAAAACTTTCATATTTCATGCCCTTTCATATTAACTACTCATGCCATGATCCACAATATATTCATAATTTAAATTCATTCAGAATGTGAAATCCATATTTGCCGCTCCTTTACCAAATGAAAACAATTTTTTCTGTTGACTTTTTCATCTTTTAATTTATTTTATCGTCGTATTTTGATTAAACGGATTTATGATAATTCACTGAGTTAATTTAGGCTATCATCGGCAAATTAGTCGAATTTTCACCTATTTTAATTAATCCTTAATTAATGGAATGCCTCGAATCGTAAACGAAGCAAGATTTAACCAATTAGAAAGCAAATATTAGTAGCTTTTTTTTTAATTTTCAAAAGTACTACTGCAATATCCGTGATTCTATTGAATAGATGCTCCTTGCTGTCATACATAAATCTTGTCAGATAATTTTTTTAGCAGCAAAACTGAGTTATTTTCTAATTAAATAAATTGTTTTTCACAAATCATGTGATTTTTAAAATCTTTAAACGATAAAGGTGACTGTTTAATCGATTTCATAAAATTTAATACTCCAATATTGGGAAATTAAGTACAAAAAATAATGGCCTAAATGTGATATGAATCTGAATACTAGGCCAAACAAATCTAATATCTATAAAAATCGCAAAAAAAGTTCCGGTACTGCGAACTGTTGACACTATTAGCCAAAATTAAAAAAAAATGTTCAAAAATATTGGTTTTCCTACTTTTTTTATAGAATAGTTCCAAGACATCGCGTTAATACTAAGTATTCATTTTATTATTTCTTTAATGAACGTATTTAAGAATTCCTACCGCATGTCAATACTGGGACATATTTCCAGTACAGAGTAAAGTAATCTGAAAGCCTACTGAATGTACCTATTAATTAATTTCTTATTGCCCCATAGATTACGCTCTAGATCTCTTCCCCTCAAAAGGAATTTACATATTCTTATATTCCATCAGTTTCCCTTTTCAGCTTCCGTCCGTAAACAGTTTCCAATCGCCGTCATTGCCCTCCCCCCCATATGGACGGAAAATTTACTTTTCATCCCTAGTCCGATGTCACAGGCCTCGCCAGGGGTTACTTCCTTTCATCCCGTCAAAACCCATTTCAATTTTTCCTCCCTCCTCCATAGACCTATCTCCTTTACATTCCTCTTCGACCATCTTAATGGCCAAACCACCTAGACCACCACGCTTCCTTTCACTCCCCTTTAGCACCAAGAAGGAGTCGCACGCTCTGTTTCTGCACCTTCCGTCGCCTCCTTTTCATTCTGTTACGTCTTACGTCTTTGAGAGGTGAAGGGAGAGAGATAAGGAGAGAGATATCGAGGGAGGGATGGGAGAGACGACATCGGAAGAGGCAGGGGGAGAGAATGGTAGGGGAGGTCCAATAAATAAATCGTGTCCTTCAGCGCGCGTCTTTGTGTCCCGCGCGACTGAATGTGCTTTTCTTCTTCCCCTCAAGAGATGGGAGAGTGGAAAAGGTGGAAAGGGGTAGAAAGGGCCTCAAAGAGGCAAGTTGGAGGTGAAAAGGAACAGGAAGAGAGAGAGAATCTTGTTGGGACCGGAATGGATAGGTTTATAAGGGCTGAGGACATGGTAGGAGGAGATAGGTATCTAAAGAAAGGATGGAATACACAAGCCAAGACCCAAAAGGCCAATTCAAGTTGAAGCTACGTGAGCACTGCAAACGATCGGTGAAGTGCATCACAGTATATCGGGATATTTTTTGCACTTAGGAAACACTGGAAAAACCCATAGCCGTGGATATAATTTAAGCGGCCCCCTTTTATTATTTCACCCTAGGGTATTTTATTCAAAAATATTTCTCTTTCCTCTCGAGTTTCCTTACTTTTGATTATCTAAGATAGATATCTAAGATAGGTATCTGAGACCACTATCAAAGGTGTAATGAGCACTTTTAAGCTTAATGTGCTTAATATTGTGCGATGCGTAATAATGTGCTTAATGTGCGAATATGCTTAAGCACCTTTATTTCTCAGTAATGAATAAATAAAATTTGATAATATATTAATAAGCTTATCATCATCATAATTCTCACATTTTAGTCATGATCTCTCAGGGCTTATTCACTTAATTCCTTCTAAGATGGTTAAATTCTCGGTATTAATTAATAAAGGCTTTCGAACATATTTACTCTATCTTTAATAGTGATAAGAAATTTTTATGTTGCATTTGGTAGCCGGAAAAGAGTTTGCGTTTCCCTCGAGATTTGCGGAAGCTTGCGGGTAGCATGATGGTTATTTTTCTCGACTCAAGGGAGCATTCTGGGTTTTCAGCAACGCAGTTGGCACCAGGAAGGACTTGGCTAAAGACCGATGCCCGATGACGTTGGAAAAAAAGCTTAGTCATGAATAACCAAACGCTCATGCCTTCATTAGATAGAGGATTCAACAAAACAAAGCGAAGAATCACCTACTTCTACTTAGGAATTAAGGAAAGTAGTCACGGGTAGGGATTCATTTGAAACTGACGAGATGAGGAAGAAGGGAAACGGAGACGGAATTAAAGGAATAAAAGGTTAAGCAGCACTTTTGGAAAGGGTTTAAAAAAATATGCAATGAAATGGGCAATAAGGAAGGCTGAAGGGATTATGGGGAGCCAATAAAAAGAACGCCGAATACAAATGCCGTCATTAAATTTTGTGGCGGCTCGGAATCGTAACATCACAAGGCAAACGCTTGAAATTTTTCTCCTATCGTTAAGTCTGAATGAGTGCTTAATTCTGAAAGGGATTCTATTTAAACCAATATGTTTCATTATAAAACGAACCGCCAAGTACTCTTTTGAAAAATAAAAACAGGAATAACGTTAAAAAATCTCTCAAATTTTTAATCCATATAGAGGGATTTAGTAAAGGTGGAAAAATAAAAAAAGTCTATAAATATGAAACGTTCAAATGCACTTCCACTGCACACCAAAATTTCCGTCAATTAACAAGATTTGCTTTATTATCCTCCACTTTACATTTAGAGGTCTGGTCATTCCTGAGCGCTTTTTTCGGATACTTAGGTTCATCATCATCACTTAATAATAGACATCAGAGTGCAATGAAGGGGCCAATAATAGGGCTATACATTCCAAACTGCTATTAGAAATTGCTTAGTGGTTTACATTAGTTATACTCTACGCCCTTCAAGCACCGTAGGAACATCAGATTTTCACTGGAAATGAAGGGAGTAGCATGAAAAAATTAATCTTCACCAGATGTTAAATAATGCATTTACATATAGCGTCATTTTGATCAATTGCCATCTGTGAAAACACGGTAGTTAAATTGTAGCCACAACGGTATGTCTTAATACTAAACTTGCTTTCTCCTTTTTTTGTAATGTATTGAAATCCGATATAATTTATTCATAGTACCGCATAAAAAATTGGTATATAAAATAAAAAGGCTGATTTTAAAATTAGAGTTTTCCTTATTTTATTTGTATTTAATATTTCACTTTTGCTATTTACTTAGCATAAAATAACTATCAATTTGAAAAATAATTAAGCAAAGCAGATTCCGAAATTTTTCAATCCAACTCTTTCTACATTACATACAGGATTAGCCATAAAATCTTTGTTGTCACCCTTCTCTTTCATCGTGAGCAATTACAAAATAAAGCATTAGAGAAAAACAGTAAAAATAGCCCGTAACTTAGTAAAAAAATTGTTCCAGTAACAAGGCGCCCATGTGTCTTCTGAAATCGCGATGAAGATTTAACTGCCATCGGGTCCCATGTGACCGACCCACTAGACTTATTAGTTCCTCATTCCAGACTAGGAATATGGACTCACGACCTAAGAAAAAGATTTTTGATAAGAGTGTAATTCTAGCCCGCTTATAAAATGATAAATGACCGCCTATACAACGATAACGACATTTATTCATAGAGAGGCTCTATTAGACGTGGAAACCAACTTTGATAGCAATATTCTCGTATGACTGAAACATTACAGCAGTTTATCTTAATACATTTGACGTAATGACACTGTGCATAGCAATGATAAACGTATCATATTTTCACTGGACGATATAATCTACTAATAATTTACACACACCTACGGAAAAAACACCTTATTTATTTTTAAAAATACATCTAAAACCCCTGCTTTCATGGAAAAAATACACGGTGGCATAAAAACCACGGGGGTTGATATTCAAAATTGAGGGAAGTTAAACGGAAACAAAATCGACGGAGGTAAAACAGGCCTATCGAACGCAGAAGATGAAAAGAGATTACGCAAGATAATAAAGAACGGACTTGGGAGGAAACGTCCTGAAAGGAAAGGAATGGCGAAGAGGGGTGGGAGAAAGGCGGAAGGATTTGAGGAAGGGGTGGCACGAAGGCGTGGGAGGTAGAAGCGGTGATTCCCACTCACAGAGTTACATGCCCCACCCCCTTCCCACCCGGATGATCAGGATGAAAGGAACTGGGTTAATGATGTGAGATATGGCACGCCAGGCCCGAGATCACTTGGAGAAATAAAATGAAAGAATCCCTCCATATTATATGTGGAAAAAACCCCTCCTTGTCTTCAAAACCGATTTGTAACGTTGCCGTTCTCCCTTTTAGGAAAAGAACATCCCCCTTTTGAGATGGATGGCGCGGTATCCATCTCAAAGATGAGGAAGAGATTTAAAGCGTTATGGCTGGAGATGAGACGAAGGGATGAGCTTCGTAGCTTGTATATAATTCAATCTCCGTTTCCTTGCAATACACCGGGGATCGTGATTCAGACTCGAGTGCAAGCAAGGATTTATGGGAAGAATTACCGCTGTTTAATGAATATTTATGCCGGAATTTCGCTGACGAGCTCGCATCACGAGTTATAAATTAGGATTTACTTACTTTGAGGTGTCATGAGATATTCCCACATTTCGGATATTTTAAAAGTTTTCTTTTGAGAATGGAAGCCAGGTAGCGTGGCGGTTAGAGACTTCTCTACTGATAAAAAGAGTCACGGTTAGAGACTACGGGTGAAGACAAATCTGTATGGTGACAAAGGAAAAGTAACTGGCCGTATCTAATATAAATGTGAGAATTTCACGTACTTGTAACTCTTAGATAGTGGGAAGCTTCTGTAAAAAAAATTATAACTCATATTTGGGTACATTACTTTTGATGAATTTTAAATAGACACATCTGTTCACCGGAAAAGGATAAATAAATAAAAACTTTCCACCGCGATATAAATAATAGCCAAAAAACTATTAAAAATAAATATAATTTAACATGTATCACCTGGACAATATTTTTCCACATGAGCTGTGATTATGACCCCCCAATTTAAGTTTTCCTTCATGTTTGCCGCCTTATAAAACTATTCCTTCAAAAACTGATATAAGCATAAGAATAATTTTTTGCTTTTTGTTTTCAATCACGATTTCCTAATTTTGTTCTGCGAATTACAAGAAAAGAGGTTTGAGTTGTAAAATCGCTGAAAGTATTACAATGAAATAGGTTACAATGCATAATTCTTAAAAGTAGTTTTATACATGATTCTAATTCAAATACATTTCTCATATTTTGAGGAAATATAATATAATCACCCTGTTGGTTTTAGAAACAACAAGAGCTCAAATGACTACTATCCCAATTTGCATAAAATTAATGTTAATATAATAATGATATATTTGATGAATAAATTGATTTCAGCCACCTATTTTTGATTAACCGCATTAGTGGTGTTAATTAACAGTTAAAGTACGCAATAGCTCTAAACTTCATAATATATCAAGTTAAATATCTAACATAAAAATTTAAAAAAAGTTGATCAAATTTCTAAAAAGCTGAAGAATCATATGTTAGAACTACATAGCTGTCTTCTCTGATCTAAAAGAAATGTAGAGAGATTGATGCTTTAGTAAATACTCATTTGAAATTAAGAATTATAACGGAAAGTTATAGTTATCATACCATTCCGAGATCAAGTTCACGGGCATATTTATTGACTTTATTGAAAAAATTTATTTTCTTGTATGGATAAAATCCCTGTGTCATTCAAATCAAATTAAAAAATCCATTTTCATTGACAAAAAATAAATTTCAAGCATGTTAACTTACTCCTTAAAGCTCCTCCTTAATACTCCTTAATGCATATCATTATCTAATAGCTTGTAGTTTATTCACTTCCTTGAGTGGTTAAGCTAAAATAAGAAAGAGCTTCATATACCTCCCTTTGATTCATTTCCTAATAATTAATTTTCATCCATTTAGAAAATATTGCTTTTGACCGGCCAATTTCTCCTAAATTGGGTGTTATGTGAAATTTTAGCACTTCAGGAACAGAATAAATATCAGATACGATATAAAATGTTTGATGGTAGTGTCAGTAGTATAGTGTCAATGATATTTATAAGAGTAATAGTGTGGAAAAGAAAAATCATTCCGGTTGATGTACACTCTGAAGAGACCATTTTCTCTAGCTCTCATCCCAGACCCTTACAATGCTCCATACCGTATCAACAGCTCGTCCAAACACTATCTTTGATAAACATTTATACTTAAACTTGAGGGATAGATAATTAAAGTCTATATCATGTATTCCGGAAAAAAAGTCTCATGTACATTATCACGTAATGCTTGATGAAATTTTCGGCAAATATTGGAACACCTTTATCGTTACGGATTCATTAAAAACGGAGAAATATGGGCGTCTACAAATGTCTATGCTACAACACGCTCTTAGGAAAATATCCATGTATCACAATGATTACTCGATGGAAAAATGGTGTCCGCCAACCATTCCATATCCTTAAAGTCCTTAAATTCATAAAACTTTGCATACTAAGTCAAACTACAGCATTTAGGAGTTTAGACTAAACTGTAATAATCAATAGGAAGTGACAACATGAAGAGAAATGATTGTAGTAAATCAAGTAAAAGCAATATCTTCAACTTATTATAACACCGACAGGGGAAAAATAGTGTACTATTAGTGCAATATGGGATGGTGGGTAAAATACCTCATGCACATTATCTCATTTTTAAACTTTTTGTTTCTGAATAAGAGTTTTTTTTACATTAGGCTTTAATATTCTGTGACTGATCACAATTTTAGAGCCGGAAAAACTTTAACACAATCTGAGGGCTAGATTAAATTGGAATATTAGCATTCTCGGTGAATAGTCATAAAAAAAATTCAGCGTGAGTGGAGATGGAAAATATGAATGATAACTTAGACAAATTTGACGAAACTGCGGGAGATAACGCAACAGTTACTTTTAATGGAGTCATCTGCTAACATATATTTCAATTAAATTGCTGCAATGAAATTAATGATAACGTCTAATCGCCCTGATAAAGCATAAAGCAGACATTGCACTATGCACGATCGATGAATAATAAAATGGTTACACACATAAACCAGCTAACTGAATAAAAACACAACCAAATGTCCGTTGCTGCCGAGGTATCTTCCATTTTCATGAACGGTGCTACATAAAGGTTACGATCCAAGGACATAAAAGTAGAGGAAAAATCTGAGAGCGTAATTCTAGGTGCTTGCATTGTACGGAAATAACAGCACCATGAAAACAACCTACCAGGTGTAGGAGAGTGCGGTGAGCGGTAAAAGCAAAGCAGTGAGCTTGGAAGAACGCCGGATAGAATACATCGCTTACTCACATTGCCCACTCACTATCTCTTTCTCCAGGCCATTCCAGCATCACTTATGTAAACCCTTAAAAACTACCTTAGAATGAGGCGAGGCGAAAGGTTTCCTTTGCCCCCCTATCCCACCGACCTATGCAGCCACCATCAAGACCCAATCCCACGAGACCTCTCGCAGTGACATTCTTAAATTCTTACCCCTCTCCCAAACGTCCCACAGGCGGCGTCCTTCTACGGACGAATATATCCTAAAGCATGGCTATCCTTGGCAGCAAGAAAGGGTTTTGAAATATTCATCAACTAAGTTTAATCCATTCCCGCAACCCTCATTCTCTAAGCCATATCCCATTCCCAAACCCCTCCCTTTCCCTTAAAGATCCTATTCAATTCATGCATTATTATATATATATATATATATATATATATATATATATATATATATATATATATATATATATATATATATATATATATATAACTTTTGGACGGCACAATAGAACACAGAATAAAACAGATAACACGTAAAAGGACACTCACACTGTAGATGATTTAAGCTTTCGGCCTACTCCGAGGCCTTCTTCAGGTCAGACTGGCCTGTAGGCCGAAAGCTTAAATCATCTACAGTGTCATATATATATATATATATATATATATATATATATATATATGTGTGTGTGTGTGTGTATATCGATAATGCGGAAGTACTCACGAGAGCAATATAACTTTTGGACGGCACAGTAGAACACAGAATAAAACAGATAACACGTAAAACGACACTCACACTGTAGATTATATTCTACAGTGTAAGTGTAAAAATTATTTGAGCTTTCGGCCTACTCCGAGGCCTTCTTCAGGTCAGACTCAAATAATCTACAGTGTGAGTGTCCTTTTACGTGTTATCTGTTTATTATATATATATATATATATATATATATATATATATATATATATATCAAATATGAAATCCCGCCACACGGCGAACAAATATTCCTTCACATAAAAATAGATACTTGATTCCGCCTTCCCCACCTCTCCTGTGTTCGTCCTTTATGTGTGTTCCTTTCCCCTTTCCTTATATCTATTTCTATGTGGAGAAATATATATATATATATATGTACATATATATAGTTATATTTATTATTGTACATATTATAGTTATATTATAGTTAGAGAAATATATATATATATATATATATATGTACATATTCCCTAGTATGGTAAAAAATATATTTAAAAAAAATAATGAAAGTTAAAAGAACGCACCTTTACTTCGGTGGCTCCAGCCACACCTTATGCTTCCGAAAGTAGCTCCCTATATTAGGTCCCATGTTCTTATATCAGGGGTGGTACTACACAACGGAAAGGATCACAGAAGTGAAGCAGAAATCAAGGGACGATAGTGATATAAGGGAAGGGCGGGTGAAAAATACTTCGAGGGATATGAAAAGGTGGAGAGAGGTCGCCTGGAGAGGTTGAGGCAAGACGATGCAGGAGAATGACTGGTCAGATTCGGGAAATATTATTAGCAAAATAAAGACAGTGGTATTAGCGGAAGCCGAAGTAAACAATGACCCTGCTCACTCATCTTGAGGTATGATTGAGGATATTGAGCAATGTGGCTTTGAAATTTTGGCACAAACGCCCTATTCTCCCAATCTTACCTAAACCGAATTTTTCTTGTATTCAAGACTCAAAAATCATTGCCGCGATGGAGATTGAACAAAACAGATTACGTAATTCAAGAAGTGGAGCGATTTCAACACAATCCGATGTGTTCTATAATGACGGCTTTCGAAAGGTCAAGAAACGCTGGGAGAAATGTATATATTTTGGCTCTGGCTGGTGACCATGCAGAGAAGTCTTAAGAGTAAAAAACAAGTTTCTATCTCGATTATTTTTTAGTAATAATTAATATTTTACGATCACTTCTCATACATTATGGATCAAAGTAGAGTTATCATTGCCTTTTTGAGGAATACGTTTGATGTAATTTAAATTCTAAAATAGTCTTTATTATTTTTCCCTAGTTCAGGTGGTTAGATAAATTTTATCGTTATTGTAATTTTAATTCCATAATAAATCATATCTATCTTCATTTGAGAGGTTCACTAATTGTTCAAAATTATGTCATTGATAGGGGAAGAGTTCTGAATATTCTCATTTCTTCATTAATGACCTTTTGTTCATAGAGATGGAAATTGTTTCTGGTCACTCTATTAATACCCGGTACTGTTCACTTTTGTTTAAATTTGGATTTACTGTAATATGTGTACAGATCAGTTACTGATGAGTTTCATAGCGATAAGAACCTCTGACATAATTCTAAACGGCAAATTGAACATAATTGGCAATATAGCATTGAAAAGAAACGGGCCTGATGTTTGCGACAAAGACACAGTAGTTTTGCAGAAGCAGTCAACACACAGAAAGTGACAATTATATGACTATGGTAGGCCCAGTGAGAACCCGAATGGCTTCGGGTGACACGACTAGGCGTCAGAGTTAACAACATACCTCAAGTACATTATCCCGCGGTAGGTTCTGAAAATCGTTTTGAAAATCATTCCTATTGAGTGTTCTAGGTCTCTTCATTGATAAATTGCAACTGAAGCAGAGCAACAGGTGAACTCAAGCGAATACGTGATTCACCCTAAGTGACGCTAATTTGTTTAGTGTTCTATGCGATGGATGCTATCGTTGGTCTTATAACTGCCGAACTTATGGAGCAAACCGAATGTTAAAGTTTTACTTGGATGCGCTTCCAGAGTTTTTATAGAAGTCATTTTTAAAAGCGTATTGAGAATCATAGCAGCAAACACAAAAAAATTAAGCAAAATAAATAACTTTAGAGGTACTCTTTTATTCGTTCCAACCTCCTTTCTGAGAATACAAATATGAATGTTTTTCACATCAAACTTTCCAATTGCTAAACAATTCTATTTACACAGTTTTTGGAAAGGATTTGGGCCATATTAGAAATCTCGGTACCAATAGGAAAGACTATTCCTAGGCCTCACATACTAAACGGAAAATAGCGTCATTGTTTTTGGTATCCCCTCATGATGTGAACACATAATATTTCATGGAAAAATTTCAATATTGGCAAATGGTTTTAAAAACTTTAAAAGTAAAAATACACATGTCAAAATATGGCAGAAATGTATGATTCAGCTATAACACTCGTTTTTCTATTACCTGCGATGCAAAAAATTAATGTCCACATTCCATAAAAAAAATCAACGATGAAAAACAGTGGCTTCCTAGGAATAAATAATTTCTTAAAACGTAGAATTCCAAGTTAGTAACTTATATCAAAGCACTTTTTTCACCCTTTCTTACCTGCTATAATTTTTAAACAGGCCAAGAAATCATAAATAGACACAAATTGACATATATCACTGACAAAATTGGAGAGATGATAGGGGTACTTCAAGGTGCTCATTTTCTGTGAAATTCTGAATAGGAAAATTACTCATGTCAACTATTTACTTGAATATTTAGAAAAAACATTTTCTCGGCCGCGAGACTAGGACAGAAGCGAGACGATAAGCAGTCCGCCCAGCCTTTGTTCCTCACTGACGCAACTGGAAAATTATATTAACCTAGACTGAAGGTGTGATGACATCAGGTTAAAAACACAGTTGAAAAAGGAAATGGGACTGCACCGAAATTACTATCCAAAAAACCGATATTTGACAAAATTGTTATCAGTTCTGATTCAGTCAAATGAGGCCGAACGTTATGACCGTCAATGGGATAGGAAAAACTTCTGCAATCCTAATCTCACTAAATTCTTGTAAATCAATATCAACAGCAGCAGCAATTATGTATAAAGGATGAAAGAAGCAGTAAGGGAACTGGAGTGCTATGACGATGTGGACGAAAATTAAATTGGGAAATATAAAGTCGAAGATCAGTAGGGTAAATATAGATATCTTTGAAATATGCCGAAGTAAGAAGATAGTGGTAATGACCATAGTGATAATTATAGATTAATATACAACAAAGAAGAAATAGTTATGAAGAGGGGTATAAATTAAAATGAAAATTTAAATTATGCAAAATAAACAAAGAGCAAGCGAGAGATGTTTTTGAATATTTTTAGTAGAATAAAAACCTAACCAAAAACCTTGGTCAATATTTAGGTTTATCTACCATCAAGAAATTATAGGAAGAAAGATGAGCAGGAAATATGATCAGCTAGAGGAAAATCTTGATGTCCCAAAGGATAATTTGATAGTGGACGGGGAATAGACGAAGAGATAAGTGAGTAAGGGAACGGCCTGCCACTACGGGATTTAATTTTTGGAAGAGGAGTAAAACAGAGTTGTTCATTATCAACCGTCATTTTCAACGGATGTGTGGAGGAAATGGTAAAAGAGGTTACGCAATAACTGGCGATATGGTTGACAGACGCTAGAAAATGCATGCAATCATTATTTCCAATAATTAATCTTTATGTGGCTAGCCAGTCAAGGATTTTTAAGCCTTGCCGAGCGCTTTGGAAAGTCAGTTTGTTTGGCATGGAATGAGAATCAATGTAAAGAAAACAATGATTACACATTTAAGAGAAATAGGAAAAGTAAATCAAATATTATTATATGAGTAAATTAACTAGTATATTTAGAAAAGGTTCCCAATTTTATTGGCCTACAATGGTTCAAGTAGCTGTGACATAAGAAAAGGAATTGCATTTTGAAATGTAACTGCTACAAAGACGAAGGAGTTTTTTAAAAAGACGTTAAGCAAGGGTCTAAAGCAAATACTCGCAAAACCCCTTGCTCTTTAACGTGGATTTTACGGTGTGGAAACATGCTAAATGAAACAAGTAAATAAGAATACGATACACAATTTTTCAATGTGGAGTTTTATAAGGATGGAATAGAGTGAAATGGAGAGTAAAAAACATGATGAAATTCTAGATATTGGGCGAGAAGAGTTTATCTTGATAGAAATCCAAAGATGGCAAGAAAACTGCATGCAGAGCATTTTGATTGGCGATTGAAATCAGATAGAGGATGAAGACTGTAATAAAGGGGAGAACGTTAAAAAGCGAGGAAGGGGAAGGATTAGCATATATATGTTGGGTGGTATAAAACGGGGAAGGAAGTATGCGGATTTGAAAAGTATTTATCCTAGTATCGGATTTCAGGTTGTCCTTTGTTAAAAGAGTAAAAAAATGTATATTTTTTCTGTGAGTGCCCACTAAAAACCTACCGTAAACGGTGGATTAACAGTAAAAGTAATAATCTAAACAATAGCGTAGCAATATTGAAAATTTATTTAAGATTATTTGATTTTAAATACTAATTTTTCAAAAAAATCTGGTGACATATTTAAAAGAAATATTTGAAGCCAAGTATATCCATCGATCACTTTAATGATACGTATATACGCAAGTGGAGCGCAATCTAAAATGTTTAAGTCTTTTCTTCTCAAACATGGCCCTTCAATTACGTTACCTTGCGACTATTTTAAAAGAAATTTTTCTGGAATATAGACAATGAGACGCAGTGTTGGAACTATATATATACGCTTGAAATCTGAGTGCCGAAGTCCTTTAAAATATCTGAGGTCTCGAAAGTACTGAATACTTATTCTGCAAGGAATCTCAGACCTGGATTTCTTTATATCCGCAGACTCTCATCTCCAGCGTACTCATCGAGTTTCCATCACTTTTTCCCATCAAATGGAATCGCATCCGAATTCATTCCCTTGCCGAAAACGTCATATATTTCCAGCAACCGATATCCTCTTTTCTCCCACCTCCTCCCTACTTCCCCACTTCTTCCTTACAATGCTCCATCCAATATCTAACCAAGGTCAACCCTCTCTCTTCTCTCCCTCCAATCTTCCTCATACCTTTCCTTCCCCTCCCATCTTCTTCCAGTGAACTCTGTACATAGGTATATGTGCCTCACGCCGCCCCGTCTCCTTTCTTTTTTTATAACTTCAATCCAGCACCTTTCCTTTCCCAATCCTCCTGTGAATTTTCTGTTATCTATGCAAGTACCCCTTATTCTCTTTCGATTCTTAGTATGTCCTCCCCTACTAAGTGACAAAAATATATGCATGTTGCATGTAAAATTGGAGAAATATATTAATCATATCAAATTACCTTGTTCTCTTTAGATATTTACCGGTAATGGCAGGATATTTACCGGTAATGTCGGGATATTTACCGTCAGTGTCCTCCGTAACATTTTTAATGTTCATTGAATAAAAACGTTTTTCACAATGTATCGCAAAATATGGAATTTAAAGCCCCATTATTTAAGGTTAGTCTCAACAGAAGTATTTGGTGGTTATTGTGTTGCTATAAATGAGGTTGTAGTTCCTCAATCTTTGAAATTCCGATGCTGATGGTTATGGGCAATACTTATATAATCGTGGAATGAATGGTTGATAAGAAAAGATTCTCCAATTCGTCGACAACCTGCTACCTAGTGAACCCAATGATCCTTCATCCCCTTGCCGTGTCTTTTACTACCTCTCGTCTTAACTTTCTCTCTCTCTCTCTCTTTCTCTGATATACTATATGTATTCGCAAACTCTCATTTACAGTAGTTCATTCATTTCACTTCCAAAACCCAGCTCCCCTTCCCTGTCTCGCCACTTCTTCACGAGGAAGGAATGGCGAATGTTCACACCATCCCTTCCCAGTATCCCACATAGAGGAAAAGGGAGTGGTGAAGGCAGAATTGTGGAGAGGAGAGAGGCATCTTTTGATACGAATCCAGTCATCCCATCCCGCTCCCTATTCACTCCCCCTCCCCTTCGTCCGTTCAATTTTTCTTTATCCACCTTGAGCACCGATTAATCTCTCAGCGGCCACCACGGCACATCACATCCCGCACTCCACTCCGCTGTCCCGCTCCTACTCCACCCCGCCAAAATAAAAACTTCCATTCCCCTCCCTCGATCTCACGTAGGCACACTTATTCTTTCTCCTTCCACCTCTCTCTTCCTCTGCTTCAGAATTCTCGACCCACAGGCTCCACTTCCCTATCTCATCCCTTCTCTTCACCTTTCCGCCGCCTAGCCGCTCTTCAATACATCCTCTTCCCGTTTTCCCCAATCACATAAATATTCTTTTCGACACGCCAGTTGCGTACCTTGGCGTCTGATGCTGGAATCCCAAGTCTTTTGGCTGCTCTCCGAATGAATTTTTAAGGCATGAGAAAGTAAAGTCCTTCCCATTAGTTAACATCACTCGCAATTCGTCAGTGGTTTCAGAAATTTGGTGCTAGGGTTCAACAAACGTTGATATCTATTTCCTTTGCTTAACGAAGTGATCGCATATATCGTTCTTTCCTATTTCAGAGTTATATACAGTATTTCTGAGAAATATGTCGTGTTTCCAGATTTTTAACCCGAGGATTTGGAATCTCATCAGGAATTGTAAGTAATCACTGCTTGCCATTCCGTATGCCACTGGTTTCAAGGTGAGCGGCTCATCTATTTTTGTTGTATTCCCCAGAGACTAAAAACGCAATCACAGTTACAAAACACGAAGTAATATACAAATGAATATTAAATTATTCTGTTGGGGGAATTGATCGCAAATTTGAATTTGATTTACCATATACCCCTTTAGGAAATCTATTTCCTAATTTTGGAATTAACCGAATTCCTACGGACTTCTTCCAGATAAGTATTAAACTTGGTTATCCTGTCTCATACGTATAAAAAAATAATTATCTACCACTTACATCCAGAGATTATTTACATATCTTGAGAAATTTTAGGAATATTCACTCTGTTTGCTCTGATTTCTATACCATATTTCAAAATTAGCTAATGACGTTTATGTAAATATATGTACTTGGTAATGTAATAGATATCTCGGTATATTTAAACATCGCAAATCATAAAAAATAGTATTATTTAAAAGATACAGAAAAAGTATGTCATAAATGTTTTTTCGATCAGTCTTCAAATTGATTTTATATTTGACAGTTTTTTTAATTGAATAAAAGCTCCGCGAAATTATAATTGAGACAAAAAAATCACTTCAAACATTCTCATAACAAAGTCTTCATAAATCAGAATTGTTACCACTTGTGTGAAACTATACTTCTGCTATATTGAAATGATGAGCGGCATTAATGAACTTTCTAAAGTTTTAATGAATGGGTCTTCATTTGGATTCTAAATACATCATCCCACACGGTCATTTGCTTTAATTGTTATCATTTTTCAATCCTGCAATAATAACAGAATTTAATTATTCATGAAAGAGAAGAAGCATTCGCGGAAACGGGGTCTTAATAAGTATAACTTTTATTTATATTTCGTTAACATATGTGCTCTCATCCATCTCAGGGTAGCAATGTTTCACAAAATCAAAGAGCAAGATGAATGAGAAACGAGGAAAACTAAAATATGGCCGTAAATGCTCTCATCCATTAAATTATCCCGGAAAAAGGTTTCCTTTTTATTTTAGCCAAGAGGAAAAATTCCTGAAACGCTTTGCCGTATTTTTAGAGCTTCGCTCAATTCGATATGTATTGTTATATTCTCGTAACGTAAAAACGTCTCGCGAGCGGGGGGAAAAAGGACAAAATACAACTAGTTTTAGCATGTTTTATGGTGTCATACTATACCACCTGATAAATAAATCCAAACCTTGTCACTGAAGCCTTATTTATCTTCCGGCTCCGCAGAGAACGTAATAAAAACGTCGCACACAACAAACACATATGCACGACGACGCGTCCAAACTCTGACGGAACACACGCGGATGGAAGCACTCATCCAACGAGGGGATAAAGCAAAAGGGAGGGGACGCAATTGCGAGTGATAGACAGGAGAGGGCGGGGGGACGGGACGAGGTTCGGGGGACGGAGGATAGGAGCTGAAGGAACGGGATAGGGGAAGAGTTTGGCACCAGGGATCAAGGAGAAATGAGGCGGACGGGGTTGGAACTAGGGAGCGGATAGGCTGGCAAGCATCCCATTCCGGGAGCAAAATAACAATGATGAAATAAAGGTGGAATGAAAAGGGCAAAAAAGAAGTGAAAATGAAAACTTTCCCGGCACTCTCCGCGCTGAAAACCGAAAAGCATTACTATTCCGAATGGTAACCGATTCAATCACCTCACAACCAACTTCCCCATCCACCACTCTCCTCCCTTTCCCTCCCACCTAGAGACCTCACCCTGCAACACAAACACGTGCATTTATCCCTAAAATGCTTTTTTCATCCGTTTCCCCATATACTGCCCTTCTCGAGTTCTTCGTCCCCAAGCCACCCGGTCCACATATTTTCCTTCCTTCCTCCCGATTGCAGTTCCGTTATCAGTCTCCTGCCGCCAGGTTGGACGTCCAGAAAAAATAACTATGGAAAAACCTCCACCTGGAATGGAGACCGTTAATACACCTCCAAGAATTTCTCCCGAACCTGCCGTAAAAGCCCCAGTTCCATCCCCCGCAACCCTTTTATTTACCCCCGCTCCACCATCCCCCGAAATAAAAATGAACTCCCAGCATCGCACTATTCGCATCAGCAAATGCAGCGAGCGGACGCGAACGTGGTCTCCATTCGCGATGGGGTTTCCTTCTAGAATCCAACTGACTGGGGAGGAGGTCTTACGGAGGACTGCGTAAGCGTCGTAAGCACGGGAGTAAACATTTTATTCCTCAACCCCTCAAACTGCTCTTGTTTGCTCTCCTCCGCGTCTGCACTCGAGACCGCCATGGCCCCAGGAACTTTATCGGGGATGGTGTAAGGCGGCGGTGGGAGGGAGAAGGGGGACAGACACGAATCCCTTCCCTACACAGGCACGTAATGCTGTTTCTCCCCCCACGGACTCGCTCTTTTAGTCTTCCGTGAGGGAGAGGGTTAGAGCGTGCGATATCTTTTTTTCGAAAGGCGGCTGGCGGGAGGAGGGGGGAGGAGTGTGTTGTGGGAGGGAGGTTTTTCTTCGAGGGAAGTTGCCCTCGTGAGGCCGACGATGTGTACTGGACTGCTCCTTTTGCGAAAAAAAATTGTAGAGGACAGTTGAAGAGAGCGGGTATACTTGAAGCGGATATTTCCCTTCACGCTTTATCCTCGCCTTTTCTTCCCCGAGGGAGTTTGATGTATGTAACACGTGGCTCGTGGGGTAATTCTTCACACGGAAATGGTCGCACCCCAGACTCACTTAAACGGACATCATGACAAGCGAAGTGGCGCCAGTTCGGACAAGTTCTATCGCTGCAGAAGGACAGCGACAAATCGTTATTCTACCTTTTTCTAATGGTCCGATTCGCAATGATAGATATAAGGGGGATAGTGTATATATGTCGTTCAAAATAGCGTTATAACACAATTGTGTTATTTAGGAAAATGGTGACCCCTATTCCAAAATCCACAGCAAGCAGTACAAACCTGCTCCGAAGCTTTCTGGGTTATAAAAATAGAAGATATCATGATACCATAACGCAAATCAATCTGTAATATTCATTTATAGGTGTAAAAAACTTATATTATTTTATATATAAACATAAAATAACCATAAGCACAGTAATAAAGCCGAAGATCATTTTTGTAGGTTATGGTAGAGTTAACCCAATACCAAGCCTAATGGTGTATGAAATTCACACATCGGTGCAGGGGTTCCCAGTTCCATTCCCTGTGCCGATCATGGTTTTCCAGGAAGATCTAGTATCCAAAAAATCACATAGATTGTGTGGAGATGTAGGTGCCCAGTGAGTCTTGTTCGGGAATCGTACTCGGGCCCTCCGGTCAGCAGTGAAGCGCTTTACCTCTGGACTACCGCGACCCACTCACGTACACACATGTATATATATATATATATATATATATATATATATATATATATATATATATATATACACATATATGTATATATATACAAATACATGAGTATATGTTTCATTCCATCCGTTGTGCCACCAATAACTGTGCCTTTTTCGTGTTTTTAAGTGCTATATACCATCGCCACAGTTACGACTGACCTTGACAAGTATATAAATTGAACAGATTTGTATTTCATTTTCCTTGTTCTTTAAATTGATATTTGTTATATTACCGTCGAATTGCAAAATAATCATGATAGATACTTGTAAATTTAAATGCAAGCCAAAATATTTGTTTGCATTATCTCAAATAAAATTTTTAGAATTATTATCTTAAAGAAAGAGTGCAAAAATATTTACGAGGTATCGGCCCACGAATGTCAAAATAACGAAGGCATCAAGTTCAAAGTACTAATATCTAAACATATCTACGAAAATCTCCGTGAAAAAACCAATCACCTTAAGATCTTCAAAATACATAGACTGCTTATGATGCGGAAATAATTTATTGAAAAATTGAAGGCATGCACTAGCATTAAGTAATTACCCATCAATAACATTAATAATTAAATAACAACTCCTGAACATTTTGGAAGCCTTTTAAATACAATTACCTATTAATCTTAAAAGTATATCTAATCTTAAAAGCATAGCTAATCTTAAAAGCATAACTAATAAAATTATTCATAGAATTTGAAATTAAATTATTGAGATTATCGACTTTGATGTAAACAAAAATATAAATTCTTATAAAGCAACTCAAAAGTCTAAAATTTTCTCATTCACAAGATATTACATTAGAACAAATTTTATTTTAACTAAATTCTCTTTTGTTTTCTTTTCGTATCCAAGAATTCCAATACAATATCATTTATCCAAGAATACAAGCTTCATCGTTTGAATCCCTCTTATATCAAACCATGATTACCGAATTTTCTAATATATAGTTACACTCTTGTAACAACTGAACTGCCACCATTCACGAGTTGGCTATCATTTCCACTGGCCCGATTACTAAGTAAAATTATCGTATTCCACATAAAATGATCTTAACTAATATTTTCTCTGTGGTGTCTGTCAGAATATTTTTGTGATCTAGCCGAAATATCCATTATTACTTTTTCAATGCCACTTAGATAACACTTGATACATGAATAAATTTTCTAATATTTGACCAATTTTTTTACTTCCTCTTAATGCCACATATTAACTACTAGGTTGAACTATTTGAATATATGAAAGTATTGAAAAATTTTAAAATATATTAAAATATTTTATACATTAATGATGAAATTATTTAGATATGTTATTCCCAAGTATTGGGATGGAATTGATCATATCCGAGTATAGGAGAGTAAAATAGGAGAAATTTCTCACGAAATTTTGCAAAGAATTTGAGTATATTATGTACGCTTAATTTTATCGATTCCGTAAATAGCTCTAGGAAATCTCTGAGGCTAAATTATACAAATTAGATTATTTTAATTTAAATCATTCAACTAATTCATGACCGTGCTATTTTATTTCATTTATATTAATTTATAGAACATTAAATGAATAATACCCTCTCGGAGACTCCATACATTAATTAAAACGTTTGGAATTATTGTTAGGGTGAAAAGGAAAAAACGTAATTACGGAAGTTTTAATGCATTAAAAATCTTCAAAACGCATTCAAATTCACGCCAAAATTACAATGTATGAATGAAATTAGAATAGATTTCATTATATTTTAAATGTTTTTTTAGCTTTTCATGGAATATTTTCCTATTGATAATTGAAATTGGGTATCCATTGCCAAGGTCATGGGATGTAAAGTTCAAATATAAATTCTTTGGAAATTTTGCATAACTATATATTTTTTAAAAATTGGAAGTTATCATATACATTTACTCCCTACAGTAAAAAGTCACTGTAAGACGAATTAAATCACGCGCTCCAGAAATTAAAACGGAAAAATTGGTCCCAAGCTCGTGCACGCATTTTCGTCGAAGGCTCTTGGATCGCATCATTAAAATAATAATAGACACAGGAAAAAAAATTCCGGAGGGAAGCAATGTGATTGCGTTTGGTCTCCTGGAAAAAACGCTTCCCTATTACAAAAAAAATAACGTTGCAGCAGAGCCGCCGAGTGAAAAAGAAAAAAAATAACATTTTCGTAATCGAACTTACGTGTCTGTTTTTTTTTTGCGTGGGAAATTTAGGAGCCCGCTCGGCCTGTCCTCTCATATGCGTGAGTGAGGGAGCCTGGGTTGGGTGGCAAACGGAATCAGGCAAGGGAAAGAGAGGAAAAAATCCGGATCGATATACCCGATTGATTGAGATCGAATTTCTACCCCCGGAAGGAACGGAAGAAAGTGGTGGGAATGGAAAGTGGAGGATGTCTCGCGTGGCGCCAGCAAAGTAAACCCAGAAGAAAGGACACGGAGGCGGGGAAGAAGAAGCGGGAGGGACGGAAAAGACAAGCTACGGCAATGGGGAGAGGGAGCCGTTATTCTCGTATTTCCAATCCAGGTGGTATTATTTCTCTCGTGTACGCGCGGGTGGGGACGCACGTGTGGGCGAAGGAACGCGCCCCCGTGTGTGTGCATGTGAGTGGGCAGTCCTCTCCTGCGCGCTCTTGAGTCTCGAATTGGCCCCCTTTTTTTTACAGCCCAATCGTTCTCTTTCTCCAAATCTCTCCCTCACCCGGGGTGGACCTTTCACCGGAGAGGGAGAGGAAATGAAAGAGAGGGGAAAGGAGAGAGAAAGGGGGGGACGACGGATGAGGAGAGAGCGCAAAAAAACGTGGACGTGCGTCGAGGTTGGGAGTGGGACGGCATGAGGAAGCAGGGTGGGAAGGGCACTGGTAAGTTGTAGCCAGTGGTACGGGGTGAGCTCCACGGGACGGGAGGGAGCTGGGAGATGGGAAGCGCTTGGAGGGAGAATGTTCTGCGACTCCGGCCCCGACGGAGCGAAAGAGGGACAGTGTGGGGTTTTGGCAGTGGGGCGTGCTGTGTGCGGCGGGAGGGGGGAAGCGGGCTGGCGATGGAAAGACAGGGTGTGAGGGGAAGAAGGGAGAACCGATGGTAGTGGGGAATAGCTTGGAATGGGAATGAGGAGGAAAAGGTAGGGTGAGAGGGAGAGAAAGTGTGCGAGAGAAGGGGAGGGAATGTGTGAGAGAGAGAGAGGGGACTGGCTTAGAATGGAAAGGTCGCATACATATAGACGGTTTCTGTTGTTCGTCGATACCAAAGTCCTGGGTCGATAAGCTGCCTCACGCTCTACGCTCCGCTGCGAGTTTTCACTGACCCCGCTGCCGGCGGTTGCCCGACGTGCTCTTTAAATCCGACCGGCGGTCTGGGGCTGTGTGCGTGAGCGTACGTGTATACGTGTGCGTCGGTGGGTGTTTCGAGTGGGGAGGGAGGATTAGTAGTGGGGAGAGGTATAGTAGGGGATACGTGTGATCCAGTGTGCGCCCCTGTTTTGTGTGTGGGTTGCCATCCGCCGAGGAATCAATCATGGATTGGCCCACGAGAAAGATGGGGGTCGGAAGAAGGGAGGGAACCAGGGGGTAGGGACAGGAGGAATGTGGAGGGGACGGAAGAGGGGAGGCAAAGGGGAGGGGTCGAGAGAAGGATAAAAAAAAACGCACGGGTGGTGGGGGAAAATGCTTTATCCGTATTTTAGATTTATGACTTTCCCTTTCTGGGAAAATTAAGTGGACCAGTTAAGTCGGTTTTTGGAGCGCTGCTAGTCGAGTTTCCCCTCTTCTCTTCCACCCGTCCATTCCCGGCTTATATACCTCAGCTGCTTTGTAAATACTAAAGATTTTAGCGAGGGGGATATACTAAATCGTTCCCGTGAGTTAAGACAAGATTTACCTCTTTAAGAATTACGTCCCAACTGACACGCGAAGGACAGCTGCACTACTTTTGAAAGGATTTCTTGTATTCGTGGAGAAAAGAATTCAAATTAAAATATATTTCTTACAATTAATGCGTACATTTCTCTACAACTTAATACAGGATATCATTGCCAACAGACTAGAGGAAAAGTTGTTGATAGGGTTTTGACTTAGTGGCTGAATAGCTTTTTTTAATAGTATCATCTAATGAAGCTGTTGAAATCAATTTGAGGTACTGGTACAGACGGCTTGGAGCGTAATATCGTCAAAATTACAATGAAAATAATTATTATTAGGTAGTCTACCGGTTAAGGTAGGTTTTTGGATGGACACAACTATGAAATAAATATTTTGTAACTCCAAACAAAACCCAATCCAGCAACCTAAACTACATCAGGTCCCTCTTCATCTCTGTGTACTTCTTTCCTCCCTTCATCCCATCCAACATCCCTATCCTGTTCCTACCCCTTCCTCGCTTGCCCAACATTCTCCCCTCTATTACCTTTTTCAACATTCCACTACCGCTCAATACGCCTTTCATCCATTTTTCCTGCCTCCATAGGATTTCTCTCAACAAACCCCTCTCCTCACCCACCATCTCCAGTACTTCCTCATGAAATAATTCCCAATGAAAATAATATCTGCCACTAATTTTAAAGAAAGTACCAATAAAATTACATCATCCAATTATTTTACGATTGAAGAGTCTGTCACATTTAAAGCGCCTTGAATGAATGTCATAAGATAATTATGTAGTTCATAAACATATATTACATCCAAGTATCATCAAAAGTCATTGAAACAAGCAAATGAATTATTAGCTACTAAACTCTTGGAAGAGTTGAAATAATTACATCACATATTTTGATTGTTTAGGCACCCAGAAATATATGGCTAATAGTCTGTGGGTGAGATGAAGAGGGACCTGATATAGATTAGTTTGCTAGGTGGGGAGTCACAAAATGTTTCTTGATAGTTGTGTCCATCCAAAAACCTACCTTAACCGGTAAATTACCTAATAAGATAAGTCTGTGGGTAATTAGAATTTCATGTACATGGTAGGGTCCAGGGAAACAAATCCTAATAATATCTAAATAATTCGTCGAGCGAAGTCAATAGACCCCCAAAAATATGTATAAGTACTTAAAACTATATTCTTTCAAATTCTGCATTCCACAGGCATTAAGTAACGACGGAAATTTCCATTTTCTTTCATTTAACATCAAAGCCGAGCTCTATCGAAATCTTCCAAAAAATTTGATGTCATGAACACAAAATTTTATAAACTTTTTTTATTTCATAATCGTTTTTGCAGAGTTTTAGTGTACATAATCCTTTTTGCCAAGTAGGAGTACTCAATATTGTTGATCTTCACAACCAAATTGAAATTTTCTTCAGTATATTTTATAATTTTGTTATTTTACCAATGGACGACTCAGCTAAATAAAATGCCAAGGCAATACTCATTTACATTTTTTCAACAGTTAAAACAGTTTTACCTACCATTTATGTGTTATTAAATAGAAAATAAGTATTTCCGAGATACCGTATTTGCGCGTGATTATGAATTAGCATACGAGACTACTTGTTTTGCTACATTCTGATTATTCCTGTGAAAACTTTGACATTCTCCACTACTACAAGATTCCATTTAAATGTAGAATTATAGTATCGGCATATGCTTAAAAAACATTGAGGTGATCTTCATCATCCCTTAGTGGATCCTTGAGAGAGATGAAGTCGAGAGAACATGAGAGACAATTATGGAGTAACCTCTATCGGTCAAACTATGGACTAACTTCAGAACTGACCCAGCAGGAAATATAGAGAAAACATATTATAAATAATCACTAGGGGGTTGTTGCATTGGCTTGGTCATGTGGACGTTTCCTAATTAATAAAAATAATTATTTTGTTGATTCATAGTACGGTAATATAAGCTAATTTCGACCTTTTCTTAACTAAATTTGGTAATAAATGAAAATATTCGTGTCATAAAAGTGCTTATACAATGAAAATAACTAGCCAGAGGTTCTGATTTCATAATTTAAAAAAAGTACTTAATATTTTATGAAACTGGAAAATTTCAATTCAATCAAAATAAACTTTTAGGTTTAAAAGATATATTTTAGCGATCTCCATTGTTTTCAAATGCATAAACGAAAAGATTAGTAAGAATAGACATTATATATTAACGGTTAGAAGCATGGAGTGGAACATAAATAAATTCAAGTAAGTGTTGGTATCGATGTGTAATATCTGGATTGGGCATTTTTATTTTCATTTTATGCTTCAATTTATTGGCATATACCACCAGATTTATCAACTCGGAGGTTTGCTTGATGGGTAAGAGCGAAGTTCATCTAGTATTAAGCCCAACGGCGTGTGAAATTCAAACATCAGGTTATTGGAGTGACTTCCTTTCCCTTTGCCGCCAGTGGTTTCTCTGGTACCTAAAAATCACACTTCTTGGGTGATCACTATAGTGCCCAAAGGCACCGCCCAGAATCAACCTCAGGTTCACCGGTCAGTAAGTTAGCGCTGTACCCACAGGACTAACACGTCCAAAAATCCTTTAAAATTAAGTAAATAGATATTATTTTCAATGTAAATAAAAAATAATCAAAGATAATTTTTTAAATCAACTTAAAATGTATATTCAGGGTGTAAATTCATTATTTCATCTTTCATAAAATTTTATATACATATATTCATTCAAACATAGAAATAGGTGTAAGGAAAGGGGATAGGAAAACACATAAAAGGCGGACACAGGACATGTGGGGAAGGCGGTTTTTGAGCAGATCACGAAAGTAAAAATGTTTCCTTGACCGGGATTTGAACACCGGATCTTCCACTTGCCGGGCGGATGTGCTACCAACTACTACTTCCGGCAAGTGGAAGATCCGTTGTTCAAATCCCGGTCAAGGAAACATTTTTACTTTCGTGATCTGCTCAAAAACCGCCTTCCCCACATGTCCTGTGTTCGCCTTTTATGTGTTTTCCTATCCCCTTTCCTTATACCTATTTCTATGTTTGAATGAATATTTGTGCGCCGTATGGCGGGACTTCGTATTTGAATGTATATATATTTTTTTTTTAGGTAATCTACCGGTTAAGGTAGGTTTTTGGATGGACACAACTATCAAACAAACATTTTGTGACTCCCCACCTAGCAAACTAATCTATATCAGGTCCCTCTTCATCTCGGTGTACTCCTTTCCTCCCTTCATCTCGTCCAACATCCCTATCCTGTTCCTACCCTTACCTCGCTTGCCCAACATTCTTCCCTCTATTACCCTCTTCAACATTCCACTACCGCTCAATACGCCCTTCATCCATTTTTCCTGCCTCCATAGGATTTCTCTCAACAAACCCCTCTCCTCCCCCACCATTTCTAGTACTTCCTCATTTGTTTTCCTTTCGGTCCATTTCACCTTTTCCATTCTTCTCCACACCCACATTTCAAAAGCCTCCAATCTACGTCTATCCTCCTGCTTCAGCGACCACGTTTCCGCGCCGTACATAGCTACGCTCCATATCAGAGTTTTTACGAGTCTTGTCTTAACATCCCTACTCAACGTCCCCGTCATCAACTCCCTCCTCCTTGAGAAAGCCTCCTTGCCCAGCGCAATTCTTCTCCTTACGTCCCTACCACTTTGACCGTGTTGGTCCAAAACACTTCCGAGATATGTAAACTGTTCTACCTGCTCTATTTTTTCCCCGCCTATTTTAATATTTAGCTTAGCCTTTTTCTTTCTGGAAAATCGCATAACCTTTGTTTTATTAATATTTATTTGTATATATATATATATATACATATACAAACACAAAAACATATATCTACATTTATCTGTGTGGATAGACGTGCGTGGTCATAAAAAACGACGAGTTTTCCCGGTGGCGCATACATACAAGTGGGTGGTGGGGGCAGAGAGGGATAGACGGCGGGGCCTCGCCGACTGCAGGGGGGCATGGGGTAGGTTGGATTCGTCGCGTAGAAAACGGTTGGGGAAAGAGTTGGGAACGTCAGTTTCGTTACTCGTCTGTTTTCCATTGGCCCTAACCGCAACGTGGACTATCTCTCTTTTCCCCTCGTCATCGACACATTTTTTTCATCTTAGTTTACTTTTTTTTATAATTTTACGTGCTGCGCTCTTTATATTATCCTCAAGCCCTGCCCCGCGCACATTTACAATCCCTAGTCTGTGCCTAAACGCGGGCGACGAGTCTCTTCCCCATTCCAACGATGGAAACCACACCGATCCTTTGTCTAATTTATACATTTATTCCTCTGCCTCCCTTCTATTCTACGCTTTCAAACTCTCGTTTCATTTAAATTTCGTGTTGTTTTCCCCACCCGCTGACAATGGAATCGCTCTCCGTTGTACTGGCATGCTTGGTGCTATAAATTGCCAATTTATATATGTATTCCTGTCCTGTTTTCATTTTACAATTAAAAATACTCTACGATTAAACTTAATAACTCGAATATTCACTTTTATGATGATTTTTTCGGTAAGAACGTCTCGTCCAACCTTCTTCCCAAATGCCTCTCTGTTACCTTCAAACGGCCCGCCAAACTATCAGATCTCCTTAAATCCACCAAGCCTCTTTCCAAATCCACTCCCACTCACAGAATCACGCACACTCCTTGCTTGCGAGCAAGATGTAAAACTGGTCCCATTTTCACCACTCCACCTCTCTCCATCCCACCTTTTAACTTTCTCCCGCCCTTCCCCCACTCCTCATGCACATCTTAGAATGTAATCTATCTTCTGACATGCAATTTCTGTCCAGTATTTTACATAGGCCAGTGCTCCACACCCCTGAACCTCAGGATAAACAGTCATCGCGCCTCATGTAATCCCTCTTCCCCATCTGCGGGCCTTCCCATCCCAAAACACGCCTCCCACCACAACACCCCCTTCAATCAGTGTAACAGTGTTTCCGATCAAGCATCCCTTCCCCCATCTCATAACTCTATAAAATTAAAAACAATGGAAATGGCATATATATGGCTGTGCAAAGCCTATGAACATACGAGTCTCAATGTCGTTTATAATTATAGATGGTTGAAGCGGATAGGTGTGGATTTGTTTCATGCGGGATAGTGAGATATTTTGTTCATCCACATATGTTTTGTCATTCTTGGCCTTGGTTTTGACTTGTCGAGACCTGATGATGACTCAATTAGTTGACACCTGGGTCGTAGATGTTGTAATATCTGTGGATGAACTATTTGTTTTCTGTGTCGCTTGGAACTATTCCCACATCCTCCCTCTCATTCCTATCCCATCTTCGCTCCCCTCTGGCCTCTCTTCTCCATTTCCCCTTCCACAACTTTTTCTTTTGCTCCCCCACCACCTTATCTCCCCTTCCTTCGACCCCTTCTTTCTCTGACTCACATACCTTTCGCCAGTCAGTCATAAGAAATATTCCGAGGAAGACGGGCCTCGATTCCGTCGACATTATCAAGAAATAATGTGTGAGTGTTCCTTTTATGTTTTCTCATGTTGTGTGTTGCTGTCTAGAGTTTTTTTATTTAACACTTCCGTGTTACGTCGAAGAAATCATATATATATATATATATATATAATGATAAAACCATAAACACAGTAATTAAACTGAAGGTCGGTTTAGTAGGTGATGGTAGAGCTCACCCATGTACCAAGCCCGACGTCGTGTAAATATTCAGGGTTATTATAAGGGTCGTGTGAATATTCATAAGGGTAGGGGAGCCAGTTCATTTCCCTGTGCCGGTTATGGTTTCCCAGGAAGATCTGGTACCCAAAAAATCAACTAGCTTGGGTGGAGCTGCAGGTGCCCAGCCAGGGAATCGAACCCGGGACCCTCCGGTCAGTAGTCCAACGCTCTACCCACTAGACCACCGCCACCCCCATATTTCTATTTTTTTAAATATATTTATATATTTTTCTATATAGATGATATATATATATATATATGATAATATATATTATATATATATGTATATATTTATATAAAATATTTAAAAGGTTTTACTACACTAAAAATTAACACCATCTTCAAAGAAATGTGAAATTCTGTTGCGCTAATGGAAAAACGATTAGGACAACTTATATAAGTTATTATATACCCATATTACAATGAAATACATAACGCCGCGTGAAAGCTGAAAGATAGCACTTCTTTGACTAAAAATTTTACCTTTCAGAATTTATCAACTTACCCCCTTTTCGGCCTGCAAATAACATGAAATGTTATGGTAGTTTGTTAAAGACATCAGAGTTTTGTAAATACAAGAAAAATACTTATTTAAAACTTTTTAAGAAACAATCCCTTTTGATGGCTGCTATTCCTTCCTAATTATTTCTTTTATTTTTATGTATTGGCGATGGTATCCGAGTTTGGTTTTTCTTTCTTATAAAATCCCTATTTTACCTACATGCCATGGTAGGATGTCGTCTTTATGATATTTGTATATATATGTATATATATATATATATATAAATTTATATATATATATATATGTCTGTGTGTGTACTAAGTATATAATATATATAAGGAGTCCTAGCTAATTCTCCGAGGAAGACGAAGCACAATTCCGTCGAAATTATCAAGAAATAACGGGCGAGTGTTCCTTTTATGTGTTCTCATTTTGTGTATTTCTGTCTAAGTTATATATATATATATATATGTATAGATAATTAATTTATGATGGATTTAAAGAGAGAAATATTTATTTAAATTGTAAGCGAGTGTCCTTTCCAACGAAATGTCCTTGACGCTTTGCTCAACGACATAGGAGACCAAGGGAGGAAAAAGGAATAGTAAAAAAATAGAATACTTTTTGACTAGCAGCACACGTCACTAATAGGGGAAATCGTGACATTAGAATTTCAAATTATCCAGAATATAAAATAGTCATTCCGTAAAAGCATGAGTACCTGAAAGTACATGTGATGAGATGTATAGTGATGAAAGAGAGGTTACTTAGGAGAGGACATTACTTAACCCTAGGAGAAGTTGTATTAAGTGCTAAAAGTGTAAGGGGCCGGACAGAGCAGCAAAAGGCACTTCGTGTTAGGAGTTGGTTTGCGCGAGACGACGGAAAAGAGCAGCGCGTAAATAGAAAAAAAGAGTGGGAGCAATGTAATTTTGTTACGCGAGGAGGTGAGTGGAGAGGTCCCAGGGAAAAATAAAAGCAGCCTTGTGAGTGGAGATAGAAAGAGATGAACGGAGTGAGGAAGAAGAAAGAGTGAATTGGGGAGAGTTCGCTCGGACACAGAGAGCGATGGAGACAATGGAGAGGCCGGTGAAGAAAAAAATGTCCCTGGCTAAAGCAGGGGTAGAAGAAGGGAGAGGCCTGGATGAAAATTTGGAATGAGAGCAGGGAAGAAAACAGTACGAAGCGTCATACGAAGAGCAAGTGAGAGGGAAAGAAACCTTAGACTAGTATGTATTATACTATGCGATGCATAGAAAACTGATAAACTGAATAAGGAGAGTTATATATCGGAATATAGTTTCTATGAGGTACAATAAAATTAATAGGCTGGGCTACAGAAGAGTGCCAATGATATATTTTATTTAATTTACTGTATAAAGATAATATTATTTTAAAATGTATGCATTGAACTCGAGAAATTAATGTGGAGTGTAATCGGAAAGCTTCAGCTATCCTTAATAGAGGCCATATTGTTAGCCAAGAAATAAGATGGCATCTAAATGCTACTTATACCGCTAATGCTACTACTAAAGAGTTATTAAGGTTATGCATTACTGGATCCGGTTTTAGAAGCCAATGGAGATGAATTCACTGGAAATTAACTCAGGTCGAATAAGTGTCAAAGTCAATCATTATTGGGAGTTATGTGGCAACGCCATTGCCACGGGATATTAAATTCCATGGTTGAGATATTTATGAGGGCATGAAAATTTTCATAAAATATATTTCGAATATGATAAAAAGACAAATGATATATTTAATGCTAAACTCTTACTCTTTGAAAACTTTGAAATAGTAGCTACTAATGTTGGATGTAATAATTCGGAGGTCTTCAATAATAAACTATTATTATCTCTACAATATAATTTTGAAAGTGAAAAATTTATTAGAGAAATTTTGGAAAAAACCAAAGTTGCTAGAGCATCTTAATTAATTTAATTTATGAATTGAAAATTTAGTTTAGACCGAGTACTAAAAATCATAATTGGTTAATAAGCTGCAATGGTCAGTCCAGTGATATTTTGTCTCTATTTTAGACTTTTCTTTGCATATAATCCAATTAGATTGTTTTTTTTCATCCAATAATTTGTCTTATACTCGGGGCTGTAAGAAAAAAGTGTTCATATTTCCTTATATAGATACACCACATTGGGCTGGCCTAATAACAGGTTTTGCGATCTTCATAACCCTATTCCATACTTGCCATTTTATTTTACCAAATGTTTCCTCTTCGCTCATCCAATGATCTAATTCTCTTCAAATATTTTACTCAGAGCCTCTTTTATTTAGCTTTCATTGTAATATTCATTAGGGGATGATTTATAAATTATTAAATGAAACAAACTGAAGCGAAACTTTTAAATGGCAAAAGCACATTTGAATTCACATGAAACATATACAGCATCACATGTGTCTGTGGCCCTTTCGATTGCCTATGGTATATTTAGAATAGTGAGATATTTCATAAATAGTATCTCCAGGACGGAAATATGAAAATAACAAAGCATCACTTCAACTAACTGAAATATATAAAAAGTATTTGATTTTTCACCAGTTTACTTTAATCTATAAACTACGTGCATATCCATTTCTAGGAAGTTTGTGACCTGATTTCAACCTATTCTTTTATTTAAAAAATAATTCATTAATTCAATTTGGATCCTACAATTATCTCTTATTATAATAGTTTGAGGATTCATTGCTTCAAATCTCGAAAGTAATTTCAATCGTAACTCTCATAAAAACCATTATCTCTTGAAAAAACATTTTCTATATTAAACGTAGAAAATACGATTGGGTGAAAATTATATATAAAATGGTGTTTCTACTTTGTGAAAATCCTGTAACGCTTCTTCCGGAATGCTCATAAGCTATTCCGTCGAGTTTTTAAGTATCTCTGGAATGGTGGCAATTCTTTTTCCTTTGAGCGGAGTTTTTAATTTGGGGAGCAGGAAAAAGTCACAAGGGAGCAAGCCTGTTGAGTAGCGAGAGCCGGAAAGGGCAGCGGTCTTCTTTTAGGCTAAAAACGCACGCGTTTTGAGAGACAAATGAGAAGGAACGTTGTCGTGGTGAATAAAACCACTCGATGGTCCTCCAAAGTTCGGGCCATTTTCGCCTGATTCTCTCTCTCAAGCGTTTCATTACCCCCAAATAGTACACCGTGTTGACCATCTGGCTTTTAGATAGGTATTTGGGATTCACAACCCCCTTTGTATCGATAACATAGTCAATACCATCTTGATATTTGAGCAAACTTGTCGAGCTTTCTGGGGTGGGCGGATATTTCACCAAGCCATTGTAAATATTGCACTTTTGTTTCATGTTATTTCCATAAATCCATGCCTCATCACCTGTTATGATCCTAAACAACATGGTTTTCTTCAACTCTTTTCTTTTTCTTTTCTCTTCAACTCGATCGAATAGTTCCTGACAGACTTGAACACGAAGTTTTTTTTGGTATGTTGTCAACAGGCAAGGCATAAATTTAGCAGCGAATCTGTGCATTCCAAATTATTCATTCAAGAATTTACAGCACGAACTAATTGAGATGTCACACTCTTCTGAAAGTTCTCTGGCAGGCATCGGTCGATTTTTGCACGAATGAGTTCGTTTACTTTCTCTATATGGGGTCATCAATCGACGTTGATGATTTTCCGGAACGCTCGTCGTCTTTCACTGTTTGCCGCTCCTTTTCGTACCGGGTAAACTATATATAGCACGCGGTATGATTCATTAAATCCTCACTGTCTGCCTTGGTAATCAACTTGAAAGTTTCCGAGAAAGATTTGTAGAGTTTAACGCAGAATTTCACCGAAAAACACTGCTCCTTCAAAGAGCTCATTTCCACGGATCTGATTTTTTGCCACACTCTACAAAGACCCCTTCCTAATAACGGCTGTTACTAATGAACAAATCAAGATGTCAACAAAGTGTTTGAAGGTGGTTATTTGAAAAGTTTCTGCTAACACAACGCCTTCAAGCGGATCAAAAAATAGTCTACTGGAGGGGCGCTATTCCAAAATTTGGGGAATCTTTTGAGCAGATCTTGAATAAAAAAATATATACATTCATTTATTTATACATAACATAAACATAAAACGCGTATTCCAGGTCACCGATTGGGTAGCCAAACACTAGGAGTACATTTACCAAAGCCCGCAATGTATCCCTTCATAATGTTGTATTTTGTTTCTAGATGTTACTATATTGTAGAACACATGTCCACCAAAATGAAGTGGTTCTTTAAACGCTTATGTATTTATTTTTTTCATGCTATCGCAACATTTTAAATGTTAGTACATCAAATATCTGACGGGGCAGAGATATAAGTATTGGCATTGATCCAGCTACGACGTTGTGCATCTCGTTTAGCACTCTATTGGTATTCTAAAACCAAAAACAATATAAGATTTCATTCAAAATGATCTTCAAACTGTACAAGGGTGGCCTGACAGGTTTCCGACCTAACAAGGGTACAAGACATTTTTTCTGAAATTTTCCAAGTCGGAAAATTTTCCGACCATATACGTATTTCTTGCCAGGAAACATCATAATACTCAATTATATTGAAAATATGAAACCGATTCTGCCTAAACTCTGAATTGAAAGTACGTACTTTCACCAATATTGGTCAAGGTACTTAAGTAACATGGGACCCGAATAACACCCAAAAATTTCTTCCCTAATAGGTTTTTACACTTAATTACGTTATATGGGTTGGCTATTATTTTTATATAAGAAATAAACAAATCACTTTGTAAATCTGTAGACTGAATTTATCTGCATTATTTCGATATAAGAAAACTGATACCTACATCGTATTCCAGTTTGAAATTCCTTACAGTCCCCAAATACCAATCTACGTATTGTGGCGATGAGTTTTCATTTTCTCGATTTACATTTAGCAGTCCCGCTTTTTCAAAAAGATAGAGACAATAATAAGCGTATTGTTTTGATGATAAAGGAACCAAATGTGAGAAAATGATCTACCTGTGTTTCCGAATTTAGAGTTTGCCAGGAAAGAAGATGATTGATCAGAACTATCTCAAAATATCTGTGCGTTGAAAGAGTTGTTTTCACAGTAACGACCTAATAGTGACTTAAAAACTCTTAGTCCTTAGACTGTAAAAGTCTTACCAAAGAAAGGTTTCATCAAAGCATAAACAAACAAATGAAGTGCGGATACATTGAAGCGATGCGTCCAGGAATTCAATAAATCATAAATATTTTAGAACAGTATACGCACGCATTATAAATTGCCTTAAGTTTAGCGAGGGAGAAGAATAATGACGCTAAATCAAGAATGTTATGGTCTGGAAAAAAATCATTTTAGCTGAGATTTAGCTCGTTCGTTGGTCCCATTGTTTGAGGAAGCGGAAAAAATAGTCATTAAAAACCGTTCCCACTCCATTGAAATAAAACGAATCTCAATTTATATATCAGTGCTTAGAGCACAATTCATCGGGAGTCTTTTTTAATCGTACACATCATAGGTGATCTATTCATAATACATTGGTTTTTTACGATCTCTAACAGTTCCCGTATGCAGAGCGTATAGTGTGGAAATCCTGTTTTTCCTTGTGTGCATTGTTCATTTCTGAATACTTCCCTCTACTAACTTGGCATCCAAGAGTCCTATTCTTCTTATTCCTCTTCATTGCTTACCAACATTCATTCATCCTTCTATTAAGGGCATCATAATACACACTACTTCCCAATATTTCCATTTCACAGATTTTTCTTTCTGACAACTTAAAATTTACCCTCACCATATTGAAGAATTTTTTTTAACCTTGATCTCTATTTGCCATTTTGGTCTTCCTTAACAATGCGAACAATAAAAAAATATTGTCAACGCCCATCCTCTTGCTTCTATGACTGAGCTACGGATATCTACAGCGCTACGCCGCATGTGATAATCTAGGTTAAAACGGTAAATAATAAATAGGAGTTTATGAAAAATAAAATATTTAACCTCAAATAGAGTTAACTATTATCTTAATCAGAAAAAATACCAAGCACAGAAGGAAATATTCATAAAGACATTCACTGCTACATTTGTTATTTGAATATGAGACTTAGACTAGAATCTCCAATTTAACGACTTACACAGGAAAAAATTAAAATTCATTATGCAGATTACAAATCACAAAAACCAGGTTTTTTTATACACTGAAGGCGGTGAGATGAAGAATATCATAAAAATTATCAAAAGAAAAAGTATAAATTAGAGCTTTCTAGGCCCTAGAGGAACTTTTATTGTAAACCCCCATCCATATAGGCACCTGACTATTTTCAGCACACAGACAGACGTCCAACGTCTGGCCGGACCGTCCAACAGGCATTTTGCATTAAAAACAACGGGAGTATTGAACGAAGTACGTGGGACAGAAAACAAAGGGATGGTAGGGAAGGAGAGATTGGCGGTGAGAGGAGGAGATGCAAAGGAAGATAGGGAGAGAAGGAGAGAGGGAAAGGCGAGATGCGAAAGGTAAAAAGGGGGAAAAAGAGAGGGAGTTCAGGGGGATGGGAATAAAGGGGAGTGATAAGAGAGTGGCGGCCCTGCAAGCGAGGGCGAGGGGAAGGAAGTGGACACTGGTCCTTTGTCCCGGCGGCGTCCATTCCGCCTCCACTCCCTTGACCTTAACGCTCTCTCCACCGAACCCTCTCCCCTTCTCACGCCTCTGCTACCCACCCTGTTTGCTCCATTTTCCCACCCCCACCCTTTACAAACTCTATCGTACACCCCCGTACGCGAAGATCTCCGACCTCCCCCATCGAAACCAAAAACTTCAGCACACACAAACACACACCCGAAAGATCACACGAACTCCACACAAACGCTTCCATATAACGGGGAGTGACTGGTTCCCGCACAAACCCCTTCACACAACCTCCTCCATTACATGCGAGTGCCATTTCCCTCCCCGATCCCCTTCCCACACCACACCTTTACGCCTCCACGTATCCCTCCGGGTCTCCTAGCCAGCTCCAGCCCCTCTCTCGCTCCCTTGCCCATACCCCACCATCGCGGGCTTCCGAGCCGGCCTCGCCGCCTTCGCCGTGCCTCCCACGGCCGTTCAACGTCGAGAGTCCACTTTGAGGTCCAAACCACTCGTTAAGGCCCCCCACCCTCACCTCGTCTTTTCGCCTACCTTCCGCATCCCCTCTCTATGACCCTCTCGCTCCCAATTTCACCAGCGGCGCACAAGGAAGGAGGCGGGAGGAGGGGTAGCCGAGGAAAAAGGACTGAGAGGATAAAACAGGGCAAAAGTGAGGGTTTTCGAGGCGAGTATATCGGCCAAAGTGCGACCCCTGCTCGCTCTCGGAACCTTGGCGAGAGAGAAACGGCGAGGAGCGTAGAAGGTGAGAAGGGAATGCGGCCGGAGAGATAGGTATCCGAGTGGCATACGGAAAGGGGAGGATAGGGAATAGTGTTGAGCGTACCCAGGCTCGCGGGAGTGAAACGAGAGGTGGCACGAGTGGCTCCAGTAGGTGCAGTGAAGATTGTTAGGGCTTTCATGCTGAGGGCTTCTGGGGGGATTTCTGGTGGTAAGGGGCTTAGGGAGTAGTTAGAAGGGCTCGACCGCTTGTCAATCGACGCAGAAACCCATATCTCCGCCATCTACGGCAGCCTCTTACACCCATTTGTCTTTTTTACTCGACCACCGGGAGAATGAAGGTGGTAGAAAGGTGCGAGTGTCTTTAAAGAGGCGGGGAATAGGTTATCGAGGGACTACTTAAGGACGGCTGGAACCGTTGAGATCATCGCAAGAGGAGGAAAGGCGAAGTGCGATTCCAGGTGAGCGCCGGTAGCCTGCGAGTCGAGGTAGGATGGAAGTTGGCTGTGGGTATGGGTGAGTGGGAGACATGGATGCGCTTAGGAAGGGGCAGAGGTTAATGGGATGTAGAGGGAGGCGAGGGGTGGGGTTTCGGGATGAGCGGTGGAGCGGGGGTTGTCGAAAAAGATGCAAGGTAAAAGGTGAGCCCTTCTTTATAAGGAGGCAAAGTTACGGCTAGGTCTCTTCGAGGGATGAGAGACAGAAGGAAGGAGAAGTGTGAGGTACTGCCATATTGGCTCTGTTTCAGGTAGGGACGGGGGTGCACCGTTTAGAAAGTCGTAAAACGGAAGTCGAAAGGTGATGAAGCGTTGCTGTTTTCTTCTTTCGCTGCTCTCTCCCTCTCTCTTTTTCTGCTCTTATTTTAAGTGTTGTCTCCCTCAGTAGATGCAGACTAGATGGAGATAGAGGGAGAATGATGAATATTACGCTCACGCAAAAGACTGATCGAAGTCCAGCTGATGAACTTTCCCCCTTTCGTTCCTTAGTTCTTCCTTAACTCATGAGTAGTGCAGATCGGATTTTATCTTTTCTCATTACCTTCTTCAATCAATATATTATCCTACTATCTTTCTAGCCTCGGTGCATTGTTAGCTTTCATATAATTATATGTTTAGCGAATAAGTTTATGACTTTCACTAATAGATTTGACGTTGCAGATCTCTTCATTATTTCCTAACATTTTTCACCTGGTTGACCAATATACATTGCTGAAATATTATCAAATTTTTATGTATGAGCTTAACTTTCATCCATGATATCCACCTTGTTCTTGTAAATATGAAAAAGGTTTCTTAAATCAGACTTTTACCAAAACTTATGTTCCGAATCGATCTGTAACCTAGGAATTGAATTGATTCAATAGACAAGTTTTTTTTTCATTTATCTCTTTCCACTTGCCTCCGTTAAATTTTTTGGTAATATGTTCCCAGAGTTCTTGAGTACAACTTGTCAATTTAATGTACCCTTTATCGATTGGTAATAGATATTTGTTAAATCATGGCAACTCTAAATTATTGCTTTCAACAGACATTGGATTAACAGGTTAATTTTTGTAGTAAGGAATGAAACTGCATGTTTTTAGAATTGTAAGTGTGAATATCACCTGAATAGTGTACTATACACAATCTGGATATTACTGTGAAAGTTACCTTTATATCGTATTTCCAGAAGAAAAATTGGTCATGACAAATAAATTTTTTATGAAAAAATAAAATACATTTTGCATTTTCCGATATTCAGCTTTGGTATTGGTTTAAAACTAGGTAAGGGAGGAGTAAGAAAAACTAAGTGCATAAGTGGTCGATAATTACACATTTATAGCATAGGGGCTAGTTATTTTGATTGGGCAAATTGCGGTTTCTAAAATGTGCTGGTAAGATATCGAACATTCGTAAATTTGGGATTAAATGAGTGCAGCATGGAAATTATATAACTGTGCCCCGGGCCGTATCCAAATGTTTACTTATTAGGCTGCTAATCCGATCTTTAGAGACACAAAAGAAGAGATATTTATGTTACAATATGATTTTTTTAGCAATAACCTTATGAACTAGGGTTTTATCTTTGAGAACCATACTATATATTTATAAATTTCTGCATATATAAGCAACAATGTTAAGAAATTAACTGTTATTCGTACCTTTCCTAAATTTATCTTGAAAACTGTTTAAATATATGGAAATTTCTCAATATCATGCCAATACTGTAGTTGCTGATTCCTGATTTCACTTAACTTCGTAGCACCCTATAACAGCAAATTTACAGAAAGTGAATACCCCTTTCAAAATTGACTCGTTATTCGATAATTATCTGATGAAATCCATAAGACACCGAGAAGGAACCAAAGGAAAACATTGCGCCCCCATAAAGTGTGGGTTTAAGAAACCAAAGAAAAAGACAAGTGAGCCAAACCAAAGAAAAATTTGGAAATATAAGCATCCTTCTGTCATAAGCCCATTTTTTTCTTCTAGAACCAGCATATAATTAATGATTTCAAATCAAAGGTTATAATGAGTGAATTCAAAATTGACCTTAATCGGCCCATGAGTGAAACGATCGAATTTTCAGGTTTTTCATTTATCAATAATCCACATTATTAAAACCCATAATGTTCGCAAATTCACCTCAAATTTCTGGCAATATTGTGCTTCTGTTTATGAAATGGAGAAAAAGTAATAAAGCAATTCGTTCATTTAGAAGATTAACATTCTCCTTTCGTGACCATGGAGATGAATGAGGGAATTAATGGAGTTATTATAGCATTAATTTTAATTGCCTTTCATAATGAGAAAATTGAAGCTGGCAGGAATAATACCTATCCATTTAAATAGTATAACTATACAAACAAATTAAAATCTTTTTGGTGGCATATTAGTTTTTCTGTACACGATCAGCAGCGTGTGAAGTATTAACACCAGTTGGCAATGAAGCACTTACAATGTGACCTGAACGAAACAAGTCACCTGAATAAAGGCAAGCCTAAAAATTAGAAATAGTGTTCTCGCGATGCTACACACTAAGGCTGATTTCATCGGCTATTATTGATTTGAAAGTAACATCTCTGCACCCTATATTTACTATGAACTCTATCTGAACTCTGACTATATGCTTAAAATACATGTAGTCTTCATAGAGGACAAAATCTTGTTCTCATTACAATGCCCTTAAAATAATGATATGCAGCTACATGGGATTGATTTTCAAGTTATGGCATCGTTTCCTCAAATGTAGTATATAATTTCAAAACCTCGCATAGCATATATAATCTGAAAATGGCATTGCCTATCATCACTGCTCACATTATATCATTCCACACTTTACCAATAAAGGAGAATCTAAAGTGAAAATAAATATATTTCCGAAGTCAGAGAAACCTATTTGATATTATTTAAACCAAGAGAGCTGTTTTAACCATGGTTAAAGACAATAGGCAAAGATAGTTAGGCTATTGACTAATACTCTACCAATATAATTACCAATAAATTTCCAGCTGAAGTAGATAATTTAAATTAATTGCTGGTAAAGTAATGTTAACCACTTTATAGCTTCATATGAATGTAAGTTCCTTTCTAATATATTAAATAGACGGAATAAAGATTTTGGAGTTGAAAAATCTATAAATTTATTTCCACTCTGGAAAAATTAATAGACGTGAGCATTTTTTTCTCAAACGCTTTTAATTGAATCGTCAATATCAGAGTAGTCAAATTCGATTCCTGAAGAGGCATCGAATGGCGCTTTCATTCCATCACGATATAAAAAATTAAAGGGATAAAATATTTGCTTCCTATCTCCTACAGGTTCTAAATCAAAGCGGCAGGGACTACTAGGTATTAATAGATACCTTGGTTTCTTGTCAGAGCGAATTCATAGGCCAATAAATTTCATTAGTTATCAAAACTATAAGGTTAAACCAGGGAATATGAATATTAGGGATAAACATGTATTCTTTCATATCCATTTAAACACTTATAGTATCCACGTATTCCTAGTTTCTAATAGTTTTTTCTTCAAACTGATTTTTTATTTCACACTAAAATAAGAATCCAGGATTGACTGAAAGAGGTCACTTAATACTACAGTCGTTCTAGCTTATTAAAGACCAACGTTTATCTATTAGATAATACCCATAGATCCATAATTTTGTCCCAAGCTTTACGAAAATTAGGAATATAAACTTAAGGAATGCATTCTTTTGAACAGAACAGAATGAATAAAACAGTTTCTGGCGTAAATTGGTGGAAGATCTTCATATTGACGTTTTTATAAATCACAACACTTTGCTTTTCCACATAAAGTTTATGTGGAGAAGCAAAGTTGTTAGATTCACAGAACAGAATAAATGAAAATTATGGATAAAGTGCTCTAAGTGAAATTTCATGTCAAAAGCGGATCAAAAGGCGAATGTAATTCAATGTAAGATATGAAGAGCCTTCAAATACAAATTACGGGAGTATTTTGGATTACAAACATGAGAAAAGAATCATCAATACAAATGCATGAAAGTTATTTCCGGTCAATATTCCAATTTGACTTGGGAAACTCGGATAATTGCTTCCCGGTAGAAAATTTTATAATATATGAAACCATATAGCGTCATATAGACTGCTAATTGGTTTTCAATGCCACGATACTTATTTTTTTTGGAGAAGATAACATCATATCGTTTAAGCTCTGAGAATGCAATATAATAGTTGTAGTTTAAGGAAAACTATATTGCAAGAAAATAAGTGTATAAATGGGAAAGAATGCTGGACGGAATAATGAGAGAAGTATGCGGAACTGAAGATCAAATCACTAAAGTGACAAATTTTAGGTTGTATTATATTAGTGGAGAAAAGAAAATCCACCGTCGTAAATTCCGCATCTAAAGAGAACTTATTCAGTAGAATACCAAGGATAGTAATAATATTTGATAATGTGTATGCAGAAAGATGATAGGAAATTTATCATTCGAAACGTTTGCAGAGATACAATTCATACACACAGACGAAAAATTGAAGACTTCTGTGCATATGAAAATATCACTTTTTGGAAGAGGTATTTTTACACAAATATTCTTTAAATAAAAACTTGTTATCAAAAACATTCTTTGGAACTAATTCATTTCTTTTCCGTACTAAATATCTTGTTTCTCTATAAACCTTAATTGATTCAAAGAGATTTACTGTAACTAAGCCTTAAAACAGCTTTTTTGCTTAAATTAACTATATGTGTACTTAAATAACTAGTCTCTTACATCGCTCTTTCCAGGAAGAAATGATTCAAACACTGACGCCAAATTTATGACTATTAGGAGTTACAAACGATGGAATATCGCTATAGAGGTTTCAAGCCAACCCTCAGACTCATTAAAAATATATTTATTTAATAATATTTGCTGTTACATACCACATTTTAAGGGGAAAAGTGTATTTAATACCAGTCCTATGTGTATATGGCTCTAATCACAACGCCAACGACCAAATTCCACCAGGCGTTACTGTCATGATGTTCAATAAAGTACGAAGCAATGAAGCACGTTTCGTAGGAGTCAGGCGTAACCATCATGGTCGTTACCATGAAGCTTTGGAAGGATTGGAAACCACAACCGCGTATGCGAGCAAGAACACACATCGCTCATTCCTTAATTAATTAGGAGCGAAATCAAAAGCATCGCGTGTACCTACCTCTACAAGGTTATATAAGCCACCCGCTCTCAAGGCGCTCGATTACCGTGGTTTGGCGCCACCCGCCCCGACACGACAGGAAGGCATAATGGAACAGGAAAACGCGAGTCGGTAAAACGCTCCTCTTCCATTTGAAGAATTTATAAACACGTCTGGAGGCAAAGGAGCGAGTATTTTTGCCTCCATCAAGGTTTCATTCTATCTACTCCTTCTAAAGCATTTCCTTTCCAACGTTTCAACTCTTTTGCCTCTCAGTTTCTCTCTAAGTAAACCCTAACCCCCGCAGAAAAATCACCCTAACCCAGAGGCAAATCATCCTCCTCATCAGCGATTTCCGTGATCCATGGCTAAATACCTATGCAACCGACACTACTTCCCCCGGAGTCCGACTCCGTGTCTCTCTCCATTTCCCTTTCAATCAATTCCAACCGTCCCTCACTGCCAACCCTCGTACCTCCATCTCTTCCTCTTCCCGTTCATCTCTCTCACCATTCATCCCGCCACGCTCGACAAGCTCCGCTTTGTAAGGATTGTATTTCACCTCTTTTGTAAGCCGCGAGGTTATTAACAGCGGTTTTCGCGTAGAGACTGGTTCACGTGTCAGTGGAGGAGAGAACACAAGGGAATCACTGAGAAACAGATGGCGAATGAGGACGCAGACGAAGAGAATTTATTTCGAGAGAAAGGGCTCGTGGGAGAAAATTGAATTTTTATTTTATTTCCTACGTAAATTTTACGCATGGACAATTTGATTCATATTATTTTTCTGCCACTTGCACAAATTTTTGCCCCTCATTTTTTTTCTCGCATGTATCCCTGGCGGCGTACTCCTGCTGTTTGAGGAGGCGCGGCGGCTTCGTGTCTCTTCGTTCGAACTTCCTAAAAACCAATCCCGCACAGAAACAACCATGGCTTACCCGGTTGTTGTGCTCCCCTCCTGCTTTTCCACTCTCTCTCCAATCTTCTCCCCTTTTCCGTCATGCTTTGAAGCCCGTTTCGCTCGCTCTTGAATTGTGAAACATACAGCGCAAAATTTGATTCGGTACTTCATTTCCTTTCGTCGAGATGAGGAGAGAGAGGGCAGCATTATCCAAATATTCGCGTGGATGCTCCATTTTGGCTTTCAAGGTGCTTGTTAATAGTAAATTTTCTGTTAAGACGCTCGCCTGAGCGAGGGATATAGATTTATTCACACTCCAGATAATTTTTACCACTTGGTTAAATTCTATTCCATAAATCTTGCTACAAGTGAGTACGTGTATGTTTCTTCCTTAATTAAGCGTTAAAATATGAAGTTAAGCCATTTGCTACTGAAAAGGAATGAGTGTAGGTTTATAAAGTACCAAAATAGCCAATATTGTGAATCATATTAGTCTAAAATATATATCCATCTTGTACAATTATTTTTATTCCGTCCTTTCCTTCCATTGAATGAAAAATAAAATTGGCATGATTAACATAAACTATGAATGATAAAGGTAGGCTTTTAACCATAATGCTACCCGTTTCGGTTCAAATGATTTGGGGAGGAGATTTTTAATAAAAGTAACCTTACAATTTACTATGACGGATTAACGAAAACGATTACAACAATTAATTGCTCTAAGAATATAAAAAACTAAAATTAAACGCTATATATTGAATGGATAAACCATTTGCAGAATATTTTCAACCATGCATTAATTACTAACAGGTAAGTTGCAATGGACAGCATTTTGCACTCTATTTTACAGACAGGCTCAAGATAAAAATTTTCATTATTACATTTTAGAAAAACAAATTTACTCTTTAACAATTGCCTTGCATTATAACATAAAGTATTATTTTTTATTAAATATATAGCCGATATCACTTTGAATTCTCAGCAATAATAATACTATTAGTTAAGCAAGTATTAACTCAGAAATTGCTGACTTTCCTCGAATGTACCATGAAATAGAATGATGGGCTTGCAACAAAATTCCAAATTTTGTCGACCCAAAAAGGTTAATAGCGTTAAACGTTAATAGCTATCTGTGCTAAAACTTAATCATAAATTTTCAAACCATAGAACCAGAAAAGAATCTTTATGAACTTGAAAAGGTAATATTAGCCATAAACAGCGACTAGAACGATTTCCAATTGTCACGAATATAAAAAATTGAGAAAAAAAACAAACTTTACGCAGAAAGCAGAGAATACCAATATTTTGGATGGAGTTGTTTCCCAAAACTAGCATGTAATACAGAGTGGGCATTGCGTGGTAAAACGCAAGCCTTTTAGGGAGGAATTTATTCCGCTGAACAAAATTTGACCCCAGTAAAAATATCCCATTTCTTTAGAGGCGCAATTGTAACCCTCTCATTAATGAAACCCAGGGTAAATTTCATCGGATGTTATACCTTTGGATTTTCACATAAAGCGGGAAAGATGCTATTATATCCCTGAAACTTAATACCTACTTAGCCTTAGCGTTAATTTACGGCAACGTTGACGAATGAAAATGACTCCCAAGCATATGAATATTCAATCAATATTTCAACCTTAAAAGTATAGATTTGCTAGCAACGGCATAATATTTCTTAATGCATCTAATTATATCTTTATCCAAGAGAAATTTTATGGACGATCTTGCTAGAATTACCGTGACTGATAATGAGATTTCCTGCTTAATTTGTTGCTGCTTATGTGAATAGATAACTTTAAAACAGCGCTTCCAAAAGTAGTCGTTATTTAACAAACTAACATAACACAAGCTAACAAACAAAAATAAGGAATTACGATCCAGAAATAAGCCTACTACAAATGAAAAATATAAATAATAATACTCCATCTACCCTTATTTGGTAAGATGGCGTGATGCTGAGATTTATTTATGCTCCTTATTAAGACTGCCTATATTACTTACAAAATGTAGGAGTCCAGAATAGTCGAATTGACTATTATGCGTGTACCTTTCACATTGGAACTGCGTCCAGTGTTTCAGTTCCCAAAGATATTCCCCTTTATGAAGCACTTGTGATGCTCACACCCAGTACGCTAAACAGTGATAGCCTGAATTTCCGTATCACCATGGAATTGAATACAAAATGGAAGTGCGCCTGCAATACTAATGATTCCAATGTTTGGAAATGAGAAGAATTTTTTGGAGCGCATTTTACGACGGAACGTATTGCATCGCGGTCGTAATACTGTTTGGAGTCTCTGCATTAATAGAGCGTGCGTCGAAAGGTCATTTAGTCACTTCAATGGTTCGTCATTGAACGTTATGGACACTAAAAACGTCTTTTTTATGCAAAGGTTTTAGCACGAGATATTGTAAACGTGATATAACGAGTCACGGCTATTTCTGCCGCGGGGTACGGTATCTACCACTATAAAACTAGGACCTATATTTAGCTTTTGCCACATCGTGGTGAATAGAGCGTGTTTTATTAATGCCACTGCGATAGTTAAAACTTCCAGCTATCTGAAATCAAATAAAAGACATGACAGGAAATTAAAGTTATGCATTATTCGTTATGTTTAATGATGCATAACCTTTTTGAGCAATAAATCCTAAAACTTAACATTATTCACTAAAGATATTCCGATATTTAAATACTCCAATATTAGCATACTTTTACCCCTTTTCGATGCGTGTCAAATCAACACAAAAAGTATATACTAGATGAAGGGCCGTTGTTATGTATGATATAATCACGTTAAGAATGAGTGCCAACCCAAATTTTGGGTTACAAAGAATGGAAATTATTCTGATAAAAAATAAGCTTACCTATGTCGATTCTTTAAGTTGGAGTTCCTAACCCTTCAAGTTGGAAAAATGAACTAATGAAAGAATTTTAGAGATACACATATGTGTCTTAATGAACAGAAATTTATTTATCGTCCTGCTGAATCCCTTAGAATTAAAAATCATAATATTAATGATTTTTGTCAAAAAGTTAAGACTTGCAAAAATTCAACGTTTTGAAAATGGTTCTTTTTACAATACTAAATTTTCAGTGCATAATTCAGATAACCCCTTCTTTCGAAAGAATGTCAAGTAAAATACTTACCTAACTAAAAATTGATGAATGATAACGAAAAGTAAATTATTTTTGTTTCGTTAGCTCGCAATTATTCCGCATAGTACCTCCACTCGGCATGACGTCTTAAATTTTTATAACCCTCCAAATGTCTAAACCTCCGAGTGACGTCTCTTCCCGCAGCGACCACCTCTTCTCCCGTTCAGAAGGCAAAACTGAGTCATTCCATCTTACCTTCTCCAACATATACTCAACAGCCCCTCACCAAACGAACACGACAACTTTCACTCCAGCCCAGTCCCTCCATCCTCTCAGAACTCAACCGATAAGAGGAGGCCGGGTAGCAAAGTGGTGAACGTACCTTCCATTCAGGATGACGGTCGTGCCCTAAGGCGGTGAAGAGACTTAGGGAGTAATCCGGGACCCTTCCACTGAGGAAAGCACTAGAAGCGTGGTTCATGGGTCGGAAAGGCTTAAGCTGTAAAACTCCTTGTTCTCCTATAAGGAGAAAGGTTCCCTACGCCAGGTTTCCTTTCCCGCCACCTGTAACTTTCAGACAGCGAATACCATTTAAGCGAGTCAAAAAATTATCTACCCAAGTGGCTCTTTGAACTCAATGCCTAAACACTTTCCGTAATTTCAACTTCTAAAGTGATCTTGATCCTATGGTCAACAGTTACACCACTACTAATTATAACTAATGATTTCTCTAAGATCCATCTCTAACGCTTTACTTATTTAAAAATGTCGTTCAAATTTTCTTCTGACATACTTTTGTATGTACCTTTACCCATAAGGGTGACTCAAGGCTTAAGGGATGATGTATGATTCTGTACCTAAATTCAAGAAAGCTCCTTTGCTCCAGAAAACGTAATAAACAGATATAGCGTGATAATATCGGTTGTGAATAAAGACGACATCGTTTTAACGTTATTGTATAAGGATTAATATTTTACAGAAGAGCGAATAATTTGAGATGTTTTCATTGGACACAAATTTGACTTTAACCGAAATTAATAATTGTCCCAAAACACAGCGCTGAATGATTTCAAAATCAAACAACAAAAGAACTAACTATCGAGAATTATGCTAACTTTAATTTGACTACAATGGAAATGTAAAATATAATTTAACTTATTGCGACAATCAATTTAATACAGAATAAATATCACATCTTTGATACATTTTATCCATATCCTATCAAAAAGTAAAAGTGTTCCAGAGCACAACCACAACTCATATGATAACACTATTTTTTTCACGAAACATTTTAACAATATTGTCTTTCCAAAAATCTACGTGAATTATTTAAATATGGTTATAGATTTATAATTAAAACTACCCTGCCCAGAAGCCAACTGCTTTCATAAATACCTCTGCAAAAGTTTAACTTTTCGTATTGATGCCCCGATAGTTTAAGAAATATTTGTATTGTATTTTATGATCTATTAGCGCTGATTAAGATTATTATTATTTCTATCAGTTCATAGCTAAATCAATCGTCCTTTTCTCAGCATACTCGCATTAATTTAGCTCTGAATTCATAGGTTAATGTGACAATGACTGAGTTAAAATTCAAAGTTCGGTGCATACGTAAATTTTCCATTTTTCGGGGATTTAGAAAGCCCACACTTAATATACTTAACCATGAATGGTAGCTATTCCTTTGATTATTTTATACAAATATACATTTAATTAGCTTGAATTTGCTACTGCATAGTGGTTTAAAAAAAGCGATAAGTCAAATGTAAATAATCATAATTCATAGATAAAAACAGGATGAAAAAAGTATTTTTCGCAAAACTAGAAATTACTTTTTAGTTTGAGTATGAAGCACACAAACAGGAATATCAAAATATTTCCTAAATGCCTAATCTTAGGGAATATATTGGATATCAAAAAATAAAAACAAATAATGCTGTCTGCAATTTACGGATAGAGCATGCTAAAATATTGGAGTCAATGCCACAAGTATCCATAAAATAAAGCAAAAGTTAATTTTAACATAAAAGTTGATTTTTTATCCATGTGTAATTATGCTATACTATAAAAGAATAAAAACAAATCGACACAAGGATTTCGGAGGAAATTCATGATAACTAGGACACCAATTATGAACTATAAATTTAGATGGGACTAGTTTTACATCTGACAAACAGAATCCAGCATAGAACAATACCACTATTATGCCTCTCTCACAACAATAAGTTCAACAATAATAGTATTAATCAAGATATTTTGATAAAAATGAGAAATAATTACAGCATACAAAACTGCCAAAAAACTAAAGAAAAACGCAGTGTCTGGTCAACTACTGAGTTGTCAAATTTTAAATTCAGCTGCAGTAGTAATGAAAATATTATATTTTTAATAAGATCCTTCTTTCTGCTGTAATTATTCAGGAACGCGGAGTAATGTGGAATTTATTAGTGAATTGTTCTAAAAATCGCTAGTTCATATAAAATAAAATATTATTTCTCATCAGCTGTAGTTTAGCACATTAGCCGTACGATTAATTTTTAAATTACTCAACCGCTTACAGTTCTTTTCATTAAAAGTGGGAAATAACATTTTAGATTCCCAGATCTGAAGGAGAACAAAAAGCTGTTTTCTGCTATTTTTTTCAAGGCCGATGAACGTACCTATTGAAAAACCCACGTTTAAGAACTTGAAATACTTTTGTGAAAAATGATTTATCAATTTCAACTGGGCAAAACGTTTCTTTCATTTCTTTACATTTCCTTGACTTCATTATATTTTGAATTTTAGCTCATTACAAAAATATTGAGTGACGAATTCAATTATTATGAGAGCTAATATGCATTTTAACTTGGCATTCTACATTATCACGCTGGGAGTATTTCAGTAACATGAATTTTGAATATTCGTCAATTTTCAACCACATATTTCAAATGATTATACCTAAGGGGATAAGAACTGTCGTTTAGACTAATGCTCCTCCGCCTCGCTAAGTTATCCTACTTGCCAGTATGACCCGCGATCGAAAAACTTTCCAGCTTATTCTCGGGGACCCCAACCCCAAAGGCAGTTGGCCATGGTGGCCCCTAAAGAGAGGGGGTGGAAGATTTTATTCATTTTTTCAGTGCGACGGGAGAAATTCGACACGTGATCTGAGCTGGACACTGTATGTTCGTGAGGATGGGGGCGGAGGAGGTGAGTATCGGGGAGAAAAAGTTGGCATGTATTAGGAGCAGCAAGGTGGTTGATTCACCGCTAGCATTTCGGCGCCGCGAAAACACGTAGGTACGTACGCCACGAGACGAGAGATCGCGTGCAGACTCACTTCATCGGAGAGGACCAGTCAGATCGGCCGTTGATGGGGCACTCCTAACGGCCGCAGCCTCGTCGTCAGCCTGCGGCCACGGGAGATGGAAGCCGAAATTTCCACGAACGGCCCGGTGCGATCGTGTCGGACTCCATTCCCCCGTGTTCTTGGGGCGTAAACGACTCCGACTCGGACGATTAGCCACCCCTCGCCGAGTTGTAGGGAAGGGCGATAATGGGCAATACGCAGAGCGAAAATAAAAACGCGAGGGGACGCCTTGCTGGAATAGAGGCAGTGGAATAGGCAGGGCAGGAGGGTAGATGATAAAGCCAGCTCTGGGTTTAGAGAGGCATTGGGCCCCGAAAGACGCTACAAAAAAGCTCCACCCCCTCCTACCGAACCAGTTCGTGGTCGGTCGATGGGACCAGGGTTCCATGCGAGTGTTCCGTTAAAACCCCACCCCCCGAGTAACAATGCGCGTGTACCAAGTGTCGTTGATCGGCTGACACACTCATTTCGGGGCCAGAACCCACCAAATCCCTCGGTCAATGCCCACGCTTTCGCCCTCACCTTCTCCCTCCCCGGTCATTTCCATCTCTGCCACGAGCCGCGCACGGTGCCGAAAGTTGTCCGCTCCACTTGTCGGTAGACCGAAATTCAGCGGAGAAGCGAATGCCCGGGACTTTGAATTCATCACGTACCGAGGCACAGACGAAAAACAAAATAAACCCGCCAGAGATTTACGTTTCCGCAACACATTTTATCGTAGTGATATATTCTGACGTATAGGGAAGTGAGCACCACACCAGACAACTTTTTTGGAGTCTCCTGGGGTTAAATCCGGGTAACCTTATGCTCTTAGCTAACTGCGCACAAACCGTGATTTTCTGTTGGCATGGTCTAACATCCTTGGGAAGCACATACGAAAAGGAAGATGCACAAATCGTCATACTTAATATGATGATTTCACACGCGCTACGGTATACTAAGAGGATATGTCCGGCTTGATGAGGGCAAGCAGTTAATATTATTCCACAAGGAGAAAGAGCTAGTACAGTATTTTGGGATCTTGCGAAATTTGAATTTGGATCGTTTGGCGTCCACCCATTTTATAGTGCCATTGTATTTCAGAGTGAAAATTAAGAAAATATGTTGTTTCTCAAGTAATTTTCCAACTAATTATTCAGTTTCTTCTTCTGTTCTTTTTCGTCCTCTTCATAAAATGAGTTAAATCTGTAATATTGGGTAAATATGCAATTGTTGTATATACCGTTAGGATAAATAAATTAAGTTAGTTGTGTTCATTATGAAATAAATTCATTATGTTTAGTTATTTTGCCTTTTATGCCGGTAAATTCTATTATATATGTAATAATTTGTCTAATGAGTAACCCCTGTATACCTTTATCAGCAGGTAAACGGAGGGTACATATAGTATATCTCAGACCACGTATCGCCCTTATGAAATATTTTATCTTAAATGAATAATGGATGTTGTGACGAACAAATTGTTTGAGGTAGAGCAAACAAAAATCGTTTCCAAAACGTACATAAAAAGATATGTGAATTTCAACCACGCTGTAATGAATGAAAACTTATCGCAATAAAATTATTTCAAATTTCTACTCTTCACAAGATCCACATTTATCGTCCTACTGCAAATTGACCATGCTAATAGGCATCAGTCCAGCTTCATTGCTTAGTTGCATGCATTTGATCACTATTTTATGATACAGCATAATATTATCCGTTAATTTTCCCTTTTCAGGAAGTACTTGTTCAAATTTTACTTTAACAGACCAAAAAAAAGTTATCGGAATCAGTAACAGTAACAAATTATCAATAGTATTCAATTTACATATTTACAGTGATAATAAGTATATAGAAAAATGAACCACCGTTGTACTAAAAAACATCTTGTAACCGTATTCAGTCATCTAATTGGTTATCTCTTTGTAAAAGTGAATTTTGTTGTGAAAAAGGAAGATCTCGTCCCGAAAAAACATTAATATTTAGGCATAAGCAAAGATTCGGTGGCTGCTTTTTTAATTCTACAATAATATTTTTCAAATAGCAATAATGGATTAGGTGAATATTTATTAAAAATATGCCATTTGAATAATTTTCCCTCGAGATAAAGTATTCTTTCGTTTTCATTTTCTTTAAGTGTCATGGTTACTAAATTATTTCTTTCAGAACAAGCCTTTCTTCTCAGTAGGTCCGATCATTAAACTTCACAACCTGACGCTCCAAAATTTTTCCTTTACCTCCTCTACCATAGCAACCTAAATTTGATCTTATCAAAAGCCCCTAACACCCCACCCCCCATTGCTCTTACCGTGTCTTTTTCCATTATGACCACGCAATACCGTAGCCCACGCCTCCCCTATCCCCATTCCCACACCTAACTCGTATTTCCCCAGTTCCCCATTCCAATACTCTTGATTCCTTACCCAACCGCATAAAGCATCTTGACACGGGTACCCATTTAATTCTAACTGATAATGGGCATTAGACGAGTACAACTGCGAGTCCGCGTCAGAAAAAAATATGATTCAATACAATTGAGGTGGATTATTACGCATAATGCGGCACTCATGAAAAAATTTCAAGGTGCAATCACCTGAAAGTGCTCACTTTTTTGTTTATAAAATTCCTCTCTTCACTTCCCGGGTGTAACTTTTGCGTAAAATTAATATCAGAGACGCTATAACTTGGGTTGTTCCGCATCGCTACTGCTTGTTTACGCTTTTATGGCCATATGCCCTGGTTTTATTATTTTCCCCACCCCGTTTTCCCTGCCCCACCTTCCGCTTCTCGTTCGTTTTATGTCCCTCATCTTATATGACCTCGAATCACCAGCTTTTGAGAGAATTTTATATTAATATTTCTGCGTGATCAATACTGATGGAACGTTATGCATTACTAATTTTAACGTCCACTGTATAAGGTTAATAATTCAAGAGACTTAAGTAAGGATGTCAAAGTTAAATATTCAACCGATTTCATTAAAATTTATAAAGTAATACATAGAAAAATACCTCACAATAAATTTTCAAAATAACATTAATGTTAACATCAACAGACATTACAAGTAGTAACGGTATTAAATATTCTAAAGAAAATCTTTGCAAGTAGGAAGTCAAATTTTTGACGACAAAAATTCATGGAGAATTATTAGCAAATGCCCCGTAAAACTTGTTCATAACCCTGAAGAGATGAAGTAAGCGAGATATTTCATTAATTTTCCAAACCCAAAATGGCATTCGGGAATATTTATCAGAGTAACTCAAATGGTAGAGCAAAAAACACTTTATGGAAAACGTTCGATCACAATAGCCAAGTTTATACAAAGTTCTGTGAATTACTTAACTGGAGATAAAGGTGAGAGATTAATATCATGCATAATACTCTCATTGACATAATATAAATATCTACTTCATGCGATTGTATTCTTAAATATTGAGTAGTCATTTTTTGAACATTTACCCCTCTTAGCTAGTGATAGAATGAAAACCTCATTCAAACATTACAAAATTGAAAAGAATGAAAAAATTACATAAATTTATGGATGCGATATGCTTCAACTTTGTAACAAATAACATCACGCCAAAACTCTGCAACAATAATTTGCGCAGTATATTTTGAGTCTAAATTTTAAGAAATAAAATTTTAATATCAACAAACAACAAACGCCACGAATCCTTCCAATATCATTCGTTAGAAACGATCAATTTTGTCAGAGGAAAATGATTAACAGCGACGACCGAGCAATGAGTTCCTCATTTCTCCCATCATTCCTTTGTATCTATTTCTAACCGCCCTTTCCTCGCTCCCACTTACCCCATCGACCCTATCTTGGCCTATAAACAAGCGTGCAAGCCGTCATCACGAGAGGGAGATAAACATCGAATGGGAGAACGAGGGAGATGGAGATATTCTGTGTGGTCTTTGCGGGAGATGGGGACTGAGGTGATGTGAATGGAAGGGGGGAAGGGATCTGGAAGGGCTTGGAGTGGAGAGGGGAGAGAGACAGTGGTGGGATAACGATATGGAGCTGGGGTTAGAAAGGGTAGGTAAGCGCGGCGGAGGTGGGCATGGGGTAGGGTGGTTTGAGAGACGGCGAAGTGCGGGGCTGGTGGGTGGAATGGTTTTTGGACCAGGAGGATTGTAATTGGGACTGTAATTCCCAGGGACGAGGTGACAGCTACGGTGGAGTTGCCGCGGCGCCACCGTTGGCCGTACGAGAGAAAGCGATGCGTATGCAACGCGGCCACCGCGATGGGGTAGATGAGCAGCTGGTATGCGATACAAGGACTGTATGGAGAGGGATATTAATTTTCCAGATCTCTAGGGAGGACTGGATTGGCGGGAAATGGCCGTTTTTAAGCATAAGGGGAATGCCAATTTTAGCTAGAACTAGTTCTCCCTCTTTTACTCTCTAGCTCTGCGGTGCTAATAAAATCTGACTCTAGCGTTTCTGTGATTAATTACCATGCACCGTGCCGGTGCAAATGAGCACTCAGGGATTACTCGCTTAGAATCTACTTCGGAGACATGGCAATTTGCTTCCATGACTATGCATGTCGAAACACTTTTTTACAAATTTTTTCCGTCAATGTGAATTGGCATCTTGCGTTCAAAGCAAACACTAACCGGAAACCAGCATTTCGTATCTATTTCCACTACAGAGTAAAATATCAATTATATGATGTGACTAAATAATGTGAATATGGATCTATAGGCACATCTGCGCATCTAAAACTAAACATGTTAACGTTTCTACGATTGTTGAATCCAAGAAAAATCAATGAGCTCCAATGGAGTTGGCCATGAGAGAGCGAAAAATTAAAAATAGAAGACTTCGTAAATGTAAGCACGTGTTGGAATTTCTCTTCTATAATTACAAGGACTCAATATAAAAGCGTCACACGGAAAAAATATTGTTTTCACATAAATTAGGAACATTTAAATAATAGTCCTCTATAAAAATCCCTGACATGATCTCGGCACGAGAACCCATCAATATAAATTAGATGCAAAAGAATATACTTAACTACAGCCATAATTTAGTTTCACTAAAAGAAAATTAATTTATATTTATATGAATGCTCATTTTCTTTGACCATAATAAATATTTAAAAATAAAAGTTTCAAATTCACAAACAAAAGAAGTTATTCCTAGAGAAAGAGTAGAATTATTGTAATTTTAGTGTTCATAAAGTAATTTGTGTACATATACGTATTTCATTCAAACTAAACGACCAAGTTTCAAGGAATTTTGAAATAACGACTTTAAATTCAATGACTGTTATAATTTCTTTCTTTGATATCGGTTTTGATAGGGTATTTAAATTTATTTTGAAATATTAATCACTGTTTTATGAGTTACCAGTGATTTTCGCAATTTGAAGAACTCCAAAAATTTAACATACAGATGAATATTTTCAATTCTATGGTTGAGAGTTGATTAAAAAATGAATACCTGCCTAAATTGACAAAAATTTTCACATCTCATGCTATATGGGTTAACCATTTGCAGATTCTAATAAAAAATCATAAGGGATATATGAGGACAATGAATAAACATAGGTTTACACTTAGCGTAAATAATATTCGATTGTGAGCGAAGACACATAACTACGCAGGAAAATTTCAACTGAAAGTCACTGCTTCCAATGCACTTTGAAAAGAAAGCAAGGGCAACAAACGTCTTCATTTTCAAAGATGCGAAGCGCCCGTATGTTGCATCATTTGAATTCACCATTCAACTCTCCTGTTGTCGCCTGGCTGGTGCGACGGAAATGAAACCCGGGTTCAGATTTGACATTATGACCCGATTCGGGGAAGTGCTCCAGGCGACGAGCAGAGGTCCTCGAGGCGAGAGGAACGGTGCGTCCTCGCTACAGGGGGGAGGACCCCGAGGAATACGGATCGAGTGATGGGCCGGGGCTTTAGGCGCATGAATGCTGTTACGCGTGACGAGATGTAGAAGCGAGGGGAAAGAGGGGGCAAAGATTTGTGAGTAGGGGGGCGGCAAGCAGGAGTCGTAGTTTGGGAGACTCGAAGGGTTGGAACCGGGAGAGGATGGGAGAGAGAAGAAGAACGTCCCACCCACGGTTCCCAAGTTAACCGAAGTGCGTGGGAACTTGTGAACCGACATTGAAGGTAACGCGGATTTCTGTGGAAAGTTGTAAGTTCTCCATCCTGTCTTTAGGATCCAAGCGCTTAGTCTCATTTTACCTCGTGTCTCAAAAGCTCTGGGATATGAAGTAGATTTTTTTTCGAAATTGCACCGACATTGATGTAACTAATTTTTACACAGTAAAAATGTAGAAGTTTTTACCTTTTTTACTATATTCAGAAAAAATTAAATAAATGTACATATTTTATGGATAACACATAACTACCTCCGCTTCTACCGGTTTTATCTCCAATTAATTTGGTAAAAGCTCTGACCAGGTCACACTTCCTCAAATCACATTTAAAGGTGAAGTGTAGAGACGATAGAATATAGAAAAAAGAATTTTTCTTTAACGGGACAGAAAGAAGCTTCATATAATGTACAAAATGTGAAAGGCCGAGTGACATAGATTAGGTGAGACGAAAAAATGATTGTTTTCTTATATTGTCTGTGCCGCAAACATAGGTATTTTAAATCGAAGAGAACCTTGAATTAATGAAAAGGGGTGTTACATAATTTCAAATGTTTATTTTATTGTATAGAGTTAAATTTTACGCTATAAGCCACGCTTTTATAGCGTGCAATGCTGAAAGTTTTTATTTTAAATTAGTTCTCAGATTAGATCTTATTTTGCACAATTATCAACTAGGAAGTGTGAACTATGTTTCAATTTACAGAAATCCTAAGGTCGAGAAAACAGTAGTGAATGACAGCATTTATATTTTAAACGTTTCATCCCGAAAAAGATTAAATGGGAAAAAGAGTATGATTGGATATAAACTGGAAAGATTTTTAAATAGTTTCCTTAATATAGCGTCAGCGAGCAGAGGCAAAACCCTCGATTGGCTTCTTCAGCTGGTATTGGTAAATGAGGGGTGGACTCCCACAGGAGAATTTTACACCTCCAATCCTTCCAGCTTTTTAAGGACCACTCTTGTCCTGATCCCTACTCCCTGCCACTCCAGATGAAGATTCAGTCCCAAAATTTTACAACTTTAGGACACCTGGGCGTACGTATTTTACGCTAGTAAAAATGAGGGAGACGAAGCGTTAGCAGGCACTATGGAAACGGGTTGGATCGAGGGGGGTGGGTGTGTGTGTGCGGCGTAGGGCGGACCGCGCATATTCAGGTAAAGGAGGGAAGGTGGAGAAAGTGAAATTTGGGATGGTTTGGCTGGTTGAAGGGAAAAAGGGAAAGAGTGGAATCTTGAGGCGATGCTAGAATGCGGGAACGTAAAAAGGGTAGATGGAAACGCGGGGAAAGCGCCTGAAAACGTGTTTTACGACGTTTTGAGGACGGCGGAGGTTCCTCTGAGACCTCCCTTCGATCTCTCTCCTCTCTCCCTCTTTACATCACCCTACCATCTCCCTCCACCGTTCCCGGTTCTCAGGAACAAACTTTAGCTTTGTCAAGGGAGCATTGGTGTAGGGAGGAGAGGACTGGGAGAGTGAGAGGTATAGCGAGAGGAGGAGGAGGAAAGTGAAGTGCTAAGGGAGTAAATACGATGAAACAGGAGTTGGTGAGGTATGGGTAGAGATGAGAAACTAAGATAGCGGAGCGTAGAGGAAGAAGAGTTAATGGTTCGCGTATCGACTGCAAATTTCCCCAGTCCGTGTTCTCGTTGCTCTTAACTAACAAGAGCGTTACGGTCGCAGGACCAGAGGGTTATACTCCACAGTCGCTCCTCCAATTTTCTCTTCTCCAAAAATCTCTACAAGCCTCGAACAAACCGTGTCATAAATGTACCGTAGTACTAGAGAATTGTTTACCTAGAACGCAGCATTTCTGCCTTTTGTAATTTCCGATCGAAAATTTCGTTCCATATTTGAGCCAAGGAATAACATAAATCGGTGAACACAAACTTGACAAATCAATAGTAAAATTTGAAAATACATTTTCAAGGAGAAAATATAATTCCTTTTATCAAACTAGTGTTTGGGATTGTACTTGAGAGGAATTGTACTAACTTGAAAACAAGACGTTTGTATTTTTGAGGTTTCGGAAAAGCGGTAATTTTTTATAAAAATCGGTTTTAATCATTCTTCGTATTGACATAGACACCGGGCGGAACGCAACGTATGCCTTAAAAATAAGCGTGTAACCATAATTTTTTTCTCGAAAAATGGAACTTTAATCTAGACATGATATAAAAAGCAATATCCATCATCAAGACACTGCAAGAAAATCCTTCGAAATACTGCAATAAAGTGTACGAAATAAAAACACAAAACTATTATTTTTACATGGGCAAATTCAAAAATGTCTAGTATTTAGGAAGATTTATTATTAGAGGCAATCAAATAATTATTTCAAGTGTGGTAAACCATTACTGCTGTAATTTTTGTCTTTTTCCTTGAAAGGTAACCAACAAATGCATGTCTACTTCTTAATGCGCTTAGATTGTAAATTACTAGTCAAATAGTACCAATTAATTTAGTTTCATTAAGAGAAATGAAAATGAAATCACTACACACATTCGTTTTAATGTATTTACTTCCATTTGTATTAGTATTAATTACGTTTTCTTTCTGTCTACTTTTAATTAATTACGCCTACTATTCTGTTAAAATCCTTCAGACTGGGTGACCATATTGACATTTCTATTGAACATATATTTCCTCCGGCATTTCCACATAAGTAGGTAAAAAAGTGATAAGAAAAATTTCCTGCATTTTGCATACCATTCACAACCCACCCCTAATGAGGCCGTTCAGATGTTCGCAGACTATGGAGAGGTATGAAGATGATGGGGGGACGGATGGAGCCTTTCGACTGGGAGGAAACATATCAGAAGTCCCGTCATTTAGCATACACGTCCTTGAACGCATCCATATTTATCGGCCCGCGTTCGCTTTAATGGGGGATTCGTCGATATTTTACCCCTCATTCTTCGCTTAAAAATACCTCATTTCCCTCTCATCCATCAAAAACCGACTCTCACCGTCGGTCGCAGATCTTCCAGGCCCTCGACCAAGAACCCTCGCGACCTCATGGAATGCACAACTAGCCCGCGCACAACCAAAACCTATCGCACCCCTCCCCCTCCGCCATGCCCCGAATCTGAGAAAACGCTCACAAGCAGACTCCTTTGGTCCTTCGATACCCACCCTTCGCCCTCCTAAATGCCTTCACTAGCCACACAGTTTCCCTGCCCATTTCATCCGGCATGACACCGCCTCGTATTCCAAACCAACTCCACCAAATCCCGCTCTGAGCCTGGGATATTCACAGTGCAATAAAAACCGTCAATTCGGGCTAGACAGAAGCGCGGATGAGGCTTTTCCAATCCGATCCCTGCTAGAGGGTCGCGATACGTAGTTCGTGGCCACGCCGAAATTACGGCTCAACAGTCGACCAGCTCAGACACCCCAGCCATCTACTTCTTCCTTATTATTTTTATTTCACTCAAATGGTTATTTTTTCCCGGGTGATGCTTTCGGATGAGCACCGCTCGGACCTATTTGGGCACACCAACGTTCCTACCCGTGTTCCAGACGAACACGTGATTAGTTAAGGCACGAATACGCCCAAATTTCAACGCGGTGCGCACGGATGGCCTGGCTGATCGCTCACCTCCCACCGTTGCCTCAGTCTCACTCTCCTACCCGCTACATTCCGTGTCCATTTTGATCTCATCCCCCGCCCACATCAAGAAACGCCTTCCTTTCGTCGGCGAGTTACGGAGTGCTCCAACCACATTTCTAACTGTCCTCTCTCTCTCCTTCGTTACGTCTCCACCTCGTCGCCATGCCTGGTCGACCCTATCCCTCGCCAGATCCCCCGTGAGTGTACCCAAGGAGCGCAGCCTCGGCCAGCCCCCCTTTTTCATCCTCCAAAACTCTCGCCCACCGCCAAAGTATTTTCCACCCCCCTACCGCCTCACTCCATCTCTCCTTCCCCCACCGCCAAAAAAAAATGAAGCCACAGGGTTTCACGTGGCGAGAGGACTCTTCCTCTTTAAATAAAAACACAAGCGGCGTTGCTGCGTTGCCGGGGTCACAAAACTGTATCTTTTTTTCATTCCCTGCCTGGGTATTTTATTTTTATCCGCGTGTATCCTTTTTTTTTAACGAGATGCTGCCCTCGTCCGCGTTCGGGCACACGAGCGGGCACACAGAGGGTGTGTGTGTGTGTGTGTGTATGTACGTGCGCCTCGGATGGAGTGTGAGGGAAAATTCCCACCGCGCTGGAACGTGAATTCGCGTATGACCGATGCCGCGCCGTGGAGGGAGATTTAGGAGTGGGGCGTTTCTCTCTCCCCCATTAAGGTGGTTTGCCTAAATTGTTTTCTCATTGTATATCAATCCTTGAATTAGCAAATATAGTATTATACGATGCTTTGATCGGGCGTGCCAGGATTTGCTGAAACTATGAAAACCTACACACTATGAAAAATACCAGAGGATTTTTCAATTCTTATAATAACGTGGAGAAAACTTAAATGTTGTATCCGCGAAAAGATATATAAAATGGTTGAATGTGAAATTTCATAAAAAAGGGAGAAAAATAATTGGCAGTTCTAGCTGTTGCCAGTTACTTTGAGTACTTCAGCAGACATCTAGCATATGCTGTAGAAAACTATCGTTTTTTAGGCATACTATATTCGTCAGTGGACTATCCTTGGGTCACATCCTCCTTACTTCACATCGCCTATGATCGAAGAATACTACAGAACCTGGAATGTAAGGTTATATTCGATGACCAATATCTAGAAAGCTGCAATGAGAAGGAGAATCTTGTAATGAACTAGAATTATTGACGAAAACAACCTACAATGGTGTATTACATAACCGTTTTCCACAAGTATTAGCCTATGCACACGCTGGGAAGAAATTTTTCGTAGTAATCAGCATACATATTACAGGACAACGCCTCCGCCAAAAAAGCTATTCAGTTCTTCCTTATGTCAACGGTATTCTATTTACACATTACTAAGAGATATGTTCATCCTCCCGACTAATATACCGATTGAATCAAGAATATATAAAAATAAATCAATAAATCAATATATATAAAAAAAAATATATCAATGAGAAGTAAATATAGACTAAATTTTTCAGCGGCTTAACGTAAAGCAATATACCATCAATGAGATTTAGTGTACGGAGGTATATTCCTAAGATTGTGGAATTAAAAATTTTCATCATGTGCAGTTATCCAGTATTTTAAAAGATATTCTTTATATTTCCCATTAAAATTCATTATGAGGTAAATAGTTTAATACCTGCCAATCGCAAAATTGTTATACTTTGCCATATACACATATTTGAAAAGGAAATAAGTCTAACCCTCACGAATGCAATTAATTAATGTGAAAGATTGGGAATTTCAAATTATTAATGTCTCAGATTCAGCAAAAAACAAAATGTATTATCAGTTTCAAATGATTGATGCTGCTACAAAATTATTTTTAACTGTCAAATGTACTGGGTAATTTAGGCATGGATACGGACCAATAGGGGCGAACCTGTATTTTTCTATTGATATTATCGAAATAAATGGAAACATGTATTTGGTATATAAGAATTTGGTAATTGTTTCTAAATTTAGCGCTCTGGTAATGACCAAAGTTAATGCCGACCTTTTCCCATTGAATCTCTTGGCTTGGTTTCCCACACCATTCTGCAAATTCACACAAATCTGGAGAACTGACCTGGAAGGAAAGAAATAAATATTATTTCCCCTTTTACTTTGCAAAAATCATCAACATAAAATTTTCATTTTCTTATAATAAACGTATTACTGAGTAACTTTACCTATTTTTCAATTACTTTTTTCGCTACCGTATATAAGAGCCATTCACTGAAACAGGCAAGTACGACGAACTAGTGGACTTGTAGGCATTGGTGGGCTGAAGTTTTCAAATGGTGTTGCAGGCATACGCAATATCATACGATAATTAAATTCCAAAAGGCCAATAAAGAAAGGAAAATAATTGCCCGTATTGCCAAACACTTCTGGCATTTCCAACTTCCTCTTTGTAATTGTGGGAATGGAAAGTATAAAACTCATAACGATATTGATGCTCCAAAAAATAATCTTTTCAACAAGAACAATAACCTCTTTGCCGGCCCCGGTGGCGGTGGGGTAACGCCGTCGCCTGGCAACCCCGAGGCCGTGGGTTCAATTCCCACCTAGGTGGGTGTTCCTGCACCTAAGGATTGGGTGTAAGTATATAGTATGTCTACAATACATGTATAATGGGTAAGGACTGGATGGAAGAAGGGACTATAAAGTCTCGATCTTATACAAAAGAAGATTTATTTAATAAATAATTTTTTCTCTCTCTAGGATTACCAGAACTGATTTTTCATTAGTTAAAGTTATTTTTCTTTTTATGTTTTTCTTTAATAAGAAAAACAAACGTTATAAATATCCAATGATTCTCTCAAACAAAAAATAATTATGAATTAATGTTGTTTAAACGTTGCTCCTAAGCGGAGATATCCAACGGCCAGCCAATTTTTCCGTCGCCCGGTATTACTTATTTTAATTTCAATCAACTTCTATTCTGGGACAAAGACGCTGCCGTAAGATCCATTTCTCTCCCTTTTCACTTCATACTCTGACCTAATATTCTCTCAGCGGCATTTATCTTACATCCTTTCACGTTTCGCTTCATCTCGCTATATTGAACGTCGTTGTATTATTGCACCCTAAAATTTATTATCGACGATAAATTGACCCAGATAACCGTCCCTTCCTTGCCCAAGTCTTCCGCGGCGGGGAGCGAGGGTTATTGTGTTATTGTCTGAGACCCCGCTGACAGACTCACCATTCACACCTCCCAACACCGGGAGAGAAGCAACCTATCAAACCTCTTCGTGCTGGTGTTACGACGCGTTCAGCTAAATCCATCCTTTGCCAGTATAAAAATTGGTTCTTGAGGTCCAAGAGAAAAGTGGAAAGATTTTTTCAAGATTAACTGAACATAGATTTTAAGGTCGCCAGATCAAAAAACAATTAAGAATTTCAAAAACGTGATGAGTTAATTAAATTTTCGAGTTCAACTCGGTGCAGAGGCAAGTTTAATGGCTTCCCGCTCAGAGAATCTAGGATGAAATCCTGGAAACAGAAGATATTTCTCAGTGGTTTCCCGATCCCCATTTTGTTAGCTTTGTGAAGAGCGAGGGCGCCATTCGACGCATGGAACGTTAAACTGAGGATCCCTTGGCCCCTTTTCTCTAAGAGTAGGCTAATTCCGACGCCAGATTTTTCTCCACCTCGCCTCTCCTATAACATTTGTCCATAGTATGCATATTACCCATCCGTAATGGCAAAAAAGTCCTACATTGTTGGTCGCTTACCCTATTTCTACTAATAATACTTGAAACACGATTAAATAAAACAATATAGTAACGATTAATACATTAACATTGAAGAGTCTATGCTGGCGGGAGTAATAATAATTGCTCCTGGTAGGGTCACCCATGCCAGATAGGTCGAAGGTTAGGAGCCAGACGAAAGGTAGCCCACGCAGCGTCTGTTCCTCAGTGAGGCGGTTGCAAAGGCGTCTGACCCGAGCGGGGAGGCCATTTAGTGATGGTGTCACGTAAAAACACTATTGAGGAAGGCAACGGGAAACCACCTCAATTATTATTCCCAAGATTTTTATGAAAGACAATATAAAGAAAGTGAGTCCTGGTAACTGCGAGAATCGGCCCAATCGGCGTGTCGTTCTCGGTAGCAGAGGAGGCCGTCATCCCATGGAAACCCTTGCAGGGAAAAAATGACAGCACCAGGACAGAAGACGCAGGGGAAGAACAAAGTAGTTAAAATAGGAACATGGAACGTGAGGGAAATGTTGGGAACAGGCAAATTAGAGAATACTAAGCGAGAGATGGAAAGAGGTAACATAGATGTTTTAGGCCTATGCGAGGTGAGATAGAAGGATGGCGGGGATTACTGAACTGATAATTACAGAATAAGATACAACGGTGGGGACGAGAGCCAACGAGGGGTTGTCGTAATATTAAATGAAGATGTAGGAAGAAGCATAGTCAACATAGAGCAAGCAGCGGATAGAATATTACTCGTAGAGATTAAAGCAGAACCCACGAACTCGGTCATTATTCAGCAATACATGCCACCGAGCAACCACAAGGAGGAAGAAGTAGATAAGCTGTACGATGACCTAGAGGATATAATCGCGTGTGTTCCTGCAGGGAAACATTTGATAGTGATGGTGGATTGGAATGCAATGGTAGGCGAAGGAAGAGGCGGTGATGAGGTGGGGGACTATGGGTTAGGTACGAGGAATGAACGCGGGGAGAAAGCAATTGAGTTCTGCAGGAGACAGGGGTTAGTCATCACCAACACATGGTTTAGACACCACAAAAGGCGTAGGTAGACATGGAAAATGCCAGGGGACTCAGAAAGGTATCATTTAGATTAAATTATGGTTAGGCACAGGTTTAGGGACAATGTAAGAAATTCGCAAAGTTTCCCAGGAGCGGATGCTGACTCTGATCACAATTTAGTTGTTATGAAATGTAACGTCCGTTTCAAGAAGATAAGGCAAGGACGGCGGGTTAGGAAATGGAATGAAGAAGCATTAAATGGATTAACGAGGAAGGAGTATCAGCAGGCTGTAGATAAAATGATGGATGACGGTAAAGAACTGGGTACTATCGAAGAAAAATGGGAATGTGTCAAGCACGGGATATCGGAAGCCGCAAAAGACACTATAGGAACCGTAAACGGGAAAAGGATAAGGACACCATGGGTAACGGATGAAGATAATTGCAAAGATGGATGAGAGAAGAGATGGAAGAATGTAAGCACAGAGTTAGGCAAAATGAAGTACAGAGAGTTAAACAATAAATTGAGAAGGGCCACAAATATAGCAAAAGAAGAATGGTGGAAAACGCAATTCGAGGATATGGAAAGTTTACTGAGGAGGGGTGAAATTGGTGCTCTATACAGCAAGGTTAAGTTATTATCGGGAAATAAGAAGGCAAGATCTGTGCTAACAGTTAAAAATAAGTGGGGTAAGATAATAGTTGAACCAGGAAAAATCCAAGAGAGATGGACGGAATATATAGAAACACTGTATGGTAGAGAGCTTAGGCCGACAAGGTTAGACATAGAAAAAGAACATGACGTAGAAGAAGAAAGCCTAGGTCTAGGTATACTCGAAGTTGAAATAGAAAGGGCATTAAAAGAGATTAAATTAAATAAGGCCGTGGGGGTAGACAAAATTCCTGTGGAACTTTTAAATGTTTAGGAAAATGTGGGAAGAAGACTATGGACTGATTCGTAGCATCTATGAGGAAGGAATCTGCTCGAAATATTTTGTGAGATCAGTGTTGGTTCCTATTCTGAAAAAAGGTAATGGCTACATCATGTGAGGACTAAGGAACAATAAGCTTGGTATCACACGCAGCTAAAGTTTTTCTCAGGATCATCAACAAAAGGATAGAGAGTAAGGCAAATGATTACTTAGGGGAGGATCAGTTTAGGTTTAAGAAGGGGAGAGCTACAGGTGTTGCCGTTGCAGTAATGAGATCACTAATTGAAAGTAATATAAAATACAATCAGGACGTTTTTGCCTGTTTTGTAGATTTCGAAAAAGTGTTTGATAGGGTGAATTGGGAAAAATTAATGCGTGTATTGCAGAAAATAGGAATGGATTGGAGGGACAGGAGACTGATCCGCAACCTGTACATGTCTCAGACTGCTCAGGTGCGAGTGGGGAACGGAGAGTCCGGATGGGCAGTGTTAGGAAGAGGTGTAAGGCAGGGTTGCCCATTGTCACCGGTACTGTTCAACGTATATGTAGAGAAAAAGATTAAAGAGGCATGGGAAGAACTGGAGGTAGGAATGAAAGTCGGAGGGGAATTCGTAAAATCGGTTAGGTTTGCTGATGACCAAGCATTAGTTGCTCAGTCAGCCAAGGGGTTGCAAGCATTGTTGAGTGAATTGGAGGTTCAGTGCGATAAATATGGGATGAGAATCAATATTAATAAAACAAAGGTTATGCGATTTTCCAGAAAGAAAAGGCTAAGCCAAACATTAAAATAGGAGGGAAAAAAATAAAGTAGGTAGAACAGTTTACGTTTCTTGGAAGAGTAGGAGGAGGGAGTTGATGACGGGGACGTTGAGTAGGAAGGTTAAGAAAAGATTCCTAAAAGCTTTGTTATGTAGCGTAGCTATGTACGGCGCGGAAACGTGGTCAATGAAGCAGGAGGATGTACGTAGATTAGAGGCTTTTGAAATGTGGGTCTGGAGAAAAATGGAGACTTATAATGGGCCGAAAGGAATACAAATGAGGAAGTACTGGAGATGTTGGGTGAGGAGAGGGGTTTGTTGGGAGAACTCCTATGGAAGCAGGAAAAATGGATGAGAGGCGTACTGAGCGGCAGTGGGATGTTGAAAAGGTAATAGAGGGGAGAATGTTAGGCAAACGATGAAAAGGGCTGGAACAGGATAGGGATGTTGGATGGAATGAATGGAGGAAAGAAGTACACAGAGATGAAGAGGGACCTGATGCAGAGTAGGTTGCTGAATTGGATTTTGTTTGGGGTTACAAAATATTTATTTGATAGTTGTGTCCATCCAAATACCTACCATAACCGATATATTACCCAATAATAATACGTGGGTCGCGGTAGTCCAGGGGATAGAGCATTGAACTACTGACCGTAGGGTTCCGGGTCCGATTCTCGGGTAAGGCACTTTGGGCACCTGCAATCTATCCAAGCTATTTGATTTTCGGGTACCAGATCTTCCTGGGAAACCACAATCGGCACAAGGAACGAACTGGCCCCCCCTACCCTGATGGGTGAATTTCACACGCCGTCGGAGTTAGTACTGGGTGAACTCTACCATCCCCTATCAAACCGACCCTCGGGTTGAATTCTGTGTTTATGGTTTATGTATTTTATATACCTGTATATACTTAATATAGTAAAACGTAAGTGTTCAATAGAAAATACTTGGAAGCGCCAAAAAATATAAGAACACACACAAAGAACACTCACAAATTCTTTCTTGAAATAATTTCTTAGACTACTATCGTCTCTTCTTAAGAAGACGGAACTAAATTCCGTCGCAATTATTAAGAAATAACGGGTAAGTGTTCTTTTTATGTGTTCGTGTATTTTTTATTGATGTCAAAGTTATATGTGTAATTTATCGATGATGTAGAAGCACTCACGAGAGCTATATAGCATTTGATGAACAAAAATAAAATAGATAATACTAAAATAACACTCAAATTTCAGAAAGTTGAAGCTTTGGGCCTTCTATGAGGTCTGTTGCTTGACTTTTTGGATGTTACATCGGATGAAAAATCATCTAATTTAAGGATCGAGTCAGTATAATAGATTGGTCATTCCGAATAATAAATTAATCTGTTTTCTTAATAAAGGCGAGGTATTAGTTGACATAAATTATGATAACGTTAACATATAATAACAGATAATAACAACACCTGAACGCCGAAAACCAAACCTAATCTGCCGACAAATTTTATTCGCAGCGTTTTAGTAAATGATCTGTGAATTACTTCTCCTGCATTACAAATTCAGAGTGGGAGGACGACGGAGGTGTCTAGACACCTCCGTCGGCCTCCGCCGCCTTAGTCCAGCTTTTTTTGTTAGGGCTAATGCGAGGTGATAAGAATAGGGAAGTGGGGTGGACTGAGAGTTCGAAAATGGCAAAGAGAAAATAATTACGAGACTAGGAAGAAAGAGAGCTCGAGAGAGCCATAGTACTTCGGGTCTCTGCGGTGGTCAAAACCACGAAAATTTTAATCGACCGCAACTACCCCGCCGCCCCTCCTTCACCTGCCCTTCCCACGAAAGTTCCTTTACAGGCCACTGCTTTCTCCCATGCCGATGCCGGGTCTGGGGATCCAGGAGGGAGCATAAGGCCCTCATGCCTCGACATTTGGGTTAGAGAAACGGTGGATGAAGGATGGAGGAAATTACTAATGTCTAGATGCTGTATGTAAAATTGGGATGGGAGGACCTTGAAATCTTTTGGCAGTCCAGTAGACTCAGTTTCTCGCCTAATTGACAGAGTGCGTTCCAAATTAATGCAATTGAATTTTGTTGGAGTGGAATAAGAGTAGGAGGACATTAAGCTTTGCCGCGAAATCAATCTCATTGCTCTACAAGCTCTGAAAGTGGCAGGACGTCAGTTATTGTTTGTGTGCGCCGACCGTGTCACGAAAAAAATGGATCGACGATCGTTCAACGTTACGCGATTGCTAAGTTTTGTGCTAAACTGAAAAAAACTCATGAAAAGACTCGTGAGACTCGTAAAAGATTCGTGAGGATTACTCTGCTTGTCCTACTCACCAGTTCCGAGGTGGTTAAAGGCTTTTAAGGAGGATCGGGACGAGTTTCGCGACGAACAAAGCTCTTGGAGGCCGCCAACTAGCAAAACCGACAACAATGTAGTCCGTGTTTAACATTTGTTGGATTCTGACCGTCGATTGAGTATCATGATGGTTGCCAATGAAGTGAACATGTCCTCTATTGTTGTGATTTGCACTGTTAATGAAGATTTAGCGATGAGGAAAGTGTGCGTCAAGCTAGGGCGCAAGGTGTTTTCAGACGATCAAAAGACGAACCCAGCGTAAATTTCAAGTGAACATTGCAACATATTGAAAATGAACCTGATTATTTGTACAGCGTCTGGCTTTTACAATACGACCCATAAACAAAACTCCAAAGTTAACGCGGATTGTTTTTTACTTTCATTTTATGGATATATCGTACATATTTGTATCAGTGTTTGTATTTTTCATAAAATAAATTTAACTGTTAACATGAAAAAACAAGCTGTGCCCCAAAAGTAGTAGGAATTATTTTTTTCCGGATATTCGGGCGGACAGGCGGCGGTTTCTCTGGCTGGGTTCAAGGGAGGGGAGGCCTAAGAAATGCCACAGGTCTTTTGTAGTTGGCTCTCAGCTTTTGCGGATTGCGGATCGTTCGTTAGCGAAGCAACTATAACATTATCTCGTAACCTTCCGTCCTGAACTGAATGTTGGAACAACGCTACCCCATTAAAATTTGCGTGAAACTCATCAAAACCAGGAAAGAGACTCATGACATGCTCAAGGCGATAATAATGATGATAATATCATTGGTAGATTGGGTGACCTTGAGCACAAAAATTTGTTTTTGGAGAGTGGAGAAGATATTGAAAACGCCGAACGTTCAGGACGCCTTTCGATCCCAAAAAGTGACGAAAATATTGAAGGTGTGAAGACTTTGTTTGACAGGGATCGCTAATTAAGCGATTGCATTGTTCTGATAAACTTGGTATCCCATGGGGACTGGGCATGAGAAAGGTGTGTGCATAGCTGGTGCCGCGGGTGGCCTCGGACGAACAGAAGGAAATTCGCACGCGGATCTGCCAAGAGCTTCTCGATCATGTGAGTGAGGATCCAGTTTTTTTTACACGATGCCCTACTAGAATTCTTCCCCTTTTCCCGCTTCAAATCCCTACTGAAATGACGTTATCACGGCTCGGTGGAAGCGTTACAACAGATTGTGAGGAGAGAGTTTAACAAAATTTTGTGCACTGCCTTCCAGAAGGCGTACAATGCGTGAAAAACACGCTGGCAGCGGTGTGTGGACACACAAAGGTGCTATTTTGAAGTATTTTGAATAAATGCATTGATTTTGGCCATACTTCTTTTTTAAATGACTCAGTTCAACTACATTTAGGGCAATCCTTGCATCAAACGATCTGATTTGTGGAGAATATAGGGATTGCTTTTTTGAAAAAAATATGTTTAAAAACATTGGACAATAAGGAAATATTTGGAACACGAGAAAAATAAGCCAAGCACAGCAATAAGAAAGAAACCATTTGGATAAAAGATACATTTCATATAAAATTAATGAAATTGCGTGAATGAATATTTTCTGAAATTTTTTTTCAGATATTTTCTGCTGGATCCCTAGATTCTCCAGATCTAGACTTATGACAATGGAATCTTGCCATCGTAGAATGAATATATCACTTTGCAATATTCAATGACAATTTATCAACAACGACTCATGGTTTCAACAGGAAACTGTCATTGTCACGAAACAAAAATATCTTTTATCTACTCATTGTCTGCTACACCCATTGCCTGTCGAGGAGATAACGATAGAGGAGGTAGATGGGAATAAAGTGAGTAAATTGATGAGGTCTGGGGAAATAATTTTCCGGAAAAGAAGTCAAAAGTTAAAATTATGTCGTGATCGTGACTCGTCTCCCGTCTTCAATAGAGAAACAGAAATAAAAGATAAAATAAACTTGAATTGCATAATCAGGTATCAGAAGGCAGTTTATATAATTAATAATTTCAAATATTCATATATTCATTTGCTCTGCATTCTGACGGTATCATATTAGTATTAAAGTCACCTGTGTGAGTCAATTCCATGGAATTCCATTAACGCATGGCAAAATTGGAGGCAATATCACCATTATTAAAACCCTTTCGATCAGGAAGGTATGCCATACACAATAGAAGGGAATAATAATAAATACTCTTGAGAGATTAATTCAAATGAAACATACCATTTTTATCTGATATTGCTAATGAAGTTGAAATAGAGTAAAACTCGGTTAAAAATTATTTAAAGCTATGTCCACTTGACTGAGTAAATTGAAAACATATTGACTGGAAAATTTAAGGTTGATACGAAACTTAAAGACCTATATTTATGAAACTGAAAACTTACTTGAATGTAAACAAGGTAACTAATGGCAATGAAATTGATTTGATATTATTTTTATCGTTTATCTCATACGTATTGCCAGAACAGCGCATATTTAATACGATTCAATCAAAAGTTACCTTTTTTCTAAGTCAAGTAGATATTTTCCACAAATCTTCTATCTAAAACAGCAATCCCAGTTATTTCTAATTAAAGATAAATGTGCAATTCAAAGAGACTTTTACGCTGCATAGCATTTATGGACAAGTTTATGAAAAGATTATGGAATACGCTGTTTAACACTTATCTGTGAAATAAAAATACCAAACCTGTTATCATACTATGTTATTCAATACTCATAATTAAATTTTTCAAAGTTATGAAATTTTCTCATAACTTATTTGTAACAACATTGGTCTTTCAATCCTAAGATCGTTTGACTGCTGCCTCAATCCTTCTCTACCTGATGCCGATTGGCTCACCTCCTGGTATTTTTTGCAATGTATTTCCTTCTTTATTTGTCCCATGTAAATTTTGGGACTTTTACCTGTATTTCTCCTTCTATCATATTCTTTACGAATCCATTGTGCCTCTGGGTGTTGCCAATCCATCTTTTTTTCCTTTCTGTTTCATATGATACGTTTTTAGTCTATTATTCTGTTTCTATCAAACTTCTTTTTTCTTATTATATCGGTCCATTTGATCTTCATCATCCTCCTCCATCACCAGGTTTCGAAGGCTTCTCGTCTTTTCTGGTTTAATTTTCCGATGGTCCATGCTTCTGATCCATAGTGTGCCGCAGTCCATTCGAATTTTTCACATATTGTTTCCTCGTCTGTAGTTCTAGCTTCTTTGAACCTATACGTTGTCTTTTCATTCTGAATGCTCTCTTAACTTGAGCTGTTTTTCGCTTGATGTCAGTATTACTTCTTTCGTTACATGTGATGGTGCTTCCGAGATACTATATGTGAAGGAATCCACTCGCTCTAATTTTTGCCATTTCAGTGTGACTACTGTATTCCTTTTCTCTCTTCCACATACTTGATCCAATACTTATAGTGCCCTTTAAATATCCTCATGGTTTCTACTACCATTGCCATCGTTGGTGAAGCGTAGCATGTTTATCTCTTCTCCATTGATGCTAATTCCATATAATCCGATGTATATTGCTTCTCCTATTGCCTTCTCCAGGTACATGTTGAACAATGAAAATGAGAGGTTTCATCCTTATCTAACTTCTTCTTTAACTTTTGGCTTCCATCTCTCACTCGCATTGTGGCTACTTTCTTCTTGCATAGCTGATAGATTATTCTTCTGTCGTTGTAATCTATGTCGAGATTTTCCAGCAGTCCAAACATCTTGTTCCATTGCAAATTGTCGAAGGCTTTCTCCAAGTCCACGAATGCCACATACAGTTTCTCGATCACATGTGTTTTTATCTCATGATATCTCAAAATATAGCTTCTCTAGTTCATCTGTTCTTTCTAAAGCCAATTTGGTTTTCCGATAGGTTATCTTCAATCTTCCTTTACATCTTTCGACTTATTTTTGATGCATGTGAGACAAGACTCAAGGTTCGGTGTTCCTCATATTTCTCCGTCCTCGTCTTCTTTGGTATCGGCATCATCACTCTCCTTTAAAAGTCCTCATAAAGTCTTCCTCCATCATTTCATTTTTCTACAAATCCGTCCGTCAATGTCTTTTCTCTGCAAATATTTCGGAAGACTTATTTGTAGAGAGATGACATTAAAAATTCTGGATTACTTCGCGTTAATGTTTTGATTGTGCAATGTGACAGTAAGATAAATTCTAATCCGTTTTGAAAAAGCAAAAATGAACCTTGATAGTCCGAATCGTAATAATAAATAGCAGAAATAATAGAAAATACACTTGCGGAATACGTAAATGATATTTGATGGAAGAATCTCTTTTCTGAAAAACATGCTTGTAAGACAATACGATCACATATTATCAACCAAATAAAAGTTTTAGATGAACTGAGTTAATACAGCAGGACTGCTAGTAGTGCTAATTCAAAGTTTTGCCAGCATACCTCCGATCAGCAGGTCTGCTAATTAAATAAACCCTAAGGGGAATGAAGTGGAAGTACATGTTAAATGCAGAATAATTATCCGAAGGAATATTAGAATACCCAATGTATTGGAATATTCCTTCCAATGCAATGCATCAAAGGCTAACGCAATCTTAATTGGTTTTCTATGTACAAACTCAATATTTTCGCCGGTTGAAATTAAGCTAACAGCATCCACTTGAGATTTCGAGTTATCGTTTCAAAGGGAAAATTTTCTCAGAGAAATGGAATAGTAAAATTTCACTTGAGGTCTAGTTACGATGAACTTCTATTTTTTTTTATTTTACAAATTTCTATGTTCATAACTTGTCACAAATGGGTGCTCATTTTAATAAATTTCAGTGACTTCGATTTTCTAATTGAAAAAAAAATTACTTGACTGAATATTCAAAGAAACCGAGGATAAATGACTACAATACTGCTACAAGTTGCAAATATGAGGTAATAGTAAATAAAGGTAAATATAGTAAAATATTATATGAGTAAATGGTCAAATGAGTTATAACAAGGATATTTTAGGATGAAAAAATACAATTAGGAAAACTTTTACGATGCGAATGTAATTAAACATATGTTGAATACTACATGTTATAAGAGATTCGTTTCCTAAGCGTACAACACCCATTCATGCTTGAATTCCAGGAGAGAAAAGAAGTAATGTCCATTAAAACTGAATTGCTCCTCTTACTCCCATAAGTTTACTTCAATCGTTTGGATGTAACATTCCTGAACTGACGGGCAGTTTCACGTGCGCTCCGAACGAGAGATCTCATGCATATCTCATAAAATATTCCCATTGTTTTTGCCGGGATGGACGAGAAAGGTTTAGGTGAGGAAAGGGATTGAGGGTAAAGAGAAAGAAAAAATTTGTGGTTTACCCCAAGTGTGTGCGTACCCAAAGGCCAGCGACACATGCTCGAATGCTAACGCAGTCGTAATTAAAACAAGGGCGATGCACAGCTTGCCCCGGCACTGGGGTGGGGATAGGGAGAACTCCAATGGCAAATCTAGATTAGCGCAATGCCGCGGACCACATAATCCCGATTTCATTTGCGCCCTTCCCCTCTCTCTTGCCTCCTTCCACCCCTTCCCAATTTCTGTGCGAACTCATTTGTCCGAATGTGGTGGGGAGGGACGGTGTGCGGCGTGGTGCAAATGGTCAGAAATTCTTGGATGCCCGACTTTCACCGATAGTGTTCGCTAACCGACCGCGGCTTACTAGTTAACCGCACACATCTTTCGTGTAGGAAACCTCAAATTCTCCCCCGACTACCGCCTTGGCCTTAAAAAACTGCCCCATCCTCTCACTCGCTCTACATATGCCCCTTTCAAACATTTCTTTCACTAACGTCTCGTATTTTTGCTCTACTCAATATCTTGGTTATCATCAATATTCTATCCATCAATATTTATGCGCACACATTACAGGCGAGTCAGAAATAGCAAGAAACAGCTTCTTCATGATATTATAAATCCACTAAATTAACATATCAAGTTAATGCACATCCATGATGAAGTTACAGACATGTACCGTACACACAGAATTTATGATTAATGATTACTCTGGAGTAAAAAAATAAGTATCGTCAGGTCTACGTGGATCCTAGGTCTGAAGGTATCTATGCTCAAATATGAAAAAATTAATTAATTTATATCTTAAGTCAAATATTTTTAAGCCTATGTGCCCTATTATGTCCTCGTATGTCCCTAACTAAAAAAAAACTTTATTTTTTTCTTGGGAAACTTTTCACCGTAAATCAGTGTAGATACCCTAGCATCCTTCCATTGAATATTTTAAGGGTACATATAGTATCTAGCACCTGACATACTTCGGCCCACATGAAATAATTTTATTCACAATGAATTCAAAATATATAATCTTTAGCCCCTCTCTGAAAACTAGGCATTACTCTTCTTTAAATTAGAGGCACACCCAAATACCTTGTAAAATGTTTCTTTATAGATTAGTTTACTAAGATATCCTATGATTCATATTGAGAACATAATTAATAATCGGTACGCATTTTAATTAGAGTATTTAAATTTTTCAAACATGGTTTTTTTATCCGAATGAAAAATTATCATGTTGATACTCGACCAGATGCTTATTCGACACTATTTAACTTAAATGGGTTTTAATAAAAACAGTGGCATCACTAAAAAAATACATATTTTTAAATACGGAAATGAGACATAGAAAACAGTGGAAACATTTGCAATTGAGATAACATTGGAACATAAATACAAAAGTTTATCATTGAAAATCAACAAAGAATTAATCCTTTCATTAATGGGATTAAAATGTTAAATGAATATGAAGATATAAATAAACGAAATGTTGCAGTACAACTAATAAGGAAAAAAATACAGATAAATGTCACCAGAATGATTTACGGCAAACGTATTGTAATATTGCAGTAGAGAAATGGTCTTTCGATTTCACCGTCGTCAATATGAAAGTATTTTAATGGATTGGCCAAAATTCTTGCTAAGCTGGGAGCCTGATCAGATGCGAAAGAACAAAGGCCTATCCCCCAAATATTTTCCCTCATGCTGACGCATTCGACCTTTCCTCGAACTTTAATCTTCCCTTTCTTCTCTCAAAGCTTCATTCCAGTCTCTTCTCTTAGTCCCGATTTCCTGCCTTTTTCCTCATCTTTCAATCCGGCCTCCTTTTCATTATCTGCACTCCTTTTGTTTGGTAGCCATCGACCCTCCTCAATTTCCCTCCTTCCCCACTGAAGAGAGATCACCTATTCTACCAACAACCTCACACCTCCACCTCCACACGCTTGTTTCCACACTTTCAAATCCGCCCCTCCCTTCTGTGTCTCTCACTGACTCTGCACCCTCCTCTTAACCCACCACCGACCTCCCCTCACTCGCCCGAAACGTGCCCTCCCTCCCCCCTCTAGCTAAAGACCTCTCTCCCCATGAGACCCCTACGCTCGTCCCTCCTCCTCCCCCACCTCCCTTTTCCTTCCTCTCTTTTCTCCCTCGCGGCGCTCGCCAAGATCCCAGAGAGAACCGCACTACTCCCCCACAGTATTCAAATGGGTTCCCATATCCCTATTGAAATACTGACCCCTCCCAAAAGCCTTCCCGGCTCAGGCCGACGGATTAGTGCAGCTTAATTACGACCACTCCCGCTATAAATCCCAGTGAAAAGGGGACTCATCCCTCTCCTTCGTCGTCCCCTACCATCTCTCCACCCGCACCCATTTCACGCGGATCTCTGGGCGAGGGGGAGCAGGGTGGTAGACTGCAGGGGTTCGCACACGATGGTGGTTTGTACACTGGTCGGGAAATGGCTGGAGGAGGAGGCGGAGACAGAAAGGCATGACAGGAAGTTGGAGGGGATGGGGGGCGAGTGGAAGGTAGGTATGGTATCGGCGTAGAAAGTAACACGGAATAGAGAGAGAGACGCGGAGGGATATTTGACAAAGGGGACGGCTGTAAGGGAGAGCACAGAGAGTGAACGGGAAAGGTGGCATGCCGAAAGGTGGGTGAGATAGGGCATGGGTACGACGCCGTACTGGTGGACGGGGAGAAAAATGGCACTAAATCCTGGCTGGATAAATTGCCCAAGATGATGTAGTGGTTTTAAGCGCCATGGGTGACCGAATTAAAGCACAGATCGTTATCCCTTCATTTCCTTTAATATTCTTTCGAATTCTCCCAATTAGCCTTTATTTATTGTTGCGAAAATTAAGTAATGCGATTAAGCTTTTTGAAGTGATGGGGATGTTACGGTCATTAATTAAAGCACGCTTATTATTTCATATTATTTATTTTTTATATCGGATATGGTAATTTAAATTGATTGTACAACGTATTGAAAACATCACCCGCATTATTTATTAAAATTAATTTTTAGGTTGAGTTTTTCAGAGTAAAGTAGACATATTAAATGGTTAAGGAAAAATTGACCCCCCCTTATAAATCATGTATGCACAAACCCTCATCCCGGTCTTTGTTCAACATTAAACTCATCAATTTAGACCCCAATATTAATGGGTTGACTACCAATTTGCTAGTATTTGATAATTCAATTTTTCTTCTAATCGTAAAACTCAACCAATTTATAGGTTTATATATAGGGGAAACTCATTATTCAAATTAGGAAAGAACGATCGACCGGCAAATGAGCCAAATGTATTTAATACATTTATATTAGATTATGCGCAACTAGGTAATTAAATTATTGGCAAAAATATGAGACACAAATTATTAAATTTATTTTCGAAATATTTCTGTTATAGGACCTGAGCGGGAATGTAAATATTCCAAGCGTATACCTGTTGACCAAAACCAATGGAAATTTTCAACCCGGCCTTCAAAAACCTTTGAAATCATGAATAATGCATGCAAGAGCATAAACTTTGTTACGGCACGCATGCCTGCGAACGTACAGACATGTGCACAAGAGGCTGCTTCTACATCTTTGGAAGCTCTGAGCGGAAGGTAGACAAGAAAACAAGAACACATAAAATTATCGAACTCCACGACTTTTTCCTTTTCTCCTTCTGGTTTTGAAAAATGGCCTCGGACAAAAAATAGATTCTTGCTCCGGCGCATGAATTTAAATTTGACATTCGAAAGATGGGAAGCGGAGATGGAGACGGAAAGGGCAGCGGTCCTTAATTACGACGAGCATGGCGTCCGAATCCGTTCTAAACGGATAGTCTCTGACACCGCTTTAGGGACCGACTCAAATTTTCTCCCCACCCTTATCCACAAACTCACAGCCACACGCGAGCATATCCTCACAAACACCACCCCCTTTCCCTAGATTTCAGTTTTCAAGAGAAGGAGGCGGCAAGTTTAATAACGGTCGTAGCAAGCTCTTGCCACCGTCCCCCGACATCCGACAACTCCCATTTCTATCCACACCCACATATTCCTCTCCGACCCTCCCTCCCCTCACCTTAAACCTCCAACCACCTCTTTCACTCCGCCCGGACGTTTCCGAGAACCATCCTTTTGCTCCGTCCCCCTTCTTCCCCAAAACTCCTTATATCCACCGCCCTTGGACTCCTCTACAAACCCACATCGTCATCGTGCAAGTCCTCCACAAGCCGCACAAGGTTCGTTTCCCCCTTTCCATTTCCTCGTCTCGGAGGTGAAAATCCCATTCACACCCTCTATCCGTGACTCGCCCTCATTTCCCAAAGACAATCCTCGGTCTCTTCATCTCTACCACTCTCCCTCTTTAACTCTCCCTCACACACACGCTCTAGGCGGGCAGGAAGGGTATAGAGGAGAGACGCTCAAGATAGGAAGAGAAGTAAGAGAGAGAGAGGATGAGACGAGGGGACGGCTCTGGGGGAAAGAGCGGGGGTCGGTCGGAATAGATTGGAGTGTAAGCGGGGAAAGAGCATACTCCAGAAACATGTTCCCATTCCGCACCCTGCCTTTGCAATCACACGCACTGACAGGCACACACGGCGCTCTTACAAGAGCAACTCTTTCACCTCCACGCCCTGCTTTTGATGTGACAACTACCGCTGTTAACTTCAGGTAGGTACGCATACATTCCAAGAGGGGGAATAATCCAACACGAAGCAAATTCATTCTTTCGCCATTTACCATTTCGAGGGTTTTAGGTATACTCTCTACACCTCCCTCTCACTCAACTCGGATTCGACAACTTGCCACTACGGACGGCAACCATACCTAATCCTTGGTGCCACTTCCTTTTTATTTGGACCATAATGCACTATCAGGTTCAAAAAGTGTGCGACCATGGGACTTCCATTGGACCAAGGATAGTCAAATACGAATGTATTTAATCTAAACGCTAATGAGCGCTCTCAGAACTATATAAAAAAATATTTACAAAAAGTGTTCATTTGCATAGGTATTTATTAAAACAAGCATGTGGTAGAATTTATATGATAATATATTGTCCATTTAAGCAATTTATAAGGATCTAGTCTGTAAAATTGTTACCACTTTTGCGTAAATTGAAAGTGTTGGTAATGATCAGATCAATTTTACGTACGCCACCAAGGTGGTGGCTAAAAAGGAAGTGAAAATTTTATTTACTCCCATAGGAAGTAAAACAAACACGAAATTAAAAGCATAGAGTAGCCTAATTTAAAGATCAAAGTTCTTATTATTGTTTGTTATGAATATTCTAGCGGTTAATATGGGTTTTGAATGGACGCAGGCTATAAAACTGTGCAATATTATATTTGTCGCTCCAAACTAAAAACAAAAACTGACCTCGGACACTACAGTAAGTCCTTTTGTTCCGCATATTTTCTTCCTAACACTCTTCCATCTAGTATCCTTCCTCATGCTTCGCTTGACTAATGTTCTTCCCTCTAATACAGTCTTCAACATCCCATTCTCAGTTAAAATGCTCTGAAGCCCTCTTTCTTTCTTTAGATCTTCTCCTCCTCTATGACTAGAACTTCTTCGTTGGTTTTTCCTCCTGCCATTTGACCTTCTCCAGCCTTTTCCAAGGCCGCATTTCAAAAGCTTTCAATCAACGCCTATCATCCTGCTTCAATGACCAAGTTTCCGCGGCGTAGAAACAACGCTCCATTGTAAAGTTTTGATAAGCCGTTTCTTATACTCCTTAATCAAATGCCAATTTATCAATGTTCTCCTTAAGAAAGCCTCTTTAATGTACGCAATTATTCTCCTTATGTCTCTACAATTTTGTCCATTTTGTTGCAAAATATTACCGAGGTAGGTATATTGTTCCACCTGCCCTCGTTTTGGCATCCTATCTTATTTATTTATTATTCTTAGTCCGAAAGCATCACTATTTGACCTTAACATCGGACTATTACAAGTGACAACAATGGAGATGATTACAAACACCCAAGTCCTACGTGGAGAAAAACCCACCCAAGCGGCAACCCGCGACCCTTGGATTGATAGACGAGGACGTTACCCCGCCGCCACCGGGGCCGGCAATAGTTTATTCTCTCTCTATAAAACCGCAGAATATTTGTTTATTTACATTTATTCTAATCCCATACTTATCGCACTGACTTTACAATTCGTTCAGAAAAATTTGCAACCCCTTAGCTGACTGGCAAACTGAAGCTTGGCTGACTGGCAAACTTGACTGATTGTATGAATTCCCCACCGTTTTTTTCATACCTTCAGTTCTTCCAGTACCTTCTTTCCTCATTTTCTCCATATGTACGTTGAAGAGCACAGGTGATAATAGACATCCCTCTTTTACCACTCTTCCTAACATCACATATCCCGACTCTCCAACAGCAACAGCTGAGCTGTCTTGGCAGAAAAGACTCACCTACCAATACATTGCAGGTCTTCTAGCCGCCAATTTTATCCTAGTGTCTGCAAAATATCCATTAATTCTACGAAATTCACCCCTATTCCTGAACCTTCCGTGGTTGAAATAACATTTTCCCTGTCTTATCTTTCATTTCTTACCTTCTGCCTTAACTTTGAACTTTGTCTTCTCTTTGTACTTCCGGTGAATGTTTTCACCTTCCTGTATAACTCACCAATTCCACCCTTTCTCTGTAAACATTCCGTATTTTTGCACTGAGTTTTTCAACACGCTTCTTTTACTCAATTCGTTCCCGGCCTTAGCATACTAGTGAACTCTTCTTACTTACTCTTATTCTAATCAGTACTTATATTCTCATTTCCTTCTTTCGTCTATTTTGCTAATTATTTCGCCGTTTCCTTGTCCTTCACCTCTTTACTTTCCCTATAGTTTTTTGTTAGATATTAGTATCCCGTTTTTATATGCTCCCATTTTTGCCATATGGTACACGGATCCCTTTCCTCACTCTACAGCCTGCTGATACTCCTTTGTTAATCCGCTTAGTTCTTCTGTGTTCGATTTCCTAAGACTATCCATAATTAACCTTTTTAAATATTAAATTACGACATAATTACTAAATTGTGATCCGAACCCGTATCCTCTCTTGGAAAACTGTGCGAATCGATCACGCTGTTCCTAAATCTGTGGTTAACTATAATACAGGGTTTAGTTTAAAAGATATTTTTCCATGTCCCCGCCATTGTCCATGGAGATCTGTGATTTTCCCCTTTCTCCTGCAGTACTATATTACCTTCTCTCCGCGTTCATTTATTGTTCTCTAATCGAAGTCCTCTACTTCACCATCTTCACTCCATTCGCCCACCGTCGCTGTCCAAACCCCTATGGCAATCAAATATTTTCCTGCATGAACACCCGTGATTGTATGCTCAAAATGATCGATGATGATGATTATTCCTCTCTATGACTGCTTGGTATAATGTAGACCAATGACCAAGTTTTGTTTAAAAAGCGTCCATTATCAAAATTGTAGTTTTGTAAAATGTTAAATATTTTTGTACATGATTTCCTTCAACAAAATAAAACCAGAAACTGAAAATTCTAAAGACATCTTATACTCTTAGGATGAATGATTAAGATCAGAAGAATTTTGTGCAGTAATTAATTACCGAAATATTCATTGGAAGAATGGACAACTTTGGTATTTTTTTGCCTTTTGAGGTATTTTTTTTAATATTTCCATAGATGCATTATGGAATTATCAGATTCAACATACAGATATGGTTCAGCTATCAAAAAAGGGGAATTTTTTTAGATAAAGAAAATCTGACTGGAAAAATACGTGATAATTAATGAATTATTAAATTAGTTTCTTAAGGGGGTTTTATTTGGAAGGACATTTAAGTAATAGTATCACAATACGCCTTCAAATAAAATTTATATACTGACTTTTAATAATCAAACCACTTTTTTATTCAAAGGTATCTTTCAAGGAATACATTTTTTTTATTTTATAACCAATCCTTATTCATTAAATACCTGCTATCACATGAATAATATTAAAATAACTTTCGAAACTAAAGGACACTGAGAATCAGTTTCCAAATTGAATAAATGATTTATTGTCGTTCATCGTACACCTAAAAGAGTGTTCAGACGCTGCAGTTTAAATTCTGAATCGTTTTTGCACACTTGTTGAATCCACGAGAAGTCGATATTATTCAGAGCATTATATGAATAAAGCGCGTATGTAACCTCTTTTGCCATTTCTGTTGTTATCAATGATTTTTTAATTTAAAAACAAAAGTCTGCATGAAAAGAAAAATGTAATCGTGATAATAAATGCTTTTTACATTTTTAAATTCTAGATGCCTGATTCCAATTTGACTTTTTCAATAACGGAGAGAAGTTAGAAGGAAACTCATCCAGTGATAAATCCCCGTCGAAGTTCCTCATTCAAGCAAAACGTCCATAATAGTGAAATTATCGTGCAAAAGGCATGCAGTGAACTGTAAGTATTATTACGAGAAAAAAGAAATACTTAGTTACAGAAAACGGTACTTTTTGGAGTTCCGTAAAATACGTAGTCTCTGTTTTGTAGTGAAAGAGATTTTCAAAGCAAATACTGCCAACGAAGACAATTGCTCTCAGATGAATTACATTTGTGATCACATTCTCACATGGACGATATATCACACATTACGTTTAAATTTAATATAATACTCATCAACGTGTAACGTCAGTTTACGGATATCGTATTAGATGTTGTATTTGTAGGGAATAATCAACTCCGTAAATTCTCTGTTCTATAGGATGTCGTTTATGCTATACCTTGGCCGTAAGTGCGTTCTGATATTGATTTAATTTTCGAATATTATAATTTTCACAGTTCTTATAGGTATATATATCCTGACCAAATATTTTTAATTTGACAATGTCGTACTAAAAATATTGCTGATGAAATTCGAACGCCATCTTTCGGATATTAAAATCATGGACAATCGTTAAATAATTAAATTTAAATGTCACTTAAGACTCACTGTTAATTTGAGACAGTAAAATAAGCTAGAAAAAGAAATTATACATATTATAAATGCTGGTATTTAAATTTTCTTTCATTGCAGGCAATTAATCTAGGATCTGTATGTCATGTGATTCACTATTCACTATCATGTGAAGTGCACTATTTTAGGTTTCATATAAAAGTATACGTCATTATCACAAATATTTAAATAAATGGTCCAGGAGCAGGGATATATATATATAAAAATAAATATATACATCATTTTTATGTATATATTTTTTTATAAAATTAAATATAAAATAACATTGCAAATAATAATGACATTTCTTCTGTTACTTTGTGCGCACTACACTGTATATTCTAAATCATTGGCCTTAAGTGGGAATGTTAGGGCCAAAAATCGGCTCCGAATACAATCCGTGAAGAAAAATTATTCGAGTTCAATGCTACAGTGCAGATATAAAAAATATTTGGTAGAACGAAATCCATGGTTAACATACTTGTATAAAGGTCAAAGTCATTGCCATTTAACTAGAATACAAATAAAAAACGTTTCATGTATTTACTTAAATTAACTTCCTAGAATGGGCGTAGCTAGCAAATAATGATTTTTAAAATTTATGTCACCAGACTTCTAGGTAATTTATTAATAATTAGGTAATCTACCGGTTAAGGTAGGTTTTTGGATGGACACAACTATCAAATAAACATTTTGTGACTCCCTACCTATCAAACTAATCTATATCAGGTCCCTCTTCATCTCAGTGTACTTCTTTCCTCCCTTCATCCCGTCCAACATCCCCATCCTGTTCCTGCCCTCACCTCGCTTGCCCAACATTCTCCCCTCTATTACCCTCTTCAACATTCCACTACCGCCCAATACGCCTTTCATCCATTTTTCCTGCCTCCACAGGATTGTAATATATTACTGGTCACAAAATTATTTTGGCATTGATAAAATACATTTTTCAATGGAGAAAGAGTTTTAATTTTTTAAATATAAAAAAAACCTTTATTGGAAAATGTCCATTATTGATGGAGCGTTTAGCAAACATAAGACTTCTCTAATGGAATTTCGTCTTAATTTCGTATTCGTGGCATCTCTTTGGAACCTCGTCGGAATTTCATCCCTGGTGATAATTTCTTGAAATTGCTCTCGAAATTAAAGACGGAAGAGGTGAAAAAAATACAAAGCTCTGGAAGGAGAGGGACTTCGTAAAGTATTTTAAAACACGCATAATATTTCACATAAAACACCCAGGAGGAAGAATTTTGAATGGCATGTCCAAGATGAATATGGAACCTTTGGCCTCCTATTTTCACTGTCCTCATCATCGGTCCTCTTGACGAGAATTCTCACTTCTTTATCCGAAGCCCCTTCGCCTTTTGTCGCAATTAATGTACCATGCGAACCAAACTGTTCGAAAAGTACGAAAGTCCACAATAAAAATATGAAAGAAAGAAAAATGTGAAATACCAAATTTAATGAGATGCCAGTAAGGAATTTCAGCAATTAAAAATTAGTCGATTAAAACAAATAAGTTACCAAGTCGAATTTTAGTTTCTCAAAATCATATGGATTATGATATGACATAATTCAAGAAGAACTATAGACATTATGGATTCCGTGCAATGAGAACAAGAAAACTATCTTAAAAAAGCCATCATGTCCACTACCAAGCACAAATAAACCAATGCAAGAGTTGAGCATTTTAAATGAAAAAAGAAAATATGGTGCTTATAAGTTCTTTAATTAAATTAAATATATATTTTTGAAAAAATATTTACTAATTCCAGTCATTCAGTTAAATATTTGAACGTCTTGAGTACATGTTCTCAGGAGTGTAAATTTTTTAAATGTATGTAAAATATTACTTTAATAAAATAGCAAATGGTATATGTCGAACTAATAAAAAAATATTTATGGGTTTTCAAACAACTGCGTCTTAAAATCCACGAACCTGAGAAACGCTATCCAATTGAACACGATGTGATAAAAAATAAGTTTTTCTAGACTTTCCCATGAAACTTTGATAACATATTCTCTGTCGATTGAGTATCGTCACATATGTTGGCCAGAATGAAATAAAAAAGCAACTGGGAATAATATGACAGAGACAACTCTTGAATTGTTTCGTGATAAAATCAGGGAGCAGGATAAGATGGGCGGTTCTTGTGCTTTTCAGAGGAGGGAGTGGGAATAGGTGAGAACGTGTAAGGACGGAGAGCGGAGTGCGATAACAAATAAAGACGTGGAAGGCATTAAAAGAGAGGTGCTGGGATAGCGCAAGGAAAGAGGTCGGATGGAGGGAGAGGGGTGAAGTTGGGACTGGGGGATGGGCGTCCAACGGTGGGTTGCTGGCAAGGGGGAAACAGAGAGACCAGGGAGACGAGAAGAGAGAGGGTAGATGTCCACTAAGTGGATTGCCCGTGCGGCGTCACGGCGTCGGGATCCAATTAAAGAGCGACTCCCCCTCCCTTCACCAACAATCTCCCTCTTCAGAAAAAAAATCCTACCGCCACCCCTCTCTCCGCACCCCTTTCGCTACAGCGGCCTCCCTCCCCGTTAACACTCTCCCGCCCTTGCCGATCCCCACTCAAACCCCCACAGCCAATATTCGCTTCCTCTCAACCCCCAATCACCCTTCCATTCACCCCCCATATTCCGTTCCCCCACCTCCCTCCTGCCCCTCTTAGTACTCTCTCTCCTTCCTGTTAAGGCTAGGAAAGGAGGACCATGTTCTCTTCCGCAGGAGTGTGGAAGCTTTTCCCATCGCCACTGACTAAACCGTGGCAAATTCCTCCTCAAACTTACGTGCCCATCAAGGACATCATTGCGTCTGAAGGTTTCTCCCTTTCCACCCTATCCACATTACTTCCGCAATTTCAAATTCCTCCGTTGATGACTTCTCTATCTTTGCATCCTCCATTTAGGTTCTGCAAAAACTCACCCCTCCATCCCCATCTTTTCCATTTTCCGGCTTATCTACTTAGGATTAATAATTTGTCGGTCTCTATTCGCGTTTCGAATTGTGAAATTAAGTTATATTGAGGAAATACTTTAGCTAGGAGTAATTTATATTAAATTAAAAGCTTATTTTTCTCTTCCATTAACCAAGTACTCTGTCAATGCTGCTTAAAGGTTATCACCCTCAGAATGTGTTTAATTGCACTATAATTTTATGAGAAAACTGCTGCTTTCAGTTTTCAGTTACTTGTGAAGCACCGTCTTATATGAGCTTCCATATCTAAAACAATTCATCACAACTCAATCTATTCAGAAACATTACTCAATAATATTGGCGCAAAACTTCTCTCCAGAGTGAGAGTCGAGCCATTAATAGGCTAGGATAGCCATTAATAGTTGAGATAGGAACGCTTCTGACCAAATTAACCGCTCATTCTTAAATATTAAGAAATATTCACCTTATATTTATTCATAATAGAATACAGAAAAACTATATAGAGGAACCGCACGATTGCAATCTATATTTTAACCCTATGAACTTTATTTTCATCTTTACCGATTGGTACTTATTTCAGTAGTTTTTCATTGGGTAAAATTGCACGATAATATTATCATGAGTGTGCAATATTACTGTTACCCGTGTAGCAGTATTTCAGTACATCTTCATATATTCTCTATTTTCATGGTGATTTCAAAACTAAGATGAAATATTATAACTGAGAAAATTTTTTTCGCGCATGCTAGGAATGTCTCATGAAAAAAATAAATCCAACATTTATCAATAAATTTCAGTTACCTTGTTAAACAGGAGACGGTAAGCCGTTTTTCATTCCCTGTTTCTCATTCACTTCGTATACATTACATACGTCTATTTCCCATTCCTATTACCCCACCTCTTAGCTCTTTCATGTATCTTCTAGAGGGAGGTAGGTCCATACTAAGTGATGAACGTGTACCCCTTCAGCCATTACTCTCTCGTGTTTCAAGCTTTCCGATGTTCCCACCACCTCACTAATTCCTCGTCAAACCAATTTAGGACTTACCCTCAACTATGGTCCGCCTTCGTCGTCATATCGTTCTCCACCAACTTGGAACAGCCCATGCTAACACCCCACCACCATCCACTTTTCACTCATTCCAAGACTTCCTCTCCAACTTCGAGGCCAAGCAAACACTCTCTCAACTCTGCGTGGGTTTTCTAGATATAACTGATAAAAAGATAATTGTGCAGAATCTAGGCCATCAGCATTCGAGTATTAAAGACTTATTTTTACACTTCAATTATATCTTCACCATCGAACTGTATAACAATATATATCAAGTTATCCTTTCTGAAGAATGCATTAATGTCGTTTCCTTGGATTCATGACTGTCTTATTATTTAGAACTCAATGATGAACTCAATGTTTGATAAGAAACATAGCTAACTCTTGTGAAAACTTAATATATTCAAGCCAGAGCGCTTAGATATATCTACGCAAAATCTGTAAGCTGTCAAAAAGTGTCCAACTCATTACTCAATATACAATATTTCTTAACTTTAAATTAGTTATATCAGAAAATAACAAATTTAAATCTTAGGGGCCAATATTCAACACTTGAATTTAAGTGCACGTAATTATTTGAGTACCATAACCCGGGAGACTATGGTACCAATAATGCAAACTTTTGGCAGCAAAAAAAATGAGTTGGAATAGCGATGGACTAAAAAAATTATAGGAGAATACATGAGCACAATGTGGTGAAATCACGTATAAGGTAAGTAGATGGTGAGCTCTCGAAGAAATAATGAAACTTAGTATACGGTAATTTATACTTGTAAAATATGTTGTCATGAATAATTTTTGAAAACTTCGTTCCTTTATTATCTACATTTTCTACCTTCCGAGTTCTTCCTTACCCAAGTAATCTATACTCCGTAAAGACCCAGGCTAGATCACCCTCTCAAGAAGTCTCTCTTCTCAATTCACCCTTTGTCACCCATCAATCTTTAAGCACCAAAGAGCATATACCTGCCCTACCCTTCACCCAAACCAATGGGTATCTTGAATCTTCCACATCTCCCTCGCGCTCCTCCGATGAGTTTTCCTTATCTCCGACCGTCCACCTCCCCCAAAACCCGAATCTCCACTATTCCTCCCTCCCCACCGATCCACCCCATTGTAACCATCTTAATTTCCCACCTTTTATTAAACCTTCCTGACACACCGTTAGCTTTAATCATAGGTGTTGGTTTCAAGTGAGGGGGTTCCGTAAACTCAAACGATCAGATTATCATCGGGTTAATTGGCTAAGAGTAGTTATTCTGAGAAAAGACCTTAAAAGTGGATGGATGAAGACATGGAGGGGAAGCAGACTAGATTTTGGGGTGGGAAAAGGTGCGAGTAGATGGGAAGGAGGGCGGAGGCAAGACGGAGCCGGGAAGGATTGGAAATGGAGAGAGGGATGGAAGGAGGTACGCAGAATGGCTTGGTGGTGTGCTGTGTTGCTTTACTTATTAACAACTTTCGCGAAATTTCGAAAGGGGATGTGGCTGGCTTCCTCTCCACCCTTGAAGACTTCCTCTCTATAGCCCGCTCTCTCAACCTCCTTTCTCCCAGCCACCTCACTGTCCTCTTCCCACCACCCGCAACCACCCGCTTTCCTCATCAACTACCGCTCCTTGGGATACAGTTCCCCTGCGTGGCACAAATTGGGTGTGGTGTCAAGAAGTTAAGGTTTTCCATCGGCGCCACTGGGCTCGAAGAGACCGCGCCCAGCCCATTTTCACCTGTACGTGGTGCGCTAGCCTTCATCGAAACTTCCTGGGCCTCTCAATCACGACCTGCTATGCACTTCGGAGTAAAATTACTCTCCGATAAAGCAATTACTGAAATCTATATTGTCTGGGAGAGTAAAAATGTTCCCAACTATCAGTCTCTCTCCTCTCCTCTCTCTTCCTTACTTTATCCCTATCTATTTTCCTCATTTTCTCCTTCTTTAACTAGCTCTTGCTCCGCTCAAGCAAGACTAATGAAGATATAAATGAAAGTACTAACATGTGCTTATATATACAAATAATTATATATATAGATGATTTCTTTAGTATACATTATAGATTAATATGTGTACATAAAACCATAAAACAGTAATCAATTCGAAGATCGGTTTGGTTGGTGATGGTCATTACTATATATACCTATACGGAGTGTGAACTTCACAGATTAAGATAGGGGGACCAGTTCCTTTCCCTGTGCCAGTTATGGTTTCCCGGGAAGATCTGGTACCCAAAAAATTGCATAGCTTGTAGCAGCAAGCAGAGCTGCAGGTGCTCAGAGAAGATTGCCCGGGAATCGAACCCTGACGGAGCTCAATTCCGTAGAAATTATCAAGAAATGACTTGTGAGCGTTTCTTTAATGTGTTCTCATATTGTGTGTTACTGTAAAATTTGTGTGTGTATATGTATATATATATATATACACACAAACACTAGGTTAATAAATATTAAACACACAGGAACATAAAAGAAGGACACTTACAGTAGATATTTACGTTTCGACGGCACGGCCGTCGTCATCAGATCGAATCCAAATTTTTATGGAAAGTTTCTATGAGTTAAATGACTTTAGTAACAATAATTCTAAAATATTTAATTAGCAAAGTAAGGTATTAGAGGTAAATATTGTAATTTTAATAGTTGTGTCAGAAAAGGTTCAGATTTCCCCAAAAATTGAATAATCCTTGAAATTTAATTATTAATCACTCTTTATGTAGGTCATTAAAATTGCGGCCATTCTCATATAATATGCAGCGGAAAATTTAATTACTAATATTTGATTTGTCAACTCATAAAAAACTTATTGCTTGATGTCGGTACTAATACGAGATCTAAAAAATATGTCCTTATCGTAAACTTCTATGAATCTATGTATGTTCAAAAATATACTTCAAACAGTTTTCCACTTAATGCTGCGAAACGCTATATTTATGCCAATGTGAAAACCTCCCTCTACTGAAATCCAACAATTCAACAAAGCAATTTCATGGTATTATTTTAAGTGTGCTTATAGGCCATAGTACTTCGGAACCAGTCAAGACCCGTCAGAGAACGCTGGCGGGCTTACCTAAGTAAACCGCGTAAAAACAAAGCTCGAAAGGAAAGAGAATTAAAACAAAAAGGCAAGTATTTAATGTGGCAGTTCCCAAATTGGACAAAGGACAGATTGTCTCGCTCATTAATGCCTCGTTAAGACGGACGCGACGGCGTAAATACATGCAAGAACAAGGGGAATATTATCCTCAGTGGCACTGAAGTAAGGAGGTCTGGCACTTCCGTTCAATGAATAAATGAAGGAATATTTTATGCACCGCCGCATAATGAATCTTACGCGGAAGATATATAAACGACAATTCATCACTTACCGAACACACTGACTCAAAACATGAACCGTTTGAGACGGCTTTGGATGTAAAGAAACATTAAATCTTAAAATTCTCTTCCTCTAGTAAACGCAATGTCGAAGAGAGAAAATATTCTCCATCCTTTCGTTACCTTGGTATTAAAAATTAAAAGTCTTGTCAGAATTTTTTTCCAAGTACATTTTTCAAAAGATCTGAATTTATTACAGGTGATAAAACGCTTTTTTAATGCGCAGTTTCAAAAGGCGTATAAACCTTAATATAAATTTAAGCTACAAAAAAGTAAAAACATAAGGCACCGTAAGAAGAACAAAAAAATCCTATAATTCGTCTGGCGCTCAACTTGGGCACGGATTTTGGTTTCATGGTGGAATATATTACTCCACGTTTAGTATTACGAATCACAGAGTGCCTATATTCACGAGTGGCATTGTGTCTGCGGGTTTGCTTTAAGCGCGCTCCATTTCCATCTACCCCGCAGTGAGGAGAACGAGGCAAAGCTCTTTGCGAATTGGTACTAATTACGTCTTGCCAAAACGGAAACAAAAGATGGCTCGCATGGAAGGATTGCGTCCCGTTTCTGGGTTCCAACGCTTTAATTGAAGCTGCTGCCGTCACTGACGCCATCGACACCGCGAGACTTGAGGGGATCCTTGAATGTTACTGGAGGGATGAGAGCCAGGCATCATGCAATGAAGCTCAGGCAGAGGATTAATCAAAAAGAATAATTTATATGCCTTCTATGGCGTCACGAAAGAAGCAAAAAGTTCTTTATCGCAATGCTCTTCAAAATTCTACGCATGCAAGAACTTCGATCAATATAAACCTCATCGGAGTTTTTCATGTCTCGAGTTGAGACAGCCGAAGAAAATGAAATTGAATGACTACCCATAATCAGCAGTCGTACAAATTGAGACAAACTAAACGTTATCCCTAGAGCATCAGGAGTAATGGTTAAATTCATCAGAACTTCAGAAAACGTACAACGATTATTTTAAAACATGATATTTGATATTCATGTAAACGTGGATGGTAAACACCCGTTGCAACGGAAGCATTTGTAGGCATATAAGTTAATGCTCATTTGTTTTTTAAAAGGATACCTATTTATAATATAGTATAATTAAAAACAAACCTTAACGAGAAAATTTAATGAGGAAGAATTATATCCGAGCGCTCAAATCACCTCGTAACTTGTTACCACCAATATAATATTCAATGGAGACATGATTCACAGGATAATGAATTTAAATAAACTGGGCTCATAGTAATAATATAATAACATCGTATTTTTATTAATCCACCCTTGAAACCGTGAGCATTTTTATCCAAAATATGCAGGTGAAATACATTCACTGAAATTACTTGTCCAATATTTTTGCTTTTGTAAATTTACATCAAAGTAATACTTCTGGCCATCAGTGCACTAAACATGAAGGTAAAAGAAAGATATCAGTAAAGCGTAGATAAAGATTAGAAATTCATCTCTCTTGAACTTTGGTTGTGAAATGGGCGCTTGAAAAACGAATACCTGAACAAATCTTTTCCAAGGAGCGACTCTAATTTTGCCACCTTTACTGCCCATTTACAGAGGTATTTAATTATTTCATCCAATCTGTGCAAGAGGAAGTGTTTAAATTATCTCTTCGGAGTCCAGACAAAATCGCACGATTGACACCTTAGTGTATAACGCTATAGGTTTTCTATAAATTTGAGTTTTCTAGTTCAAAAACACGAGAATACTAGTTCACACAATAACTAGAAGTAATACATCGATCCTTTCACAGCAGTTCTTTACGAAAAAAATAGATTTTAACCCATTGCTTTCAATCCATTGTTCATATTTTCCAATTTCTTCTATGATGGTTGTTGAATAGTCGCGGTGGAATACGAGCAATTGTTAACTACTGAGAAAAGCCTTGTTTCTTATTTTTTGTGTCAATTTTCTTTCTAACTCAATAATATTTATTTAATAATACTTTCTTCAAGGCAACATGGCTTCGGCGAATTATGACCTGCATCAAAATCGGGAAAATAGCTGGTCCATCTGCATTTTACACCAAAAGGCTCTTAGGAAAATCTTCCTTTTTTGGCTAGTAATAATTTAGTGATCATTATGGTTCTTGATGTATCGAATAATGACTCCATAATTAGCAAATAATGTAGAAGTATTTCTTTAATATTGAATTTTTAATGTGTAATAAGTACCATTTACATTTGCTGATAGTCACTGGAAGCTATTGGAAAAAAACGGAGTTTAAAAATAGTATCAACTTTTATTTGTGGCTAAAGACAGTTCTCAATCATTTATCATTTATATTTGGGGCTTAATCAAAAGTTTTTTTAAAGTTCAATAAGATTTTTACTTTACTTACGTTACTTCTTGTTTGATCCATTTTCTTGAATAAAAACACAATGCTTAAAAATAGGCGAATCTCTTTTGTGATCCCTGTTCCTAAGGACGCACTTCTGACTTCTTAAAAGTTTTTTAAGAAACGGTGGAGCGATTATCTCGAGCCATTGGACATCCTATTGCTAGAATGGCTTCCGGGCCGAGGGTTAAAATTGGTCAAATTCTGAGTGGCTAAATTACCACCAAACAAGTTAACACCACGCCATCCAGTCGCCCACTTGCGTGTACTATTAAGAAAAAAGGCATTTTATTAGGCACTAAAATGTTGGCATGGTGTGCTCATTTCGGCATTACACACCAATTGGTATAAGTTCTTTTATTGTGTTTTCTAAACAACTACTATCAGAGGAATCCCAAATTATCAATATTACTCCTGACACATAATAAATACCCAAATAAATTACTTATCAAGCCAAACGGAATATACCTCTCTTCAGTCATGGGTAATTTATTTCGTTGTGCTCCAAATCAGTTAATCGGTTTTTAGGTCAGAATCTCAACTGAAAACTTTTCCCTTCTATTTTCTAATTCGGTCATGTACTATGAAACATAAGTGTTGAAGAATATAAATAAAGAATCCTACATTTTCAATAATGGAATTAAAGATTAAATAACAATTAAAGATTTACCGAAGTGTTAGTGGTACTTCAAATTGTTCTCACTTTTGTAAAGTATAAGTAATTGAGGGGATCGCACTATTTTTGTCTGAAATTCAGGAAAAAAAAACTTAATCAGTACAGATATATGATTTCATTGTTCATCTAAGTTTTGGGCTGAACTGAAAAAATCTGACGAAGAAACTTGCGCGAGACGAGCTATGAGGAAAGTGTGAGCAGAACTCTTGCCAAAGGTGTTTGCCACAACGCGCTAAGAGTTCGCGAGTTTCTGGTCAAATACCAGGTGCCAACGCTTCCCCCCCTGTAGTCCGGACGTCCCTTCAGCAGACTTCTTTTTGTTCCCTCGGATTAATGTAGCGATGAAAGGAACCCGTTTTTCGTCCATAGAAGAAATCCAATCAGCCGTGACGAAGATTTTGTATGATATGATGGTATGATGTGTTCGTCTTGTATATGTGTTCCCATCTCTTTTCCTTATATCTATATCCATATGAATAAAAAAAATATATATGTTTTATACTGTTTTTCATTCCAAGAAATGTACGCAGTTTGTCTTCGATAAAATTTTAATGGCCGCAAACCTAGTTCCATCGTAGTTAAGTCCTCGGGAAATATTAGAAAAATATCTTTCAAAATCTTTGTCGCAGAGCAAGGAAAATCAAATTAATTCTCACTAATTGTTCCGCCATATTATACACTTCTTAATTGACCAACAATAGTATTTTTCCTTTAAACGGTATAACCGGTTGAGGAAGAAATCGATCAAAATAAAGAAAGTAAGGAGTGGTGGGGGGAGATGAACAAGGTAACCAGAGAAGATTCTACTTTTCCCTTGAAAACTTGAAGCTGCAATGCGAGAGAAACCATGGGCTGAAAAACATTCTTATAAGCCTGTGAAGCCTATCATAGCGAACTTTTTTTATTTCATGTATTTTTGTCGTTCTTCAGGCAATACGTTTCATCTGGGTTAGGATGCGCTTGATGACTAATGAGGCTTACTTACGGTTTATTTAATGCACCATTCCTGGCGCAAGATTATGAAATAGGAGGAAATTTTCCGAATTCATAGGTAACAGCTAGCATAAAAACTATCCATCGAATATGGTTTTAAACAAAAGATTTTATTGTTAAAAATATGTTAAAATATCAAAATTTTAGAGTTATACTATATAACGTACGTATTAGAACGTACCACTTAACCATCATATAGTTTTCTTGGGAGACCAAAGGATTGCGATTTGTTCAATTATTTCTCATCTCGTCAAAATTTACCTACTTTTACCATGACAAATCTAAAATCAGAAAAAACCCTCTCCTCACCCACCATCTCCAGTACTTCCTCATTTGTTTTCCTTTCGGTCCATTTCACCTTCTCCTCTCAACCTCTCAACGTCTTTAACCTCTCTACTCAACGTCCCCGTCATCAACTCCCTCGTCCTTGAGAAAGCCTCCTTGCCTAGCGCAATTCTTCTCCTTACGTCCCTACCACTTTGACCGTATTGGTCCAAAACACTTCCTAGATATAGAATAAACAGTTCTACGTGCTCTATTTGTTCCCCTACTATTTTAATGTTTAGCTTAGCCTTTTTCTTTCTATAAAATCGCATAATCTTTGTTTTAATAATATTGATTCTCATCCCATATTTATCGCACTGAACCTCCAATTCACTCAGCAATGCTTGCAACCCCTTGGCTGACTGAGCAACTAATGCTTGGTCATCAGCAAACCTAACCGATTTTACGAATTCCCCTCCGACTTTCATTCCTACCTCCAGTTCATCCCATGCCTCTTTAATAATATATATATATATATATATATATATGTATATGTATATATATATATATATATATATATATATATATATATATATATATATATATATATCAACATAAAATACTTTATCCATAAGTGTTTTCCTGAACACAGGAAATTTAAAAGGTAGATAAAAGTTTTTCTTTTCCTTTCTGATTCATTGATGTTAATGAGATGGAGATTTTCTTGCATTGTGAAAGAGACTTTGTGTTTTGAAGTTCCCTTTTTAGTGTACTTTTGTTTAATGGCTGATTTTAATTTTGTGAGTATTTGGGACTTTTGTACCACCTGACACTTTCCATCAGCACATGTGGATTTTAATAATAATAATGAGAAGTTACATATAAATTTGGTGCCAGTAAAAGCGGTCAACTTGATAAAAATAGAGAAAAACTTTTGTGACTAATCTGAAAAATGCTTTTCTCTCGAAATACCGTTCCTCTTCACCCCAAAGAAAACGCTTTTTGACGTAATTCTGCTGAGAGAAAAGTTAATCATAAAGGCCTACAAACTATCACCTCGTTAACGACAGCACATGAAGCAACGGGAAAATTGTGAACGGATAATATTTCGGACCGAGGTAATCCGACGTTGACCAGCAAAAAGGACCCCGACAGCTCTTGGGAGTTTAATGAAGCGGCATCAAATGGTAGTGATTAACGATTAGCCTAGATGAACGACCCCGTTTGGATAATATGAGAAGAAAGAAAAATGCAACTTCGGGAGTTACCACCTGTCCTCGTCTAACTATGAGTCTGTAAAAGCGTACGCTTGTAAATAAATGACCTTTTTAATGGTCACTCAAAGAACACATAATTAAAATAATTTGTAAAACGAAATTAAAACACTAACAGACGATCTCCACTCTTAAATGAAAATGACCTAGTGAAGTAGGATTTCCGACGCTTAAAATATTCTGATATCCGCAAAATATACTCGGTAACAAGAACTAGCTTGACAAAGAAAGAGAATTTTGTTAACCTAAGAAACGTTAGTTAGAATAAAACGAATTCCATCAATTAAAGCTACAGAATGCCGAGGGCTTACAGCTCCCAGAAAAAAATCAAAGTCTTCAAATATTGAAAATCGTTCGAAAACCATTGAAACTCGGGAAACAAAATAAAGGACTGCACCTACCCATATAAATTGGTACTCAAAAATGACAATGCAACAATTTCATTTTTAGATTTTAGTTCTGGGAAACCACACAAGATTCATCCTCTCGAATTTTTGATTGGAAACCACATGACTCCACGTAATGATTAGAAAAGTTCAATTATTTTCAAAATCCGATTAACTTCAAGTCTTTGAACAGCATTGGTGGGGTAGGAATGAAGGAAAAAAACCACTTGCAATGTGGTTCAGAGGAAGATGCGAATATTTATTTGTTATTTTGTCCAAAATATTAAATCACATATCTATAAAGTGTGTCGCTATATACGAGAAGTGCAAATGAAGTAATTAGACTGATTATTTACGATTTTCTTTCATTCGATTTCAATTAAAATTCTGTATTATCTCCTCGGGAAGTCACCCCGCGATGAATAGGATGTTTCCACTCTTCACAGTAGTGCTGGTACTCGGATACTGAAATTACCTCCAGTTTGTCGGTTACGGTCGTTTAACTGTCTTTTAGGGACCCAGAGTGGAATCCTTTTTGGTGAATTTTTAATCTTGGGATGAGACAAAAGTCATTAGTACTTACATCGAGGGACTAAGGAGGCGGAGAAACTGCAGTAACATCTTACTTACCAAAATTATCAATTAAAAGGTTTACACCGAAAGATTGTTCGGAACCATTTTCGATCACATTTCCCTGAACATAATTCATTAACCGAAACCCTATCCACGATGTTTTCTGTTAACTGCAACTTTTTCATGGACATTCTGACTGTCTCACAACGTTCAGAGCGCCCAATAACCAGGATTCTTGCAACAATTTCATTAGTTCGCAGGTGTAGTCATTCCGCTGCTAGGTTCATTTTCGATCTGTTCTCTTTCGTATGAAAAAACTTAAACCCACCTTAATATTTGCGCTCTTGACAAAATATTGTCTCTACAACCCCTGCTGAGGCTTTGCAAAAGTTTGTTACACATTTACCAAGTCTGAAGCAAAATCTAATGGCACAACGTTGCTCGAAATGCATGTAACTCATTTCCAAAACGTAATAGAAAAAAATCAGTTAGCGAAAAAATTCTTTGGACAACTTATTTCCTCCACGAAGTTAAATTAAGAGACGCCCTAATAAGCAACATTGCGGGAAAAATTAGATTGCCTACAGATTAAAAAATACATTTTTAACACTAAATTTGTGCATTTTCAAAAATAACATAGTCAAAAGTAAATAATATATAACAGAGAATAACTTAAAATAAAGGTTTATAATTAGACAGTTGAGTAGTAGCTTCACGCGGAATAAAAATCTGTCGGAATGACTATTCATAAGATGGCAAGCATGCTTCCAGCCTCTACCGTCCCCCTCCCTTTCTCACGCTCCCATAGCCATTCTATGCGCCTCCAACAGCCGCATCCACTCAGCTCTCGGCTACACGCACTAGGGCTCTCTCAAACCCGCTCATACTAACACACACACACACACACCTTGCTAAGCCTCTTGTCTCCTCACCTCTCTCTCACTCCCTCTCAACTTCCCTTGAACATTCTTTCACTTGCTATTCGCGCCTCTTCACTTTCTCCCCTGCGAATTTCCTCACGTTCTCAACAAGAGCTGCGTTGCGACAAGTCGAAATCGATATTCCGTCATCAGCGGCTCTTTACATTTTGAATAGGAGCACAAAACAATCCATCGAATCCAAGCGCTAAATGTTGACCGTGTACGCTTCATGCTTGTGGGCTTTTCTGGCTTGACGCCTCGTTTCAATTGGTGATTCATAACGTTAACTCGACGTGTTACAAATGTTAGCACTCGACTTTTCATGCACTAGTGGCGAAGCGGTACAAATTGCGAAGGTGCTGCCAAGGCCATCCGCGTAATTAGCACCACTTTGAATTTTAGAGCAGCCAAATGAAGTTAAAAATAAGTATGGAAGAGGAATAGAGAGAAGTTAGGTATCGCGATTGGGCCATTCACACAGATAGCGCTCATTTTAACCTTTTACATAAAGTGTAAAGTACACGCTATTGAAGCTTTCTCGCGTAAAGCTAAACAGCATACAGAAGTAGATGGGTACCAGTAAAATGCCAGACACTCCGGAGAATTTTGCTGGAGCTCTTATTAACCTTGTCAATTCTGGTTGCATCTTTATTTATTCCCTTAATAAGAGACGCTTTGTGCTAAGCCATACTGATTTCCTGGCCAAATTTGCCGCAAGATAATCTCCAACCAATTAAAAATGTACAGCTCATCCTGACGAAATTTTCTAGTCAACATTCAAAGGTTATTTATTTGCATAATATCAACGTTAAAAATACTTTAAAAGATGTAATAATAGTAGATCATGATAGCTTTTTGCTATTCAAACTAAGACATTCGTCCAATTCTTCAATTCTCTTTAAATGATCTGTCTCCCTATAAAATTCTAATTTTTATTTAGCGTAATAAAATATGGCTTTTTGAACTAATAAAATAAAACTCCGACTTATTTAACGTATTACTCAATACTACCTTTCTCTCTATACGGTACATTAAAATGAAATTTTTACTGTTAAATTAGCATGCAAGTCATTAATTTCTTATAGCAAACAAATTCGGTATTTTCGAATATCACTCTCCCCAAAGGTTGTTTGTTTCATTGAAAGAAAATAAACCTGAAACGTATTATTAATGTCACTAAAGTTGTTCCCCTCTCAACTATATGTCCAAAAAACAAATAAATATCCTCACACTCTTTTTCTTTTATTATGAAGCAGCGTGAACTTGTATCCTTTTAACATATACCTGTAATTCGCTCAGCCGATCCAAAATTCATATTTTTCGAGAATATTATGCATTACAATAGACGTTTACTTAAATTAAATTCGATTAAAGAAATATTATGCTGTCCTCTAATCATTAAAATTATGAGTAAATAATATTCCTCTGTTCGAAATATTTTCCTGGGTATAATTACAACCAAGTATTTTAACTTATGACAATTCAGCAGTCTAACACACGAAATAACCAACAATTTTGCTAATTATTTATGATATATTCGTTAATAGAAAATACCACGCAGAGCAATGTTGGGTTCACTAAATCTTACTTGATACAGAAAGGAGTGGGAGAGCCGTTTTGTACATGATGATCCTGATTGAAAAGCAAAAATATTCAATTATCATTTATCGGAGCATATCCTCCTCATGATTCCGATTTTTATAGAGTTTATGCAAAAATCTACTACGAACTACGAAAGGGTATCTGCTTGAATTCCACTGTGGTATGCGAGTGAAATATAGTTGATTTACACAAGAGTTAATTCTGAAGATATGTAATGGAAAGATGTTATTACATTTTATCCATGCCTATCCAAAGGATATTAAAATGCCCAAATGGCACAAGTAAACCTATATGCGCATATCTTTTCAATAATTTATTTCTTCTCAACTTTTAGCGAAAAGCAGAACTCATTCTTAAAAAATATTTTTACACTTAGCAGAAGCGTTAAAAATTTTCTGAAACTTTAAGTGAATATACTACATTCTTATGGTAAAATATACACAAGGGTGATCTGAAAAGTGTCCGACCTAACAGAGATACAAGATATTTTTAAAAATTTTCTGAGTCGGAAACTTTTCACACCGCCCACGTATTAATTTAAATGTTCCATGTTAATGTTCAAAAGGAAAATTCAAAACTGAGGGCAGTAATATCAATAACGCTGATAGTGTTGTCAATGTTTTTTAATGATATTTATCTCGGCGAAGGAAAAAATATATGCTTTGACTTTTAGCAATTTATTTGAAACAAAATTAGAAATTTCACATTAGGGCATAATTATGGTGGGTAAATTGATTATTAAGAGCGCAATGGCCGCTGGTAACATAATTCCCTCTTAGAAAGTAAAATAAAAAATGATTTTTTCTCAATTACCTAAAGAAACGTGTATTTCCCCTTTTTTAATATCACGTGTCCATCATGATGTCTACTAGGAAATTACTTTTTTCGATTTATTTAAACAATTGACATTTTTTGTGAGTTATAACATTTTTATTGGACTATGTAAGGTATTAGGGGTAACAAAAGAATATAAAGCTGATTTAAAAACTGGTAAAGCTTACTTAAGCGTGAATGGATGCATGCTTATTGATTCAAAAAATGTTGAATAAATTTATGCTAATTTTAAATTCCCCATCAATACTAATTATTTTCACCGGAATTAATTTTTTTAAACGTAAATTTCATGTAATTTGTGCATTATTGTCTTATATTACTTTTTAGTTGATATTACGAGAAAATAACGTTTAAAATTAAAATAAAAACATCTTTAATATTATCTAACATTCACTTGTGTATGTTAGGTAAAATATTTTTTTAAAACTCTCTCGCCCTTAAAGCTTATCGTCAATTTTCTGTCGAAAAAAGAACTTTTTAAATTTTAATTAATCCAATATGTCATAAACCAAATACAAAATGTCTTATAAGAAACATTCTTAAACAGCCATAGGGCATAATTGTACAGTCGTAAAGTAGTAGTCGTAAAAGTTAGAGGACAAAAGGAGGGTCACTTAGAGTAATATTAGCAAAATTCAGAATTGAGAATAAGTTTATACTACAAGTGAAGTTGTAGTGAATGTGAAAAGATAATTTAAAACATACTGACGAAGAATATGGAAAGAATTCCAAGTATTGTGCCAGACTACAAGTATTTGATAATACACTTTTTACAAGGGTACCATGAGAAAATAATTTACGAGAAAAAACAGTAATGACTAAGATATAAGAGGATGAGCAGTTGTATGGCAGAACTTAGTTAACACAATCGAGGAGCAATGTGTTTCCTGGAATCTATTGTCCCCCTAGATCGAGAAAAAAATCAGAGTAATGAAGTTGAGCTAGTTGGTACTAAATTACCATCCATCAATTGCATTACCCAAAAAATTCAGTTTTTACAACAAAAAGTGAGAAATAAATATTTCAGTTCAAATCCTTCAAATGGTTTATATAAGTGCAAAGTTCATTTTAAAAACTTCAAAAATACAATGGAATATGAAATAGCGTATTTTTTAGTTTAAAATGAGTTTGGAAAAGCAAAAAGAAGATTTTCCGAGAATTTACTCTAGTTTTAAGCTTCTTTTGGAGGAGTCTTTCATATAACATGAGGCGCAACTTCATTTGGAAAATTAATTTGATGGTTTCAAATGGATAATTTATATGCTGTAGCAATGTATTACGAGGACAGAAGTGTAATCCACAGAATGTGTAAAATCTATAGAACCGAGCTCAAATAAATTTGTAAAATTTAACACGTAAACTGTTGGTATTAAATTAAAAATTCACCATAGCATAACTAAAAACTTCGCAACTTCAGTCTGTGTACACGTACTTCATCCCTTCTTTCTACCTCTCTCTCTACATCCAGCAGTCTATAACAAAATTCCGAGATTGCCGGATGGGTAACGTTAGCTTCACCAATAGCAAATTTCCTGTGGACAGGGTGCCCTTCTACCGCATTTCAAGGATGCTCCTGATAGATAAGAACATCACAGACTTAGAGACCCTGCTAGAGTGGTGGGAGCTTAGAGATTGCCTCAAGAGCCCGGCAACGCACTTGGCCCGCTGAAACTCCAATTGCAACAATATCACCATGCGTACTCTCCACACTGATGCGCGATGGCTCATTACGACCAACGGAGAACGAACTCATGAAATGGGCGTCAGCACTCAAAGGTAAGTAAAAAAATATCTGGAGCACGTTAAACTGCTTGCAGGAAATGGAATTAGCTCACTTACAATGTGTATGGAGTGATTTATAGTACATGAGAACAATTAATAGTGAATGGAGTGAATTAAAATCATTAAAATGGATCGAAATAGTTTAACAAGAGACTAAATCATGACGGTCATGAACTTCTCAAGTACACAGTTAAGCTATGTGACTTTTCTAACAAATATTATTTAAATTATTAAGGGTATTCTAACAACCAAGACTACAAATTGGATTAAAAGTCCCTCAAGACATTTTTTTCCATACCTAACAGAGTAGGGAAATGCGCAGATAAAGGTTCTAACATGAAGTATCCGCTTTATCATTGTATAATCGTTGTATCCGTCCTAATAATCAGTGATCCCTCTGTTTTTAAGAGTGTGTAACGCTATACTAACGTACCTTCGATATATGATTAATGCTCGTATCTTATCTCAGAGTTATATATTTCAGGACCCTTGGCACTAAAAAGACAAAAACTTCAATTACCCATGGGTGAGAACAAACTACATTTAGACTATGAACCAATGCGATATACTTCATTAATGTTTGGTTCGGTAGGTTTCATTATTTATTTTACATAATATGACGTAATTAATTGTTTACAAAAAATTTAATTCGAATTATATTCATCCTCTGTAGGTGAATTTTTTTTAAATAAGTACCTAGGTTCTCACTTGATTACAGACAATTACGCGTCCATGGTGCAATGTTTATATTTGTATTCCCGTATGTATCACCGACTTTTAAGCTCACCTTTTAAAATCATTTCCAATAGGTATTTGCCACTAGTTTTAATACTTTTAACATTTATACTGTTAATACATGATCATATTATAGCCGTATGGATTATAGTATTACTACTTTTCACCTATAGATACTATCAATGAGTTTTCCGAAACAAGAAACTGAGAAAATCTATATGATCTATAATCTCACTCTATATGCAAAGAGACATTAGTGCTTTCCATTGAATAACATAACTAACCATTAAAAAAGGTGATAAATTGATAACTATTAACAGCCAATTCTTAGCTGAAATCATAAGAATTGCGATATATTAATTAAAAAATAAAGCAAATAAGGCCGTGGCCGTGGGGGTGAACAATATCCTTGTAGAACTGTTGAAATGTTTAGGAAAATGTGGGAAGAAGATTCTAAATGGACTGATTCGTAGTATCTATGAGGAAGGAATCTGATGACCAAGCATCAGTTGCTCGGTCAGCCAAGGGGTTGCAAGCATTGCTGAGTGAATTGGCGGTTCAGTGCGATAAATATAGGATGAGAATCAATATTAATAAAACAAAGGTGATGCGATTTTCCAGAAATAAAAAGGCTAAGCTAAATATTAAAATAGGCGGGGAAAAAATAGAGCAGAGAGGGATTTGATGACCGGGATGTTGGTAGATTTGAGTAGGGATGTTAAGAAAAGACTAGTAAAAACCCTGATATGGTGCGTAGCTATGTACGGCGCGGAAACTTGGTCGCTGAAGCAGGAGGATAGACGTAGATTGGAGGCTTTTGAAATGTGGGTGTGGAGAAGAATGGAGAAGGTGAAATGGACCGAAAGGAAAACAAATGAGGAAGTACTAGAAATGGTGGGGGAGGAGAGGGGTTTGTTGAGAGAAATCCTATGGAGGCAGGAAAAATGGATGAAAGGCGTATTGAGCGGTAGTGGAATGTTGAAGAGGGTAATAGAGGGGAGAATGTTGGGCAAGCGAGGTAAGGGTAGGAACAGGATAGGGATGTTGGACGGGATGAAGGGAGGAAAGAAGTACACCGAGATGAAGAGGGACCTGATATAGATTAGTTTGCTAGGTGGGGAGTCACAAAATGTTTATTTGATAGTTGTGTCCATCCAAAAACCTACCTTAACCGGTATCTAAGATCATTGTGTTTTGAATTTATGACGTCTATATACGTATGTAACTTTGTACAGTTAATGGAATATTATATTGAAAAATATTTCAATATAATCATCATTTCTACTATCTTCTTTTTTTATATATTCAAACTAGATTTCTGAAAATATGACACGAATTTTCATTTTAGAAATAAATACAATTGTCTGCCTTAATATCGAGATAATACTAGTGAAGATATCCCACCAAATTATCAGTGACGGTCTGCAAAGAGAAGGTGAGGAAAAGCACATTTAAAAACTAAGGTAACATGGATTACATCCCTCAAAGTTACTAAACAAAATTTTAAGTTTTTAGTGACATTACCTGATGTAAACTTAGTTTTCAATTATTCTTGCATTGGTATTATACCTCAGAATTGAATATGACAATAATATCTGTTTCAAAAAACAATAAATGATTAAACCGTAGGAAAATGAGACACATATAGCGGTTTTTACTACCATCAAATAATGTGGAATTGCGATCAAAACTTGAAGAAGGCATTATCAACCGATGAATTACAATATCATCACTCATTAGTCGGGACTCATACACGTTCATTTGCCTTTCCTACTAAAATTCTGAACTTTTTTATCAGTACAAAATTCTCGTGCATGGAAAATTCAAACAGCTATGAAAAACCAAGCCACAATACGGCCAAATGATAATCAAAGTAAGTCATTTGAAAATATTGCATATAAGTTTCTTTTATTTAATCCTAACAGGAGCGAACATATTTAGACACTATAGCATTTCAATTCGTTTTAATAGCATACATTAATTTGCCAATGACCATTTAAGTACGCCGTTAATTAGTACTTTGAATAATTCTCTCATTAATTTCCCACATTAATATTGTTTCTTTACAGTTATGTTAAACGTTTATAGGAAATATTGCATAAGAATGATAAAAAGATTATTCGAGTACAGACTATCCTCTAAATGCCGCATTGGAATTCCTAATATTACATCATATTCCTTTATTCCTCATTAAAATCATATTCCTTCATTATTTACAGGTGATACATAAAATTCAATCCATTACTATTTTATTGTTTCTATTATATTTCAATTTCAAGTTATAGAATTATTCTATTCAGTCCCTCCCACTACAACTAGTTCCCTTACTACATTTTACTGTTTATTTATTCATTCCTCACAGTTTTTCTCTCTTACATCGCCTCTAGAGACAAGTGCCTCAGCACTCGTATCAGTATCCACACGATGCAAGCATTTAACGCCCCCTCGTTTTACCTGACGACATAGTGTGGTGCTAACAATGGATTTGCTAAGAAAGCCCTGAGTGCCGTTATTAACGCGAGCTAAGGGATGACGGATCTTGAGCACGCGGGGAGGTATGGAAGGATGATGCGCCCAGCTTGGGGGGCGGAGAGCCTCGGTGGGGAGAGAGCCTGGGTGGGAGTGTCGAGGAAAGACGGTGTCGAGGGAGGGAAGGAGATGGGTTGGGGTGGAAAGGGCGTGCTCAAAGTAGGTACGTAGGTGAGCCTCCGTAGCGTCGGCGGCGGCTAAAAATTGGTAGCCGCTCAGCCGAAGCCTGAAGCTCGAGCAAATATTTAAGGCATCGTGCACACATGTTTTAAGTGTGGGGGAGGCCCCGCCGTGCATTCTGGGAGCGCCTCTTTGCAGGGAGGAACGGGTAGGGTAGGGACGGAGGTTTGGGAGACTTAAGGATGCGGTTCCAGGGTTTAAGGATCCATCTCCAGTAAAGTGCTCCACAATGCACGCTCATTTAAGGAGTGTGTGACGCTGTGCGTGCGGTCCCGGCTTCGGCTCGCAGGTATCTATTCCTTTCACTCCCCTCGAAACGAAAGCCCAGCCTGAAAAATCCATGATGGAATTTTCCCAGCAAAAATCTTTCGGGACTAAAGGCATCAACGATGACTGGAGAAAAATTCAATAACCAGACAACATTTTTATCCCTATATAATACCGGTATTTTTATCCACGAACTATTTGGGTAAAACGAGAAGAAAAATTATGAAAAGGCTAGTTAAATGTAGCTTGTGTGGGTTTTTGTTTGGGTATTAGCAGGATACAATAAAAAAATACTAATCAAAAATCACTACGGTTTGGAAGGCAGAAAACTAAAGGTAACGCATACATAAAATAATGTCCTATAAAATCTGAGAAAAATTAAAAGTACTGCTGTTATAAATTTACATGTGACTAAAAAACCAAAAGGTAATAAGAAGGGGCTCCTATTATACGAGTAAGCTTACCAGTAGCCGAAAACACTAGTCTGAAAATATAGAATTGCATTGAGGAAAACATAACGAGCATACCCGTACATGCTAATTTAAGAGGGACAAAGAGGTTAACAGCTGGAGAAAAGTGAAAAGTGGAATATTTAGGTTGTGTTAAGAATGGAAGATGGGAAACTGTACGGCTCGAATCAACTCCGAAAAATGTTTAAGTTATTTAAACAAAATTCAATGAAAATACTCGTAAATCAATAATCGATAGCTATTGAAAACATTTTCAAACAATATATTCCGAAAAAGACAGCAAGCAGTTGACAAAATCTGAATGGAAGAATAGTAGAAGAAGACCTCGGATGATAACAATAAGAGTAACAGAGGAATAAGAAAGGGAATACGTAGAAGTGCGGAGGCTTGCCAGCAAGAAAACAGAACCGCGGGAATGCTTTACACAGGTGTTATCAAGAGGCCACCTCCATTCCATAGATGTAAGGTCAAAGGTGACGGTTTTGATCCCTATTCATCTGAACGCAATCTGTTGACCTTATCTACATTTCTTTGTACTAATAACATCGTTTTACATTTGTCAAATAATATTATAATTATATTTATGCTCAATTAAGCAATATAACAAGGATCAGAGTGACATTTCGTAATAATTAAATTATGAATATAACAATGGTGAATATAATGGATACCAATAACAGTTTTACATATAACTAACGCACTTTTTAGAAACACTTGGCGTCGGAGACGTTTTTGTTTCAAAAAAACACATTGTTCATGAATGCATTTTTTACAATACAATACATTAGTTGATTAATTTGTGCCACAAATTATTTATAAATAGTAAATGTGTGTTACTGTTAAAAGTTGTTATCATATGGTTTGGAAAAGTTAAAACAGTTTATAATTTTTTTTCTATGTCATTTTCGATGTTTTAGGCTGAAAAATGATGATTTCTAACGGACATAATAAAAAAACAACCTCACTGTCGTAACGATGTCGGTCAGAATTGGAAACCGTTGTATGTGGCACATAAGTATTTGGTAACCTTATGTACAAAGGTATCAAATATGTATGCCCCCTTCTGGTAAAATAATTTTTTTGTGTATGAACTTCCATTCATCATGATAAGTTGAAATATTTGACTAAAGAAGGGATTTTTTTCTTATTAGATTATTGCGAATCGAAAGACAGTAGAATATACACACTAAGAGCTTCAATGTATTATAAAGGAAAAGAAGCAGAATTACGAAATACATGCGCAATGTAAATAAATAAACAAATGTATGACCCATTAGGGTTGTACACGTGGATTTTAAATCCCTGTATAACTGGCATTTAAAAATTCATTAATAAATGATTCAAGCTTCTACGAAATGTAACCGAAGTCAAAGGACTATGGCGATATTTAGGTTCGATAGTATTGAGGTATCTAAATAGAAAAATGCGTATTTTGAAAATTATGGTAATCATAATAAGAGAAGAGAATTTTTTACGATGACTCTGAAATTGGGATGATTTATAACACAAGAAGTTATTTTTGAAAGTGTGACTGAATGTAATACTGTATTTTAAAATAAAAAAATTGAGAGAATTAATTGAACATGTTACTAAAACTTATGTAGAACATTTTACAAGGCAGACAACTAGCAAAAAATGGCTTTGAATAAAAAAGTACTTTTTTCTCCCTTGCTACATCTTACCATGATGCCAATCCATAACGGCAAACTTCTTCCTTTATTAGTTTCATCGACGAAACTGACCTATATGCCCTACTTCCACAGCGCATCCTTCGAATTCTCTCCGTCCCTCGCCGACATCCTCCCCTCACCGCGATTCCTCGAAGCCGTTCTAGCCGCCACGCAAAATCCTTAGGATGCAGCGCACCCTTCCATATTCCATGATTCCAATTCAAGCGAACGCTGCCGGCAACCAGTCACTAGTATATGCGCATCCCCCGAACGCCCGTCGCCCAATTTTCCGTCAAACTTCCAGAAAAACTACATGAGACACGGAAGCACGTGCAGCCCACTTGTTTGCCTTGCCCTGGCGGAAGGCTTACGCCTGATTGTTTGCATATGACTGAGGATAAACGGGCTAGATGTTCTCATCATAGTAGAAAAGAGCAACATCTTTCTCCAGCCACCGCATGTTGTTAATATGATTTTTCAGATAGTCAACAGAAATTACCTTCCGTGGGAAAGAGGTTCAGCAAGGTAAGGCCAACGTAAACGATAAGGTAGAAACTAATAAATATTTATGTGAATATAACTAGAGGTGAAAGGGCCGTTTTACCATCGTAATATAATAATGAGAGACATCAAAAGGAAGGAAATATTTCCTACTCTAATTTTTTCCTTGGGGAATTGTAAACTTTATCAAGCAAGTGCGCCACCGGGCAAAAGAAGCTAAAATAGCATATGTATTTTTATTAATAATAACATTTCATGGATATTTGTTTCAATTTTTACTATTACCAGGAAAAAGGTTGTGCAAGTTTTTTTAGCTGACACCTACTGGTGGAAAACTTGAAAAGAACCAATGCCATAGTCACACGATCCGGGTTTCAATGGTATATTTTGACTAGGCAAAGAATAAAAACCATTTCAGACTAAACAGGGATGGGAGGAAGTGAGGAGAAAGCTATGAACAGGGAAGGGCCTATACCATGTCTTACTGCAAAGATTGTGGAAAAGGTGGGGTAGAAGCATTCAATAACAACGGTCTATTCAAGATCGCCAGTTCTTTTTAAAATTTCTAATTGCTCTAGAGAGTTAAGCTCATGTTCGACAATATCGTTCTTGCATTAATAATAATTTTCAAGACCAAGATAATTTTATTCATTCATTACGTTTCAATTCAAAGGTCTGTTCATTTGTTGTGTGAAAAGGTTAAAAACAGCTTTAAGTCGATTAAAAATATTTTTGAAATGCACTAACACTTATACATATTTATCTATTCACATGTGTATGCATATACACGCACGCACACACACACACACACACACACACACACACACACACACACACATATATATATATATATATATATATATATATATATATATATATATATGTACAAGGTTTGTATAAAAGAGATTGGTAGGAATTTTTTCCTGAAGTAACTGAAGGCCTCAGCGCACTCGCACCCCTGTGGCTTTGTGGTTGTGGATCTGTCCTTCAACACACTCCAAGCGCCAATCACCTGCTAGTAAAAGTTTAGCCTATATCCTGCTTTTAGTGAAGCCCTGTCGAGGGAATCGGTGCAACCAAAAAATGCAGCGAACGATATAACAACGGTACGTCAACAAATTTTGTGTTGGCGTACCGCTGAGGCAGGAAAACTCGGTTACGTAAACATTAGGCATGATTCACCAAGTTCTCAAGGGTAAAAAAGCATATCACAAACTGTAGTTTTTAAAGTAGCACAAGGTCTTCAAAAATGGCCGAGGAAGTGTGTAGGACGAGCCCCGCGCCGGACGGCCGTCGACGTCAAGAACCGACGACAACGTACAATGTGTACAGAACTGCTGGATTCAGATTCTGTTAAGTATGGTCATGATGGAAGGTGCGAGATATCTGCGGTAAACTCATCCCGAAAGTTTGACGGAAGACCGAAAGTGGCAAGAAGACAAAAGAAAAATGGTATCGAAACGGTTTATGTAGACAAGTGCCCCGAATCAAAACATGGCGTTAGGGAACTGTTTCCTCTTTCTCAAACTAAAGGAGAATATGCAACGAAAAGAGGAACAGTACAGGGCAAGTAGGAAAGCAAACACACAACGTCATAAAGAATAGCAACAGTGTGTTTGGTAGAGCGCATAACCAGAAGAAGGAGACGAGCCATATTTGCCAAATACAAAAATTGCCTCTGGACGGCTTCCCACCTAGAGGGCCCGAGGGTATTCCGGAGGTGGCTGACAGTTTTCAGTGGTATCTTGATTCCTAATTGCGGCACTTAGTGAAGAGCACTTGGAGTAATCACGCCGTCCGCCGGAAAGAATGTTAAGCCGCGGAGCCTTGACGCCTTTCGATTCGTAGAGTAAGCTAATACCGACGCCGGGTTTCTTTCCTTTCATCCATTCCTATCACTCTGTTATGGTCCAAATGGCTTCAGCTGTCGGTTATCCCCCGTACCACTACTACTCCTTATACTCTTCTACTACTCCCACATCTCCTGTGTTTGTCCTTTATATGTGTTCTTATGGAATTTGCTATGAATATATCCTTGTGAATGTAAATATATATATAATATATATATATATATTATTAAACCTAGATGCAAAACATATTCTATTTTCCAAACCAGAATCCCATCCCTCTCCCACCCGCTCTTTAACCATTTCCCACCAATTCCCTACTCCTAATGTACCTCCAGCAATGTTGTGTACCGTCTCAAGTGCAAACTATTCCCTGCCCTTTATATTGGACGATTGGACGGACGGAGTCAACAGTGTATTTTTATGCTTTTTAAAATATATTAATGAACTTCATTTTAATATTTATATAATAAAAAATGCAAGTGCAAGGAAACAAAGAGGGCATATGGTAGGTAGTGTAGATAAGAAAACGTAAAAGAATATTTTTTACATCATCTGGATTATGCGATGAAGATTATACGATTAGCCGAATACCGCATTAATGCCAAGCCAAAAAGCACTGCTTATTTTATCAATGATTTTATATTATTCACTTGACATTCGCATCAAAATCACATGCAATAAGGTCTTAGGGTATTAGTTCTCCGAAAGAGCAAACAAAATTAAGAGTTGAAAAAATAATTTGAATCCACCACTAGTCGATATGAAATGAATCCTCATTGCTTAACATATTATAGGCATCTCACCAGCTACTGGAGTTTCTTCTTTATTTCAGATATTTTAGACAAGCATGAATTTCCTAATTAAAATATCAATTGTCAGGATCAAGTGACTTGTTTAACAATATTTGTGACTGTATTGTGAAGAAATCGTAGGTTAACTGCGTAAGAGGGTACTTTGGAGTGTTGCCTACGATAACATGTATGTACGTTAGGTGTGTATACGTACTTTGGATTTAATGTACTGGTGTCTACATAAAGTTAAGTATTTGACGCACGCAACCAACTAATAGGTAGATTTTAATACTCCCGAAGATGAGTACTTCTCGTCAGGAGTCGTAGGCACGAGTCCAAAGATTAAAAATTCCTGAAAACACCCACAGTCACGAGAGAGAAGGCAACACAAGTAGTAAGTTATGGTTTTTAGCTGTTTATTCGTTTTTCTATTCGTTTGCATGATTTTAGCTTTTTGAACCAGATGATGCTCAAAGCGTATGCGAGACAATATGTTGGTCGTAACATATCCATCCATTAGCGGGATATAATTTTGATAATATTATTTTCGAGAAAATCACTCAAGATAAGTGGATTACTGTTGAAATCTCTTATCCCGGGCTCACCAAGGTTGAAAGGTTCAGAGAGTGTTCGTGGTGATTAAAGATAATCGCAGATGATGCATATCGAGTAAGGGAGGGAAGTTAAACTTGGCCTCAAAATTTCAGCAAGCAAGAAAAAATTTAGGTAGATTGAAGGATGAGAACGAGGGAGTATGACGGGCTTTGGTAGAAAATATGGAGATACAAATGAGACAACTTGGAGACATTTACAAAGAGAAATCGGTTCAGGTCATGGGTCGAGTTTCTGATCCAAGAGCTCGGCTCATCCATCATTCATCCTTGCGTGGGTGGGAAGGTAGAGGGTGGAACGGGAAGAAAAACGAGATGGAGTAACAGGGGAAAGAGGTAAGGGTAACTGAAAGACTATATTTTCAAAAGAAAATGGAGATTAAAGAAAAATTAATTCCGGATACTTAGTACTGATTTCTATGGAAGTGACAAATAAATAGACCTCTAAAATCTGATATCAAAGCTCAATTATTCACATGAAGAACTTATTATAAATATCAAGAGAGTTCCATAGAGCACAAAGAATTTCATTATCATCTGGCAGTGAAGGGTATGAAATATTTTTGCTTGGTATTTACCCGTTCTATAGCTGTGACTTAAGGAGAAATTTATAAGGCATACTCATCTACACGTAGCAAATTACAGTTTATATAACATTATTTATATATATTTCATCAAAAATATACGTCAATACTTTTCGTCATTGATTGTTATCTATTACTAAATACATCATTAATAACCTAATATTTCGTTTGTGCATGTTAATATACTGAATTTAATTTTCTTACCAAATGAAATGAAACTGTGGAAAATGGAACAATTTGGTCTGTATATTAATGGCTTATTGATTGCACTTGTTCACATCTCTGTCGAGCATCCAAGAAAGGCTTGTCGCTGTAACATAACATTAATATTAAATAATGCAAATAAGATCAGTTAGCTCTGAGATAATTTATCAGTCTAAAAATTCTTACATCATGAAAAAGAATAAGTCATCGAAATGGAAATGCTCGCAATTTGATTACCGTAGAATGTATTGCTTTCTTGAGACCCTACAACTGTATCCACGATCGACTAATAAAAGAGATCCATGTTTGAAATTGCTCGAATGTTCCACTACAATGCATAAATAAAATATCCATAAAATTAATATCTGAAATAGAATAGTTTCTCGTGAAATAATGAATATAATGTTTATCTTCGCCCATTACCTCACCCCCATTTACGAGTAAATCTCCTACCTATTGCCCTCCTATTCAATCGATCTTCAACTTTTTTTCGGTTCTCAATTCCACCAAAGCACCTCTGAGGATTGATAGAGTGCCAAAAAAACAAATAGCCCTTTTCTGCGTGCATTGCCTTTTCACTGATCTAAAATTTGTGAATCACTACACATTGAGTCCGAACGCTCCATTTTTCCCTCTCTTTTTTGGTCGTTCAATCGTCCATCGCCCCCCATTTCCATTTGTCTCAAACCATGGGCAAACTCCTTACGGGTTTCACCGAGCATCTAATAGCATGGATTGAACTCCCACATATTAAACCCTTAAGGACATACTTGTGCCAGCTAGGGTATCTAAATCTAGATATACAATACCCCGCAAGATGCCGCAAGGGCGAGTGGCGGGGGGCGTTCGGACACCACCCGTAAAATAAAATGCAACTACATACAATGCACCCTCGCAAAGACAAATGTATTCAAGTAAAACTTACATACATGAAATATATATATATATATATACATATATATATATATATATATATATATATGAGCTTACAAGCAACTAGTATGCACAAGCCCATGCACCTATGAATGCACTAGATGTCTATGCAGCGATAAATCTTGGCCTCACCAATAAATCATATTTGTTTACCTTTTTTACTATAACTTTGATTTTTTATTATTATTTCTAACTGCCCGAGGAAAGATCAAATTTACCTATATCTACTGAATTCTATTTCCCTTATCTCATATTTGAGGTCTAATTAACTCACATATTGTGAAACCAAAATATTTCCCTTGGTGAAGTATTTAATTCTGCGTTTTCTAAATCTTGCTAAATGTGACTTAAACGATATTTCATCATAATTTCTGGCTTGAACCTTAGAGTAAAAATCCTCTTATTTGAAGGTAGAGTTATATACATTTAATTAAGAAAAATATTCAAAGGGCTTAAATCATTGAAAGCATAAATTAGATGTTTTTCGTATAAGCATATTTCACTTTTTAGAGATAATTTTTTATTTTACTATTTAACTATCATTGCTCATCTGCATAATAGTACTTATGATATTCATGAATACTGATGGCATTCATGATATCATCAGAACTTTTACAAGTGTAAAGTGCTAAAATTCTTAAGTTTTTTCACCTATTTTATCACAGAAAAAAATTTACAAAAGTGTCTTGAATTACGTTATTCTTTGTTCATTTAAGAAATAATGAAATTCATCGATATTAACTAAAAGTTAGAAATATATATATACTCGTATGAATAAATGCTAATATATTAGGTTTAACAATATGGATGTATGAAATCCTTATTAACAAAATATTATTCAATTTTTTAATCGTAAATAAAAGGTTATGGTAGAGCTTTGATGCCAATACGCAAGAACTTGAGCCAATCTGTAGTATGACCCCATTTTTGGGAAAAAATCTAACAACAATTGGTGTCATTGGATCATTTTCTTCAGGTCAATTTCTGTTCAAAATTTTGTTATGTATAGTTTTATTCCGTTTTGAAGTAAGATATGATTACGTTCTCCCAGTCCTCTCCATCAAATGTTCAATTTCATACGCCCACGCAATGCATATTTATCACTTCCGTGTTCATTTACAAGACCTGTCCCAAAAGCAGTAGGACTTAAGAGTCGACTTAAAAAAAATCATTGCCAGAAGTAATACATTCACTCAGAAGTCCTGAAAGTAGCATCCTTCTGCGTCCACACACTCTGGCTAGCGGGTTTTCCTCGTACACCTGGAAAGCGGCGCAGCGCCCAGAATTCTGATAGGCTCCCTCGACACGGCCTGTTGTAACACTTCCACTGAGCCGTGATGACGTCCTTTTAACACGGATTTTAAGCGGGGAAGAGTTACGATCTTGTCTAAAAAATGTGCATTCTTACTAGCACGAGCCTTTCTCGGTTTTCCTGACGCGCATGATTGAGAAGTCTTTGGCAGATGCGCGTGACAGTTTCCTTTTGCTCGTCCGAGAGCATTTGCGGCATCAACTTCCAACACACCTTTTCCATACTTATGTTCGGTCACAAGGCGATTCACATCTCTTTTTGGGATACCAAGTTCATCAGAAACCATCTCAACACTTAATTTGCGTTCCCTGGCCAAAAACGTCTTTACTCTTGAGAGAGTTTATTCTATTTTTGGGGTCCAAGGGTGTGCTGAACGTTCGGCGTCTTCAGCATATTCTCCACCCTCCCGAAACAACTTGTGCCACTCAAAAACTCGCGATCTACCCATGGCGTTATCACAATAAGTTGCCTTGAATATCCCAGAAATAAATCTAACTAATTTTGGGACAGACATTGTAGACGGCACACATTTTCCTTGAATAAATCTTGTGATAACGTAACTTTACATTATGATTTTAACATAGGCGATAAATGCAAACTGATTTTTTCAGGGGAGTGGTTAACATGATATAATTCGAATTTACATTTCTGTAAAAGACATCGCATTTTTTGTTATCTATAATTTATTTTTTTCTAACAATTAATCAACAAAAAACAAACAACGATTTAAAGTATCAGATGAATTATATGGTCTTTCAGTCCATTTACCATCATTTATATCCTCAACCTTTTAAACCTAGCTCATGAAATTATGTCCGAAATTAATTACACAATATTAATTTTAAAGTTGACAACTCGCTGAAATCATATGTAGCATTTATTAGTTAGTAGGTTATAGAATATTTTTTTATTTAAATTGTATATCATTTGGCTCTTTTTATTTAGACCTTGAATCAGAATGAATCTTTAAAACAAAAATACTTAGTTATGGATTGTAACAATCATTTCTCTTCCAAGTATTACGCACTTCAACATTTCTTTTTTTAGAATAACGATTTAGGAGTTCATTTTTAGCTAAAAAGCATTTTCCACACAAAAAAATTTCTATCGATGAATAGAATAATAGAGTATGTACGTATCTACCGGGTGAAGACTTTGTGACCCTTCGATATGTTGCGTGGGTGTCAAAATTAACTTTTATATAGATAATGACTTGAAGGTGTCGTCGGCATATCATGGGCGGTTGATATTAATCTCGAGGTCGATATTGATGTCGCAAGATATATTGGTATTGAGACCGATGATAACATCGACGTCAATATCGATGTCGATGTTGACATTGATGTGACCATATACGTACACATAATAAGATCTTTTCTTATGAAACATTTGAGACCAGCTTCGCCTACTCCAAGTGGGTTGATCCCCTTCCGACCAATAGGAGCGGAATGCACCCTGTACCAACAAACCTTTCATTGGTTAACTGGAAACTTAGGATACATATCTTAATTAAAAAAAAGCTAGAACACTGGTTCCATCATACCACCTTCTGCTTCTTCATGCCTGTACCGGTGGCAGCGGGCAATGCCTGTCAACCCAGAGCTTGCAGGTTCGATTTCTGCTCAGGGTTTGGGCGATTGTCTTAAATGCCGTGTCTAAGGGCTAGGTGAATGAAGGGACTATTATTCTCACTCTAGCTCAATTAAGTCAATAAATAAATTAAATAAATTAATTGTCAAACTTTGTGCCTAAAAACCCCCTGTGTGAAGATCTTTCGCGTAGTAGACATCGCATATAAGAGATCACGCCAATATTTGAAACGCTTTTATCGTGCCTTAAAGTATTTGTAAAAGCGATTCTATTTTCAGTTGATATTTCCTTAGTAATGTCACTCATGTACTTATATTTACAGTCTATATATCCTGTCATTTATTCAGCCTTCAGCATTTCTCTCAATATCACCTCCGTAAATGTTAATAACTGAAAGAGTGCCCAACAATCTCCAAAGGTCACCATCATCACACTCTAAGGTTACATTGATAGGTGAGGATAAAGTTAACCGTCGGATAAACCCCAAGATATATTTGAAAAAAAAAAGATAAATTTAGACACCGTATTTAGGCAACCTGTTCGTACTTATCATCCGTTTCTGATTTCCCAGTAGCAATTTGTATTCGACAACACTGTAAAGTATATGGTGATTACTTAATTACTACACCAACACTATGTTTTCGGTAGTTAAGTTATTATTTCTCTAATAATTATTAAAAACATTTAATTAAATGAAAATAATGTGTGAAATCCGGGGTTATTTAATACTTATAAATTAATTAATTCAGGTTTTTCTGATCTAAGTAACAATTTTTAACACACTGAGAGTGGAGACAATAATAACAACATCGTGGTAGAAGTAAAATCTTTCCACAACCCTAGTATAAGGAGAATGAAGAAAAAAGACAATAGAAGAATGATCCATGCATTTAAGTTGCACATAAGACTTCGGTAAATAAAGCTTTTTTAACAATTCATAAGATTATGTGTTGTTGCTAAAGAAAATAAAATTTCACTACGACCGTAAAACATTATTTGATGCATTATGTACTACGAAGGTTAAACAAGTTCGGACTTTCACGTCGATGATTTGATGTAATCGGGTTAATCCAAGTCAATAAATATCAACCACCTATTACCGGAAGCAATTCATTCTAGGATCATCGAATTTCTATTTAAGATGCCCTTGGAGTCGATAAAACCACTTTCAAAGTCTGAAAAACATGTTCTGGCCAGTTAGAAATAAAAAGTAACGGCTCGTTAAAAATAGGTATAGATACAAAGATAACAGTGGATTACATGCCACAGGACTACTCCTCCCAATTCAGCCAGCCAAGCAATTCCATACTACAATGTTCTCCATCCTGCCGCCGTGTCCCCTTGTACCTAAATCCGGTCCTTCCCACCACCCTACGCGTCCTCCTGCAAAGCCGTGGTGACGCCCGATGCTGCCTCCACCCCAGCTTTCTCCACTGCTGAGGAAACTCAGCACATAACCGTCACTTGTTTCGAAAGGCGGTGGGGAAAGGGAGGGGTGGATTCATACCATAAACTTGGATCAGGGACAGAGGATTTTTATAGGATACTCCCTCCGCCAAGGCCTCCTCTTCTCTTCGTCTTGGCGGCAGCCCCTTTAAACCTCCGAGGAGAGAAAGGTCCGGCCAGGCAACTAAGACACCTCCCTCCCTACCTCTCACTCTCGTTCCTCCCACATTCAGGACCCGAGGAACACGGGACGGAGGCGAAGGGGAATGGGGCATAGTATAATGGGGCAAAAGGAGTGAAAGACGTGTGGGCGGGGAGTGGAATGAGGCAACTTGCTCCTCTCTACCGTTTCCTTAAAGGCGGCGTGTGAGGGACGATGGTTTTGGGTGCGGGTTGGTGTTGGGCCCGAATTACCAGTCCAACTCCCCCCTCTCTCTTTACGTTCACCCTCGTTTTACACCCACCCACCATCTCCTCTACCGCGTAGCCATCTCCCGACTACACTTTCGGTGCTACCCTTTTTATCTCCTACCCCACCCGGCCCTCAAATACTTCTCCCCGTTCGCCGTCCCACCCCAGAGACCTGGTGCCACCACCCCTAATCTCTCCCACACGCCTCAAAATCACCCTCTTATCTCAGCCGTGTCTTTATTGTTCTCCTTGGATCCGAGTTTCCTAGAAGCCTTAGCCGGTCCCTTAAGGGCCGACCTCCCCCTTCCGTTGCCCCATCCCCCCCAAAATCTCCCATCCCGTCTACCATCTCCACCACCTCCATATCCCTTGTCCCTTTGTTCCGAAACTTTCTTATCGTTTCCCATTCCAAATGTGAGGAGGAGTGGTGGAACAAGGGAGGGAGCGGTACAGCGTGGAAACGAAGAACCTTCATTTTTCCATCGCATCCCTAGCTTAAAACCCTTTCTGTCACGAAAGAAGGGCATGGAAAACCAGTCTCCAGAAGAAAGAACGAATAATTTGCGTCTGTTCTGAATGCAACCCTTCCATCCCTTTACTTTCTCATCCATTGCATTTTCCATCATTCATTATTTCTTTTCCTATACTCACTTCTTCAGAATTCATATTCCACTAGTCCTCGAAAATGCCTAGAATAGTGCGTCCAATAGTGCATTTGCCCCATTTGTTTATGAGTTATCTCACGACTTAAATATCTTGTAACATCCTTGTATTCAGTACCCTTCATAGCGCTTCGACTTATCCCAAACGAATTCGGCATGATGCCCTCCGGCACCCAAATGGAACTCGGCAATACGATTATCCTTTAAGATACCAATTTTTGTACGGTTTTAAACACCCCAAAAGTCATTAGAGAGTCAAAAAATTATATCTCTTAAGTTTTTTTTTGTTTAGATATTAACTATTATGGTGCGCGGAGTTGGACTCATTCAGTCCATTAAAAGTGTTCCTCCTTTCTACACATAACCCTTTTATTTCTTTTCCGTATACTTCGGAATGGAAAAAAGGGATTCTTCTCTTCTTCGTACATTTTCTATACATTTTTCAAAAAACTTTTGACTCACTTGGAGAGTGCGTCAAAAGGTGAAAATTATGCTTGAAAGAACCTCCGCTTCTCTTTCTTACATCAAGTTCCAAACTTTGGAATGAATTAGAACATTTGTGAACAGGATTAAGGGTTAAAAATATAATTGGGTCGAATGAGCGTTTAAATGTTTAGCCGGGAGACGGAAGCTTTAAAGTTAAATATAATTCGCTATTTATTCTTGATTATCACCCCGGACTCATTTCTTTGGATGTATTTCTCTGAAATAAGTGTGCCTTGAAAAGAATGGAATGGCACTTGATGACCAGTGTTAATTATTATTGACAATATTAATTTCTTTCCATTTTTAATCATGTTGTATAAAAATATATAAAACATGTATTATATATATATATATATATATATATATATATATATATATATATATGTTTTCTTGCCAATTAGTTCATAAATCTTAATTTTGGTATATGTTCCATCGGACTAATATAGAATTGATAAAAATAAAAATATGTAATTAAATAAAACACTAAAATTAAACATTTTAGGGAAAAATGATTTAAGACAGGCAATACATGTGGTACTGAAGTGTATCTATAACAACCAAAACCATGAAATACATTTGTCTATATTTTTCCATTTGGCTAGGCTATAAGTAAAAATGGGTAACATATAGAATGTGTTTAAAACGGTTCAACCTTTGTTTTTCTGATAAGAAAAGTTTTTATGAGAAGTAAGAGTCTTTTATGAAATTCTCATTATTTCCTTGGGTTTTAAAATGTTTATCATACCATTTATATTCCATTTATCATACCATTTAATTGTTCCCCTTATTTTACCTTATTTTGTAATAATTTACGATTCGGTCCGTATTTTATTCTAAACTTAAAACTGTAATTCGATTGATAAGCGAAGAAAATATCAAAGTTTTTAGCAGAATATCTGTGAACATTACTTTATGATTTTATAATTCTAATTATTTCAATTTATTACCGGGAATTAATCATCTCATAGTAATTTTAATTCTATCAAAAATGCTTGTAAAATGCATGTACTTTTATGCGTGTATAAAATGAGTGATACAACTGAGGAACTATTGACTTTTTGTAAATTTTGAGAAAAAATACAAGTAGGACGAGTTCGTCTTACTACAAAATTATGAGTGCTTGTGAAAATTTGTACCTCTAAAAGGCATTCAGAATACGTGTCACTCCTAAGCAGTAATGATAAATGAAGGAAAATTGGTATAAGCTGATCAGTGGAACATTAAGGCATATCCATCAACTTCACTCGATCATCACATCCTTGAGGAAAAACTAGCTGATGGTGATAAAATGATAAATTATACTTTTCGGCACGAACTTAGAGGGCAGTAACACGTTTTAAATTTAATCAACTCCTTTCCCTAATATCGATAGATTCTTCATGACTTTCTTATTCCATTAAATGCAGAGAACTCAATTAAAATTTCTTAGCTTCTTTAGCAATTATATAGCCACAAGTTCAGATTGTTATTAATTTAATTTACTCTTAGGTATTATAATACCACTTCAAACTCATGATCTTGCCATTAGTACGCAATTCCTTACTCATCTGAATAATCATCCTGACTTTCTCTGGAACCATTTTGATCTAACGCATGTACAGCATGCTTGCTAAGCTGAAGAGCATTGAATAATGGAATATTCTGTAACATTAGGAATAAGTTAATGACTAGGAAATATTAGAGATTACCGGAAAAAATGGGCATTATCAGTCTGCGTAAGGAATAACTTTGAAAGAAAGCAGCAAATATTTTCAACTAATACCTCGTAATAAAAAATATTTCCAATAACATGGCGCCCGATCTATGTCATGGAATTTTGCCTCTAAAGTACTCGAGTTCTAACTAAAATATGTTAATACACTTACCATTTTTATTCATCGGAAAAAATATAACTTGTGAATTGGATAAAATATAATTTTTATCTAGGCGGATTATTTAGCTCATGGCTACTAAGAAATTCAATAGTTTAATTTAAAGTTATTTTATAAAGATTTTTTTAGGTGTTTTAAATGCATGAGTAGTCATTTAGTCGACGAATGGAAGTATCTTGAATTATTTTACTCGACTGTAAATATTTATATCTAATATTAATGATTTTTTTAATATAAAAAATTAAAATTCAAGGTAATCAGTAAATACCAGAAAGTAGAAATATACTTACACTACCTTTCTACTTTGCGACAAAAATTTCTTGTTCCTTTTATGATTATAAAACCAAATACGCTCTGAAACATGTTAATTTAGATGCAATATTACATTTTGATTTTTATTAAATTTGAAGCATTATTTTGTGGCTTTCATTTACAAGACTTACAATTGAATATTTATCTTCCAGTATTTCAAACATATAGGTCGTGGTAGTCCAGGGGGTAGAGCGTTGGACTACTATATATATATATATTTATATAGTAGTCCAACGCTATACCCCCTGGTATATATATATGTATAGTGTTTTCTTTATTTAAAAAAATATTTTACTTCCAATTATGTGCTCAATTTGTGTTCAAATCAATACTTGAAAGAAGGCGTCTAAAACAATTTCTTCTAATCGGGAAAGAGAAAGATCAAAACAAACAGAAGGATAATGTGAATATACCTAACAAGAAAATCTAAGGACTCTCTTTCTTCCACCATGATATGCAACTATACTACATACAATCAACATAAAATCTAACTTGATTTCTCAAAAATTCAAAAGAAATACAATTATATGTGCTTTTCTATTTTACAGTACTAAATGAGGGAGCGATTTTAAGCAGGGAATAGTTTTATGGCTTAGTCATGTGATGCATACTTTACAATTGATACAGAATCTAGCGTTCTATCACGGATGGCTAAGGAAAAGTACTTGCGAAGACACAAACAAAGTGAATAAAAACTAGTAGACTCTGAGAGCACTATGGAGCAGCGAGCTGGGTATATTCACAACGGGGTACGATTGCTAGAAAAATATGCTTAGGGATATGTAGAAGGCAGCTTCATGAAAGGGAGTCAGAGATCGCTTTCGGACACCGTGTGACGTGACTGCTTCGCATTCTGGGTCACCTCGAGAATTTCCGCGGAAGAGAGGAGGGATTACGTAATCCAATTTACCGCTACCCTACCCTAATATTTATTCAGTGAGATGTGCCTCATCGTCAAATGATTGCCATTCCTCTCACCACTTCCTCAAAAGCCGACTCACGCACGGAAGTCCCCATAAGTGGTAATACACGAATTAAAACGTGTCAGGTATTCACCAACGTCATTCTAATATAGAGATGTACATATTCTATAAATGAATCAAAGGTTAAGGTTGATTTAAATGAACAGTAATTTATTTGATGGATAATTTTTCTCAATTGATGAAAATGATTCAATTTAACGAAAGAAATCCCTGAGAATTACGTGGGTTACATAAAAACATTTTAAACAGAGCTAAAACATTAAATAAGTTAATTTTTATTTTTCTCAAAAAAAATTATTCTTAACCAGGAGAGTTTTTTGTGAATAACTATCAAAACAACCTTGATAAATGGTATTTATTAAGATGGCTCTCTGCAAATTTAACCTATTGAGAAAACTTTCAAAAAATAATTAAAATGTAAATTCTAATAGTTATTAATAGAAAAATTACCAATTAAAAAACTAAACATCTTTCTGGAGCTGAGTTTCATCAATTTAACGATCCTCAAAACTTTCTGGTTGTTTCAATATGGTCTTGTTATAATGGTCATGCTATCGGTGTACCCTCAATATTCTCGAAAAGATCCCATCCATATCTCCATAGCTTACTACGTCTAATACCAGCCACTGGTGATACGAGCGACATTACCCATTCCCACAGCTATGTCCGAGTGACCCATGTATGGGATGCATGGACTGTCCGCAGACTATGTAAGCAGGTAGGTTACAAACTCCGAAGTGGAAATGGTCGAAGGGAGCCGAGCCGACCTCCACGACCGTCGTAACTCTGCTCCGGACAATACGCGGTCTTGAATAAAAAATCCCCGTGCTGCTCACGGTGGCGTGCGGTAGGTGTGAGTAAGCGAAATGCAGAGATATACTTTTCTGGAGGAGGAGATGGATAGGAAGGGTAAACATGGGATTAATAATGCGAAACGGTCAAGATTGCAAGAAATCCATGAACACAAGTTTACGATATGTGATTGTAGCCCATTTCAATGGAGAGTGCCATACTTTTTGCTGCCGTGCGTGGGTAGGAGTATTAAATAATTCTCAGAGAACGACTCTAGCACACTTTATATTATCATAATATTTTGACGGTAAGTTAAGTGGCAGATACTTACGCTACCATTGACATTACACGTATGTCAACGGATCTTGACTCAATATACTCCACCACGTTCATTGTTTACTATTATAATTTAAATATTTGTCCATTGCAAATGCTTACGCTGAGATCTCCAAAGCCTACAAAATTACGTATACCTGTATTTACACACCATCTAGGTAATAAATATGGGTTACCACATATGTTTTCTGAGCCAACAAATAGAAATATATAAACTTGTGACCAATGCATGTAATTCTGAAATTTGAAATACATGCAAGATAACACGGATAAAGTTTCATTACGCCTATATCCTAATGCAACATAAAATCTAAATGATACGCATAATAAAGTTCCTAGTTAGAAATCATAGCTAAACTTATAAATGAAGTGAATAAAATCTGATGAGGTCTCTGCAGTAAAATCTTTCTCTATAATATGTCAATTGCGTATAAATTTAAGAGTTTTCGTCAGTTTGAATAATGACTGAGAAGTTTTCACCTTGTATTAACATTTCTTCCTTACATTTCAATCACATGGTGTAAAAAATTAACACGTATGAGCCGGAGAAACAAATTTGGATATAGCGCAGAGGAATTAGGAGAAACACTAGTAAAAAATAGGAAATGTATTTATCCGCTAGTAGGAGGAATAGACAGTATCCTCATTTAGCCCCCAGTTGTTTTCCCTTTAGGTCTAATTCATCCCAGTCGCTATAACTCTCGATCTGCTCTGCCGGAAAAGCTGGAGCGGAAAAGTAACGCCTGGGATGTGGGATTCTGCAATGTTATTTGCGCTTGGCATTTATCCCCCCCTAGTTGGCGTCAGAGCACTAAATCATGGAATCGATACGGTCTCAAATTAGGAATGCCGGAGCGGATTAGCTTCGAGTCCTGGTCATAAATATTCGCATGAAATGATTAATTCCATAGGTCCAAAGGTGGATCTCTCCGAAAAAAACGAGAATCCTAAACAAGGAAAATAGGAAAGATTTTACGGCAAAAATTAAGCACTGCGTGGGTGTAAGTGCTTGGCTACCGAATAATTTATAGCAGAAATGATGCGAAATAAATTGAGAGGATAAATTTCCTAGTTCTAGAGTTACTCGGCCACATTTGCATGGGACTTTTCTTAAATACATTCCAATAACACTTATCTAAAAAATCATCAATAAATTAATTAATTCTGTAGCCAGGGTATATTTCAAATGATTATATACACGAGTTATAGAATTCCTCCGTTTCCCGTTGGTGGTGAAGGAATAATTAGGTGTTGAGATGTCGTAACGAACGCTAACTAACGTCATGCTACTGATCTCATGAAGAATATGGAGAAAAGAAGTCTTCTATGTATTTTGTAAGAATAAAAAAGGGCCAATTTGAAGACATAAAAGCCTTCAATATATGGTATACATCAACAATAATTGATTGATTTTACCAAAGATAGGAGGGTGTGATGAATTTAGAATGAAGTCAGAAATGTCAAAAAGCAAGTTAAAATGAAAAAGGGGAGCCGATAAAATATCAATAGAGAGCTGCAAAAAACCCTAACGGAAAAGAAGTATAACTAACAAAATAGAATCCATTATTATTAATCTCATTTAAAACTTAACTCATATAGGCATGCTAATTTGCCATGATATTTAGTAGAACAGTAATCAATCCGTAAGTTAGTTTTATGTGAATAAAAAAGTACCTCAACGCTATCTGTAATACCCAAGGTGGAATTGAAACCCAAAAAAAACGCATCTTATGTATAAACTACACGGTAAAATATTTTTGATTTTAGCATATACAAACACATATGTACACACACACGCACACATCATGATTCAGTATTCAAGTATTCATGGGAGAATATTAGCTAAAATCACAAATGTTTTTCTTTTAGTTTAGTTCTGATAGAATATCGTGATGACCAGCTATTGAATCGATTGGTGCTAAATACTAAAACAAATTCAATGAAAATTCACGTTAATAGACGTATTTACATTTTTCAATGCCCAAACACATTCTCAATGTACCTTCATGGCGCAAAAAAGCAAATGATTTTCTAGCGCTATGTCAATCTCCAAATTGCATCACATCAACTTCCATTTTGTCTTTATAAGAGATTTCTTTCTTCATTAACCTACATCCCTCATCGTGAGCAAAAACTTTCTGAAAACTTGGAAGATTACTTGTCAACCCCTATTTTCTAAAAAATTTCCTCGTCCCTTTTCATTTCTCTTGGTCTTTTTCACTCTTATCCCCATCTCGCATTCTACACTCCACTTTCCCATCTACAACGAACTGCCTTTAAACCGAAAGACATTCTCGCCCGCCCTTCCCTGGTACCCTTAATTTTCAATTCCTTCTTATCTCCATTATCTCTCATCTTTTTCCTTCAAATTCTGCCGCTCTTACAACTTGTTCCATTAACTTACACACCATCATTCCCTTTCTCGTCGTCTTTTCCCTCCCATCTTCTTTCCCCATTGTTTTTTTCCATTTGTCCCACCATTTCAGAAACTCCGTTCCTCAATTTAATGTGTTCCAATAAAATTTTAAATTCATCTCTCTCTCTCGTAGCAACCTCTTTTCAATCTCCGTTGCCCTTGCACTTGAGGAAAAGAATAAGGAAATTATAAAATTACTACCTGGCTCGTTTCTTCTTTGTGACGCTAATTTAGGGTCCCACTATCAATGGCATAGATGGAAGAGGTCAACAAATACCAGAATATACAGAGAAATAAACATACATAGGTACTCAGTGCGCTTGATTTAAACTATGTGAAAATTGTTATAAAATTGACAGGATAAAAAATATTGATTCCACAATAATAATAATTTCATTTATAATTCAGATAAGTTAAATACTTTTATGATAATAGGTTTTCATGTATTTTCAAATAGTATTACTGGATTTTCTTGTAATATGAAGTCAAAGTCATTGTATATGAATGACGAGGGATAGGTGTTAGGTTTTTCAAGATAATAGCTCAAGTGCAAACAGTATTCCTGTAATTTAAAGTTAAAACTATACCCTGTGGCTTCCAGTATCACATTACAAACTTTACAGCGAGACTCCACAGGGATATAGAATCAACTAATTCTAATTATAGTTACATTCACTAGACCACGAGTGAGAATAAGAATTGTTGAGGACAATTAGGAACAATGAAAATATTTATCTCGGAGAACCCTTTTTTATTCTGTAGCATTCCAATAGTGATGGCTGTATACAATTTCGGGAATGCTCCCGTTAGGGAGGAGTTACTGGAGCCAATCACCGCATTCACAGAAAGTTGCCCATTGTTAATAGCCGATGGCGAATCTCTCGTTCAGAAACTCCAGCTCGCTACTTAGCTCCTTTATTTTTCATTTAAAACATCGTCCTCTCCTGAAACCTAACCCCTCTTACAGTCTCCCAGGGCTAACACACACACACACACAGACAATTCGAGGCTATCATTCATTCTCTACTTTCCCATTCTTTCCCACCAATTTCACTCACTAACCTTTCTCGTCCTAATTACGTCCTATATCTCCTGCCATTCCCAATTCACCCGCACTCACCTCCTTCCTCTCACACCGTCCTACACTCACTAACCCCCATGAGGGAGCCTACCCGACCCAAACCTACATCCTTCCCTTAATTTCTCATTCTATCCACCCTTCACATCCTCTCTCCATCATTAACTTCGATACCTCTCTCTCCCTGAGTACAAATCCCTATGTGCCTATCACTCTTCCTTAATACTTCCATCATTACCTTTCAATATTTTCAGAATTATTTATGGTAACCCTAGTTCCTTTGAGTCAAATTATAATTAAGGAGTTGAACATTTCTCATAATTTTCATCATGAGAACTCCTATGCAAGTAAAATTTTTCCCATCTCGGTATCAATCAGTTATTTTGAAGGCATCGATACTTACATCGAATGCGGGAATGATTATGGATTATATTTTTCTAGACAAATGGTCTTATATAGTTACAATGATTTCGTACTGATGTATCATCATTTTAAATGGAATTAATTGTGATGTACAGTAATTTCCTTTAGTTTTGAGTATTTTTAGTAAAATAAATTTACTTTACTTTAGTACTAACATTTTATAGTAATATTTACATGAATGGTAAATTAAAGAGTTATCACGGATAATGTTGATTCTAACAAGGTCAAATCATAAAGCAAAAAAGTCAATTGAGTAAATAAATTCCAATTCTTACCACTACTCAACCAACTCTATCTGCCATTATCTTTCATATATCATTACTCTCTCCATAATTATGAAATCCCTCCTAGCTCCCATTACCTCTTCACCTCCCCCACTCTATCTACCTAGCTATGGAACGAATCCCTCTCGCCTCCTCACACCACACTTCCATCCCCTTCCAAGCATTAGCCTTCTCGGACCAAAACCTGGTAAGCGCCATTAACATGTCCCCTCCGCCCCGCCCTTCCCAGCATTCACGTGGTCTCAGGCTTCGACCACCTCCCCACCATGATCTTCTGCACGCCACCATCCTAAGCATCTTACCGACACTCACCCTCCTGATTTCAGGTCTAATACATGTCACCCTGGGACCCTAAGTGCTCTATATCTCCATTTTCTATCTTCCACTGGGGGAGTGTATTCAAGTCGGCGCGTAGAAGGGAAAAAGAAGAAATGTTGGAAAAGAAGTGCCTGTGGGTAGTGGCGTGTGGAGCGTGGACCACCGGGGTTCGGGCATCTGGCCACTACGCACTGCGAAGGGTAATGGGCAAGGAGATTGAGAGTCACACCGCGGCGAGATGGGCTAAAGGGAGTGGAGAGCTGGATAAAGGGTACTGTGGAGAGAGAAAAAGGGAGTTGTGAGGATGTGGGAGTGAAAGGGAGAAAGAGGACCCTCCCTCCCTAATGGACTGCCGGAATAAGGGAGGCCTACGTAGCAGCGATCCTGCGTTTGTTTCGAGAGCGCCTTTCCACCCTGGCTCCCTTTTACCCGTTCCAAAACTCGGTTGGGGAGGGGGAGATGATGGAGTGTGAGTGGAGTGGCATGGCGTGGAGTAAAGAAAGCGGCAGGAAATGCCGGCGGGACGAGAGAGAAGGAAGACGAAAGAGGAGTGTGGGAGGAGGGGAGTAGGAGAGGGAGGAAACAGAGGTGGTTGGCAAGGGGTAGGTCGTCGGTGGGGACGAGGTAGGGGGATTCAAAGGGTGAAAGCTGAAGGGATACCTCCGCGGCGAAGGATAGGTGGTAGGCTCTTTGTGAGCGATGGAGTCCACTCAGTACCACATTTTTCCAATTGCCCAAATTGATGAAAACTCTGGATTCATGCCGTTATCGTAGTAAGAATTGCCTGGTTTTCACTAATGCACGCTCAAGACATGTATAATCATAAATAGAGCAATTATAAATCTTAATAGGCAACATAATATTGACAAACTGTAATTATTATGAATATATTTGCATTAATGAGCATCCCATTAAAATTTTTGTTGAATTATTTTCTTTCTGCTGACAAAATTTACCATATTGTGGCAAAAATATATTTCATTACTTCTTCTGGATTAAATGGCCTTTAGCGGGGCTATTTTATTTATTTTCATAAAATTGATACAACCTTTATGCATCTACAAAATGTGTGTATAAAACAGAGTAATCATTTATAAATTTTATATGACGAGTATGAAATTTGTATGGAAAAATCTGAAGTCGTTTCAATGAAATGCACGTTAGCGAATGACTCCTTTAAAAGTTACTGTTTCGGCATCTCCTGCGGTTTCTTGAAATTTGAAAAAAAACACTCTGGAATGATATAAATAAGAGAGACACAGCAATTTCATAGTTAATATTTATTGACGACCGAGGTTTTGCCACTGTGTAGCATCATCAGGTGACGTTGCTACACATTGGCGAAATCATGGCCGTCGACAAATATTAACTGCGGAATTGCTGTGTCTCTCTTATTGATACAATAGAGAAATTTCAAAAGAGTAACGGCTGAAACATGTCATATCCTTGAAATTACTTAACTATAATAGACGTCATATTTTTCTTGCACTTGTTTCTACCGATTTCTGTTTCAAAAATAAATTTAATAACTGCCATTTGAAGAGATAGGAACTGATAATCTCTGTCCATAGCTTTAAACTGTTTTAATTATGAAAAAAATATTTACCAAGACTATTACTAACGAAATATTATCCAATATATTTCCAATAACGAGTATGTTGAAAAATTCATGTTATTATTCATATTAATCTAACGGTGAAGGAAAGATTTCGATTAACACATCCCATGTATTGGTACAATGATACATTTCCTTATTTATACTAATAAAACAGTACCCGGCTTCCTCATGACAATGAGCCACTCTTCAATTCCGTACACTTATCCCATTTCTGTTCCTTCCTTTCCGCGACCACATCAGGAAAACAAGACTGGAATCGTTCCATGTAATGTGACACCGGTTTGATCCGTGCAAAACTACGCTCAATATCAAATCTATCACAATCCTTTCTTAACATTTATAATTAACCTCCGTGTCATCAATTTCTTTTTTTTGTGTGAAGGATTTTTTTCTAACGTGATTTGTCATCTTATTTCCCTAATAATTTGACATTGCTGTTTCAAAACACTTTCGACACATGTAAACATTTCCATCTCCTCTAGTTTATGCATTAAAATTTTAATATTAAACTTTTTTTCGATTTAAAAATCCATATTTATTTTCAATTATTCAATGCAGAGAATTGATATGTATTCAAGAAACAGGCTCATCAAAATTATTTGCAAAAAAAAATTTATGCAAATTGAATTTACGAATTCTAAAAATACTTCACCTGAGTAATATCCCAAAAAATCCAGGGAAAAATGAAGTTAAAGTAAATTAAAAATTAGTTTTATTGAAACAAAATAGAAGTTAATGGAATTAAAACGTGACAACTAATTATTTTTAGAAATTATTATGCTTCTGATGGCAATAGATCATTAGATAGCAAAATAAAATATATTAATAAAAACTAAGAAAAAAAGATAAGCGGCCCTCAAAAAAGAGAAAGGAAGAGAAATATTAGGCATGTGAAGTTGAAAAGAAATGGGAACTAATTGATAAGGGTACACAAAAATGTTATAGTGAACGGTGGGTATCGTGCTTCGAATGAAAATCCTTGAAAATGATGGCGAGTAGTAAAAGTAAAAATATTTTGAGGTGAAGACTAAAAAGAGGTTAATTCAAATAATTTAGAAAGAGTAGACTTAAGCGGATAAAATCGATGGTTTCAGGCGTTATTTTATGGAATCGGTTCATTCTTAAGCGGATAAAATAATACTTTGTAATTCCACAGATTTATTTCACAAACACACGACACGGGTTTCGACGTACAACGTCATCTTTAGGTGCAGACATACAGGCGACCAACATATATATACCCTTAGACCGGGGGGAGGGGGGAGGAAAATTGGGGGGAAGGAAAGATAGAAAGGGTAGACGGTAACAGATATATATCGAATAAAGAACAGTCCAGGATGAGTAGAAGCAATGCCATGCTGAAAGTATGAAAGTCATAGAAATATCTGTGTACACATCAAAAATATACTAAGTATCTAATATTTTTATTTCTGCAAGTTAAAATGTACTGAATTATGACTCGCGTTATTCTTCTGTAAATCCTGGTACTTTTTTAAAGCCACATTTTATAGATTAGTAGTACCAATATCTTATTTACGACCTCCTAGGAGTACATCGTATGTACATCAGATAATAGCTTCACGACATCACTGTATATCACATCACCAATACACCAACACATCACCAATAAACCTTTAAAACCAATAAATTTATTTACCACATATTAATTTTGTTCAATCCTCATCTGTCCATCAAATCCGTTCTAACTTTTGGAATAAATTGGCAATTTTTATGCAACTACACATCATATTTATGGTAAATTCTGAATATTTTTTTAACAGTGTAGATGAATATTCGAACATTTTAAATTCAAACCATTAACATGGTAGTGAAAACAAGAAGTATTTAACAATCCTTTACCGCCTTATAATTTAGCACACGCCCTAAATCTCCTGTGGTCCCATTAGAATCCATATATCTCTCAGGTTATAAACACCATTTCTGAGGAATTACCTCATAGGATTTGCACACAACTCTCTAGAAGAGCGACTGAGGTCCCAACATTTAGTTTAGCAGATGATCGCTTTTCCCAAAAATCTAGAGCAACGGTAAAGCATTTTCAACATTATGCGTAAGATATTGTGTTCAGACCAAATTTGGTTTAATATTGAAAATGAATAATATACTAGAAAAATTATGTTAAAGTCAAGTCAAAAGCTTCTTAATCCTTTAAGATAGTGTTAAAGGGGACTATTTGCTTTTCCACATAGCATTTTTTCATTATGACCTTAATTTTTTTATTACCTTCCGGTGACCTGAAGGTGGTACGCCCTACTGAAACCTAGGGCGTATTAAAAAACTTCAATGTGGAAAAGGAAAGTGTCTTACTTACTCATAACAGAGTTCCACCATGTTACGCCTGAAACCATGTACTTCTTTGAGATATTCTCTAAATACAATACCAAGGATATTTTATGCATTATATTGTAACCTAACAGCTTAGTAATGGAAAATTAAATAAAATTAGGACTTTTTTCAATCCAAGTCAACCCTTTTAGCAAAAAGAAAAAACCTCAAACAAATGAATTAAACAAAATAAGAGGGAAATCGCTGAGTACTTGTCCATTAAAAGATAACGTGAGATTAGAACGTCCCCAATCATAAATGAAATTAGTATCCAAGGAAGTACTGCAAGAATAACATCGTAAAATTACCATCAAGTACCGATATCTATGCTAATTATTTGTATTTGCTCTTCATCACAAACAAAACAATTGATATTCCCTGACGATACCCCATAAGGTGAAACAATCTTGACTAGCATTGTCATTCGTCTTACAGTTATTTCTCGGCTACCAATAGCAGCATTTGACGGTAGTCAAAATCAAAGTAAGGTGAAAATAATTACGACACGCAAACATAAACAACGGAAAAATTGAGGCTAAGGACAACACTAAGGAAATTGGAAATTCGTAGGACGAAAGTTTCAATTTAATAGGGGAACTTGATGAGGGCATTTCACGGCGTTACTGGGCGGTGGGAAAACGGCCTTCACCGTAAGTGGGGCGGGCGAGGGGGAGTGTGGATGGAAGGGGATAAAAAGGGGGTGGGGAGGGAACATGGAAGTGGTCGAAGGTGTAGGACGCAGGGGGAAACGAGTGGGAAGTGAAAGGAGAGATGAAAGTGGGTGGACCGAAGGCGAGGGAAGAGAATATAAAAAAAAGGTTTGGAGTGAGAAATTGGGAAAGGACAGAGAGAGGGAGATATTTGACTACGTAGTTTAGGGAATGACCCGAATGCTAAAAAAAAAGATAAACAAAGTGACTGCGGCCGTGGAGTGTTCCGTTTTTTTCACTCCCTCGATTTTATTTTTTTATTCAAATCCCTAACCTCCCTTCATTCCTGCCTCAGAGAGACCCTGAGAGCGAGGGATGAGGACGGCTGGACCCCATGTGTCCGTGCCTCTACCGCCCACCAGTCGCCCATTATTTTTTTGTTTCATTTCATTATTTCGATTCCGAGGGAATCCAGAGGCTCCAATATTGGATTCTGCGTTCACAATGATTACTAACTAGAATAACTAACGACTTAATGGTCGCGGACTAATTGAAGTAGAGCGTCGATGGGCGCGACGAAAAGTTCACGAGAGGGGAGAGAGGCATGGGGCGGGCTGCGACTCGGGGCGAAGGGAGGGAAGGGTGGGTGGGAAACGGCAGACGGACGGAAAGGGTGGTCGACCTGCAGGGATATCGATGTGTAAATGGGAATATCATGTGACCACGTCCCTCGTTTCCCCTCCAAACACAATCCACTGCCAAGTTCCAAAAACCTGGATTAGAGGGGAATTAAATCCAACGTAAATCTCAAAACACATTTTTGTGTTTCTCTTAACGTGTAGACTATTCGAGCTATAAAGTTTTATAGGGAATGAAATACATTCGCACTTTTATCAAATGAGCATAGGAGACTTATTTCCCTGCCCTCATGATAGAACACAAGTTTCAACATTAGATGTAATGTGAGTAACTGCAGCATTATTGGTACCACAATATAATAATATAATATAATAATAGGATAACATTATTGATTTCAGTTTTATTGTCCCTAGAAACTCTAACCCAATGAGGTCACCTTAATATATTTTTCCACTCTCAAGTAAATCATTTGTAACTCATGGCTGCAATAATAGAAAAAACCAATAAACGTCATAATATCGACTTATATTTAGTATAATTTGTATCTTATCTATATTTTTCGCTGATATATAACCAAATATAATGATAGTAGAAATATAAATGCTTAAAATTTAGTGGAAAAAACTACTTTGATTGTTGGATTTATTATGTTACTATTGTTCATGTAGTCCAAATTTGAAGTATCCTTGATATTTTGCTGCATAATTTCAAATTAAAATATGTATTTAAATATTTTATTTATAAGTTTCCAAATTTTAATATTATAAATATAAAAACATTGTTGGTGCATTTCAAAATTAAAGTTCTATCGTATCTGAAATCATTTCCTTCTATACATGAAATTAATTTTTTTCTTAACTTTTGTAAACATGCTGCCTTTCATTATGTATCTAATCTGGTCAATTAATATTTTAATTGCAATTCAATTTTTTAATATAATAATTAAATACTGCAATCTTTTTGTTAATTGTTTGAGAGACCTCTTTGTGCTTCGTTAAAATTACAAACTATTACTTTGGATAAAAAATCTGTCATCATAGGAAGGGATGGGAAGAGTTTAGGCGATTCAAATCTTAATTTTTAAAAGACTATTTATCTGACATTATTAAAAGAGAACCAAAAGTTAGATGTACAGCTTTCGAGCAAAATATTTTAATCATTTCCCATTATCACCTGAATATGAAAGTATATTCTTTGTAACTGAAACATAAATTTAATTACCTTTTACCAAGTTAAAAAATGGAAAAATAAGCCAAAGTCTATGTTTTTTATGTTAGAACAACGCCACTTTAGTTTTATGATAAGTATACGAATTTTTAAACAACTTTTGAATACCTGATAATGCAATTTTTGCGTCCATAAAACTTCTTCTGTTCCACCGAACAGATACCTCACAATGCCCAACATTCGTTTGTAAGCTGCTTGCTTCCAGTATCTTTAGTGCTACAACTTCTGGCCTTTGTAATATTAGAAAATCCTTTCCTTGAACAGTAAACTTTTGATTAAACATATTAATTGACAATATTACTGAGAAGGAACACAACATATAAAATCCTTTAGAAACTATGGGCTCTTGATTAAAATTAGAAAATTTAAAGGACACAGGAAAGAGTACGAGTGATTTACAGCAATAAGAAGCCTAATCCCACCAATCTGTACTGAAAAAAAAATATTTTGGGTCAATTATAGTTTGCCACCAAATCCGTCCGCTTTTCTACATTTTTTAATACTTTCGAGAAAATTAAGAACATATTTTCATCGTAACTATAGAAAATATGTGGTTGCAATAATAGCGTTAAACTTATGTAATAAGATGGATGATGGATATAAATTTAATACTTGGCTACTTGAGTAGGATATAAAACGTGACAAAGTGGAAGTTTAGTGAACAATTAGCTCATATTCATTCGACTTATTATACCGAAGCAAAATTGTATATTCTCAATATTAATGGTTTACTGTCTCGGACTGTAAAATATTGTCCAATTGTTCTACTAAACTGTATCATTTTGACGCAGCGAATCATTAAGTTCTATCTCATTGCAAATGATCTAGGCATATGGGAAATCCAATCCATCCCGCGGTTATATGTGAATGTGGACGGGGATTCCGCGCTCCAACTTTAAAAGAAAAACATTAATATTAAAAATATGATAAAGTGAATCCTAGGAAGCGTTTTACTTCTCACTCAATAATGCAAAATAATCATAGACAAAGAAAATATACTAGAACGGTAGTAATATATTAAGTAAATGCTTGCAATCAATTTGCTAAAGTTTAATTCTATAAGGATGCAAACATTAACAAATTAATGGCGACAAAATTTTCAAAAAATCTTCAAAAATTATAAAAGCAAGAAGTAATCTCGCCCCATTGTTGCATTGGTATATATTTAATCACTAATGTGGACATTTAGTTCAATTGTTCCAAAGAAGGAATTGCTAGTAGTAAAGTTGATGTAAAGGTGCATTGCGAAACAGACGTATTAATATGTTAACTGGATGTTAGAAATGTAAATTATTCCAGGAACACAAAAAAAGGGATTGCCTCTTTAAAGGAAAGTGCCTACACGCGCCCATAAATCACAGATTCGTAACCGTATGTGGGGATTGCAAAGCGTAGCATGAACAGCTTCCGTCACCCGTGGCAAAAGATCGCAACCTGAAACTTTCCGCGTGGCCCACCACACGTTCATGAGCAAGCACATCTCCCCAACTTCTTTTCCCATCCATTCCCTTCTCTCCTGCGAACAACAAATGAAAGGCAGCAAAGGGGGAATGGCAAAATATTCCGCAAGATAAACACTCACCTGACGAGGAAATGGCTGCCTTGAGAAGGCAGGGGGTGGAAAATAAGGTGAGTGTAAGGTGGCGAATCTAGAGAGAAGAAAGGAGATATCTCGGAGTCTGAGAGGGGTACCTCGAGGGGAGCAAATGCGTCGTAGTGTAAGGAGAGTGTGAGGCAAAAGGAGAAATGACGGAGTGGAGGGCGCATGCACAGAGGACCGAGAGCAGGGAGATTCATTGCGGCCCATGCCTCCCTCTCTCCTTTATCTCTCTCACCCTTTACCTTGCCTGCCCTCCAACTGCCTGGCAAATAAAATCCACTGCCATTCACCCTCATCGCCTTCCCAAACTGCCTCTCCATATCTAATTCCCCGACCCATCTCTCCTTCACCCTCACCTAACCGCGGAAATTTCTCTCATTTCTCCAGAACCAACCTCCTCTCCCCCACTCCCACTCGAGCCACCTCTTGAGAATACCCTCTCTCATTCTGGGTCCGAATGGTGTTCCCGTCCTGGTGTCCCACTGTCAGTAGCAAATAGTAACCTACTTTCTTGACAGTAGTCCATTTTTCTCGTTTATTTATTCCTCCCACTCCATGTTCCACGCCCATTTTGTTCATTTTTGTTTTGCCCGAGTCCCTCGTGAACCTTTCCCTCCCTTGGGATTTGAAGTTCGTTCGAAAGAATTCGAGTGGACTTTGCTATATCCATTCCAACTGGCACTGATATGAAAACGGGTATAAGTTGCTTAAAAAACAACCATACACTGGAGAACATTGACAACTTCTATTTTTATTTTCATATTTATTCTTCTACTTTCGTTCGCGGGAATGAAAACGATTTGGTCGCGGCGTCCCATATCACTGAAAAATCCATTAAGACCTTGAGTTTTGAAAGGCAATTGCTTTCAATAAAACGTTCTATCTACGCGCTATACGAAATTTAGTGTTTACGATCGGAAAATATCTTGACGGCTGGATCTGTTAAAGTGTTCAAAAGTTAAGTTTTTATTCCATCCAATATTGTTGGTAATTTCGGGATAATAGAGTGGCTTATTTTATTTTACTTTCGTTTTATCAATTTTTCATATTTGATCTTTTTAGCTCTTAGTTTGAACTCAAGAAATAATTTACTACGGCGAAATATGGGCTGAACATTATTAACAAACCTATCTTAGTATTCAAATAATTTTTTGGTGATTTCTTACTCCTGTTAGTTACTTACTGCCATGAAATTAGTAGCCTAAGTTCAAAAGCTAGTTATTTTTATTTAAAACAAATATAGCAGTAAAAAGAATATTTTCCTGATATTTGAGGCAATATCAATAGATGTGATATATTTAATAGTTAAAAAAGTTAATTCAATTCCCATTATTCTTTCTCTATCAATAGATAACAGTAGAAAAAAAATTCTGTAGAGAAAAATTGACAGTAAGGGTGGTTGATTAAAAACAGAAAGAAAGTAATTCGTTAAATATATTATGTTGACGGTTCCTACGAAAATTATAGTGGCATGAAAAGAAAAAGGACGATTTGCAATGTTAACGGCCGGAAAACTCATTAGGAGGACACAGATTCTCGTAGTCACTATTTAAGGTAATATATTTTCCTCTATTCACAGATCTCTGGCTTTGATTAACATTACAAGACAAGCAGTTTGATCAGCCTAAACCATGCACCAATTAAACGTAATATTACAGTTTTACTTAGAAACATGGAATATGTAAGTCCTCAAACCTTCCTAAAAACAGAATATGACCTTCATTTAACAAATGAAAGTATTTATTTGTAGCTTAGGGTTTGTTACCGAAGCAGTCAAATTACACAGGTCTACAAAAAAAATTTTTTTTTTGGTGCCGGGAATCTTTGTAATGATTTTAGCTATATTTGTAGAGCTGAATCCAAATATGAAATCCGTTTTTATTTAACAGCTCTACTTTTTTAGATATGGCACATCTTACGATTAGTTGTTTTAATATTTGATATATTCCGGAAAATAATTTTCAAAGTTAAAAAAATCGATAAGTATACTAATTTATAACCACTCTGCGGTGTTCCTTTTATTTTCAATAAACTGTCAATAAGTTTTATGTATATTTCTATAGTGTAGGCCAATGAGATAATTATTAATATAATATTCCCATATCATCATGTAGACGATTTTTTTAAGTAAGTAACAACATATCTATATCTTGAAAACTATAGCTGATAGGAAAAAAACTAGTGTCATAATTGGATTCAGCACCCCAATTGTTCTTTAAATCAGCATTGAAAGCTCCGGTACCAAAACCACTGTTGGACTGTGTTATTAATATAATATTCCCATATCAACATGTAGAATAAACAACATATCTATATCTTGAAAACTATAGCTGATAGGAAAAAACTAGTGTCGTAATTGGATTCAGCACCCCAATTATTCTTTAAATCAGCATTAAAAGCTCCGGCACCAAAACCACTGTTGGCCTGTGTTATAATTGGAAAATTTAATGTTCAATGTTGCTAGTAGTGCCGTCGCTGCTTTGTGAAAAAATCAAGTATAAAAGTGTCGATAATAAAGATGTTACAAAGCATATCTTACTAGTTTTTCTTTTCAAGTTTAAACGAAATTGCTTAAATGTGGACACATGATAAGCAAAGGATCATAATTCATTTTCAACCTTAAAAATTGAAAAAATTATTAATTACAAGTTAAAAACACTTAAAGCGATATTTAATAAATTAACTTTTTCATCACATCCTACAATTATTAAACTTTTCACTGTTAGAGTTCATAAATATAATGAGTTTTAATTTTATGATTTTAAAAGTTTTAACCTAATTATGGTGTACATGATGTATTCTAAAAAAACTATCTAATCTTTGAATTGTCTTTTAGTAAGATTTCTCTTAGGAGTAAGCCTCTAAATATTTTAAATTAAATAACAGATAAGTTCAAATACATTAAAAATATTACCGAATTTAAATATTTGTAATTATGGCATGGTGAGGAGAGATTTTTGGGAATACAGAATGGATTTGACTCTGAAAAATCTACATTAAAACGAAAAGTTAAAACTGGAATTTTGGGCACTAACGATGAATAGAAATCATCCGTGAATATTAAAGGCAAACATAAGCCTGTGAGTCAATCTTAATAGTGAAAGAAATGCTTTTTATAACAAGATAAACGGAGAAATATAATACCAAGAACGAAAATCTCAGTTGGTAAAATCTGTTTACGAAATCCTCACCTTATCTTATTAAATACATACTTGCCTACAACGTAACACATGCCTCGTACACATGCCTACGACGGAATATCAAACCTAAAGGCAAGAATTTCTTCGAAGAAGAAAGCTGAAAAATAGATCCTTACGGATCATTAGCAAGAAAGTTCATCAACGATTAGAGAATGATACAATTTAATGGAAGAAGTCGAATACATACTATTAGGAGAAAACTAACCGATGCAAGCAATATAAAAAAATTTCCAAAAGAATCTTCCATATTATGAAGACCTTTTTTTGTGTACAGGAAATTAAAAGACCCTATGAGAAGTTATCCTTCTCTTTTTGTTCCACTGGTTCATATTATTCAAAGCATAGCCAAAATGACGTCAAAAAGCAAATGCATCATTTCCATTTTTCCCTACTGGCTATTTAATTCTTTCATTCTCTCCCTCTCTCACTTTCCGACTGTACATCCTTAACCACCTTCGTAGCATGTTCGCAAAGCAGCGACAAAAAGTGTAGGTGCCCGCCTATCCCCATCGCACCCACTCAGAAACACTCGCAGGCGTTAGATTCCCACCCTGACTGCTCACTCTTAGAAATCCCACCCTTCCCGCATAGTGCCTGCGTTACCCACCTAACCCCTCTCTCTTTTTCTCTCCGTCCCTTCCCTCATTTGACTGACCAACAAACTGGCGCACACCTACTCACACCTTCATGAAAAATCACACATACTAAAGCCAGCCAGGAGATCCACATTTTTTCAGTCCGTTCGTTTCCTAGTGTCTCTTCCTTCTCTTCCATTCGTCCATCCATCTCCCGATCTTCCAAATTTTTCTCCACACCCCACCCTTCTTATTCTTTTCACACACCATGCCAACTCCGCCGTCGACCGCCACCCGACCACTAGGCTGGACCCCTGATCCCCCATCACCCAACAAAACCGAAAACGATCGCCCCACCACCCAGCAACGCTTTCTACTCCCTCCCCAACCCCAGAAATACTCACCGACATACTCACCCTCCCCCCCCAATCGCCAACCATCCACACACACGCACACTCCATTCCCCTATTCTCTCATCGTACGGCCGTTCCCCCTTCTCTTCTTGCTTATCCTCCTCTCCCCTCCCCGTCTCTCTAGCCCTGCGGGTCCACGTCCCATAACCAAGGCTTCCGTCGAGAATCGATTTTCGGGAAATAATTACTGGGTCACAGTGCGCACCTGCAGATGAAGAGCATCCCCGAGGTGTGAGGTAGAATGGCAGAAGGGTACGGAAGGGGGCGAGTGTATGTGCGAGGGTGTCTGTGTGGAAACGGAATGGCGTGAGCATGGGGTGAAAAGGGGAAGGAGGAATTGGAAGAAGAGGTCAGTGGGTTGGTCCGAGGGAGCGCACAGGAACGGAACAAAAGAGATGGGGAGGCTGGATATACCGGAGGTGAAGGGTAGGCCGTCGTCCGAGGTGGGGGAGTGAAGGAAAAGGGACTGGGGGAAAAGAGGCTAGGGGCGCTGTCGATTCTATGGATGGGCTTGGGGAGCAGGAAGGTACATGAGAAAGGGGGAAGGAAAGATTGGAGGGCGAATCTTTAAAGCGCACACTGGCTGTAAGAGCCTACTATTAGATGGAATGATAGATACCGACGTGGACCGTTTATATGAATACAATCTACTCACTCTTTCTTCATCACGGAGTTGAGATCGTCGGCAGTATTCAAGCCATCTTTAATGAAGATATACTCGTACACTAAAAAGAAGAATTTATTTACGAAATATGGACTAATAGACTACAGAAAAAACCTAAAATTTAAATGAACAGGGTACTTCGATACATTCGATATATTGTTAAAGCCGATGTAAAAATTATTTAAAATCGTATGCATGGAAATAATTATGACTATATGTTGGTGTGCAATGCGTAAATGTGAGAATAAAAATATTTTTTTATTATAAAGTAGTTTACCGGTTAACATCCTAACTCAATGTCCCTGTCGTCAACTCCCTCCTTATGAAACCCTCTTTTCCTAGCGGAATTCTTCTCCTTACATCCCTAATACTTTGACATTGATTGTCCAAACACATCCAAGATACGTAAACTATTCTACCTGCTCCATTTTCCCCCACTAATTTTATTGATTAGCTTAGCCTTTTTCTTTCTAAAACATCGCATATCTTTTATTTTATTAATATTGATTCTCATCCCAATTCTATCGCACTGAACCTTCAATTCATTCAGCATTACTTGAACCCCTTTGGTTGACTAACAAACTAAACTTTGGTCATTAGCAAATCTAACTGATTTTACGAATTCCACTCCAACTTTCATTCCTACCTCCAGTTCTTCCCATGTCTATTTAATTATTTCCTCTGCATATACGATGGACAGCACCGGTGACAATGGACAACAATTCCCTCCTAACACAACACTCCTAACACTGCCCATCCGGACTCTCCGTTCCCCACTCGTATCAGCGCAGTCTAACACATGTACACGTTACGGATTAGCCTCCTTTCCCTCCAATCTATTCCTATTTTCTGTAACATACTCATTTGTTTTTCCCAATTCATTCTGAAAAACCCCTTTTCGAAATATACGTAACAGGCAAATACATCCTGATTGCAATCAAGATTCCTCTTGATTAGTGATATCATTAGTGTAATGCCATCACGCGTACCTCGCCCTTTCCTAAATCCAAACTATTAGCCATTATCTTTTTCAGAATAGGAACTAGTACTGCTCTCAAAAAGTCTTCCCGCCAGATTCCTTCCTTATATATTCTACGAATCAGTCCATACAGTCTCTTTCTACCTACTTTTCCTTACTCTTGGTAATTCAATAGGAATGCTGTCTACCCACACGGATTTACTTGATTTCATCAACCTTAATGACCTTTTTTTCTCATTGTTGAGTATACCTGAACCTAGGCTATCTTCCTCTCTGTCATGTTCTTCTTCCATATTTAACCTTGTAGGCCTAAGTTCTTTACCATACAGTTCTTCTGTATATGCCTTCCACCTATCTTTTCTGTTTCAACTAATATCTTAGCCGACTCATCTGTAACCGTTTGCACAGATCTTCCTTTCCTAATTCCAGATTATTATTTAACTTTTCTGTATAGCGAAACAATTTCAACCTTCCTCCGCACACTTTCCATACCCTCGTTCTGCGTCTTCCACGATGCATCTTTTGTTTTATTTGTTGCCCGACTCAATTCATTATTTAAATCTTTGTATTCCACTTTGCCTAATTACGTGTTTACATTCTTCCATTTTCTTTTCTCGTTCATCTTTGTTTCATCCATGATCCATAGTTTTTTGTCCTTTTCCAGTTAACGATTCCTATAGTTTCTTTTACAGCTTTTGATATCCCTTTGAAAGTACTAAGTTCCGTAATGTCATCCATGATTTTCTCTACAAACTACTTTTACTCTACTTACTACTTCCTTGTCAGTCCATTTATTGCTTCTAAAGTCCATTTCCTAACCCGGCGCCCCTGCCTTATCGTTTGGAAACGGACGCTACCTTTCATAACAACTAAATTATCCGCATTCGCTCGCAGGAAGCTGTGTGAATTGATCAAACGATTCCTACAAATATGCCAAACCAAAAGATATCTATCTGATGCCTTTCTGAGTCATCGGGCATTTTCCATGTACACCTATGTCTCATGTGGTTTCTAAACCTAGTGTTGGTGATTACTAACCCCTGTCTCCTGCGGAACTCAATTGCTTTCTCCCCGCGTTCATTCCTCGTGCCTAAACTGTAGCCCCCCCACCTCATGACCATCTCTTCCTTCGCCTACCGTTGCATTCCAATCCTTTATCACTATCAAATATTTCCCTACAGGAACACACTCGATTATGACCTCTAACTGATCGTATGTCCTATGGACTTCTTCCTCCTTGTGGTTGCTCGGTGGCATGTATACATGTACAACGACCAAGTTCGTCGGTTTTGCTTTTATTTATACTGTTAACATTCTATCTGTTGCTTGTTCTATGTGGGCTACGCTTCTTCCTACCTCTTTGTTTAATATTACGGCAACCCCTCGGTGCTTCTCGTTCATGCCGCTGTATATTTTTCTATAACTATCACTCCAGTAATCCCCGCTACTACTACTCGGATAGACCTAAAATATCTACTATATTTTCTCTTTCCATCTCTCGCTAAATATTCTCTAATTTTCTTGTCCTCAATTTGTACTAACATTACAAATTCCTATTCTAACTCATTTCGTATTCTGGCTTTTCTGTCTTGCTGCAATTGGGTTTCGAAGAATGACGACCGCGGAGCCTTGTCTCTTCCGCTACTACCTCCCGCTACCATCTCTACCGATTGTGCCGAGATTCGTGGTTGTCACTACTCTCTTCATCTATATTGTTCATCATTATGTCCTTTGGAGTGATAATTGAGGTAGTTTCCCGTTCTTATTCTCTATAGTATTTGTTAACGTGACACCATTACTCAATGGTCGTCCCACTGGGGTCAGACTCCTTTCCAGTTGCCTCAATGAAGAACAGACGCTGCGTGGACTACATTTCGTCTGGTTCCTTATTTTCGACCTATGGCATGGGTGACAATTTAAGTTTCGCTTCAGAAATGTTTGTGCTGATGGTATAAGATGACTTTTAGAAAATGTCCTAGCTTGACTTTTAAATTGGCATCAAAGTCTTCAGGCACATAAGTTAAAAAAAGATTTTTATGTTACTCTTTTTCGTTACATTTCCAACCAAATCGTTGGAGACAAGCTTCTTCTAAACAGACAAGTTTTAAGGATATTTTTCTACAATCTAAGAGTTTTAAGTACTACAGCGAAAGAAATTGCAGAATTGGTGATTATTGAAGTTTAATTTTTAGCAAGAAGCACGAAATTCAGCTAAAAAAACTGACCCCTGCATTGATAAGTTCGTTAAATTATGTGATAAATGGAGACATTTACAGAAAAATGTGTCTAGAATTACAGACAAAGAAAAGAGATCTTTTTGTGGACACTCTGGACGATTTGGTTACCGTAGATAATTAAGATGCTTTGGGACAAATTAAAATGAGGAGGACAAACATTTCTTTATGCTTCATCGCCAAAAAGGAAGACCGGGCTCATCTTTTGGAGGACATCGAAAGCAAAAACTCAAGGAATAAAGAGCGCTAAAGGACACTGCAATAGCAGCTGCTAGGAAAAAAAGAACTTATGAAGAAATGGAACGACATTTTGAGATATCAGAAGCAGATGATTCCACATCAGTTTGCAGCAAAAGCAGTAATGGTGAGGATGACAGTGAAAGTTCGTTTCACATCGATAAGCAAATAACAGCAACAACTACAGCGGTAACAGTTGAACCTCAATGTACATTGCAGTTTTACATCAGTACATTTTTAACTCCCCGTCTCTCTTCAGTTTTTAATAGGTTCTGAATCACTGATAGAAATGGGATTTACATACGATTGATGGACGCTGCAGATGCTTTTGGGCATGATACTAGAAACCAAGTAATAAATCGAGTTTTATTTCAACTCTTTTGCAATAACTTAGAGAAGCGAGATATACAGAAATTCAACACAAATTCAAGCAAAACGACTGTCAATAATTAGTGTTACACAGAGGTAGAAATTTGCTTCCAGCACTCGCAAGTGTTGAAAAAATTGATAGAGAGAAAATTATATTAACTTATAAAGACAACGAACAACTGTTGGGAGTCCCTGAGATCCAATTACCTTCAGGAGGAGGGCAAGACATGGCTGTTTACCAAGCAGTGAAGTGAGGAGTAATCGATAAAATTCAGGCACATTGCTGTGATATGACTGTAAGTAACACAGGTAAAATAAATGGCGCCTGCACAAATCTAGAAAAGTTGTTTAATCGTATTATGTTATACCTTCCTTGCCGTCATCACATTTTTGAGTTAGTTTTGAAAAGCTGCTTCATCATTTTTTTGAGCTAATCTGGTTATCAAAGTGCAATTAAAAAACTGGAGAAAGCAGTTGTTGTGAAAGATGTTGCAGATAGAGGTGTCAAATTAATTGAGGAATCCACACAAGTATACTCAAAAAAGATAAAAATGAAAAACAATTTGTTTTGCAGATCGCTGCCGAAGACCGTCAGAAGTACTCAACTGCTACAAAATCTATTCTTTATGAAAAAATAATACATAATGTTCGTTCGTTCACATATGCATGTTTTTGATTCTACACAAAGTATTGCTTTAAATAAAAATGTCTTTCCCTTAAGGAAAATTGTACCTTCATTTAAAAACACAATATTCTTAAAATTTTCAGGTTATTTCCGGGAGTGATCCATCATCAAGACGTTTGATGGTCATCTAGTAGTTATCCGATTCAAGCAAAATTTTGTTTAATCCGTTTTATTGTTTATTGGAATAAGGTCAGGGGGTGGGAGCATCAAGACTTTGACTTTCGGAATATAAACTATAGAAAAGTGACTATAGTTTTGCAAGAGTTTTATAAAAGTTTAGAGTTTTTGGTATGGTTAGTTATAAAACTAGATGTGTGTTCCTTTCCCATTTCCCTATCTCTCCTTTCCCCTTTCCCTATCTCTATTTCTATGTGAATGAATATTTGTTCGCCGTATGGCGTGATTTCGTGTTTGAATGTGAATTTGGCCAATGTGGCTCGTTTCTTCTTCCGGCTATGCGTGCCATGAAACGCACCGTTCCTATCCTTAATGATATTCTATGATTGCTTACCTGCTGTCCATTCTCCTCTTGTGTTTGTCTATTTCTCCTTTGGTGGGTGTAACATCTCCCTATCGCCATCTCCTGGGCAATGAATCGGGGCATTTTGGCGCTTTATAAGATCGCAGATTTCAGTGAAAAGTACATTTTCTCGTTAGCTCAAATGGTTAGAGCATCCGCCCGGCAAGTGGAGAGATCCGGAGTTCAAGTCCCGGTTGAGGGAAATATTTTTACATTAGTGGTCTGCCTGAATCCGCCTTTCCCACATCTACAGTATTCGTCCTTTATGTGTGTTCCTTTCCCCTTTCCCTATCTCTATTTCTATGTGAATGAATATTTGTTCGCCGTATGACGTGATTTCGTGTTTGAATATATATATACACACACACACACACACACACACACATATATATATATATATATATATATATATATATATATATATATATATATATATATATATATGGATAACTTACACATCACGGAGCAAAATTCCGTCGAAATTATCAAGAAATAACGTGTGAGTGTTCCTTTTATGTGTTCTCATATTTTGTGTTGCTGTCTAAGTTTTGTATTTAACACTTCCGTGTTACATCAAAGAAATCATATAAAAATATATATCGCGGAGGTCAAGGGGTAGCTCCTTGGAATATAGACCGGAGGGCTAATGTTCCATTACTGAACAAGCTTCTCTCGGCACGTGCAGCTCCACCCAAGCGTTGTGATTTTTCGAGTACCAGATCTTCCTGGGAAACTATAACCGGCACAAGGAAAGGAATCGCACCCCTACCCTGGTGTGTGAATTTCACACGCCGTCGGGCTTAGTATTGGGTGTCCTCGGCAGTCAACTTTCAAACCGTCCTTCAGGTTGATTACTGGGTTAAAGGATGTTATGCATAATAAGTGTATATTTATTTATTTAGAAGCACTGTATGATAAAAAATATTAGGCCAAAACGGTTACACATAGAAAAGGAATAAGACGTAGAGGAAGATAGTTAAGGTCCACTCATACTTAACGATAAGATAGAAAGACCATTAAGGGGGGTGAGACCAAATAGGAGCGTGGGAGCAGACAACATTCCTGCGGAGTTACTGAATAGAATAGAAAAATCTGAGAGGAAGAGACTGTATTTACTGATTCGTAGTATCTATGAGGAATGAATCTGGCCGGAAGATTTTGTTAGATCAGTTTTAGTTTCTATTCCGAAAAAGGTAAAGGCTACATCATGTAAGAACTACAGAACCATATATTTGATTTCCCATGCAGCTAAAGTGGTTCTCAGGGTCATCAACAAATGGATTGGGAGCAAGGCAAATGATTCCTTAATGGATGGTCAGTTTGGGTTTAGGAAGGGAAGAGGTATCCGTGTTCCCATTGCAGTAATGAGATCGTAATTGAGAGGAATAGAGAATACAATTAGGACGTATTTGCACTTCGTAGATTTAGAAAACTCGTTTGATATAGTGAATTGTGAAAAACAAATTAGTATATTACAAAGAGTAGGACTGGATTGGAGGGACAGGAGACTGATCCGCAACCTGTACATATCTCAGACTACTCAAGTGACAGTGGGGACCGGAGAGTCCGGGGGGGCAGCAGTGTTAGGAAGACATGTAAGGCAGTGTTATCCGTTGTCACCGGTAATGTTCAACGTACATGTGGAGATAATGATTATAGAAGCATTGGAAGAACTGGTGGTAGGAATGAAAGTTGGCGTGGAATTCGTAAAATCAGTTTAGTTTCCAGGAGGATAGACGTAGAGTGAAGGCTTTTGAACTGTGTGTAGAGAAGAATGGAGAAGTTTGTAGTAAACCCAATGGGAAAAAAATGGACGTACTAGTAATGGTGGGCGAGGAGAGGGGTTTTTGGGAGATATCCAATTGAGGGAGCAAAAATGGTTGAAGGGGGTATTTATTGGCAGTGGGTTGTTGAAAACTATGCTAGAGGGAGAATTTTAGGTAAACGAGTAACGGGCGGGAATAGGATAGATGTTGGACGAGATGAAGGGAGTAAGAAAGTACACAGTGATGAAGAGGAACTTAATGTAGAGCAGGGTGCTGGATTGTGTTTAGGTTAGAGTCGCAAAACATATATTTGGTGGTTGTGTCCATCCAAAAAACTGCCTTAACCGGTAGGTTACCTTATAATGATACATTCACTTGTATATTTGCGTATATGAAGAATTGATTTTGATCTCGCATCCTGAGAGTTATGCAACATATTCACCATTTTGTTGAGCGGGCAGCATAAACGTTAGGATAACGCCTCGGGTTTGGCGATCTTTCTTGAAGAAATTAATAAAATGCTGTTGCTGGTTTCAGGAATACCAAAATTAACCATGAAACAAATATTCATTTTTATCCATGAATGATATGTTTTCTAATAATTTGTTTTCCGCGTTTCAAAAATGAGAAAGATTACACTATACTATATTCAGGATGAAGAGTGTCTTCGATAAAAACTCAAGTTTTTTCACAAGTATTCATATAATTTAAGTAAGAAATGTCATGGAAAAAATCTCTAGAATTCATGTTCTTATTATCGGAACAGTTTTAAGTAAGTTCATAAAAACCATAAGCTTACTGAAAAAACAGTTTTAATGAAACGTGTACGTACAAGCAGCTACGTGAAACTATAAGCAGCTATTCGGGGCATGAAATTTGACTTCAATAATATCAGTAAAAGTAATCATGGTAATAATGTTGGTATCAATAAGAAAAAATCCAAAGTCATGGTCGCGAAACGCAATTTCTCGGACATCATTCATATTCAATTACAGATTCATTCATATTACTGCTTACATTACCACAGAAATATCTATAATTACTCCATGCTGGAACAAGGAAATAGATATAATTACTTGGAAGTTCTCATTGATCAAAATATTAACTTTGGTGAATATACTTGAAAAATAAAGGACAGATTAAATTACTACACTAAATTACTACTTTTATAAGAATGTTATCAAGCCAGTGTATTTTGCCCTGGATAAGAGTATTTTAAGATATGGTATAACAGTCTGGGAATTCACTGGTTCTACAAAAGTAATATACTAAAAAAACAACAAAATTCCTGGAGAAAATATCTAAAGCTAGATAAAAAAACAGTAGATAGATGGGAGAAATATCTTTCAATTATTTCCAATTTTCACTGAAGACAAGCTTGATATAATGTAACCATAAACACAGTAATCAACCCGAAGGTCGGTTTAGTAGGTGATGGTAGAGTTCACCCATTTACTAAGCCCGACGGCTTGTGAATTTTTACACATCAGGGTAGGGGGGTCAGTTCCTTTCCCTGTGCCGGTTATGGTTTCCCAGGAAGATACTATATGGTACCCGAAAAATCAACTAGCTTGGGTGAAGCTGCAGGTGCCCAGAGTGACTTACCCCGGAATCGAACCCGGAACCCTTCTTTCAGTAGTCCAATGATCTACCCATTCAACCACCGCGACCCACGTATATAATATATCTTATTTAAATAAAAAGGAATTACCATTAAGGGAAAATGAAATTTCATACAAATCAAGGTAGAATGAAATTGAATACTCTGAAAGGAGAATAAAAAACTGGCTGTTAAAAAGAATGGATTTAGGGCTTGGAACAAAACTTGACACAATATATATATATATATATATATATATATATATATATATATATATATATATATATATATATATATATATATATATATATATATATATTATATATACCTTTATTGTTGCAATACTTAATAAGCTACCACTTTTGTTTATGTGACACCAGTTATCAAGGCAGAACTGACTGGATTAGTAGGACCAATATGAGTATTGCATTTACGATTGTTTTAATTTATACCACTAGAGTATACTATGAAGATCATACCAAGATGGTATATGAAAAAAATTTTCCGAAATACTGTGTGACATAGATTATCTGTAATTATGTTTTATATCATATCATGGACATTATACCACTATTGTGCATGAAAAATATGAATAAATAATGTAAAGGCGACAAAAAAATTTTCTACGCATAATAAACCCTAAAAGTATGAAAAAAGGCGAATAACATTTTCCGAGATGACAAAGCATTAAAAATGTGTACAGAGAGTCAAAGGGAATCAGATATGAGTTTCGATGGTTGCTGGAACTCAAGATTAAGATCGAAGATGAGTGAAAACTCCCAAAGGGGAGAGACATTACTCAGCAACGTGGAACATAAATTTCTCTAATTTACTGTTTAATAGAAAATAAAAATGGTAAAATTCATAATAAGATGAAAGGAAGAAGCATGCAAGCTTTGCTCATTCAGAGAATGGACTAAATGCATCCAGTCGTTACATTATTGTTTTAAGATATAGTATAATTAGTTTCTTGTTATCCGATGAAAGTTTTCCGGGAAATTTTTATTCCACAGCCCCTGGTCATCCTATGTTCAACCATTCCTCCATCCATGTGATATTTTGATGACAATTGTAAGCTCCAGCTGCCTCGTATACCGAATTTTCACTCATTTCTCCCGAATCTTTTGATTTTTTAAAGTTACAGTGAGTAACGCAATATTTTGAATAAACTGTTTGAACATATTGTTGTCAAAAAAGCAATTTAATTACAAGCAAGTATTAGTTTAAGATACATTATCATAGAACTCATTTTTCCGTCTTAAAAATCTCAAAAATATGCTGGTCGGGAAATCTGGTAAACGCTTTCAGGTAAGTTAAATGTACATGTATAAATCTATATATTGTGAGACATTAAATACATTATGACATAAATTTTTCCCCAAAACGTCGTTTTTGCATATAAATGCCATCTTGTTTATAAGACATATATTCTCAACAAAAGAAATGATAAAATTCAATGTCAATAGGCGTTAAAGATCTGCTCTATAATTCACAACACCCCTCAGAAAATATAGTATTACAGGAACTACTGATATCAGTAGACGGAAATCGATTCACGACAAATATTTCCCACTACACGCTGCAAGAGTGTGACAAAATGAAGTGACTACACCCTCACAAATTTGTACAACCCAGTTTCCATCACTAGGACGGCACAACATCTCCGTCGACCCATGCTATACCGATGCCGTATAAGAGGCGTGCGTATGTGTGAGATCGTACGCGAGAACGGTGGAGGAATCGATTTTGACGGTAAGGGATGGGTTGAGCGGCTGAAAGGACGACACTAGGGAGGAATGGAGGCAAAGGGATGCAGAGGAACGATTTACGTTGGATATTTCCCTCCAAACGTGGGTCGCGATCCCCCTCCGGGGACACTCCCTTCCCCTCCACCTCCGTCAAACCGCCTCTATTCGGCCCACCCTTACTCACCCTGATGATCTAACGTGAGCCTGTCCATGAGGCATAAAGGTCCTTTGCCCCACGAATTCCTCTAAACCCTCCCTTCCCTCTTCCTTCCCTGCTTTGCATTCCTTCACCCTTTCTTTCTCTCTTTTTATATTCCTTATTAACCCTCATCGGACCTAACTTGCTGAAAATATGTACGTAAGTGTTTTCAGTATTACTTATGGGGCGACATAGGTTCCCAGACAGACGACAGGGGGATGAATAAATGAAGGGAAGCATTAACGTTCTTGACTTAGGTCTCACATATAGTATAGCTGAGAGCTTTTAAAATGAGTCAATGAAATATTGGTTCAAAATTGTGAGCTTTGCTCGGAAGCTGGATTCCCGATTCGTCAATAATAGCCATGTAAAAAGAGAAATCGTCAATTATATGCTACTGGATCTGAAATATAGATCTCTGGGGATTTGAAGACAAAGATAGCGAAATTATAAAACCTGTAAGTTTCAAAATCCTCTGTCTGCTAGAACGAAATTGGACACCAGAAAAACCCTTCCCGATTCTTCTCATAAAATATGTTATACAAAGTACTTAATTTGTAGCAATTATTTTTTCAAACTGGGTATTTTGCGAATAATACTACATCAAACGTATATCTAAATCTCTCTCTGATTTTAGCACGGGAAGAGACGTTGTCTCCAATCACTAGAGAAATTAATGATAAATTTAAATGGGAATATTTATAAGCTCCAAAATCTTACATGTTGCATAGCATGTGGATTAAAAAGGAATTTACGTCGTTTAAATTATTTAACCCCAAAATTACACCATAATATTTTAGTAAGGGATTGATATGCATGTTTATTATGAAGTTGTTATCTGCCAAGCAAGCAAATTATATATAGAAGGATACCACCTATGTTTACATGAGTGATGGACGTTTACCTTACTTATGTACATCAATTGTGAGTACACACACACCACTGAAGTGTCAATCATGGCCACCATGTGTCGGGATATATGAGACTGTTGGATATTTTTACAGAGAAACTAAATTGAACAGAGGGATTCAAAGATTCGATTTCCCTCAGCTCTATAGTTGGACATTTATAAATAACTCCTCTGCATGGAACACTACGATTCCTTCCCGAGTTTGTCTACCCTTATAATGCTCACGCCTTTTTGGCTACTCTTCTAAGAGCCTAAGAGCAATATGCTATAAAAGTAAAAAACTTTTCTGTCATCCATATTCCTCTCTCTTCAACTTTACATCGCGCTTCAAGTGTGCGCCAAGATTAAACATTTCATGTCAGTTATAATTGAAATCAATGTCTAATTATGCTTCACTCGCCTACATCCGAAGATTGAAAACGAAAGTTTCATACCAATCCTGTTACATTTATCACTTTTTTGAACGGAAAACAAACTTAGACATGACCTCCCGAGTCAACAAAAAAATAATGAAAGAAACATAGTATCACCTTTTGTACAAATATTATCAATACAGTACACTCAGATATTGAAGGATAGTTTAATATTAGACTATAACATATTTTTATCTCCAGCACTTAGTCTATTTCTAATTTCAATTGTAAGCACACTAACTAAATTAATTTGTTAGTAAAAAATGTATATTTGAAGTGATGTAACTAAATATTGTGTAAATATTAATTATGTAATAGAATATGATTATAAACTGAAGACGCTCGCACAAAAATATGACTTATACTTTATTACACATTATCTCGATTGACTTACATGTACAAATTAATTAATATTCATTAAAATATATTTCCTCTCTGCGCAAGATGGAATGGATGTATAGCTCTTAAATGTTACCAACCCAAATTACGACTGATCGACTAAGTTTGACAAGAAAGGTCAGTAAAGGTGACTTTACCAAATTTAAAAAAATATATATTGCCAATGGTAACTGAAAATATCACGTGATAATACAAATGAAAAATTATAAAGAAACCGGTCGATTTTCAATAGCTAACACAGTCGCAGATCTACGAGGGTCATCCGGAAAGTAGTACCCGTTCGTGCCGCATGAAGTGCTGACGACGCGAGTAGCCGCTGGACGAGGTCAGATAGCTTCAGTGGCTTCTCTGCCTTCTCTGAGCCAAGTTGCGTGACGCTAGCATTGCCTGTGTTGTTTCTGTGATTGTTTACAATGTTTAAAAAAATTGAGAACGCCGCCAGTTGTGAAGTGAGGGCAGTGATTAAATTCCTCAATGCAAGAAACGTTCGCCCATGTGATATTCATCGCCAATTAAAGGAGGTGTATGGAGACAATGTAATGGACGAGTCGTCTGTTCGGCGGTGGTGTCGCAACTTCAACATGGGGAGGGGGAACACACACGACGATGAGCGTTCGGGGAGACCGTCTGTCATTACAGACCAACTGGTGAGCTCAGTTGACGAATTCGTGAGGAACGATCGGCGCGTCACAATTGATGACATCTGTGAGCATTTTCCCAATGTTTCTCGAACAATTGTTCATGAAATTGTTAAACACCATCTGCATTATGCAAAAATTTGTGCAAGATGGGTCCCTCGCATGCTTACAGATGAGCACAAAACCAAGCGTATGGCTGCAGCACTGACGTTTTTGGGACGTTATTCTGATGAAGGAGACTCTTTCTTGACTCGCATAATTACTGGTGACGAAACATGGGTTTGTTATGCATCACCTGAGAGTAAACGACAGTCAATGGAGTGGCATCATGCTCATTCACCAAACAAACCAAAAAAATTCAAGACAGTTCTGTCCACCAGGAAACTCATGGCAACCATTTTCTGGGATCGACGAGGTGTATTGCTTATTGATTTTATGGCCCGTGGAGACACTATTAATGCCAATGCCTATTGTGAAACATTAAAGAAATTACGGCGGGCAATACAAAATCGGCGGCGAGGTCTATTGTCTACTGGTGTCATTCTCGTTCATGACAATGCCAGGCCTCATGCAGCTGGGATAACACAAAAACTTTTGCAGCAATTCAAATGGGAAACTTTCGACCATCCACCGTATAGCCCGGACTTGGCCCCTTCAGATTTTCATCTCTTTACAAAGCTTAAAGACTTTTTGGCAGGGAAAAGATTTGACAGCGATGAAGAACTTAAAGAAGGAGTGACCCTGTATCTCAATGAGCTGGCGGCGAAGGACTATGCAGCAGGAATACAGAAACTTGTCACACGTTATGACAAATGCCTTAATTTGCTTGGAGATTATGTTGAGAAGTAGTTTAAAGTATCCTCTTTCAAATAAAATTTTTTATGTTTGTTTATATTTACTTTTGTGTCTTTATTTCACGAACGGGTACTACTTTCCGGATGACCCTCGTATATGTTAATTATTTTTCCAATATTTTAAACTAAACTAATAGCATATAAAAGTTAAACGAGGAACTACTGTATCCTTAATGTTTTCATCAATGAACGATGGATCGGCTTTATATGGATATTTGTGCACTACCCGTTGGGAATTTTTACTGATGAATATGTAAGTAGTGCTATACTATGCGATATCCACTATCAGGGTTGTAATCTTCCATTGATCATATTTTATATATCTTTAAAGAAGGATTTCCATAATTTTGTTTTTCAATGAAAAGTTCCACGTAATACTATAACTAGTTAACATTCTAAGGAGCTAAGAATGTTATTAATAAACTTTTCATACAAGCAATTTTATTTTCAATGTTGGTTCAAAGTTAGACGACTATATAACAGCTGGAAGTCTTGCATTTGGCAGCAAAGGTGAGTTTTATTTTGAGGGTTAGGGCAGAAAGTAATTAACTGCAGCATCCAATTAAAATATTTAGATTAATTATTATAATGTTGATTTCTTTGGAAGGGAAATATCGAATTTATTTCACTTACAATAAGTTAGCTTCCAGCTTGATAAGGTGCCCTCCCTCATTCCCTTTGCGGATTCTCTTCCAGTTTATCGTCATCCTACACAACTTGCCAATCCTCGATCATTCCACCAGCCTGAAACACTGAACTCCCACATCCCTGCAACTATTTTCCTTTTCATCGCGCACAGTGCAATGCCGGCCATACCGCCACTGACCTCTCGTACTCCATTCTCCTTTCTTTCATGCGAGATACTAGTCTCCCACCTAGTCTCCTCCATCCCGCCCTCCTATTCAGGAAACTCCATCACTAATTCCTATGGTCTATTTGGCGAGAACGCTTGCGGTCACACGCGCAACAGTGCATTTGCATTGGTAAGTATATCAGACAGCTGAAACTGAAATGAAAGGAAGGACAAACATGCGAGGAGGTCGATACGTATTGCGCTCATGCAAGTTGATGGCAATGTGTGTGTGACACGTAGGTCACATGTGGTCGTGAAGCCATGTACGTAAAAACAAAGACGTCATGAATGAGAGTATGTAGCCATCACTACAACAAAGGCTTGGCATAATGTTTACTAACCAATTAATGGGCTTGAATAGAAAATGAGTCTAAGTTTCTGAATAAACGGGGTTAAGTGTTTCAGAGGAGTACTTGAAATCAACCATATCCTCAACACGGATTAAATAATTGTTGGACCCACAGCATAAAGTATTTGATTCGTTCAAATGAAATGGGTATTAACTACGTGATTTAAGCAAAAGTATTTATTCATTAGTTGAAATATGAAAATAATCAAATTAAATTTCAATTTAATGTGACTAATGGAAAAATATTTTAATCTATATATGTATTTAGAAGTTGACTTTATTTGTATTAGGTAACATTGCTACATATATTATATACATTTAATTATATTTCAGTAGCTTTCAGAAGATGAGTTATTTCTAATGGTTTCTTAAGTAAAATTTTCCCTAATTAGTGTGCGTAATCTCAGAAAAAGGAAAACTTGTTTACAGCAGACAAAAACGAGAGGATATTGTCCAATAATGGCATATTTTCATTTTTACAAAAAACTGAAAAATAATCAGCATAAGTAAGTAAATTTTTACAAGAAAAGATTATGTGAGTTCACATTATCACGCTTTGAATGACGAGAATATCCTCTTTTGGTAAAAAAAAAGCCTTAAGAGCCTTAAAATAACACTTGGGCTACGGTAGTATTCTGTTTTAGTAAATCCCTTGGATATCCGAGATGAAAATGCACTCGGCTTGCACTTAGGCGGAGAAAAAGAAAGAGGCACATATAAACAAGGATAGAATGAAAGACAGAAAGAAAATCCTAGACCACATGAGAGAAGGCCTCAGAGGAGGAAATCTCTGCAGTGACTCCCGTTAAGAAGGTAGAGAAGACCATCCTACCCCTAGGGGGCTTTACAGCAGCCGTTTGATTGCGATAGATAAACACGGGACGGAATGTGTGTGATCGTAGTGAGTGTAATGCATGGGTGAGGGGGTGGACGGCGAGAGGGACCGTGAGGCCCGAGGCGGGTGGAGGGAGGAGAGAGGAGGGAAAGAGATGGTAAAGGGGGGGACACCGCCGGAGGCCTGATGGCGGGTGGTCGGGAACGCGTGAGGATGGAGTGGGGGCTGGTGTGAATCCTCGTAAAGATGGGACTCCGAGCAAGGAATTGGAGCGGTGGGGTTGGTGATGCCGGGTGATAAGTCCTGCTCTATGCTTCCATCCTCTTCTCACGAGAACCTCCCGCCACCACTAAAGTCCCATCCCCCACGACTCCCATTCAGACACGCATACACATGCTAACACACACAAACGCACACTCACGGCGTATATATATATATACACGCTGACACTCACACCACCACTGAAGCATACCTCAAGGGGATATAAGAAGGCATTAAGGCAATGTCTGTGTGGGGGTGGGGAGAAAGAGAGTGAGTGAGAAATGAGAGTACGATAAAGGATATGATTGTGGGCGGGAAGGAGGTAGAGAAAGAGGAATAGAAGGAGAAACCGAGGAAATGGTTCGGTCGCGGGTGGCAAGGGAGGAAAAAGAGGGAGAGGCGGTTGAAGGAGTAGACGATGGAAATAGGAGGAGAAGGCGGGTGGGGGTTTAGATGAAGGTCTCGTCACGATGATGGGGAGTGGGGGAGATGTAGCGTGCTCTAAGTGTACTTGAAACGAGACGAGAACGGCCGGAGATAAAGTGGAAAGTGGGTGAAAGCGTTCTAGGATTTAAAAGTGGGAGGAGAAGGTAAGGGTGTGGAAGAGGTTGGGCTGCGGCGGGTTGGATGAGATGGAGATGAACAGGATTATGAGGGAAGTGAGATAAGGAGTGAGGGGAGTGTGGAGACGACGGGTGAGAACGGAAGTGATGACGCGGGACGAAAAAAAGTAAACCAAAGTACGAAGATAGAGAGAATATTATGGATCAGGAACAAAGTATGGGAATGCAAAGGAAAGAGGTTGAGATACCGTTAAATTGGCGAGTTTAAATCAGAGAGACAAAATGTACTGTCTTTACAAGAAAGTCTGAGAATGGGCAGGAAAGAAAACCATCTTTCACTTTTCACCATTAATGAAACAATTCTTTTAAATGAGAGAAATATAGCTGAGTATATTAAGTGTGATGCAGTGGAAAATAAAAAGGAATTAATTGCCCCTCAAAAAGGTTCTTTCATGAAATATTAAGGTTTAATTGTCAAAACAGATGTTTTTATAAAATATTAAAAAAACGGATATTTAAACTACCAAAATAAACTAAAAATAAAAAAACACTATGTGTACTTTTTTAAATGAGTGGAGCGTAGATTCTGACCAGGATTTACGACAGGAAATGTTAGTAAAGATAAAAAAGATGTAAAAAGCGCCCAGCAACATAAAACGCTGGTTTAAAATACACTTTAGGAAAGAGGCTAGAGATCCCACGCGGAGAAGTAGACGGACGATGTGGCAACATAAAACAGCGGCGAAAAAGTGAGTTTTGTTGATGGGATGAAATCATAAAAGATAAAACGTTACGGCACACACCAGCACCGATACGTAAACTAACCCAAAGACACACACACACATTCACATACGAATACATATTAAAGAACTCAGAGACGCAGCACATGTGTGAAAAGGAGAGTTTCCCAACGGTTAAAAAGGAGAAAGGTGGTAAATGGAGTAGAAAACACTGGATGAGAGGTGGGAAACGAGAAATCCGTCCAAAGATATGGAACAAAGAAGGGTGGGGAAGACGTGTTATGAGTGAGGGGGATGATGGACATAAGGCAGTGAGAAGGGAAGAAAAAGGAGGGGAAGACAGCGAGCGCGATATGAGGAATAGGCGAGAGGTTTGGGGAGGGGAGCGACCGACGAGGTTTAACTGGGGGTGGAGGAAAGAGAGGAGGGGTGGAGAGGAGGGAAGTATGAGAGAGGGAGGTGTGAGAAGGGGATAGAGCGTGGGAAGGCCTGCCTTAGGCGTTGGAAATCCCCCGTACGGTAGCAAGCCAAACTCCTTTAGGCCACCCCTAGGCAGCGACAGTAGATTGCTTCCGCCTCGCTGAGCCGAGAGAGGGAGGAGGGGCGGGAGACAGAGTGTATTGGGATGGTCGTGAGGTGCAGCCGGGGGAATGGAGGGGATTCGGGTGAGGGTTTTCCGGGAAGAAGGAACACAAAGGGCTACTCTGAGGTGTCGGGCTGGGAAGTGTGGAAGAAGGGCGGAGATATGGGCGGGTTAGGTGGATCGAGGAAAGAGGAGCATTAGGGGGACCGATGGACGGGAGTAAGGGCACAGGGTCGGAAATGGTTAGGGTGCGGGGGCCACCCACGCGTGTTCCCGCGGAAGTAAGGGGATAGAATGGGAAAAAAAGGAGGACTTTTTTGCAGGAATTTGCGTTCAGCAGATGCAGAATTGGGTGTGTATCATGTGTGTGGAATGTGGAAAAACCAAGTGTTTATATTTCAAATATGCATTTTGAGATGCACAGGAAACTGGCGCTACAAAGGGTGTGAGACTGGAAATGGAGAATAAAAAGGACCATTTTGGTCAGAATATCATAATATTATAAAAACAGCACAGAACTGACTTTAGGGCCATCTCAAATTTCAGACAACCTTTAATTTACCAACAAAGTCGTGCTACACATCAGTAACAAAAAAACATTTTAAAACTATTGAAAAAATATTATAGATCATTTAAGCACTCAAACTACTAGATCTTTGAAGTATTTAGTGTAATTTAGCGTATTTATTATGAATTTAATGAAGGGATATATTTGGTATTTTTAAATTTGTTAAATTCAAACCATTTATTCTGATAATCGTAGAGTGGGGTGGTATTCATTGCGAGTCTATCAAAATGTCTTACAAGTACACCACTTTATAATATCCATAAGATGTTTAATAGTAATGAGTCATTTGTGTGACGTTTACAGTTTCCAAAATCTAAATGGTGAATGAATAATAGTGAAGCTTTTATATTTTTCGATCATATATCATATTCATAAGTTTTCTTGACTATATTACGTACAGACTCATCTGGTGGAAATTCCTGGATTATTAATAATTTTCTTTGACTAACTTAAAGACTTTTTCATACTTTATATGCTTAAATGCTTCAAATTATCATTCTCAATGGGTTATCGTGATACTTTGAGACATTCAGGCACCTCATGAAAAATTCTGAAAATTCATCAAAAAATAGGATCCAAAAAATAAATAGCATCGGCATTTTATTATAAAAAAAATTGAGAAAGTATTCATATTCTGTATCAAAGTATATGCATTAAGGTAAGGAAGTAACTTTTTTATGTTATTTGAGATAAAAACATAGCAAGTAAGTGGCAAAATGCTTCCATGAAATATAAGAATATCCCTTATTTCTTTTAGAATTTCAACAATTAATTAGTCTTTGAAGAAGTGCTAATCATTGTTTGAATCAGTCATGGAAACATTTATAAGTAAACTATGTGTTCTAAAATCGGGAGCTACTATCTGGAGATTTAGCGAAAAGATTTAGAGAAAAAATCCGATTGCTCTAAGGAATGGGGTTTAGTACTGAACATAAGCATACGCGCAATTTTAGAATTTTTGGCCAGAAGAAGTAATCAGCAGGCCATAAATTATGCAATGGATGGTTAAATACGGCGGATGAAGTTAAATATTTTTGGGTACACCTAACCTAACACGACGACTTTTATGGGGAGCACATATCAGGAGAATATGCGGATCTGCCTCAGAGAAACTCGGCTTCATTTAACGAGTGGGTCGGAAATGCAAATTGGTAGTTAAAGATAGATGTTATTTCAGTGAAGTTAGGTCCCATTTAGGACACTCTTTCAGTATTCGGAATCCTATGAAGAAATCGCAGATAAAAGAATCAGATGAAGTTAAGATGAAATCTACTAGATTATTTAAAAAGTGTTGCTATAGGAGTGCCAGTGTAAAAAGCCTTTTAGAGGAACTAATCTAAAGGCTGCTTAAGGGAAGAAAAGGGTAAATGATAAGTAGACTCTTTCAAGGTTCAGGACACTTAAGTCCAAGTGTGACTCGAAGAGAAGTATTATCGTCCCACACAATTCAATTAGGTTAGATCATTATAATTAGATAAAGGAGGTAGGTTCATGTACAGATAGAAGTAAATATTCGTTCTTTCCTCGTACAATCAGGAAGCATAATATGAGATAATTTACGTCATACTTAAAACAGAAAAAATGGAATGAGAGGATAGGACAAGATAAAAAGATGCGTAGATTTTTGATTTATTCGCTGCTGTATCTGCCTGTGTAATTTGATTACTTGTATATGTATTTGAATGTGTATAAGAATGAACCAGTTTTGAATGAATCAATTCGTCTGTGTTGGTACGAATTGTATATTTTGGTTTGTTTTGCATGTAGTTGCATTTTGATTTGCAGACAAATAACGTACGAGTAACACCCCCTGCCACACTCCCTTAAGGCGGCTTACGGGTTATTGTGGAGATATCGATGTATATTTTCATTCTATATTTTATTTAATCAGCAGGGTCATCGACTACAATTAGGGCATGTATTACGTATTAATATAAAACATAAAGCATTACAACAGAATTTTCTATATTGAATAATATTAGACCCATCATCGCGTTTAGTTTTACTTTATTTGGCATTAGATTTTCTCTTAGTATGTAATGATTATAGTTTGTAGGGATTATATTTAGGTGAAACAATACACACAAAATTGAAATAGTCTTAAGTCTTAAGATTTTTTCTCCTTGAAATTGTGACTGTGTTCCGTGCTCCTGATTAAAATAATACTAGATCATGTACCATCAAATAAATCATATTTTGTGGAACGCATTCTTGAATGCTATCTCGAAATCTATGAAATGAACAAATACATCCTTATATCCTTATATCTACTGTAAGTGTCCTTCATTTATGTTTCTGTGTGTGGAATATTTATTATCCGAGTGTTTGTGTGTTTGTGCGTCGCCGGAGAGCGTCAATTTCAAGGATATATATATATATATATGTGTGTGTGTGTGTGTGTGTGTGTACGTCAACGCGTTGACCATTCACAAGAACACATTACCATACTTCTCAAAATACACTGGATGAATGCAACAATCTCAAACCTGCGCATGCGTGTTGAGAGGGAATGTTACTTCCACATGCCATTAAGAGTGCTTCTGAAGGTCATTTTTTGTGGTTTACAAGCATATGTACATTAGTTTTCAGCCTACTCTCGTTTCTTATTCCATTTCCTTTTCTCATAATTCTTTCTAATAATCTCATCTGCAACCCTAGGTTTTCCTGTTATTTTCCTACGATTCTGTTTGCTGCTTTTGGTATTCCATTTTTGATACGTTACCATTTTTCTTCCAGTGTACCCAGCTTCCCTTCTCAAATACGATTTTCTATCCAACCTGCTGACTTCTTCCGTATGGTTCTAGTTAATGTTTATAAATTCTATGTAAATATACGAAGTAAGATTCAAAATATGTATATAAATGTAAAATAAGATAATGGGTCAAATGATTTTGATAAAAAGGAAGTAAGTTTAAAAGGAATCAGCATGCCGTAAGTAATTCTTAATTCCATAACGTAAGGTATATCAGTCCAACTTACTCCATTTCGGCAAAAATCCTCATACAACATGCTCTGCTTATATTTGGCATGTAGAAGAACCATTGGAGGCATCGGAGCCAGCCGAAATTATTACGAAATTCCTTCCGCAAACAGATTTAATTCCAGTCATCCCTTGAAATTAGTTTTGATTGTTTCCTGCGAGAGGTTCCTCATAATCCGAAGGAGATGACGCCATAAATAGGCTGGAGGACGAAACCTCGGGAGGCGCTTATTCTACTCGATGACTCCTGATAGCCTACACTATGGATCATTATCAATAATCCAAACGTGTGCATTTTCCTCGAGCGAATAAACTGGAATTAGGCGGAGGAAGGAGGAACGAAACCTGCTGCTGCTGGGTTTTATTCGAAAGGGCAGCGATTTTACGATGGGGTGGTGAAGTTGGAGTAGGGAGAGATGGGACTGGGATGACGAAGAGGTAGGGTTTTTAAACAGGAATATACCGCAGTAATAAGACCGAGGAGGTAGAAAGTGAGGGTTGATGACCAGGGGAGCAAGGAAATGAGGGAGGGATTAGGGGGATGTCAAATCGGAGAAAAAATGAAGATTTTTGGAGTAGGGGATTAAGATTTGAAGAAATGGTCGAAAAAGGATGAAGTAATGGCCGTAGCCTCAGATGCCCTCAGTGTGGAATAAAACCTAGCGTCAACAGAAAAGATATTTTAGAATATTTTTTTTATTATGAAACAATTTGACCATAGATATTACACTTATCTATTTAAATCACACAATTACAGCTTATTGATGCATTAACTCATTTTTCAAAGTGATATGCTAAGGTGTATCGAAAAAATTAATTAAATTATACCCATAGACTTGAAATGCAATATAAAACAAAAAATTGAATTCTCCACAGCTAATAAACCAAATTTTAACCCCGAAAATCGGCTTGGTTGTTGAAAGTAGCGCTCATCTAGCTCTAAGTCCAATGGCTTGTGATATTCACACATCGGGGCAGAGGGGCCAATTCCATTTCATCTGGCGTCTAGGGTTTCACAGCAAGAATCACTAGCTAAAAATCACATAGTTTAGGTGTAGTTGAGAGGTGAAAAGAAGCGTGTTCTAAGGTTCGATCCCGAGTTCCGGGTTCCCAATGAACTCAGGTCAGTAGACCAGCAGTCTGTCATGTACCCTACCATATCCCTCTCAGCCATTAAACTGTAAAACATTTTTCCTAGCCAAAGTTCCCAGGAGTTAATTAATAAGATTTTTGCACCCTCTTTGTCATATGTAGTCGTTGAACAATACAAATAATAACAACGTTAAACAAACGTCAAATAATTATATAGTGTGTAACATAGCATATACTCGTAACAATGATCATGCTGTACATTATAAGTATCAATCACTATTATCACCCTAAAATTTTATAATTTATAAAATTTCATTCTCATTTAGCATTCAATAATCAATTACGTTAAATAATATCTTCCAAATCTTCCAATAAACAAAACCTAAACTTAGAGTGTGAATATGTATCATGTGAATTCATAGAAAATTGAATACTTCGACATTATTATTAATTCGACACTATTTATTAAAAGCTGTATTTGATTTTTATCTAAGGGAGGTCGCAGAGGAATTCACGCATGTTATTAAGGCAATTTTACAAAAACAATGGTACCATTCATCTACCCTGAACGAACACATAAGAATAACTAGGGTTAATTTTAAACTCCACATTAATATATGACGAATTCGATTATATTTCTGAAGATTGAGAACTCAACAACTATTATTTAAACAAATACAAAATGCATTAAAAGCCTAGACTCGCAGAAGTTATGTGTAGTGAAATTAAGCATAAAAAATAAGATCATTTAAATTTTATAGAAAATGAAATATTGCTACTTGAGGTATTGCGTGAAAGTACAATCAATCAAAATTAGGCATCCTAGCGAAAAATATTTGCTAACAATAATACTTATTGATTAGCTGTATATTACATCTATTAAATAATAATGCAATAACCGGATGTAATGATGTAAAAAGGAAAATAATGCATAATGAAGGCATAAATCATCTGAGGAAGGCCGTAGGGTTCAGAAGTGATAAGGATAATGTGGAAGAAAGAAGAAGACCTTAACCATTCCAAATCGTAGTGAGAATCACCGTAACGAAGAGACCAGCGAAAGAGAAAACTGAGTCGTTGGCCCACCTGAAAATAACGAACGAGAACTGCCTTCCGAAGAAGATCTTCGATTACGCCACTGGATTGAAAGCTACCACAAAGTGGATTGGGAAGGCAAAGAGATACATATACAACGCAAATTTTTCAGAAATGTAAATCTAAAATAGTATAATTAAAGGTAGAAAATTTCCCACCTCAAAATACCCTACGCATAAGTACTCAATATGTACAAAATGAGATCAGCGGTGTTGGAGGAAGAGAGGGTGGGTGAGCGGTTCGCTAAAAAAGTATCGGAGGGAAAAAAGGAAGGAACATGGATCACAGGTGATGCCTAATCATCAGGTTATAAGTTGAATTCGATTCACGGGTGGTCAAAATCTATAGAGCGTAATAAACTACCGAGTTCGTGCAAGTACTATTTCCATAAGTAAGAAATTAATAGAGAGAAATTAATAGCAATATTGTAATTGGAGGTTGCTTGATGATTTGGAAGTAACCTCAGTAATAATTTTGATAATTTTGAATACAGCAGCGTTTGTTCCTCGACGGTGAACAATGACTGCCATTAGGATTTCGTATTTTAAGAAAATGCTCAGCAAGCAATGAATGAAGCAAATTTATGAATGCAAATTGACCAAAATTCATCAGCTATTAGTACGTTGTTGGGCTACTTCTATGTTTCTTTAATGCCAACAATATTTTTCTGTCGGTTAATAGATTTTGGTTACGATTTGGCATAACTAACCGTAAAGAGGGTCATATTTTTTAGATGTTGTGTGCAACCAATTGTAAAATAAGAATTGATCATGATTCAGGAAGTATTTATGATAAAAAACTATTCATTACTTCCCAACGGTTAATTTCTTCAGCTCTGATTGCTACGGCCTGCCACAGTAATCACGATGTTCGAGGGCAAGAGGTCAAGGATTTCTGGATATAAGGAAATGACCGGAACGGAATAAAAGTGAAGGGAAAGGAACAGCAGTTTGGATCAGCGAGTTTGGGCATGGCGGGAAGAGAAAGAGGCGAAGTCGGAATGTAATGCCAGGCGACGGAAAGAAGACAGAACATTGTGGAGAGAAAGTGACATAGAGTGAACACACATGCCTTAAACAAGGATAGAGGGAGTGAAGGCATTGAGGAGGAATGTCAGACGGGGACGATATTTTCAGACCGACTTGAAAGGCTGAAAATTCGGGCGGTAGGATGCGCTCGAGGACTCGCGGTGAGGTGGTCTGCTGGAGAGAAAGCGAAGGTCAAACTGGGAGGGATATCTGGATGTCGAAGAAAAAGATTTGAAGGATCAACACCGAATAAGAGTCCAAAAGATAAAGTTCGGGATTGAGAGAATGCGAAAGAAGACTGTTATTCAAAATAAGAGAGCGGGAGTAGAGACGAATATAAGGAGTGGTAGAAATATGAATATAAAGGAAAAACTGGACAGAATATCGTGATTTTATTTAAATATAGGTTGAGAAAGATTACCTTCATTTGCACATGGGCTCATGACAAAATGATAATAGATCAAATAGATTGGAGTGGAAAATTACAATTTTTATCGGCAGCTGAATATTCTGTTGTCGATATAATTGAAAGTAGGAGGTTGTTGTCTTGTCTTTAATATTTCAATGAGACGGTCTACTCCAGTTTTAAGCGCTTGGGAATTTGAAATTTTTGAAAGGTTTGGTAGCAGAAAGATACATAGGAGCGATTATGGTAAAATATGATTATTTTAATAAAATATCATTTGTTTTCAAAGCTAAAACCGATATCGATAGTTAAAAACTCTTTGGTAAAAAAATACAAATGACAAGGAGTATAAAATGATTTTCCCTGATAGTGGTAACATAAGGTTTGACTAATTGACGCAATAAAAATCGAGAATATATGTATGCTTAAAGTAGTATAAATTAATCTAAATTTACATTTAGCAGTTGCGTCTCACCATCTAAAATAGAGAAAGAAAGTTGAACTTCTCTACAACTCCACAAGCAAAGACTACCGTCATGGTGGCTGAATTTATTTTTCCTATTACTATCACTATTTACAAAAAAAAATATTTACTAAAACTTATATAAAATGTAAGTAGGTAAGAATTTTATCTTTAATATTTTTTCATTGAACTTTTTAAAATATATCATGCAAACTAGGAATTCATAGATGTTAGAATATACCTCAAGCCAAACTGAATATTAAATTTCTAATACTCTCAAGGACAAAGTTACTTATATTAAAATATAAACGCCTTGGAAATTATTTTTATATTATAAAATCAGTTAACATGGGGATAAATATTTATAGAAAGATATTAATTTTAGGAGACATTGGGAAAACGTATACTAATATTATTAAATGTTAAAGAACTAGTCAAGATGGCCAAATCCATCTGATATTCATTAGCTATTACTACCAATAATTTCAAAATAGTAATACGACAATTGATAATATCTTCCTTAATTTAAAGTAAAATTCTTGATTTGTTTCTTGAGAATGAAAACAAAAATGTCACAAGGTAAGAAAATCACTAACACGCAACGGACAGAGTACGTCAAAGACTAAACACTTGGACCCAATAATATAAAAATATATTTTCAACGTAGACTATTAAGTAGCATTTATAAATAATTATAATAGAAAAAAAGGATAAGAGAAATTGACAGGTAGCTTTGCAACGGAATTATTTTAATGAAATACACAAACTGATTGGCAAAAAATAACTTCATGAAACGGAGAGTAAACTAAAGGAGACCGATGGAAAACAATGAAAAGGGACATCACGAGAAAAACGTCACAAATGGCAAGCAATATTTGAAACTTTAAAGAGAATAATTCCGCGAAAATGACAATAATGATTTATATGAATTAATAGTCACAGATGTCTGAATTAAACACGTAAAAATACTTACTATATATATTTGCAGCTAACGGAATAGTATTCTGGCACAATGCTACGCAACCCCTCTATTTATTGTCGATTTCACAATGGCATGAATACCCAGCGATCCACCAAAACAGTATATGGCACGGAATGCAAGCACCAAATGGAAAATATGAGTGATAAGGGAATGTGAAATAACGTGCACAAATATATTTATGCTGGAGAAAGACTCAATTCAAAACAAGGGTTAAATCCCCTGGCAAACTAGTTACTTGTTATGAGAAAAAAGGAAATAAAAATGAACCAAACAAATTTACACGACAGACCTTAACCAAAACAAGACTTGTAACGCAGAACTGAAAAATAAGAGGGGAAACTCCACCATCACGTAGGCATTCAAATCATGATCTCCTCTTTTCATATAGGAAAGGCGTTCTCCTCCAAGAGAGAGAGGAAGGATGGAAGGAGAATCTTGAAAACAACAATGTAGGGCAATAAATACTCTTGAAAAAGCAATAATGTTATGACCATAATCATTTCAGTTCCCAATTTAAGACATATTCTCGGAGCGTATTAATTATGTGTGAGGGTAGTTAGTTATAGATATGCGCACTTATTCACATGGATGAACCGTGTTTCACGAGTCAGAATCTTTGGGCTCCCAATGCAGACGCCGCCTTTTCCCTCAGATGGAGCTTTCATCCACCATGACCCACAACCCCGAGAGAATCCACGCTCCGGCGGTTACAGAGCTCTCAAAGGACGCGGCACTCGCAAACACACGCATCGGATGAGACGCACACATGCAGCGTTCACATGTTCACCTCACTTAACCCTTTCTTCTCATTCCTCCACGTATTCCTCTTCCACAACTCCAGTCTTGCCGTACCCAATTGCGCACCTCTTTCCCACTCGTCCAACATGCACGCCAACCTAGACGGTCCTCTTCATTTAGGGAGCATTCCATGGGCCCTCGTCTTCCTCTACGGACTGCCATCTCCACCACTTTCCAAGCCCGTAGCCCTTTCGTATCGTTTCAGTTGTTTTAGTGCACTAGTCAACGTTATTACCTCTCAATATATTAGACAAAGTGATGCTTTTCAGGCATCCATATAGAATTCAAGCATAAAAAGAATGTACTGACACAACGTCAAGATTCCAGTCCTTTGGGCAATGGGTGAGAGTGCAATGAACCACCTACATTTTGACGGCCATAATTCTAATTAATGCTTGCTTCTAGGCATAAAAATAGCCTAGTTCATGAACGAGAAATATGCTTCATGGATGTGATAATTAAGTATGTTCCAGAAGTTGTATGAATGAATCGATTTAACAAAATGTATTACTAAAATTAATACCACCACTCACGAGCCGTATGTCATGTGACGCCTTTTAAAAAACTCATCATGCTCACAAATATCCTATAAGTTTTAGCTTGGCTTGTGTCCACAAAACAACTCTTTTATCTAATGAATATTTAATTGATCCCGTTTTCATTAAGCATTTTTCATAAAATACATATTAACTTAACTTAAATTATGCAGAACTGTTTCCAATCTTCAACAGTGGAGATCAGTTGCAAACATACCAATACGATATCCACTCATATTTCAAGTGTTGTGTTAGTAGGGAATGGCAGTTTTGTTTTCATTAACATACTTATAATCGTAAAGTGCATTAAGCTAAGTATGCTGATCTCCAGTATTAAGGGCCTGATTAAAGAGCGTGCTACTTAACCCAAAATCTCTCTCGCAAATCTTACTTTTAATAAAAAAAATCCAGATGACTGTCCGTGGTAATAATTACATAAGAATACAACCAAGAAATGCCTCATTCGCACACAAATAATTTGACTTATCTACTTCTCTCAGTTGATGGAAAAAACGATAATATTAAATCCTACAATTTCATAAGGACAAAAGCAACATAATTTCATTAGAGATAAAGTAATAGAGATTATTCATGACACTGCCATTAGCTTATTCTTAGTTATCTTACCACGCTACGCCGTCCTTCATTATCCATGCGTCATTCTCAAGGGGAAGAGGTATGCTTACCTGAAAGAGAAGAAAATTATTACACACACGATTTTATAAGAATGTGCAACCAATTTAAATGTACAGAATGCGTATTCAATCAAATATATGGAATAATTAAACGTGATTAACATAGTGCTGGGGGTCAAAGTGCGCACACCATACATTTGATAGCAAAAGTAACTGAAATTTAAGTTTCTGTGACGGCATTTGGTATTTCAAATCAATATAACTGCAACTATGTCTTGAAATAAAAGTAACTTTGTAATTTTACAAACTTAATAGGAAGCACGACTTAGGTTTCGACGCTGGACATCATCATCAGGTTGTTCCTATAGAAGACAACTTTGCTCATATACCATCATAATGGGGGAGGGGGATTGGTCAGAGTGGGAAGGAAAGGGGTAAAAATGTTAAAATGATGGATGTAAATGAGAGGAAATTGAAAGGGAAGTAAAGCCTGCGGTATACATGCTTGGCTGTTTGTGGGGGCTTGTTTGGAAAGGAGATACGCCCAATGGGGAGCATTTTAAGTGAAATAATAGCCTAAGAGTAATAAAGAATATGTCTAAGAGGGAAGGAGTGAGAGGGATACAAATAGTTGTAAGCAAGTTAATTCTTGCAAATGACACTTTTAAAAATTTCTATTTGCTCCATAGCCATAACAGGACCATTATTTTAATCGTTTAATCGAATCGTTTACTACCGTTTCAATTAAGCAAATAGTCACAATTATTAGTAATAAAAGATCCTGTCATTTAACAGCTTATTAGATAGCCACAACAGGCTGAAATTTTTCAATAGAATGAACAGTCTGAATGTACAGTAAATATATCCAGAATCCGAATAGTCTTAATACGCAAAAAGAAAATCGTTACAAAAAAATATATATATATATATATATTTATATATATATATATATATACAATATAGAAAATAATTATATATAATATATGTTTTTATATAATTTAACTATATAAATATAAATAAAGTATTATATCAGTTAGGATTTTGAATTTAATTAATATTCTATAAACACGAGGCTCTTTATTATAAAACCAATGTCACTGAAATATTTCACCTAAAACACCATAATTTAAAGCGTTTAGTTTTAACTAACTGGTTTTAGAGGGATAATTCAATGATAGAGGGCTCAATTTAAAAATGAACCACTAAGACAGATCGAAATAATTGTAACCGATGTTGCTTAATTCATCAAAAGTCTTTAATGTCGCAAAAATAACTCTGTTTTCCAGCTAAATTTTAAAAAAATATATTTAGGAAATGTACAGTATTAATATACTACCGTACCATGAGGTTTATGACCCAATGGAATGCATGAATTTTTTGTTCCCAAAACGAGGCTGCTTTAACACTGGGTCTATTCCCTTCTATGGCTTTTACTACAACCCAATTAAAGCTAAAAATTAATAAAAGCCACCCCTGTTTAAATTAAGATATGCAAATAACATCACCATAGCAGCCGGTAGCAAGCAAATATACATCAGGAATTTGAAGCCTTTAAATACTTTTCCGTCATTTACGACTCCTACCTTTGCGCAAGTGGCTGAGTTTTCACTCATGGAAACATCTTGAATAGCCTTTAAAAGTTTAATTTGAGTGCTCCGCCTCCCACTCTTTGCTATGCGTGTACCTCTTTTAAAATCCATAAAGTTCTTCAGAAAAATGGAAGAAGATTTAAATCAGTGCCATTGTATAAAACACCGCGAAAACTGGATACTGTGAGTGATTTCTTCAAACTAAAGGAGCGAGAAGCAATAGATTGGGTTCCATTTTGGACAAAATACCCTAGACCACTTACTGCAGGATTTTTGCTTCAAGAAGCTAAAGGAATTTTTTCCGCCATTTGACAAAACTTCGATGAGGAACTCCAAAATACAGTCAACTGACTTGGATATCAAGCTTTTAAAGCAGTCCTAGATATAACTTTACTCCCATTTACCTAAAACACGGAAACACACGATTTCCTATTCCACAATTAAGTAGATTTAACAAAATCAATACCATAGACCGCATGACAGATTACATTCAGTTAAATCTCTTGTTATATCTACATTATTCAATTAAAAATCTCTATCACGACAGCATTTTCCAAACTCTCAATGATTCCTCTGCCACTAATATATACTGTCTTTGTTTAATTTCGCTGAGCAACGTCTCCATCCCCCATCACATTTGAAATACGTGGTGTTTTTTTAAATTTATCTTTACTTTAAACATTCTTAAATAGGAATACCATATGATAGACCCCAAAATAAATCCCTGAGTACTTAGTGGTTTTTTGGTCACCCCGGTATATTTACAAAATATTCGTGGATTTTTTATTAATTATTATTTACCATATGTATACTGATTATTATATTTTCATTACAATATCTTCCAATAATAAGTATTGATATACATTAGATTATGCTGTGAGGTGATTTTGATTTTGAAAAAGATTTTATATGAAGGTAATGGAATATGATATCCGTTAGAGGTATTTTTCTACGTTTGACGTGTTTTTCTCAATTAAAAATAAAAGCCTACCGCAATAGTGAGTGCACCAAAGTCAAATTCAAATAATAAGTCGCTCCATAATATTATTTCCGTCTATTTGTAAGAATCAGCGGCGTTGATTGCGCCATTCAATTGGGCCAATATTTTACTCGCACTCGAGCGCAAAATCTTTAACCGAGGTTTTGTGTGCTAAACCTTGCTCCATGCCTAAATGTTCACTAGATACACAATCGGCAGTGAACTCGAGTACCATGGAATGGACGGCAGTGACGGCGTGGATGGAACTGAGGTGGAGAGAGTGAGGGCAGTAGAGAGGGAAGCGGAAAGAGGCGGGATGTTTGATGAAAAAGGGAATTGGAGAAATGGTGATGACGAGATGGCCAAAAGTGGAGAGGGAGACTATTTGTAAATGAAAGAGCTACGGAGGTGATGTGTTTGAGGCGGGAAAAAGGTGCGAAAATACAGGTGGCAGGTCGGAATGAAGAGGCTGTCGATTGTGATGGCTGTCGACGGAGCGGAGGATGCAAATTTAATCCGCTTGAGTAGGGTGAGGAGTCAGGGTTAGAATACGTCGGGGAAAGGGTTTTTCCGGCGCAATAGGGGATGAGGAGATAGGAGAGGGGTTTGGGGGAGGTGAAGCACGCATTCAAATTGGGGTGGAACACGTGACTTTACCGTCACCTGGCCCGCAAAAACCCCTCCCACTCCTCCCCGACTCCTCACTCACCTCGTGCGAATTCCATCAATTCCCACCCTATCACTACCCTTCCCCATCACTGTGTTCGCCGAAAATCCTCCCTCTCTCTCACCTCAATTCTCGTCCGCACACTTTTACCGATTGGCCACTTTATCATGAGAAATTTTTAAAACCGAGCGATATAGCGGAGTGGACACTACTCATATCACGAACCGAAATAAAAGGCTAGGTAAGAAGAAACGGAACACGAAAGAGGTGAACAAGCTTTAGCAACCATTATGTTTCAGCAGAGTCTTATGAAAAGAGCTCGCATTTTTTCCGATTCTAAGCGTAATACATGTAATTGCGGTGATCGATGAAAATTAACGAATAATCCCCTTTTCAGTTCTGTCGATATTTGAAGTAGATTTGTGCCGCACTCCTCTCCTATTTGTTCACTTCATTACATTACGGCAAACAAAAAAGGTCCTGATTAAAATTTGGTAGCATTTAAAGGGGTCAAAGGTGCACTGAAAATTTTAATTATTAGATACTTTTAGAATTACTAGATTATCCAATAAAATTGAATTCTCTTTTAATAAAAAACGGAAAAGATAAATGAATATATATTTCATGATATGACATAATTTTGTTTGTGTAATTTACGTGCGATTTGATGAGTAAGGTCCTGAAAATAGATTCGTCGCCAGGGAATATGGTTTGTTCAAAGAGCATTGGAAAAATTCAGCTGCAATCAGCAGGCATTTATTATAGCACGATGTGAGATAAAAATATTCTGAGAGTAATCAAAAAAACATCGGGGTAACAGGTATAAATAGATTAAAGAATGATTTCGAGTAATGTTTACAGGTAGATGAATTTTTATTAAAGGAAAAATTTGGAAATAACTTTATGTTTTTATAAAATTTGGCCACAAAGCGTTATTCCAAAATCATTTTCGTTCAAGAATCAATAGATTTATGATATTCAGGCATTTTTATACACTACACCAAAATATGCTAATCAATTAAGATGAGCGAAAAATCCTGTAAATAAATAAAACAGTTTCTGGCGTAACTTGGTGGAAAATCTTCATACTGACTTTTAATAATCAAACCACTTTACTGGGACCTGATGATGTTATGTTATAACGAAACCTGGGTAGTAAAAATTAAAAAGTTTATGTGGAAAAGTAAAGTGGTTTGATTATTAGAAGTCCTGTAAATAATTTGGTCTTTGAACGATAAAAGAGGTGGGTCAGAAACAGACTTAGATATTCAGCGTTTTCCAGAGCAGAAGCTGTTAAGTATATTATTTAGGTGTTACTGAGAAGTAGCATAGCTCTAGTATGAATTCTTAGTTCTTATTCTCCCTCAATTGCTCAACCAATTCAGGGATTTTTATAAGACTTTTAAACTCTATTTGCTAATTATATCACCTTATCTTTCTTTAATTTCCTAATAATAGTTCTTCCATGGACTTCGGGAATCATTATCCTGTATTATTTACGTATATTCAATACTAATCTGCATTTGATCTGAAATACATTTTAAAAAGCAACCGAAGTGTCGCTAAACATTTTTTCATGCAGTAAGAACTATATAAAAATATTTAAGGGACACGAAAATTAAAATATTTGTTTTGATTTCACTATCTACTTTATGTAATTAAACTATATGTGTGATTTTATTTTTTTCGACCAAATTATTCGCAGTTAACCTCTTTGTAACAGCGATCAAACCCTTTAATTACCTCGCTCAACAAACCATTCTTGGTAAAACCTCCTCCGAATATCACCCCTAAACCCTACCTCCTTTCCCCTCCCTTTTCTCATCCGTGACTTAGCAACTCTTCACCATTCCCTCTTCCCGCAAACATTACAAATTCGAGAGAGATAGAGAGACAGAGAAAGAGAGAGAAAACAACACGACTCGTCAAATTGAAAAGTAAATCGTCTGGTGGCGTGTTTGCGTCGCCAATTCCCTTAAAAGTTCCTTAACGCTGTTACTTTTCCTTACGCTTCTCTGTCTCTTCCTCTCCCACTTTCCTCTCCCTTGCCTCTCTTTTCCTTGGAGGCAAGAAGTCAGCCTGGGAGTCTTTCCGCCAATAAAGCGACGTGCAAAAGCGAGCGTAATCGAATAATCCATCCCCATTGATAACTTCGTTCTCCACATCTCCCACGTCCCCTCAACCCGTTTCTCACTTTTTTCCTCCTTGCCCACCTCCCTCTTCGTCTCCACCTTCTGATCCCTTCCTTTTCCTTTGTTTCAGCATACATCACCTCCTTCTCTTCCAGTTTCCTTCCTCCTTGCCTCCGTTTATCACTACGATGCAAGTCTTCACCTTTTCTCTCGCCTCGCTTCCACCAAATACCACTCCCCTCGCCCATACCCCGCCGCATTGCCTACTCTCACCAGCCGCCTTCCCTCCAGGGAAGAGCAACTCGGAAGTTTGAGGGAAGTGCTCGTCTTTTGTTCCCGTGGTTGCACGCACCTTCCCGTCGTAACTCCCTCCTCTCGCCATTCCAGACGGCCTCGGATTCACGTATCACTTTCACTTCTTTATGTCAAGCGTTGAATGGCACGATCTATCGGCGCAGTGCCAGGGATCCAACAAAATTCTACGATAACATATTTGCCTCAATCTCGAAGTGAGGTCCCGTAACCACATTACATTCAAACACTTGTTTGTCCATAATATTGTGCGCCCCATCGCCGTACGGCTAGAATTTCTCTCAAGCACTAACGCGGTTATACAAATCAACAAAGAAATCTTTTGCACCGATCGTTGTTTGGTCTTTTAATTATCTTTGTCATTTCATCGTGAATGTAAAACGTAAAAAGAGCAAGTTTCAATACCATTTGATTGGTTCATCCGAATAAAACTTACTCTTTCTTTAGTTGAATTAGAAAATTTTGAGATATGGTCGGTTAGCTAGATTAATTTTTAAACCGGCTACGAAACTGACGTGAAATATCTCTGAAAAAATCACGAAATTAAGACGGGTTGTTAAATATTTGATGCTCTAGGCATTTAGAGCACATGCAAGTACATGTATACCTACTACCTAATTTGCTCTCTAAATTGTAGGCAAAAATAAAATGATATTATGTGGATGAATGATTCTTTCCTCGTCTCATACTGTTTGATAACTATTAATCATGTTAGAAATATGCATATATGTTGTTTAGTGTTTGCTTAAAATTGTAATATTAACTTTCCCGGTTAACTTTAAGTATCTCACAATAGAGTTGTATTAGCTATGTCAAAATATAATTTAGTATATATTAGCCCCTCTGATTTAATAATTCGATTAGAGACTTCGTCAACAAACCGAAATAATTGAAAAATCTGAATATGAAAAATAATATTCACTTCTGAGTCAGTAAGTAAGAAAGAGGAGATTAAACTTTTCTAATGAGGATAAAAACTGTGCAAACTTAATTGAATTTATGTTGCCAACAAATCAATTTCAGCTAGAATCGGTACTCAATTGGTGTTGGCCTCATATATATGGCGTTGTTCTAGCTTACGTAGTACGCAACTATCTCGCTGAAACATAAACACTCCGATTTAGGCGCGAGGTCTAAGGTTGTATCCGCTACTCAAGCGGATTTATAGCTTAAAAGAGATGATATTGTGATATTTCATAAAATAAACCTATCAAATAACTTTTTTTGAGTTTATTTAGAATTATGAAAATTATATCTATGAAAAGAGGGTGATTGAAAAAGTTTACTATCATGCGCAACAGCCGTTTTAAGTGTTTTTTTGGTATTGTGAAACGTTAAAACTACATTCAAGTCCTCACCAATTCTCAATTTTTGATTCCTGGTCAAAATATTTTAGTACAAAGATTCCGAACATTGAATATAAACGATGACTGAGGTACTTAAACAATATTTGATAAGCATCGGGAAGTATTGGTTTTTATTGCAATCAGCAAACTACTTTTTTGAAAAGAATACATTTTTCCAAACAATATCCGAGGACAAGAGCATAACAAGGGCAGATTGTACTTTGGCTATCCTATTGCCTCTGAATGCATGATCTTCAACTACAATGTGATAACTTGGTTATTTAAGTTTAAAAGAGTTGTAACAGGTGAGCCTTTTAAATGGGAAGGAATATTTGTTACAATTTAAGATAGGTAAAATACTCTTAACTTTTGGTCAGATATTTATTTTTGCTGATACATATTTATTTTTCAAATTATATTATATCTAATTAAGTAATAAACTATTTCAAAATCTTTTTTAGCGATATAGCTTTAAGCCTTCTTTGATGTAATTCAACCAATGCAATTTCTGAACTTTTTTCACAATGAGTAGGGAATTCTCCTAGTATGGCTTGCGAAATGTTATGCATTAAATATATATTCATAACCGCTGAGCGTTTTTCAGAAACTGTGATAAATAGGGGACCCTTTTGGAAATAATAACTTTACATTGGTTCCATTGCCTTTTTCGGTTAAAAGTGAGGCCTTACCAACATAAAGAAAGAACAACTTCCTTGAATTTTCCTTTATTTTCTCTCATTACTCTGAACACACGTCATTTCTATTCTGCGTCACCACCGTAATTTTTATTATGCCTGCAAATCTCCAGGACTTTTTCATCTCCTTCTGCTCACCTCCGTATCCCTCCTATTCTTCTCTCAACTCCACTTTAGCAAAGAATCCTAAGGAATAAGGTCTCCCTAATTAATGCCATTGCAGCAACCCCTCGCCACAGCTGCGACCCGAAAAATACAATCTCACTTCTCTTGATACTTTGCTGCAACTTTTCCTTTTGCCACACGTCCAACATCGCCGCCCCAGGAAGCATCTTCATCGCCTCTTTTTCCACAAGATCTCCCGGCCTGCTTCTAGAACAAACTCCTCCTTTCTTCAAAGTCTTAATTACTAGAGACGGCGTAGTTTGTCTCCGGTGGACGCCAGAGCATGGGGAGGCAAAAGAAGAATCGTCGATTATTGCACCTAATGTTTTTTTTCACTTTTATCCAGGAGGAAGCATTTTCTTTTATTTCTATTTCGCTGTGGTTTTCCTCGCGGGAGCCAACAATTTACGGTCTAAGCGAGAGCGCCGAGTGTTTTCCACCTCTCTGCTTGCCTATAAGGTCTCGTCTGAAGGCCAAGAGTGGGACCTGGAATTGTGAAGGAAAATGTGTCCGACACTGTGGAAACTAGGGTGCGTTTTTACGTCAATTTTTCTCTCCGTGTTGAAATGAATGAAATGCAATTTTCGGACGGGAAGGCGAAAATTAATTCTCACGGCCGCAATCTCTGCTGCGATTTTTCCTCGGCTCTGACTGATTGTCCTAAATTGGATTTTCGACGTCCTACTCCCCACAAGGAAATTGGCTGGTTGGGGAAGACGACATACGGTAGAACGTCGAGCGAGAAAACATCATCATCATCATCATCCAGAGAACGCCGCCCTTTAATTTGGTGTCTTTCCTTTGGAACGCAAAAAGGAATCCCGTAGCATCCTTACACGTCTAATACTCAGATGCCCTGCAGCTGAATTTAAGTGGTCTTTAAAATGCCACTGAGACAATTTCAGAAAAGTGGCTGAAGTTATAATTAGGTAGAAAGGAAGTCGCAAAAATATGAAAAATTACCAAAAATGTTACTAATCTAAGTTCTAGATATCATGGTGGTAAACAGAAATTATTGAAACAAAACTTGAAGGGTTCTAGCTTATAAAACTTTCTTGACTCAAATAACCCAATTTTACAGTGAATATTTAGCGTACGAGTTATTCACATTTAAAATTCAATGAGTTTTCCATCAAAACCATTACAATATATTTGAAAAAATAGCCAATATTGTCGAGAATCGTTCTCTTTCATCCGTTTCGCAATTATAAGAAAACATCATATTTCCTTTACTTTTTCTTTTTGATAATGCATATGTGGCAAATTTATATTAAGTGTATTATTTAGCATCTGCGACCGTGTTAACAAACAACAAACAGTAATTCCAACTTTTGCTTGAATATTTTTGCCTATTTGACTCATGTTCATAAAATATTTTTGATATACTCGTATCCCACATTCATGTCCCGCTTTTAAATCTTTTTGAAGGGCACATTATTCAGATTTTTCCATTAATGATCAAACTCGAATGAACATCACCTCGTACATACATACAAAAATAGAGCATTAGCATTCATCCGGATGACTGCATCTATACTATTTTCGGCCTTGGCCAAAAGCAATAAATAACCTCAACCATGCATAAAATGTCAAAATATGCTCTAAAAAATGACAAATTTCAGAGATTATTGTATTGCTAAACGCTTCGACTAATCAATTGTTTACTTTTTAGAATAAACAAGAAATTAATCAAACATGCTAATCGTAGGATAATTTCAATCCGGAAAGAATGAGAAAAAAGGTTTCCTCATAGTAAAATGGTGTGAACTGTTCTCAGCATGGTAATTAGCATATATGTGTATTTAAGGAAACTGCGAAATATACCGCAACAGTAACTTTTAACGGAGTCATCCGCTAACATGCATTCCATTGCAACAATTTCAGAGTGAAAAAATCATTCGCCTTGACCGGGATTCGAGCCCGGAACACCTTGTTCCTTTATATTTTCAGAGTGTAAGAGGACGTATCAATAGCTTAAGGGCAAGGCGAATGATTTTTACACTCTGTAATTGTTGCAATGACATATATGTGTATACTAATATATCCGTTTCTGGAGTTAATGGATTAAACTGTACAGGGCCATAGTGTAGAGAATACTATGTCCGCGCTGATTTTTTAAGGAATTAGACAAGTTAGGACATATTCCTAGATAGGTATGTCTAACTATAAGTTAGACATAGGACATCTTCAATGATGGGACAAGTTTATGCAGTTAGTCTATGTTCAATTGTAAAACACTGATATAATCCCGCAATTAAGGGAATTTCATTTTTTACTATGATCATATACTCTAGAATACTAATATCGAACCAAGTGACCTCAGTCACGTAGTACCCCCTAAAAGGATAACGCTTTGAAATAAATTATATTTGTCGCATATATTTGACGATAAATTACATCACCCTTAGCGCTTAATTGTTTAACCAAAACATTTTCGTAAGAAATACACTCCCAAAATCATTTCGGATTATTCAGAATGCCAAATTTCATTGTATTCAGTGCAATAAAAAAATCGTGGAAATAAATAAGTGGATTTAGTGGACGCCGATTGGAGCTTGACGAGTGAAAATTAACTCTATCTCACAGAAATATTGATGGTATAAAAAGAAATATAAAATGAGATCTTGATATTTAAATATCATTGGATTCAAAGCGCATAAGTGAACGAAGGTTCATTAAAGCAATGGTCACAATTTTCAATTGTTACTGTGGCATTATGAAGTACGGATTGCTCAAGAGAGTCACAGAATTGAAAACTCTCGAGTAAAGCGCAGACGCTTTTCGCCGTGAGAGCCCTCTCCTTTTTCTCCTCACACTTCCTTCCCACCACCTCATAAACACCTACCTCCCTTGACTCAATATTGTGTGTCCCTTTTTTCCTCAACAAATCCGTCACCAGTCAATCAAAAATCTTCGAGGTTTTGAAGTCCTTTTCCTCATCCGTCTTATTTTGATACTTACAATTCTGTCAATGGATCTCATGTATTTTTATTTTGTACGAAATAAATTCCTCTTTTGAATGATTAATGGATTCTGTCCCCTTTTCAACGAATAAACCATTCGATATCGCACATGTACATAAAGCAGCTTATCCATTTTGAAGATAAATGTGAATAACATATCAAAAGTGAATTTTGAATATCACCATTCAAATCTGCAAAAAATACAGTTTTAAGCGAGTTACAATAAAATACATAAAAATTGAATGACGAAATATAATTTGTTTAAGCGCATCTCTTGATGTCCCGCAGAGTGCTTTATAAAGCCAGTTTATAGAGTGCCCACAAAAGCACTTGGCTGGGCCTCAAGGGATCAAGGTTCGAATCCAGGTCAAGGCGAATAATTTTTACTCTTTGAAACTATTGCATGTTAATAAATTTTACTGGATCACCCTGTTAAAAATAACTGTCACGGCATCTCCGCAGTTTCTTGGAATTTGTCAGAGTTAAAACGCTCTTAATATTAAAAGTTGGCCTTAACCTCGTGGACTGTGGCGCATTGCGCACGACTACGAATGCCCGTGGCATTGTAAGCACGGTATTTCGTCACAATATCTTGTTCCACTAAGGCCACCAAGAGTGTGAGACAACACCTCGATAGCTTCACTGGCTAAACCTCTTGATCGGGCATCGAGGGATCAGGGTTTGAATCCCGGCCAAGGCGAATGATTTTTACACTTAAAAACTTCTGAGCTAAAAGTGTTTAACTTCCGTAAGCAAACAATTCCTTTCGGAATGCTTTCTTCACCACTTCGTCATTGCCATTCATTCATGCCTTTGATGATGTTGGAGTTTGAAATATTTGCTGAAATCCAATTAATCATTATCGTCAATCATCAATAACCTTCAATCATTAACTTTCTGAAACGAAAAATGCTTCCTTTTGAAATATGAAATCAGGCCTTTCCTTATGCTATTTGCTTGAATTACGGATGAATGGTCATATTCCTTGAAGTACTCTTCCTGTTTAATGTTCAAATACTGGTGTATAGTAATTTTCTTCCCAAGAAATGCTCAGGTTTTCATCATTTGTAAATGAACAAATCTATCTTACCAACACCCTTTTCCTGTGGGTATTGGGTAACTATTGGGTGTGTATTGAGGTATTTTTGGCATTTTGTTTAAATTAATTGCTCCACTTAACGGGCTGTGCTCATTTGCCCCTAAAAACTGAGACCTACTTCAACGGCGTTTATGATCTATAATATGGTAGCCTCTCCAAGAAGCTTATCTTTTCCCCACACGCTCAGTACGATCCTCAAAATTCATTTGTGGAAGTCTGATGCTAAATAATTAGCCGTGAGAAAATAATGTTAGTTATATAGACGGAATGATGTGTAAAACGAGTCTTTATAACCTACTGACAGGGACAACTTCATCATCCTTGGCAAATGAAGGATATTCATTCATCTATAATCTCAACCAGTCGTGGAAACACATTTTATTTCCCGACCCAGTGCTGTCATTTCTTGTTCACTTTTCTGCGAAAAATATTGGAACACATCTTCATATCCTTGCTCTGTATGCCATTTAATTCCATAGACCTTACACATATTACTAAATCTTATGATAAAACAAAGCTTAATACAAAAATTCGTCTAGTTAAGAATATGAGATTTCCTTCTCAATATGTTTATAAAAACTTCATTAAGTTCCTTTTAAGTGATTTAGAACAAGTAATAACTCGGTATAATTATATCCTATCATTCTGAGGAAGAAATATCCAACAAAGTAACTCAAATGCACTCTCTTTAGTCACTCAATGAGAATGGCATGAAAATACTATACATTGACCGGATATTTTGCCAAAAGGAAGAAGCAAAAAAATCCCTTCAATGCCCAAAGATCTCTGGAATATTCCTCAAATTTTGGCATATTATTTATAAAGATAAGAAGGCATAATATTGATGCATCTTAGCATTGATTTCACGAGGTGTAATCATTGGATGACACTTCGGTAAATTTAGTGCAGCCACATCCACCTGCTTTGGTGCTACTGTATCTTACGTCTAACCTTTCAATACACATTTAAATCACATTTTCTATCTCATTAGAATCCTCGTGGATTTTTTCAAATGTAACACTTGTTATTTTTTGAAACTCATTTATACTTTTATATTTATTTTGCAGAAAATTTTCCATTAAAATATCTAGAAAGTTTACGTCTTCTTTCATTTTTCATCTGTATTCTTTATTTTTCTTTCTGATCAAAGACTATGTTCAGAATTCACCAGCCCTAACATTTCAACAATCGCTGCAGATTTTAAATACAAATAACGAAAATCAATTAATTAATCAAGATAATTCCAAATTATGGAATCCCTGGTGCTTTTTCTATGCCTCATAAAGTTTGTTGAACTAATGTTTTGACTCAAAATATTACGAAAACAATAATGTTCTCACTAATTCCTAGGAATATATTTTTCTTTTTATATCTAGATAGATAATTTACGTTCCTACTTTGTTCAGAATTTTTAATTGAATATAATAAGTTATCAGATCCAATTATTTGGATGCTACACAGTGGCAAATTATCATCAGGTGGAAACGATAACTACGGCACATACATACCTCCTAATTTACCTCGCGGCTAGGGGAGGATATATGTATTAATCATAGAAGGTGTATTTCCCCAAAGGAATTACGCACACTTATCTTCCACTCCAATATTTTCTTCCGTTGACGTACTTCTACTAGTTCAAGTACAACTAGTCGTTGTTAAACTTAAATAAATAGTATATTTCTCTATATGAGAGATTATATATTATATGTATATGCACATGCAAACACATCCATATATGCCAGCGGTTTCAGGAAAATATGATCTGAAAAAAAATCTCCTAACTTCATTTGTATGATGCTTTCTACGAAACGTCATTATAGAACTGGAGTATATAATTCACATAACAATGCTAGTAATATAAAGACTAATTATTTGCCCCCACATTATGGATAAATCTAATTTTTACACTATTTACAAATCTGACCACCAAAACTTACCTCTTAATAATAATCTAGACCGTATTTAAAATAGTTATAACTCATTTTGGTATTATCACTGATCGTTGACGACTTTACTATTAGTCTAAAAGGTTGTATTTTCTTCAGTTTTTCATATATTTGATGATTGAAGAAATGTAGTTCCCGGTCATTCATTTCCGTGTGTTTTTTAGGATTATATGCATGGGTATGCATTGCCCACATTTCTGTCGTACTTCCTCTCCCTCGACCTACATCATTAACCTTCCTTCTTTATGTTACCTCACCCACTTACTTTCCCCCCCACCAGTCTTTTCTTCCTCCCTCACAGGACGAGATCACCGTCGATGCTCTCCACCAATTCTCTCCAGCACACCCTTTCCAACTCCCCGTGTCTCTCCCTTTCTCCCCCGCACATTGCACTCAACCACAGCGACATAATTGATGCGGCGAGGGAGCTAGTGTGAACGGGAAAGAGCGGGGGAGAGTCTGAGGCGCACTATGACAGACCCAAGCCCAATGCCACTCCCCCAACCTCCTGCTCACAACCCCGTGCCCAAACCCACGACGTCCACAATTGCCCGATCCGTCGGCTCCCACCCGCTCTGGTTGTGGCCTCCCGTGACCCAGAAGCGAGAAAGGGCCCGCGCGAGCGTGTCGGGGTGAGTGGGTTGGGACATGGTGGGGAGGCGGGGTGGGAGAAAGGATGGAAGGAGTGGCGAGAAGAAAACGAACAAAGAAGTAGAGGAAGGGAAAAGATGGGATGGGGAAAATGAAGGAGTAATGAGGGTTAGGAGACTGAGTGAGGGAGGTAGATGGTGTTAATAGAATGCTGGGAGATGAATGAGGAGGGAGAGAATGTGGTGCACTCATGGAACGGAGAAAGGCCGGGTTATTGATTTATTTAAAGCGTTTTTCCCTCGGCGGTCGATATTTCAGGAAGGTGGACGTTAGATCCGTAAAGGATTCTTGCTGAAATGAAATGCTCCACTACGAAATCGCAATTTGTCCAAAAAGAGAACGGCAAATAATAATTTACTTTCGTATTCGGTAATATAATCTACATATGTTTGAATGTACATACTATATATATATCTAAATAAATACCCTGCGAGCCACCTAAAAAGGTGTTTGGCAGGGGAGCTAAGGATATAGATACAAATAGGTACAGGATAGGTACGGGAAATAGATATGGTACCTAGAAATCTAAGAATTTCCAGATTTGATATTCCATTTTTCTATATGAAATTTAAAATGCATATTTGGTCAAGTGAGAAATAGGATGAAATATCAATCTTCGTTAGTATCTTGACAGAATAACCTAAAAGTAATTACATTCAACCTTAGAGCCGCACAAACCAAGCTACATTTTCATTCTTGTGACATAAAAAGGTCATTTAAAGTAGAAGAAAATGAAATCTCTCTTACTGGAAGGAAGTAAATATTCATATGTGTATATAATACCTCTGGAAACGATATTTTACTGGTATAATATTGAGATTGGGATAAAGATGTAATATCATTTAAAGTCACTTGAGAAGCCACTACTACATGCAATTATTCCATTTTCTGAGAATATTTTGGACTGACACATGCGAGTTTTACGGCTTAGGTAAAAAAAGAGCGATGCATTTATCTTTGTGTACCAAATAGAATACTTTAATTACTTTTATTTAAAATTAATACAGAAGTGTTTTAAAATTATGTTTTTAAAAACGCCATTAAGGGAAGCCATAGAAGTACCTGTATCATATGTTATCTTTATCACCTAAAAAATCAAGGTTTTCTATAATGATCTGTTTCAATAATCCGAAAAACGTATTTAGAATACAATCATAGTTTCAGAATCTTATCATTTTCTAAAAAGCAGAGTTTACCCGCTGTCTTCTAATCACTGCTTCTTCAATAAGTAATCGTAATGAGTCCAGTTTAGTTTTGAATACAGATGGATAACGGACTGGCAATAATGAAACAATTCAAAATATGGCTGAATTGCATATATTACTGAAATTCCTTATTTATATTATAATCAGCATTCGTGCTCTCTGGTATAATGGGTGACGTATATTTATGAGGTAATTTTAATAGCGGTTTCAGTGAAAAGAGCAGGTGAAAGATGTAATGGACAGTAATATTTTGGTGAAATAATATTAATAGAGAATACCTATCAGATATTTTAATATGAAGATATAAACTTTTCCCAGAAAAACCTATATTTATGTTGATTTATTTAATAGGGCAAAACGACGTTTCAGCCGTTGTAGGGGAGATGTTATTCGAGGCCAATTATTACTATTACGTATTGTAATATATATTAATAAGAAATGTACATTTTTTACTATTTTTAAAATGGGGTTTTTTGTCATTTTTAAATCTTAGATATTAGGAATAGCGTCTGGAAAAACAATTCAATAAAGAAAATGTCTGCCAAAGTGATGAATTATTTATTTCAAAAGGGATCGAGAGCAGATCGACAGCATATATCATCATTGTAAGGCATACCATAAACTTTTGGTATTAAAAATAAAAGAGCATGGTTTTATTCAGTTTAGTAGAAACCAAGTTTCACTGTGTGTAACATAAGCAATACATTCAAAATAGTGAAAAATATTCTTGTTCCTAGGTTAATGTCAGAATAACAATCAACTAAGAATTAATGGTAGTACTAACTAATACCTCTCATTCTCAGTGTTATTTCTGTGTTTCACTTAATTATTTTCGCTCTAGTTAATCAATTAAAGATGATTTCTTATATCTCTTTTGATGTGATACGTTCTTGGTCTTCAAAATATTTTTACCCTAAAGTCACCCCAATTATTTTTCTCTCCACACGACATTGGGTTTTAGAAATTGTATAATTTGTTTATCAGACCTGTATCAACCCCAATCCATTAACGTCCCACTCCACTAAACTCCGAAGAAATACTTAGCATATCCACATTGGCCTTTAAGCGTTTGGGTAAGGGGAGGCATTGTGTAGTAAAGCAGGCGAATTCACATTGCCTAAATGGAAGAAAGGGCCAACGCTTGAAAAGAACAGAGAAACATACGTAAAACACAAAAACGAAAAGGTAGTGAAAAATGATTGGATTTGCTTGGGATTCTGGTTTCAGAGAATCTGAGGGTGACGTAAGCAACAGAGCAAAAAGTACCGGTCAAAAAAGGATAAGATGAAAGTAGAGAAACGTAGACGGCAGGGTAGGGAACAAAAAAGGAGCCAGGGGAAAGACAAAAAAGGAATGTTTCGAAGGGAGGACTCAAAGAGAAGTGGAATAGGGTGGTGTTCGTCCTGCCAAATGTACGAGTATATCTCGTCGCGGGCACTTTGAGGAGTGGGAAAGGGGAAAGAGTGCGGCAGAAATGGAGGGCGGCGAATGGTTTGGGTGGAAAGACGGCTGGAAAAATAGGAGCGTCGAGGGTTTGATGTGTGCTCGGAGAGTAGAACGGGAGACCTGGAGATCATATTTTTCCAAGTGGACGGTGTGAAGGAAATGTACCCACTAGTTCAGGATGCCTGGCTAGGGATTCCCTTCCATTTCAACATGACAAATGTTCAGGATAGGGGCGCATATATAGCTACACATATCATGAAGAATTAGTTTGATTCGGTTTGGGAAACTTTTAAAAGATCATTACCATGGCCTCGGAAAATTTTAATTCCAAATATGTTCTGATATTTACGTTTTACAGTATCAAATATTAAATAATCGAAAAAGTAAACTGGATTAATTTTGGTTTTCGGGCGGTTTTTAACAAAGCGTGACTCTCCAGCATGCTGTTGTAAACAAACGTGCTACAATTACACCACGTGAGAGACGGTAATGAAGGAGAATTGGTTCAAAGTGCCGTTGGTGACAGAAATTGTGTACATGGAGTATACGTGTTCAGTGATCTGGACCACTCTTACTTAAGGTAAAATGAGACTACCTATTGTGAGGATTCGTAATTCTCAAGCGCTGACAAATACACCAATAAAATTTCGAGTAAAAATAAAAGTAAATTCAGAAGGACCGGGAATAGTATTTAAATTAAAAAGAAAACACTATTGGCCAATTGATCTATGTCAACAGCAGGATTAAAGATACATTTAGACACTCTAGAAAAATGTGTACCATTGTAAAATAAAATTGCGGTTATCGATATACAATACTATATATATACAATACTTCCGGCTATGCTGATTTTTTTGCTGAATAATTCATATTCTACTATAAAATAAAAGACAGGGAAGTGCATTTTTAGAATATTACTACACAGAAATTTTATCAATGATCACGAGTTGATCCTGCATTTCTTATTAAGAATTGTGTTCGTATTACATGCTGAATTTATTTCGAGAAAGGAAATCCCACGGAAAAACAAAGCCGTGAACAGACATAGTTTCTCGACTCTGATATTGCAGATGAACACAGAGTTAATTTAAAATGCAATTTTTTCGGAAAAATAAAAATATTTCATTTTTCATTCTCTTTTAAACTTCCACTCTTTCGTCTGATTTTTCTCCCTGTGAAGAATGTTTTGCCAAAAAGAGCAAAAAGAAATTATAAAATAAATGCCTACCAATCTGAATACTTTTCGATCAATTGTGAGTAGGAGCGCATGAAATTTTTTACAGAACCTTGATTAGAGAAACAATATATGACTCTCCAACTTATTATGAACAAGTGGTATATTTTCACTGTTCAACAGACCGGAGTCAAACTGCTTTTGTACAGGTCTAATTTGAAAAACGAATAATGTCTCTGTTGTTAAAATTACAGACTACACTACTTTATTAAATTTTAAAAAATAGAGGTGAGTACCGAACGAAGAATATGACATTTCAAAACGGAGATTGGCGTGGTTAGCTGAAGAGGAGTGGATTAATTCAGTAAGGAGGGTGGAAATCAGGAGTCGCCCACAAAAGGGTGGCAGGACACACGTGGAGAGAGGACGAACGGTTGGTTTGAACATGGCGGAGAAAGATGACAGCCACATGAGGACTCAGGAGCATGACTCTGCGCTTCGGAAGCCAACAATGAGCCTCGATCTCCCACCCAATCTCCTAGGATCTTCCCCTCCTCAAATCCTCGCCCCCAAACACCCTCCCTACCGGCCACCCGCATATGCATACATATTCCCAATCTCCTCCTCAACACCCACCCACTCTCTGGCCCTCCCAGCACCCCTTCGCAAGTCGACCTTCCCGAGGCGACCACGCCTTCCCCCGGACTGCCTTTCTCATCTCGCTCCCGTCCCTTTCAACTCCCTCAGCCGCCCCCAACTACACGCCACCGCCTTCCGACACCACCTAATCCGTTAAATTCTATTAAAAGGCCGCTTGCAGATGGTTTGGACTCGCCAGACACCGTTTCTGGGGATTCGGACGAGTGGGCGGGGATGGTGGTTGGGGGGGGGGTCAAAGCCGTTTGGGCGGGGGTCTCCGCTGCGCGATTCGTTTCTGTTTCTGCGGTGAAAAAGCAAACAACGCGAGGGGTGCGTGTGACAACCTTGTTTCGTAACGATATCGTTTGTTTGCATTTTTTTCTTTTGTGCTCGGCAAGAATTTTGTTCTCGTTTTTTTCCTCCCCTTTATTCCAGTTTGCAGTGCATCGATGTGTAAGCGTCAGATTTTTTCTATTTCCGAGTAGGGGGTGTGGCATTTTTTGACAGTCGATTTTCAAAAATTTTATTACGAAAGTGTTTGGTATTTTTTTCCGCTTGTTTGTATGCATGGGATGTATCGAAACAGTACGATTGTGCGTTTGGAAGTTTAATTTTGAACTATATTTTATTCTAATATGAGCAAGATTTCAGTGACACCGGGAAGAGCCGGGATCGGCTTCGTTTTGTGGAAAAAAATATATTTTTCAAATCAAACCCCTCACGTTGCAGTGATTTTGAAAATTTTAAATATCGTATTCATATTAAAAGACCTCCAAGTTGTAACGGCCACCTATCACCTTTTTCAATTAAATATGTAATAAATGATACTGAACCCATGGTCACAAGAATAACCCTTCAGAATCATTGTTTTTTCGAATTGCTGCAATATTCACGATGTATGCATTGATGAATTCATGACGAGTTAAAAATCTGATGTATGGCCATCGAATCCGAATGTATATAAATTAATTTTCATCTGGGCTACGTATAGCCATCAAAGCACCACGTCAGTGTATAGCTAAGGAAAATACATTCTCTTTACATTCTTTTAATTATCAAATTTAGATTTATTTTTATTTTTTTTTTGGTTTTCTTTAACATTGTTTTAAATGTTTGCAAATATAACCTCTTGCCCTCATGTACTTTCTACTGTTTTTCGTGTCAATATTTCGTGACTTTCATTTTTCGAAGTCTAGTGAATGATGAATTTCGGACAAATATTTAAATTGCATAAGGTAAATAAATTATTTTACCACAGCTCATTTGTCTTCCGTCCAACTAATGGATTATTTTGAAGCAATGTGATTGATCCTTACATAATACTTAGTTTTCGCAGAACTATATTATCGCCTATATGCCATCGCCACTCATCAATAATTAAGTTTAAAATCTCTTTGAAGAACTCTAAAACTAAATACAATAATTTATTGCTATGCGCAATTGAAAGTCAAGTTACATTAGACACAATGAGAAATTTCTTTTAATATTCTCCTTGAAAAAAATTACTTGTATTCCAGGGAAAAGAGCATATTTTTGCTTTATAACAAAGTTACAACCTTCGGCCAGAAATTACTCATTTTCGGAAATGTCCTCACCTCATCCGTAGAAATAGATACACTTCACCATCCTTTAGAGAGGAGCAAGCTGTACATGCCATGAAGAGCGAGGTCAGACGACTATCGCAGTGTGCTACTCCCATTAGTATAGCTCCCGCGCGCGAAGTAAGTCACCCGGTATGCGTACCTACACTCCTTGTAGTCAAAAGAGGCAGAACCCGCTACTCACGTCCCCAATCTTTTTTCTAGTACTTGAGTAGAACTACCTGGAAAACAACAGATTTTCAAGGGAGGTCGGTTCCTCCTTCCTGTTAACGATGTGGGTCATAATCCAAGACGCTTCCTTGTGAGCTAAGCGTATAGACGTCAAAGGTAGGTTGGGAAAGCAGGTGCAATATTTGTAGTACAAAGCGTGCTGTACCTGAAGCTCGATACAGACTCCCTTTGCCCAGAGCTTCGGCTCCAAGTATGCCTGCTATCCATCTTTGACCTAAGTATGGCGTTCCAACGTTGAAGACCGCTGAAATGGTAATTAGTATCAAATGGTATAAAATAAAAATTCAATGCAGGCTTTCATTTCAAATAGTTCTAGAGAAAATATAATGCCTTTGTGATTTTACGTAGTAGAATTATATATTTCGCGAATTCAGTTTTAAAATGGTTGTTTCGCAAATAAGTACAATTGAAAACTTTGTATTTTCACGTTTGACCAACTTTCGTGGCGACATTTCAAAACGTGCAAACGTAATTCTATCTCTCAGCTGTGAATTCAGAAAAACTGGCATGCATGTATATCGAGTCCACTATGTACATTTAATATATCTCTCTGTGAAGTTGCAGAATTTATAAAAACCTATGCCTTTTTCATCTCAGAAGAGGAAAAACTGGGATACACGTACTTATAATTTTACCTCAAAATTTTGGTTTCACTGAAATATTCTAATTTGATAATAAAGTAGTTACTAGTGCTATGTGAAGTGAGAGACAGGGAGGTTAAATCCGGCTTATTTATCATTCTTAATCAGCTACTCATATTAAAACCAATTAAAAATATTCTTGGTTGATATATTTGTGGTTATTAAAAGAGGTCAACGGATTAATGCAATAGGAAAATAGCAATTGTACGATGCGTGTATTATGTTTCAGTTGAATTAAAATGATGCCCTGATGCTGGTTTAGAAGACCAATTGCGTTAGCAAATTGGTCTTATTAAAATTAAATAGTAGTTACATGCCTTTAAACACATGAAATACTAGGTAATATTCCCTTTCCCCATCCCTGATAAGGGTATACAGGTACTACTTCAGCCTTCCTCATTTAAATTTAATCACATGAATCCATATTACACAAAGTGAGAGGTATAATCACTATATTCCAAGCCCAGCAAAAATTTTCCAAGGCAACGAAGAATTTAACATTCTCACGGAGTTTTTTGTTCATGAACCTCTCGGTGACCATACGCCCTGAGCACAGGTAACCTATTAAACATCGTAGTGAAATACCTTACCTGGTGAAGAATCATTGAACCATAAGACAGAACCAGTTGGTCTTAACTGGTCTTGATTTTAGTATCAACACCAATTAAGCTTAAGTTTAGGTGTCAAAGTGCATTTATACTACTTCTGGAATATTCATAGAATATTACAAAGCATACCCCGGTCGTCTGGCACCAATTAATTTAATAGAAATTCACTTATATATCACAATTCTTTGAATTCAGTGACCATATCTATGTCAAACTGCAGATAAAATCTCCCTCTAGATACTATTGCCAGAAGAATTCTCAATATCCGATTGTCTATCGACGCTTTGGCCTAATTTTACTCCCTCCTTGCGCTTTTATGCCCATCTTTCTTGGGCCTGAATACTTTCTTGGCTCGTAGAGACTCGGTATTACGCCGCATTTCTCTGAGTCCTAGTCACTTTAATAAAATGTTTCACAAAAACCTCATATTATGTAATGTAGTACACGTTGTCAGTTAGTGAAAGGAGTACGGAGTTATTTACCCGCATCTTAAATGTTATTTCATTAATATTATTTCGTCACCACAGTAATGAATTACTAAGTGAAGTTAGAACTCACCTAAAACTAAGCATAAGGTATGTGGAACTCACATATTCAGAAGAAAGGATCCAGTTCCTTTCCCTCTACCACAATTTTGTTTGCTACAAGTTTCTCCCACGGCAAAAACAGCATAGTTTGTACAATTAGAGGCAGCTTTTCAGTGGCATTACGCAAAATTTGATCTTGAAACTTTGCTGTCAGTAGTCTAAAGATCTTTCCAATAGGTTAAGGTGATGCACTTTATTTGATAGGAATAAAAACTACCTATCATAGATAATTAAAATTGGCAATTTTCCACAAAAATCTATTTTATTGTGGAAAATTGCCAATTTTAATTAATCATGATATTCCACCATATCACGCCTGAATCGTCTCTTGTTATACCTATTATGAATAAGCAGGTAAAATATTAATATTATAATTACGAATATAATAAAGAAAGATCCTCCAAGCCGAGGATTTAACTTCGGACTCATGAGTAACTAGAGGCATAGAGAATATACGTGAATTGAAAATGTGTTAACAATGTCTTTAAATGAAGGAGACCGAACGATTTTGTTGCATTATGAAGGCGAGAGTAGGCATCCATTTATTGATAATAGGAAACAATGAAAGAAAAAGAAATAACCATGGACTCTCATCAATAGTAATTACCCTATTTAAGGTTCAAGTCCAGCAAAAGGAGTACGAGACTGGACATGAATGTTCAATAGTGCGGCCCTTTTGAATATTTGAAATATGCCATAATTACCACTAACGTTTTTCCTTTGTACATATAGATAACTGAGATGGATGTTGATATTAATCAAATTTTGTTGCAGATTATTCAAATATGAGCCTTTCATAATTATATTTAAATAATAAAGTATTTTTTTAATTAAATATGTGGTAATAATTTCATTAAATTTAATTAAATAGATTAAGAAAAAACAGTTCGAAACAAATCAGTGGAAGGTACATATTTTAGCTGCCACTGCTTCAATTATTGGTAGAATTATTCTTGAGTAAGATGATTCAATGAAATTAAACTTTTAAATGATATTTTAAATAAAGTGTGAAAAGTTGAAAACTCAATCTTCAACAGCACTTTACACATTATGAGGGACACTTTAACTACAAATTCCAGAAGGTAAAGTTTATTTCCCTTTTGCCTCAAGCATAATAATCAATGGATTTATCCAGAAAATCAATTACATTTGCTTTAAAGAGGATGATTAAAATAGATGGAATTCAATTTTAAGGGGTACTGCAATAAACTATGCGTGCCACACCATTGAGAATGACGCAAAATTTAATATCATTTCGCAGAACGACGGCTTAAGATAACATTTATAAAGTGATATTTCAAACAATATTTTTATTTTGAGGGAAAAGAATATCACACAAAATTCAAATATTTTGTCCCTTGGGAATTCTTTCCTTAGTCTAAACTGTGATATTAATCTCTAAAGGGCACTCGAAACCATTTCAGTTGACGGATATGAAAAACATATGTTTACAAGAGCGTCATCGGACTCTTTTCACAGAAAAATTTATTTCGCAATGACAGAGAAAGGCGACGAGCAAATCGAAACTGGCGTAGGGGCTACCCTTGGAAATCCGAATCTTTCGAAACGGCAAGCACTTGGAAAACGAAAAAAAATCCCTCAAAAAGGAAGAGAAAAGGAATGACGCGTCACGTGTGTGAGTTGATAAATAAATGCTCGCCTTCTTTCCATGGATAGGCAGGGAAAGGGAGGGGGGAAGAAAGCGGCAGTGTGGTGAGGAAAGGGGAAGAGATGAGGTGCCTTCCGGAGTGGATGACTGATGGCCCTTTGACGGGAAAAAACCAAAAGCGGGAGAGAGGTGAGAAAACCCAAGAATTGAAAAACTGGATGAACAAATAGGAAGAAAGAGATAGGGCGAAGGGAAAGGAAGGGAGAGGGAAATTTAGAGGAGACTATTTGTGAGTGTAGGCGAGAGATAATTTGAGAGTGGCACATGCGAGGAAGCGTCAGGGGCGGCGAGGGCTGAATTGGAGGAGGGAGAGCGGGGAGAGCGGGCAGCCGGGGGAAAAGGAAAACAGAACGGTGAACGGTGTATGGAATCGATAATGCAAGCAATAACCAAGTGAACAAGATAAATCGACGAAGGGTGAACTCTTTGACTCCAGGGATTTGCTTTTGTTTGTCAATGTGACTGGTTTTGAGGAGATATTTCTAAAAAATAAATAACTGCCTGCCATCTAGGCTAGAATTATAATGGCTGAGGACGTATCATAAAGATGCAGGTCATGTATATTTCCAGGTCCAAAATTTTTGAAATCCCACAAGTCGGAGAGTGGCATTTCCATATTTTCTTTCATAAAATATTTCAAAAATGTGTGGGCAAGTATTTTGTAACTCTGCTTTTGAAATGGAGAACAAATACAAACATCTAGTATCCATTTAAGAATCTTGAGGAAATTAATATCACCCTTTTTCATCACTAACTATAAATTCAGCTCTCACATTACAAGATAAATAAAGTCTCTCACAGGAAAGAGAATAAAATATTCCCAAATAATTTGATATCTAGCCTTATTCATTTTGTAATAGTAACATTTTCCCTTCGTTAATAGTTAAAACTCATTCCTTAAAAACAGGTGAGTGCCCTCAAGCCAAGAACGACCTCCAAATGAATAGTAAGTTTTGGTCCAGGAAATTTTCCAGTGTAGCCTTAAAAACCCCAATTTTGTGGGGGACTTTTGTTATTGTCTCTCTAGAAAATGGCTTCATTTTCCATTATATACATGTATATAAATGTGAGATTTGAAGGTTGTTGTGTCAAAACTGTGACATAGTAGTTTACTTTAAAAAGTTAAGTGAGTAAAATCACGAAAGTTCTCAATATGTTTTACCCGTTATTCGGGTTTTTAGCGCATTTTTCGGCTTTGAGAGTCTATTTTTATCTGGACTTATTAATCCAACACAGTAAACTCGGTGAAAGAAAAAACGATGATCATTTAGAGCTCATTGCGTTCACTCTGCGGAAATCTCAGAATGAATTTGTTATGACTAGCTGCCGGGATTAGACTTGCCACTCCTGCCGGGATTCTTAGAAATGGATTTTCTTAGAGGAATATCTTGAGTCCAAAGAGAGAGTTAAGAAATCGATATAAAACGATAGGAGGTCACGTCATTTACGTCATAAGGAATTACGAAAGAGTGTGCATGAGACTTGCAAAAATAGGTGATAGCAGTGGGGTTATGTAGAGAAAAGGAAATAATGCGAAAAGATAAAAAGGGAAAAGGCTTAAGAGGAGAATATTTAAAGGCATCAGATGGAGATATTTAAATAAAAATGTCTAGATCCGTGAAATAAATATGCATTTGGAGGTATGAAATATGTAGGGATTTGAAGAAGGAGTGGAAGAAGATGAAGAATGTATGACGACAGCTCGAGCAGGGAAGAAATAATATCTGGAGAGGCCTTAAGAAATCCCTTCAATTCATTCATCGTCCTGATATGACATCCTTGGCACTGAAAGCGAGATTCAGTAGTATCTGTGAGCAAAGGTATCACAGTGCCTATCATCTACAAAGAGATTTTTACATAGTAACTTCTTCGTCGGGTCATTATGTTTATTCTCATTTAATGTGTCCCTTCACCGCTATTATTTCAAAATATGTTTAGGACGAATAAATACCACGCTAAAATAATGAGGAACGACTAGATACGTAAAATCAAAATGTCGTCTTTTTTAGATTAAAATTCGTAAGAAATATGAAACCTTAAAAAATATTCTATATATGCACTAAACAATGGAATATATATGGTAATATTCAGGGATGAAGGAACATTGTAGCAATGTATAAGGTGTACGGATATAGATTAAAGGTGCCATTTGGCAAAGGCTGAATTCAAATTGCTCTCAATAATTGGTCGTATCATGCATGCCACTAGACATTAGCTTGATACATAAACGTACTTAACAGAGAGTTACAAATGTTCTCCGGATTTAATAAGAATTGATGAGATTTAGAATTTACTGTCAACGAGATGCTACTATGCCAAAGCATAAAGCGGGAGTCAAGATAAAATTAATATTTTACTAAAACTTTAACAAAACATATACTTAAATTCATCTGTATCTTAGTACCAATTCATCAATGTATACGGCATCAAGTTCATAACACATAGGCTGCCGGGGTATTGATTGGGCCAGGAGACCGGGGTATGGATTTATTTTATGTGTGATTCTGTAAAATATGATGTGTGATAAAATAATAATTTGCAATGGAAAAAACTTTTAACGAGCAACAATTTTTATTTTCTTCCAATAAATAAAATTTGGTTCTGGATATTGTATTTTGAAGAGCAAGTGGGAAAAATCCCGATTAAAGTTATTCATTTTCATCAATATCCATAAAAAAATACCCTTCAGGCCGTGCTAATCCTGGGCAGATCCTTTCAATTAAAGCCAGATCTTGGATTATGATAGAATTACTTTTATTTATTTAAAGCTCCAATACAAGCTGAATCTTACCTACTTCTTTTGCTTCAATTACAGTAATAATTTCTTTTAGGGATGCTTCATTAAGCCTGAGGCCAAAAACAATCCTCGCCTTGAGATTAAGAGACTCCCGGCTAATTTAACCCGTAACTTACTATCCTTACCTCCATTTATTCCTCTCACAAGTATTGTTTTAGTAAATTGACCACCATTCTATACATCAGAATTTCAGCTACGCATATCGTCCACGGTTCACATATTCCTTAACGTATCTCTGCTACGTTAACCCCAATCATTCTTCATTTCCTTAATGAAGTAGACATTTATTGCTATCGTGGCATATCCTAGTTCCCATACTGGTCTTTGAAGGAGCAGAACCATCTGCAGTAATTCCTGGTAACAGTCCCACTACACACTCTTTCATTTAGCTAGTATTTTTGCCATTATGCTCAGCTTAACAATTCGAAAATACCGTTTTACCTATTTTTAAAAATCAGTACCTTTTCTGAAATGACAAGAAAACTGTCATTTTGCTTTCAATGTCTCACAAATAGAAAATAAGTACAATATATGGACTTCCCCTAATAGGGTGCTATCATAAAGATCTTTTACCCGTTGATCAATTTGTTAACAATGCAATCTAAACGTATAATTTTGCTATTTTTGGTATATTGATAAATTAATTGGTCTATAAATGTTTTCTAATGTAACTGAACAGTGTCTATAGTAGTTATCTCTTCATATCTGTCGGTGGAACTCTTATTATTTTATAATTACAGCATGCTTTAAAAATGCTATCTTCCAAGCTCGAAGTTCTTCAGGCGCTTGAGATGTTATGAAAATTAATTTAAGGAGTTTTCGGAATTATTAGAACACATTTAAATAAATTTCTATTTACAGCCATAGCTTTTTAAAATATTTAATCGAAAAATCTTAATCTTGCTAACATCCCAAGTTTATGTACAGAGCCAGAAGAGTAAATATAAAATGTGACGTTTTTCATATGGTACTTTGTGATGAGAGGACTTTTGACGTGATACATGCCGTTTTACATTCATTATGGAAATGGCATCTAAATTGCGACCACCTGAATAGAGAATGCACTCCTCGTCAACCGAAGTTGCATATTCCCCGTGCATTAGGTATACGTAAACGTCCGGGTACTTGCGTGAACGCATTAAAGAATATCTCTTATGTTTTTGTTACATTAATGTGCAAAAAAACTGTCTCAAATATTTTTAAATACAGATAAAGAATCACACTAATTTTTTTGTGCTAAATCTTAGCTTACATCTGATTCAAATTCCAATATTAAAGCTCATAACAGAATACGATTAACTTTGTGTACTGAGTAGGCTTGAAATTATCTGTTTTAATTTAATAAGTAATAGAATTATTTTAATCATGATACCACAAAGATGTAATGAAGACGTTAGTTATATTTGAAAGTTTCTTTGTCAATGATTTCCATCCATCGCATATATTTTCAGATTCAGAATTCATTTGGCTACTAGAAAATCTCATATCAAGAATTTTTCTCGGGTTTCCCACCGGGTCAGGTTGATGAAGTGCACCGATGGTGCACTTCATCAACCTGACCCGGTGGGAAACCCGAGAAAAATTCTTGAATACCATACGTCGGGAAAACCTGAGATCCTTCAAATCTCATATCACTTTTTCCACACTTTCGTCACTCACCTGTGGCCGCATATTGACTTATTTTGTTGGACACCATCTCTTACTTCAACAAATTTTTGGTGTCACCGGAATATTGTTGAAGAATTTATACGTTTTATAATTTGACGCCTACGTCTTACTAAAAGGAAATAGGAATATTTCCGAGGAGTAATAAATTAATACTTTTTTCGTTAAATCATCATCTACATTTTGAAAATCAAAATTTTTGGCAAAATGTACGTAATTCTTTGAAGAAGTTTAAATGACAATACTTGTACATAAACCTTACATAGCCTTTTAGGATTATTTGTATAAATTTGATGTCACTTGCAAAGGAAATACATTGCTATTGGATAAATCCTTCTCAGCATCCATAGTGTCATCAACATTTTATTCTCTTATATTTTGAACCATATTCAGCAATATATGTTTCCAAGTTAGGAGTAGATATTTCAAATCACATTGCGAAAAATGAAATGAAAATAAGTCATCTCGTCTAACAAAATTGTCATCTCCAAATTTTAAATAATATTTCTTTTAATTAAGCTAGGAGTGATTTTTTTTTAAAACCAACTGGAATACCTATGGATATCAAAGTGGACCATGTATACAGGGCTCGTCCGGAAGATAAGTGTACTGATTTTTTCCGGATTTTTGACAAAAGGGGAGTCGTCCACTACGAATGTGTACCTGAACGACAAACTGTAAATGCTGCATTTTACGTCCAAGTGCTCAACAGGCTTCGAAAACGAGTCGCCCGCGTCCGGCCAGCGATCAAAAACATCTGGCGGCTGCATCACGAAAATGCGCCGTCTCACACCGCGCTTGTCGTGTCGGACTTCTTGGCCAAGCACGGCGTGGCAACGCTACCGTACCCGCCCTACAGCCCGGACTTATCACCACCGGACTTCTTTCTGTTCCCGAAGATAAAGAGGAGTTTGAAAGGAACGCGATACGGGACTTTGGACGCCGTCAAAGAGGCCGTGACGACGTGTCTTCGAGAGGTTCCCGATGATGCCTTCGCGGGAGCGTTCCAGGAATGGGAACGCCGCTGGAACTAGTGTATCGACTCACAAGGGTCCTATTTTGAGGAAGATTAGCTTAAGATAAGTGAAAGTGTAATAATTTTTTTTCCTGAGCTCAGTACACTTATTTTCCGGACAAACCCTGTATATCAAACAACCTCGATTAATACTAACCAAACCACTCGTGGACACCGCTTTTAGATCGTAGAGCAATGTCCCAAAACCATATTTTCCAACGCTTGAATGTGACCCAAGAAACAGGTCATTCCCAATTCAAAATAGAAAACCCTACCTTCTTCCTTTACCTCTGCTGACTCCTTTGCATCTCTTTCAACTCACCGGCCAAATCAACACATTCGAAAATTCTACCCTCCCCCATGTCTCCTCCAACATCCCAACCCCTTTAACCTTGCCTCTCCCTTAATTCCACAATTACAGCATCTACCCACCCGACCCACTCCCTCCATTCAAAAACCTCCCCAGCACTGCCCCAATATGCCCATCCAATTTAACTTACCGGCAAGCAACGTAGCGAGCTTCCCACACCACCCCACGCTCCTTCCCTCATCAACCACCTCGAGCCCCAGCAGCCCACTCCGCTTCTCCATACCTCCTTCACCCCTTCCCGTCTCTACTAACCACTTTCCTTCAAACTAACCTTCTTACTACACCCCCAAAATGCCTTCCCCTTCCCATCGACCTCCTTTTCCCGCACCCAGGAAAGTTCCCATTCCCGCCCATCCCACCCCAAACTATCGTCTTACTACATTCACCCCACTCCACCCTCCCTCTTATGTCACTCCCCTACCCATGACTTTAGAATTTTTTAGCCTCAACTCCCTAAAACCCTAGTTTTCCTAACGTCCTCTCCCATCCTCCAGCGACCCGTTTAACCCACCTGAAATTTATTACTTTGGGTAACATTTTCCCTAATGGTGACGGTGTTTTGAATTTGATATGAGACCCTGTAGTGGTCTTAACTTTGCTCTCAGATGAAGTCGTTGGCCTTTCCGCTTGGCTCCCCGCGTCTCTCTCCCGGAATCGTCTACCCACTTCATTTCAACTTCCTTAATCGCTGACCTAACCTCCCCCTCGCTCCTCTTTTATTGACCAATTTGAAGACGAGTGGCACTCCGATCTTAATGCGAACCACAATAAACCGCATTAACTGTCCATGCGTCCGTTTATACCTCGTTCGAACTCTCCTTTCTTTTGCTCTTCATCTGTTTCCCTCGATCTGATCCAATGCGATTTTAACGGATCATTTTTTATTTTATATTCTTTAAACACCAGAGCTACCCGAGAAAGAGTGTACTTGATTTTAGGATGATTATGAGTTGCATTGTAATATTAAAAGCCCCATCAAAACTGTCAGCCAAGAGGTAATATTTCAAAAATGTAGCCGTATGACGAAGGCTTGAAATAATATTATTAATATACAGATCTGTCACAAATGAAAAAAATTAATCAACTGAAAACGCCAGAAGCTTCACAAACTAAAGAATAAAAAATTTTTGAATTTTATTGGAGAATTTCCTTTTGATATATATTCCATTATTAATATTTGGTTCCATGACAGTTTCAGAATATTGGAATTTTAGTGCAAATAAATCAATATGATCAGCTGAATTTTTGAAATAATTAAATTCGTAACCACTATAGCGTTTCTTGGCTGAATTTTGAAAATGTACAATATGAAATGAATGAATATGATATGCTAGTGTTTCATATTTCCTATTTCGATTAAATTTCTTAACCATTTAAGTTCGATTACCTTTAAGTTCTTACCTTTAAGTTCTTAACCATTTCGATCAAGACTTACTTCAGGTAGTCATACATGAACCCAAGCGAACTGTAATTTAATGTCAGTTCTGGAATAGGGGAAAATATGTATGGGTGCGAAAGATTAACTTAAATATCCGTTATGATAAGTGTATTTTACCACATTTTATTAATAAAAATAATATTATTAATAAATAAAAATTTTTAAGCATTAAATAAGAATAAAAAATATGCAGTATTTTTTACAAAACCGTTTTCTTTTACAAAACTAGTTTCAATGCGTCGGTGTCATCCTCAGGCCTCCAATCCGTTGAAACTAGTACCGAATAAAATGGTTGTACATCGTCATTTTGTTTCATTTAAAAAAGAATTTACATGTAGTCGAGCTTGATGCTATCGAGTGTAACAAAGAAGAAATTAACAATCTATTCTTGCAAATACTCGTAGTTTCCAAATGTATTACAATAAATTTCTTTAAATAAAAATTAAAATATCTAATATTTGGTAAAACTATTAATGCAAAAATGTGACCTTTCACGCTGATTCTCAAAAATGAAATCTCAATACTTTTTATAGATAAACAAATTTCTCTTCATAAACTTTTGATCTTTAGACCGATAGATTCTACGGTACACCTACCTCTGTCACCATTCAATTTACAAGTCATCAGTTTATTAATGTACCATTTTACCATGTTTGCAGTGACTTATGGAATTTACAAGTTTGACCAAATAAATAACTGAAAGATCCTGAATACTTTACCATCAAATTATAAATATTGAATATAATGCTTTGATTAAATTGTCGCAATAACTCATTCAACCCTGCTTTCCTTCCTCCATTTAAGGCCCCGTTGTATAATCACGTACCAAGCCCCTTCCAGTCCAGCAGAATTCCATTGCTCTGTCACTATTGATATTTTTATCTACCTACAACTTTCTCCACTCTACGATCACCGTAAAGTCACTGCATTCGCTTCTCCGATCTCATTTTAAAACTTCCAAATGCCTCTGACCCTGACCCCCTTCCCCTCATCCCCTCACAATCTTCCAGCACACCAAGGCAACCACTCCAGTTAGAAGGAGCTCCCGTACCCTACTTCTTTCGACTTTTAACCATCGGACATCCTAACCCACAAATCCACTGAAAAAACACACGTGGACACACATACACACTAGTCTACATCATCACTTCACCTACTTTTGACCTGTTTTCCGAAAGCCTTCTCTCAGACTCAAACCCCTCGCTCATATGCCGCATTACCATTTGGAGTTTGACTTCCACCTCTCTTTCTCTCTCTCTGCTCCGAAACGCGCGGCTAGTCCGGTCGCTAGGTGCGGTGGCTGCCAAGGCGTCAACGGGGAGTGGCGGTATTGGTGTGGGCGGACGACAACGTCGTTGCCGTGGCTCCGTTCCTTGGCCACGCCTCACTGCCCATCCGCCCCCGCCCCCTCTTTTTATTCCAAACCTGCCTCCCCTCAACATTTCTCCCTCGCACCGTACACAACTCCTGCTCTTCCTCTCTAGCTCACGAGTCGAACGATATGGGGCAACGGTGGGCCGCCGAAAGCATCCAGTGGCGCGCGACATTGTTTGCTAATTAAAACATTACGGAATGGCGGAGGTTGGGGCAAAGGATGAGGGAGAATTTCGGAGGGGGTGTCGTTTTCGCCTCTTTAACTGCAGAGTGATAAAACAGCCGGGGATGGTTTAAATTATTTCATGGTCGGCTGCGACGTTGGAAATTATCATGGGGAAAACTTCAATACTCTGGACTGAGCAAAATTTCATGGCGTTCCGGTAATATAGCGCGGTGCTTTCCTCCTGCAGCCGCCATGCAAGGCAAGGGATGGTACCATATTTTCCATAACATCCGCAGAAGGAAATTAAATTTCAGCAGGTAATAAGTAAGTAGTGATTTTTCCTCCGTTTAGCTAAAATATATTAGTATAAAACTTCCTACAACCATTTTGCTCCGGTTAAAGTGCATATGCGATTTTATACGAGTTTATACTTGTTTAGTTTACAATTTACCGAGTTTATACTTGTAGTTACAGTTCAGTCCTTGAAACACTCAGAAGGATATGCTTTGCATTGATTTTTGTGGTTTCATTTTATTACTTTATGAAGAATTCATGGTTTGGTAATTGAAATGGGTACATTGTCATGCAAAATTAATTTTTTATTTAGACGTAATAAATAGTTGTCATCATCTCTGTTTAATACTTAGTAAGCTCTTGAGGGGGTTGGATAAAACTATTAAAAATTGCATGGAGAGTTAGGAAGAATTAAATAAATCAATTATTTCTTCATGATGGCCTCATATATTCCAACTTTTCTAATTCCTACATCCATTTTATTAATATAAAATCAACATTAATTCAGTTTTTAATGAATTTCTGAATATGAGTTGTGCATTTAAATCAAGGAATACAGTTTCATCTTTATTAATCGTCTACAGCTAACAGAAGAACTGATACCGATTGAAGTAGGTTTTACGTAAACGAAGAGACCAGGACAATATTTTCAACTTATTTTTTTTAAGATATATATCTACATTTCAACTTATAAATAACGTAAAATTACCTACTCAAGAGACAATCATCACTGTTGATACCTCTAATTATTATTCTGACTCCAAAGGTCTACCAGAGAGCAGGCAGCGTAGCCAATCAAAATTATTAGAAAATATTTATGTGTACAGCAATCAGATGTTTATTGAGCACAACATAAAGTATAACAGTCAGATTTTTCCGACTATTTACTCAATTTTACTGAACTTCCCAAAGTTCTTGAAGGCGAAGCATTCACCCACTTGCCCCAAGTCCCCCAACCTTTTCCAGACAGAATCATGCAAACGGAAACATGCTCCACTGCCCCACTCATCAGTCACTCCATACATCATTTGAAATATGCAAAACCTATTCTCCTACAGAGCCAGCACTCGACGCCCTCTCCTAATCCACTCTAGATGGGGCACCACGAGAGAGCGTGGAATACTGGGGGGTGGAAGGCTTTACATGAGGCGGGTCAGAGCAATTGGCTAGACAACAGTCCCTTCCCACTGCCTCGGACGAAATTCCATGTTTACGCCGGTTATTTAACTGCCTACCTCCCGTTACATTTTTATCTCGGCGTCCCTTCTATTTCTCATCTTGTCGACCGACAGAGTGCTTTCTCGCCTGTCCTGAAAGCTTCAAACGGACTTGTTGTCTGGAACTCGGTTCCTTGGAACTTTTGGTGGCATCCAGATTCACCGTTTCTTACTCAAGTACTTGTTGCTATCTGACTACGATTTAGAGCAACAATTTTTTCCATTTTTCCTCGAGACCGTTATTACCTACTCCACATTACAGGCAGTATATGTGACAGAATTTTTCCTGAAAATTCTATAAACATTATTTTCACATCGTTTATATGTATGCCAACTGAACTCAGCACCATTGTACTTTACTCATTCCCGTGTCATTTCACTCTTCCACTAGTGCCTGTTCAACGACTATCAATGTTGACTAGTTCAACGAACAGATATATTTATTTCCAAAAAATTATTTTAATAATGATTTAGAGGACTTTTTATATAGTAACAAAATTATTTGTCTTTTATCTATACGGCCTATGCTATGTTCCAAGCGATCAAATTTATAGCATGTTTAAAACAACTTTGTTCATTTACAAGTATGTAAGGGATTTCACAAAACGCATTGAGTGTATTTCCCAATATATATATATGTATGTATACTATATGTGTGTGTGTATATATACATATATATACTATACATATATATATTTATATTTCTATATAGATTTTGATATTTTGATAGTAATTAGATAAAAAGATATAATATATATAATAATATATATATTATAAAATACTAAATTTCAGTTAAAAAATTAAACTATTTTTTTATCGTAGTCTAGGAATGCTTAACATTTAACAACCTGTTAAGAAATGGTTAAAAACGAAGTTACCGTAATGTTGAAGAAAATAATTCCAACACCTTAATTGATGAATCCTTTCTCTTTTGTAGCCCTTGAAGTGAGAAACTTGACTTATCCCAAAACTCTGTCAATGGTTAAGCTTTAATTAATGAATTAAGGTATTCAAAATAAAAATATTGGAACGTACTAATTTTTTTACCTCGGAAAAAGAAAAATCCAGGTATTTTTTTATACTTGAAAACGAGGAGATACGAGAAAAAATTAATGGTTATCCTTTAGGAGTTTCGTTGCGGAAAACTAGATCAAGGAGGAAGTCGGGGGAGCGATAGGCACCGACTAAAAGGAAGAACTAGGAAGGTGGTTAAGATGGACGCGTTGACGATGGGACAAGAGGGGCTGGCTGGGTCGGAAGAGAACATTGGGAGTCGTCACAAGGCGGAAAAGATGTGCATGAGGTGTGGTGGAGCATGCTGAGTCAAGCAACCACGTGATGGAAGAGGGCTCAAGGCGGAGACGGTATCGCGGATAATCGTATAGCATCCCACTCGAGGGCCCCACCCCCTCCCTGGCTGCGAGCGGCACTTGGATATTTATGTTTCTATAACACTCGTACTCCCAAAGGAGCCTGGTATCTGTAAGATAGGAAACTACAGCCATCAGTGCTACGCAGCACATCGGTGCGGTGTCTATATTAAGATGCAAGGTAGTTTGAAATCAAGGCTTATTTTAAATTCAGTATTAATTTTTTCCTAAGCAATTCCGGTAGCTTTCGTTTGCCACAGCCTACATAAACCACCGATAAATAATTCAAATTCATTCTCCCTTAACTTCTAAATTTTATAATAATGTTCATGTACATCAACGTTTTCACGGCACAAGAAAAGTTTATCCTCACTTTAATTTATCATTAAATGATCAAATAAATAATAAATAAAGACATTTTACCCGACATGGATATGAAAATTTTACATGTAGTAGTAATGTTGTAGAAGCATTGTGCAAAAACTCACTTTCAATTTGTTTCGAGCAATATACGCATTTAGTTTTAAATTTCCAAATAGTTTTTTATAGCCTTTAGCACGTCAATACCTTTCAAAACCACTTCCATTAGCTTTTTAATTTAACCACCTCCCTCCTTTTCTCACATTAGAGAATAAACATCATTCATTGTAGGTGCATACAATTCTGCCATGACAAAACACTCTATAGCATACATTACGCTTAGTTAAAATTTTTTTCGCATAATTTTCTTTGTGTAGTTAGTTAATGATCAGGTATCAATAGTGAATATTGCTAACAATTCAATCCTCCTTATAGCTCTGTCCTTGGCTGGATGTAATTCTTTCTGAGTAAGTACCATTCATGATCCTATTCTTCTAACATGTGTTCAACTTGACATGTTTTCAGTATCTCTGAATTATATATCTGATTAATATACGTAATTCCTTATATTTCACTTCTGGAAATCGACAATTCAAGCAATGAGATTCTCTTATTAAACAGTCCGTTCTACCTATTTTGTCTCTACACCTTGTATGTCCTGTATCCAATTCATATCCTACACCTAAACGGATTTCAACCTAAGTATGGGTTGGTCTCAATCAAATCGTTATTTATGACATTGGAAATATTAAGAACTAACAATACTAAAAAGCACTAAAAATACGATCATGTAATATTTACTCAATTATTTAATGATATACAATTGATTTCCGCGTAAAAGCGGCGTCCTTAGATAACATCTGCGACGCAAGTATTTGTATAGCATTGAATTATAGTGCTGCTAGATAATTTTGTCATTTATTGAAGATGTGCCGTAAACTTTTGAAATGATCGCACGAAAAGGTAATTTAGAGGTGAAATAAAAGGAGTGAAAAAAAATAAAACTAAAGTTTGGGCAAAAAATTATGTTTCAGCGTAAAATGCATAAAAGTTAGAAGTCTGTTCCAAATGGAAGGTGCCTCTGCCATCATTGAAGATAGGAAATTTGTTTGGGCGAAAAGTTGTTATTAAAATTGATTTTTCTTACTGACCCTATTAGATTGTATAAACACGTGCATGAAAAGGAAGTTAAACAGTTCTACCAAACAATGTACCACTTTGAGAATCAGCCATGTTACGTAATAAAGAAAAATTTTTATATCTCAGACTTAAGGCCGAAATGCACAAATTTTTGTCACACTTTTTGTCTCCACCTTTTTACAGGGCCAAAGTGCTCATGAAAAAAACAATCTGGATGAAATAATGAAAAGGAATAAGACTATATAACTCCATTTCATTCCCTATTATTCCCTCCACGATAATAACCACCTGAAATTTCGGGATGACTTAAAATATACAAAATAAATCCTTTCTAGGCAGAAAGGATATCGTAGTCAGTCCGTGGAAGCGACAGGTTTCACTCGTGTGTGTGCGTGCATTTGGTACGCCCTCGCAAGAAGAGTTAAAAGGGACAGAGCCACAAAGGTGCTCATTATGTAAGGGCAGGTCGTGAGGAGACGCGGAGGCGAACGGAAGGAAGGAGGAAAGGTGACAGAGAGGGAGGCAGGGACAGAGACCATAAGAGAAACAGGACAGAGGCTAGTGAAGTGCGGCTCCCGTGAGTGTGTTTGGGGGTCAATAATGCGGACGTCACGTTAAGTGATTTGGTTGCGTGACCTGCAGCCGGGGCAGGAGTGGCCGTCGAGCGGCTTAGACCGCTCTTGACCCGAGCGACGAACCCGGCCTGGCCCTGTTACATACACGTCGTCCCTCGCCTCGAACACCAAAGCGGACACAAAAACCTACGGTCGGGAACACAACGCGGTAAGGCCGATGTTTTCGGACAAGTGGCTTGAATTGACTTGCGCCGCGTGGCGACATCAAGGAAGCGAATAGGGATAATGTGAAAAGGGGCAATGTTTTCGCCGCTTTCTTTAGTTTCATTTTACCCTATTTTCATTAACTGAAGTCACTCATGTGAATGTTTTGTATATATTTCAAGAATATTTAATGACGTTTTAACTCATTATCTCATTTCCGAGACTCCTTCCTCCTCAATACAGAGTGGATGAATAATTTATCATACGAACTGGTTTAGCCAGCTTGAATATAAGACCGCATAGAGCCTCGTAAGGCGTCGATATGAGAGCACGAATTATGCTGAATGCTATCATTATGAATTATATCAATGAAATTAATCAAAAATCTTGATAAAATGTTTCTGATTTGTATAAAAAGGTGAAATAAAGAAGAGGAATGACAATAATCTGTATATGTATATTCATTTGAATCTTGAGATATCAAAACAAAAAAATTATTTTTGTATACTTAATATCTGCCATAATACTATTATGCCATAATATTATACCATTATCTGCCATAATATTTCTTGGTATGGTCCACGTATGTTCGTTAAAAATTTTTATATCCCAAACCTGAGGTAGCAGTATACTCTACATACTGGTAACTATAGCTTCAGGCATTAATACAATCGTGGGCATAAATGAGGGCATTATCTACCATAAATCTGAATTAATGAAAATTAAAAATAGGATGGTGAAGTGTAGAAGAAAATGTTTTCAGTAGTTTACCGTAATAGTCAGTTTTCCGACTAACAACTTAAGGCACGGAACTAAAAACGTTGAAACAGAAGACATATAGAAAAATATTTCTAAACTCGTACGTGGCGGGATAGAGAGGTTTTTTCCTAAAAAATGCAAACAAAAGGAACGATCGCATATGACAAGGTACCAAACGATATAGCAGAGAAGCAAATCATTAGCGCCGGTTAGAACAGACGGAAAAATTAACTTAAAATTAAAAAAAACAGTTTAAAAACTAACAACGAATATTTAATGAGGATGTCTACACTTGAGGGTAATGCAAGACAATGCTGAGCAAAAATAAGGTTATTTAAAAAGTTAGTGCTTTACGAATATTTAGATATTAATCCAAAAGCATTTATCTTACGCCATAGAAATACAAGGGATACGTCCAACTGTACGATCTTTAAGGTAATACAAATTTTAAAAATATTGATAGCACCACAAAGGTCTTTCTCGAAGTTTTCTTTAAGAATGTATTTATTAAAAATATAATTGCACAAAATGAAGTCCCTCTCATATTTTAATTCAACACCTTATTGTTTAAAAAACAAAAGAATTTGATTTCAAAATTTAAAATCAAACACATTCCCAGAAAGAAATTCCACTAAATTATGGAATGAATTTTTGAAAGACCAGACCTTTTTTTAAAAACTGGTTTCTACACGTTTACAGAATAAAGTTTACAGAAAAAAGACCTCGTGACTGAAAGCTTCTTTAAACGATATTCCTCTGTTAAGTCGATCAAATTGAGGGTGTCGGTAATTACAGACCGTCTCTGATATCGATATCCTGCAAAATCTTAGTACATGTCAGGGGATTAGAATGGGGAATAGAAGTATGGGGGATTAGAATTCAATACAATAAATATAAATCCCTAAAATTTTGGAATAAAATGTGAAAGAAAAACCACGTACATTATAAAATATTTGTAATTCAGCTATCAGAACAGGCTAAATGGTGCCATACTGAACTCAAAAATTTCATGAGGTGCACATTTGAGAAGAACATACGAGTCGGCCCTAGAGAATCTAAGTTTCATTAGAATTTGTCTTTGATAGTTATGTCGTTTTACAGGACCTTCATATATCGGTACAACAATATTTTAAATTTCATTTACTAATTAATTTTTCGATATAAATTAACTAGCCTACGATCTTTGTCTCACAATAATTTTGGAATTCCTTCTTTTGTTCCTAGTAAGACCTACCACTGTAACACTAATTGTGAAATTTGTTTCTCCAAATCTCACTGTTTCCATTTTTTCATGCAGTTCTTTCTCTTCCCTTTACAATTTTATTTCTAAAATCAGCACCTACCTTTCTCGTCTCATTGCTTAATTTTCCTGTTCCGGGACTGAGAAAGTACGTATTAATTCATTTGTAGTAATCTACAAACAGCATAAACATTGTATCGAAACAATTTAGAAACATCATATCAGACCTAAATGTTTTTTCAAACTGAAAAAGTACAGGAGCGATATAGATATTTAAACATTGTTTTAAGATTCAACGAGAAATTCTAGTGAAAGTAGCATATATTCAAAAGATCATGATTGGCAAACACGCTATCTTGAATGGTATAAATAATTTTTTTTAATTACTCGTACAATGTTATCCTGGCCGGAAAAGTATAAATAGTAAGGCGCGCTCTTGATTAAAGGGTGAAACATGTCATCCCTTGCCATCTCTATCATGTAAGTTGTCAAAAGAGCATACCTCCTTTACCTTAATAAAATGAGGTTCATCTTAAAAAAATAATAACTTATTCTGCGACACATAAATTTTGAACGAAAAAAAGGAGGTCTACACCTATTAGTATATACTTCCAATTGCAGGTACCTTTTTCACTTTTCCCTGAAGTTAATTCAAAAAGATTGTTACGACCCTGATTTAACTAAGTCAACACTTTAAATGATCTAAGTCTGATCATTTAAAGTGTTTAAATCCGAGAATAAAGACCATATAGGCCGCACATTGATTAAAATTTCAAGAATTTAGCAGTTTTCAATTATTTTCCACAATGTTTCGATGGCTTCAAACGAAATCCGCCGATATTAGGAAGGATTTTAACCAATTTAGGCAGTAAAACATCCGAGAAAACGGGTGAGGCGGTAAGAGGGAGGAAAGGCCTTTTTCTTATGCATGCGATGAAACTCGTGTCCTTCATAATTCATGACACATCAAAGGTTTATCCTTTGAAGTTTCCGAGGAAGCACAGAACGTCAAAGTCAGAGAGAAAGCTGGAGGGAGGGTCACATCCATCACTCATTCTTGCCGCCACGAGTTGCTAAATGGATCTCGATATTAGCGCTCGGCAAGGGGAGTGATCTTCCGACTAAATGTTCGTGTTTAAGCATGGCAACAACCACGAAAGGCGTGTGACGTAACGGAATCAAGGAGGTATTATTTTCCTCAATCAGGAGATAATTCAAAGAAAACCGATTTGGTGGTGGTGCGTCACACATGAGTGACATCATGATGAACTATCCAAAATGCCTGGCTTTACTCGAAAAAAAAATCTTTTCTCTTTCAATATTTTATATTAATTAATAAAAAATTTTATATTTTCAAATCCACGGTGAATGATACAATACATCAGTACACTTTTTTTATTTCTAATTTAACATCATTATATCAATAAGATTGATATCGAACAAAAATACATATATATATATATATATATATTCTGATTATCAAAAATATACTGCTAAAACTCACCACCTGCTATCAAAACTAGAAAAAAATAAATGTTTTAATGAGACAACAATGCTACAAGTTTGCCATTAAAAAACTCATTTTGCAGTAATTAACACTGACCCATCACGATAAAATTAATTTCAGCTCATCAGAACAGCATTAATATAAAAGTAAAATTAATACTAGTTAATAGGAATTTTCACTTCAAAACAATTAATTAGTTCTGAACTGGGAAATTTTGAAAATTATATGCAATTTGGTTTAACTTATGTCTGAGTCAATTAAATTATATTTCTTGGTATCATTTGGTTTGCTTTTCCCACGGTTCCCATTGATACCATAGTCTAAACAATGAGCACGAAACTGTATCCAGGATCAATACTCACGGATGAATATATTTAACCGTAATATTGTCGTATTTGTCTTTAAATAATAAAAGTAATAGACACTGTCATCGGGCATTCCAGGTGGGCAGAAATTACAGTGTATATTGGTATAAGCGACATGTAAGAAATACTTATAAGGCGGATGGAATGAGCTAATCAGACATATATAACTCATGGTAATTGTTTGAATAAGGAAGTCATTAAAGGAAACTGAACTGAATTAGAAGACCGAACAAAAACGCCTCATTGAAAAACACACAAAACATTGAGGAAACGCATGTGAACTAAGGAATATGAACTCACGGAGATAATATTACGTAGAAAATCAAGTCGGTAAAATGGCAGAAATTAAATACTGATGATTATGTAACCATAATCAATACAATTTGACTCTTCCAAAGAAATTGGTTCCATATTTGGCATCAGTGCGTATAGACCCCCATACAAGGAAAATATTCATTTATTTCCCTGGTTTATTCAACTTGAGTTTATTCAACAAAAATGAGTTACACAATTTTTTGAATATGTGAATCTAATTCCGAATCCAAATAAGAGAGCGCCATCATGGTATATGGCAAAACACTAGAGCCTAAGCTGAGAAATATAAATACACAGTGACAGGCGATTTTAACTAGATGCGAACTACACAGAGTTATGATTCACGAAACGGGTTTTTTGCAATATAATTAAGAAATATAGTCACTTCAACATTTTTAAAATTTTCACAGAAAATAGAATACTATTTCTATATCTTACGATTAACGAAAAAATTACTTGTAGCACTTTAAATGTAAAACCAGCAGTATCAGCAAAATCGTAGTGGGCGTTTCAAAAGCGAAAACTATTTAATGAATACTTCTTACGCATATTAAGGCAGGAGCTGCAAGAGAATGGCATCACTCTAGTGTGAGCAAGAGCTTCATCTCATAACATCACTTTCTTTTCATCCTTTTAAGAAAATGGAATCGCTGAGGTCATTTTTTTTCAAGTTTGAAATTCAGTGATTTAAAAAAATACAAACGTGAGGGTGAGGACGAGTATATGGAGATTTACGAAAGGGTGTTAGATGACTAGAAGAAGGAGCGGACGGATTGAAGTCCTCCACTCTTCTCTCAACCCCCCTCGGAAATTGCATTCGTCTCATCTTAACACTACTCTGAAGAGAGAGATACGAATGGAGGGGGTGGAGAGAAAGAAGAAGAGATAGAGAATCCGTATACATGACGGCGCTAAGAGGAGAAATTAAATTACCTCTGGGAGAATTTCCATTTCGTAATCCAATTCGGACGTTTCGAATTTCATCTGAGTAACTGGGAGAGATGTATAGAGAGGGAGGGACGGGGAAAGAGAGTAAGGAATATGATGGGAGGAGAAAGGTTGAGCGCGATTGGGGTTGTGGTGCAGGAGAAGGAGAATGACGCAGCAGCCCTTCTCTGAAAGACGCGCCCCGGGTGATCGTGACGTCAGAACGCGGAGACGAGCATTAAGAGCTCGGTCAATTGCTCCTAGCATAACAATAAGTGACATTCCAGGCCCTGTCCCGCAATGTTCCCTCTTTCCGGGTAGGAGTAATAACCCGTGGACCATGTGTAAGTAACGCGCCTCGTTGAATGAAATCTGTGGCCCGGGGATTATTCGAAATTAGCTTTTAAAATTCGTCTTTTCAATTGCACTGTGTATTTGTTGGCACGAAATTTTCTCAAATCTACCAAGATGAGCCACGTTATTTTATTTTTATTTGCGCGAATATTACCTTGAAAAAATTTTGTTTCGTTCATGTTACATTTTCATATCATACGCAAGCATTCGCCGAGTTTACCATGGACTTTATTATTCTGGTGAAATGTTTGTTTTACATCAATATACACAGAATTAAGGATGTTTAAAAAATAAGCGTCATAACAATCCATCTGAATCTTGATTAAATTCCCCCAAAAAGGCTATCGTTTTGTTGCCAAGTTCCCCAAATGAGATTTTAAAAATTAATGGATTCTCCTAGAATAATAGAAATAAGATGCTACGCAAACTATCTGAAAGTCATTCTATTAGTTTAAACGAGTAACTAATTTCTCTATGGTGGAATTTTCGGTCCTGAAAACATCCACACAAGTTTAAACGAAGCTGGTGACTGTAAAAACGTATGTATAGAAGAAACAAACTTGAAAATTTGTAATATAATTTGTAAATAATGACTTATATTGACGAATACTGATATTTTTGTGGTTACTTCTGGACTTTTCTTTCATAAGTACAAAACTAATCACCGAATCAACTTAACATGTTGTTTTCCTCAAAAAAGATCAAATAATGAAATAAAATATTGAAATTTTATTTCAAATTAAATGGAAAGAATTAAAATATGCATTATTACAAACTTGAATAAATGGTACACCTAACCAAACATAGAAACATTAAAGTAAGCAGTTCATGGGCAATATCAAAAAGGGGGAAAATTTATGGGAGCCAATGGAAATACGTTTTAATAGAACGATGGCGAAAATGAAATGGAGCAATCAAAAAATTAACTGCAAGAATGTGTGGCTATAGGCATTCTGTAACAGATAGGGCCATGAAGTCAGACACTAACCGGGCATGTGTAGGGCGCGGCTAGCTGTACTTGGCTGCATTCACGTCAAATCTGATCTTAGGTGATCAGAACACGGGGTAAAAGAAAACGACAAAAGAGCCATGGAGTTTTTAACTCTTATTAATTGGACTATACCAACTGCAAAATTAATAATATTTCCTGCATATGTAAAATAGATATTCCGAGGTGGCGTTAATTGATTTTGGAGATCTCTAGGCATGAAATTCTTAGAAATCTCCACTAGTCTTAGAAGTACTCCACTATTCTGCATAAAATATTTTAGAGTACTAAAATTCATGCAGTGTCAAATACCTAAAATCAAAAATGTGTGAAATTAATCAAACACATAAACAGGAATGATACTTCACATGACTTAGGAGTTCTTGATATATAATGTCATAAAATGATGGGAAATTGGTAAAGTAGAATAAATAAGTACTTAATGAATGCAAGGTCCTTGAAGAATCAAGTGGTCTTAATATTCGATAAGTCATAGACACATGTTCAAAAGTTGCAGAGTTAAGATTTTAATTGTTCCATATCCAACCTAAACATTAAATCTGTTCTACAGAATTAGAACTTGCATCTACCCCTTATGAAAAATGTATCCTTCCCATTCTACAAAAAAAGAAGAAAACTTCGAGCCTCCCGGCTCCAAATTAAGGGCGCATTTACTTTGCATGATTCGCGTGGGTTAATCCCATGGCAGGGACATTGCAATCCCTTACACCTTCGCGGGTGGCAGAATGGGGATGGGAAGGAGGAGAGGCATAATTAAGGAAGGGTTAAAAAGGGGAACTGACCTTAAAAAAGTGAAGGGAATTTCTCGAGGACCCTGGCCATTTCAAGGCAGCTCTCTCCCGCCTCCTACCCACTCACCAACCTTCTCGGTTTTCACCCTCCGGGTCAACCATCCCCTAGAGCTGGCAGAAACTCTTCCCTCCCGCTTCCCTTCTCCCTATTCTCTCCCGCGGTGCTGGTCAGCCGTAGCCTCGCTAACCACGGAGTTGCCTCATCCCCATTCTTCCTTCGCCTTCCAAAGGTTCTTCCTTACTCGATTACTTTCCATCGCTTTCCGCTTCTTTCTCGTTCTCCTGTTTAACGACGTTTTTTTCACTGCTTTCAATTAAACTCTTCCATTTTTCGCAGGTGGCATTGCGATTCACCCCTTAAACCTTTCAAGGAACAACAAAGCATCCATATGTTACAGTCAAATGCACTTCGACTAAATACAGTTCAAAAAATTAATTATATTTCACGCGAATTTAATACCGGGTGATTTTAGTATGTACTTATGTTTTCGCCACCGTGTCTTGTGGATGGATTCAGGAAAAAACGGCTAAAAATATCACGAAATGTAGGGATTTTATCCGGGGTCAGATAAAATATCGTAAACACAAGTAGTAAATAGTGTATTCCAAAGACTTTTTTTTTTAAATGGTTGCCTTTTTGAGACTCATTTTCATCTCATAGCTTCTCCTCTCCGATTCCGTCAATCTATTTATTCCATCTCACCTGTCTTTAATGGTGGGAAGCCATTTAAGTATAGTTCACCAACTGCAATCAACATTACATGCATTAACAAAATATCATATAGGTAAATACGTCAACTATAAAGTAAAATGACTGTGTAGTTATTTGCATGTCGGGTTTCATCGAGTCAAAGTGTATTAATTCGTATTTTTCATTAAAGAACTTCTTATCAGTGACCTATTGAGGTATTCCTAGATGATTAGATATTGCAATCTTTAGTGACATCTTAATTTATTTGATTGAAAGAAACTATTCAAGCCTATAATTGTCGAGCTGGCAGTCTTATAAAAAGTTGGTGGCAAAAATATTTTCAGTTGGCAAGAAACATTATGCCCTAAATACTACTCATTAATATATCTACCAAAAAATAATGAAACATTTGGCTTCGTCAATGATTTTATAGCTGTTACTGTCATGACGAGTAGAACAACTGAACTGATTAATGTAAAATATATAGAAGTGTTAATTGTCGCTATTAATCATATAACCTAATAGTTATATTGTTCTGTTGCACTGTCCATTACATAGTGCATTCATTATTAGCAAACTTAAACATCTGCTCCCATTTAAATGACTTTCAATACCAGCATGATATGGCTCATTTCACAAATAAACTACCGAAATGGAGCCATTGGGTTATTAAACACCTTTCACCTACTCTTTAGACAAAAAAATTTTTTTTTTTATTTTTGCCGGGTGGCTTTGCATTCTTGAAGGATAAAAACATGATTTCCAAGCAAAATGTGAACGTAAAAGCAGATAGAACTTAGGTTTCTTATGGCCATTCATCAATATTTTTTCTGCTAAAAGAATTAAAAGCAACGATTTAAAATTTTCATTCGGAGGTAATTCACTCACAGCATTTACAGTACAGTTATTTTAACAGTAGAACACATCAATTACACTTCTGATAAAATGTATACGACCGAGGAGGAAACAATTACTTAGATACTATATATCAATTAATACGTAGTACACAGGTGTCCACACTTGCCCTGAAGTAATCAGACATATAAAAGTGGAAACTATGACTATCGAGTATTTTCTTTCCCTCTGAAAGAACTCAAGAGGAATGTTTTGATAATTATTGAACATTGTACGGGGACATAATTACTCAAAACATAGTGGCAATGCGATTAAATTTTTTCACTGGCTCATCAATTAATACGCAAAAAGTAATTAATCTCTGTTAATCAGGAAAAATAAACAATGTGTCGCATTACTTACCTCGCTACTAAAAATGGCTTTAACCGACTGCGCATTTTGCCCCCATGAAATAAAAATGTAAAGTAAAAAACTCTTGGCTCATACTCATTAAAAGATAATTTTACAGTTTACCAAACTTTAATACCACGAACTTATATCCTTTGAAGTTAAAAAGTAATTTATGGCAATTAGTAAGCTTCATTTAGAGTTTATTCTGATTACGTTTATTCTTTTCCTGTTTTAGAGCATACTCGTATTTTAACCTATTTCATAAAATATCTTCGTTTCCTAATCTATTTTTTTACCCATAGTTATTGTTATTTTTATTATAGCTTCAACCGTGGTAGTTCAGTTGGTAGAACTGTGAATACTGGTCCGGTGTTCCAAATTTATGGATACCACCTAAGCCAAATTGTGAATTTTCGGGCGCCATATATTATTGGAAAAAAATTGGCGGTCACAGTGGAAGGAACGAGAAGTATCTAGGAGAGTTAAAGGAGCAAGAAATAGTTTAAATATATTTGTGTTGTCAGGGACAACTTCCGTTTTAGGTAGCTTAAAAATAGCTTATTGGTTCACACAAATCACTAATAAATATTTGAATGTGCCTCGAGCTTTCTCCGCTCGTTTCATGCTAAGATTTATTTCACAGTAACTTGTTAAGTAACTTGTCCCTCTGGGTACATTTCGTAGACCTTATAGAAAGACGATATGAATTTTGTGCTATGCTATAGACATCTAAGAAAAAGGGTAAGAAAAGCATATTAAGTATTTTGAAACATTTACAGAATAAAATGTTATACGAAGATTGTTATACGAAGTTGTAAATTCCGTAGTCAAATGAAAGTGTATTCACGTAACGAATAGAGAGAATCGATAAAAAACCGAAAAGATTCCGCTGATACAACACTCATTTTAATTGGCCAGTAACCCTTCACATTAACCTTTCAGGGAGGAGGGAGATGAAAATGCCATGATATTCATAAGGAGGTCACAGAAATGGTTACCAATATATACAATTGAGTGATTTCATACCGCTTGAATAGAAATTAATGTCAGGGTATGCATCCAATCTGTATAAATCGCAAAATGGAAAATAGCAAAGATAAATAAAATTTTAAAGGATATTAAACAAAATTAATGAAATTTCTTTTTCCTGGTGATTCTCATTTTTTGAGAAATATTTAAACCAACTTTCAGATCCTTAGTGCACTGGAATTTCCTCTGTTAGAAGTGACAGATATACTTACAGATTCTTAAGGATCAGGTTTATTGATATTACTATATGGTTGATCTCAAATAACTTTTCAATTAAATTTTATTTATTTAAAATTGAAAATGTACTTACCATCCAGTAAATTAGTGAAAACTTTTTAAAATCGCTCTCCCTTTCTCTCTCGGTCATGATTACTCCTGATTGGAATTAATATAATAAGGAAAAAAGATACTTCGTCTGTATTGCTTGACATTTAAAACATTATCCGTCTATTTCAATAACAGTTAGAAACTCAAAATTTCTATTTAGCTGCACATGTTTTGGTTAATACGCTATTCTAATATACAGGCTTCCATTCCAACATGAAATTTTGACGAAGATGATAACAACGGTCACTGACAACTTAGACTCTAATTTACGTCTCTAAAAGATTAAATTATCATTAAATACCATGTATTGTCCGACCAACTGCTTGAGAATGGTCTGAAGGGCCAGGGCTTGAGCTCCATAAGCAGCACTTTACCTTTCAAAAGTATCCTGGGCCTTGGGTGGATTTCGCAATAGGGGGCTAATTTTAGCCGGCAGTAATGATTTCGGTTGCCATCTAGGAGGACACTTCAGCATTCCTTGTCACAGCTATAGAGTAGTATTACTGCCTAATGTGCGGACGTAACCATTCGTGAGTCCACTTCTCTCTCTCTAAATCTGCCATTCTCTCTCATTCTTCTCTCAGTTATTCGTAGAGACAACCAGCCATCCACGATTCACTTTCCCTCACTCACTTCCCAAAAGAGAACAAGATCCGCCAACTACTTCACCCACATAACCACGAAGAACTCCCGTCATTTGTGTTAACTTCATTCTTGGATATATTACACGTGATATTTAAATTTAAAGAACAAGGAAAGGAAATGCGCCTAAAAAGGCTCAGAGCTTTGATTATTGCCAAAATATGACATTTCAAATAGATTTATTCGATAAATTATGTGAAAAGGATGGGTTTCGTGAAAATAATCGGTTTGAGTTGGGAACAATTTTCTCCAAGAAAATCGTAAATATATTTAATGTAATCCAAAGTATTTCGCTGAAAAACAAATTGATAAGAATATTTATGCGTGATAAATTACTGAGGGCATTACATTTATATATTTAATTAAATACTTTAAAATAAAATTTTAGCTTTAAATGGATATTTGTATTGCTACCTCTTAATATTAAATGTCCTACCCTCATGGTAAAGGAGAAATGACTTTCTGCTTCCTTACTATATAGAGATTATGGTAAGAAAATATACTAAATTTTTCACTTCATTTATAGGTCAATATCACTCTTATTTCGTCTTTTATTCGAAATATTTTTTTCAAAAATCAAATTTCATTTAAGCCAGGAAATAGGATCGGATTGAAATTGTATGGAAGTTATGTGTAAAACAATGAGAAATTTTATGAGTAGGAATATTACTTTAAAACAAGATAGATAATATTTGGCCAAGAATAAAGGTTACATAATTAACATTATCTTTTTAAACACACGACTACGATTTACTGAAAATACTCGTGAAAAAAAATACACTCGCTGATGGACGTGTGAGCTCGTGGAGACAAAAGAGACAAGTATTCAGACGGACAAGGTGTTAAATTGTGGCATTTCGCTCACATGAGACCACCATGCTCTCTGTGAGACAAGAAATGAAAATACGAGAGATAACACCCTTTCAGAGAAAGGTTTATGGAAAATATGATAAAAAAAGGGATCGTGATTGTCCTTTCCGCGTGTTGAAGGGAAAGCATTCGGTAGCCGAAAACTAGAGGGTGTTGGCGCGAGGGAAAAGGTGTTGGATGAATAACGGTGAGGGGGCATTCGGAGTGTGGAGGTTGGGAAGGAAGGTTGAAAAGAAGAGTCAGAAGTCGACGGAGGTGTAAGAAAATTGCGAGGGGGTGAAGGCATGAGATGGAGGGGGAGGAGTTTTAACAGGTAAAGAGAAAGCACAAGACAGGTTTGCGTGATGGGGGAGCCACGTGAGTTACGGAATAAAGACGGAGGAAGGTAGGAAGGAGGGGGAAGAGAGAGAGAATGGAGAAGGAGAATGAGGGAGAGGCGTTGGGAGGGGGGAAAATGGAGTGGAAAGTGACACATAATTTATTCAAATAGGGAAAAAGGTTGGGTAAAAAATAAAAAAAGGAAACGGGAGGGAAAGAGGAGTAAAGACCGGGGAGATATGGTGGAGGTATGCGGAGAACAGGCAGGGGAGTACGGAGGAATATTGGCAAGAATGCGGAGGGGGGAGGAATGACGTGGACGAAATAAAGATGAAAGAAGAAGAGTAGGGGTCGATGAGTGACAGCGAAATGAGGAATAAACAAGCGTAGGAGATATGGAACGCCGTGAATAAGACGCGCGAGTTGAAAAAAGAAATTGGAAATAAAATCTTAAATATACGAGTTAACAAAAGGTGTTACTTTTCCTTTTGTATGCGGGGATATATTTTGAAGGTATTTTTGCTGAAATTTTATCAAAAAGTTTTTTATTCTAGCATAACAGCTTTGCAGAACTTTTATCTTAAGGAGTTATGTACCTTAGATTACAAAACGTTTTACCTGAATTCCTGTTTTTAAAGCTGGTAAATATGCGCGTAGAAGATATTATTTAATAATATTTATTATATTTTTAAACCCAATCTTCTAAATGTGTGCATGTTAATTAGAAAATATAATAATCATTTAATATAAAATATAAATCTACAAGAAAAGTTTTAATTACCATATCAAAAGCACTTTTACTAGGCACAAAACTTCATATTGACCTGACGATGTTATGCTATAACGAAACCTGGGTCGTGAGGATAGTAAAAAGTTTATGTGGAAAAGCAAAGTGGTTTGATTTATAAAAACGTCAATTCCAATGATAGTGTAAATAGATCCCGCCTTTTGTGCATTGGCTCTGCCAAAAGAAGGCGTTATTCTCTGTACTCGATTCAACATGTTTAGCATGCAAAGAACAAAATTAATATGAACAAAAATAATAATGCCGGAGAATAAACATATATTGATTGCCCATTATGACACAGAAATATTAAGATTTAATATTTTCAAAAGGACGAAGTTTCGTGAATAGTAAGCGAAATATTTTTATTTTATATAGTTTGAAATAGTCTTTTAAACCGTAAATTTAGTGCCATCATTGAAGCCTGAACGGTGGACTAAAAATGCCTAAAACTCTTTATATAGCTATTCCTTTAGCACACGTAATTCATAATTCAAGCACTCATTGTAAATTTTTGTTGCAATAGAGATATCTACAGATTAGGTCCTCTTCTTCAGGGTATTTATGGAGTGTGAGAAATATCCTATGAAAAGATGCGTAGTTTCGATAATAGGTTTAATAATCAACGTCTAATATCAATTGATTAAATAAAATTTAAAAAAACTCTTTTACATTATCAAGAATATTATCGTATAGCCTAAAGAACAATATGAGAGCATATTTTTTTTGGGCATGCAATAACTTAAACGAGGGTCATCTGTCATGTAAAAATTAAGTTTTATCCTTTTACGATGGTTTAAAGACTAATAAATAAATGACTAGCGACCTGTGTCGATGCTGGTCAATGACCAGATTCTATAGGTTTTCATTTGTGAATCATTGCGATTAAACTTGACCCTTTAACGAGAGAGCGCAGAAGAGGCACTCACTTAATGGAGCCGGAAACAGGGATGTTAAGGCAAAGAGACGAAGCTAATGCCGCCACTCAGGGGGATTTTCGAATCGGATGAACGCAATTCCATTCCTTCTTCATCCGAGGAGAATCCATAGCATGGTAAACTACTTAAGAGAAACTCGTTGGCCTAAACGGTCTAATCCCATCTCCATTTTCGTAGTAATGGCTGTCAACGCTGGAATCTATTCTAGCTGTATATTTTTCATTTTACCTAGTTAGCTACAGAGTCAGCATTGTAATACAACTCTTATAGCATAATTATCTTTGAACAACATCTGATGGAAAGACAAGGTATCACAATGCCTAAAAAATATCCGATATGATATTTTTTAACAATTTTTTGTGTACCAATAACATATAAGTGATGTCAATTGGTTCCCATAATTCATTCCTCTTGCTGATGGTATGATGGGTCTAATACATTAAAATGTCAACCCCGGAAAAAAATTATTTTAAAAATTAGATAACTTTTGAGAAAATTTTATCAAAATGGTTTGGTAATATTCTGACATTATTAACTATTGCATGTCAGTGATGGCCAGCTTGTGTAAATAGATCATTTTGCAATTGATTTTTAAATAGAGATTTTGTAACTTTCACAGTTCATAACTTCATCACACGTTTTCTCATAGGTAGTACCAACGAATTTCAAACGCCACAATGCTCAATAATGCATTCGTAGCACACCCAAATTAGGTCTTCCGCCTATTAAATTATGGGAATGGTATTCATATCGTCACCCAAATATGAGTGTATTTATGACTAGTAAACGAAGAATGTGATGAATTATTAAAGTAGATCTAGATCTGCACAATACCCCGCAAGCCACCGCAAGGACGTGTGGCCGGGCGAGCTAGGTCACCACCCGTAAACTAGAACAAAACCAAATCATGTTACCTCTACAGAAATATTAGTTTGTTCATGCACTCGACCTTAATCACACGATGAGGTGAACGACGCGTAAAAAGATGGCTTATTTAGTGCTGTAAATAAGTATATATCAGTTGATAGCCAATTGAATTAATGAAAGTAACAACAGTTCATTTCCAGGTCAGTTTTTATAGTTTGTATTCCTTAAATTATAAAACACCAATAATAAATTCAGCCACGCATATTCTGCTTGTTGAACATTTTACCCAAATTTATAAATATTCTGAAAGAAATCAATAAAAAAATATTGCACACCTGACCACCTGATGTCAAAACAAATTCGGCAAATATTCTTACGAAACGGAATAAGAAATTAGGCTTTGATAGATGCACTGATTCGTATGAAAATACGGTCAATGCAAATGCATTTCTAAATAATTTATTGCAAAATAATTCCAATCAACCCTGACAAGTTTATTGTTCTAGCTTCTTCCTGCGGTGTTACTGTTATTTAATGGCTTGATTATTAGTACTGTGGGGAAAAGCAGATCCGTTTTTAAGAAAAAGAAGAATAAAATAAATTTAGTATTTCATTCCACCAAGCGTATTGAGACGTCACGAGAAGTTGAGAATGATTTTTACCGTCGATTCCGAAAAAAATATATATTTTCTCACACATTCAAGTCCTCCCGGTTCCATTGGCACCTTATTTCTCTTTAAACCGGTCGCACTCGACTGGGGAAGAACGCCAAGACATTTACGCCGGAAATGAAAAAGAACCGGTTGGCCGGCCGGCCGCGTTACACCTCGGTGCTAAGCTCCTCTCGAACATATTCAACCCCCTCTCAATAAATAAATAAGCGCAGTTAACTGAGGCAATATTGAGCGGTGGAGAGGCGACATGAGAACACCGTGGAGGGGCGCCATTAAAGGGCGCGAAGGATATATGAGAGCGTCGAAGGGAACAAAAGTAAGGACGGGGAAGTCGCGGGGAAAAATTTCCCGAGAGAAACTGAGTGGAATAAAGAGGGCGATGGTTATGGCTGCAAAAGCAGTGGAGGGAGGGAAAAGGGTAATAGGGGACGGTCGCACCGTGCAGGAGTGCGTATGAGGGAAAGGAGAAGGTAATGTGAAGGGGCAGGGTAGACGAGATTGAGGAGGAACGGGCGGAGAGGAGGGATGCTGAGTGGTGAAGCAAGGTAGGTGGACCTACGGGGTTCCGGTAGGGGCGCACATCCCCCAACTCTTCATAAAGTATTAAGGTTGATACACACCCGCTAGGCACGTGGTTTTTTTTTAAGTTGGGCCTAGTATAAAAAGGGAGAAAAAGAAAAGAAGCTGGGTTTGGGAACTGAGAAAAGGGTTGATGGGGAGCACATGGGGCTGGAGTGGAGGAAGTGAGAACGGGTAAGAAAAAGAATTGGAGGCCGACGGGAGAGTACGAGGGTTGAGAGAAGAAAAAAGAAATGGGGAGATTGGGGAGTGGAAGCGGAAAATGGTGAAATAGGGACGGCCTCAGTGTCTTAGAGGGGAAGGGGTGGAGGGCAAGCCATTGTGAGGCAGAATACCTCCACCAAAATCGCCCTGTGGCTACCATTTACCAGAATGTAGGTGGCCCGGGTTGCACATGATACTGAAACAAACGGCCACCGCGACATAATATTAGCGGTGAAATGCGCAATCATGTGAATGTATATTGCCCACCTGCGGAAGATTAGCAAGTGGCTTTCGCTTTCAGCGAAAGCCACTCACAGCGACACACAGCGAAATAATCTTTCAGATTAGCTTCGGCTTTCAGATTCCATCATCACAAGTGGCCGTATGGGGCGTTTCAATTCTTTTTTGAAATAATGAATATTCAGAGTCAGAAGTTGAATAAATATAATTGCATATATCCTTATAAACTTCACATTCAAGTAGCATGGATATTCATAGCTAACAAAATCATGTTTTTGGGGTATTAAAATTAATTAAATTTTCAAAATTAAATATTCTAAAAAAATCTATGCATTCCCACAGCATCCCACAAAAATCTACATTTATTAATTTACATTTTTCCAACTTGAAGGCATGACACTCCACCCATCCACATATCCACCCACTTCCATCAATCAAAATCAAGCAATAAATAAGGCAACCTTTTTTCTTCAAAATCTTAAAATTTATTTTTTAATTATTTATATTGCGATTTTTCAAATAGGAGGGAGTTAATGGAACGTACTATAAGCAAATATTCAAAGAAAGCATTACTGAATGCTTTAATATGGTACGTAATTTTGTAGGAAACGGAAACTCGGTGTTTGAGGCAATAAGATAAATGCACACAGGAGGTTAATGAAATTTGGTTGTCATAAATAATGGGTAGAATAGAATCGATAGAAGGAAACATAGGCGGAAAACCTCTGGGACGGTAGGGGAATAGTAAAAATTATCAGGATCAAATCAAACAATTCAGTATAAATGCATCCTGTGAATAGGAAGAGGCGATGGCCTATTGAAAACTGAGGTAGAGAGGAAACTATTGGATTGACACGGTAGAGGATGGAAAAAGATAAGCATGTTAAACAGAATGAAGGAATGTAGGGAGTTCATGTAAGTAAGTTGAAGAATGGCTCATTTTAATGCATATTTTAGAAAATGAATTTATTTTTAAGGGGGTCTTAGAAATGCAGCAAAGTATTAGATCCAACATTGAGCTTAACTGGCTATTGATTAAATAAACAGTGTTGATAAAATTAAAAATAGAGGTAGGGTAGGAGGTAGAAAATAATAATCTGAAAGTTAAAGTTTAAATTAAAGATTTAAAACAAAAGTCAAAATTTTTAGTCTGTTGGTTCCCAAAAATTAAATAGCTGCAATTCAGTTTAAATCATTCGGCCGATTAAAAAAACATTATTTAGTAAATTAAAAAAGGTCCATTTTTTATTTTAAACTATGATAACATATTATTCCCTCAAAGACTAAGTAGCAAAAAAGTTCATTAGACCGTCAACATAATGAATAAGTTAATGTTGCCTCGTTTAAACTGATGTAGTGTGCTTTTGATAATTTACAAATTACTTCAACTTTTGGATCTTCGATCATCAAAACCATGACCATCGACCATCAACTGCATCAATGCTCATCATGTGTAACTAGATTTTAGCATTTCCACTCCCGTTAAATTGATACCGGTTGCGGTAACTTTCGACATTATCAATACTTAAATAAATTCGGTCCCTTATTTTTCGAAATTTCTAAATTTTATTTTCATTTCTTTCTTCTAATACGTAAAATGAAGTAGAGAGTTTGATAGACATTGCCAACTAAATCACGGGTCAATAATAACTACCTCGAGAAACACTCAAATAATCTGTTAGGTTTTTACGAAGCAATAAATGCCCTTACTTGACCCATGTGTAATTGAATTTGGGAGAACGGGAAACAAAGAAAGGCGAAGGGACATATTTATACAACAATAATTGGTGAAGGCAATGAGGAAATGGAATAAGGCAGGGAAGATATCTGCAAAGATGAAAGATAGAAAGAGTCAGCTATGAGAGTTAAATAAAATCACGTCATGAAAACGTGAAATCTAATCAGAATAAGCGACCTGGCGGGACCGTGGGAATAAACAGAAGTAGAGAGAGAAAGAGAGAAAGAAAAAATATTGAGTCGAGGGAATCCCTCCAGTGAAGCGGGAATCACCACGAACAAAAACAAAGGAAGGAGGGAAAACAAGAAAGGTGGAGACGACACAGGGGCAAAAAAAAGAGAAAATCGAGGAGCAATAGGAATTGATGCGGAAATATCTACGGATGTGCTCTCTCAAGTGCGCATATGGATGTGAACAGATTGAGTTAAAAAGATGAATAAGGAGATGCTTCCGCCGAGGCAGAGCCATTCGAAAAGATGGAAAAATGAAAAAAGAAAAATGAACAACTTTATTTGAGAAAACTTTTATATTTAGTTAACCCTGTACGTACGTGAGTTCGTATTTAGTTATATATGTACGTATGTGTGTAAGGTAAAAGTAAATGACAAAAAAATATATAATCATATGTGTGTTTAATAAAACATGGCACATGATGAAAGAAACACTAAATTTGCACGGATAAAGTTATGTTCTGAGAAACAAGAAACAAGAATCGAAGAGCACGCAACAGATCATCACCTTAAAAAAAAGCACAGTAGGATAACCAATAGCAGTTGCATAGATATTTAGAGATGGGAAATAAATCAGAATTAAGGTAAACTGAGCAACGCAGGATACAAGGAGATGGGCCAGAAAAGTGGGGAGAGAGGGTAGGGAAATAACTAAACGGATTTAATTGATGCACAAGGAAATGAGGATTTATAGACGAGACTGGAACCATAAGAAAACTCCCGAAGAAACGAAACCTAGGATGCGAGTGGGAGTAAGGATATCGGCAGTGTCGCGAACGGGTTCGAAGGTGTTAAAAGAAGGAGATCCTAGGGAGGAGAGGGGAAAAAGTGTGGAAAAGGAGCATGAGTTAGAGGTGAGACCTAAAAAGGAAGGGAGGGCGAGATTGAGGGAGAGGGAAGCGGTCTGAGAAGAGGGACGAAAAATGAGAGGTTGGAGAAAAAGGAAGGGTGAGAGGAGGGAAGAGGGATGAACGTAGGCATGGGATAGTGGGGAACGTAGTGAGGAAATAGTAAGAAGGGAAAGAGAGGGTCTGGAAAGTGACAGGGAGATAAAAGAGCGGAGGATGGAGAGAAAGGAGTTCAGCCGTAATAAATGCATAATTAATACGGCGGTGCGTGATGTGAATATGCGATGGGGAGACGCCTAGCAGCCGTGGGTAATCTATAGGCTCTTCAAGGGAGAGGAACGAGAAAATGCGAGAGAGTGTTGGCGGGACTCTTTGAGATGGGGAGAGAGCATGCGCACTTGTTTGGGAGTGCAAAGGGCTTGCGGCTAGGAGAATAAAAAAAGCAAGGGAGTGATACCGAAACGGGAGGAGACAAGATATCCGAACACAGTCACGGATCCCGTAGTACCGGTAATTGATGTTTCGGGGCAGCTCGAGCGCATAATCTCTCAAGTCTTCGAAAATGCACTCCGGATAGAATGTTTTTGACTTTCCCCTAGCCAACCTCCGTTTCTCATTTTAAGGCTCACAGGACATTACTACACACCGATGCGTGGCACAGCGAGTTCTAAGAAGGTCTCAGTAGTCTCCGGTCTCAAGTCGCACAAGGGAAAAGAGGCGAAGCAAAGAACTTCCATGCCTGAAAGTTCATTGGTCTTCCTTGCAACATTACAATAAATATTTCTCGGGGAGCATGGGAAAATTAAATCACAATGATGAGCTTAATTTGAAACTTCTTTCTCGATAACTTTTTAGGTCTCTAAGGTAAATAGAACAATACTTGCGACAAAAACAACAATACATAACTGTGTCCAAGTTTCTCACATAAATTTAAATATATTTTTCAGTAATTATAGGATTCACAATGGGTTGGTAATTCATAATTGTCACAAACTTAATTGATTCTAGAAAAATATGACTTACTAATCCAAATATTTAATATTAAAAAGGAGACTGTGAATTGCATTTAACGATATCCACTAAATAATTATTTTCTGCGACATGCCTCTGGTCTTCTCGACCCATTTTCTTGCATATAGTATATCTTTCGTTATAACCAGTTTTTTAAAAGCAATCAATTCAATATCACTTAACAATTTTACAAAATTCACTTCTTAAACAGTTAGTCACCTAAATGACATTTTACGTGAAGTAAGCGAAATTTCAACTCGATAAATGAGGCCACTAGGATTTAACAACAACTTTACAAATTTTACTCTATGGATATTATTTCAGGACCCCATTTCTAAAATAATATGTGAAATAATACATAACTTTTTATGGTAGATTTAGTCAAATGCCTATCTTCCCCCAATTTTAATAATAACCGAAGGCCATTAGTAAGCTGTGCAGGCACGTAAAATGCATTTAAAGAAGGTAGGTAGGATGACCACTTCCCTGAAACTAAATAGCAACAGGCATTTTCTACACCTGGGGTCACGGCATACCCTACGTATTCAATGGCAGACCCCGGTCCTCCGTATTACTCAAATATGGAAGAATAAAACATTACAACTAACAGAGTGGAATATAGTTATGTTGGCTAGGATAGCTGATGTGGTATTGAGTGGAAAGCGGATAGCAGAAGTAGTAAGAACTGCTGGAGAAAATGAATGCGATAGGAAAGACGAACGATGAGCGAAAGCGAGGTGGGAGAATGGAATGGGAAAAAAGTGAAAGAAGATTGCTACAAAATGGAAGGAGGAGGGGGAATTAAAAAGTTGGTAAGAAGGTAGCGAAAAAAAATATAATAACTCTCGAAAAACTTTTTATTACAGCCATAAAGGGAGGCAATCAAGGAAAATATTACTAAGCTCTTTCTCTTTCCCGTCCGTTCTCACTTTCTCTATCTTGCACTCTCCCGTCTCTCGCCGCACTAGACTCCCTTTTGCTCATCTTCCCACGCCACTCGTCTCCCACTCATACTTTCCTCCGCTCCATCGCTCCCTTTTCATGTCCTCACACAAAAATCACTTTCCCACTCCTCGAAATGGAGCAGTAAAAAAAGCAAGGAGAGCCGAGAATAGGAAGGGTTGTAGCAGACTCAAGTGCCGGGGGGGCGCGGAGGAGGATGTGAGAGGAAAGAAGGGCAGGAAGGTGGGGTTGGAAGGGTTCTGGTGGGATGGAAAGGGAAGGACGATGATTATTATTTTTTTCGTCGGAAAGAAGATGGCTTCGGTGGCTCCTGGAAAGGGTGTGCAATGAATGTGCGAGAATGGAGGACGGATGGGTCGAGATGTAGGGTAGGGGTCCAGCGGAGTAGTAGGGGTAATGATGGGGAGATGGAATCTGGAGAGGGAGGTTGGGTTTGGGGAGGAAGATTAATCCCGCGAAAATTAAGGTTAATTCTTTTTGGCGAAGGGACGAATCTAGGGTGGGAAAAGTGAGGAAGGGGATGGATAGAGGAGAAAAGAGAGACGAGTGGAGAAAGAAGGAGGATTAGGTGCTAGTGGGAGAGGGTGGAAAAATTGTGGGAGGGGGAGATGTGATGACGGATAAGGAGAAGTTGGCTCGGGTGGCGTGCAAAGGGTTTTTCGGAGGGAAAGGGTTTTAATACGCACGAAGAGAAGTATGAGTAGAGGAATGGGGGTGGTGTGGGACGCTAAGAAGATGGGATCCGGGAGATAAGAGGCGTAATGAAAGCCGAGATTTGTAAGTCAGTTGGGTGATGAGATAGAGAAAAGAGTTTCGGGGGGAGGAAATGATGGAGTGTAGAAGGGGAAGGAGGCGGGAGCATCGATGGTAAGAGGAGGAGGGCAATGTAAAAGTGGGGGAGGTGGAAAGGAACGGCCTTCCGGGTGATTCTTGGGAGAAAGGCAGGGATGTAGGGGATGAAATGCGGACAACAAGAGTTTACTCGGACGAAAATGATCGCTGCGATCACCGGAACTTGCGAAAGCGGATAATGGCGCGTAAGAGGGTAAATGGGACCATTGAATCCCCATAACAAAGAATGGGAAACGACATGGCTTCAGCGGGATTGCAATCTTCGGAAGCCATTCACAGGGATTGAGGCATGTAAATTTATGCAGGACCAATAGATTTCATTCAAACCGCAGAGAATATATATTTGAATGAAAACACATTACAAAATGGACTTAAAAAGATAAGGACAAAAAATATTTTTGCTGGGGATGCTAATTTCCCTAACGTAAATACGTATATTAAGGATTGTGTATTGTACTTTTTGAGTATAGTGAGTGTGTATTGTACTTTTTTCATAATAACTGATAAATCAAATGAATAAAAAGGTAAATGATTTGACAAGTATGGATATTTGTATGTTGGTTTGAAGACTGTATTTGTGCATTACAGTAAATTTCTAGTTTTCCTCCAGAGAGAAAACATTTCAATTTTCTTTCCCACAAGTAGTTCTTAGTTTTTGTAAATGTCTTATTTTTTCAAACACGAGGGGCTCTTTTTCATTCCCACATAATAAAAAAGGGACTGCTTCAACCCCCTCCTTGCTCTCGTTTTATTAAGCATCAGATTAAGAGAAGGCCACGGGCCCCGCGCTTCATCGGATAAAAGCGTCAAGTTTCAGTTCAAGTTTAGTCCGATATGAAAAGTTGAAGGTAATTCCTTTTAGTTGAGAAAATGGCTCTCTCTGCCACATTTTCGGTGCTAAAAAAGAAAACAACTGAAATGTGGGATGGGGAGGAAGAAGAAGAGAGAAATGTTACTGCCAAGAGTCTCGGGTCTAGGCTCGATTGAAATTCTGAGAGGGAAAATGATTCTTCCACTTCTATTCCCTTTGTGGAATGAGATTTTAAATGAGAAATATGAGTATATTGGCGAATAATATGGCAGCGCCCTCTTACTTTGGTCCCTAGGCATGATTATTAAATGGTATGCAGAAGAGACAGAAATGTTATTCTTCGAACTACACAGAAAATTTGACCGCCTGTATCTCATTATTCCGCGTTCAAATGAAAAGTCCAGGAAATATTTTAAGTAGATCAGGTTTTATTTACCTTGAAATATTTAGTACTTAATGCCTTAGGAATATAATTAGGAGCATTTTAAATGCAAATAACATTATATTGACTGTACCAAAAGTATCTACCATAATCAATACTTGTTGGACTACTGACCGGAGGGTCCCGGGTTCGATTCCCGGGCAAGGCACTTTGGGCACCTGCAGCTCCACCCAAGCTAGTTGATTTTTTGGATACCAGATCTTCCTGGGAAACCATAACCGGCACAGGGAAAGGAACTGGCCCCCCTACCCTGATGTGTGAATGTTCACACGCCGTCGGGCTTGGTACATGGTTGAACGCTACCATCACCTACTATACCGACCTTAGGGTTTAATACCGTGTTTTTAATCAATACTTATTCTTAAACTAATCAAGATGTATAGATTCCTACATGGAAATAAACCACGTGGTGACAATACTCTTTCATTTGATATAGGTATTTTTGTGTGAAGTTAATTCAAGGATACAAATGAGAAATATGATACGATGAATAATAGCTTGCCTGGATGTAAATGCTCGTATATGGAGTAAGAAATAATGAATTAGAACTTTAGAAATAGAAATTTGATAGGGAAAATATCACATTGACACTGCTCTACAGTAGTTTCATATTTTTATAACTTAGGATGCATCAATAATAAGTAATACATTTTCCAAGTTGAAGAGTTTTTTGAAGTATTTAAATTTTAGCATAACAGTTATGCATTAACAAATTCTCCATTTATACGCTTTTCGTAAGTATAATTTTCACTGAATCGTCCATTGTAAAAATTTACTGAATAAATGAGCACTAAGCATGCGTATTATAAATAAAAATATTTTAAAGTGAAGAGCACTCTTTTTCCAATCAAACGGTCATTAAACCTTTCAACAACAAGGATTCCGAACAAGTAAATCTTGTTTGAAGACATGCTTTCTGAACCAGCATACCTGGGGTGCTGAACAGGATAAGAATCCTCTATGGAAAGCTTCTATCGTTTTTTTCTCGCTCCTTCCGCTTCATTGGACTGCTTTTTAGTGGTTTCTTTTCGAAGTGGGACAATAAGTGGATTCTTGAAAGACGGCTGGAGGAAATGGGACTGCCATTGCAGGGTCGGAGTTCGTTAGGTGCATGAACACATATTTAATAAGCCTTTTCATTTCTCTTTCTCCGATTTCCTCATGGAGATATAATTAAAACTCCTCCATCAACAAGACGTTTATCTTCCTCTGCGTGGAATCTACGCCTACATTGCCCAGGACGATGAAAATCCTCTTAAAAGAGATGGTAATTATATTTACCGTGAATTATCTATATGGACATATTTTGCTTAAAGACGATTTACAACACCTTTGAGAAACATAGATTATAGGTCACTATTTGTACTTAATTATACTAAATATTATGGCCCCTATGAACAGCATGCACAACTATGAATAGTAAGTCTACATTTTTCTTAGATCGCAAGTAAGCACAAATCTTCGTCATCTGACGTTTAACTCTCTTACTCATGAAATTCAACGAAATTCAATCACATAAACTTCTTAATAATCTAAAGGTGTTCTTTCTAGTTAGCTTTTATTTTACCCTATCCCCAAAAATCATTATTGCATTTACTCTTGACTTGGTCTTTATGTTACTCCATTAATCAATTATGCCCATTCTCAATGATTATACTATAATTTCCTTTAAAAATGTAAGATTGAGAATTAATTAATAAGTATTTTAACATATTCATTTTCTAGTTTTTTGGTCACTCCAAGTTTATTTAACAATCATTAGATAAAGCCAAAGAAACTGCGGGAGATGCTAAGACACAATGATATGCATCACAAATTGAAACAGAAAATCTTGCTCCATAACTAGGAACAATTATTTAGGTTAATGGGTCTTTAAATTTTGAAATAAACAAGAAAAGCATATTAAGGTTATAGTTTATTATTCCGGTGCTTAGGTATAACAGTTAAATAGATTTTCATTCAAATTATGACAATTTGTATTATAATATTGCAGAGAAGGAATCTTTTAATTCATATTCCATTCCACCCAAGTATTTCCCCATACGAGAAAGTTCAATTAACGGAGGGCATCAGACTCGTATTAGAATACGAGACACGTAGATTCAGACTATAGCTAACTAAAATATTTTGTTATAAAAATTTTTATTACATGATATTTTTGCTAAAATAATACATATTTAGTGTTACAGAATTTACGAAACTTTAGTTTTTCCAGTATCAAAGGGAATTGTTAATGTTATAGCTTATAGCACAAGGCTGAGTTGATCAATCCATCTCGTAAGTTGAGAATTGAAAAAGTGTTTTTCATAAATTCTTTTTATAGAGCGTTTCATCTAGCGCAAAAATTATAACGATCCTCGGAAAGTAGTATAGGTGGTCTTTCATCGACCATTCAATATTTCAAATCTTTTCTTGACGTTCATATTTTTCAAACTTAAATTGAATTTGATATTTTGGGCAAAATGATTGCTAATTCGATCTAATATGTATACTAATTCAACCATTACACTATACAAATATAGTAAAACATAAAATTAAGTATTTGTGAGAATTATAATTTTTTCGTGAAAATATACGTGTATGTCATTAACGTATGTTTACCAGGAAATGCAATCACATATATCACAGACATTGTGGAAGGTAGTGAAACATCTTTGGTACGTCGAAATGCTGACTTCCTCTTTAGTCGATGATTCATGAATAAATAAATTACCCTCTCTAATTTTAGATAATAATAAATTCTTAATAATGGTAAAAGCAGCATAGTAACTGAATATGTAATAATTTAAGTATAATTATAAAATTTAGTATTTCACCTCGCTGTAGAGCGATAAAAATGAGCTTAAAATTTTACTTTAGATTCAAGCTTTCCTCCCAGAATTCATTTATAGGGAATACATTTACTGGTGGCAGATCCTTCCTATGAAAAATATTATCCGATTTGTGTTGACTAACAGATTTCTTTAAGTATTGCTGAAATTATTTCAAGTGCTAATAATGTTATGAACAACCACTTAATGGAAGTTTTCATCAAGTTATGTCATATAGAAAATTATGTCATATAGAAAAATTCATACGAATGACATAAATTGAATTATTAATATTCTTGCAGTACTCTCTTAGTGGGTAAAAAATCAATTTATATTTCGAACAATATAATTAAAAAGAGAAAATGATTTAGAATGGTGACATATTATAGGTAAATGAGACCTTGGAGAAATCAGGACAAAAGGAGAAAGATATGGTTTGACTTTCATCTACCAGATACGAGCTGAAGGAAGAGTATTTCCATTCCTGCAAAGGCCACCGGCATCTTATTGGCTACTTACACGAGCTCGTTTACTGATTTACCAGCATCTCATGCAAAATAAAACGCAGAATGCAAAATAGTAACGAAAAATTTAGTTTCCTTGGAAATACATGCTTAATAATAAAGCTATACATCTATTCAGTGGCTAATCCGCAAAGATGATGTTTGCATACCGGGTTTAGAACAAAATTCCCGCCTATTTAAATATTATATTTTACCATGATAAGAATCAATTTTGTTGTTGCCAATATAAATCAATTGACCTTCCTTAAAGAATTAATGGTGATTCTATATGTAACTCTCTTTAAAATGGGAGACACCTTTGTTGCACATTACATATATACATGTATATATGTTATGCGGGTCGCGGTGGTCTAGTGGGTAGAGCGTTGGACTACTGACCGGAGGGTCCCGGGTTCGATTCCCGGGCAAGGCACTTTGGGCACCTGCAGCTCCACCCAAGTTTCCTGGGAAACCATAACCGGCACAGGGAAAGGAACTGCCCCCCCTACCCTGATGTGTGAATATTCACACGCCGTCGGGCTTGGTACATGGGTGAGCCATCACCTACTAAAACGACCTTCGGGTTGATTACGGTGTTTATGGTTTTTTTATATATGTTACATATGTGTGTTACAAAGCTTTCTCCCATTTTAAAGAGAGTTACACATAGAATCACCATAAATAATTAATAAACTGGAAAATCTCCTATCGGGTTAAGATCTTACGGATGTAAATTCCCAACGCAAGTTTTCAGAAGAATCAGGAAGGTTTTTTATGATAATTTATTCATTTAGCCAGAAGGTGACTTTTTATCAAACATTATGTATTGAAAAACTTTTATTTATTTTATTTATGTTCCTTTTGCTTAAGACAATATTCTCATGTAAAATGATTGTTTATTTAAGCAAATCTCTGAAAACATTTATAGATGTTCATTCAACCATTTGTGAAAGTATTTGAATTGAACCAAAACTTCACTTTGGATTCATTGTGATACTAAGAAGTGATTATCAAAGAAAAGTACGCATGCCGGAAGTCCTTGTCAGTTCAACGCGTTATCTCCATCATCTGAAATTGCAGCCTATTAAACCAGTAACAAAACACCAGTAACAAGGTATTTTACAGGGATAGTAAAACGTTCAGAATTTTCCTTTTCATTTGATGTATCTGTTAAAACAATCGCTTTGTGGAACCATACTTTATTGGTTTCACGATGGATAATACCGGAACATCACAGGCTATAAGTCAGTTTATGTATAGCGATTTACAATCTCTACTGTAAAATCCGGGGTCATTTATTTCAGATATAATCATCATAAAATACGTGTCTAGAGGTATTCTGTGCTTATCCTCACTGTAGTTTGCTCCATATCTCTATTGGGAAGTCATGAATTAGCCGAAATGTACCATCCTTATATTTTTTATAATTAGTTAATGTTGTTAAGTGGACGAATATGGAATCATCTGTTAACGTTTTAGGAAATAATAATCATCTTTCTACATCACGTCAAGCTTAAGTAACAATAAAGAATTACAAAGGTTAAATTGTTAATTAAGCCTCTACATTGCTGTATTCATCTACATTATACCACATATCGAATGCATTAAATTTCGTTAAAACCAAACACCTCTATTAACGCTTACGGGGTTAGTAATGATATCATAGACTATGGTGAAATTCGATTAGATCAAAATATTGGAAAATTAATACAGTAAACTATTTTTTACGAGGTTGTTGAAAATTAATTTAGATTGAAAAATATTATCAAAACCACATGAAACGAAATCATTAAATTGAATATTATTTTTTTCATTTTTGTTAGGTACAAGTATGTCCAACTAAAGATAAAATGAAAAATAATTATTAAAAATATCTTTCAAAACTAGAAATTATGTTCAAGAATATTTTTTCACATAAGGTTTACAAATTAAGGAAATTTAATATACTTAACCATCAACAATGCATGTCATCCCAATCATTCCAATGTTTTCGTACGAGTAAGTATTGAAGCTAATGTTAACAAATCGGTTCTTCGACGAGTAAACCTTTCCTTACCGAGTACGTGGCTGGGGAGGACAAACTTACCCTTTAAAACTCCCGATTGATTTTTTCCATCGCTGTAAAACCAGAATAAGTGACGACAACAACAACGTATGAATTGGAAAACATGGGAGTATCACCAAGCAGAATACTGAAAGGACTCAACTGAATTTAATAGTCAATGATTTTTGACGTTCCTGAAAAATTGTGGCGAGGGTAACGCTGATGGCTCCCAATTTTTTCAATCAATAAACCATATCCTTCTCTCTCGGCTGATGAATCAAGGAAGAAAAAATATGAAGTAATAATTATAGAGAGTAATATTGGCAACTGTTGCTCAATATAACCTTGCATTTCTGTTAAAAAAGTTTGGCAGGAGATTGGAAGATAATCCATTCAATTAAATTAAAAAATTGATATATCATCCAAAATAATAATACTATTAACTTAGTCGCTAAAGATAATTCAAAGTCAAGTGGTATCCTTAACAAAAAAGTTCAATAGGAAGGTATTTTTTCAATGAAAGCATTATAAGAAAAATAAATTCTAATGATTATCTCTTTTTTAAGGCTTGGTAGTTTGATTTCTTCCCTATGATTATTTTATTATCTCTGGGTAATAATACCATTTCAGAGAGTAAAAATCATTCGCCTTGACCGGGATTCCAACCCGGATCCCTCGATATCCGGCCGAGTGCTTTAACCAATTAAGCTACCGAGACGTCCTCTTACACTCTCTTGGTAGCTTAATTGGTTAAAGCACTCGGCCGGATATCGAGGGATCCGGGTTCGAATCCCAGTCAAGGCGAATGATTTTTACTCTCTGAAATGGTTGCATTATAATGCACACATAGCGGGTGACTCCGTTAAAGTTACTGTTACAGTTTCTTGAAATCTCTGGGTAACTTAACCTAGATTCTTCTTCATTATTTACTAGTGGAACTTAAAAGTTGTATTGAAATAGAGCGCAAAATACCAAGTTGGTTTAAGCACTAAAGCTATACGAATTTCAAACTGCTATAAATTTATGAACGAGTTCATGACAGTGACATATTGTACCCAATATAATTTTATTTTTAGTACCGGAATGACCTTTTTGCACAATTCCAAGAAATATATTTACAAAGTTGTATGAAAGATTGCATGTAGGTATCAAATGCTGCCAATTGGATCACCTTACTCAACCATTCAAGGAAATAAATCAGAAAGATATCTAAAATGACACTGGTTTAAAAACCAGATAGATGTTTTGGTATGTTTTGATATATTACAACTAAATACTTTGTTATAAAACTATGACAGTGAGTTAAAACATTGATTAAATTCCGTAGTAGTGACGATACTATGTAATATTTTAGTTAATAGGTCTCTTTAAATAAAGTGGTAAAAAGAGATTCATTTAGGCATAATTTATTATTTAGAACAAATACGTCACATTGGTAAAATTTCACAAAATTACGCGCAATGCTCAAACAGTGACAAGCCAAATTTTAAGTGTAAATTCCAACGTCAAGAACATAATTTTAGCTTAATATATAAATATATAATCTCAAATAATTTTTATTAATTTTCCTTGACAGATCACAATTTATGAATGAATAATTGCTTTCTAGTTATTAAAAAATGTAAATATGAAATATTGACTTCCCTTTATTAAAGAATATATCTCATGATATAAATGTTAGTTCAAAGGTTATTCAAAAAATGAGTTCATTTTTCCTCGCATGAAAAATGTTACCCGAAATAAAAATTTCATTTCGACATCAAAGTTGAAACTGCTAGTAAATATTTTTAAATATTTGTACCCTTAGAATTTAATCTATATAATAATTCAATGCTCAAAACCATGTACGTAAATTATCCAATGACACGAATTTTAAATTACATATGAATTCAGGATTCAGTTGCAATTATTTTATTGCTTATACGTACAGACAAATTACGTGAGTAACAAGAAAGAAAAAATTCAGATTACTCATTAGCAAGTAACTGATAAAGCTACAAAACAAATCTCCCCTTTATGGTCATAATTTATCAACTAGTATATTTACAGGTTAACCTTTGTTTGATCCAAATTAGAGGTCTGGACAACACAGTCTAATCATTCCAGCTAATGTATGGTCGAATATTCCTTGTGCATTTAGCCTCCCTAATCCCTGTCCACGCCCACATTTCAAAAGCCTCCAATCTACGTCTATACTCTTGTTTCAGCGACCACGTTTCCGCGCCGTACTTAGCTACGCTCCATATTAAAGATTTTACGACTCTTGTTTTTAACATCCTTACTCTATATCTCTATCTTCAACTCCCTCCTCCTTGTGAAATCCTCTTTTCCAAGCGTAATTCTTCTCATTAAGCCTCTGATACTTTGACCATGATGGTTCAAAACACTTCCGAGATAGATCAATTTTTCTGCTTGCTTCAGTTTTTTCCGTACTATGTTAATGTTTAGCTTAGCCTTTTTCTTTCTGAAAAATCGTATAACCTTGTTTTATTTATATTGATTCTCATCCCGTATCTAACACACTTTTTCCAATTTACTCAGGATGCTTGTAACCTCTTGGCATTCTTACCAATTGGGTCATAGCAAAATAGGTCATCAGCAAATCAAAATGATTTTACGATTTCCCCTCCGACTTTCATTCCTACCTCTAATTCTTCCCTTGTCTCTTTAATCATTTCCTCCTTTTATACGTTGAACAGCAATGGTGACAATGGACAACCCTGCCTTACATCTCTTCCTAACCGCATCTGAGCAATCTGATATATGTATAGGTTGCGGGTTATCCTTCTGTCCCTTATTATATTCCTATTTCCTGCAATATGATCATTTGTTTTTCCCAATTCCATCTATCAAAGCCTTTACGAAATCTACGAAACAGGTAAATACGTCCTTACTGTATCATTTATTTCTCCCGATTGGTGATCTCATTACTGAAATGGCATGACGCGTACCTCTCCCTCTCCTAAATCCAAACAGAATAACCCCTAAGTAATCATTTATCCTATTCTCTGTCCTTTTGTTGATGATCCTGAGAACAACTTTAGCCTTTAAAATTGCAGTCCTCCAACGTTTTCTTCGAGATCTCAGGGCTGATGTATTCCCCCTTCAAGAGGTAAAGGAGGACATAGTTTGAGATGAAAACATCTTTCATGCTATCGGCAATTTCGCCGACATTCATTCTGGCACCGCCAATCTAGTCCGAAATGGCATTCCGTTCTCTCATGTGAACTGCGATTCATCGGACCGAATAAAGTCCGTTATCGTGAATGGCATCCATATCACTAATTTTTACTCAAACAGATATAGGGTGACCTACTATCCAAGTCGGGCACTCTCACCGATGCCCGACTACATTGGAGCTATCTTGGAGAATCTACTGTGGAATGACAACCGGTCTCCGACCTCCATCGGTTGATCAGAAGCGCCCTCTCTCAAAACCTTAGGGTTTTGGTAGGAGAAGGAGTTGGCTTCCACGTTTGAGCAAAAATGGGGAATTATAGACCACTATGTAAAATGGACTCTTGGAAAATTTTCACTCCCTTCCCTCCCGATCGCGATCCGCGTCCGCCTCCTCAACCAGATTGTCTTCCCGTACGTCGACCATTTGTGGCCTTTACCCGGTAAATATAATGCTTATTTTTATGGAGCGAGCAACCAAATTATCTGGAACGGTTATGTGAATTGCTTCTGTCTATGGCCCGTTTGAGCTGGGTGGTCTCAATTTAACGGATACAGCTCTAAAGGCAAAGGTGGTCTACGCGAAGCTCGGCCTGGGCATCCTTGGGGGTGACGACGCGTGGCGAAAGGTACTCCTCAAGGACGCGTGGCAGGAACTTGCGCGCGACGAATGCCACAGGAGATCATTTGAAGAGACGAAAAAGATTGCCTCTCTCCTGCGAAATGGAGAAACGATTAGGGTCAAGACTCTGTATCTCAGAGCACTTGCCGAGCAGAGGCAAAAAAAGTCTTGGAAAAACTAGCCTCCCAGCAGGACGTACAATGAGGCACGTAATCGGATGTTCAACGTAATCGAGAACACGGTCATAGCGAGGGAAGTTAGGCACCACCTAGCTGAAGTGGTTAGAGCATCGGCGGCGGCAAGTCGAAAGATCAGGTGTTTAAGTCCCGGTCAAGGAATATTTTTGCGCTCGTGATCTGCTCGATTACGCCTTTTCCAACTCTTCTATGTTCATATGTGTTCCTATCCCTTTTCCTTATATCTATTTCCTTGTGAATGAATATATATATATATATATATATATATATATATATATATATATATAAGTAATAAAATATTTACTTTTTATATTTGGCTTATTTTTATCTGCATGATTCGACCCCTCTATCTCAAAGATGTCGTGCACTTTTGTTCTCCACTACAATCCACTATACGTTCTTCTCACATGATACCATATTTCATTCTACCCCCCCTCTTCTTTATCTCCGATATTCCGTAGAACCCATAAAATATTTTGCAGGATCATTTATTTTCCACTACAAGCTCCTCCAGGACTTTCCCCTACCCTCCTCTACTACTCCCCTATTTTTATTTTTCTGGTGCATGCGCAACCTCCTTTTTTTTAAACTTTTTTATGTTCGTAAAAGCAGCTTCTCCTTCAAATCACCTAGCCTACTCCTAGTGCTCGTGACCCACGGATCCATTTTCCTCCATCATACTTTGAAAACCCGCTTCCCCCAAAAACAAAACCTTTACCCCAGTTCTTTTTTCTTAGGTTTCCATTTCGACCTTCATTCTCCCCGAATTCTCATTTGATGCTAATGGGGAAATCCTAGATTCGGCTACTTCAAGGTTATTCTCTGAAGTATACAGACTTGTTGTGAGCGAGAATAATGGCTTTGGCCTCCGTTACAAACGCTTCAATGAAAAATGCAGGCTGGATATTTATTGTTTCAAAATAATATGGTCCATTATTTGTGTACTGTATTTGTGCCATAATTTATGTCCGAATATTGTAAAGAAGCATCACTACAAAAGATTCATTCCATGCCATGTTTTTAATGTTGAATTTTTCAAAAAAGTGTAGTTTTCAAGATAAATTGCGTACAAAATAATCAAGGAAAACGGTAAACAAAAGAAACATTTGCAGTAAATTTTCAACAACAGATAACGCATTAGATTAGATTATATTCACTTACTCTAGTAATATGAGAAACATTAACGACTTAAACCTTGGCGTGATGAAACGGCTTGGGTGTTTTGATGATCCATTGAGCAATGATATAATTTTGCCCAGTAAGACATGCCCATCATATGTTGAAATTGAGGCACCCTCGTAGTCCGCGCGGTGGTTGCTGCTCAATGAGGGTGTGACCAAGTGGTCTGACCCCACTGAGATCAATTACTTGTAAGTGTCAGTGTTTAAAACACTACTGAGAAATGAAATGGAAAGCCACCTCAATTATTTATCTCCTGAAAACATGACGGTCCTCGAGGCTACAGGACCTACCACTGCGAGCCAAATAAAATGTCCGGAAATGGATAATGCAAGGACTTCCCGGTTTTCATCACTCAAAAAGCACTTAAGTGGGCAAAATGGCAACAGAAAATAAGATAAAAGGTGAGATGGTAAGATAGCGGGTATTTTTTTAGGAAATAGTTACAGAAAATAATATCGAGGAGTGTGGCACAATTTTAACGTTAGTCGGCCATAGTACTGAGTAGGAAACCGAAAAGATGGATCATACATGTTGAACAGGTGAACAACAGATAATGATTAGTAGAAATTAAAAGAGGCCCAGTTAATCTCCTCGTAATCCAAGTATATATACCAACAAGTAGCCATAGAGAGAAAGAGATGGTGTATATGACTACAGGAAGTTATATCGTATTTACCAGGACAAAATACCTGATAGTGACTGAGAATTGGAATGCAGTGTTAGGGGAAGCAAAAGACATAAATGAAGATGCATAATATATGTTTTTTAGTAGAAAGGAATGTTCGCGAGGGATAATACTTTATGTTTATGGTTATATATATATATATATATATATATATAACCATAAACACAGTAATCAACCCGAAGGTCGGTTTCGTAGGTGATGGTAGAGCTCACCCATGTACCAAGCCCGACGGCGTGTGAATATTCACACATTAGGGTAGGGTACCAGATCTTTCCCAGAAAGATCTGGTACCCGAAAAATCAACTAGCTTGGGTGGAGCTGCAGGTGCCCAAAGTGCCTCGCCCGGGAATCGAACCCGGGACCCTCCGGCCAGTAGTCCAACGCTCTACCCACTGGACCACCGCGACCCGCTATACACACACACATATATATATATATATATATATATATATATATATATATATATAGGCTATATTATAGTTATGCATTGATTTACGAATATCTACCCACAGTTTCCCGGGAGCAGATGTGGATTTGGATCACAATATATTTCCTAAATGCTAAATTTAAGAGAACGAATAAGGAAAAAATATTGTGTGTAAAAGACAACTGAAGTGAAAAGACAGAATTTCCAGGCGGTGACTGATCAATTTCAGACAGCATGACCGTGTAGTGGAAGAAATATGTGAGCATTCTAAACAAGATATAAAAAAGCGGCGAATAAATAAGGTTCTAAAGCCATCGATTACTTAACATATGAATTGGAAAATGGGAGAAGGAAATGGTATAAGGTGAATGTAGAATATTTGAGAAGGAAATTCAAAATGCTGAACAATGAGCTAAGAAAACGAGCTAATAATCCAAAAGAATCTTGTGAGAGTAAAGATGGCCATTGCAAAATGGAGACGCTATATATGAAGGTGAAAGAACTTTCTGCTATTCAGAATAGATGCTATTTAAAATATTAGAGATACAAATGGTAAAATATACATCGTGATAGAAAAGATTATGAAAAAAAGACAGAAATTAAACGCATAGGAATTTTTGTTCACGTAAATATTAAATAGGCAAGTGAGTTTGGATAGGTTTAGGAAATGAATGAAGTATTGACAAGGATAGCTCAGGATATGAAATACTTTTCTGTGAAATATACACACACTAAAGGATAGGAAATCGAAAAGGGCCGTGAAAATAGATACAATTTGAGTAAAACTAAGCAAGAATTAAGGAAAACGGCGAAGAAAGTTTTCATGGACCCATGTTAGCGTTTATGTGGTAGGAATTTTAACGGAAGACTGTAAAATCAGTCTTGGTACCATTTCAAAAGAGGGTAAAATGTGAAACATGGGAGCTAAAGAACTATTTTCAATTCACACGCAGTAGATATAGTTGTTAAGATCGTCAATGAAATGAGGTCGAAGGAAGAAAATACCTACGTATTTAGTGGAAGATCAGTTAAGGTTAAAAAAAAGATGGATATGCCTGATGCCATAGCAATGATGACATCACCAGGAGAACGGAACGTTGAAGTACAAACAGCATATTAAATTTCTATAGTTCTTGAATTTTAAAGAGTCGACAGAGTAAACTGGACAGAATTGACCATTATTTTGGAAAAGATAATATTTAACAGGAGAGATAGGTGAGAAATTTGAAATCCACATTTACATGTGAGTATTCGTATATTTACATGTCTCAGAATTCGGTGAATGGGTAGGAAACAAATGTAGGTGGAATGAATGAATGCGGAATTGAAGAACAGTTTATTGCAGGGTGGGTATAAATTGTTGTCTTGTTAAGCGAGGCTAAGAACTGTAGGAGTCTATTGTCTTTGTTCATAAAAAACCTACCTCTAAAAAACGGTAGACCACCAAATATTTTCTATTTATGTGCTCAATCCTCATCCTACTTTTTTACACTGATTCTGTAATGCGCCAGGCAATGTTAGTACTCCTCTTGTTGGCTGGCTTATTAGACCATATAAAAATAATTTGATGACCTCCACATCTACTTTCGCTCATAATTCCAGCCCTCACTACATTTTCCTCTACATTTACTTCGTGTATATGTATTAAAGAAGGGCCATGCGATAATGTGCAGCCCTCTTTAACTCCCTGCCTAGTAATACCCGCTCCGACATGTCATTCGTGGGTGTCGTTTATCTCTCCAGTCTCCTTTATCTTTTGCAAAGCAGGCATTAATTCCATCCATAGTACTCCGTCAATCACCATCTCAAACTCACGAACTCAGCAAAAATACCTTCGTACTTGCACATAAAATGTATATTGAGTGAGATTTATTTGCCTTTCGCCAATAAAAACGAAGTTGAGGATATGATAATGGAGTGGCGTTCGCAAGTAAGAAGTATGAAGACAGAGGGACAAAAATGTTTATCTCTTTTTTAACTTCATGGTAGTACGACCACACCACACACATTGAGGAAAATGCTTAAGACTTACCATTTTTTCGGAAATTCTGAAGATTCGGATGAAAATCAACAGATTGAAATAAAGAACTGTTATGTGGCCTTTAAATTTATTATCCGTATATTTTTGATAGGTGTACTCTCATATAGTTTTCGGTTAAGTCATTATTCTTATTAAACCTATTAACTGAGATGTAAGCAACTTATGAATATGTTCGCATTATTTTGGGTTAAAAAACTGTAATTCGTCTAGCTCCCACCTAAGAATCACGTGTACACACATTAAAACCCAATTGCACCCAAAATTCTCAACAAAAAAAGATTTTATATTTTTAGAACTTTTATTCTCTGTCACTCTTTATTGATCCATCATTATTTGCTCAATGACGCAGGAGAGTTATTCTCAATTTCACCATATAAGTATAAAGTAGTCTTTAATCATTACTTCTCTGAGTCGTAGTCATTGCTTGAAAATGCAAAAGGTTCGAAAGTTGAAGTAATTTGACGAAATATTTGTATTAAAAATTTTTTGTCCTACGGGTACTCACTTAACAGATTAAATCGCCCAAATATTTTAATCGAGTGTTTTTGATGCTTTATCTAATTACCTCTCCTCTTGGGAGAAAGTAAATAGGTAATAGTAGGTGACTTCTCAACAAAAATTCTTCTAACTCTGCCTGGGTTCAAGAAAAGAAAAAATATAAGAAAAGGGTATGGCCATTAAGCGTGACTGATTCACCCGCTCTCTCTGAGTCATTTCCTTCTATCATCTTCCATCCTTCTCCTTATTCTCCTTTACTTCATTTTGTCATTCTAGTTTTCTCTTTTTCTAAAGGCGCCATTACGTTCCTCGGTATTCATTCCGTGTGCCTTTTGCTTTCATTTGGGCCTTCTGATTGTTCCAATAAGCTGATGGAATTTAAAAATCGTGGCAAATATCAAAATAAAGATTTGTCCATACGGGGCAACTTTTTTACAGTGTAGTCAGAGCAAATTAAAATAAAACTACCAATAGGTTATCCAGTTTGGGACTAATTGAGGAACAGTGATTGAACAAGCCCAGTAAGGCCTCTACTTTCACTGTGCTAAGGGAAATTTTTAGAGCTGACTCGAACTTCGAAAAAACGTTATCCCTTGTCAATGCTTTAGTAGATTTTTTGTACCCTTCCGATTTTTCTTCCTAAGCCAACACTCATTCAGGGTCTGAAGAAGTGAATGATAGGATATCCCATTTCGGTTCATGCAACGCAAGGCTAATTCCGTTGAGTCTTCGTATACCTTCCGCTCAGTTTTCTCACGGAAATATATATTTTTCTCCTTATTTGAATAATTATAGGAAGTACAACGGACCAACGATTTTTAAAAGATGAATGTTTAATATTCCACCCCAACCCTATATTTTTAAACAAATAATTAATTTATACTGCAAATGTTTTCATGCCATAATTATCAAATATGGAAAAAGATTTTTTTAGATAGGCAATTTGTTCCCTTGTAAGTTATGTGGTTTTTTGGCGTTCATGGTCTTAATACCTCAGATAAAAAATAAATTTCATCTATTATACCAATGGAGATCTAATGATTTTAAATGCCATCGATGAAACTAATCGAAATAAGTTTTTCTAAATAGTTGCGCATAAACTAAACGTGCATTAAATAACAACGACAAAGTCATACACTCGTAGTTTTGCAAGTATGAATAACTTGATTATAAACGATGTACTTAGGTCCACTACTTCAGTTATAATGCACTAAATACTGCATACTATTTGAAGTAATAGGGATATAGTTCCTTCAACATAGTCTGTTTGAACTATATATGTTGCATCAATACTGGGAATGACGTAAATTTTGGGGGGTGATCATTTATGTTAAAATGTTGTTTGATGTCTTTCTTCCTTTAATAAGAAAGTCCTTTTACCTTCACTCGTGGAATTTATCCCAATATATCGGACGTGGGGACTTTCACTGATGATTTTAAACAGATTCTTGGAAGAGGTACTTTTTTAGGCTTACCCCGATGAAAGCGTAGCAGAATTTCCAGGTCTTATGCCGAGGAAGAGCGCGCACCAGCAGGAAGACGAACAAAACATCCCTCAGAATGACTACGCTGCCATTTGGAGAATTTCATTACATCCGGTAACTTTCTTACTCACCTGCAAAGAAATGGAAAAAAAATATGATAAAATTTTGAATGTGTTACGGGAGAAAAATTGTTAAGAGACAATTTTTAGTAGGAAAGAGACCCCACTTTACGGCGAGGGAATTAGCGCGGAAGAAAATAAAAGGGCCACCGTCAGTCACTGAGCAGACATTCCGCCACATTCCCTCGTCCCCTTCCTTGTCTCATCTGACACTAAAACTCCTCACCCTTAACCCCACTTCACACCCTCCACCCACCGACGATCACCTCATCTCCCCGCATTCTTCCACCGCCTCAACCTTTTTCTGTGCGCTGTATCACTACCCCGTCCTCCTTCCTCCTTGGGGAACCGGGGTGGAATCGGAATCAGCCTTTTCCACTTCACCCCTTGGAAAACTTCTAAAATTTCCGAAGCATATCCTCTCCAACTTTTACCCCCGTTTTTTTTAATGGAAGTTTTTCGCCACAATCTTCGCCTTATACTCCGTCCCATCGCCGCTCAACTCTTCCCGAAGCGGACCCCTCCCCGCTCCTCCCCGCGAATCAAGTCCTCATGCCTGCGCATTTACATGCTCCATAATTCCAACTTTTTTCTTCCTCCTCCCCCTTTGCTCTACTTACGACGACCCATCGAAAATCTCAATCTTGCTTTCTTTCACCCACACCACCATTGACTTTCTCCACCTCCCTCACCCCACCTCTCCCATTCCTTCGAACTCTCCCCGCCCACCCCTTCACCCCCACTTCGTCGTTCGACACCACAACGGCCACACCCACTCCCATAGTCCAGGGCCCATTTTTAACCGAGATTCAGACATCGATCTCTTCCTCGCCCTCTCCCTCGCTTGTTTCGCCCTCCTCTTGCACCGGCGGAGGGGGAGGTGGTGGAGGGGCAAATTGAAGGCGCTAAAGGGTGCTGATGTTTTCAGGGGGCCTGGTGGGGGGAGGGGTATGTGTGGGTAGAATCGGCCCCCATGTGGTGGTGATCGTGAGCCAGCAAACGAGAAAGGAGAGACGAAGGGATAGCAACTATGGTGATCATATGCAGGGAAAGTTTTCACGGGCAACTTTTACGGAAAGCAGCCAAAGCGCACAATGCAGTTATTGAACCGCACTAAGCACACACATGCGCTCTCGAACATGAGCGTCGCCCCGATAGTTGACTTTACAATGGCGTGAATAAACTAGAAAGAGTCAAGAGTTTTCATATAATCTCCGTCGATGAGGATTTTTACAAGGGTCTGAATGAATTTTTTTCCAAAATAACGAGACAAGCAGATAAACGACATCGATATTGTGGCCGTCGTAACAGTTTCATAAACATGAGTTAGTGAATAGAATTTTTTGATAATGATTTCATGAAATTTTCTGTATCAAAATCTCCCGCAAGGCAGATGTTATACATAACCTTCTGACAACGTTCAAATGAATAATCAAAATATTGGAAGAGATATTACTGAAGCCATGCATATACAAAATACTCAATATGTAATCTAACATTGCATAACAGGTTACCTGCAGGATCAAAACAAACGTTCAATCAATGGATACCTCTCGAAAATTGCCTCATTTAATGAGAAAATATGTGAGCAGAATAATGCTGAAGGACTTCGTGATGATTCATCTGTTTAAAATTACTACTCATAATGTAAACTTTATTCTATTTTTAAGAACAAACCTTATTTAATGTAAAGAAAAATTTAAACGACCTCTGTAACTGAGGTCCTTTTTCTCAAAAAACCATTTTAAATTGATAAATGAATTTCTATCAGTTCAAAATAATTGACAGTTTTAGAAATTTTTTCTACTGATTTCTTTCCAGATTTTACAGGTAAGATTAAGTAAAAGTTATGCCTTGACTAAATTTTGAAATAAGCAATCTGTGCACAATAATTTCACTGGCTAGAATTCAAGTAATATGTACTTAGTATCATGAAGTACTCAGCGGTCTTATTGAGTAACCACTAATAAAATGCATAAAAATTGTTATTTAATTATTTGAAAAATACATTTTTTTAACGTAAAAACTATTCTCGATTTAAAAAAGTCCTTGATAATCCTGTTCACCTAGTTAATATAATGGCAATTGAATGAGAATACAAGATATTATATCATGAAAGTGTTTGAACTAAAGTGATCAAAGTTTTTGAGAATTCACAGAAAGAAATTCGCTAGGCTAAGAAGCCTTTAGAAGAAGGAGGGAATTGAGGGCAGGGACGTTGAGTAAGGATGTTAAGAAATGACTCGTTCAAACTTTGATATGGAGCGTCGTTTTGTAAGGCGCGAAAACATGGTAATTCAAGAAAAATGATAGATGTAAATCGGAGACTTTTGAACTGTAGATGCAGAGGATGGGAAAAGTAAAATGAATGGATAGGAAAACAAACGAAGGAGTGCTTGTCTGGTAGGAGGGGAGGAAAGATTGGTGAAATCCAAAGCAGGCAAGAAAAATGGATGCAGAAGATTTTGAAAGACGATGGCTGGTAAAGACTTTGATAGAGGAGAGGACGTTTGGTAAACGAGGAGGGAGGAAAAGTATAGGCATTTTGGTCGGATTGAAGGGAGAAAGTTTGGTGAATTGAAGAAGGATTTATCGAATTGTGGAGTAAAGTTGTACCTTGAGTATGGCTAAAAATGCAGGATTTTTTACTGTGTGCTCTACCCTAATTTGCCATTAACGTAATATTAACAAATAAATTAATAAGATGATTATTGATTAGGGCCTATATTTTAAGAACCTTAATAAGAATGTTTTACTTAGCTGCAAGGATAACTTACCGGTGGCAATAAATCTTTTTTGAACAATCAATGAAGTCATAGAAAAAACGACTGAAAAGATGGCAAGTTACACGCATCGATCGATTTAGCTGGTGACTCGTAATTAAAATAATAACAAAGGATCTATTCAAACATCTATACCATGCCTCTCAAGTTGTATAAATGGAGTGTGACTGTATAGTGGGGTTTTAAAGGATGTATAGAGAAACGTAATGATAGAAAAATGATCTATATAATATTACTAATCGAGACATTTCATTAGATTGTGTGAGCCTTTTTGATGAACCCTCAGATTATTTATCAAAATAATGACCCTATCATAACAGAGTTTATGTTAGCTACGACTAACGGGCAATTGAATGATTGTTCATACAGTATATAAAATACTAATATCTTTTACTTTTATCATTCGTGAAAGTTATCTTTTAAGTAATAAATCAAATCAAAACTTTTGAAATAATTAGAACTTTATATGACTCATCTAAACATACTAAATGGGTGAATATCGATCAGATTGTTTAATAACCGCAAGAGCTTACTAATTGCAATCAATACTAAACTGAATCAAAAACTTTTAACTGTAATTACCGTATCTGAACGGTGAGGATAAAAAAGAAAAACTTTAAACTTCAACGCACTTAATGCAATACGACCATGGTTTTGATGCTGCGCATCATCATAAGGTAGCAGTATCGAAACCATGGTGGTATTGCATTAAGTGTGTGGAAGTGTAGAGTTTTTCTTTTTTTACCCTCACCATGAAGGAATCCCAAAAAGTTAAGCCTAAAACTCTTAGCTTTACCGCATCTGAATTTCAAGGATTTGTACTGACGGGAACAGAAAGGTTCACTTCAAGACAAAGGACGTCAAATGACAAGCTGAGCCAAGTACGAAGGCATACTTTAAAATTCAATATGCCTTCCTGGTTTAAGAGGTGCATTGTCGTTTCAGAGGTTTGTATGTATGTTGCGTCTCCATATTAACCCCCAAATAAATTATTTAGTGGCATTATAACGTATCTAAACCTTTCAAAATATATAAATCTTTCTCAAGATACTCCATACGTCCTCAGCATAATAGAAGTCAGGAAATATTTACGCCAATTAAAAAACTCAAAGCACCAGATACATCGAGAAACCAATCTTAAGAAGAAACCTCTAAAGAACTCATTAGCCTGCCTCTATCATCAATTCCGAATAATGGAACGTAAAAAGTGATAATTTGGACACAGGGGCCTAGAAATGAAAAGAAAAAAAATACTTGGTGAGCAATATAAGAAATATTTGCGAAATCAAGAGCACAGAGATCATTGGGAACATCGATGTACTAAGAAAGCGTGATTTCAATTATGTTGAGAAAGTACACAGTTCATTTGCAACATCTGCGAATGGTCAAAGCTACATTTTTGTTAGTTATCGAAAAGCAACATAGTTTGGTGATAATAGCTAAAATAACTTTTGTAAATTTGAGCAGCCTACTCTGACCTCTTTTTAACCAGACAAAGTAGAAGTTAGTAAAGAGAAAATAGTAATCTTAACTCGAGTTATTTCTGTAATTTGATTATGGAAGAATGTCACAAATTTGTAATAATCAGAGATGATCACAGACCCGCGGTCACTTCGACGACTTGGTGGAATATCTAGATTTCATTGAGCAGTTTTTAAAATAATTATAATAGACTTTGGAGCAAAAAACACTGCATTATCTTTGAGAATAGTGACATAGTTATTTATTAATAGTAAATAAATGAATAATGGGAATCCTCGATATATCCACGATATATTGAAAAATTACCAGAAAAACATATTTCGTAATGTATTTTTATCTTGCCATCAAAACATTACAAAATTTCATGTTTTTCAATTTTCATGACGGAAGTCTAAAAAGAAATAAGACCAAGAGAAAAATATTTCTAACCGGCCGAACCAGATTTAATAATTAAGCTAAATGAACAAATAAAAAATAAACTGACTAAAATAATACCTCTGTGACCAGGTAAAAGATTCCTGGATTGAATGATTATAAACCTAAAGGGAATAATGGTGAGTTGTGGGAGCAGAGTACACAAGGAATACCACGAACATTACAAGTAACAACTGAGTAAAGCTGAAGCAAATCAAATTCGGTTAGAGGGATGAAATTTTAGCGAAAATCGAAAACGAGACTCCTTAAGAACGGAGAATAATGCACGCATTGCCTGCCCAGGACTGAAAGAAGTGCAAGAACGTGATATGAAGGGAGAGAGGGCTGCTTCAATATCGACTTGGGACAAATGTAGGGAAGGACGTGAACTGGAGATCTGGTGGGCGGGAGGCGTAGAAAGCATGCAGGGGGTTTGGGTGTGGAATGACTGATGAAGGCATGGAAGCTCACGGTTTGAGAGGTCGGGCGTGATGAGAAGACGGAAATGGTTGGTTCGCTCGAGCATTATATTCTTTTTATGTATATTTTTTCCTTCCTGTAGGCAAAAGTTGAGGGGTTGGAGACGAGCAGGAGTGTGCAGTGAAGGAGTAAGAAAGAGAGGAGAGGTGAGGAGAGTATAGAAATTGAAGGGATGAGAGGAGGGACGAGGAGGAATGGTAAAGGACGGCATGGGGTGATCGCTGTCGAAGGTGAGAGGGACCTGCGAGGGGGCGAACAGGGTCGAGTCGGATATGGAAGTTCAGAGTGCCGAGGGAGGAAAGGGAGGTGGGAGGAGATTGGGCTGGTAGAGAGATAAGGCGAGGTTTGGTGATTGCTTCAGAAAAGAGATTGGTTGTCTCGGCTATGGAACCATCCAGACGTGCAGTTCCCCCTTTAAATTTTTCCTCCTCTTTTTATTCAGGCACCGTTAACACGTTCCGCTTATGATTTTAGCATCAATTTTGATTTTTTTTAAATAAAGGCGGAAAGGTATTGGATTTGGGTAATAAATATTGAGCTGGAGACACCAAATCACTCAATAAAACTTAATTTTGAATGCATAAATGACGTTGAAGAATATTTATTTACCCTGGATTTTAAATTTGAATAACTGAAGATCAACAAAAGTAACTTTTCCCGCTAACAATGACACATTATTCCTAGATGAATAGAGTACAAGTATGTATATATCTCTATCCTCCAATCTTATATGAATATATTATTTCCACTGAAGGAGATGGTTGTGGCCCCGGATATTTACTCAAACCCAATGTTTCTTTTTACTTATTTCTCTAAGCTTTTTTTCGCCTGTGTCGTCTTGAACTAAGTGTTAGTGTGTTTGGGTATATATATATATATATATATATATATATATATATATATATATATATATATATATATATATATATATATATATATATATATATATATATATATATTATTGAGACTCGGCTTGGCACGTCGAAGGATCCGTGGTTCAAGTTCCGGTCAAGGAAATGTTTTTGTACTTGTGATCTACGCGTTTCCGCCTTCCCCACCTCTCCTGTGTTCGTATTTTACAAGTACTTCTATCTGTTTTCCTTATATCAAATTTCAAGTGAATGAGTATATATTCGCCAAATGACGGGTGTTCGTGAGTGGAATGTTTATATATATATAGATGATTTCTTCGAAGTAACACGGAAGTGTTGAATAAAAAACTTAGACAGTAACACACAGCACGAGAACACATAAAAAGAACACTCACAATAATATCTTGATAATTTCGACGGACTCGAGCTCCGTCTTCTTCGGAAGATAATATCATAGTCATGTCTTAGCATCCGAAGAAGACGGAGCTCGAGCCCGTCGAAATTATCAAGATATTATTGTGAGTGTTCTTTTTATGTGTTCTCGTGCTGTGTGTTACTGTCTAAGTTATATATATATATATATATATATATATATATATATATATATATATATATATATATATATATATCGATGATGCGGAAGTACTCACGAGAGCAATATAACTTTTGGACGGCGCAATAGAACACAGAATAAAACAGATAACACGTAAAAGGACACTCACACTGTAGATGATTTAAGCTTTCGGCCTACTCCGAGTCTGACCTGAAGAAGGCCTCGGAGTAGGCCGAAAGCTTAAATCATCTACAGTGTGAGTGTCCTTTTACGTGTTATCTGTTTTATTCTGTTCTATTGTGCCGTCCAAAAGTTATATATATATGTGTATGTATATTATATATATATATTATATACATATATATATATATGTATATTATATATACATATATATATATATATATATATATATATTCAAACAAGGAAATATTTTTACATTTGTGCTCTGCTCAAAACCGCCTTCCCCACCTTTCCTGTGTTGGTTTTTTGTGTGTTTTCCTATCCCTTTTCCTAATATGTCTATTTCTATGTGCGAAAAATTATATATGTATATCTGTATATACATACGAGTTGTTAAATATTCAGGGAGAGTCGCTATTGCAGAAAATATGTAAGTAATAAGCAGAAGATTAATGATTTTCAGGTACAATGTCATAGCAAAATGGGCATCCTAAAAGTTAATGATTGAGTTAAATTTCATCCCATCAAAATGCGAGTTCCATAATAGTAAGATGTAATTCTCTTCTTATACGTATTTTAGTAGGTATATCACGGTACTTCAATTTCCTCACTCAGTGATTTGAGCCAGAAATTCGTAGGAGATTCCAAATCGTAGTCAGAAAAGTTTTACTGTTTCGATGACTAATATCTTAAATGGGGATTATTTTACCTTGGGCCGGATATTTAATATTTTTCAACAAATTTCTCCTTCTTTCAGAACAAAGACAATGTTTTGGTGTGGATCTTTTTTATATCTACAATTTCAAAGGCAGAAGTTGGAAATTGCTAAGAAGAAAAGTTAATATTCAAGCAAATGTTAACCTAGTTCAATGTTTTGCAAGATGAGCATCTACAGGAACTAATTTATATGAACTAATCTGTACTGTACTATATAATGTCTTTGTATCAAGTAGCTATCCCTGAATAAATAACTCTTGGTCATTAATGATAATAAGAATCTCTCTTACGAATTTTGAAAATAAACTTTGTATGCTTCAATTAGTGACAAAAACTCATTTTTCCAGAACTTTGACTATTTTTGAAGTTCGTGGAATAGTAAATACCAAACAGTTTTAAGTTATTAACATTTTGGGATCAATTCCACTATATCTACAGAATTCGGGTTGAGCCACACAGATCCAAGCTCGTGACATGACATGGAAGGTACTTTAATGCACATTCCTTATAATTAAAAGACGGATATACATTGACGCATAAGTTCAAGTGAATACATATTATATAAACGTAAATTTGAGTCACAGTTGTTAAAAGGATGGATTCTAACCTGAGTGGACTATTCAAAAGGCAGAAGCTGTAAAAGTCAATTTTTCTTAAACTTCAAATACCTTTTCATTGCCCTAAAACAGTAGAAATAAGTATCTTGCAATCATCATGTAATATTTTGAAGTGACATTCATGGGTAAAAAGACAAAACTATGATGGGTAGTTAGAAAAAAAGAGAGAAATTAATGTTCATAATTACTGCACTATGATAGGGTTCTTTATATAAAATCTTAGGAATTAAATAGCGAAAGAATCACCATTAAGGTGATTGTAATTATTGTTAGTAGATAATGAAAGAAGGTACCAGCTTTGAGAGCTCTAACAAACCACACTTCGCATTTGTTCACCATCACCATTATCAGTATTTCAATCCTAGTATTGGATTACTGCAGCACTGCATTCTACTCTATTCAATGTCAATTCCCTAAATCCTTGATACCTCCTCTGTTTTACCTCCTTGATTTTCCCTATGTGCATGTCTCTTGGTCTTCTTCGTGGAACCTATTTTTTCGTCTATTATTTTCTTAATCAATCCATTGTGCCTCAATATGTGTCCATTCCATCTATTTCTCCTTTGCCGTAGCGTTCTCCATATGGTCCTATCATCTTCTGCCCTTCTTTATACTTCCTCGTCCGGTTGCTTTGTCTCTCCATTTAATCTTCATCTTTCCTCTCCAGCACCATGTTTCAAAGGCTTTCAACCAATTCTTCGTTGGCACACTTTTGCAATATTGCAAGTCTCGGAAGTATAGAGCCCCATTCTCTAAACGAAATTTTATTCCATAATGGTTCATTATATTGCAATTCTCACCATAAAACACTAAGTACTCTAACATTTAAATTAAACGATGTCCATTTTCTATACTAGTAAATGCATTTCCAAAGTAAACGGCATTACGAATACCTGAGGTCCACAAGTACGAGCTAGGGTGGGTACATCACATCAACAACTTATTAGTGCTTAATGTAAGCTCCAATATAATTTGGTTTATGGACGACATATCTCAGCTGGCTGAATACATAAAAATACATAACCTGATGTGGGAATCACGTTACAATATCTAATAATTTGTCTTTTCATAACCAAATGCAAGGATTGCATTTAACAATTTATGAAAATTAGTACATTGCTCAGGTCTGATAAAAATCAGGCTTTGTACTTGAATAAGACAAAATGAAAGGAGCTTTTTGAAATCATCTTCCGTTACAGTGTATTACTTATTACTTAGTTAATTAGAAATAATTTTTTAATAGCGTGGCATGTAATGCGAATTTACTTTAATTATGCAGGTAGAGCTGGTACAACAATTATACTTATTTCCTTGGTGACTACGTGCACAAGTGTAAAAATACAATACAAGGCTGCATACGGACAACGTTTCATAAATTTGCCGCATAAGACACGATAAACAGAGAATAGCCTGAAAATCCAATCTCATGTACGTTTAATCAATCAAGTTTAGCGATAATAAATCAATTCCGTAGCAGTTAAATGGAAAAGTAAAATAATTTCTTCAGAGAAGCTTGTATCAGCTTTAATAAAAATTGTTCTCAGATCTCCCATGCTTCATACATGCTAGCAGCGCCACTATTACATGGTGAAAAGATAGTTCTCAGATATTCCGCTACTTTGAATAGGTGTTTGGTGGTGGCGTTACGATGTCACGTATAAAAAACACCAAAATAGTCAATTTCTATCGGTGAATTTTAGCCCACACCAGTTCATCGACTTTTGATAAAAATGTTAAATATTAAATTGCGTGCTGCTCAGTTAACAGCTTTTGAGTTATCGGGCCCACAAAAAAAAGGTATCGCCTCACGCACTCGTGCAGACAGTATCAGAAAATGGTCAAAACGTGATCAAAGGCTCTTCTCAAAACTTGTATTTCCGTTGAAAACTCGAAATGGTATTTTTTCATGATAGCATTAAATTTGCAAAAAGTAACAAGTAATAATTGTGAGTCTAAAGCATAATAGAATTGAACAAAGAATTGGTTCCGAGTAAATAAAACAACACATAAATGAAAGCATTCATAAATTCTAACTCGTGAATAGTTAATTCCCATCATATGATGTCCTCTAAAATGAATTTAGAGAATGAAATAGTGAAATTAAATAAAATAGACAGTTTAATAATCGGGAAGTATGACGGGACGATTCTGTATCAGCTAAGTAAGGTCAGGCTTTATGAACTTTAAACTTTTATATGGTACAGAATCTCTTTTAAATATGAGCATCTGGCTTAGCAAAAAGTTTATATAAGACTACATCTACTAAATACCCCGCAAAAAGCCGCAAGGGAATGTGGCGGGGGGGGGGGGTTAGGGAATCACCCTTAAAAAAACCGCATGAAAAAGCCACAAATTCAAACTATCCGCAAAAAACCATGGCATACATTCATGCAAAAACTCTTACACTCCACACACATGCAAACACACCAACTAACATATACATGCGCTTACAAATATACCTGATGCCTTTCCAATGTTTAATTTGTTCCGACTTGTAAATTAAATATTTTTAATATTTATAAAGTGACTTTGGTTTCTTACCATTATGATTTCTGATCTTTCGGGGAAGGAATGAGTATTGGTATCTATCGGTACAGGAATCTATCCTTTATTCCTCTTTATTTTATCTTTGTGGTCTGTTTAACCTAATTAGTGTGTGGACATTATAATTTCTTTAGTGTCATCATTGAACTCGTTTGTTCTGCACCATTCTAAAAGTCTAAGTCTCAAGTAAATTTCAAGTGGCCTCCAGCCTAAATCCCTTAAGAGATCTGTCACACCTGTGTTATTAGTATTACAATTTTTTACGAAATTGACGGATTTTCTCAGGACTTTATCTAATTATTTTAGGCAAATTTTCTTCCAAGGATCCCAAATTCTTGCGGCATATACCAAAGGAGGTCTAACTAGTGCAAAAGAATACCTCTCTTTAATTTTCTCATTACCTTTCCCCTCCACCCGTTTAATGAAGCAAACTTTCTTTAAAGCAGATCCCCATATTGTCCTGTTATGTGCTCCCCATGAAAGGCATGGTGTTTGAACTACCCCCAAATATTTAACTTAATTGGGCCGTAGTTAGCACTGAACACTTTATTTCGTAGCATATGTCCTGTTTGACACTTCCTTTACTCCAAAATTTAAAAACAGCGCATTTGTGTATATTTAGCATTAATCCCCATTCCTTGCACCAATTTTTGATTGTGTCTAAGTCTCTAGAGAATAGCTCGCGATTGAGCTGGCTCCTTATTTCCCTGTGTACCACCGTGTCGTCAGCAAATAACCTGAGATTACTACTAACGTATGCGCTTAGGTCATTAATGTATATTAAGTATAGAAGCAGCCCTATTACACTTTCCTGGAGAACTCCTGAACTTACATTTCCATCCGTTCAGCGCAACCCATCGATAACTACTATTTGTTCGCGATTTGGCAAGACGTCTCTAATCCAATTAATAATTTTCTCATTGATTGCATAGCATTTAAGTTTTAGTAACAATTGATTGTGTGGTAGGGTAGTTAATCGGAGGCTTTTTTTAAATCTAAGAATATGCATCGACTTGTGTGTTGTTTTCTCCCGATCTAAGTATATCGTGAATGGAAACACGTATTTTGTTTCGCAAGATATGCCCTTTCTACATCTGTACTGGTTGTGGCTTAGTATTTTCCTACTATCAAGAAATCTCATAATGTTACTGAAAATAATATTCCAATATTTTACAAAAGATCGATGTTAAGGAATTGGGTCGGTAATTGGTTGGTTTATCCCTATCCCCACCTTTATCAATGGGAGTTACATGGGCTAGCTTCCAGTCGCGAGGCACTGAACCTTCTTGCATTCGTTTTTAGAAAAACAATTTCTTGAAACCGGGCAATTTCTTCAACTAATTCCTTTAATTTCCTATCAGGTGTTTCCTCCGGACCAGGTGCTTTGTTTGCTTTAATACTACGGAGCAGATGTTCTATTTCCTTTTTGGTCAGTTATATACCATTCATTTCTTCCCCGGGTCGAAATGGAGTATCGTTTGATGCGTTTGTGTCTTTATTGTAGAGGTTCGTGAAAAACTTGTTTAAAATACTTGCCCTTTTCACGCAGTCTGTAATAATTTCTCCGTTTTCCGTCTTCAAAAATGTAGAGTCGGACGTTACCCTGTGTTTCCCTAACATAGGAAGAGAATGACTTTGGATTTTACTTAAGATATTCGCTTAGCATTTTAGATTTAAACGAGTGTAGTGCTGTGCGAAAGATACTTTTTACTTTACTACGACATTCCTTTAGTTTCTGTTTTTTTTTACTCTTTTTAAAATTTCACTGCAGTCTTTTTTGTTTTCCTAATGCCGATCTGACTTCCTCGTTGTACTTTCTAGGTTCCTTATTATCGCATTCATGTTTGGATAGGAGGTATGCCTTCATTCCATCGGTAAGTGTTCTCTGTATCGGTTGTCGGTGTTTTTGTCTTTATTCTGGAAAATCTTTCTTTGAATATTCTCGTAGGCTGTTGAAATATGTCTCTGTTGAATAAGTATATTTTATGCTTCTCTTGGTTTATTTTCACGAACTTAGTTTTTAGCTCTACAAAATAGCATTATGGTCACTGCTATTCAGTGCTAATTCCGGACTAATGAGTTTATGAATGGGGAATCAAAATTTCAACGCGAAAGGTCATTTGATACTATCAACACTCCAGGAAATGAATCAACAATGATACATACATATTTAACATAATTATTTATTTTCAACTCGATAATCAGAAGGAGGGGGACATTTTTACTCGTGCTCTCACCACAAAATGCAACATACCATTCTTTCTCCTTTTACCACTACAAAAATAATCTGATCTTTATTCTCTCATTCATCTTCACGTTAATAACGTAGCCCCGAATCCTCCATCGCAGAGTACTTTGGTTTGTTATTTCTTTCACTGAAAAAACACCCTTCACCTCTTTTTGTTGCACGCCATTATTATCCTACCATAACAACTGACAAATTTTCTCTAATTCATTGTTTTCTTAGACTTCCTAGCTCACACATACCTTGCCCTTTATCCAACTGTCCTCATATCGCCTTCTCCAGCTAGAAAGAAACCTTAATTACGCATGTCCTACCTCCACGTCACAGAAAACTTGCAATTTGAAGGGCCTGCCAGAGATGGGGAGTAGGACGCATCGTGTGCGGGAATCAGTTTCTTAAAGGGTGACTAAGAACCACCGTCAGGGGTTGAATGTGGTAGGGTAGTGAAACAGCCACTTGGACGTCAACTATAAAAATAAATTATGGGAATGAAGATGTAAAATTACGTAAAAGGATAGAATATATTTTGAGATTGCAACAATATCCCCTCATTAAATTACTTATAACTCGAATTATTTTCAACAATGACGTCTAAAACTTGGCTTCATTAGTTGAGGTTGATAATGATTTCATCAGGTACCATTTTATCACTTCCAGGAACAAAAGACAAAGAGCAATGAAGGCATATTGTGTTTCTTACATATCAGAGCGACTGTGTGCTGAGGTATTTTTTTTACTAATTCGATGTTAAAACTGAAACTGAAAATGTAAATATCAAAAAAATAGTATCGCAGTAGGCTTTTAAATGTGTACAACGAAGATGGTAATGAGACAATTGCTCACGAGTCCCCTAGAATCAGGAATCCTGACAGTAATTTTCCATATATTTTTATGAGAATTCTTTTGGCGTTAGAGGACTCATGATTGTAATTCCTTTGAATTTGCTGGGTCCAAAATAATTTAAGTATAGCTTTACAGACTCTGAGATACAATACTATTTGTTGGAACGGATGATAGTCACATTTAAGGTAGGATACTGAACGAAAATGAAAGTAGTTTAAATATATACCCTTAAAAGGTAAGAGTAAATTACTCAGTAACGATAAAGTAAAAGAAAGGAGAGGATCGAAAATAGAATTACAGTAATTAGGAAATTACAATAAAAAATATATTAATAGTAAAATAGTAAAAGTTAAGTGGGAAGGAATTTGGCATGAATAAAAACATTTAAAACAGTTGAGCACGTGTAATGATTACTACAAGTACCTATACGGATCAAAAGTTTCATTAAAATGCTACAGCGTGATATTTTAAGAAACTTTTGACGTCAACATATATCGCAAAAATTAACTTGTTGAATATATTTCATGATATTTTGTCCAAGCAATTTATCATAAATACATAAATTAGTTCATTGAAATAAAGTAATAGCTCACAATTCCAGAGTTAGAAAGGACTGCCATTAATTAATAAGAATTCTGGAAAAATATGAATACATTTTTTTAATTGGTATTTCTGATGAAGATTCTAACTGCAATCTGATATCCTATTACGAAATGGCATTCACCAGACGTTTAACGATAAAAGACAGTGTCGTTCGATATAACTTAGATGTGTATCTCGTAAAAACCCCACATTTACACATCTACATTTATGAATTTCAGCAGTAAAGTGATAATTTATTTTACATGCAAGCCATACATTCAGTGCTCACCACTACCACTTATCATCCACTTCCCTGATGACACTGGTTAAATTTCATACTTTGTAAATGCCTTTTTACTGCAGTAAAGCAGTATATCACCTGAATTGGGAGACCTTCATGCCTATTAAAATTAAAAAACGGACTATTAAGGAGAAATAAATAAAGGCCAATACGTAATAGTATACTTTCAGCATGAATTGATAGGCATATTTTTCGATTTATTAACTTTACACTGTCACATATATTTTCCGCGTTTATGAATCGCCCTATTTTTTTTTAATTTTGTGTCATTTTGGTCCAAATGGAATTGGTAATTTGTTGCTTTAATCCAGGGAAACCTTAAGGAAAGAGAGGAATTTAACTAATTAAAATTAGTATTAACTTGGCAATAATTGGAACATGCTGTCTGCTCTCGTCTGATTTACAATGCGATTAATATATTCAAACTTTCATCAAGTTTTAATTGAAAATACGGCTACCATGTTGGTTGTCTCTCGAAAAATTCAGCCTCGATGGAGAAATAACAGACTGTTATTTGTTTTAATTTGTTCTTTAAGTTGGACAAAAATAGTCAACTTGGGTAAATAGTTATAAACATTTTAAATATTCATCAAAAGTGTAATCCCTTAGACATTCCATCGAAGTTCTTAGACGAAAAATAAAAATATTGATTGTTTTCAACATATCCATCATGGAAAATAAAAATTCAATAATATAACTCCCTGTACCTATTGGTTACCGCAACAGCTTCCAAAAAATACAGGCTTATACAATGATAAAAAGCACCCCAATTTCACCCTTCCTCTGTAAACTTTCAATGCGAGGATATGGAAAGTTTACAGAGGAAGGGTGAAATTGGTGCGCTTTACAGGAAGGTTAAGTTATTATCGGGAAGAAAGAAAGCAAGATCTGTGCTAACAGTTAAATATAAGTGGGGTAAGATAGTATAGATAGTTGAAGTAGAAAAGATCCAAGAGAGATGAAGGAAAATATAGAAACTCTGTATGGTAGAGAACTTAGGCCGACAAGGTTAGACACACTATAGAAAAGGAACATGACGTAGAAAAAGAAAGCTTAGGTCCAGGCATACTCGACGATGAAATAGAATGGGCATTAAAGAAGATGAAAGCAAATAAGGCCGTGGGGGTGGACAACATACCTGTGGAACTGTTGAAATGTTTAGGAAAATGTGGGAAGAAGATTCAAAATGGACTGATTCGTAGTATCTATGAGGAAGGAATCTAGCCCGAAGATTTTGTGAGATCAGTGTTAGTTCGTATTCCGAAAAAACTAAAGGCTATATCATTGGAGGATTACAGAACAATAAGTTTGATATCCCACGCAGCTAAAGTTATTCTCAGGATCTTCAACAAAAGGATAGAGACTAAGGCAAATGATTACTTAGGGGATGATCAGTTTGGGTTCAGGAAAGGAAGAGGTACGCGTGATGTCATTGCAGTAATGAGATCACTAGTCGAGAGGAATATAGAATACAATCAGGACGTAGTTGCCTGTTTTTTAGATTTGGAAAAAGCGTTTGATAGAGTGAATTGGGAAAAATTAATGCGTGTATTGCAGAAAATAGGAATGGATTGGAGGGGCCGAAGACTGATCCGCAACCTGTACATGCCTCAGACGGCTGAGGTGCGAGTGGGGAACGGAGAATCCGGATGGCCAGTGTTAGGAAGAGGTGTAAGGCAGGGTTGATCATTGTCACCGGTGCTGTTCAACGTATATGTGGAGGAAATGATTAAAGAGCCATGGGAAGAACTGGAGGTAGGAATGAAAGTAGGAGGGGAATTCGTAAAATCGGTTAGGTTTGCTGATAACCAAGCATTAGTTGCTCAGTTAGCCAAGGGTTTGCAAGCATTGCTGAGTGAATTGGAGGTTCAGTGCGATAGATATGGGATGAGAATCAATATTAATAAAACGAAAGTTATGCGATTTTCCAGAAAGAAAAAGACTAAGCTAAACATTAAAATAGAAGGGGAAAAAATAGAGAAGGTAGAACAGTTTACATATCTAGGAAGTGTTTTGGACCAATACGGTCAAAGTAGTAGGGACGTAAGGAGAAGAATTGCGCTAAGCAAGGAGGCTTTCTCAAGGAGGAGGGAGTTGATGACGGGGACGTTGAGTAGGGAGGTTAAGACAAGACTCGTAATAACTCTGATATGGAGCGTAGCTATGTACGGCACGGAAACGTGGTCGCTGAAGCAGGAGGATAGACGTAGATTGGAGGCTTTTGAAATGTGGGTGTGGAGAAGAATGGAGAAGGTGAAATGGACCGAAAGGAAAACAAATGAGGAAGTACTGGAGATGGTGGGTCAGGAGAGGGGTTTGTTGAGAGAAATCCTATGGAGTTAGGAAAAATGGATGAAAGCCGTATTGAGTGTTAGTGGAATGTTGAAGAAGGTAATAGAGGGGAGAATGTTGGGCAAGCGAGTAAAGGGCAGGAACAGGATAGGGATGTTGGACGGGATGAAGGGAGGAAAGAAGTACACAGAGATGAAGAGGGACCTGATGTAGAATAGGTTGCTGAATTGGGTTTTGTTTGGAGTTACAAAATGCTTATTTGATAGTTGTGTCCATCCAAAAACCTACCTAAAGCGGTAGATTACCTAATTATAATGATACAATGATAAGATTATAATATTCAATAGGGTACACAGATATACAAATAGCATAAACTGTTCCTCGATAAAAGAGTACTACACGATGATGACCTAACTTCAGAAGATGTTATAGTGATGAATATTTGATGTAGTCCACAAAAAATATAATGTTAATTCTCAATTCCCGGATAGCAGCTAATGACGGAATGTTCACAGTCATGTGGTGCATTTCACCATTTTACATTAGTAGAGGATATTCAAAAAATAAATTTTCAATCTCACGGTACCGTACCTTCATATTGTTTAGACTCCTTTTCGATTAACCTGAGTATCCACATTTTTGTTGTGACACTCATTTAATCCAATTTCAAATTTCCTTAAAATTCTATATTCCATTGAAAGCATTATTTTTTTCATGTGTCTGTAGATGTTTAAGTGAATATGTGAAGAAAAGATTATAAACCCTCTTATATAGTTCTTTATGGACCAGAAAGATGGTCTTTGATGCAAGAACCTAAGGTATACTGGAAGACAAATCCTGAATTGTTAAATATTATGGCTAACGATCCATTTTATAGTTAATTACTTAAAGTTATTGTTCAATTCCAAATCAAATTCCAAAATATAAAGAGAAAAATGGTATCCTTTTTAATAATATTCCAAACACCAAATTAAATAACATGAAGTCAATTGAGCAAAAGGATGCTTTTTCATGTAGAAACAATATACTTAAAAGTATATTAGCTCAAATTCATATTGGACCTACAACCTTGTTGAGAGAAGTTGTATATTTCCCAGTCAGCCTATATGTGTGTGATCCGTTTGAGAGGCAAATCTTGTAAATTACTTGCAAACGTCAAATCTCCTAGGGCCCTCTTCATAAGTGACGAGACGAAAATCCAAACACCTCGACCGCGTCCCCCACTCAGCTTGAAGAACGCGAGAGAATAATAATGAAGCAGAAAGATTGTGAGCGGGAAGGAGATCTCGAAGACGGACGACGAGAGGGGAGATGGGGGAAAAGACCCAAGGCCGGATAAATTAAGGCGAGAAATTAACACCAAGCGGGTAGGGGAGCGCGTAGCAGGACCGGAGAACTTGCGAGGGACACGGTGGGGTGGTTTCTGGGAATTAGAGAAGGCGGACAGGTAGGTGGACGCACAATGAGGGGCGCTCATTCTTCTCCAGCGCTCTGGAGTGGGTAGACAATGGAGACCTAATGTTGATAATTGGGTCTCGCTATTGTAGGGTATTTCCCGCGGGCGCAGTCATTCATTCCACCCCGAATAGTCGGGAGAAAAAGGGAGGGTCGCGGGTTGAAACCGTCGTGGCATCGTATCCGCATCATGGATCTTGAGGTCCGCTTTTCAAAAGGGTGTGGGTGGCATGACGCGGACACTTCTGTTGTGCCTTTTCCCGGAGCTCCACGTTGCTGGTTTCGGGTCCATTGGAAAGTGGGAACGGCGGGGGAGGGTGCGCCTGTGTGCAAGGTTTGGGGTTGTTTTCGTCTCCCGTGGGCGGACAAGCAGCGGAGATGGCGAGGTTGGTGAGCCCTTCGACATAGGGGGACAGGTAGGGGTGGTTTGGTGGGGCAGGGGAGTAGGAATCAACTCGAGTGGAGATTGGTGTGCGGAGTCTCGCGGGAGGAGACCTCGGATGTGAATTTGCTGGCGGAAGGATTGGTGACGAAAGAGGAGTAGGTGGTCGCAGCACGATTCCAGGCATTAATCCTTTTATGGAGAGGAGCCAGCGAGATGACTGAGCCGTCTATAAAAGCGCTTCTATCCGTTTGCACCCACTCAAATGATTTCCACGTTTTCGCGCTTTCGAACGATTCGGGTGACGAGGGCTTAATAATTGGGAGCCAATTAATAAGCGACGATGAAAAGGAAGACGGGATATGGTGATCCTTTCGGCTGCTTATACTTATGCTTAATACCTCGGGTGTGGTATGCGAACATCTTTCTCCCCTTTACTGGACAATTATACGCCAACAGGGTAGATAATCGGTGTGCTTGGATCCCTTGATGATTAATGAAAGTGCTCAGATATTTCCGGGTGGATAATTTTAAATAATGATTTCAGCCTTGTATTCCCGAATTTTTTCTTATGTCAAGAAAAACTAATAATGAAATCCAAAACTAGACGGCGTAGCTTTTAATGTACCTGGCATTAAATATACCCACATAAACCGGTCTATTTCCGGTACTGTCACAAGAAAGTTTTACTTAAGCTCCAATCACGGGTGCACGTAGTTTAATGAAACATCTCTTGATGATAATTTTAATAATCCATTTGTTTTTCTCAGATTTTCAGCAAATATTGGGGAGCTTTAACAGAATTAAAAACAAAACGTTTTTAGCATAATTGACTCAAAAATTTTGAACGAATTTTGATGCAATATTTTGAAATGAGAAAATCTGTTAGTTTTTTTATCGATTAAAGATTGGCTCACTAACACGTAGAATGGTTAGATCACTCGTAAAAATCTATTTTTAATTGCTAAAATATCGGGTAGCAATTAATATAAATTACGTCTCACTTTGTAATCGATACTATTCCATATAATTAAAATCGTGTTCCTTTCTAAAAAAAAGTAGGTATGGGAACATCTGTTTTCTGTATTACAGATAAATTGAAATGAGAAAGCTTATTCTCAAAGTCAAATGATATTTCCCCTCACATCGTTGATATTTTTTATTAAAAAAAGGTTAAAAGGAAGAAGTTACTCCAATATCTCTATTTCATCTAAATAAAAAAATTCCCCTCACACATCCCAGTTAACTTCAACATTATAGACGACTGATTTACAATTGCATAAGGAAAAAGCTAAACAAATAAAGGGATACGTTCCGATTACCAATCAATAACTTAGGTGCAAAGAGAGGAAAGAAGCCTCGGTAATAGCTTTTAAGGGAGAATTAACGTCCTACGGTTTAGCGAGCAAAAGATTTGCGCGGTTTCACGGGAAGAGGGTGGCGGAGGGTGACACATGGAAGGAGAATGGGAGTGGGGGAGGGGAGGAAGATAAAAGGTTGAGGGGAAGGGAGGGAGAGAGAGAGAGGAGAGAGTCAAAATCTCGCGCTCATTATTTCCTTGCTATATTTCCGCAGGGGACGAGATGAGAATTTAGTGCTCAATTAGCCTGATTTATTAACCGAGGTCCACACAGGCATGCACACAAATGGTACCGGACCTTAGCAACATTCCATGCGAGCAGCAGTAGTAGCACTGGCGTTTTTTTCCACTCAATGAGCATAAATTTTGTATATGTCCAATCGACAGTGACCTCGTATCTCACCGCTGCCTTTCATTCTCTACGACCTCTCGCGACCCCTCCCTTCGCCTCTCCCCCGAAAACCCACCATACTTCGACCCTTTATGCCCCTACCCTCTTCTGTCCCTATCCCTCCACTACCGATACATCCCGCGAACCCTTTTATTCCGCCCCTACCCTCCCTCCTCACCGTCAATTAATCCACTTCGTCTCCTTCCTATTCCCATGGATTCCAATTTCACCGTCCATTTACTAATGAGTTTTTGCAAGGCATTATTATTCCTTGAATCTGTTAAATTATATATATATATATATATATATATATGTATATATATATGTATATATATATATGTATATATATATATATATATATGTATATATATATATATTATTAGGTAATCTACCGGTTAAGGTAGGTTTTTGGATGGACAAAACTATCAAATAAACATTTTGTAACTCCCCACCTAGCAAACTAATCTATATCAGGTCCCTCTTCATCTCGGTGTACTTCTTTCCTCCCTTCATCCCGTCCAACATCCCTATCCTGTTCCTACCCTTACCACGCTTGCCCAACATTCTCCCCTCTATTACCCTCTTCAACATTCCACTACCGCTCAATACGCCTTTCATCCATTTTTCCTGCCTCCATAGGATTTCTCTCAACAAACCCCTCTCCTCCCCCACCATTTCTAGTACTTCCTCATTTGTTTTCCTTTCGGTCCATTTCACCTTCTCCATTCTTCTCCATACCCACATTTCAAAAGCCTCCAATCTACGTCTATCCTCCTGCTTCAGCGACCACGTTTCCGCGCCGTACATAGCTACGCTCCATATCAGAGTTTTTACGAGTCTTGTCTTAACATCCCTACTCAACGTCCCCGTCATCAACTCCCTCCTCTTTGAGAAAGCCTCCTTGCCTAGCGCAATTCTTCTCCTTACGTCCCTACCACTTTGACCGTGTTGGTCCAAAACACTTCCGAGATATGTAAACTGCTCTACCTGCTCTATTCTTTCCCCGCCTATTTTAATATTTAGCTTAGCCTTTTTCTTCCTAGAAAATCGCATAACCTTTGTTTTATTAATATTGATTCTCATCCCATATTTATCGCACTGAACCTCCAATTCACTCAACAATGCTTGCAACCCCTTGGCTGACTGAGCAACTAATGCTTGGTCATCAGCAAACCTAACCGATTTTACGAATTCCCCTCCGACTTTCATTCCTACCTCCAGTTCTTCCCATGCCTCTTTAATCATTTCCTCTACATATACGTTGAACAGTACCGGTGACAATGGGCAACCCTGCCTTACACCTCTTCCTAACACTGCCCATCCGGACTCTCCGTTCCCCACTCGCACCTGAGCAGTCTGAGACATGTACAGGTTGCGGATCAGTCTCCTGTCCCTTTAATCCATTCCTATTTTCTGCAATACACGCATTAATTTTTCCCAATTCACTCTATAAAACGCTTTATCGAAATCTACAAAACAGGAAAAAACGTCCTGATTGTATTCTATATTTCTCTCGACTAGTGATCTCATTACTGCAATGGCATCACGCGTACCTCTTCCTTTCCTGAACCCAAACGGATCATCCCCTAAGTAATCATTTGCCTTATTCTCTATCCTTTTGTTGATGATCCTGAGAATAACTTTAGCTGCGTGGGATATCAAACTTATTGTTCTGTAATCCTCACATGACGAAGCCTTTGCCTTTTTTGGAATAGGAACTAACACCGATCTCACAAAATCTTCCGGCCAGATTCCTTCCTCATAGATACTACGAATCAGTCCATATATGGCCTTCTTCCCACCTTTCCCTAACCATTTCAACATTTCTACAGGAATATTGTCCACCCCCACAGCCTTGTTTGCTTTCATCTCCATTAATGCCCTTTCTATTTCATCGTCGAGTATGCCTGGACCTAAGCTATCTTCTTCTACCTCATGTTCCTTTTCTATGTCTAACCTTGTCGGCCTAAGTTCTTTACCATACAGTGTTTCTATATATTCCTTCCATCTCTCTTGGATTTTTCCTGGTTCAACTATTATCTTACCCCATTTATCTTTAACTGTTAGCACAGATCTTGCCTTCTTACTTCCCGATAATAACTTAACCTTGCTGTATAGAGCACCAATTTCACCCTTCTTCTGTAGACTTTCCATATTCTCGCATTGCGTTTTCCACCATTCTTCTTTATATATATATATATATATATATATATATATATATATATATATATATATATATATATATATATATGTGTGTGTGTGGGTATGTGTATGGATGTGTGTGTGTGTGTGTGGTGTATCTAATATTTTAGCCATTATTTGGCTGCTAGCAGAGTTCCGTAGTATGTTTCCCTACAATGTCGAGAGTAACACCAAAAGCGTTACACAGATAATTGCCAGTAATCGATAAATGAATCTAAACCTAGGAGAGTAAATGGTTTCATAACCGTAGAGTAAATTTTCCAAAGTATAGAGATGATTATTAATGCATTTAATGAATTATTCTACTAATTTCAACAAAATTCATAAAATATTTCCTCTAATTTTAAAAAAACTGCAATTTACTAAATATAACTACTCGTATATTAATATCGAATGTTAAAGTCATATTTGAGTGATCAAATATAAGTTTATTCATGTTATAAGATCTCTTGGCAAATGAAAATCAAACAGATTTTTACTTAAGCGTTTATATTCTAAAACTTTTTCATTTTATTTCCTTAACATACAACATTGGTTTTTTATTGTCTATCACATAATACCTTAAGCTATAACTTAGAAATAGTTAAAATATTATGATACTATTTTGAAAAATATAATAACCTTAAGAATATATGTGTGTTTTGCTACGAATATCACTAAGCTACTAGAATTCTATATTTTTATTTTTTGGACAGAAATAATACAGGCCTGTATGTGGTGGCAATTAAACTCATGATCTAAAATAATATTTTGCATTACTATTAGTTATATTTCATGCTTCACACCAGAATTTTTTTCGGGTAAAAAATTGATAGCGGTATATTACTCATTACCTCACCAGGAAAAGAATTATAAAATATGAAATATAAGACATATGCATATTATAAAACCAATAATTGGTTATCACTATTGAAAATGATACATGGTTACACTTTCTATGACTTCCAGCGCATTAAATAATCCAGTGAGGTTAGTTCTACACATGAACTAGTTTTAACATATCAGATAAACCATTTTTCATTAATACACATACATTTCATGTTTTGTTATGGTAGTTCTTCCAAGCATCACATAAAAATTTAACTGTTATCGAGAAAACATCCACCTGATCTACTTTAACCTTTACTACCGTACCAGAATCACAGGTTTTCATGGGTAAATTATTTTTTGCAATGAATCACGTAGCATTAATTTGAAAATAAATATTGCATTTTAAAATGGAATAATATCAAAAAAACGGGAAAAAGCATTAGGTAGGGAAATTTCAAGAAACTGTAACAGTAACTTTAACGGAGTCACCCGCTATGTGTGCATTATAATGCAACCATTTCAGAGAGTAAAAATCATTCGCCTTGACCGGGATTCGAACCCGGATCCCTCGATATCCGGCCGAGTGCTTGTAGCTTAATTGGTTAAAGCACTCGGCCGGATATCGAGGGATCCGGGTTCGAATCCCGGTCAAGGCGAATGATTTTTACTCTCTGAAATGGTGGCATTAGGTAGGGGAAAAATCATTCCATTTCTGCAAATGATTACGCCTCTCCAAAAATATAAATTTTGGCCAATATTCTTTGAAATATAGAGAATGTATTGATGTTTTGTTTCGTCATGAAATGACATTAATCGCTTTATATAACCAGCATATTGATTTTTTAGGTAAAGAATGAGGTAAGTATATGTTATTATCATTCTTTTCACATATCTTAGCTTCGCTACTTCTGACGCCTACCATACTACCACTTGCACACTTCCTACACTGCCAAGTTTTTATGAATGTTTAGCTCATCTACCTGATTTCTCATCCTTCAATTATGTTCTGATATATTCTCCGGGCAATAAATCCTTGCCATCTATACAAAAACATACCCAAAAAGGTGATTAACGGAGGCTAAGAGAGGACAATTAAAACTAATCGGTAAATCTTAGAGACTAAAGGCCCGGTAAAGTATTTAAGTTGAAGTTTTAAAACAAGTTACCCCCTCCTATACTCATTTTTTTACATTTATATTCTCGGGAGAAGATCATTTAAAAGATATCGGCATATTTATGAATCAGCTTTCTGATCAAACACGGAAGCGAGTCACAGACAGCGTTGCCTATCACGACTGTAAAGCACGACATGAATGATAAGAAGGAGCGATTGTGCAACTTTTCTCCAAGAAAAGGTGAGTGGGTCAATACGTGCCCTTACGAGCATAAAAATACCGTCAGGCTATTTTAGGCTGCCTCGAAAGCATGTCGTGAGTGACCGGGGGAAAAAAAGTAGAACTTTTTTCGAAGGGACGGCAGGACAAGAAATCTTCTCGTCATACTACACGTCCAAAGGGGAAACATATTCGATATTATTATATTTTTCAAAGAGATTATATTTTTTGCTGAAATAAAACCTTATCCCCTGAGAGGTTGAACTGAGTTTTCGATCTAAGCTTCAACTTATATATTATACTACCACTTCTCCCGATCATTACCAAAAATAATACCAATACTCCACAAATCCATAGTCAGTCACCATCTTAAATCCTCACTTTCATCCCGTACCTTAGCGGGAGAACAAGGGGAGAGACGTTTTCATACACCAAATATACACGATAACATTGAATTTTTGGTCGAATCAGGAGATATAAAAAGGACCATACAATAGGCGTTCCAACAAATGAACAAAACACGGTGAGAGTTGGATACGCATAATCTTGACTTTGACAGTTAACCTGCTATGTAATGCATACTATATTTTACGTCTTATACTCGTATGCTTCCGATGCATCTCTTTCCTATTGATGGATACCCGATTTATTTCATTATTCGGAACAACCAAAAGAATGTATCAATATATTATTATTTAATACTTTCCAACATAGTTTGTAGTTCAACCTCACAGGTCAATTCATTACGTGTGCAGTACAATATTTGCACATAAAATAATGTTCCTAACAAGTCAAGACAAATTTATCACTATGAGTAGGATAATGATAGATTTTGTGTGGTGTATAAGTAAAACCTAATCGTTCAGGGCCACTGATATATCATAATGGTGCTAGCTTATTTAACTAATCATTATCTATGATAAAAGAAGAAAGAACAAGAGCTAACAGGTCATTTTGAACCAAAAATTATTCCGAAGTCGTAGAACGTAGATAAGTAACGGAAGTGATAATAAAGACGTACCAGAAGATATAATTCTGTGCAAGAACCAGAAACCCCCAAGCACATCAATGACGCTATTCCTGTCTCCTGCATCTCGATGGCTCAGTTCTTCCGCACCCTCAGGCCCACACCATGGAACGAGGAAGTTAGAGTGCACAGTCAGTCAACGCGAGGTTTGCAATAAAAGTTATGACGGAGAGAATGGAGCAAGAGGCGGTTACGGGGGGAGGGGAGGAATGGGAGGGTTGAAGACGGGGCAAAGCAGGGAGGAAGGGAGTTGGAAGGGGGAGACATGGATCCGGGGGGGAGTGGGAGGGTGCGACAATAATGGGGCGAAGAGAAGTCTAGTGGGCGCGGAGGGGGTGGCGTCGGTACATGAGGGTGCGCCAGAGTGGCGCGAAGAGGACTGCGAGAGTGGGGGGAAGGAGTGACGAACACAGAAGGGGGCGTGCGTGTCCTGACGGAGATGAAAGGAGTGGGGGGAAGATGGAGGACGAAGACACGCATAAATTTCATCCTGCCGTGGCACGAGATGACGAACACGGTCTCGTTCTCTCGCGAAAACCTACAAAGAGCGGAGAGGAGGGAGGCCCCGGGAGCCTGGCGGGAGAGACGCCGTAGAAGGGGCTAGGGTGAGTTTCGGGAATGGTTTGAGGAGGAGGATCCGGGGTCCATGGTTCAAGGGATGGGTTTGGTTGAGTCGTGATCAGATGGAAGGGGAAAGGAGAAGAAGTGAAGCGGGCACACTCACACACACACACACACACACACACACACACACACGACATGGTGACACGTTCCTTCATTAGACTTAAGAGTGTGAAAGCGAGAGAAGAGTTTGGTGTGTGCTTCCTCCTACACTTCTCTCTTCACATTCCCCCCATCCTTCCTTCCTTCCTTTCTTCCATTATTCACCCTCCTCCCACTCTCTCTTACCATATTTCCGGTTCCCTCTCATTACCTTACACCCCTTTCAACCCCACCCCGCCCCCGGACCCTCTCGGGTCCTCCTCATCACCCTACCACCATCTTTCAGGCGTGTGTTTCCCCTCGACCTGCCTCCCAAGCAGTCCCTCTCCACATTTCATATCCCCCCTACCAAAAAAAAATTCCAAAACCATTATGCTTGGCTGCGTCGAGTCGCTTTAACCCTTTTCTGCCTCGTTCACTCTCGTATTCCCTTCCCGCATTATTTCATCACATTCCTTTGTGCTCTCCTCCCTTCTCCTCGTCTACCTTGTTTCGATTCTTCCCTGTCACTTACAATTACTTCCTTCAGAATTCATCTTCCAACCTGTTCGGAAAAAAACCCCTTGGATAAGTTTGAAAGCGACGTGCAAATTCAATGAAATAACTGTCGAAATCCATATCAAGTATATTTGATTCAATAACACTACTCTATTTGCTTGGCGTGTGTCCTAATTCCTTTTTATTTTTTTAATTCTTTCACCTTTTTAGTTTCACCTATTTATCTATTCGATTAAATCATACTTAAGGAATAATTCATCATTTTTTATATATGTCTTGGCGTTCCACTTTTTGAAAAACTATTCTGGGTCGATTGAACGTGACTGCGACTTTATAAATGATATTCACTCTTCATCCTAAAATGTTTTTTCAATACAAAAACACCTCGTCAATGGTTTCTGCAAGTATTTTTCAGGTAAATTCGCTGGAATTCTGCCCATTCTAGCGATTTTTTCTTGCTTCATACTAATGACTTGCGTTAACTATATTTTTTCTGCTAAGCCACTCGGATAGTTAATTGCTTCAGTATCCAAATGCGGCTTTTAATTTCAGAAATATAAAATAAACCTACATTTGTGACACATCACAAAAATAATTTATCAACGTGTGTTTCAAAAATATAATCGTCACGTAAATTAGGTCGCATTAATCCACAGTGTATCAAATTACGTTCAATTTCAATTTTTGGCATTAAAACACGAGCAGGGTAAATAAATACATAATTTGCGAATTCAAGTTGATAGTAATTACAAATTAATAACTCTGAGGATATCTGTTCCACATTATAGCCGAAAGCTTTTTTTCAGTACAATGTGGATAATAGAACGTGCTTCCCGCTAGAGTATGGCTCTCCATTACCAGCCTGAGTAGAGCATAAGACACTAGACGATTGGTCTTCAGTCCACCCGGGGTGTCTTCGCAATACCCTTCCCCTGACCCCATGTTCCTCTCAGCTCCAACCACAACCCCTCATTTCTTCCTCACGTGCTGCAGTATGATGATCCCTTGCGTCCGTCTATATCATAGACTCCCTCTCTCTGTCCCTCCGACGGTTGAAACAACAAGCCTTTTGCCTTCCCTCCATTTGCCCACGCGGGCTGTCAGACCGCGCACCCCATGCGTGTTCGTGAGAGGCAAGGGGTTTCAGACACGCGGCTTGAAAGGAGCGGGGCGGCGCAGTGAGAGGGAACATTACGTCGGAGGGCAGGGGGAGGCGGGCTATAAGTGAGAAGGTTGGAGGGGAGGATAAGGAGGAGGAGGTAGGTGGGGAATGTAAAGGGCGAGGAAGGGCGAGGGAGTTAGTAAGTTTTTGCGTGCGATCCGTCGCAAGCGGTGTGATATACTTATGCTCCTGGGTCGGACGACGGATATAAAGGGTTGAGAGGGAATGAGTGGGTGGAGCGGAAAGGGGATGGAGATGTAAGAGATGGAGACAGAAAGGGGATGGGTAGAGTAGTGCTGAACGGGTAGATGCTGAGTGAGAGGATTAGTAGGAAGGGTTTTTGGCGGGTGGGTGATGATGTCGGGGTGAGTTTATTCGCACGGGTATGGGGTGTGCGTATTGTACAAATGCTTTCGTATGCACCTCGCGGAGTTGGAAGTGATTAGATGTGGACCGGAGGATTGGATTGGCGGGAGATGGGTTGAGCACACGAAAATTGACACATTGTACGAGTGTAATCAAGAAATGCAATCCCTATAAAAACACGGCATCATTTATTTTCCCCACGGAGCTCTGTTTTTCACTCCTCTATAACCCTTCCCACCATAACACCTGTCATCTGTCACTGTATGGTGCCTATGACAATAAACCATGGCGACAGAATTTTCTTCACGATTCTTCACCCTCCCCTCCTCATTAAGCCTCCTCTTTCATCCATATTCTCCTCTGCTGTGAGATATTCTATACCCGAAATATTCATTATACTAGGCTATATTTACTTAAAATGTGATTATCCTGTCGCTACTTAATTAGCCTTTCGTGAAAGTTAGTACGACATTTTATTCATTCTGAAGAAAACAAAAAATATAGAAGAATAAGAACTGCAAAATTTAATTAATCTCTTAGGTTAAAACCAACATTTTAAACTACATAATAAGTTAATGAATGATCCATCAATAATTTAAAGGCCACCTCCAAAGATCAAACCTAATCACTCACAAATGTGCAAATAAACCTGACAAATATAATATTAAGGGTGGTTATATCTTCTGATGTACCCTTGTCTTCAGATTTTATTCCCAATTAATGTCATTCAAGTGATCTTACAGTGATCGATTCAAGAAATTATGATTTACTGTTGTATTGAAACATACTGAGTTTTGAAAAGCAATGGGACCGTGACGTTTGCTCATATGCACGAATGGTAGCTTTCCCCAGGTTTTGGTATATAATTATGTGCACAGCGGTGGATTTTGGGAAGTAATATAGTCATTTTTCTTTCAAATATACTATTTTTAATTTACAGTGAATTTTTCCAGATATTTTTATTCCCTCAAACGCCAGGGAAATTTCAAAAACCGTTCGTAAATAATGGGCTTTTTTCGAAATCAGTTGATAACCTTTAGTAGTTTAAGCCTTGAAAATATACTCAAAATATTTAAAGATAATAATAAGGAGATATCTTCCATTCCGTTATGCCTAGTAAGTTGATTCAGTCAAATCGCAAAATATTGATTACTTAAAAAAAATAATGATTACCGAGATTTTTCTGTACAAAGTAAGAGAGACAAGGATATGCATGCATATTAACATATAATGTGCCTATTTTCCATTTCGGTCACGCACACTCGGCTATGGCTTTAGCCTCCCCAATTTCCTATAAGTCAAATTTGTTATAGATAATTATTAGTAATATTTTAGAATTTACTGATCTCTAAAATTCCTCAAATTTTTGGCTTACAAAAAGGAACATATGATCATTTACGTAACACGTGACGTATCAACTATGGTAATTCAGCTCAATTACGTTGACCGTTCCACCAATGCTATGGGAGTTCTGAAGCAAGAAAGAAAGGAGAATTCCCGGCGTGTTTTTCTGTAACTTTACAATTTTGAGTCGGTACATAAATCAATACCCATGGTCCTCTCTCATACTCTGTGCTCTCCATGTCACGGAAACACTTGAACATCGACCCCCTCCTACCCTCTTGTCTCTCCAGACACCCGGCACCAGTGCACCCAACTCCATCACCATGTGCCTCCATTCTGGAACTCAAAATCGGGATGTTCCCCACCGCCCTCGGTTCTCTTCAACTCCTTACCTCACTCACCCTGCTCCCCTCCGGTTTCAACATAGGAGCCGCTCAAGAAGAGGGATGGGAAAACAACCTCTAAGCCACCTCAGCATGACTCGAGCTTTTCGAGGCACGTCTCCCACCAGTCCCACGCCTCACCATGTGCCTCTCTCTCTTCTTCCCCTTTCTCCTCACTCTCTCCTCACATTTTGAAGACTCCATGGGAAAGTGTTAAAGTTGGATGGGTGGCAATGAGCGCCGGGTGTGGGACTGAGGGGAGGAAAACCTCATTGTCACAGACATTCTAAGCAAATTGAGCATGTAACTCCCTACGAATGGGTTCGTAAATTAAAACGGAGCTTAATTTCCACCACCACGCGGATTAACGCCTGGAATAACTTAACAGATCTCATATAAAATCTAGTTTTACGGCATTTATTCTTCACTACAATGAATGTCCCGAGAATGTGGAGAAATAGGATTCATAGTTTTAGATTATTTCGACCATACGTGGCTACAACTTGAAAACTATTTACTATTCACAAATAGCAGAGAATTAAGCGGAATTTCTCTCTAATTTAGTCATCAAAATGAATCGTAATTAATTAAAAAGACAATGCCTAGCCCTTTTTAGAGTGACACAATGCCCTATTTTTTGTTCAATGACTAAAGATTTTATACAAAAATGCCATCAATAAACAATATTGGAGTCAACATTTTATTGAAGATCTTGTGTTCACTAAAGAGTCATCTTTTTGAATACTAATTGCATCTTTTCATTTCTTCTTCTCATAAATGCCTGAAATCTAATTCAAATACTAACTAAAATTTAATAAATTCTCCGAATGTATTTTGCTCCAATATGCGTATTAACTCAAAAGGTAGGTGAGATATTTGGGGTCAATATTGAATCGACTAATAAAAAATGTTGTTTGTTGTTTAATAAATTTTAACGATCAGGAATATTAAATGGACATCTCAATGTTTAAATGTCACCAAATACTCCAGGTGATATTTCCTATTTGTTACGTTTCAACTCATCAGAACTACTTAAGCCGTTTTTAAGAAAGTTTGGAAGATCTTTCAAGTAAGTTTTCAATATTACCAACCAACTTAATATTCTCGATTATTAAATTTTTTTTGAGAATATGGGTGGACATAACGTATGTTAAATTCAGAAAAATTGTTTTTTATCTTTCACAATCATCATACTTTTCAATCCTAGGATGTTTATAGACGTTTTCTTCAATCCCGTATCACCAAAAGTCTTTGTTTTCAATATTTATCTGCTTTCATGACTTTTATTTTTTGCTTCCTGTCTTAGTTTTCATACTCAATTGATAAGGCTATTCACTTTACATTCTAGAGCTGTCTTTAGCAAGCTTCCATGCCTCAAAGTCCATCCTATATGATTATTCCTTCCATTTTCAATTATTTTCATAAGGACTTTTACCTATCTCAATTTGCTTAAGTTGACATCTCTTTATCTCTTCACGTCATTCTTCCTTTTACACCAAATTCTCAACACTACTTGTTTACGCTTCTCGGCCGCTGTTATTTCCCATGCGTTATTTGCATTATTGCAAATATGCATACGATGTAAACAGATAGTTATGTGACGCCTTTTAGCCTTCGATATACCTTAATTTGTGAATGAAGCATAGTTTTTCACACATATTTACTTTATCCGATGGTATAGGTTTTTGGGTTTTGCGAAGAAATATGGTATAGCTATAGGTATATATATATATATATATATATATATATATATATATATATGTTTAAGTAGCTAGTTCATTTTTCGGGTACCAGGTCTTCCTGGGAAACCATAACCGGTACAGGGAAAGGAACTGGCCCCCCTACCCTGATGTGTGAATATTCACACGCCGTCGGGCTTGGTACATGGGTGAGCTCTACCATCACCTACTAAACCGACCTTCGGGTTGATTACTGTGTTTATGGTTTATATGTTTAAGTAATGTGAAGAAATCAGAAATGTTTGGTTTATTTATCATTTTAAAGAAGAGGGAAAAACAATGGTAGATAGCCAGAACAAACTCCACCGGGTGAGAATTCAGAAACCAGTTCGAGAATGGAGGACGTTTCCGTTGATTTAAAGCAGACGGACTTACAGGAACGAATGTAAAATTAAAGATGAGGATCAGTTAGCCCAAGAGAAAAAAACTGTTAAAGTAGAGTTTGCTTGGAAACCCTAGAAGGGGGGGGATAAGATACTAGGAGGCATGCATAAATTAAGGTCAGACGTATGCTCTATATCCCCCTCCATCTACCCTCTCCCCTCCTACAACCTATCATCGTCCCCTCGCCCTCCTGCTATTCCCAACACTTGCCTGTCTAAGAGTCTTCCTTCCACCCCCGTACTACCGCCCAACGCCTACCCTGTCAGTCCTCTCTCTCCCACCCACGACCGAGTTTCCCAAACGTTGCACTCTCACTCTCCCTATCTCTTCCTCGCCCGCCATCCTCCTTCACCTCAACTTTCCCCTACTTCTCTCACCGCCCCTTCCGAACCTTCTTTCTCCCCTCCTCGCTTTACGCCTTTCTTCTCCGGGGACTTCAAAATCCGCCGCCTTAGCTCATCCGGAAACCTCCCGAGGGGCCAACTTTGCTCCACCCTCGCCCTTCCCCGTTTCCTCGCCCAACCACCGCCGACCCCGCAGCGAGCGCCGCAGCCACCCATCTCCACCTGCCCCCTCGTGTCCTGTCACCCATTCCTCTCCTCCCCATACCCACTCCGCGTGTCGTCACTTCTTCTCGCCCTGAGAGAACGTTCACTGCACCGCAAAACCTCCCTTAAACTGTACCGAGGTATCCGGGAAACAATCACGAGGAAAAGAGGCGAGCCAGAGTTCGGCATGGAAATTTCGTCTCTTTCAAAGAAGACTCCCACTTCACGCTCCTCCATGTGGCCATCCTGCAATGCTCTGCATGTGACAAGGAGTTATTGTTTCCTGTTCTCTGCAATAATATCATCACACCCTGTCGCACTCGATCACGTAACGGCTCCGTGAAATTAATGATGGCAGTACAAATGGTGATATTGCGGTGTCAACGAGGCGATATTTGTCGAATTCATCGAGGCATTACTTTCATTTCCACGAATGAGATCCGAATATTGGATGCAGCTCCTGAGGGGCCATTTCACAATTTCCTTCCTCATCAGATTCCTAACCGGATAATAACATTTTGAAACGACAAGATGTGTTATGCAGGAGTATATGGTTTCATTTAGTCTGGAGTAGTTATATTTTGAAGGTAAATGCTTTTAGATGAGAACTCAACCTTTATCAGTTCTTCTTAACCATGTGTTCACATCGCCTGGAATTCTATAACTCACACCGGTTTTTCCACTGTAGTGACATGAAAGGACAATGCCAACTAAATATTATAAAAAATTAATATAAAATTCAAAACAGCGCGCCGTTATGACGTGGAAAAATATGAAATACGGTTATAAAAGTTAGTAAAGTAATAGAAATCGCGCCCGACTGGAGTTTCCTAAACCCATTTATTTAGTTCTCCTCTCAAAAATATTTTTCGTACCGATCTTATATAAATTATATCTTCATTCACACCGATTCCATATATCTACTCATCTCGTTATTATAATTCTATGCCTTCGACCTGCCCATAATATATCCCCTTTACTTCTCAACATTTTATTCCCTTTAGCTGAGGCTGCCTCTTCTAGTTGAGTAGAATTTTTCCTTCACTATTTTGCCTTCATCGATTTTGCTTCTGAGGCCAAAGCCTAGATTAAATCTTTTTGTCACTAATATTTCCAAGCAATCAACAATGTTATGTGCCGTTGTAGGATTCTCACTACTATTCCACGTAAATCAATTCTTGAAGTCAACGCTCCCTACAATTCATCCCTTAACTAATTAAAAAACACTGCAGATAATAAATTAGAAAGCATACAGTTTTTGCGTTATTATCTTGACTTTCACCTTTTCACTATCTGTTTAAACAATTTTCATCTGCTATCAAACTATCTAAAACGCATTAAAACGTTGGCTTAATTCTTTTATGTTTACCAAAGCAGAGCTACTACGCATTTCTTCTTTATGACATCAAATTTTGGCCGGCCGGACGACGTTGGCGGGGTAACGTCCTCGTCTGCCAATCCAAAGCGTCGAGGATTTGAGTTTCTGAGTGGGTTTTCCTCCACCTAGGGCTTGGGTGTTTGTAATCAATTCCATTATCTTCATAGTTGATAGCCCGTTATAAAGGTCAAAACTTGCTGTTTTCGGACTAATGCTAAATAAATAAATTATCTCACATATACGGATTTTTCCATATTCTCTTCCCTATTAGAAATGGTGATTTATAGACTTCTCAACTTTTTTCAGTAAATACTAAAAATGAAATCTGTTGATCCAAGGAAATCTTTTGCATATCACTTCATCCAGCTATAAATACATTATTATAGATAATCTGCCGGTTAAGGTAGGTTTTCAATAGCGCAACTAACAATTAAATGTTTGGTCACTCCTAAAAATCACAATTCTACATTCTACTCGATAGCAAGCTCCCCTTTATCTCAGTGTACTTCCTTCTTCCTTAAATTTCGACCAATACCCCCATCGTATTTCTGCCCTTTTCCTCATTTACTCTCTATCATAGTCTTCAACATGCCATTGCCCATCAATTTGCTTTGCGTCCATTTTGTCTGTCTTTATATTAATTCTCCCAGCAATTCCCTCTCCTCCTTCACCATACGCAGGACCTACTAATTTGTTTTCCTTTCTGTACAATTAACCTTCACCATCCTTCTCCAAACCTACATTTCAAAAGCTTCTAATCTACGCCTAGCATCCTGCTTCAGTGACCATGTTTCCACTCTGACCATAACTACGCTATATATAAAAATTTTAACGAGCCTTATCTTAACATCCTTACTCAATGTCCCTGTCAGCAATTCCTTCTTCCTTGTGAAAGCTTCTTTGTCCAACCTATTTTCTCCTTATGTCCCTACTAATTTTACCATTTGGTCCAAAACACTTCCGAGAGGAGACACATAAACCGTTTCACCATCTCTAGTTTTCGTATTCCTATCTTAACCTTTTTCTTTCTGAATAGCAACATATCTATCGCACTGAAATTCCATTTCATTCAGCAATGCTTGTAACTTCTTCGCTGATTGACAAGCTAAAGCCTGGTCATCAGCAAACTGATTTTATGGATTCGCTGCCAACTTTCATTCCTATTTCCAATACTTTCCATACCTCTTTAATCATTTCCTCCATATGCGCGTTGAACAGCACAGGATATAACGGACAACTCTGCCTCACTTTTCTTAAAATATTTTACCCATTGTAAAACAAAGATAGCATTATAAAAATCTTTTCTACAGGAAAGTCAGGTTTCTAAAAATTCTGCTAAGGAAATTGTAGACTTTACTCCCATAATTTAAATATACATGGAACGTAGGTACGGTCGTGAATTAATGTAAACCAAAAATACCGGGACCGTAAACTTAAAACTTTAGTTAAACTTAAGTTTACGGTCCCGGTATTTTTTGTTCACATTTATTCCCTTTCTTGCTACATCTGCCTTAAAGGAATAAACTCTGAAAAGAACTTTCACGGATATATGTTTAGTTATTGTGACGTAAGAACATACGATAATAAAATTTCGCCAATTCATAACGAAACCCGAAATTAAAAGGCGTCAGTTATGTAACACCATGTCTCAAATTTTGATTAATGCAAATATTTATTTGATAGAATCACCTTTGGAAACTAAAGGCTAAAATATTGTCATTTAAAGTTTTTCCTAAGAGCACGTGCCCCACGCTTCCTTCTCGGCAAAAAATGCTTTTTACAAACCGTAACATTGGTCTACTTATCCAATAGTGCAAATAAAAGGAACGAAATCTAAATCATAATCTAAATCAAAAAAACACATTTGAAATATATCTTACAACGTGTCAATATTAAGGAAAAAATATGTAAACTTTTTGGACTATTAAAATTCAAATTACATATCCATATGAAAAGATAAGTTTACCTTTTTTAACAAAGCGAAAAGGTGGTGATAAATTGCACATAATTTCTTAATTATTCGTTTTTTAACTTACAACTAATAAAAATAGGTTTTAAAATAATACGACTTTTTTATGGAATTTTAGAAGAATTTAGATCACATGTAAGATTGAAATGTATGAAGTAAACATTAGAGTATATGAGTTGGAGATGCTAATGAAATGTGCTAAAATAAGCCACATTGCTTTAAAAACTTGAAGAACTAAAATTGCATTACAAGATTATACAGAATATCTTTTCTTGGATGTCCTAATTATGCTAGGCGTCAATCTTTGTTAAGGCAGAATTGGTGTTTAGTATGTTTTGTGGCCATGTCACAACAACCGTGCCAATGCACCTAGATATAAATGTTTGACGTTAGATTTCCAAATCCTTTAAGAGACATATTTCTGTTCTATAGTCGGCCTAAGCTAGGCCATTTGTGAGACATCAAATTTGCTTTTCTTGATTTACAAGCCTACAAATGTGTTTTCCCTCTCTATCCTTCACTCTTTTCGAGATGAAAGCGATATTGCTTTGAAAGGATACAAGCTGCTTTCCGCACTTTTGAGAGAAAGAATTTTACTGCCGTGTTCGCGTGGGGTGACCAGTGGGTTCAGCTTACCTCCTTCTGAGCTCAGCCAGCTACGTGTTTGCGTGTGGACGTTATAATATATAGATATTGGCTCAACATATTATTTTCCAGCACGATATGAAAAGGTTTAATGGCATAAATATGGTTATAAGTCGATAACAGTACGTTTAACGGTTCTATTTCACTCTCATTACTTTCGGTCTCTACACAAGATATCTGCCTTATATTAGGCCACCGTTGGAACTGTCTCTTCGTGCTTTGCTCTCTCGCTCCCTTTTGCCTCTTCCCCTTTAAATACAACGTCATCCTGATACCCTCGCTGAACTTTCTGCCTCCCTTCTGTCTCCCCCGCACCTCCTCCAAATTATATCTCTTCTGTTCCCTCGCCGCTCTAGCCCCTCACTTTACCCCTCTGCCAAGCAATATCCTCCTACTCCTAATCTTTCTTTCTTCCCTACACTGCCTCTACCTCCACCCAAAAGTCATTACTTGACCCCCTTACGCTCTATCCACGAATAGCCAACCGCGCGAGTCTTTATTTTCCTCTTCTCTTTTCTTACTCCACACGAATCCCTATTACCTTCGACCTCCCATCTTTCCTCCATCGCACAACTTTCCCCAACTCTTTTGTGCACCAGGGTCCTTGAAGATCCCACCACCCTTATTTCACTTTTCATTTCAGGCGGATTCAGCACTTTTTCTTAAATCCGTCCGTCTGGACCCTCACCTTCTTTCCATGACCGTCCCTTAGCTCTCGAGGGTCTCTACTTTTTTTCTGCCTATTTAATTCCAATTATCTCCTTCTCCACCCGACTCCACGCTTTGACTCAACCATCACTCTTTAACCCCTCTCCATGGTTATTATCTATTTTTTTGTTCTAATGTCATTCTCCATAATGACCAAGTCTAAATTCATCGTATTTTAATGAGAATGTTTGAAAACGGGATGAATATGCAGGGAATGAATTTTGTCCGCGGCAATTAATTACGGAATAAAAACTTAATGAACACTACTTGACGAGAGACAGAGAGAGGAAGAGAGATCTCAAGAGAAAATATGAAATATGTAGCACAAAACATTCTCGAGAGGAAAAATAATGAATCCAGATTTGGGTCATGGAAGCAACTCTCACAGCACTTATATAAATATATAAATAAATATATATGTACATACACATATGTATGTGAGTAAATATAAAAATGTGTGGACAAATCGGTACATACATTTTTACAATCCTCACCTTGGCCAAGATCTACTTTAAATGGACAAGTGGCTACCCAATTCTTAAGTTCTAGCATATAGTTTTAATACGTACGTTGTGGAATGAAATATCAGCCATTACGTTTTCTTCTTAATGAGAGTTAATTGTACCATTCTGCTTTAATAAATGTCATTTTGATATTGCCAAAAGCTATCAATATGCCATTACTCTATTAATGTTACAGAAATTATCATTAATTCTAGCTGTATCTTTATTAAAATCCTCCATTGAATGAAATTACTTTTCAATTCTAGGTTACTAGTCTTTAACCAAAGTATTATTTTTCAGGGTAATAGAAGGAATACCTTCAACAAAACTTTTCCCTTCCTGTTGTATATATTACAATATTTCTATTTCCTATGAAGAACAATATTCCTTGTATTTTTCGAAATGATGGCTGAAATTCAATCGATATTCATCACTCAAAACATTTTTATACTTATTCTTTCAACTAATCACGATTTCATTTCTACGTGCTTAAGAGAAAGTAAAATTGGAAATGAACAAATATCGAGATTACCGTACACAGATTGTACAGGTTTACCCTATGATGGTTATTTTAACTTTACGATCCTATTATTCAAGAGGCACCAAAATATTTTCAGTAGATTCTATGGTTAATTATGTAAATGGGCCTACTCAGAGAGACTACTTTTATTATTAATGTTTTATTTAATAGTTACTTGATTGAATTACCGGTTTCTAATATGAGGAAACCTTACAGTCTACCAACTATTTTTTATATTTTAATTTTCAATAGTAGTCTTTAAAAATAATTAAATAACTTTAATATTATGTGTACAAGCAATTGCGTTAATGTTTAATTAATACATTTAAAAGTAACATAGCATATTTCAATTGACTATTGCTCTAATTAATTAGATAGCAATTAATAAATGCTCTCTGGAGATGAGGGTATGCGTACTTTTCATGGGATTAATAAAAATACGAAAATCTACTCTAATTCGTGCTTATTGATTTAATGAACAGCGAGATAAAAATCCACATTTACTAAGTAAAAAAAAGCAACTTTCTCCACATCGAATATAAAAATTTTATGAAATCCATATTCTTCCATTAAGTCATTAAAAGTTTCCAAAAAGTGCTACCGAAGGGGAAGGTCAACATGGCGGTTTGCAAGATATGACACCGAGTAATTTCCAGCAGGTTTAGAGGCTATTTGGGATTTTTTTCCGTTCTTTCGACGATACGGGCGATAGAGCCCGACCTTCTTATGTATTATTTCCCAGTTATTATTTTAGTAAAAATGCCGTGTTGCACGGTTCCTCATGCTGAGCATTAAGCAAAGTTCTTTTCCTTAAAGTTTAAGTACTGGTGGTGAGTCTCATATTTTTACTACTTACCATAATGGCATCCGGCTAATAAAGGTCGCGGCGACATATTCAGAGCAAATGCCCCCTCCCATCTCCACTCATCTGTCATTTACTCTCTCCCTCGCTGTGCCTCTTCCTTTGCTCCTGTCATTTTAGCACTGCCTCGCCGACGACTAATTTCCCCGCCTCACCCACCGCCTACATCCACTCCCTCCTCTCTCTCTCTCTCTCTCTTAACCTCCTACGTTCCACACCCGATCCCCCAAGCCTTGCGTCCTTTTACGTTTCATCCCTAACCACGAACAATCTCTCTGTCTCAACCTCTTTGTTCTGCCTTCCTCCGTCCACGCCCCTCCCATCCGCTCGCCTATCCCACAACGCCCTCCTCTGGTCTTCCCCCCCGCTCCTTCTTATTCACCATCTTCCCCTGCTCCTCCCCACCCTCTGTCGCGTAACCAGTAGATTCCTTCACCCCGCCATCCTTCCGTATCCCCCGTCCACTCCTCTAACCCTCTCCCCTCCAGGCGCTTCTCAATTCAAGTCTCCAAAAGTTGTTTACAGCCAACTTCTTCAACTAAAGTCTCCAAGCATCCGACATAGGACCTTTCGTCATCACGTGCAAAACCCTTCCCTCACCCTCCTTTCCAGCCGTCTTTCTTCATTTTTCTATCCACGCCCTCTCCGTTTCTTTCTTTATCCCCGACTTCATCCTCCTCTATTCACACATCCGTGGTTCTCATCTTATTTCCTCCGGGTTAAAGCCTTCGCCTCTTTGCTAAAAAGATTTATCTCATAGCCTTTATTCCATAGACCACCCGTTCTATGACACATGAGTAACATTCTTTTGAAATGAGCATTTATTTGTTTGTTCCAAAATTGAGTCAAATATAAAGTATCAGTTGTACTTTCCTCGGCGTGGAAATGAATTTAAATAAATAGAAGTGGAAGTTACGACAACCAATGAACACCAAAAAAACCACCCTTCTATTAAAATTCCCATTTGTAAAAATTGATATTATTAATATAAATGATTTTTTTCATTACGTACACATGTGTGAGTCTCGGTATTACTTATATTTTTTACTAAACTGAGTACCATGGAGTTTATGTTTTCAACGCATGCCTTGCCCCCCCCCCTAAACCAAAGATTTCTCACTTTTCTAATACTCTCATTTATCAAGTACTTTAATGCTACAATTTAAGTTTTGTAAGAGAAATATATTTCAATGACTTTATAAATAAATAATCATAATTTTCAACCACTCCGGGTATCAACTAATTCCTATCTATGAAAAAACTCCTTTGTAAACACGTCGTTTCTGAAACATTCCTTGGCATATGTTTCGGTAAATAGAGTATCAGTGCTATGTGAATTGAAAGTAATCCAGTTCTCCAATAATAAGATAATAGGAATGTGAAAACTCCTAGGGAAGATAAGGTCTAATAGAAATTCAGTTATAATACAAATGTGTACGCACATGTGTAACTTTTTTTCAAATTGTTCAATCCTTTATATCAAATAATTATTTTTTCAATTAAAATACCAATTTCTCATTATGAAATACAAAGAACAGCGGGAGATTCTGCAACATTAACTGAAGTTGTTGCATTTTACTCGATATCATTTGGGTTAAAATCCAGACTCTATCCTCATGATAAAAATTATATTTACTTATACTGATTACTTATTAAATAATTTATAATTATTCGAACATTTCTGCGCAAAAATGCTGTTATTGCTGGAATAATACTAGGTAAATCCTGGCGATCTGTAATTTTTTTCTTCAATGGAGGAAAATTCCATATTTCAAAAGAAGGAATCCGTAAAAGAGCTTCTCATTATCTTTTTATATATTTTTATGATTCCATAATTGTCTGTGATCCTTTTAACGAATTAGTTACCCTAAAAGTCGTTCCAATAACTTTTTGAATTATGTGACCCATTTCCATTATCTACCGCTCAGTTGGGTTAAACGAAAAAAAAGTAAGGTAAACGTGAGAAACTAAGTAATAATATATTATGCATGCCAAATTAGTTATTACCCTATCAGAGTCATATTTTTCCAAAAATATAAAGGATTCAAATTTTACCATATTTTATACGAATTAAAATCATTATAATACTTTACCATAGGCGATAATTGGATTAGATTTGTCAAGACTGTAAGTGAAAGGAACCACTCTTAAAACAAGAAATAGAAGAATTTATCATGTGATGTATGTGCTGACATAATAATGGGAGATCGAAAAAAATTGCGAAGGCAGGTAACCGATCGGAAAAAATGAAAATATGTTTTCTTGATTTAATTACACTGCCCGCAGCGTTTGGGAAGTACTGTTGTGGATCTACGAAACTTTTTTACATTAGGAAGTACGACATGTCAATATCAACTAAAAATTAATTACTCTTCATATTTAATACAAGATTGTAAATAGGAATACCATTAGTGCGAAGAAAATTACGTGGTTACTTCAGATTTTTTACACACCGTCCGTGGCTTGATATTAGTCCTTAGCTAGGCTAGACAATAGCTTCTTAGGGCTAACCTTTCACGAATGTGTAGGCAAGGTAAGAGAGAGAGAGCATTGGATCTGAGTCCTCTGGAACTGCTGTGTTTTACACCCGCGTCTTTACTTTCCATTACAGTTTGCACGCCTCATTTCAGTCCGATGTCTACATCTCCTCCGGTATCTTTCCCCTGTGTGTTCAACCTTGACTCCTTGCTCCCGTTCCCTCTTCTGCCTTCCCTTCTGATTTCACTTCTCATTCCTTACAGATTTTTTCTTTCGTCTCTCTACCTCATCCACTCACCTCATCCTTTCACCCCTATCATCCCTCCAGCATCATACCACTCCCATCTCATCAATCTATCTTCCCTTGTAGTGTCAACACTTCTCCGTTCTCGACCAAAATCTCCCCCGAGATTTCTCTGCAGAGCCTAACCCAGATACGGGAAAAATGCCCCTTTACTCCCGTTCTACATCCCCTCCCCCGTCACTTAGATTTCGCCCGATACTCTGGGATGACAGGAAGTATCGGAAATACGTCACAATGCCCAGAATAAGAAAAATAAACCATGAGGAGAATATCGAACCCCTTGACGGAGGAATTCATTTGAAAGGAGAAATATTGGTATGCTCAAAGACTTAGACAACTTATCATTTGAAGAAACTTTATGAATCTGTCTACACATTTTAATTGTTTAAAATAATCTAAATAACATGAAATATAAAAACAGAAATTCAAACATTGAACATAATATCAAAAAAGAATTTGTTCTTTCAAACTCGTATATGGCTTATGTTCGCATACCGTTGAATCAAAAACAGAGCAGTTCAAATAAAAACGAGAGCTTTTGCAAATGCACCCCTACATCTTATACTCGTAAGTAGTTTAATCATGACCCTCTTTGTCATTTTTTCATCATTGTTAACGTCCGTATGCCCGTTAATGAACCGTAACTCCTCCGCTACTCCGAGAGAGTAAATTCAAACAACGCTCCTGTCATTGCAAGAGAAGATCATCGAAAGACAATAATATCAATAAAATAAATATTAAAAATTTCATTGAGTGCCATTTACATGTCGGTAAAAGAAAAATTGCGCGGGGTGCATAAAGATACCGGTGCGGTGGGTTCCAAGGATTCTAGTACCGAAACAAGTTCATGGGCATGGTTTTATTAAGTTTCATTTGCAGAAGAAAAAACGTGTCTTTCGAAGGAGAAGATCCAGTAAACATAGAATTTAAAGGCATCGTTTTGATCATGAGGGCGAACAGCCAATTTATGTGGGGAAATCTCTAGCATCACCAATACCAAAATAACCTCACTGGTGGCACCTACTGTGAAAGTTATCATTTTTCGATATTCTGATAATGGTGTAGTAATATGACAGTAGAGAAAACAGACCTGCAAATGGAGTATATTGTAGAGATTTACTGAAAGCTCCCCAAGGTCATATTGATTGCAAAATATACATATTTTAGGGCAACAAGCTAGATGGTGAACCACCATAACGTACGATCACGCACCGAAAATATTATTACGTACCTATAACTCGACAAAATCAATATGGAATGTGATCTTTCTCTTCCTAGGAGCATAGACCTAGTTTGAAATAACTATAGTGTTTTGCGAAAGGTAACTAAACATCTTTGTCTAAAGTATTTTTCATCATTAGAAGCAGGAAAAGGCGATCAAGAAATGCCTCTTACAACGCCCGCCAAGGACGTTCTGCAGATGACCCAATTGATTTTTAAATAACCCATCACAAAACTGCTAAACTATGAAGACTCCAAAAGAGTGGGAATACTCATTTAATAGCGGTTATTTTGAAAATACCAGAAAAAATTGTAGGAGGATTAAAGATATGATTCGAAAGTATTGTCATTATTGTTTAATTAAAAACTCTAATCTACTGAAATATTTTTTTAGATTCCAAGTTAATTATGGCGCAGTTATTGTTGAAAAACCAAATAATGAGTATCATTAAAGATTATTATTCCGTTTTTGGAAAATGATTGTTCACCATAAATCCGCTGGAAATGAAGAGGATAAATCAGTTAGATAAAAACCCTAAGATTAAATGAACGGAGTGGGAAAAATGTGATATGCAGTAGAGCAGAGGAGGAAAGCGCCGTAAGAAGAGCTATAACGAAAGGAAGAACTGAATAATTTCGACACAATTTGAGGCCCAAGGGATTAGTTAGGAACGTAATAGAAGAATATTGAAGGAACGATCGCTCAAGGAAAATCAAGAAGCAAATAAATAGGACATATACAAAGAATGCAAAACTGTGAAGCAAGCAGCGAACAAGGGAATCAACACTGAATGGAAAGGAATGTAGGGATGTGGTAAACTAGCCTTAGGAGTAAAATACTGATGATTTGGAGTATATAAGAATTACAATTGCATATATCCAATCCATATTAAGTGAATATAAGTATGACATACATAAGAACATCATGTAGTTGACTAAAATTCACAACATTAAGTGTGGTGCTATAAACACGTCATTATGTTTTAATGATATCATTTTTCTGTGGACTCATATGGCCTGTACTTCAAATCCTTTGATAAATTGTTAAAAAAGTAATTTTAATTTTGGCGGATTGTGCTAATATAATATTTGTAGAGTCTAACTGAATCATGTAAGGGAAATTTAAAAAAGTCTTCCAATCCTACCAGTAGTACTAGTAGTCTTTCTAGCTCATCTTGAAGTCGAGCAATTACTTACTTTTGAGACAAGCCATCACTTTCCATTCAACTACATGCTGTTAAAATCATTTTTCCGACAGGATGGTTACAATATCATCATGCAAGTAAGCCGTTATTGGAAGATATATATTAAAAATAATGTAAGGGAACTAGTAAAGGGGTTTTCTTAATGACTTCAATTTTTTTTATTAGTCCCTGTTTACCATGGATGAAATAATACTAGGACATTATTAGCGTTTCAAAATCAAGCACGTCAAAACCTGCAATCGAAGAGACTAAAATATATACCCTCATCCGCATGCCAGCAAGAAAAATTAGACCGGATCTCCAGCTTGAATCCGTCCACATCTTAAATGCACGATCAAAGTATGAAATGCGTCCACAGTCAACCCCCCTGGACTCGCCATTAGACCATTAGTGGCGAAATAAACAAGCCCAATGTTTCGTCCCACATCCATATAAATCGCCCTCACCTTCACCACATTCCTTTCCTCCCGATCCCCCTCCCTCCCCACGCATTTATCGCCTGATTCTTTCACTCGCTTTACTCAGCTGCCTCTCCAACCAAGCCTCTAGTGTGGCTCACTCACTAGGCTGCGTTTTAGTTCAGCGTGCTTTGAAATTAATGTGGATTCCAGCAGACCGCTCGTCCCCCTTCTCCCTCTCCTTTGCCCATCCATTTTGCACTTACACTCCGCGCTAAGTCAAAAAAACTGGAATCCATGCAGAGAAGTGTTTCCTTTATTTTAATGATGCTAGGTACTTAAGGGAGACCGAATCGGAAAATGCCACCCCGAGGAAGTGAAGAGCTGTTTATGAGGAGTACTGTGGATGTGCGCGGGGCATAGAAAAGTGAATGTATCGCCCGCCCGTTTTTTCATAATTTCTATCACGCTGTGAGGGAAATATTCAGCATGCATATTGATGAAACTCGTAGGAGACATTGAATTATAATTTTTTCCGAGTTGCAGCTGCATTCATTTCAATGGTAAAATATTAATATTGTTTATACACAAATAACTTACATCATTTTGCATACAAAATATGTGCATTTATTAGGAAAAATTGATTTGGTGTAAGATAAACAAGTTTATTCTTTAAATAAATACCATTCATTAAATAAAAGGCATAATAAGATTTTAAAAACTTATTTTATTGGGACGATTGTTCTGATTGAAATATAACTAATATTTGTCTGAGTTTTTTCAAAGTTTACCAAACTATAATATCTAATTCATTGGAGCTATCCCTCTTTCTCCTAGGCAAACCCGATACACTTCGATTTATCAATAATGGATTATTTGCAAATGAATGATTCTAATTTTGAAAAGAAGAAACCTCAACATATATTACGCAATTTATTCTATTGCCATGCATTGTGCTTTCGACCTAATTAATGTAAACTGTAAATCGGACATTGCTAGAATTTAATAATGACTATCGAACAAAGTAAAAAGTAGATCACGTTAGGGTATAGTACTTAAGTGAATAGGTTTAGGATTAAGGCCTACTTTGCTTAGAGGCTTGACGTAACCACACTTACATCTACATGACCCCATACTTAGCCATTGGCATAAAAGATCCTATAGAAAATATTTGAAAATGACAAGCATATAATAATCACTAAACAGTTGATTTCTAATAAATGGAAAATATATCGAAGAAAATGGTAGCTAAAATCTGGGAGGTAGAAAGAAAGTACAAATCGTGGCGTTTGATTCCTATCAAGTTGTTCCATATAAAAATAAAGGCAAAACGGATTAATTACAATCAATTCGCATTTATAACGTTCCCAAAGTTCTATTCCATGAATGCAGAACTCAGTATTTGCAAAAACCCTTAGTAGACATCTACCCAATATGCAAATGTCATAAATATTTACTCAACAATGAAGACTAAACCGATTTACTTATATATTTTTCAATGATGCACAATACTTAATCGAAATTTCCCTCACACTATGATGGGCGGATGATAGGCTGAGGTTACAACATATTGACATCTTAGAGTTCCCAAAGATTGTCTATGGAATGCCTTATTTCTAGAAACAAAAATTATGGGTATTAAAGGTGAGCAGATTATGGAAGAGAGATAATATGTTCCAAAATAGAGTCTAAAGCCCAAACGTCCTGTAAGGTCTGGAAAAGTACTTGTATACAGATCCCTGATGTTTTGCGAAAAGTCTCCTCAATCAGCACCAAAATGTGAATAAATCGATGGTATCATAGCTGCAATCGTGGAAAATGTCTTGGGTTTGTTTTCAAAATAATAAGTTCCTAGTTGTGATTTTTATATCCAACTTTATATGCATTGGAATCGTTTTAGTGAGTGTGGTATTTCGTAAAAACCGTATATACATCAAATTACTTGATAATGTATCAGCATTGTCTCAGTCTCCTCACATTCATTTAGGGTTTATTGTGCAAACTAATATTATTTACTAAAGAATAAAACGGCGTAAAAAAGTTTAAAATTTCTTTAAGAGTTACAAAAATTTTAGAACTACAAAACAGGAAATTAGCATAGTAGCCAAACAAAGTATGTAAAGGTTGAAAAAAATAGTAACCAGTTAGAAAAATAAACCATTTTTAAAGAGTTGCGCTCACACATATTCATAAATGTATTCTCGCTAAAAAACTTGATCGTATATTTTCCCTCGCGTGAAACTCAGTGACGGCAATTAAAAAATAAGTGCTATTCATTTATTGGTGCTTGCGGCTAAAGAAAACCCACTTACCAAAAATATTTACTCCCATCAAAACTCGATAGCCCATACCGCAAAAAAGGGGACGCTATTAGCGGGGATTATGGTTTTCGGCCTCAGCGAGTTGCCATTTCCCGACCAAATAACTCGGTCAGATTGCCGTTTTATAAGTGCCAACACGTAATTATGGACGCGAGAGTATGGAGAAGGTAGCAAAAATTTTTCGCGCTACGAAACCGCAGCATCTGACCAACGGCATAAGTGCAAAGTCGTGATACTAATAGCCGTCCGTGAAAATATAGCATTATAATAACTAACCTTTAAGGATCCATAAGAGGTGATGTCTTTGCAGACTCTGGTGGCGTGTGAAATAGTGATAAGGGAGGCGTAAGAATGAGTAGCTATGCAATTAAGAGGCCTTTATTAGTCAGTTACCGAAGTTCTTATCGTGACCAGGTGTTAGTTAACCAATAAGTGATAGTGTTTCTTTAATCAGAGGTTCCATGAGCGCAGGCGTCATCAAAATCCGTAACGACTAATATCGCCATTGGGGAATTCCTGAGAAAGAACCACTCTTATATTTCTATTTAGCGCGTCTGATTACATAAAAAATAATCTTGTCCTAAATGCAATAATGAGAATTTTTAACGTACAGTGGTACTAACCATCCATCTAACCCTCTTTAAAAACCTACTTAGGTTAACTACCTTCCTAATTGGAACACATGGCTATACTCACCTACATGACGATAACAAAATATTTAGTTTCATAAGAAAATGCATATTAATGACATATTTTGCTGAAATCTATGACGATATTCTGTTTTCGTTTGAAATGCAATGACATGCGTGCCAACTGAAGCAACATCTAAAAGATGAAGTTGTTGTGTTTAAATAAGTGTTAAATTTTGTCATGTGGGTAAAATAGAGTACCTACATATGAGTCAAATTTTAAAAGTAAGAGCCGTTTATTTATATTAAAGTATTTATGTCTTAGAAAATGTTTTTCCCATGCAGCGCCATCCATTTATTTTTTCTAAAGCCAATGAAGTTATTGTTATGATTCAGTTGTTGTTTGCCTGTCAGTGAACGTAGATAATAAAGTCCGCGAAAATCGCTGCTCCCGCCAGTGGCGAAGTACCGGCTACGAGTAGATTTTTGTGTGCAAAAGGATCATCAGTTGCCTAAGTTAATCAAAAGTGGTGCCTATTATATGCACCTAGAGTAATTAATAAATGGACTATATAGTGGTGTCAACACTTCAAAAATGACAAAAATGTGAATAGTGAAGAGCGGAGTTGTAGAACCAGAATCCAGACCAATGAAATCGTTCAACAAGTGGGCCTAGAACTGCGACTTGATAGACGATTGACGATTAGTGCTATGGCTGATTAATTTCCTCTTCCGGATGCATCATTATATATATATATATATAATAACTTTTTGACGGCACAATATAACACAGAATAAAACAGATAACACGTAAAAGGACACTCACACTGTAGATGATTTGAGCTTTCGGCCTACTCCGAGGCCTTCAGGTCAGGTCATATATATATATATATATATATATATACGATTGTTACAGAAAACCCCGGATATCAGAAATGTTGAGCAAGGTGGGTAAGGAAAATTCTTACCTACCAACACAAAGAGCAAAGAATATTGAGTAATCGAGCGCTTTTGGACCCCTATCGATAATCCCTATCCTTCACTTAGCTGCTATTTCCTCTTTTTTTACTTGAAACAGTGCTTTGGCGGACAACGTATTGAAGACGACGAGGAACGCCATACCGCAGATGTCAACTGTTTCATTTACCAAGCGGAGAACTTTTATAATGATGTATTAAAGAAGATGGCGTAGCGTAACAAAAAGTGCTTAGGAGTGAACGGCGATTATGTAGAAATTTGAAGCAGCTTTTACGAAGCTGAAATAGTTAATAATAACTCATTTTCAAGATAAACAGATCTAAATTTAAAATAATCGTAATTTTCCGCTCAATATAGTTACAAATAAATTCCTAAAATGAACTAAATGATGCACTGTTTAGTGACAGTACAGAATCCTTAATTTCAACATTAATTTAATCTTATAAAATTTATTTTAAGGAATATTTGCCTATTTTCACTGTCAATATAAGGTTAATTATTTGCGGTTTTTAATCCAGTTGGAAACTTCAAAGTTTTCAAAACTAGATAAGAATGTATTTTGAACTTAAATTGATTACGGTTCAATTCATTAGTAAATTATGAGTTCCATAATTTAATGCGTAATATGCTAGGAAAAAGTCCAAAATTTATGACGAGTTTTTATTGGTAAAATGAGAACAGTTTAGAGAAATTTTACTTTCTTGCAACCTTACCTTTACAAGAATACCGCAAAGGGTAATTATTTTGCTATGAATATTTGGTATTCCTTCGCATCTCTTCGAAAGAAATTTTCTTTAGGAAAATTAAATCCTAATTAAACGAGAAAGTTAAACCCTTAAGTAATTGTTTTAAATATCACTATATTTTACTTTCAAGTAAAAAAACTGATAGCTTAATGGGATTTCTATGCAAATTTAATTAGTCTTTCCCTTTGAAAAGACAAATATATTAAACCACAGTTAAGCCACATATAATAAAATGAGGTTTTCGCAATCTCATGAGGTTATAAACTTATAAAAATAATATATATATATATATATATATATATATATATATATATATATATATATATATATATATATATATATAGATGATTTTTCCAATAGAACTCTGATTAAAATTTATATGTCCTCATGAGAGACCTTTGATAATTCCCAGGATATTTTTAAAATTAACAGATATTAGCGTCGGAAAATGTTCATAGACGAACAGAACTGGTCACCAAAGTTAAATACTGCATAATAACGATACAAGGAACAAAGGCGAAAAAATTGTTTACTCTTTAATACATCCTTTCCTTGAAACCTTCAAGCGTGGAAGCGTGCGTTCTCTGGAATCCGTGTGACAACACTTTTGTTCATATTTCTCTGATTTTCCGAGATACAGTGGTATTCCTCTTTCCCTGCCATACAGCCGCATTGCACACACAAAACAGAAAATCATTGGCGTTCCACAATGGCCCTGGGCAGTAAATACCCTTTATGAGTCTCGCATAAAACACTCCAGCCATAACTCCGGCAATATTCTGTTTAAGGAAGGCTATCCTGTGTTTTACTACGCTTATCTCCAAAATGAGGGTGGAAGAACAGAGTAAACTGACTAACAGATAGATGCATCTTGAACTAAAATTGTTTCTATTTTATTTGATTTCCGCTCAAGAATTGAAATAGTGTAGTGACTTATAAAAACATATAAATTAGCCTTTACCGGGAAATTAGGATTCTATTTGAATAAGTATAGCTCAGGATATTGATCTATCATATTGTCAAAAAATGCAAATTTAAATTTAATGAAGAAAATTTATCTTGAATTTACTTCAACGGTCATGAAAATCTATAAAAAAAGCTTCTTTGACAATATTTTTTAATAAGGAAGAGCCTAGAAAAAATTATATTTACTTATTTCTGAAAAATTATATTTGCGAGCCGAAGGATTTTCATGGCTGTTCTAACGGGTAGGATTATATGCAAAGCTCTCCCTTTTTGAAAAATATAGTCTCCCCATTTGCATATCCTCATTTCTTGCACGCCAAATTGGAGCACAGGATTAGGTAAAGGCCGCTCGTTACCATACAACTGCCACTGCAACATGCGACGCATACTGCATTATTGAATGAGAACACCATCGTCCAGGCTGGTGCAAGAGAAATCACGGAAGGCCCCGAGTGGAGATATGTGCATTTCATAAAAGTTGTTGAGGCGGCCTAGTTAGCTTACACCTTTGATTAGGCCTACCGCATTGTGAAATTAGGATTAATGCCGATTACCGTTTCAGCAATACAGACGAAACACGTTTAAAATCTGGATATCTCTATTTATATCGCAATTTATCATTAATCCAATGTTTAGGAAAACATTGGGGAAACGTTATCAAGCTTCAAAAACTCTTCTTCCTTTTGTTAATAAAACAAATTTCAGAATAAGCATTAGGATATGAGCTAATTTTTTTCCACAAGAAAATTAGTTTAATGAAATTAAGAATGTTATTCAAATTAGCCTTTAATGAGAGTATTATCTTTGACTCCAGGTTATAAGGTGTTAAACAAATTCTATTCTAGCTATTTTCTTATGTGGAATTTCCTCTACTATGACTATAATATTTAATTGCATTTCATTCCATGGCCTATATTTTTTGCTTCTACTCGTGTCCATGTCCTTACATTAAGCAGATTGCAAACATTGAGTCGTTAAAGAATATCATTATTGAGAATGACAACTGGAGCATAAAAATATTATTCATGTTTTCCGAATACACACAAAAAATGACGTAATTTACCATAATAGAGATGTAGTTCTACAATAAATTAAATGTAACTCTTAGTCAATAAAATAAAAATACTTACCTTACCAAAACTCGTTACTTTAAACAGTTTTCCTAGCAAAATTAACGAATTTTACTAGGGAAATCCATTTTTTTAGCATGATACTATATTCATATTTAATCGTTTTCAATCAATGAAATTGAAGTGACGAAATACATGCTGTCGCAATGTCACCGTTGGCTATAATTTATTCAGTTAACTTTTCCCGTGTATATTTTTATTTCTTATAATTAAACGGAAAACAATTATGGCAGTTTAATAACAAAGTTAAATGGATGGAAAAAGAAAAAATTACACAAAGCTATCGTAAAATTATAAATAAATGCCTTTGTAAGAAATAAGCAGATGAAAAAAGATACTCATGAGAAATCAGCCGTTTTTTATGAGCTTGATTGGTACTGGTTCCTACTCCACAGGAATCCTAGGGCTTGGACTTCTGGCTTCTTGTGCATTAAGATTAGACTCCTTTATTTGACTAAATAAATGTATTAGAAGGTATAGTTATCGGAGAACCTATTGAAATATGATGGAAATTTCTACTTTCGGGAAATGTCAAATTACATGGAAGGAGCATTATTTGATTTTCACCTAAAATCCAAGGAATGAAAAAACTAATAAGGTAACGTGCGATTTAATCCTTAATAAAATTGTGGATATGAGTCCCGAATGAAGGAAAACCCGTCTAGAAACTTCCCCTCTTGCACTTCCCGCTCCTTTTCCACCAGTTCAAATGAATACTCGCGTTCATCCCCTTTGGATCTCGGGTGCCACCCTCTCTCACTCTGAGCCGAGGACCCTCGACAATCTCTCGCTCCACCCGCCACTCTCTACGCTCGCCTCCCAGTCCCCCTCGGTCCTCCTCCCCGCCATTCCCGTGCCCCTTCCGACCTCCTTACTGCATTCTCTCCTCGTTCTCTTAATGAGGCAAGCATGGGGGCCGTCAGATAAACGCAAATAAGCCACCAGCGACATAGACACGCCCCCCGGATAGAACTAGCAAAGCGCCAGGCATTGTGTCCGTGTTGATACACGGACTGTCGCCGTGCAGTTGTCAAACATCCGTGATTCTCTCGCACCCCCCCCTGCCATGTTTGTGTCTTCTTCCGCCGCCCCTTCTCTCTCCTCACTCGTTCTCCCCACACGTCCCTCCCTCCATCACTTTGCCCTCTCCCTCTCTCTAGCGGGGAAGAACGGCGAGGCGTTAGACAACGCGCAATTTCCCAGCACTCCCACTTCGCAGTTTGTCCATTTTTTCTCCGGGACGCTCGTTCGAGGGAGAATCCGAAACGGAATTCGAAGTCACGTTTTACGAGATGTACGGATGTATTAAGCGAGACCTCTTCATCCTTTCCTCCACTCCCTTTCCATCCTTTCTCTCCATCCGTCCCACACGGCTACTTTTAAATTTACTCTGTGTGCCTCTACGTACGAGGGAAATTCGTTTAGAACAACTACTGGTGTCGTAAGCGGAAGGATCTTTTAGAATTAGGCTTCTCATTTCTTCCCTCTTATGTTTACCAAACATTGCTTTTTGTCCGCCTACAAGTCAGATCTGCCAAAGATCAATATGTACAAATATTTACATTCAACTGTGCATTTCAAAAAGCTAGTTTACTACGATCAACAGGGTGGTGGTTGATCCAAATACGTTGAGCGGCTGAGACAAAGTAGTTAAAATTAGACAATTAATTAAGTCAGGCAACTACTAAAATAAAATAAGAAAATGCTGTGGTATGGTGTAAAATTACGTGGGATATATTTGCAGTATTCTTTTACTTAAATATTTCCAATTTATTAAAAGGGAGAAGAGTATATGCATATTATAAACTCATACATATTAATGGGCAACCAAAATAATTAATCTCATCTATCATTAAATTAAATATTCAATAACATATAAGCATTGATCAGGATCCTCATCAGTTAAAGTTTAACTTTAAACAATGATTAGTTATAGAGAAGGAAGTCCTTAATTTCAGAGTTAATTTGTGATTAAATAATCTATTGGGATTCTAATAAATATAGAAACTTCTTCTTACCCAAACATAGGTTATGACATAATGAAATTATGAAAAAAATCAATTTTAGTTAAAAAACTTCAGTTGCTTAATACACCTGGGAGGACAAAAAACTACAATTGAGGAAATGAATCAGGCAGAGAAAAATGCACGTAAACAAACGACTATTTTCTACAAAATGAAAAAAATATTCGTAAGACCATAAAAATGACGTAATTTTAATTTATGGTGGAATTTTGAGAAACATTACTAGTGAAGAAATATAGCCAATATATTTTCAACATGGAGTTACAAATCCCACTTTAGTACGAGTTCCAATTCATAAAACAAAAGGTTAATAAACACCCTTGGAAACGTATTTCATACGCTTGATAAATGAGCAATTGCGAATGCAACCACAGTTCATATTTATTTTCTGAGATAAAATATTTCCTCGCTTGCGATATGACTCGTACACGGGGATTTACAATTTAAAATACAATAGACATGCGTAGAAATAATAAACGCCGGGAAAAACCGCTCCAATGTCTCTCATGATGTCATCAGGTTTCGCAAAACTGATTAGCTATTGAAAGCGTATAGCACCAGATAAACTAAACTTATGTGATCCCAAACTATGTACGTACACCTCGTTCTTCGTTTGTATAGATTGAAGACCAAATGTCTAAGGACATTTTTCCAGAGCAAACGAATTGCTTTTCTGCTAGAATATCGGATAGTATAATAAAAAATGTAATAGAGAATGAATGTATTTGATATCCAAATTTTGACTCTGTAATTATAGCATTGCTTAAATTTTGAAATTTTATTTGTGTGTACAAAAATACTTCTTTCCTGTTTTACTATACAACGAAACGAGTTCAACAGAAGCTTTATTGAATAAATAAGGTATTTATTTTCAAATGATCTCTTAATTTTAAACATAGGTAACATTATTTTTTAAATTTTCATTGGTTTTTTATTGTATGAAATGGATTCATTGTGTTATTGAAATAAGGAGACTGCAAAATAATAGCTTACGGACGAAACATAGAAACCATATCTCATCATTTAAGATGTTAATAAACTTGATGAAAACAATATCTAATAAAATTGTAAGAAAATATTCTAATATCAGAAAAGAGCATATTTCTTAAATCTAACAAAAAATTACAAGGTGCACACTACAGTTTACCATGGCAATTTAATCAATAACCAAAAATTAATGATATTATCATATTCATGTATATTAATTGCAACTATTTTCGTATTGATACGAATGATTTTGTATAAATTAAATGTCTTTATAACGTTAAGATTGTGTCCAATGATTTTGAGACCCAGATATCTGTGCATCTCATTATGTTACCAATATAACCACATCAAAAATTATTCAACCATACATAAGCTCTTTCCTTTAGAAACACCAATGTAATGTATAATATTACGAGTATACTGTTCAAACTTCCACATGAAATACAAGCAATTATCTTCTACAATCTGCAGAAAAATATATGCATAGTTATATAACATATTTTTCAAATATTTTGCGTCTCTTTAGTCGAGCTATTCTACTCAAATTACCTTCTATGAAATCTCAATAGTAATGATAGATACGCTCTGCATTGAATAGCTCATGATGATAAATAATAAAAATAGAGCCAAATAACCACCTCGTCCAGTTTAGAAAATATATCCACCTCAGTAAAAATATTTTTACCGATTCATGTATTCCGATACGCTGGAAGAACAATTGTTGGCGAATGAATTCTTTCGAGAACTAATAGAAGCAAAAATTTTACTGAAATCCCTCGGCTCACCCCAAGGAGTAAGTGTTCCCTGTCACGCATGAAGGCGCATCTGCTGCGGACACCGCATGGTTATTAGGCTATTATTTCCCTCCACTCGTTATCTCTCTTTATCACGTGCCAAAAGCGAACCTCGCGCGCGAAGAATAGGTAATAACCAATAACTACGTCGTTGGTTTCGATGCGGCCTGGGGGGGGCCAAGGTACGAAGATTGGGGTGAGGGAATGAGAAGGAAAGAAAGAATGGGAGTGAGTAGTATTTGTGCCCTCCCGAGCCGCCGCCGGCTAGCAAAACAGCGCGCGCTGTGCGCTCGCCGAGCTCTCAAAAAAGTGCGTGTCCCGGGCAATCTGAGGGAAGGAAAAAGAAAATCGTTCATTTTTTCCCCGCCCCCTTTCCTTCGTACCTCACTCCTGTCCCATCACATTCCCTCCATCTCTCTTTCTCACTCTCCCTCACTCTTCAGAAGGGAAAAAAAACATACGGCTTCAAACCCGGGAAATGAATTCGGGAGGACTAAATCAGCGGCAACTTTCGAAAAATAATCCTCCTCCTGCTCCTCGCTCCGCCACTCTCCTCCCCATTTGGAACCGTGAAAAAAAATATCAACAATAATAATAAAGTCTGGTCTGCCCTGAGTGAATTGGAATGAGCGTAAAACCTGCATCCCCAAAAACACAAAAGGGAGAAAGAAGAGAGAGAGAGGAGACTTATTTCGCTACCCGATTCTCATTTTTTTCTTCCTCTCCCAACCCCCCTTCCCCCCGGCCGCTCGACAGTAGTGAAAAATGACGATATTCCCTCTAGATGGCTCTCTTTCCTCCTCTCACTGCTTTCTTATTTTTTTATCGATATCATCACATCTCCCGCTTCTCTTTCAATCTCTTGCAAAAACCTCTCCTAACCAAATTTTTTTTGTGTTTTTAACTCCTGTTTTTTTTATTTTGGTATTTATTTATTCGTTTTTCCTCCACTCCCGCATCCACCACCTCCGCAACACTCCGCCGTTCCCCCGTTTCCTTCCATACCTACCCCCTCTCAAAACCCCTCCTCACCCTCTCAACTGCTGCCCCCTAGTAACTTCCCCTTACGAGCGTGTGCACGGGAAAGGATGGGATGCAGGCGGGAATGGGGAGAGAGGTTAAGGGGAGGTTCAAAGCAAAAGGGGGAGGGAATGAGAGGTTGGGGGGTGGGAGAGAGAGAGAGACGCCCTGTCGTCACGCAAGCCTTACAAACACGTGAGCCCCTTCCCTCTCCCGCTCTTTTCCCTCTCTCCCGCCACCACTCCCAATCCTTCCCTCTCTCAACCATCCCCTCTTTCCCGCACAGCTCTCCTCTTCGGCGCCTCCCCCTCCCGCCTCAATGCCTTATGCCTCGCCGCAGCCATCGCGTAAAAACCGCAAATTCGTGTCGGCAAATCAATTTTCTTTCCCTTTATACTCGGCCCACGGTGCTCGCCGGTCCGGGAAACGAGAACTACGTTTACCGGAAAATAATGAGTGCCTTCTAAAATCGAAGCGCGGGGAGAAACATGAGCGAAGTGAATCGACCGCTAAAATTGTCCGGAGTACATTTTTGCGAATGGGTAGCGAGTTACACCATGCGCCTGGTACCGCTTACTTAAAATCTAAGCCTTCTAAAAAAATGCAGCCTGCTAGCCTAAGGCCCATAGTACATAGTTTAGCATTTTAAACACTTGACTAATGTCGAGCGAAATAGTATATCAAGAAATGAACCTTTTAGGGAACTTCAAAACTTTTGTCACAAGAACAATTCTAATAGGGGTTTACGTGACCAATGCATGCAGAATGCTTTAATACATTTTAAAACGTGGACAATAACTAGATTAATGGATCAAAGTATAAAATTTATTTCCATTAAACAATTGAAGATATTAGATTCCTTACTAATAAATGTTAATTGAATTCTGTAGTATAGCTGTTTTCATATCATGCGAAATAAACTCAAAACACGATTAGGAAGCTAAACATTCATAGTACTTATTTAACTAATTACATGATTGTTGATTGTTATTTTATGACTCGGAAAAGAGAGTTTTTGATTCACAAATTTGGTATTTAAATTGAATTATTGTATCTTAAAAATATTTCGAAGATTAAAATAATATCCAATGAATGGAAAAAACCACAGTAATTTCACAATTTATTAACACACGATTATTGTTAAGTTACGGTGCAGCATCATTATCTCATTAATTTTTTGGGTTTGTACAGTTTTTGGTTCTTTTGTCTTCTAGTTTCTCCGATCTTAAAGTCTCTCTTTCCCCTAAATAATCTTAGCCAGTGTCCTTTCTTTTATACCCATTAGGTCTCTTGATTTCCCCTAGTTTTTCACACACAATGTCTTCTTCCCAATTCTTATGTCTCAATTTTTCGGGGCTTCTCCCTTTTGTTCTTTTCTGAGTTCTAAGAATTAGTTCTCAAATGTAGCTCCCGTCGACCTTCCGCTATTATTATTATGCCGCATTACATGAATAGTATGTCTTATAAACATTTGTATTTTTATTGGCTCTTGGCTCCGTTGAATACAAGTTTTTCACTTGATTACCTGATCTTCTGATTATTTAATGTTTTCATTCTTCTTCGGTCCCTTTGTCTATAATAAAACATTTTTTCATTAACTCACAGGATGTATTACTCAATAGTTAAATCATTTCTTGTTTAATCTATTGTTTTAAAGTGTGTTGATTCCTGGAAAATGTACATACTACTATAAGTTTAAAGCTGACGAAATATGTTTTCGGAAATTTCATGTCCAAAGGAGGGTGATGTTATCCATGATCTAAATTTTCTTGCAATTCAGGCGAACAAAGTTCCCTCAAAAAAGTCTGCACGGAGACTTCTAGGAGGATATGAAGATATACTCAACACCGAAAATGCATTTAAATCTTACTTGTTCCTCGAATTAGAGTCTTCCATTAACCGTTTCACGGAAAATGCTCTAACTCCTCCTCCATCGCAATTACCTCCCATTTTAGTCTGCACTAATGCATTGCCTCTGCTACTCAACTTGTACTCGCCACACATCCGAGATCATAAAGCCAAATATTAATAAATGAACTATTTAACTTAGTTTTAATAATTTTTTTATTTCGTATCAGTATTAATATTCGACTGCTCACATTTCTTCTCATTTAAATGCTATTTCATTTTCCATCATCAGCCAGAATATATGAAAAAAATTTTCTCTCTTCACTTTATTTCAATTGAAAGGCACAAATATCCCGAGAAATATTTTGCAGATGGTCGTGAGTATTACAAGAATTCTTCAATTACAATATATTCCATTCAAAAGTTGATTAAAACATTTGGATACCCAATCCCTATTTTTTCTTTCAGAAATATATTTTCAAAATAGTTATAGTAGCAATAAATCTGTTGCTAGTCTATGTGAATGTATTTTCAATTAAATAAATTTATAATATCATATTTTTGTATGGTTTCATTTGGGTTCTCAAAAGTTAAAACTACCCTTAAAAGTATAATAATTATTAAATTTGAATTCAAAATACATAGAATTTATAATAATACCTCTGACTACAGAGCTTGTTTTCAAAATATGGATTATGTCATCTACTCATCGAATGCTTATGTTATTAATATAACTTAATGATATTTTGAAGCCTCGTGGTCGGACAGAAATGGATGGTCTCCGACAGAAACTTTTACAAATGACTACTTACAAAGTTGTAGATTTGAAAAAATATTGATTATATGTATCTATAATTAAAGATAGGTCAACAGATATAAAGTCTCTCAATTGTTTGCATATCTCCTATGCCCCTTATAAAAGAAATCTCTAAATGTGCGAGAAGGCTTTTGATAGATGTAATTTATTCTCAGAAACCAAGTTGGTGAAATTACCTACGGATTTGCTCGTTCCCAAGCACGGTCGTCGTCCTTCTCTCGTCCCACCGTTGGCCCAAGCGCTTTTCCCCGGCCTCCACGTCCATCCCCGCATATCGGAACGCTTAAAACTACGATATAACACTCCTTCAGCCTCCAGTCATTCCATTTTCCGTTCTCCCAAGCTCTCTAACTCTCCTTTTCCATCGCGCAAATCTCGTCTCCGGAATAAAAAAAGATTGACCGGCCCAGTCCATTGGGACCGTAAAAGAAATGGCAAAGGAAAAGCGTCGAAACTTTGAAGAGTACAAGAATAAGGACATGCATGCCAGGAAACAACTTCCCCCTCAAATAAAAATGTAGGATGCCAGCTTTAAAAAAATAAAATAATAAATGTATGGTCATAGCCCGAGTATGAGGAATAGAATAAAAATCAGCATTTCTATTGAAGGTAATAGCGTAATTTTCAGCGTCGACTGGGTAAAAGGTATTGGAAACACGAGACGCAGATGAAATAAAAGGACGTCATTCGGCTTTTGGTTAACGTAAACGATAAAAAATGATAGTCAAACGATGGTTCCTGGAGAAATGAAACAGGTATAAGCCAGTATGTTAGAATAATTATCAGGAAATGTTTATGCTATAATAATGCATATGAAAAAGGCAGATTCCGAAAAAATATATCATCGTTGTTTGAGCTTGAAAGAATTAAGTCAACAGTTTCCTGAAACCATAGTTCCTCACGAATAAATAATAAAATATAAACTGGTTACATAAGCCATTACAATAATAACTCATTTTTTCTGATGGCATTTATAAAAGCAGGATCAAGATCCCAATTGTCTAAAACGGTATATATTCCGATTGAACGGTGTGTTTCGTGAGTGTTTACATATATTTTTATGTAAAAATATATATATATATGTATATATATATATATATGTAACATTATTGTGCACGTTCGTGGGGTTTTCAAGAAAGTGACTTATATATATATATATATATATATATATATATATATATGTATTTATTTATCTATTAAAAATTATATATGTATATATATAGAATTGGACAATATATATCCGATGGTTTTTTCCCAAGAATCTAAGAAGATTTCCACAAAATTTCACAAGAAAAGTGTTCTTTTTTCATCATCTATGTCACTTATCATCTTATAAGTCGTTTTGGACGATTTATTCTCATAAATCAGGAGACTCTTGAGAAATAATAGATGTTTACAAAGACAAAATGTATATCTCAACAGTTGTCCACATCGCATGCATGTAGAACGAGTATGGCTAAAAAGATGGTGGGCCTAAATAAAAATAAGATGGTATTGCGATGGAAGAAGGCATTTCTAGCTAATCGAATGAAGTGAAAGGAAGAATAACATAGATATGACAAAAGATGGGCCAGCGGAAAGAAAAGGGAGACACACAATAAGATCCAGTGTGATGAAAAAGAAATGTAGACAATGATATTAAGGGAGGGTGGAATGTGCCAGAAGGGGAAAAACAGGGAAAGAATTGGACATGTTCTTGAGCTGAGGATAAATAAAGAAAATAGGAAAGGACAAGAGATATACGGGGATGTGGGAGAAGAAGAATGGAAAAAATAAGAGAAAGAGTAGCTCAGCTCAATGTGTCTTCATTTCAAGGAAAAACAAAAGAAAACGACTGGGAATTCACCATTATTTCTACTGCCGTTTGACGTTCAGGGTTTTGTTTTCCCCTCTCTTCTTCTTCTCGGACTGACATATTCGTTTAATGACCAAAATCTATTCCAGCCGATGAAACGCCTTTAAAATTCCGTTCAATTCCATCCCAAAATTCTACCCTCCTATCTTTCTAAGGATGAAACCATGCATACCACCCTCATATACTACCTGTATGAAGAGTATATTGGTGATTTGAGGGAAAGTGTTAATAATTTCATGTTTTTAGAATATATTTTCATTATTTTTAAAAATTCTATTGGTTCTCATTCATGATACTACGTCACTACAAATCTTTTTGGGCTGTAATTATTGTGGAACGTTACAGTTTTTTTTTACATTATGTCATGCTATAGAAAAGAAACCTTTTCTAAACAAGTCATGCGCCATGAATCGATATGGGATATTTTCCAAACAGCCTTAAGATGTATTTTGTATTTATAGATTATCTACCGAACTTAAAATACGACACCTAAAATAAAAATTATAATAACGTCTATCCTCGAAAATATCCGTCTATCAAGTTAGCAATGAATTATACGTATAAATATGAATATAATACAGTAATTTATTCATTTATCACTTGAAATTTATTATCATTACAATTAATTGAACAATCTAATACGAAAAAAATCAAGTATTAGAGATATCAAAATTATTAGCTTTTCGTAAGTGTGTTTTAAAGATATTAAGCTTTTATTTTAAATTCATGCAATCAATTTCTTAATAAACATACTCTAATTTTACCAATTTTGCATTTTAACCTCTTTTATAAGACCACATATATATTATTCACAAAATTATGAAATTTAGGAATTAGCAATTAAGTGTCCTTGTTTCAGAGAGCCAAGCGAAGAAATGAATTTTAAGAATACATATTCTAGCAATCATTAGCTTTTGCGGAACTATAACTAAGAGTATGTGCACACTAACTACGAATCATTGTGCATCACACTTGTTACACAAAACCAAATCCGGAGGTACCAATTACTTGCGTCTATTTTTCATGCATATGCGAGGCATTTAATTTGAATGCTTAAAGATAATCAACAAATATTTGTGACAAAGAAGGAAAAGAAAGACGCCATCTGATCTAAAGGCATATTAAAAACATAGTATATATCGGTTAGAATTATATTCAAAATCATTAATGGAATAATTATATTAATTTTTTACTAATTTTCATAAAATTCGTATTTTCATAAATGACTAGAGATCAAATTGCCGGTCATAAGTGACTGTTGTTACGTATAAATTTAGAAATCCCGTGTAGACAATTGGTTGTAAATTCTCAGGTTTTATGTTATGTCATTTCTAGATTCCTAAATTCCTCATCACACATTTACTTTCTCCTCCTTCCACTATTTCTCACCGTCTCGCGTTTATCTCTTTCCCATCGTAAAAAAAAGTTCCACCATTTGATTTCTCCAGCTCCCTCAGTGCAATTTCCTTTCCATTTCCTTCCAAAGACACCCACACAGAAACAAATGCACACATCCCCGTGCTCCGAGAAAAAATTCCTCCCATCATCCACCCCACACCCATGCTACCACCTACTCCCTCCATTATCCTACGCGCACAAATCACATTCCCCTTCTCCCCCGTTTCCCTTAGCCGTTCATTTTTTATTTGACCAAGGCAAAGGAGGGGTTCTGGGGTGCAGGCAAGTGCGGAGATGGTGGGAGAGACACCCCATCCCCTACTCGAGAAGATCGCTTTCCCGGCATCCCACTGGAGTGGACAACAACGACTCCATCCTCGGTTTCCGTGGCTCTTTCGTCTCCCCTCCCTACATTTCTCACGGATCCTCCCCCGCACTTAGATTCCACCCCCACCCAACTTCACTTTTGCTGGCATCGAAATCTTCAGATATTGATTGTCTCCCCTGCTTCCAACCCCCATCCTCTTCTCAACTAACCTCCACGCCGCTTCCCATGCCCGCCATGTCTACCACCAACAGCCAACCCCCCGTTCCCTGCCTTTACGTTTTCGTCCGGATTACTCAAAAACGACCCAAGCCGTCGCTTACTTCTTTTTCATCTCCCTGAAAGTAGCTGTCCAGTATTTTGGTGACTTGAGTGGGCAAATATTGAACCGAGTCATGTTCCAAAGGGAAAAAATACAACCATAATTGTCTCTGTCGGATTTTTCTCTCTCTGTCGTGTGACATCACATTTAATGGTTGCTACGATATAATTAAAGGAAAACTTCCGGGCATGTGCACAAAATGATTTGAAATAGGGTTATGAAGTAACTACTTTAAGAACTGCGTAATTTATCTACATATTTTTGTCAATACTTAGTACATATGGCCGACTGAAGAAGGAAGTCAATTTGAGGTAATAAATCAGATGGTAAAGATCTTAAATTGCCGAGGAGAAATTTCGAATAAAAGAAAGACAAAGTATCTTTTGAGGAGATACACTTTTACGAGGTATGTCTTGTATCTTATTGTAGTAAGAATTGATTCATGGAGGATTAAAATTTGAAAGAAAAATCAAACCAAGGATACAAGTATGATGGATAAGACTGATGAATTAGGAAAATGCGAGAAATAAACCTGAAATTATTCTGCAAAAAATTTAATATTAAAAATAATATTAATATATTATAATATTTTAGGTGCTTCAAAATTTGGTACAAATATGTTACTTAAAAAAGCTGAAAACATTTATTTTTAATTATTTTTATTTAACATTTTTTAAATTTATAAATCAACAGTCAATTCACGAAAGACATAAAAATGATTAAAATGCAAAGAACTAGTTTCACTGTTCCACAAGAATTGATTTCATTAATCAAGATAAAATGGAAATAAGGTAAAATTTATTTCAGCTAAGGCTATCCGCCAAGTACCCAATGGTGTTTACTGCCATGTTAACATTTTGCAACACATTCTATTGACGTCTAATGAGTTTGTTTCGTATACAGGTATGCATCATAATTATCTTAATCAATCAGTGTAAATTCAGCTTTATATTTCCTAAGGTTAAAGTGCAGACATTTTATTTATTTCTAAATAAAAAGTCTAACATACTTTTGTTTGAAAACTATTGGTCAACATGAATGCAAACTTAAATTCATGTTTATCGACAATACGGATATATGAAGTGGAAAATAATGTATACATTACATTTAGAAAGTGATTTAAATGGTAATTAATAGAAAGATAATTCCGGCGGATAATGCAATTGAGTTCATCTTATCCGATTATTAGATAACATGCTTCCCTGTATTGATTTGTGTCATCGTTTGAAGGTAAATTCCTTTGAAGCAAAAAGGGTCTAAAGAACTACATCCACGCGTCGTAGTCACCGCTGTGCTATGCAATTTTTTCCGATCACTTATTTTCTTTTTTTGAACTTCTGCCTACCATGGTAACAGGTTTAAGTCGCAATTAGAAACCATGAATTTTGCTACTACACTACGCAAATTGTGTTATACAATTATAATACATCATTTTTGCCACTCCCACTATAGACTGTCAAATTTGCACAAAGATTGATTCAATTATGGAATACTTTGTCAAATATCAGACGAAAAGATAATTATAATATGAGCAATTATGTCACTTAAGTGAAATTGAATTCGATTTCCGAGTGAAAAAGTACGAGTAATTTCGAAATCCCAAACCACTATAGATTATTGACAAATCAACAAGTTCCGCAAGGAACACACAAATATGTAGCTTTTTATATTGTAGGCACAACCATCGGGATAGAAAGCACGCAGTTGTACACTCGAGGAGAAATGAGCTGAATACTGGAAGGGGAATTAACTGAGGAAGTTTGGTAGATTCGATGGAATGGTGGAAGTGAATTGGTTAGACGCAAAATCGTAGGGCAGAGAGAGGATGGGGTGTTTAGATTGGAAGAAGGGGATATGGCGTGGGATTGAACAGGTCACAGGAGTGATTCGCGGCACAGCGGTGGGGCACTCTCAAAACCCCATGTCACGTATCCACGTCATGAGCACGCAAATGCGTATTCGATAAGGGAGTTCATAACGACCGATGAATGAAGGCTTGTCAAGAATTGGGGGAGTGAACGACGATGGTTGCAAAAGAAGAAGGGTATTAAATGGTTGAAGGATACGCAGGAGTGGCAGAATAAGGAAAATACTCGTAGAGAATTTCATTGAAAATATATATGCATACGGGATCCCGCTAACAAAGAGCAGGAAAAAAATGGATAAGGTTTTGGCAAAGATTAGGAGGGTAGAGGTGAATTGTACATTAATATTTACTTGTAGAGGTCAGCAAAGTTGTGGAATCTTTCAAATAAAATGATGTACATACAATCAATTCATCATTGCGAAAGTGCTCTGTCACAAAATTCGCATTATTATTTGTCAATTAACATGCAGCAAAAGAGATATTGGTCCCATTCCCTCATGATTTTCGATTTATTATGAATTAAAAAACATGCACGATGCATATTTTGGCAGATTTTATTATCTTCTATTCCACAATATAAACGTTTGGTATATATCTCTTAATCTCTCTAACCTTTATAATTCGATATAGAAGGTTATGGAAGGGCATTATAAAGAAAAAAAGAAAATATTGATAACTGATGATTATTACCCTACCCTCATATATACCCTCATTTATAAATAATTATGAAGGAAATTAATTACTCAAAAGAATTGAAGATAGAAAAAGAAAATAATTCAAATTAAACAACACATCTTTTACTAAAGTAACTTAATGACTGATGTATGAAAATGTGTCCACAAAAATTACAATCAACAGAGAGCTGATAACTTAATGATAACTAAGAGACAGTTCAATTAAAAACGTATGCAGGCATATATTAAAATCTGACAGAAAACATTATCGTACTAAAATGAGAAAGAGAGGAAAGAGAAAGATAGATTCGCTAACTATAGTTTCTTAAGATAGCCTCCAATTAAGAATTTAACGAAGACTTGTCATCAGTTCTATTTAGAACATATTAGTTTATCCCTTGAACACGTATGGGTGGGTGTTTTGGTTATAATAATACAAACAATTTAGAGTTTCTAATTTTTAGAGATAGTTTTGTACAATAAAGGACCTCATTCTGTACTGTCAGAATTCCGTTTTTCTTATGACATTTCTTCCTCCACAAAAATATATTTATAATTATTTTAAGAACTAGACTATCGGTAGCATAGATTGAAAAAAATGTACAGCTCTTGAATACAAAAATATAACGAGTGTAAGTCATCTTAGCTCATAATTATCTTGGATATGAACACAATGATAAAATTATGCAATATTTATTTAAATATCAGAACATATAACCATCACTCTATTATTAAGATGCTCCAGAATAATTTTTAAGTCCTGGTTACAGCTTGACCTAAGAAAAAAAAACACTTGAATACAAAATTGAAATATTTTTATTGCTCTTCTTTAATGGGTGACGTGTAATTGAATTAAGGTTAGAGCATAATACCTCCATGTGAGAATATTAACTCTCGAATTTAGTGAAAAGTAACGATGCATAGAAAATTTGCTAAGAATCCTATGAAAGTAGTCATATTCACTTCAAATATGAGAAGTGCAGTGATATACGTTCCGAAGTTTATTTTTCTCCTGTGGCGCAGTCTTATACATAACATTTATGATATATAATGTAGAGAATTGCGGGGCACTAATATTTAAGAGTAGATTATGACTTAAAAGCCACCTAGAATTTTATTGGTAATAATAAATGTAATGTTAATAATAAATTTTGAAAATTGTTATCGAGAGATAAAGAGTAATTCAACAGAAAAATAAATAATAGCATCAAATCGTAGTGAAGACTGATCCACGGAAGCACAGGGTGTTAACGGACCAAGGTAATTAGTAACATGCCTATGGAACTACAGTAAGCTCCTTAGAATGAATGAGTTTTTCTTATATACTATTCTCATAATGAAATAAAATAGAATCGTTCAATTGTATTTGACTTTAACTCCCAACTCTGAGATGTAATTTATGTGTTTTTAAATTCATAAATGCCAAAGATAATGTATCTTTACACTGATTATCAATTTAATTCATAATTAATGTATAACTGAGTTAAAGAACCAAATATTAATGTATTCAGAATTCAAATTCTCAGTCTACTTTTGAATCAACTGGCATTTGCATATCAAATATGACGACAGTCACGGGGCACAGCAAAGACCCCAATGTAATTGGGGAAAAATGGATACACAGTAGAACAGGGAGCTATAGAAGATGGAATCAAATGATGTTTATGATCTCGGACGATGTTAGCCTCTTCTCCAATATTTATAAATGCGTATGATTGAACATTGAACTAAATATATTCTAAAATTTAACTTTTAAGGAAAAGAAAGATGCGTGACATTACATACAAACTTCTCTCTGTCAAAATACGACCTTCCTCGGAAAACATCAGATATTTAATTAGGATCACTTTCACATCTGAACTGTTACATGAATACACATTAGAAAATGTTTCGATCGACCTTGTAGAGATCGAGCTTGGAAAACTATGGAGGCACATTACGTAAATTAAGCATTATTGAAGCCAATTTTACAACCGGAATAAAAGTATTTGGGACAGCAGGGAGGATTTAGTTATGGTGAGATTAATTTGTCAAAGTATATCAATTAGATTTACCCTAAGTTGCTCCAAAGGCACATGGTTTAAAGAAATATTCGCATGACACCACGTGGATTTCTAACAAGAAGAATTTGCAAAAAGAATACTATTAATGCGCCAATAAAATGACTTCACCTCTTACAAAATATATCAACGTTAAGAAAATCTTAAATAACATAGATTGAAGAGCTATGTGAAATATGTATTTTACGTCAAGGATTGAGTGCATTGAACAATTTGGAACTAAAATAAAGTTATAGATATCTAGATTTGGCACAGTGGGTAATTTAATGTAGTATTATTTCACTGTGTATGTATGTAATTATTTCACTATGTAGTATTATTTTATGTTTTTCATTAATTAAATTCTTGAAGAATAAATATGTACTTTATGTGAAGAAAAGTCTTTGATATGGACATAAATAAATAATTAAACATTAAAAATAAATATCAATAGTATTACAACTAACGGACTGTGCTTGCGCATAAAGTTATCCTATCCCCAATTCAATGAGATCACATAATTAAATATAAAAGCTATTATAAAATTCTACTACAACAATTTATTTTATATACCCGCATTCAATAGCAACCCTGAATTTTATAGGCCACAATGTTTACATTAAAACACAAACCGAATATTTATATTATTTTCCATCTTTGCTTGAGTTCGCAAGATTCAAAGCAACGGATATTTCCAAATAAATTTAGCAAGTGCATATATCAAATAAAGCGCAAATTTTAAATAAAAGATCTCATAAAGAACGCATATTTTCAAAATTTAACCACCAATTACTACAATATCCGGGCACATGACATTTATCTCTCACTGGGATGTGACAATATTCCTCTTATATTTTATGAACAAAGTGCTCTTATATTTTGAAGACCGAAGCTAGAAATCATAATATTTTAAGGAAAACAGTTTTGACCTTGATAATTAGCCAATCCAAACTCTTGAATTTTTCTTTTGAACTTTGTGATAAATATTATGATGCATGCATTTTTTGACGCAGGAAAGACAGGGCCTCCTAGAGCTGAGAGCCAACAATTCATACTTTCTCCAATGACTCAATTAAAGTTTCGACCGAATTAAACTTTTTTCCGCACAATCTGGTGAAGGATCAGCTTAGGCAGGTTGCATCACGGGTGGTGGTCTCGGGACGGGAGAACGACAGCAAACCCCTCCTGCGGGTCGGTTAAAGGGGAGCTAGAGAGGACCAGACGAGGAAATGATAGGAGGTGGTGGCCTTAGACAGGGTGATTGCAGGAACCCGTGGGTGGTCCACTCAGGCCGTTTTGGCCGTCAGCGAAGTAGTTCAGGGAGGATAGAAGGTTTTTTTGTGTTTGCGTCGGAGGTAGTGATAGCGAAAGGCCACATGGTTTCCCAGGTGCTCGGAGAGATATGGCAAAAGGGTATGGAGCAAAGGGATGACAATGAAGAGGAGTATGTGGTAAAGAGAGTAAAGTAAGCGGGAGAGAGAAAAAAATATTACCAACCGTGATGGAGTGGATCGAGGGAGAATCAGAATAACCTCGAGTGGCGCCGGACGGCGGAGTTTTCGCGGGGAGGTGTTTTAGATGTGAGTGGGGGCGAAATGAGGGAGGAGGGGCACAGGGGAGGGACAGGCGGTAAAGGGGCTTGATTTAATTAGTGAGGGAGTCGTGGCGGGCGCGATCGCGCCGTCGGTGTGTTCATTAGCGTGCAGAGTTAGCGTGAGTGCGAGGCCGCGCGTGTGCTTGCTGAGTGTTGAATCGAGTTTTGGAGGACAGGAAGGAGAGAAAGGATCACGGGAATCATTTTGCCTCCCTATGAGGATAATGAAGTTGACGAAACAATTGTCTGTACTGGAAAGAGCATATGGTAGTGATTGCGTCGATTGATACGGAGGGTTTGCGAGAAGTGGGAGGGATCTTTGAATATAAACATGAAAGTGACATTTAAGGCATCAAAAGAGAGGTCAAATTTCCATGGCGACAAAATTTATAAATTTCAAAGATTAATAATAGATAATTCATCATTTTTAGAGTATGTGTGAATGTGTTTCAATGTTTGCACTTAGTACTACGTGGCCCGAGTCAGGTTCATGTTCTTTGTTGAAGTGACGATTGAAAAGATAAATGAGTCCTTAGACAAAAATTCTCAGTCGTTAGCAATCTAGTGAACCTAATCGAGGAAAAAATACTGTATCCATCATAAGTAAAGATCATCAAGGAAATGATTCCTAATTACTTTTAACATAAAATTCGACTGGTTCTCAAATAGTTTTAAGAGAATTTCATCAGCTGCAAAGAATTTCTTTTCGCTTTATTAATTAATTCTTAGAATAAAAAATCATATATGAATAGAATAATGTGCAATAAATTAGATTCGTTTGGTCTTGAAAATTAATCATCAAATTGAAAATCAACAGTGGCACAATTTCAGCTTTAAACTTAGAGGAATGATTCGATGATGATCTTTTTCGTGGATTCTAATAAAGTGGGGACATTTTTATGTTATATTTTATTATTACACAGTATATACTAATTAGCATGTTGACTCAATAAGTAGACCTCGGTAACAGGCTGAAGGACCAACCGAACGCGTCCGTATATTTCTGGGCACTCTCAGGTTTTCCCATTCCTTATAATTTTTCTTCGTACCCGTATCTTGCTGGAAAATAGCAGACAAAAAGAGGGAAAAAACAGTCTGCTTTTATACCCAGGTGGTGTATTTCACTCACCGTTGGGTTTAGTTAGAGATGATTCTCACTCTAATCTTGACTAATCTATTCGTTTAGAAATAGAAAAAAAGGAGAAAAGTACTTCCCTGGTACGGACTGTTCTTGGAGTTATCTTCGGTTCAGACACGGTTATGAATGGCTCAATACGTCTCGATTTGTCCAAGATCGAGATTTACTTATTATTTTTGGGTGACGTAATCTTTAGTATTTCTAGATATATATTCTTGAATCTGGTAATATAAACGATTACCTTCCCAAAAAAGGATGTCTTGATGAATGGTATTGCCGTACACAATTGAAAAATTTCGCCTTTCAGGGAAAATCGTGAAGGAGGCTATTTAATAGTATGAACACGGTACATACATTTTCGTCTTATGCAAAGAAAATTAAGAAAAATACCACTCATAAATTACTTAAATCAAGCATCAGCAAAAAATTTTCACATTAATATGTCATTTTGAGCGATTGCAATGGAAAAATAAACGTCATTTTGATATTTGTGCATAAATTATGCAAGAATATTTGTGTTCTGGGCATCAAAGTATTAAAAATATAGTATGTACGTATGATTATCCTTAACAGAACCGCTTTATTATCTATCAGCCAGGTACTTCTTAAGTGCCAGTAATGATTTAGTTATTTAATTTAATTCAGGGAGAGTCTTTTTCTTGCAAAATGACTCTTTTATATAAAGACTTGTATATTTAGCAAATTTCATCTGACATTATGGGGTTTAATGCTTAAAAGATGACACTGAGATAAATGGTGAGATGTTTTAAAATACAGGGACATTCTCGCCAGTAAGTTCTTATAAAAAAATGACATGCACAGTGTAAAGAAAATTGAAGCTAAACCTAAGCAGGAGTTCTCAAGTTAGGAAAAATATGAGACGCAAAATTATTCTAATTGACCTGAGGTGTTTACAGTTGAAATTATTTTAAAAATCGATAATTAGTCATTTGCATTTTAGTTTACCCAAGATGACAAAAAAACGTACTGTGAAAAGTAAACTTCAAATAACATCACAAAATGCAAAATTTATAACATTAATTAACAAGTCTACAGTAAGCTGATCTCAGTTTAAGTTGGTACAAAACACTAGCAATTTTCAGAAATCCTGTATAAAGCAGATTTAGAATGTAGGAAAACTTACGTAAGCATGTACAATTGGTGATCTCGAATACTATTCAGTATACCTAAGATAAAACTGCCTAACTGAATATCCATAATTAAACAATGTAATTTTTTTACGAATATGAGCAAATAAAGGTTACAGTTGGCAAAGCAATTCATCGAGTTTTATGTTGACAAATATATGTCCTTGAAACTTCCGCCATTTCCCACGCGGTATCCACGATCTCCAGCATTGAAAAATTTTGTGCAACTTTTCGAGCTTGTAAATGCAGATAGAACCCATAGAAAAAGTGCCACAGTATGCCTATATGTGCATCTAAATGAGCGTTTTACGTTGAGACGCCAGTTGGGACAGAGCTGGAGACTATTCAACCAGTTTTGCGATGCTTTCTCCAAATTCCAAACCACTCGCTTCTTCTTCACTTACACACTTCACTCCTCAACTATTCGTCCGATTCCTCCACAACGCTCGGCTTGAAACAGATTCAAAAATTCCGAGACTCTTCAGAATTCTCTCGCTCCCGGGCTTGAGCGCACACACCACCCACGCTTGCTCACACATAAAAAACGGAGAGACACCTCTCCCTTCCTCCATTCTCCTTTGTCTTCCTCTTTCCTCTTCATATCCCTCTTTTTGACTCAACTCACACGCAAAAACCCTTGTGCCACCCCGCAAAGTCTCTCTTCCTCCTACTTTCCACGGTGAGTTAGCATGTAGAACTCACCATCTTTCTGATATTCCACTTCTTTCCTTCACTCCCAGCCAAAGCTCATTATATATATATATATATATATATATATATATATATATATATATATATATATATATATATATATATATATATATGTACAGGAATTTACTCTCTGCCTCGCATACACAAGTATAGTTATAAACATATGTTTATAATAATTTGAAAAAACTACTAAATATACCGTAAACAAAATTAGACACAAGCCTAAACAAGATTATGAGAGAGGAATTTGGAGGGAATATTTTGTCAGGTAAGTGTTAATTACTATTCCATAAAAGGTAAAGAATATATCATCTGAAGACTGGAGAACAATAAGTTTCATTGTGCACGCAGCAAAAGTGGTACTTAGGGTCATCAACAGAAGGATGGCGGTAAATGATTAACCTACCTAGGGGATGATCATTTTGGGTTCAGGAAGGGGTGAGGGATACGTGATTCCCGTAAGTAGGGAAATAATAGAGAGGAATATAGAGTACAAACAGGATATATTTGCCGTCTTCATTGGTATCGAAAAAACATTTGATAGAGTGAACTGAGAAAAAGCAAATGAACTAATTAAAACCTAACTAAAGGAGAAAAGAGCAATATTTGGTAATTATGTTAACCCAAAACCTCCATCAATCGGTTTTAATGATAGGTAATATAACGGTTAAGATAGGTTTTGGATGGAAACAACTACAAAATAAACATTCTGCCTCTCCTAACAAAACACATCCCAATCTGCTACTCTAGACCAAAGTCCCTTTTAATCTCACCATAGAGAGTTTATCCCAAAAAGAATGTAAAACTCTTTCTCCTGGTGAAACGGACGAATGGAGGGGGATGATTTGTGGTGGGAAAAATGGTGAGAGGTCTTTGAAAATCAACATGCTTTGCGTCCGTTTTCTGCGGACCGTTACAGTCGGCGAATCAATGTAATAGTGAACCCCTGTTCGAGGGTTGCATCACAAATTCACGATACTACTTTTCATGGAGCAATGATATGTGATAAGTTTTTTTAAACTCATGTTTTATTAGTGAACTATTGTTTAAGAGCAATGATATGTAATAAGTTTTTTTTTCAGGGAATAGGATTCGGAGACCATAACCATGGTTAAGGCTGCTTATGGAGATGAAAAAATATCCCAAGCGATGGTCTAATTGCACCGTATGTTCTGGGAGCTTTACGACGAGGTTGATGACGAAGAATGTCCTGGACATCCATCAACTACGCAATGTGAAAAAAATGATCAAAAAATGAGACATGCTCAATTTTGCTTGACCCCCAAGTGCTATAATATTAGCAAAGTACAACATTAATAATATCACTGTGCATTGCATTCTTACCGAAGGTTTAGCCATGAGAAAGGTAGGCCAAGATAGTTCCAATGGTGCTATCCGTAGACTACATATGTGACAGTCTTGTCTTGGACCTCCTGGTAAACGGTGCAAGTGACAAGAGGTTTTCATAACAGGTGATCATTGGTAACGAGACATGGGCCTTTGAGCACAACTCAGGTACAACTACTTTGAGTACCATTTTGAACCATTAGATTATGTCAAAGAGACCATGGCAAGGTATCCGAACGAGATTCCGGTCTACGCCATCCAAGGCGCGTGGTAGAGGTGCTGACATCTGTGTGTTGATGCACAAGGGTGTTATTTCGTAATTTGCACTTTTATCTGCAAAGTTTTCTGCAAACTTTTATCTGAAAGTTTTCCCCTGATTTTTTCAACTTTTTTTGGAACGGACCATATATTTCCTTCTCCCTTTCATTTCGTCCAAAAACTCCATTGTATTTCATCTCCCTCCTTGTTTTCATAACGTTCACCCCACTAACACAGTCTTCATCATCACATTTCGCGGAGCGTAGCGGGAATTTCAATTGAACTTTTGCAACGTATTGAAAATGAACCTAATATTTTGGATAACGTCATAACTGGTGATGAAACCTGGGTTTTTTAATACGACATATTAATAAAACGCCGATGTTCTGAGAGGCATACCGACCAGTCCCCTAAGCCCAAAAAGACTAGAAGGAGCAAATCAAAAGCAAACACAATGATCATTGTCTTGTTCGACAGTTAAGGGGTCGTCCATAAGGAGTTTGTTCCTCGAGGACATATAGTTAACGCTGCCTACTACGTGGATGTACTGAAAAGACTGCTAAAAAGGGTCTCCTGAACGAGAAATGACATCTCCGCTACCTGACATCTCCATCATGACAACGTGCTACGAGTCTGCAAGTTCCTGGCCAAACACCAGATGCCCTATATTCCCCCCCTATAGTCCTGATACCGCCCTAGAAGATTTCTTTTTATTCCCTCGGATGAATTCAGCCCTGAAAGAAACCAGTTTTTTGTCCATAAAAAGATCCAAACAACCGTGACGAAGACCTTGCGAGCGGTCTCCGAAAGCGCCTTCCAAGGCGCGTACCGCTCATGTCAGAGTCAATGTAAAAAATATGAAGAGGCCCAAGGACATAACTTAGAAAAAGTTTTAGGTTTTGTGGAAATCTGTTTAATAAATTTCTTTTAAAAAATAAGAGAATTTCTCTTGGAAAGCACCCGGTATGTATAAATAAATAAATAAATTTATGTATATATATATATATATATATATATATATATATATATATATATATATATATATATTCATTCTCATGGAAATATATATAGAGAAAAAAGGATAGGAACACACATAAAGGACGAAGACAGGATAGGTGGGAAGGCGGAATTGAGCAGATCACAAGTGTGATTTCCTTGATCGGTGCTTGAACACCGGATCTTTTTACTTGCCGGGCGGACGCTCTAAACAGAGCATAGAGCATCCATCCTGGTTAGAGCATCCGCCTGGGAAGTGGAAAGATCCGGTGTTCAAGCACCGGTCAAGGAAATATTTTTACATTTGTGATCTGCTCAATTCCGCCTTTCCCACATCTCTTGTGTTCGTCCTTCGTGTGTGTTCCAATCCCCTTTTCCATATCTATATCCACGTGAATGAATATGTGTTCGCCATATGGTGGGATTTCGGTTATGGTTTCCCAGGAGGATCTGGTACCCGATTTCAGAAAATCTTACGTATGTTTTTAGTTTTAGTTTAGAAGCATTAAAAACTAAAGCGAGTCCCCCTCAAGGAAATAAAAACCACTTAAAACAGTGATCTTCCTCCGAGGGCCAAACTAAACATATTGATGCTCAAAACGATGTAATCGCGTAAATTATAATTCCTTATTTTGTTCTCATCACACAGCTTGGGTGGAGTTGCAGGTGCCCATAGAGGCTTGCCCGGGAATCGAACCCGGGGCCTCCGGCCAGTAGTCCAACGCCATATCCCCTGGACTACCGCGACCCGCATATATTTATACAACCAAACACGTGTTCTTTCTCATTAAATATTTAAAACTTTTGGTGGGACTAATTTCAAGTATATTAAATTAAATTTTGCAAGATCACTATCGAAAATGTTAGTACTGAAATAAGATGTTGACTAATAATTAAAAAAAGGTCCATGTAAACATTTTTCGGGAATATTTTACGTTTCTAGGAGGCCACTGACAGCAGATCTTTAATTAAGGCCTATGAGACCGCTAGGGAAATTGACCCGGTAAGAATGCCGAGATTGAAATAACTGAAACCAAAAGCGGTTAAGGGATTCTCATCACTTCCTAATTCTCTTCCCTCAAACCATATTTGAGAGAAAGAATGACGAAAAACTTTAATGAGAATGTCCACTCACCCTTGATGAGTGCTCATAAATCAAACGGAAGAATGAAATTAAAACGAGGATCCACACTCCCCTTATCTCCCTCCCCAGAAAGCACCCACAGCCAAAAAATCACATCAGAATCATCTACTTTTTCAAATTAGAATACCTATTATTTCCATTATTTTTATTCATTTTGCCTAGCTCATAGTCTAGAGGGGACAGTCAGTGTCCCGATGGAGGATACCTATTTCTGGGCTACTAATTTATTCTTCTATTCGGAGCGAAAATACGGCGTCAGCCGTCTTTGAATGATAGGAGAGGACGGGGACGGAAGTAATGGAACAATTGGAGGACGAGTGAGAAACCTATAGGGTAAAAACGGGTTCTGGTGAACGCGATGGGAAAAAGAGTGACAAGAAGGAAACGACAACGAGAGAGGAGTGAAACGGAGAAGAGAACATAAGGAAAAGGGAAAATCTAAGAGGGTGATATGGGGATTGGATGGCGGGGGTTGGGTAAGTGGTGGAAGGAATCTGGAGTTAATGTGTGAAAGGGAGTAGGCACGATGGCTTGCTTCTTTTCAAAACGGTCGAATAAAAAGGGAGAGTGGTAAAATTAGACGAGGAGCAACGAGAGAGAAGAGCGCCCTTTTTTACTTAGCCCTCTTTGCTACACAAGACTGCCGTGAAAAAATTCTTGTAAGTATGGGTGTTTGAGAGAGAAAAAAATGAGGGAGGATGGTGAGAATGTGGGTGGTGGAGAAAATCTTAACCCTTTACTCTCGATCCTTCAAGTACGCCAACCGCTCTCCTCTCCCCATTACACACTTTTTCTCTTCTTTCTTCAACTATTGCGCACTCGCAGTACCTGCAAATTCCTATCCGTATATCCTCTACTCCTATCGGTACCTCCATTCCATTCCGGAGTATTTTTGATCATTCATCTCTGCCATCTCAACATGGTCCACCCAACTCCTCAACCACCCTCGCCGTCTCCAGTGCTTTCTCGGCAACACTCGTCCCATTTCTCCCCTCCCTCTGGGAAAACCCAATTGGGAGTGCGTGAGAAAAGAGATAGAAAGGGGGAAACAAGGGGAGAGAGGGACTGTAAAGGGAAATGGGATCCCTCCTGTTTTGTTTTTCGGGAGAAGACTACTATGGGGTTGGACGATGGCACGTGGAGAGAGGAGCTTACGAGATGGGCTTGGGGGTGGTTGAAGGATTTGTTTGCATCCCTGTGTTCTGAGGACACATTCTTCCATTCCAGTCGCAATATCCCTTAATGTCTTGTTCATTTAGCGGCAGTAAGGATTAGTGGAAAGCTCGAGGTGAGAAAAAAAAGGAGCAAAACCTGAAAGGGGCGGTGGGACGTTTCGTTTTCTTTTCTCCACGAATGACGATTTCAGATAAAGGTTTCTGAGCCTAGGGTGTGTTTTATTAGCTGTGAGTAAAAGGAATAATATGTCGTACTGCAGTCGCGAGAGTCTCATAATATACTTAATTGATGCCTAACTTAGTAGAGAGGTTATTTTATTCTTGCAAATGCAGCAATCAATATCCGCCAGCTAAATTCAATTTTAATGATATTACAAAAATACTTCAAAGTCTTGACACATACGTTAACGTTTGTCTAAACGAAAATACTGTTTTAGTATTAACCGTAGTATTGTTTGTGAACCAGTCCAAATATCCTCAGAAATGTAATTGATTTAGCATATTTTCTCTAACAAAATTATTACCACTCACAATTTCAATATCCAGATAACTTGATTAAATTTAGTAAAACGTGATATACGAGACCTTTTCAATAAATGTGCAAGCTGAGGCCATACAAACATTATTTAGAAAAATTTAGCCTACATCGATTTTGTTCCCTACAAAGTATTCTCCATTCGTTGCTATGCACATATTCCACATTCTTTTCCAATGTTTAAAGTACCCTTGGGAGACATCGGCACTTAGGCTTTTTAGTTTTCTCGTCGTTTCTTTCTTTGTTGTATCCACATCTTCCCAGTGATGTACCATCATAACATTTTTGAATTTTGGAAATAGGAAAAAGCCGCAGGGGGAGAGATCTGGCAAATAAGGAGGATGATTAAGGATGGTGATTGAATTTTTTGCCAGAAACTGGTGAATAATAAATGCTTAATGTGCCGGTGCATTGTCATGGTTAAGGATCCATTCATCGCCTTGAGTCAAATTTGGTCACAATCGATCTCTAAGACACTTGAAAACTGTAATGTAGAACTCAGTATGTACTACTGTTTGACCTTCAGGAAGAAATTCATGATGAACAACACGCTCGACATCAAAGAAAACTAGGAGCATGACTTTGATTTTCGAACGGTTTTTTCTAAATATTTTGGTTCAAAATTCACCTTTTGCTTTCCACTCCTTGCTTTGTAATTTTAGTTCAATCCCATACAAGTAAAACCACAATTTGCCACTAGAGTCTCAGGAAAACATTCCCTTTTATAATATTTTATAATCATTCTTTTTATATCTCATTTTTATTCAAATTTTATTCATATTTGTTATAATCAGATAAAAATGAATACTTTCTCAGGACAATTTTTTCATAAAAACAAAAATCCATATTATTTTATTTTACATAAAGTTTTATTTCAAAAGTACAATAAACAAAGTAATTAAATTTAAATGGCTTGTTAGACTTATTATTATTTATATATTTTTTCAACTCCCATTGTCGATCGAATATCATTTAGGCCCTTTAAAGCTGCATTGTGTCTTGATTTTAATATTTATGTTTACATAATTTACTTAAAGGAGGCTCATAAAATAGATATAATTTAGCTTTTAAAGTAAATCAAAAGGATGAATTACTATATTATTATACTGGAATATACAAACTTCTTTGTTTTCTCATCTATGTTTTCTGTAATATTAAAATGATTGAATAATATTCGTTCAATAATACCAATGAGCTACAGTAATATCAATCTAATGGCCAAGAAGCATTATGAATATTTGTAGAGCAGCATTGAAGAAACTGTCTTCACTTACGAAATATTAAATCGAACGATTTGAATAAGATTTTTATCTCGCGTTGTGGTTATATTACCTTGAATATGGTTTTAGCCTTGAGGCTTGGTCGAAAATTAAATTTTCAGCTCCATAAAGTGAAATTAAACATGATATAGTTGTTGAGAATTGTTATAGAAGTTTGTATGTCTTCCAAGATTATTGAAAAATTAAGAATATAGTTTGAATGAAGTACGAAGGTGTCGCCAAACTCATTATTTATTAGTTATATAGAACGTATAATTTTAATCGTATTTATGTTTAATAATTAAATGTTTAAGTAAAACCATAAAAATCAAATAATTTGAATTATTGTGTAAAGTAATAATATCTTTATTTTGTGGAAAATTGTACGTAACTATAAAACCAGATTAGGATAATTAGAGCAAATTATACAATAAAAAGTGATTTAATGTTTCCAAAACTTTTAGGTCATAGTGCAAGAACCCTAAATGTTTGCAGGCATAACGTCCCCGCACAACTGACACAGAATAATATCTAGCAGTCAATGAATTGAAAACTGAGTCCGCTGTTTACATTAAATTCGTACCGATCGGACAAAAATTATATACTTTTGAGGCTCCTCAAAAAGATATTGTTCTGATTTTTTGGTATTCACAAGATGTAGCAAATCTCATATATAACGAAGAAATAGTAATTTTAATAAGAAAAAGACCGACCACTATTGTAGACTGCAATCTTGCAGAAACATGAGGAGCACACTCGAATTGCGTTTACCTACCTAATCGCCAGCACACGGCCGAGGGGTCAAGGCTGCGATTTTTCCCTTGTTGAGGTGACCATAACTACACGAGTGTCATGCAAGATGTATAGATCTCGGGGCACGATTGCAATGGCGAATACCATCTCTTCACGTGCTTAAATGATGGTGAGCGCTGCGCTGGTATTTCACAACATTTTTAACTATTAAAAATATATTTAATTTTAGTTCATGAAAACAAATTATTTTTTCAAATAAATGTTTTACAACAGGAAAATTAGTTTCCTCTTAAATGAATTCCATTTAAACAACATGGAATAGAGTATGCCAGTTAAACTCATATAATATGACCAAGTTAAACTTTTCTTGATTTACCTATTCTCAAGTAAAAGGCAACAATTTATTTATGCATTTAGCATAAATGCGAAAGCAGCAATTTTGGCCTTCAGATCGGAATATTAACAATGGACACAAGTGCAAACACCCACCCGTAATAAAAGGAACACTCGCCCAAGGCGAGATCGAACCCGAGAACCTTGGGTTGGCAGATGAGGGCTTAAATTCACCGCCACTGAGATCGACAAACAAATTAAATTAACAAATATTACCATAACTGTAATTTTTAGCTTTAAATGAAAATTGTTAAATTGATATATTCTTCCAACCTACCAATTTAAAGAAGACTTACCCACTGCTTTCAATAACCAAAAAAATATTCTCTTACGACTAGCAATGAATCTATACGCTTTTCATAGAAAATTGCCTAATTAAATTAATAAAAATAAGTGAAAACATTACGATCCGAAATGAAAAATTATAAGAACTACGACTCAAATTGTATGGGTGACTACCTGTGTTGCCAGCCGAGCAACCAAAATCTCCGATTATTCTCATCATATGAAGATGTTTTTAATATTCTTCCTGCATTAAATGAGAAATGTATCGCATTTATACCCTCAGTGTACAAAAACAACATATCTATCTTAATCATAAACTCATTCAGATGGTATTGCATAAATTATCAAAATATCTAAAATTTTATTTTTTTCTTGCAATGAAAGACATGTTTTTAAAAATCGGGTAACATGCTATTCTTTAAAAGGAAATTAAAAGTAGAGCAATTTGATGAATAACTAAAAATAAGGCATTTTGTTTACATGCCCTCAATGTAGCATTTTAAATGTGTTTTTGCGCGAAGGAACATCTATGATCTCTTATTATTTGTTTAAACACGTTTATCAATACGATGGAAACTAAAAATAATTTTAGCCCCAAGTTAAGGCAATAATTTTAAACTAGTGCGGATATCCTGATAATGTTGCTTTACGGTAAAACTATAGTCGTGATAAATAAAATGTTCGTGAAATCTACCAAGACAAGCCTTGGTTCATTTTTTATAGTGAATAAAGCAATGAAAAGAGAAACTTTATAATTCCACATAGATTTATTAGACGGACGACCCAGGTTTCGACGTGGCACGTCATCATGCATGGCCACGTCGAAACCTGGGTCGTCCGTCTAATAAATCTATGTGGAATTATAAAGTTTCTCTTTTCACTATGTTAAGTCGATTCCATGAAGTCACGCCCGAGACAACGAATTGAATAAAGCAACATAAAGGTCTCTTACAATGGCCCTATCAATATTTTTTTACATTATGACTAATGCAACGTTTTTGTTGTTAGTAAAACTCATTGAAAAATAGAATGAAATATTAAATATTTAATTTGCAATTTTTAATAACTCATGGATATTATCGAGAGATCTCCAATAATAATAATTAGGTAATCTAATAAGGTAGGTAGGTTTTTGGATAGACATAATTGTCAAAAATATATTTTGTGACTCCTAAGAAAACCTACTCTACATCAGGTCCCTCTTCATCTCTGTGTACTTCCTTCCTCCCTTCATCCCGTCCAAAATCCCTATCCTGTTCCTGCCCTTTCCTCGTTTGCCCAAAATCCTCCCCTCTATTACCTTCTTCAACATTCCACTACCGCTCAATACGCCTTTCATCCATTTTCCTGCCTCCATAGGATATCTCTCAACAAATCCATCTCCTCACCCACCATCTCCAGTACTTCCTAATTTTTGTTTTCCTTTCGGTCCATTTCACCTTCTCCATTTTTCTCCACACCCACATTTCAAAAGCCTCCAACCTACGTGTATCCTCCTCCTTCAGCGACCACGTCTCCGCACTGTACATAGCTACGCTCCATATCAGAGTTTTTATGAGTCTTGTCTTAACATCTCTTCTCAACGTCCCCCTCATCAACTCCTTCCTTGAGAAAGCTTCCCTGCCTAGCGAAATTCTTCCCGTAACATCCCTACCACTTTGACAGTGTTGGTCCAAAACACTTCCGAGATACGTAAACTGTTTTACCTGTTCTAGTTTTTCCCCTCCTATTTTAACGTTTAGCTTAGCCTTTTTATTTCTGGAAAATCGCATAACCTTTACTTTATTAATATTGATTCCCATCCCATATCAATCGCACTGAACCTCGAATTCCCTCAGCAATGCTTGAAAACCCTTGGCTGACTGAGTAACTAATGCTTGCTCATCAGCGAACCTAACCGATTTTACGAATTCCCCTCCGACTTTCATTCCTACCTCCAGTTCTTCCCATGCCTCTTTAATCATTTCCTCCACATATACGTTGAACAGCACTGGTGACAATGGGCAACCCTGCCTTCCATCTCTTCCTAACACTGCTCATTCGGACTCTCCGTTCTCCACTCGCACCTGAGCAGTCTGAGACATGTACAGGTTGCGGATCAGTCTCCTATCCCTACAATCCATTCCTATTTACTGCAATATACGCATTAATTTTTCCCAATTTCCTCCATCGAACGTTTTTCGAAATCTACAAAACAGGCAAATACGTCTTCATTGTATTCTATATTCCTCTCGATTAGTGATCTTATTACTGCAATGGCATCACGCGTACCTCTCCCCTTCCTAAACCCAAACTGAGCATCCCCTAAGTAATCATTTGCCTTACTCTCTATCCTTTTGTTGATGATCCTGAGGATAACTTTGGCTGCGTGGGATATCAAACTTATTGTTCTGTAATCCTTACATGATATAGCCTTTACCTTTTTCAGAATAGGAACTTACACTGATCTCACAAAATCCTCCGGCCAGATTCCTTCCTGATATTAAGAATCAGTCTAATAGTTTCTCCTTCCCACATTTTCCTAAACATTTCAACAGTTTCACTGGAATGTTGTCTACCCCCACGGCCTAATTTGCTTTCATCTCCTTTAATGCCCTTTCTATTTCATCTTCGAGTATGCCTGGACCTAAGCTATCTTTTTCTACGTCATGTTCCTTTTCTATGGTTAACCTTGTTGGCCTAAGTTCTCTACCATACAGAGTTTCCATATATTCCTTCCATCTCTTTTGGATTTTTTCTGGTTCAACTATCTATACTATCTAACTATTCAACTATTATCTTACCTCGCTTATCTTTAACTGTTAGCACAGATCTTGCCTTTTTATTTCCCGATAATAACTTAACCTTGTGGTATAGTGCACCAATTTCACCCCTCCTCAGTAAACTTTCCATATCCTCGCATTGCGTTTTCCACCTTTCTTGTTTTGCTATAATTGTGGCCCTTCTCAATTTATTGTTTAACTCTTTGTACTTCATTTTGCCTAACTCTGTGTTTACATTCTTCCATCTTCTTCTCTCATCCATTTTTGTAAATATCTCATTCGTGACTCATGGTTTCCTTTTTCGTTTCCCCTTAACGGTTTCTATAGTGTCTTTTGCTGCTTCCAATATCCCTTGCTTGATACATTCCCATTTTTCTTCGATTGTACTCAGTTCTTTACCGTCATCCATTATTTTCTCTACAGCCTGCTGATACTTCTTCCTCGTTAATCCATTTAATGCTTCTACATTCCATTTCCTAACCTGCCGCCCTTACCTTATCTTTTTGAAACGGACGTTACACTTCATAACAACTAAATTGTGGTCAGAGTCCGCATCCGCTCGTGGGAAACTGTGCGAATTTATCACACTGTTCCTAAACCTGAGCCTAACCATAATATAATCTAACTGGTACCTTTTGTGAGTCATCTGGCATTTTCCATGTGTACCTACGCCTTTTTGGTGTCTAAACCATGTGTTGGTGATGACTAACCCCTGTCTCCTGCAGAATTCAATTGCTTTCTCCCCGCGTTCATTCCTCCTGCCTAACCCATAGTCCCCCACCTCACCACCATCTCTTCCTTCGCCTACCGTCGCATTCCAATCCCCCATCACTACCAAATGTTTCCCTGCAGGAACACACGCGATTAGATCTCCAGTATTAATGCAAAATTTAGACACTACTTTTGCTGGTATTTCCCAAAGTAAGGGATTTCCTAATTTACCTATATAAGTCTCATCCTCAAATCTAACGAATAAATATTCTTATTTAAAAAAAATATTCTTCGTGAATATCCGTGAAACACTTTAGCTATAAACATTCCATTTCATAACAGTTAGAGTGACTGTGAATAATGTTAAAATAACAGAGACACAACATTTTGCTGGTAAAATTAATTCAAATCAATATATCATTTTCTTTTTACTTTTAATTTCAGATAATATCCTCATTATCAGGAAGAATAAAAATTAATCTGTAATATGGCGTTTCAAAGTTTTAGAGGGAGAAGCATATGCAATTAAATATGAAATTCCTAATTTTTGTCACAATAGCATGTATTCAGATTTTTTGGATTAAATAGAGAATATTTTCATCCGAAATTCTCAGTATACACAATTGCCCTGAGGCTTAAATATGTTATTTTTATACTAAACATAATCGGCTTCTTGGATATTAACAACAAGATATCCTAAAACAGTGGCATTCGATTAAACCGCTCTAGTACTTATTATAATATAAGGACTTCATTCCAATGTCTATTTTACCGCCGGTATTTCAAGTTATACGTGTATATTCCCTTTTGACTCCTTAGGAGTAAGACCGAAATGGAATAACCTAATTGCAGAATGAATAGCTCTAAGCATTCTGTCGACCATCTTGGATTCGTAAAGCTTAAATTACGCTTACTAACAGCCTAAATTTGTAAGTTTACATGAAAAAATTAATGACTCGCTCAGGAAGAAAAGACATTGAGTAAGATTTTTGGAGAGAGAGAATAACAGTGAAAGAAAAAAAAGGAAATGCATTACAGAAAATTTCACGAACGGCGTGGGATAAATAAATGAATTGTTCAGACAAAGAAGCGTTGCGAAGCGGAAAACGAGAGGTAGACAAAGCAACGAGGTGTAGGAGGTTTTGAGGATGGAGAAAACGGGTACGGGAAGACAGAGCGTCTTGAGACAGGGCGAAGAAAGAGAACGTCCTCCCAAATGATTCAATTCAGCCACGGCGTCGTTAATTTCAGAAAGAGATGCTCGCCTTGCAAAGACCCATATCTTTATATACACGACTTAACTTCTGCCAGTGCCTCTCCCTCGCTTCACCCGCCTCTCACCTGCGAATTCACCCACCCGCGCCGCACGTCCTCCATCCCCGGCTCAGCACCCCACACGAATGAATATTCCCTCATCACCCCACGTAACTCATAGAGTGAACCACCCCCCACAAAATGCCAGTCTCTTTCGTCATAACTCACTCCATCTTTTTTTTCCCTTCTTGCTTCTTCCCCATTTTTGCGTAACCTTTCCCTTCCTTATCTCCTCCCCTCTTTCTCTCCACGGCCGGACTTTGTCTCCCTTCCCCGTCACTCACTCACCACGAGAAACACTCCGGTCGATCCCCCGCCTTTTCCCTCGCCACACTTCCTACTCCCAAGTTTTCCCTCCCACTTATTTGCTGCTCCCTTTTCAAACTTCATCCCCTCGGCTTCTCTCTCCTCCTCCAGCCTCTCTTTACGAACTGCGTTTGCCCATTTAAGTAGCTTTTCTTCTTTGCCTGGCCCTAATAAGACAGAAGTAGAAACGAAAGCGGACGCAAAAAAACTCGAACCTAACTTTTTAATTGGAGAAACGATTAGTTTTGGTCCTCCTCCTCCCAAACATCCCTGTGCTATCCTAACTCAAAAAGGACACATAAAATGAAACAAAAGAGTCTTAAATACATGGCTTTAAATCTAATACCTGTCCAATATTTGTGTATAAATGTTCGGATATTTGAAAAAAACACTACTGGTTCGTTAAAATTATAATGACATGACAAATTGCAGTATTTATTTGTTTAAATTTACTTCCACGACAGCAAATAATAAGATTAATTTTTCTTTTTTTATTCCTGAAATATATCGTAATTAATTAAGATGTCATAATCACTGTATTATATTTTCTGTGAATGGTGTTCATGTTGAATATTTCTCAGCCACTTGATTACGGAAATAAACCTCAAAGAGGGTTTCATAGTTGCGATAATAGACGATTGTACAAAATAGAATGGTGTTTAACGTGAAAAAACCATTTTGCTTCATTTTAATTTCCCATCGTTAAGGTCTGATTTTTCATTCCTTTCCGTTTCTGCGGATCGTACACTCACGAAGGTTTCACCTGCACCAGGGTTCATTTTGCCTGTGCTTCCTCACACTTGGCTTACGCCCGCACCAAGCTCTCCTTTTGTCTCCCCATACTGCTTCCATTTATCATCGAATTTTTCTCCTTCTCCAGGCCATCTTTTATTTCGTGCCGACCAGACGTCCGCTCTCGAATCGTTCCTCGCTTTTCCCAAAAATATATATGTCGCCATTTCCCACTACGGTCGTTTCACGTATGTACTTTGGGGGTGAGTGTCTCTTGTCACGCGAGTTACGAAACAAATGAGCGAGCCATTCCGCTGAAGAGTTGCTAAGGATTGGACCTCCTGCGTGATTCACGAATATGTGGGAATTACGAACACGAAGTGAAAGGTGACCGCGGGGGGGGGGGGGGAGATCGAGTTTATGTCCTCTTAGTTAAAAGCAAATAGTTAAAGCTTTATTCCATTCTTGACCACCAATCCTTATGATACACATAAGGAAAGTAATTTCTCGAAGAGCGTGAGGGGTAATGGTATTCTTGTCGGGTACGTACCCTGGCGCGGAATAAAAAATATTCATACTTTTAGGGAATAAAGAAAATTCCCAAAATATACTATATAATTTCCTCGAGACTTGTTATTAAATATGCATTATGTCTTAGAAGACAGACTGATAACTGTAATATTACTTGAAATATATTCTGTACACTCATGAGATAATGCATGGAACAGTTATATATTTATAATTCGTAAAATAAATCATTTTATTAAAATTTGAAAATATAAAGAGAAAAGTCGACTTTGAAAACTATATGACAAAAATTATAAAAAGCAAATGGTATATTACCTCTCAAAGTGTTATTCTTGTAATCGTACACTTTTACAGGATGCTGTTTCCTTAAAATTAATATTCTTTGAACGTGTGAAATTAAATATTATGTTCTCCATAATACCATGATTCCTAAAAATATTTTCACAAAATGTCCTCTTCCCTCTGATACACAATGAATGTTAAGTGTTTTTTTTATTTTTAAATTTATGAAACGTTTGCGGTCCATTTTTAAGATTTTACATGGATAACCTTGAAAGTAAGAAGAAATATCTACAAGGAGAGGAGAGATCTGATCGGTAATTGGGAAACACAGAAAATCAACAGGAAGGAAAAGAATGAAATGTGTAGACACTAGTCTAAGAAGAGGCAGTAATAATAATGCACTACATTACCAGTCACTTAAAGGCATAAGTAAAAAAACACATAAAAGAAGACCAACATTGAAATAATTGAAGCTGAAAATGATTTACTAAAATTCATTAAAGAGTCTGTTGTGTGGCCGACTCGCGTGACTTTCTCCGTGATAATAAAAATTACGGCTCATTTATTTCTACCAGGGGGTGGGGCCAGGCTCCGTTCTGACTAGAGAGGGAATAATCACAACTGTCTCTCATTTGGTATGAAGCGGATTTCTTCATATTAATTTAGCTGTGAATCGTTTCCTTAGAGAACTAACTCCTTTTTCCCGGTATCTATTTTTGGAACTCATAGGTATAAATTAAAATGCAAGGCTCAAATGTATGTATAAATTATGTACTGCGGATGGAATATGATGCAAATTCCAATGGGGACATTTATATATCATTAAAAAATCACCAATGTATTTAGATACAGATAAATGAGACTTACTACGAAATGAACAGAGTGTGTGCTTTGCAGTAGTCAATCCTTGGATTGACGAATGCTGATGAAAAAATAAATTTCTAGACAACCCTCGAGAGAGAAAGGTTTCCAGGTATTCTATTACGACTGCTGGTTTTAGGATTTTTATCCAGATTAAGTTCTACAGGTTGCACTTTAACGTTTCTTCGCCCCAACGATCCTCGCCCAAAATGGAATAAACGCGCTTTCTTCCAAATGAATCACACGCTTGAAGCTACTTTGATTGAAAATGCTGCTCGACCAAGCGAAGTAATGCAGAAAGAAATGAGTGATGTGCTCAGTACTCAGGATCCTCAATTATCCATCAAGAGAAAAATCTTCTGATTCGAGTGTTTTAACAAATAAGGAATACAGCTATGTGCAAGACAAAGGGTAACTCCGCTGTAATTCTAAATAGGAATAGAAGGATGCCCATAGAGAGAGAGAGAGTCAGGCTATTATAAGTGCACTTTGGTTAGCACGCATTTAAAAATTTAAGCTCGCAAGGAAGAAATTGAAGGCGAGGCTAGACGTCTCGGAGTTCAAGAGCGGGGGTGGGTAGGAAAGATGAAGGTCAAGAGATGAGAAGAGTGACATTGGGTGGGAGTAGGGGCGTGCGACGACAGGAGAAGGAAGGCATTGCGACACAGAATTTTAAATAGTGGCCAAGAGGATGAGGAGTAGAGACGGGTGTATGAGGTGTATGGGGGAGCGGGATTCGGGGACATGGCTGAGTGGATGGAAGAACCGGGGAGTTAGATGGTAGAGGAAGGGGAATCGGGGAAATGGGTTTAGGGTGAGACTAATGAAGCGAGCCTTACAAGTTACGGGCAGCGATATTTCAGGAACACTCCGCGAGAAGGCGCAGGGTGTAAGAGGTCCGCAATACACACCGTCAGCTAAATTACTACTCCGCTACGGAAGTCCCTTGGGCTATCCATAACAAACCTTTTGGACTCATCCCTACCCACCCAGGCGCCTGCCACGAAACAGTTCCCCCCACATGAACACTAACCCCCTCCACCCCACCTTCCAATCCTATCCTGCTCCTCCATCTCATATTTTCCATCCCATCCCATCATCCCTCTTATCACCCAGGGTTCTCTCCGGCCCTTCCCTCTCTTCACACTCTCCTTCCATCCCTCCTCCTCTCTCAGTTTTCCTTCAAGAGAAAGGCACTTTTCCCCTGCTTCTTCCGTCAGACCCTTCACGCTAGTTCATTCCTCTTACCATAGTATCGTTCTAAGTTGTCCCCGCGTGGTCCAAAGCCCAACCACCCCCGCTACCTCTTTTTACATTTAACATTCAACAAAAGTTGAGGAAAAAGCCTCTAATGCGGCCGACACGTGTGACTTTCTCCGTGAAAATAAAAATTACGGCTCATTTATTTCTACCAGGGAGTGGGGCCAGGCTCCTTTCAGACTAGAGAGGGAATAATCACAACTGTCTTTCATTTGACAAGGGGCGGTTTACGTCATATTAAGTCATCTGTGAATCGTTTCATTAGAGAATTAATTTCTTTTTTCCGGTATCTATTTTTGGAATCCACATGCATAAATTTAAATGTAAGGCTCAAATGCATGCATAAATTATGTACTGCGGATGGAACATGATACAAATTCCAATGGGGACATTTATACACCATTAAAAAAATTTTCAAATATCGTAATTGGTTTTAACCTGCTTGAATACAGTAAAAATTGAAATCTGAGAACATAAGTTTTAGATGAAAAGCAGAGAACTATCGCTGAATCTGAACCTACAGATCAGCTTAAAAATGTCACAACCAATGCATTATTTATTGCCGTAAAGAAAAGTGGATCATAAGGCGCCCTTTGACTTTAAAGTAAAGAAATTCAGGCGGGATTAATTAAATTCATGGGATATATAAACAAATGTAATGGTTCAATCATTCTTAGGCACTGTCTTTTACAAAAAAATCATGCCGAAAAATGAACTACTATTAATAATTCTATTATTTCTCAAAAGTATTTTCCCATAGTTATGTACTCTTCTCTCACCATGTCCACCCGGTGGACAGATTGATCTATAAACCCAAATTCAAAGTTTCAAACTGTTTTTGGGAAGAGTTAATCAATTGATTTATTTCAGTGTAAAAGTTCACATTAAGAAACTAATAGCTACTATTTAAGCTGGTTTCCGAATAATTAGTTTGGTTTCTTTACGAAAAATAATTTATTGGAATAAATACGTCTTTTGTCCATTACAATAAACTATACACTTGATTTTCTCAAGAATAAAATATCTTCATCATTGACTATGAAATCTAATTCAATAACCATTACTATTGGCAGTAACCAAATGTCAAATAATTTATACAAGAATTCGATGTGTCATCGTCGGGACTCCCTAAAATTGCTAATTTGTGGAGAAAATCTATTGAAAAAAGGAACTTATACCTTTAAAATAAGACCGGTTATATAAATCTCTTTATAAACATATTTTCTATGTTAGAATGAAAAAAAAATATACATATATATATTCATTCAAACATAGAAATAGGTATAAGGAAAGGGGATCGGAAAACACATAAAAGGCGAACGGTTGAGGAAATATTTTTACATTTGTGATCTGCTCAAAACCGCCTTCCCCACATGTCCTATGTTCGCCTTTTATGTGTTTTCCTATCCCCTTTCCTTATATCTATTTCTATGTTTTGTAATTTGTAAATTCGCATTTGAATGTATATATATATATATATATATATATATATATATATATATATATATATACATTCAAATGCGAATTTACAAATTATGCCAATTCATCCAGTTTTAATACCTTAGGTTTACATTTTCTAATCAGCAATGTATTCACTTCCTCCCTCCCAGATTTACTTCATTTTCTTCTTTCACCTAAAAAACTCATCTACATTAATTAATTCTAATTTTGCTCCATATGTCTTCATCGGAGTCGCTTCCATGAAATGAACTCATTCCTCCCAAAGTGTACTGCTCTATGCTTATTTCTAGTCTACAAGGCCCAATGCTCAGAGAAAATAATCATTTTTACTCACCCTAATTATACCATTATTCAACTCACTTTAATCAATGGGCAATGTAAGAGAAAATTTTTCTCCTCCACCCTTCTCCTCTTGATACACAAATAAAACACTTTCCCCGTTTCCTCCTCCTTTCAAGCGATCTCCTGAGACAATCCCAAGTTCCACCACGTACGCACGTATGTAGGCGTACTCGTGTGCGCAGACACGCATAAAAAGGAAGAAAAAGGGTTTCCGAGACGGAGGGGAGAGGCAATAGTTAGAGTCGGGAGGGTGTAGGGTTTGGAGGAAAGGGGGACGGGAGTGGAGAGGGAAAAGGAAGGGCCGGGAGAACGAGGAGGGCGGTCAAAAGGGGGCGGCGCGTGCATATTTCACCCAGATGCCGCCCCGACACAGAGTTAGGGAGAGGACAACAGACGTTTTTTGTGTAGTTGTTTTGTCCGTGGAAGGGTTGCCGGAGGGAGGGAATTCCAAGTTTCACGATGGATGCCAACGGCGTCGGTGAAATTCTGCCGGGTGAAATTTTACCAGCAGAGCCTCGGCGCAAAATGCCGGCGATTATTTTATTGTCCGAGGTACGGGCTGGCGGACTGGAGGGGAGGACTGAATAAATCTCTTATTTTACGGGTATTTAAATCAGTCCATTTGCTGGAAAATATGGGAGGTGATAGTTTTTCCCCCTTTGGTCACAAAGTTTATTGAATGCAAGACTTATTTGAATTTTTTGCCATTCTCCGTGAGGAGGCTTAAATGAACTGCGTTTTTTGTCATCTCTCCGTGCGGTCTCTCCATTTATCTCCCGCTTTCTCACTTCCTAGATTTCTAAATGTACCTATTTTAATTGGAAAAGTCATGCCGCATATGAAGCTAACAACTCCCATCAATGTCACGCACGTACAAACTAATCTAAACGTTTTTTGGTGCAATTACACATCTACCACCTCAATAGTAGATACATTTGATATGTTTTGGCCAAAAACTTACGGAACTACAAGTTACAGGCGGATTAAAATGATGAGAAGTTGAGATGATAGGAATGTGATTTATAAATTATCCAGATTTTATAAACATATGTGTACCATAATTATTACTCAGAACCAGGCGTAGTCGGAATACTCCCTTTCTATCGGGAGTAGGGCCTATGACCTTGGATGTCTTGGCCGAGATGTATGTTAAAGTATCTTTTATTTGCAAGTAGCTGCTATACGATTGAAATATCGCAACTATTATATAAAGGCAATATTTTAATACCAACTAATCAATAAGTCTGTTTCTGCAATGGTCAATAATCTTAATGTTAAAAATTAAAATATCTGAATGTGACCAAATAAAAAGTTCTCTTTCGTAAGTTGAAAGTTCCTTCCATTACCTAATGATAGTAAGTTTATAAAAATAAATCGTATTATTAAATTAGGTTAAACATAATCTTTTCCAGAAAAGAATTCTTTGGAAATAGCACAAGAAACAGAGAACTGGTGAGGTTTAGGAATCGTGAAGGAAATAGTTCTGTCTAAATGGTCATATTTCATTGTACTTCATTACTGATCAGTAGGAATGAAGGCAAATTAAGGGGCTTTTACCTTAGTTATTTGGGTTCCAATTAGTCCTTGGATGTTCAACTTTTCTTGCTGTTATGCCATTTTCATAATCTATGTAGAAATAGGCCAGACCTTTGCAAGTTTTGTATGGGAGAACTGCGATGTAAATAAAAAAACCAAAAATCTACTAAGTTAATACGCAGTAAAATAAAAAAGTATCAAAACTAAAATAGTTGTAAAGGGGATACATTATCGGTAATATATATAAGATATATTTTTTCAGTGCACACATCTTGGAATTTGCAGCAGCTTGCTTTTTCATTTCTCAGTTGAGTTTAGAAGATTGACTCTCTCATCGTCTGGAGTCGGGCAACAAAACGTCGAAAGAAACGAAACGCTTGACCTAATTGAGATGCCAATAGAGTAATGGTAATAGCATTTTTCAGATAATTATATATATCAAGCACTTTGCAAACACAGCAACAAGGGATGCATAGACTACAGTAAAAGAAGGCTATTTTCCATTGTTTAAGTTTACTTATTTAACATCTACATAAGCATACCCCGCATGCCGCCACAAGGACGTGTGGCGGGGGGATTTATTCTATGGTAATTTTATCACCTACCGCCAATTTGAAGAAAATATAACTAAATTTTATTAGTAATTTATTCAAGGCAAAACTTACCTCCATTTAGTTTAGTATGAATAAAACTAGGCTTCGTTAAATATGTTAAATGAACGATATTACTATCATTTTACAGTTCCCAATACTTTTTATAGTATACGAATACTCGGTTCCCAAAGAATTCTCTTACGGTAGCGTACATTTTCTAAAGCCTTTCCATGAACATGATCAAATGTGTACTGAAAGCTTAAGTGGCCATAAAGGGAGAATAATGGTGGTCGGATGAACAATTAGGCGAGTTCTAGGTTCCAGAGGTTCTTTCAAAAGGATCGGAGTGTATTCAGATGAATATATTTGCCTATTAATCCCTCAAGAACAGCTTTCACATGGCTCATGTTAAGTACCTTCGTAAAAGTTTTTAAAGTGAAGGAAATACCTAATTACATTTTAAGAGGCGTCCTTTAACACACTTTGTTCAGGCAAAGATGGAAAACTATCTAATTTACTGGCAGCTTTAATGAGAAAAGTATTAAGTTGATTCACGCCTTCATTATCTCCCACAGAGATGTAATTCCATATAAAATTCAGAACGCAGTGACAAAACTCCCGCCCCGCTCTAGCCCTGCTTATTATTCCTGAGATGGTGCACAGGAAAAAGAGTCATCTTTCGAGTTTGCGAGGGAGTTTGGAGAGGTAGGGGAAAGAAAAAGAGTTTTAGGGAAGGCAACGAGAGACCGTAGACGGAGATAAACTATAAGTGAGAGTGAAATAAAAGTCAAAGAGAAGGTATAAAGGATGTAACTTCTATAATGTAATGCTTTGTTACCATGAATCTTATTTTCTCCAAGTGTCATCCAGAGGACTAGGCTCTCAATGGGTTTAACGGTTATAAAAAATAACGCCCTACAACTATTTTTATTATTCTTACACTGATCATTAAGAAACATCTGTATAATATTTAAAGGGTAAAATTAGCCAATGTAAAGGAGAAAGTTTACAAATGAAAATATTTTTCAAACTTCTACAGATTTCGATACGTCCATTCTTCATCTAAATAATGCAACTGCAGTTCATTTCAGTTTCATTGGTGGAAAATCAATTTGTAAAAATTATCGAATGGCACTAAAAGTGTACAGGAACGTTTTTAGATTTCTTTTTACGCCTACAAAGTAAATAGATCCATTGTCACTTTTGAAAACAGGAGGGAAAAACTTAAAAATTTGAATTTTACTCATTTTCCTTTTAATAAAATGGCTATTTGTCAGGGTTAGTAGTGGATAGTGTATGTTTTCACCGTTTTATAAAACATCTTTTAGTTTGAATCCCACATTAGCAATACATTCTGATTAAACCATGAGTAATTTCAGCCCTACGTAGAAAAGTTGAAAATCTGAAGAATTATCCGACCTCACCCATATGCTTATACGAGTACGTACTGCTTGGTATAGGAATAAGACACTTTCATTTAAGTTTCTACTCTCACTTGAAGCATTCTCTGAGTCATGTGAATTCCTCCACCGTTAATCCCTTCAATGTGTTAAAAAAATTCACATTCGTCTAGTCACCACTATTAAGTTGTACATTATAGCCAAGTGTCATTTTGAGGCCTAAATATTGTTTATAATTTAGAAAATTTAAAAAGTGACAATTGGCGTGAAATAAATCCTTCTTCCTTTTTTACTCTCTCTCATATATGGCACCTACGCTTCTCTACATCTGTACTGAATACATTATCCATTATTATATTTCTATATACACATATACATATACCTGTACATTATATATGTATATATATACACTAAGCTAAATATTAAAATAGGTGGGGAAAAAATAGAGCAGGTAGAACAGTTTACATATCTCGGAAGTGTTTTGGACCAATACGGTCAAAGTGGTAGGGACGTAAGGAGAAGAATTGCGCTAGGCAAGGGGGCTTTCTCAAGGAGGAGGGAGTTGATGACGGGGACGTTGGGTAGAGATGTTAAGACAAGACTCGTAAAAACTCTGATATGGAGCGTAGCTATGTATGGTGCGGAAACGTGGTCACTGAAGCAGGAGAATAGACGTAGATTGGAGGCTTTTGAAATGTGGGTGTGGAGAAGAATGGAGAAGGTGAAATGGACCGAAAGGAAAACAAATGAGGAAGTACTAGAGATGGTGGGTGAGGAGAGGGGTTTGTTGAGAGAAATCCTATGGGGGCAGGAAAAATTGATGAAAGGCATATTGGGCGGTAGTGGAATGTTGAAGAAGGTAATAGAGGGGAGAATGTTGGGCAAGCGAGGAAAGGGTAGGAACAGGATAGGGATGTTGGATGGGATGAAGGGAGGAAAGAAGTACACAGAGATGAAGAGGGACCTGATGTAGTTTAGGTTGCTGGATTGGGTTTTGTTCGGAGTTACAAAATATTTATTTATTTGATAGTTGTGTCCATCCAAAAACCTACCTTAACCGGTAGATTACCTAACAATATACACACACATATATATATATATATATATATATATATATATATATATATATATATATATATATATATATATACATTCATATATATACATACATATATACATACATATATATATACATATATACATACATATAACATTGGCAGCAACACAGTATCAGAACCCACAAAAGGAATAGTCACACGTTGTTTCATAATAATTTCGACGAAATTGAACTCCGTCTTCCTCAGAAGAAGTCTTTACTAATATTCTGAGGAAGACGGAGCTCAATTCCGCCAAAAACATCAATAAATAACGTTAATATATAAGTTCCTTTCTCCTCTTCAGAAAGGTGTTTAGACCTCCGAAAATACGAGACCCACTGAGTTTCTCTTTTGCGTGTTTCTGTGTTTTTGTCAACTAGTGTCAATTCCATTTACATTATATACATTTTCCTCGAAGTGGTAGGTATGGTGTGCGAGGAGAGGGGTTTGTTGGAAGAAATCTTTAGGGGGCAGGAAAATGGATGAAGGGCGTATTGATCGGGAGTGTAATGCTGAATACTGTGATAAAGGGGAGAATGTTTCGGAAAAGAGGTACGGGCAGCTATAGGATAGGGATATCATACATGATGATTGGAGGAAGGAGGTACACAGATAACGAGATGGGATTGTTGTAGAGTAGGATATTGGGTTTTGTTTTTTCAGAAGAAAAACTATTTATATGGTAGTTTTGTCCATCAAAAACCTACCACAACCGATAGATTATCAAATAATATGTATATATATATATATATATATATATATATATATATATATATATGTATATATATATATATATATATATATATATATAAAATTACTGTAGAACTACTCCATGATAAACCGAAAGGAAAAGGAGAAAACTTGATAGACAAGTTAACTGGGTAACATATTTTTAAATTCTTAATTACCTCTTTTTTGAAAAAGTCAAAAGCGTAACAGCACACTTCAAACTATTTAACATTATCTGCATTCTGAATTTCCTAATTTCCACTTTCCTTAAAAAAATTGGGGTAGTTCAAAAAATGGAATTCACTTGAGTTGATGGACAAAAGTCTCTTGGGAGTAAGAAATCAATATCTACCTCAAAAATGTTCCTTGCGTCTCTCTTAAAAATATGCTCACATCGAAGTTTTAATTTTCTAGAGTCAACTGAATATTTTATTTCCACATGTTAGCAGATAACCACTATCACATGTACGACTTACGTTCACATTTACTTACTCTTCAACCTCTGCCCTATATTTTCACTCACAGTTTTGCTCTATCTCAATTTGCTCCTTCTCATCCAAGCCTTCCCACCTTCAGAATCTCTGGCTCCCCTCCTTTTCCACTCGACCCGAGCAGCCTTCGTCACTGCCTCTGTATCCCATCCTTCCGGATCCTCCACCCTTCTACACATAACCATCAAACTGCTCTTATCCATTAGCATTTCCTCCAGGCGTCCTTGCAAATACTTTGCCACATCCCCCTTCTTCTCCAGCAGCCATTACCCTGCCCCATCCCAGTCCGTATTCCTCCCTCCCCCCCCACGCACGCCCTCACGCCTCTCGTCCCCTCTCCTTTGGCGCCTACAAAATGCATATCGCAGCTTCCTCCACGCACACACCCAAAGCCATTACCTTAAAATCTATATTATATCAACACCAGGCGATTCTCTCTCTCTTCTCCACCTCTGAGAGAACCCATGTCTTCCCACGCTCACTCTCTCTCTTCCACCCCCGCTTAAAAACATCCTTTCTGCGCCGTTGCACCTCTTCCTCCTCGATGGCTTTAATCCGTTCCCCCAGGCCGGCCTCCGATCGTGGCCCACACACCCATCCCCACGTGAGTCCCCTTACCTCACTTTCTCCCCCTTTCACTCCCCCCTCCCTTCGGCTCCCGTCCCATTTACCTTCCGCCTCACCAATATCACCCGTAGGACGAGCCTCCTGTTGCTCGGCACAACCCAATGCAATGTCAGGAGCCCCTTTCACCGGATGCCCACTCTATCTCGCTCAAACCCTCCCCATCCACCTCTCCCCTCCGACTTCCCCCTCCTAAGCAAACCTCCAATGCTTTCCTGTACCTACCGCTCCATCCGCTTTCCCTTTCCATTCTCCCTCCCTTCCTCCCCATGACATTTCTCTACCGTCCGGACCCCTTACACCGCCCTTCCCGTGCCTCCCGGACCTTCCTAATCAATCCGCCGCCCATTCCATCCCTTCCCTAATTCCCGTCCCTGCTCTCGCAGTCGATGTCTGGACAATATAGCCAAGCCTCTCTCGCACCCTCGCTCCTCCATCACGTCCCCCCTACTTCTGCTCCACGTTCGCCCACTCCACCGTGCTCACCTCCCCTTCCCCCCCGTAGAGATCCGATTCAATCAAGACGCTGGAGAGAGGGAAGCGGGGGCCGGAGGAAGATATTCCGATCCCTGAAACCATTCCTTTCCGCTCTCCCGTGTCCCTTCTCCTCCCTCCCCTTGACCTGTCTTTGTTACCTTGTGCAAGGCGATTGAAACGGCCCGGAGAGTGTATTTTTACTACCCTTCCGCCTACGCCTTCTTTCCCTACTCCCCTTTGCCATATGTGGGTATTTGCCTCCAGACCCGTTGTTTATCCTGGGTTCAAACTCCTCGATAGAAATAAAACTCCTTCCTCGGTCTCAGAAAGTTCATATATTATTTGCAATCACAGGGAAAGGAACGTAATTAAAAAAATAAACAAATCTTTCAGGTGGGTATCTGATGGACGCACGCAAACGTGTTGAGTTCAAGGCAAAGAAACCTCTTTAAGGCTATGTTCAGCAAACTATCCACCGGTAACACGAAGTTAGGTAGAAATTCACGCAAACAAAAACAAACGCGGTGAGGAATTTTTCTCCTTTTCCTCCTCCTCCTTTTCTTTAGAACCAACAAATATTTGGTGAGGAATACGCGTGAAGGTACATTTCTTGCGAACTATTTCAAAATGCGATTAAAAATACTAAGGAATAATTGGGAAGAGGAAAGTCCGCTGAATTATATAATTCCGCTATTTCGTTTTCATGAGTGTTATCCTACGGCGTTAAAAGATCAACACGCATAAGCATTTCATTTATACCTTCACTTCCCATGCATAAGTGAAATAATTTCTTTATGATTATTTTTGATGTTCCCACAATTTTATTTCTTTTTACAGAGTAAGTAGTAATCCTCTCATAAAATTTATGATGGCTTAAAAACATAGAACCACCATTTTCCACCTCCTTAATTCCAATCGCTTGCGCTTATGTCTGTGGCCTCACACCCTGAATATGGCCTTCCTTATCTGATTTCCACATCAAATCAAACAAAAATCAAATGCGAATTGGAACAAGCAGGAAGTATTTGATTGCAAATTTTAAATGCTATACAGAGGGATATGATCTAAAACTTTATTGTATGGTAAATAAATAGTTCATCGTAAAGTTCATATGAACTGTAGCATATATATTTACTTTTATCTCTGAATCTCATGCATTTAGAAGGCATAAAACTCATCCAAACACCATTAAATCAAAGAGGAGAATACCCTATGAGCTCTGTTCTATTTAATTTTTCTTTGGAGGACAGTTATAACACAATATTCGTAAGACATTAAGTAAAAATAACAATAAGAAGTGGTTTATTCAGTTGTTACTGGAAAGTTTCGACGAATGTTGACACCTTTTTACTGCCTTCTTAATCACACATTATTAGGATTAAAGATATGATTTTCGTGCATGAAATAAATGATGCATATAATAAGATTTTCAAAAAGGCTAAGATACAAACTGGAAAATAATATTCTTTTAATAGGTAAAGTTTCCATTTGCTTGAGTATATATATATATATATATATATATATTAATTTCCCCACCAATTCGAAACTACACATTTTTCTTTTTGACAACATGCTCCAAGTTACGCTCAATTGGTCACACTTATTTGGCCAGTCAAGCTGCTGCTGGCCTTTTATTATCTCCTGAATTTTGGATATAAACGGGCAGGAATGACATTTCTGTAATGGCCATCAATTTATCTAACTTAAAACATCTTTAGGTTTTCATTTTATAACAATCATACGACCTTAGAATACGTATTAAATGTTTTTCTCGTACTGTCTGGATTATTTTTTCAAGTCTTAAGAGGTAATTTTAGAAGATAAATTCGAAAGACTAGTGGAAATAAATTTGTTGTCAAATATTCTGGGAAAATTCTAGCTTATTAGTTTTAGTACCACATACGCCTCACATATCAACCTCTTTTCCTGTTTTGAATGGCACATAAATGTGGCATTTAAGCTCTATAAATGGTACTTCTGGGTGAAATTAGCAACATCTATATAGGTAGGATAGCTTTCCACAATTTTCTTTGCAATTCACGTTATTTATTTAAAATAGAATTTACTACTCTAAGTCTTAAAATTTATAGGTAGGTGCATATAAAAGAGTAGCAGGGCCCACTGAATTACTTCTATGAAAGTCTTCTAAAGTTCTCGTACCTAGCAGGAACTAAAAAGCATATCTCTCTCACTGTCAGCTGAAAATAAGGTCGGTAGGCCATCATATTCATTTACATATTTGCTCCATTCAGTTATACATGCTGTACGGTTTGATACATGTTTTTACGCTTTGATATTGTGGAATTAATACTGATTTATAGATCAAAATTTGTGCCTCTTCAATAATGTCTTAACGTCTATTGTTTAGCGTTATAAACCACAGAGATTTGAAGAGACTGATTAATTAACTGCTTTTCAAAATAAGAGGATATTAGCTATGCATCTTATTTCATCTGCAAATTACCGTGTCCCCAAAGATTGGTTTAAAAAGTAGATTATTTTAGTTATATATCAATCCTGAAAAACTAAGATCTACACAAATTGACCAACTAAATAATTTTGTTTTAGTACTTTTTCTACAATAGTGATCTCTTTGAGAATTTTCCAGGGGCTAATATAATCTTCGGGATAATTTTGTATGTATACAGAGAATAGAGCGTTATTTAATGAAATTAAAAAATAATTAAGTCACTTGATCAATACATGTTATTAAAAAACAAGATATCATGCACGCAATTTATATGACTTTAGAAACCACTGAAGTATCTCTGAAGACTGAAAAATCCTTCTCTATAGTTTTGAAGAATTCTTGGAAAAAATAACATACAAAAGGGTCATACATAAAAACTTACTCGAACTCAATTGATGTAATAAAAGTCCAATAATCGAGATATTTGGAATGAAAATGAACATTTTTCCAGCAGACACATTTTTCAATGAAATGCGTCAAGTTGCAAGAAATTAGAGATAAGGACATTCAAAATTATTCAATCTACCGGTCTCCTTATGAACCAGGTTTCGCCTTTAATCAGCCAGTAAATGGGCGGTAGTTGCCTCTTACAATTTTATACGCACAACCTTCTCTAACATAGTTTCTACTCGAAAATCTACCAATCTTGAACTTGAGCTGGTAAAACGATCTTTTTTGATTCTGCGAGCGTCAATGGGCTCCACGAACTTTATACGTAGCTGCACTCAGGAAAGGCGGCTGATCTCGAACAAAAAGTGAGAGAATCGCGTCAGTAAATGCGATATATCAATCACGCCACCTTCCTTCTTCAACCCTCGTTCTATCTCCCTTACTGCCATCGTTTTTTCTTATTCCCAGGGAGGAGAAGAAAAAAATAAGAAAACGATTCTCCTCCACCGCCTCCCTGTTTTACTCTGCCCTCAGCCAACCTGGTTTCTTGGTATTCCCTGCACTCTGCGAGGACTTCCCTCCCTCCTTTCATATTTTTTCATCTGAAATTTAGAGCCTCTTCCCGAGAATATCCTACGCTACTAACATTGCGCTCCCCTAGCATTGACTCCGCTACCAGCCACCCCATCTCCTCCCGGGGAGGAAAAAAATCTCACTGCACTCTCGATATACAAAACGACTTTCCCTGTCCCCCTACCCCTTCTATCGCCCCGGTCGCTTCAACTCCTAACTCTCCCCAGCACACCACATCTCTAACCCACTCGTTTTCTCCCCATTTCTCACTACTACTCTTCCTTCCTATCCTCTACTCCCACCCTTCCATCCCACGCTGGAGCCTCGAAAAGCTTTCGATCCCTTCCTCTCTCTCCCATCTCCTCCCCTCCAGAGCGTTCTCTTTCCTTCACTCCTGCCATCCCACCTACTATCCCACTTCCCCTTCGCATGCTCAAAACCACCCCCCCCTTCACCTCCCAAATCCTCCTCCTACCTGCGAGACCCATTTGAAGAAGGTGGCCTTATCTTGGAACCACTATTTTTATTATGGAGCTTGTTCCCTTTTCATTATTTTTTCCGCCTCGAATTTCTTGTGTTCCCTCGGCCGAGAAAATGGTATGAAGCGATACGGAGCGATGTGGAAAAGGAAGGCGGAGAAATTGAGGAGAAGGAGAGAACATGATGGGGGAAATATATGAAAGGTGGTGTAAGTCTGGAAAATAAAAGTGGCCGAGAAGAATCTCCACGAAATATACTACGTCAAATGAAATAAGCCTAAGGGAAACAAGGTAGCTTTTTTACTCCTTATGCTTGTCTTCCATGACCAAAGTACTCCATCGCCAGTATAAAGTGGCGGATTAAAGGAAACGTCGTGTAAGCGGTGGCAGGAAGTGAGCTACAAAACAGGCAAATGACTTAAATAATCCATACATGCCTGCGTATCACAGAGTTTGTGATGAAAAACCATACAATTTAAATTTCAAAAATGAAAATTGTTCTTTGTTTCTAAATATAATTAGAAAAAACTCAGGTCAGGATGATTAAAAATGTAGCAACCGTAAATTAGTGATAACAAATTACTAACTTTATAAATTTTCTTTGGGTCAATAAACCTAGTGATAAACACAGTGATTTAAGAGGGGATAACTCTACGCATTTAATAAATACATATTTTTACTAGAACTGTTGGTAAATCTCAACATGTAATAATAGATACCGTTAAATCTAACCTAAATCCATAGTACATATAAAGACCCTACTCATATACTGTCCAATACTACGTAAATTTTGAGAAATATATTTATTTAAGCCTTTAAAATATTAATCGTGGCAGGAAATTAATGAAACTTTTCCTAAAATTACAACGGAGAAGTATATTTTACATCATGATGAAATTTTAATTGAAAGTTGACGGCACCAATGAGATTTCTAACAATGAATCAGTGAAGAGTGAAGCTATTTCAAAAAATTTATTTTTCATCGATTAATTATGATCAAAAACATATATATTATCTATATATTATTTCTCTATATTCTCTAAACTTGCATATTCATTAAGATATGGAAAAAAGCTAATTTAGGCATAAATAAAACCTTAAGTCAATGAAATCACAGCCTTTAAATTCTATTGTCTACGACTATTTTCGAATAAAAACTGAACCCATATTTTTGTTATACAATCACTCAAATCCCATAACCTCTTTTTCGAAAGGTCCGTTTGGGAGTAAGATAGTTTGAGAATACATATTTTCTCCATTCGGGTACCTAGCACTCTACTTCCCTTACTCCTTCTACACGTCCATCCCTAATTCCCTTTTTTTCCCCTGACTGAGCCAAATTACATGTGAAATTCTTTTTTCTCCCTACTAGCCTCCTCACCTTCCTGACCCTCTCCCGCTGCGACCTTTTTTCTTCCTCTCCCTCCATCCCCCTCTCTATCCCTAAAAACCGGAGCACCTGCTACCATGAATTCAGTCGGCTTTGAATGGCGCTCTTGTTGGTCGAGGAGCGAGGGAGAGAGAAGGAGAATAGGAGAGAAAGAAGGAAGAATAGAAAGTAGGCTGATGGGAGAGGGAGAGAGAGACGTAAAGAAAGAGAGAAAGGAAGAAAGGGAAGCGAGGTCGGAGTGGTCATGAATTAATAATCAAAAAGAAAGTACCGTATTAGGAGCGCATGTGGGAAAAATGTGTCCCTGCGAAGAACGTGGCAGAGATGAAGCACAGGAAGAGAAGGGACAAGGGGAAGGTGGAAGAAGTTGGACTAAGGGGAGGAGCCTTGAGTGGTGTCGCAAAAAACTAACAATTTCAGCACTATACCGAAAAAAATCAGCCATCTAACTATTTTCAATGCGTCCGATATTTTACTGCAACCGTCACTAGAAAGTTCCAAAACTACAAACAAGGATCCAAAAAATATGTTACCCATCACTTTTAATGAAAACTGATGGCCCTAGATCCCTTTCAGGCTATTTTTCTCTGGCCTTATTCCCAAGACTGAATTCCAATAATATTTTTCCTGTTGGTAGGAATCCATATAGTTCTTTTCGAGTCTGCTACTCGAATTCACAAATAATTAGTAGTCATTTGCATATGTAATAATAATAACGATAAACATATATTAAAAATCACCGGATTTAATTTTTTTCTGATATTACTTCTCCCACATTTGAATTTTCTTACACGGAATCCTTTCTTTTATAAACTAAGGGAGATGTATCAACTCTTAGAAATCCATTACCTATAACAAGGCAAGGTATATGGCAACTTAAAAATTCTTTTAGGGAGAAATACAAATTTTCAATGTTGATAAATAGCTAAATTTTTCATAAGATAAAATCAATAATTTTATCGCTCGGGATACCTATAAGACCTCAGTGGTTTGCATTTTAAACTGAGTCCCCACGTATTGTCATAGAGTGAAGGATGATGTTCCTATTGCAATAAAATATTTACAAATATAAGACATTATAAACATTGGAAACTTTATGGTAATTTAGTCAATGAATTAGTTTTATGACTGGAATTTGAGCAACCTTCCTTTGATTTTAACCATTATTTTCCTTAATCAAGCCCTTCATAAATCCTATGATCCCCGAAAATACGCAAGGAACATAGAAGAATGTAAATTCTCCCGTTGTTTCAAGGTAATCTTTATCAATATCTCCACGGATCTTTCTTTCTTGAGATGATATTCATTATTTCTAAGTTTTGCTCTCGGTGAAAATATGGTCCAAACGATTCATTGTTGAGTCGGCTGATATGCTTTTAATAGTTAAAGAATTAACACTTATTTCCTCGCAAGCAGGTAAAGTCTCCTGCAATCCTGCTGACACGATTTGTCCATTAAGGCGCTCAATCACTAATACAATTCGAGACATGAGTGTCATGTGGTCGTTTTGGGACGGCTGCTTTCAGAAAAGTGAAGAAGTCGAGACCATGGCTGGCCGGAAAGCCGAGACCACAACATTTTTCCATAAATATTCGCATTCCAAACACGCCGCGTGTTAGGGCATGAATATGCAAAAGGAGAGAGATATGACAATATATAAACAAAGCAACTCGATGGTCCCCAAGAGACTGTTCGAAAGACCTGGAAAACCGAATGGCTTCGCGTTTAGGTAATGGGCCACATTTTTTCAGAAAGCTGACTTGAACAAGAAATGGCCATACATATCTATTGCTGAAAATAACTCGTACAAAGTATTAATGAAAAAATTCAGAGTTAAATACGTAGTTATAATTCGTTATTAAATTAAACAAGATAAACTAAACAAAGATAGTATTATTTTACTACATCCATTCAAGGAAGTTTAAAGTTACAGTTAATACTTTTCTTATATCCTGATTACTGTCATTAATTTAAAAGTATTTTTATTTTATTTGCATGGATATGAATGCATTACGTATGTTTCATAATTTTGTCTTTTAATAAAGGGGTATGATGTCAAGTGTACGCATTCCAATATTTCATTACATAAGCCTTCATAATTACGAAAAATTGAAAATAAACTATTAAAATACATGACAGGTCCTGAATTAATGCAAATATTTGTGATGTGATCTTATTCAAAACGACTACCCATCAAATATTAGAGGTTAATTTTTTCTATGCCGACTTCTACAACCTGGGAAAAAATAATACATGCCAGAAACTGAAAGGGTATTAAGATAGTCGTCAAAAGAGTTAATTCCAACTAGTGGAATAAAAAGTCAACCCAGACACCCATTCCAAATCGCGTACCACTCTTCCTCCTCCTGCGTCAGAGGTAATTAGAGACAGCAGTCCTAATCCCTTGCGTCGTTTAAGGATCGTTTGTTCGGACCCCCAGTTTAAAAGGGATAAAGTGGAATAATTAAGGCGGTCATGTAAGCATTTAAAGCATTTTTTTGGAAACCAAACGAGTAGGTGCTGAAAAAAACCAGACCTCATTTAGGACAGGCTAACAGCAGCTAATTCTGCACCTAATTGAGACTAAGATGATGACAATGAAGCCTGTCGATTATATTCATCCATTAGATTTCATTAAAAAAACAATACAGAGTTATGGCAACGCTTATCACTGATATTAACCTTTATTACACTGGAAATAATCCCAATTTAATTAATTTTTTATTCATAGTTTGGAATAATCGATTCCACATTATAAGAAAGTTTTGTAAACACTACTAGAGGCCTAAACCCCCATCGTGGAATATTTTTTCAACAGCATAGTTAAATGTAACAGAAATACTTAAAAAACTATTTTTCGAACTCATTCAGTTACAAAGAGAAAAAACTAAGGCAATGAAAGACTTTTGGAAAAGTCCTGGCAATCAAGTTTACTACTCAACCGATCATTCTGATATTTACAATTTCATTTTCTAACCTAAAGAAGATTTCTAAGGACATGAAATTCATAAATATCTCTGTTCGAATTGATATTAAATTAGAATTATGTCAATTCAAATTCAATTCAAATTAACATTATTAATTCAGTTTCAATGGCACTTTGATACAAGAAACGTGGTACTTGCATTATAGCTTTTATTTGCAGAATAAAATCAAGATAAATCACCAACAACTAATGTAAGTTATAGGAAGTAAATAATGTTTCCTAAAAATTAGTTAAAATCAAAATTATTTTTAATATTCTTTTCTCTTCTCCATTTTTCTGTTAAGAAAGAAGATCATTAAATATATTAATGCTGAAGTTTTCATTTCTATTTGTCATAGAAAATTTTGTATTTCCATATGTCTGAACAAAGCACATTAGTACATACATCACAGTTTCTTCTATCAAAAAAGAACTATAACAAGTTAGCATGTGCTTTTAGCAACTGAAATTTCGTCATATGAAAATAGAATCAGAGACTGCGCTCTACATTTTGCGGTCGTTAAAAGTTATCTATTCTTCTACACATTCAAACTCGGTGACAATTTGGCTCTTAAGCTTGGCCTTTCACGGCAAGTTATTGAACTTAGAGTTGGAACACCAAGAATATACTAGCGTTCTCAAACAGATATAAATTGAATGACTTAGAGATGACGTATTTGCAAGTAACAACAGCCGCTGAAAAAGTTTCGCAGATAATCACAGCACTAGGAACTAAATGAATATAGAAAATCCCTCTGGTCTGTTTTTATCTCTACGGAACATTTTCAAACGAAGGCTCACACAAAGAACCTGTGCATGTCCTACTTTTTTTCCTCTCCGAGTAAGGGAAGATGGCGGAAACGACGAAGATTTCAGTCTACCGTGTCTCCTTCCTACTCCGAAGCAGCAGCAGTGGTCGTCGTCTTTATAGAGTGTGACTATAAATGTGGGTCCATGTGATCTCGTCCGTGGCCATGTGCCTGTGTGCGCGCGACCTTCCGTCTTTAAGAGAAAAGAACGCAAACCCAGTCTTCCAAGAAGTTGACCCCGTGAATAAGACGACCCTTCTCGTCTTCCTTCCAGCGCTCCCCTCTTGCTCCTCCCATTTTCTTCTCTGTGCCCACTTCGCATTGCACTCGTTCGCCCTCTCCACCTCCCCCCAGCAAAACCCTTAGCTTAATCCATCACCTCCCCCACTCTCCATTCTGCAGAGCTAACGGGGGGAAGGAGGTGAACCCGAAACGGAAGGGACCGTCGACCAAACACTTCCTCACGGGAGGAGAGATGTCTTCCCTTTAAAAAGGCACGACCATAAGACGATGAATGTGTTAAGGGGGAGGGCGCATTGCGCTGCACGCGCAGCCGGGCGAGGGAGAGCGAGCGATGAGGAGGTGCCGGGAATGCAAAGGAGGGAGGGCTGAAGGACGACGGCCCACGCCATTAACTCGACGCAATTCTGGGGAGCGGGTGGTACAACATCCGGCCAGGGGATAACTCGAGCGAGGGTGGCCCGAAATAATGCTCTGCTCCAAGACTCTGCTCTTGCGAAGGCATGGAACCTGCGCTATTGAAACGAATCGACGGTCCACTCAACTTTTTGCTCATCTACAATTCCTTAATGCAGCCTCATAGCCTGAATCAGAATGAGAAATCACGCAGAAATATCATACTCATGTTATTGAAACAAATATGTCAAGTACATTATGATTTTCCCACTAAGCCATTTAAAAATTAGGTTGGTTTAAAATAGAAATCATTATTTATTTAATATTATTAGAGAGAAAAAAAGTCAATAGTACGAATGAAGACTGAAATAAGGAACCATTTCATTGAATACTTTCTAATAATGATATTATTTACTTTCCAATGATAATTGGAAAAATATAGATATATAGTATTTCAGGAAAATAATTAAAAGGAGTCCGAAACTTTAAAACTTGTCAAAATATTCTCTCAAAGAGAGGGTTTTACAATTACTATGAGTCAAGCCAGTCCATGGTGTTTACCATGTAACTAATATGGTTTCTAAATGTGTAATAAATGTTGAATATTTTAGGTAAACTGCTATAGAAGTTTACCCGTTTCTGAAATTTTTTAGGAAATTTTAAGTTAGATAACATGAAATGAGATTCTTACTCGTGGAATTTGAGACGAATTTAAGCATGTCAACCGAGAGGCTAATATATCAAGAACTTAACCCGAGAGATTATAATTGAAGCTATTCCACGGATATTATAAAATAATATATTTTCCAATGCGGGTCAAACTAAAGCCACATACTGATGGTTTCAAACTTAGGTGTCACTGAATATATCAGCTTCTTTTAATGAAATGAATAATGTGTCCTTATTTTGAAGGATATTTTATGTGGGTCGTTCAACGAGTCCTTGGGAAATCCTAGATATGGCGTTCGCAGTATCAAAATATATGTTCTTATAGTAAGCTCTATTTCTCTTTACCCTACTGATCAAGTTTTAACAATACCCAACATCTATTTCATTGCCATTGTCGATGGAAGCAAAATGCTTTCGCACCCAAAGTAATTGGGTGTGAAATAATCCTCAACAAAATGGGAGGCTCGTCTGCTCACAGTAGAGAAAAAATGGAATCGAGTAGTCGATTTGGAGGAGAGAAAGTATTTGATGCTTACCCGGTACAATTCTAGCCTGGGGTTCCTGCGTATATACAAAACTATGGACAGAAAATGGATTGGCTACTTCACTCCAGAGAGAAAGGAATAGTGGAGACAGTGGGTATCTAAATGCAAACCGGCTACGAAGGCGATATAGACCGACATGGTGATTGCCACAATTTTTTGGGATGCCAGCAAAATCATCAAAATCGATGGTTTTCAAAATGTAAAAACGAAAAACAGAGATTATTATGTGCCGTTATTGCACCACTTGAGCGAAAAGTCAAGAAAAAAGTCTTAGTTTGACAAAGGAAAGAATTACATTTCATCAAGATAACGGAAGGGTGCACACCTGCGCAATTTTATTGATGAAAATTATGGAATTAAATTTCGAATTATCACAACATCCACTGCATTCACCAAATTTGTCCCACAATGGCTATTTTTATTTCGAAACTTGAAAACATGGCTCGGCGGAAAATTATTCTGCCAAACGAGGAGGTCATCGCCAAAACAGATACTTATTTTGAGGGTTTTCAGAAGTTCTATTGTTTGGACGGATTAAAAAAGTTTAAGAAACATTGGAAAAAATACTTGTATGAAAACCATAACCATACATACATCTTGCCCCCCTACCCTGATGAATGAATTTTACACGTTGTTGGGTCAAGTATTGGGTAAACTTTATCATCACATACCTAACCGACCATCGGGTTGATAACAGAGTTGATGGTTTTTTAAAGTGTATCGGGAAAAATTTCTCGAGTTTCAAAAAGTTTATTGAAAAATTTCTCGTGTTTCAAAAAGATTATGTTGAACATTTTAAAAATGTTGACAAAATAATTTTTAAATTTTTTCTAAGGACTCGTTCCTTTGAATCACGTGTTCGAACAAGCATCTTTGATATTATACGCAAGATATCACGTCATTTTATTATTCAATTTCTCTTAAAATATCCTAAATTTAATCTGCCCACTTTCCTAACATATTGCTAAGCGTGTTCATGATTTTAAATTCGAGCAATGATGTGGAGCGTTTCCTTAAAATGTGAGGAAGATAAGGTGGGGCTTCAAAGGAAAGGAAGACTACGAGGTAGTCGTCAAGAGGGTCAAGGGGAAGCGAGGGGAACAGAGGTGTGGAACGAGAGATCCGAAGAGGGAGTCTCAGGAAATGCGGCCTTTTTTTCTGGAGCAGTGTAAACTTCACCGAGTCATTAGTGAACTACTTCAAGACGTTTCCATATCCCGTCTTGCATCAAGTGTTACAGAAACCCGCTAGCAACGTCATCCGAGGACAGAACTCGTACCATTTTAGTTAAATAAGGGAATTTCCCAGCCTCCTTGCATTCAAGGCCCCCGACATCCCATCATCATTTCCTTGAGTAACCGCCCTACCGTGTTCAATCCCCTCAGCCTTCCTCCTGACCACTTAAATGGTGCTGCATGCATGCATGACTTTTGTTTTTAGTACATTATTCTCTTTCATTATGTTCTACGCACACTTACTTCGTTATCGTTCCTATTCCAAATAAAACCCGTTTGTTATTACGTCACGAAAATGTTTCTGGTTAAGAAGAATAAGCCGTGACCCTTAGTAGGTAAGTAGGGAGAACCACGAAGGGATTTGCTTAGCATACATTTGCACAGCCAGCCATATTTAACCAGAATTTTATTCAGAGAAACATTATGGCCATATTAGTGGAAGATACTATGAAGCTCAATCACCAAGCGTACTATTTCTGGGAAATCATTCTGATAACCCAATTGAGTACTTACGTGTACATTTGTGGTCAGATGTAGGGTACTTTAGCAAATGGTAAATTTAGGCCTAAGATTAAGGAGTGATTAATTTTAATGAAATTCCTGATTTAGCACTTGAATAGTTTGGAATAGATCAAGTTAATTCATTTTCAAAGAACTGAGAGAGATGCTACGACAGTAACTTTAACGAAGCCATCGCTAATGGGCATTAAAATTCAATCCCTTCTAAGTACAAAAATCATTCGCCTTGACTAGGTGAAAAATCGAGTTATTGATTTCTTACAATTTGCGCACTTTGATTTCTTAAAAGAAATACCTTTTTTCAGTACTGGAAAAAACAACTGAAATTGGCTAAAAGCCAGGCTACCAAGAAACTTGATTTTTTGTCTCTTCCCTATTTTTCTCTTCACTGTATTTTACCTTTTCCCATTAATTTAAATATATATATTTGCTGAACCTATCCTACATGTATATAAAATTATTTCCCTAAATTGTAATGGCTTTATTAGACAAAAGAAAGAACTTTTCAAATAATTTTCTAAGTAATTTCACGGATATCCAGGGGTCCTTTTATTTTCCAGATCCAAACCTATCTACGACTCGCAGCCATAGTTGTGGGATGGGTATGCCAAAGCTGAGATTGTAGTAGTTTTGTAAGTTTTTAACCTGTACTGTGTACCTGGGAGTCTGCTACAATTTAATAGTCCTTTTTAAAATGTCCTTAAAATCATGTGGAATTTCAAGACATAGAGATTCTGCATTCTCTCCCTAAGGATTTCGGAAACCTGTTATACATTATCAGATGGTAGTAAATACATATGATTCGCAGATTTTTTCTCAGCCGTTCTATTAATGGAAGTATTACGGATGAAAATTATACGACGAAATTTTAGCATGTGTAGCATTATGCAAGGGAAAATCATAACGATTTTATTTGCAATTACTAAGCCATTTTTCAGCCAAATCACCTTATACCAAAAATTCTAAAAATTGAAATTGATACGTGATCTGCCCAAAAAATAAGCGAACTGGTGCAATCTGTCGCCCATGCCGCGGAGTATAGCTCTACCCACTGGCGGCGCTAGTTGCCAGAGACCCAATGAGCCGTTTATACTTAAAAGAGGATTGTCAAGCTGTGCGTATGGTACCAGGTATGTTGGTATCTGTTTGTCGATACGTCCTTGTTTTACTGTTTGTCGAAAATGGACATTAACGAAACCACAGAGCAACGAATCAACATCATGTATTTTGAAGTGCGGTAAACGTTAACAAGAAATTACTGAAATGTTGACGGATGTTTACGGCCATAATTCTCTGAAGAAAACGTCCGTTTTCATGTGGATTGAGCGTTTTGAAGATGGCCGACAAGATGCCACGGATGATGCAAGGCCGGGACGGCCTTTAGTCACCTATGTTGACTACAGAATTGACAGTTTTTATGTTTAGATTAGTACATTATATGAAAATATTTTAAAACACTAAATAATTTATTAGAAGATGCAACAAAATAAAACGTAATGTTTTCCACCAATAAAAATTCCTCAAGTAGGGAGTCATGATTTTTTGATTCAGGAACTTATTCTTCTGTGCTCTGTAATTTCCCTTATGAATAAAAAATTATGAATGAAAGAGTTCATTCCTAGGGTCATTCCCAGATAATGATGTCATCAATTACATACTAATTTTGTAGAAAGTAATTCATCCCACGTTTTACGATTCACGAGGCTTTCTGATATACATCCGGGAGAAAATTCACGTCAACATTTACATTACAAATTTAAATTTTCCATTAAATATAGCGTTGATAAGGAAAATAATCGAAGAGAAGAGTGTAATCCATAAGATAATATCCTCCGTTCAAAAATTGTGATATGCCTTACTTCCTGCAACCTTGCTGGTTTTGAATAGGTAGATACCGGTGGAAAGCTTTCGAGACCTACGAAAGTCAAGTAAGTGGATGCCCAAGGCTGTTTGGAAAGCGTCTATGTTGACATATCTCTCCTCTCGGGATCCCTTTCTCTTACCGAGCGCGCTCGCTAAGCCTCTTACTCTTCAGTTGTGGCCCTCTGTCTGTGACTTACTATATTTTTCCTGGATATGCACCCTTATGCGCGAGCGTCAGATAGTAAAGGGTATAATTAAGTAAAGGGAGATGTAGTATTGACCGGAAGATGTCAGTACTATTGAGCTCGTAGTGAATATAAACCCCACAAGTCTCAATATATAGTAACATATACCAACGGAATTTGTGGGATATTCTATACGTTATAGTAGGCAGACACAAAAGAAAATTCATAAAAACACGGTAAGTAAATTAAATGAATGACACTGCTTCCTTACCCGTGGCACTGCACGCATACCTATTAAATTAAATATCTATCAACATTAAGAGAGAGAGGTTAATTTAAACGTAAAAATTTTTAATTAAATTAATTGATTATACGGGCATTTAACAGTTTTATTCGGATTTTAAGGCCCACTTATGTTTCATGTTTTTAAGTTCTTACGACTAGGTGCAACCGTAACTGCATATTCACCCTTTTGATATACATAGGGTTCCGAAAACTCTGTGCCAAGCTCATTTGGTGTAACCTCCGACTTGGTAATATGTGGTAATCCTTCATTAACATAATAGCGTATATTATTTCTATGAATTAAATAAATTAATCAATTTCTGCATAAATCGATCGAGAATATCCGCTCCGGTTTTCATGAGGGAAGTACTTGCGTGAAGTTTAAAACCTAGATCATGCGTTTACAGAGTGCTATATAGTGGTAAAGAGTTGCATTCCCAAAAGAAAATCATAGGTGTATGGCCATTTTACACTCTTTATTTTAAATTAATCTCTTGATATCTTCAATAGAAAGCATTTGTTATACTATGATCATAGAGATTTTTTATCGAGGTTTACGTCGGAGGGTATACCATAGGAATTCGTCTAACACTTCGACTTTTATGAAAACCCTATGAAGTTAAAATTTAAATTATAAAGTTTCCCCAACACTACTCTCAGCAAAAGCTTTTTTACAAAAAAAACTTTTATATCGTTGATTCAAGATATTCCTACTCTTAAATATAAGTTTCTGAGGTGTTCCGGCTCTTTCCTAAAACCTCTTTTGATTTTTCTCACTCACCAGGGCCTCCCATAAGGGGAATAGTTCCCATATGTAAATGTGCGCAGCGCCATTGATGCATATAGAGTGCGATAGTATGGGAAGCACAGTCATAGACCCGCTCTCAACCCCCACTCTCAGATTCCTGGAAACAGCTGTCACCTAAGCTTTCAATAAATAGGAGTAACTGCATACAATGCTGATAGTGCTCTTTCAAGCGCGATTGTCCAGAGGAGTCATTCTAGTAATTGAGGAGAGAGTAGGTGTCTCTGAAAGCATTATGCCGCAGATCAGCAAAAAGTAATCTTTTGGTTTAAGAATTAGGCCGACAATGCAAAGGGGATGCGACCATGGTCCAGTCACCAGTGCCTGTAATGTATTGTAAATGATTCCCGTAAACTCGCAGATGCACAATGTTTTACTATTTTTATTGATTCCATACAAATTGACATTTTTGGCTTTAATAATTAGTAAAACATAAATAATTTTGTTTGGAATACCGACAAATGCAATTTTTGGTCCTATTTTCCAAGTATTTTTCTTCGGCCAGTCCGTCCAATTAGGCCAATCAGTCAGGCCAATGCGTCAGGAATACAGATTCTCCACACACATTTTCACACCGAACCCGTCGAAACAACACAACCACGATTCATTCCACCAAATATTTTCTGGCCATCTTCTCTCCTTAATTCAACCCCCTCATCCCAGCCATCATCTTTTCTTTTCCCCCGCATGCCCGTCATTCAATATCATCCTACTCCGACCCTAAAAGTACTTCCATACCACGTAAGATGTGGGTCAAATTTCTGGAATCTTGCATTTTCATCCCTCTTTTTTCTCCCTCACCGAGTATTCCCGAGCATGTCTTGTCAAATATCTTCGTGAAACAAATGCGGAAAGCGGAGGAGGAAAGCTTACCGTTTTGGGGGTAAAAAAGTGTCTGCATGCAAAAACATCCTCAATCTTTCTCCGTTAGTTTTGCACACATTTTTTTTTGTTTTTCTCGTAATTTTTCTCCATGCCCACTCGCCACAGTTTCAAAAACGTCCCCGTGACTACGCGAGCAGATGAAATTTACAACGTACACACACTCACAAACCCCAGTCATGGTGGAATTTTGTAGAGAACGTTACGTTTCTTCTCTTTTTTTCTTCTCGAAATGACACTCATGCACTCGTAGTAAGAATGATGGCAAAAACAAAATTAAAATAAAATGAAACGAAAAATGTCTTATTCCCTAGTCGCTGTTCTCCTTGCGTGGATCTCCTATTCTCTCTCTCTCCTTCTCGCCGTGTTGTCACTTGCCTTGGTACATTCTCTCTCTCTCTCTCTCTCGGGAAAGGTGGTGGCAAGGGAGGCGGGTGAAGGAAAAAAAACGCCGCGAATGGCTCCAAGGAAACCGAGGTAGCGCAGAGCCGTGGATAGGGAATAACAATCGACTAATAGTACTCGGGGAAACCCGTTTTTCTAAGTGCTTCGCAAAAGCGGCAAAATCTTTGGGGAGGGTGCGAACGAAAATGGAGCTATGGGTGGAGGTGGTGGAAGGAAAGGTTACCAGACAGCGTAGGTGGGGGTCGGGGTGAAGGGAAGGGGACAACGGAAGGGATTTCTCCACTCCTCACATCCCTCTAGTCCTTTATACACCCCACCCTCTCGCGACCGCGCTCCCGCAAATGGAAGAGTAAAGACTCTGATGCTGGCGGTGAAATTGCGTTAATGTATTACGGCCCGCAGGAAGCTGTCTGCTTCCTTATGCCCCTCTCCCTCCATTCGCCCGCCCCTCCAGTGACCCTTTCCAAAACCTCTCGCTCGCACTCGCCCTGACTTGGCCACGTCCTTCACCCACTTTATCCCCCACCATTTCCGACAAGGTAACCACTTCCGCCACTTACTCCCTTTCTTTTACCTAACCTCGCATTGTTTCAACCTTCACACCTATCTTTCCTCAGTTATTCAACATCTAAAGCTCCAACTGGGGAAATCTTCGAAGCATCCAGCGTTTGTTAGCCAGAGTGGGATCCTGTCTCAAGGTCACCAGCACAACTGAAATTCCATAGCTAATCTTTCGGAATTCTGGTGAGAAGGGGTGACCCGGCCACAGATTCCAATCCGCAGGAAAGCCAATAGGACGAGTCATGTTGCTCCATTTTGATAATAGTTTGATAATTTCATCCGTTAGATTAATTCATTTTCGGCAATATAAATTTCATCCGTTATTAAACAAATTCATTTTCCGCAATGTGATTATTATAGAAAGAATGATTCATAAATTAGAGTATCACGCCAAGTGGATGCAGAAAATCGTTGTCGTTTGATAATTACCGCCTGTAGTCAATTTTCACTGCCTAAATATTAGCTCTAACTAAAAATAAAATTGCTAATGGAAGAGGTTCAAGTAAAACCTTTGCTGCAAACTAGAGCTGCATATTTGCTGCAATCAATTAACTGAGAATCTCTTAAGAACTTTTGGATGACATTGAAAAAATCCAAATTTTATCTAATAATTCACGTTATTTAATTATTCGAAGAAACAATTCCTAGGCAAAAAAATGCTGATTCCTTATTATGGCATGATAAAAAAATCCTAACATCTGAAGAAATACTCGAATTTACTTTGAAATAAAGTTAAATTTACTAATCCTCAAACAATGTCAACATATTCCCCAACATCTCAGAATTATTTAAAAAATAAAAACATTAGTAGAACAAGTAAGGTTAGGATTTAGAGTTGGACGAAAGAACAGAACGAAATAAGAAGGTAAATCACATAGTAAGAAAATGATTTACTGGACCTACGAGTATTTTCTCACTGTAAGGAAAAATGAGTGGTTAGCATGTCATACTCCAAAGTGAGATAGGTTTGCGTTGCACCATAAGGAATTTTGGTTTAGCCCAACTAACGCCTGATTTATATTAATGAGGAAATAGTATGAGAAGGCATTACTTCAATCAAAACAAATATTTATTTTCGGTATCAATATGCCTTCTATAACTATGCGGAAATACAGTGCCTAAGCATGATTGCTCTAGTCCATTTCATTTCTTTGTGGACGCCATAGCGGGATCAAGTTATTTGTTTGCCATGCCTTATACAATACCAGGAGAGCACAAAAAAATTTCAAATAGTAAATGACTTTGCAGCTAATTTGTAAAGAAATTTATTAACTACACGTATTGGCTGACTGTTTTGCAATTAAGTGGCGCCTTTGCTGTCAGGGACTGCTAATTTGGTAGGAGATGATAGTTATCCCACCTATTCAATACCATCCGTTCTGTTACGGATAACCAAAACCTTTTAATATCCTTACATCAGTGAATGGCAGTTATTCATACACTCTTTCTGTTGGCTCTTGCTTCTTACCCTTTATGACAGTTAATTTCTCTTCATGGCTACCTTTTTTACTGTTCTCACTCTTTTCGTTTCCTTAGGAATATTTGGCTATAGTTATGACGGATACAACAACAAAGACCTATTTACAAATACAAATACATTTTACCGTTGTATGTACGAGCTATATGCGTTATATGTGCTACACGAATATTTACGACAAAATAGTAATTCATTGCTAAATATATACTAACAAAACTAATATTACTGTTGTATCGAAAAACATCAGCTATGGTAAATTTTTTCAAAGATAAATGGAACACAAGGACTCACGTTTGGCAGCTTAGAAAATATTGATTATCCCTAATTCCAAGATAATAATCCCAGGTTTGATTTTTTTATTGTTTGAGTTAAAATAATTTAATCAGCAGAAATACTGAAATTAATAGGAATCAGCAGTCCAAGCATTACCAGATATAAAACCGTGATTTATGGTATTCGTTTTATATTGCCTTTTAAGTATTGCGTATCAATATTGCTCATTTTATTCAAAAAGACCATATTATACAACTAACACATCTAACACACTTAAAAAGAAAATATGTATAACTGCCATAATTTTTGGCAACGACTCTATGTGTAAGAGCAGTCTAGATCCAGCTGAAGTAGTTCTTTCCCAATACAGTTATTGAGATAAGTGTGTAAAGATACCACCTTGCATAAAATCACACGGCGTCGGAAATCAATACGCCAGGGTATTGGGGAGGCTTACTTTCGCTTGCCGTCTATGATTTCCCAGGAGTATCCGGCAGCTATAGAGCTTCAGTTTAGTACAGTTGATGATTCTCACATTTGTTTGAAGAAGGGCCCTTAGGGGTATAACCCAATTCCCTAGACTATAACGCTTCGAGAACATTAAATGGATTATTTACAATCAAATAAAATTTAGCTTGAAGTTTTATTTACCAAATTTATCCAGCTAATCAGCATTTACTGTAAAAAAACTGTAATTAAATACTGATCGTAAAGGGTTTACAAATTCACATTATTAGAAAACGTGCGAGAAGGGTCATTTACCAATTAAAACTTGAATTTCTGGTGGTGATAATAGATAACGACTTACCACCCACTACTGTCCACTAAGCATCAGCGCTTACAGCTAATGTAATATATAAAACCCCTCCCTTACTTGTATAATCTAGAGTGAATATTGTGACGCAATGGTCTCAATTCCAGGGAATACTCTAATTTAGACAATACACCAGGTAATTTCATGACTGTCGTGCAAAAAGCCTAAATGTTTTTGAGTAATAACAATGTCCACAGTAACCTACTCTACTTTAAAGGAATAATGACATTTACTGAGGAAAACTTAGATATAAAATAACCCCATTTATTAGGGAAAATTATTCAAATGACCCTTTCCAAAAGTTTCTATATGCATCCGTCTGATTCCGTTTCATCTCTAGCACTATACTCGTACACGAATGCCACTTCGGATCCAAAATTTCCATCAAGCCATCCCCTCAACTTTTACCTCCCCCACCTCTCCAAAACTCTAACGCTTAAAGATACTAGGAAGGGCTTTCAGCTCGGTAATGGCTTACATAGGACTTAACCGTAGATTGGAAGGAAGGGGAGAATGGTAATGAGAACGAGGAAAGGGGAATGAAGGCTGGACGACGATGTATGGTTGAGAGTTAACTGGAACGGCAAGAGACAAGAAGAGAAACGGGTGGAAGGAGAGGATAATAGCAGTATGGGAGTCCAATAGATTTTTCCTCGCTCGGAGAGAATAAAAAGATTAAAGAAAAAATGTGATGCAGAAGTCGGAGTCACGGCTGCTACAGAAGCGGTGGCAAGTGACGTTGGCGCCTGGAGTACACGGAGCGACGGCGAGAACTGTCCAAAACTGGCGCGAAAAACATACGGAGTGATCCCCGAGTCGAGGGATTTTTTTCTTCGTTTCGCGAGGGCCGGCGAACGAACAACTCCGTCCCTATTTTTCTATTGACTAACGTTAGGAGGGAGGACGGCTGTCCAAACTAGGAACTTACGCTGGGTAAAAGTTCAGGGCGACAGACGAGCGGGATACAACCACAGCACCAAAAAATAAAAGTCGTGCTTCGTAATTGGACGTGGGATGAAGGTTTTATTGCAACATGGAGGAGAAAAGGAGAAATTTCGAGTGCGGAGGAGATTTTAATCAAACAAATGCGAATCAAGGGAGAAGCCATCCCACTCATGAGAGGAGCCCAAGATACCACACCATCGCCTAAAGTTTAAAGAATTTATTTAGTCACTAGACCTTTTACGTTTCTTCTGATAAACTTCAATTATGACTGTAAATGATTATATTTATACTAAGGTCGACAAATCATCGATTTCCGAACCATGAATAAAAATTGGTAGAGCATAGTGTAAAGGTCAAGGTATTTGAAGCATTCTTTAATATACCAATCATTCTGCATCCCTTCATTCCAACCAAAATGACTATATTTTCCTACATCTACCATCTGTTATATTCTTCAACATTTTACTACCACTCAACATATCCTGTACCCATCTCTCCTGTCTTATTTGAATTCCTCCAAACAACATCCTATTTCTCCGACAATGTACGTCTTCTTTTATTTTCCTTTACACGCACATTATTTTTCATTCTCTACAACCATATGTTTAACACTCAGTCTAGTAATATTATGTTCTTTCTTAAACCACCAAGTTTCTGGGTCATTCAAAACACACTTCACATGGAAGTTTTTACTATCTATTGCCTTCATTTTTATTCAAGATCCTTTTCATTAACCTCATTTTTTTATTAAGTATCCGTCTCAAATGCAATTCTTCCTGAAATTTTCATTATCAATTTACACATTTCCTATTTAGGTGAACTCTTCCATCTGTTTAGATTTTAACCTCCAGATTTAATGCCCAGCTTAACCTTCCTATTTATTTGGAAGCCCATTGCCTTTGTTTATCTTATACAGACTAATCCCAATATTAAAGAATGGTTATGCAATTTTTCTAGTAGAGATTACAATCAATTAAATTGGTGACTAACTAGAGCTTTATCATCCGAATATATGATTTCAATTCTAAAACTACTTACATTCCTACTTCAACCATTTCAACAATTTTCTTATACTTTGAAAAGCACAGCCTGCGGTATGCTGCCAAATATTTTGTTGATGTTGCTACAATTATGAGTCTCACAGCCAACCTCAGTTCTATAAAAGAGAAAATGTTATTCATATGAAAAACTTTTAGTTTGGTGAAACAAGAAAAATTTTTGAAAATACATTTCCTAATATTTTGAGGAATCAAGACGGTAGAGGGACTAACAAATATTTTCAATTACACCTTTACGCCAAGTGCTATTTCATTAGGCACCAAACTTGTTAAGTCCATTTGAGACGAAATGCTTGGGGAACGTTACCGATATGGTGTATTCTTCATTCGTAACAACCACGGTACAAGTGCAAAGGGTAAACCTTTCCTCCGAAAATTTAGCAGAAGAAATACAGCAAAGAAACTACATCGTATGGCATGTCTTTGCAAAATGTCATACTCTTATTTCACGACAATCGGTAGAGGAATAACAAGAGGGCGGCATTTCGGATCTCCGAGGAGGGATAAATAGGGAAGGAAAGCAATGGAACCTAAAAGAGGAGACGGAACCCTTTTCTTTCCCCTTTGAATTCCTTCCTTCTGGAGAGACCATTTAGGGAGCGACGACATCTCCTTCGGGTGAGCATTCCAGCATTTCCTACTACGCCCCTGGACCTTTCTGCCTCTTAAAGCGTCTCCTTTGCAGACTATCCCATTCCGGTCCTTTCCTCGAACAGCATTATCTTCCGCTCGGACTTTTACGGCCGTGAAAAGGGCGCGATGTTCCACATCCCACCCTCTCATCTTCCTACCCCTGTCCTCCCCGAAATCCCCAGTGTTTTAAGTCCTCCACCCCTCCACTAATATTTTTTCCTCCCTCATCCACACTTCAAACCCACTCCCTTAATACACCCCAAGTCGCTCCCGCACTCCTCACCCGTCGTCGGCAATTCCTTCTTCTTTAAGATGTTGATGGTAACGCCTTGAGGGTAGAGTGACGCCGCTAGCCTATACTTCTGCTCGCACCCAGCCCCTCGCCTCATCCTCCAGTTCTCGGCAACCCTTTCGTTTGGTAGCCGAAGAAAAGGAGGCCAAAGGGTGGTCGACATCGGGCGGAAGGGTAGGGGAGCATTTACCCCACCGATGAGCACGGTGGTGCCCTAAAAGTCCCTTGCGAGCTTCCCCCGAGGCGTCGTCAAGGAGGAAGGAAAGAAGGAAGGGAGAGGCACTAGATGCGGCTCTTAAGGAGTGCGTCCCAGAGTGCGATATTCCGCGGACGGGGAACCGACCGGGACGAGGAGGATGTGGCGTCGATGGAGAGGGGAGAGGAATCGGGATGGGACGCACCCTCCATTTCCCTGAAATCCAAACGGGCCCCTCTTTTTCCACTCCCCTATTACTCGTCCATACTCCCTCATCGCGCTCCCTCTTATCCCCGCCGCCCCATTCCAAAAAATAAAAAATCTCGATTTCCGACTCCCTCTCATATACTCATGCCTTCGACGATCCCAAAATCCTCTCAAAAAATAACCTCCCTCTGCTTCCCAAACCAATGGGACTATCCCCGGGCGGTCATGTGGCCACGCGCACCGCTTCGAAAGATGCCAGAGGGAGCCACGGGGCATGAAGAGACCCACTTCGGGAGAAAGCACATAACCGCGGGTCATGACCCCGTCATCGGCGCAGTAGCCTCTGATGTCTCTCTCAGTGTTCTCCGACATACTTACCTAATGAAATAAAAAAGGAAAGAGTGCTCTTGTTGTTACTTTCTTAAAAAGGCGATTGAGTTCAGAAAAACCTCTAATTTTTAGTTACGTGTTCTTTTATCCTAGTTGTTATCCTTTTACTCCATTTATATTACGTATTCTTTTATTTTATGTGTACAGGTTACTTTTGACTTCTTAATTCAAGCAGTTTGAACTCCACACTGATCACCGTAATGCTACACCAGTACTATGCTCGGATTACTGTTCGAGTGAAACGGTTCTAAAGTTATGCATGAATGTGAATTGGTTTTCACGGGTGCTTATGTATTCATAACCTGAACGTTCTTATGAGCAACAGTAGCTCCGTGACCGGGGCCTAGGTGGGCTAATTATTGTGTCGATATTTTTACCCCCGATTTGAGCATTATTTGTAGGACCAATCGGAAAAGTTCCTCGGATTGGAAATCGAGAGTGATAAGTGAGGATAAAACTTATTCAAAAACGTATTAATCCACAAAAAAATTAATCAAAGTAAATTAAATGTTAATTTTAGACTAGACTTTGACGCTAACAAAACCATAATTTTGCTCATTAGCTAGAGAGTTCGCATCATTCACGGAAGAAAGACCTCGCGTTAGTGCCATTAGTACTAATCTACAAACCTACCAATAGTGTACCAAATCTAACTCCATTTTGTTCTAACTCGTGTACATACGATATTATAACATAACCATAAACACAGTAATCAACCCGAAGGTCGGTTTAGTAGGTGATAGTAGAGCTCACCCATGTACCAAGCCCTATACGGCGTGTATTCACACATCAGGGTAGGGGGGCCAGTTCCTTTCCCTGTGCCGGTTATGGTTTCCCAGGAAGATCTGGTACCCGAAAAATCAACTGGCTTGGGTGGAGCTGCAGGTGCCCAAAGTTCCTTGCCCGGGAATCGAACCCGGGACCCTCCGGTCAGTAGTCCAACGCTCTACCCACTAGACCACCGCGACCCGCCGATACGATATTATATTGGGGAAAAAAGTAGTACCCAGAATAAATGACTGAACCTCTTAACGAAATCACTACTCTGAATTTTTTCAGCAATTTCAATATTGATTTGAATCCTCTATCTTCTGATAATTTCAAGAGAGTGACCAAACAAGATATCTTAGACCATATTGCGCACGTACGCAGGTTTCGAGAGAGGTTCAGTCACGCGCTCAAGCGTCACACCGACCCTTCACTTCCCAGTGATTTCGGCGATAGGGGTCTCGTCCCATGACTCGTCCCCTTTCTGTCCCCGAGAACGTATTTCACTCCATAGCAATTTAAATATTTCCACTCATCTCTTCGATCCGCCTCTCCCACATGTCGCCTCTTTTCCCCTACTCTGACGCAGTCGGCGCCACTTCCTCCTCGAGCACTCAATATCTCTCCATCCCCCTTAATATATATCTCCACTCTCATCCCCGCGCAGTGCCTCCATCAGCTTTCTTACATTTTCTTATCCTACTACCTCATCGATTTTCCTTTGCCCTTTCAACAAATAGGATTGCAGCCCCATCCCCTTTTCTTGCGGAATAATGCGATCAAGAGTTTCATCTCCCAGATGACAAATTTGTGGTTGGAAATAATGATTTCATGAACGATTGTACGTACCACCATAATGTAGGAAATCGGAGTGGATGCGGATTCAATTAACGCTCTTGTCGTCTTTCACTACACCAGTTGCTCTCCATCACTTTAATCCCAATCGCTAACTCCGGAACAGGGATTACAGAGTACGGTCAGGATTTGTGTTAACTAGAGTACTACATTGAAGGTGGCAATTATTTACCACGATGCATATTTTGGTGAAATATACTACTTAACATGGTTTATTTTTTCGGCAAGCTGATATTTTTATTCTTGCATTCTGTATTTCAATCACTAATGAAAGTGTTACTTCATGTATAGACTCGTAAAAACTCTAATATAGAGCGTAGCTATGTACGGCGCGGAAACGTGGTCACTGAATCAGGAGGATAGACGTAGATTGGAGGCTTTTGAAATGTGGGTGTGGAGAAGAATGGAGAGGGTGAAATGGACTGAAAGGAAAACAAATGGCAAAGTACTGGAGATGGTGGGTGAGGAGAGGGGTTTGTTCAGAGAAATTCTATGGAGGCAGAAAAATAGATGAATGGTGTATTGAGCGGTAGTGGAATGTTGAAGAAGGTAATAGAAGGGAGAATGTTGGATAAGCGAGGAAAGGGCAGGAACAGGATAGAGATGTTGGACGGGATGAAGGGAGGGAAAAAGTACACAGAGATGAAGAGGGACCTGATGTAGAGTAGGTTGCTGGATTGGGTTTTGTTTGGAGTTACAAAATATTTATTTGATAGTTGTGTCCATCCAAAAACCTACCTTAACCGGTAGATTACCTAATAAATAAAATATATATATATACACATATATAAGTTTAGACAGCAACAGACAATATGAGAATACATAAAAGGAACATTTGATTGATTTCGAAGGAATTGTGCTCCGTCTTATATATAAGACGGCTTATATATATAAGATATACAGGAAGGACCCAAAAGTGTAAGGACTGATTTTTTTACAAGAATTTTATTGACTATATTCTTACATTGACTAAATAATCTTCAAAGTATGCTCCTTGAGATGCTACACACTTAGTATAACGTTGCTCCCATTCCCCGTACGCCCGTTGGAAATTTCTTTGGGGATGCCGTTGATGACCCTCGCCGAAGCCTGTTGAACGGCTTTTATCGAGTCAAAACGTCGTCCCTTGAGCTGTCTTTTCATCAGGGGGAAGAAGAAGAAGTCCGGTGGTCCCAGATCGGGAGAATAGGGCGGGTGCGGCAACGTGGCAACGCCGTATTTGGCCAGGAGCTGTCTGACGACGAGCGCGTCATGGCACGGCACGTTGTCATGATGAAGCACCCAGCAGTTTGCGATGGCCGGTCGGACCCTTTTCACGCATTCTCGGAGGCGGGTGAGCACCTGCACGTAAAAGTTCGCATTCACAATCTCCCCTGGTGGGACAAACTCCTTGTGAACCACTCCATAACGGTCGGAAAAAACAATCAACATCGTTTTGATTACTGATTTACTCATGCGAGCCTTTTTTGGACGAGGTGACGCGGAAGTGTGCCATTCCGCGGATTGTCTTTTCCTTTCGGAGTCATATAGAAAAACCCATGTTTCATCACCAGTTATCACATTGTCCAAACAATTTTCATCTCGGTGCAAATTGGCTAATACTTCTTAGGAAATGCGCACACGCGTTGCCTGTTGGTCGATACTCAGAATTTTTAGCACCATCTTGGCGCACACCTTGCGCATGGCCAAATTCTGTGAAATGATGCGTTGGTCGTTTGAGCTTTCGGCCGATTTCGGGCCTTCTTCAGGTCACACAGAGTCAGACCTGAAGAAGGCCTCGACGTATATAGTCATGGGATTATTTTTGCACTTTTGATATGCTCGATTCCGCCTTCATGTTTTCGGCTTTTATATGTATTCCTGACCTTGTTTCAGGTGAATGAATATATTATTATTATTAGGTAATCCACCGGTTAAGGTAGGCTTTTGGATGGACACAACTATCAAATAAACATTTTGTAACTCCAAGCACAACCCAATCTAGCAACCTAATCTACATCAGGTCCCTCTTCATCTCTGTGTACTTCTTTCCTCCCTTCATCCCGTCCAACATCCTTATCCTGTTCCTGCCTTTTCCTCGCTTGCCCAACACTCTCTCCACTCTGCCCTTCTTCAACATTCCACTAACGCTCAATACGCCTTTCATCCATTTTTCCTGCCTCCATAGGATTTCTCTCAACAAACCCCTCTCCTCACCCACCATCTCTAATACTTCCTCATTTGTATTCCTTTCGGTCCATTTCACCTTCCCCATTCTTCTCCACACCCACATTTTAAAAGCCTCCAATCTACGTCCATCCTACTGCTTCAGTGACCACGTTTCCGCGCCGTACATGGCTACGCTACATATCAGAGTTTTTACGAGTCTTTTCTTAACATCCCTACCAACGACCCCGTCATCAACTCCCTCCTCCTTGAGAAAGCCTCCTCTCCTGGCGGAATTCTTCTCCTTACGCCCCTACTACTTTGACCGTATTGGTCCAAAACACATCTGAGATACGTAAACTGTTCTACCTGCTCTATTTTTTCAACACCTATTTTAACGTTTAGCTTTCTTTTTGGGAAAAGAAAACTTTATTTTATTAATATTGATTCTCATCCCATATCTATCGCACCGAGCCTCCAATTCACTCAGCAATCCTTGCAACCCCGTGGCTGACTGAGCAACTAATGCTTGGTCATCAGCAAACCTAACCGATTTTACGGATTCCCCTCCGACTTTCATTCCTACCTCCAGTTCTTCCCATGCCTCTTTAATCATTTCTTCCACATACACGTTGAACAGTACCGGTGACAATGGGCAACCCTGCCTTAACCTCTTCTTAACACTGCACATCCGGACTCTCCGTTCCCCACTCGCACCTGAGCAGTCTGAGATATATAGTAGTATGTACAGGCTGCGGATCAGTCTCCTGTCCCTCCAATCCATTCCTATCTTCTGCAATACACGCATTAATTTTTCCCAAGTTTTTCTATCAAATGCTTTATCGAAATCTACGAAACAGGCAAAAACGTCCTGATGGTATTCTATATCCTCTTTTACTAGTGTTCTCGTGACTGCAATAGCATCAGGCGTACCTCTGTCCTTCCTAAACCCAAACTGATCATCCCCTAAGTAATCATTTGCCTTAGTCTCTATCCTTTTGTTGAAGATCCTGAGAATAACTTTATCTGCGTGGAATATCAAACTTATCGTTCTGTAATCTTCACATGATGTAGCCTTAGCCTTTTCGGATTAGGAACTAACACTGATCTTACAAAATCTTCTGGCCAGGTGAATATATATATATATATATATATATATATATATATATATATATATATATATATATATATATATATATATATATATATATATATATCGATGATGCGGAAGTACTCACGAGAGCAATATAACTTTTGGACGGCACAATATAGCACAGAATAAAACAGATAACACGTAAAAGGACACTCACACTGTAGATGATTTGAGCTTTCGGCCTAATCCGAGGCCTTCTTCAGGTCAGAGTCAGAAGGCCTCGGAGTAGGCCGAAAGCTCAAATCATCTACAGTGTGAGTGTCCTCTTACGTGTTATCTGTTTTATTCTGTGTTATATTGTGACGTCCAAAAGTTTATATATATATATATATATATATATATATATATATATATACATACATATATATATATATAATAGTCACTTTCTTGGAAAATCCACGAACGTGCACAATAATGTAGATTCATTAAATAGTCAACAAAAACACAGAATGTTTTCTTCTATGAAATACTGTGTTTGTGTTGACTATTTAGTGAATTTACATTATATATATATATTATATTACATTATATATATATTTCATATATATATATATATGCTTATATAATTTTGCTATTAAAATTTCACTGGATTAATAATTAAAATATCACTGGATAAAACATTTTTTATGACAAATTCCATAAGACAAATCGATCCATTCCATTAATATGCCATTTTAATAGTTGTTTTTCTGAAAATAAAAGGTCTACTTTTCATTTCCAGGATCGATAACAACAGTTCGAAATGCAATAAATGAGTAACAAATGTTATCTTCTTCAATTGAATCTTCCAAGGTGACAGGAATTCAATGGCAAATGACGAAAATAAAACTACTTTCATCTCATTTTAGAGCTTAGTGGGTCTATTTTCATTGCATTTCTTCTCGAAACTCCAACTGCCCAATTGCAATGACCTTGGCTACCGTTTTCGAAATTCCCTTTCAATTCTTCTCTCGTCCTCTCATCGCCTCTTTTTAAGATGCATTCTCCCGGACCTCCTTCGATCTCCTTCCGCTTTTACTGCTTAACACTCATCCCACCTTCCCTTCGTCCTAGCACTCTCATGAGACACAGATACCCAAGACTTTGCGTACCATCAAACCTACGTTCCTCAACTACCGATCCTCGCACATTTTCCTATTCTCTCATCTTCATTTTTCCTCCCGCTCGACGAGCTCACATCTTAGAGGGCTTTACATAATCCTAAGCGAGGCTGTGGGGAAAAATGGATGGGAATGTCGGGAATAAATGGGAGAGGGTGAAGTAGGAAGTGGAAAGGAGCATAAGATATAAATCCCTGATAGGAAATGGAGTTCACTCTCCCTTTTCCCCTTTACCATGAAGGGAAAATTGAGAAAGAGAGAGAGAGTATGTGAGGACGAGGAGAGTGCGGAAGGAGGTAAGGAGATGAAAGAATGAGAGAGCAGATATAAAGTGTTTGAAGATGATTTTTTCCTCTGCTCTCCGAGAGAATATGCGCCGAAATACCTGCAATATCGCGAGGGAAATGGATATAAAGTTCCGCCGTGTTATGAGTGCGGTTTAATAAAAGGAAGACGATGCGATAGAGCTTTTTGGAGAAAGGAATATATCTGCTAGTAAAGTACGTTCCATAGTAAATTTTTAAGTAGATGCGCACTGCAAACCAATGCTTTACAAAAGTTCTTAAAGAGCTAAAATGTCGTTTTCGGTGTGTTATATTACCCCCTCGATGAAATTCACTATCATTACTTGAATGCTATATATTTTTGAACTTTGAAAGTTTGTGAAAATAATTTGCTTCGGTTTGAATTTATTTAAAGAAGTGAATACTATGAAAGGTTTTTTTAAAAAACAAAAGGTTTTCTATCGTCTCCTTTTAAATTTATTGGTGACCAAAAAATATATATATACTTTCATATATATATATATATATATATATATAAATTATTAGGTAATCTACCAGTTAAGGTACGTTTTTGCATGGACACAACTATCAAATAAATATTTCGTTACTACAAACAAAACCCCATCTGGCAACCTACTCTACATCAGGTCTCTCTTCATCTCTGTGTACTATATATATATATATATATATATATATATATATATATATATATATATATATATATACACACATCGGATGCGGATTGAATAAAGGGGTAGGAAGAAGCGTAGTCAACATAGATAAAGCAACTGATTGAAGCTTACTCGTAGAGATTAAAGCAGAGCCGACGAACTTGGTCATTGTTCAGGTATACATGCCACCGAATAACCACAAGGAGGAAGAAGTCGATAGGATGTACGATGAGTTAGAGGATACAATCGCGTGTGTTCCTACCGGGAAAGATTTGATAGTGATGGGGGAATGGAATGGGACGGTAGGCGAAGGAAGAGATGATTGTGAGGTGGGGAAATATGGGTTAGGTAAAAGGAATGAACGCGGGGAGAAAGCAATTGAATTTTGCAGGAGACAGGGGTTAGTCATCACCAACACATGGTTTAGACACCAAAAAAGGCGTAGGTATATATGGAAAATGCCAGGTGACTCAGAAAGGTATCAGTTAGATTATATTTGGTTACGCTTTACGCTATTGGGGAAACATGATTTGTATTGAAATCTGCGGAGAATTAATGCAAACAAGTATTCCGAATCTTTGGCCAAGAGATGGCGCTAGGGAGCTGTTTCACCACCACCAAAGGAGGAATAGACGACGCACAACTGGAAAGGACAGTAGGTAGGAAAGTAATCGTACAATCTCAACAGATAAGAACATTGCATTTCGTGGCACGCATAGCTAGAAGAGACAAACCACATTGGTCAGATACACATTCAAACATGAAAACCCGGCATATGGCGAAAAATATTTATTCACATGGCAACATGGATACACACGCGGTAACTTCACGTTTGATCGTAGGCCACATAAACACCTTATTGATAAAGAAAAGCGTAAGACGCCTCGGGACACAAAGAGGACATGGGAGAACTTTTCGCGCTATTAAAAGAAGAGGAGTGACTGATGAAGACGCAGACGAGAGAGATATAATGAGTAAAGGAAAAAAAGAGAATGGAAAGTGGATCGGGAGGAGAATGAGGTACGAAGAGGAAGGGGAGGGAGTGGACACATTTGCGAATAGAAACAGAGCAAGATTTATTGTGGACCCCATTATCCCGCACTTTGTATAGCCACGGGTTCTTTTAATGGTCTCCCTCGCTTCTCCCCTTTCCCTCCCGCCATGATTTCACTTACTCTCCCTCCTTTCTCTCTTCCGTTTCCAGTGCCATGCGGGTCTGGTCTATGTTCCCTTCCTACTGCTCCCGCCTCCTTCCCGCCCTCGACACATTCAGTCCCTTGAAAAACCTGAAAAACATCTTATTTAATCCACTACACAGAGTTCAACAGAGTCCCGAAACCTGCTGGGCCCTCTGTTTTCCTATTATCAATGCGATCGGCGAAGCCGTTGAGTGCCAGGAAGGATTTTGGATTACGAGGTAAAATAATCTGGGGTTCGATAATATATTCACGATTACTGAACATCCCTCCGCTCTACCCCTGGAATCCCATCTGTATTATCAATACAGAAGCAATACACAATCAATGCCGTCTTCCCGAACTTAGCGTGGGTATACTGATGCTCTTTCGTCAAAACAGATCTTTTCAATTTGATCAAGTGCACTAAATAAAAATTTCATTTTTCAACTCATTTGACGGTCAAATCTGATTAGGAACAAACATATTTGCGTTTGTATTTAAAATTTGATAAAATTACAAACCAAAAGGTTCCGTTTGTTTTTCTTAATTTTTATTCAAAAGCAGTATAAAAATTCAGTCATACGCAGAGGAGTCTAGTTAGTTACCTTCCCTTTATTAACAAGGCGAGATTAAACCTTTTTAGAGCATACATAACTTTCAACAACACCATTACACTTGTATATCAATTTGAAACGAATATTAATGTTTTTCCAATATGAGTCGACTGGTCCAACTTTTGAATAAACTAAAATTACTATTTAAATGAAGCCTATTCTCCGATGGTTAAATTTGTAAGAATAAAAGTATACTGGCGGAGAGGCCTAACTTTGAAGTAATACGAGCTTTATTGATGTATTTCATTTAAAAAAACAATTTATCTAAGGGGAACTTCAAGTTTGAAATATTGCCTTATCATTTATTTTGCATAAAATCAAAAAACTAAATCACTTTATATTTTCAACTACCATCATGAACAAACATTATTGTCAAATACATTTTTTTATCAACAAGGAATACGGTCCTAATTGAAAATTATCATGTTGGAAATTGGAATGGTTTTGATTGCTATTTTGTGGATTGAGATTTTTGGAAAATAAAAATCATTAGAATAATCAAATATCAATCTAGTGTGATCAAATTAATAATTTCAATTATTGCTTTTAAAGATGTACAATAATTATTATAAGCATTCCAATCATGTATATTTAAATTTCAATCATGTTTCAACTTCTGCCTTGCATCGGATAGAGAGAATTTCCACTTATACCAAACCAATTCACAAGTGAGAATGAAAATTTCAGTTTTCTAACGCCAGAAATTTATCACCTTGTAAAACTACTTCAGGGAATTCTAGAGTCCAAACGACGCTCTCTAGAATCTAGGATAAAAGAGGTAAATATGGCGACTAAACTACCCTACCACTCAAAGAAACAGACGCCTGAAGACAGCTAGGCAATTTAAAGAATGTATTAACTCTGTAAAAATTACATTAACCCAACAGGTATTCGAAAAAATAAACAAAAAACCAATTCATTAGAGAAAAAGCGTTATCATTTCGGTAACGTAAATGCAATTGGATCAAGGAACATGTTCGCTGCAATGCCATAGCAGATATCTGGAGTATAAAATGGTGCCACATACTCGTAAGGCCACATTTTTACAGAGGTTTTTCATTCAACGTAATGTGACACAAACACGCTTTCTCAACACGAACATTACTCTAAACTCAGGAAATATAGGTCACTTTCATCGATGGAAGTACGATATTACGTTTCAAAAACACGACGGATGTAATCTTTCCTCTTTCTTCCTAAATCCGCCCAGCATATCAACGATACCATGCGCTATATCCAGAACAAAATAATGGATTAGAGGACTACTACAAGTTACATTATATATTGGTTCACTGATTTAACTTTCGATCTATATGACGGCGGCTTTGTGGAATTCCACCATTGTGATCGGAGAATTAAGAATATAAAATTTGCTTTAGGGAAATAATTGTTATTATTTATTCAGTTTCCGCAACAGCGTGAAAAACTAACTGAATATAATTACAATTTTGCAAAACCTATCTTTGGTCACTTTCTTAATACGGACAATGTAAAAATGAGGTGCCAAGTCAGTGAAACACCTTCGCAATGTAGTGATTTCGCAGAAAATTAAATAGTTGCCATTGGTAAATTGCCATTTAACTAAATTAATTTTCCAACACTAATTATCTCACTAGACTGATAATCCTTCGTTAAAATAAAAAGGAACGAATTCGATAAAGCACTCTTTCAAATAATACTAAAATATTGTACTCCTGATTCTTGTAACTTGGAATTCCGCTGCAGTCGAACCTGATTTTCAGGCCTGAGCATTTTCCAGGCAAGTTTGTGGAAGAGATTCCACAGTAAACAAGAGGATGGCGAGTAGAGCAAGCCGTTCAATGCAAAAAGTGTTTGCCCTCAAGGGAAGAAAAACCGGAGACAATACACCCGGCGCAAAGGATAAAAACGCCAGCTTTTTCGAGAAACGCCAGAAGCTATTGACCTTTATACGAAAGCACGACGGAATGGGCCTTTTAGGGATTACGATTAGGATGTTTGGGATGTCAATTCTTTTTCGGATGACCCCATAGTCATTCCTTGAATACTCTTAAAAATCCAACAAGAGTGTGATAAGACTATAAGTACCATTGCGATGTATTTTGATAATATACCTCGATTTCCTATTAAAATAGCGTGGGGAAAAAAGCTGATGAAAATTCAATCAAAATATCATCTACTCTAAATGAATAATTGTTTCTTATTCAACCATTTCAGAGAGTAAAAATCATTCGCCTTGACCGGGATTCGAACCCGGATCCCTCGATATCCGGCCGAGTTTAACCAATGAAGCTACCGAGACGTCCTCTTACACTCTGAAATTTTGGGGGCTTTAAAGGAACAAGATGTTATGACGAAATACCGTACATACAATGTCACAGGCATTCGTAGTCGTGCGCGACGCACCACAGCCCACGATGTTAATAAAGCCAATTTCAAACACTTAGGCTGTTCATACCTTAGACAAATTTCAAGAAACTGTAACAGTAACTTTAACGGAGTCACCCGCTATGTGTGCATTATAATGCAACCATTTCAGAGAGTAAAAATCATTCGCCTTGACCGGAATTCGAACCCGGATGCCCGGAACCACGACTACGAATGCCTGTGACATTGTATGTACGGTATTTCGTCAAAACATCTTGTTCCTTTAAAGCCCCCAATATTTAATTTAATTGGTTAAAGCACTCGGCCGGATATCGAGGGATCCGGGTTCGAATCCCGGTCAAGGCGAATGATTTTTACTCTCTGAAATGGTTGTATTATAATGCACACATAGCGGGTGACTCCGTTAAAGTACCTGTTACAGTTTCTTGAAATTTGTTTCTTATTCATTTAATGTTTCTACAATTTGTCTTTCTAGACGTTCGGGTACAATTGGTGCCACATTTGTGCCATTATTTTATAATTTATTCAAAGGAAAAATTTTGTGATAAAATTAACACGTTTCAATCAACCTAAAAAGCTCTTCAGAATTACTTTTAAGGACTCCTAAGACATTATTGCCAATGCGGCGTAAAATTAACCACTCTAAATATTTGATTATATATGCCCTTGATGGATGAAATAAATTGTTTAAATCGGCAAAATACCAACGATATGATGGATGTACCGCAAAAAAATCTTTATAAACGTTCACCGTTAAAAAAATAAAATTTTGAACGTTCCTTTGGGACCCTGATAACCGCTTTTAAAAGTGCTGAGAAGAATCTAATTCGAGAAACCGTGTCATGAATCCATCCATTTCAAAGATATTATAAGTATTCTAGAAGTTTCCCAAGCACTAATGCTCTTTCTTTAGCATTCTTAATTTCAATTTTATGCAATCCTGTGTACTTTCTTTAAACCTGATCTTAAACAGAGAAAGATATGGTCGGGTACTGGACCTCAAACAAATTACAAATGTGGAATTATGAAAGGTGAAAACTTTATTGCCCTAGCTGAAGCCTAGTGCTTCAGTTATAGAGAAGCTCAAACCGGAACACATTGATGCACAGAACGACTATATGCATAAAGTTAAGGCTGTCGGCTAATATTTGTGGTGGTTGCAACATCTTCAATGATATCCTTTTCTGATTGTGTACCGGAAAAAACCCAAAGATAGGTGAAACACACATCGAATGGAACATTAAAATGTGTAAATTTTAACTAATATTGCTGAAAGTTTGCCAGATCCAATTCCAAGAGTTATCCATCCCTTCGTCCCGTCTCTCCACTCCCTACCTCTCCGCTAAACTCAAATTTTCTAAATTCCAACCTAGTGCTTCGTGCCCGCCTACCACTCACGGCGTTAACACCCTCAGAAGTAGTGTGCTCCATGGAATAATTAAGCATTCGTTTCAACCTGGAAATCAGAACTCTGTTTTCACGCGCCAGCACTTCAAGAATGGAATCCTCTTTTACACCCGACCATCTAAGAAAAAAATTATAAAATAGTACACAGCTATCCCCACAGAGGCGGCAGTGGCAGGGGAGTAACGCAGGAGAGCTTTTCTTTCCTCCTTCAACAATTTCCTGCTTTCCGTAGTGGGGCTGAGGACGCCGGGAGCGGACGGGAGAGACCCGAAGAAAACGAGAGGGAAATGAAATAGTGAGAAAGGGTTTGGAGAAAGGTTTGTGAAGGGTTCAGTTGGGGACGAAGGTAAGGGTTCGGAGGAAGCGATAGGTGAGCGAATCCCTACGTGGATAAGCCCTTAAAAGTTGGCCTTTTCACTCTCCCGCATACTAATAAATCTTCCGTAATCCAACGTATTAAGGATAACTCACAGGTTTTGAAGGGAAGGAAGGAGATGCGAACAGGAGATGGCGAAGTAGGCACGAGGTGGTGAAGTTCGGCGAGGGAGGGTAATGGGGAAACTCTTCTCTAAAGTTTTGAAATCTAATTTAACTCAACAAAAAATTGGCGCTGGAGAAGAACCCTTGCTCATAGAAAAGCAATAAGCCTTGTTCAGCGAAATGCTAAGGTTATTAGTTTGTTGCCGCATTTTCTTTGTGTGATCCTATGCTTGCTTGAAGCCTATCCGTATTTAGGTCAACTCATATTACATTGGCGCTTGCCATTCAACAAGATCAACTCATTTTAATCACGTTCTCGTTAATACGTAGAGTATAATTTAATTATGCAATATTATGTTTCGATTTAATTATTTCTCGTAAAGCAAGTAAGCTCTGGTTAATTTTATCCTCACAGATTTCAACCACATTTTTGGACGTTTGAGCGCTGAGTTTAAGTTTTTAGCATTATCAATGAATCAGATGATGAAAGCCTAAAGAAAAATAAGAATAAAAAGAATTTCAAAAAATTGAATTTGATGAATCACAAATTAAGAAAATTATTTCGCATTTACCTTAAGTCAATAGCATAGCGTTCATTTTCATCACATGAAAAGGTTTCAGAAGCCCAAAAATACATAAAATTTTATAATAGATACCTGTCCAATAAATTCGCGAAAAGAGGCCATAAAAACTTTATTATGAAAAATTTAGTCTACATCGATTTTGTTCCCTTAAAAGTACTCTCCATTCGTTGCTATGCACTATTTATTCCATCTTCTTTTCCACTGTTTAAAGCACCCTTGGAAGTCCTCGGCGATTAAGCTTTTCAGTTTTCTTGTCGTTTCTTGCTTTATTTTGTCCACATCTTCCCAGTGATGTCCCCTCGTGACATTTTTGGTTTTTAGGAATAGGAAAAAGTGACAGGGGGGCGAGATCTGAGGATGATCAAGGATGGTAAAAATTTTTTTTGCCGGGAACTGGCGACAAATCATTGCTGAATGTGCAGGTACATTGTCATGGTGAGGGAACCATCCATCATGTTCGGTTATAATAGTGTGCACTGCTGATTTTCTTAAATTCGGTTCATCAGCTATCATTCGAACAGTTTTTCGACGACCTGTAAGGACAAGGGACCGCACATGATTAATGTTGTCGTCAACACAGGTGGTTGAAGGTCGTCCCGGCCTTGAATCACCCGTGGCGTCCTTTCTGCCATTTTAAAAAGCTTAATCCACTTGCAAACGGATGTTTTCTTCAGAGAATTATTACCGTAAACAGCTGTCAGCATTTTAATATTTTTTTGATAATTTTTACTGCACTTCACCAAAAAACTTGATGTTGACTCGTTGCTCCGTGATTTCGTATTTTTTCCATTTTCGGCTATCAATAAAAACAAAGACAACAGAAAATAACATAACTGGCACCATACGCACAGCTCGACGATCCGCCATGCACAGACGGCTCATTGGGTCTTAGGCAACTAGTGCCGCTAGTGGGCGGGGCTATAGTCCGCGTCATGGCTAACAGATTGCACTAGTTCGCGAATCCACTACAAGTATTCACTATAAAACCCTTAAGCAATTATTAAGTTAAGTATGTTCCCAAAAACCTTTGAACAAATTATTGCCAAATTTATTTATATACAGTATATCCCACCTATAGGATAGGTGTTTCATATTTCTTAGACACTCATGCATCCAAAGTTTTCGTAGATAGGGTAAACTGAAGTCTCTGAGTATGTCAAGATGCCTAATACAGTTACACAACAGATATTTTATTGAGAAGTTTGATTTAATTTAAATATACAAGGAACGTAGCTACGGCCGTGAATCAATGTAAACAAAAAATACCAGGACCGTGGTCCCGGTCCCACGGGATCGATGTAAACAAAAAATACCGGGACCACGGTCCCGGTATATTTTATTTAGTTTGATTTAATTTTGCCATTGCCTTAGGCAGAGAATCTTTCACAAGAAGGAAATTTACGACAGGGACACTGAGTAAGAATATAGAGAAATGACTCGTCAAAACTTTGATAAAAAGCGTGGTAATGTAACAACTTCAAGATGTAAAAATCATTCACCTTAACAGGAATTCGAACCCAAAACCCTCGATATTCGGCCGAATGCTTTAGCTAGTTGAGCTGCCGAAGCGTTCCCTTACACTCCGGCATTTTATTTTCGAGGCAAGGTAGGACGACTCGGTAGCTTAACTGGCTAAAGCACTGACCGTATATTGAGTGATTCGGGTTTCAATCCCGGTAAATGCGAATGATTTTCACACTGCAAAATTTTTGCATTATAATGTGAAATAATACGGATGACTCCTTTAAAATTTGCGGGATTTTACGCTGTTTCTTAGGTAAATCGAGCGTGGTTTTGTGCTCAACGGAAATATGGTCATTGAAGCGATATGGCAGGTGTAGAATGAAGGCTATTAAAATTTAGGTGTGGAGAAGGATAGTGGAATGGACAGAAAGCATGGATAGCAATGTGAAATGGATAGAAAGGAAAAGAGACGAGAGAGTTCTAGGCATGGTGGGGTAGGAGAGATGATTCATGTAATAATCCCGGAGAGGCCGGAATGATGGATGCGGAGCAATTTGAATGGCATTGGGATGTTTTAGAATGTGATTGGGGAGAACGTAAGGGAAATGAGGAAAGGGAAGGAGTGAGATTGGGACGTTGGACAAAATGAAGTTAGGAAAGAAGTATGCAGAATTGAAGAGGGACTTACTATAATGTTCAATATCAGGTAGTGTTTTTGTTGAAAGAGGCAAGTAAATGTATTTCTGCCCGAATGCATAGGCTGTGTCCATCAAAAACCTGTTCTTCTCATTGCAACCGGTAGAATGCCAGTGATAATGCCATTGAAAAGTTAAGCGCTTAAACCTGATTTTCGTTAAGGAGTCACACCATTTATGATTTTAATATGAAAAATATACTAATTCATCTTACTATAAACAAGTATAATATTTTCTTTTTGAGCACCCTCACTCCCGTTATGTATACTATTCACAACTTATAGATGGAATAGGATTAGAACTTATGAAGTATATTTATGTACGTGAAAGTTTTGCGAAGAATACTTTAAAGGAGTAAAGATGGAAATAGGAATCCAAGATAACATGAAATATTTTCACGGATATTTAACGGATAACTTGTACATTTTCCATGGATATGAAGAAAGTTTAAAATCGGGTCAAAAGATAAAAATACGAACAGGATAAAACTTTGAGAGCGAGTAAATGACGAGTTTTATCTTATATTTGAAAATATTTTGTCCTTCCTTCTTTCAAAATTCCAAAAATATTCCTTCAATTTCATATTGCTGTAAAGAATACAAATATTAAGTGGGCGGTCGGTAGGATTAGATATATATAAAAAGTCATATACTATATACATATGTGTATAGCCATCCAACCCTAGGCTAATGCTGAAACCGGATTTCCCTCCACCCTTCCTCCTATCCCATCCATTCCTAATGGCGCAAATGGCCAAGCTCTTGGTCGCCTTCCCTAAAAACTACTACTAAAATGAAGATAAGATTCTGCAATCCTAGTATTGAATATTGATTTCATAAAAGCTTAGCACGAAGGCACAAACGTAAATACATTTATTAGAAAAAGCTGCAGAGCTAAAGATCAGAAGAGCTGCAGCAGAGTCTAGCGCAAGTCCTAGGGCAGATAGAGGCGATAGATAATGAGAGGAGATATTTTGCATAAAAACTTCTACTTTTTTCTATGAAAGAATATCAACTGAACCTTTATCATTTGATATTAAATTATTTATGTGCTATTATAGGAGTCTAAACTGGAATAGGTGCTATTAATAGACAACATTTTTTGCGATTAAGAAAAAATGCGATCATAAATACATTTCGAACGATTAATAATGAGGGAATTGGGATTACAAGGTTAAGAATTCCCAAGGATGAGTACCCTTTAAATTGGTGAAACTAAAGAAAGTCGATGATTTCCGCTGAATAATGAGTAAATATATCTATATCTTAATCTGATTAAGCTATATGGAAACAAAACCTTGAGTGATGTTGTACAGTGCACAAGGTGAATTTCCTTTCATGATTAAATAATACACTGATAAGCCGGTAACATTTACCTATACACTTTGAATTTATTTAAACAAAATGCAAACTACGACTACTTCAACAAAACAAATTAATACCAGAAGATGAAATTACACAAAATTTCTACATAATTCTTCTATTGGAAAAGACTTGATTGATTTAATACTAAAATGGCATATTTTAGAGAAAGTAACATAACATTTAATAAAACTCACTGAAGAAACATTCTTAAACAACTAAAACATGCAAGATTTTTGGCTTTAAATTTGGAAAGTTATAAAATTAATGCAAATATAACTCGATGATTTCATATTAAAACCACAGGTATTGCAATTTTCCACTAGATATTTTATTTCGACACTACCGGTTTCGATGTTTTCACATCATCATCAGGTGTATGAAATAAAATATCTAGTGGAAAATTGCAATACCTGTGGTTTTAATATGTTACGCTTCCACCACATCACGCCTGAGACCTCATCATTCGTTCGATGATTTCAGTTTCAAATAAAATATTTGGGCGAATATATTTTTTATATGAGATGGGTTGGAGGGAGAATCGTAGAATAAAAAAAGAATGAGTATGCAAGCGGGTTGGATGGAGAAATTAGAAGTCTATTTTAAAGGCGAAGCAAAAGAGAGGGAGGGAGAGGGGGTAACGCGTCACTTTGAATGACGCACACGCTCCCGCGACCAGCATGAAAGGACGGATCGGCTCGGCAGCGTCAATGGGTGATCTCAGCAGCGGGAAGTAAAGGAGTGAGGCCGGGCGTGGGCCCAGTAGAGAGCGAGGAGGCCCAGTTGGGAGGACAGAAAAGAGCGAGGTAGGACGAGGTATGTACCCGGAGCGCGGCTTCGCCTCGGAAGCAGTGAGACGTGAGCCGCCGGAGGAAGATATCAGGGCTGGATTCAGAGAATAGCCATCCGGGCAGCTGTCCGGGGAACCGATAACTGCATGAAACGCAAAATGATACAAACCATAACTCTGTAACACATTTCGAATCAAAATGTGATTTTTATGCTTATAAAACTCAATTCATGACAGGTAGTACTGCCCTACGTTTAATGACAGCGCACCTAGTTCGTAAAATCTTTTCGTTCATGGGCCATCACAAAAGGGTGAAAACCTCACTTGAGTATCCAACTTGGTAATAGTTCAGTACAGTGATTTAATATTCAATCCAGACGCTTATAAATATCATGTGCTATACAGCTTCAAAGTTACAAAAGGCTTTTTATATTTTACTTTTATTAATTCCAAATATATCAACAAATAGGTATGCTAGTTTAAATTTTTATTGATGTTCATTGCTTCCATTAAAATAAAATGATTTGAGATGAAACGATTCATTTGAAGGATGTGATAACGATATTAAAATTTCCTGTCGCATGATATACATAATTTCATGTCCATTGATATGCCAGTGCATAATTCCAAACTAATTTTCAAAATTCCGGCACAAAGCACGAATGGAAAGTTTCTTCGTCAACGCACCGTAAAACAGGTCATGTTTTGATAAATATTCGTACCCTTTGACTTCTCTATAACACGGCCGCTATTTACCTATTGCGGGTGATTTGACGACGATCGGTTGACTGGAATTGAAAAAAAATAGTCCCCAATCTCCAAATTTAATAAAATCAATTCATGTGATCTTTACGTCAGCGTTTGCTTACCGCGAGTACCCTAGCGTAGTTATGACATAAAACAAGATCATAATTATAAAAATCAATTCGACGCACGCTTCATGCAAACCAAAAAGGGAAGGATTTTCTAGGGAAATAGATTGAATTGGTGGCCCTTGGACGGGACCCTTAACCACGCCTCCTTTTCCACCCACCCTTCCAAGAACTATCTTCTCTCATCGTTAAAAAAAAGTCAACCCTTTCCCACCCTCCCTCGAAAATCCTTCGGACGGAAAGGGGTGCCACGCACTATAGGGGACGAGGTAGAAGGATACGGAGTGGATGGGGGAGAGATTAGTGGAAGCAGGCGGAGGAACTTACGCGGCAGAAGAGGTTCGCCCCCGTGTGAGGCAGCGGAGGGCAATGAGGAGTGGAGGGTATTAATGCTTTATGAATAGGAAGGCGGACGGTGCGAGGGAGGAGTTAAATAAATTAAGGGAACCCTCGAGTTCAAAGAAGGTCCCGTACGGTGGCCCACGGTGGTCTGGGTAGCATCGGGAAGGGATCGAAGGAGTGTGGGGAGACGAGTAGATGGGTCTTGTATCGGTTCGAGGGGGCGAGAGTATTTAGGAGAGTTGAGGGATGGGGCTGATGGGAAGGTGGTCTTAGTGTGTCGGGATTGGAATGGGGAAAGCTGTGGTCCCCACCGAGAGAGGGAGAAAGAGAAGGCGTGCGTAGGTGTTATTCCTATGATTGTGTGTGCCGGGGTAATACATGTCGCGGTTACGAAATAGATTGCTATCCCGGCAGGTTCTACGCTCAGGGAGGCGTTAGGTATGCAAGGCGACCGCCTTCATGGATTGTAAAAGGGAATCGAGAACGGAGTTTCGGAGGGAGGTTGAGGTATATAATAAGGCATATAACGTGGATAATTCGCGTGCCGGGGTATTTTAATTTTCTACCTGTGCGGATTTCAGCGATGGAGGGACGATTCTGCAAAGAGTATCGGGCAAAGTGTAGAGGGGTCTTCCTTTCGGCTTACATAGCACAAACGGTTTAAACCTTTTGCGAAAATTTCCCCTGCATGTTATCTGTAGTGCCTGGGAAAATCGCACGCGTTGTATGTATATATATATATATATATATTATTATATATATACATTCCAAAGCCTGGAGGCCATGGCAAATCAATGTACATTTCATTCAAATAAAAAAGAAATATTCATATTATCACGCCATATTATGTTAATAGAAATCTGTTGAAATTATGCACGTACCTTTCGTTTTCTTGCAAGATCGACATAATACTAGCATTAATGGTATCAGATTTATTTCATGGTGCTCAATACTTCTGCCAATGCATGATGCACTTAGATTACCATTACACCGTACATAAATTGGGTCCAATGCATTATGCAATGGCGTCCGAGGTAAAACGGAATGAGACTCTCAGGGTTTTAAGCTATTCTGTGTATAACCTTGGGTAAAAAATGGAAGATAATAGAATTAGTTAATATTAATAGTTTTGAACAAATCCTAATACAGAGAGGAATTCCGTGTTTTTCACAGTAAAAACAAAACTAAGAGTACTTTAGGTACAACACAGGGGTATTGATAGTAAAAATAGCTATCCTTCATGAAAAAATATTTTTCTAAAACCGTAATTTGTAATTTTACACATAAAAATATTGAAAAATTTGCGCTTTTTGCGCCTATTCTGCCTCGCGTCAAATCGTCCCAACCTGTTGTTTGTTCTTACCTCCATAAACTATGGCGTTTCATCTTTTATTTATCTCCACGTTAATTTTTAAATTTAAGTATATATTATTTAATTTAGGTAGTAGAGTTTTGTCAAGTAGAGTAAAAATATCCTTTTTGGATTAATGAGGGGCAGGTATGAAGACGAAGATTTACTGGAGGAATTTGACAAAAGAGAAATGACTGTGATGCCAAAGAAAATGGCAGCTATATGTGCGTGAAATTCCAAACCTCTATAATGGAATCACAAGTGTCAACTTGATAAAAAAATGATCGGTGCCACTTTTCATAATGTCATAAATTCCCGCCAATTGTCGATTAAAGCGCGTATATCTCATACATATATATATATTTATGAACAGGTAAACTAGCCGTTATTTTTTGGTTTTATTACTTACTTATATTTTTATACATATATATTCATTCAAACATAGAAATAGGTATAAGGAAAGGGGATAGGAAAACACATAAAAGGCGAACACAGGACATGTGGGGAAGGCGGTTTTTTGAGCAGATCACGAATGTAAATATACATACACATATACATATATATATATATATATATATGTGTGTGTGTGTGTGTATGTATGTGTATATTGTGTATATATATATATATATATATATATATATATATATATATATATATATACGATGATACGATATACGATATTCTGATGACGACGGCCGTGCCGTCGAAACGTAAATATCCAATGTAAGTGTCCTTCTTTTATGTTTCTATGTGTGTAGTGTTTTTTGTGTTAGTGTTTGTGTGTTTATATATATATATATATATATATATATATATATACACACACACACAAAACTAGAATTCACCTCCAAATGCCGCTTAAAGCAATAAATAGTCATATTTTGGACACATTACGAAAATTTACATGGTGAATGAACGGCTTTAACTCCTTTTATTGTAAAAAATGGTACTTTGGAGAATTTAAATGACATTTACTAAGAAAGAATAGTTTATTATGAGATTTATTGGACGAACCTTTATATGTAGCTGTAATTTTTATATTTTATGTGTAGCTTATCATTAATTAGGATTAGAATTCATTAAATGTATATGAAAAAACAGGACCCAAACATTTACAAATGCTCTTTTTTTAACAGTACTATTTAGTGTTTTCTTTCTTATAATCACACTAATTTTCAGATATGTACTTTTCACAGGGGTGCAAATTTATATCCACAAAGCTATTTTTTGAATGCTTAAATCACATTTGTATTAAAATTATATGCATGTCATGTACTTTTTCCCTCCGTCCTCCCAACTACCGAAGGTGTTTTTAAGCTGAATAAATAAATATTTCAAGCGCATATAATTCCTTTAAACTCGTTTTCTTCGTCTTCTCATCTAAGGTTATTCAGGCATCCTCTTCTCACTCTTTCTCAATCCTCCTCCCAGTCCTCCTCCCCCAGTTTCCTTTGTTTCCCTCCAACTGTAGCAACTTCGTTTCAAATACTTAATAGAGAGGAAACAAAACACATACTCATAAGGGAGGATTTCGATGCTATTGTTAAGCGTTTTCTTCTGTCAGATCTCATATTACGCGCAATCGATATACTTGTACCACTGCACTTTTGTAAGTAAAGTTACTAAAATCCTGTAAGTCAAACGGGAGATAATGTAATGAATAGGGTAAATGACCTTGGTTAGAAACTATTAACTTCTGCGGAACTACGATTTCATCTTTGAAAAATGAAAAAGTCCGTGGAAGCAAGTGATTTTTAAGTTTTCTTCGACAGATATTGAGTGACAAATTGTGTCATTCAACTTTTACTCGACTTAGTGGCTTTAGTAAGTAGCTTGTTCAACTTTCTTCTCCAAGTTCCTTAAATATCGCTATGTTCCATAAATTGCTTCTTGTTTAATATCATTCAACAATTAGTTTAGTTTTTAAAGCACTCATACCGACTCACTTTTTTATTTTTTTCATATACTGTGAATACTTTGCAATTCATGGAATTTTCAGACATGCACGCATTTCTTTTTCAACGTAGTTTAAGCTACAGAATTACCTTCTTTACAATTTTTCCTGGCAATCAAATTTATAGCTCACCGCGCAATGTACCATTAACCGTTCCAGCCCTACCTATCGGAAATAAAAAATTAACTTTTGAACATTTCTAAATAGGTAAAAATGAAGAATTTCTACTTCCAAAGTAACAAGATTGGCCCGAACTAGCTTGGTGCAACCAGAGTAAAACTAATTTTTGGCTTCATATAAATAACAGGGTAAATACCTTTAGGAAAATATGCAAACAATTTACATAATAATTTGATTAATGTGTTGTGTAAAATTTTATGCAGCGTCTTAGTTCTAATTGAGTAGCTTCAGGCGTGAAGTCGAACATAATGAATAAAAGATGGTAGCACTTTTCCACTTGGTAAAGTGGATATATTATTCATTAGCTACAGCTATTATATTAGCTATTATATGACCACATGTATTATTCATTAGCTTAGTTCTAATTTTTTTCTTGTTGATTCGGGAATATGATGTCAATGAGATAGGGATTTTCTTTTTTTTGTGCAAGAGGTTGTTATTTGGAAGTTTCTTTTAAGTGTACTGTTTTTTTCTGACTGATTTTTTTTTTTTATCTTTAGTGATATTGTTTGGATTTGACATGTCATGTTATTTTTCCAAGGAAAGTTTGATTGTAATACTTGGGACTTGTGTGTCACCTGATATTTTCTATCTGTACATGTGAATTTTAATAAAAATAATATCATTAAATTGAGCCTGGGATTATTAATACTATAATTCTATTAAAACACAAGAACCTATTCTGGGGCGGATAGCTGAAGGATTTTATATGTACATACATGGATACACTCATGTATATTTACATACAATATAATGACTGATATTGGTACAAAGACATGAAAAAAATAAATAATTATGCTAACATAAATATTTTACAAGTAGCTGTCAAGTCACCTTTGTTAGCATGAGGTACAAAATCGTTTTAATTGAACGATCAGAAACATTCATTGAAACGCTGATCGGCACTGCCACAGTATATAAATTATTTTTTCGCCTAAATTATGCAATATTAGAAAATTTTGGACAGGTTAACAAATGCATCAGGTAAGTATTGAAAGAGCTGGCTCAAAGAACCACGGGTAAACACAGCGAAATGTTCTCATTCCTAACGGTTTTTGCACAATTTCGATCTTCGTTTTGCGAAGCGGGGAACAAATAGATCATATCTTACCTTCCGCAAAGCGAAGTGCTAAAATACACGTAGACTAAGCTATCGGCCCGAAACGACCCCTTCTTTTGCACCCCCTGTTTTAATGTAAACATGCAACGCAGAGCCTTTTGTCCGCAAGAAAGGACGCTATACACGGTGAACGTGACCTCTTGACACATTTCCAACACTGTATTACATGCCAAAAACATGGCGTAATACATTATTCTTTCTTCCAACTCATAATTTCCTCCCAGCGGTGGTACTTAAAGCGTTGGAGGCAAAAGGAAAGCGGATACTGCAACCACTATTTTCGCAATGTTATTCTACATATTCTTGCTCTCCATACGAGGGCGAGGCCATGGTTTTTCATACCAAGGACGAGGACACGGGATTAATAAGCACGCTCAAGTGACTCATATGCATCATACCTTGCGTTGACAAATGAATGCTACAAGGTATTCACGTTTTACGCAGATGATGATCTAACTTCGTTAGTACTTTGGAGCCCAAAAATCATAACTCTTCCCTACAGTCTAATTAGGTAGGAATATTTATATTTTAGTTGCATGTGACAAGTCGAGTCACATTGCACCATAATTATCTTCAATTTAAACCCTACAAATGGCATCTAATCATGCATGCAGCTGGTAGCCTGTTATCATGTGAGAGCCCGGAGAGGATATTATTCCTTATATTTCCAGCTGTTAAATAGTCCTAGACGATCCATGGTCCCCATTTTCTTTTCTACATGTTCCCTATCTACGGTGCGACAGAATGAACTGAATGATTTAATTTTTCACATACATAAAATTATAGTTTTTAAACATTATGCGAAATGTATATTAATAAAATGTATCTTATAAATGATATGCATTACAAACTATTGGCCTTCGTGTGACAACAGACATTGGAGCTAATTCTAGTAACATCCAATACTATGCATAAAATCAATTAAAGATTCCCACATTAACTCATTTTTACTTTAATAATTTTATTTTACAGGTGAGAAATTGGTTCATTTGCTTGCCATTCCTCCTAATCAATCTAGAACGTAAAAGTGTGATACAATTCAATGTCAAATAAAATTGCTAAGAAAATGAAAACTGAGTGTATCAACTGGCGTCAGATATAAGGCCAAAGTATAATTTCCGTAAGAGAATGAGAAGAATATCATTCATTGCACGTAAAAAGGCTAAAAAAAAACAAATAAATTTCATATAAATTCAAAATTATCTCTCCTGTACGACACCTACCAAGCTCCCATACTTGTTTATTCAGATCAAAAAGTGAAAGTAACACAATGTTCCGCACAGCATACCGCCTCAAAATCTCTACTCAGCGCTTTAAACTTATAAATGCTAAACCCAAAAAATTTATTCTGAGGACCATGGGCAAAATAAATCGGATTCATCATTAATTATAACTTGTTCCATGGCTCATATATCATGACATTTATAAATATAATAACCAGCTACAGTCCCTTTCAAAATTAACTACCGGATGATTAAACCGACAAAAAGTGGCATTTATACGATATTTCATACATGATATTTTGAAAACAACTAAAATTTTTCATATATTACATTTTTTAACGCAACAACTGCGATACATTTATTTGAGTCATTTCAAGATAAACGGGCAAGTTGACAGCGGAAAGATGACCATTTGATAAATTGTGTTTTTTTTTCTCTTGGAAAATCTAAATATCTTCACCCTACACTCTTAAAATATTGTCCGCTTTGCGCTCCTCGGCGTTCACCAGGCTCCCAGCCGAATTAAAAATTATCATTCATAATTTGATGGAATAAAAACCCCTCGAGCAAGTTACCAAGGTTAAAGGAGAGACTTATGAATATGGAGGTAGAAGAGAATGAATGCGGGAGGCAAGCCATTTGCAACGCGTTGGGGGAGAGAACTGAAATCCATTTTGTCTCTACCCACTTTCTCCAGGACCCCCTTATACCAAATCCTACTCCAGACTTTTTCAATCCGATATTTTTTTTAATAATTTTTCACCCAAAATGGAAGTTAAAGAAACACGACACAATTTATGTTTAATTTAAAAAATTCAAGAATTTCCATCATGAAAAACTTATCGAAGAGGAAAATTTACACTTTCCGAGAAAGAATTCCAAAAACCAGAATTCTATATAAAATAATATTTCATTTGTTATTTACCCGTCAGAGACAATAACGACACGAAAACAACTATCGTTTACCGATATACAAGGAATGGGTGAAGTTATTTTCCCTTAAATGACAAAGGAACATCTTTTCATTAATTTTCTTGTAACTCTAATTTTACGGAGAAAACAATTGTCATTGCATCACGTCCTACACCTACAGTTCGTTTAAAAATTGAATAATGATCCCTCTTACCTGCTAACCTAGAACAATAAATTGAAGTGCAATCAAAGGTGTTCAAGATATTCAATTAGAAATGTTCCCATGTCTATTTAAATTCATGTTAGGTTACAACTATTTACACGGATGATTTTTCCCGAAAAAATATTACAACTTGCCTTATATATCCACATAGAAATATACTTTTTACAGGAAAGTTGCCACAATTTAGTCTAAGTTGGAAAGATATGACGCCTGAATTACAAGGAAATCATTGTTTAGTGTGAGCTGAATATATGTATATTGTCTACTTAAGTTATTTTGTACACTACTCAAAAAATTCTGCATCAAAAGGATCTGATGAAAGCAAACTTTTAAGAGCTTTTTAGTCTTGTAAATAATTCAGACAATTACACTCTTCATCACTCAGTTGTTCTATGAAACAGATATTTAATACTAAAGAAGTTTGTTATTTTGATAAATTTAAGGCTGCTTTAATTGTTCCAAATTATAACTTTTCAGCCCTGGTTTTCGAGTTTAATAAATCTATACATGTATTGATTTATCATATCAGATTCTCTGTGCAATAAAGATATTCTTGTAGCAATAGCTTAAGCCTTTTGTGACACGTTCATATATGTGCTTTTTAAAATAGCATTAACATAATTATCTGTTCAATGTTACTGATTAGAGCAAATGTGGAGAGCACAAGAAAATAGATTTGAAATATAATGTTTTCAATTACAGTTCCTTTTCCCTTCTATTTTTTTCCTATATGATCAAACCGACTCTTTATTCAAAGTAATTTATTGTTTTATGATGCTGTGCTTGAAACTCAAAATAATATATTAAGTATATGCAACAAAAATGTAGTGTCACTAATGTGCCTCCATTGAGTTTGATAATGGTATTTGAAAGTTTCAAAGGCAGACTAAAACCTATTCCAGTACAATCCCCACCACGCCAGAAGTCAACATGTACTGGGGTTGCAACTAGGCACCCAGTAATTGCTTTGTTTTTTATATGAAAGTCACGAATACATAAAAAAGTCGCAAATTAAGCATAAACTCTCCAAAGCAAAAAATTCGACAGAATAAAAACGACTGCTAAACTTACAGTCTTTTTATTCGAAAGCGAAGTGAGTTTTAAAACGGCTTAATGGTATATGGAAACGATATACGATATTCCTTAAGGCTAAAAGCCAAAACGGTCCTGGAACTAATGCACATTTGTCAATTATTTACTTTCTGAAAACAGAATACATTTTTACTTACGTGTGCCTGCTTGATAATAACCTAAACAAATAATAATACTTTCATAAAACAATAAAGAATGCATATTGATCTCTCTCAATTTATTATGCACAGAAGCACACAACCAATGAAAGTTGTATGCAGAAACATCAATTTATACTAATTTACACTGACAATCCAAACGAAATTATTTAATCTTCAATTAACCTTTGTTTCCGTTTTTGCCTACCTTCCAAACCCTTCAATTTCTCTCTTTTCCCTCAACTTTCCGTCTCTTCCTTACCTCCCATTCCTTTCAGCGCCCATTTCTTATTCACTCTCCTTTCACGCCCCGCGGGACATTCCTTCATCAGCTCTCTCCGATGTTCCCTCTAGGTGACCCAATTTTTGTACCTCATTTGTTTCTCCTTTTTCACATTGTCTCTTCGCGCGAGCAGCGCCCCTTCTGGCGGTGAACGTGAAAACAAAGTCGCTGCGGCTTTGTCAAGGGGAGGAGGTTCGGAGAGATGGGGAGGGAATGTGGGGAACGGAGAAAAACAAGCTTGTTGGGTCGGAGGTAACACGCGCCTATGTATGCGTGAGTGTGCGCGCATGAAGCAAATGAATGGATTGAATGGTAAATGTGAAATTGAAGAAGGAAAAATGGGTAGTGAGTAATATAGGCGGTGGGAGGAGTCCATACCCTGGTAACCGCTGAACAAAGGTTTGGCATGAGAACGGAGTGCTTAAAAATAAAAGCCTTAATAGTTGAGCTGGGGCGATGATTACTGTAATGACGGCGCTGCAGAGTGCGAGAGGAAAGGTCAAAACAGAAGAGAACTCAAATGAATCAACGGAGAAAATTCGTGCCCCTTACTCAAAGGTTACTGTTTCAATATGAGAAGTTACGAACTGAAGAGTGTGTAAGAGGATGGTAAGAAAACTAGAGAGATCAAAAGTGGATTTTTTCTTTCAATGTCAACTATAAACCATCATATTCAGTACTCAAATAATAGGCCTAAAAATAAAACAACCAGTTAAAAGACCATCTGTCATTGATTGTCGGCAATAAACCATGTCGTGTGTGACATCCGATTTTCAGGAAAGTTCTAATGAATTTATTTTAATATAATAGTCCTAAACTAACATAGGCTCGTTTAAAAACGCATCTGGAATTTCTTTAAATTCTCTCCTCATTCAACTTTCACTCGAAAATGTTAATTACCGTTTAAGCTCCTGCATTCGTCAATATCTAAATAAACGACTTTCGTAGATATTTTCAAAATAGTTCCCTTAGACATAAAGTGTTCAGATATGATAAAAAAAGTATGAAGCATCCAGAAAGTACTGGCAAAAACTACTCATATGAACGTAGTGTGAAAACTTGTTCTGAGAAGAAAAGTTTTCATTATTTACTTAAAAGGATATTTAAAAGGTAACAGGTCAATCTTATTTGAGTTCATCATATATCGCTACAAGAAAAAGTCAAATCTTATATACAAGCATTATGAAACATGTAAGGCCATTTTATAAAATAGAACATTAAAACATTAAGTGTATATTGGCACAAAGAAGATTTCCTACATCAATGAAAGAGTTTTCAACTCGCTTATTTACTCCTCTATCGTAGTTTAGACAAACTGTCCCATAAAACATACGCGTTAGCGTATCACAACGAGGCAAAAATTAGTGAACTTGGAAAAAATATTCATACAAAATCAGTAAATATTGTAACAATTCCTAGGTGAAATCTGCGATAAAGTTTCAGTGACCCTAGAGAGTTCTTAAATTTATTGATATCTAATTAAATCGATTACTTATCCCTCACACTATCAAGATGGATAATTCTATCGAAAATTTTTCCCTTGGCTATTAGCCGGAAAACCAAGGTATTATCCGTGCTCTCTTCCCTATAATAGGTACGTGTATAAAAAATGTTCATTTTTTTCTCAAGGTTCAAGTTGGAGACTAGTCGGAAGCTATTTTCGGTGCCTAAATGAAACGATCATTGCCAAGAATATATTAATATCATTTTTAGTTCAATTATAATCAAGTAAAGATTTATTTATTAGAAAAAATGCTGATATACAGGGTTCGTACGGAAAATAAGTGTACTGAGCTCAGGAAAAAAATTATTACACCTTTACATATCTTAAGCTAATATTCCTCAAAATAGGACCCTTGTGAGTCGATACAGTTGTTCCAGCGGCAATCCCATTCTTGGAACGCTCCCGCGAAGGCATCATCGGGAACCTCTCGAAGACACGTCGTCACGGCCTCTTTGACGGTGTCCAAAGTCCCGTATCGCGTTCATTTCAAACTCCTCTTTATCTTCGGGAACAGAAAGAAGTCCGGTGGTGCCAAGTCCGGGCTGTAGGGCGGGTGCGGCAGCGTTGCCACGCCGTGCTTGGCCAAGAAGTCCGACACGACAAGCGCGGTGTGAGACGGCGCATTTTCGTGACGCAGCCGCCAGATGTTTTTGATCGCTGGCCGGACGCGGGCGACTCGTTTTCGAAGCCTGTCGAGCACTTGGACTGAAATGCAGCATTTACAGTTTGTCGTTCAGGTACAAATTCGTAGTGGACGACTCCCCTTTTGTCAAAAATCCGGAAAAAATCAGTACACTTATCTTCCGGACGAACCCTGTATGCTAGTTTTAAATGTAAAAATTTCGGAATGATAGACATGTATGCTTATCTAAAGCTGTTCAATGGAATATGGCTGTGTAGACTTTCGCGGCGGTGGCTTGAAGGATTCTGCATTTTCGGGTTTCACCGTGTTGTTGTTGAAAGCTGACAACAGTTTCGCCGAAGTTGCATTCGTTGCAGGTTGAAGACCTGAAGATGCCGAATGTAACTTCGACGAAATTGTTGTCAGCTTTAAACAGCAAAGCGGTGAAACCTGAAAATGCAGAATCCTTCTCTTCAATTGAATCTATATTAACATTCAATTTTATTAAAAATTTCTTCAGTAATTCTTCGCGAAGATTTTTAGTGAGCGATCTTGGATATATTACTGATGAAAAAGAGATATATTATGGAAATTACAGGAGTGGTTACAAAATACACCAAATACGAAAATATACCAAAAATATTGTTTTTATATTTAAATTTAATGTTGAAAATAATGTAAAAAATCAATCAGGTACGAATGCATAAGTTTAGGGCGTAGTACAAATGATTTAATTCAATAAAAATATCAAAATTTCAATATAAGCACAACTTGGAAGGTATTATCTAATGAATGATGTGTTCCTTGAATAACAGCTTTTATCATAAATATCCTATATATTCAATAAAATAGGTGTCCTTTAATGTTGACTTTTATGAGTCGGTTTTGCCCAAAATCTAATTCTTTTTTATGGCCATATTTGAGGTATCTGATATTAGCTTTTATTTTGCTGACATTAGTAGTAAAGTAAGCGTCATATCTACAAAACTATAATCAAATATATTTGAAGATCAAAACAGCTTAAATTACTGTGAAAAGTCCAAAACTAGGTGTAGACATACTACATCTAAAAACGTTGATTTCTTTTGGTAATTTCCGTTCCATTTTTCCATGAATTTTCTTCTTTGCCCCATATATTAAATATGAAAGTGAAACTATCTTTTTCCAGTAATTGTTTCCTTGCGAAATGTATATATTTTAAAAGAAATTAAGAATAATTTATTGGCATATTAAGGGAATTATTTGGATGTTTTACGAGTAAACGGCTTCAAATGGCAAGTCACGCAATATAAATAATAAAATGATTAACATTTGTGTATTTTAAACTTACTTCGGAACAAACATGTATGTTATTTTCATTCACTATCCAGGAAATAATTATTTATAAAAACTATTAGTCTCCTAATTGTGTTTGTTAAATATTACTAACGTCATCACACTGCCATTTTCATTTGTTGTGATTCCTGTGCTTTCATAGGTAAACCATTTAGTACACGATGGCAATAACCTATCATTCATAAATATCAAAAAAAATAATTTTTCTGTAAGTCTTCATTCCAATATAAGTGCCAGTTTTCCAAATGCATTGCAATATAAACCATAAACTATGTCCCATAAGTCAAAACATGGAGAGTTTTCATCATCTATTACATTGAAGTTCCGTAAACATTCTTGTACAGGTATTTAGTGGGTGTTAACTTCTAAAGGCAAAGATTTCAATGCATGCATTGCGTAGTCATTCAGAGGAAGATATTCGAGAAATATAGGTATCATTTGCAAAACGTTTGGTCTGCGTGATATGGCTATATTTGCCTGGGAAAAATTACCGTGTGCTATTTTGAAAAGACATGAAACTTCTGCATAGCAATTTTTCAAGAGCGTCTCGGCTGATGAAACCAACTGTCTTAATCTTGAGGTGAATTGGAATAGAAGATAATAAAACTCTAAAAGGAAAAAAGCTTTCGTGTCCGAGCAGGGAAATCCTGTAGCTTACGTCACCATAAGGACAAACTTGAAGGATCATTAAATTGAAATACGCCAATTTGAGTTTTCCTTCTAAAATATTTATGGATGTTTTTATCACGGAATTCCCTTCTGATGCTTGCAGAATAAAATTTTAGATAATCCAGAATCGTCTCCATTGGATGAGAAAAAAATTACTTAAATAAGAATTAAAAAATACATTGCTGGATAATCTCATTTTCCTCATTTATCTACGTAAAATAGCTACAAGTATATGCCTGCGAGACATTATAGCGAAGTTAAATAATGGTAAAAAATTTGATTGAAACTCCTAGATATCAAAAACTAAGAGAATGCCTTTGTTATAATCTTTCTAATGATTGAAACCCTCCCAATTAAATATATATAGTATTCCAGAAATATGATTGGCATATATAGTAATTCCAATTTTAGGCCATTTTAGGGAATCAACTAAAGGTCAGGGGATCCGGTGGATTAACATTGGATGAAATTGATGTAGCAAAATCAAAGGTTCAAACATTTATTTTTCCATCTTATGGTAAATTCTCATTTAAATCTGGAATTTCATGATAATAGATACTTTTATAAAATTAATATGAAATCCTTACCTTGAAACTGGTTCAAAGGATAGACATTAAGAGAAGAGAGCCAGTAATAGCACATGGAGCGTAAAAAAATGTTCCAAGCATCCCTTAGCATTGGAATAATGTTAATGGCTGTCTGAAATTATTGTTTTCGCTATGTTGATGAATAAAGGAAAGAAACTTACACCATCTCGGACATACTATTTGTCTATCTAAGATGCACGTTTTAGAATAAAATAAAGAATGACACTGGAAACAAAAGTAATGTTTTTATAATGAACAATTTTCTTAGATAGAGTTCAAAATTAACTCAGGTTTCATGTACCGATCGAATAAACAATAAATAAGTTTTTATTTCTAGACCGTGTTTGTACGCTAAATTTCTAGGCAAAACGGTTCGTATTGTACGCTCATAACCTAATTACGAGCTCATGCGTGACTCTCAAGAAAAGGGAGTGTTATAGCATCTCATCGTAATCGACAAATAAAATGAAACCGCGAGGGAATGAAGGGAAAAAATCCCAGGTAGCCTAATATGACAATCGGTCATGGAGTAGTCGGCTGGTACGGGGAGAACTTAATGTGGGATCGAATATGAGACATGAGTGTGTCTCCGATGAGTTGATGGGTCATAAATACAAGAAAGGGGAGAGTGCGCGCCCGCGAAGCTCAGAGGAGATGGGCTCCATTAAGGTTTCATGGGCGGGAAAGCAGGAATGGGAAATGGCTGGCGATGGGGGTCGGTGGGGTTGGGAGAGAGGTGGAGACCAAGAAGGAGGGGTCTAGTCGTCGGGGTTTGAGCGAGGGGAACAAGGGAAGAAGAGGAGGGGGAGGTGAGGGTTTTGCGCCGGGTCGAGAAGGAAAACAAAATGCGTGGGTGGAGAGGGCGGAGGTGGAGGCGGAAGATGACGGATAAGGGCGGAAGGAGGGCGGATGGGGATTAAGAGGATATGGGGTTAATGCAGAGCGGAATACAAACAGGAGGCTCCGGAGTTTCAGCCGCGTGTACGTGTGTGAGAGAGAGAGAGAGCGATAGAAAGGGAGAAAGTCAGGAGACGGTCGGGATGAGAGAGTGAAATGAGACGGGGATTACTCCGGGTGTAAAAGGTGACGGAGGAGAAGGGGGAGGATGAAGGTATTGTTCGCGCGGACGAGCGAAACGAAAAGATCCGATAAATGGGGGGAGATGTTTGTGTGGCCGTGGAAGGGAAAGGCTTGAGGAGCAAACAGGGAAGGGAGGGTGATGGGGGAAGTGAAAAGGGCGGACGAAGGTGACGCTTGTTGTGTCGTGAGGAAACGTGAGGGGGTAGTGGGAGGGGTGGGGAATGCATGGGTTGCGGCTGCCGCCGAGATGAGAATTCTAAATGCCAAAGCGTTTTAGCAAATAGGCGAAACAGAGGAGTGAATAATGAAGGGGACCACGGAAGGATGATCCCAGCACTGTAAACAACAGAGTAAAGGAAAAGAAACCTTAGACACACGAGTTAGAGGGATTAATAAAAAACCGTGGGGAAAAGAATCGAAGGCTGTGAGATGAAAAATGCATAAAGTTTAGTAAGAAAAGCGGTACTATTTCCGTGGGAAAGGTTACCATCAAATGTGGTAGATATTATTAGAAGTCACTCAGGCAGTCTGGAGAAGAAAGAAAGTTCACTGTCAGCGATAATTATCAAAATGGGTTTCGAATTAATATCGGCATGTCTTCTCGGTGAAGAATAATATTTCAAAGCTTACAAAAGGCTGTTCTTTAGGATAGCATTAAAGACTATTAAGGTAGTCCGTGGTTGTATAATTTATATTTACCTATTGTTTTCCGACGAGAAAAAGATAATTCTCAAATAAAGAGTCAATTCATAGGTAATAAATACCTTCAGTATTCTAAATAGCGTAATTTTAGACTTACATTGAACAATTATTTTGACCTGGGACATTCCACGTCACGCCGGACTTTTTGTCATTTGGCCCTTGACCTCTCAAATTTTGATGACAATCTCACGACGTTACTTCTTCCGCATTAAATAGTTCAGTGCACATGGTTACAATGGAAAAATTATTAAATTTGTCATCGAAGAAAAAATTAATACATTCTTTACATGAAAAATAAAAGAAAATTATTCTGTAAAATGCAATTCATTAAAAAAGGATTTTCAAGAATATTTGAACAAAGTGCGGGCTATTTTACAAAAACCTTTTTTTAAATTAATTGTGAAAAAGGGACTTTACAGATTTTGGGAAATATGGCATAGAAATAATGAAGTTGCTGGATGAAAAAAATAGGACTCTAAGCAGACATTAACAGCGAACATTCAAATTATTTTTTTTTCCTAAGAGTAGGATCACAAGAAAAATGATAAAAGAATTTGGTAGAAGCACCTAGGTATATGGTATCTTCAACAATAAAAGTTACTGAAGAGCGAAGTGTTCTATACGTAGCGCTACGAAACGTTGGCCATCAGTTGTACCGACAGAGGAATATATTTTTCCCTCTATCATGGGCCCCACTTAAGCAAAGGAAATATCAGGAATGAAATAATGTAAAAGTGTAAAGGAAGAATTTAAGTGGATATTTAAGAAAAAGCGGCTACTTGCAGTAAACCTAAAGTATGTTTTTTCTCAATTTAAAAAAAGAGGTTCAGAAGAAGGTGTTTCTTTTAATAAATTTGCTCACGTATGATCGTTGTAGTGCGTACTTGATTGAGCTGCCGGTACTCATACCATGTGCGGTACTCTTGGTTATCAGAATATGAAAGTCATGTTGGAAACGATCAAATAATGCTTACCTCATGCGGAGATTGAATAAGAATAATTATAAGGTGTATACAATATCATATGAATATAAGTATTCAGGGGCACATGTATCGTTAATACTGTAATTTTTTAAACAATTCTGGAAAATGAAAGGAACAGATTTTAGGCATATTGTGAGAATAAATTATTTAAAATATCTTTATAAAATTCTAGTTATTATAAAATCTTACAATATTAATTATTGTCACATTTGAAGCACCTGTCAAACTAAAAAATGGTTTTTAAACTTATTTTTATATCAATATTCGTTGTAGTCAGGTAGAAAATTTACGTAAAAATAATCAATACTGCTTTTAAAGTAAGTGATCTGCGCACAAGGATACTAATTAAAACTAATTGTACTCCACTAAAAATTGGAAGGACTTCATAATAGCGGATGATGGGACAGATGTGCTACTGGTAGGATTGCGCTCTGTGAAAGGAGAAATGAAAGCCAATTCCGATCAAAATGTAACATGTAGCACTCCTGCATAATGGAGAAAATGATGACACGTACAGGGAATGTTTCAGAGAGACATTAAACAACAATTTTATCTGCGATGTCCCTCCACGAAACAGTCGCCTCGCGTCGATCAATTTTCCGTTCAAAAGGACAACCCACCGCGTGCACGATTATTTCGAAATGTCACCAAACCGAAAAACTGGAAGACGCGATTATGAAACGAGGCGAGAGACTTGGAAAGATAGATGGGTTGGAAGTTGGAAGGGTAGATTAATTGGAGGCGAGTTATGAGGGATGTATGGAGGGAAAGAGAGGGGGGCAGATAGCGAGAGCGGGAGAGAGAGGCAGGACGAGGACAGAGGAAGGTTTCGGTCGAGGAAAATCAGACACGAAATCAAAGCTTGTGATAGAGAATGAAGTGCGCCGCGGTGGAGGTTCATGCTACGTGGATTGCAATGAGTGCTCATGGGCTGGAAATGGACGTCGGGGGACGAGCGGACGAGAGCCCGCGGGGGACGCGAGGCGCCGAACGGCGATGAAGGCCTGCGTGTACGCCCGGGGGAGGCGGACGGGAGGCGGAGTAGGAAGTCTGGGCTGAACAAGGGTCGGACAAAACGGAGATGAGCCAGTGCTGTGTCATTGTGTGTGCTTTTGGGCAGCGGTGTGTACCGAGAGGGATAGGAAGGCGAGGGAGTGACGGCGGGTGCGGCCGGGGTTTGCGTGGGCAGGAAGATGTTGGAGTGAAGAGGGGAAGGGCGAAAGGAGAGGGTTGGAAGGAGTATGAGTGTCAAAGGGAGGAAGATGGAGGAAAACGTTGGAATGAGGGAGGAGGCCGAAAGGGACATAATAGGAGTGGAATATATTCATGTACATATATTCCGCAAGGGGAACATATACATATATTCATGTGTACCAATTCAGGGATGAACAGAATACTATGGGATAATCGCTGTTTGACGGTCTTCGGAGGAGAGGGCGTAAGACAAAAGCTTCTTAGGAATTGAGGACGGGGTAGTAGTCCCGTGGCTCGGAAGAGGGGTTTCGAGTCCGCTCCGGGGCTCCCGCAAGAGGACGAGCCCATTCTCCCGCAAAGCTGCCACTTCAATTTCGTGAGCGGCTCTGTGATTAAGTCAACGTGCAGAATCGAAACCATTTCATTTGCGCGCCAATGCTCTTGCTCATGGGTAATATATGGTTTCTCTGCTGAATTCCTCCTAAAGAACTATTGAAGCGATAACTAACTGTATTAAAACATTTGCATTTAAGATGCGGCAGGGATTCAGTGAGTCACGTTAATTTTCCAGCCATTTGTGTCATGGCTGATGATTAAGTAATAAAGATATGCAGAATATTGCGTAATAAAGAACCGAATATTCTGTTTATGCATGCATATTGATACAGCGAATACCAAATTTACGAATGCGAGTACGATTAATGTAAAATGACATATACTATTGGATTTAATAAAACGCGGAAATTTGGTCCAATTACAAATAAATAACAATTTTCCACGAATAAATAATACAAATTAAATAGAATGCTGAAGGAAACCATTAAGAATACAAAGACATACGAGCTATATTGAAGAAATTCAAATCACCAGAAATTTTCTAAGCGAACATGGAAGTGGCTGCTTTATCGACGTACTATTTTCCAGAATATTTGTAGTTCCCTTTTACATTATATATTGGATTAACTCCACTTTTTGTTGAATTTAAAAAATAATTTTCTTCAGTATTACCGGTAGTGGCGTAATTTTAATATACATTACTGCTCATCTGAATATAAATGATTTCACTAATTGATTTTATTGTTGAAAATTGGTCTTGATCCAGGAAATATAATTAACAGGAATAGACTCATTCCTGAAATTAATTAACACATGTGTTTTATTTCAAAGTATTTAATGTTTTGTTCAAATATTCGTGTTGAAATAAGCGTTTTAAAACACATTGAAGATATATTTCCCCGATCACGCCCGATATGCGAAATACGCGATTTTAATTGCAAGAAAATCAGGTGAAAAATATATGTACATTTGTAATGTGGATTTCATTAAGGATAAAGCACTCATAAAATGGTTCAGTAATAAATATAGTTCCTCAAGTATTTTCCTTTCTTGTCCAATAGGTTGAGGAAATTTATACAAACTGAACCAAGATTATTATATAAGCAATTTCATTACTAATTCTCTATAACCTGTTCTTCCTTAATCTGTCCTCTCCCACCATTTAATTGGTCTATTCTCATCCATCATTTAGGTGGGGCGAAGGCGCACGAAGAGAGATTTTTGTTCAATATGACTAAGTACGTCTTAATTAACCAAATTTTCTTTGCTTCGAAGTTTTTACATGTGTGCTCTGCTTCTACAATGGATGCACGTTGGTAGATTCGTGCTTTCCCACACGGGGAAACCACGTCATTAAATATAATGAGATGCGTGAACAATCACTTCAACTCGCACTTCCTGCATTAGAGGTATGTGTTTGGCGAGGAAAATTGCAAGTGAATGTCCTCAAAAGTTACGAGATGCGGTTCCTCGGGTACCTAAAGACAAACTTTCCAAAATTCTGTCCTCGCGTCAATAACCCCGGGTCAAGGCCACGCGCTCGATGGAGAGACCACAGTTTTAGAAAACGACCACTTTCTTTCAACGTGAAAAAGGATATTTTTTTGGGATAGATTATTCCGATTTCGTTTCATAAAAGTCCAAGAAACCATTCTCATAATACTTCCAGAGTATTCGTGAGACTGACTCACAGGCCATTAAACAATCCCCAGTCACGAAGGAGCGTAGGGAAGTAGAGGAGCGCTGAAGCCAGCTGTTCAATGAACTCTTGCACACCACGTGACCTTTTGGACTCGTGCAAAACGTCTACGTCTTAAAAGGAACCGAGAGACCAAGGTTCCCGACACGCTGCCGTCGACAGTTGACTTCAAATATGCTAACCTAAATTTTCCCAAGTTTTGTGATAACTAACTTATCCCAGACAATGAATGTGCCTTCTAAAGCAAACTTTGAAACTATCCCCACTACTACCTGTACTGTCTAAATGTTAATAATTTGGACAACAAGCGCCTCTGTTAAATGAACAGACGCGTCTCTGACGCATGTGATAAAATTGTGGTTTCCTTCCGAGAAACGTATGCTAACTTTATTGTATTCAATTAATGTAGACTCATGTAAATAGGGTATGGAATTTATAAACGCCATGGTATTTTAATCTGACATACTATGATGTTATTCCATTCACTTTTATTTAATAAAAATGCTCTTATGAGCTCAAGCTTAAAATAAGCAAATTTTCCAAATACGTCACATTTAAAGAAAATTCATATTAAACAAGTTCCTTTCTCATGAAATAATACAGGTTACTGCCAAGGAGAAAATGATTCGGGTTTTAGCAGCGTTTACCATCACCAGAAAACACTAAAAGATAAAAGATCTGAGGCAACAGCAATTCAGTATTACTGGGAAATTATCTCGATTTGACTGATTGGTTAAATAACAGAGAGTAGAAGAATGTTGAGTCTTGAAAACTCCCAAATGTGGAATAGTCTCATTGGCCCCATTTTTAGAACTGAAGGTCTAATTAACATAGATGGTGAAGAACATTTAAACCAAAAGAACTACAAGGGAATACTTCAAGACTATAGTATGCGGAACAATTAACAAAAAACAACCAAGTGAGGAACTTTGTAGGCAATAGGAGACTAAGGGATAGAGAAATTTAATGGAGTGCCAGGTCAAACGTTTTGATTAGTTATTATTAACTCTAAAATAAAAATTAGTAAAATCAGTTTAAATGGAAGTTCTGGATATGGGCTCAGGATTTTATTTACGGCATATTATATAATATTCCATTGATTGGTAAAAATGCATAATAATAAATCGATGTCACGCAAAATATATGGTGTGAATTCAATGCAAGAGGCATCATATTATTGATAAATTAGGATAAATGGAAAATAAAAATGTAAATAGAACAATACAATTTATCACTATAAAGATATTAATTAAAAACAACAACTCCTGAAAAGATATTTATACTCAAAATTTTTAATAGCGTTAGCGCACTAATTTGAGGACCCAAAGTAAAGCGGTGATAAATAATGATTATTGATTAACTTCTATAATACATTTATGGATATATGTAAATATAAAGGTATATTTTGGTTTCTTAAATGAACTAAAAATAATAAAGAAACATATTTCTGTAAAGATTTCCAGAGGTGGTCAATATTTTAAATAAACGGTGCACTGCTTGACTTTTGATATCATTATTGTTTGGCAGTGCAATTCTACTATATCAATACAAATGTCAACATGATATTAAACCCATGGAACTGAAAATGTAAAAGTGACACTCCTTCTTCACAAAACGAGATAAAAGGCTATTATCATTCAGTTAGACAACGAAAATCAACAAAATCTGAAACACGGAAATCTAATCATATGATAAACGACGAGTCTTCAGACCGCCCATGAGGCGAGTGGATAACGGAAGAGCATGAGTGTCTTATGTAAACACCACATTATTACATGTATAACCACAGGAGTAGGCGTATTGCTGCGTCGCAAAACAACACGAAAACCGCAGAAGAACCGTCAAGAATGAAATACACACACGCATATACCTATATATATATATATATATATATATATATATATATATATATACCTATATATATATACATTATATATGTATGTATGTAAGCATATATATATATACATGCATATACATATAATACACATGTATTCAGGCACGCGTGCGTCGTGTATCATTTAGGTAGACAGTGCGGGAACAGACGACGACGTGGGGTTTGGTAGGCTTTGGAGACTGGAGGGTTACGAGGAGTGGATGGCAAGGGATGAAAATGAACGCATAATGCTCACCCAGATGAATTAAAAAGAATGTACATATTTACGCCCGCTAGTGCTGCCTGGAGACAAAAGATGGCATCAACAGCGAAAAGGGACAGACTCGGGGTGGCGGTTGCAGTGTGGGGATTTTTCGAAATGGGTAGAGCATGCAGAGGACGGAATAGAGTGGGAGAGGCCGGAGAGGAGAGACGGAGAGAGAGAAAAGGGAATGAATGGAAGGAGAGAGAGAGAGAGAAGAAATGGAGAGTGAGAGGGGTGGGTGGGAAAAGCGAGAAGGGGAGCGGAGAGAGAGAGAGAGAGAAAAGGAATGACTGCATGGCTGAGGGTCCGGGTGATACCGTTGCCGTGGTCCCTCGCTCACTCGGAGAAAGCAGAGTCATCTCGCGTGGAAGTGAGAAGGTAAACAAACATCACCATCCATGGAATGGAGAGGGAAGGAAAAAAAATGAACGGGGGAAGCATAGCGGGTTGGAGTGGGTTTGGAAGTGTTTGTGGGGAGAGGAAGAAGGGGTTTTTGGGATGCAGGGGATGGGATTAAATGGGAGCCCTGGGGTTGGGTGGGAACGGCCAAGGGGTATCGGCCGGGAGGATTGCAGAGGAAGCCAGTAGAAGGATTCCCCACGGCTGACAAGGGAGAAAGGAACTATGCGCGGAGGGATGTGAAATTGTAGGAGGACATCGGTACACTGAGTCCACATGGCAAGGATTTGACAGCAACGCTCTTGGCAGAAATTTCAAGAGCAAGTGAGAGGGAGAGATACGAATTTTTCTCCATTTGTTAATCTCTTACATTTTTGTCTGGATAGTAAGATTTAAGAAGGGTCTGGACTGAATAAAAAAGGCAAGAGGGACAAACGCTAAAAATTTAAAGTGGAAAACATCACTTTTTCTTCCTCTAAACGTTTTCACATTTCATGCTGAGGGTTGTGCGACGAACGACCTGGATTCGTCGCATAGGAAGGCTTATGCGACAACAGTTCATTAAAGAGTGGTCACAAACGTTTTCATTTCCATCATTTATCAAACAAGGTTTTATTTTATATTATCCTGTATAAATGGTTGATATTGCGTTGTTTTACTCTCGTATTGAGTCAGCGATAGCCGTTGCAACTTGAGGGATGAACAAATTTTGTACTCCTGCTTATAAAAGACACTTTCTTCGCATTTGAGAACTAAAAAAAAACGCATGAGATTAGGTTTGGACTGTAGAAGGGATCGGTTTAGCGAGATGACCGCCGGTTCGTGGAAACCACCAAGCAAACATTTCATAGTTAATATTTATGTTGCTAACAAATGAATGGTATTAAATGGAATTATCAATATCCTTGATAGTTTTCTTTACGTTATTTAATTATATTCTCTCATAATTCAGACAGAAGCAATGTTAATGGTTACTTAAGTAGGAGCTGTGACTAGAGCTCCCAGGCCAATTACCTGTGAAATAGATTGTAACCCCTCTCAAAACATTTTAAATCAACGTCTAGCTATTCTACAGGGAAAAATAGACATTCCAAACTCCTGTTTCAATATATACGTGTATATCACGACTGACAATTTATTCAGGTAGTCAAATGTACAATTTCTTTAAATCGTCGCGTGTTACATAAAACTCTGCCGTAGTGGAACTGAGTTTGTTTCAATTACTGCAGTTACCGCAGACAGAGTATAATGTTTAATAAGTTAAATATTAACTGTGTATCCTTTAAACATTCAGCTCACTACATAAGATAAAATAGACTCGTGTTCAAAAAATTACCTTATGCTCAATCTTTATTGGGAATATCTAGTACATGCATCTTAAAAATTTTATCAAGTGAAAACATAAAACCGATGTCATTTTCCACTCTTAAAAAAATAAAAATTTATATTTTCAGCAATTTTCGCAAACGTATGATAGCCACGCTAATAAATTGAAGTTTACGATCGCTGCCCTTATCAATTGCATATTTGATTCCTTTATTCTGTTTTGTTTCTATATTCACTTATTTTTCTTTGAAATCATATAACACTAAATACTCAGAATTTCCAAAAACTTATAATAAAGACGCATCTTGCGTATATGAAAGGGAAAGTTACCACTCATTGGTACATCGGTTTTACTAACATTAAATAAAGGTGTTTATTGATGTATGTTTTTATTAATACTCAACAAAATTGCTTATGAATGTTTTTACGGAGAAATAAGTCAAAAAAATTAAGCAGATCTGATCCTAACTCAGATAAATTACCGGGACAAGATACTGTCCTAAATATTATAGAAAGTATTGCATAAAAACTGCTACTAAAAGTGAATTTTAAATAGATTAAAAGACAAAAATGTCTTTCTCAAAAGAAACTTCAATGTAACATGACCTGATAGCATTTTTATAGTAAAAATAATTTGTCAATACTAAGGCCATTTTAAGTTAATGTTACCGTTATGCATTTTTAATTGTTTTTATTATTTCTTAACAGTAATTATATTTCGAATATTTTATTTCAAACATATAATTTAAAATGCAAGTTGTAATTTATATATATCGTATAATACAGCGTAAAATTATTAGAATAATACTTAGTGTTACAGGCATTGGCTATTTCTGAAAATCTTAAACGTTTGCTTGAATCGACTTGGCTTTACGGCATGCATGTATTTTAGAAATAAATCCTAGAACTTCATCGTTCTAAAATATTTGCCTTAGCGCTAATGAAATATATCAAAAATATGTAGTTGGAATAAATCAAAAGCAAAAACAAAAAATTTACCCTTTTTTGGATCTCAACAACAATTGTTGGGGGATATATCACATATAAATGAGTTGATTTAATATATTTGTAAATATGGTAAGCCTTTTCATTTTATTTTGCCCCTTAAATAATTTCATAAGATCATTATGTTCATAGAATTATATTTATATTATTTTCAGTACTTCTTTATCACTTTTACATAATATTTGCAATTTTTCCTATCAGAATATTGCTTTATTTATATGACTTAAATGTCGATAAGTGACCTTTTCAAAATTCGACATCAAAGTGGCAACAAAATCTTTAACCGCAGAGAAAGTTGATCCCTTGTCAGCCTTCGGGGATTATGATGAACAAAAATTGTGCATTGATCAGTATTTCATTAACAAGTGGAATTGTGTTAAAAAATTGCTCTTATCAATAATTGTGGTAACCTTGTAAAATCGTCCAAAAGAAAATTAATGGCGCATGAAGGTGGTGACTGAAATGAGAAATATTTCATGAATTAATTTAACTAGAACCGTAGATAAACCTCAAAATAAAATTTTCCTAAAAGAAGAGCTTGTAACAAGTCTATTTTCATGAATAACAAAAAATAATTTTTATTACATGATAATATCATAATTTATTGATGAATGGAAATACAACGTGTTGATGTTGATACAACTTCTACAAGTACACCACTCCTGCGATTTATTACAATATGTTACCTTAATTATTGATGGGCAACTTATATACTATTTCAATTACATTTTAATCATAAATAACCTTTGACTAAAATGATACATAGACATGCTTTAAGCATAAGCTGGCTGTTAAATAATACCCACTACTTATTTTCCCTCTAGGAACTAGATACATTTAGTACTGCGCCAATCAGTTGAATTAAATTACCATCACGACTGAAAACAAGTTTTTCCTGATAAGAGCACAGCAAATTACTTTGTGCACGAGAATAAATGGTGCACCAAGCAATAAATACCGACAGCCGATGGAAAATTCATCATTAACTTTTCATGTGGTAAACTTCATTTAAATATTGACGCTTCAGAACACAGTGTTACTCCTGCAACGCCATCTACTGATTCATTGAGAAGCTATTGCAGCATTTGTTTTGTTTCAGAAGTCGTTTGCTTGTTCGTGCATGCAAACAACAATGTCCGCGACAATCGTTGATCCCGCCAGCTGTTAAGTGCGTTCTTTCATACGATTCTTGTATGCAAAAAGGATTGTCGGCTCCTGAAATTCACCAGAAGTTATGCCTAGTTTATGGACCTACAGCTATGAGTGAAGGAAAGGTTAGACAATGGTGCCGTGATTTTAAAGATGGATGGAGAAATGTCCATGGCGAAGAGTGAAGCGGCAGGCCCAGTATTCTGACCGATGAAATTGTTTCTCAAGTGGAAGAAAAACTGCGATGTGATCGTCGATTGACGATTAATGGCCTGGTTAAACAATTTCCTCAACTTAGACGCACTCTTGTCCAAAATATTGTCACGCAATACCTCGGATACCACAAATTGTGTGCAAGGTGGCTACCGAAAATGCTCACCGACCACCACAAAGAGCAAAGAATGTCCAGTGGACGAGAGTTTTTGGGCCGTTACCAAAAACAAAATAGAGATGATGAGACCTTGCACATTGCGACTACTTCCTCTTCTTGCGCTTGAAACAGTGGCTCGGTGGACAACGTTTCGAAACCGAAGAAGAACTCAAGAACGGCGTTGTCAATTGGTTCAACTCTCAGGCGACGAGCATCTATGCAGAGGGGTTAAATAAGCTGGTGTAGCTGTACAAAAAATGCTTAGAGGTGAACGACGATTATGAAGAGAAGTGAAGTAGGTTTTTAGCTAACGAAAAGTGCCACTAAAATGTGTTTCATATGAGTATATTTTTTCCTGTGACCATGCGGCCCTTACTTTAAGCATATAACTCGTATAAGTTCACGGAACACCAAACACCGACACTCAGTTGAGTACAACTTAAGAGCAGGTCAAAATATTCAAAATTTAAAGGCAGCAAATAAATAAGTAATGTTTTTTAACACCATATGGCCAAAAAAATCAAGGGAAAAGCGAAAACAAAAAGACAGGATGCTCTAAGAGAGGTTTTAGAGCTAATTATATGCGTGCTAGCCTTTCATTTCAATTTAGTGGGGGGAAAATTCTACTGAATGAAAATCTTTGCGTAGTCAACTCATCCTTTCAGTACTTTTGTATTACCTACATTCAAAATATTTTTTTTCAAATACCTGGCAGGTAATGACTATGATAATACTGCAAAGCCGGGCGAATACATCCAAGATCCATTTTGGGGTAATTCCCAAGGTCCCGTGTTTCGAATTAATGCACAATCAAATTGATGTTTAATTCTTTGGAACCTATCACTTTTTCTTTCGTAATTTTCGTTAATATCGAGAACAATTTTGGAATTTACCATTTCATAGACCCCTTATCTCCACAACGTTAGAAGGTTACTCAACAAATAGTCTGGCTAAAAGTTCCGATTTCCAGTAATTTTCTCGTCCATCTCACCTCTTTCCCAAAAGTAAGGAAATACATTTTCAAATAAAAACGGTCTTGATAAGATGATACCAGCAAAAAAAGAAGGGAAGTGCGTCTGACGGCCGTGAAAGCGTGGGCCCTGAAGGAAGAGAAAACACTGCACGATGATGTAGGGAGAGTAAAAAGGTGATGGACAGTGACAAGATAAGTTTTAGACAATGTGATACATGTAGATAAGATAAGATAACAAATAAATAAATATAAAATATCGTTTACTGACACAGATCACTTATAGGTGTCAACGACAATATATACGAATGAGCGACTGACGGGTAAATTACCTAAGGACTACCTCTAAACATCCTTCATTTAAATAACCTATTCATGCATGAGTACATGACTGTATTACATGACACTATTTGACTGTCAATATAGTCACACTAAATCCTAAAGAGTAGGATGCGAAAAAATTCTTAGCTCCTCAGACCAAATGAAATGCTATAGTTGTAGTGCTAAAACACGTGATGTGTGCAATTGATTCATATTCAAAGATAAAGGAATTATTGAACTTTATTTCTAAAAATTAAGCAGCGTACACAAAAAACAAAAAACCCAACGGAGGTGGTTAATTTTTAGGAGTGAATATCGTGTATTTCCAAAAAAAATGAGAATTCATATCAATGTTGTGTTTCATAATTCGTTCCAAAATGCACGAGTTATTATCAAATCCTCTCCATGCAAGATTCATAATAATACAAATAATTTCTCACGATTAGTACATTGATGACAGATGCCTTATTTTTAATACTAAAGTATAAACTTTAATCTTGTGGCGACATACACTACATTCTGGATAAGATTCGCACTTGCTTGAGCTGAACAGAAATAATGTCACCAGTTACTAAGGTAAATAAAAAACATTGGAACAAGATGAACTAATATAGATAACATTAAATGTAGTAAGATACAAACCGTAGTTATAGTCAAATATGTTTTCGGAGAAAACTTGGCCGGTCATTGAGGCAAGAACATCAGATGCGTACGTAAGTACTGCTCCTGATTCCTAAGCCCCCTACCCAGATTATAAAGTAGTAAAAAATAGAACGAGTAAGGTACTTAAAAATCAGTTTTTATGATAATATGATGAATAACACGTCCGATACCAAGAAGCGGTTCAACTTTCATCAGGATTCAAAATTTTTGCATTTTTATGTCTTAATAAAGCAAAAATACCAACAATTGAAAATAAATTCCACTTCATTAATAATATAGTCTGTCCTCTGCAAACAGGGGAACCTGTTAACGATAATGGAGTTTCTTGCCTCTAATTGGACTATCCAACAATTTTGGTATTAAATAAATTTAAAATTCATCTCATATATCCATAGAATACTAGATGCAACGCGTATCTAAAGTTTACAATATCATACTTTCATGTTGAATAATCGATAACAAACATATTTTACCAATTTTGGTTCAGTAGTACTTTATAGCATCCCACGACTTACGGGAATGTATCTCGTACGAAAAAATATACAAAGTACAATTTTTTGTTCCGTCTAGCTGCTTACTAAGTAACTTTGTAAGTTAGTTACTTTGGATCTAAAAGTATTCAAATAATTCGTAAATTACATGAATTAATATAATAACCCTAACTTTGTAATTCAATATAGCAAAACATTTTAGTCTGGGAGAAAAAAAAATTAATTAAAAGTGAAATGATTGAACCCATTTAAAATTACAGCTAATCTACACACATCTCTCTGTGAAAAATGACCCCATTCAATTTAATAAATAAACAGGGAAATTTCGTTTGAGTCGACGAAAGTAACTAGAATAGATTTTCAACTATTCATGATGGCGTTACGCTTTCCTGAATACAGATTCATTCTACATAAAGGCGTACATCACCGTAATTCACACGACATTGATTTATTGCCCTCAAAAGATATTAGAGGGAATAAAAAAATCGAAAATAAATTTAAACCTGCATGAGGAGACAGGGGGAAAAGAATGGCCTTTGGTGAAAAAAAGGCAGGAGAGGAAAGAATAATAATAATAATAAAAAACGAACTTGGGGTTGGAAAATAAGATCGCGGTAAAGGGAACGAAATGATGTAAGATCGGATGAGTTGGCACTTGGGGAAGATGGGCGTTGGGTGGAGGGCGAAGAGGAAGGCCGCGGAGATAAGGGAGACAAGGAGAATGAGATATGATATGCTATACCAGGATTCAGGGTGCGTAAGAATGGGTGAGGGGGGGGATGGGAGAGCAGGAAACAGAAGGAAGTGTGCTCGCTGTCGGCTGTCGCGACGACGGGAAGCAAGGATGGCGGAAAATGCTCGGAGGGGGCGAGGGTTAGATGGGGGGAGTGGAGAAAGGACAGGGGGGACGACGTACCGCGGGTAGGGGCGGCACGGGGGATCCAAGGATATGGGAGGGTTCGCCGCATGGCGATAGGGGGAAGTAAGTTTCCAGGAGAATGGTCGGAGTCTGCCGATGTGACAGCTTATCACGGACGGTATGATTAGGCCTTTGGTAAGGGGATGAGGGCTAAGGAAAAAAGGAGGAGTTGGGCGTAAAGGGAGCAGGATTTCGGTGAAGCGAAGTGTGGGGGTCCCATGAGAGATCTGTCGGTTGGGGAGGGAAGGAAGTGTGGAGGAATGAGAATGGGGTGAGAATGAGAAGAGAGGAATTGGTTAAAAAAAGAAAATGCAGCACTGAAATTAAAGGAAGAATGTGTACAGCATGACAGATGAAACCAAATGCATCGAAAGGATGAATGAAAAAATAAATGCGTACGCATAGGTCGGGATATGCATATGTCATTATGTTTATACTGAATGTATGTTTGTGTGTGTGTGTATATATATATATGTATTATGCACACACACATACATGCATACACACCCACATACTGCACACACATGCGTACGCAAGCACAATGTTCATTGGTTTCCTACAACAATTTTTACACTGTTGTAGCTCATAAATCATCAAGCTATTTTTATCAAAGATAATCACGACAAAATTACTTTCAAGATCCAAGCTATTGATTCCATCAATTTAGCTCTATAAGGAGAACGGAAATAGAGTGGTAAACAAATTCCAAAAAATGCGCTATCTAAACATAGAAAGTTATGAAATAGGAATAATCTGGAAATTGGTATTTACCTATAATTGATAAACATTAGTACGCAGTGATATTCGGAATTTATAAGCGTTGATATTAGGTCATAAATAGAAATGCATACTTATGAGTATGAATGTGCATACAAAAAAGAGGAATTTTTGTGACACCAGTTGGGCATAACACACTTAATGTAAAATTTTCAATAAGCAGCTATTTGTCAACTTTGCAAGATCATTTTCTTAATAAACCGTTGCCATCCCCACATTAACTTTCGCTTTATTCATGAGTAAAATTTGCGCTGGACTACTTGCGCTGCGACATCGATTGACCGACATCTTGTTTGACTTCGTTAAACATCGCGTTAAAACATTTGGGAGCAATGGAAGTTTCGCGTGTCCTTTCCCCTGACGCCGTCAACCTTGCTCTCCGCTCGTTGGTAGGCAGCTGGGAGGAAAGGAGGCAAGAGGGTAGGGGAGAGAGGAGAGAATGCAGGTCTGGTGCTTGGAGGTGTCAAAATTGATTTTTCACTTGATCCGGAGCAACGGAAGCTAGTGATGGGCTGGCTTAATGAAGGAGACGAATTTAACACTCTCTCTGCATTTCCCTTTACTACGATTCGTTTCTGTCTCTCCCAGAGACTTCATCGCCCTCTCCTCCTTGACCCGAATGACCTTTTCTCTCAATATCTTCTCTCATTTCGTTTCTACCCACCCTACCTAGAATGGCTTTTACATAGATTACGTGGGGTTAATGTAGCAGCAATTTCTTTCCGGAAAATGAATAAATTAATGACGTAATGTCAGTAATTCATTTATATTTTTTCCTAACTGCTTTTTCCTTTCAGTTTTCGACTACATCCGTATTTTCTTCCCTCCTTGAGAAATTTAGTTCCCATCTAATTGATCTATATGGTCATTTGATTTATATCTTTCTTCTTTTATGGATCCACAAATACTTCTGGGTGTTCGCTAAAGAATAAGAACAGTTAATTTTGAGAATAATTCTAATTATACGCTATCGGTTAGGAAAAACTTTCACCGCAGCCGATTAAATTTCCTTCCATTGCATTGACAGCATGGTCAGCGTTTGGTTTCGTTCTTTGCAAAGGTATCACGGACTAATAAGTTTTTTATGCAGTGTTTTCACGAAGAATAATAATTGTAGACTGAACAAAAAATTTTGGAGAATGTTTAAACTCCAAAGTTTAAAAATATCATCTTCTCTGGTGTGAACTGGCGGCACCAATACAAAAATCTAGGAAATAAGTAATTCCATTCTTAAAAAATATTATTTTTGACAAAAAAATGATTAATTTCAGTATAATATGCATAACAATCGGTTAATGAATCGGCAAACATTTTATCATTAAGAATACTAAATAGTCCATTTTGCGATACACTGATTCATTTTAATAAGGAAATCAAAATATAAATGGAGCACAAAACATTTCGTCATGAAATAAGTGTGCTTTGGCCACGGTATTTGGGCTTTAATACGATGATCAGGAGATCTGAAATCATTTTGCACGAGAAGGAACTTAAAATACTTAGAAGACAGGAAGAATAAAAATATTCCTTCTTCATCTTTCGTGGTAAGATTCAGAATACATTGGTATAGAATACGAAAGAAATGGGTATATCTCATAATCATCACTAATAATTTTACAGATATAAAAACTAATATTTCGCTGGCGCATGGTATTCGATGGACAATCGGTTCTAAATTATTTTGACGAATTAATTATTAATCGTAAAAAAGGTAGGTAACTTCCAGTATGGCGACTTATTTCCATTTCAATGGGAGTATATTCTGAACACCAACTTGATAAGTATTTAATTTGATTGCGGATAAATTAAAATTCCAAAACGGTGGACCGAATGAACTGGTTACTTAGAAGATGAACTAGTATAAATCAATAATTCATACTTTTTAGTATAACTGGTCGTAGCTAATGCACGATTATCGCCTGACTACTCCATAACTGTGTAGGTAAGACCAAAAGAACTTCAGAACATTCTGCGGCAGTAACGCTAGAGCAGGAATTGACAAAGGCTCAGGTGGAATTCTGTTGTGAAAAATTATTCGTCTTGGCAGGGATAACTTTAGAGCTTCAAAGTTGGACCAAAGTAAATGATCAAATTGAGTACTTTCAGGCGTGATGTGGTGGAATCTGAACATAATAAAGAAAAGATAGTAACAATTTTCCTCTAGCTAACTTAAATAGTGCGACCGGGTTTCGATGCATTACATAATATTAAGGGCCTGAAGAAAATGTGATACATCTAAACCCGGTCGTACTATTAAACTTATCTAGTGTAAAATTTTTACAATTTTTTCTTTAATAGGTAAATGATATTCTCACTGTGATTGTTTCTTTTCACCGCAAATATCTCGCGTTTGCGTGTAGATTGGCGCGTGACTGATCTAAAGTCACTGCCGCGAATATGCCGTAGTTTTCTGTTAATCCATTAACCCCGCCCTCAGGTCAAGGATAGTGTCGTAATCTCAATAAAATTCTGTGACAACTGCTCCCACTCTAGTCACCCGTGCTCAAAAACTTCTTTCTAATACAACGTGTACTTGATAGTGATTAACCCTCGTCGGTCATTGAAGATAAGATAGGAATCCATTCTGTGTCGCAAGTTTGAACTCGGGCATCAGCCTACCAGTGAAAGGAAATATAAGGGTTTCCCGATCCGACATCGAATGAATTTTCAATACAACCTCACTTCTTCCGTATCCCTCCCCGCATATCCCATTTCATCTTCTCCCCATCCCTCACCAAACGCTGTTTGCGAAATAACTCGTGGGCCCATCCTCTTTCCCCCCCTTATTTTCACCCACAAGGGCGTTATTGAGCTTCGGGCTCACTCTCTCTCACTCTCTCTCTCTCTTTCGCTTCCTGGGCGTCCCATTTTCAAAAACCCGTTCCACGTGCTCACTTAGTCATCGTTCAATAGACCTCAGGACTTTCCCATTTTGCGCCAACACATTCGCGGATCTTGTCACGTAGACCTCATCCCGCATTCCTTACGAGATTGGTTTTATTTCTTCTGGAGAAAATATTGGCATGCTCCTTTTGGGAATGGTCTTTGGCGCCTGCTCACATTGGACTACGGCAAATTCTTTTATCATTCAACCGCAGTGAGTACTCAAATATCCATTAGGGACTACCTGCATTCGGTTTCGAATCGAATTTTTTAGCAAAATTAAGGAATCCCAAAATTAAATATATGAGGGGCAATCACATGAAAACCGAACACCCGCTACAATGAATCTGCGCACCAACAAGGACATACCCAAACAACTTCGTGCGCCTGTGAGTTGCCACTACGCAGTTCTCCTACAACAACGATGGCAGTATCGATACGAAAAAAGCTAGCTCCTAACTTTTAGCGTACTGTGTGTTATGGAGGGTGTTCGTTTTTCATTTGACTCCTCCTAGTAACTTGTTACTTAAACACTTACATTTTTAATTTTTTTTCCAGGTGCAAACCTCCATGAACGGCATCAAATGCTTAAAATAGCAGATATTCTACTATTTTGGGATTTATTTAGGATTTCGAGTGTGATGAAGTATCAATATTTATTTATCTGCATAGCATATACGATACGCATTACCCTCACTATACATGAAGACCATGACAAGTTATTTCAATAATGTAAGAGCTAGAATAATATATTTTTGCACTTGTCCTGGCCCCAATGTTTTACATTTCATCTGCCTCTAACCCGCTTTACTGCCTCCACCTTTCTCCTCTTCCTCCCTCAATCCTCCATTTTTCCTCACCTCCTTCCTACCTACTCAGCTCTCTTGTAATTGTAACGCAAATATAATATCAAAGCTTTTCTCTTTCTGCCAAAATTCTTTCCCATAATATTCCTGACATATATATCATAGTGTGTTACGACAACATGAACTCTCATTTATGATGCATTCGACAAAAGATGGCATCCATAAATCGATACCGGCTTTTTTGTTATTGTTACTGATGGCATATACTTTCAGGTGAAGTGGTTAGACAACTTGATAGCTCCTAAGTAAGATTATCAATCTGTCTCACATATCCGACCAAAAATGAGAGCTAATTTCTTGACCTGCTCTGATAAATTTATGCCTTTTTCTAATGAAAATGTATTCTTTATTTTTTAAAATTGGTGGGTGAAGGAAAAAATAACCTGCTAAAGAAAACAAATAGTCTGCTAGTAGGATTTTCAGAGGAAAAAGTAGAGTGAAGAGGAAAACGAAAGGCATTGACAAATATTGAAAAAAAATGGTTAATTGAATAAATGAAGCAATTATTAACATGTACGACATTTACTGCATTAAGTTGTTAAAAAAGAAATATTTTACTGTAAAACATTAATGTAATGAGAAAACACGATATTGCGCATTCATTTAGGACATATCTAATATTTAGGGCCACAATAGATACATTATGACCCTAAATATTTTTCACAAATGACATAATTTCCTGACACACTTGATTCGATGATAAAAACTTTTAGAATGTAAATATTGTTGAGGGAATCATCAACTGATTCAAATGAAAGGAGTATGATTCCGCCTACGTAAAATACTCAACATCATATTTATTAACGAGCAAGCTCATCGTCATTGCTTAAAATTGGATATTAGGCACACCTAATAGATTCACATCAGATAAACTAATAATATTTGTCCAACAATTCACGCAATATCTTCCATTTCCTGATTTTCCACTTTGATGCATCTTAATGATACGACTACGATATACTACTGACGTATATGTAATGGATAAAAAGTGAAAAAATAAATATTTCACAAAAAATGAACTTCTTCACATTATAGATGACGAAATTTTGACTAAGTTCATCTCTCCAAATTGTCTTCAAAATAAAGAAGCTTGTGTAGCCCTTTGTACCCTTGCTTCGGTGGGAAGAAATAACAACAAATTTATCTGTATTTTAATCAATTAGTAATTCAAGCAATTAACATTTTAATTCACAGAGTACCACGAAATGGAGTCAAAGAGAATATTAACATGATACACAGATTATTATAAGAATAATTTTCAAAATTAAGAATACTACGGAAGAAGTCGCTAAAGTACAAAAGAATATCCATTTCTGTCTAGCTTCAGGTGAGATTGATTCCCTCAAAAAAGGATTTTTGTTTTTGACAGTCTAATAAGTACATAATTTCCTATTTTTACTTCTAGACCACTTATCTTTCACAGAGACTAGATTTTTATACAAATATCTTTATTATATTTGAGATTATGACAAATTAATAGTATCTGGTACCGGGATAAATGGAAATTACACAGCTTTTCGGTGTCTTCAGCTTTTTCTTTGAAATTATGAGTGAGGAAGTAAGAGTCAACTATAATTATTATCAATCAAACTTTCGAAATGAAGGAGTTCCGCCATTTCTGATCACTTTCCTATATCAGGTACATATTATCAAGTGTTATACATAAAGTAAATATAATTGGTGTGATATGGCCTGTTCATTAATATCACCGTGCTTGTGGAATTACAAATACAAACACGTACACCATAAATTAATTAAAGATAAGATACCTTCGATATTAACGTTTTATGTATTCGCCTGATAAATATAAGAGTCATTAATCAAAAGCATATCCCCAAAGTTTTGCAGCATTTATTCCATAAAGAATGATCACAAAATCAATACTGACATTCCTCCCGCTTTCTAATTGCCTTTGTCATTCCTCCCTCCCACAAGGTATCTCTCTTCATCATTATGTATTACATTGCCTCTTATTATCATCTGATATTTGGTTCACTTACTGTATCCTGTGATCTATTACTGCCGTTGATGCTCTATGGATTGATTTTTTTTACAGGAACGGGTAATAAGTTCGACGATTGCCATATACTGCAATCATCGAACTAATAACTCTTTTGCTATCGCATTTAATCATGCAGAAAAAATTTGAAGTTATACTTAGTGACGTATATTCTTTAATCGGGCTGATTGGTTTTTCTAAACATAGAAAACATATTAATTCATAAAGCAGTGTCCAGTTTCTATCCCTGGGCTATGGACTCTCAGAAAGATATGGTACCCAAAAAATCACACAACCTGGGTGAAGCTGAGTGTACCGGAGAGGCGTCCCGGGAATCGAACCGGGCACCTCCAGTGAGTAGTTCAACACTCTACTCCTGGACAATTGTGTCCTTTTGATGGATATTTTCAAGTAAAAATATATACAACGATAAATTAATAAAAGTTTGTTAAGAATTCACTTGTAAGGTAACTGGTTGAATTAGTCTTACAGATATAAAAAAGTACGTTTCCATGCTGTTTCAGGCCTGCATGAGCTGTTTTCAGGCGCCCCATTATTGGTTAACCTTAAACTCCATTTGTCATTTGCACTTGTATCATTTGAAATCTTCAAAGTTTTGATTTTTCACTTTCTATTTCCTCCTTTCTTAATATATGATCTGACATAAAGTCATCCTATTCCCTAAGTGGGAAAATTTTTCCATTTTTTCAAATAAGTCCCCTAGGATTCGGCTAAATTAATTTTTAAGAAAAAAAATTTTTCTCCCATTAATGCGTATGCAATTTTCATTTGAATAAAATTGCAACATCCGAAATAAAGGCATTGAGCACGAACTGGTTCCATCTGGAAATTACCTAAATGATTTCAGGGGATTTAAACACTTGTGTTTTTACAGTAAACATTGAATAATATCTTGTTTTCCCTAAAATAATAAGTGTTGGTAGGCCATTGTAAATTTCGGGAAAGATGGCCAATTTTGCGAAGCGATGATGTACGAGAAAGTAGAAACACGAGGAAGAAGGAAATAAATGAAGTCGTGAAAAGACGTGGGGTGGTATAGAGGTCGAGGAAAGAATTCGAAGTGGCAAGAGCTGAGAAAAGATTAAGGAACAGAAAGGTGGATGGAGACTATGAGGCAAATTGCGAAAGGGGTAAAGGGAAGGGTGAAAAAAGTGAGTGAACGACGAAGGAGAGAGGACACGGGGGTTGGAAGGGGGAGGGGGGTTGGAGACGAAATTCTCGCCGCGGTGGGAGTGTTCAGCGTTAAAAGGAACAAGATGAGGAGGGTTAGAGACAGAGGGGAAGTTTGAGGGAAGAAGGAGGGCACTCATGCGAGCAAAAGCATGTGCAGGGAAGAGCGAAAGGGCGGGGAGGGACGCGGGTGGGGAGAAAATGGAAGAGGTCGAAGACGGTCGATGGGATATTGTCCTCACCCCTTTGCTTATCAGTCACCGTGGTCAGAGGAAATTAGTCGTGAAGGAAGTGTTCATCATGAAAAATTATTTGCGGAGAAAATTTTTGAAAAGAACTAATCTTGAGTTATTTCCTTTTCTATTTTAGAAAAAAGTGCAAGAAAAAAAATACCATCATCCGATCCTTGAATAGTCTGCAGGGAGAAGAAGGCAAGTGAAAAATAGACTTGGTGAAAAACGGGGAGATAATGAGAGAGGCAAATACGTGACATTCGCGAATGCTTAAAACAAAGGGAAACCAACTTAAAAATCTTGGAAGAAATAGAGGGAATCGTGTTACCTCCTTGAGTCTCGTTGAACTTTGGAATGAGTGCTGATAGATAAAAACCCTAAGGAACTGACATTTTACTTTCCTACGAGTTACTTCACTCGCAGTTAATCACCCATATAAGTGTCACTATCTTCAGAGTCTCCTGCTATGGCCATGTTGAACAGGATCGCGTCTTTAGTTTATTAGTCAATAGTCATTTCGGATTGACTAAGATGATCATTGGCTAATAACCTTTAACCACAAGTGCGTGTATTAAAATGAAAGTGAAGGAGGAAAGTTTTGAGCCTCAAAAGGTGGCAAGTACGAATAAATAAATTGATGGCATGAAAATCATTTACCACTCGTCATATCATTTAATCATACATATAAGCATACATAATTCTTATATATTTACTGAATTATTCCATTAATATTTACAGCTTTCAAGTATTAAAAAATTTTTATTAGTATTTGTAGTACAGAATGTAAATGGCTATAGAGACTAGCTTTGGTTTCACTAATGCAGAATACTGATGCTATAATCAGTTGTTTCATTTATTAACAATAAAATGAATGACTAAATTTAATGGAAATTTAGAAGGATTATAAATAACTGAAGTAAAAGAAAAATACAATGTATCTTTCCACAAATTTTATTAGGTACGACTAGTTTCCAAGCATCTACGTCATCTTCAGGTACGTAAATTATGACTACTATTAAATTATTAGGATTATAAATTATTTCCTTCAAACATAAAATTCTTGTAAAAAATTGAGCCCATATTTACGTGTAGATAACTAGTAATATCTTCGATGAGCAGCCAGATGTGAAGAAAATAGTCGGAAACAGTGCATGGGAAAGGTATCTTACGAACTCTTACTAACGCCCCTTGGTTCGTCCGAAACTCAGACATTCACAAGAACCTCAAAATACCAAACCTATCAACCTATCTAAGAGACCTAGCCCTGTCATTTCAGCAAGCAATAGGAAATACTGGTAACCTTCTCATAGAACCTTTATGGGACTATTCTGATAATCCCCATTTTAAATACAAACGTGCCAAAACAAGCCTAAATGAATCCTAATAATCACCAAATAGTATACTCGTTAGCTTAATTTCGCCCTTAAGCCACCTATATCACACAACCGTTTATCAGCATAGCTGGGTATCAGTATAAAATGCGCCAAACGGCGCAGTACTTAAGCATCAGTCAGTCATTTTTACCTGATGATGTTATGCTATAACGAAACCTGGGTTGTTAAAATTAAAAAGTTTATGTGGAAAAGTAAAGTGGTTTGATTATTAAAAGCCAGTAATAACCGTCACTTGATCTTAAACCATACCATCTAGAAACCTAATAAATGAAAAACAAAAAGCGAAAATAATGCATTCCAAATACCTATAATATAAAGTAAAGTAAATCTGGAATAACATTATAGTAAATTTGGAACAGGTATACTAAAGTAATCACATTTAAAAATCGTTGAAAAACATCCTGAGTGACTAATCACCATTTTCACTGTATCTTGGCAAATATGAATACCTCAGAAGATGAAATATCTTCACGATGTGCATGTACAAAGAACAGTCAAAAATTGCATTCACCAAGAATATTAATCCATTTTTTTGCCGTAATCGCAAAAAGAGGATTAATTAGGAACGGCTTAATAATAATGGACGCATTAAGTTGGGAAAAATCTCATCCCCCTGGGAAGTCTCCCGGCCGCCCCACTCACAGGAAGAATTCTTCATTAGACACAAGTGGATGACGCCTTCACCCGCTTAATCCTTAAACCAAAATGTGCATAGTGGGTGGGGTGTGGAAGATAGGTAGACCGGGAGTGGGGACGTGATACGCCTTAATGAGAACCCATTCATCCTCTCGCCACTAAGACACCTTATCTACTCGGCTACTTGCCTAAATTAATTGCCGAATCAACATACTAAAAGCTCCCTCATCTCCCCATCCCCTCCTCTTACATGCCAAAAAAGCTCTCCGCCTCCTATCCCTCTCTCCCCGTCACCCGAAACTTCCTTCCACCCCCGTTTCCATCTTTTGGATGTAGGGGGTGAAAAAAATTCAGGGAAACGTTTTTTCGACTTAATTCCTCACTAACACTAACGCAAGCTTGGCCGCAATTGCTATCAACGACTTGATAATGCCCCAGGAAAAATAACCGCCGCTTAAAAGATCCAGCCCTCTCCCACACCCTTCCCCCGACTTCATTCATCCCCGTTACCTTCTCCCTCCCCTTCATCCTCATTCCTCTGAGCCCTAACCGTTACAAACCCCACCCCACATCCCCCAACACTCCCATTAACTCCATTCCACCCTTCACCTAGAATGCAACCTTCCCCCCCCACTACACCCTATCCTTTTATCGGCCTGTTCTCTCAGAATTTTGCACTAATGCACCTATTTCTTCCACCAACCCCTCACTTCATCATCCTTTACCTGGCTAGTGTGTTCCGGTCCCTCCTGCCATCTACAGGCCCGGCCCCAACTCATTCTTCTCGGTATCCAAATTCACACCCATCCAAAGCTACTACCCGCCGTTTCCTTCTCATACTTAGGTCTTCACGCCGTTATCAAAACCCTTTTGCGAGCACCGTCTGCCCCTTCTCAATCCACTTTAAACCCTTTCACTTCCTTTCCACCCCACAACCCGTCCTGCGACCCGCGGATAAAAGGCACGCGGTTAGCTTTGGCTTCTCCCTCTCCCACTTCCCTTCGCCACAACTGCCTCAGACCACCGAACCCTCCTTGCGACTCTCCCTGACACCTCCCCTCCCTTTACATGCCCGTGTGCATGGGTTGTAAATGGGTGGGAGGGGAGTATCAGGGAATGAGGGGTAAAACGGAGGTGAGTGGAGGGGAAAAGGAGAGAGAGGGAGAGTGATGGAGAGAGCATGAGAGCAAGGCTGAGTGAGATATTTTTATTACTATTTTTTGCGTCAGATTGGAGAGAGAGATAGCACGAAACTGTGCGAGATAGCAAGTCTAAGGCATTTTGGATGAAAGAAGGTTAAAAGCGGTTGTGAGGGAGGGGGTGGAGGCGAAGGGGCGTGAGGTGGAGCCGGGGCAGTCGCTGAAATGGAGCAATGGGGAGGGAAAATTGTCCAAAGGGGAGGGAAGAAAAAAGAAAGGATGTGGAGGTGAAGCATGAAGGGATGGCGGTAGAATGGGAAGCGGGAGGAAAGAGGGGAAGATGAACATGGTGTGGGTGGTGGGAGGGTGGGTTTGGGAGCGGGAACGGAGGTTTAAAGAAATCGGGAGAGTTTGGAGGAGGAAGTTGTGAGCTGGATAAGGAAGGATTGGAAAAAAGAGGAAAACGAGGAAAGAAAATTAATGGAGGGAGAAGGCCTGAGATGGTAGTCTTGAGGTGAGTGGGGTGGGGAAACTGAATGTATTGGGAGATCTGGAATGGAAAAGGATTTTGGATAGCAAAAAGTACATAAATAACACATGGAGAAAAGCACTATTGCCCCGCGGATCAAAAGGCTGCACTTTTTGGTGGGGAAAAAATATTTGACTCAGCCTGTGGTGAAAAGCAAGCTAGATTGATAAAAAAGGCCACGCAGACCATTTACGAAAACTAAAACGCCGCGGAAGTACGTTTAAAATTTACTGCCGGACCGACAAGTACTAGATTGGAACGAAAGACTAATTCTGACGACAAGCAAATCCATGGATGTAAAGCTGATGGAATCGATTAATTTTTTTTCCTCTCTTTGCAATTGATTATCCAGTTAAATTCAGGGTTAAATGCAGCAGCCCGTCATAGGCAGAATCTCATTCGTATAATTAAAATGTCCAATCACCTGAACAGAACATGGGAAGCGATTAAGCTCAACCTTTGTAGATGGCAAATGACATGTTTCTCATTCTCAAGTGCATTTTCTCGCAAACCGGAATGATGGAAGTAGAATAAATTCAATAAAACTTAAATAGAATAAACTAATCAAACTATTGAGGCGAATGTGAGACAAAATATCTCATAAAAAATTCACTGAGACAGTAAGAAGGAGACTTGGAAAAAGGCAAAATCTTCTGCTTATTAACGCTAAAAATATTCATTGTCTACATCGAAGATTGATCACGAAGTAATTATTGCCTGGACGTATTTGTAAGCATGCAAATTTCGATACTGAAGCGCATAAGCTGAATATATATAAATCATGGGGGGAGAGAAAGTTCTAACGATCGAAAGTATGACGAATTTGAGTGGCTACCGAAAGCAACTGGAGATATAACTGTTATACGGGGTTGATGAATCAATGCGTTTTCTTTGCGTTAACATACGCCAGTCAAATGGCACGAGGAAGAGGGGAGTGAGAGAAGATAGAAAGCGCGATAAACACCGAAAGGTACAATTAAAATCGTATGTATTCGTAGGGGGGGGGGGGGGGGTTGATAAAATAATTAAAATGATGAAATTAAATCTCATATTAGTGGTTCATTGAGGTTAGCATACGCCGATAATACTCCATGGTGAAGTGATGTGGTGTCTAAAAAAATGTTCCTGCCAATTACCATTCCTGTGGCGATTAAATCCCCAATTTCAACAAGAAAGCTTCATTTTCGATGTAGATCGTCAGGAAAATATCAGATGAGATATTACTTCAGGAGCATTAATTTTGACCTTTTTTGAAAATTATGCTTTAAAATGTCATTTAATTTTAGGTGCGTATGCGGCTTTCATTAGTGAACATTTAATTTCAAACCGATTGACACACGTCTTCGTGTATACATCTTTATAAACTAAATTCAACAGGAAAGCACCACATATTATGCTTGAAAGAATACCTTTTGCAAATTATGCATATAAAGTTAATTCTATACGTTTCTCGTAGCAATATTTTCAACAAAACACCAAAATATGTCAAATGGCTTTATGGCAAAAGCTTTACCGTAAAAGATATATGTTTCAATTAATCCAAATACATCCAGTTGTTTAAAATGTATTCTATTTTACATCATATTGGGATTTACTACCCAGATTATCAAATAATAATAATGTAGCAAAATATTTGTTAGTTTTTGCCATCTCTCAGCTGAGAGAGTACAATAATATACCTGGTATAATTTTAATCTCCACTCTGCTATATTTAGATTATCGGTTTATGAAATATAAATGCGCCCGTATTATTTGGTAATTATTTTTATAGAAAGTGTAATCAAGGATATAGCATTTTAGGAAGTTGCTAAAACAGATACACAAATGTTTCAAGTTTCAAAAACTGTCAGTCCTACCCTCTAATTAACAATTGGCATAAAATATAAGACCATTTAAGGGTCTACGCTTGAAGGATGCAGTGTAAATTAAAGCACTAATATCCAATTAAGTCACCACTACCATCAAGGCCGAAAAATCCGAGAAAATGTGGCTTTTACGACTCACGACATTGTATGGAAAAAACGAAAGATGAATGCCCCTCACTAGCCACATTTTGTCCTCCGGTACCCCAGTAACAATCTTTTGTCTTAGTTTAGTCTCTGCTTCTGCCAATGTAATTGAATGCTACTCATCATCTTAAAAAGAATCACTGATATCCTTGAGTTTAAAAAAATCGGAACGTGTGAGTAACTAAACCGGAGGAGAGTCTTAAGAATTTTTTAGGATCCCGTTTTTCAACGCTATTAAAATCAAAGCATCCTACCAGACGTGTGGAGCTTCAAGCCGCAGTAACGTTGCTTTTGACCCGCTTCCACATAACAGCGCAGGAATACGTGTAGTAATGTGGATACTTGCACGAAGCTCAAGCTAAAGTCCCTTCAGAACCCCTTATTGCCGTACCTAATATTTTCTGGAATGCTATCGTAGAGAGGATGACTTGTTCCCATGAACGAATATAATAGTTCCCTTAAGGTAAAATGGGAATTCCGCAAAGAATATCGCATACTGCGTATCTACAGCCATATTTCGCTTCGGCTATCATCATGGGAATCTTAGTCTTATAATAAAAAAATACATTTTTCATTAATTAGAGAGTATGACAAAAACGATTTTTGAAAAACTGAGCTTCATATTAGAGACAATGGAACAATTTGACATCGTGAGGAACTCAGAACGGTAAACTTGAATACCTCGGAGACTATATACTTTTTTAAACTGTTATACAAACAATTTTTGTGATGGAATGACATTGGCAATACTCATTTTTAAATTAAACAAAAATAACCTAAATTTTTTATAATAACACCAAATGCAAGTCTTCGGATAGAGAAAACATATTTTATAATACTTGGACGCAAGATAAGAATGTAGTATACACATCAATTAAGAATGTAGTATACACATCAATTTCATATTAAAGATATTCTTGAAATATTTACCCCTTATATTGCTAATCAATGGAATGCAAAGTAAATTACGCATATGTAGCCTATTTTTGCGTAGAACAAAAAAGGATAAGGAAAGATAAGCGATGATAAATTGTATGCGTTACAATTTAGTGAATATTACAAATATGACTTTTTACTGAATATTGTAATTGGTTTCTAAAAAAAATGAAGCAAATTCATAACTTTCTGATATTTTAGTTCAGTTTTCTTTATATTTAGCGTCAAGATCAAGTCAACTGTCCTTATATCCGAATTCAACAATTCATTGTTCAATTTAAATAATTTTTCTTCTACGTAAAACGAAAATTAACTATTTTATTTGTCCTTATACTGGCTCACGCATTACGTCATAGTCTATTGAGAAATCATTGCATCACCACTTCTGGACGATCCCTTGAAACCATAACAATTATATCGTCATGAAACCTAAACGAACTAGAACATATTAAACCAAAACCAAGAGAACATAAATTTGAAAACAGTCAATCTACCTAAGCTTCTTCATTTGTTGTAGGATTGACGTCTCACAATATATTCATACACAGTGTGCTTAAAAAAGACGGTAAATATATTGAGGCGTAATAGATTTTGCAATTCCAAACAAATCTTATAGGCCCTACGATTTTCTAACAAATTCTTCGACAGATACAATAAATTTCAATGCAATGAGTAATGAATTTACACAAATATTGAATTAATTTCCTTACTGATACAATAATTCGGCAATAAAGATTAAGAATGTAACAATGATAAAACTGCGTACAGTGAAAAAGGCCTAATCATTGATAAGACTCAAGTTATAGATAAAATTCTCCTTTTTTTAATATTATCGATGAAAAAATAGAAATAACGTACTGTTGATTAGTTTGAAAAACATTTTCTTTAAAATTTAATTTCACATAGTGTGAAATCGAACGTCAAAATTAATTACCTATTAAAAACGGCAAGTTTCATTCAATGAAAATGTCCGTATGGTTGTTTAAATCGGGTCGGGTGTAAATCCACATTAGTCAGAAACACCGTTTTCTCATATAGTAGTTAAGTTGTAGCAATAAATACAGTATAATTAGAAACAATAATTTATTTTCTCCCGAATTGCTATGTGATCACAATACTTATGAAATTAAAAAGTGACAAAAAATTATTTTTCATTTAAAGAATTACGAAGAATTTGGGATGCTATTTAAGGTTGGCGTTTAAATTTGGACTGTATCCAGCATATGATGATATTTTAATGGAGATGTGCATTTATCTAATATAAAAATAATTTCAAGTTTTTCATCTAAATTTTTATGGATATAATAAAGATTATTGATTAGTATCAGTTGTTTTTGATTCAATTTATCATTATTGCAACTCAGTAACTGAGGAGTTTTGTGTATGTTATCAAGAGGAAAAAATTGTTTTAATTGCAAAATCCACCACCCATTAAAGTACCTATTAAGAAGAATATTAGTATCAAGAGATATATATTCATATGTATTCAACTAGATAAAATTAAAAGGTAGAGTAGCCAAAATTGCAAATATCAGCTATTGATTTCCCATGCTGCGCCATATTTCACGCAGTTTTCAAACAGGATAACAAGATTTCGAGCAAATTTTAAGGTTGAAATTGAAATTAAATTACCTTAAATTCTAACGATAATATATCAATTGCAATAAAATAATTAAATATGAACGTATTTAAATAAACTATTAAACTGAAAAAGTATCTTTTTAAATCAAGCTTAAAGGTTTTGTTGAAATTTTCATGAATTATCCGTTAAAACTACCGATGCATACAAATGAAAGTTTAGGAAATTTTAGTTTATTTAACGTATCTATAGTAAATATTAGGGAAAATCGCCATTCACTTGATGAAAGTAGGCCATGGTTATTCTATTCATGGAATAAAGCTAATTTAAAAAACCATTTTCTTCGTGTTTTAACCGAAATATTCCATTATCTGAGAATGGTTTTCGGCAGTTTTGAATACACTCGCAATAAAACATTTAACACATTACTTCTTAAGCAATAGCACAAATGTTGAAGTGCGGAGTACTTTTACCTGTCTCAAAGCTTCGGAATTTTTACTTCCTACCAATGGCTCATAATCAAGAGATCTCAAAAGTACCCGATTACCCTAGTTATATTTTTCCGATGATATCCATAAAACTAAAAGTTTTGTTCGCCTTTCTAAGAAAACAAAGAGGCTATGTATGACCACGCGTTTTTCCCAGCGGAAGACTAAATTTCAAAGGGAAAAAGGAAACGAGAGACAGAGGAGTGAGTATGGAGTGGCGGAAACGCATTTACAAATTTAGAGCAAAACACCAAATTTGAGAGGCTCCGTTGGAGGTTATTCGGGGACGATGAAATATTGATAAATGGGAGGCAGACAGCGGTGGAAAACAAGAACTCTAATTCAAAACTCCGCCACGTTAACTCCCCGCGGCGCCATTTCCACGCAGGGAGGGAGAGGGTGAGCAAGTGAATGGCCGGGAGGAAGTGATGTGAGCCTGAAAAGAAAGGCGAGGGAGGGCAGGGAACAAATGGAGAGAGATAGAGGCCGAGAGGTGCGGGTAAATTTCAGGGGACGAAGAGGTAATATACTACAGGGTGACCCAGAATGAGCTTATTAACCATCACGTGAATCCCTGCAAAATGTGAAGATGAAAACGCTTAGCGTCCATATTTCGGCATAAGATCAATTAAGTCAGGAAATGCGATTTAATTAAACGAAATTTACCTCCACTGTAAGCAAATGGAAAATGAAGATAATATTCTACATTCGGGGCAAGTAAGTAATTTGCAAATAACGTTCAGGGAGAGCATACTCAAACCTATAGAATAATGTGGCAATTCAGGCAGCAGAAAGACCAGCAGTGGATATAGCAATAATGGAATAGCAAATGGAGTAGCAAAACCGATGAAGAGTTTAAACTGGTGTTTAAAAAAAGTTCATTAAGCCAAAAGTATAAAAAACAGAATCGGAAATATACATCTGTAAACTGGATTGTTCTACAAGTGTAGGAAAAAAATAGAGGCATGATGTAAAAAATGATGGAATTAAAATAGACGATATCTTGCTGGTGACTAACTTGATTAAAAAAGAGTGAACTGAAAAATATTCGAACGATGCTAACAAAACGCGGAGTCAAACTCGTTGAACACATACCGAGGATCAATATTTAACTGAAGAACATAATGAGAGGAACAGGGGAAGAGGATATAGACCGGGAAATTTAAAACATGAGTTACAAAACATATACCTTCGGTTGAGGTACCTTGAAAAAATGATGGCAGAGAATAGGATCGCTTTAGGGTAGGCTACAAAGTTATTCAATGAATTACAAGCTAAAATTACCTTACTACTTTAATTTTCTTTAGTTGCTAATGATATTACTCTAGTTAAAAATCTTATATTTTAAACAAAGTAGAGAAAACTCCATTTCAAACAGTATATTTAGGCAATATCAATTAGTATGTAATAGCACAGGAAATTCAAATATTATCGCTTCTTCCCTTTTCATGGCACTCTTTAGAGGGAAAATCTGAAAAATTAATGAGGTCTGCCAGCGTAATTCATAAATTAGGTAAAGCTTGCAAGTGGAACATCGCCAAGCGCCTAACCTCCTTTAAGATAAATGTACGTTGCCATGGGAGTACTTGAGAAACGCGCGGTAATCGAGTTGTGTTGTCATCCCGTTAATCGCAAACAACACATGTGGCTTTCGAGATGTAATTACACGCATGCGGTGCCGCCAGATCACGTCAAATTAAATCACGTTTTCTCAGACAATTAATCGTCTACTGTAATACTGTCGGGAGATACATTCATCTCTGGATATTACGAGGATTTTTAATATTATATTCAGTCAGTGTTATCATAGAATATGCTAGGGTTTACAACAAGCAGAAAACTAGTGCTAAAAACTTGCAGTGGCCTTTCCAATATTAAATCTCTAGTCGTAACTCTCCAGTGTTTAGCGTGATATCACACAGATGTTTTTTGTAAAATCAATTTTTTTCTAATTTTCCTTAATGAAATTATTTATATTTCGGTGGTCTAGTGTAAGAAATTTTACTTTAAGCACACTTGCTAGAAACTAAAACATTCTCCATGTATCCTCAACATTATTATCTTCTATCATATCTCTGTTAAGCTAGACGAGAACATGCCCTCCAAAAATCTTCTCTCGCTCATGGTGAACTATTCTTCTAATTCATTCTTCAAAAAATAACCATCTTTGAAATATTTTCATCGACCGTGCTTTACAAATATTAAATACCGCTTGCCTCTTTTTTCTGGGTAGATGAAATATTTCAGCTTTTTTGTGAGGGAAGAATACATAGGGAACTTATGAAAGAGCTCAGGGGCTGAATGAACCAGAGCTAGGGAATATCTTGAAATATATACACGTATGAGTATGAGAGTTCTTCGAGAAATAAACACGCTGCTAACTTAAAACTTTTGAAGACTGTAACTTGGGAGTATGTATAACCACAATACACATAACACTCAGCAAAATCCAGAGACTTTCGCACCTGCAAAAGAGCGGTGCAAAAACCTAACTATTGAATACCATCCCCAATGATTGGGAGGGATTATTTGTTGGCCGCCAATGCTTTTCTGTCAAGGTGAAGGCGATTTACTGAAATCAGCACTGAGATTAAAATGTCTAACTTTTATTTCAGGAACCCACCGCGTATAATGAATAATATGTTCGCAACGAAAGATGTACTGATGTTAGCAGAATTAATTCCTATTCATTGTTTCTGAATTGTTAAAAAATTCCAAATTTGTGAAAAAAATATGTCAATCTGACGACCATAAATCACTAAACCAAAATTGATAATTAAAGATATTAATCAGTAATTTTCAAAAAATATTTATTTTTCTTTTCTTCTGGTCGGCACCCTACACTTGGCTACCTAAATGAGCCTTGATGTGGAATGTAAGCTGGTCTTTCCCGCTGTAACGTAAATCTGACGTTGCTTGTTTGTGTAAATTGAAAATAGGAGCCAAATTTTACGTACTGTACTATTTTAAAAAGTAAAAATATAAAGTTTTTTTAAAACTGTGGGGGAATATTTTCTAGAAATTGATTCCATAGGACTTGATTCCGTATGGACCAAAAGAAGAAGATGGTGTATACTTGCAGACAGTATTGCCACGATTCAAAAGAGTTTCCGTGTTTTCATTTTATCATTTCATGGCCGTAAATCCAATACATTGTCTATGTACGATGTAACGATGTATTTTAATCAGTTAGCATAGGAAACCGTGTGGATACACATACTTATAACATATCTATTTCCCTTCGGTGATTTTCACAAAGGGGTTGCCTAAATATTAGACCAGTTTTGGGGAAGAAGCTCATTTTGCGTGCAATGAAATAAATATTTTCATTCTGTTCATAATTATTCGTACCCATGCTAGGTCATTGCACTAACTTGGAACACCCCTTAAACATGTTTTTGACATATCCAGTGCAAATGATATTTAGTGATTGAAGTTGAATTTCTCCCACATCCACCTAATAATTAATTAAAGCCCACACAATAGCACTTAAAACGCCATTATTACGTAACTACCTTCAAGTTGGACTATAACAGCACTGAAGACGAAAGAAATATGATGCATTGAAACCGATTATAAGTTGTACTATTGCTGACCCCGACACCACCGACCGATGCCCTCATAAAAGTAACCTCCACTTATTGAATTACGTTGTAAAACACTGTACGAGCAAAAATAACATATGCGAATCAGAAATTTCTGGAGTTACAGGATGATCGCTCAACGGATTATTTATTGGGCGTATTGAAATTGATTTCTGAGATACCTCAAATATAAATAAAATAATCGACTGGCCGAAGTATGGCCAAATTACAGGTTTGATCACATAATTCACAGCGAATTCACGTTTGCCAAATTTGTACGATAAATTTGAATAATTTTGGTCACCATGATTAAATAGATTTTCATATTATAATTTTTTCAAATTATTTACCCCCATGGAGTGGCTTCGGTTCAAAAATCGCGGAGAAGAAATGCCATTGGCTCTATTAAAATCGCGGCAATCTTAGAAGGTATATTTGAACGGAATTTCGCAATTTGAGACTTGAAGAAAGAAAGAAGGAAAAAGAGGAGGATGTCGGTTGAGATGTCTCTGGGCTGTGATGTTTCTGGACTGATGATGAAGAAACTTCAGCCAAGAGTTTAAGTGACAGTTTTTTACCACCAGTCAAGAGTGAATTGAACGATACATAACGGAGAGATAACTTTCATATTAATTGGAATAATTATTGAAAGTACACTTTCATTAAACCTTGTCACTAAAAGTTTAGTTTGCAATGCCTAATCATGATTCTTTTATTTTTTAGGTTACCTTTCTTATAGTTTTTGCAACAATTAAATAAACCATTCATACAATTGGACCCACTACATTCGACAGCATTATCTAATTTCGCACAATTTTTATTGCCAATGCCTCAGTTGACTACGGCTTCTTTACGAATCACTTTAATCCTCCATCGTACTGGTAAAACTATACTATTCTCATGCACGGAAACCCAAGTGTTACCAAATTCACCAAATCGAGTCTGATGGTGCTGATCTGAAGTCCTAAAGTCAAATGTGTAAGCGAAATAAATTAACACTCGTATGAGTAGCAGCAACTAAAATGCACTAACATTGAACCTAATTTACATGTAGGCGATTCTTTTCATTTTTTTCACAAATAAGATTAGGTATTTACTCTAAAGTATTTTAAATATTAGGTACTTAATCTGGAATTAATGCATTATATTTTTTTAAATATTTAAATGTTATGATATCATGTTTTACTAAAAACAATTGAACATCAACCTAAATCAACAGTATGACATTGAAGTAAGATATGAAATTGCTTTCGCTTTTTTCTTGTAAAAATAATAATATGAATCCAAAAACACTTTATGAAATGAACATTGAATACTACCTTCTCTTAAACAGATTAATGTTAGAATAACGTATGCTACATACTTTGATGCCTAAGCATATCACTTATAATAAAAAGTAAAATTTATAATGATACATTATTAATAAATGTAATTCAAAATCAACAGCCAAAGTAATAAAAAATACTAAGTAATCCACTCTCAAAGTGGCTTTATCGTTAATAATTTTAACAGAAACATGCATTGAAATGGCTTACCATATGGTGAACAATGCAAAATTTAAAAGCATAAGGAAGCCAAATTTATTCCTCTAAACTTTTAATTCAAGAGCAATCATGATTTATAGTCATTGAAAAAAAGAAATTCGGGTGTACTTAGTCACCTAATTAGTTATTTTGCCAAATCTTAAGCTATTTTTGTAAAAAGATAAAATACGGGATTGCTAATAAAATGTTAGGATTCATAAAAAGAATACTTGGGAACTTTAAAGAAAGGGTCAAAGAGCTTTGTTATGTCACGTTAGATAGACCCCACCTTGATTACGCTAATGCATGGGGTCCTCATGAAGTAAACTTAATTTTGGAACAAGACCGAGTGCAAAGTTAAGCAACTAGGTTAGCGAAAAGATGTTATAAACAGGGTATCAGTGTCACGACACTACTGGAAGAATTAGGATGGGAACCACTCATTCACCGTTGGCTAAATAATGTACAGGTTAAACTTAATGCGTAGATTTGAGGCAGGTTATTTATTCGAGGAGGTTGAAGGCATTACAGGCCCCGACTTACTATGGTAGATCAGATCACTAACGTGAAATCAGGGAGATTTATTGTAGAACGGATAGATTCACATCGTCGTTTTTCCCTCATACCATTAGAGATCAAAATAGATATTACATAGATCGTGTAGGAGATAATTAGAAATAGTAGTGTGTATATTTGTCGATATACTACATGCTTTTTCCTGTATACTATTCTGTTTATTTAATAGGCCCATCTTTTTAACAATTCTACAACATGATTTGAATATACGTTTCCTGTTATTGAATTTTGCTGCATGTAAGCATTTTCTTTCGCATAATTGAAATTTATAAGAGTGCTCGATCAATCTAATACTTCTTTAGAGGTAACACGATTTAGTTTTGAATGTGGTTTTATTCTATTTTCCGGATGGCGAACTAATAACACGGTAGCTTGCGGGGTATTATGAAAATATGGAAAACTGAAACTCATTTTCCCGTGAAATAGGTGAATGACTCGGCCTACTTGCAGGTGTAAAAGTGAAGAAAGCCCCAGCTTTGGCATTAGGTCATTATGTGATTCTTGAAGAAAGGCACCAAAATCACATGAATTACTTCCCATCCGAGACAGAAATACCCGACTTTAAGAGGTCTTCAAAGCAGCAAACACTAAACATTAGAGTAAATATTGTGGAAAAAACTCACTACCTCTGGAAATCGAGCAAAGACCCCCTTGGAAGAAAGCTAGTAATCCCCACAATTTTCTTGCCATTAGAACTCATTGATGGAATATCTACGCTGTAGGAGCAACACTCCTGGTGAGAAATGACAGAGAAACTACTGGAATTATTTCCATGAATCACACTAAATGAACTTATATTGATGATTTTCCAGAAAATAAACTTTTTTAGCTCATACTGTGATTCTAAGTGGAAGTAAGAGAATAGGAAATTATGGAAAATGGGACACCCAAACGGCGTCGCGGCTCCTCAGCAATCGCCAGCGGAGGAAACAGAAAACGAGAGAACATAAGCTTAACAAAGAATGCAGGCCAGACTAACCGCTTCCCTTTAACTCGATCGAATCACAATCGATGCATAGTAAAAACGCTGAGAAAAGAGCAGGAAGAACGTAAAAGAGTGGAAGAGGAGGAGACATAGATGGGTTGGAAGCGCAGGTTGGGGGGAGATGGTTTGGAGGTCGGAGGGCGTAGGTGTTTGAGAAGGAAGAAAGGCAGGTAAGGGGTTTTTGGAGGTGAGTGGGAGCGGACTGGTGGAGTGGGAGGTGAGGGTGAGTGTGGGGGAAGCGGAGGGAAGGGGGCCAGTGGTGCGCGGCCTTTATCTCGCGGGTAGATCGTTCGTGAGGTAGCCGAGGTTTTCCTCCCAAGTCCAACTTCCCCCCTCCCAACTCCGTCCACCCGTCGCCTCCCCCTTTTCACAGGGTCCCACCCAACCACGCCCCCTTTCTCCTATCTCATTCTCCCTCTCTACACCCTCCCACGCTCCCCTTCCCCTTTCCGTCCCTATCCATCGCAATTCTCCAGTCGAAGCACCTCTCAACCCCACACCCCGGTACTATTCCCCTTTTCCGCCGTCGCCCCTCTCTCCATTCATGAACGTGACCGAAAGGAAGGCCATGAGCGGGGCGGGTCGTTCCCAGCGCCCACGTAAGAGTCCTTGTCCTGTTCCCCAAACAGCATTTTGCCACGTGCAAATGAATACGAAATCCTTGCCTTGGCCTTTGCATGAAATCCATGATCCACGCCTGGTGTGTGCAATAAATATATATGTTGCCCAAAAATGATTTTTCCGATTTCGATATAACTTTTTATTCGCTATTAATTCTGGATGTACTCGCGACATACAGGCAGAAATTTTATTCCAGTAAGTTATAAAAATGAAGAAAGGCATTTTCGAATAAGTCAATATGAGCACTAAACTTACCTTTAAGAATGATTCGATAAGAGTAACTCAAATGATGATGTTGAACTATTCAAATATCTCGTCCCACACTGACCAGAGTTTCGTGTCCAATGGTGGTCTGCCGGGGAACATAATGGCACAAAATCTCACACCAAAGTGCCCACGGAAGCAAAATGCCATACACAATTCAAAGGCTAATCAGTAGGGCTTTCTCGTACATTCACTGCACCGTAAAAAGTAATTCGTATACTCGTATCTTCAAGAAATGTGTGCCAACAAAAGGGTTTCTCCGGCTTGGAAGTCATCTTAATATTCTAGGAAATATTTCACTATAAAGAGAAGTTATTCAGAACTTACATTAATGCGTCTTATACTTTATGACTTACTGAATTGATCGTTTACCTGGAATATTGGTAAACAGTGCACCTAAAAGAAATTCAAACTTAAATAATATTTAATTTGGGAAAATTCTCCCGTAAACTATCATTTTTTAATTATTTTTACAAAAACGGGAGTTCATCGTTGTTGGAATAAATGTAGTCAGTTCTCTTATGACTTTTCTAAATAATATCAAGCCGTAACTTTCCTCATTTGGAAATGTATCCCTTTCAAAAATTAAAACTTTCATTCAAACGTAAATCATGTATGCTCTAACCAATATGGAGATGTTAGAGATATTAATTTCATTAAGCATATATACATATCAGTTAAGGCCCAATTTATGTAATGGATGTCAGTAATTCGCTAAAAAATGACTTTAAGTAATTACATGATAATTTGAGTACACCTCTTAATTATGATCAAATGCATTTTCAATACAGATTAAATTATTTTTATAGCTTATTACATTTCCGAGGTTGAGGTTTGAAGTGAGAGTAATCATCTTCCTACATAATTCAATTTCCTTGTGTCTTCCCTTTTCTCCCTTTCTCTAACACGCTGATCTATTGCCGATCCTTTTCTGCTTCCAGAGTTCTCCGGCCAATCCTACTTTCCCCATTCTTCGGATGTTAAAGCTCAAGCTTATACACTCCCTAAGAAGCCTTACTTCATCCCCATATACATTTCATTGTATTATCTTCCAAGAATCCCTGTCTCACTGTACACATTTACAACATATCCTCACTAGACAGAGCATCTAAATCTTCCTCCTATTCTGCGCCAGCCTCTGCCGCCTACTCCGGCAACCTCAACCACGTCTATCGCGAGCGCATTTTTTCTTCACATTCCCATTTCTCTTGCTTTTGCGTCACTTTACCCTCTTGGTTTTCTTTTTCAGTCACAGTCTCCCTCTAATAAGGTTCCTTCCTCTCACTGGTTCTCCCCTTCCCTCTCAATTTCCCTTTGTAATTTCTCTCACGCGGTATACTACTCCTACAGGACCACTACTTAAACAGCTTCAATCAATCCATAAGTCTAATATTATGTAGATATAAGTCGACACTTTAACCGTAGTTTCAAGTATTTTTTTCAGCTACGAAATTCTTTGATTAGAATTTTTCTTATCAATGGTTTCTCTCGTTTTTTTATTTTTTGATTACCAACCCAGCATAACACAACATACACGAGTTGAAAAATTAAATTATATTAATTCTTTGTTTATGAAAACAAATAACACCGGTTAAAAGTATTTCAAATATGGTCAATTCTTAGATTTTCGAATGTAGCTAGCGAAACTTCCAAGTCGCGATGACTCACGTTAATAAATCGGCTGGCCAACTGTCCGGCAGCTTATTGCCGCAAGTTTAGCAATTAAACAAGAAAATTTAATTTCTGAAAATGTGACTTTAGACGTATATCTGACTGATTTCATCAAGTTTAACAGTTATATGTAACTTCTGCTTTGCATACAAAAGTGAAAAGTGATTAATACGTGGATTTTCTAGAAAAAAGGCTTTACGTTATTACAATTAGTTATTAGTTGTGATTAGGTATTTTTTGTATATGTATGATTATGTACATGCGAGTCGCGGTGGTCTAGTGGGTAGAGCGTTAGACTATTGACCGGAGGGTCATGGGTTCGATTCCCGGGCAAGGCACACTGGGCACCTGCAGCTCCACCCAAGCTAGTTGATTTATCGGGTACCAGATCTTCCTGGGAAACCATAACCGGCACAGGGAAAGGAACTGGCCCCCCTACCCTGATGTGTGAATATTCACACGCCGTCGGGCTTGGTACATGGGTGAGCTCTATCATCAGCTACTAAATCGACCTTCGAGTTGATTACTGTGTTGATGGTTTATTATTATTAGGTAATCTACCGGTTAAGGTAGGTTTTTGGATGGACACAACTATCAAATAAACATTTTGTGACTCACCACCTATCAAACTAATCTATATCAGGTCCCTCTTCATCTCGGTGTACTTCTTTCCTCCCTTCATCCCGTCCAATATCCCTATCCTGTTCCTACCCTTACCTCGCTTGCCCAACATTCTCCCCTCTATTACCCTCTTCAACATTCCACTACCGCTCAATACGCCTTTCATCCATTTTTCCTGCCTCCATAGGATTTCTCTAAACAAACCCCCCTCCTCGCCCAACATACCTAGTACTTCCTCATTTGTTTTCCTTTCCGTCCATTTCACCTTCTCCATTCTTCTCCACACCCACATTTAAAAAGCCTCCAATCTACGTCTATCCTCCTGCTTCAGCGACCACGTTTCCGCGCCGTACATAGCTACGCTCCATATCAGAGTTTTTATGAGTCTTGTCTTAACATCCCTACTCAACGTCCTCGTCATCAAGTCACTCCGCCTTGAGAAAGCCTCCTTGCCTAGCGCAATTCTTCTCCTTACGTCCCTACCACTTTGACCGTGTTGTTCCAAAACACTTCCGAGATATGTAAACTGTTCTACCTGCTCTATTTTTTCCCCGCCTATTTTAATATTTAGCTTAGCCTTTTTCTTCCTAGAAAATCGCATAACCTTTGTTTTACTAATATTGATTCTCATCCCATATTTATCGCACTGAAACTCCAATTCACTCAGCAATGCTTGCAACCCCTTGGCTGACTGAGCAACTAATGCTTGGTCATCAGCAAACCTAACCGATTTTACGAATTCCCCTCCGACTTTCATTCCTACCTCCAGTTCTTCCCAAGCCTCTTTAATCATTTCCTCTACATATATGTTGAACAGTACCGGTGACAATGGGCAACCCTGCCTTACACCTCTTCCTAACACTGCCCATCCGGACTCTCCGTTCCCCACTCGCACCTGAGCAGTCTGAGACATGTACGGGTTGCGGATCAGTCTACTGTCCCTCCAATCCATTCCTATTTTCTGCAATACACGCATTAATTTTTCCCAATTCACTCTATCAAACGCTTTTTCGAAATCTACAAAACAGGCAAAAACGTCCTGGTTGTATTCTATATTCCTCTCGACTAGTGATCTCATTACTGCAATGGCATCACGCGTACCTCTTCCTTTCCTGAACCCAAACTGATCATCCCCTAAGTAATCATTTGCCTTACTCTCTATCCTTTTCTTGATGATCCTGAGAATAACTTTAGCTGCGTGGGATATCAAACTTATTGTTCTGTAATCCTCACATGACGAAGCCTTTGCCTTTTTTGGAATGGGAACTAACACCGATCTCACAAAATTTTCCGGCCAGATTCCTTCCTCATAGATACTACGAATCAGTCCATATATGACCTTCTTTCCACCTTTCCCTAACCATTTCAACATTTCTACAGGAATATTGTCCACCCCCACAGCCTTATTTGCTTTCATCTCCTTTAATGCCCTTTCTATTTCATCGTCGAGTATGCCTGGACCTAAGCTATCTTCTTCTACGTCATGTTCCTTTTCTATGTCTAACCTTGTCGGCCTAAGTTCTTTACCATACAGTTGATGGTATATATGTATATATTTACTATATATATATATATATGTGTGTGTGTGTGTTATATATATAGAGTAAATGGAGTGTATATGGTATATATATATATATACCTTATGTATAGTATACCATACACACAATTACATACACATACGTACATTCACACACGAGGGCAAACTCGTGAATATATATATATATATATATATATATATATATATATATATATATATATAAAACAAATGCACACATTCCAGTAGAGCGCGAACGATTTGACCTTCAGAAGCATGCCTGGAGACATGTTGAAGTAACATTCCCCTCAACTCCATACACAGGTTCAAGATCGTTGCGTTCATCCAGTGTATTTGAGAAGAAGAAGAACGGAGACTTGTTCTAGTGCTATGTCAATGCGAGTTCAACAGCATGCTGTTATCGAATTTTTAACTGCTGAAGAAATTACTCCTACTTAGGTTCATCGTCATTTAAAGGCTGTTTATGGTGACGATACTGTTGATAGACTTTAAAGCGATGGGTAGTAACATTTCGTGGTTACGAGCCTGGAAAAGTCATAATTGTCGATGAAAATTCTTTTGACTCTGTTTTGGGATGCTCACCGAGTTTATGCGACCGATTTTCTGGAACGAGGGACAACGGTAAATTCTTCTCAGTATATACAGACTCAAAAACACCTCCGACGTAGAGTTTGTCGTGTGAACGGTAGCCTGGCGCCGTTGCCTGGCTGCCAACCTTGCAACATAACAAAGCTCGTCCACACACCCCGCGCGCAACTGGAGAGGCTCTGCGAAATCTGAAATTTGAATAGATTCACACCCTCCTTATTCCCCCGATCTTGTGGTTCGCGATTTTTATTTTTTTCCTTAACACAAGAGACACCTCATGGGTAATTATTAACCCTCGGACGGTGAGGTGAAAGGAGCTATCAAGTCCTACATGCGAGAAAAGTCACAATACATTTTTAGCAACGGAATGAAAAAACTTGTTACACATTGGAAGCATTATGATAGCCTAACCGTGATTATGTTGAAAAATAAATATATGATTTTTCAACTTAAGAATTGTACAATGATATATATATATATATATATATATATATATATATATATATATATATATATATATACCGAGATGAAGAGGGACCTGATATAGATTAGTTTGCTAGGTGGGGAGTCACAAAATGTTTATTTGATAGTTGTGTCCATCCAAAAACCTACCTTAACCGGTAGATTACCTTAAAAAAAATATATATATATATATATATATATAATGTATATTCACTAAATAGTCATAGCAAACACAGAAACTAAAACATATAAAAGAGGGACTCACTAGTTCTCGAATTTTCGGTGGTGCAACCACCTTTCTCAAGAGCAATTAGGAACAGAACTTAGGCAGAGGAGGGCCCGAAAGCAGTGGTAGGAAGGAGAAGGGGGAAAATGGGGGAAAAGAGGGGAAAAGAGGGGAAAATAAAGGAAAAGGGGGGAAAAAAAGGGGGGGAAGGCATTCGAGGTGAGGGGTTTGTGTGTTCGAACACAACACTGCCTTTGACCAATGTTTTAAAGTAACTCAAAACATTAGAGCTAGCTTTCATCTGGCTCTTTGATTCCTGGAGTCGCCCAGGCATTAATATTAGGCATTAATTGCCCCCTTTATGCATATAATTTCATCCCCCTCCGCCCCCAACAACTTCCATATCATCCCCACCTTGTTTAAAATTCCCGCGCCATACACCACCCCTCCAAACCCCTCACCTCGAATGCCTTCCCCCCTTTTTTCCCCCTTTTCCTTTCTTTTCCCCTCTTTTCCCCTCTTTTTTCCCCCATTTTCCCCCTTCTCCTTCCTGCCACTGCTTTCGGGCCCTCCTCTGCCTCAGTTCTGTTCCTAATTCCTCTTGAGAAAGGTGGTTGCACCACCGAAAATTCGAGACCCAGTGAGTCCCTCTTTTATGTGTTTCTGTGTTTAGGTCGACTAGTCCATTTACATTATTGTGCACGTCCGTGGGATTTTCACAAAAGTGACATATAAGGTAAATAAAGGAGCAAGATATCATTAGTCAACAAAAACACAGAGACACAGACGTACAAATAAAACTCACACGTATTCCAAATTTTCGGTGGCCAAACCATCTTCCTTTTGTGAAAAAACGAATGGGTCCTAGGTTTCTTCTATCCCCAGGTTTGTTGGCCACAGAAAATTTGGAATACGTTAGAGCGTCATTTGTATGTGTTTCTCCGTGTGTTTATTGATGCGATATCTCGCTCCTTTGTTTAAATTATTATTATCAATATGAGACTTTTTTACAAGATACACAATCACACACTTGGACGGTTAATTGAAAACAAACATATAAATAGAAAACAAATTACAAGACACCCACATTTAAGAAATTTTGCGTTTTCGGCCTTCTCTTATACCTTCTTCAGGTAAGACTGGAAGGTTACGAGCGGAGGGAATGCAAGGGCTGGGCCGAGGGAAGTTCAGGGAAGGGGGAGGAGGTATATATTTATATATAACTTGTCTGAAAATCTCACGGGCGTGAATGATAATGTACTCCAAGATAGAACTAGAAACTCAGATGTATTCAGAATTTTCGGTGGCGATACCACCTTTCTCGAGAGACAGAAGGAACTGAGGAGAAAATATCCCAAAATTGCGAATTCTCTTAACTAATTAATGAAATAAAAAATATATAATCACTGGGAAATTAAAAGAAATTCATCTTTTTAATATTTTTCATTCATTTGAGTTTTAATACTCCTTATTTATGTATTCTGGTCAACCTTATAGATTAAACAATATATATACACTGTTGACAGGAATATTGCAACTTTGAACAAGGCTTTCGTAAGGTTGATGACCGGAAATAATAAAAGCCTTTTGGTGCTTCTGCTTTAGTAGCATATATACTCCTCCATTTGCATTTACTGCAGACTGCATAACTGGAAAATTGAGTGATTAAGTTTTCTGATGACGCGACCATCAACAAATACTAAAACAAGAGGAAATATATCCTCAACGTTCAGCTTCAGAAAGCACTTGCATTGAATATGTCAACCTAAGCAAATAATAAGTCAATGTGGCATTTGAGGTCTACTAAAAGTTGATGAACATTCTTCCGCATGTGCGTGTTTGACATATTTAGATTAACGTGCTTACATACAGTTATTATTATCTGTATTTTAACCGGTTAAGGTAGGCATCGTTTGGACAAAAGCATTCAAACGTTATAGCATATAATATCCTTACCTTTACTAGCAAGACGCAATCCAACACCGTACACTACAATTAACCTGTTTTCAATTCCGTACACTTCCTTCCCCCCCTCCTTCCGCCCAATATCCCTGTTCTATATCCGACTCTTCCTCGCTTGCCTAAAACTCTCCGCTCTATCAATGTTCAACATCCCGATTCCAACCAAAATGCCCTACGTTCACTTTTCCTGACTTATATGGTCTCTCAACAATTTCCTCTCCTCCACAATCAAAGCTAGAGCTTCATCGTTTGTTTTCCATTCTATCCACTTTGCCTGTTCCATCCTTTTCCACACCCACATCTCAAAAGCCTCAAATCATACTGCTTCAATGACTTTGTTTCTGCGCCTTACCAAACTACGCGCCATTTCAATTACATAAATTATAGCATTAAAATTATTTTCTGTGAATATCTATCAACATAAAAATTAGATTCAACCATTTCAGAGAGTAAAAATCATTCGCCTTGACCGGGATTCGAACCCGGATCCCTCGATATCCGGCCGAGTGCTTTAACCAATCAAGCTACTCTGCAATTTTGTTGTGCCATTGTATGTACGGCATTACGTATGTACCAATACATGGCATTTCGCATAAATACGTGTAGCCTGCTCTACAGACAATTAAGCAATCCTTGCCTCCTGGTTACCAACCTTGCTTCCTGTGCCCTGCGTTGCGTCTGCGTGCGTGAGTGCGTCACCGTTGTAATACCGCACGCCGTTGGGCGAAGAAGGCTTTCCATCGACGGTCGATAGGGTCGAGACTCCAATTGTAAGCAAAACAAAGTGCAAGCATTCCATGAAAGTCCGAAATACGATGCCACGATGGTAAGATATTAGGAATGAAGAGCTAAGATTAACTAACTGCTACATGAATGGTATCATAGGTAAACCATCTCGTTTATGTATATCCCGATTGATCATCTGCATTTGTTCAATTTAAAAAAAATATTGTAATTGTGTATTTTCCTGATACATTAACTAATATACGTAACCGAAAACTAGTTCAACAATATATGTGGTTATCTACACGTTCAGGAAACGGTACAAATTAACCATAGTATTCAAATATCACGATGATGTCTACATCTAAATCAATCTCTGCGAACCACCGAAAAGGTGTGTGCCAGGGGGTGCAGCACCAGGAGGAAAAAGTAAGGGATGAGGAAGTTGGGGTTTTTCAAATAGGTGGGGAAAGGTGGGGGGGAACCTATATAAAAAAACTCGGTTAGCTGACCTAACCTTTCACTAGGCTGGAATGAGTGTGGTCGTGTGACAGAGAATGTAAGCCTTATACTCTTGAATCCATAAAATAACAAAGTTTCAAATTTTAAATGGGCTCTCTAAAGGTTTCAAGCGGGAATATAACTCAAATTTCTCTGGACAGTTGCAGGCAACCCTTCCCATCAGAATACCGCGGTTCCCACTTAAGTTTTGAATTTGGAGTTTGATGTGACATTAAATATTTTTTGTGCCCTCTATCGACCCATTAGAATTCGGACGGAGAGAAATCGACGCACTTTCCCCGTGTATTCGTCGATGTCGATCGTTGAATATCGGATCCCCAACACCGAACCATTGAACACTCTGGCATTTAAAAGCTTTCGTGTACGGTGGTTTGGGGATCTCATGTACGTGCCTTTATACGCACCAGTATGCATAAGCATACGCGTTCCCTCTTTCACTCCGAACCTCTCTCTCTCTCTCTCTCTCTCTCTCTCTGAGCGCCTCCTCTCTCTCTCCCTCGACCGCTCTTCGACTTTCTCCTCCTTGCCACTCTCCCTTTATGGAGCGCCAGGGAGGCAGTCGGTAATGTGTGTTTCCGCCAGCGTGAAGTTTTCCTGTTTGCGTGTGGGCGTGTGAGACTGTGCGTACGTGTGAACGCGGGCATGCAAGGGGGTCAGTGGGGAGGAGGGCGAAGGGGTTAAAGGCCCCTTCAGTGGTGTCGGGCGCGCTCACTTGATTACGGTGCGGGGGCGTGGGCTGGCTTTTGGGGCGTCTCAGAGGTCACCTTCCCTTGAACGGAAGGGCGAGCAGCAATTGGAAGGGGGTCCTGTGGGGAGAGGAAGAGAGAGAGAGAGACTATAGGAACTACATCCATGGATGTTTCCCCCTCCAACTCTCCTTTTTATTTTCTGATAAAAAAGATAGCCCGCGGAGTGGACATGCGTGCATTTAGGCAGCGTGGGTGAGGGAGGAAGGTCGATGGGAATGGGAGAACAAAGTGGGGAGGAATGGGCATTCCTAAACGGGAAAGACCTCCTGCCGCTCAAACGGGGTGCCTTTATCTCGAAAAAGGTAAAAGGAGCTTGTACATTAACAAGGTATTACAACGCAAGAGGTGCCAGCTTAGGTATATGGTATAATTGTTCAAATAAGTATCCATTCCCACGCCTTTGTAAAACTAATATATCTTCCGTTGTGAACGACAACATTCAAAATTTAGATTTAAATATTCTATCGCGTTATATCTAAAGAAATGTAATTTTAATTATTTAAGTTTTAAATTTAGTAGAAACAAATAATCTCATTAAAAAGTAGTAATCCCACCTATTAAATTTTTTTCGAGCTTCAAAATAGTGACAGAGACTGACATTAAGCACTACTAATTTTATAACAACAGAAAATATTTGAAGTTTTAAAATCAATATCAAAATATCAACAGCTACATGCAATCTTTAAGAAGTAACGATGATGACACCCAAAGTAATACTTGCAGTCTAGAAAGCATGGTGGGTAGCACAATTCTTGGAAATGTAAAGATCCCGTTCGACCTGTGCTTAATATATAAAAGTTTCTCCCATGATTTCATTCTTCTTGGAAAAATATTTCCCTTGCAAAATGCTGCCAAGCACGTGATATACGATGAAGGCTTGTAGAAGGCTAACTTTTAACCTATAAAATATCCATCAGTAAAATTCATATCTAAACTAGTGCCAGTGATACGCTATTCAAAGTAGATACTGCTTACAAATAATGCCTGTAGTTTTATACGACTGATAAGAATAGCAATAGAAATTTGTGCATGAGAAAAGTTTATATGCGGCTAAATGGCAAAATGTACTTAGTGTAATTTTTGTATGTTGGTGGGATAGGGATAATACGACAAGAAAAACTTTAGTTAGAATACCACCATCCAAATTAAAGTTTGAGAACTTAATGCTAAAGATGGGCAATGTGAATGTTGTACCTGATGCTTAAAATTATGACGAAGAAATTATTTTGACATGATATGAGTTATTTAACGAGTAATGGGTGTCATAGCTCTGTACTCACAAATAAGTAATGTGATTGTTTATATAGTTCTATGTATACTTCCTATGCCCTTCACGTAAACACTACGAGGACTGACAAAAAATGGAGTACAATTACTCGTATATTTTATCTCCGACGTCTAAATCAAAACAGCGAAATAAGGGTCCTATATGGAGAATTAAAAATTCTTATAAAATCCAAAATTTGTGTATAGCTTCTAGAACCAATGGAACCTCAACCTGAAAGATGTATTTTAACGTCCAAGGTTCTTTCACGTTTATCTCTGTTGGAAATACAGGTGTATTCCAAACAATTCAGTCAATATCCCACAACACGTAATATGCTAATAAGCAAAATTAAAACACATATTGGAAACATAGGACATACCATGCAATTTAAAAAACACGGAAAAATAAAACCCAAGAAGTTTACTGGTATCCATCCCTTTCGTGGTTCTCACTTCACCATACCAAGGCGCGATATGACCCTAGTACTTTGGTCAGAATAACCACCCATCCAATAAATGCCCATGAAAGTGAGGTAAACATAATCGAATGTTTAAATTAAGTTATTTCAGAACATAATTAACATATGAATTAATTAAAACAAATGAAAACAATTTGCTGCGACAAGCCAACGCACGGGAGCCTGGTGGAATCAATTAAATCGCATTAACGGGAAATGATATTGAGCGTTCGATGCATAATTTCCGCTCGCCTGGACGCAAAACAGCATCGTAATATGAAACGTTGATTGAGAATAAATAATTAAAAACAAACTTCGACGGCGATTTCCGAGCGGATGCGCATTTTGAAGCGATAATACTTTTCGCGGGGACGCCCTTGAGGGAACGTGTCACTTTTCGGGGATGAGGAGTGGATGGGGTCCCGGTACTTCAACCAATGGAAACGATACACATGAGGCAAAAGAAAGAGGATATATGGAGTCGGAAAAAGGTATGACAAGAGAGATAGAGGAGTGTGAAATGGAAGTGGTGGAGAGTAAAAAGGGGAAAGACGAGGATGTGAAAATTAGCGAGGGTATGGGTTTATCGGTGGGAGGAAGGCAGACCAAGCGGGCTCAGGTGGTGGCATGAAAGTTAAAACATGCTTTCTCTATCTCTCCAACTCTCCCCAACCCGCGCACACTTATGAAACACACTCCACCCACCCGCTTTCCCGTCTCCGACAACCTCAACAACACGTACACCAAACCGTAAGAGAGTTCACGCACCCTCCTTATCCTCGACCGCCCACTTCACGCCCTTCGGATGACCTGCCCTAAAAGTGAGTGAAGAATGGAAAGGAAGGGGGGGGGGACAGGAGGGAAAAAAGGGTCGGTAAATTGTGGTGGTGTACACGAGCGAGAGATATGCTATGCAATCATTGAGGAATAGACGAAAAAACTCCTTCGCGCTCTTAAAAGATGTGTATTATTTTCGGTTGTGTTTTGTTTTTGTGCTCTCTCCCTCTATCTCTCTCTCCCTTCCCATCCCCCAGCAACGTGAAATTCTGACCTTTCATTCTCCTCCTCTTTTATTCCACAACCCCTAGTCCCCCTGACCCTAGAATGCCAATCCTGTTCCACAGGTACGGTTCCTGTCTTGTAAGCCTTCGCAGACAAATTGCGCTTGCGGCCCCAGGGTGAAAGTTGGATAATATACTCAGAGATTTTTAAAATTTGAAGAATCAACAACACTCTCGCGTTAATACCCTTTTCAAATTTTCACAACCGAATTCAAATGTCAATATTTTAATTTCTTTTGACGCAAAGAATTATCTTGAAAAATTGAAACACATGGTGACTAGCTTTTATCATCGCTTCTGATATCACATAACTGAAATATTTACGTTTTACTACAATTAGGTTAGTATTTCCGTACAACTCAAAGAAATACATGTAGAAATTCTAACGATCACCAAGAGATATAGGTCTTTACACAGGGCGCCCTAGTTCACGGAAGTGATATATTCTATCACGTGAGCAGACACATTATTTCACAATTACTATCATTTAATATTTAATTCCAACAATTAAAGTAAAATTTTGAATATTTTCTTTATCTTACTAAATACATGGATCTGTGACAGCACACGAGTTATCCAAACGGCGAAATATTTCAATAAGTTCATTTTCAAAGTGAATTTATTCCACTCAACTCGAACTTATGCACGAGCATTCTAAAATTTAAAAATGTATAATGTAAAAATATATATAATTATCATAGAAAAAACTCTTTTAATACCTATGGAGGACATTGGTGTATATGTTATTTATTGAGAGCATTTCAAATTAGGTTTTCGTTGAGGAAACTTTATGTGGAGCTTTATGGCAATATTTGCAATTGTTTTTATTCGATTTCATAATAGCTTCCCTAACTCTTAATTTCATCTAGCTTACCCAGTAACTCATGGTAATTACCAATTGTTTTTATGGTAACATAAAATCGGCAAAAAAACGAAAAATCATTTTATGTGCGATAACAAAAGTAAACTCTAAAATATATTCTGAAAAAAAGACAACGCTGACACCTAACATTTTGTGTTAATATATCTGCTATATTAGTAAAATCCTTAAACATTTCGTTTAAAAAAACGCATTTGGTTTCCAGATTTATTATAACTACTTTAGATACAATGATATGAAGAAAAAAATATTTGAAAAGTTTTGGAATAGGATAACAAGTTACAAAGCCACATTCTTTTCTAGCGCCTTCTCCTCGACGAAGTAATCAAGGTAAAAAACCTGACGACGTAATCACTCTATTTTCCACTTTGATCTGTTGGATCCGAAATTATTTGCTATGTATGTCCATTAAACTGATTCTCACCATTAAAAGAGCTTATGCTGCAACAGATTGGGATTAATTCATTTTTTACATGCCCTACATTCTTAAATATTTTAAGGAAAAACCCTCCATTTTTCATTGGCTCGGGCATCACTTAAGTGACCAAAGAGCAGTTGTTTATATCATCTAGATATTCAAGTTAAGACACGCACAATTCCACTCAAAAAGAAGAGATTTATGCCTCAAGCAGTATCAAGAAAATCGATAAATAGTTCACCAGAAGAAGGCTCACAAAGTCCACACTGAAAGACCTCAACCCGTGATGATTAAAATCGAGGGACCCATTCATGCCACACAAAAATTTAAAACCACGAAATTACACAATGCTAAACGTCATTCAGGTTTGAACCTTATGCCGTACGTGATAAATATCTTGATTGTACCAGCCCTTATCAGAGATGAAGAGTATTTTTAAGCCTATAATACTAATAATATCTTGTTACTCATTTCAATTTGAAACTATCATGCTTCAACAAATTCTTATTTTACAATTGAGAGAAGAAACAACAGAGGCCCACTAGAATTGAAGTGATTGGAGGAATTGTGAAATTTATTTTCAAGAATTAAGTTTTGTGAAATACAAGGGACGTTAAGAAAACCCATAAATGTGAAGTGATGAATTATTTCATAATATTTTTTATAACTGAAAGATAGCAAACGCAACATTCTACGGACCCTGTAGTCGAATTGAGGAAAAAGAATTAATTAAAGAGTATGGATGGAATTTTACGAAATGAAGTATTTTAAAACGATGTCAACTAATCAGACATTAGCCTCTTTTATAACATTTTGTGCTTCGATTTTTGGAAATTTGTGAGCTTGTTGGGGCTTACTTACAAACAAATATCACCATGACGCCGTCTTTAAGCAGTACTATAGGCACATGCCCTTACGTTCACTCGGTCGACTATCCACACAAAGTAAAAGACTCATCATTTTTAGCCGTTTAGATATTGAAAAGGATAGATCTCATCTACATTTATCTCCACTGCTCGTTAAACTGTACATTCCGAACTGTGTTCACTTTCCAACAAAAATAAAATAATGGTTTCTTAGTGATACACACCAGTCATTTAAATATCTGATCATTAATGAGAACACAAAACGAATCATTCTTCCATTTAAAGTTACACAAAATTGACTCAATCGCTTTCAGAAAAGAAGCACATACTCCATAGCACTTATTTTACTGATGAAAAATGTTATGACGATGTTTATTCTATTCGCTAAAATGTAGAACCCAATACACTGCCATTGAATACATGCCAATGCCATTACATTGAATACAAATAATTGAAACAGAAAAGAAATGACACAATAAATATCGAGAGTTATTTTATTCTGCCGCATCGATAATTTAGTGGAATTTAGTGTGCACTAAAACCTAACCACATAACATTTTAGGTGAATTTAACGACTCCAGTTTTGTCTCAGTACAAATTAAAATATATACAATATAGGACGTGGGGAGACCAAAGTGTTTCCACGTGCAAGGATGGATTAGGCGATAGCGGGAAAAACCAAAGCTCTCAGTACGGGAGAAAAAAGCGGGTAAAGGTGGGGGTGGAGGTTGAGGGTTTGCAGAGGAAGAGGTAAAGACAAAGGAATACGAAGACTCTTGTTGGTTTCGATGAGATGGTCTTTTCTTCTTGTCTGCATTTCTTATGGCGTCCATCGTTCCGTCTCCCCACGGTGTACGGGAAAGGAGTGGTGGCAGTGTCCTGAGGCGTCGGGTGTGGTCCGTTGGCCTATCTTTCGTTGATTTCGTCAATTTAAGTAATTAAAGTAAGAGCAGAAATGAAAATTCCACAGTCTGGTCTTTAGGGCTTTATGATGAATTATTGGAGAATTGTATCAAAAGTGTGTAAATGGTAAATAACGAACTACTCTATGAGAGGGGGGAAGAGAAAAAGTTTATAGAAAAAAGTTGAAGAAAATTAAAGAAGTAAAATGACGATAACGCTTTAAAGTACTACGACGCCGAAGACGGGAGGAATTCAACCAAATGGTCAAGATGACTTAAGAGAGTCCTAGATAAGGTCAAGAGGTCATAAAGATTACTAGAAGGTATAAAGACAGTATGAGGGTGATTATGCACGGTCAAAATAATCACAGGCTAGTAGAAAGTGTATGAAATTCAACAAAGATTTGTAAAGGCGGTTTATGGCCATCCAAAACCTAAGCCCCAAAATATGGTGACTAGCGTGTACTCACAACATGCTTTCCCCTAGCAGCCCCCCATGGGAAGTTCAGACGAATGCGGCGGCTTTCTAGGTGAAGGCAAAAGTAGCTAGATAGAGCAGAAGGCCCGGGGAGCTGAAAGGCGACGGAGGAAAAATAACGAGGGGCGAGGCATGTGGAGTTATTTGCGACTGGGCGTTCTCTCCAGGATGATTTAAGGGAGCGCAAGGGTGGGGAGGTGCATGAGAGCGAATGGACGGCCATGACGACGACGAAGGGTGCAGGTGAAGGGAGGTATTTGGGGACGGGAAGGCGTCCCGCAGGGTTAGGGGGTAAGAGATGGGATACAGGGTGATAAGGGACCGTAGGGGGTAGTGAAATGAAGGGAAGGGGGTTGAAGGAGAAGGGTTGGAGAATCGAATTGAGAGAGAAATAGCGTGCTCTTGCGTTCGAGAGTGGTGTTTCGTGATTTCAGAGGCAATTAAGAGCGAATAAAAACGCTGCTCAAGACGGATAGTGGCACGGGGTGGAAAACAGACTGGTATGACCGTGTATGTCTTGTAGAATTTTAAGCACAGCATGCCTGCCGTATAAACGGAAAGCGCACTCAGCACAATCGCGCGCATACACACACACGCACGTGACATTTTGAAACTAACGTCTGTATCTTACCTACGATTGTGTGGATACGGCAATCTCATCGGTCCATTGTAAGACGAGAAAGAATGAACAAAGATGATTTAAGAGCATTCGGGGTGAGTATATTCCTGTAATTAACACTTCAGCCTTCGATTAGAGAAAATGAAGTGGACAATTATTTTATTCCTCGAAATGATCAAAATGCAAAAAGGTTCTGTGATAAATTCTAAGCTATTAAATTATTGAAATTGAAGGTAAAATAATACCAAAATTCTACTACACAATGAGAATTGAAATGTTCTCTTATCTGAGTGTCTATGAACTTGACATCAAAATTACTTACACTGATGGTGGTATTAAAAATTCGTAATTACAATAATTTTATTTCATTTTTTACATAACTGAGAATAGATAAAATCCGCTGCTACCTCTAGCGGTTTAAATTTTCATTTAATTCAGTGCCTAAGATTAAGTCAGCAGTTACTAAATAAACTGGTAAAGTGAATTTCATTTCAATGATGGCAGAAAATATAATCAATCTAATCTTTTTCACCCGATTTTAATGGAATTTAAAAAGCTTTTCCATGATATTTAAATGAATGTTTGATATTATTACTTGAATGTCAAATAAAATTTTCAAGAAATGTCCACATTTCTGACGTTTAGCATCATATGTCACTCCAGAAGTATATAGGTGTACGAAAATATCCATTCATATTTTACAAAGCACAATAGTGCTCCAAAAACCAGTAATATAGTTTCAAATACTCTATCATATTTTCTATCATAGACATAATATATAATGTAATAATTTCCCGATTAAATATTAATAATAGGTTAGAATATCATGTCATAGTGTTAAGTATGTTAGAAAAAAACATTGTAAATATGTAAGTATATCTGTGGCCATTTGTCTTCAAGATCACAAAAAACAAGTGTGTAAAAACGGAAAATAAAATAAGTAATATTAAAAATGTAATGAACAAACCTGACTAAACGACCCAATAATCTGATTTATACTATTACATATGTTATCCGTGATTTCAAAAGAAATTGAAAATTTTATTCAATTTGTTGTGACAATTATTTTAACACATTTATTTTATTTTATTTTCTGGAAATAAAAGCAACGCGGTTCTTAGGTTTATTTTACTAAGTTATCAGTTGGTCCTAACAAAATGTTTTCTTTTAGTTCTCGTGATACGATTTTAAAGCATTCAATATTGTTTAAGTTCCAAGTGTGGTCATCCTAATAGAAACAAATATGTTTTATAGGACTGAAAATTAGTGTACCTATTTATTTTACTGTTTCTAGGACTCTAGTAAACTAGTGTCGAACCAACTGCAAAATATAATTTTATCCCACCTTACCCATTAAGATTGTATTAAGCTGAAACAGAATTCAGATTATTTCATTATTTCCTGCAGGTTATCGTTACCTACCTCCGGGATCTATTTCCCTTTTTCCTATCCAATTTATTGACAGGATCCCGGGAGCAAAAACCCTACTGTGGAAATGGAAAATTTCAACTATTTCCTTCCTCGATTCTACCCCTACACCATGTCTCGCCCCCTTTCCCTACTCCTCCTCTCCCTTATATCTTCACTTCCGCCTTCCATAGCCAATCCTCCACCCGCCGCGTTAATTTGCGGGTGTGGGAAGCGGACCTTTACCCAACTTCTCTATTTACATTTCCAGAACGGACTCGAATTCTGAGTCGCAAAAAACATGGAAAACTTTTAAGCAGTGGCCCATTGTTAACGCTTCAAACCGCCCTCACAAACCAAGCCATGTTCAACCCTGAGGGATTTTAAGTAACCAGCCGAAACGTAAACGAGTGGTTTCGAGGATGGGAAAGGGAGAGATCGAGGTGGGAGAAATTCAACGGCGAAGGGAAGAAGGAATTGAAGAAAGTTGGGCCAGGGGAAGGAGAGTGGGACAGATGAATATAGAAGGGCGTTTGAAGATAGGGCAGATGAGAAGAACAGGATTTGGGAGGAGATATGTAGCTGAAACGTGAATTTGAAAGATCGAGCGAGTAAAATAGGGTGAGTTGAAAGAATAAAAAAGTGAAAACGCTATGGGGATGCTTTCTGCCGCTACATAGTCCTCTGCCACCCACTTAAACCTCACCCCTCATAATACTAGATACAAGGCAACGAAACCTAAGGCTTCGTAGTCCCTACTATGAGTCGTTCCCCTCTCCGAGGGACGACACTGTAACGGGAATGAACGGTAAACCAAACACCATTTCACAACTAGTAAGGGATTTCACCACAGCTAGTAAGGGTTTATTCGTTGGAAGGGAATCGGCGGAGAAAGGAAAGAGAAAGGTATTGAGAAGGGAGGATTGTGGGCGGAGAATAAGAAGACATTGTGGGTAACAAGGAAGAGGGAAGAAAGAACGGTGGCTAGATGTTAATGGCAAAACCTAAAACCCTTTTTCTCAGTCGCTGATTTTCTTTGGGGAATGACTCACATCAAGAAATCAATTCCTTCCTCCCTCCTTCCTCCCTACCATCCCTCCCTACCCTTTTTCTTTTTGGCCGTGATTTCAGTATGCTCCAGACACACTATTTTAACATACTAATGATGGGAGAAGACGATTAGAGAAGAGGTCAATGGATAAAGATGGTGTCTTAGGCTACACTCCAAATCTTTTCTTATCTTAGACTACACTTCAAATACTGCGGTTAAAAGTAATACATTGACGCTGTTTATTGAAAAGCAAAATAGTAGACGGCGGAAAATTAGTTATCTCATAATTAACTCTAACAACTAAAATAGCATCATGGCAAATTTTCAAGTAAAATAATTCTCCTTTGCAAAAAGTGTGGTAATAGGAATGATTACCTCACTTTTCCTTAAATTTTTGTTTTAAGTCGCGTCGAGGAATATCTAGCAAATATTAGTCTTTCCCAGAAAAGCAGAAAACTTGCTACAAATAATGAATTACCCCCGGTTAGTTGGAAACTTCACAAGGAAATTTTTTTTACCTCTGTATTACTTTAAATATACATAAGACAGTACTGTATTAGCTATGATCGTCTGAGCTTCTGTCTGTTATGTAGGAATTTTCGCTCTTTTTTTCCGTCGAAGAAGATACGTTTGACGCTGAACGTTATTCTAATAAAATTTATGGTGAAATAGCAAGATAATGCGACTAACGATCGTGGAAAAAACGTACTTATTTGTACAATAAAAAAATGGACCCTAGAAAACCTTACGTGAATTTTGAAATAATAAAAATATACCTTAGGGTAGTTTAGGGTAGGGCAGTTTATACGAAAAATATACCGACATTTCTAATTCTCAGGAAAAGGTGACACAAAGTTTCTTTTGCATTTAACTCTGGATAGTTTCCTATATTGAGAATCCAATCAAAAGAGTCATTCCTCAGAATAACTGAAAAAAAACACCTGACATTCGTGACGAATGTAAATCGCTCACGAGGAGGCCTTATAACTCAGAGATCGATTCGTTCTCCACAATGCCGAAGCCATAAGAAGGTTTCCAAATAAAGCGTTAGAATATACTCCTCAGGATGAGTGATCTTGATTACTGGAATATTTATCAACGGCCTTTTTTAAAAGGTTATTCAACAAATTCATAAAGTTTTTGAGCACATCAAAGAGAAGAAAATTCTTCCTTAAATATACCCTTAAACAATGAAGTAGCACGGTAACATTTTTCTCACAAACTGTACTAATCATGCGTACGTGATTTAATTTTTGATGGTAAGATTAATTGCCTCATCATTCAGGTATGTAATTAAGGTTAGAAAATTTACCCGGAGACGTGAAACGACCGTCAGCAAGGATTTCGAGCTTCGATCTAGCCAAAGTGGCGAGCACATTAGCTAAGTCGAAACCATCACCTTCAGAAATAGGGCAGAAAGAAAAAGCGCCCGGGAAGCCTGTGGGAAAGTGGAATGGGCAGGAATTTCCTCGACACACGATTTCCGAGTGAAAAAGAGATCTTGAGGATAAAAAAAGGCAAGCCGATACTGCGAATTAGTGGGATGGGGAGAACCTTTTTTTATTCCCCGATGACGGAGTTTTCAAGGAGTGCGTGGTAGGGGTAACAGCACGCTAGCCCCCTTCCCTAACCTCCTGTTCCATATCACGGAGAGTTGATTGCACGGGGAAGTCGAAGGCGAATACACATAAACGGGGAGCACGAAGATATTTTGGGGCGATGGCTTCTACAACCGTCTTGATATTTTTACAAAATAATTTCATTGTGTAAACTCTTAAATCTTCCACCTATATCCTAGTCTACATTCAAAAAATAATTGGAATTCAGGTTGCCCGGGGGAGATGAACTCGGGCCCATATATATAAAAATATATGTAAGATATCGGATGAGTCCAAGTGTCCCTTTTCGTTGTCACTATATATAAATTTTTAAATCAAAGTTTTTATACACAGAAATTTGTGTCGTCACCAAACGGCTTTCATTCACAACACATACAAATAAAGCAAAAGAAGAATGGTGGAAAACGCCATGCGAGGATATGGACAGTTAACAGAAAAAGGGTGAAATTGGTGCTCTATACAGCAAGGTTAAGTTATTATCGGGAAGTAAGAAGGCAAGATCTGTGCTAACATTTAAAGATAAGTGGGGTAAGATAATAGTTGAACCAGGAAAAATCCAAGAGAGATGGAAGGAGTATATAGAAACACTGTATGGTAAAGGACTTAGGCCGACAAGGTTAGACATAGAAAAGGAACATGACGTAGATAAAGATAGCTTAGGTCCTTGCATAATCGACGATGAAATAGAAAGGGCATTAAAAGAGATGAAAGCAAACAAGGCCTTGGGGGTAGACAACATTCCTATGGAACTGTTGAATGGTTTAGGAAAATGCGAGAAGAAGACTCCATTTGGACTGATTCATAGTATCTATGAGGAAGAAATCTGGCCGGAAGACTTCGTGAGATCAGCGTTAGTTCCTGTTCCGAAAAACGTTAAGGCTATATCATACGAGGATAAGAGAACAATAACTTTGATATCCCACGTATCTAAAGTTATTCTCAGGATCATCAACAAAAGGATTAAGAGTAAGGCAAATGTTTACTTAGGGGATGATCAGTTTGGCTTTAGAAAGGGGAGAGATGCGCGTGATGTCATTGCAGTAATGAGATCACTAATCGAGAGGAATATAGAATAAAATCAGTACGTATTTGCCTGTTTCGTAGATTTCGAAAAAGCGTTTGCTAGAGTGAATCGGGAAAAACTAATGCGAGTATTGCAGAAAATATGAATGGATTGGAGGGACAGGAGACTGACCCGCAACCTGTACATGTCTCAGACTAATCAGGTGCGAGTGGGGAACGGAGAGTCAGGATGGGCAGTGTTATGAAGAGGGGTAAGGCAGGGTTGCCTATCTTCACGGTGCTGTTCAACGTATATGTGGAGGAAATGATTAAAGAGGTTTGAGAAGAACTGGAGGTAGGAATGAAAGTCGGAAGGGAATTCGTAAAATCGGTTAGGTTCGCTGATGACCAAACATTAGTTGCTCAGTCAGCCAAAGGGTTGCTAGCATTGCTGAGTGAATTGGAGGCTCAGTGCGATAAATATGGGATGAGAATCAATATTAATAAAACAAAGGTTATGCGAATTTCCAGAAAGAAAAAGACTAAGCTAAACGTTAAAATAGGTGTTGAAAAATAGAGCAGGTAGAACAGTTTATATATCTCGGAAGTGTTTTGGACGAATACGGTCAAAGTAGTAGGGACGTAAGGAGAAGAATTGTGCTAGGCAAGGAGGCTTTCTCAAGGAGGAGGGAGTTGATGACGGGGACGTTGGGCAGGGAGGTTAAGAAAAGACTCGTAAAAACTCTGATATGGAGCGTAGCCATGTACGGCGCGGAAACGTGGTCACTGAAGCAAGAGGATAGACGTAGATTGGATGCTTTTGAAATTTGGTTGTGGAGAAGAATGGAGAAAGTGAAATGGACCAAAAAGGAAACAAATGAGGAAGTACTGGAGATGGTGAGTGAGGAGACGGGTTTGTTGAGAGAAATCCTATGGAGGTAGGAAAAATGGATGGAAGGCATATTAAGCGATAGTGGAATGTTGAAGAAGGTAATAGAGGGGAGAATGTTAGGCAAAGGAGGAAAGGGCAAGAACAGGATGGGGATGTTGGACGGGATGAAGGGAGGAAAGATGTATACGGAGATGAAGAGGAACCTGATGTAGATTAGGTTGCTGGATTGGGTTTGTTTGGAGTTACAAAATGTTTATTTGATAGTTGTCCATCCAAAAACCTACCTTAACCGGTAGATTACCTAATAATAATAATAATATATATAATCAGTCTTTCAATCCTAAGATTGGTTTATTGCAGCCCTCTATTTGCCTCCATTTCTTGTCAATTCACTCGATCCCTGATACCTTTTCTGTTTTACGTCTTTCTTAATTTATCCTATGTAAATGTCTCTAGGTCTTCCTCGTTGAATCTTCTCTTCTATACTATTTTTCCTTCTATTATATTCCTAATCAATCCATTTTGCCTCAATGTTTGTCCAATCCATCTATTTCTTCATTGCCGTAGAGTTCTCTACATGGTTTTATCCTCTTCTATACACTTCCTCGTTCCTTACCTTGTCTGTCCATTTAAACTTCAGCATTCTCCTCCAGCACCATGTTTCAAAGGAGACTATTCTTCGCTGATTCACTTTTCCAATGTTCCAAGTCTCTGAATCATAGAGCGCTATGCTCCACACAAAATTCTTGACGAATTCTTTCCTTTTTTCCAGCCTTAGGTTCTTTGAACATATTAATTGCCTCTTCTTCATGAATGCGTTCTTAGCTTGGGCTATTCTTCGCTTAATGTCGGTCGAACTTCTTTCATCCCAAGTTATGCTGTTGCCCAGGTAGATGAAGGATTCCACTTGTTCCAGTTTCACCCGTCGAATTTGATATCTGCATTCAGCTTCTCTCTTCCGCACGCAAGGATTTAAGTTTTCTTCTTGATGTTCATATTATATTCCCCCAGCACTTAATCCATAGCACTTAGAGTTTCTTGAAGGTCCTCTCGCGTTTCCACCACTACTGCGATTTGCAAACCAGTGCATGTGATTTCTTCTCCATTTACCTTGACTCTTTTGATACCCAATTCTTGTTTCTTTTATTGCCTCTTCCAGGTATACGTTGAATATTGCTGGCGAGAGGTTGCATCCTTGTCTTACTTCTTTGTTTATTTCGGCTTCTATTTGTGTCCCATTTTTCGTTTGCATTCTTGTAACCTAATTCTTGTATAGGTTATGGACAATTCTTCTGTCGTTGTAATTCAGTCCAAGTGCTTCTAGTATCTTGAACATCCTGTTCCATTCGACGTGGTGGAAGGCCTTTTTCAAGTACACGAATGCCATGTATAATGGCTTATTTAGTTGTCTCATTTCTTCCACCAGAGCTCTCAAGCTGAGAATTACCTCTCTTGCACCTAGGTTTTTTTCTAAAACCGAATTGGTTTTCTAAGAGGTTTCCTTCTCTCCTTCCTTGTATTCTTCGGCTAATTATGCAGGCAAGGATTTTAAATGCTTGAGTCACCAGGTTCAATATTCTGTGTTCTTCGTATTTATCTGTTTTCGGTTTCTTATAATATATCAATGTTGTAGAAGCACTCTCGAGAGCAACATAGCATTTGGATGGTACAGTAGAAGACAAAAATAAAATAGACAACACGTAAAAGGACACATTTTAGTAAATTTGAGCTTTCGACCTTTCTGAGACCTCTGCAGGTCAGACTCAAGTCCAACTAGAAGTCAGAGTCTGACCTGAAGACGGCCTCAGAGAAGGCCGAAAGGTCAAAGTTACTAAAATGTGAGTGTCCTTTTACGCGATATCTATTTTACATTTTTTGTATTCCAATGCGCCGTCCAAATAATGGTACTTGGTGGTATAAAAAGTTTCAACATTTATATGTGGATGCATATATACGTGGGTGGTCTGAAAAGTTTCCGACTCGAAAAATTTCAGAACATTTCTTTTATCTTTGTTAGTCCGGGAAAATTTTCAGACCACTCTTGAAAATAATGATCATAATTCTATTTCGTATTTCATCAATTTGCAATCCGTACCCTTCCACCTATTCTTCTTCCCCACTAACATTATGTTGGTATTTTGTGTGTGCTTTTATTACCTTTTTTGAGTAGGAGGGATATTAAAGCTTGATTTAACATGGGAACTTAAGGTGAAACACTCAATGAGGATTCACTCGTTTCCAGTGACCGTTGCACACACATTCAAAATGACAAAAATGGACGATAAAATAGCGGCAATCGAAATATCTCCTTGACGAGTAATAATCAACTCAGGTCGAATGAGTAAGGGCAACTGGATCTTTAACCATTACCACGATTAATTAATTTAACGTCGAAATCAGAGTGTGGCAAACACGATGAATCCACCCTTCTTTTTGGGAACGCTTTGGCTTTTCTTTATGGGCTCTCCGCTTTCTTGGGCGCCCGAGGACATGTGCTTTTTGGAAGAGGCGATCGTGGATGGTTGTGAGGTGAGAAGGAGTGGGATAAGTTTTTTTTGAGACCAGAGAATTGAGGGGGGGAGAAGAAGGCGAAAATGGAAAAAATGTGGAGGGCAAAAATTTCCCTCTCCAAACACTAGCAGCCGTGTGAATGTTCATGCGCTTAAAGCTATGATGGAAAGCATTATGCGAGATTGTGTGAGTATATGTATTCGTAGACCTATAAGTATGTAACTGCGTGTGTGTGTGTTAGAACGCGAGGAGTTATTGTTTGGTTGGAGTGGTGTGCGTGTGTAATTGAGGTCAGTTTGGCCAGGAGCATGTTCCATCTGATAGTTTGGGCTGAGTAGGCGGGAGGTGACGGAGTTCGCGTGGCGGGGCCGGGGGTGAGTGCAGGCGTGGGGAAGCTAGAAGAGAGAACGGGTGTAAGCTGGGAGGTAAGTTTAACGGGGGAAGGGAGAGATATGGTAGGGCGGGGTTGAGGGTAAATAGGGGAAGGAGACCTAAAGAAGGTGGAAGGAGGTGAGCGTCGGAGATGGAAGAAAGAGGGTATGCAAAATTACGGCGAGGTTGGGGGTGAGAAGAAGAGAGGATAGGGAGGGGAAGCATTTAGGAGGAAATAAGGAGAAGGGGAAGAGAGGGAGATTAGAGGGGGAAAGGGTCCACTCAGATTGCGCGGAGCTTATCTGGACCATATTTATACTATTTTTTTGTTTATTTGAACCGTAGAGCAAAAAATAAACCACCTTTCTTCCACATCCTCTCGCCCGCAAACCTCTAAACCCGCCACATCGCCTTACCCCCTTTAGGCTGAAGATAAGAAAAAGATCGAGGAGAATCGTACTTCTGTCACTACACTTATTTTTTTCAGGTATTCTGGTGTAACTGTACACTCGGTCCCTGTCTACCACCCCTATTTTGGGCCCCAATCCTCACTCTCTTTTCTATCAAACAAACAGTCTCATTTGCGTATGCGCGTGGTTCTCTGGAAGTATAAGGTTGAGGAACTATTTATTTTGATATTGTGCCTTCTTCTTCCTATTTTTCGGTAAAATCAGTTTTGGACGTCTCCACTTAAATCACGGCTGTGAATATCATATCACTTCCGGGTAGATCAGTACATGAATGCTGATTCAATGCCACATAACAGCATTTATACTTCATGGGAGCAGAAGGGAAATGCTTTCGTTAAATTATATATACTAAATTCCGATTAGGTTTAATAGTGAATGAAGTCATTTTAAATTATGAATTATTTAATTAAAATTGGATTTCTGAATTTTAACCAGAGCTTATTTATTTGGGTTAATCAAAATATTAATAAACACGTATTGGGAGAAATTCAATTATCCATTAAAAAGCAAATAATTTACATCGCATCTTGCTGATAGTTTAGTTGGTAATAATCATAACTCTATCAAAAGTAAATGCAGTAAATGGACAAATAGAAAATGCAAGATCTAAGTATCGAATTATATAAATTGATAATAATTACGCCCGGAATAGATATATGAATAAATACAATACACTACCAAATGGATTCTAACCGTCAGGCAACTCTTTTACAAGTTGATAATACTTGTTACAAATTCTCCAAATTACATGCAAGAGACTCTATCCGTAGTACACATTTGACGCCGTAGTTGTATATTTTAACACAAATAAAAATTGATTTTTCTGTAAATACCGTACCGAGTTAATTCTGCATCCAAACTAAATAACATTTTTTTTCTTTTCTTTTTATTCAAACAACAAAACGACGAAATGTTAAATTAGTACATAATCATTTCACTATGATTTTATAAAACCCAAAATTTATACGTTTTTGCGCATTAGAAAAAATTAATATATATGTTAAATAAAAAACAAATATCTAGGCTACGTAAACTTTTCCTTGAATAAAATATTCTTTCAATGATTTAAAACAAAGATCCGATCTATTTTGATGATACTTCTCTTTGCCTTTGGAAAATTTAAGTTTTCCTTGAGATATTTTAATATTTTCTGTCGGGCTTGGCTGCAGACACCAGATATATATTTTTCAATGTTAAATTGAATACAGAAAGGTTAGGAAAAGTTTGAGAGATCATTGTGTGGGGTAAGTTGCAATGCATTAAATACAGTTACCTAGATCTCTGAGTAGCATCATATTTTAATCATATCTGAATCCTGTATTTCTGGAGGTTCCATTTATATTTATATGCATTTGCTCAATATCTATAGCATGGTTAGAAACTTAATAAAATACCTTCTGGTAAAAATTTATATTGCAATATCAATTGTTACACAATAAGACGATTGCAGATGAGACGGTATCACAGCTAAAATATAGATGGCATATGAAAACATCAATCAATATATAGTTACTTAACCGGATAATTCCTTAGTCCCGGTCAAGGTGAATGATTTTTACACTCTGAAATTGTTTGCTTTTTTGATATGCATTGCAATGCTACTTAGCGGATGACTCCGTTAAAAGTTACTGTTGTGGCATCACCCGCAGTTTCTTGAAATTTAATTCCTTAGCATTGAGGCACGGTGAATTGCGTATTAAAGTTTAAATGTTCTTAAATACGCATTATATGTTTGGGAGAAAATTTAGAACTAAATTGGATATTTTTCTCATAAATCATTACATCTAACGGTGATTTAAATGATTAAATTATATAAAAAATATGACACAAATAAAATCATAACCCAATCAAACATGAAATAAATTGTGACCTAATCCATTACCTGTTCCATTGAAGTAACAAATGTACTTATTAAGCTCCTCAACTAAACCTTCATCAGTACACGGATAAATTCAAAATTTCAAACATTATTTCTTAGACACGGATGTGATGAGAATAAGATAGAAAGTTGGGAACATAAATACACGATTAAACTCAGTCGCCTGAAGAATAACAAATGTTATGCTCCATTTTCCCACAGCAATAGGTTAGGCAGAAAATATTGGTCAATGAAGGTATAATTTACCATATGAATGAAAAATCATTTTCTGCTCATTATTTTTGGCTCGTATTCTTAAAAATGATAATAAATAGCAGAAAATTACCTATTCAAATCACCTGCTTTTATAACTTTTATTGCTTTATCAAAGATGGCCACAATAAAACACACAATTGACACCTCTCTGCTATTTTAATTAACCATCCTATATTCAATTACTTCCGTGAAGATCATGATGAACTGTTGACCCTATAACCAAGTAAAATCCGTGATAATTTCACACAAAATACTTATATTTGATTTTTAATTTATCAAGTCCCAGTTTCGTTTGTTGGTGGGTGCATAGACGCTACACACAGCAGCCCGATGTCCATATTAAATTAAACACAAGGGCAGCGTAATTTCAATCAGGGTACCATAGTTTTTTGCTTGTTCCTTTCGGCAAAATATTCATCACGGGTATTAATACAACAACGCATTTTCGATAATTTAATTAGCAAGGCAATTCTTTAAAAATGAGAAACATAATGGGCAAAGGTTCCCCACTAAAACGTAAATATTAAAAATAGACTGGAATACATATTTACGGTACCGCGCCAATTTATTTCCGGCTGTGAGTTTTTAATTCGATATTAACGCCGTGATAAAATAGAATACATTTGCATGGTAATTACGTTATTCAACGAGTACGGGGAAATTTCCGATTCATCGGTTCCCGAATTTCCCCCGTTTCCAATCCTGCCCTTTCTTTCCTATCCTGTGCTGCAACGAAATGCATTTAACGGGTGAACATGTGAATTTAGTCTTTTAATTTAATTAATTACTGCGTGAAATCATTGAAAATGATAAAATTTTGTCATCATAGGCTTTAAAAAATTCGTTCACTTGGATTCTGTAGCTCTTTGTTTTCATTGGATTTGAATGTAGCATTAATTTCATTGACTCCTTTCCTGCATCCTTGCTCATGAGAAATTTTCAAACAAATTATAAATAAACAAAATTGTATGTCATTTCTTTTATCTTTTTCTATGGCTTCCCAAGAAAGATTACCAGCATAATATTTCAAATAAATGGCATTTATAAAAATACATAATTAGGCATGTCAGAGATTCAAAAGTCTCAGTTTAAAAAAGATAAGAAATTTATCCATCAATCCCATTTGGAAAATGAAAATAAGAGTCTAAAACCAAGTATTTGAAAGATATATATATATATACTATTAGAACATTTTGAGTTATGCATTTTGGGAAAACGAAGAAGGAGTATCAGCAGGCTGTAGAAAAACTGATGGATGACGGTAAAGAGCTCAGTACTCTAGAAGAAAAATGGTATTGTATCAAGAAAGTGATAACGAAAGCCGCAAAAGATACTCTAGGAACCGTTAACGGGAAAAAGATGAGGAAACCATGGGTAACGGATGAGATGATTACAAAGAAGGATGAGAGAAGAAGATCGAAAAATGTAAACACAGAGTAAGGAAAAATGAAGCACAAAGATTTAAACAATAAATTGAGAAGGGCCAAAAATAAAGCGAAAGAAGAATTGTGGAAAACGAAATGCGAGGAAATGGAAAGTTGACAGAAGAAAGGTGAAAAACAACAGTTAAAGATAAGTGGGGTATGATAATAGTTGAACCAGGAAAAATCCAAGAGAGATGAAAGGAATGTATAGAAACACTGCATGGTAAAGGACTAAGGCCGACAAGGTTAGACATAGAAAAGGAACATGACGTAGAAGAAGAAAGCTTAGAGCCAGGTATGGACGACGATGAAGTAGAAAGGGCATTAAAGGAGATGAAATCAAATAAGGTCGTGGGGGTGGACAACATTCCTGTCGAAATGTTTAGGAAAATGTGGGAAGAAGGCCCTCTATGAACTGATTCGTAGCATTTATGAGAAAGGACTCTGGCAGGAAGATTTTTTGAGATCAGTGTTAGTTCCTATCCCAAAAAAGGCAAAGGCTACATCATGTGAGGATTACAGAACAATAAGTTTGATATCCTACGCAGCTGAAGTTATTCTCAGGGTCATCAACAAAAGGATAGAGAGTAAGGCAAATGATTACTTAGGGAATGATCAGTTTGGGTTTAGGAAAGGAAGAGGTACGCGTGATGCCATTGCAGTAATGAGATCACAAATCGAGACGAATATAGAGTGCAATCAGGACGTTTTTGCCTGTTTCTTAGATTTCGAAAAAGCGTTTGATAGAGTGAATTGGGAAAAATTAATGCGTGTATTGCGGAAAATATGAATGGATTGGAGGAACAGGAGACTGATCCGCAACTTGTACATGTCTCAGACTGCTGAGGTGCGAGTGGGAAACGGAGAGTCAGGATGGGCAGTGTTATGAAGAGGGGTAAGGCAGGGTTGCCTATTGTCACGGTGCTGTTCAACGTATATGTGGAGGAAATGATTAAAGAGGTATGGGAAGAACTGGAGGTAGGAATGAAAGTCGGAGGGGAATTCGTAAAATCGGTTAGGTTTGCCGATGACCAAACATTAGTTGCTCAGTCAGCCAAGGGGTTGCAAGCATTGCTGAGTGAATTGGAGGCTCAGTGCGATAAATATGAGATGAGAATCAATGTTAATAAAACAAAGGTTATGCGATTTTCCAGAAAGAAAAGGCTAAACTAAATATTAAAATAGTCGGGGAAAAAATTGAGCAGGTAGAACAGTTTACATATCTCGGAAGTGTTTTGGACAAATACGGTCAAAGTAGTAGGGACGTAAGGATAAGAATTGCGCTAGGCAAGGAGGCTTTCTCAAGGAGGAGGGAGTTGATGACGGGGTCGTTGGTAGGGATGTTAAGAAAAGACTCATAAAAACTCTGATATGGAGCGTAGCCATGTACGGCGCGGAAACGTGGTCACTGAAGCAGTAGGATGGACGTAGATTGGATGCTTTTGAAATTTGGGTGTGGAGAAGAATGGAGAAGGTGAAATGGACCGAAAGGAAAACAAATGAGGAAGTACTAGGGATGGTGAGTGAGGAGATGGATTTGTTGAGAGATATCCTATGGAGGCAGGAAAATGGATGAGAGGCATATTGAACGGTAGTGGAATGTTGAAGAAGGTAATAGAAGGGAGGATTTTGGGCAAGCGAGGAAAGGGCAGGAACAGGATAGGGATGTTGGACGGGATGAAGGCAGGAAAGAAGTACACAGAGATGAAGAGGGACCTGATGTAGATTAGGTTTCTGCATTGGGTTTTGTTTGGAGTTATAAAATGTTTTTTTGATTGTTGTGTCCATCCAAAAACCTAATAAAAAAAATATAGATATATATATCTCCAATTCAGTTCCCAGAAAATCTGGGAAACTATATTCTCCAAAATAATATTGAAGTCACGTAAATGGACTTTAAGAAATTTTATTGGTAGTGAACTGATTAAAATTTAAAGTATTTCATCCTCCTACAAATTTCATTGGCAGTATCAGCGTTTGAAAAAAGAGTCACAGTTTTATAATATGACTTTACTGGATGTTTTAACAAATATTTCTGCTTTTTTCTCACGTAATAATACATTGATCAGAAGATACATAAGAAATTTGAAACTTTTAAGTCAATTTTCAAGCCACATTACCCCATCTTCCAATAGCGGATATTGTCTACAACATAACGAGACAGACTGACTTACAATGATATCTAAAATTTGCTGTAGACTTCACATTTATTTTTTTTACTTTAAACAATTTATCCCTAAAAAAATTATAACCTTTCATTGAACCTTTGATAAATTTTTAAAACGTAAGTGAAACAGACATTGATTCGTTAAGAGAGGATCGAAAATAAAAAGTGGATAACGTACGAATAAGAAGGAGAGAGAAAAGAGAGATAAGACTCGCAGAAGTGACTTGGGGGACGGTCTAAAGAGTTGAGAAGAATCGCCCAAAGAGGGAGACTCTAAGAGAAGAGACGATATTAACTCAACCTACCAATTCAATCCTCACCTACCCCAACATCTACCCTTTCGCAACCACCTACGCTTCCTTTTTTAACCATCCCTTAGAGCACAATGATTCATCAGCCACAATTGATAAAGGGGGAGAGGTAGAGAGGGAATGCCGGATGTGGAAGGGGAGAAAGGTGGGGTTGAGGATAGAGGTGGGGACCACAAGGAAAAAAAGGAATAACGTAATCCATCCATCATGGATTCCGACGCCGTCCCCCCACCCGTCACCCCTCAATCCTCTCCTCGTGTCCCGCTCAACCACCCCCGCCCACTCGCGCCCGTCCACCCACTGAGATTCGCAGAGGACACACCTTATTTATCACTCTCAAACACTCCGTCCTTCTACTGTCTTCCTTCACTTTCCTCTAGGTGCCTCTCTACACTCAAGCACTCCTCCCGTGCCCTTTCTTCTGCATTTCTTCCCAAACTGCATGCCTCTCCCATTCTATCATCCTCTCCCTCCTTACATCTCTCTCCCTATCCAAGTAGAGAAGTGAGTTATCTCGGCTCCTTTCCAACTACTCATTAATTTTATGTATATATATATATATATATATATATATATATATATATATATAAACCATAAACACAGTAAACAACCCGAAGGTCGGTTTAGTAGGTGATGGTAGAGCTCACCCATGTACCAAGCCCGACGGCGTGTGAATATTCACACATCAGGGTAGGGGGGCCAGTTCCTTTCCCTGTGCCGGTTATAGTTTCCCAGGAAGATCTGGTACCCGAAACAAGCTTGGGTGGAGCTGCAGGTGCCCAAAGTGCCTTGCCCGGGAATCGAACCCGGGACCCTTAGGTCAGCAGTCCAACGCTCTACCCGCTAGACCACCGTGACCCGCTATATATACATATATATATATAATTATATATATATATATATATACATATATTTTTGACCCTTCATTTTTTTTGCTTCATGTAGATGAGTTTGTATCTAGATTCCCCAGGACAATAGCTAAACTCGATTCTTATCCATGTAAGAATTGACTTCTAACCCAAATTACTGATGGATGACAATAGTGCCCTTCTATGATGCTCTCCCTCCACCCTAAGACCTATCTAAAGCTATCTATTCAATTAACTACTAATAGGTAGGACGAATTGAAGATATGCAGTTTCTTACAACATGTATTTTCTTGCTGAATGTAAAATCTCAGGGAAATGCAAGATAAGAGTACAGGCATCACTCCATAAAAATTCCGAGTAGAAAGTTCAAAGATATCGCTACTAGCAAGTTCAAAAACCTTTCTCAACAAAATGTGTTCGTGTTCCGTTTGAATTAGTCATAAATTTAGTGGTTTGATTTCTCCCCTTCATTCAAATCGGATGGATTCTGAAGATTATGAATATTCCAATGAATTTACTAGCTAATCTACAAGTAATACCTAAACAATATAGTTTAAAATAAATGTATTTTATGGTGGTTAAATTTATTAGGAAACATTAACACAAACAATAAAATTAGATAAGTTTTGCTTATAATAATTTCTAGTCTCTATTAAAATATCATGCCTAGGGTAATATATATTGCCAAATTGACATACTATGATGCATCAGCTCCAGATTTTTTCAAACTGCTTAATAGTGGTGGTGAGAAACTTCAAAATACATTACCCACTATATGTTAAAAGATAAAACGGTATTTCCTGGCAAATTATTCTGATTACACTTGGCATACTATACTTCTTATTTTTTTACCAAATTACTTTTCCTTTTTAAGTTAAAGAAGTTTATTCTCTTCTCCTTCCTTAATCACTTCTTCGATTGTATCACAGTAGCAAAACGTTCTAATTGACTGACGAATTGATGAACGAAGATTTCGTTTTTGTCACACATGGACAAAGGATACTGGTGATTCCTGTAGTCAAGTGAGTAGTGAAGTGAGAGAATCACCTCATTATATAGATCGTCGACGTCCAGCTTAGTGGCCTCGTTTCTCAATTAACAGTGGCCGAAGCGGCCACCAAACTCAAGCGGTCACCTGTGGAAACCGCGCCTGCCAGGTGATCGTCACTGCACGCTCGCGGACTCAATGCGACCTGAAGGAACCTGGATTTGCAATCACCCAGTGCGACAACGGAATCCAACCGTGGTGTGGTCACCGTCGGTGGCCACACCACCGTCCGCCAATATCACTTGGAGGGAAACTGAATCTCTCCTTCGTAGGCGTCATCAAAGGCACTGCAGCCTTTGTAACACACGGTGGAAGGTTAATTATCACTTATTTTAACTATCTTGCCTCTCAGACTAAATCATCATTACGCACTTTTACAATTATTGAACTGAATCACTTATAATTAGAGTGTTTATAAATATATGTACATATAATTATATATACATATAATTATTCTCTCTGCTCTTTTGCGTTTCTCACCCAATTATTCTAGAATTTAATCTTTCCCTCAATATCTATTGGTAAGCATAATCACTTACAATCCATAAATATATGTAATACTCTAGGAATTTCAAAGTAATTTCATCCCTATGCCAGAAATACCATTCCAATTCGTATTATGAACTCTTTACATTGTATAACATCTCATTTTCAAATCTTAATCCTGTACTAAAGAGATATATCTTTTAAATGGCGTAAATGATAACTTTTCCAAACGTAAAAAGATATTCATTCACGATTTCTGTTTTCAGGATCGATATATCAAACTTCCGTAAAGGACTTATATAAATAACCAGCCTTAAAAAATGAATTTTTAATTATAAATAATTCAACTCATTCACGCAGTACAATAAACTGATAGTTTACTCGTAGGTAATGAGGAATTAATAATTATGATAGAAAAAATAAATCTAGAGATCCCGTTAATGAGGACGTGCAAGTATTACCTTCCGCTTGTATACTGCCTATTAAATAATATTCATTAGTAAACTTCATCAAATTCGTATAAAAAGAAGCCTAGACAGCTATCCTGTCATATCATAAATTAAATGAACGAGTCGTACTCGAAAGTTGATCGAAAATAGGAAATTAATGGCTTAATTCCTGAAACAAAACTAGGCTCACGATTCTATACTAAATCATACTAAAATTAAGATACTCACTCGTTTAACGCTTCTAAAAAATAACAGGAAACGTTTCCAAAAATGCACAGATTTCAACAACTACATTGATCCATACAGACTGTATAGCAAGGATAAAATGGGGGAAAATTCAGATAGCTGTATAAATAATAAAAGCTTCTCAAATAATAGAAGTAAACAACCAAATATTTTTTGCAGCTCTAATATTCGGTTCTTTAAATTGGAGTGATTGGATAATAAGAAGGAAAAATACCTATATATCAGAGGGCCTAAAATTAATGAAAAAAATGCCTTTTTAAATAAATACTTAAATATTGTTATAAAAAAAACATGTGTACAAAGTAATGTAACCCCTTCTGAAATTTTTGTTTATTTTTAAAATTAAATTGCGACAGAAAATTACTCCTACTTTGATGGTTTTCTGATAATTAATACATGGGAGCCAGGATTGCGTGTACTTTTATATTATTGATTACGGAATTATTTTTAGAAATTTTAATTATTCCGATCCAGGAAACCGTTAGGCTGGCGTCCGTTCCATCCTTCCTCAAAGAGATACCTTCCCATACATCACATCGACGCCTCCCCCATATTGCTATGCCTCGCTTCCGCCAGCCGCCCCTATCCACTTAACCATATCTCCATGGCACACAACGGCTCATAGATGAACGGCCAGCATTAAACGGCCCCGTCACGTATAATCTCATTGCCTCATTATGCGCGACGGTCTATTGCCGTTCCATTGTAATCCATGTCAATGCGACAACGCTAAACGTCAGCAATGCACGGAATTTCCACTTGCTTTTTGAAGAGTTTCGAAGCTTGCTTTGGGAAATTTCCTCAAGATGAACAGAGGATAGCTTAGTGCACTGTGATGATCTCAACCTAGGAGTATTTTTTCTTATGTATATATATATATATATATATATATATATATATATATATATATATATGAGTCTGACCTGAAGAAGGCCTCGTCGGAGTAGGCCGAAAGCTTAAATCATCTACAGTGTGAGTGTCCTTTTACGTGTTATCTGTTTTATTCTGTGTTCTATTGTGCCGTCCAAAAGTTATATATATATATATATATATATATATATATATATATATACACACACACGTTCAAACACGAAATCCCGTCATACAGCGAACAAATATTCCTTCACATGGAAACAGATATAAGGAAAAGTAATAGAGGAACACATATAAAGGACGAACACAGGAGAGGTGGGGAAGGCGGAATTGAGCAGACCACACACACACACAAACACACATATATATATATATATATATATATATATATATATATATATATATATATATATATATATATATATATATATATATATATATATATATATATACATATATACATATACATATACATATATATATATATATATATATAACACAGTAATCTCCCCGAAGGTCGGTTTAGTAGGTGATGGTAGAGCTCACCCATGTACCAAGCCCGACGGCGTGTGAATATTCACACATCAGGGTAGGGGGGCCAGTTCCTTTCCCTGATATATATATATTATTTTTTTACTTCACACATAGACATAGATACAAGGAAAGGAGATAGGAAAACACATAAAAGACACACGGGAAAGGTGGGGAAGGCGAATTTGAGCGGATTACAAATGTAAAAATATTTCCTCAAATCCCGGATAAGGAAATATTTTTACATTTGTGATCCGCTCAAAAACCGCCTTCCCCACATGTCCTGTGTTCGCCTTTTATGTGTTTTCCTATCCCCTTTCCTTTTCCTATTTCTATGTTTGAATGAATATTAAATTAATAATATATACATCTGGGGAATTCCCAATAAGGAAATTTATAAATGTCCACTATTGCACCAAGGTTTTTAAATACGATTTTATAATTCGGGTAAACATATTTAAACATTTATTTAGAAGATGCATTACATATGTCACAGATTTAACTTTATGATGTCACTTGATTCTTAAGATTTAATCAGTTCCTCTTTATCAACTATAATATAAATTTCTGCGATATAAACGGTTAGCATATTGTCCAAGATAAATAATAAATACAATTTAACGCTCAATAATTTCAGCAACATTTCTTGCGACGGCACAGTTACACGTTGAATAATTGGGCCTGAGATACGACAAAAACGCCACAAACGTCAATACAATAATGGTTTCGGTCCCAAGCAGCAAACCATAAATCAACCGTGAGATATTTCGGAGCTGAATGGCATATGAAACGTACAACCTGGAACATGGAGAACCACACAACCACCTCGCCTTCCTTCGTTCAAAAACTTACGCGCGATCGAACGCGGAGTGTCGCCAATTTGGCTACACTTTCCAAATGGTGATAACAGCGGCGGGTGTAGGTGCGAGCTGACGAGAGTGAGAGAGAGAGGTAGGAGTAGAGGGCGTGGTGGCCCGGTGGAGATGAATAAAAAGATGCGAGCGGTTTAATGGGAGGGCGAGAGATGTCGCGAATGGGTAGAATGGGGTTGGTAGAGGCTTCATCGCCACAGGGGCCTATGTACTGCGGAATTGCCGACCGAATTGGCGAGAGAGGTGTGCATGCATACGCGATTGAGAGGGAGAGAGGGAAGGACAGAGGTGGGCAACCGTCGTGGATGAATGGGCGAATGGAAGATGGGGAAAGGGAGTACAAATCACGATATAAAAAGTAGAGGAATGAGAGTGAAGCTAGAAAACTCTAGGCCAAGGCCATGTTACTCAGTATTATACGTATATACGTGACATCGAAACGTCAAAACTACATATGTGAGTGTCCTTTCTTTGAATTTCTATGATTTAAAAATCTATATGTGTTTTCATATATTAGTGCGTCGCCGAGGAGCGTTCTGTTTTGAAGATATATAGGTATGTAGGTGTGTATATATATACACACAAACACACAAGTAGATTGGCATTGGAATGTTACAGACGCTGATAGAGGGGAGAATATTAGGCCAACAAGGAAGGCCAGGGATGGGATAGGGATGTTGGAGGGAATTAAGGGAGGAAGGAAGAATATGGGAATATGGATATGAAGAGGGACTCTGTTGTATCGTTGAGTAGGATGTAGGGTTGTGTTATTAGGTGTTAGGTGAGACAAGAGAAATATTTGGTATTTGCGTCCATCCAAAAAACCTAACTTAATCGGTAGATTACCTACAACATATATATATAACTTTTGGACGGCACAATAGAACACAGAATAAAACAGATAACACGTAAAAGGACACTCACACTGTAGATAGTTATATGTAGATAGTTAGTTATCTGTTTATTCTGTGTTCTATTGTGCCGTCCAAAAGGTATATTGCTCTCGTGAGTACTTCCGCATCATCTATATATATATATATATATATATATATATATATATATATATATATATATATATATATATATATATATGTTCTGTTCCTAATTCCTCTTGAGAAAGGTGGTTGGACCACCGAAAATTCGAGAACCAGTGAGTTTTTCCTCTTTTGTGTTTTGGTTTCTGTGTTTGTTATGACTTATCAGTGAATTTACATTACACGTTTGTGGGTTTTCCAAAAAACTGTATATATATATATATATATATATATATATATATATATATGCATATGTGTATATATTTATTTCTACGAATTCTGACAACATGCTAATATATCACCACCTTACATGAAATACATACAGCCCTCTTAACTACTCATTCATTTGCTTCACTTCCCTCAATATTGTTAGAAAGACTAAATGTTATAAATTCTACCAGAAGTATCACTATTTCTACACCTCTTCGGTTTTTCGATTCACTTTTTATCCATTCTTTGTTCAAGTACTCACGAGAGTGAGAGATAGTAGAGAGATAGAGAGAGTAAAAGATACCTTTTAAGAGCCACTTGATATGAAAGGCATATAGAACATGTGCCAGCTTCCTCCACGTTAATGAGATACGCATTTCATGAGTTTCACCATAGCCTTTTCCTGTTGCGTTTCGAAATTTATTAACGTAGTTACTTCATCATGGCTCGCCAAACAATCTTCCTCAATATTACATCCTTCCTTCTCTATTTTTAGTAGTATTTTTGGGGAGGCGACCGACAGCTCAGGTCATTTGCGCCATTAGGGATGACAGGAAAGGATGAAGGGTGGAGAGAAACCCGGCGTCGGCATTAGCCTGCTCTTAACGTAAGGCGCCAAGGGGTCCGCAGCTTAACGTCCCATCCGACGGACGGCGTACTCACTCAAATGGCCCTCCACAAAGCACCTCAAGTAGGGATCGGGATACCACTGAAAAATGTCTGTCACCGCCGTGATTCGAACCCGGGCCCTTTAGGTGGGAAGCCCGTACGTTAGCCACCGTACTATCCCGATCCCCTTCTCTATTTTTTCCAGATACTGAGACCAAACTTGGCACAATTATACCCAGGCCATATAAAAACGCATCACTTATTATTTCCCAACTAATTTTTGTTTAATACAAAAATAATACCAAAAATAGAAGGTGAGGGACTGATATTTGTGCGCAACAGATCTCAGAATTCCATAAGAATGAATAGTTTAGCTGTAATTCATAAATAACAACTCACACTACGTAACTTTTGATTTTGTTCAGGTTAAATTCAATAAAAAATGCTCTCAGAAGACCCTCTCTTAATCGGTTGAAGTAATCCGGCCGGCTTTAGCCTTAAACATCTATTATTAATCTCAGTTACTTTACCTACAGCAATTGGCACCATTGGACATAATCCCTTTCAGCGACGACACTCCGCGAATAAACCACTCAACAAAGTGAATCGTTTCCTTCAGCAATCGATGACAGGTTGAATTGGACGTTTCACTCTCATCGGCCGGGTCATTTTTCAAGATTGCTGTTCCTTTAAATGTACACATAAGAATCTTGCGGTACACTATCAAAGTAAATCACTCACGTCCAATATTTAAATCACCTGTTAAATATTTTATTCCTATTTTATATCCCACCTATCAGTTAAGAAGAAAATAAACACATATCTATTCCTTCATTTTACAGCTCTATAGACTCACAAAATCAATATTTTCGTAAAAAAATTATCAACTTCTACATATAACATTTTAAATATTCTTCTCGGAAAATTTATTCAGAACGAAGATAGTCGTATGTGAAATAAAAGGTGCCTATTACTATTATGTTCGATTGAATATTTGCTCTCTAATTTTTTAAGTTAAAGTTGCGCTGTCGAACATTTATAAATAAATTCTAAAATATTAACTTTCCAATCACTTGAGCTCTTTTCATTATATTATTAACACCCAAGTAATCAAATTATTGTTGAGGAACGGAATTACATTTAAAACGTTTTGCAATAGGCCACTGTTTTACCATTTTCTTTAAAGACGAAGATTATTTTTCCTGGTTTCGAACCTGGATTGATTATTATAACCGATTATCACCAATAAAATCTTAAAAGATGGGACCCCAAAAAAAACTTAGCAATCAATGATGATCTGAGCATGAATGCCGTGCTCTCAGCTAATAAATAGGAGCCAAGTTTCAGGAGAAAAGGTGAAGAAAATATTAAGCCAAAAACAAAACTGAAATTATAAAAAACCTCATGAATATATGTGTCGAAGTGAAATAGCATATTTGTACACTAACGATTTTTGTTCTATGTACAGTGAGTAGAAAACTGGTTCCTTAAACGTAAAGGAATTTCAAAGGTATTTTATAACTTATTTCAAGCGTATTGCATGGAACGAACATATTAAAGAAACGGAAATGAATGCTATATAGTAACGTCTGCATTTTGTAAGGAAATTAAACTAAACAGGTTATAACATGAAAAAATAAGGCATAGATTAAACTAATGTTTAACTTTACGATAAAACTCTTGCATAATAGGATGGAATCAACAAAATATTCACGATTTACTAACACGGCATCTCAAGCACACCCCCTTTGGAGGAAAGGGATTCCAGATTCAGAATTTTCCGGAAAAATAATACAAAAAACACGGCACAAATCGGCTGGGATCGTTAAAGTTCATCATATCAAGCACGCGCCATAAAAAAGGAGATCCAAAGAAAAGCAGCTACCTCTGGGAAATATTATGCTATCTGAATAATAAGCCAAATGCTAGTTGCGGAGTGAAGGATTTGACAGGTTCGAGAGAAAGGGAAATGGAGATGCAATGTTTGTCAAATAAGAGTCCTCGCCGGGGGGACAGAGGGGAGCCGGTGGTAGGGAATGAAGAATAGATGGAGACGAGAGATAGAAAGGGTGGAGAGAGGAGGGATAGGGACCCCAACACATGCTGCACGGCGTCGCCGCGGATATGAATCGGTTCTCTCGCCAGCTAAATCCATGGCGAAGCATTTGAGTACGTCGAGCGTGTAGTGGGGAGAAGGATTGTGGGAAGGGGGAAAGCGGAACAAGAGGAGGCCAGGGTACGGAGTAGGGGGAGTGGACAGCGATGAGTGAAGCCAGTATCAACCTAGCCGTCCTCCTTCGCTTCTCCCTTCCCGCCCCACCGAGTACTCCCAACCTGCCTAGCATACGGTCGCCGCAATTATCGTGCCCCATTAGGTATAGAGGAAAACCCTCCCGCTAGAGCCACTACACCAATGATATCTCTCTCTTCAACCCCCCTTGTAAAGTTCTTTCCTCCCAGTTGTCCACACCAAGCTACCTTCCCACAGAACTGAGTGAACACATTTTTCTCCATGCACTCCCCCCCACCGCTCGCCCCGTATTCTGCGTCCACCTTCGTTTCCAATCATATAATCCCTCCCTAAAATCCTTCCAAACTTCCCAATCCTCCCACTCTCTCTTGGTAACAGCGTTACACGCCCAATCCCGTCTCCCTCTCTTATAACGTCCTTCTCGCCCTCAAACCGCCAACCCGCCCACTTCGCTCACCTTAAAATCCTACCCATCCTAACGCTGAAGCCCTCGATGGCTTAGTGAGCGCCCTCGCCACCCCACTTCCAAACCCACACCACATGCCGATCTCTCTACGATACAGCCTCCGCCAAACCCTTCCCCGTCCCCTCCCACCTTGATCTTCCTCTGGGATCTCTCCCTCTGCCCCTAAAATATATGCCACCCAACCAACTTCGGTTCCCGCAATACGCCGCTCCGTAGACCCTCCTCCTCCTCTACTCCTCCCTAACCAACCCATCCTCACTCTCTCTCTCTCTCACCCTATCGCGATCCTCACCGCGTCGATATATATTACGCGCAGTGCGCGGGTGGATGTGTTTGTGTGTACGGGCCTGGGTGTGTGACTGCTCGCGTGTGTGTGCTCATCTGTGCGTGCTGAGGCTTCTCACAGAGATGACAAGGCTCGAAGATCTCCCCTCTCCCTCCGTCACCCTTCTCTGCAGCAGGCTCAGGCTCACCCGCAGCACGCCCACCCCCAGATGATTCTCCCCACCTCTCGGATCCCCCATTCCGCCCTCCGCAAACCCCAACCGCCGCACGACTCCCACCTCCGCGGTCATCGCCTCATAACCCATTTCCACCTTCTGTCTCCACGACCTCCGTCCGTCGGCAACCCTCCGTCGTCGACTGCCAATCCCCCGTGGAGTATGAAACTGCGAGTGACCTCACAGCCAAGGCCCCTGGGTCTGAGCGTAAACAGTTGTCTAAATCCTCCGACAGTCGAGACCCTCCGCGAATATTTCAAACTCGCAATGCATACGAGAAAGACGATTATCAGACGAGGAAGAGGTAAAAATGAAACCATAGAACGTATTCACGTTGGTCACTGGAGTAATGAGTATTAATAATAGTATCGTGGATGAAAGTTTTGAAAGCAGGTTTGAAGAAATGGAATCAGCCATTAACTTGTAATTCCAATTCTTTTTCATTTAATAGTGTCTTGTTAGTCCTTCATAGTGATAACGTTTTATAGTGATAACGATAACGTTTACATGAAGTATATTGCCAAATATTTTTAAATACATCAAACATTTAAGAATTAAAAAAAATAAACATGTACATTATACTATTAAATTTACAAGGAGAATCTATGAATCTACTCCATCATAATTTTACGCCAGTAGGAGCCTGAACTGGTTTCACCGAAATATACCTATCTCATACCGTGGTTTATAAACCAGCGGTTTGCTCCTTGTGTGAAATGCAAACTTTCACTATTTTCAAACCATCGCAATAGCCCTGTATTTTCAGGAAGCAGTAATTAGCTGGCCAGTGGTAAAAAATTTGCATTTAATTTAATAACTAAAAGAGTCCAAAAATTTTCTTAAGAATAATGGGAGGAATCAATAGTATAAGTGTAATTAGAAATTTTCGTACAAACTGATGTGCTTAAATTTTGATTCCGCAAGACAAACCTACAAGATCAATACGGCAACTAATTGTATATGAGCCTATAGAGATTCTATCACCTCTTTTTGTACTTGTCTTTTGAAACGGAAAACATTCCTTTATATTCACTCATTTTAGGGCAGAATTTACAAAGCCTGCTATCGAGCTGCCCGAAAAGTCAATACAGATAATTGGTTTGATTATTTTTCTCGGTATTCGTATTTAACATATATTTGGTTCCATTTAATAGATCAAAAAATCTTAAAATCTTAAAAATCTTTTAGATCAAAATAAAATAAATAATAAGATTTAAAAATTATTTCAAATTCAAAGTGCTTTGGAAACAATTATTATTGAATGTTGTAGTTCCCATATATATTTATTCTTTCAAATCCATACTCTTACATTTAAGACTAATTTACCTCTTTCGTAATTATACGTTATTTTAATATGCTACCTTATTTTAAATTAAATATATTTCACTATGCAAAATCTCTTTGAATCAGCTATTCCGTTGAAAAGAATGTTCCTAAAGGTGCCAATCTACTCGCCATCTCCTCTGTCTCGCTCCCTTACTTCCGTCTCCAATAAATGACTGCCATAACATTAATAAATAAGAATGTTAAACAAGAGTTTTCAACATGACAGGAAGAGCAAAATACAGAAAAATTCAAATAATGTTCCCGAAACTAAATGACCCTTGAGAACATTGAAATTCGAAAAACAATTACGTTTTAAATAACGTTATTAGTAAAAGGCCAACTCTCCAGATCGATATTCCATTTTTATAGCGGGTAAACTCCCAGTGAGTATGTAAATAAGGAAATTCTTATAATCACTGCGCAAAGGTTCCTTGTAAAAAAAAGGCATACACCCGATCCTGATGGCATTCTCGTGATTTTGCGGGAATAACGACTCCCTCTGGTAGACTAATCTTCCCCCGAAAAACATTATAATTGGCTAAAATATTTCACGAGTCGGAAGTAAACGATTAAAAAAGTACGAAGAAAAATCTAAAAAATGAATGGCGGAATCCGCTTAAAAATAAAGCCGCTTTAATATGGTTGATTCAGCGGTCTTTATCATTAAGGAGAAGGTTCCACCACCAACCACTTTTTCGTGAATAAAACTTGAGAGATATCGGCAGAACCAAGCCAAAGGAAAAAAGGAAGCGGCCTCCTGCTCCATCCGCTCTTTCACTTCTCGCTCAGTGCAACGTACTCTTATACTTTGTTCGTCGACGCTTTGCTACACTGATTCCTTTGCGGGGAACGGAAAAAGATGCAGAGGATGCCTGAGGGGTTGAGGTTGCAACAGGGAAGGCGTGATGAGGAACGACGAGGCACATAGACAGGGAGAGGAAACAGTAAGTAAACCTTTGACCATTCCCCTATGCAAAAATAAAATTACCTTGTTCTTCTGCGGAGTTAAATAAAGGCCTAGATGCAAGCGGGAGAAATGCTTGACCCTCCATCCCCAGAATGAAAGAAGTTGGGAGAATTACTTCAGCAAACCAGGGGATGCAATTTAATTTGCCCACAAAAACACGCACGCAGAGGGATTTTTCTGGGGAAAACTTAATAAAAGGGTGGAGATCATAGAAGTACTAGAATTTATCCATATAAAATGTATACCCCAAGTTCCATTAATTGAATCTTTTAAACTGTACAAGCACGCTCTAATTTTATTTTTGGTTAAAAATACCAAGTAATAAATATTATTTTACTGAGTGAATATTTATCGTCTACCTTCTACGAGACCTTAAAAAGGGATATTTCATTTCCAAATTGATCACTTTCTATTAATTATTTCTGTCACCTAACTTAAAAATTGTAAAATTGTAGTCCATCAATTTAAATACAATTTACTACGGAATATACTTTTTCCCTTTTCAATCAATCTGTACATATTACTAGCTCTATATAAAGCTAATAAATACAAATAAATAATACATATTAATATGAATGAAACTGAGCAATATTCAGATGAGCCGACTGCCCCGTGTATCCAACCTAGAACCCTTAAAAAATTAATGATTTTCAAGCATGAGAATTAATAAAAGTGAACACAAATTAAACCGAATATAGGAAATTGATATTAAAAACTAGGAATAAAAATAACGTAAAAGAAACGAGAGGAAAATTTTCGGAATACCGAAACTTTGCCAGTCTGAACGAAAAAGGGAGAGGGGGAAAGGTGGAAGCAAGTGGGAACGAATACGGTCAATTTTTTTAGGGCGAAAAAGGAAATAATTTGGTTAGCTCGCCGCCAGCCCCCACGCAGTATTCCACATCCGTTTGTGGCGCCCTCAGCCCTGAACTCGGTGCCAGACCGAAATACGGGCTGTGAACTGGATGGAGTGGGGAGACGGGTGGCAGGGAATGGCTGAGGGGTGGGTGGGTGGGTTAGTGGGAGAATTGGAAGGGGGAGAGTATATCGCTAATTGCTGCGGTATTTCCGTTCGCAGACTGTCGTGGAATATAGTTCTGGGAAGGGAGAAAAGCCCGGGAGGCGTTAATGAACACCCTACTTTGCTCTTTCTTCCCCCTCCTCTGCCCCGCCCGCCTCCAACAATGCCCCCTCTTTCTCATCCCTCTCCCGACACCCACCCCCAACATCCCCTCCGTGTCCTTTCATTACGACAATCCCTTTTATCGAAGCCTATTGGCGAAACGGGAGGGGTTAGAAGTGCTGTCTGAAGCGAGAGTTTTCGTGAGTGTGAGAGAAATTGGAGATAACTGACGCTCGGAGGCAATGTTGGAATTACGGAGCCATGAAAACTTTGGAATTGAAAAGGAATGTGGTTTTTAAATGCGTGACTAGCTCTCCCTTGCAAACCTTCACTGAATCATATACATACATTCAATTTCCGGCAAATCATCTAATAGGAGAAGGAGAAGATGATTATTCAGAGCCTCTTCTGGAAAAGCAATCATTAAGAACAGTGAGCGTCGATTGGCATCAAAGTCTACCGTGAAATCATAAATCGCTGGTTATCATTAGGAGAATCTGAAACTATTATACAAGTGTTTTTCGCCATTTAAGGAGGGGAATTGGAGTTGTTTCCATATCAAACCGGGATATCGATGGGGACCAATTATCCGCGATTGGAAGGGATCATCATTGAATAGTCGCCCGATGCAGGTACTCCTTACGCTTATAAAGGTTTCATAAGTTATTTAATCATTCAAGACTAAACTAGGCCCTACTATGGGCGATTATCGTCAAAGTAGGACCATCTAAGAGAGGCAATAATGACTCAATTCCCGGAACGTTGTATCGTTTTCTCCACTTCCAATGCATAAAAACAAAAATAGCTTTTACAACACTTCATTTTAATACTTTTTTAACGGATATCATTTGAAGAAGAATACATATAATTAACGGTTGAAATATAATTGCATAATATTATTACCTACGACGATTTTATAACAAATGATGGAAGAATAGATATATTGAACAGCTGGTCGCAATTTGAATGTCTATCGGGATTGGAATTTGAAATAGATATTGAATATAGATGACTAAATTGATTATTGTTGCATAAATTATCTATAACATCGGGTTGAGCATTCTTAGGACTTATCCATGCAATATGAGGCTGCCCACAATATGTTCACAGCATAAAATTGAAATACCCAAAGTGTCTTATTTCTGCTATTGTTGTAACTTGAACTATCAAATTTACAGTGCAGATCTTTCTTTAGATAAATCTTCTAAAATATGCTTATTTCCTTGATTGACCTACTAACACACAAAATATATTTTGAAAATGAGTTTCATTAAAATAGGAATGCTTCTGTTTCTCTCTTGTTAATATGACTACAGGTCACTAACTATAACACAGTAATAAATTTTTCAACGGTTTTTTACAGAGATACAAATTTAAATAGTAACGACGAGTAACATAAAATATATTATGATGATGGTAATATCAATGGAAACATCCTCCTCATTTCCACAATAAATGATGAAATAAATACTTTGTGATAGGCATACTACAAGTAATTTCCTCTTTTAAAATTAAGCTAGTCGAAAACTCTATTAGTTATCCTCCTCCTGATTGAACCCTAACTTTTCCATTACATATTCAAACCAATCAAACGCCTTTACAATGAATAATTGACTCTCGTCTCCTACTTGATATTTTATCGAAGATCGACGGTCATGCTGATAAAATGAACACGATGTACACTAGGAAAAACTAGTAGGAATCAACGTCCTCTCATTTTAAGTAAAATTGAAGTAGAAAAACAAGTACGCAGAGTTCCCAAATGAAGCCTAGCATTTTGCCAATGTAAAAAATTGAAGTATTACAAAAATTCACGGATAATGAGTTAGAGTAACAAACCATGCTCATAGCAAAAGCAGTCCGTTTTTTAGACATTAGTACTCAGTTGTATGTAAGCCATTGTTTAGAATGAGAAGGAGAGAATGGAAATCCGCCGGGGGAACAAACAGCTCACCACGTTCTCTCGAGCCTAATGAAAATTGGAAAGATAACAGCATTCAATGCTGAACGCGGCAACGTAGGATAAAGCGTAATTTATTCGTCAAAATAATACTGTGAAGCAATAGAAAATTCACGAGAACAAGGATTACCACAATATCAAACCACATTTAGGGCAAAAAAAGAAAAACTTCATTTTTAAACTACGAAACAGCGTCGTATGGGAGTCATTGTTTATTTACTCATGCGACGGTCGGTGTAACTGCGGCCATTCCCTTGGTTTTGTTCCCCTTATCCTGTTTAGAATTCTTCACCCCGTCCGGTTTTACGGGCACCTCGGCACCCGTACAACTTTAAATCTTTCCCCCGTATATAGCGCTTCCGCGCAACTCTCCCTTCATTGGCCCGCTCCTGAAACCACAACTCCGAAAAGACTTGGTTAGGGATAACCGTGGAAAGAGACCTAGATATGGCTTCTTAAAAAAAATATACATACTCTTTGGGACCCCTTCGCATGGTTCCACGTGTAAAAAAAATACGTTTCTAAGAGAGACTCAACAAATTATTCCTTTTATTCATACTCGCTTGTCTGACGGAGGGTGTCTCCAAAGTAAGCCGTTCCATCAGAATTCGTACTGGCTTTTCGAGATAGCTCATAAATTCGTTAAATATTAGCCACTAAAAGATGTAATAGCTTATATGTAACACATTCAGGAAATCTCAATCAGACGGAATATGGAAGTCTGTTATTCACATAACAGTATGTAACATAAGCTTACAGAGAGATTTAAATAATGCTAATCCCGTAACGGATTTATATACTTAATTAGCATTGTAAAACACCTCAACGAAGTTTAACTTTGTTAATTTCAAAAACCTTTATTTCTCTTAATCAACAAAATTTGTGACTGAGTTATATTGGATACTATGAGCAAACCTAAATGCACTACCAAAATTTAAAATCATTTGCGTTCCAAAATACGTCAAATAACTCAAACCGCTGACATCATGGCAGCGCGTTAAGCAGATCACTTACGATTTTACCCAGGAGGCATTTCGACTTCAAATTCGTAATTCATTATCAAAGACTATCGTCAAATGATTATGACATCGACCAGGAACATTAGCGACTACTAATTGCCAATAGGTGATCTCGCGCAATAACTGTTCTAAAAGAAAATAATACAGGGTTTTCCCAGGAATGATTTTGAATTATTTTATGCTCAAATTGATGCCATGAGTGTAAAAATGAACTCACCGTGAATGGAGATAGCAGGAGTTATCCTCCGAACACCACAAGTTCTAACAGTTGAAATTTTCATCCGACCGCCAGGACTCTCAGTATTGGCCACCACCTTTCCAAGGGTTTAATCTGGATACCACCAATATCACAATCATACTTTTTTACAAATATATGCCAGCCAAATCAAAACCATCAAAAATTCTCCACGAATTAATTGTCCTTTTAAGTAATTTACGTTGAGAATAACTTATATAAATGAGTAATAGTCACACATAATTGCAAAAAAATTCACTTCTATTTAGTATGCTAGCTTAAGGTTAAAAAAACATATTCTGGTGTAAAAAATAGCCACTACCTTAAAAAATACAAAAATTAATCCTTGGTCAAAAAATCGTTGAATTTTCCAAACCAATCGGTTTTTGGGAAAAATTAATGTTCCAATCCGATATTTCAGTGGAGCACTCCAAAAAATCACCAAATTATTTTTCTCCTTCGTATTTGAATGAGAATTCTGTTGCACTGTAGAGTATTTTAAAGTCGTAAGTGATGCATTTTATCTAAGAAGTCGAAGAAAATATGCTGATGAAGGCGGAGAACTCGTAAGTTATTCGCAGATCGATGGAACTCAAAAAAAAAACTTCAGATGATATTTCCTGTGGTTCACTTTTCTTCTCTGGTTATTTTATTTCCACTTATTGCTTAAACCCTTCAAACCACTTTTTCTCCACAGTCTTGAGAGATTCCTTATAGCTCGATGACGTCCTTCGCGCACGCTAAAAAATCTGTGCCGCTGGATCCTTCGCCTTAAAGGGAGTTTAACGAACGTCGGGAATAAATGCTGTGAAACGCACGGGATGTAGCAAAGCACGAGCGCTTTTAGTTGACGCTGTAAGGCCAGGCGCGAGACTGTAGACTCACTGAAGGCAACCCCATTGGTTAGCGCCCCTCCCCTCTTCTCGCCCTCCCCTCCCAACCCATAAAAATTCCCGAGCGGCCGATGGTAGCCGAAGTTTGGCGAAGAAGGAAGGGAAAGGTCCGTGGAGAGAGGTGAAGGGTGCAAAGACGGGAAATATCGGGGAGTAGAGGTGAATGAGAGGACGATGAAGGAAGATGTAATGCAGGGGGAAGAGAGGGATAGGATCGAAGTGTTGGTTGAGAAAATAGATTCCTATCCCACAAAACAATTATTTCCTCGAAGGAACTCCGTTTTCCTCCTTATAAAGTGGCTCCGAGCGTAACACGTACACAATTTAAAGGCAAGACAAACGACTACAAGACAAATGCGATCGTTCCTACGAAACACAAGATGACCGAAAATAAATATAATTCAAGTTACTCTATCTATATGGGAAATGTGTCATTTTCATTCTTTCTTCATGTAATTATCATTGTCCGCGCACTAATACAAAAACTTACTCTGGTATGCATTTAAATAATTTTAGACGTAAATCTTTAAGAATAAAATATGACGAATATAACAAACCTTTTCTAGTTCCAAGTGTTGCATTTCAAATGACTCCGAAGCAATTGTCTTGGCTGATGAAAGGGAAATTTTTCCTGCTGAAAAAGAAAAATAGTGTTTATTAAATGAGAAAAGGTAAAATTATCCCTTAATTATTTTTAAATTGCTTTTTTATAAGTCCATACAAACTCTAATAAATAATAAATAGCTTTCAATTAAATTGAATACATTTCATCTTTTCTATAAAATTTCATGAACGTACAAATAAAACTATATGTGTACCCTTTGTATAACTTATTCATCTCAAAAAACTGGTTTATGTTATTTTGTCACGGCACACGGACAGAAGCGTCTCATCAATTAAAAATATTCTACGTACTAAAGCACTAAAAGAAGACTTTTCATGTTCATAACATCATAATAACCATTGTAAGAGAGGTGCTTCCTCTCTTCCAAAGGTAACCATGAATGACGAGGTTGAAGGTTAAATTATATATTCAGGAGTAGATTCAAGTAAAGAAATTGATTTATCGCGCATCTTGAAAATTAAGCGTATAAGATTTGATGTTAAAAGTTTAAAATAAATATTTCAATTTCATTTTTCAAGAGCCGATATGGAATAAAATATACCTATACTCGTTTCTCAACAAATTTGTAAATGCAGCATTACACAAATGACAAAGTGATAGTAAAAATGGGAATCAGACGCCACTTTGAGTGCCGAGCAAGAAGACATTTTTCGAGATTCCTATTTTCAATAACATTTCAAGATTTTTCTCCAAATAAGAAAATTTTGAAAGATTCAATGAACAAATTAATTTTTAAAATGTGTATATAATTAAAATGTATTAATAACATTTGATGAATGAAGAATATTTAAGGATCGCGAAAGACAGAAAAAACAAATACCTCTTCATAAATTCATTTTAACATGTTCCACTCTAAGCCTCTGTCTACTGTAGACTTATTGGATTTATGCTCTCTCTCCAATTTGGACAAAATCTACCTTGTTGTTTTATTTAAAGGGTCAAAAATTAATGTTAGTGATAATCATATCCATCGGATTGTCTCCAGAGGTCGTTTAATTTCTATTACTTTTGCAAGATACCTTTATTTCCTGGGTCAATACATGGCGAAAAGGTAATTAGGAAGTCTAATTTTAATTTTAAGCCAACGACAATGACATTTCACAAGTATCCATTTCAATTAAATAGACTCAATTATTTCCCTATTCTAAAAACACAGATGTGAAATCTGCATGAGCATATATGCTGTTTGATACTCGTACTTGACTTTTGCTTTTCTCTGGCGAATGAGAAATATACAGTAAAATAATATAAATTTCAAAATTTGAAAAAGCTAACGCTTTCAATTAAAACAACTGCAAAACTCACTAAAACCGCTCCAAAACCACTCATCTAAAAAGAATTAGGTTTTTTTAATATTAAGCAGTTTTCATGGTGACCTATCGATTTTTTTCATGCCGATTCTTTCAACGTTAATCCTAAAAATCATTACTATGATTTAATATTCATTTAAAAGTTTTTTCACTCAAACTTAAATTGCCATGATAGTCTGAATTTCTCTCAATTCAAATTAAAATAATTATAACGTTTTATATTTTTCACTGAATTTTCTTTCCCTCGGTAATGTCTTTCCATGAACTAAGGTTTACCTAATTTGTTAGTGATGAACGTAAATGTTCACAGCTCTTATGCTACTTAAACATTTCAATGTAAAATTTCATCAACAATCAGATTAAAATTTATCTATCCGTGTATGGAAATTAAAGAGAAGTTCCCTAGTGCCCTTACCTTTTAAACTCTATCCCTCAGAGAATTAGACAAAATGAAAAAAGTTATAAAATCTTCCTCTTATTATTAGTATCGTAGTAGATGTCGTCATCTACCTGCTTAGGCATACGATACTAATAATTATAGGTGTATTGATTGATCCTGAGACTATATATGCCAGCACTCCCAAGCCCTAGAACTAATATGACAGTATATCCTTTACTCCCTTACTGCATGCTACAATAGCTCATTTGCCGTCTGTGCATACATCCTTCCTCCCTTAATTTTACCCATAATTCCAATGCCTTTCCTCTACCCACCTCATTTTTCCACCATTGCCTGTCAATTACTATCTTCAGCATTACATTACCTCTCAGTAACCCCCATATCAGGTAATTCGAATTTCTCCCATTTAGTTCCTTTCTTCTCTTTATCATCTCCTTTCCTTTACCACCCATTTCCTCCATTCTTCTCCAATTTTACATCTCAAAGGCCTCTGTTCAATGGTAATTCACTGCTTCAAATACCACGTTTCGGAACCATGCACAACCCTGTTTCATATAAAGTTTTAATAGGTTTTTCCTCATATGTTGACTTATGATACCTCTCCCACTTCTCTTATAATCGCTACTATGAATGATGCAGTTATTTTTTTAATGTTCAAACCACTCTGTTCACCCTGATTCAAAACACTTTATTATAAGATGAAATACTAAACTAAAATCTTAGCCTTAGCCACCAATTTAAATCTTAGTCTTCCTATTTCTTGAGAATTCCATTGCCTTTTTTCTCTTATGAAACAAATCTACGTTAAATTAATTTATTCTGTGAAAATGGTATCAGCTTAGACGCAAGATATTGGATTGAACGATGATGGTGAATGAGGAAAAATATTTAAATCAAATGGTTTTATATCAGTTTAAGTTGTATTTGGAGATAATTTACTGTGTACGCATTATGCAGACTCGGGATTAACCTGCGAACATTTCCTAATAAATATATTTCATAGCACCTCAGTTAAAACCCGGTTCTCCTCTCTGAACAAATAGTGGGTTTGAATCCCAATCAGTTCAAATGAGTTTCCTAATGTAAATTGTCATTCATTAATCGAATAGAAAACTGAAAGTGTGTATGTTTTCTCTACCTACCATTGAAAATTTCTTAAATAATAAGAGACAATTTTGAGGTTATTAAAAAAGGACAGTCTGTTTTTTTGAATTTAGGAATATAGGCCTACGACTTTCTGTGGGTTGTACAGAATGTTTTGCATCTGTAGACAAACTTCCTCCGAAGTAACAATTATCTAGTAATAATTCTTTTTTCTCAGCTGGTACATGAAATATACGTTATCACGATTATTGGATGATGAGATAAGCATTACAAATAATATAACATTACAAAATAATTCAATCTTAATTACTGGAAAACTCAGAAATGAGTAGTGACTACCCTAGAGTACAAAAATCATTCTATAAACAACACATACGTACCAAGTGCTGAAGAACGCCCTACAGAAGTCCATTTTAATAGCTAGTAGCTATCAGTAAATATGCCATCTACTATTATTCAAATAAGAAGGCTACAATTGTGCCATAAATAAGAGAAATTGGAAATCGTGTAATTACAAAAAACACTATCTAACTTCATACATAATAACCTAATTTGAAAAAGCTTTGTGATGTTGACGCCGACGGAAAGTCATTCTATTCATTAACCTCATGAGCAATGAGTAGTGTCTTATCACTCTCTCTACCATGATTTTTCATGAACAAAATATAACATGTAATTCAGTCGCATAGGATAGTATGCATGACAACTGCAACTGTGATATCCCCTTGGAGACATGTTATTTTAGTGCGAGTGTTTAATCGAGTTAGGGGATCAACCTTTAATAAGTGAATTTTTACTATCGTAATGTGTTCAAAATTCAAATATAAGATTGCAATAGGTTTTTACAACATTTTCTCACTTAATGAACCTTGATTTAATCATTTTCGCGGATTGTACGAGGGAAGTCAGAAAATCCAAAACTCCCCGAGGAGGAAGGAGATCTCTTTTATTTAATTAGAGTTCTATATATCTTTGATCTAGAGTCCTGATAAACAGTCATTACTAACAGTAAGTATGAATTTCTTCAATCCGTTGTCCCGTCTCTTCCTGTTTTGACAGATTCCCACGCTAGTTTTTTCAGGATTTCCGTCACCTAAAGCTTTCATAGTGACTGTCTATAATAATGTTTTCTGCGTAGTAAATTTGGTAAAACCGCCACAATCATTTTTCCTCCGGCGCTTTTTAAGGGTTTCCTCTCAGCATCTACGTATTAACCTGATTCTCACCACAAGGGTGGATGTAGCAGGGTAGTGTGTTATGCTATTAGAAATTAGTTTAATTAATGATAATTAACAATCAGTATCATTCACCTTTCAGGAAGTTGCGAATGGTCTCATGTCGTGAAGTTAATTACTATTGTGATTGAGAAATGTGCTAAAAAATCTTATATATTTATTTCCAGTTACTCTTGCTAATTTAACACTAAGGACGACGCTCACGTGAAGAAGAAGTAAACTTGTTCCAAAGAGCCTGAGTATCCCTCCCATTTGTTGCCATCCACTTAATTTTCTACCGTTTCACTTTGGGCCATCTACTATCTCAAAGAAGCCTTTAAGCCTCTCCAAAAACTTTACTCTCGAAAATCTCCGCCGTGACGCTCCACCCCCAAACGCTGATCAGGTAATAAACCAGTTTTCCATTTGGTTCTCAGAAAAAAGAGTACTCTACAGAGTGTGAACATATATCCGAAAAATATCTTAATTAATTAAAATGAAATGTTATATCGCTTCAAATATACTTATGATTAAAAAAATTAAAATAAATCTGAAGCGTGATGTCATTTCATCGGTGGAAGTGGAACTTGATTCTGAGAACAAGGGTTTTAATTCAAATAAAATAGGCTGAAAGATAAAGCTAAGGTTTTTCAGCATGCTAGGAGAGAGCGAAAAGTTTTTTATTAAATGTAGGACTGTCAGGGGAAAGCTCCCAGTAGGATAAAAAGCCGAATATAATGGTGAAATGTCAATAGAGACTATGGGTATTATAGAACACAATATTTAAAACTATGCAAACACTCACATCCATTATAATATGATCGTTCGTATGTCATATTTTAAGAAAACTAACTTAAAAGTAAAATGTTAATTTAAAACTGAGAAGTCGTAGATTCCCGACAGATTCCTACATAACCCCTCTGCGGATACTCATGTACATAATTCCCTGCCATATTATCAGAGGTGAAAATAACATTAATTAAGGACTTAAAATGAGCAAAATGAAGTGAAATCTGATCATAATTATTTCATCAAAGCATAAAATATAATAAAAACGGAACAGAACGGTTCATAATCTTTTGCGACAGCACACCGTAAAAATGAATTTTGAAAGCTTTGAAACCAAGATTAGCGGTCATAAATTCCATATAAGACATAGTTATTCCGTTTATTTATCTTACTCTCACATGGTAGAGCAAGAAACTGTAGTCATAATTAGAGGACCAGCGTACTATAACAGCTACTCAAGCACAGGAGAAAAATTTATAAATTAATCTAAGAAAACTGGAAAACAATGAAAACAAAGAAGAACCTAAAATAGGGCATATAAAAATTATAAAAGAAGCGTACCAACTCTAGTTTATCAGAAGGTAGTCCATCACCATCACCTATCATCCGATTTGGAGGAACAGGAGGCTAATTCGCGACCTGTACACGTCTCAGACTGGTCTGGTGTGAGTGGGGAACGGAGAGCCCAGATGGGCAGTGTTAGGAAGAGGTGTAAGGCAGGGTTGCCCATTTTCACCGGCGCTGTGCAACGCATATGAGGAGAAAATGATTAAATAGGCATGGAAAGAACTGGAGGTAGGAATGAAAGTCGGAGGGGAATTCGTAAAATCAGTTAGGTTTGCTGATGACCAAGCTTTAGTTTGTCATTCAGCCAAGAGGCTGCAAGCATTACTCATTAAATTGGAAATTCGGTGCGATAGATATGGTATGAGAATCAATATTAATACAACAAAGGTTATGCGATTTTCCAGAAATAAAAGGGCTAAGCTAACCATTAAAATAGGAAGGGAAAAAATAGAGCAGATAGAACAGTTTACGTATCTCGGAAGTGTTTTGGACCAACACGGTCAAAGTAGTAGGGACGTAAGGAGAAGAATTGCGCTAGGCAAGGAGGCTTTCACAAGGAGGAGGGAGTTTATGACGGGGACGTTTAGTAAGGATGTTAAGAAAAGACTTGGAAAATCTTTTATATGGAAAATTGAAGGATAAAAGCAATGTTAGAGGCATTCGTAGTTGTGCTAAACAAAACTACTATTTCTAACAAGTAAAGAACAAATAAACATGTTTTTATGACTGTATGATGGACATCAAGTACCTCTACAAACAAACACATTGAAGTGAATCGCCTACAAAAGAAGGCAACTGGCAATGCAAATGCATGACTCTACAAATGAGTAAGGATTCAGAAAAGAGTGAGTTCAAATGTAGGAGAAATAGTCATTAAATCTATGACGCAAATAATAGATACAATAAGGTTATTCGAAGAATGTAAGAAGAATTAAGTGTGAAAAAACATTGAACTTAATAAGTAAACTCTAATTGGTTTACCCACAATGAAAGTAGTAAATAGGACGAAATACACGTACTTGAAGACAATGTATTTAGACAGGCTTATTATTGTAGATCTAGCCGGGATGATATTATATTAAGCATTGAAGAAGCTATCCGACGTGAGAAACGAGATAAGAGTTGCGTAAAAACTAACTCACAAATGGCTGAACTGGAATTATATCGTCTAGATGTTTAAGTAGACGCCGCCGAATTGAAACCTAATCTAATGCCTCCCTCTAACCGTTCCGGTGCCGCAAAGTTTGGACTCGATAAATTTTAATCATTAATTTTTATGAAGATAAATATAACATCAATAGCACGCACAAGTAAGCTCTTATATTATCTATTTAATGACGCAGTCAAAAATAAGTGACAAAATCCAACATACTTATTAGTCAAACTGACAAACGGAAATGCGTACTTTACCAACTTTTAATTGACATCATAATTATCAAGTTAGCGTAAACGTCGCGAGTTTGAGTCCCTCCCTCCACATGGGTCTTCTTCCAACTCTCTGTGTACGGCCCCGGAAATCTAATGATAAGTCATAAGTGGGCTTTTGGGAACTCAATGCTATATAATATGTTCTATTGGTATCAGGGGATCGAAAATTATTACATTGCTTAAAAAAAGAATCTGGACGAAGAAAATAGTGTCACTTTAAGAACTTGGAAATTGTAACTAGATCTCCGGTGGCAAGAAATATATCTTGTTGAAAACTCTAATTGCTGCCATTTAATATCAAAGAAACGTACTCTGGCTATAGCAAGATTTTTTTAAAATTTCAAAATCAAAAAGATACACAATCTCGTAAATTTTCTGAGCTCAGACTTTTCACTTAATCACAACTCGAATAATTACGCAAAGGAACTTGATATCCCCGAAGATTAAAATCATGATAAAAAATTGCGGTTCACTTTCATTTGAGGGGGTAATATTTATTAATATATATTAATAAATATAGCGGTATACACTACAAAGTAATATGGTATCTTATATTACCTTCGTATTGTACAATTACCTCCGCTTTTTGCAGTTTGAAGCATGCATCATAAATACCACGAAGTATTTCTAGATTGTAAAAAATTATTTTTCCTAATTTTATACAGAAATAAAAATAAAACGTTATCAGATGCACCACCTAATAATACGAAAGCGTTAATGGACTTCGTGGACGTACTGACATATCCTCTCTATTTCTGCCTACTACATTGTGGATTAATGTGTGGGAAGGGGAGGTAGTGTTAACTCGCCAAAATTGTTAACTTACATAAGAAATTTAATACTATCATGAGTACCTTAATTAACATTCCCACTTTATGGTATCTCAATTTGCATGTAAAGTTGCCTGGTCTTACTTTTCAATGTCAAAATCATTGTTTGATCCTGAAACAGCATTACAGCATTTTAAAATAGATTACTAAGATGTACGGAATGTTTTATACTTTTTATATAAAATGAGATATCATTAGACTTGTATCAAAAGTTTTTAGGTGATATTTAAGTAAGATACAACGCAAGGGATTCTTAATATGTATTTGTATTTGCAAGCTAAAAATGTCGGTATATTCAGATTGATCTCTTAAGATGCTATCATTAAATAAATATTTTGGTCTTTGACTACAATTGACTACCTTTTTAGGTAGATTTTGACAGACACAGGCTGGACACCGGCACGCCTTCAAGTTTCACCTAACAAGTCACAATAAACTGTTCATTTTTTGCACATGTCGTTCATCTTTTCTCCTACCCTTCATTCCATTCAACACGTTTGTGTTTTTCCTCTCCACACTTCGATTTCCTAACGTCCTCTCCTTTAATAGTCTTTAGTATTTCATCGTCACTCAAAATGTTCTGCCTTTCTTGGATTTATCCCACAACCATCTGACCTCCTCCATCGCAACTAATTCTCCTTCGGTAGTTCTCCTTTTATTTTATTTCACCTTTTTCATTCTTCTCCACCCTCCCACTTGAAAACATTAAATCTACGCCTTATCAATTTTCTGTGGTGTACCAATACAGGCTGCATTTTGAAGTTTTAATTCACATTTTATGTATCTTTACTCAAGGCCTCTGATATATTCTTCCGCCTCTTGTAAATGATTTCCTGCCTAACTCAACTCTTCTCATGTTCAAAGTACTTTTTTTCATCTTGTTTGAAGACATTTGCAACACGTGTACTGACCTACACAACCAGCTATAAATTTTGGGCTCCAATATAAATTTTCAAATTATCCCCCTTTTTTCTCGAAAATAACCCAGCCTTTGTTTTGTTTATATTGCTTTTCATTCCGTTTTATGTAATTGATTTCCTGATGCACTCAGGGTTGAATTTAATCATTTCGTATCTTTGCCAAATATAACTGATTTTATGAATTCCCCGCCTACTTTCATTTCTGCCTTCATTTATTCCCACTTTATTAGTCGTTTCTTTTTGCATGGTTCTAAAACTCAGGGTAATAATATACAGCGTTCAGCAGAGTAAATTGGGGAGAAATATTGAATTTATTGCAAAAGATAGGTGTACATTGAAGAGGTAGACTCTTCTGTGCAACCTGTACATGCCTCAAGACTATTAAAGTTAGTATGTCGGATGCCGAGTCAGCATAGGAATAGTTAGCAAGAGCAATAAGACAGGATTGTCCATGTGCTCAGTAGCCACGGAAATTGTCTTTCGTCCAACGCAAAATGATCACAATTAGGAAAAATGCAGAACCCTCAAGAATATTTATCTCATTAAAATGGGTCAAAAAGCTTTCTAATCTAAAAACTAAAATGAAAGTTGCTATTGTTTTAAAAAGAGGTAATTAAAGTAGAGGTAGGCAATGTTTGTTTTTTTAACTGCACATTATGAGACCCCCTAATTCCCAAGACATGAACAATTAATATCGTATCGAGGAATTTCCTTTCTAAATCAAACGGGCAGGAATCTTGCCAATTAGAAGTACTAATAGTTTTTCAAAAAGCAAATTATAGTAAAATATTAAGTGAATGGGAATCATATAAGTATAAAATTTATTAATCTTTTAATAACAATAAAGAAAAAATCAAGATTTAGGTTAATGAAGAGTAAACGAGCGGAATGGAATTTGTGATGGCGACTTACGACCTAAATTTGAAAATTCAACACTCTCAGAGAAATTATCGGTTAAATATATAAGGTTTTAGAGGTGTTTGTTTCAAAACGCAGGGATGGGAAAGACGTTCGTAAAGAGACAAGTCTTATCCCGCGCTCGGAGAAAGGTACCGTTTCCAAACGACGCCCTCGTGGGAGACAAAGTCGCGTGGGATGAGAAAGCAACGGCGAAGGAGTTTAATCCACCCTTCCTCTAAGTATGAGAATAAAGGACGAAACTTGGAAACGAGTGGGGTATATTTATAGGTTAAAAGACTATTGGGTTGGCTGAAGCGGGAAAATCGTACAACGTAAGAGTTCGTTGGGACAAGGCGTTTCCAGAGGCGGAGGGCAAAGGAAGGGCAAACGATTCTGAAAGTGCAAGAATCGGATAAGGAGAAATTGGTGGGGGAAGATTGGGAATTACATGCCTAGCAAACACGGGTTGCGACAGTATATGAAGGGTGAAGTGGATAGTTTGTAAGCGTGGATAAAGACGGGTGCTCACGCGTGAGAGGCGCGCGAATGAGAAGCAGAGGTAAGGTGTTGTGGAGATCAGGACACTAAAATAACGATCTAGAACACGGGAAAAGTATGACAGAAATCCACTCCAGGAACGGGAAGAAGGTATTATTCCTTTTGATAGAAAAGAAAGAAAACAAAAGAACTTATAATCTACGGCTAAGGATTTTTTTTCGGAAGGGGTAGAATAGAAGAAGCCTGAGTGTAGAGGATGTCATCGTACCAGGGTTGTCATGTATCAGGAAAGAAATATTCGAATATTACCACCTTGAGCAACGTCGAAATATTTTTTTCAAAATTGCATCTGTTTCACTGTTTTTGGAAATGTAAGAATATCCATGAAGGAAGAGGTGTAACGAACAAATATCACTCGAGAATCTGGACTGTCTCGCTTAAAATTGGGGCGAGTGGCAAACCTATGGCGAAGAGGAAGGAAGCTTCCGAGAGACTGAGCGGTTTAAAACAGGAGGAGGTTGTCCAGAGAAGCTTTAGGGTGGGAGAGGTGGGAGGTTTGGTTGAAGAAAAGGTCGATTAATTATCGATCATGCGCTGAGTTCTTAGAGGGATGAAAGAAGAGAAGGGGTGAAAAAAGGAGGAAAACGTTTCCTAGTTAAAAAGAAAGTTATGCCGGAGTTTTTGGCCAGGGATAAAGGCAGAGTGAGGGCAACTTGGAGGAGGGAGGGAAGATAGAAAATAACGAAGCGAGTGGAGCTGGAAGGAAAGATGGAAAGATAAAGAGATGCAGGCATTGAAAACTTGAATCGAAAAACTCTTTTAATAGAGGGAGAAGCTGAGATCGAGGGAAAAGGGAACTGAATCTTTGTCTTAATGCAATCGTGCTCGAGAAATTTATGAGAGAGAGAAAAAGGGAAGGATAGAAAATAACGACTGTCGTCAGGAAATTGATAAGAAATGCTTCGTGAAACCCATTTCGTGGAGGGATTTGTAGCACTACGGGTTGTCTTCAAAATCGTGATTTGCGATCGTGAATATACTATATTCCAATACACTTCACGTCTCTAATTTGAAAAAAAATTACATGTCATTCATTAACGTTTTATTCAAAATTTATCATAATTTTACTAAGCTAATGGTGTCATCTTTTTTAAGTCGTATGATTCTCTTGCAAAATTCAAATAAATTAGGTATTTATGCAATAATGAAATTACAGTCAATAATAAAAACACCCTTATCAATCCTAATATGAAATACCAACTTGCTAGCGATAAATAGTTGAAATGGTAAATTGAAACGATACATTTAAGGTACTCGTAAATAATGATAAATTATTTCTCTAGCTCTCTCACGGGAGGGAAAATTAAAAGCTGTATTATCCGGTCTTTTTTAAATTAAAATGAAATATTGTTGGATAACTTTGGTGATTTTTCGAAAGAGTAAGTAGTACTAAGATAATGATACTTGAATATATCAGTGATCATTTGTTAATGGCGAAAATATAATTCATAAAAGTAAATGTTTTTCAGTTTTCAAAAGTACATATTTGAGTTATTTAAATAACTTAAAATTCTTCCCATAATTCTTACTCTCATTCGACTGAGAACATAAAAAGTTGGAGGATAAAAATTGTCAATATTATTAAATAAGCAAATATTGCTTCAAGAGCAGCATGAACAGTTGTTTCATATTTTACGCATAGCCAAGAGCGTTCGTTATTTTCACAAGTTATGCCACAATGATATTTTTCTAATCGAGTATTTTTTCATTAATTGATCATAATAATGGTTTTTCATATTTTAAATATATTTGGAAGGAATAAAATGAAATCAATGAATAATAATTGCTACAAATTAAAACTAACGCTTAGCAATGAATTGTATTATTTCCATTTGAGCATTTCTTTACATATTCTGAAGGTAAATATACTACTACCACTATCAACTGAGGTACTTTTAAATATAATTAATAATACAATAATACATAGCATTACAAAGAAAAATATGAAATAAAAATATGTATTAAATGATATTAACATATAAAATGCTTGTACCTATCTTTGTATATATCCATGATATAATTACACCTCCTTTTAAAAAATGCATTCATTTTAGATATTGTAGGTGCTTTATGTAACCCCAGGTAAACCTTAGTAAACCCCTTATAATCGAATATCGAAAATGAGTCCACGGCAAAACCAATGACGCCAAACTGACAAAAAACTACACATATTTGAAATTTTAAGTTAAGGATTTTATTAAAATCTTTAGTTCAAGGTTTTTAGGCAAAATAGTTCTTTGCTTGAAACGATATTATCACAATTCGGCCGGAGATAAATGCATAAACTCGGTCTTTTCCTGTTTTGTTAACCTAATAGCTATTTTGAATTACCACCAAAATCAGTTTCAAAATGAATGAATAAATTATAAAAAGTAACATCACTTTTATTAGTTTTGAAGGCAGGGATATTATTTGCTTATGATAATGCACATTCGTCAGTAAGGTGATAAAATAGTGAAGCTTAATAGCTTTGTCTCCCCATAATATTTGCATCAGCCCTCATTTTGTCTTCAATATGCAATATGTATAAGACGTGATCGTGTCATTAATAACAAAAAAATAATACTCCTTTTTTAATAAATTATAAAACCATCGGTACTCACGATATACACGATGAATTGAGGGGAAGGAAGAGTTATATGTTTTCCAGAATTAATTTGAGGTAAAAATAAAGTTAATACGATTACAAAATAAGGAATTTATTCAACAGCTGAAGGTGCTTGACATATAGTACAGGCTTGAAAAAACTTAATCAAAAAAAAAAGGAATTCAATACTATTGGCATAGGAATTTTCCCGTTAACATTGAACACTTGGTCAAATTAATACCTGGTAAATATAATTTACCTTTAAATCAAACAATCACCTCTCTATTTGATATGGAAACGGCAAGGAATCCGTTCATGGAAATAACGCCGTATCGATTTTTTCAGCAACTTCGAAATGGAAAAGGGAAAATAAGAAACATATAAAACAGACCTTTTTTTATCCGTAGCATTCATTATCTCGCACGATTGCTGTCCTCTCAACCCTTTTCCTTGAGCCTATAAACCCCACGGTCACCCCATCCCAAACACCCCTCTCAGACTACCTCACTCTCCCCCTCCACCCCGCTAAGAACACTCCAACTGCGTTGCCCTTCTTTATCTTATTTCACTTTTTCCACTCCCACCCCTCACGAGTCACCCTCAATACCCCCTCCTCCCAACCTAATTTACCCTCCCACCACCACCCTCTCAGCCTCTCGGATCCTCTCTTCCAAGTAGGACTCCCCCTCTTCATTCTCATTCGAAAACGTGAGTGATATTGCTTTTCGCTCACCTTGACTTTACGATCTTCAGCGTTTTCGCAAACGGCGCACATCGAATGGGGGTTGATGGGTGGGGGAGGAATGGATTGGGCCGCCACACAGGGGGTTGAGGCTATGAAGAGGGAGAAAGACTTTCACGGGGGAGTGAAGAAGGCACCTTCCCCAACCCCCCTCATCAGTCCCTCCCTCTTCCTCCGCCAGATTCTTCCAATGGCGATTATCTCGGAATCTTGGCTCTCTCGCGGACGATCTCCCACAAGATCTCCCATCCTACCCCACCCCACACTCCCATCCTACCCCACCCCACACTCCCATCTTCTCGAGTCTCGCCAGCGCTATACTCGGAAAATTCACTTCTCCCCCGAGAGAGAGAGAGGAAAAAAATTTAACAAAAATCCTCCCCTTGATTCCTTCTATAACACACCTCAGGTCCTCTCAATCCGTCTTCCATCAACCTTCTCACATTTATCCCCCCCTATCCACCCGTATTTCCTTTCTCTTGCGGTTTATTCGTCACTACCTCACACACCCGCGGTCCTATTGCCCCCCGCCCCTCACCTTGTTCATTTATTCTCTTTCATTCCCCCTAGCTATTTCAATACTCGTCGTCCATTTTCTCCCTTCACTCATTTTACACACGCCCACCCTCTTCCCTCACTTCCAAACTCTCCTCTTTCCTAACCTCCTGCCAACCAACAGTCCTATCCAACGTCACTCCATTTCCCTCGATCTATCCCTCACTTTCTCTTTAGAGCCATCTCCTTCATGTGCTGGACTCTTCAGACATGGACTAGAGTTCATGGCCCTTCCTTCTATCTCCTCTTCCCTCGTCACTCCCATCATGGGCTCAATCCTAATCCCCTTCCAATATTTTGCTACACCCACGCCGCATTCGTTCTGTCGGGCGAGTCGGACAGCGGGATGAGAGGTGAAATATAAAGAAAAGCAATACGCTTGATGTTCCCTCTTGGGATCAGAGGATGAGTTTTTCCAGTTTTTGTCGTCGTGCACCTCTTATGTGAGGCTGAGGCACTCGTTAGGTGTCCCTTTCATTTGCAGACTGTAAGTTTAGTTGTATTTGTGAGTTAGTCCTCAATCAGCGATTGATTAACCGGCAAATACTCTTTTCAAGGTATAAATTAGGAAGGTATTTCTGTTAACGACTAAAACTTCAGGCAATTATGCCGTATTTAAATGATAAGAATTAATATTATATTTTGATAAGGTCAATGGATTCCGATTTATCCTTCTAAAATTTGATTTATTTCTTCGGAGACACCCTCACACCAATATCCTGTTAGGTGTCTGATTATTAAGGATAAATATCGAAATATTCGTTTTTGCCATAAAGTATCAGACTTTTCGCTTTTAGATCAATTAGAATCTATGTCAGTATATGGCAATTGGAATTGAATTTTAAAAAATGCGTAGTAATACATTTTTGGGAAAAGAGTAATTCCCTCCCTTATAGTTACAAAGTGAAACAAACCAATATCGAGAGGGTAGATTCCTTTAAATACTTGGGTGTAACAATTACTCACGATCTGTCCTGGGGAAAACACATACGAGAAATATGCGGTCGTGCTAATAAAAAATTGGGATTTGTGAAAAGAGTGCTAGGTAAATGCGACGAAAAGGTGAAAGAACGATGTTTCCTTGCCTTGGTCAGGCCCCACCTAGAGTATGCTGCCAGTATATGGGATCCTCATAACATAAATTTGGTTTCGGAATTAGATCGAGTTCAGCGGAGGGGGGCTAGATTTGTCAAACATTGTTATGACCAACTCAGCAGCGTATCCACTTTGCTAGACAATTTAGGTTGGGATTCTCTTACACAGCGGCGTTTCCAATATAGATTAAACTTATTAAAAACATTTAAAGATGGGCCCTTTTCCGATGACATCAAGGATATAATACGAACCCCAACGTATTACGGTCGAAGGGATCACGAATATAAGACTAGAGAGATAGACTGCAAGACTGACAGGTTTAAAATGTCATTTTTTCCAAGAACGATAAGGGACCAGAATGCTCGTAGTCGAAATTCCCCAGGACTTAGTTCATTACAATAAGTATTAACGTACAGGTTAGGGACTTCGCGAGGATGTGTATACATGTGTGTATGTATGTATGTGTGTATATATATATATATATATTTTTCCCTACAGGTTCCCCCCACCTTTCCTCACCTAACTCCCAACCCCCTCAACCCTTACCCTTCCCTCATGGTGCTACACCCCCTGCCACACACCTTTTTGGTGGCTCGCAGGGTACTTATGTAGATGTAGATGTAGAATCTGTGAGTGTAATTAAGATAAAAAATTGTAATTTTTAACTATCGACACCGTATCATGCATTAATTTAACTATTATTTTTTTTAAATGGCATTGATTCATCGTACCAAATTGCACCTAGGCCCCCAAATACTTCAAAGTTTACTTGCTGATTTTCTTTAACTACAAGTTCACTGAAGGAGCAATGAATGAGAGAGGATTTACTCAATTAATAATAATTTAATAATATAATACAATATAATAATATAATAATGAGATAATTTTTACCTCAATGTATCCTAAAAAAAATAATATAGCTTGAGCAGTTTTTTCCGAAACAATAAATGTTGCGTCATCAATTTTACGCAAATTATAAATACTGCTCTAAAGGGTTCCAATAATACAAATATCAATTATAACATAGTTGGCTATTAAACATGTTAAATCCCTCAATATTAGGAAAATATTCAGAAAAAAAAACATAGGAATTTTTCTAAATGTTTCCAATTATACTAATACAACATTCTTTTATTATAAAATCTTAAATGAATTTCTAGTCGACGAAAGCAATTTCAAATTTTAAATCCTAATTTTTATGGTAATTCATTTGAACTCGCTAATCCAACATTTACACGCCCACATCTTTCCCATTTGTTTAATGTTAAAATATTATTTAAAGATGCGGCCACTTAAATGTTTTAGTCGTTTTTCCTTTTTTCTCCAACTATCTCCCTGCTTTCTACTTTGCTTTCAACGACTCAACATTTATTTATTTGCTCAAAATGGTTGTGGCATACTATTTTCCCGTCAAACTTTGGTCTTCCACCTCCATTCTGAGAGCAAAAGATGCACTATCTCCGCACGTGGCCTGCACTCCCCCAACTAAACATCCTATTGCGCATTCCAAAGGTATGTCACAACTATGAATTGGCTAGACACCTACTTCCTGGGTAGTAGCGACCGCGACCAGAGCACGCAGTGCATCATAATCCATTCCTTAGTTTGGGCGTCATGTGCGGTGACCTCCCTAGAATTCCTCGTACGTGCGTGAAAATTTTAACGCCGTGTCATCCCCCTTCCTCTTGCCCAAGATGGGCTGAAGTTTACTCACGTCGCCTCGTACCTATCCATACATATAGCATGCCCTTTACCGTTTTACCGTTTCATCCCTAAACTCAAAAAGAGCGCCACCCCAATGTCTTTATTTTTCGTTTACTACGTGAAAATGTAATTTATTCGAATTAATTGAACGCTGTTGAATTGGAATATTAATTCAATCTCGCCACACCATTAGGTCAACACGTTCCATTAAAGCCGACTCCGCTTGATCAAATAACATGAAAAATATGTGGAAAAGTTAATTAAATATGGATAACTAACGCATGCTTGCAGAGAATACCTATTTCCAAAGCAAAGGAGATGTACGAAATATATAATTCGTCACCCTAAATGAGTGTATGGAGAGCTATTATTTTTTACCATCAGCATGAATATTATCACATAAATTGGAAATAAGATATACAAACACAGCTTTGGTGTCTAAAAATGTATTCAACAAAAAGTACCCTTCAATATTTTGACGTCTCTGAAAAACCATTGACTAATGAGAACGTTTATCCATCATTTACATCTAGATGGTTCAGTAGAGTTCAAACCGATTAGCTACATATTTTCATAATGAATTCAATGTATCTTAATTTCGATGCTGGAGAGATTATAGTGAAATAATCAGGTAAAAACCAAAATACTTATAAATTGGTATAATAGAAATTATTAGAAGCGGGTGAGCTCCTCTCGGAGTTCAGTCATTTAAAATCAAGCCACGTATATGAAATTCAATAAAAAAATCTAATAGGTTTTTTAATTAATTTAACTCTTGAGATCGAGGCCCTCACTTTTTGTGCAATGCATTTAAATCTTTCCCACTACTCATCTCTATCGATGGCTTCAGACACTAAATTCTGCTACAGAATTTGGGGTGTAGTTTTTTATTACGTGTAGATACAGGCGTAATTCAAAAAAACCTTCAAATTATCGGCCAGATTTGTATTTGAAACGAATTCTAAAATTGTCTTTTTTCACTCTTTTAAATGTTACACATATGTGTACGTATGTGTGTGTGCGTCTGAATAAAATAAATTCTAAACATATCTTGAAATTATGTCTTCATTTTGGTGTGGATTAGTAGGCCAAAAGAGTTCGCTCGCTCAATCACTACGACCAGGATCACAGTGATGTTTCGGGTCACGAAGCTCCAATACATTCTACCCTCAAAAAAGAGGCAGCATACCAAAGCCGAAGTTGGCCAAAATTATATGCATGAAAGGAAAATGGTCATTTTTTCATCACCTGGAAATACCTCAAAGATATTCTTTTTTACACATCTGGTAGATAAATTCATCGGAAGTTTGCAAGGCACCAAAATGGAGTCTTTCCTTGATCAATTTTCTAGCCCCTTTACTTTCAACTCTTTTTCCCAGTTCAAGTAAAAACTAAGTGAGACACAAAATCCACACCTGTTAGTAATTTGCAAATTAAGTTAAAGTTCAAAATAATTAACGATGCGAATTATCAAGGGAGCCTACCATTGTGAAAGTCAAATTAAGTCATATATCAATTAATCTACTGCATATTGCCTCGTGTAATGCTGATTACCAGGAGCCGTTCGAGTTACCAATTTTCCGCAAGGTCAATCGGAGGCACAGATGGCAATGGGATTGGCTGTGGATGGCCAATGGTCAGGGATCTCATACAGCTTCGGACGAGTTAGAAGCAATTGGGCGGAGCCCATACCTTAACAATGAGTCTGGAACGAACCCGATTTGCAAGCCTTCAGGCTTCGATTTCAGCTACACCATCCTCAGGTGCTACTCGTATTTCTTCTTAGACGGCCTTCTTCCCCTTTAAAAAATTTCTCTCCCCCCGCCTAACTCACCTCGCACGGCCCCCCTATCGGAATCCTTCCCCCCGTCCGCCTCATTTCCTCCGCCCCTCGACGCACGTCAGTCCTCCACCGTCCCCCAAACTCCATTCCGCCGTCATTTCCCTTTACCCTCACGCGACAAATCCATCCGACTTATCTTTTCTCCCTCCTGAAGCAACCCAACCAAAGCCCGCCCTCCCTCCCGCGGCCAAACTTCTCCATCCGCTCCCAAAGGAGGTCCCGAAAACCTTCCGCTCGTCATACAATCCGCCCCATCTTCCATATTTCCCATCCCCTTGCCCCGGCTTGTTTCTCCCTACATTCCCTCACTCTCCCTTCCCCACCCACCGCCACCGATCCCCCTTATCGTGTCGCATTGTGCCCATCTACAAAACGCTAATTGATTCCCCGTCTCGGAATGGGAGTGTCTCTTTTACGCCCTCCAACTCCCCAACTCCTCCGCTTCCTCCACTTCGATTCTGCCAAAGCCCCTACTTCGAGTAAGCGGCCATCTGCATTATCCGTCCCAAATTTTTTCCTTTTTTTGCGTTTTCAAATCCTCATCCACTTCAGAATTTGCAAAAATATTACCGGCCGATTTTTCCGCGAAAAAATACCGCAATTTCCATTACGCAATTTTTTTCTAAAATTTATCGATGAAGGTCTAAAAATATACACTTGATATAGCAAATATAATAACGGATTTTTTTCATATTCTGGTCAATAGCCAACGTTAGTTGTACTTTGAAATACATATCGAGTCATATTCTTTTTATTATTATGTTCTTTCCGAGATATTTCTTCTTCCAGTACATCCTGCAGAATGACATGTCCACCAAATACCTCTCGTGAATTCGCAAATCCTTACTCCGAGACTACATCACATTACACGTTTCCCATATATTATTTCTAAAACAAATCAGAATTTGGGTCGAATTAACAGTTAATTGGAGTCAAATTAACATGAAAAATTTGCAGCTAGCACCAAGATCTGCACCAACGGCGGCTCCAGACAGGCTCGAGCCCAGACTCTTCTGCACACGCCGCCGCGGCCCTCCTACTCGTAGATACTTACTAAAACCATCGGAAGGTTATTTAACGCGTACTCTTTAGGAAGCCCACTACAAACAATAACCATTCCAAGGATTGATTTTGAAAGGAGACATTACAGCTATCTTTGTGGCAATTCGTAGGCATGGGAATTCAAAACTATGGTATGGGGTAGCTCCTTCGCCTTCCCCACGGTTCCTTTCTGAAGAAGTTCTGGCTTCTAAAATAACGAACCAATTCAACATTTACGTCAGATGGTTTACACCTGAATTCATTCAGTCAGTAAGCGAGTAACCCTGTTACATAAGTACGAATAGTTCGTTGTCAGGAACTTCTATGCTCATAGCGTGAAATTTGATCGTTTTCCTGGGGACATCAAAGATACTTCAACCTCCTCAAATCATACTTTAACAAATCTCTCCCCATTCGTGTGATTCCTAATATTTGGACGTCAATTACCAGATTCCGTACCCTTTTCAAGAGATCTCTTAACAGTCCCAGCTCCAACCATTTCCAGTCTCAATCCATCTCGTATCACCACCATTCTCTGCCTCGATTTATATCTCCGCCTACTTCTCAAAACTATGAAGAAAAAATGAATCTACTCGTCTTCAATTTCTCCGACCCACCACCCACACCACCGTTCATCCAACCCGCATCTATCAACTTTTTCAGCGATTTTTTTCCTCCTCCTCTTCCCCTTCCCCCTACTTGCTATCCTCAAAATTCCCTCCCTCCTACTCCCCGCTAGGGGAAACCGAAGATAAACGATTGGTGAGCAGGGCTATGAGGACAGGGTGGTAGCGGGTGAGGTATGAAATGAAAGAAAAAATAAAGAGTTGTAGCCGACCGAGCCCACACCTCGGTGACCTTCCGAATGGGATGGGTGTATTTCGGGGGAGGAGTAAGGCTGTTGGACCCCCACGCTCCCCTCCCAAGACCACCTAGGAGGGTGAAGGCGGTCCTCGGTTGGGTGTTGAGGAGAAATGGAGGTAAAGGTGTTCCGGAGGGCGGCGAGGAAGGAAGGAATCCGAGGGTTTTCTTTGGTGAGGTGTGGTGACGCAGGAGGGGCGGTGGACGAGGTGCAAGCGTGTGTGTGTGTGTGTAATGCCGTACCCTAGAGGACGGGATGGGGCGAGGGAATACGTGCTGAGAAGACATGGGCAAGGGGGACGGAGGGGCGAAACAGGGGTTGGTGAGATAGAAGGCCTTTACAACAGTTTAATTACTTTATTGGAGTTTCGCCAGTCTCTTAGTCCTTTCCCAGGAGACTCTTACCCCTCTCCTCTCCCTCCACTCCTGCTCTCGCGTACTCTCCCTGCCCCAAAACCCACCCCCGGCTCCCTCACCGTTCTCTCTGGAGGACCAAGAGGGGGGGGAGGTTGGAAGCCCACACCTACCATCCTCTCTCTCTCTCCCGCCCACAACCCATCCCAGTCTCACGCGCTACTCTCGTAACGCCCTTGCCAAACCAACCGCCCATTCTCCTCCTACCGTTCCCTCTCACTTCTCGACTCCTCCAGCCACAGCGTCTTCCTCTCCCTTCCCCACCACCTCAGAACCTATCCGCCGAAATCCCCTGCTATCCTGCCGCACGCAACTCCCATCCCGGTCCCCGTCGCCCACGGCCAACCTTACAACCCCCTCTCACATATATATCGCCCCCCATGTCGCCATCCTCCCCCTCCATCTCTTGAGTTCCGCACTTCCCCGCCAGAAGTGTCCTCTCTCTCCCTTCCATACATACATTTGTGCGCAAACACATAAAACCCCCAACCTATTTCCTCAACCCTCGCAATCATCCCTTCTCCTGATTTTGCACGCGAGAAATGACAGTGCGGTGCTCGACGTAACTACTGCCCGGGACGAGAGGGTGTGTCCTCGGGGGCCTGCTGGCTCCATCGCCGGGGGAAGAGCATTGCGAGCGCGCCAGAGTGCCTCTCCGGAACCGGGACACTCAAGCGCCGACTCCGAACGGCCGTGTATTTTAAAACACTTGCGACATTTTTCATTTCAGCGGAAAAGCCATTGTGCGCATTTACACGTGTAGTGATGGCGGACACACGAAAGGAGCGTGGCATGAACACAATACATACCATGCGGTGGGGACTATCGACAAACTCTAACCACATGGACGTTTTCTATGGGCACCTGAAAATCTCATAATGTCTACGGGGATTGCAAATTTTATCAAAGGTAACTTCAAAATTTTAAGCGAGCAGAAAAAACAATCAAATAAGGTGAACGTCAACTGTAAAAACAATATAAACGAATACATTGAACTCCAAATGTAAGTACATTTAAGAAAATAAATAATATATTAATTTCATCAATTAAAATGGAAATCCAAATTTAATTAGAAATAATTGCTGTAAATACAAATTATTATGTCGAAAAAGTAGATGATTCCCGTCAAAATAAAACGACAGCATTCTTTCTTGGGATTAATTTAGTTGTATAAATGCTTACCCTGGCCTTCAAACGCTACGATAAATATCTTAAATGCTACCGGTAAAGTGAAGCAGGTCTTGAACAGGAAAAAGAAATAATGAATGATAACATATTTTCACACATAAATATTACTTTTACAAGATTCCCTGTTAATATTACACATGTGGTCAATGTGTGCAAATTGCTGATTGTTCCGTGACCATTTGTCCCTTATATTAAATTGTTTTATTTATTTTACGGCAACTATTGAGCATATTTGAGTAATATTTGCCGGCGCACGTATCTCAAAAATTGTTTTCTTCCTCAATGTATCTCCTTCAGATCTTGACATACGTAAAAGTATGTCTTGGATACTTCAAAAGTGTGTCATGCCGTTCATTGATCATTTTTTTGTGTAAATGCTTTTCATGGTTTTACTACTGCACTTGGACTCAGCTAATTGGTGTAAAGAAGGTCAGGCAAATATACGATACTGTCACGATTTGCGCATATGATTCCAAAGGATCAACCGGTTTGCTCTTTTATGGAGATTGATTGACAATCAGTGATACTTGTACGAACGCAAGCTCAATTAATTAAGTGTTCAGGGCGTTTTTAAGAAAATTGTTTACTACTAACTTAAACAGACAATTTTTAAATTTTCGACGCATAAGAGAACAATAAAAATTCATTGGTTGGGATTGGAAGCATCGTTTAATTTTACCAATAGGTTAAAAACAGCTGTTCGAATATTTAACTCAGAGACGATTGTATTCACCTTTCAGGTAAACGTAAGAAATTCCCTTATATGTTTAACTTTTATTTAGAGGGTGAACTTCATCAATGAAAAATTCTAAATGTTAAAATACAATGATCGAGAATAATGGGATACATGCAAGCTTTTCATGTAGGAAAAAATATTCATGTGAACTTCAGCTTTTTTTCAACACTTTGAGGTATACAGTATTACTTTAATCACTGTTAATCGTTCATGCTTCATCTCCAGCCACTAACAGTTTTCCAAAATAATAAAAAAACAAGATGGAGTTGCGATAACCTCCAACTAAGGATTGAAGGAAGCGTTCTTCATGGATACTTCTTAGAGTAGCGTTTACTTTGTCTCAGTATCAAATGCATAGTAAAAAACGCTATTCAGAAACCTCTTCAATATCCTAGGTGACCATGGTAGGAAAGAGATGTGGTTGATTCCTTACCATAATACATAAAATGCTGATTTTTTCTTTTATTATTTAACATAATCGACTTACATTTTGACACATTTTTGTAATAAAATGCATTTTTTAAACAAATACCGACTAAAGGGTCATGTCTTGAATTTGATAGTTTAATTTTGTCACAATTAACTTGAAAGGCAAAGCAGAGCTCAATGCATGTCCTGCCACCACTCAATTTGTGGATAAACAACAAATTGCTCTTCCTCTCTAAAAACCCTCCTCTCCAACTCCGCCAGTTCTATCTCACTCATCCCACACTTTTACCTCCCCCTTTCCCGCTGCCTATCTCGTTTCACTTTCAATCCGTTCTTGAAACTTGCTTTCCTGTCCCTTCCTCTTCCACGTCAAGGGCTGCCAAGCTCAAGTTCGAATACCAAGGGATAAAAATTATTTCTCCACTGTGAAGGAGGTCGCAAAAAGAGGGGTAACAGAAACTATTTCTAATATGCCAATGATTGCAGATGATTTATAAACTTCAGAGAAAATAAACTGAATCACGCAAGAGTGTTTTAAGAAGATAGCTTCTATTATAATAGAAAACGGTCCTATTTTTTTCCAAAAAAACAAATAATCTGGAATTAGGGTCTTGAAATTCATTACTTTATTCCTCAATCAACTTAAAGAATAGGTTTGATTAAAATTGGCAATTTTCCACAAAATAAATGTGGAAAATTTCCAATTTTAAGTAATCGTGATATTCCACCATATCACGCCTGAAACGTCTCTTTTTATTAAAGAATAGGTTATCGCTACGGGCGGTATTTCGATTTAAAGGTAAGTTCTTCCATCTAGCGCTCCTATTTTCAAAATGATGAGTGATTAGTATTGCGAATAAGTGAAGGAAATATTAAAAAGGTGGAATGTGACCAGGAAATGAAATGATATATTGTATTAGATGTGGGGAAGTCGGGAACATACTAGGTCTGTCCCATAAATATGCAAACGGGTGCAATCTGCCGGCCATGACGTGGACTATAGCCCCGGCCACTTGCGGTGCTAGTTGCCAGAGACCCGATGGGCCGTCTTTGTTTGGTATATCGTGGAGCTGTGCGTATGGTGCCATTTATGTTAGTTTCTGTTGCACTTGTTTTCACCGCTCGTCGAAAATAGAAATTGACGAAATCACGGAGCAACAAATCAACGTCATGTATTTTGGTGAAGTGCGGTAAACGTTATCAAAAAATTACTGAAATTTTGACAGCTGTTTTTGATGATAACGCTCCGAAGAAAAGTTCTGTTTTCAAGTGGATTCAACCAAACAAAAAAATTAAGAAAAAGCCTATCGACAATCAACGTCATGATCCTGGTTTTCTTTGATGTCGAAGGTGTTGTTTATCATGAATTTATTCCTGAAGGACCAACAGTAAATGCTGAGTTCCACCTTACAGTTTTCAAACGTTTGAGAGATCGCGTACGTCGTGTGTGACCAAATTTGACTCAAGGCGATGGATGAATCCTTCACCAATGATTGTTCGCCAGTTTCTGGCAAAAAATTAAATCACCATCCTTGAACATCCTCCTTATTCGCCCCTGCCACTTTTTCTTATTCAAGAAATGCAAAAATGTGCTAAGGGTACATCACTGGGTAGATGTGGACACAATAAAGCTAGAAACGACAGGAAAATAAAAAACCGAACTGCCGAGGACTTCCAACGGTGCTCTAAACAGTGGAAAAGAAGATGAAATAATTGCTTAACAACGAAGGCAGAGTACTTTGAAGGGGGAAAAATCGATGTAGATTAATTTTTGCAAAATAAAGTTTTTATGGCCTCAATGCGTGTATTTAGTTGACCGAGCTCATTATAAAAAAGGGCCTTTTCAAGAAATATTTACGTGACCATCATTTTAAGGTTGCGTCATTGTGAAGCAATATATAGTATCGCAGTTATTGCGTGTCGAAGTCAAGAAACATGAGATTTTATGTAAGTTTCAGATTTTTCTCTGCTATTTGATTATAATGTTTAGTGGGGCCTAAAAAATACACTGAACCCAAGAATGGGGCTCACTTCCTGATATTGGGTCTTAAAAAAGCAAATAACTTTCTTTGGGATTCAAACCGTCAAAAAAGTTTAATATCCGTTTCTCAAGTTGGATTTCCTTCAAGTTAGAAGAAATTATTAGCATGAAAAGCAAATATAAACACCATATCAAGCCATCCATATTGGATGATACGTGATAAGAGAGAAATAGGGAAGGCTTTTCTAAATGAAAAATTAGAATGAATATGACGCGCGAATTTTCAAGATGTGTATGTAAGGTATATGTTAACGAGAGATGATACTCATCACCGCTATTCATGGAGAAGCCGGACTTTGAGTTTTGTGATCTCTTTTGTTAAAAATATTGCTTAGGGTCTATTCTAAACTACGGTTTCCTAGTCAATGTTGCAAAAGAAAAAAACGAGGTCTTTGAGCAATGATAACAAAATATTTTCAACGAATAAGCTCGAATAGCTCGACCGGGGTTATTTCCAAAATCAAATGGAAACCACGAGCAGAAATACAGCTTTAATCCCTATTATACATCTACCATTGATTTCAATACAATTCTTTTTTATCCAAAGAGAGTAGATTGTTCCATCGGTGTGCATTCACGGCAAAACCACAGAAATTCTGAAACTCAGAAAGCTACCGGAGAGAAGGCTTATTTTAATCGCGTGCGTGGTGTAAGCCTTTTGATTTTAATGGATTTGATCTTACCTCAATTTCCGAGCCGTCCCGCAATTCGTTACATTTAAATATTGTACGAGTGCATTTCGTTCGAACAAAGCTCCGGCGGATAACTTCCGACCACCCAAACTCCCACCCTTTTACGAGCAAGATCTCAAAGGGAAAGTTAGGACGTAAAATTCTGATATAGAGCCGAGAGATGAGAGCGTGCGCTATGTAACCACCATTCGGGTGTTTACGTGCAATTCGTGCGCAATTCCCTCGGCCCGAGAGTAAAAATGAGCGCCTGCCGCACCCGTAATTCCTATCCGTATCCAAGCAGCCAGCACACTTGCGCCAAACTGCATCGTTTTGGGTCTCCTCACTACCCTCGGCGATAAGCTGAGAGCCTTATCTCTGCTACACATAAACTCTTATCTGATACTTCATTTCTTCCCGTACAAAACTTCTCCTTTTCAGAACTCCCTACTCTCCGACGCTTCATCAACGGTGCCATCTAAGCCATCTCCCGGTGAAGCGATCCCCATTGCGGCGGTCCCGAAGTCACCCGTGGAGCAATTTACAGAGTCTGAGACTGACTAGTCCGCCATTTCACGAAAGTAACTTCCCGTGTCTGAAAATTTGGTGTGGTGATACTGCATTTCAAATGATTTCGATGGATTAAATGGGGAAATTCAAATCTCTCTGCCACCTCTAATATCTGTTATAAATCGTGTGGATTTATTTTCAGTTACATAAGTTATCTAAGGGGATAGGGATGGTATGGTGGGTAAATAATTGTTTACCCAGGGCCGAGGTTCAAATCCCGGAAGGAGTAGGAATTTTCATCGGTGTCCCAACACCTAATTGGGGTGCCTTATGGAGAGTACTATAAGTCAGTATTCGAAACATCGGATGGACGTTAAGCTGTGGATCCCTTGGCGCCTCTCAATCTTTAAAAGTAGTCGACGCTAGATTTCTCTTCAGCCTTCCTCCGTAATCGAAACACTAACAAATCCCTAACAAATCACGCACCTATCACTAATGGCGAAAATGACCTTAGTTAACGGTAGTTTTCTCTAATCATGGGAGTAATATACGGTGCATGCACAAAGGGGTAAACCATTAATTCCTAAAAATTTGGTTTAATATTCTTTTATTCGGCGAAAGGTTAAGAGGCATAATTTCTCCATTGTTCAGGATCCAAGATGAGTTTAATTATACAATGGTAATGACCAAAACTCTTTCATAAGTAATCTGAATAACCTGGGAATAATATTTCTGAGGAGCATAGGCTTCGCAATTCGCTAGTTCTCTCTATGCTTTTCTTTTTGGAGGGACTAAAACAGTCGGCGAGGAGAACCGATTCCGACATCCAAATCTCTCCCTCGGTATTTCATTAATGCTTCTTTTACCGCAATCTTGAGTATTCCTTTGATTGGTTGACGCGATTTTGCTGATCATATACCAGTTCATTTGTAGACTGAATTAGAAACATTACACGTTCTCGTTCAAAACGGGTGGGTTCATTTCCAGCTGATACAGAACAACTTCCTTCCTTTACATCTTGCTTTTTGGGGGAACGATGACAAAGGTAAACTAGTGATTTCGAGGAGATATCTGTAATGAATTTGCACTCCTTTGTGCCTCGTCCTCGCAAGATGGTGCCTCCCGGGTGGCTTATTCATCTTTCTCCGAACTCTTTTCCCCTTTCCCAGCGTAGAGGCAGCACTGATGGGTACCATATTAAAGCTAAATATTCAATCATCGTTATGCCTCTCCTCAATTCTTAACTTTCATATCCCCAGGTGGTTAGTTAAAGGCAAAATTCGTGATTAAATTTTAACAACTTTCCCAGAATAAATCCGTTTTCCCACTCATCAACCCGTAACTCATGCTCTTGCAATCAATAAACCAATGCCAAATGAATTTTAAAGATCTTGTTTGTTAGGCTGAAACGACACTGTTGCCGTATCCTCTGCATCTTCATTTTTCTTTCACCTCAAACGAATTTCATTCCCTTTAAGATAATACCAATTTTACCAATTTTTACAAATGAAATACCATAATGCAACAACTGATTGAATTTTATCCCACATAAAAATATAAGCCTAAAACTGCAACTTTTTCAGAAAACATTTTTTTAAGCTTTGTTTTTCATGAACCAGTAGTTGTTTAATTTTCAACATGTTCATTTCTTAAAATGTAATTCCTCCGCAGATATTAAGACTACTTTTGGCGCAATTAATTTTTCAAGTTTGACTTCAGACTCTTACTCACATCAACTTCAATAGCATTTGAATTTAAAATTCATTCGTAGCATATTCACGTCGTTAAGTGTATCGTTTTTGTGCTTCAGTTAAATTGGATTAATCAATAAGATCTATTTATTTAACCACTTCTTTCTAAAAATGTTTCTGCATGCCGACAGTCTCCATGACATTTCTTTTTGGAAAACAAATACAATTGCTGAAGAACACATTATTAAAACATTGCTTGGAGAGAACTCCCTCAAATAAAGTGCTATTTTGTATTAAAAAGCGTTATTTCCTTAACCCTTAGTTTAAAGGTTAAGCAAACGAATCAAGGGCAGTTAAATGGTTGGATTCTTTTAAATTGTCAGGAGTATAATTGACTATCAACCATAGATAAGCAATATATGTTAAGTAAACACAATCTGTGCCAACTAAGGAGAAAAATTAGTAAATATATTAAAACGCTTGATGCTTATTTGACGTCTTATGGCATTACTCTCGCACTCATTCCGTAATTAACTAACCATTTCACCACGCATTTAATCGTAATACCACCAAATATTCAAATATTAATTGATTTCTCATTGATACTTCACATAATAAAATATTTCAGTACATGCAGGCGAAAGATAAACAATATGCTATTATCACAAGAGAATCTTTAGCCGATCAAACCTGCACTGTTTGGCAAACATCAAAATAAATTCAACATTCTTGAACTTTTTCACAGCTATTCACTCTATCTTTATCAGATTAAACATAAAAACCGATGCAATGATGCCCAAGTAAATAGTCCCTTAATTTCAATTAACATAATTGAACAACTTCGTGTTTGATCACTTTCCTGTAGATTTCAAATGTATTGTAGACTCAGGAAATATATTCAATCAAAGTTAAATCATGTGTCGGCTAATGACATAAATCAGCAGGAAAATGCCTTCCATTAAATGGTAAATTTTATTCCTAAGAACATTTTTCAGTTACCTTGAGAGAGTTACGGATTAATGAAATATATTTTTTTGAATAAAAATTCAAATAACTTTTCAATGTATTTACCCAGCTATTCTCCATGCCTGTCATGATCTGTTCTTCATGTATGTTCAATCTGTCATGATCAACGAATAATTTAACTAAGTTATTAACTTATGTCATTTAAACTCCAACAAAAGCGTCATTTCAATACTTGCTTCAATAATGTTCACACAGTCTTAATGTAAATTGAATACAAGTGTTAAGTTCGCGCTAGGAATTATAATAATTTTATAAGAGTTTCTCAAATAAAATTCTTGCAATGCTTAACTTTCGCACAGTTCTAATCAGCACTTGTACGGGGTATGGGAGGATGTATATATCTCTTCCGGATGGTGTAATCTTCCAATACCGTGTAGGGCCCTAATAATCCCTGAGTGCCACAAGTAAGCTTATGTATCCTGTACCCTTCTAAAAGCCTTAATCTCGATCCCTCTCTTCATATGTAGCGGGACTTTCATCCAGTTTCCTCCATTAAATCCGCCACACGTACTTTCCACTCTTAAATAAATATTACAAATCTACCGTATCTTCTTTGAACTTCATTTAGTACCTTAATTAACATTTTTAACGCAGAATCCCAAAGAGTGTTAGATTGTTGCAATAGATTTCTCTCCTCTCTTTTGATTAAATTTACCTATATCCCTTGGAAACTCATTCAAAAAAGCAAAAACAATCCCAACACAAAGGTAAACACTTAAGAAGTGAAGAACTCACATGTGCAATTACATGAGGTGGTAAATTATTTCAAAAATAGAACACAATAAATTTTGGTCACCCAGCCAGCATGTAAATTGAAAAAACTTGGATGTTGAAAATCATTAGTACGCTATTCGGACCAAATTTATTGTTTTAAAAATGCGTGGAAATATTTTCAGGTGGATTTGAATAGGACTAGGGCACTTGTCTGCTTGCTCGTTGCCAAAAGTTCCTCTTCGTCCTCCTCCAATACCCACTCTTCTCTTCCCTAGCTCCATTCCTCCGTTTTTCTCACCTTCTCCGCTTTCTTTCATACACCTTTCTTCCTCTTTCGAGAGACTACATCCCACCCTCCTCCCCCCCTTCTTCCGATCTCTCCCACTTCATCCTTCGAGCCTCATTTAGTCCGTAAATACACCGCCCACGTATCGTCTCCTTAACCCCAAAAGTTAAGTTGGAATCCTCTTCTCTACGCCATCTTGCCCGTCCCGAACCATTCCCCTTTTCGACCCCTCTCCACTTACCTGCCTTCCCACGCTTCCTCCTCCCCCACGGGGACCGTCTCCTCACCCTCCCCTTAGACCTCCCTAACGCCAGCCACCTCCATCTCTCTTCCTCTTCTCTCTCTCTCGTGGCCTATCCTCCTCCTCCCTGCACCCGCTCCTGCTTTGCGATGCCTCCACACTTCCAAGCGCCGGGAAAAAGAGACTATCGGCACGCATCGGATTAGGGTAATGAAAGCATCCCAAGGGAAATTAAGGGTCATAATCCCCCACACGGTTTATGCGGAAAAAATTTTTTTGTTAAAATACCATGCGCGTTATAGAAAAGAGAGCGACGGCTTATTCGATGGAGAGAGAGAGAGAGAAAACGAGTGAAAAAATACAAAGTTTTTCGAGAAAAATCTCAATTTTTAAACGAGCGGAAAAAAGAATGAAACAGAATATTTCGGTTCCAATGCAATTCTCTTTTGTTTTCATTTTAATTCCCACGTCCGTTCAGCACGTTCCCGTGATTTTTCTCTCCGAAGGATCGAGGGAAGAGTTCGAGGAGTAGAAGAGATTAAAGTAGTTACGCACAGAAATGTGTACGCTATCGATTTTTTTCGCAGAGAGAGAGAGAGCGAGCGGGCTGAAAAGTTTTAATGGTAGTTATACGAAATGATTTAATCCTCCAATAGCTTATGGTTTTAGGGTCACCTAGCAATGTTTCTCCGCAGGCTGTACCAGAGGTTTATCTTCTTTTGCGAAGACCGCTTCGTGGAGAACAATGAAAACATGTCGAGAAAAATTAAACAAGACTGAGCTAAACAACAAAACTAAAAGGAAAGTATGGGTTTTTTTTCAACCAATAGCCAAGGTATAAGACAATACTTTGACCAGGTTTTTTATTGCAAAAAATATGTTAATGACAGCATTGTTATGTCAAAATCGTACCGGTTTCCACCCGTGATTTATATTGATGGAAGTTATTTTTTCTCAAACAAATGAAAACTCTTTTTTTTTATATATTTGCTCCACCGGTGCAATAATGACGAATAATACTAAAAATAGCGTACTAAGCGATTATCTTTTCCTTTGAATCCTTTATCGCTTAGATAATTGTGTGGGAATATAAATTTCAGAATAAAGAGGCATGTACTAAGGGGTTTTGGTACACAGTCATAACACATATATACTCCTATACACTCATGAAAGGTGGCAGCAATGATAATTTTTAACATAAAGTAACGGAGTGGTCGAATATGCATTTAGTACCTGATGAACTGCATTATTGGTAATTTACTCAAAGATATCAGTATTGTTGTGATGGGTAATTAGTTCCGCTATAATGTTGAAGAACAGTTACGTATAACTGACCGTATTGTACGAACGTGAGATTCAATTCATCGAATACATTCAATACAACTGCAAGTCACAAAAATCGGGATAAATCTAGAAGCTAGATGTAGCGTGTGCTATCAACCAAAAAGGTAAAAACAGTCATTAGACTAGATTAGCTCTAAATCCAAGTCTTAGGTACAATATTTTCCGAACAAAATGGAGTGTAAAACGAAATATGACCGCTTGAATGGGTCTTAATTCTCTCCCTCTGACATTCGAAAAGGGGATTATTCCTTCGTCATGCACCAGAGAAGTGCCCATTGGGGAGAAAGGAGGAGAAACTATTCCCCTTGGATTCTTCTCGTGTTGCAAAATTGATTCTGTGAGTGAGGTCGCCATATTGATAACTCAGAGAAGGAAAACCGATATTTTTATTAAGGTACCGTATTATGCCGAGATGATTTTTACCTTTAATTTTATTTTAACGTCGTGATGCAATATTCAGTTTTCACTGGTATTATATATTAAATACCATTTTTTAGATATTTTTAGGAAACGGACGTAACCAGAAGTAGTAGCACAAATATACACTAGCATGAGTTAGAGGCAGAAATTTTCGTTCTGAAATGGTACATTTGACATTTCAACATAATTAGGATACGCACACTCATATATTAGTATGTTCATTCGATTTTCAACTTTCTTTCCGCTAACTGATAAAATTTACACATTAGGTTGAGATTGCACGTGCATTTGATAACCTGTAATACTTTTAAAGACGGTGTACATTATGGGATGCAATGAAATAATCGAGCGACTTAAGCCAGTCATTCCAATCAGAAAAAAAACAAAGGGAAAATCTACGATTTCTTTTTTTAAATCATCATATTTTTCAATAAAATAAAATAAGAAATTTTTCGATTCAAGTAAATTAGAGCCTTTTTTAGGATACGCCATGGAAAAGTTGCAGATGAAACAGATTTAAATTAATTGATTGTACTTCCAATGGAGATGTTGATCACTGCATCTGTATCCAGAAAAATTCATTCCAAGAAAATTTCTAAAGAGTATACAAGGATACAAATGGGGTCACTAGTTGTGATACCGCTCAACTTCAACTACAAAACCAGCGATTTAAACAAAGCCAAGAATTGCAATTGTTTTCGTATAATGGGATTTGAAATGCAGCCATATTTGAGCAATTTTATAGAAATTTTTACTTTGCCTTTATACATAATTCCTTTCATGAAAACTAATTTATAATTCCCTTGAGTAACACAATGGAGGCTATGTTTGTTGAATACCCTTTGAATATGTGAGTTATGCGGTTTTAATGGTATGATTTCAAAATTTTAAACATTTTTACGCTTAAATAACTTCTTATTCTTTAGTACCTGGCAGGTAAAAGCATTTCTGTAGTTGTATTTAAGGTGAATTTGCTCTTCAAATGCCATATTACCGTGCACCTTGAGGAGTCATCGTTGTATAAATGAATTATTTAGAAACGGCAATATCAGAACATTAAAGAATGACAGATTATTAAGTATCATATTCCAGCATTGATGCAGATCAGTTTGTGGCGGGCTTTGATGGCAGGAGGTGGAATGGCCCTTCGATCCCCTGAGACAACCCCGCCAACCTTCAGCATTGTCATACTACTCACGGACGTAATACACCTAAAATTGATCCCGTATTTCCTGCTGCACTACCTTCAATGAATAATGTAGACTTATGCAGCTTCCGTAATGATACCGTTTTTGTGTAAATGATATACGGTTTTATATTCGGGGATAATATATTCCTAAATAATACGGGTATTTTCTCTGCCGCTTCGGCTGGCTCCTCTGAATTAGTGACAGTCATGCTATCACAATAATTCCTATTCGTTCCTATTTAATATTAATGAAGATTAGGGTTCATTTTAAGACTGGAGGTTATGATAGAAAATTGCAACTGACACAGAATTCATGTTTATCCAAATGAGTGACAAATAAAACACCTGATTAAAACAAGTTAACTCAGAGTTAAAATTTCTAAAATGTTAAAACTGATCAAGTTTCATATAACTGCCTATTCACAAATTACCATTTTAGAACTCTAATAGCGCATTTAGACTTTTATTTTGTTGACTTAATGCATAAATCCATCTAAGAATATCAAAAAACAAATATTGTTGCAGCTTTCCAATTGAGTAGGTTTGGATAATCGCTGGAAAACTGACGTTTCCTTATTGAATTAAAACGGTGCTAAATTTTGTCCTTGAATTTCCATTCATCTACTACACATGCGTTACCCTATCAAAAACCTTATTACCTTACTTATAATACCTTATCATTAATTCCTCAATATTAAGTTACATTTTTTAGAATCATGAGAGCATTTTTCAAATCTTCCCATTTTTTTCGTTTCACTTTTTAATACAGGTTATATTTCTCCTTCATATACAAAACTATTTCTCCAATCTCCTCAAATCTTGCCCTCCAAACCATCAGCTTTCCACCAAGTTCAGGTTTAGGAACAGAATACAGCGCTAAATTGCATTTCAATGATAATATATTTTCACACCTTCACGTTGTGCCCTCTTATTAATTCCGTTTTCAACTAAAGTGCTGCTATCTTAATGTAATTTTTCTCCTGATAGCATCATCAATGGGAATCTTATCATCCAAAACACTCTTAAATTATATTATGCGCCCTCGAAAAAAATATTCTAGTATTTTTAAAATACTATAAGTATTCGATAGTAAACAACGGGATCTTGTAAATAGATCAATACCATAATCTTTAGTTACAATTTCAACGAAAAAGTGTTATGTACGAGTAAAATGCATCGGGGATTTGGTGTTCCTTGTGATTCTAAAATTTGTATGAAGCCAATTAAAAACTTTGAACGTAAATAAATGCTTTTTTTTAATATTCGTTTCTTCGAGTTTCTAACAGTACCCAGGTGTATTTAAGTGACCAATTGAAGTGAAACTAAATAAATTATGGATTTTCTGTGATAAATTACAAGTGTCTCAACATTGCAAGTGTCAATTGTTTCTTCAAATATTTAGAGAAATCATTGCAATATTCCAATTTAAGTCGACGGCTTATCCCTACCCTTATAACGGAAATTAATTGGTACCTGCTTCCAAAGATCGATCACGTGTATCATTCTATTCATCCAGACCATGGAGTTTCGTCTGTGAAGTTCATACGTATTTATCCCAATTTAATCTCATCCGTCTCAGAACGTTGCGTTACTTTTTGCTCTCTGACAAAGATGTTTTTGTCCAACAGCGATGCACGAGCATTTAAAATGAGTCCTGTTTTGGAATCCAAAAGAACAGTGACTTAAGAGACAAGGAAATTCTTTCATAGAGTGGGCAAAGAGGGCAATGTTGGAGTAACAATGATGACATGGAAAGGAGGATGAGGTACTTTATGGATTGAAAGCACTAAGTTAAAAAAATATGAGGGAAAAATACGTGGAGTATGTTTTCTTAGCTCCAAATGGTAAACCATCTCGAAAAGTTGTGGGTTTTTAAAGGAAAAGAGAAAATAACTTAATCGCCCTCTTTTCCACCCCCACATCAAGACTCCCTTTGCCTCCAAATTTACCTCTCTGTTCTGCCTTCGATTCAATCCAACCAGTCCACCCCTTCAAGAAATTTCTCATTTTGAAGAGCGATTTTCCCTTTCCCACTCTCTCAATTCCTTTCCGTGCTCCTTCTCCTAACCGACATGTCAACCACGCTTACAGCAAGCGGTGGCAGGAAAAATAAATGATTTCCTCGATGAGAAGAAAAGGAAAAAACAACCCGCATTCCGAGGTTACAGTTCCTTCTGAAATAATCTTCTGGTAATATAATTAATAAAAAATAAATCTCTGCCGAAAGTCATTTCCCGGAATATAAGTATTGATAAAAATATCGAGGAAGTCAGCGAAAGGTAAAGATAGCTTATTAAAAAGATACAATAGCTTCTCCAATGAATATTTCATCAAACATTTAGTCCTATTTTTATCCAACCTTTATAAAGGTTTATTGATTTATCGTTGGCTTAAAAAAGGTAGATGCATAAAGGCGATTTAATTTTAAATTGATGGAAAGCAGAAACTAGCACACTTTTACGAGAGGTCTTTCCTGCAAATATAATAGATGCTATTTTAATCCTGGACAATAACACGAATTGTCCAGACATAAAAGCGTGGATTTTACTACGAAAATCCATTTACAGGAATTCGAATCCTTCCTGCTCAAGTGTAAATCATGGCATCTTCGGCATCAAGCGTAAATCAAGGGAAAAAGCGTTGATATTATATACTTGTGCATATCGTTGTATATTACGAGGCTCATCCGGAAAGTAGTACCCGTTCGTGAAATAAAGACACAAAAGTAAATATTAACAAACATAAAAAAATTTATTTGAAAGAGGATACTTTAAACTACTTCTCAACATAATCTCCAAGCAAATTAAGGCATTTGTCATAACGTGTGACAAGTTTCTGTATTTCTGCTGCATAGTCCTTCGCCGCCAGCTCATTGAGATACAGGGTCACTCCTTCTTTAAGTTCTTCATCGCTGTCAAATCTTTTTCCTGCCAAAAAGTCTTTCAGCTTTGTAAAGAGATGAAAATCTGAAGGGGCCAAGTCCGGGCTATACGGTGGATGGTCGAAAGTTTCCCATTTGAATTGCTGCAAAAGTTTTTGTGTTATCCCAGCTGCATGAGGCCTGGCATTGTCATGAACGAGAATGACACCAGTAGACAATAGACCTCGCCGCCGATTTTGTATTGCCCGCCGTAATTTCTTTAATGTTTCACAATACGCATTGGCATTATTAGTGTCTCCACGGGCCATAAAATCAATAAGCAATACACCTCGTCGATCCCAGAAAATGGTTGCCATGAGTTTCCTGGTGGACAGAACTGTCTTGAATTTTTTTGGTGTGTTTGGCGAATGAGCATGATGCCACTCCATTGACTGTCGTTTACTCTCAGGTGATGAATAACAAACCCATGTTTCGTCACCAGTAATTATGCGAGTCAAGAAAGAGTCTCCTTCATCAGAATAACGTCCCAAAAACGTCAGTGCTGCAGCCATACGCTTGGTTTTGTGCTCATCTGTAAGCATGCGAGGGACCCATCTTGCACAAATTTTTGCATAATGCAGATGGTGTTTAACAATTTCATGAACAATTGTTCGAGAAACATTGGGAAAATGCTCACAGATGTCATCAATTGTGACGCGCCGATCGTTCCTCACGAATTCGTCAACTGAGCTCACCAGTTGGTCTGTAATGACAGACGGTCTCCCCGAACGCTCATCGTCGTGTGTGTTCCCCCTCCCCATGTTGAAGTTGCGACACCACCGCCGAACAGACGACTCGTCCATTACATTGTCTCCATACACCTCCTTTAATTGGCGATGAATATCACATGGGCGAACGTTTCTTGCATTGAGGAATTTAATCACTGCCCTCACTTCACAACTGGCGGCGTTCTCAATTTTTTTAAACATTGTAAACAATCACAGAAACAACACAGGCAATGCTAGCGTCACGCAACTTGGCTCAGAGAAGGCAGACAAGCCACTGAAGCTATCTGACCTCGTCCAGCGGCTACTCGCGTCGTCAGCACTTCATGCGGCACGAACGGGTACTACTTTCCGGATGACCCTCGTATTATAGATACGTATCTCAATTGGACTACAGGCTTGACGTGGTAGAAGAGCTCATGCGTTCCGATGACCGATGACCCCCTGAGCTGTGCTGGAGGGAGTAAAGATAAATGCACCTGGTAGGGTCACCCATGCCAGATAGGTCGAAGGTTAGGAGCAAGACGAAAGTTGGTCCACGCAGCGTTTGTTCCTCAGTGAGGCGGCGTCTGACCCCAGTGGGGCGGCCATTGAGTGACGTTAAAAACACTATATAGGAAGGCAACGGGAAACCACCTCAATTATCATTCTCAAGAACAAAATGATGGACACTATGGAGAATATGAGTCCTGGCAACTACGGGACTCGGCCTAATTGGCCGTATGTCGTGCCCGGCACCGGGGGAGGCTAGGCTTCCGCGGTCGTCATGCCACGAAACCCTTGCAAGGGCAAACTGATAGCAGCAGGACAGAAGATGCAAGACAGAAGACCAAATTAGTTAGAATAGGAATTTGGAATGTTAGGACAAAGTGTAGAACAGGAAAATTAGAGAATATTAAGCGAGAGTTGGACAGAGGAAATATACAAGGTGTGGTCAAAACAAGAACGGAACGATTTTATTCCACGCAAACCATTCAACGGATTGAAAAGAGAAAGAGTTTGCCATCTAGCAACACATCTGACAACTAAAATGAAAGTTTTTTCGTTTGTTTACGTCGAGTCGTTACGAAGCAGCAGCGGTACGTGTCTTAACCTGTTCGTCGTCGCGTGCAATGGCAGCGATGAAGCAGCTAGAGGAACAGCGTGTGTGCCTGAAATTTTGTTTCAAACTTGGCAAAAGTGCTAAAGAGTCATTGGAATGATTCAGCAAGCCTTTGTAAATGAAGCAATGAGTCGAAACCAGTGTATTGAGTGGTACAGTCGTTTTAAATCGGGCAGAACCTCGAAGATTCGCGAACCTTCCATTTCGACAGACCCCAACCATGTCAAATTGTGGAACGATTTGGCGAGGGAAAATCGCCATTTAACTGTTAGGGAGATAGCTGAGGAAGTGAATACTAGTTTTGGATCATGTCAGACAATTTTGACCGACATTTTTGGCATGACGCGCGTCGCATCTCAATCCGTCTAGTGGGTGCTGACTGATGAACAGAGACAAAAACGAGTGGACATTTGTCAGGAACTCGATGAGAGGATGCCGACTCAAGGTCGGCATCGAGACGATGCCGACCTAGAGTTCCTTAAAACCATCGTAACCGGTGAAGAAACCTGGGTTTAAAGTTATGATGTTGAGACAAAGCCCAAGTCCTCTCAGTGGAAAAATCCTCATTCTCCACGACCAAAGAAAGCTCGAATGCTCGGTCCAATGTGACGGCCATGTTGGTGTGTTTCTTCGATTAGCAAGGGCTGATTCTTTACGAATATGTCTCACCAGGTCAAACCGTCAACAAAGATTTCTACTTCAAGGTTATTTATTCTCCAAATAATGGACGTAATATGTAACTCACATTGGTAGGCACCCAAGAGAATACATTTTAATTGATGAAAGTTTTTTCTATAAAGTAATACGGTTGATACGTGAAGTAGCCATTGGGCTTTTTTTTAATCACGAATTGTCGCATTTTTCATCGTTGCCATGATATTCTTAGATTTATTATTCATTAACCTTGCATTTTTATGATTAATAGTAGAAAATCAGTTGAGGGAAGCATTTGACAGTTACGGAAAAAAACCGCTATAGCACTTCAAAACCAATCTATCAAATTTCTTTGGCAAACCAAAATATTTTTTTAAAATCTCACCTTACACTAAACCAATTTTTATCTGCAAATACCTTCTTTATTCCGTCTACAGGGGCGGCCATTAAGTGATGGTGTCACGTTAAAAACACTATTGAGGATTACAACGGGAAACCACCTCAATTATCATTCTCAAGAACAGAATGATGGACACTATGGAGAATATGAGTCCTGGCAACTACGGGACTCGGCCTAATTGCCGTATGTCGTGCCCGGCACCGGGGGAGGCTAGGCTTCCGCGGTCGCCATGCCACGAAACCCTTGCAGGGAAGAAAAAACTGCAGCAGGACAGAAGACTCAGAAGAAGGCGAAAGTAGTTAGAATAGGAACCTGGAACGTCAGGACAATGTTGAGGAGAGGCAAATTAGAAAATATTAAGCGAGAGATGGAAAGAGGTAATATAGATGTTTTAGGTCTCTGCGAGGTGAGATGGAAGGATAGCGGGGATTACTGGAGTGACAATTATAGAGTGATATAAAGCGGCGGGGACGAGAGCCAACGAGGGGTTGCCGTAATTTTAAATAAAGGGGTAGGAAGGAGCGTAGTCAACATAGAGCAAGCGACAGATAGAATTTTACTCGTAGAGATTAAAGCAGAACCGACGAACTTGGTCATTGCTCAGGTATACATGCCACCGAGCAACCACAAGGAGGAAGAAGTCGATAGGATGTATGATGAGTTAGAGGATATCATCGCGAGTGTTCCTGCAGGGAAACATTTGATAGTGATGGGGGATTGGAATGCGACGGTAGGCGAAGGAAGAGATAGTGGTGAGGTGGGGGACTATGGGTTGGGCACGAGGAATGAACGCGGGGAGAAAGCAATTGAATTCTGCAGGAGACAGGGGTTAGTCATCACTAACACATGGTTTAGACACCACAAAAGGCGTAGGTATACATGGAAAATGCCAGGTGACTCAGAAAGGTATCAGTTAGATTATATTATGGTTAGGCACAGGTTTAGGAACAGTGTGATAAATTCACACAGTTTCCCAGGAGCGGATGCGGACTCTGACCACAATTTAGTTGTTATGAAATGTAATGTTCGTTTCAAGAAGATAAAGCAAGGGCGGCGGGTTAGGAAATGGAATTTAGAAGCAGTAAATGGATTAACGAGGAAGGAGTATCAGCAGGCTGTAGAGAAAATGATGGATGACGGTAAAGAACTGAGTACTATCGAAGAAAAATGGGAATGTATCAAGAAAGGGATATTGGAAGCCGCTAAAGACACTATAGGAACCGTTAACGGGAAAAGGATAAGGAAACCATGGGTAACGGATGAGATGATTGCAAAGATGGATGAGAGAAGAAGATGGAAAAATGTAAACACAGAGTTAGGCAAAATGAAGTACAAAGAGTTAAACAATAAATTGAGAAGGGCCACAAATAAAGCAAAAGAAGAATGGTGGAAAACGCAATGCGAGGATATGGAAAGTTTACAGAAGAAGGGTGAAATTGGTGCTCTATACAGCAAGGTTAAGTTATTATCGGGAAGTAAGAAGGTAAGATCTGTGCTAGCAGTTAAAGATAAATGGGGTAAGATAATAGTTGAACCAGGAAAAATTCAAGAGAGATGGAAGGAATGTATAGAAACACTGTATGGTAAAGAACTTAGGCCGACAAGGTTAGACATAGAAAAGGAGCATGACGTAGAAGAAGATAGCTTAGGTCCAGGCATACTCGACGATGAAATAGAAAGGGCATTAAAGGAGATGAAAGCAAATAAGGCTGTGGGGGTGGACAATATTCTTGTAGAAATATTGAAATGGTTAGGGAAAGGTGGAAAGAAGGCCATATATGGACTGATTCGTAGTATCTATGAGGAAGGAATCTGGCCGGAAGATTTTGTGAGATCGGTGTAAGTTCCTATTCCAAAAAAGGCAAAGGCTTCGTCATGAGAGGATTACAGAACAATAAGTTTGATATCCCACGCAGCTAAAGTTATTCTCAGTATCATCAACAAAAGGATAGAGAGTAAGGCAAATGATTACTTAGGAGATGATCACTTTGGGTTCAGGAAAGGAAGAGGTACGCGTGATGCCATTGCAGTAATGAGATCACTAGTCGAGAGGAATATAGAATACAATCAGGACATTTTTGCCTGTTTTGTAGATTTCGAAAAAGCGTTTGATAGAGTGAATTGGGAAAAATTAATGCGTGTATTGCAGAAAATAGGAATGGATTGGAGGAACAGGAGACTGATCCGCAACCTGTACATGTCTAGGACTGCTCAGGTGCGAGTGGGGAACGGAGAGTCCGGATGGGCAGTGTTAGGAAGAGGTGTAAGGCAGGGTTGCCCATTGTCACCGGTACTGTTCAACGTATATGTAGAGGAAATGATTAAAGAGGCATGGGAAGAACTGGAGGTAGGAATGAAAGTCGGAGGGGAATTCGTAAAATCAGTTAGGTTTGCTGATGACCAAGCTTTAGTTGCTCAGTCAGCCAAGGGGTTGCAAGCATTGTTGAGTGAATTGGAGGTTCAGTGCGATAAATATGGGATGAGAATCAATATTAATAAAACAAAGGTTATGCGATTTTCCAGAAAGAAAAAGGCTAAGCTAAATATTAAAATAGGCGGGGAAAAAATAGAGCAGGTAGAAGAGTTTACATATCTCGGAAGTGTTTTGGACCAACGCGGCCAAAGGAGTAGGGACATAAGGAGAAGAATTGCGCTAGGCAAGGAGGCTTTCACAAGGAGTAGGGAGCTGATGAGGGGGACGTTGAGTAGGGATGTTAAGACAAGACTCGTAAAAACTCTGGTATGGAGGGTAGCCTTGTACGGCGCGGAAACGTGGTCGCTGAAGCAGGAGGATAGACGTAGATTGGAGGCTTTTGAAATGTGGGTGTGGAAAAGAATAGAGAAGGTGAAATGAACGGAAAGGAAAATAAATGAAGTACTGGAGATGGTGTTTGAGGAGAGGGGTTTGTTGAGAGAAATCCTATGGAGGCAGGAAAATTGGATGAAAGGCGTATTGAGCGGTAGTGGAATGTTGAAGAGGGTAATAGAGGGGAGAGTGTTGGGCAAGCGAGGTAAGGGTAGGAACAGGATAGGGTTGTTGGACGGGATGAAGGGAGGAAAGAAGTACACCGAGATGAAGAGGGACCTGATATAGGTTAGTTTGCTAGGTGGGGAGTCACAAAATGTTTTTTTGATAGTTGTGTCCATCCAAAAACCTACCTTAATCGGTAGATTACCAAAAAAAAAAATTCCGTCTACAAACGCAATTCGTTCCTCCCACATCCACGTTAAGCCAATTATTCTCAATACATTCCAGTAATTAACATTTCATTTTCTATCAGTAGTTCCTTCATCCTTTTCCTGCCTTCTTATCTATCATTTCTCTTACCTTATCATGTCTAACAAATTTCAATTTTTTTCTAACAAGTAGAAAAATATGCCCATTTTAGTGAATAGGTTTTCGAAAATTCATTACTGGATAAAAAATATAAAATAATGTATATTTTTTGTGAGGCTGCATTTCGTCTGACTTCAAGATTTTTATAGCATCATTGCGATTGCGACACTCATAATTTATGATTTCTTACGGTTTGTTTGTCATCCTACTCCTTGATTTTGCAATGATCTAGCAATGAGGTCGAATATGACTGTAATATCTTGTTTTTCCAGCAGAATTCATTTACAATGAATCCAAAAATTCCATTTTTTGGCATCAGATTTTTTAACTTGAAAACAAAAGCAAAGACTATTACAAACACACAGATCCTATGTGGAAGAGAAACCATCTAGAGTTGACAGGCGAGCCCGTTACTCCGCCGCCATCGAGGTTGGCATAATAATACTAAACTAAATACAAATTCACTGATTTCCCTTAAATTACTGCCTACGTAATTTGATAGACTCATTCATTCATTTGCTTCTCCTAACGTATCCTAAAAGTGGCCTTTTCTAAGGTGATTTCAAACAAAAATCAATCAAATAATTCCTTGACCTTTCCAGCCTTGACCACAAAGTTATCCAATTCAATAAACATGGACAACACTCTTTTAATCCTTGCTACATGATTACAGTAACATGCCTAACTCTCCCGTTTTAAAATAAATTCGGCAAAATTTTAGTTTCCGTCGTTTGGTCATCCATATTTAACGCTTCCTTAAAGTGTAGCAATCATGTAGCAAACCAAGACTTTGGGTCATTTACTATTGGTTGAAGTAACAAGTGTTAAGGTAATAAGCTTTCATTATTAATTGATAACAACAATAACAATTTCTGAGAGACATTGCTACCATCCGATTCTGTAGAGATGGTATGCATCAAATTTCCAAAGATGAAATTAACTTATTTTTATCATAATACCATGATAAATAATTATTTTCTTTATAATTTATAGGCATTATGTGCCTTTATTTTGTTGACTGCGGTAAGACTAACGATTCCTTGAATCAATAAATATTTTTCTTTGAGGTTTTAAAACCAAACAATATTTTAATATTTATGCTAGTAAATCAACTGTTGTCTCTATTCTCTAATCTACTCCCTAATACTTGCATAGCTCTATTGTCATCTGTACTATCTCGATATTTTACTCTTTATATTCTATATCTTTGTCGTCACTCGATACTCATGCTATGCGGGATAAGTTTTTTTTAAATGTTTACTAATTAAATTAACCCGATCTTACATACCTATTGTTTCGGTATTTTTCTGAAACAAAAATTAATTGCACTATTTCAACATCGTCGTTTGTCCTCATCAAATTTGAGGTTTTTTTACATTCACTTTTTATACTGAGACATATGATTTAAAAACTTATTGTTTGGATTTGTAAGGAATACGTATAACATCAACATGAGCACATGACTGTGGACATTAATTTTTAAAGTTAGTCAAAAGAATCGAACACTTTTCAAAAGACTGCAGCACATGGACTGCTTCTCCTTAAGATGAATGCGATGAGGAAGAGAAAAAGGTGAGTGAGACGAAAGCAAGTAGAAAGGGGAGCATTGGACGAGGTAGGAGAGAAAGGAGGAAAGAGGCTTAAAATAAGAACGTGAGAAATAGAACCAAGAGTGAAGAGACAACACGGGGGGGGATAAAGCACGTGGTGCGAGATAGAGAGGGAGGGCGGAGGGATGAAGCAGGCGAAAGCAGCATGGAGGGGTTTCTGTGAAAAGGGATGGGGGTGAGTCTTGTGGTTTAGGTCGTGGATGTTTGGTATGCTTATGTGGGTGGGCCGGACTGGATGATGGGGAGGGGAGAGGTTTTGGCGGGCTCTGAGGAGAGCCCCGAGCATTGGGACTCTCCGGAGGAAGATTGGACGAACGAAATCCGTTTCCTGGAGGGTGGAGATTTTACCGAAGAGGACCTTCTACGCTTGGTTAAGTCCATCTTAACCTTCTGCCCTTTTCATCCCCCCCTACCGAAGACCATCCACTCCCCACCCCTACCGCTTCATACAAATGTTCCTCCTTTACATCTCTCTACTCTCTGCATTTCACCCCCTTCGCTTCAACCCTATTCCCTCTCCTTCTCCAGATTCCTCTCCCACTTCTCCCGCATTAAATCCCCAGCCAAAACTCTCCGGTTTCTTTCCTTCTTCTCCTCCATTTTTTTTGCTTCTTGTTCGACGTGACCCGAGAGGCATCCATTGAGAATATTCCACTTGACCTTTCGACCTCTATGAAGAAGAGGCTTACTTTTTCCGTGGTGTGTAATCGATTCAAAATTTCGACTTCTCTACCTACAGCCCATTCCTCCTACAGGTCTAATCCACCTTCTCCAGCCGCCGTGAGCCACTCTGATGCTCCCACCTTCGGAAATCATCCAGCCCTGCCCCACCACAAATTCCACCCACTTTGCATGGACTGGAAATGGTGAGAGAGAGGGACTTAGGGGAGTTATTGCCTCCAGCACACGATTGGTTTCAGTTATGCCAGAGTTTAGACTGCCATTTTATGTGCGGAGAAGTTGAAATCGTTTGCCGAGGTTATTTATGTCACAAAGGGAATGGAAATTTTTTTGGCTCTAAATTCCCATTGAACATCCCCGGGGAACTTACACTTTCCCCAAGGGTAAATCCTTAGCCTGAAAATAATATCACATGATACCGTAAATTACGGCTCATTGATAGGCAATCACATTCTCTGCGGAGTCTACCAACTATTAGTACAAATCAAAACGATTAACTGGAATTCTTAACTTCTATGTCGAAATTCTCACCATTGTCATCTATTATCTTTGAAAAATATATTACCTTGAAGCACGTGAATATGTTTTATATAATACTTTTTATAATCGAAGCAACCTCAGACAAAAGTACCATTTGTTCATCCTCGGCAATTACCACTGCATCAATAAATCTTCGCAGGTTAAAAATATTAAGACTAGTAACGCATATGAGTATGGAGAATAATTTTGAATTACTATCAAAGCTGAAATGTCACTTCTTTACTTGTCAAAAGCATTGACAAGTAAACTGAGGAGATTGTTTGTCATATCATTTGTCCTCAAAATCTATCCATAAATGCAGGCTCCCATTACCTTAAACTTGATGTACAAGCTAATGGATCTGCAAAAACATTCGTATATTGAAAATATACTCGTATACTTTTCTTTTATATACTTAATATAAACTTTTATAACTTTAATAAATTTTTAAGCCGTAAATGTATAACCATAAAACAGCACTCTTTCGTGCTCGGTGCGACATTTTCAGAAAAGATGTCACCGAGATCAGCAGCAATCACGACGAAAGCTGTTACACCCACGGGATCTAAGGCTTTTTCCTCTCGAAGGAGAAGAGCCCGTAAGGAGGGCATAAGGGAGAAGGGGGAGGTAGCGGAAGCAGCTAGGGGAAGGAAAAAGAAATCCCAGGACATCGTTGGTAGAAGAAGTTGGCAATAAGATCGTTTTGCGAAATGGAGGAAATCACGCCGGAACTCGTCAAAACTTGGCCATACAGAGCCTAGTTGGACCCTAATCCCATATCAAGCCAGTCTCCACTCCAGTTCCACCGCTATCCGCCACAAGCACACAGGAACCAACACAAATCCACTCCAACGCAATTTGAGCAAAGAGGCAGGGATGAAGTTGAAGGGGAGGAGGAAGAGCTGAGAGGGAGAGAGAGAGAGAGAAGATCGCTGATGCATCCTACAGAATAATACTTAAGTCGTTTTTAAAGGGAAGGAAAGGGAGAAAAGGATATTCTAATAACGAATGTATGTAGTGTGGCCTCACAAAACGGGCGAGGAACTAAACAAAATACACACTAACTCATAAAGTTATTATTGCCCTTCCTATTGTTTCGAATGAATGGACTCCAAAGCTTTCATCTTTATTGCCATGAAAGTAGAATAATCATTACAGCCAAGAAATGCACTCATTATTCTCTTGGGTAAACCAAATTTTAATACGATTTAATGAAAATTGACCGAAACTTTGCGTTCACAAAGCCCTTAGGTAAGTAGAAATTTGGCAACGAGTAACTAGCCATACCAAATTTTATATTTGTTACCGTATCGCTTTCCTATTTTCATATATCTGTCTTTTAATCTTTATAAGTAATCTAACATTGATGCAAAATCTGCTTTATCCATGCACTGTTCATGAGATGTAAAATTTAACCACACAATTTTCAATTGCAGAGTACCGTGGAAAAGTGGAAACAAGAAACCGATCCCTTTTTGATCCCGAGCGATAATAGCTCATCGTTTAAAATTGGGTCACTGGTTCAACGCTGTGTGTTTGTACTTCATCTTTGCATCCTTAAGTAAAACAATAGTCTAGGATTATGAACCAGAAATACGCTAACTATCAAATTCCTCCAGTCCTAATCTTGGCACTTAATCATTAAGCTTCCATTTTCCCTTTAGCACTGATATTCTGGTAAATTGATCACCTTTCTGTGGACCTCCCATGTAAAACGTGAACGGCGACGAATAATTGCGTAATGGGAGACGAGGAGGATATTTTCCCGAGCTTTTTCTGAGGTAAAAACCCTTATTAAGGATGGTGGGGTCAGTGAGATGGGAGAGGGAGTAAGTCTGTGACAGCAAGCGGGATGGATGTGGGGGCTGAAGTGAGTGGGAGAGGGATGCTGAGAAAAGGGATGGAAGGGCGCGTGAGGGTTGATGGGGAAGCGAATGGAGACGAGATGAGAGGGTGGGGGGGGGCAGCGTGGCGCAATCCAAGGGAGAGACATAATTTCTACCCCTCAGCTCTCCCAACCCCGGCACCGGCGGTAGGAGCTTCCGATTCTAATTGCCGTCAATGAGTCCCAGGGGTAAAATTACCTCGCGCGACCAGTCTGGTGGTAAAATCCAGCTAGGTATCCCCTCCGCCTCAGTCCACGTCCCCAATTTCTCCACCTCCTCCTTTGTCCCGCTTACGCCCCTCACGCCTCCTCCACCTTTCAGTCCTATGCTTGGCCCTTTCCCTCGCCACCTCACTAATGCTCCCTCTTCCTACAATTCACATATCCTTGCTACGTCTCCACCACTTCCCTCTTCAGTGAAAATCCTCTGAACTATCGACCCCATCCTAGAAAACCTTTCATTTACCCTCGGAGACCATTCACTGCCGTCCCCTTCCGGCTGTGTCCTCGAACCTCTCCCGCTATTCCTCCAGCCTACCTTCTCTATGCTTCGTAATCAACTGTATACCATATTCCATTACTCTCTCTCTCTTCCTCTCTTTCACTCTTCGTGGAGTGCACCCTCCACTCATCCACAATCCTCTTCGTTCCCTGAAACACCTAAAACAAACGTCCTCTCCAGTCGCCTTTTGAATATTTGAGACTTGCCCAAAATTCTCCCAATTTCCTTCTCATCTCTCTCCCATGTTCCACCCTCCTTCCCAAAAACATTTCCGTTCCTCGCTCATTAAAAGATAGTTTATTGCCATTGTCCATTGTCGTAAGTATGGTGGAGGAGTCCTCCGCGAGCTATCCCCTTCGTGCCCTTGTACCATTAATATTTGCACCATTAGCCGTTTTGGGCAGCCTTTCGCATTCTTACTTATGCAAAACACATTACAAGCACCACAGTGTCATGTAAACTAAACTTGTAAGAAGAGTTTAATATAAGGATTAATTTAATGACGAATTTATGCAAATTTCATGAGAAACTTTTCACTTATTAATGGGAGAAAATGACACATGTTTGTTATTTTCGTAAATATTTTCACGTCAATTAACTTCAATAATATTTTGCGCTCCAGATGTATTATTAACGTGAAAGAACAAACAAGGACCTTTTAGTTGTGAAATCATTAAAAGTCTGAGATTATTAAAATCTTAATTTCAAAATTTTTCTTTTTTATTTTCTCTATTTGGCAAATACAAGTATGCTACCTCAACGGCCATAGTTTTACATCATAATATCACTATTCCTAGATTTACTATCTTCTCATTATTAATCTTTAAAAAGGATAATTTGCTACTTAGATATTTCACCTACTTGGGGAATCATCCATTAACCTATGTTTTACAAATCCCGAAGGTCTTAATTTTCAATTGTAGAAATTAGACTAGTGATATGAATCACAATGACTTAATTCACAAGGAGGTCAGATTAGAGAAACGAAACTAATTTAATTCCGCGATGGCATAAAATAGTATACCTTGAATGCGTTCATTACATACTTATTAATAATCATTTAACTACTTTAAAATGTAATTGAAATGCTCTTCAGTTACCAGGTAGCCGTAATACAACACCTATCATATTGAGTTTCCAAGGAAATTATAATAGGCAGGTATATTTCTTAAGAGAAAAATGATTAAAAAACGTTAATAAAAGGTCTTTTCAAAAGGTTCCCGGACGTTTTACCAGCACATCTCTAGTTGGTTATTTTTTTTAATCCGCTTGAAAGCGTTATAGTTGTGGTAAATTTCCAAAAAATTTCCTTTAATCATAGGTTGATATCTTGTTTTGTTGATTAATTACGGAGGTTAATGTGAAGGAGAGTTCGTGTAGGAAGGAAGTGTGTTCGTGTAGGGCTGCTAAATATCGGATCCGCGGAAATGAGCACTTTGAAGGAAAATCGTTGTTCTGTGAAAATCTGCATGAAACGCTGCAAACCCTTTACAGAAGCGTTGGAGTTGATTAGCAAGGCTCATGATGAGGATCCTATGAAATCTAATACGTGATATGAGTGGTTTACCTGGTTCAAAAAGAGGCAGCAATCAGTTGAGGACGACGAGCGTTCTGGAAGACCAACAACGTCGACTAATGACGGCCACATCAAGAAAGTGAACGATCTAGTTCGTGTAAATTGACATTTGATTGTCAGGGAACTTGGAGAAGAGTGTGGCATTTCGATTTGTTCTAGCTACAAAATCTTGGCTGAAAAATTAAAGATGCATCGAGTCTCCGCCAATTTCGTGCCCCGCCTGATGACAACAGACAGGAAGAAACATGGATTTCGAATCTGCCAGTAACCGTTTGATCGAGCTAAAGAGGATAAAACTTTCTTTTTAAGTATCATAAAAGCTGATGAGTCATGAGGTTATTGATATGAAATCGAAACAAAAGTGTAATCTTAACAATGAATTCGTGAAACATCCGCCCCGAAAAAGTTCGGCAAGTTCGCTCGAACGTCAAGGAGATGTTTACTATGTGTTCAATGCAAAGGGGATTTTTCATCACAAATACCAAATCAAAAGCCAAAAAACCAACACGGAGTACTACTTGAGGGTTATGAAATGCCCAAGAGAGACAAACAGCTGAAAAAAGCCGAACTTTGGAGGAGAGTCGAGTGTTTTTGAACCACGACAACGCGTTGACTCATTCGCCTCTCAAAAATCGTGAGTTTTTAGCCTAAAACAAGACCGATGAGCTTCCCCACCCACCCTATTCATCAGACCTGACCCCATTGTGACTCTTTCTCGTTCCCCAAACTAAAAACCCCGTTCAAAGGGAAAAGATTTGCCACTATTCCAGACATCGAGGACAATTCAGCGGAGGAGTTTATGAACATTCCGGAAGATGCGTTCCAGGACTGTTCCAAAAACTGGAAACACCGTTGAGATAAGTTTCTACGTTCGGTAGGACACAACTTAGAACGAGATAATGAGCAATAATTTATTAATGAAATATTTTTTGTGGTAAAAAAGTTCGGATATATTTTTAACAGACCTCTTATAAATCATCAAATTACCCTCTACGCCTTTGAACTCCTATCGAAATTCTAAGTGAATTATAATGGAAAATTATGAACCGTAAACGCTATAAATAGTGAGTAGAAATGGGTAAAATATTAAAAGAATAGTTAGTACGTACTAAATTGAGACTACACTGTTTTCTCAGTACCGATGCCATCACAAAATAATGTGTAAAACATATCTTTTATATTTCGGACTCCTGGAATAGAAGGGGAACTTTTAAATGCGTTAGCCAAAAAGAAAATACAATCTTCCCATTCATCAGATAGCAGCATTGCAGCCAAAGTACTAAATATACAACGGCTGCAAATATTTCCACTAAATGATAATACGTACCTTCTATTTTTAGTAGTTTATCAGGTTTTGTTAAATTCATTCATATAGTTAGACTTATTCACCTACCAGGCGAAAAATTATACCTTCATTTCGATCTCCATTATTTAAGAATAAATAAAAAGTAATTTTTGAGTTCCACTGAAAAGATTAATTTTCAACTTCCAGTTTTGCCAGCTTTATTTCATTTTCAGGAAAAAATTATGTGTTAGGGTTTCCACCTCACGAATGAGTGCACTGGTCGGAAGTAGTGTAGTTGCGTGTGTGGCTAATGGGATTAGGTCGTCGAAAGGGGGTGGGAAGAAATGGGGAGAAGTGGGTGGAGAATTATAGGGATGTCAGAAAAGGAGGGGTGGTTATTGTACAATGTTTGTATAAAAAGCATTGGTAAAACTTTTTCCTGGCGTGCGCGTGAAGAAATGAACTCAGGCCGTTGATTAAGTGTGCGCATGACCGAATTGACATTGATAAGATTACAGTGCACACCCTACTACTGAAAATTAGGCGAGTCGTAGGATCTGCCCTAATCTCGTTCCGAAGATCTTGACGGACGACCAAAAGCAGAATCGAGTGACACCTTCTGCGACGTGTTGAAGAAGATCCCTACTTTTTTTAACACTCCCGACTTGGCACCAGCAGATTAGTTACTATTTGCAAAAGTGAATTTCTTCTTCAAAGGTTACCAACAGAGAACCCTAAGTGTCGTCAAAGAAGCTTGCACGCGTACCCTTAATGACCTTCCGGAATCCACCAACCAAGGTGCCTTCGAGTGGTGAAAAAGCCTCTGGCAAAGTATGTCGACGCTCAAGGGATGTACTTGGAGGATTTTGAGGCTTTATAAAAATGTGAAACAAATCTATTTTTCGAATCTTTTCCCGATACTTATTATAAAAACCATGTACTTTATGTGTATGAATATCTATTGACCGTAGGTGCCGTGAGGAATAGGTGACGAAGGAACATGTCTGCATATACAGAGAACGGAGGTTCCCGTGGGCGGCCAAGGTGTCCGCGGCCATTCCGGAAGGGTTTCCACGTTATAGGCCATTCCATTTATTTGGTTGCAATAAACTCTTCAAACTAACAATTCACTAAAAAAAACGGATAACTTGCTTTCAACAGAACTGCTTTATTCAATTCTTATTGAATTCATCTTCTCGCTTGGACAATTGGAAACTATGCTTCTTGCCTGCCCATCGCTCACACCACATACCTCCAGTGACTACCGCTGCTGATAATTTACTATATAATACGAAATGCTTATTATTTAACAACTTTTCGTACTTCAGTCAACGAGGCTTTAAAGTTTTCTCTTTAAACTAAAAAAAGCACAGTCGTGATAATTCCAGGGAATTTCTCCACCTTTATGAAAAAAAGAAAAACACTTTGCAGAAGCCATATATTTATAATTCATTAATTTGCTTAATTTTACTTCTGACATCGTCGTTTTCAATGGCTGCGTCACCAGTCAAAGGGAGCAGATTTCAACTGAATTTTTTAATCAAATATTTTTCTTGGTACTTCAATGTTTTCCTTTCCTTGTATAATTCTCAGTCGTGAAATGCAAATGATAATCAACTAAACATACGTAAGTAGACGATTCACAATACGATCAGGCTTTAAAACAAAATCCGATTAATTGCATAAATATTGGCTTCATATGGCGGTTTTCTGTATAGTTATGCACTGATGTATATTCATAGGAATATTCTTTTTCCGAGACAATATTTCTTTAATTTAATTATGTAATTAATTATAAAAATGGTGATATCCATAAACATACTTCGCTGCAAAGATAACTGGACTGGCTAACTGGAATACAATATTATAGAGATATGTAACCAAGGGACACCATAACAAATAGAATCTCAGCTTTTTAAAGCCAGTCTAGTTACCGGCAGCAAGTTATATCCAGATGGCCCCGTAGATGTGGTGCTGATGAAATATGATAGTGGAGAGCCCATCGTTAACGACGATTTAGGTAAGCGTCATTCCATTATCACTGGTAGTGGAATGACTCTTACTATCTTACAATAGACTCATATTTTTTCATTCGTCCTGTAATAGTTACTATTATTCGAGCATAGAGTTGCAATACCCTTACATTGCAGCGCCAAATTATTAAATCACTATAGATAGTAGTTTTCCATTATAAATCTCATATGTACATCCGCTCGATCTTTTAGAGTTATCTTTTTACAACACTTACAACTTGTAACATTAATGTTTAGTTACTCTATATGTGTGCCTTTACCAATCCACTTACTCCTTTTACAGAAACAGTTAGCAACTTCTACAGGTGAGGTACAGACCAAATACAGCACCCAATAAAAAAAAACAGATGCGTACCTGACCGCTTCACTGAATTCATTATGGCAGAATTATATTTTTTAATAATAAATTGTGGTGAATTAATGAGCATGTTTACTCATGTTCTCCGTAAGTTCAGTTTATACCCTCTTTGTACGTAGACACTTCGTTTTGTAATGAAATGATAAAATTGTATTTCAGCAGCATGACATTTTTTTTTTAAACTTGAAATGTCTTCGGATAAAAATTAATCTTTTTCACATTTGGAGGTTATAAAAAGTCACTTCGGGGCTAGTTGTGCCCATATGCTGCATTTTTTTACAGTAAAATGGGCTCCTCTCTTAGCCTAACAGGTGTTTGGGTACTATGTAATGTCTAGTGAATTGGTGGAATATACACCCAGCAAGTGAAGAATAATGTGCTCCCAGGTGGCACGCTGCCCGCCAGGGGCTGTCGACAGAACAAAATCTAAACGACACAGCATGGGAATATAAATCACGAACGCTATAGTCTCCAGAGAGCTTTCTCTAGCGTAAAGTAGTATATCTCCATTTTCTCAAATATTTTTAAAGGGACTAACTTGGATACGGTCATCCACAGATCTGCACAACTAGCAAATAAAAATTAGCGTATTAAATACAACTGCAACAAAACAAAGAACATAGGGCTGAATAAATCACTTATAATACACAAAATTCGTGTAATTCAGCCAATTTCCATATTTTGGACCCATCAATTTGCAACTATTAAGTTAAAATGTAAGCGGAGAAATAGTTCCTTAAAATTTAGATATGCTAAAATAGGAAATGTGCAGGGAAATAATCAATCCATTGAGGGGCTAATTAGATTTTTAGAGCAACAATGCATAATAAATGACCTAACAAAAGACTATCCATAAGCACATGAGAAATGAACAAATAGTTTCAAAGATTTTCTCTCTTTTGTTTCCACTGGCACAATACTTCTGTATCTTCTAATAGCTGGCGCTACTTATAATAATAACGGAGTTTATAGGCGAAATTTAAATTAAATTTTTAAAGAATGTTCAGTGATGAAATTGAATTTAATATTTACTTTGTCGGTGTATTCGAAAACTGTACGTTTTTATTCAATAAATGTATTGTCGTGACCCGTGTTCACAATTTCGTCAATGAACTTTCCATTATATGACATATGTGTACTCTATTTATTTTGTCTCCAATTAATTGAAATAATTATGAAATAAAAGACATTACTATTTTTGTAAAAAAATATTATATCACTTCATACAAAAATGGTATCCGCAAACACGTATAAATTTGGAGCCAAACAGGATGTTTGATATTAAAAATAACTGAAAAACATTTCCCAATCGGTTACCTCTACGGGAAAATATGAATCCCATGCTAAATTTGGGATAAAAGAAATTTGAAATAGCAGCGCGAAAGAAAACCACCACACGATATTTAACCAAGAATGATCAATCTAATAAGTGCATACTCACTGGGATAAACAGTTATAAAAATTAAATAACATAGAAGTAAAACAATGTGTCTGAATTGCAATTTCGAGGAATTCGGATGAAATTCATCACAAGCATTTTATTTTTCGGCAGTATATCTAGATTTTCGATAAAATTGATAACGTAGGAGATAATTTTAATTTGTCACTTGCCATCTTATTTTTCAGGCTATTATGTGTGAAATTATCAATTCTAAACTAACTATAATGAAAACTACGATATTTTTAAATAAACTGTACAGCTTCAATTTTTTTGAAAATAGAGATATTACTGAAATACATAGTTTAATATGTCCAAAAAATCTGTACTCGTAAATGAGGAAGATCACGCCCGTTATCCTCAAAGTATCTTTCTTGTATGTATATTCAGGATGCTGAACTTTACTATTTTTCAGAGAAAATAATATTATAACTGCAAAATTTTGTACGAGCCAAATTATGAGTTTCTAGGAAACATGCTGTGCAGGATGTGTGGAACGGATGCTATGCCTTAATACCGTCTTATTCCATCTCGTTCTAATTCAGATAGCGGCCATACACGAGTTTCACACATCACACTGACCTAACAATATATTCCATTTGTCTCAACATCTCTTCCTGCGCTCCCTTACTTAGGCACTCCGATATTTGGCCCCTCGGGATGCTAGGGCGGAATTTTTCAAGTAAACGGCTCACTCCGAAGCATCCCGGCGCCGAAGGACATTGGTTACATTCATAAGCGAAGTGGATTGCAAAGTCCAACTCATCGTCCCGGTCCATCCCTTTCCTCCGCTGTAATTCTCGCTTCATCTTTCACGCACATTCTATATCTCGCTCGGTTTTCCAAGGCCGAATGAAGATGAGGGAGTAGGACGATCATTTTCTAAATGGTTTTCCCGCAAAATCAGGTTAAAATCGACCAACCAACTTACAGTTTCGGATCCGCGCACAAAGTGCTTCCTATGTTATGAGGGTATGCGTGTAGGGCAGGGACTTGTTTGGTTGCAATTTTGTCGAGAGAAGGGAAACTTCCCCTAACTATGATGAAAGGCTTATTGTAATTTATATGCGTCGTATTTCTTTTTCCTTCCAGTTTTTCCAAACTCAATTGTTAGCAGAGTGAGTTGGAAAGCCTCTTGTTTCTTTCCTATAGCGGAATGGTGTGCATGGTTCATTATTCAAATTAGCTTCAGAAATGTCGGCAGACTTCTTGGTATAGATGCAATTCCGAAAAACAAATCTGTTAATGATCCGTTTCCAAAAATCGTATGAACTTTGTAGATCATTTTACAACAGTGAATTTTAGTTGTCAGCTTCCTAACGTAAACTTATACTAGAGCTTGACGAACAAGGAAGGAAATATAATTATGAGGTTAAACAGTGTATATTTAGATTTTTAAATAATATATACAACCGAAATGAGGTTACATAACTGCCTAGTGTTATGGAGTAGCAAAAACATTTTCAAATATACACCCACTTTACCTTTAACGTATGCATTTAAATTAAATTTTCTGTTAGATATTAAAATCTTCAGCTGGTACCTCCAATGGTCTGTTTTCTTGTTCGCTGTTTAAAGCTTTTTTTACAGACACCCTAAATGAAAGAATCCATTTCCTTTACAATTGTCTACACTTTGCAGTAACTTTTGTATCAATTGAATAAAGTTTCATTTAAAAGAGTCCCTGTATATATACCAGAGAAGGAATTATTGATTAAAACTCAGAAACACATTCTTCTACACTAAGAATATAAAATGAGTCAGGTAGTAGATAAGTAAGGTGTAACATAGATAAACAATTTTAATGGTTCGAAAATCTGTTTCTTAAATAGTGTGAAAATTTTATCATCGAATGAAATCGCTAAATATTTTCAACACTTTTGTTGAGAAAATAATTTAATAAATGTTAGGATTCCACCTACATAAAACATAATGCACTTCCTGATAGCTTTAAGGAGTAGTCTGATGTTTCATTTAATGAGTCTGACAAAATATATCTGTACGAGCAATTACTTGTGCACCAGGTGGAGCATACATCAATCCTGTACCAACCAGTAAAGGAGGCTAAAATATATTAAATTCTGAAAAAGAACATAAAATGGTGATAGTGGAGAATTCCATTTCTCATACTACCACAATTTTAAAACAAGGGCTTTAGCACTGGTCTATACCAGTGACTTTTATGAAAATACGAACACTTTTCAATCAATTAGTCACGTAACCATTCAAAACCAAGAAGATGTTAATTCATTAAAAACACTCCTAAAATTTTCTTATGGTCATTATATTTACAGAATTCCTAATCTAATATTATATAGGTTGAACTGGATGTAACAAGATGCATTGACCCTAATCTAACCACTTTACGTGAAGCCAACCACTTCATCTCCTGGAACTGAAACCATTAATTGATAGATTGAATATTCTGATGATGATACCATATATCAAAACCGGTCGAATGATAAAAAATATCTGTGGTGCTGGTGCATTTCCTCCTTTGAAAAAATAAAGTCATTGATATTCCATTTAGCAAGAGAAGAACGCCTTTCAAAAACCGCTAATTCCAATAAAACTTCAATGTTCCGACAAAATCCATATCGGTTAAAATAAAACTTTAGTATCAAATACAAAACCTTATCTATAGGTTCTACCTGAGGAATTCTCAAAATATATCTCAATACCCAATGCCCGGAAAGTGGATAGTATAAAACGTTCACATAAAGATAACGATACGGAAAGACCCACCGATTACGGATCTATCGCTCTGACATATTTTTCACGCAAGCTACTTAAGCATATAAATTTCAGTCCAATTATGAGTCATATCTAGAGCTACAAATATTTTCCCAAGAAAAATTCAGCATGGGTTCCGAAAAGGCAAACCCGGCGAGATCCAGCTAGTATATTTTGGTCATGGTATTTTTATTTTGGCTTCAAAATGTTTTAGATAAAGGGTTTCATTAGAATTTACTATCGTGTTGAAAATCTACGAATTTGGAAAAAAATTCATGTTTTCATTCCTGAATGATAATATGCTTGATATATTGTAGCCGGTGTTATCTATCACAAAAAATCACATCAGATATTCCCTTATGGAATAGAAGAAATTCGGTCTCTCCATCATCCTTCTTTGATCCTTTTGTACATCAAATACATAAATAATTATCACCGTAAGAAGTAGCCTGTAACTAATTAACCTGTAACATACGCCATACCTTTTTGGATAAGAATGCAGAATGTGCGAATAAGGTTAGTGAAAATCAAGAATTTATTAAATTCACACAATTAAAATGCAAAAACGGTGTGATGACCTTGTTGGTACAGTAGGGTTACCACTAAAGTGTGTCGGTTTCAATGCCCGAAAGATATAGTTGGAAAATCTCATTTCAAAATACAAGTGGTACGATTTCATGGATACCTAAGCATTGAGGGAAACTAAAGTCATCCTAATTCATGATTACCATGATCTCATGAAAATATACTTATTTCACATAGCGTTATATTCCCTTTCAAAAATCGAAAACATACTTGTAAATGATAAAAATAAGTGATTTAGAAGTGAAGAGTTGAAATGAGAAGATGGAAGTGATAGGTAAAACGTGATAGTGATAGCAGCATTAATAAAAATAGTTATGCTTCCACTCATTGCAAGTCAGAATACTACCTCCTACATACCGTCAGGAGCTTTCATTCAGATGAATCCAAATTAAACTCATAGCAACCTATTCTTTCTCCCAATCCGTGTTTTGCAGCCACGATTTGTTTTGGCGCAGATGAACTTTTAATTGGATTGGAATTCGAACATTTTAGGAAAGGACGGAGGAATAGTAAATAAAGTTTCTATTTAAAAATGCAGAAATGTCATTAATTAAGCAATAGTTCCACTTCCCAATGCTTCGTCACTTCCTGACCTCGCAGTTTAAGTCCGTCAGTATACTTTTCTACTATGACTAATTAAAGGAGCCGATGGATCGATCGGCGAGGAGCCGAAGTCACGACGGATCTGATTGAGTCCTTAACCTGAAAATGTAAATGTAATGTTACTCAACGGTAGATGTGCGTTAGCCAATGCGCTGACCTCCTATACTAACGTTTCTGGCTTGATTCCAGTGGTAGGTAGGTTAGTTGAGCACCACCATCGACCCCAGTGGTGTAACGTGAGTTAGGCCCTTCCATTGAAAAAACACTTACTGTAGTATATGACATTGAGTGGCGACGTAAGTGGAGGGATAGAGACAACAATGATACCCTTTATAAATCCTTCCCTAAAATAAGAATATTAAAAAATTATACACGTGTATGGGAATTGTCTCTGAGTCAGGAAATATAAGATGTGCGCTTTAGTATTGTAAAAGCTAAGAAAAGTTACCCATAGAAGATCGAAGCTTCAACCCATATTCCTATATACCACCTCATTGGTACTGCACACTTTCGCAATTCCTGAGTGCACTCGCATATAAAGACAGAAATAATGAGCATTAGAGTCTAAAAAAGAAAGAGAAAATGTTGGCGTGCTTTCTTCCTTTACAATTTTGAGAAATAAAGACTCCTTTTTTACGGAGGATTCTCAGAAACCGCTGGTCATAATTCTTCCACTAGGACCGGATAATAAATGAAAAATAATAGAAAAACATTAAAACCTGTTACAAAGTGTCAAATAGGAAGAAATTGACGCATAAATATTTATTTAAACAATTTTTAATTTATCCAAGGTTATAAAAAAATTAATTAAATGGATTAGATTCAAACCTTATACACTAATCAGAATTAAATAATTATGACGCAAGATATTAGCAAGAAACGGCTGGATCTACTTTTTCAACTTAGGAATACCTTGTCAAATTTATTTTCATTTGGTATCTTTGATTTTATTTGTATTCCCTAAAATATATTTGCTTGAGAATCAAAATATAGTCAGTATTGTATTAGTTTTCGGCTTTCACGCCTATATGAACAGTAATACGCATCCTATACATGCATATGGTACCTCGTCCTAATCTTCATCCGAGTGATCTTTAATGCTTTGATTAAATCATTCAGATGGAACTAGTACAACGCGGGGCACGCCAAATGCAGAGTAAATACAGACTGCCCTTTCCAATATCGAATTGATTTGTGTTCGATCCGCAAAAATCGAACAGTTTTGAATCAAGTCTCACGTGTATCAGTTGTACAATGGTGAATGCTGGATTTCATTATGTTTCGGTCGATTTAATTGTTGACAATGATTTTGACAGTTTGTTCATTTTATTATTTAGTTGATTTCGATAATCCACACGATTCAATGACATGCATGCACCACAAGTTGAAGCCTGACACGGAACTGTTTACGTCGGGAAACAGTCACCGTTTGGAATTTTTGTCGGGAAATACTGACCACCGAACAGCTCCCATGGCGGAGGCAACATTTCCTTCGCAAGGCCTTTCCCTCCGATCACTCTCTTGCCCCTGTGCCCATTCAAGACTTTCCGGAATCTCCAATTTGCATCACTCAGGCCCTAGGCGCAGACCCACCCGGAAGAGGGCAGATGGGATGGAGGGGGAGCATTCCCAATTGTGCCCAACTCCCACTGGCCTCGCCCCCACACCCATCGTCTCCGATCCCTCCACGCCTGCCGCATCGTATTCTCCATGTCACCGCCTCCCTTAGGTCGGTCCCGTGAACTCAACGCTGCTGCCGGATTCCACAAAATCGACTTCGCTGCCGTCACGGGGACTTTTGTCTACCCCGGGTCAAAAAACCCGCAGCGCAGGGTGCACAAATATGAAAAATTGGCGTACGTGCCCGGAAAACAAATGCTCAAAATGAAAAAGTAAACAAGCCGTGGGAAGGAGGGAGAGGGAAACAAGAGGTCGCTAAATGGAACCGAGGGTGACTTTTCGCAATACTCTTACTATTCTTTCTCTCTATCAACGAAGATCTCTCTCTCTCTATACGTCTGGTTCCCCATGTTCCCTTGCTTCCCCATTTTCACTCTTCTTCTTTCTTGGTTCAGAAAAATAAATCAATGGTTTAGTACGGCTCAGGCTGAAGGAATAGAAAAGGTTAAAAAAGTTTCCAGGTATTTCACGTAAAAAACGAATGACAATGATATAGTTCTTAAATTTTACATTTTTACGTAGCAAAGAGGCGTAGAACCTGAGAGGTGCGTAAAATCTAATGAGGTTTCAGCATTAACTTTATCAGAGCAAACAGAAGGACCAACAATAAACAAACAACAAACTTCTAAATGATCCTGTTTTAAATACCATACACAATTATATATATTATTAGGTAATCTACCGGTTAAGGTAGGTTTTTGGATGGACACAACTATCAAATAAACATTTTGTAACTCCCTACCTAGCAAACTAATCTATATCAGGTCCCTCTTCATCTCGGTGTATTTCTTTCCTCCCTTCATGCCGTCCAACATCCCTATCCTGTTCCTACCCTTACCACGCTTGCCCAACATTCTCCCCTCTATTACCCTCTTCAACATTCCACTACCGCTCAATACGCCTTTCATCCATTTTTCCTGCCTCCATAGGATTTCTCTCAACAAACCCCTCTCCTCCCCCACCATTTCTAGTACTTCCTCATTTGTTTTCCTTTCGGTCCATTTCACCTTCTCCATTCTTCTCCATACCCACATTTCAAAAGCCTCCAATCTACGTCTATCCTCCTGCTTCAGCGACCACGTTTCCGCGCCGTACATAGCTACGCTCCATACCAGAGTTTTTACGAGTCTTGTCTTAACATCCCTACTCAACGTCCCCGTCATCAACTCCCTCCTCTTTGAGAAAGCCTCCTTGCCTAGCGCAATTCTTCTCCTTACGTCCCTACCACTTTGACCGTGTTGGTCCAAAACACTTCCGAGATATGTAAACTGCTCTACCTGCTCTATTCTTTCCCCGCCTATTTTAATATTTAGCTTAGCCTTTTTCTTTCTAGAAAATCGCATAACCTTTGTTTTATTAATATTGATTCTCATCCCATATTTATCGCACTGAACCTCCAATTCACTCAACAATGCTTGCAACCCCTTGGCTGACTGAGCAACTAATGCTTGGTCATCAGCAAACCTAACCGATTTTACGAATTCCCCTCCGACTTTCATTCCTACCTCCAGTTCTTCCCATGCCTCTTTAATCATTTCCTTTACATATACGTTGAACAGTACCGGTGACAATGGGCAACCCTGCCTTACACCTCTTCCTAACACTGCCCATCCGGACTCTCCGTTCCCCACTCGCACCTGAGCAGTCTGAGACATGTACAGGTTGCGGATCAGTCTCCTGTCCCTCCAATCCATTCCTATTTTCTGCAATACACGCATTAATTTTTCCCAATTCACTCTATCAAACGCTTTTTCGAAATCTACAAAACAGGCAAAAACGTCCTGGTTGTATTCTATATTTCTCTCGACTAGTGATCTCATTACTGCAATGGCATCACGCGTACCTCTTCCTTTCCTGAACCCAAACTGATCATCCCCTAAGTAATCATTTGCCTTACTCTCTATCCTTTTGTTGATGATCCTGAGAATAACTTTAGCTGCCTGGGATATCAAACTTATTGTTCTGTAATCCTCACATGACGAAGCCTTTGCCTTTTTTGGAATAGGAACTAACACCGATCTCACAAAATCTTCCGGCCAGATTCCTTCCTCATAGATGCTACGAATCAGTCCATATATGGCCTTCTTCCCACCTTTCCCTAACCATTTCAACATTTCTACAGGAATATCATACACAATTAAGGCTGAAAATAAATAATTCTAAAAGGATGAAGACATTAAAAACTGAGATCGAATAATGCATATATCAAAAGGATTGAACGAAAAGTAACATTAGTTGCGTTTAACTGCATTGCAGGAAGATTTTTAGGTTAAATATAATTCGTAATTAAAATTTTCTTGGATTTTACCCACCAAAATTTAAAGAGCAGTCAGTTAAAATTAAGATTATTAAAACACACTCTATTAACCCATTGACTTATTAACTCAAAATTATTACAATTTATTTACTGTTAGTTCCTTTGCCAATTTCTGTAAAATTTAACAAGAAATGTGCTTTTTGCATATTAATTTTTCCAGAACTTATATTTGACACAATAAATTGTGCAGGACCTAAATTTGGGAAGTCGCAGTGTATGAAGCTAACAATTAGTTTTTTGACCCAGTTACACCACAGCGCAGAATAAAGATTTGGGAAAAAAGTTTATTATTCACAATTTTGGTTAGAAAAAAAAGCTATCGGTTTCACCATTTTACAGAGCATTCTAAAATAAAAATATTTTGTTAAGGTAAAATCACTCTAAATAAAATTAAAATTGATTCTTCTCGCATACTTTCATAGAAATTTCCTCAATTTTTACGGAAAAATGACAAATGATTTTCCAATATTGTCTTTGAAAGTATGCCCTTTTGTAAGAAGATATCCATTTGAACACTCTAAGTAGCCATCGCTGAGATATTAACAAAGAGTGGTCAGCTGCGGCTCAGTCAATATGAGTGCAGCGTTACTTCTCGGGAAAACTAATGTTTTATGATAAGATGGTGTAACTGTTATCACATTTAATACTTAATATATCAAAAGTTAAAAAAAGTGATACATCTGCGTTTGGGTAAATTTTATTTTTCGCGCGAGTCATTAGTTATGAAATAACTAATTGCGTAAACATGATCATATAAAATATGAAATATAAAGCTTTAATTCGTATAATTGAAACAAAAAAAAACGAAAATTGAGACAAGATTGATATATATTTGTATATTAACATTTATATGAAGAGTTAGTTGAATTAACAAGATTAATATTTGTATAAACCATTTTCTTCAGGGAATTGTTTCTGCTTTTTTAATAGGAGGAAGCACAAAAATTCAAAAGTTTTATTCATATATCGTTAAATTGTCCATATAATGTTTTTAAATAGTTTCGCCCATTCTATCACCGGAATTTGTTTAAATTTTAAAGCAAACGTTTATAGTAAAAACGGTATTCAAAATATTTCCAATTCAAAGGAAGATATTTTGATAGAGTACAGTTCGTGCAGACAATGTGGCAGACCATTCAATCGGAAAGTTTTTTGGTCGTTTGAGTGATAGATGTGATTTTTGTTATGGATTAACCTGATTAAAAATGAATATTTATGTAGGAGGATGGGAGAGATTATTAAAATTATGTTAATCGTATTTTTTAATAATTTCACGTCCTCGTTAATGGAAAGTACCTCAAACAACTTAACAAGTAACTCAAGACTTATATCTCTGACCATTTATTCGAGATGTGGTTTGGAGACGAAAAATAAAAACTTGACTTTCCATTTTTCTCCATGTATCTTTATGGTGTATAATGTGTGAATTCTGAAGCCACAGAGGTTGTAGATTGACATCTGGCCTTTAATTCACTCCGTTTCCGCCCTCGAAGCATGGATAAAAATGAGACATTGAACTTAAGGCTCCAAAGGATGCCTTCAACTATACCGCGTTGCCTAGATGAGTACCTAAATAATTCTGCCACAACCCACACGCACTTAAAAATGGAGAGGCCCGCTAAGACGTTGTTGCAAACATTACTTAAAATCACTTCACATTCTTATTTATAATTTTAAAGGGTGTTTCCACGAGAACAAAAATTATTAATTTTAACAATTTAAGATTTAAATTTAACCATATCTATTTACATTCATTACTAGAGGTACAAGTTCAATACTAATGGTAGAGGAGACACGGCTGAATGCTTGTTTTAACGGAATACCAATCAAGCTGTTACTTTGAGCACGCTATGCTATTCAGTTTTAATAAAATTTTACAGCAAATACAAAGTGTGGTTTTCCCCAGCACCATACGTTGTTGTCAACCAAAGGATGCAGCGGAACAAAAATCGAGATTTTTTTCAGCCTCCGGATCGTTTGTCAGAAGACAGTTTCTCAAAATTTAAGTTAGATATTCATGTTTTATGAAATTTAAATTATTACAGTTATTAGTTCCTGAAATTACAACTTTAGAGATTATGTGATGTTTTATTTCACGACTAAAATATTTAAAAATATTTCCGAGAAAATTAGAATATATTTTCATATATGCGATAAATAAATGCTCTATTATTATTATAATTATAGCATCGGGGAAATTTAAGCACAGTATCTGAAAGAAAAACTTAAATGATATGCCTATTCACTTACTTCAGAAGCTAAACCGGATAAACAGCTATAAAAATATTTCGTATCAAATGATTTGTGGTGAGATAGAACTACACAAGATATTAAACACTAAATCTAAGACTTTACGAATTTACGAAACCATACCCTGCCAGACTTTACGAAAGTCTGACAGGGTATGGGAACAAAAGAATGGGTTAAAACTAAAAAAGACCAAGGAATATGAGAACATGAAAAAGATAGCGGATGTGGCTGACAAACGCGAAGAACATGCAACGGTGAAAGGTGAAATTCTTCACCCTGTCTACACGCTGTCGTGCCACGATACAGCTGGTGGATTAAGGGTGCATCAGGAATTCCTGGAGTCTTTGGCTTCCGGAAAGTCCCGTTAACGAAGGAGCTGACATAGAGACGGAGCAGGGAGTGAAAAGTACGCTGAGGAATAAGGGACGAGGGAGAGGGTCATAAAATGGAGGATAGGGTCGAGTGGCAAAGAGAAGTTGGGTGTGGAATCCGCCGCCGGCCATCGACGCATTACGGTTAGGACGTTATATGAATGAGAAGGCATTTCCCAGCGAGGGCCTCGGGTTATTGTTGTCAGCCGCTGTGGCATGCGAACCAATCGGCCTCTGAACGCGCCGACACAAATCACGTAGAGGGAGAGGGCTCTGTTTTGGGAGAGTTGATGGGCGCGCATCACGGGCCATGCGTGGGTAATTTGCAACAAAACGTAGCAGGCAGGTTTTGAAGGTGAAAGGACTGGTCAGAGAGTGTGGAACGGACATGTTACGAGAAGTAAAATGGTTTAAGGCACTGATAAAAGCTTACGGAAAGAGAACGAAAAAGTGCACACAGAAATGCTGAAAGAAGCAAAGAAAATTAAACAATGCACTATGAAAAAGAGAGACCATGAATAAAAATCAACTCATGGAAAACATTGCAAAATGATCAGCGATAAATAATGGGAATCTTTTTTTTTCGAAAAATCAAGATTTTCTCCGTTGATTCCACAAATGTGCTTCAGCAGATAATAATGGCATTATGTTAAATAGGCTCGGTAGTACAAGTCGAGCCGTAATGATCTCGTCCTTCTTTAATCAGTAACTAGAGAACCTTCACTTTAAAGTGGGCACCGTCGTTTACTCCTAGTAAAACTACATGTGTTGTGCACATGTACACTGTGACTTCAACATAACCATTAAGACCAATATAGTTCCGTAAGACTCATAAAAACTTCAAAAACGCCTTTTTCGCGAATGATCTGTACTTGTGTTAGTATAGCTTGTGAAAAAATATGTTCTCATCATAGTGCCCGAGATTACATTGTGAGGTGTGATAGCCCAGAATGGGTGTTCTATAATTTAATTTTCATTTATTTGATCTTTGTTCTTTTATTAGGAGAAAATTGGAATCTTATTTCTTGAATTACCGAGTGGTTTAACTGATGCAATGAATATCAGCCAACATAATATTTCTCAATACCCCATTGGACTAAAACTGGTTCGTTGGTTCTTATCACATGAATCCATAGCCTCATTTCCCATCTCTATTCTGTTAGCTAACCATCCTCAGCCAGTAATATATGATCATCAAAGGCTCTCTATGGTTTATTTTATTTAATCGTAGCAATCTAATTTCCCTCAGTAAAGGTAGGACATACTTTTAAATAAGTCGAAAAAGAAGCTGCAGGCTTACCCTGACGTGCCCTTGGGCTAAATATATTCAACCCCATTTCGTTTTACGGATGGAATTTTCTTTATGAAAAAACATTCCACGGTACCGTTTAAACTTTCATTTGCTCAACCATGGCAAGAGTGGTAAGTTTACTGTATTTGAAAAAAAGCCATCAACTTTTGACGTTTTAAAATTTAACGCAAAATAGGCTACGAAAAGAGGATTTGGGCAAAGTTAAAACCTCAACCTTTAAAATATTATTATCGACAAAAAAGGCAATTGATAAGATTAATTGCAAACAACAGTATTAAGAAAATATTTATTCGTCAAATAAATAAGGATTTAGCCATAATTTTATCATAATCACATTGCTCCACTAACCAGAAGCTCGTCTCGTATGTCTAAAACTTAAAAAAAATAAGTACATGCACGCTGTTATCAAAATTATTCTCATCATTCGAATTATTTTACTTCTCCATAAATAAATGAATTTTTTTAACGCATTAAATTTTTTTCAAGACTATTTGAAGCACACCCTGGCAAATACATCTACCGGATGACTTTGGAGGCATAGCATTCTCCCCAAAGGTGTTGGCTCGTGTATGGTAAGTGCGCGTGTAAGTAGTGTAATAGGTAGTTTCCATAAGCCACAGTATTCTCCACCCCCTCCTCTCTAATGATCACATCAACAGTGTAATAAATACTTCCTGTCAATAGTAAACGCTATTTACGGTAGGTCACAGGCTTGATTTGCATGCTATGGTGTCACCAACATGCCTGAAAACAGCGGCGTTCCAAGAAGGCCTAGAATGGATCGAGATTCCAGGTAGCTTAAAATTCAGCCAACTAAGGCTAGCGTATATCAGTCAGGAACTTAACGAAAATATATTCTGCTAAATACATTACCTGAGGGTGTAATAATTTTCCTTTATAATTAATTGTAAATGTTGAACCTGATTGTTGCGTATTTTATCTCCGCAGGTGGTTGCAAAAAAACTTCTCAAAAATATTTCGGCCAATAACTCGTAATCTATCTGCTTAAAAAAGGAAAAAATGCATTTTATTCATAATAATTTCTCTAATCCAATTTTTTCAAGGGAATTTTTCAGCATTTAACTTAGGACACCTCACAAAAAGTGTAAATATAATTGGAAAATTGTCGATCTTTAATCCCTGGCTTGAAAAATCGTCCAGCACATCCACAATCCACAACAATGCCCTCAATATTTCATTCTTGGTAGAAAACACCTTAGGAGAGACGATTCCCCTCATGATTAAAACAGGTTATGAAATATTATATCAATATGCCCAACTAATTTTAATTATGCTAGATGAATGAAATTTGAAAATTAAATGGCAAACAGTTTCCAGAAATCACGCTGTACTCTATCAAATAGACCATAAACAGTGGTTATTGACATTTCCTTAAATTAAATTTAAACCAGATAGGAGGACAATAATGATGAAAATTCTCAGAATAAGCCAAAGTCTTAGATTGGACACCTTTATTGAGAGTTCTTTTACGGACTGCAAATCACAAAAAAGAATTAATATTTTTAAAGTAAAAATTAATTTTTAGAGCTTGTGAAATTAAAATTAAGGATTCTAACTGTAAACGTGCTGTTCTTATACCATTTTTTTGTTGTGGAAATCAAAACGATCACATTCTAAATAGTTTTTATTTCTACATTTTTACAAAAGAAATAATCTCGGTAAAAACTACTAGATTGGTGACTTTTAATCGAAAAGACCCTAATCCTGAGTTCTGATTTTAAACTTTTTATAAAACGTCAATCAAAGATTTCCAAAGTCGTAAATGAGGTATAATGTAAAGTTGAAATTCATTAGCAGAATTATGGTGATGCTATATCAGAGAAAGCGTATAACGAACTAACACAGAAAGGCAATCTTCAATAGAATGAAACATCGGATAAGTTATGTTGTTTACTTGATTTAAACTCCATTGTTTTCTTTAACAGTTAAATTTCATTCGTATCATAGATTCGTATTATTCAATGACAATTATACCTCATTAATTTCCTTCTATCACTCCAAAATCCTTGGCCAACTATGTTTAATATTGTCAGTTTATATTTCGTGAAAGAGGTAGATCTATTTTAATAAATAATTGAGGGTGTTTTAATTTTTCTTTATTACAAAATAGATAATATCGAAATAATATAAAGTAGCTCATTAATGCTACCATTTCACTTTCCTAAGGCAGCAAGGGTTGACGCTAGAACGTTGACAGCCTGCACATAGAATATCAACAAAGTCTGACTCTCTCGAATATTGTGCGTGTATCCTTTGTGCTATTCAAAAGTAAAGCGAAAAGTCTTCGCAAGCGTTCGGAATAAAAGGAGGCGTCGCTGTGGGAATATGAAAGTGATAGCGGACGAAGTGTGGAGGGAAGTTACCTGGAGAAAGGTAGATGGCCGAACGAGAGGCATTGCGGGTGGCAGACGGTGGACAGCATAGCCCACCGGGATAACCACCACGGCACGGGCGTTTGCCGGGAGAGAAAGGAGAAATGAGGGGGAGACCGGTCACGGCCTTCGCTTCAGCGGGAGGAATCATGAAATCGCCGTCACCGCGATTACCCGGTCGACGGATCATTGCCGCCATCCAGCGACATCATCCCCCTGGATGAGTTCAGCGACATCCGTTCTAGCGCGTGATTCTGCAGATTTGTTTACAACTCAGCACAGGCGAGCAAACACACACGCATACACACACAATATCATCATCCCCTCCCGGCTCTCCCCCACTGGAATAATGCGCCCGAATCCTCACCCTTCCACTTTTCATTTTCCACCCGGCCACGGTAAATTCACCGCGCACTTGGCGCTCCGCCTCATTAGAAAAAACGACGAAAGCGATCGAATGCCAACTATTGTTTCGCTTATTTTTTTCAACTTGTTCCGTTGATGACTTTTTCTGGAAGAATTCGTCCCGGAGGTATGAAGGGAGTGTAAAAGATGAGAAGGATGGGAACCGGGGTCCGATTGCTAGCATGAATCCAGGGAGGGAGGGCGTTTTCGAAAATTTGGGCGTGGACGGTGGGATGGGTATTTGACTCGATGGAGTGGAAAGGAAGAGAGAGTCGCACATATATTTCTGTAACGAGTTGCCCTTTTGCACTAACCGAGACAAAAATTAAAAAAAACGGGATGGGAGGAATTTATTTGTATGTGAATTGTTTCCTCCACATTTCATAAACAGGTGACTTAGGGGGGTTAAAAAAATTAAAACAATATTGACTCTTGACTCATGTTAAGTATGCCAGTTGGTGATGTGAATGTCCGCATGCGTTATTTAACAGACACGGACGATATGCGCGCACTTGAGCAGACATCGCAATTAAGTTGCTTGAGTACCGTCGGAAATACAAAGCATGGACGTAAAATCGCATAATCCCATGCGGATTTCGTGTTTCTGATAATTCTGATGGAAAGGGTTAGAATATTTTGAGATCGTTAAGGAATAAATATTGTAATTGGAGTACATCCATACTTTAGCGAGGTAATATTACAAGAGCACATTAATGCCTAACAAGAGATGGCCGAATATTGGGTGACCAAAATATCAATTTTCATTTCATGCCTTATTTGCTTAATAGCAAATAAAAAATACTCACTTAATGATAATTACTATCGTAATCAAAATATAAATTAAGCGAATGATAGGTGGGTCATTGTGTCCTATTAGAATCATACTAATAATTCAAAGGCAAACTAAATCACCAATAATCTGAATTAAGCACAAGGTGTATATCTAGGTAGTCATATTTTGAATATATTATCGTCAAAAAACCTGTAATTTAACAGTGGACATTTAGGATAACAATCTCCCCGTCGGATCTTACCGAACCTTACTTTCCCTAACTTTTAGAACCCCAAGTAAGGTTCTCGTGAGGATAATTAAAAGAATATATTAACTATTTTGTTTTCTCTGCCAAAGAAAATGATCATATAGACAGGCACACTTATCAAATCGTCTTTTCTGGTTATTTTTGTGCTAACGAAAGAAGAGTCATCACTATATATGATATTCATAGTTGAAAGAGTCACCAATAATTTTATTCCCCACTTATCGAAAATTGTAATGGCTGGTGATCAAACGTCGTATTTATTATTTTAACTGAACAAATAGCTACGCATATGACCCTAAGAAAGCCAAAACTGCAAAGATACTTTCGAGTCAGACTCAACTATAAAATAAAATAATAGCAATTAAAACTGCCTTATATAGTATATATAACTTGGCAATTTACAATCTAATATCACATTACTGGTCATTTTCTATCAAAATTAGAACTCCAACTGCATTATTCACAATGGTACAGGACCACCATGAATCGGAAAGGAAGTGATATACTATAAATACGGACCTTCAATCGGTATCGTCCTTATGGAGCTGCTCAGAAAGTTTGAACTGAATGGCCAGGTCAACAACACACAATCACAGTTATCAACCCGAAGATTAGTTCATAGAGATCTGAGTTGAACTGATATTGTACTTAACCCTAAGATGCTGGAATCATTAGGTAGTTTCTCAGAAAGTTCTTTCACTCATAAAATCATACTGTATTGTTTTTCGGCTGGCTGGTACAATCACCCGTATTTTAGTCCAGAATCATTCCTTGAGCAGCAGAGCTACCCACTAGACTACCTTATTGTTCAGCATATTAGCATGGGTTACTTCTTTGGTTTAGCGCCCGATACGGATGGTACATCAATTTCCTTGCAACGTCGAATCGGGTCGTCGTGATTTATGTTCGATCCAACGAACTTACCATAAATTGATTGCGCAATTATTTGACGGCTGTGGCTCCATTTCGATCTTCACGAAGAGAGTGTAAACTCCGAAGAGAAAACTTTGAAGCATGTTTGTTCCATGAGATAAGTTTAACCCGATGTTATGACATGACCTCGTTCACACAGCATATGCACTATCGGGTCGTAATTTTACGTTGTTTAGGAGATGTGACCGGGCGAGATAGGCGAGATGTATCCATCTCCCATCCCCCGATTCCCACCCCTTTCATCCCCTCCCCTCAACGTGGAACCGACTTCCAGTGCTCCTCTCCCCCTCTTTTGTCGTTGGTTTTAAAAGCCGTTGTTCGTCTTGTCCACTTCCCCAATCACGCAAATAAGCATAATTCTCGTTAGACGTGTCCCCGTTCGATCTCTTCCCACGGTGACTTCTTTTCGATTTTATGAGAACACGTCGGAAGCCCGTACGCTTTCTATTTTGGGGAGTTTTAAGATGAAGTTCGACTTATTTAGTAAGAATATTCCGTGGTGTTTTTAATAGAGTTCAAATAACTTTAAAGTCACTCGTTATGATCCTCGATTCTAGTTTTAGAATCATAAATATCCCCATTCAAAAAATTTTATTTCGGTCCACTAATTATTTATTCTTGTGTATCTATTTCAAAAAATATTACTCTTTAACGAGAATTAGTTAAATGATAGATAGACAATTTGATTAATTAAAATTGGCAATTTTCCACAAAATAAAATTTTTTTCTACGACCGTCTGATCCAGAAGATGATGTAGTTACATCAAACCCGGTAAAATTATTTTAAATTTATTTTTTGGAAAATCTAATTGTGTGGAAATTTATTATGTGAGAAATTGCTAATTTTAATGAATCATGATATTCCACCATATTAAGCCTGAAACGTCTCTTTTTATAGATAGGCAACCTCAACTCAGAACAATTTGGACCACTTACTAACACCAACCCATAGTAAGTTGGCCTGCCGTTATGAGCATTATATGACTGCTAAGCCTGGAAATCAATCGGCCAGATATAAATATCGGATTGCACATTTATTAGTCTTTTAATCAGAGATTGGTAGAAATCTTTATGATCCTTAAGATTTCTGTTTAGTACCTTAAATACAAACACGCACGTGACATGTTATGACATTATCTAATTACTTTCCCTAAAATCCTTTCCTCCTGTGTCCATATCTCCTTTGGTGGGTGAAATAACTCCCAAACGCCATCTCTTAGCCAAAGAATCGCGCCACGGGTTGCATAAACCTCCCGTAGATTTCAGCATAATTTACGATTCCTCTATAGCTTGGACGTACCTGCTTTTACTGAGTGTCTATTTTCGCCGGCGACCGAGGCCTCGGCCGCCGGGATTTTGGGAACGGTAGGCAGCCCGCGGCATCGGAACCTCCATCGAAGATCGAGGCTCAGATCGTGTTTTATTCGTGCGGCGTTTGACCGCCTTGCTTTCCTTAAGAGTGAGGTCTGACTCTTAGTCTTTCTTCCGATGGGAAGACCTTGCTTTGATTTTCTTACTGGTTTAAGGCGGACCTTATCTACTGGTGTAGATCTGAGAATCCTTTTGTTTGGTTTAGATATCTTTTTTTGTAGGTGTGTGTTGCGGGGACGGAGTATGCACAGGTTTTTTATCGTTTGAATGCTCGTTCTTTTGGTGAAGTTGCTTCTTCACGCAAGCGTGTTGAATTTGAATTTTTTAAAAGATGTGCGCCGCGTTTAACACAATCGCCTCGCAAGTTGACGAGAATGCGAAGACCCCTACCCCGTTGGAGATCCACCTCTTCACGTTAGAGTCGCTGGGCTGAGATAGTGGCGATCCAATTTGGATACAACCGCCATTTGATATTTCTGAAGTCGGCAACCATCATAGGTAGGGAAATGACAAGACCATTGGATTCGATTCCTTGAGAAAGGCAAGAGGTGAGAAACTCGGATTGGCTAGTGTATTTGGCGAGCTTATACGCGTGACGGGGAAAACGGGGCACGACAGGGATAGGTAGAAGTGAAGACGGGACGGAACAGGTCGAAATCAGAGAGGCGTTTCATCATTGCATTACAGGTTTATGGAAGTCTAAATATAAATGGGCTTTTTTCTGATTGAGAGACGAGGGATGGCACAATGAAAGAGGTAATTTTCGTGCCTCGATCGCGGAGGTAATCCATAGTTCAGATGACATATAATTACTATTGACGATTTTTATTGAGAACTTGGTATCATTCATGGGGTGGCGATGAAAAAGGGAAAAACTTCCGAGAGGATACCTGAAATAATCTAGGGAGAATTTATAGAAGCGAATAACAACAAGAAAAAAGTTCATTGGGCCCTCAAGTAGTTGGGCATGCCTAAACTCGTAATGGTTAGAGTTCCATCATAAATTCTGAATTATTTGATGACCAACAGGACTATTGTATACAAAAGATAAATGATAATGTAACTGGCAATACATTGATTCTTACAGAGGGTCAATCGAATACAATATTCAACTCATATAACTCATATATAAGAATCCAAGTTCAATAACTCCTTAAAAAATCCAAAAGATAGTGCTCCTAGAATCGGAAAAGGTTCACTTTTAGTGAGTACATCTGACACTAGACTGCTGTTCACGTTTCGGCTCTGTTTATCCTGTGGTTTCATTTTTGTAGTCGATTGAAGCAACACACTTTTGTATATATAGAAAAATGAAAAAATTTAGTTTTTGTCCGAGATTAAACACTTCTATTTTTAAGGCTCAAACTAGATCTAAGCTGATATCAGCTCATCAGACATATCTGCTTCTGTAAATGCGAATGTTTACAATTAGGTAAATACTTTTAAACGTGGCCGTGGATTCACAAATTATGGACATCTTCGGGACGTCCAGTGGACTTCCAACGTTTTACAAAATCCACGTACAGTGTATGGTTTCGGTTGGTTTGTTAGGTTATGGTATGGCGTGAATGATCACTGAATCAAAGTTCGCCACTTGTGTCCACAGGCATATCACAAAGGACACTGTTTTCAATGTTGCCAAATTGGATGAGAAAAAAATCTGATGAGAGATAGGTGGCACCTTTACTTTCAATGGAGAATTAACCAATCGTGCGGCCGGTTATGAGATTGATTTAGCTCTTTTCCGTCGCAATCCTGACGATATGTTTCTGCGTCGATGCATAATACGAGGGTTGCTACTTATATTTGGAGCCTTGACAACACTTCGTGCTTTAGGCGCCATCTGACGTTTCCATCTGAAATTTTGACCCTTTTAACGCTAACTTCTTTCAGATCATTTTGTCGTTTGATTATAACTTTTGTTCCTTACATTGACTCAAAAATTTTGTCACAGCGAAAAAATGGGAGTTAACTCGTGAACACTTTCGTGAAATGATTGTTCATGGCTTTTGATGTGGATTATCAAGTCGGGAGTGCATCGATCAGTTTACTTCCACTTTTTACGATGAAGCCCCAGCCTTTGCCACTGTGAAACGTCGGTATAACGAATGTCATTATGGCCTCGGTTCGCTCAGCGACGTAAGTCGTGAAGGTCGTCCAAAATCATTTGTTGAGCCAGAAACTACTGATGCTGTGCAAGAATTAGTAAAGGAATATCGTCATGTGAAGTATCATGAAATTGAGGCATCCTTGGAAATTAGTATGACGAACATTTGTCACGTTGGATCCCGATAATTTTACAAAAGCTCAAAAAGGTGATCGTGTCAATTGGTGTAAAGAAATGCTCAGTAAGTCTACACAAGTGACGAATCTCGGATCTATGCGTATGAACCCGAAACAAAACAGTAATTCACTGTACGGGTCTTCCAAGACGAGCTAAATCCGACAAAGTGATTGAAAAAGGTTCACGGAAATAATGTTACTTAAGCAAAATGAAAGAACTAAATATTCAAAATATTGTAAAATTTGACCGACTTGAAGTAGATAAGAAGTAGAAAACAGCATTCAAATTGTAGAGGGCTTAATACAGCAGACGAAATATTATTTCTAGTTTTAACCATGTGAAAATGCCTATTCAAATTGAAAATAGCATAAATATATAATCATTATTTAACTGTACTTTACAACATTTATGAGTGAGTAAATATACAAAAAAATCTATCTAAAATTAGGACTTTATTTGACCATAAACAAGGCATCACTAAAGCTTTGGTTTTTAAGGTTCAATTAAGGCAAATCTTGTACCTTCTGTTCAATATAGTTATTGTAGAATCTATGAGAATTGCGTAGTATAACAAATCACATCACGTTTACTAATTGGATCACCACAGCGAGTTCTACTATCCTCCTTTATGGCCCACCACGGTGGTAGACATGCGAGCATTTGCATAAACGGTCACAATTTAATGCATGAATATGCATTAAGTGAATAAACATGGCAAATATCACGTGTTACGCTGACACGCATGGAAGAATTTGGGAATACAAACGCGAGACGAGATTTGCGTAAGTAACCTGAAGCTTTAACAACATCATCTGCATAAAACTAAAATGGCTGAATTTTTCCTCCAGGATAACTCAAAAGTGACACTTTCAAAACAAAAACGCTCTTACATTTTTCCTCGATAATAATAAAACTACATAAAGGACATAATTTCTTTAACTGAGGAGGTACGTGGATAAAAATCACGAAGGAATAGGTTCATGACAGTTAAGAGTTTTGTGGCATTATCTCCAAACAAACGTTTTTATTCAATGGAATTTATGTGAAGTTTTAGGTCATTAATATTACTATTTTGTAGGCACCAAGGGAAATTAAATTTTATTTACCAATATTTTTAATTAACTAACTGAGCCATTATACTGAAACGCCAAGGGTTCAATTCACAATACAGGTAATCCGAGATAAGCTTTTTACAAATCTCATTAATATGTGGATATATATATATATATATATATATATATATATATATATATATATAATTTGTCAAAAAATTCCTATGGTTAGAAATCGCACTGTCAACGAATTCATTGTAGACTCAATCCAAAAACCAACTTTCCCGGTAATCGCGTCACAAATATTTGGATATAAGTTTGGAAATTTCCTACGACAAAATGGTAATTATCACAAATGTTACTCCTTAAAGTTGGAAGGGGTTATGGTGAAGTGGAAGAAAGGTTGTTTTTTATGAAGAACTTTACAGAACTCTGATTTTCAATTTGGTAATTGCCTAACATAAATATTCGATTATAGCATTAACATATAACTAAAAAATGAAGAGTTTTCTTTTGAACTTCTTGAAGTAAATCAAGTTGGTAATGTATGTTTATATTTGATACGGTGAAAATATAAGTATTTTAATTCTTATTACACAAATTGAGATTAGTTGTTGATGTAACCATGACTAGTTCACTCCTATCATTGACTATGAGTTATTATGTTATACCTAACTGAGACACTGCCTTCAATACCAATAAGATAGGCTATCTTACCCTTTTACGTACTTAAGGAATTAAAGTTTCCCCTCCTTGAAAATTTTGAAAAAATTTGCTACTTTTTTAGTCACCAAAATAATTCACTCAGTTGCACTCTCTCCTCATTTAAAGGTAAAATTCTGCCAGTAAAAATATTCAACAAATTATTTTATTCTAAATTTGATAAAGTTCAATTTAATTACGATGGTTCCGAATGTGTTTGTGAATGTGTAACATACTATTTTCCCAAATTATTCTGTAGAATACTCATAAATTGGCTTTATTTGAAACTTTAACAACGACCTCTTCATCCACAAATCAATAATTTACAGTTTCACAATTTCCCTTTCATAAAATGAAATTATTTATGCCATATGTTTAGCAAAAGTTATTCCAAAGCCTTTCTTGGACTCCATAGCTATCACTACACCCTAAAATACTACTAATTTTATTTAAAAGGTAATTGCGGAATAAATATTTTTTGACCAATGCTCTTGTTTTTATTATTAATAAAATCATGTTTATATTTAGCGAGTCGTCGTAGTTTGTCCATGACCATCAGTGAAAGTAAACTTTCTTCATTTTACGTGAAAATTAAAGCAGGGAGATAATTGCAATTATCCTGGCAGCATTTCAAAAAGAAAAATTTATGGAGAAACTTATTACATAATGTAATACTGCATACAGGAAAGAATGATATCACTTGTTCCTGGCATTTTTACTCAATTTGGGAATTGGCTTCATTTAATGTACATTCCTTCACTTAAATATTTCCATCATTAGCCTTTATTAATAGAAATGTCATGTTCATTGATAATTACAATTAGTTGTTGATAGTTAATTTTCCGAAAAGTTAAGGTAAACTAAGTAGATGATCCTCTTATTTTTATTCAGTAACGTAAAAAAAGCAGTTCTTCTTAATGCTGGTCTAAGTAAATGGCCTTCATTGATCAGTTTCAGTGACTCACCTAAGGAATTTATCATAAAACCTCTTTATTCACAGATTTTTGGGTATGCCTCCATTTCTTCGCCTTTTAGGATTGAACGCGTCGAAGCTCTGTAACAGCGCTTGACATGAGGCTTCATGGAAATACTTCGCCCCCTCCTATTAAGCTTCGCAGGACTTTTACTATTAAGATAGTATTGTTTCTCATAGAACTATTGGAAACCTCAACTAATTTAAATAAAACAAATAAATGTCAAAAATTTCCAAATATTTTTAATGTATTTCTCAGTTATTTTGGTGAATGTTAATTTTGTCTAAGTCAGTGACACTTAGCAGTAAATAAAGCAATGATACTCATCGTGCAATGATGCTCATGATACTTAGCAATGATACTCATCGTATATTAATTAGTGTAAAATGCGTGAAATTCTATGTATATATATATATATATATATATATATATATATATATATATATATATATATATATATATATATATAACAATTAGGTTATTTACCGGTTAAGGTAGGTTTTTGGATGGACACAATGGACAAATAATCATTTTGTAACTCCATACACAACCCAATCTAGCAATCTAATCTACATCAGGTTACCTCATCATCTGTGTACTTCTTTCCTCCCTTCATCCCGTCCAACAGCCTTATCCTGATCCTGCCCTTTCCTCGTTTGCCCAAAATTCTCCCCTCTATTACCTTCTTCAACATTCCACTACCGCTCAATACGCCTTCCATCCATTTTTCCTGCCTCCATAGGATTTCTCTCCATCCATTTCACCTTCTCCATTCTTCTCCACACCCATATTTCAAAAGCCTCCAGTCTACGTCTATTCTCCTGCTTCAGGGACCACGTTTCCGCGCCGTACTATAGCTACGCTCCATACCAGAGTTTTTACGAGTCTTGTCTTAAAATCCCTACTCAACGTCCCCGTCATCAACTCCCTCCTCCTTGAGAAAGCTTCTTTACCTAACACAATTCTTTTACTTATGTCCCTAATAATTTGGCCGTATTGGTCCAAAACACTTCCGAGATATGTAAACTGCTCTACCAGCTCTATTTTTTACCCTCCTATTTTAATGTTTAGCTTAGCCTTTTTCTTTCTGGAACATCGATATATATATATATATATATATATATATATATATATATATATATATATATATATATATATATATATATGATATATATATATATATATGATCCCTCCCATGGACTACAACCTTGTCGTGGTGGAAGGGCTTGTGTGTTCCGATGACCCCTAGAGCTGTGCTGGCGGGAGTAATAATAAGTACTCCTGGAAGGGTCACCCATGCCAGATAGGTCGAAGGTTAGGAGCCAGACGAAAGGTAGTCCACGCAGCGTCTGTTCCTCAGTGAGGCGGCTGCAATGGCGTCTGACCCCAGTGGGGCGGCCATTAAGTGATGGTGTCACGTTAAAAACACTATTGAGGAAGGCAACGGGAAACCACCTCAATTATGATTCCCAAGAATATTATGATGGGCACTATAGATAATATGAGTCCTGACAACTACGGGACACGGCCCAAGAGGCCGTGTGTCGTGCCCGGCAGCGGGAGAGGCAAGGCTTCCGCGGTCGTCATCCCACGAAACCCTTGCAGGGAAGAAATAACTTCAGCAGGACAGAAGACTCAGAAGAAGGCGAAAGTAGTTAGAATAGGAACCTGGAACGTCAGGACAATGTTGAGGAGAGGCAAATTAGAAAATATTAAGCGAGAGATGGAAAGAGGTAACATAGATGTTTTAGGCCTCTGCGAGGTGAGATGGAAGGATAGCGGGGATTACTGGAGTGACAATTATAGAGTAATATACAGCGGCGGGGACGAGAGCCAACGAGGGGTTGCCGTAATTTTAAATAAAGGGGTAGGAAGAAGCGTAGTCAACATAGAGCAAGCGACAGATAGAATTTTACTCGTAGAGATTAAAGCAGAGCCGACGAACTTGGTCATTATTCAGGTATACATGCCACCGAGCAACCACAAGGAGGAAGAAGTCGATAGGATGTATGATGAGTTAGAGGATATCATCGCGAGTGTTCCTGCAGGGAAACATTTGATAGTGATGGGGGATTGGAATGCGACGGTAGGCGAAGGAAGAGATGGGGGTGAGGTGGGGGACTATGGGTTAGGCACGAGGAATGAACGCGGGGAGAAAGCAATTGAATTCTGCAGGAGACAGGGGTTAGTCATCACTAACACATGGTTTAGACACCACAAAAGGCGTAGGTATACATGGAAAATGCCAGGTGACTCAGAAAGGTATCAGTTAGATTATATTATGGTTAGGCACAGGTTTAGGAACAGTGTGATAAATTCGCACAGTTTCCCAGGAGCGGATGCGGACTCTGACCACAATTTAGTTGTTATGAAATGTAATGTTCGTTTCAAGAAGATAAGGCAAGGGCGGCGGGTTAAAAAATAGAATTTAGAAGCAGTAAATGAATTAACGAGGAAGGAGTATCAGGAGGCTGTAGAGAAAATGATGGATGACGGTAAAGAACTGAGTGCTATCGAAGAAAAATGGGGATGTATCAAGAAAGGGATATTGGAAGCCGCTAAAAACACTATAGGAACCGTTAACGGGAAAAGGATAAGGAAACCATGGGTAACGGATGAGATGATTGCAAAGATGGATGAGAGAAGAAGATGGAAAAATGTAAACACAGAGTTAGGCAAAATGAAGTACAAAGAGTTAAACAATAAATTGAGAAGGGCCACAAATAAAGCAAAAGAAGAATGGTGGAAAACCCAATGCGAGCATATGGAAAGTTTACAGAAGAAGGGTGAAATTGGTGCTCTATACAGCAAGGTTAAGTTATTATCGGGAAGTAAGAAGGCAAGAGCTGTGCTAACAGTTAAAGATAAATGGGGTAAGATAATAGTTGAACCAGGAAAAATCCAAGAGAGATGGAAGGAATATATAGAAACACTGTATGGTAAAGAACTTAGGCCGACAAGGTTAGACATAGAAAAGGAACATGACGCAGAAGAAGATAGCTTAGGTCCAGGCATACTCGACGATGAAATAGAAAGGGCATTAAAGGAGATGAAAGCAAATAAGGCTGTGGGGGTGGACAATATTCCTGTAGAAATGTTGAAATGGTTAGGGAAAGGTGGGAAAAAGGCCATATATGGACTGATTCGTAGTATCTATGAGGAAGGAATCTGGCCGGAAGATTTTGTGAGATCGGTGTTAGTTCCTATTCCAAAAAAGGCAAAGGCTTCGTCATGTGAGGATTACAGAACAATAAGTTTGATATCCCACGCAGCTAAAGTTATTCTCAGGATCATCAACAAAAGGATAGAGAGTAAGGCAAATGATTACTTAGGGGATGATCAGTTTGGGTTCAGGAAAAGAAGAGGTACGCGTGATGCCATTGCAGTAATGAGATCACTAGTCGAGAGGGATATAGAATACAATCAGGACGTTTTTGCCTGTTTTGTAGATTTCGAAAAAGCGTTTGATAGAGTGAATTGGGAAAAATTAATGCGTGTATTGCAGAAAATAGGAATGGATTGGAGGGACAGGAGACTGATCCGCAACCTGTGCATGTCTCAGACTGCTCAGGTGCGAGTGGGGAACGGGGAGTCTGGATGGGCAGTGTTAGGAAGAGGTGTAAGGCAGGGTTGCCCATTGTCACCGGTACTGTTCAACGTATATGTAGAGGAAATGATTAAAGAGGCATGGGAAGAACTGGAGGTAGGAATGAAAGTCGGAGGGGAACTCGTAAAATCGGTTAGGTTTGCTGATGACCAAGCATTAGTTGCTCAGTCAGCCAAGGGGTTGCAAGCATTGTTGAGTGAATTGGAGGTTCAGTGCGATAAATATGGGATGAGAATCAATATTAATAAAACAAAGGTTATGCGATTTTCCAGAAAGAAAAAGGCTAAGCTAAATATTAAAATAGGCGGGGAAAGAATAGAGCAGGTAGAGCAGTTTACATATCTCGGAAGTGTTTTGGACCAATACGGTCAAAGTGGTAGGGACGTAAGGAGAAGAATTGCGCTAGGCAAGGAGGCTTTCTCAAGGAGGAGGGAGTTGATGACGGGGACGTTGAGTAGGGATGTTAAGACAAGACTCGTAAAAACTCTGATATGGAGCGTAGCTATGTACGGCGCGGAAACGTGGTCGCTGAAGCAGGAGGATAGACGTAGATTGGAGGCTTTTGAAATGTGGGTGTGGAGAAGAATGGAGAAGGTGAAATGGACCGAAAGGAAAACAGATGAGGAAGTACTGGAAATGGTGGGTGAGGAGAGGGGCTTGTTGAGAGAAATCCTATGGAGGCAGGAAAAATGGATGAAAGGCGTATTGAGCGGTAGTGGAATGTTGAAGAGGGTAATAGAGGGGAGAATGTTGGGCAAGCGAGGTAAGGGTAGGAACAGGATAGGGATGTTGGACGGGATGAAGGGAGGAAAGAAGTACACCGAGATGAAGAGGGACCTGATATAGATTAGTTTGCTAGGTGGGGAGTCACAAAATGTTTATTTGATAGTTGTGTCCATCCAAAAACCTACCTTAACCGGTAGATTACCTAATAATAATATATATATGATATATATATGATATATATGATATATATATATATATATATATGATATATATGATATATATATGATATATATATGATATATATATATATGATATATATATATATATGATATATATATATATGATATATATATATATGATATATATATATATGATATATATATATATGATATATATATATGATATATATATATATGATATATATATATATGATATATATATATATGATATATATATATATATATATATATATATATATATCGATGTTCCAGAAAGAAAAAGGCTAAGCTAAACATTTAAAAAAATATATATATATATATATACACAATATACACACACACACACTTGCTTTATTCTCCAAATGGTTTGAGAATTCTTAAACCAAGTATCGATTGACATTACCTCACCAGTCAAACTAACGCTACGCCTCTTCACTCAAACTGAAATGAAACTCGTGGTATATTAAGTGCTTTCAAACAAAACAAATGATTGATGAAAAAATATAACTTGGCTTGAATTGACAGAAATTCGCTGTATAAGGATAAACTTTGATATTACTCGTACTCCAAAGTCAACAGAAGTAGGCTACATTTAGAGCGTGCATTCATGTTTTAAAGTTTCAAAATTGATTTACGACAAGAAAATCAGGTCACCATATTATTTTTACCTGAGAAAAATGAAAAATATTTCTGAGTTCCACTAGAATATATGTTAGTTTTTGGGTTTTCAGTAGTCGATTAGTTTGGTGCATTTTAGTAGAAGATCTTCGGAAGAGTAAGGAAATCATGATAAAAGTGTTTTCCGAAAGTTTGAGTTTCCTATTTGACCCCCCCATAAACAATGCTTGAGAACTTTGGGATTTTGAAAGGTCTCGGTCCAAGTAGCAGCATTTTGAGCCTTCGTGAAAAGATCTCAAAATTATTCTAAGCCTGAATATCCCCAGTGATGTTAATGGTAGGTAGTCTTAAAACTGGGAATTCAAGATATATTACACTTTGCAAGTAATTAACACACTACTATGGCATTTCAACATTACCTAACCTAGAATATTTTTTTTAATACTTATTGTTCGTATGCATAACCATCACTTCATATACGCAGGCATTATTAACAAAACAACCATCCCTATTAACTAGCAAATCATTAAGTCCGAGAGTAAGGAGAGAAGATAACATTACTATAGTATATAACAATCTACGTGTTAGCGCCTTGGCTAATGGAAAATATTGAGGAAAGGGAATTTCCTTTCCTTTTGATAAATCTATTCTCCCAGGAAGTTCTGGAAATAGCAAATCTCATACACTTATACGTAAATGATCCTAAGCATCACTTAGATTTGAAAAAAACGCCCTATGGCTGAATCATCAACTCACCAGGGTAACATGACACCTTTGTGTATAGCGAAATTAAAGAGGCAGATTAAAACGTGACTGGTTATATTTGCTCTCATTGATCGATTGTTGAGTGGTTTCGTTTTGCTTGCTAACATCACCTTTAATATAAATTTGGGTTTTATTTATTACATCCAGATGCATGGTTCTCTCGGGCTGCAATATTAATTAAATGTTTTTTCGTGTGAATTTCAAATGCAAATGTGCATATCTACTCACCCTAAAATATATGTTCCCCCCCCAGCTCCTGACTTTTTAATTCACTAAAAATGTCCTCCCTTTTCTGTGGCTAAAAACACCTCCATGCCCCATGCACCTCCGTTGAAATTTACACTACTCCTACCACAATAGCTCCTCCATCATTTTTTTACATATTGAATGAATCACGACTATCCATCCACTCACAGGACGACAGCGCCAACTATTCAGGTTAACTCAACAAAATAATTACCAGTTATGCATGAGGAGTAATTATATCAGGTAGACACCTAACATTCAATGAAATATTCAATGAGAGGTTTTTGAGTGAAAACGGCTGAAAAAGATAAAAGAAACATAAATACTAAAACGAGTCTGTCACGGGGTAGGGAAATGGGCATTTGAAATACCTATATGTCATAAAATTAACCATCGTTACCGAGAGGCAAAAATCATCACCAATAAAAGGTCCTATTCTTTGACTTGATTTCATTAAAAACAAACATAGATGATTTGAATGAGCTTGTACTTGCTGATCGATCTGAAGGCTGCGGGTTCGAGTACTGCCTTAGCCATGAATAGTTTTATCACGGTGTGAATTAATATTACTGATTCAACAACAGACCCTTACCTACGAAAAAATCACAAATTCAATTACTATTTACCACAATTCCGATAAGAGAGTATGAATTTTCCCCCATTGAAAAGTGAATATAGTTTTGATTACATCATGAAAAAGTTTAATCTATAAATATATATATATATATATATATATATCGATGATGCGGAAGTACTCACGAGAGCAATATAACTTTTGGCCGGCAAAATAGAACACAGAATAAAACAGATAACACGTAAAAGGACACTCACACTGTAGATGATTTAAGCTTTCGGCCTACTCCGAGGCCTTCTTCAGGTCAGACTGAGAGGTTTTGAGGGAAGAGTGCCTGGGGAGGGGATGGGGGGCGGAAGGTTTAGGGACTGTTGGGAAAAAAATTAAAGATGGCGGTTAAGGATGGGAATATTAAAGGATCGGAAATATAGGATGTATGCGGATTCGCGAGTTCTCACCTCTATGTTGGTGGCTGAATCGGGTAGGGATTCTAGAACTGTTAGGGAAAAGCATTCGTCAAATGATAGGTTGTGTGAACTTGCGTGTAAAGGGATAGGAAGAGAAGAGAGTGAAGCAGAATTACATGAGTAGCGGTGATTGTTCATTCGGATGGATAAGGGGGTAATGCATTCGCCTATTTAGTCCCACCCTTAACCGCCATCTTTAATTTCTTTCCAAACAGTCCCTAAACCTTCCGCCCCCCCTCCCCTCCCCAGGCACTCTTCCCTCAAAACCTCTCAGTCTGACCTGAAGAAGGCCTCGGAGTAGGCCGAAAGCTTAAATCATCTACAGTGTGAGTGTCCTTTTACGTGTTATCTGTTTTATTCTGTGTTCTATTGTGCAGTCCAAAAATTATATATATATATATATATATATATATATATATATATATATATATATATATATAATAACCCGCAAACCGCCTGTGGTGGGGGGTGATAGGTCACCACCCGTAAAAGAAAATAAAACCACATGCAAAACCAATATATTCATGCAAACCTACACTCACAGAGGTGTATATATTCATACGAAAACCTTCACAACTCAGACGCATTCAAATATATATGTCAACAATCAACATACACATGCCCATATAAATGTATTAAAAATCTATCCGATAACGTGCAAATTAGAATTGAAAATCAAGAAGAGGAACTCTACTAACACATAGACATGCAACTTAAAGCCTCCGCCCTCAAAATAGCTTTTGATATTTATTACAAATGATATGGTAATGCGTACATTGCTTTGGAGTTTGCATGGTTTAAAAAACAGGGTATTTGCAACTTCTTAAAACATGGAATATGTCCACCAGTATTGCTCAAAGCAGCTTTTCTAACTTAAGTTAAACAGCGAACATATTTTCACGTGGCAAACTCTTTTTCTTTAATGATGGAATTCACTTCTTACAGTATTAAATAAGTTATTACGAAAATAATTTGCACCAATTTAAATCTAGTCACAAAGATAATAGATTTGCAATTACAAATTAACTATGCACTTGCTAATTAATATGTTCACTAGACGAATAAAATCTAACATTTAAATTCCATATTGATGTGCACTCGGAAGTTTTTTTGTAGTGTGCAGTTAAAGTTCACCACCTAAAGTGTTAATATGATTTTCAGCTTCCAAAGAATAAAAAAATACTGATTCCATCCATATATTACCAATATTATTATTATTTAAATTCCACATAAAAGTATACATCTGTAATTAAACATTCTCGCATCTCAGGTGCAGCCTCTGCAATTGCCAATGGCACAAGATAAACGCCGTTCGTCCGTCTCTCGTTCCCATAGTCTCGTAAGTTTCGACAAATCATTACCCATCGAAGGTCAAAGTAGTATGTCGTCGAATCTTTTCGAATTAGTACCCTGTACCCTTCGAATAACGTGGAGGAGGTTCCCTAATATCACTGAGAATGTGCGCACACATAAAATTCAATGAATGTTCACGTCGAATCACTTCCTGACGCAATTGCTGCCGAGGAGTCACCACACGCCCCGGAAACTTGAAAATGCGGCGCGGGGGTAGAGTGCGGAGGGGACAAAAACCCACCCTGTGCGCATACCTCTTGCTCGTGCGACGACCCCCCCGCAGTAGTCGAATGCGAAACGCTCTCCTTGGAAAGACAAGACTTCCACCGTCGCTGAGGCAGAAGGACTTCGGTGCGGAAGAAGAGACGACAAAGAGGGAGGGAAAAAGGGGGAGGGCGCCGCTGTAGCCAGAGGGACTCCGCGTCGAGGGGAGAAGAGGGATGGAATGGGCCATTTCTCGGTCAAGTGCGAGCGCAAACACGAGCTCCCCATCTCCAGAGGGAAAGGAAGATAAGCAAAGCGAACTGCGGCGGTGTTTGGCGGAAGAGGAGGGTGGATGTGAAGGTGCCAAAGCATTGGCCTTAAAAGATGAAAGCACGCAGAAACGCGCCTCACAATCGGACGGTTATCGTCCTTTGATAAATATCCGAAACCTATTTCGACGTGTGTGTATCGAACTCCTTATGCACCCCTGCATGGAAGTTAACTTTTGACAAAGTGGCAAAACTCTTGGATATATCTAGCAGCTATATTTTTTGGAATTGGCGTATTTTTATGTTGTATGTTATCATTGTAGTTGATGCGAGGGGTGTGAGACTGGGATCAACCATCAACTATGGTGTGTACTCTTCCTATATCACCAATTTGCGTAGTGATTTTGAATAAATAATTATGGACTATAACGGTAAATTTCAAAGGGGAGAACGTATAGTTGGTACAAATCTCCTCGGAAATTCAATTTGAAGTATCCTCATCCCGTGCACATCAAATAGCTATTCATAGAACATTTCCACATGTCAGCATTCTATTATCAGGGAGGCTTTTCGAACACTCTTTGCCGTGGTTTGGAAATGAACATCAAAGATTATATTCGTTATTCAGCTTGTTATTTCAACAGTGAGACTTTGTTTAGCTGTAATACATTTTTAAACAAAATGGAATTTATTTGACTACCACTACATTCCATTCATATGCAAAATTCACTTTTTAAGCAAACTCCTGCTTAGCAGTATATCTAAAGGTAATATTTATTTATGCTTTACCAGGTTATGGTTCCCTAGACAGAAAACAGATGGAAAGTATTTAGAACATAGTTTTCTCAGCACTGGGTAAGATATTTTAATGTGTTCAAATACTGTGAACGAAAATGTTTTTCTCATAAGTTTCCCAACCAATCAATCAATACAAGCATGTACATATGCATTAAGAATCATTAGAAACTAATGTAAGAAGGAAAATGTTTTAAAATAAAAAAGAATTCGAAATTAATTTATAAATGGAGCGAAGTTTAATGTGGTCAAATACGGATGAAGTGATGAAATATCCGAAAATTGTTCAACAACTGAGTGTTTTTAGGCATTAATGCCAGAATAGAGCACATTGAGTGCCCTTTGCGCAGGATGACTCTTGAACTGATATCAATCTAGATAAAAGATACTTTTCTACTGCGATTATCATTAAAGACAATATGCATTCAAAATCCTAGATAATATATGTTTCTCCTATAACATCGATTCCTGATTTTTGGTGAATTACTATTTGGTGATCTACTATTTAAGGCAGGTGTACATGGACTTTTAAATGTAATAGTCTCTTCCACGACAACCTGATAAAAAACTACAATTCGCCTTTCTTCATATATTGATTCCATTCCACATACATTCCAACTTCCTTAATCCCTTTTCCTTAGTCATTCTCACTCATCTAACATTCCCACCTCTACTGTTGTCTTCAATATTGAATGCCAATCAGAATGATTGGCATTCAACCATTCATGGCTCCCATAGATTTCTCCCATTAATCATCTCCCCTCCCCGGCCAAGCCTAGTTTCTTTTCGTTTGTTTCTACTTTCATCTCTTTCACTTATCTACACAACCACGTCTCATAAATCTCCAGTTTGTGCTAATTATCTTGCTTCAAGGACCAATCTTCCGTTCCGTAAAAAACTAAAGTCCATGTCACAGTTTAAGCAAATATTGAGCTTAAATTAAGAGGGAATAAAGTTAATCATTGATTCGAGTTCCTGAGTAGTAACAAAATCAAGAAAGACTTATTTAAATAGTTCTTAAATCATCTTATAATGTCACCCATTAGGCATACGTTGATTTTGAACAATAGTTTAGCTTCTGAAACCTGGACAAGGATTTTTACCAAAGGAGGCATCAAAAGCATGCATGAGAACCTAGTAATCTATCAAAATATATCTTTCGTAAGATATGCTACATATTTTGGTATTTTTTAGGAAAAAATATTCTATACAAAAAAAATTTTTCCTAATATCCTTGAATATTTAAATATTAATCTAGCCTTGCGCACTTATTTCACCTCCTTCATAATTATACAATGTAGCAATTTTTTTCTTATGTTCCCAAAACTTCTCACTCTCGCGTTGATCGTCATTACCATCAAAGTCATCACTGAAATTTTCCTTCTCGTACTCCTTTCTCTCTAACCTTTACTCTTTTACTCATACTTCTTATTTGTTTCGACTCTCATCCATGCTCCCTCCCTCATCTAATCAGCGACATTCATTTCTATTATACTTGTTATGTTTCGGTATACCAAATCCACATTTACACATGGCCTATTCATTCTTCAACTTATTTTTTCCTATTTTTACCATAAACATTCCTCAAGTACCCATCGCTTTGAATCGGCATTTGTTTTAATCCAGGTATACCATTTTTGCTTCCGTAACATAATGGGGCGAGGAGTATATTTTAATACTAAGTCATACTAGATAACTTGGTCAACACTATTTTTGAAATAATACACTCAAGTTTGTAACTACCCTTGCTGGCTGAATTCACAATCCTCTTAATCTCCTTATATATTACCATTTTTAAGAAACCTTCAACCAAGATACTTACAATCGGTCACTGGTCCTTCATCCAAGTATTATATCTTCGTCTGCACTCACCATTAAGTTATCCCTTTCTTTCTCCTTAACAAACACTACTCTTGTTTTAGACCGCATTTTTGATCGCATTTTTTTCTGTTGTACCTATGAATACGTATACTGTATACTCGTCACAGTCGACAGCATTGCATTTTTGGCGAATTGCAGCGAATTTCACTTTCACCTTTTTTTCATCATACCACAAACAACTCTCTTTCACAAATGTTCCCAAAAATTCAATGAACAGCCATGTGGGCATTTTTAATAAAAATTTTACTCCAATTCACTTTTACTCTAACTCAATTCTCAACTTCATACAATTTAGATGGGAGGCTTTCGCAGCTGTTGAGAGATGCAGAGGTGGTTCTCGGGTTAGACTGCGTGAGAATCATTTCTGGCTCAACGTTTCTCTCCCGTTGCAGGGAGCGTCTTCAGGAGTGAAGTGATAGCACGAAAGATCACTTCGCTCCTGAAGACGCTCCCTGCAACGGGAGAGAAACGTTGAGCCAAAAATGATTCTCACGCAGTCTAACCCGAGAACCACCTCTGCATTCACACAATTTACTCTGACTCATGCCCACGAGTACACAATATATCGTTCTTATACATCCATTACATAACATTCAGCATTACATAGCATAAAATCTGGAAGAAGCCTATCTTCCCACATTTCGAACTATGACCATGTTATTATTATCGGTGACTTTATTGCCAACTTTCTTTCCTCAACTTACGACTCTAAAGAAATTACTTACTCTATGTCATGCCTTGGCCTTAGCATACCTCCCCTAGATTTTACCCGTTCATTAGTTACATGGCTTGATGCAATTATTACATCCAACCCTCACAAAATCGCAACAAAAGTGCAAATTTCTGCCTAAGGAATGCCTATGAACGTATGATGCATTTTTTAACATAATCAGGTGTCCTAAATTTAAGCATAAATTCATTCTTACTAGCGATTTCAAGTCCATAGACGACAAAGACATAGAATCTATGTTGTTACCATTCCATGGTAGTCTATGGAATTCATCATAAACAATTCTCAATAAACAATCATACAAAGTTTCTCAATAAAAATGGCTTACTTGATCCTCTACAATCAGGTTTTCGGTCCTCTCGCAGCACAGCTACGCTCTCCTTAAAATAACAGATGAAATCTGACTATCCATGGATCGCAAAGAGGTCACCATAATGACTCTTCTAGACTTTACGAAAGCCTTCGACTGTACTCACAAAGATATTCTTTTTACAAAACTTCAAATCCTGAATTTTTCTACCTCGTCTTTACGATGAATTCGCTCATACTTAAGTAACCGACTTCAAAGTCTCTCATAATTCTCAATATCACTTCTCTCAATTCCCAAAAATCTCACATAATTCATACTCCAAATAGCTTCAAATACATAGGAGTGTCCCGCAAGGATCCTTTCTTGGACCTTTGCTTGGACCAAACTCCAGACTACCCATACCCGTGTGCGGTTCATATGTGATTTGAGAAAATTCGATCGCATTTCTGACTCATTTACAAGAATATCCTGATTAATGCTAGTAGGTCGCAGGCATTTACATATTCTTTCAATTTTCTACAGAATATTTTCACATAAATATTTGCATAAATATTTCCTCCCCATCAGCCCAGTCCACAACAGGAGCACTAGGGGTAGCAATAAACTTCTTGTTCCACACCATCGCACGGAAATCTATTACAAATCTTTTCATGTTATAGCATGCCGTTCGTGGAACTCTCTACCAGGTGACATAAAAGCTTTATCCACAACATCATTTAAGAGAGAACTTCACAAGTTCATTTTCCTCGGGTACAAAATTTAACCAATATGCCCTCCCTCATTTCACTCAGCTGCTATACAGATCCCCGTTTCTACTTTTTCTATTATCATCTCAAGCAGTAGAATTTTGTATCATTATTTTTATTTAACGTTGTTTCTCATTACTCTTCATGTGTTGTCAATGCAATTAATTTCTTCATTTTTATTTCAGTAACATAATAGTAAATATATATACAATGTGAAAATTAATTGTTGAAAATTCATGTGTATGTCAAGTCAAGATCTTTCCTCTAATTCATAGGGTTTTCGCAGGTTTTTTACAGACCCCCTTCTTTTCGTGGGTGCTTTTCTGGGTGGGTTTTACTAGGTCAGCAATCACGCTCTCCCTAGCTATTCCCACAAACCTTTCTTTGCGAAGGCTTTCCCTATTTTATTTTCCTCTTTCTCCACTGTCATTTACTTTTGAGTATGTTTGTATGTTCATGTGTATACTCCATTTATGTATATGTATATATATATATATATATATATATATATATATATATATATATACACACACACACTCGTATATATACATATATATTTTTCGATGTGCAAATCTATGCAGAATGTATATCTCTCTGTCTATACTATATGTATTTATGTGTATGTATGCATGTAATTATAAATTTGATGCCTGATATAGTATGTGTACGACGATGGGTTAATTGGAAGAGGGGACTATTTGGTCTCAATTTCACCCAATTAAAGACCTCTATCTGTCTATCTATCTACAGTAACAGATTCTATATTCTCGAAAATTCTTCCAGAGCCGAACTTTGTTTACCCGGTATGCCTTCACCAAAATATGCACAAAAATTATCCTCCTACACTTCCATATATTTTTCAAGTACTTGCTGGAACACATAAGGAAGCTTATTGTATTCCACACCATATATTAAAAAAAATTTCAGATTTGTTTCAATGTGACCTTTTGTTCTCTTTCAGACTAGACTTAGCTAAATAACCGGTACACTCCAATGATAAACTGCTACTTTCATATACAAATAAAAGTTTTAAATTTTGAGCGCACTATTAATTGAAAAACTCTGTAGAGAATACATCGATTGATCTCTAAGTAGCCAAGAGAAAATATTGAATCCATTTCCGCTGCCATTCCTTCAGAGAGATTTTTGTTTATATGAAAAATAATCGTTTATCCTACCATTTATACTTCCTATGTGTATTTCAAGCAGGTATCTCAAGCAAAATAGGGAAACATCTCTTTTTCCTGGCCGAAAATATTTAATCCGCGCTTTGATGGCATAATAAATGACTTCGGAGCATAGCATTTCGGAATAACGTACGAGGTCGTTAGCGAAAGCAAAACTCCCAACCCATCACTCGGAAATGGATCGAATACGGTTTCCAGTCTCGGATTAGCTGCCTCCGTACGATCTCGCGTCCTGCTCGTTATCCACATCGTACTCAAAACCTTCCCGGCTCTCACCCTCCTTTCCCTCGATCTCTTCTAAACCCCTCACCCAATGGTCCCGACGAAACGAACGACAAACTCGGCTCTTCAAAGGGAGTTAGTGTCAGTCGCCAACATTTCAGAAACGCTGAAAGTTGCATTCAAAATGCTGATGGAAAACCGATTGATCAAATGGAGAGGCGTGAATGCCAGTCAAAACGCACGGGTTGATTTTCGACGTCGGAAATCAAAAATATCCCCCGCATTCATATCGGGTGGCAGTAACACGTTTGTTTACTTTAAAATGCGATGGAGACGTGTGCGATTAGAATCTTTCCAGAGGTCTGTCGAATTCAATCGTATTAGTAGCATTATTGGATTAGCTTTTAACTAATTTCCCCACTTGCATCTAAATATATCCCATCAGTCACCATTTCTATAATTTTCCAGTCATAAATGAGCCTTTATGAATCCCAGGCGATACCGATTAATGCACTCAAATAAATGCCCAAGGTTAGGTATTTTAAATATTCAAATTTATTGTTACATGCGCAGTCATTATTTCATTGGCTACAAGGAAACATGCTTATGTATTTATGGTTTAATAAATTCAAACGATTACCTAAACCCACAAAAAAACTTCACATAACTTTGCGATTTGTTTTTTTCCAGCACTATAATTTCATAAAACGTAAGTGATATCGAATAAAATGGGAATCAACACCGAGGAAAGTTCGGCGTGGCACGCGGCTTCTGTTAGTGTGGTTCCGAAATGGTGTCTGAAAAATATCGTCGCAACGCACTCCATTCATAAACTTTCGAAACACCGGAAAACGCATAAAAAAAGAGTGGGGTGGAGAAAGATGATACAACCGTGAATAAAACATGCGTCCTCTTTCAAAGCACTCTCCCGCAGAGTGTCCTAATTCCATCGCTCCTCGGTAGGTAAGCCATCATCGAAATCACGACTCATAGCAGGCAGATAGAAAAAAAAGCGCGTAAATAATCCCGAAAAAAAGATTGCCGCCTCACGAGTCCCGCTCGGAATAAAAAAAAAGCATCTGATATGAAAAAATATATACATATACACGCCCACCCACCGCTCCATCACATAATCCTTCGGAGCTCAGACTCAAAAACACACACATATACCCAAGCGCACGCCCAGGAGCACAGGCGAACGCTTTAGCGTTCCAGGGACTCATCGATCACGCATACACACACAGACTCAGACCATCTCCGCCTCCCCCTTACCAATGCCCCTCTCGTTCCACGCTAGATGATACACTCGAAACGGTCGACACGAAGTTGATGCAGCAGGAGTTTTTGAGACACCAAAGGAAGGAAATTGGAAGCGCAAGGTGGAGAGATAAAAATAGTGAGTTAGGGTACCTATCTGGAAGCATTGCCGTCAGGAAATTAGATAGTTTTCCAGATGAGTTCCTCAACTTAAAAAGACAGAACAGCTGAACGAATGTGCCAGGACAATTTTTGTCATCGTATTGCTTTGAGAGTAAATATTTACCTAATTGACTTACACCGGATTTTATCTGGCCATTAACCGTCTATAACTTATAATCGTTCAAGTTTCTTCGAAAACTATTTCCTTGTCCCTCTTAAAAAATTATAACCTGGCATCCAACATTACAACAAGCCCCTCTTCAATTCCGAATACTTCCTGCCTCCCTTCATATTGTTCAATATCCCTATCCTATTCCTACCCTTTCCTCGTTTGCTTAACACTCACCCCTCTATCATAGTCTATCACCTATGCTATCTCAAAGTTTTAACGAGCCTTTTCTCAACATTCTTAGTCACAGTGTCTGTCATCGGTTCCCTCATCCTTGTGAAAGGTTAATTTTCTAACGCAATTCTCCGCGTAATATCCCGACCACTTTGACGATTTTGGCCAAGAACACGATAGCTAAACTGTTCCACCTGCACTAATTTATGAACTCCTATTTTTATATTTAACTGGGAACTTCCCATTCTGAAAAACTGCGTAATCTTTGTTTTATTTGCATTTATTCTCATACCTTACCTATCACATTGAGCTTGATCATCAGCAAACCAAACTAATTTTAAGAATTCTAAGCGGACTTTTATTCCCATTTCCAGTTTTTCCCATACCTCTCTAACCATTTCTTCCACATATACTTTGAACAACAAGGGTAATAGAGGACACCCCTTTCTTATTCTTATTCTTTTCACAGTTCATCCGGACTCTCTTTCCGCCACTCGTACATAAGCAGTCTGAGACATGTGCAGGTTGCGGACAAGTCTCCTATCCCTCTAATCTATTCCTATTTTCTGCAATATCCAAATAGATCATTTACTAAGTAATCATTTTCCCTGTTCTCTATCCACTTCACTTGTAGATAATCCTGAGGACCACGGCCAGATCCCTTACTCATCAATGCTACGAATTAGCCCATAAAGACTCTACCTCCAAACATTTACCAAACCTTTAGATAGTTCCGCGGCAATATTGTCTACCCCCATGGCGTTATTTGATTTCAATTCCCTAAATGCCCTTTGTATCTCGCTATCAAATAATCCTGGATCTAAGCTATCCTACTCTACGTCTAATTCTCTTTCTATGTCTAACCTAACTGGCGTAATGTTTCATCATACAGTTCTTCTACATATTTATTGCATCCATCTCTCATTTATTTTTTAATGAAATTCTTAAAATAAATAACTATGACCAAAATTTTTAATAAAGTTGAAATAAGATAATAATCAACAAGAAGAATCAAAATTACAACATATGAAATGAAATAGGCTGATTACCGATAATCTAGTGATCATTCGCTTCAAATGGTGTACGCATATCGCAGGAAACTAAAATATATTTTATATTTTAAATACAATTTAAATGCAGCAACAAGATAAGGAAAAACACAGTTTAAATGCCGTAAATCTTTATCGTAAAACTAAAGGTGCGCTTCAGTTTCCGAGGTAGTTCGATTACTACGAGTGCCATTATGTCACTTAATGAGGTGCATGTGGTCAGCAGTTTTTCAGGAAGAGCGATTGTGGCACTTTCCCGATGAACATACTTTTATTGATAATCACATTACTTCACGTAGTTAAGCTCGGTTAAATACAAAAATATAGCATATGATATGCAGTAGTAATCAATCTTCATGGTTTTCTGATGAAATTTAATAATGCATCACAATTTAATACCTATTTTTTATACGCAATATCACTTCACTCCGAACTATGTGACTAAGAGAGTGATAATCAACCATAAGGTCGTAGAATTTTTTAAAAAAGAAATTCACCTCTCTTCAAGATAAAAATGATTGAATTAATTTGAATGGCAAAAATTAACTTTATACTGATGAAATTTTTGCGTACCCACAAAATAACCCCGTCGGAACTTAGGAAAATAATAAATCCCAGAGGAAAACTTATGAGTGCTAAAGATAAAGCAAAAATATCACAGGACATAACGGGTTGTTGAGAAGAGGCAGAATAGTCTGGTCTTTTGGGATGAGGAAAGGATGAGGGCGTAAAGGATGATGGCGTATACGAGTATGTGTGACCTCATGGAATATAGCAATTTGCCGTGGCAAACCCTAGTGAGCGTAACGTTCGTCACCATTCCGGCCGGGCCCCCCGACTCCCTCGCCCAACTCCTTATTGCTGTGTTGAGCTATTGAGTATTGCTGTGGAGATTGGCTCTCGTGTTTATGTCAAGTGGGCCAACCTCTCAACCCACATCTCTTGCTGACTGACACACAGCAGCTCCTGAGAAGGTAGGTAAAACTGTACGGCGCTTGTGGGCGTGCACATATAAACACATAAAAAGAACACTCACACTTTATTTCATTATAATTTCGACGGAATTAACTCCGTCTTCCTCGAAACGATAACACTGCCCAAGGATTTTCAAAATGTCAATATCTGAACCAAGTAGAGACCATTAATTTGAAAAACCTTATGTCGCTTGCGTGTAATTTTTTCAACTTGAAATTTAATATTGATAGGAATTGAGCTCTTACGGCTAGTCGTATAGAATAAATGAAAAACTCCATTAGCCGTAAACAAGCCGTAAACAATCTAAAAAAATTAAAAGGTGGTTAGTTGGCTAACGCCACAAGTCAAGAATGGGGTAAAAGGTAAAAAAGGAAAGGGAAAAGAAAGGTGAATACGTATACGCGTATTTCGGCTACAAAGTAGCCCTCTTCAGCGTACTGAAGGTGGATCGTCACAACAACACAAGTCGAAGTGAGAAAGGGTAAGGGCAATCCGAAGTATATCTAGTGTAAGGTGTGGGGGGGAGAAGGTGGGTTGCAAGGGGTGGGAGCCAATAGAATGAGCTGACAGTAGAGGAGTTTAAAAAGATAGGTTATGTAGTGAAGGGGAGGGGGGAACTGCAAGATCGAGAAAATGACCTTACACGTTTTCAAATTTAATATTTACTTACTATAGCAGAGAGTATGATAACATAATACGCAATAGTCAGCAATATTTTAATTCAGATTCAAATACCAGAACGCCGGTTATCTGTAATTACTAAGCCTAAAACAGGTATATTTGGCACCTGTACGGTGACTCGCCTCCTTTAAGAAGCACTATCGAGATCCGGTCGCTGTGTCAAATCGCTATGGCATACGAGAATCTCGTATGTTGACGTAACATTTGGCTAGTGTCGAAATTTGAACGGTGCGGCGTTCGATCGTCCTGTACGTAGAGAACGACCAGGTTGCATCGCAGGACGTAAATCTCTCATACTTAAATTTATAAGAATTCCATTCGTTGATACTTTTCCATTGTGTAATTCTCCTATACATGTATGTTCCATTCAGATTCTTGAACAGATTCTCTCGTATGCAGAATATGAGTTTTTTGTTTATCCCTGCTGCAACCTTATTTTAATTGCTTGTCCTTAACCCGCACCAACTGGGTGTTAAACTCGGCCTATTCGAATTTTCCCGTTAAGTAGTAGTTTTGAGGTTACTCAATTGACTTTGTCTCAATATTCCATGGAATAATGCCTGCGACATAGTAAACTCAAAGCGAGATCTCATTTTAAAATAGACGAGAGAGCTATAAAATATATTTAAAGTTTTCAATGAAGTAAATTTGATGAGATGGCATGTTTCTCTTCGTATTTCCTGTTATTCAGAGAAAAAGTATACTTATCAATAAGTTTCCAGCAAAGCCGTAGAAGTTTTTGTTTGTTCTTCAAAATACCTAATGGTTACAATTAAAATAAAATCAAAAATTAAACAACACATAAATGCTTGTTAATGGTATTGCGTGTTGCTATTCGATAGTCTACCGCTTAAGGCAAGATTTTGGATTAACACATGCGGTACATTTATACATTACTTAATAATCCTCATCTCCTGCCTTCTATGGATTTATACAGCGACGATCTCTCCTCTATTACTAGTGCTTCGTTTTATTTCCTATCCGTCCGTTTCAGCTTTCATATCCTTCTCCACACCCATATCTCAAAATCCACTAATTTACACCAATGATTTTGCTTCAACGTCCAGGTTTCCGGGCTGTACAAACTCACGCTCCATGCCAAATTTGTCACTAGTCTTTTATTAATCTCCTAACTTAACGGCCCGGTCATCAATTCCTCCCTTCCTGTAACAGCATAATTGTCTAACGCGGTTTTTTCGTACATCCATACCACATCTGGGTCCAAGACACTTTCAGGTGGATAAAACTGCTCCACCTACTAACAAACTGATTCCCCACCGACTTTCATTCTTACCCCCAGGTGCCATCTTTATCATTTTCTCTACATATAAATTGAATAGCACCGGTGGCAATAGGCATGTCACCCATCCCCCCTTTTTAAAACAGCAATTATCGCCCCTGAATCCGCCAAACGCCTTCAATCTAACCATATCTTCCATATCACATTCATGCATATGGCTCAATTCCTTCTGTCGACAGCCTTTATGAAATCTACGAAATAACCATATACATCCTCATTATACTCTATATACCTTGGTATTAGCGATCCCAATACTTCTTGGTGACACGCGAACCTCTCCCCATCCTGAACACAAACTGATGATCCCCCAAGTAATCATTAGCGCTCCTCTCCATCCTTTTACTATCCTACTTTTTTCCCTTAATTTATGTAGCCTTAACACCCCTTTTACTACTAGTAATATCAACCGTATACAGTTCCAACAATATTGCTCTAAAGTCATCTCAGTCAGCTGCCTTTTCCTTTATAGGGTTGAGAACTAACACCGATCTATGGATATTATCCGGCCTTTTTCCTACCTCGTTAAGGATCCGAATTAGCTTTTAAAAACCCTCCCACATTTTCATAAATTTTTCAGTAATTCCATGGAAGAGTTATCCACGGCCTTATTCGATTTCATTCCCTCAATGCCCTTTCCGAAGGGTAATTAAGTATGCCTGGCACTAAGCTATTCCCATCTGCGTCATCTTCTCTTTCTATTACTAAACATGGTGTCCCTTTCTTTACCATACAGTGTATGATCAAGTATTAGTATGTATCTTAATGTGTTATTTCCATCTCCTGCCAATCTCTTCCGGTTTTATTGTTAATATGCTTGCTGTATCCTTCCTAGAATGCGCGGATTTTTCCTACTTACTTCCCGACACATCTTTCCCTTCCGGTAGAGTATAGCCATTTTAACCTTTCTACGTAAGCTCCCCATGTCTTCACACTACTTCCTCCACTACGCCTCTTTCTCCCTATTATTTTTCCGCCTCAGTCAATTATTTATCTCCCTGTACTTCCTTCGACTTAATTCCGTGTTGTCACTCTTCCATTTTCTTTTATTATACATTTTCTGAAGCATTTCCTCGTTAATCTATAGTTAACTTATCCTTTTACTATCAAAGTTTTATGGTTGCTTTAGTTTCATTTTGGGCTTTCAAAATTCTATTCCCCTCAAACAATTAAAGATTTTCTTGCATGAAAATACCCAATCATTTCCTCAAATTAATCGCTTACCCTGTCTATTTATTTTTCCAAGAGTTCACTTCGAATCAGACTTTGGTATTCACGCCAAAGGAAAAGTTGGCATAACCACCTTCTCCCAAATAAAATCTCGCTCTCTCTCATTAATGCACCACAAGAACTAAAAAATAAATTAAAACTCTTTTACGACATGATGTATGTACGTTCCAGCGGACATTTATCAGATTTATGCCTTCTTCATTTGCGAAAGTGCCTGGCTTTCTTAGATTTTCAGTGGAAGTAGCAAATCGTTCTCTATGTTTTTGCTCGCTGAATATGAAAATATAGTAGCCTCAAGTGTGATATATTGCGCAATACAGGTTTCTCTGGAATTTTAAAGATGGGTAATCAGTAGGTTTTGATCTGCATGAAGGTAAATGAATTAAGGGCAAAATTAGGAATTTCGGGATAACACCTTCTGATAAAAAAGAAATAATCGAAAGAAAGTAAGGGAGCATAAAATTCCTCAGAACTTGCTTCAAATTCAGTAAGTTAAATCGTTTCTTCAATTCCGTATTTTATTGTTAATTGATTTTTAAATACTATACATGTTCAAAAATTTAGCTTAAAAGTAAATAAGAAATTACCCAATAATTTCTTGTGATTCTTAATACACATTTTTTGCCTTTCAAAAATGTTATTTCTTTGAAAAAAATTCAACATATTCTAAGGAAATTCTTATATAATTTTCGTTTTCAATCTTCATTGAACAACATAAGACAGAGATATGCAAATACACATATCTTAAATTCTCTCAAGAGATTAGGTCGGAAGATTTTTTGTGCTTTCTATTTACATTAATTTATTATTTCCAAATGATGTAAATTTGCTGGAAGTAAACAGAGTGCTGCAATCTTTAACTTGAAATGGCAAGGCTTTCATGGATTAGCAAGGTAAATCAAAACTTCCTAAATTGAGCAAAAAATATCGATATTCTTGTATGAAAAGAGTATAGTAACATAGTTTTTAGACTAATACGTCGAGGTGGCCCCTTGGGTACAATTAGACTGAATAACATAAAAAATTTACATTATGATGATTATTAACTATTTTTAATTCTATGGTAATAAAAACTTAATTTAAAATGCTGTAAGTTAACACCTTTTAAACTTTACTGTTTACGATCCATGCATCAAATAAAAATATCCACCGTAAATAAAAAATACAAATCAAGTTTATATAATTTTTTTTAAAAGTCATGGTAGAAAATTATTTTCTGAAAATTGTCTCTCAAAAAAAGCAGTTTAAGGCTGAACGTTTCTCTCATGTTGGAACAAGTGCCTGAAGAACCAAAAATACTCGCTTACACTCGAAACTTATGCGGAACCACCAAATTTTCCACCAAAAGCAAAAAATGAAAGTCACCATCATCGAATCGTCTTCGTAGCAAACGGTCACTGAAATTTTCTGTCTTCAGGACTGATTTTTCGCAATGTATTAATATTGCATCATTATCTCACCCTCAGCTTCAATATTTGTATGTCTATTTCAATTAATTATTGGTTTTATTGGGTAATATCGTCAAAGAGATACCTTTGACAAAGTCAAAGGTATCTCTTTACATAATTATATTTATTTTTATTGGAAGAGACGGAAACAGAAGAAAAATAAACATTCTACTTGAAGTACCTATACATAATTCTTACCATGTTACTGAGCGCAAGATAAAACAAATTATGAACTCTAATAAAAAATTGGTCAAGTCTAAAAAACATCAGACTTAATTCCCTAATTAACAATTCAGCTCAGTACGCACCTCAATATATTTCTACACGAAGAAACAATATTAAATCCGGAACGTTAATACTGTGAAATAATAAAAACGCAGTCCGTTAAGCCGCTAAAGGAATAGGTTCATTTCAACTTTGAAACGCTTGAAACACTAGCATCAAATGCTAATTGCTTACCAGCAAAATTAATGGGTTTTCATTTCCAAGTTCCTTAGTAAGTAATTTCCGCATGACTGCTGGATTACTTTTAATGAGAAGCGAAAACAATTAAGGAAAGCTCTAGAATGTAGCTAATAAATATAAGTAAAGAAAAATCACCTTGCTAAAACGTTTGCATGATGCCATTAATTGGAACCCAAGGGACAAGATTCCTTCGTGACAGCCAAAGCCCAAAAGCCCCACACAGGGCAGAAGCACGATTACCTTACAAATGCACAGGAGCACATAGTTGGCGACGCGAACGAAGTAGGACGGAAGGAAAAAAATCTCGCGTCCTTGCTCAAGTTCCACAGGAATTTTCCGGCTGTTGAGATCCCTCCGGGGAGCGTTAAGATACCTCCTGGCTAGGATGGCTTTGCACTCACCCCCACACGGCGAGTTGAGAGAATACACTACAGTGGTGGAGGTGGAAACAGGATCAGTTGTATATACAGCACCCTTGGCGTAAGGCACATGTTCAAGGGAATCGAAAGAGCCTGCTACTGTGGTCATTAAAGGCGACTCACCAGAGCGCTACCTTTGAATATAGCTCGCCAGAATCCATACAAACAGCGATATGGGACGCTCCATCTCGCCCTCTCACCTCCCCACACGCCTCTCCTTTCGCATTTCCCTGAACCTCAAACGTGATCCCCGTGATATCCATATAGGATATGACCTCAGCCACCACCTCCCTTAGCCTTACCGACTTGGTTCCTCCTCCAAGCCTCTAGCTCTGACCCCTCCAACTCCTACCCTCTTGCCGAGGACTCATCCCCGCCTTCCTTTCGACAATTATCTACCTAGCTAGACCTTGGCCTAGCATCCGTGCAACATGCAGACATATCCTGTTAACTGCTGGCCTGGGCGAGGACGAGGTGTTACGTGTTATGGAAGCGGCGTCGGGCTCCCGGCGCATCGACAACAATGGTCATTTCGAGTCCGATAAAGTGCCTTCTCTCTCCCTCCAATCCTCTAACACTCCCCCGCCCTCTCTTCCCCCTCCTCTGGTTCCGCGAGTGCCCTGCGTTGAGGGAGGGGAAGGAATGAACAGGAGAATGAGGGCTTTTGGTGAGGTGAGATAGTTTACACGGTTGGGGAAGGGGGAGTTGGGGTGCGGGTTGGATCCCAGGATAGGGGAAGGCTGGATGGAAGTGGTGAGAACTGTTACCCTCGTGCTGGGAGAAGGTGGAGGCCAGGGAGAGAGGGGTGGGCGGACGAAGAAGAGAAAGAGAGCGAGCAGCGGTCGTAAAATACAGCAACAATCACGCCAGGTGCTTCCGCGGCGCTTAAAAAAAAAGAAACGTCCGTCCGTCACTCCATACGTTTAAAAACTGCACGGACGTTCATGGGAGACGCGTGCATCGGGTGAGAGGTGTGGAAGGAGGGGTCGAAATTAATTCGATTCGCAGGATTGTTTTAGCCGAGAGATGGAATGAATACTACATCGTAATGCTTGCCGGTAGCGGTCGTTAATGGCCCAGATAAAAGCATTTCAGCGTAAATTCAATGGAAAGAATGCTTGATACGGCGTATAACTCGGTGAGGTAAGATGCATCAGTATGTGATAAAAGTGAGGATGGGTATAGCGATGAAACTGTGAGGCACGTAAAAACTAATTCACATTCATCTTTATGCTAAACCGTGAGAGCCTTTCGATGTACGAAGAATAGAAACATAAACATGAATTATTTAAAAAAGTTTCCAAAACTCTATCGATTCAATGACCATCAATTTTTACTGTTATTGATAGAAAAACAAGCTTGCGTCTCTTCTTGCGTATTAATAAATATAAATAAATACTTTATATTTAGGTTTTGTTCTTGTGAAAATGGTAATCAGTCAAAAATTTTGTGAAATACTTGGAACCGTAATTGATACCAATAACCGAGTGAAGAAATTAAACTAGTTAATAGTGAGTATCCGTGCAAATAAGAAAAAATAGTATCATTACTACTCCTAGATTTTCCAGTCAAATTCAAAAACTCCTCGGCGACTATTTTAATATATTAGAGGGTGCAGCTCCTGCATTCTTCAAAAGCGGATTGACTTTTAATTCCAGGATAGAATTCAATGAAACGAATAAAAATGCATCAGTAGTTGGAATGGGTATTTTTCATACTTGATGTTCATTGAGATTAGAATGAAATAAAAACTGAGAGTTGATGGAATTATACAGTTTCTCGTGAAGAAGTAGATACTTTTTCATAGTGACAGACGGGAAAACCATCTTTTCAACTAAAAACTATATTCAGGCATTCATTCGCAGGGTCTCGTTATTTACGGCTATTTCCCTTTCACCCTCGCGTTAATGGCTTCCCCCAAGTCATACGAGCGAACAATCAATCAAGATTTCGTCTCCAGAAGCTGAAAACTTTCAGCGTTCAAGGCACTCTAATGGTGATGAACTGAATGTGGGCGCGCAGATTGAAGTCGAGTGGGGAATGGTATTTAACAGCCCACACAGTGCATGAATCAAAAGATTTTAAATGGAACCAATAGCTACTGGCTTTCTGATGAACAATTTTAATTTCAAATTAAATACTGCCAGACCAACGTTCGAGTCATATTTCACATATTCAAAGAATTGCTGTTAGTGCTATTGAAATGTAACTTTGAACGTTACGTACCTACATATTAGGAGGTGGTGGGTTAGGAAATGGAATGTAGAAGCATTAAATGGATTAACAAGAAAGGAGTACCAGCAGGCTGTGGATAAATCGTGGATGACGGCAAAGAACTGAGTACTATCGAAGAAAAATGGGATTGTATCAAGAAAGTGATAGTGAAAGCCGCAAAAGACACTGTAGGAACCGTTAACGGGAAAAGGATAAGGAAATCATGGTTCACGGATGAGATGATTGCAAAGATGGATGAGAGAAGAAAATGGAAGAACGTTAACACCGAGTTAGGCAAAATGAAGTACAAAGAGTTAAACAAATTGGGAAGGGTCACAAATAAAGCAAGAGAAGAATGGTGGAAAACGCAATGCGAGGATATGGAAAGTTTACAGAGGAAGGGTGAAATTGGTGCTCTATTCAGCAAGGTTAAGTTATTATCGGGAAGTAAGAAGGCAAGAGCTGTGCTAACAGTTAAAGATAAGTGGGGTAAGATAATAGTTGAACCAGAAAAAATCCAAGAGAAATGGTAGGAATATATAGAAACACTGCATGGTAAAGAACATAGGCCAACAAGGTTAGACATAGAAAAGGAATATGACGTAGAAGAAGATAGCTTAGGTCCAGGCATGCTCGACGATGAAATAGAAAGGGCATTAAGGGAGATGAAACCAAATAAGGCCGATAATAGATGACATAGAAAAGATCCAAGAAATATGGATTGAAATGGAGGTTCAGTGAGATAGATATGGGATGAGAATCAATATTAATAAAACAAAGGTTATGCGATTTTCCAGAAAGAAAGAGAATTGTTTGAATTTTACTAGGTGTTCCATCGTCGATGTTTGCAGTTTTTAAGATGAAATAGATTTAATGATTATTGGATATCCGTTGTAAACTTTGCCTCCACTCTAAGGGATAACGAGAAACAAACGAAATGGTGTTGTTTTCCCCAGGGATAGACAATATATAATAGTGCATATGGACCGTTTATATTTATCGCCTTATTTCTTACGTCCTCACGAATAATATGGATATTGTACATTGATGCTAATTTATTCACACCAATAAAATCCCTTTAGGTATCAAAGAGTAAAAAAAAGGAAAGAGAAACCCAACTTCCATTAGGTAGTGAATGAATTGACTACTACTGTTTTCGCTTCAATGTCTAATCACTTATGTATTGAGTGATTCCATTTCATATTGAAGTTCTTTGATATTTATCGAATGTTAATTCTAAGTTTTACCTTAACTAAAATACTATAATAAGATTTTAATCATTATCAAAGTAAAATTTTCAGAGAAAGAAACAAATGAATAGGGCATCATCAAGTGTTTTATATCAAAACAAATACAATTTACATTTTTTGGTCTACTTTAATTTAGATTAGGCAATTTAAAAATTATTATTTTCCCTTTTTACTTATTCATTTCTTAGTTTTAAACAGCTGCCTCTTGGTGTGTTTCTTCTACGAATTATTCTTAAGATAGTTTTAGGAAAATTTTCATGTTTAGCTAGCTTGAAAACTGCACTGAACTGCTACGATTTTTTTTACATGAACCGGGTTACGGAACCACGTAGATAGCCAACAAGTAGTTAATTAGTGAGACAGTGTTTGGTCATTAGCTGAGATATCGCAGCAGATTTGATCGATCAAGCCCATCCCGTCTTCGCCAACTGTGGCGCGGCATCGGGCGATTTAATTGAAGCACAAATAAGCCAAATATGACAGTAAAGACGATAGAACATATGATCAATTTTCAAAATGTCATCCAAGGTTTTGATTCGATAAATTTTGAAGCTACAAGGTATTTCTCCCATAATATGATACACACATGATACATCTTCTAAGTATGAACAGCCACAACCAATACAGCAGCAAGTTTTAAATACCGAGCATGCTTATATTCTCTGTAGAGCTCCAATCTTAAACTTAACAAAAATTAAGATCTATGTTGCGTCCAATTTAACTGCAATTAGGTAACTTAGGTATATTTTTTTATACATCAGTACACGCGTCAAATAGTTTAAATAATCCGAGCTGTGAAAGAGGATAGGAAATCATTAAAGATCTTGACATTTTCCAAGATCACACCGAAAAACTTAGCACACTCACTGCCGACAAAAAATTAATATAAAATTAAAAAAAGCTGTTCATCATGAAATCGTCTCTTGAAAATTTCTCTTCTGCAAACATAACCATTGACTTCCAAAATCAGGAAGGGTGTAAAGTGAGAAAGAACATATAATCAAGCGAAGATTTATCGTTTCAAAAGCTTCAATAAAGTTCCATTTTCCTTTATTGAGGCCTGATCACAACCTCAAGACCAAAATCCGTTGAATTAGGTAAATGTACTTCATGCCTTTTCATCTGCCTACGCATATAATAATGTGGTAAAGGACGGGGAAGGCACCATAAATTTTTAATAATTCCATGGACAACAGAACAAAGTTAATAACGAGAAAAAAAACTCAGAAGGAGTCGGTTCTCCCCGTCTTACAAAAAACCGTTTCGTGCGTAAGTACATTAATTAAAGGCATGGACAAAGGAAAATATATGCAGGTATTTCTTTTAGAACCCTATTTCCCTACTTCATATCATCAAATTTATCCCATAATTACAGAGGTATTTTTAAGGAATTGGGTTCTTTCAATTAAATAAAAAGGGATTTTTTTATATATGTATTGACTCAAAGAATGAGAGCTAGTGTAACTCTGAATTGTTTGAATGGGATGCCAAAACAGTTACAGCCAATAAAAAATAAGGTCATATTTGAAACAAGTTAGCGTAATTGCCTGACTGGTTTTGATGAGGTCCGAGGAGTGAGCAGGTCCGCAGGATCATCATAGGATTACAAGATTATTGCAACTTTATGATGACGATATGTTCGCGTTGAAAACGGTCAAGTCGATATGTTAAACTGTATGGTATAGAAGAAGTGTTTTTCATTCACTGATATGGAATTCCACTAATTCAACAAGACTGCCACCGATTGCAAAAATAAGGCGCATTGATTTTTCATATACGATTCGTATGATTCAATGACAGTAGCTTACTCAATGTAAATAAGAAAGGAATTCATGGATCTAAGATGAATTCAAAACGCTTTCTGTGCCCTATGAACCCTGTTAATATTTGTATAGGTAGGTTGATGTTAGGTACATTTTATAACGCTAATTGTATGTATTCCATTCCTTTGCACCAATTCCCTTAACCTACTTTCGTATATTTCATATTTCTAAATCCCCTTTGTGGATTTCCCCAAACTGAATACTTAATAACTTTATGTAGATTCCAAAAATCATTTTGTAGTAAGTAGACGGTTAGTTATCAAACACTGAAGATATTTTGATAGCTTCAATTAACTTCATCAGCTTTCGACGTTAACAAAGATGAAGGTTGGTCTAAAAGCTCGGCGCATTTTTTAAACATTTTAACTCATATTAAGAGTTATTCTTATCAAATTTTCAGCGAATTCAAAATGCTTAGGGAATATACATTGAATAGAGATTAGAACTCATTAAAAAAGGAATGGTGATAAATAAAATCCATTTGGAGAAATTAGGTGGTTTAAGGTTCATTTTGTGGAAGATTTAAATGAAAAAAAACCTTCGTACTTCCACACACATTTTATTACACACGACCTAGATTTCCATTCACAAAGTCATAATCAGGTGGCTTTAAGAAGTCACTTGATGATTTGGAAGCTAATAGTTCGGTCGTATGTAATTAAATGTATGTGGATTAAACAAATACTTTCTTTCCCAAAATCCATTTCCATCCGTTGGAGTTTACCGGCAGTAAAAATGTGATTATCTTAATTTTCACTGACCCATAGGAGATAATATCGTTAAAAAATAGGATTAGGAAAAGTTTTTCAAGATTTCGAATGGCCTGTCATAATTGATAAATAATATAAAAAATTATTTTTTCTGATTATTTGGGCTTACTTTTTATCTATGTAACTCAATTCCTTTCTAGTCCAATAAACGAAACAAATTGACCCTGAACGGAAAATTCTCACCAACTAGAGAGTCTTCACTCCTTGATTTTTTGATTACCGGATTGAATCACGTACATCGTAGAGGAGTGAGATTTCTAAAATCTTGCTATTAAAAACTGAGTCACGCATCAAAATCATTAGAGAAGCTAGGTTGGCTACTATTCACGGAGCCAAGGTTAAATTACATATTAAATCTCTTCCATAGATTGGTTGGAGGTCTCTTTAGGGATGATGTTGAAAATGTATTATTGGCCATGTGGCACTTAGGTAAGAGGAATTACATACATTAACATTTTAAAAATTTAGCGTAGAATAGGTAAATTTATGAGGTAGTTTTTCACGAAACATAAGGGACGTAACTTCACGTAACTTCTTATCACGCTGGGAGGAACAGTATTTTGATTCAAAAGCAGTCTACTGTGTAACCATCCTCTGCCACACATCCTTGAGTCAGTTTGCAAGATACTATGTTATATATAAAATTATCGAAAGATTAACGTCGGTTAGATCACCAAAATACCTGTTTTCCTAATTCTTAAGCATTTAAGTTAAATTGGAATTGCTCTTTTCACTATCTTATAGCAATGAAATTGAAATTATAATACCATATCATACGTAATACATTCGGTTGCTATGAAGAGCAGAACAAAAGTCAACTATTCGGTTAGCATATTAAGCAATATTGAAATATTCATTTGATTTTGTTCGTTAAAAGTTTGAATAATCGGATAATTTTTCATGTAACTAAGTCGAGACTCCTAGGCATCAATTCTAATTAGCCTGAAATTTTTCTATTCAGTAGTTTTTCAAATTGAAATTTTATGTAGTTTGAATAAAGTCAAATTTAGTTTCCAAAAATTGAGCTTAAAAATTCACTAATTTATTTTATCGTCAAATAATTTCTTTCAACACATTTTTGTTCGGTTTATAAGAGAGGAGAATTAAAGCACGAAAGATTCATGAATTTGTCAACAATACTTGTTTATTTAGGATTAGTTCTACTCTTTAAGCGTTGAGCATTATTGTATTCAGGTCTTATTCTTTAGGAAAATTGTAGTCAGAATCCAAAACTCGTGACTTGAATTTTCAAATTTGAATATTAAAATATTATTCGCTTAGCTTGTAAAACACTTGATATTTCTAATAACTTCCAGAAAAATTTTTTATCATTTATTGAAATAATTCGGAGTTCCTGGTATTAAAATGTTTTTTCCATGCATTTTTGTAATTTTAGGAACACGAAAAAAAATTATTTCCTTTTGCAACGGCAGCAGTTTGAATGTATTTTCCATTACTAAAATTAAATTGACTGAACCATCAATACAAAGTGTTTTAAAAGAAGTTTTCAGTATGAAATGTACTATATTGAATCCTTACCTTCCAAATTATATTTCTGAATATTTTGGCAATACGAGTATGTAGCAGAATTTTATTAAATATGTGCATTTTCCTAATGGGTCAAAAAGATTTCAACCCCCGACTTTATATTTTTACGCAAAAAAATGATTTCTTCGAAATTAAAAACTGCAACGGAATTTTTTTATCCATAACTACGGAGTTTAAGTCATACTAACAAAAGAAAAAACAAGAGTAATGAAATCCATTCCTTCTCAAATTATTTATCATCATCTTTCGATGCGTATATTTATACTCACATACATGCATATATATATATATATATATATATATATATATATATATATATATATGCATGTATGTGAGTGAGTATATATATATATATATACATATGTTATATATACACGTATATATACGTATATACACATACATACATACATATAAGAAAAACAATGTTTCATAATGGAAGACTGAAAGATATTGAGATGAAGCTTTTCTAAAAACAGAATGTGGTAGCAAAAACATATAGGAAAGGTTGCAAGTTCTAGCATATACTCCGTAAATATCTCTTTGCAATCTTTGGAATCTCGAAAATTTCTGGAATCTTTCGAGGGGAACAATATTTCGAGACGTTGCCCAGGGCAACCGACACCATGCCAAAATTCCAGATAAGTTTTATGAAACGTATAAAATGTGTAACATTTTGAATCTTATATCATTTTATTTTGGCAATAAAGTCAATACATAATTTCAATGAAATCCTACAATAACAAAAACATTATATAAGCTAACCCTTTGGTAAATACGAATAATACTCGTATTATTAAGTAATAAGCTAAGGATGTGCAGAGGAATGCTATGGAATATTAGATTTAGAAGGCTTATGGCAGAATCTATGAGAAGAGTTCATTAAGATGCTTAAAGATGAATCTGTTCTTTTTTACCAAAAAGAATAGATTGCACATAAGAAACATTACGAATTCAATATAATTGTGAATTCGTTTCGAGTACCAGCCATTCAGTTAGATGGTCTTCTTAATATCTCTGACCTCAGTGCATAGTGTGTAAAGGTTATTTGTGTACAGTTGTGAAATTAAGCCCAACTTGTACTCTCCTTGTAAACTCTTCTAAGATAAAAACTAATATTTTATTAATTCACCCGAAATGGCAAACCAGATAGCTGATTCATGAGTAGCTGATATTTGGCCCTTAAATACCGTCCTCTATGCAAAAGACAGTCACGATACTCACAAGAGCCATTACTTTTAAATATTGAAGTGAATTAACTCTTTTTTTTAATTTTAATTCAGTGCAGAATGGCTATCACTCCCATTATTTAAAATTCCTATTAAGGATCAATATATCATCAAATTCCGCTGAGATTCATTCAAATTCCAGAGCACAAAAAATCGTCCAAAAAATCTGTTGCGCAGCCTTAATCCTGCACCGCACCTTTTGTAGCAAATAAACAAACAAATGGAGTTTATGGCTTGTCCTTGAAATTGCATTCTTGCCTTAAAAATACCCTTCTCCAGACACCATAACTAGGTGCGAATACCACAGCACCAGAGCTTTCCTCACCCACCGTCCTCCATGGCATTCTTTTTCCTCTTTCCTTCTTCTAACCTTCCTCCTTTGCCTTGATTTCTTCTCCTTCTCCCTTATTTCTCTTCCTCCCCACGCACACACGCCCTCCCAATTTCCTCCCACAATCCCCCTCCACCGCTTCCGTCCCACCTTCTCGCCCTCGAGGCCCGCATCCCCTCTCGATCCCGAACAACCCCTTCGTTCCCTTCCACCTCCGTTATCGGCAATACTTCCATTCCTTCTTTCCTGCCCCGTCATCCCATTTCTTCTCCTCCTCTAGGACCCTTCCAGCTACTCCCTCCCACCTTTTCAGTTTACCTTTTCCTCTTTCCCTCACCCCCTGCCGCTCCCGCCATCACCCATTCGCTTCACACACGCACGCACGACCCTCTTTCGGGAGCCTCTCGACGCCCTCACCGCCCCCACCGCCTATCCTCTTCAACCTCGCTCACTTTCAATGTTATTGCGTTCCTCTTCAATCCATTTCCACGTCCTTCGCCCTCTCTCCCTCTCTCTCTCTCTCTCTCATACACACACATACACTCTTTCTCCCGCTCTCACGAAGGTAGGCATTGAAGATTTTCCAATTTATTTCAGTTTTTCCCATCACCGCGATCTCTTGAAATAAAAATAAATAAATAAATTCACGAGGCGGGATGTTTGTCGCGCGGGCATGCCTCCGACAGCGAAATGCGGGTCAAGTTAATATTTTCCTAGCCCGTCTTCGCTTATTTTATTTTTTCAGCAAACTGTGATATCTGCGGCGGCGTAGTTTGAGTGACAGCAAACTACTGCTTTCGTAACGGCATCGTGATGGTCAGATGGTGTACATTTCTAGTCCACTTCGAGCAATTTTGGGTTTGTACGCCTGTACAAATTAAAGGAAGAGAGCACCCACATAGTCTAGTTCTATTTACGTCGTTCATTGCGCATTTCACTGGATCCATTCATGCAATTCCATTCTAAGTAGGAAGATGCAAATATGAGGAACACCTGTAGGTAAAATATGAAAGTGACCGGAAAAGGAGATTTCTCGCAAATTCCCAAACCCCGACAAAAACGGTCTAAGATCACCTCTTTTAACATTAAACCTGCCCTCGGAATGAGAAAGGGATTTGTTTACCCAATTAAAATGTATCTCTAACAAATAGAAAACACTTTTCTTTCCCCGGTTGTAAGTCATAACGCAATTTGTCCATTGGCAAGATGCCTTTTTATACTGGGGCATAGTGTCCAAGAAATACTTCCCCATATCCAGAATCTCGATCCACGCAACGCGTTCTCTCACACTCTATGCAACCACCTCAACGCTTGCCATCTCTCCCATTCCAATGGATACTCCCACTCCCCTTTGGGCTCCATTCCCTTGCATACCTCCCTGTTATTCTCTCTTCCTGTCTCCCTACTTCCCCTTTACCCGCACTCAACCTCATTCCTTTCGATTCAATCGCTCCCCTTCTTCGCTCCCCTCCTCCAATATTCTCTTTTTCGCGCCATCAGCTTCCGCTTTCACCGTTCTTCCCACCGCTCCTCTTAAACTTCCAACCAATTCTCTCCTTTCATCCATCTCCACCCTCCACTCCCTGACCCTCCCAATACTTACACATACACACTAACACGCACACACATACACACATATACGTACACACACGGGATCGGGATAGTGTGTTGGCTAACGTACTTGCTTCCCATCTCGAGGGCCGGGGTTCATATCCTAGAGACTGCAGATTTTATTAAGTAATATCCCTATCCCTACTTGAGGTGCTTTGTGGTGCGTACTTTGAGTGACTACGCCATCGTCAGATTAGACGCTAAACTGCGGACCCCATGACGCCTTTCGTTAAGAGTAGGCTATTGCCGACGCCGGGTTTCTCTTCACCCTTCATCCTTTCCCATCCATTCCTAATGCCGCAAATGACCTCAGCTGTCAGTCGCCTACTCTAAATACTACTACTACGTACACACTATGTGCGTATATGTAAATTTGTGAGTGCCTATGTACATTAATACATTTATTTCTCTGCCCCTTCGTCTCTCGTCCTAAAACCTCATTTACTATCCCCTCCGACCCTCCATCTCCTTAAAGCACTCGGTTATGATGATGTCTTTGTTAATCCTTACTTTCCTCCTTTCCCGAGTTATTTCCAAATAACCGTATTCGGTCACACCCGCCCCCTAAACTCCCTCTTACCTGTCCAATCTCCCCAGAAAATCTCCATCTCTTTCAATGATCTTCATTTCTTTCCGCTTTGAACGCGCGTAACACTATCCGGATGTCCTCCAGTCAATACGATTCATGACCACTCAGTTGCCCGTCCGGGCAAATGACGGTCCCGAAGATTACTCAAAACGTAAAAGCAATATAATAAACTTAAATAGTCTCAAATCAATTTTGTTTGAGTGGACATTTCTTTGACCAGTGGAAGGAGGAACCCTGTCGTGCTCCCTCTAGTATATCTCAATATAAACATTTTGGTTTTTTATTAAAGAACAAACGTTTACAATCATTGAAGAAGAACAGGAGTCAACTTCTTCTGAACATAATTTAATGCAAGGCATATGAGTGAGAATAAATGAGCAAGGACAACGTTTCATTAATAATTATGTGAGGTTGAAATAGTAAAAGCTTTTTATGTTTGGTATTTTCACGTGGTAATTTAAAACTTTGTACTGCAAGATGGCCATATCTAATGCATCACAAGAAATCCTTAGTTGTATACTAAGGACATGTTTAGAACAAGTCATAAGAATCCCACAGTATTCAAATTTAAATTGTTGTATGTCAGAACCGTAATTATAGGGTAGTTCCAAGTCTTTAATGGTCAGCTAAATCGTTTCTACAGAAAGATAAACTTTTTCCAGAGGCTTTAAATTGATCAATATTTTTAGCAGCAATCCGGGCGCCCCCTTCTAGAAGGCACACGAGGCGTAGAAAACTCGCTGGCAGCGGTGTGTGAACGCACAAGTATGCTACTCGAAGACTTTTGAGTGATGTATCATTTCTGTCAATATTTTTTTTAATTGACTCAGGCCTACTAATTTTGGGGCACACCTTGCAAATGGATACAAACAAAAGAGTTTTACCTTTATGAGTAATGAAAAAGGTATCGATCATTCGAAGAATTTAACAAGACCGATAATTTATTCAACCTTCTCGGAAGAAATGTGTAGAAGTACAAAATCTCGTACAATTGAGCGAAGAAGGCTTACGAAGAAGAGACATTCACTGCCCCTGAAGAACCATTCTATGTAAAAAAGGAGAAAATGCAATGTTTAAAAATCTAAAATGTGGCAATTCAGTGATGCTTTAGTATTAATGATTACGATGCAGGAGAATCTTGTACCAATTGTTCTGAAACAAAATAATCAAAGTCATATCAAGTGCAATCCTGAATGGTCATCTTCTAGAAGAAGAGCCGTGTCGTCGCAGTCCTATGGCTCTCTCCATTGTTGTTCATTTCAATTCCTCGTATGTAGTAGCACCCATAATGCCTTTAATGTCATCTATAAATTTCTTTCTTAACCTACCTCTTCCGTTATACTTTTCTAGGTATTTGGCATGCCTCAACACAGGTCCAAAAAATTTAATTTTTCTCCTCTCCAACTTTTTTATCAAACCCCTCTCCTCATTTTTTTCCTCAGAACATTACCTTGCTTTGCTTAACTGTTCAGCTTTTTCTTGCAATCCTTTTCCAAATTTACATTATCATTGCTTTCAGCGGAGACTTTTCAATTTCTCGCATCGTTCAAGATTCATTTAATTATTTATAATAGCATGCTACAAATAATGGTTATTTCGAAGTATATTTCAATTCTCAAGTTAATTTGTTTGTTTTTCAAAACATTCATTTTACTTTTGCAAGGCAATCTTGAGTATAATTTTAATTTTAGATGAAAAAGGTTCACTAAGCACATCATTTTTAGCAAAACCAGTACATTGGATGAGTAGGTGTACTTGAAGTGTGTATAACTGCTAATAAACCCATATGATTCTCCGATTCTTGTTTTTAGAAGTGTCTGATGCTTAATGAACGCTCAGCCTCTAGCTTGCCAGTCGTGTGCAAGAAAATTCAATCACATTAAAACGCCAATTCAGTGTCTTTATATCATATATTCCAGAAATAAACTTGGCAGTTAGCGCACTTCTCCCACAGTCTTTATTCTGCAGCAGTTCGGTAATATATATATGGAACTACCTAAATAACAAATTGAGTGTTCCATTGTCCCACGGGTTTTATAGCTATATTACAATATTATTAGTATTCATGATTTTTCTTACGATATCTCGGACCATCGCAATATTTCAAAGATTTTTCAATATCTTAGTGTCTTACTGGAATAATTTAAATTCCTCCGCCTTTAAATGGGTAGTTTTTGTCGGTTTGCTACAAATTATTGAAGACATTATAAAGTAAAAGGAAGATAGACGAGAGAAGAGAAGAGTAACTGAAAGATTAGAATAACGAAAACTATCATTTTCAAATCTTTGGATTGTACAACGAATGAAGTAACCCTCTCGATAGCGCCAATTGAAACTTTATTTCCGTCTTTACTTTTTTCCTTCTGTGTTAAACTTCTCAGGCTTATGATCGCCCATCAGCATCATGCCGTTCTATTTGGCACTAATCCCTCTACCATAAAGGCAGAGAGATTAGTTCCATTGTGGACTTAATATCCATATATCATTAAGATCCATAAAATAAAAAAAAACGAGATGTATACATTTAATGCTGAAATGAGCTGAACTAAGATCATTTCGTTCAGCGTTCATTGTCGGCTAAGTGATCCGTACAACTAGATATCGAATTAAATTAGCAAACCCATTTAAAGGTCAACACCTCATATTTCAAAACTTTATATTAAAATGCTACCCTTTAATCTTCTCATTCGTGCATCCTGGCTTTCCGTTTTTCCCTCAAAAAGCGTCTCTTTACCCTATTAAACTCCTTTCTAAACTTGTCGCATACAGGTGCTCGATACCGTTCCGTCACCTCCCTCGCTACACACGTAGATGCCACATCATAGAAAACGTTTGGGTTTCCAGCTTGCGAAAAATATTCTTCAACATTTATTAACTAATAACTCTCACAGAAAGGCCATTAAGGTATTCAGATACATGTGACCATAAGATTAAATATCGAAGGAAATGCAAAGAAAATCCTTAACTAATCATCATTAACAACAGGATCATTTTCTTTACAATTTACACTACACACAAAAATGTTTTTTTCATTCTCTTGTAATTTTCAAAAATTTCATCTTGTAATTTTCAAAAAATGAATTTAAAATAGGTACCTAATCCGCACGAGTGTGCTTGTTTTCCAAGTTTCTCTCGAGTGTCCAAAGTCAAGCGAACTCTTAGGCGATTATAGTAGAGTTGCGATTATAGTAGAGTGCCCCCGGCCAATTGGTGACCAGCTTTCGGAGTGATTTCGAACCGCATCAATCATGTAACTTACGACGCCATCATGGATGTGTCACCACTTTGAAACTGACACCTGAATGGCTTTCGATCATGCCTCTACTGAGTCACTAAAGTCGCCAAGACATAATGATAGTACTTAGATTCTTCACAGCTATTCAAATAACCTCAATTTCCCACCCGTAGGTTGGCAGAACCCCAGATTACGCAATACGTGTGGAGTTGCCAAAGAATTGTTTAATATTGATGTTCAAAGGTAGTCTAATATAATTTCTAAGTCGCCCGTCGGAATAAATTTAGTTGTTTCAGGGCTAACTTTGTGGAAGTGATGTATGACAGACATAGTACTTTTCAATTCCATTTATTTAAATGCGACCGGTTTCATCTTAATAATGCATCTTCTGGCCTTGCATTTTAGAATTATTTTAGCATGACCAAACGAAGTATATTAATTTATCTAATATTTGTTTATTTTTGGAGCATTTTATTCACAGTCCTTTATGACTGCAATATATATTCCCACTATGGGATATCCTACATCTAGCATGCAAACATTTATCCATTACCTCAAACACACCATTTGGCCAAAATAACGATGATAGCTTTTTTAAGATCACCTTTGTGTTCCAGATACTAAATAAACCAACAATTTGTGGTAATGTCATTCTTACTTATCAGTAACATACAAAGCTGCTCATTGCCATTATTCTTAGAAGAATGACTTCGCTTGTGCTTTCACTGACAAAGAAAAACGCGGACATACTTCAGGCAACATTCTTTTTGATATTTATGCGCTTAAGTTTTGATAATTTTTACAGCACATTTAAATGAACATTGGTAAAATAATTCACCAAATTTCTCGACAGATGCGATGCTCTTTAAGATATGGTGGATGGAATTTCAACCACCCATCTGCAAGGGTGTGAGCACCATCATTCTTTATCAATTGCATTCCTGTTTTTATTTTTACATTCCCTTTAAACTATTTCCTTCCTCGAACTTCTTCTCCTACGTTTTCTTTAGAATTTCCTCCAAAATCTACCTGTACGTCACCCTTGCTTGCTTGCGCCTTGGTTCCTAGGAAGGAAATTCGTGGAATGCTTGCCTCGACAGGCACGCGGTCGATTTGGATGGTAACTCGGCCGAAGAAACTTATTATAAGATGCCTTTTTTCTGAAGAATAAAAATCACTGCGGGTGTCAACACCTTGCACCCGAGATCACAAGCAAAGTGTGTCACTTTAGCCTAGCCAGGGAGAGGAATATTCTTTGTCACTGTTTCTGATGCACTGTTTCTTGTGTAATTAGGATTGTATCACAACCCCCTTTTTAACACTCTTTGTTTTTTGAAGAGTATTAAGATGATGACCTATTTTACCTATTTTCGTAGGAAAACCGAGTTTTTCAAGTGGACAATGGTATATATTGGTGAAGTATTGTGTCCAGTTAACCAGATATATCTCAGAGTAATGCATAGTGATGTTTATGTTTATACTAATAGATACAATATTACCTGGAATATGCGTTGAAAATATTGCAGAAAACAATTGCACATATGATGATTACATCAAATATATTAGTAAAATGATTCTTCAGATTTATCTTAATTGCCATATTTACACATTTATTTGCATATTATGTTTATTAGAAATGTATCGTATATTATAATGCAACCATTTCAGAGAGTAAAAATCATTCGCCTTGACCGGGATTCGAACCCGGATCCCTCGATATCCGGCCGAGTGCTTTAACCAATTAAGCTACCGAGACGTCCTCTTACACTCTGAAATTTTGGGGGCTTTAAAGGAACAAGATGTTATGACGAAATACCGTACATACAATGTCACAGGCATTCGTAGTCGTGCGCGACGCGCCACAGTCCACGATGTTAATAAAGCCAATTTCGAACACTTAGGCTGTTCATACCTTAGACAAATTTTAGAGAAACTGTAACAGTAACTTTGGTCAAGGCGAATGATTTTTACTCTCTGAAATGGTTGCATTATAATGCACACATAGCGGGTGACTCCGTTAAAGTTACTGTTACAGTTTCTCTAAAATTTGTCTAAGGTATGAACAGCCTAAGTGTTCGAAATTGGCTTTATTAACATCGTGGACTGTGGCGCGTCGCGCACGAATACGAATGCCTGTGACATTGTATGTACGGTATTTCGTCATAACATCTTGTTCCTTTAAAGCCCCCAAAATTTCAGAGTGTAAGAGGACGTCTCGGTAGCTTAATTGGTTAAAGCACTCGGCCGGATATCGAGGGATCCGGGTTCGAATCCCGGTCAAGGCGAGTGATTTTTACTCTCTGAAATGGTTGCATTATAATGCACACATAGCGGGTGACTCCGTTAAAGTTACTGTTACAGTTTCTCTAAAAAATGTATCGTATATTATCTAAAATAAGACAATTAGACAAATTCGAATAGGAATTATTATTCCAATCTAATTTTCTGAATGCGAATTATAATTAATTCATCAAATCCTAATGGTTAAGTGAAAGGCATAAGGATTTTTATCTTAAAATGAATTGATAAACATTGTAAAATATATCGTATTCTGGAAAAATTAAAACTTTTAGGATAACGTAATGCTATAGCGTATATTTGTTTACTTTTTATTAGCCTATGATAATAACTAAACAATAGAAAATTTTTCGTTCATAACGTCAACTGTATAAACATTTTTATGAAACCAACATTCCTACTGCCATTTATCAGAGATTAGGTCCCCCTGAAGTGTTTTCTTTGATTTTATTTACTACTATATCTATGTAGACATTTAAGATAAAAAGTAAATGTGTACATAATTACCGTAAACATTTCCTTACTCTTATTTTTCTTCGAGAATGAGACCAATATTAATTACGGCTAGCTGCTCTTTATACAACTTTTTATCGATTTACTGCAATATCCTTTAGAATAAGAAACATTTTCTTCCATTCTGCATTACCGTATGTATTTTTCAAAAACACACCTGCAATAAAGAGTTAAAGGCACTTTCCCATTCCCTTCCCTAGGTGGCCTAATAGACAAAATAATTTCTCATATACGAGTATAACTACTTTTCCTTATCTTAAACTGCTCAATATGAAAGATCTCTTCAGTTTGTGGTCTTATTTATCTCTTGCAGATAATTTTTGGCAATGCCTTTGATTCTTGTACCGTCAGATAGTGTTCATGAGTGTGTACGTTTATCTACCCACCAGTTTTCGAAATGTGGAGAATTATGTTCCTCTGCAATCAGGAATTTTCGGTATTTTTCCAGTGAAGTAGATGTCACAGATGCCTTTGTACAGCTTGTTTCATGCCCCTACTCCAGCATTTTTGATAAGCTCGGTTATAACATAATCAATTTCCATGGCTTTTTTTGATACGGAGGCTCATAACTGCCATATCGAATTCCAATTTTGTCATAGTATCTTCTTTTTTCTTTCATAGTAAATTTTCTCAAACTATTATTTTTCAATTTCAACACTTTATCCTCACCTCTAATCAATATTTTTCATTTTTATTCCCAGTTTTGTTGCCAATGCATCCCATTTATCAGACTAAAATCATTAGCCTTCTTTTGTAAACAAATTGTTATGTTTCAGTTCTCGATTACTTCTAACTCCTTTTCCTTTTAATTATTTTCATGACTTTGTTCGTGATTCAGTGGTTCTCCTTGGTATATTTACGAATAGTGAGCATTTGTTTTGATGCTTCTAATAATTCCGATTCTAATAATTTTGCACAAACAGCGTTAATATACTTTTCCAATTTTTCATCCAAGTTCCCCTAGAAGGCCAAATGATGTTGAGTTTCCGTCAGTATTTTTACTCTGCATCTATTCTCAATCAGTCTCCTTCCTGTCCTTGGAAATGAGTCGTTCCTGAAGCATCACTAAGTTTTGATCACTATCGACATCAGCATCGATTTTTTGTGCTGGCTCCAGACCCTGCATTATTAAAATGTAATCTACTTTAAACCTTCCCTTTCTTGGAATTTTCATCGTGTATCTTCGTTAGTGGGATTTAAAAACAGATTATTTTCCACTATCTCCACTACTTTGCGTTAAGAATTCCATTGCCTTCTTGCTCCTCCGTCCTGCTTCCCTAATGCGTATTTTTAATGAGTTGTTCTATTTCGAACTTCTTTAAAAATAACGTTAAAATCTCTTTGAACCATTACATTTTCATATCCTCAGATTTTTTTAATACCTTTGCGATACTTTTTTAGCCCTCCTTTATTTCGTCATCATTATAGTCTTTTTTAAGCGCATATGCCTGTACTTTTACGGTGTTCGTGGGCTTTGTCCATATCTTAAAGATAGCTTTGTGTTCGATAATCTTAAAAAGTTCATCACACGTAATACATCATCCTGAGTATCCATAGAGGAGATAGATCCTTTTATAGATCTTTCTTCTAAATAATCAGGCCGTTTATTTCCCAAAATATACACCCATTCCTTAAAAATTCATTATTTTCATTCTTTCGCAAGTCTGAAGTGATATTTAATTTTAATTTCCAATTACCCCCATTGCGCTCGCAGATGTCAATTGGGGACTAGTTTACCTCAGAATATTTTCTTAGAGAATTCACTCAAGTATTTATATAATAATAATCGAAAAGAATAAATGTTGAGTTGCTTCTCATTGGGATAACATCATGGCTGCTCCTCGTTACTTTCCAATTCGCGACCACGTGAATTCATAAGACAGTTAAAGTAACTGCGTCGTTAAATGATCATTGCAGAGTTACTGCTCTCTCATTCGTATTTTATAGGCCTATTTGATGGAGGCTTTAGTTAACCAGGACCTTCAAATATTTCTATATCATTTGATACATTATTATTAAGTAAATACAGACCCATACACCCTCTCAATGATATGACCAAAGCGGTGGCATTGGGACCAACTAGTTGTGTATACTCGCTTATTTCGCAGTTGGCCTCTAATATCTCTTTAGAGGTCGACTACGTGAAATCAGATAACAGTACCGGGTAGCTTTGAGCGCAGTACTGAAAATTATGTGCATAGTAATTTAATCTAGCATACCAAGCTTCCTTGCACTTCCTTGATATTATAAATAACACGTGTAATTATTATTATTGTTGATAAGTAATATTTTCCTTTTGAAAAATATATGAATAAGCTTAAATTATTACAGTATCCCTACAGGCTAACTCTATATAATTTTTTGTTGCTCAATACTTTAGAAGAGAATGTCTAAACAGATAAGTGATTCGTCGCATCGTAACATCCTATTAGTAGTCGTGTTGAAGGACTAATATCAAGCAAGTTTTCCCTGACAAGTCCATCAACATGCCATATTATTCTCGATGTACGATTGGTCAAGGAAAATCGTGGAGCCATTTTGAGTTTCGGAGTCAGGAAAGGCATCCATAAATATTAAGATGCTCGATTTATTTCTTAATTTAAGCCTTACCTCGCTGACTCTTATGACCGATCCTATTCTGATCACGTACCTCCCTTGGTAAAAGAACGAACTTCTCAATCTTCCTCAACCTCGCAATATATTTCTATAGCTTTTCTCAAGTAATCGTCGGGGAACATTCACGCAACGCTCAAACTCTATGAAGTGGTTAGGCATAGTCATATGTTCTTCATTATGAAAACCAAATGGCATAATTGTACCATAAATAAAAGTAAGACAGAGCTCAGACGAGGCCTACATTACAGCTTAGTCTTTTTCTACTCCATCGAGTTTTTCCGAAATTCCAAACATTACTGATCCCAGCTTTAACCATTTAACACATCCTCCCTCCTCCATCACCTTTCCTCCACCTATATTCTCGCATTCGAAAACTCTCGCACTCTTTTTTCCTATTCCACCCTCTTTCTCTCTCTTTACTATATTCTTTCTACCGATCTCCGAAGACATAAACACTGCTTCCTCTTCACTCTATTATCACTCTCCAAAATCGTTTACTTGTGATTATCCTCGCCCACTTCTCTCAGTTCCTATTCCTCCCTTCAGGTGCCTCCACCTCCGTCTCTCGCGGATCCTCTGTCTTCTTAATCCCCCCCTATTCTCTCTCTCTCCACAATCCACCACCTTTCCCTCGTCACCCTATGAAACCTCTATCCTGCTCTTTTCCTCTGCACATTTTCTTTCGTTTTCCTATTTACCCCGTCCACTCCTCCAGTCTCACACAAGCGCATATACACTCACGCACTCCAGCCATTCTCCCCGTAGTTCCCTTCAGTTTGGACAGCCGGAGAGGGAACCGACCCTATTCCCTCTCTCTCGCAGCCAAGCGACAGCTCGCCATCCCTCACGCTCATCTTGGCGCCTCCTTCCTCCACGCCACCACCGCCGCTGGGCGAACGGAATCGCACTGCGAATACCGAATGCGCCTGATCTTCCACCGAACCTTAAGGAAATGAAAAATGACCCTGCTGTACTGAACCGCCAACCCCTCCAGCCCCGTGCAGTTCCCCGCACACGCAGCTTTCCCCCCTCATGACCCCTTCTCAGACCACACTCATCTACCCTACACCACATCCGACTTCTCTCTTTCCTTCCTCACGTCTTATCCTCTCGAAAACTCTCTATCTCTCAAAGACACACATTCACTCTCCTTTTTCCATTTCTATTTACCCCTAGGCTCCCTAGGCATTCAGTCGTTCCTTCGCCTGTTAGACTTCATCTCCCCCGCATTGCGCCGTGAAGCCTTCCTCTACTCCCGATGAAAATTGTGAAACGGTCTCAATTTCATCAGGGGGGGTTGAGGAGGTTAGAAGACACATCTCGTCCCCATGTCCCATACTTTTCACCCCTCTGTCATTGAATGGCCCCTTCACACGCCTCTCCACCTCACGGAAATCCTTTTGATGCCCTTTTTAACACCTATTTGCTCTCCGTCCATCGTTAGTCCCTCCCCTTCCGTACGATTTATCCTCAATTAATCCTCGAATGACTGCGACTTCTGTTTCCTTTCTCTTTCTGTTAGTTTACCTCTTTTGATTTGCAAAAGATATTCCACTTCAGCTTATAAATGATACTGCGAGGTTTTAGCATCATGCTTCATTCAGACTTACCTTGAGATCAAACCAATGAATTTAAGCTTCACATTTCTTTTCTCAGTTGTTAAATGGCTGTCACTTTTGTCTCCCAGAGAGTACGACAGATATTCGTTTTAACAGATCAAAGCATGTTTCTTCTTTCTCTTTCTTGCTTTTTTTCTCTCTAATATCAGCCTCAATTTCACATGTACTATAAATTCCATTCATATTTTTCCTTTTTCATTACGACCAACATGCATTCGACTCTACAGTCCTAAACATACATTTTACCATTCCAGGTTATTTTTCTTTCTACAAAGTATGATTAAATATCTCCACACTTACTGCTGACCTCTTATTGATTATCTTCAGTTCATACGTGAATCATTCGATACACTCAACTGTTCGATATCTCTCAATTCTTCACCTTCCATTTTTCTCCATTTCATATATCTCATCCTCTGTCCTTCTAAACAACTTAACTCCCTACAACAACTTATCTCTCCTTTTCACATTTGTTAAGCAATATAGTGGAAACATCTTCAAGGGACACGTGATTGGATTTTCCCTTAGTTGCCAATGACTTAGTTGCCCTCGATTTGGATCCGCAGGAAGGAGGGAGAGTAAAAACTCGATCCCCAACTCTCTCCTGTGCCTTCTCCCACACCTCATTCCATTCTCCAACTCCTACTCATACTCTGCATTGAATCTTGGAACAATTTTTGTGCACTCCATAAAATGCTCCGCTGGTCTACAAAGACGATCGACCTCTTAATGCAGCACCGTGTGGATGGATAGGATGTTCGCGAGTTTACGAGGAATACAGAAAACTCGAGTGATGCACTCCCCACTCTCACTCACTCGCGTCATAGTAGGAACGTGAGTGCACTATGCGGTTCTCTTCCCAGCGCTTATTAAAATTTACTGTGAGTTTTGCACCGAACTGTATTATTTCTATGAAATACTCTCTCTTTAGTGCAATATTTCATTTCTCCGTGGTAAATGCCTGGAGCTATCCTCCATGCAAAATAATTCATTCCATTTTATTTTTAGCATTATTGCACAACATTTTTTAAATCTCTGTCGGCAATGCATCAATGGAGAAATTATCACAAAAAAGGGAAATAATAGGCTTCAGATATTTCACTAAAAGAATGAAATCGATAAAATAATACGGCGGTAATATTTTCGCAAATGAAAATTCAAATACAATATACCGATTATTTATTAACATTTTCATAAATATGGAGTGAGATAAGTTAAATTAAATATCTTAATGTCCACAGTTTCACGTTCATAAAATCCTATAAATATTTTTATTATAAGTTGTTTTGTTAAAAAGGAATTTTCATTTTTATAAACATGGCCATAAAACTAGGTCGTTTTCAACGTTTAAGGAATTGCAAAGCCTAATTCAAATAAAATTCACATGTACTATACTTCCCTAAATTGTGTATCCATTTAAACAGACATATTTACTGAATTTAAATGCAGTCATATGAAGAACTTGATATTAAACTTGATTAATGATTGTTAACAAAATTAGAATAATTATTTTATATCCAAAATTAAAGAAAAATAGTAAAAACTGGTGGGTCGCAATAGTCCAAGGGTTGGACTTCTAACCGCAGGGCCCGAGTTCGATTCCCAGGTCTCTCTGGACTCCCTCAGATCCAACCAAGCTTTGTGCTTTTTCGGCTAACAGATCTCCCTGGGGAACCACAACCGGCACAGGGAAAGGAACTGTCCCCCCTACCCTGGTGTGTGAATTTCACACGCCGTGTTGGCCTTAGTACTGGGTGAACTCTACCATCGCCTACCAAACCAACCTTCGGATTGATTACTGTGTTTGTGGCTTTTTAATAAAAGCTTGTAAGATTCTTCAGATTGTACCTAAAGTAGGTAATCGAAAATACGAACTTAAACAAATTCTTTCATAATTTTTTAAACTTCGAATTTTACAGGGGATACCTCCATGGTTAAAAAAAATATATTTATAATTTTTAAGAAATATACGATGAAATCAATTGCACTCGTAAGCAAATATGAAACGTATTCATATCATTTGTGAAAATCGTTTGTCTTTATCCCTTAAATTAGATATTGGATACAGCTCTTTACATTCAAAAGATGGAAATAACTTTTGCGATTTAAAAATGCTCAGTATTCAATTGTCAAGTTGACAGCGGCAGTGCTACTCGTATCATTATTTGACCGGGGTTATTCACAACATAAATGTTATCACAAAAAGGTTAATTTTTTCACCATTAATTCAACAATTTCGAGTCAAATTACCGATCTAAGAAATGCAGGTACAGTCACTTACAATACCCAAGCCTCTCTCTCAAGTTTCCACCGATTTTAAATGTCGGGCAATACGAGCAATAATCACCCTTTTTCAATATCATCGAATATCGTACACCCCTGAGATGCGGTTTATTTGATCTATTTGTTTCATTCGTACACGAAAAAAATACATAAGCTACCTGTGACCCAATACAATAAACTGCCTCTCCTATCTTGAAACGACTTTAACCTGGCGTACAGGAGATGTGGGTTAGGAGGAGCGTTGGGAAAGGATCTATTGCACAGCCATTCAGTGCAACGTTCATTCCGCGGGTCCTCCGCGCCAAGCATTTCGTATTCATAGCATTGTAGTGGGAGTGTGGGATGGTGCCGGGCGAGATGAGTTTATTTGTGGGGGTGGGTGAGGAACGGAAGAGGTAGTCGAAGAGGAGAGGAAGGGCACGTTAAGCCACCATAGGAGGTCCTTGCAGTCGGTACCTACTAGTGGAGCACTTGACGTCGGCCACCTCATCAGAGCAGACGACCACAAGTGTTGAAAGGAGAGGGCATGGGAGAAGGGATGGGGGACTATCCTTTGCCCGCCAAGGGAAGGAAGAGAAGGGGTTCGCGGCGTGGCGGTTACGGCGTGGGGGGACAGGGAGCTGCCGCCCAGGTAAATGAAACGGGGGACTGGACGGCGGGACCGGGAATTGTGGGGATGGGCTGGGGTTCGGAGGGGGATGGGGGAGGGCTTTCAGAGTAGTTGAAAGTGGGGTGGGAGATTTTGGATTGTGGGGGTTTGAAGGGTGTTTGGGGAGGAGTTTGAGTAATCCGGTAGGAGTGGGATGAAGCGTCGGTTGGATGGGCAAAAAGAGGATTGGCTGAACAAACAGGTGAACGGCTTCATTTGATGACACTCGGACCCCCTCTCCCGTCAAAATAATAATCTTCCATTTTTAAACAAAATAAAAGTTATGGGTAAATGCGACGAGAGAAAACACGCCTGGCAAATATAGAGTAAAGCGATAGGTGGGGATGTGAAATAAATAGAGAAAGGAGTGGATTATTTCATTACCTCGCAAATGCAAGCGACACGATCCCATTGGCCGCTCATATATAACTCGTGCCTTCAAAAAGCATATCATGGAAAAAGGAACTGCACATGATTTTTAGCATAAAAATATTTTATTGATAAACTTGATAACGGTGTATTTTTCTAGTAAACTTTAATTTCATTTGAGATGGTACCATCATCAATTAAAACCTTTGCTATGAATGAAAACAGACGTGTTTGGATTAACAAATAAAGTATCAGGAAATGAATGCATGTATAGTGTGATTAAATGCGATTAAATTAAATACATTTTCACAGGTAATGAATGAGTGAGAATATCTTTTTTTGGTGAATTCGGATAACAAATAATAATAAACGGAGCTAGGACTGTATGAAAAATTACTTCCCCACAAACCTACTGAAAACTACTAAGAGACCTTTACTTACTTCATATTTTCAGATTACTTTCAATAAAAGATTCCATTGAATGATGTGCTTTGAAAGTTTTGTCGAGGAGTGTCGTAGTTTCTCGACTTTGTTTCTCGAATGATTGATGTTACTCTGATTCGTTCAAAGGGCCTTTCATTGAAAGAAAAAAATGAACTTATTCAAGGCAGATTACGAATAAACTTATCATCCTTTTTGGTCCACGAGCATTACCTCTAGCGTGACAAATTAAGGCAATAACCTGTGAAATAGAAGTAGAAACGTATATATATACAAGGGTGGTCTAAGAATTTTTCGACCTAACAAAGCTAAAAGACATTTTTTCTGTAATTCTTTGAGGTCGGAAACTATTCGGACCACCCACGTATATATATATATATATATATATATATATATATATATATATATATATATATATATACTTCTTCGAAGTAACACGGAAGTGTTGAATAAAAAACTTAGTAACACACAGCACGAGAACACATAAAAAGAACACTCACAATAATATCTTGATAATTTCGACGGACTTGAGCTCCGTCTTCTTCGGAAGATAAGATATGACTCATATATATATATATATATATATATATATATATACTTATATATATATATATACTTTTATATATATATATATATATAATCTTGAAAATGACGCTCTCCGGCGACGCACAAACACACAAACACTGAGATAATAAATATTACACACACAGAAACATAAAAGAAGGACACTTACAGTAGATATTTACGTTTCGACGGCACGACCGTCGTCATCAGAATGCCCATTCCAAATAGGCATGTCGAAACGTAAATATCTACTGTAAGTGTCCTTCTTTTATGTTTCTGTGTGTGTAATATTTATTATCTCAGTGTTTATATATAATATATATTTATTTGTTTACTTATTTATTTATTTATATTTTTTTATTTATTTGGGTTGTGGTAGTCCAGGGGTAGAGCGTTGGACTACTGACCGGAGAGCCCGGCTTCAATGACCGGGAAAGGCGCTCTGGGCACCTGCAACACCTGGACTCCCTCAGCTACATCCAAGCTTTGTGACCTTTTCGGTAACAGATCTTCCTGGGAAACCATAACCGGCGCAGGGAAAGGAACTGGCCCCCCTACCCTGATGTATGAATTTCACACACCGCCGGGCATAGTACTGGGTGAACTCTACCATTACCTAAAAATCGACCTTCGGCTTGATTACCGTGTTTATGTTTTATATATTATTTAAGAATATAATGTATATGCTCCCAAGCATAAAATAAATGCACACTGATTATTTTCCAATTTATAAAGTTTCAGTTAAATATTTCCCAATTTCATTACTACAAACCCATTATAGTGCCATAAGGGTGAAAAATGAGAAGGAAAACAATAAATTTTCCACCCTGGAGTATGAGCGGCTACATGAAAATAATATGCCCAAATTTTTTACTGTAGCCATATCCTGTCAAACGCTAAAATTTCGCCAAAACGCCAGAATAAGTGTGACGTTGAAAGCAACTGAATTTGTGATACCCAATTGGCCGACGCTACTACGGCCATGCTCTGCAACGGAGTACGGACCTTCCGTCAGAAACAAAGGTCTCCGAGGAGAGAGAACGACAGAGGGGCTTAACAAGGTGTTATACGTAAGTACGTTATATGCTTGAAGCTTACAACACAGGCAAGAGACAAAAATATTGCAGGAACTATTGTACATTCCACATAAGGAAAAAAAGGATGGAAATGCCAAAGAATTTGAAAAAGTGAATGCGCGAGGAGGGGAAAAAGATACCTTGGGATATAATCACATCTATCATACCTAAATCTAAACAGTCATCAATTCAAACTGAATGTGAAAAAATACGTAGAAAGGACAAGAATACGCTTATTGTGCGATGTGTACTGCCATGTGGGTTAATAAATGTTATCAAATATCCTATAGATTAAGGTGATTAGTATGGAGAAATCAGATCGATCATATGAGTCAGAGAGAAACGCCGGAATCTGTTGTTATAAAAGCAATGCAATACATTTCCGTGAAAGCATACATATTTATAGTTAAATTTTGAGTAAAATCTATCCTAGATATACATGGATGGTGAGAAATGTTTAATAGTCAGAAAATATCAGAAAAAAATGTCTTGCATCTTTGTTAGGTCGGAAACTTTTCAGACCACCCTCGTATTTTATCATGATACAGATTGCTAAAGGATAAATGAGAACACATAAATTCTGTAATTGGTATCATGTGCCAATGAAGTTTATGATGGAAATATGGAGGTTGGGATGCACACAAAATATACAGTATTGGCATTTAATCTGCTCGAAAGAGAGCATAGGAAAGTCATTTTCAATTTATCAGCTTTCACTCCAAACACTAAAACGTTGGATGAAAACAGTGTGACACTAAATTGACTGAATCCTAGAATTTGTCAGATTTACTTGATCTAATTAAATACCTTCAGTATTCGTACATTGGGAAATGTTTAAAGAAAATTCAACACTTGACAGTGGATTTTAGACATCAAGAGATAACGTTTCAGTTGACAATTATTCAAACCACACAAATTTAGCTTTGAAAAAGTAATTCCCAAAAATTCAAATTCTCCACCTTATTTTTGTTACTATGAGTTCCCATAGTCAAAAATACAAAGAAAACGTATCCAATAATTACCTGAATAAAAATCAGTACTTTATTTCGTTTTTGTGTGGCACTGGAAATATCAGAGGCAGCTAAACTAAAATAAGCTAAAACGAAATGTTTTAAGAACCAAAGTCATAGGCTATATGGTGAAATTTTAGCCCTTGCTTTCATGAAATACCTACCGCTTGCACATAAAATTCTGGGTTGAAATTTCCATGTGAATGTCGCTGAAAACTTACGCAACCACAGTTACTTTATAAAATGGATCTGCTTCTCATCGGTACGAATGAAAGATTCCCAAATATTTTATGCAAAAATATCACTTGGAAAATTAAAGCCCAGAGGTTCCTCGACATGGCAATCACGCCACATTTCAATCACACCCTCCCAACTCCCTCCCCCCCCTTAAATTAAGATGGAGAGACGACGAAGAAGAGATTGCCAACATCCCCTTAAGTTCCATATGTCTTTTGCCAGAAGTAATTAATTCCGCATTGAGGGAGTGAAAGAGGGAAAGAGAGTGCGATAGGACGCTGAAAACAAGGTTGGTGATGGATGGCTGTGAAAAGCAGAGGGAAGGAAGGTTTGAGGCGGGAGCATCGGCTGAGAGGGTGGGCGAGGGTGAGAGTGGAGGGGGAGCGGCGAAATATGGCTGGAGGAAGGGGTGCAAGAAGGGGTGTGGGTGAGTGAGGAGGACAGGCGGGATACCCGAGACGGAATGGGAAGGGGGAGACCGGGAGGGGAGAGAGAATTGGGGGGAGGTGGGAGGACGGGAGTGGTGAGCCTCCTCTATCGGCCAAGATTGATAACTCCCAGTACGACGAGATGGCGCTTAATCACACCGCCGCAACTTCGACCGCTTCCCGCCTATGGCGCTGTACTCCATCTTAATGGATTGCAGGTTTCCATGCCTACGGAAGGGCTAACGGAACCTCCCTCGCCGTGCCTCCTACTCGCCCTCTCCCTCCCCTCCCTATCGCCCCCCCGTCACCCGTACTATACACCTTTCTCTCAGCACCCCGTTCCTCCGTGAGTCAAACCCATACCCGACATTTCAGTCTCCCCCGACTCCCACACCCCGACATCCTCCGAGGGGCCTGCTCCACACCCCATACCCCACCCACTCCGTCCGCCCCCCCCTCCCCGTCTCGGCGGCCGAAAGCCGCACCCCGGCTTGTATCTGTGGCCGGCACGTACCCCAAAGTGGGGTGGGGAGGAGTGCAGAGATTGGTGAATGCATTGCGGCGGGAAGGGTCCGGGTTTATTATTTTTTTTAATGTGTCGGTTCGGAAATAAAAAGGGAGGTGGCCGGGAAGGAATCGGCGAGGTGTGATTTGGAGGGGATGAAGTGAAAGGGATGCTAGTGAATATGAAAACTGAGAGGAGTTAATGAAAGGGAGATAAGGGAACGGGCTTGGTGGGTTGGGGGTGGGGAGAATTAAGGAAAGCGAAGGTGTCGAGTGAGAAAGGCAGAGGGGGAAGAAACACAAAATGTCAATCACGGAGACAAATTTGAAAATGGACGCCGCTGCCACGGTGGCCCCTCTCGCCTGTCCTCGGTAAAACTCGTCTCTCAACCATGTTCAAAAATCCATGTTTTCTCTAATGCCATCCGAAAAGTGTTAATCCAGGGGATGAACCCTTCGAATACTGACTAAAGGGTCTTCGGTTCATATTCGAAAGGAGTCTCTGGTCATCCAAACTAAACCAAAAATCAATGTGAATTTATGGGGACCAGAACTTTCTGGAAAACCGCTGGCGGCATGAGGAAATAAAATAGTACTCGTGCTCTTACGTGTATTTCATCTGTCTCAAAGAAAGGTAACCTACAAAATATTCTCATTAAATATTACTGTTTAAAGGCATAAATTCTCACATCTGAAGCGATTCTATTTGATTTATTTGTAATTATCTGAAAATCCTAGTAAGGTTTTGAGGGTTCATTTCTATCACGGTCAATGATTTGTTATTCCCATGAGTTCCTTTTACTATAATTCGTGATATTTTTATTAGGTTAGTGGCAATTAATAAGGGTATAAATTTCGCCTAATTTGATTACATCAACAGCATTTTCAAAGTACCTTAAATATTGATTTGAAGAAAACTGAACTTACATCTGGTAAAAATTGGACGAAAGATTAATTATAATTAGTAGCGACTTATTGTTAGCCCTTTTGCAAAATAATATTGACATGCCTAAATACTTATTTAGGTTTTTCGTTTGAGATAATAATTTAAATGGTACCGTAAGATAAAAAACTATTGAAGGATAAATAAAATAAAAACAGTGAAAAATGAACTTTAACCCACAACAAAAATAAAAAATAATGGAATAAATATGTAATTCTAGACATGCCCATGACCGTAAATCGCCAATATGTCTTTGCACTTCACCATTGTAATCGAAGTACGGTTGATACGACGGACATCAACTCGTGCTCGGCCTTAATTCTGCGTGACATCCACGTCAGGTTGAGGAAGGAGTTCCTGCGCTTGTGTCGTCTACTGTATTACAGGAAGCTCCTGTACCCGAAAAATCATCACTCGGATGGAGATGAAGGTACCCAGAGTCAATCAGTATTTCAATCCAAGCACTTCGGTCAGTAGACGAGCGCCTCACCCACCAAGCTTTTCGGGGGAGCAGATTACTGAGAATAATAATCAGTCAACATCGTACCTAACCTCCAGTTATTCCTTAGAGACCAGCCTGACCGGGGTGACACAAAGAGAATAAGATGCATTTTAAAAATTGGAAATTTATCCCCTAGTCCTTCGATTACACGCAAGCCATGGGATTGATATCTTTGTAAATTTTAATGACTACTGAGAATTTTGCCGACAGTCACACCTAAATAAGTATAATCTATTTGGGAGTAGATGGACATAAGTAACATAAAATTAATCAGTTATTGTGGTAAGCTAAGTACCTCCCTCTCGAGAGATGAAATACTATTTTTATATTATTACCGAAAATTAAATAAGATGCCAAATGAGTAAAAATATCTTCGAAATACAAAAGGCATCAACAAAATTTTCATTATGAATTATTCCTATTTTAAATTATAGATTTTTAGAGAACTATCGCGGTCATGTTAAAAAAATTCGTTTGACTAACTAAATGCTTAAAATGAGTTATAAATAATCTGAATTTAGGTTTTACATTTATACAGTGAGAAATTCCCCTAGAAATGCTCACGGTTATTTCTAGATAAAAGCAGGTAAACACATACTGTGATATCATATTTTTATTTCGATAATGTTAAGTATTCATAAATTCAATTATCAGTCCGATAAAATATTTAGCAACTTACTCTTTATCAGTTTCCTTATATGATAATCAACTAGATATTTCTGCGAGGAATTTCACACAAGAATATGTAAAATAAATAACAAATATTACAGAATTGATAATTAAGAAATCTCTTCAAAAAGTTCCCGAACTTTATTTATTACAATAACACTACTTCATTAATAATTTATCTATCAGGGTTTCCTTCCTCCTTCCCGATTGATACCCTTATCCCGACGGTGTTCCCGCTTTTTGAAACAGTTCTGGAACATTTCTTCCGGAATACTCATATGCTCTTCCGTCGAATTTCGCAAGATCTCTGGAATGGTGGCAAATCTTTTTCCTTTGATCGGGGTTTTAAGTTTGAGGAACAGGAAAAAGCCCCATGGGGTCAAGTCTGTGGTTAGGGTGGGTGGGGAACCACAGCGGTCTTGTTTTTGGCTAAAAGCTAGAGTTCTGAGAAACGAATGAGCCGGCACGCTGTCGTGGTGACAAAACCACTCGCCGATCCTCCAAAGTTCGGCCCGTTTACACCTAATTCTCTCTCTTAGGAGTTTCATAACACCCAGATAGTACTCTGTGTTGACCTTATGGGTTTAAGGTGCGTATTTTTTATGCAAAACCTCCTTTGAATTGAAAAACAGTCAACATCACCCTGACATTCGAGCGAACTTCACTAATATTTTTGGAGCGTTTCACCATTTCATTGTGATGACTACACTTTGGTTTCGATTTAATATACATAAACTCATCACTTATCACCTGTTTTGATCCTGAACAAGAAGGTTTCGTTGTCATCAGCTCGATCAAACAGTTCGTACAGACTAAAAATTGATGTTTTTCTGGTTTGCTGTCATCTGGCGAGGCACAAATTTGGCGTCGACTCGATGCATTTTTAATTTTTCAGTCAGGATTTCATAACATGAACCAATCGAGATGCCACAACCTTCTGTAAGTTCCCTGATAATCAAACGTAGATTTGCACGAACGAGATCGTTCATTCTCTCGATGGGTCATCAGCCGGCGTTGATAGTCTTCCGGAGCGTTCGTCGTCTTCCATTGACTGCCGCCCCTTTTTGAACCGGGTAAACCACTCATAACACGCGATGCGTTTAATAGCATCCTAATCATAAGCTTTTGTACTCAAGTTAAAAATTTCCGAGAAGGTTTTTGCAGAGCTTCACGCAGAATTTCACAAAACAACCCTTCTCCTTCAAACAGCTCATTTCCGCGGATATGATTTTCGCTTTTTGATTTTTTAATATTTTAAATCGAATATACAAAAGCTACATAAAGGTTACACTTCGCCATAGAGATTGCCAAATAATTACTTATTCTAAACGAACATTACTTCACCAATATAATTCTCAAGATTACCAAAAAATATGAAGCTAAAACTCACATTCATAACCTTCACATATTATCAATCTGAGGATTGGTGCCTCAGCTCACCAAATGTCATTTTCCATACCTATCTCTCCTGCCTATTACTCCTAGCATCAAAATTTCCCATTACTTCCTTCTTGTTGTTCATCCTAGGTCTTTCTCCGTAATTATTTTCCTTTAACTTACCTTCAGTTATTATAGTTTTGGATAATTTACTGTTAAAAATATTTATTTTATTTATTAATGATATTGTAACGGTTTCGGATAGACACCATTGACAGATTGAGTCATTACACATTTAATTCCTGTCTCAATTTCCTCCTTCTCGAGAAAACTTCTTTATAATTTGAGAAAACTTTCTAATTTAGCTAACTTAATTCTTAAACTCGATGGTTTCAGGCTTCACTTTGTGGAAATCCATTCTAATAAATCAAAAGAGAGATGGTGCAAACTTAGTTACTACGGGAAGATTACGCAGTCTATTGCCAACCTTTTCCCGAAGGAAGATATCAAAATTGCATATTACAACAAATGTAACTTAAGGGCTGTGTTAAACAAAATCAAGGACAATATTGACATCAATGATAGAAGTGGCATTTATAAACTTCAATGTGGTGACTGTGAAATCTGTTATGTTGGCCAGACTGGACGGTCGTTCAGAATAAGAGCAGAAGAACACAGAAGACATCTACGAAATGGTGAGTTAAACAGATCCCATTTTGCAAAACATCTATGGGAAAGTGACCACAGGAGCGACTTTATCCCAGAGATTCTTCACCTTGAGAAAAAGGGAAGAAGAATGGATTGTCTGGAGGAGCTGGAGATTAGGAAGCATCGAAAGGCAGGAATAATTGCCAACGAGAACATTTTTGTGAGCCATTCCCCCCTTTTGGATATTTCACTAACCACAATACCTGACGCCCCAACCCCCGCCGTGAACGGCATACCTAACCAAGCTTCCACTTAGCCCACCCCTGCCTTGGAGTCACCCACGCCCAGTACCACGCTCCTTCTCACACGCCCCCCCCTTTTTTCCACCGCCTCTTACCCTCCCCCCTATCCCTCCTCTTTCCCCCCCTCTCAAAAAAACTATATATTCTGGAACTCACTGAATCTATGTACCTGATGATGTCGCCTATGCGACGAAACCGGTCGACTTTAAATAATAAAGTGTGGAAAAAAGTACCATCTCTCTTTTGATTTATTAACTTAATTCTTATTCTTATGTTCCTACTGCTTTGACAATTTTGGTGCAAAACATTTCCGAGATCGGAAAAATTACCCACCTGCTATAATTTATGTACTCCTATTTAGACATTTAAGATAGCTTTCCACACTCTTGGATATGAGCTTTGTTTTTTAACATTGAAATATCCCATACCTATCGCACTGACTTTCCAATTCGCTGAGCAAAGCTTGAAACCCCTTGGCTGACTAGCAAGTTAAAGCTTAATCAACTGTAAAACTAACTGATATTATTAATTGTCCAACAACTTTCATTCCATTCGATGTCATCTGCAGTTCTTCCCATGTTTCTTTTATCACTTCTTCCACATATGCGTTAAAATAACGAGTAATAATGAACACTTTTTGTCTTACTCCTCTTTCTAACACTACTCATCCTAACTCTCCATCCGTCATACAAACCTGAGCAGTCGGAGTCAAGTACAGATTACGGATAAATCTCATATCTAATATTAACTTTCGAATACGTTCATTACATTTACCCGATTAATCTATCGGTTACCTTCTAGAAATTTACCAAACAAACAAAAAGAATCTAATTATGATCTATATTCCTTTAAATTATTAACCCCATTACTTCTATGTAATGATACGAATCACTAACCTTTCTGAACCCAAAGTGAGCATTGCCTTTTTAATCATTAGGGTCATGATAAGGATGGAGTGGAGGGTTAAGTAACACTTTAACTTCGAGAGAAATCAAACGTACTCTGATATATTTCTCACATATGGTTTCCTATCCATTTTTTAGGATTTGAATTAGCACTGATTTAATGAAATCATCTGACCGAATTCCTCCATCATAAATGCTACGAGTTTGTAATTATGTCTTCCTCCTACATTTTTCACTCTTTAGTAAAGTTGCACTCTTTCAGGAATTTCAGCTATCCACACAGCCTTATTCGATTTCAATTTTTTAATGCCCTTTCTATTTCGCAATTAAGTATGTCTGGACATAAACTATTCTCATCTACGTTATATTATCTTTGTGTTTTTTGGGTTATTTCTTTACCATATAGATCTTTTATGTGTTACTTCCACCACTCTTGAATATTCCAAAAATGAAAACCTTAATTATGATCTTAAAAAAAGCAATCATTAATCCGGGTATGTCCAATCAATTTCTCTCTTCTATTTTTCTTTCATATGCGCATCTATAGGCTTCTCTCTTCCCTCAGTTCCTTCGAACTATAAACTTCTGTAGTTGTTGCTCCATCCATTTTAATTTTAGCATTCGTCAACAGCAGCACATACCTTTGAATCCGATCTTTCTTCCTTTGCTGCTCCTATATCCGAATCTCACATCCTTACAAAGGAGAATTATATATAACTAATAACTAATGTCTTCTTTATTTCTTCTGTAGTACTGCTTGTCATTAGTTGCTTCTTCTGACAGAAAACCTTATTAAAATTCCTATTCTGTATAATATACTCAAATTTCTTTACTTTGCATACTTTCTACCATCTCTAGTGATCCTTTTGCCTTCATTTCTCGGCTCTACAACTTGTTCAAGGCCTATTTGAAGGTCATCTGGCGTAGTGGGGGGACACGGGGCAGGAACTAGGGGGCGCCAGGGCGTCACCGCCCTGCTACGACATCGAACGATGACCCGACCCACCCTTTGAACCCTTCAAAGAATGGAAGGGAAAGATAGGTGCGGCAACATCGACGCTCGTGGAGTATCTGAGCATCGATGCTGCCGATCCTTACCGTACCCACTTTTGAGTTTGCGGCCTCGCAAGACTGGTCTCCTCTGACTTCCACCGCGTAGCTATGTCGTCAGTCTAACCCCATTGCCATGTACCTTGTCAAAAAGTGCAGAATTATGTACTGCCACTCCTCCCTTAATGAAACGACGACATATCTTCCATATTTGATCTTTGGCTTTATTTTGTAAATCCTAAGGATTTAATTTTTCATCTCCTTCTGCTTATTTACGTTCCTTGTAAAGGTTTCTTTCTTTTCTACATAGACCTTTGTCTTCAGCAAATCGCAGCATTCTTTCTTCTAGAATTCATACGGCACCTTATATTTTCTCTGACCTTGTTCCTGGTTTTACCACATTTCACTTCTGCCTAATCACTGCATGAATCAAGTTCCTGTCGTAATAATCTATTTTCATCGGCGTTGGCAGGCGTTGGTATGGACCATCTAGTAGAGAATTGTCGGCCGTGGAAGCGGGATTTATCTATGGAGACGAACTGAAGTTGAAAGCCAATGAATGCCTGGATATCAATGTTACTGAAGTCGCCAGTTTGAAGCCACCTGCGGTACTCTTGCACTTCAGTCAACATTCCTTTTCCCATATCCCTATTGCGTTTGAAACGTACGGTTGCCAGGAGGCGCCACGGCTCACCATCTGGCTCTTTAAGTAGCCTTTGTAGAAAAACTATTCCTACGAAAAGTATTTTTAACTCGATACTAATCAGTCAGAGACCACTTTCACTGGTTGGGACAGTTATATTTATTGTACGTATTGTATTAAACGTATTAAATGATGATGGAGGTATTAAGTAGCTCTGGAATGCATTCCACTGCTTACAACCACAGGGGAATAGTAAACCTGTTGACTACCAAAACCCAGTGCGCCCTTTGGTCGCCAAAATTGGGTTGAATTTTCTATTGAGTTGTATCGTAGTTACGTGATATGCTGTCCCCCAATAGTTTGCCACAAATAGAGGAATTTCGCCTTTGCTGGTTCAACGGAAGCTAATGGTTCCACAGTTGTGTCCACCCATCTACCTACCCTGAATCCACAACTTTTTACGGTAATTAAAATAGCACTAAATAACAAGGAGTGCACACCAAATCACGTTACTTTAGCAAAGTCTCCCTCCTTTTCCATGGAAATGTTAACTCTATCGGCATAGACCGACTACCAGTCTTTGGCTGGCGTCTCCAGGAAGTAGAACGCAATCCATAGGAGTCATAAGGAATTGAAAAAGGAGTTCTAATAATAAGGAATGAGCTGTCCAGAGAGGGAACAGCTTTCCCCTTGGTGAAAGGGGTCGCAAGTGAATGCTTCACTCTCACAGCATCTAGCTTTGTTTGTCGCACATGAAACATGGGTGTTTGATTCGTTCAAAGGGTTAATTATGAGCGAAGAATACGATGACCATAATTAAATTCCAGCTATTCCTCCTAGATAGGAAATTACGCAAAAGGAATATAGAATTGAAAATTGACCGTATGGAATAAAATAACTTTGTTAATAACACAACAGATGAAATCTAAAGTGACAGTTTCATAGACAGGGATTTGGCTATAAATTTATGGCCAATATCCGTCATGAAAATCCGTCTCCAATTTTTTATCTCCTAGGAATCTCCACCATTTTCACCAATGTAGTAACAGACGTGACCCTTGTGCGAGGTAGATTACCATCCTTGAATGCCCAAAACACTATACGAAGCGATAACGATCTCGTATCAATGAATGGTTTCTTCTATTCAGAAACATTGGAGTAGTATTAGTACATTTAGGGCAGACGACAGCTGAGGTCATTTGCGCCATTAAGGATGATGGGAACGGAGAAAGGGGGAGAGAGAAACGCGGCGTCGGCATTAGCTTACTCTTATCGAAAGGCGTCCAGAGGTCCGCAGTTCAACGTCCCATTCGACGGACGGCGCACTCTAAGTACTCCCCACAAAGCACTTCAAGTAGGAATCGAAATGCTACTGAAAAAATCTGCCGGCTCCGCAAGTCAAACCCCGGCCCTATGGGTGGGGGCGTAACGGCAGAATAAAAGGCCATGAAAGATGCTGGAGGACTTTTGATGAAACATCACCCCTAACTAAGCATCCACTACAATCAATCATACAACGAAAATGAAGGCAAAAGACTTAATATTTTAGAGCAACTTGAAATTGGAAATTTATATATCAATGTTCTTTTAAATGACAATATTTTTATAAACAATTATTCTCTCCTCAAAATCCCGTTCCCACAGCAAACAGTGAAATTCCCTCCCTCCAACTGACCCCACCCTTCGCGTATTTTCCTATCTAACCACGCCCTACTCTCTTCTCTCAGCACGTGTCGAATAACCCTTCCGTGATAATGCCCTTCTTAGAATCACTTATAGAATATAAGTGATTCTAACACTAAATTTCAAAGTCTGTACTAATATTTTCTAAGTTGGTCTGAAATATCCAAACTATTTTATAATGCTATAGAAAAATACAAATACATTCCTATAACCTTTATATTTTGCCATTCCTTTCCTTTGACTTTAAATATGTAGCCATGTCTTCAGTCTTTCAATTATAATTTTTGCTAAATTAACGACTAGCCTGCAAGGTTAAGGCCATGAAAACTAAGAAAAACTATTCGTCGCCAGGAAAACAGGAAAGACAAACAATTTTTGCTCAACCATGTGCATAGAAAGTAATTCTTGTAGGTATTTAGGGAAGAAACATTTCTAATAAAAATATGAAAGGAGAAATAAATTTCACTTTTTCATCCTTGTGGTAAGGATGAAATAATATTTTAAAATATATAAGACAACTCAAATGAGTTCAGTGTGCTTCGTCTGTTGAGAACACTTGAGTGTACTACTTTATTCCTCATTTACCCTCACTGAGAAGAGAGTAAAAATGACATTTGCTTACGCTATAAAACGCGAACGAATCATTCTCCAACGCGAAGCGCGTGCTAAACCCAATTCCACCCGGAAAGTGAGGGAATTGCTACCTGGTAAAACTTGAGGAAACTTCGCGCCGCGGAAAGGAGAAAGAAACAATGTCCTACCGCTGGGGGATGAAATGGAAAAGCATTTGAGATGTTCCGTGGAGGCCCTCCTCGAGAGGGGGAATAGAAGATGGGTCCGTCCACTTGCCATTTGAATCGGGCCACGGCGATGGGGAGTCGAGGATCGGGGGTGGGTCTCAGGCGACGGTATTCGGGAGAGGAAAAGTTGCGTGGAGAAAGCAAAAGTTGTCGGGTGGACGGGTGCGGGAAGAAGTTTTTTTTTTCGAAGTTTCGCTTAGAGTGAAGAAAAGTGAGGGCAATAAAAGGCTTTCGAAGGATAAGTGGAGGACCGAGGGTCCACGTGGAGGGGTTGTTCGTGTGAGGTTAGCGGGATTGAACTCAGAAACACAAAAAGAATAATAAGCAAAAATGAGAGGATTCTTCAAAACTGAACAAAGTGGAAAGCTAAAATGAATGTATTCTACTACAGAATCAAAGTTTTAACTGTTCGTTGGTCAACTCGCGACTTTATATTTCCACTGAGCAATTCTCTCCTTAATTACTTGACTAAAATTCAATGAAAATTTCAACATTGCTCAAGCTGAGAGCACAAATTGCCCAAAATATTCTTAAGTCGCCTTTTGAGATTATTATTTGGATTACGTGAAACTTTAAAAGCTATTAGTCAATTATTTTTCCTTAGTTTCAGACACTAGATGATCAATGTATACATTAACGAATTCTAAGTAAAAATCTAATGAGATACTGGATAATAACTACTTTAAAACTGCCGTAAGAACTCCTAAACAAAGGTTACGACTACGTAATTCAAGAATTATTTGTGAGAAATGTCTGTTGGGGATACAAAATATAAACTTTCTCAGAATAATTCACGATGGACGTAGAACCGATTTATTTTTACTCCATTGCAGATGTCAATTACAAAAAAGTAAGACTAAATTATTTCCTCGGTCAAAATTTCCCCAATATAAAGAGTATATAATAATAATGAAAGACCTTAGACAGACTATCTTTCCTGCGGTTCCATTAGCAAGAGTTTCATGATTTTTATAAAGGTACCAACTAATATAAACAACCAATAAGGAAAATTGTTAGTAATGCGGTAAATTGTCAAGCACTCAATCGGTCAATAATGTATCCATTATAGCATTATTTATTGAGTCACAAAGTCGATAAGGAAAAAACCAGTGATGGTGTACGAATACTTTGGAATTAGCGGACGATATAACAACGTGTAATAACGTCATATACTAGGGGACGAGAAACAGGACCAGACAAGAATACTAAAAACTATGTAGAAAGGTATAAGCAAGCATATCGTTTTATTTCATTGAAGAAAAATGAAAATAAAATAGGTAATGTAACAAACAAAGTTCTTCACAGACCTTGCAAAACTAGAATCCTATGCAGGACACATAAAAAGATAAAACTAATTGGATCTCTACTGAAGGTCGATAGCTTACATTCTGAAGACCGTGATTGAAAGGGACACAGAGGGAAAGAATTGCTGAGGAGCTCTAAGAATGAACTACCAGGTAAATGTAACCATCACTGCAGGCTGATAGGATTGAGGGAATGAAAGACCAGTGGGCAACAGGATTGCTTGAAGAGTTTCCGCAAATAAGTCATCCGACCTGTGATATTAATGGTGAGGCCCAAAGTCGGGCCAACGTTTTTTCTATTGATAGCGTCATAAAAATTCCCACTTAATAAAATTGCTCACTAAATTTTATTCTATTTTTAATACTGATGAAATAATAATGATACTCGGCAGACAGGCTACGTTAGGATACGTAGACTACACCTAGGATAGAGGCAACACAGTTAATGAAGACACGCGTTGAATGTTGCTGTTTTATTCATTTACTTAAAAATTATTACAAATAATATGAACTGATTATATGTAAGATACACGTAATATAAATTGTTATCGATAAAATAATGTGATTCAAAAATTTACAAAATAAGTACGAGGTTTCAAAAATTTTAATGCAACTTTAAAACGCTCAATACTACCGAAAAAGAAATATTTTTTCTCAATTCATTAATTATCCATACATGGACTGAAAAACTTAAATATATCTATACTGTACATTTTCGGCAGAATTTCGATGCCAAATTCATTCACGCTCGCACATAGTGAAAATATTTTACTAGCACTTAATTCTATATTTTGTTCCCTTTAATTCATTCAGCACAACAATTCAGGGAGAAAATGGCAGTAAATTTATTTATTATCATAGCTGCTGGAAACCAAATTTGATCGCGTGATCAAATCTCACATTAGTGTTTGGTATGTATTTTTTATGACGTTAAAACATTTCTAAGATTTGAGAAAATACTTTGAAACGACATGAAATCACCATCAAAATAATTAGGGCAATTTTAAATTAATTCCATGAATAAATTATAAGTTTTAATTAGCAAAAACCAAACTTTGAGTTTCATGTTGCAGTGATCCTGGAGGATTCCGTGTTTAAGTACGGCGTAAGTATAACATAGCGTCGCTGGGCAGTTTCAGGGTAGCAGGACTACAACCCCGTCCGAAGGAAGCTTACCAATGAAATCTACATCATCCTCAGCATCCAGTTCGGGAGTGGGAAATGTGAACGCATTATGCTGTAAACGGAGGACCATTTCATTCGTGGGGTGAGCAGATAAGCACTCGGACCACTGTCCCATCGCTCCCCTCTCGAGGGCCGAATAACCACCGTGGGATGTGTGAGAGAGATAGGGAGAGTGAGAGGGAGAAAAAACATGGGGAGGGCGTTTAACAATAGATGAGGGCGGCATAGTCACAGCTGCGAGATAAGGAACGGGAAGGATGAAAGTCCATGTGGGAGGATTAAACCGGAGTCTGTACGGGTACGAAAAAGAGAGAGGAGTAAGGAGAGAAGGTTTTATTTGTTTCTAAAATCAGGCGCTGATTCGGCCCTGCCGAGTAAATGAAATGTTCCACTCAAAATGCTTTTTTTTACGTCCCCCCTATTGTCCGCTGCACTTTTTTCTCCATTCTTCCCATATCAATGTCTGCCATGTACGTCCCTCGAGGAGGTGGCGGCGGAGAAGGTGCGGCAGAGGGGATGGAGTGAAGTTCGGAGTAGCTGCTAATTCCATGGTTTTCCTACATCACTTCGAGAAGCATTGAAATGATTCGCGCGCTTCCGCCTCCTAACCCCCCTCCGGCCCCTCTCTCTCCCAGCCCCAGGGCAAGGACGCGATTCCCGTGCCCGCTTAAGTCGGGCGTTTACTTAATGCAAAATGGGACCTTGCCGTTTCGATCATCTCCCGCTAAGCTCATGCCTCCTCCATCCGAGCATCAAGCTTCTCTCTTCCTTAATCCCCAGCACTGCTCACTTCTCGGTCTCTTTTTCCCGCCGTTATCCCATGTTTCTCCGAGGCCTCTATGCAACTACATTCATTTAAAACGAGGAAGGTTTTATGCATATCTAATAACTAATTAAAGAAGATATGCCGCCAATGAATACATTTTAAACTCCAAGAACCGGATTAATCAGCTAAAACACGATTAATAAACTCGTTTTAATCTCTTAAAATCCCAAATTAGAGACGCATGCTATTCCATGTCAATTAATATTAATATACGTAGTTACTATCCGTTACATTAGAACAGTATCTAACCTGAATCCTGCGGGTTATATTAAAAAGCACTTAAGGAACCGCTTGAACCTTTCAATTGTTACACTTGGGTCAACTTATCTTTACGTCGACGGTTATATCCCTCATCGTCGGGTGCATTCTCCTAGAAATAATTTTAACCTAATTTGGAGAGTAGATAAAAAATATTCAGCTTTAATATCACCTTATAATGTTCTCTCAAACCGAAATGACATCTCCTATTCAGTAAATTAAAGAAAATCATTGCAACATACGTTAAGGTCTAGGTGTACCTGTATGTATGTATATATATATATATATATATATATATATATATATATATATATATATATATGACATGCCAACTCTCCCGATTTAAGCGGGAGACTCCCGATTTTTCCTTCTTACGTTCTTGATGAACTGTTCAAATTGTGTACTTAGCTTAACATGTTAATAAAGTGTGACATTCATTAAAAATTGGCAAAGTGTCATAAAGGGATTAAGGTGCCATGCAAATATTGTGGTAATTAAAAGTGATTACTTCGTGATACACTTCTAAAAATCTCCCGATTTTTCATTTTTGAAAGTTGGCATGTCCTCCCGATTTTTCATTTTTGAAAGTTGGCATGTCTGATATATATATAAAACTTAGTAACACACAGCACGAGAACACATAAAAAGAACACTCACAATAATATCTTGATAATTTCGACGGACTCGAGCTCAAGATATGACTCTTATATATATATATATATATATATATATATATATATATATATATATATATATATATATATATATATATATATATATATATATATATATATATAATTATGAGGTAATCTACCGGATATTGCAGGTTTTTGGATGAACACACCTATCAATTAAATATTTTTTAACTCCCAACAAAACCCAATCAAGCAACCTACTCTACATCAGTTCCCTCTTCATCTCTGTGTACTTCTTTCCACCCTTCAATCCAACCAACATCCGCATCTTATTCCTGCCCTTTCCTCGTTTGCCTAACATTCTCCCCTCTATTACCTTCTTCAACATGCCACTGCCGCTAAATACGCCTGCAGAGGATTTCTCTCAACAAACCCCTCTCCTCACCCACCACCTCCAGTACTTACTCATTTGTTTTCCTTTCAGTCCATTTCACCTTCTCCATTCTTCTCCAGACCCACATTTCAAAAGCCTCCAATCTACGTCTATCCTCCTGCTTCAGCGATCACGTTTCCGCTCCGTACATAGCTATGCTCCAAATGTCAGAGTTTTTACGAGTCTTTTCTTAACCTCCCTACTCAACGTCCCCGTCCCCACCTCATCACCATCTCTTCCTTCGCCTACCGTCGCATTCCAATCCCCCACCACTATCAATTGTTTCCCTGCAGGAACACACGCGATTATATCCTCTAACTCATCGTACATCCTATCGACTTCTTCCTCCTTGAGGTTGCTCGGTGGCATGTATACCTGAACAATGACCAAGTTCGTCGGCTCTGCTTGGATCTCTACGAGTAAAATTATATCAGTTGCTCTATGTTGACTACGCTTCTTCCTATCCCTTTATTTAATATTACAGCAACCCCTCGTTGGCTCTCGTCTCCGCCGCTGTATATCACTCTATAATTGTCACTCCAGTAATCCCCGCTATCCTTCCATCTCATCTTGCAGAGACCTAAAACATCTATATTAACTCTTTCCATCTCTCGCTAAATATTTTCTAATTTGCCTGTCCTCAATATTGTCTTGACGTTCCATGTTCCTATTTTAACTACTTTCGTTTTCTTCTGCGTCTTATGTCCTGCTGCTGTTATTTCTACCCTGCAAGGGTTTCGTGGGATGAAGACCATGGAAACCTTACCTCCCCCGCTGCCGGGCACGACACACGGCCGCTTGGGCCGAGTCCCCTTGGTGTCAGGACTCAATTTATATATTTTTATATATTTGTATATTTATATATATATAGTCACTTTCTTGGAAAACCCACGAACATGCACAATAATGTAAATTCACTAATAGTCATAACAAACACAGAAACTAAAACATATAAAAGAGGGACTCACTGGTTCTCGAATTTTCGGTGGTGCAACCACTTTTCTCAAGAGAAGTTGGGAATAGAACAGAGAACAGAGAAAGAACAGAGAACACATAGAACAGTTCTGTTCCTAACTTCTCTTGAGAAAGGTGGTTGCACCACCGAAAATTCGACAACCAGTGAGTCCCTCTTTTATATGTTTTAGTTTCTGTGTTTGTTATGACTACTAGTGAATTTACATTATATATATATACAAATAGAGTCATATCTTATCTTCTGGAGAAGAAGGAGTTCGGGTCCGTCGAAATTATCAAGATATTATTGTGAGTGTTTTTTTTATGTGTTCTCGTGCTGTGTTACTGTCTATGTTTTTTATTCAACACTTAAGAGGTTGTGCGTGATGCCGTGCACGTAGCTGTTTACAGAGTTATCCGCTAATGCGTATTGCAATGAACGAATTTCGATGCATAAAAATAATTCACCTTGATTGGGATCCCGGTTGAATGATTGGTGCAATTTGAATGATTTGCATTGAAATATATAGTCCCATTGATTATGGAGTGAACGATAAAAGTGCATTTTTGTGTTTGTTCAATCTAGTAATTCTTCCATGGTGGTACATACGTGGCGTAGGTTCAGCATTGCTGTGCACGGCTGGCATAAATTAATTTACTATTTTTTCATTACAGTTATTTTCTTGTTCCATGAAAAATTAGCCCTTATTATCCTATAGAATAAATAACTTCAGTGATTGCGTAATGCAATTTTCAACCGTTAGATGTAAATATGAAAGAAAAACCAGAAATTATTTAATTGCATCCATTACTTTCAATCATCAAAAATATCACAAAGGCTATTTGCATTCAATGTTTTGTATCAACCTATTATTTAACGTGAAATATGCTTAAATGTCCATTTCTCGCGCTTAAATCATTTATTTATTTTATAAATATAAATAAAAATATATTGAATATAAGCTACAAGGTAGGATATTCTTCAAAGTTTACTGAAATTTTCCATGCATAGATTCGGCGATGATCATATCTCACACTCCTTCGTCAATTATTCATCTGATTCTGTAGCCGCTAAAAAGCTATTGCCTTAGATTAATACTCCTTTCTCACTATTAATGAGCAATTTATTTTTAAAACTCAGTTCATGGTCTTCCTCCATTCAGCCCCAGCTAAAAAAAATTCCTTTTCCAAATGGGCTACGATTGGGGGAACTTAGGGCCGGCAACACATTGGGTGAGAAGCGATGGGAGAATGGCGTTATGGGGGCGGGAAGGATAGTGGTGGAGGGTGGGAAATGATTTTAGGCAGGGAAAGTGAGAGACAAGTGGGTATACGATAGGAAGGGGAGAAGGTAGAAGGGAGGAGGTCCAATTTCCCCCTCTCTTTACTTTTCTCTCCCTGGCTAGTTTTCTTCTCCGTTAGTTTGAGTTGCAATCCCCACTGGTAACTGAATTGTGCCGTATCCAGACAAATCTAGATTCCACTCTCGAAGAGTTTTAGGGGAGGAAAACTTGGACTTAGCAAGCATCTACCTCGCCCCTTCCTCCGACGACGCCTCTACCGCTCTCTTTCCCTTTTCCCCGTCTCCCTTGTCCCAGACAACCCCTTCTCGAATCCCTTCATCCCCAGTCCCTGCTCTTTCTCTCCTTCCCGTTACGAAGCTCCTAATCTTAGGACCCTGGGACGCTCCTCTCCTCCTCACACCCGACCAGATGTGCGTCCCTATTTTTCTTTTTCTACAGGCGCTTTTGCAGAGACTCTGGCGTCCCTAAACGAACTTATGCCCGCCTCCTTTTTCGCGCACTTCCTCTGGCAACAAACAATCTAACTAGAATCTTTATTGTCTACTCTAATACGCAAGGATTAGATCCAAGGGACGAGGAAGAAATCCAGCTAATTATGTGAAAAAGAAGGATGTTCACTCTGCCTGGAAAACTCCGTAGAGATGTGTTTACTCTGAAAACTACTAATGGGCCTGGTGTCCTCAAAATTAGTGGATTGGCAAGTTAAGAATCAACGTAGAATATGGATGTGAGTTACGGATGGTTGTGATTGAGAGTTACGATGTTCATTTCAATGGATGAGCATATAGTTCTGCATCAAGTAAGGCTTGCATCATCTAGATTCTTTAATCACGAATGATGCATGAAAAATCTATTTCTTTTAACGTGATGATTCTCCCGCGACTGGTACAAAATAATCTGACGAGTGGCAGTGAACCGTATAATTTACACCAGGGTTTGTGAAAAAATATTATATGCTGAATAACTGAGTTAAATTTATTTATGGCTTAGTAAACTGTATTATTACTTCGTTAAAATATTGTCATTGCAGAACACTTTGATTTCTTTGTAAAGTTTTAGTATTTTGAAAATATTTAGTTTGATCTACAATGCAAATATGCGGAGTTTTTATTATATTCAAAATAAAAGTTATACTTTCATCAGAAATTGACACAATAAAGATTTATCACGTTTCTTAGAAATAAATGGCGATATTATTAGTACACAGAGTGTCATTATTTTATGATCAATGCAATTACTAGGTCTAATAAAGACTACATCACAAAGCCGTTTAAAACCATCTGAAATATTTAGTCTTCACTGTGCGAGAATACAGTACCTGCATTACGCTGCCTGATGGTGCCCTCCTCTTCCTTCGCTTTTGAGCTATGTACACGACCACCACTTTGTCCGTTAACATCGCGAGGTATTTCTGTTTGTACTGCAGCTTAATTCTAGGCTTTTGAGTCCAGTCTTTGCTTTGGTTTCCTTAATAAATCGCCTCGAGTACCGCACTTGACTGTCTCTCGCCTCCACTCGTCCACAAGCTGCATTGCCGTGTTGCTATACTAGGAATAATGAACTTCACAAACAGTCTAACGTTTTCGTAGGAGTGTTTTCTTTTTCCTAATTATCCTTTTCTAAAGCTGTGATAAAAGGTTAATACATGAAAATACTCGAATCAAATCATCATAATCATTTACGAGTCAAATAATTTTATATTTTTATTTTCCTAATCAGTGGTTTTTTTGCAAACTGCCTCAATGCATATAGCATGCAGATTAAGATGGAATAGAGAAGGTGGTTTGATTGATGTCCCAACTGCATTTTCATACGCGAATGTTATCTGTCGACGATGAATTGTCGATTCTTCGGAAATCACACATCAACCTCCACCATTTTCCGGAAATAATAGGGTTTTGGCAAACTTAATCATTACTGGATTATTTCCGTTGTTACAATACATGAAGGGAGTATTAATTACACTAAAATCGGCACCAGTTAAGAGGAGTGATGATAAATGTTCCGTTATAAATTGTTCTGTCATTGTTGAAGATCGATCGAGTCATTTCCTCTTGAATGTCTCACCATTCATCGATGTTGCAAATGAATGTAATATGCACAGCTGGAGATTACATTTCGGAGGGTTACGGATATTAGAGGTTAAATTCGATTCATGGTAGGTCAAACTTGAATAGGTCAGTATAAGCCCACAGTTTCCTTTGCCATGATAATACCATCATCGTGGCCATGTGAGAATACTTTGAAAAATATTTTTTGTGTTTCTTTGAATTCTTACCTTCAACTTGGTAACCAAGAGGCTTGAAAATCTGAAATATAATAGTTCCAATTTTAGGGTAAATTTACCACGCCTATTTATCTAACTTCTTTTGATAATTTTATATTAAATAGCTAGTTCACCTAATTGTTTCTGCAAAAGAAAAAAATGTTGCATTCCATGAAAACAATATAATATTAAATTATTTTAACAGTTAAAAATTAATGAAATAACTTGTTTGAAAAGATTGCTTTACGCAAATAAGAATAATATTCCATTCTGTTGGCATATTTTAAACCCCTGTTATTCAATTAAGTTTGAGTTAATAATAAAATTTTACAATTTTCGCCGATTTTCATATAGACTGTATAATATAGTATCTCGGAATTTCCTAATTTTCCTTGACCGATTTTTCGAAGTAAATGCTACTCACTAAAAATCGATATGACTGAAATGTGGAGGAAATGATTAAAGAAGCATGGGAAGAACTGAATGTAGGAATGAAATTCGGAGGGGAATCCGGAAAATCGGTTAGGTTTGCTGATGACCAAGCATTAGTTGCTCAGTCAGCCAAGGGGTTGCAAGCATTGTTGAGTGAATTGGAGGTTCAGTGCGATAAATATGGGATGAGAATAAATATTAATAAAACAAAGGTAATGCGATTTGCCAGGAAGAAGAAGGCTAAGCTAAACATTTAAATAGGAGGGGAAAAATAGAGCAGGTAGAACAGTTTACGTATCTCGGAAGTGTTCTGGACCAACACGGTCCAAGTAGTAGGGACGTAAAGAGAAGAATTGCGCTAGGTAAGGAGGCTTTCTCAAGGAGAAGGGAGTTGATGATAGGGACGTTGAGTAGGGAGGTTAAGAAAAGACTCGTAAAAACTCTGATATGGAGCGTAGCTATGTACGGCGCGGAAACGTGGTCGCTGAAGCAGGAGGATAGACGTAGATTGGAGGCTTTGGAAATGTGGGTGTGGAGAAGAATGGAGAAGGTGAAATGGACCGAAAGGAAAACAAATGAGGAAGTACTAGAAATGGTGGGGGAGGAGAGGGGTTTGTTGAGAGAAATCCTATGGAGGCAGGAAAAATGGATGAAAGGCGTATTGAGCGGAAGTGGAATGTTGAAGAAGGTAATAGAGGGGAGAATGTTAGGCAAACGAGGAAAGGGCAGGAATAAGATGCGGATGTTGGTTGGGATGAAGGGAGGAAAGAAGTACACAGATATGAAAAGAGACCTGATGTAGAGCAGGTTGCTGGATTGTGTTTTGTTAGGAGTCACCAAATATTTATTTATTTGGTGGTTGTGTCCATCCAAAACCTACCTTAACCGGTAGATTACCTTATACTAGTATATATATATATACATATGTGTGTGTGTGTGCTTACACTTTCAGAAAAATTCAGTTCGACTGTTAAGGTATTGTTTTAAATTGGATTATAGTTCAAAATTTGGATAAATGATGACTATATAAATACTTGACCGTGGAGCACCAATTATTTCACGAAATAAAATTTAAAGTGCTCTAATATTTCTGATTTTTTAGATGTGAGTGGAGTGCTGTTCTTTCAGTTAAAATTCCTTCATTTCCAATGTCATGTCTTTTCTTGAATTAAATTTTTTTGATGATCTAGCTTCTTTTATTGGAGAATTTCTTCCCTTGTTAAGATATTAATTTTCCAAAGCAAGGTTCCTGATCAATTTTGTTCTTGCAACTCTCACTATATATTGGTTTTACAATAGTACTATTTTGGTCGACAGTTATTGGGCGTTTGCGCAAGCTATTCTAAAGTTTAGTCAATTTGGTTAGCTTTCTGAATACGCCCAACTTTGCGTAGCTATTAACAGGTACATCCATCGATACAAGCGTGAAATGCAACTTGTTTGAGAAGTTAGGCGTTCTAGTTAGTCCTGAAAGCTCAGGAGTACACACCGGATGTTGGTCCCATAAAACTTCAATATTTCAAAGCGTTGTCAATAGAAGCTGGTCGATGTAACATTTCAATGTTCCGATAATTATTGATTTTTAAATTTAAGACTGTTTTCGAGTCGTTAATGTGTTGTAGAGAGTCAACTGGAAGGGAAAAATTATTTTTCGAATAAAAATATATTGCGTCAGAATTTAACTTCCAAGCTGGTCATGAATAAAATAACAAAGCCTAATAACCATGATAATGTTTTCAATGGGATAATCCGATTTAAGATATTACCTTCTAGTTTCGCCAACTTAGTTAACCGTGTTGTGACTGAATGCAAATAGGCTTCACTTTCAATTCTCTAATGATAAATATAAAATCTATTGTTTGAATGACGGTGGCACGTGCACATTTATTGTCATAACCGAAACAGTATCTCCAGTAATACAACTATTATTTTAGTAGAAGTAATAATGGGTCCATGTGATTTCAATTATTTCATAAAGATCATAATGTTTCAATATTCTCGATTTTCCTTTTCATTTATTGATTCATTTCCTTCGGGGGTGGCATAGCCTTCCCGCTTACCGGAGGAAAGTAAAGAATTACTCAGTCCGTAAATGTGACGAGGTGGAATGATGCATAAAACGTCATGGGCATTTTTCATTGCAATGCCACAGCCACGTGCCGAGCCTTGCCCATGTGACAAATGGCTCCCTCCCGCCGTCGACCCTCGCCTCGCCGGAGATGACAATGGGAAAAATTTCCGATATTTGCAATTATCCCCGAGCGGTCGGGAACATTCCCTGATTACCATTTTAGTTTGATGAACAACCAGGTAAGATTTAAAGAAAATAATCTGGCCAAATAATTTCGTTTTTGTATCCATAAATTGAATGCAATTTTCGTATGATGGAGAATAATCACATAGGTATAAGTTACAAAGTCACTATTCTCGACGAACGCATTTCAAATCATAATAATGGCATTTTGAGGATTATTTTATGTAACTATCAGCAGGAAAAAAATCGTGGCTCTTTTGAAATCGTCAACCAATATTACGATACAGTTCAAGACGGAATGTCTTGAGATCCACTCAACCCAACCCTTCTCAACCGAAATTATCTTATTAATTTATAGAGTAATTCGGACAGGTCTAAAGTTCTCGAAGGTGGTTTTTAACACGCAAGTTTCTCATTAAAATCCAACGGTTTCAATATCAAATTTATTTACGGCATTGGTTTGAATAATTTTTGGTAAATTTAAAATAACAATTCTGTACTTCACTGCTTGTGTAAAATTGTAGTCAACCCATGTTCTATGGAGTTCATGTCTTCCCGTGCTTAAATAAAAGCCACGAACAAGGGCTACAGAACTGTAAATTCCACGCTTAATCACCCACGCCTTATCCCCATTGAAATAAAGAATACCTGAAATAAAATTCTAGCTTGTCGTTTTAACTTCTCCGTTCCTGATTTTACATTCAAAGTTTCAAATGAGACTCTTAGACTTAGAAGTCATTTAAAGCAAATACATTTGGAATTTTAACATTCAAGCCTTCGGCAGCCATAGAATAGCAGCACATGGGGTTTATTTGGTTGAAACTTCCATTAAATATCTAAAATTCCACCAAATATGCTGCTTATAATTCAATTCATAATCGGAAAATTTACACAAATTGTATTTTCTCTTGGTCTAAGCTTAAGATAATCGGGATATTCATCGAAATTTATATGGTAGATCAAATATTAAGCGTCACTGGGAAACAAGCGAAGATTACACCAATGAATTATTGATTTTTAACCGTGCGATATGCACAATATAGTTCGTAGTTGGTCATTTCTCAGGTAAATAAGCCCTCTAAACTGATTAATGACGCTGTGGACGTGCCGTGACAGAAATTGGCGATAGGACGCCTCCCACAAAAATGCCTTCAATCACCCAAATGAGATTGCAGCATATATTCTTTATGAGCGAAGATGGAGACAACTGGTCTTGGGGTAAGATAGGCCTACGAAATGATGCATAATGCCATGAAGGTGCTATGCCGTGACTCGGCGATTGGATGGTCCCAACAAATGTGTCTCCAATTACCCGGAGTAGATTGCACCATATCTTCTTAATGAGAGAAGATGGAATTAGTTTAACGACTGCAGTACTGAGATTCTTAAAGCAGCAGGAAGTCATCACATTAACTTGGCGAAGAGCAGTAGTGCTTCAACATTTTAAACATGAATGTTTAATATAAAAAATTAGATGAAACTCTCTCGATCTAAATATTCTGGAAGACAATTATCTCCAAATCGGAATCCCAGACTTTAGAGCTTACGAGTACGTTAGAAGACTTGCAGTGAAAAATTTAAGATTGGATTTCGGAACTTAAAATCGCTTCTGCTGGTGGGAAATTGGAAAACCTTAAAGAGAAAATGAGAATAACGAGACAAGTTTTGGGGACTGATATGATGAAATAGCCTGAATAAGGAGACTTGAAGAGAAGCCGTCAAAATACCATGCGCACTGAAGGGGAATATGCTGAACTAGGGGAAAAACTGCGAAAAATTTTGAACTGCGCGTGACGAAAGAATATATCGCCACTTTTGTGATATTTGCAGATTTGGTTTATATATGTATCTGCTTGAGAACTAAGCGTTTCTAATTCATCCAGCTGAAATCTTCATTTAAAAATTGGTACTATTTATTTACGAAGTTGAAAATAAATCTCAGTTTATGAATGCTTCCATCCGTCATTAATAATCTATTAACATCACTTAGACCATAGCTTATTCGTACCTATTTTACCAAACATTGAAAAAACTGGTTCTCACACTTTGCAGAAAGGTCACTCTTTTCGACCCTTGTCTTTGGGTGCATGACTCATGCCACAGTAGCATGAGCTACATTAGTTTTTAGGGTTAGTGTAAACCAAAAGCACTACCCGTAGACAATGATTAATAACATTTAATAAAAAAGTTATTTTTATATTGAACAAGTACTTCCTTCTTCTCATTAAGAACCTGAATTTTGACAAGAGGAATTGATTTTACAATCAAGTTGTAAATACAATTAAGACAAAAAGTTTAAGTGTTTTAATAGAAGGTGCACTGCTTATTTGTATGAGCACATTTACTATTTTTATTTAAAATATAAATATTAAAAACCTTTGGATACAAAATTTGACCCACGCTAGACATTAAAAATAGTCTTACAAAGCCAGAAAGAATCTCAGATACGGAAAGGTAAACACTGAATCATTGATCATTGCATGTGAAATACCAAATCATTCCGGGGGGACAAAAACAGGATATGTGCGTATGAATTATTCCTATGAACCCTAACCCAATGCCTTAAATAGAAGAGATGAGAAGATTCAGAGTGATTTCAAACCTCTATGCCAACTATTTACTTGATTTGATTCATAATGAAATTAATCTTCATGGTCAATTCTAATTCTAATTAGTAATATCATTACTTTTACTTTAATTTCCTATCACATTTCTCAGAAGTTCGCATTATTTAATGGAACCCTAATCTCAAAAAAAAGAAAAGTATATGACCCACGATAGCCAATTGACTGCTGTCAATCAGATCTAGAAGAAACTCTGACTCCTCTTATCTAACACAGATAATTCAATTTATATGGCAGTAGTCCTACTTTATTTCATCATTTATTCAGAATTTTTTTCTATTTCCAAATGCTTTCTTCTCCACTGTGACTTCCAAATACAGAATATAACCAACATTGAAACTGTTAACCACTCCTACTTATGAGGGTGGTGAGGCAGGAAAAATGAACGTTTAAAGGGCCATATGAACGAAACGCATTGGATGAAGAACGATCGCTTGAGTGTTGTGTGTCTTGTGTGCAAAGGGCGAGAGGTGGGGTAGCGTGGGGGAAAAGAAGGATGGTCGTGGGTTGGGACTCGAGAGTGTCGATGGGGCTGGGGGCAGGGAAGAAGGAAAGGGCGAAGAATAAGGGGGCATGGGGGAGGAGGCGGCTACGGGTGGTGAGGAAGAGTTAGTTCAACTTCGGGTGGGTCGGTTGCTGCTTTGTGGCGGCGATGGGAACTTCCTCGGACCTAAAGTAGCCACTGCCTTTTTCAATTTCGTAGCCCCGAGGGGAATGCGGGGAGACTGTGGGGGGAGGGCGAGGGGGAGTATGCGGGAGAGAGGAGGAGCAGAGGGATTGGCTATCGAATGGTCCTCATCCTCCCTCTGCTTCCCATTTCTCCCTTCTTTCTCTCCCTACCATTTCCCTTCTCCCATTCCCTACCTTTCCCTCTATCACCCCACCAGCACCCCTCCAGTCCTTAATACCCCCTCCCTCACTAAACCCCAACACCCTCTCTATTCGGGTGCTTCCTGACCCAAGCCATCTCCCGTTGCTTCCTTCGTCCTTATCCCTCACTTCACCACCTCCTCCTCTCGCACCAAAGCCACAATTTCTCCACCATCCCGCCTCCGTTGCCTCCCTCTATTCACGCGGCGTCATGGGCGCCAATATTCCGGCCTTTTTGTGGCGCTTCCGGACGCCAATCCACGTCGCGTGCAACGCCGCCAAAAATAGATCCCTGTCTAACGTAATTGAAAGTGGCGCGTAGTGAATAGTGAAGCCGACTGCAATTTCTTCAAGCAATACAGGTAAGCTCTCGCTTAATTTAAAAGAAAAATTCAATTCAATAGGTTGAATCAGGATGAAATCCGAATATATGAACATAAATTCTAAATATTAAGAAACAAATTTGTAACCGAAAATTATTTCTCAAACTGAACTTACTGAACTTTACCGCGATTGATTTATAAAAATCTTAATTTTAAACGTTTTTCGAATTCATTCTGAAATTTTTAAAAATTTCCATTTCAACAAAATAAACCGTGTTTTGCACTGACAAAGAGAGCAGAATGTACTTTTCTTTTTAAGGCCGTACCTTTATTAATTACATTAAAGTTTTCGCAACTATCTTATATGTATAAATAAATAAATAAATATATATATATATATATATATATATATATATATAGATGATGCGGAAGTACTCACGAGAGCAATATAGTATAACTTTTGGACGGCACAATAGAACACAGAATAAAACAGATAACACGTAAAAGGACACTCACACTGTAGATGACTTGAGCTTTCGGCCTACTCCGAGGCCTTCTTCAGGTCAGACGGTTAATTTTATTTCCAGCCTTATATATATATATATATATATATATATATATATATATATATATATATATATATATATATGTAAGGCTGGAAATAAAATTAACCGATATTTATGATTATGTTTACACATAAATAAAATAAATATTTGCTAAAATTTCATCAAAGTCAACAAAGACATGAACTTATATAAACTCTGGACAAGGGTGTAGAATGATGATAATATGATAATCTTATGTGAAATCCTAGAACACTTTCATTTCCTTGTCTGAACGTTTTAATTTATGTATATAATTAATATTTATTATGTATCTACAGTCATTTTGTCCTTACCACTATTTAATGCCAATATAACGCTAAATTTCTTCGCTATCTTTCAACTTTTAAAAACCCGAAAGGTAAAATATAATCTGGCAGACTAAATATTAATGCCTTAGATAGTAAAACATCTTCATTAAGCCGAAAACTATTTCTTAAATGTAATTATCTGGAGGATTCCAAATCTTCCATCAACAACTTGTAATAATTACCACGCTAACATTGAGTTCTCGCCAGGCAAAATTTAGAAATTCTCGTCAATATATCAAATGATTCAATTCTACATATCATTGCAACAACTTCTGCCAAAACATTCATGAACATTGGCATGTTTGGAGGAATTAGCGATAAAAAAGAGCCATCTTCACCTAAGGTGCAAGATATACCACAACATTTTGTAAAAGGTGTCTAAATATCCTCATATAAAGTAGATTATACTTTTTTTCAATCCAGAACAGAACAATGGATGGTAAACTTTCATTTAATGAAGATATTCAAGTTTCAAAATTGTTAAGTGTCATCTTGAGCATCTGGCATTGAACTTAAAACATAATAGCGACATTGCCGCGTTTACCATTTGCGATCCGAAATTAACCGAATAAGGCCACTTTAAATTCCAACAAATTATTCCCAGACATTTTAGAACACAATGTACTTAATGGATGTTATCGAGGATATAAGGCGAATATTCAAGATTGAACATCAAAATTCATGGAACTTTATGCTCTATAGACTATATTTCCATCTTTCCAATAAATTTGCATCTCTATCCTCCGATGACACCGGCCGATAAATCGTGTTTCCGATTTATCGATTCACTGAGCATCATGAGGATTCCCGATTGTAATATAGTTATCATATTAAAACAAATATTAAAATCCAACGACTTTTATGGTCGCACGATATAAATATTAAATTCGTCAATCGTTTAAGGATACAAAAAACAATTATTCGACTCGCATTTAATAGGAGTTTTAGATTTTACGCTCTACATTACTAACCCAACTGAACTTAGTAATGTGTACAGAAGTGTTCGTTTCTTTTGTATTTTAGACTCATTACATTGAAGTAAATGTATACCAAGAATATACCCCACGCTAATTTGGCTAAATTTCACAAATTTCTAATTATCACTTCACAACAGACAATTGTATCGGTTGGTCTAATTGGCATAACATGAATTTGCATTGATGCCCAGTGCTTTAAGAGTAATTCTCACTGATTACATTTTCTACCAAAAAACCCCTTCAAGTAGTATTATTAGCAGCTTTACAGGAGACAACCGAAAACTGAGGTAATTTACGTCATTAGGTATGGAATGTAATGGCAGAAGAATAGAAAAACCCGGAGTTGGCATTAGTCTACTCTTGATGAAAGGCTCCAACTACAATTTAACGTCCCATCCGACGGACGGGGAACTTACTTTAAGATCTCTCCACAAAGCACCCAGTATGGATCGTGATACCTCTGACAAAAATCTACCCCCGCCAGGAATAGAACTCAGGTTTTCTGAGTGGGAAGCTAGTACATTAGTCAGCGCTGATCCCATTTTGCTCTCCGATAACCACCTCTAGCACCATATGTCGAATTAAAACATGCAAGTACTTTACTAATTGACTAATTTTTTGCATATGCTTTCCAAGCTACTCATTATTGCCGCACTCTAGGAAGGAAGGCTTTCTAGTAATTATTTATTTCCAACATCAGTTGAATTGGAAGACCTGAAGCCTATTTCTTCAAGACCAAATTCATCCTTCATTTTCGTTTCTTATTTTATTGTTCTCGTATAAGGTTTTTTCACTGCCTGAACTAAAAAATCCCACCTTTTTCTCTCTCCGGTGTCTTAAAATAATAAAATCATTAAACAGCCTGATTTGACTATCCTTAGTTATTGGATAATTGGGTAACTCTCATTCCGCGAACCACCTCTCTGCCAGCATTTATATGTATTTTAAATAATTATCCGTCCTACGATATTTCGCAATGGATTCTGCCAGATTATACACGTCTATTATAATCACCGTCTCCAAATATTCCGCAGTTTACTTTCGTAATGGAGGCATTCTTGCTAGTCTTTTACCATCATTTAATTTCATCCAGAATGAATTTAGGCTGCTTTCTATTCTCAGTTTCCGAAGTTATCCTGGGTCGTGCACTTCTTTGTGCGTCTCTCATGCATGGGATGCCATATTCTCGTCATGGTTGAGGGTGAGTAAATGTAACTCATTCATCAAGTCTTCAACAGTTACTCCAAAATATCATTAAATGAAGAACATCATGCATTTTTCAACTGTTCAAGGACCGTGGAAAAGCACATTATGTTCTTCATTTAATGAACATATACTTCCGCAAAGTAGAGCCTGAAACAATTGAATATATACTCCAAAATATTTGCATTAGCATCTCACTTATTTCTAATTACACTGAAAAAGCATATTAATACAGATCATTCTTTATTTACTTCATGGTATATTTAAAACCAGTAACTTAGTGTCTCCTCAACTCTTACGATTTCCCTCCGTTTCCGCATCAAACTATAGAACATTAAAAAACTGTCCGTTCATAAATATTCCACTACTTCCCTTAAATGTATATCATTCATCAAAATCAACCAAAGTACATTATGCTTCCTTTTAAATATTGTTTTGTTATGTACTTGTTCAAGTTTAATATCTGATTTGTGTATTCCCTCTATAGTACGATACCGTAATGTATCCTTTGATTTGAGTGTGAAGTTTTTTCCAAACTTTACACTCTGAAATCTTATTATGAAGTCCCTTTTCTTGATTGTAGAAAAACCACGTGGTCTATAATTCATATGACACTCAATCCTTCTCCTTTTATTCAAAATTGCAATCATCGTAATCTCCCAATTGTCTGTTACAATTAAACCTCGAAAATATAAGTTAGAGAATTCTTCTAGACGAGTAATTAATACCTTGATTCTGCACTTCCTAAATACACCAGACATACTTTGACGCTACAGGTTTCCTGCTTTACGAAATTGGCGTTGCCTCTAATTAATTTTCACATATGTCCACCCAGATTAAGAAAGGAATATCTGCATTAAACTTTATCTTCACCCCCAAAGAGTAGGTACACTCAGTGTATAGACACACTGGACCACAGAATAAGATAAATCTACAAAACAAACATTCTTCTGAGGTAAAAGTGATGAACTGCTCGTAAACTTTAGGTATCCCGATCCAGTTAAATCCTAATGAATGAATCATTGGAGTAAGTTTCAATCAACATCCGACCCTTTTTGAGATGTTTCATTTCTACTCATCTCATTCGTCATTTTTTCCAATTAGCAGTCTCATGTGATTTTCAATGGACTTCCTTTCTATGCAGGGTTTCCTGATTAATACATAGTTGGCTCTACTTTGTAACTTTTCATTTATTTAAGTCAATTCTTCCGACCCTCAGGGATTTATAAGGGTCTTCACTCTTTACGTACGTTGTATATTCTGAAGTCAAATCCAAAATCGATTTTAGGCTCTTGGCCTTAGAATCATGATTTACAGCGAAAAATTATTTATGCAGCATTCTATATATGCATTTTTAGATTGCTTATATATTCCTCACAAGTATTGAACCGAATAGAGGATGGAATTAAACTTAGGAATGACGATTCATAAATAACATTAAGTACTAAATTTACATAAATAAAAATATTTAAATAAGCGCTTATGGATATGAAACACACTTGTTACCGACCATCGTATGTAAACGAATAGAGAAAGAATATATGTATGTAATATTTACTTAGATATACACAAATTCACCCAATTTATTACAAGGTGTCAGCAAGGGATATTAAGACAAGGGTCAACAAAAAGGAGAAAATAAGTAAGTAAAAATGGAGACTACGTTTTAAGAAGGACATATTGTAATAAGCTGGGGTTTCCATATCATAAGTCCATAGTGGTGATTTAGTCAAGGCAAAATGGTAAAGGAAGGGGTATTTTAAGAAACTATCATTTGAATAACACAGGGAGGAAAACATACCAATACAAATTCTAGGAGAATTACTAATTGAGCTTTAGACAGCGGCACCAAATGAATTAGGAACATAAAGGGTCCTTTAGAGAATGGGCTAACTAATGGACTATCATGCACAAGAGAAGAATTTGGAGAAGCCAAAAAGTATCATAAAATAATTTGTAAAATTTAAATGTTACTGAAGTACTACAAAATTTTAGTGATAGTCCTTGGAGTCACACAGACTCAATGCCAATTATTCTTTCCACAAATGGACCATTTTTACGAGGGATTTATTTACACGATAATGAAATTTGTCATACAGGTATGACAAATTGCTTAAGTTCAAGAGAAATGTTGTGATCAAATTGAATCGACAAATTGTCATAGGCATGTTCCGCAAATTTCTTGCAAAAGTAGAGATTCCTTGTTATTTATTACACAAAAAAGTCTTAGAGTAAATTTAATTTAAAATAGGTAAATTTTATAGAGGTGTATTGGACTTTTAAGCGTTGATTTGCATTTCACGTCGTTTTTCATTGAAAACACTGACCTCTTGAATTAGCGCGGAATATAAACAATTATTGCATTTTACTTAAAATTATCATTATTTGTGACAAAAACAAAATTATGACTAATCGCCATAGCACCAGTAACTAGTGGAAATATTCTCTAATAATAACCTCAGGGGTGTAGGGCAATAGTCGAGGGTGTCTAACCACCTCCGAAACAAAAAATATACTCATACTGAAAGTAAACTCGTATACGAACAATTGATGAGTAAAATTTAAAATTAATGTAGAAGAGAGCGCGACAATTACTTCGAGGTCAGAGGCTAATTCATAATTAATTGCATTAATTTCAATTTGTAAAATCTTTATTTTTGTGTGTACATCCCCTCTAATTACTCTGTCTTTGATTCCCAAACAACATCATCTTGTTGTTGACAATATTTGTTGATTCTGTACCCGATGTAGGGAGAAAGTGGTGTCAATGATAACAATTACGTATTAATGAAGCCGGGACATACAGCGGAAGTTTATCACCAAAACCGGCCACACATGTTCCAGACACCATTATTTCAATTTCATCGTGAGAGATGCCAAATCTCAGTTTTTTTTATTTATTCGGTTTAGCATTTAAAAATAAAATAGAAACTCTTGTCTGAAATTCTCGGGATTACGCTAAAGTAGGATTTATAGTGCACTGATATTAAAAACGCATTGCATGTTATGTACCTACCCAGGGTAAAAGCACAAAATTTGCATTGTTAAGTTTTCTGCTTAAAAATACATATCCATACGTTCCACACAAAGACTGGAAGTATGTCATATATTTCAAAATGTAACAATTGGTACAGTGACAAGTTGAGCACCTCTAAATTTCATAGCCCCGCTCAAAAGACAAGCTGACGCCTCACTACAATGAACTCGTCTTCAATTCCGTCTACACGTACATCCAATCCCTTTATCCATTTGATATCCGTATCGTTTTTTTTCCTCTTCCTTGCTTGCTTGTCTTACGTTCTCCCCTATATCATAGTCTTCATCATTTTAAAGTGTATCAAAATGCTCTTCAGTTAACTGCATATTTTGCCTCCCCTGGGTTTCTTTCAGCAAAACTTTCTCCTCACCCAGCATGCCTAGTAATGCACGTTTTATTTCTAATCCCTCCATTTTAAATATTTAACCTCTCACAACCAAATCTGAAAAGCTTGCTTACGTTACGTTACTTTTTCTTTGCTTAAATGAAATTCTTCATCTCCTATTCATGTGATCATCTTGATCCAAGACACCTCCTAGATACAAAACTGATCCACCTGATCTAACCTTTACCCTCCTATTTTTGCGTTTGATTTGTCCGCTCTCTTTCTCAAAACCTGATAGCTCTTGTATTGCTTGAATCAATTCTCATTCTTCATCTAAAATACTTTCTAATACGCTCAGTAATGATCTGAAGTACCTTTTTTCTTGTGACTGTGTTCCAGTGCATGATCAAACTAATATTTGTCTATGGCTGTCGTGATCGGGATTGTGCGTACAAGGTTGGTGACTTAACACCCCCCGCCAAACGTCTTACGGCGGCTTGCGGGGTATTATGTAGGTGTAACTCTTGTCAGACTGACTTACTTGGGCTAGGTCATTCGCAAAACTAACGGATTTCATGAATTCCCCACCGATTTTTTTTTCTCTCTTAATTTCTTCCCTTGCCTCTTTTACCATATTTCATTTCAATTCCCATAATACATTAACTTTCTTACCATCAAGTATTCCTATACCTAAAATATACTCATCAGCGTCATATTCTCTTCTACGTCTAACTTTACTGACTTCCCGAATGGATTTTCTCTGTATTCTGTCCATCCCATCGGAGTCTTTCTTCGGTCAATTAATAATTTTCCTGGCGTATCTTTAATAATGCCCCCGGATTTTCCCTTTGTCCATCTGGTGGGTCTCCTGCCATTTAACGTAACGGGCATGCGTGACCCTAAAATTAGTTTGATTGAGTAATTATCATTATTCTCGCCAGTACAGTTCTTTGGGTCATCAGAATATACAACCACTCTAAATAAAGGAGACTCAACTCTCTGTTTTCGTAGTAGACAACTTATTTTTGCATGAAAAGAGAATTTCATGTATGAAAGCATAAAAATTGGAGATGGAAACAAATGTGTGATTAGTTTAGCTAGCGGTATGTTCGTGATAAATTTTTCATAAGTGAAAGGAAGAGTAGTCATTACCCCCAAACGTATCATGCATTTGGGATATCGGTGTATGTTATGGTTATTATAAGTAGTTGAACTTTGCTTATTATAATGTTCATATGTCTGTTCATTAAAGAATAAACGATGGCATAGCTAAGTTATATTGTTTTAAGTTTTTAGAATATAGGAAAACACTTTTAAACCTCAAATATTTAAAAAAAACCCAAAGCCTGAGAAATAAAAATAAGATTTTCGAGGCGTGAAGCACTTATTTTCGAGGCACTTACAATGCCCGAGTTGGCAACTGTCCTATTTGAACCAGCCTTTAATCAAAATTAAATATTTTATCCCTCTTACTTTCTAAATCAATTATCGTTTGGCGGATTTTTTTAAAATTGGTATTTCCAGAAATACAACAGTCACAACACCTCCTGTGTAAATTTTGCACTCTTCAAATGAAATCTCGTCAAATTTACTATTTCTTCTGAATTACGAGAGATCAGAAATTATTATTAATAGAACTTATTGCTCAAAATTTTAACTTTTTGTTATATTCGTAGGATACTGAGTAGTTTATGTTTGGTACGTATTTCATTGACTTAACTTAGCTATGGCACCAGCGGAAATCGATGTAATTCGATGCTATGGTAACTAAAACATAAAACACGATCAATACGCTGCTTACAAATTTTACTTTCATTTGAACAAAGTGTGAGTCGAGGCCTATATAATACTACAAGGGGCTTGTTCTTACTTGGACATACTTGTTCTTTCCTATATTACAGCTAAAAGATAGTTTAAAATGTTTAAATGGGAGATAATTTCAAAGGAAGGTGGACCTGGAGCTCCAGTCACTGGTACGCATGACGGAAGTACAAATTTATACCGCTGCTGTTATTGTGAGAGAAGATCGTCGATTAGCAATTAAAGTAGTATCAAAAATTGTGGAATTTTCATAGGGTGTCAATTGCACTTCTGTTAGAGAAAAGTTACACATGAGATGTATTGGCGCCAAATAGGCTCTACTAAATACATTTGCGAAATTTCTATTTATTTCACGAAATTCATTACAATGTTTGTTCGTCATTCTCCCAGGCCCTTCTAGATTTTACTTCAAGTAACTTTCTGTTCCCTCCCCGTCCCCTTATGTAAACAAACACTTCTGCGTAGGTGTTTGTTCACATAAGTTTTTATATCATCGGAAGCAAGCGTAGGCGAATCCAACATGTCCCAACTTGCAACTGCCGCTAACGAAATAAATGTTCTAGAGGGAAATGAATGAAACTTGTAGCACATATGCAATGTAACTTAATCTAATAATATAACATATAATAAATATGATCACTCCATATTAAAAAGCCCTTTTACTATGACGAGTTATCACAATATAAACGAGTATTCACAATATAAACGAGTATTCACAATTGAACGTGAGAATACCAAGGCTTTGATCCTTTTCCCTGTCATACCTTACCCAGGAGCGAAATGCATTTTATTCCTACATTTGTGATATTCCTTGCGTCAACATCTGCTCACCCGCCCAGTTCCGCATCCCTCCGGTAACCCTAGCAATCCCTTTGCTCCTCACCCGCCTCTTCTTCTGCTGGCTTCTCCCTTCTTTTTCCGCATCCCCGTCCAAGATCCCCTACTCATCTCCGCCATCAACATTTCCTCTCCATCTCTCCCCATTTTTATCCCATCTCTCTCCCTTTTCTCCGTTGAAACCTCGAACCTTACTCTTTCTGAGGTTCTCACGAGTTACCCGCTTTAAAAAATTCCCTTCTCGACCACAACCCGAGCGGATAAAAAAAAGGGAGGCTTCCAAAACACCATCCCTCTCCTCCCTCACCCCTCTCTCCTCTCCCACCCCTTACCCTCGCCTGCCTTCCGCCGTCCCCCTACAAAATTCACCTCAATCCAACCCTTCTTTACATCCTCATATAACACTCTTTCTGCCCCCCTCTTTCCTTCCCTGAATTTCCACACACACTGCAACATCTTTCTCCCTCGGTCGCATCCCTTTAACTCAAGGCTCGGAGGGGCCATCTCCCCGATCCATTCCGTCCCTCGCGCCTCTTCTCACGCCGCTCTCTCTTTCCCGTGCCCCTGATGTCACTTTGCTCCGCCGCCATCTTCCCACTCTCCCATTCTACGCTCGCCCCCCCCATCAAACCTCTGAAAGCTTTTTTTTTTCATTTACTGGAGCTCCTTAACAGAAATTCTTTACGACAAAGTCATTGAACATTTGTGTACGCATGTCGTCGTAAAGTTCTTATTGTCATAAACAATAATACCAACGGTCGCAAGTTGCAGTTCGACATGTTTCACATTTCATGTAAACGAGATTCAGATTTCTCAGAAAATAAAAAGCCTAAGTTCTTCGGTATTCAATTAATTGATTTGGTACATATTTTTATATTTTTAGTTAATACTTTTTCTTTCATTAAGTCTCCACTGCGAATTTGAAAAGGCTAGTACGAGTTGGTTGTATATATAGAGCATTGGCAGACCGCATTACAAACGCTGAGCTTGGACAATATGTGAGCTACATTTTTAAATGTATTAACTAGTTTATTCTCTACGTTTGAAGACCGTTTAAAAACCGCTCGGTAATTTTGATTCCCTAACTTTCAGCAACGTTCACTCACCAGAATAGTACAAAGTTTCAATCAGAATTTCCCGTCGTATTTTGTGTTCTTCTTAAGATTTTATTTTACTTCTACCAATGGCTACGACAATTAGTAGTTCCTCATTGAAAATATCAGATAGGTGAAACATTTAAGCTTATATAATATATTCTATTAGATGTGAAACCAAGAAATCATATTTACATCCTGGAAACAACCCGTTACTTTTTGAGATACATGTATTTCCATGAAATAAAGGATAATGGATCAAAAAACAATCTAAAAAAACGGAATAATGTATGTATCTGCGGTTACATATATGCATTATCATAAGTAACAACCCCATACCATCCATGAGATTTGTGTCATTCCTGATGTCGCCAGGAATATGCGGGAATCGATGGGAATATGTCAAATGATAAAAAGGTGGACCCGGGTTTTCTGGAGGTCAGTTCTTGTCTCCGATTGGTCGATTCAACTCTTTGGCTCTTGGCTGATTGAATCCGTCACTCTTTCCCGCCATACGATGGTGGATGGAAGCCGGCGCCTGTCTCTCTTCTTCCTCCTTCAGCATGCTGCCGTCCAAGAGTCCGTGCTGAATTAAGAGAGGACCATCCAGCGCCGCAAAGGTGAACCTCAGGACCACCGGTTAACTTACAATAAACCTCTAGCGCGATATAAGTGACAATAAACAAATCTAGACAAGAAACTGACCACCGCCGTATGTTAAAGCCGTGGCAGGTATATCTTAGAGAGCTTAACTCAACCCAATCCACCAACGCTCTTCAGCGGATAGTCTCCACGTGTCTGGTCATAAATCTTCTGCCATGGATTTCCTTTTCTACGTTATAATAATACAGTCCATAATAAATTCCAACAAACTGAATGAAGTTTTTCGCTTTAAATAACTAAGTTAATATCAATTAACTGAATTATTTTGTTCCTCCATCCCTGATTTAGGGCATTTGGGTAAAAGGCATACTTTCGCCATTGACCAATTCAGATACTCAACTACGTCACCCATTCTGAAGAAATTCTCAATCCAACTGACAATCGGAACAGTAGTAATCAGAAAACAATCACTGTTCTAAAAGGCTCACTCAATGCATTTTTCAATCAGCATCATTAATCATTATTCCCTGTTTGGAAGAATTTCCGTCCACCTGCATAGTGCACTTGTTACTTCTTCTTTCTTTTCGAATATTCTTGTTAGGTGTATTCGCAGTGTTGGTCCTATACTTTCACCTAGTGTGGTGGTGCGGCAATTGTAACTACATTATGTAGAAACGATTACATAAGCACATATTACATGACGCTAAAAATGCATATACATAAATTAAATTGTATCGTAGAATAATTTCTGAACCATGGAACAAAGTTCAAAGCTTGAGTTTTTTTATCGTTATCATGGCAGATATCCACACATATGCATTTCATACAAGGCATAATCCTGTTAAAGAAATATAAGAAATAAGTTCATTTTCTTCTAGTTTTCTTATTTGTCTTAAATAGCACAATAATCATGAATAAAAGAGGCATGGTTCTGGTAAAAGAAACTATTCTTCATTGTTAAGTTGAACGGAGTAATATTCAACATTTTTCCGTAAACTCTTGAAAACATGCGTACCATTTATTGACCAAACGAGGTTATTGTGACCAAAAACCACTGTTCTTCCCGTATTATGGTATTGGTATTCTTTAAAATATATAATAAAAAGAGTAGTAAAGAAAATAATATTCCTTAGGATTTAAAGCCATAGTTCGTGGAATATTTTGAAATAATTTCAGCCAAATATGAGGATTTTAATGGCTGCAACTATCAGTGAGTGGTTTATAGCCTCTCCCGGAAATATCTTTCTACCTTCCAATCTCTTAACCCCTCATAAGTCCTGCACTGATTGCTTTTAGTTAGCTACCTTGTAGTTCATTCTTCACTTCCTCCTCAAATTCTTTCCCTCTATTATTTCTCCACTTATACTCGTGAGAAAGTTATCATGTCTTAGAAGGCGTCGAATTCATTTCTCTTTTCTTCATGCGAGTGTTCTCCATGCGCCTCTTCTTTCAAGCTTCTTCATTTGTTACCATGCATTTACATTTTATATTCATCAATTTTCTATATTACCGCAATATCATCGCCTCCTTGCTTCTTTTCTCTACTCCTCCTTTTGTCAATATAAAACAGCCGTAAAATATCAAAATTCATGTCTTTCAACGAATTGCTTCTTTACGCATAGTGTATATCATGCAAGAATTGTTTGTCATAAATGTTAATTCTGATAGAAAACTTCTTAATCTACTACAATTTTTTCACAGACGAGTGAAAAAATATATGGAACTGTTTGTGTTAAGGTGATCAAATATTATTAACATATTTTCTTAAGAACTATCGGGAAGTAAGAAGGCAAGATCTGTGCTAACAGTTAAAGATAAGTGGGGTAAGATAGTAGTTGAACCAGAAAAAATCCACGAGAGATGGAAGGAATATATAGAAACACTGTTTGACAAAGAACATGGGCCAACAAGGTTAGACATAGAAAAGGGACATGACGTAGAAGAAGATAGCTTAGGTCCAGGCATACTCGACGGGCATTAAATACAAAGGGCATTAAGGGAGATGAAAGCAAATAAGGTCGTGGGGGTAGACAATATTCCAGTGGACCTATTGAAATGTTTAGGAAAATGTGGGAAGAAGACTCTATATGGTCTGATTCGTAATATCTATGAGGAAGGAATCTGGTCGGTAGATTTTGTGAGATCAGTGTTAGTTCCTAGTCCGAAAAAGGTAAAGGCTACGTCATGTGAGAATTACAGAACGATAGTGTTAATATCCCACGCGGAAAAAGTTATTCTCAGGATAATCAACAAAAGGATAGAGAGTAAGGCAAGTGATTACTTAGGGGATGATCAGTTTGGATTTAGGAAAGGGAGAGGTACGCGTGATGCCATTGCAGTAATGAGATCACTAATCGAGAGGAATATAGAATACAATCAGGACGTATTTGCCGGTTTCGTAGATTTCGAAAAAGCGTTTGCTAGAGTGAATCGGGAAAAACTAATGTGAGTATTGCAGAAAATACGAATGAATTGGAGGGACAAAAGATTGATCCGCAGGCTGTACATGTCTTAGACTGCTCAGGTGCAAGTGGGAAGCTAGAGTCGGGATGGGCAGTGTTAGGAAGAGATGTAAGGCAGGGTTGCCCATTGTCACCAGTGCTGTTCAACGTATATGTGGAGGAAATGATTAAAGAGGCATGGGAAGAACTGGAGGTGGGAATGAAAGTCAGAGGAGAATTCGTAAAATGGGTTAGGTTTGCTGATTACCAAGCATTAGTTGCTCAGTCAGCCAAGGGTTTGCAAGCATTTCTGAGTGAATTGGAGGTCCAGTGCGATAAATATGGGATGAGAATCAATATTAATAAAACAAAGGTTATGAGATTTTCCAGAAAGAAAAATGCTAAGCTAAACATTAAAATAGGAGGGGAAAAATGTGCAGGTAGAACAGTTTACGTATCTCGGAAGTGTTTTGGACCAATGCGGTCTAAGTAGTGGATACATAAGGAGAAGAATCGCGCTAGGCAAGGAGACTTACTCAAGGAGGCTTTCTCAAGGAGGAGGGAGTTGATGACGGGGACGTTGAGTAGGGATGTTAAGAAAAGACCCGTCAAAACTTTGATATGGAGCGTAGAAAACCTGCTCAGCCTGTAAGTAAAATTGCTCTTGACAGACCCATTTCTTAGATGTAGAAAGAGAATATGGAGTAGATATGTACAGCTTAGGACCAGAAAATCTTGCTAGTGAGTGAAAAATAGTATATTGAGATTTGAAATCAGATAAGAGAGTAGACAATATTTCCGCGGAACTACTTAAAATTTGAGGAAAACTTGGGAGGGAGAGTTTTTACAAACAATTTTGTAGCATTGATAAGAGAGTAACTTGACAGGAAGATTTCATCAAATGATTGCTAGTTATGATTCCCAAAAAAGGAAAGGCAGAAGGAGGAAATATGTATGAACCTTAGAAAAACATGTAAGATTTCGTACGCAGCTGAAGTGGTTCTCAGGATCATAAATTAATGAATGGAGAAGATTGAAAATAATTACTTTGGAGTTGATGAGTCTGTGTTAAGGAAAGGGAGAGGTACACTTGATGCTAATGCAGTACCAAGGTCACCGATAGAGAGGAACATAGAATACAATCAGGACACTTGACTATTTGTCTAATTCTTAGATTTCTAATAGACGTTTGATCGATAAAAATGGTATAATTCATAAATGTGTTGCAAAAAATAAGAGTATGCTGGAGGGATGGGAGACTTATCCTCAACTTGTACATATCTCAGACAGCTCAGGTGCTAGCGGTGGATGAAGAGACCTGATGGGCGGTGGTAGGAAAATAAGTAAGATACAGGTGTTCATTATCACCTGTGCTGTTCTACGTACTTATATATGTGAAGAAAATTGTTAAAGAGGTGAGCGAAAACTGGAGATAGGAGTGAAATCCTGTTGAGAATTAATAAAAATCAGTTAAGCTTGTGGATGATGATCACTTTGATTTGTCATACAGTCAAGGACTTACAAGCATTGCTGAGTGCGCTGGAATACCAGTGCAATAGGTATGGGATAAAAATAAATATTAAGTGGTATACGATGATTACGAAAGCTAAGTCAAATATGAAATTGACGACAGGGACGTTGGGTAAGGATAAAAACAGCTCGTCAAAACTTTGATTAGGAGCGTGAAGTATTAATCGTTTCATCAATGTCCGAGAAGGCATTTGAGTGAATCGATTAGACTTAACGGCAGTACGAGTATTGCAGGAAATAGGAGTACATGGATGGAAAAGGAGACTTAATCGCAAATTAAGAGTGCTCGTAACAATTATTAGATTGCCCGTATGGGTATCATGGATGGAAAATCGTGATGAGAATATGTTAACAAATGGAGTAAAACATTAGTACTCATGCTTATCGTGGAGGAAACGTTAAACATGTCATAGAAAAAACTGGAGTTATGAGTGAAAGAAGGTGAGGAACCTTACAAACAGATTTGCGGATGATCAAGATTTAGTTTGCAAGCATGCCAAGGGATTACAATTATTTCGCAGCAGATTAAAATTTAATGTGATAGAGGAGAATCCATACAAATAAAACAAAGGCTATGAGAACTGAGAACAAATTGTCGCGAGAAAGAAAAAGCTAAAATAAGATACCATAAACTGGAGCAGGTGTAAGAGTTCACCTATTTTGGAAGTGCTTGGAACCGTGATAATCAAAGTGGCAGGGATATGAGAAGAATAATTACGTTATGTAAATATGTTTTAACAAGCAGTAGATAATTTATGACAGGGACTTTTAGAAGGGATGTTAAGAAAAGGGTCATTAAAACTTTGATATGGAGTATGGTTTTGAACGGCGCGGAAACTTGGTCTCTGAAGCAAGATGATTGGTGTAACTTTTTGACATGAGAGTGTGAAGAAGAATAAGTTAAATAAAATGGACGGAGAGAAAAACAAATATAGGGATAATAGGCATTTTGGGGAGGAGATAGGATTGTTGGGAGAAATCCTAAGGAGGTATGAAAGGTGGCGGAGGAGTATATTCATAGTCAATAGAATGGCATAATTTTCTTATGCCAGAACATAACAGTAGGAATACAAAATACGCATGGTCTTTACAAAAAGAGACCTATTTGGACCTTTTCGCCTTTCACACTGGCAATGAAAATTTGAAGGTATTAAAATCTGGGCATTTTGGCAGCATTGAATGATATTTTTTAAAATATTTCATTTAACTTTATAATTTCCTGTCTAAAATTTGACAAATTTTAATAAAGGTTTTTTCTTTATTATATAATATCGATATGCCACTCATAAATCGATGACAAAATGTTATTTTTTGATAGAATTAAAATTTTTGGTCACAGCCAGCCAACATTGGAACTTCATTTTCCGTCACTATATATTTTCAAACTAAGATAAAAGGAAGAAACACAAAATCACATTAAAAATTTCAATTTCAAAAAACTTGCATAGTTTGACGCTTAATCCTACATGTTTAATTCAGCAAAGGAATTGATGCAAAAGCGTTTCAAGCTTTATATATTTGTCATAGTACGGGGAGTGAAAAAGTTAAATCAGATTAAACGTGTTCCATCAGCTAAGGCCATAGCCAATATCTATTATAAGAAACCAATACTAAAACAAACGCTATACACGATCAGAGTCGATGTGAGCCCGTTATATTACAATCCGGTGCCCAAACTGACTACCATTCATGTCTAATCCGAAGGCAAAATACTTGTTAACAACACAGTCTTCATATTTCTTCTCAATGACAAAACGTGTAAACTTTAAATGACGGTATCGCATGCCTTTAGTAACGTTTAACGTTACAAAAAATTGATAAATGGGTATATCTCTGTTGCCCGGCATCCTTTCACGCAAATTATGACGCGATATGACATTACGTTTACCCAAAAATGACTCATTGAAGCGTTGTCGAGGAAATAACAGGACATCTAACCGTTTAAGCGTCCGGCGTCGCCTCCCGAAATCGACATCGCCCCATTACACTCCTTTATCTGCCCTCCCCTAACTCTCTTCCTTGCCCAACCTGCTGCCCATTCATGCACCCCCTATCCCCCCAACTCGTATACCCCCTCATCTCACAAACTCCACGCGTCTGTTTCTGAAGCCCGCCGGATCCACCACCCCTCCCGTCCCATCAGTCACCGCTGCATTCGACCTAATCACACGGACACAATCGCTCGACAGCACCCCCTACGTCCTTCACCTCCCCTCCTCTATCTGTCCACCATACACCCGCCTCCTCCCAACCTCCACAACACATCCTCCCGAACCTTCCTCTGCATAACTTCCACTTACCCTCCCCTAGACAAACCCTCCTTTATCCAGCGCTACACATACGCAGCTCAACATATACCCAGCCCTACACATACTCGTACGCAGCCCCACACATATACTCCCCTAGACATACCCTTCTCAATGCCTATCATTCCCGATACCAACCCTTCCCGGTACCAACCCTCCCCGTTACCAACCCTCCACGAAACCAACCCTTCCCTCCCCTGCACCTACGCTCTCCCATACGTACGCTCTCCATCACATATTACCTTTCCTACAAATACCTACCTCTAAATAACCTCCTCCACGTACTCTGTTCACTCACACTTCCCTTGGGATTCTCTGCATACCATTTGTCCATATACCCCACTCACCCTTCTCAACCCACTTCTTCTTTGGCTCTTCCCCTCCCCACGCCACAGACATTCCCCAATATACTCTGGCTAACCTTCTATTCCTTTTTCAAACTCCGAGTTTTGCCCTCCTTCCTCCTCTTTAAACTCGGTCTACGTTGTACCTTTCTACGGTTGGATTAAGTGTGATTGCACGATTGCACAGTCAAACGCTTTGCAGTAGGATTTTTTTGGTACGTTTCCAGTCGCGACACCTAACGGATCCATTTAACGTGGCCATGGAAGATAATCTGCGTGGCATTCGCCTAATGCGTAATATAACTTGGAGCACACCATGATAAGTAAGGGGTCTCAAACTAGCCGAAGTAAAACTTCAATTTTTCCTTATTGTTTCCGGTATAACCCCCGTAATTAATCGCCGGGGTAATTTAGAGTAGTTACCTATGTTAATAAATTCCTATGAATAATGTCTCCGTTCATTATTAAATGGCAAAATATTTTTCCTTTTCATAACAACTTAATTGTTGGCAGGCTAAGGAAACTATTAAATTTACGATAATAATGGTTTCAAATGGTCCTTTAAACTTTTCATAGGGATTTCTGATTACCGTTGTGTTTACACGCGAGATGTAGAAAAGAGATTAACTCAGCATGTTCATCTAAATGAGTGTTAAGGATCTGTATTGTATGATCTGTAGGGTTTAAAACCAGATACGTTCTATCGTGTAAGCTATCAGCTGGAATAGATTATCAGTCATCCTGGATTCCTTAGCATGTTTCAAACTCAATTTCCCTTCATAAATTATTTTTCCTTTCGCTTGATCATTAGAATTACGACCTAATTATAAATGAAGCATTTTATCAATTACATGTGCTACATTAAACCCATTCGACAGTCACCTAGATTACCGAAAAGTTGTAAATTTATGAATATTAGAACTAAAATTTTTGACATTTTAAAAGTCAATTAGCGCTCACTCCCAACATTGTACTCGTTGAATATGTTGGAAGGTAAATGTACTTTATATTTGGGCATTATATAAAGTGTCTTGAATCTTGGGATAATAGCAATTCCGCTGGATTATTGGCAATCTGTTTCTCCTTGAGCTTTGATTATAAACTGTTCTTTTAATTTTATTAATCTGACAATTTTTACCATTTTGACTTCCATACCATGCGTACGTTTTTAATTTGGTGTCAATTCAGCCCAATGTTAACTCACCCGGATCGGAAAGTAAAATCTGAAGGTCGTGTTAATATTTGATATGTTGGCTGGTAATCATACGATTAACGGACTTTGTATTGTAAATATTTTGCTCATTTACACAGCATTGTATTTTTGATACGATATTAAACAATTTACTGTTATTTGACACTTGAGGAAGGCATTGCTCAAATAGTTGGATTGAAAAATATGCTCGCAAAATACATTTTCATACCGTAGAGTATACTACCGTTTTATAATCATATCCATCATCTGAATCATTTAACTTATGTTTCAGTGACCAACATATAGCAACCATCATTATCATGTTGTAGGTCCTGTGTGAAATCACCCTGGTCACACACCCTAGCGGTGGCATGAAGGTTAACTTTTAGATGCAATTAAATCTGCAAGCTTTTGGATGGTTGACTTAGTAAACTTGATCACCCATGAATCTAATCCATGTCTCAACATTATGTCTCCCTCCCTCATTTCATTCTAGCCTACAAATTTTACAATGCCTTTCAATGTGACAATTGAGCCAAGTTATAGGTTAAAAATCACTAGTAACAATGAGGACATGTGACACTTCTGATTTAGAACTCCCCGTCCAGAGATTCCATACGTGACAAGTATAGTGTACTTTTTTTCTGCAATACATTCTATAATTAAACCCAATTTAATTTGTCAAATCACCTTCTTGAATCCATGACACAAACGAGTACTGCGGGAACGTATTTGATGCCTTCTATCGGTGATTTCATAACTGCCTGGTACCATGATTACCCTTCCCCTTGCTTGAACTGATGAATCATCACCTTGTTTATGATTCAAATACAATAATCCGAATATTAATACTCTTCGCATAAGAAATATTCCTGTCAATATAAGTTTTGGAGCTTCTAAAAATCTCCATATTTTATTGAAAAGGTAATTTCCTCAAGGAATTTTTGAAATCGCAAATATATTTTGCATAATAAAATATTTGCACTTATTATTACATCATTTATCGTAGAAATTTGTCAACACATTTATAATAATTATACTAATAAAAATTATATTAGCCAACGGAAAAGTACATTTCAGTATTACCATGCTGTAAATATTACATGATTATATCACGAAGGAAGTTCGATGTGAAAAAGAAATATTTTCCAAAAAGTGAAAAGATAATTCCTTCGCTTCTAAAAGAAGAGGATGCGATGATTCTACACGATTTTATTACAGCCTGGCGTTTCCAACTCTTTTTTTTTCAAAAAATTCAAAGTGAAGCACAACACACCTTTTCCTCATAAAGCCACTGGGTAGAGTGGAAGAGTTTCTCCGCAGGAAAAGAAGGGAAAGGTGTAACCAAGAGAAGATGTTTTAAGTATAGAAAGAGAGGAAATATTCAGAAGTAGTCTTATAAGGATGGGGAGGGTCCGTTAAAATAATATTTCTCCCTAATATTGCAGTAAGTTTTCCAAAATCTCTAGAATAAAAATAATAACAATCAAAATTGCATGCAGCAGTTTTCCAAGAGTTATAATAGAAATTTCGTTAATTTCCCGTTTCTAAAATAAGAGATTGCAAAGTTGAATAATTATTCTTTTTATTACCCTTGTTGTTAGATTGTTAAATATACTTGGCTAATACCATATATATATATATATATATATATATATATATATATATATATATATATATATATATATATATATATATATATATATATATATATATATATATATATATATATAAGCATTGTTGAGTGAATTGGAGGTTCAGTGCGATAAATATGGGATGAGAATCAATATTAATAAAACAAAGGTTATGCTATTTTCCAGGAAGAAAAAGGCTAAGCTAAATATTAAAATAGGCGGGGAAAAAATAGAGCAGGTAGAACAGTTTACATATCTTGGAAGTGTTTTGGACCAATACGGTCAAAGTGGTAGGGACGTGAGGAGAAGAATTGCGCTAGGCTAGGAGGCTTTCTCAAGGAGGAGGGAGTTGATGACGGGGACGTTGAGTAGAGATGTTAAGACAAGGCCCGTAAAAACTCTGATATGGAACGTAGCTATGTACGGCGCGGAAACGTGGTCGCTGAAGCAGGAGGATAGACGTACATTGGAGGCTTTTGAAATGTGGGTGTGGAGAAGAATGGAGAAGGTGAAATGGACCGAAAGGAAAACAAATGAGGAAGTACTAGAAATGGTGGGGGAGGAGAGGGGTTTGATGAGAGAAATCCTATGGAGGCAGGAAAAATGGATGAAAGGCGAATTGAGCGGTAGTGGAATGTTGAAGAGGGTAATAGAGGGGAGAATGTTGGGCAAGCGAGGTAAGGGTAGGAACAGGATAGGGATGTAGGACGGGATGAAGGGAGGAAAGAAGTACACCGAGATGAAGAGGGACCTGATATAGATTAGTTTGCTAGGTGGGGAGTCACAGAATGTTTATTTGATAGTTGTTTTCATCCAAAAACCTACCTTAACCGGTAGATTACCTAATTATAATATATATATATATATACACACAAACACGAAAACTAAAACTGTTCTGTTCCTAATTCCTCTTGAGAATGGTGGTTGCACCACCGAAAATCCGAGAACCAGCGAGTCCCTCTTTTATATGTTGTAGTTTCTGTGTTTGTGTCGACTAGTTAGTGAATTTACATTATATATATATATATATATATATATATATATTTCATAAAACAAGCGTATATACAGTTTACAAGTTAGGTACACAGACGATGTCTTTCCAAATGTGATGAGAAGATAAAATTCCGCAAATATAAATTTTGTAGTATTTTAGTATTCAGAGATCTAATTTCTATTAGAACTTTACACTAAGTTCCAGAAGTTAGATACGGGTTATCATTCAGCCTATTATTATACGGTTAATATTAATCACTTAATTTTTCTACAATTTCTCATTGGTTAATATATAAATATATTAATTAATTAGCGTATTATTTGTTAAAAAAGGAGGCATATAATAAATCAATGCATGATTTCCACAAACTTCCGTAGTCTGGATTCGGGGATTTCTCCGATATTGTTCATTGAAATGAATCTGAAATACCATGGAATTTCTATTCATCTTCATTTTAGGTATGCTACCTAGTAAATTTTGGGTGGTGTTTTTAACAAGTTTTTTGCTGCCACATTCCTCGTACACTTGCTGTACAGCAGCGTTCTCACCTACTGACTTGTATTATTACTGTACAATTACAACAAACACAATCGGGTTGCTAATGCGTCTCTATGAACTGCAAATGTCATCTGAATATTATTTTACCTCCTCCTGAAATTAGTTGAATTCAAATGATGTTCTCAGTTAGAAAAATAGTTAAGAGAGATTCGCTGATATGAAGTACTCAAATACTTCCGAAACCCATCAGACGAGTCTACTTATGACTTTATAATAAGCTTTGGGTCATACTTGGAAAGAAATGCCCTTTCAGGAACTTCTTGCAGCGGGGACCGGCGTAAAAAAGGGGCGTGGGAAAAATAAAAAGGACTTTCCTACAGTGGGGCGCCATCACTTCGAAGCCAAATTCCAACTCCCACGGTTTTCGTAACATCCATTCCATCACACACCCCTTCCTCACGCCGTCCACGCACTACCGCTGCCGCGTCCTCGGTTTCCCAAAGTCGATTGCGAACGAGCCATATGCTCTGCTCTGCACCCCCTAGGAAAAAAACTGAAGCTTCTCCAACACCGTCCCCTCTCACGCTTCTCAAACTCCACAACTAACTCCCACCCCAAAAAACGCATCTTCCAACTTTCTTTTACTGTTTCCCACTTCTCCACTTTCTTCCCATCTTCCTTCCTCCTACTTCACCTCACTTCTTCCCAGCTTCAAACCCCGCTCTTCCTTCCTCCCACTCCCGCGTCACTTTCTACTCTTTCCTCTCAGCCAATTCTCGCTTTCGTCTTTAGACCTTTCCTCCTCCCTAACCGATCCAGGCCGGAGCCGAGCGGTTGAGGGGGGAAGGGAGCACACACCCATGGCCGCCGCGCGCAAACACGTGCGCTCCGCCCGGAATATGGCGTCTGCTCTCCCCGGCGTGAGGAGCAAGTAGATGGCCGTTAAGGAGGCGCAAGGAGAGGAAGAGACGTGGAAATATAGTTTTGCGGGGACGAGAGAAAGGTTTGCCGCTCGGAATGGTGGATTTAGTGCGCTCCTCCGGAGGCGGGAGGTGGCGAAGCGACGTGGTGGAGGTGGGGAGAGGAGGCCATCGTCCCAGGTTACTGAAGAGTTGAGGGAGAGGGGGGAAGAGGGTAAATAGGATACGCAGTTCCTCCGTTATATTTATTTACCATCGTTTCCTCCGTCCGTGTCCCCCACCCCCAATCTTTCCACCCCTTCCTCCCCGAGAGAAAGGATCCTCGATAACCCCCTCGCCTCTAACCCAACCCCTCTTTCTTACTCCTCTCCCCCGCACACTAACTCCGCCCTGTAATCCCCCATCCATTCCTTCCCGCTCTTCTTTCCCAACCTTTAATTCTAAGACAACCGGCCTTCTTACAACTTCTCCACTGTCGTCCTATCGTCACGAATCTCCACTTTAATTTTAGCATCAAAGGACCATTTCTATTTCTTCATTTCTCCTACATATTTTTCTCCCCAGAGTATTCATAGTTATGGCTTGGTGTTATACCGCTCATTCTTTTTACCAAATGCCTAAGAGCAATTACTCAAAAGCTGTGGGATGGTAGTTTCCTTCCAGCTTGTTAGGAAATGTTCTCGAAAATTTATATTTAGCATTCATTAATTTGACTCAAAATTATAGAAAGGTAAATTCACTATAAAGTATTTCGTTACCGATTAAGTACACAAGAGTTGTATGGAAAGGGCGTGGCACAAGAAAACAAAGTATACATGGTTCGTCCGGAAAATAATTGTACTGATTTTTTCCCGCCGCTCCAGGCGCGCCCAGCACCGCTCTGACGGGTTGCAATTGGAGGGGGGTATGTTGGCAAGCGACGCTGAAAAAGGCAGTCGGCTCTGAGCCGTGGTGTAGTGAGGAGCTCTGTTAACGCAAACCTCCACGCTCGACCAACGTCACGGAACGCGATGCCGAAGTTTTTGGAGCAGCATTATTCCATCAAATTTGCGGTAAAGCTTGGGAAATCGTCTACCGAAACTATCGGTATGATTAATCAGGCTTACGGTGAGTCAGCTATGTCCAGAAACATGATCTTCCGGTGGCACAAGATGTTCGTGGAGGGCAGAGAAGAGGTCGACGACGAACCACGGCCTGGACGCCCATCAACGACACTCACCGACGAAAATGTGCGAAAAGTTCGCGATGTACTGAACTCTGATCGTCGTCTTAGTGTTCGGATGATAGCAGAGCAGTGTAATGTGCCAAAAACAATAGTGCACGAGATTATTAGGGACCAATTACATCAATCAAAACATCTGGCCGCTGTATCACGGCAATGCGCCGTCTCACACCGCGCTTGTCGTCTCGGACTTCTTGGCCAAGCATGGCGTGGCAACGCTGCCGCACCCGCCCTACAGCCCGGACTTGGCACCACCGGACTTCTTTCTGATCCCGAAGATAAAGAGGAGTTTGAAAGGAACGCGATACGGGACTTTGGATGCCGTCAAAGAGGCCGTGACGACGTGTCATCGAGAGATTCCCGATGATGCCTTCGCGGGAGCGTTCCAGGAATGTGAACGCCGCTGGAACAAGTGTATCGACTCACAAGGGTCCTATTTTGAGGAATATTAGCTTAAGATATGTAAAAGTGTAATAAATTTTATTTCCTGAGCCCAGTACACTTATTTTCTGGACGAACCCTGTATAACAGCCAAAAAGTGAAATGCATAAGAATTGGAAATTAGAAAAGGCCTAAGACATGAGAAGGGATAATTTTATATAAAAATAGTTTCAACGGTGGCAATGTTTGCCAACGAGTGAAGCATTCCAATTGAACTAATGTAATAGGATGGAAAAAATTATCCCAAATAATTCCGAGATCTGAATAACGTTGACCTGGACGAACATCTACCAAAAACACTGTTGAGTAACAAAATGTTTACTGTCGTAATTTTTCTCTATAACCTCGTACGAACAACCCCAATTGAAAAATACAGTAGTTTCAATTGGTCGAGCTTCCTAGGTCGATTAAAAAATACAGTAGTTTCAATTGGTCGAGGTGTCCTAGAGATACATATTTTAGGTGTAGTGGGAAGCAAGATACGAGGTGTACTCTTAAAGTAAGTACCGTTTGCTTATATTTAAATATTGGCCCTTTAGAACACAGTTTTGCTCCTGCAGCGCCATCTACTGATTCATTGAGAAGCTATAGTAGCATTTGTTTTGTTTCAGAAGTCGTTTGCTTGTCCGTGCATACAAACAACAATGTCCGCGACAATCGTTGATCCCGCCAGCTATGAAGTGCGTTCTGTCATACGATTCTTGTATGCAAAAGGGTTGTCGGCTGCTGAAATTCATCGGGAATTATGCCTAGTTTATAAACGTACAGTTATGAGTGAAGGAAAGGTTAGAAAATGGTGCTGTGATTTTAAAAATGGACGAACAAATGTCCATGACGAAGAGCGAAGTGGTAGGCCCAGTATTCTGACCGATGAAATTGTTTCGCAAGTGGAACAAAAACTGCGATGTGATCGTCGATTGACAATTAATCGGCTGAACAATTTCCTCAACTTGAACGCACTACTGTCTACAATATTGTTACGGAAAACCTCGGATACCACACATTGCGTGCAAGGTGGGTACCGAAAATGCTCACCGACCACCACAAAGAGCAAAGAATGTCCAGTGGACGAGAGTTTTTGGGTCGTTGGGAACTCTTTAAACCACCCACCGTACAGTCCTGACCTTACACCCAGCGACTACTTCCTCTTCTTGCACTTGAAACAGTGGTTCGGTGGACAACGTTTCGAAACCGAAGAGGAACTCAAGAATGGCGTTGTCGATTTTTTCAACCCTCAGGCGGCGAGTTTCTATGCAGAGGGGTTAAAGAAGCTGGTGCAGCGGTACAAAAAATGCTTAGAAGTAAACGGCGATTATGTAGATAAGTGAAGTAGGTTTGTAGCTAACTAAAAGTGAAAATAAAATGTGTTTCATATGAGTATATTTTTTCCTGTGACCAAACGGGCCTTACTTTATGAACACACCTCGTAGATGTGTGGTGAGTGACCGTGGTACACAGTTTACGAGCAATAAGATTTTTGTCAATAATATTCCATATTTCCGCAACTCATAACATGACAAGAGAAAAGAAGAGACTTTTCGGTGAAAGAATAGTTCAGTAAGATTGAACATGAGAGAGTAGGGGTAACCCCATTCAAATCCCACTTTGGGATACGGTCGCACCTCACCAAATATCTCGCATTATCGGTGGCAACGCCTGCTATTTAGAACCTTAGGATGATTTTTAACCGATAAAAGTATTATTATTATTGATGAACGTATCTCATAAATTGTAAAACAAACGCACAAACTCCCGTCTTCTGGACCAAAGGCCATTAAACCGTTATCGATACCATATGGAATTCCATTGCTATGAAAATATCATTTGGTTTAAAAACGTGTGACCCAATCGGCTTAAAAACATTAGAGAAAGAAGTACGAATTAATTTAATTATATTCATGAATTATTCATGGATATTTTGTACTGAATACTTGCCTTTTAAGACTATTTTCCATTTTCTTCGAAGTAAATTTCTACCGCGGCATCAAAGAATAATGAAATCGAATATTTTTTACAAGGGGATTGTCAATATTAATGATTGCTATGGAAGATATTATCCTTTCTTGGCTTTGGGTACACCACCGTGCCGATCTTCCACGCAGCAGAAGAGTTAGATTATAAGATAGGAATTATTATTGAACGAAATTTGCTTTCGGAAACTCAGAAAACTTTCACGAATTAAATATCGTTTTTCTAGTAATTAACTTTTTCAGGTACCATTCTGTATTTATATCCCTTTGAGTCTCTGGAGAAATGGAAAACATTAAATTTTGGACCATAAATACCACATAAGATCTCAAACTACTGTTTTCAACTTGTGTATCTCTATTTTCGTGATTTTTCAAGGAATTTGAGTTAAGAAACTTATTTTAAATGATAAATAAGTTTCAATTTCAATAAAACCATATGAGAGAATCCGCTTCTTATTTAAGAATTCTGCATATTCGGGTTTTCACCGCGTTGTTGTTTGAAGCCGACAACAGTTTCGCCGAAGGTGCATCCGGCGTCTTCAGGTCGAAGATGAGGGACTCGGATTTTGGCCGTCCTTATATAGGTGGTTCCGTCCAGGTGCTGAAATTTCTGCTGAAATCGGGATTTTGTCCTTCGGTCCAGGGAGCGCGTCCGCTATTTTCTTGGTGCAGTTGAGCGCTTGAGTGCGTTGAGCGCAGTTGCGCGCGACAGCGCAGTTGAGCGCGTTCAGCGAGTGGTGATAAGATTCAACTGCACCAAGAAAATAGCGGACGCGCTCCCTGGACCGAAGGACAAAATCCCGAAAGACCTATACGAAGGGGTCTATCAAGTACCCTGTCCATGTGGGAAAGCCTACATCGAGGAAATCTGCCGGCCTATGAAAGTTCGGATGAAAGAACACCTCCGGGCAACAACGAATAAACAGTTTCACCTGTCGGCCATCTCCGAACATAAATGGAGTGAACCCGACCACGACATTCTATTCCATGACGCAACAATCATAACTAAGGAAAGTAGATATTATCCATGCCTAATTAGAAAAGCTATTGAGATCGCCAAAAACCCGGCGAATTGCAATAAAGATGAAGGCTACCATCTCCACAACGCATGGAAGAGAGTCCTCCGGAAAAGGACCAATCAGAGAGCAGCACCTGGACGGGACCACCTATATAAGGACAGCCAAAATCCGAGTCCCTCATCTTTGATCTGAAGACGCCGGATGCAACTTCGGCGAAACTGTTGTCGGCTTCAAACAACAACGCGGTGAAAACCCGAGTATGCAGAATTCTTCAAGCCACCGCCGCGAAAATCTACGCAGCCACGATTCTTATTTCATTACAAGAATGTATTTAAATTAAAATAATATTACGATATATTTTTCCGTCCCCGAAATTCAAACACATAGTATTCATTTATCTAGACGTAATTTCTTCGCATTGCAATGGTATTGAAATTGCATTAAACAAGGCATTTTCAAAGCCTTATCCTAGATAACCCTACTATAAACTTCCTTTCTAAAGGTAAACAAGAATAAAAAATAGAGAACTGTGCTACGCGAAGACTAGAGAAGTTGCTAGAAGTGAATAGGAAAATTACTGTTTTTTCTGCTGAAAGTGTTTTCAAATGAACGCTTTACGAGAAATAGATTGATTTTTTCATATTTATAAACATCGTAATACAGCAGTAATAAAATAAGTGTAAAGGTCTGGCAATCTTTTATGAATGTTTATACGAGATCGTAGATCCTATTTCCAAATTTATCTTGTTCTATTTCCTCCTTCCACGCCAAATAAGAAATATTTTACATAAATATTAACAGAACTGTTGATTTTCCGTAACCTTACACTTTCATGTCAGATGAAATAAGAGATCTTTGACAAATTGCCGGTGAAGAGGCTGCATAATTCATATTAGGTTCTTGTGAATATCAAATTTTTCTAAATTGATTTTTTTATCAGCAGTCTACCAGTATATTTGTATGATGTAAAAGATGATTAGGAAACGTTGTCATCATTTAATAGTTATAAATGAAATAAGGAATAATGATTTTATCTGATTTTCATCGGCAACACCTACATAACTGAATAATAACAATGGAAGTAATGCCAAGAATTGATCAGATTAATTTGAAGCTGTGAATGGATGACTCTAAATTCAATTTCTACTCCTAGGGTAACAAATAACAAGCACTATAAATTATTTTTTTAGATTAAAAAAATTAAAGACTAAATAAACAGTAAAATATTAAAAACTTTATTTCCCGGGGGACTTCAATTCACTCAAATTCACTCATGAAACTCGGAGGTTATTGAATTTCACGATACAACTACCAAAACTGTACCATAATAACGATCACCGCTATTATAAAATGCCATAAGATATTTCTTTCTTTAAAAAAAACATTCGAGTCCAATAATTTCGAACGGGAAGCTGATTTTTTTTAACATATTTGCCAATGAGAGTTGGGGTTGGGAAGTGAACGACATGATTCCGTATATTCTTAAGTCGTGCACTATATACACGTTGTGCCGATACACACGTACATCACTCAACAAATGGTAAAAAGTGGAAAATAACATGTTTTTCAATTTTGGTTTTGATGCATGCTACGAAGACCTACTTAAAAGGGAGAGCATCACTGAATGGTGCACTTTAAGGGATCACGTACAACCACTTATAAAACACTATTACAGTGAATCTTCGTGAATACGTCTAAGGAGAGAATACCGAGGGTTTGGCCAGCTAATGAGATACTTGAATTAGAGCAATTACTTGGTGCGTGAAGGAGATGATTTTAGGACAATAATAGAGACGTCACCCGTGATTTTGGGGCGTGACGCGCCTTCAAATTTTCAAGCATTTCCATTCTCATCTCAACCTTTAAGAATGATTCTTTGGGAAACTCTAGCGCACTAGTTAAAGTGCATTTTAAAAAACTCAAATAGCTAAAAAAATTTGTTATTTTCAATTTGTCGTTTCCATTTCTAACAAAAATTTGTTTAAACCTGTGAGTTTGTTAACGCTCGTGTAATTTTGCCACTGGTGATAACTTTGCGCCGATTCTAAATAAAAGACTTAATCATGCATTGAACGCTGGTTTTCCAAAACATTTATAACTTAAAGAACATTGGCACTACTGAATGTTCAAAACTGAAATAACAGTAATACGTGCAGTACGTTTAGTCAATTTGTAATTGAATTTACTCGGCAGAGCATAACAAAGGGATAGTAACAATGGAACTTATCGATGGCAAATGAAGTCAGAGAGAGAGAAATTGCAGAGAATAGGTGAAATATGAAATTTCAAAAGGTGAAGAAAATGAGGGATGACGGGATTATGAAGGGAGAGGAGAAAAAAAGAATGGAGGACAGAGCAGGCACCCTTGTTATTAGTATTGTGTTTTTCTTTGGGAAGTGAGCAAAAAATGGAGATGAGAGGGATGTTTAGGGAAATGCCAAAGCGCCCGGAAGAGAAGAAGGGGTATTGCCTAGGCAAGGTGGATATGCGAGCTGGAGATGAGTTAGAGAGGTGGGAGGGGGGGGGTTACCGAGACTTTACTTTCCAGCCGTGGGAAAGGGTGGAGTGAGGTGTCGCTGGAGTTTGAAGGAGGGCTGGAGTTGGGGAGGAATGTGGAGGAGAGAAAGAGAGAGACATTGGGGGTAGTTTAGAGGTGAGATTCAAGTAGGGTTCGGGAAAGGTGAGATGGAGGTGTCAGGATGGAGAGGTGTGGGGATTGGATTAGGTGGGACGGAGCGGTTGGGATGGGTGGGGCTGGAGGGAGTGGAGGGAGGTAGATGTGGGATGAAAGCGGCGAGATTGAATTGCACGTCAGGGGTATTAAGAAACGAAAATTAAAGGGAAGTCTTGTGGAAGGGCATGGAGAAAAAGGTTAATTAATTCGAGGAGGATACAGGGCCATGGGATCGCTTTGGATGAAAAGGCCCGAGTTCTCCTTTGCCCAGGGTTGAAAGAAATAGGGTCGGGTGGAAAAAAGGGGGATTTTAAAAGATTTTGTTTTTCTGACTTGGAGACTTAATTGATCCTTTAACTTAAAAACAAAGCAAGATTCCCTCAAAGCTGAAACAAGGGTCGGAAGGTCTTTTCCCACTCCTCTGAATACATATTAAAGGAGGTTGAAATTCACCTAACTCACTCCTCGAGCAATTTCTCCAGCTATTGCCACTCTTCACCCCCGTTTCATTCATCACTGTAAAGTTAAAGACACTCAGTGAGCCCAAAAATATTTATGAGCGGTTCAAAACCAATTATCAATATAAAAACACGCCGTTAGCGTGAATATTATAGTAAAGTCTAAATAAAATAAACAGTAATCAAACTTTCATAAACCTTAGAAAATAAATACTTTTTTAAGGGATGATATTTGGAATACAGTTTGATGTGTATAGCGGAAATGCTTATAAGAAACACATTGATACTATATAAAAACTGGTTACCAAAACTAACCAAAAGAGACCCAAATTATCATCAAGAGCTCCCTTAAATAATTTTTTAATTACATTTTTAAGGTAGGGGTCTTTTTTTCAAGTGCTCCCTGCTATTTTTAATGCATTTTCAGTAGTAATACAAAGTTGGAGGTCAAATTCAAAATCATGAATATGCTTTGTAATTACAACTCCCTCTAACTAAGTCTAACTGAAGATCTCATTTTCTAGCTGTAAAACTTAAAGTGCATACTCTTATTCCATATTCCTATTTCCATATGGCATCAAAATTGTTCCTCAATACTGTGTTACTACAATCCGTCAATGTTGTTACACACTCTTTCAGTATTCAATGAAGCAGTCCTTAGAAATTCTCAGGCAGTGGTACAGTCTAATGTGCCTTCATTCTTATCCAGGCAAATTCCCAGGATTTCAAAAATTTGTGCATGACCTTAAAGATAATTAAATGTATAAATTATCATTTTTATAATTTATTTGCATAATGAAAACGGGCATGGTTTACTCACAGAAAGAATATGAGAGAGATTGAAGACTGAGGTTACTCAGTTCTCTAAAACTAAATGCTAACCAATTTGTCAAGTAATTTCATTGCCATTTGATATTAAACTCAAGGTGTAGTTCGAACCAGAAACAAATAGCATATGTTCACAGCCCTTTAAAAAAATCCATACGCCTGGTCTCCTGTTCCGCCCATTTTTATTGGCCCTTTACGACCTGTCAATTTAATCAACGAAAATAACACCCGGCATTTATATCCTCTCCCACTACTCATTCTCTCCTCACCTCTATTCTTCCCCACCAAGCAAACCCAGAGCCTTAAACCAACCACGTCTGCCCAAACCCACGGGAAGAAATAACTTTCCTTTCGTTTGATACCTCCTCGGATTTGATCCATTGCCGCGATAAGGCCAACCGCGACGATGAAGCACGCGCGAAACGTAAAGAAAATAAAAGACCCCTCTCAAAGCGAACGCCGAGGGTGGAGAGGGAAACGGTGGAAGGGTAGGAGAGTAAATGATAGGTCGACGTGGGCGAGTGCCTACGTGTGTGTACGAGAGAAAGGAAAAGAAAGAAATGAAAGCAGGAAGATATATAAAATCGGTGGGGAATAGAGAGACAGACATAAAAATAAGGTGTGATGTGGATTGCCCTTTTCATGATTCCATGTATTTTGGGTAGGGACTGGAAGGTGCATGGAAGGAAATAATTAAATACGATTGAGGAAGAATGAATGCTAAGGGAAAAGAAATTAATTATTTTATCCGTTAGAAACTGTTCAATTCAATACTAACGAGGAATACTGGGAACCCACTTTCATATTATGCATCAAAAAGAACAGCTTATTGTATAGGTGTCATTGTTAATAGAGAGGTTTAAAGAGGCAATATATCTATCTTAGAGAGGCAATCTAAAATTTAAATTCAGTTGAAAAATAGGGAAAGTAAAAATAAATCAGGGGTACGCTTGTCGAAATTACAAACTGTGAACGGATCTTATATTTGTAAATGCTATGTTCTGACACTTATCACATCTCGTAAAAATAAACCTGTGATAAAAGCGTTGCTTTTTTTAAAACCAAAGCAAATTAGATTCATAATTTTCAAATTGAAATATATATACTAATGAAAAAAGCAACAAATAGCTTTTATCATTAATGACCATTGGACAATTGATATATCTGTGACACCTTTAATACCATTCCCGATAACGGACTTGAACCATTCACAGCAATTTTCAAAATGCCAATGACTATTACAAGCTCACTTAGGTATGACTCAATATTGTGGGATAATGCATCTTCCTTTAATGAATGCATTTCAAATGGCGACTATATAATGATTTGATATATCTTACTTGCGTGTAGGAAAGACAGTGCGTGGATATGGAAACAGCGCCGGCGCCAAGGGACGGCACAATGACCAGAGGGAATGACCGGGCGACCGACGGCCAGACCGATGGGAGGGAAGGAGTGCAAGTGGAAAGGAGTGAATGTCAAGTGCCAAGGATAAATGGACAGTAGTGAGCCACTGAATGTGTAGAAACAACGAAAATTCGGCCCTAGAAAGACGCTTGAGACTAGTGAGAGCGAGCGAAATGGAAAGAAAGTTTGGAATTAGAAGCGAGAGAATGGGAAAAGGGAAGAGGGAGCAGGGAAGAGTAAGGAGGAAGTGAGGTAAGTGACCAAGGAGGTGGGCCCGGCCCGCATTCTCGCTCGGCGCAGGAGGGAGGCTACTGGCGGCGGCGAAGTCGGTAAGAGAGGAGAAATCGTTCTCCCGAGGGAAGGGAGCAGCAGTAAATATGGCCCGGCACTTTGAGCGGCGAGGAGAAACACTTGGGAAGAAGGCGGGAAAGTTTGGGAGGGAGTAGAAATGCGAGAAGTGCTTTGCGGCCGCAGGGATGGATTAAAACAGTCGAGGAAGAATGATTTCGCCCACCTTAATTGCTAGACGGATGCAAAGCGTGGAGCCAGAAGCTATGAGAAGAAATCCCGCGGCCCATTAAAAAAAAACCAATATGCGTAAATATGACATTATAATCCTTTTCGACAGAAATTCACACGGAATAATTAGAAATGGTCCGTGTTTACTGGAATTTCACTGAGTAACTCAATTTAATTAGTCGTTTTCACATGTCGACTATTGCATTGTAATTAATTAAAAAACCACTGCACAGTACGAAACAAAATAAAATGGAATTCAAGCTATTAACAAATGAGATACAGTAGTTTTCCAGCCAGTTTGTTCAAATTAAACAACAAAACTCAAAGCTAACAACTATTCCAAAAATTTAGTGATAAATTCCAAGAGGCATACGGACAACTCGGGGATTAATTCAAATTACATTTGCTCGTGGCAGTCGTATCAGCCAATAAAAAGTGAACAAATAGATTAAAAATCAAATGCACAAACTTAAACGCACAGAGTTCCTCTTGCTTGGAGGTTAAATATTAACTTACATACATGCTACCTATCCCCGAAACATTCAAAAAATATAAAGCCAGGGTTATTTTTTCGCCAGGCTGGATTTTGAAAAATGTAGTGAATTACAAGTAACTCTCAATAAAAACCGCATCATGCTCTACTTGGCTCGCATAGTTGCTGATCAGTGTGATTAATATGAACAAACCCGGATCAAGTTCAAGATTACAGGTCTCAGTGGAAAAACACAAGAGGAACCAGGAAAGGGGTTGACTGCCTATCCTGAATTCGTGAATCTGTATCAACTAGTTTCCAGTTATCTCTACCAACAGCTATCAATATAACCTCTTTTATTGAACAATATTTGGATTTGTATAATGCTACGGTATATTTAATTATTTTAAAGTGTCTATTTCCATATTCCAATTTTATTTCTTCTTCTAGAAATACAATTATCAGCTACATCCCGTGAAAGGCGAATAAAATATTAATTTCTGCTTATTACCAACCTTTGGTCCCAACCAACAAAATTGGACATTTATAGAGCCAAGTTAATCAAAGAAAAGATGTTCACGTAATTTTTTTTTCGGGAAAGGGTCTTCACACGACAGAATCGATAAATTGTACTTACAATATTTCATTTCAGGATATCATTAAACGCCTTTTAAACTACGTTCCTGTAGCCTGTTGAAACTTTAAATGCTATCCTTTTGACTATATTTTATGATATACCACATATCTTTAGCGGTACCTATAAAATAAGGAAGGAGAACACTCACAAAAAAATTATTTAAGGAAATACAACTGCTCCGTCTTTTTGAAATTTTCTATTGTCTACTATTGTGTACTAGTACACACAATACTAATCCTAACGTCGTGTGAAATCCGCACATCAGGGTAAGGGCAGATCCCTTCCCAGTGCCACCTATGGTTCCCCAGGAAGTTCTGATACCCGAAAAATCACACATTTTGTGTGAAGCAGAGTGTACCCACAGCCGGGTCCTGAAATCGACCCCGGACCCTTTGGTCAGTAGTACAATGCTCGACTCCTGGACAACCACGTCCCACAATTTCGGTATTAAATATTATTAGTAGTAGGGAATTTATTCGGAACTATAATTGATAATTCGTACATCATTTGCCAAGGCGTAACCGTATAAATCCATCGTAATGAATCCCTTAATTCATCACACAACTAACGGTCCGATTGGACTCACTGGTTCAACACAAAACTGGTATCAGCGAACTATTAATTTCTTTCTCGGGAAAGATTTAAGGAAAGATTGCGACACAAAGAAAATATAAATGGTTGTTCGACAAGAAAAAGTTATATCATCAATCATGCCATGCAATCATTGTCATACCAATCCATAACCAATCTTTATAAAAAATTGAGATAACCCTTGAAAATTTAGAACATATTCAAATTTCAAAAAAGGACTGACTCTTTCGAAAAAGGTTCCGTAACTCCTTAAAAGTAATAAGTATATTCGTATTAAACAATGGTCGAAGTAGCAGTTTCATATTTATTGCCAAATTTTGCCGAACTATTAATCTAGAGTATACTATATATTTAAAGACAGACTTATCAGTCTTTAATATCACGGGCATATGAAAAACCAAGGAGGAGAATAAATATTTTAAAGCACAAGATTCAAACAGTTGAGGTAACCAATCTTTACCGCACTGAAATATTGAGGCACGACAGAGAGTCCCCGATGGCGCAGTTAATCGACGGAGGAGCATTTAGGCAACCCTTATAACTCCCGCCCCTATGTCATCGACTAGGGAGATAATTGCGGCCACGGAAATGGAAACAGTGTTCGGGATGGAGAGCGGGAGGAGATGGAGGATGGTGGACGGGGTAAATAGGGAATGTGGGTTAGCCCGCACGGGAGGCTACTGTTAAGCGTTGATGGCAAACTTGGGAGGGAGATCATTGCGAAAGGGAAGCAAGGAAACAGAGTGAGGAAAAGGGATACGTAAGTGAGGGCACGAAACGAACATGCAAATGTAAAAAACTTCCAAACGTATAAAACCAAAATGAAGGTCATGAATAGGAAAAAGCAGAGAACCACAAAATATAGTGCTTAGTTTCTTGCTTTAAGGCTGAAAAAAAAGTCTATTCACGGATTTGATCAAATCCTTAAACCAAAAATATTTCCGAAGTAACAAAATGTTCAGCCAAGGATCAACATTAATTCCAACGTATGGTTAATATATTATAAATTCATAGTTACTATTCCCTCTTCTCTCCTAAATCAATGAGCTGAAGTTCACCACAGCAAAACTTAATAGATTTTTATTTAAAGCCATCAAATTCCATTAGCGCTCTCCTAAAAAAGCATCTGTGAATGTCGAATATCAATCAAATATCATATATTTAACTTTCATATAACTTTTCATGTAACCCCATTTGAATCAAATATCTAGTAGCCATGGCGCAAATTTCAGCTAATCTTTTCCGACAGTATTTTATTAGTAGTAACCACAATGTTTCAACATTGAAGTTCCAAATTATTTCAATCTTATAGCCATAAGACATGAGGGATTTTTGCAGTACTTTTATGAACAAGTTGTTGAAATTGTTCAAATAATATTCACGTTGCGGAAAATGGATTTAAATTGGAGTGACTCCTCCCCTTCTGCAACTGGAAACTTCCGTTCTACAACTATGCACACCACGTAGTTCGTATTCTTTGACTAAATCCATCCATAAATGCTCTTGCTAAATACCAAGTTAAAACTGCATATGGATTTACAATGAATTCTAAAATGATTTCTTATAATATCTTACTGTCTAAATTGAACTTAAAAATTTTGATCACATCAGGTACCGCGTCCATTCAGTTTACCAATGACTACAAAAGGTAACATAACAAAACCAAGAGCTAATATTAAGTTTAAATAGAACGAATTGAATTCACCGTGGCCATACAAACAGAGTGTTGTAATAAAATTTGAAATAAAATAAATTATTATAAAATTTCTTAATCACAATGAGGAATGTGTACTCTAATAGATATGAGATATGATAGTGGACAATCTTACCGAAAGCAGAGATATTCCTTCATCTCACGGAGTTTCTCAGAAGCGCGATTTAGTGGGGCTTCCATTCATTAAATTCAAATTGAAATGAATTTCCAAAATTTGAAAATCCGTATCTCATCTCGGTACCTTAAATCCCATGCACTTGTTTGGGCTTTATAGTAATTTGCGTTTGTCAGTAATATGAGTAGGGTATGAATTATAATTAGAAAACCGCAAGAATTCTCAGCTTAAATTCCATCATGAATCCATAAAAAGAAGTTTTTCGATTATAATGGATATATTCGTGCATGGTTGACTCTTCAACTGGATTTGAAGAGAAGTTAATTGAAATTGGGAGCTGGTATTCTAGCCTGAGGGAAAAGGAAATGTAAGATGAAAATACATTTCTCTATGTACCTAAATAAATAAATTACAGGCACAAAAAAGTATTGTGCGAGTATTCATATTAAGAATACATAGCAATATTAAATGCTATTATAACAAATTTAAAAATTTTACGTTTGTTAATAATTAAATAAAAGCGTAACTAAGTAAATTGCAAGTATACTAATATAGCACACATGAAATCGTTTCAGCAGTTACTTGCTGGAAAATTTCCATCTTATTTACAAATACACTGCAATCCCACACATTATGGAAATTATTTTGAACTTATATTGACAGTGTTTTTATTATTCTATCCATTTCATAATTAAATATGAAACTGATAAAATACTCAATGATAGAAAATATAATAAATATTTAAATTATGTAGATGGAGAAGGAATCTGATATGGGACCACCGTGGTAAATCAATATTTCTTCAAATATTACTTTAAGTGCCATTTTCATGTATTGTACAACAGCCATAGTGATACGATATAATTTAAATGTGAAACTACTTTCCACTTAAAATTCAAATATCAGTGTTTTCGAATAAATGTTGTGCGTAGTAAAACGCTGGGATGGAAGCTGGGATGAAAGGAACTACGGTAGAACTCAAGAAGAGGATGTACTTATCGAAAAATTACCGAGTTATCATATTAATACGTTAGAACTCTCCAAAGGGTTTCAAACCGTTGAGAAATAAATTTCGAGGATCCTCATCCATTATTGATCTTGGAAATTAAAAAAATGATTATTCTCAAATCTAATTTGTACGAGGTACTCTGCCAAAGAGTACCTCGAACGGATGGGTAGTTAAAAAAATGAGCACGCAGGTACATGAAGCCTCGCACGGGATATCTTGGACTTTTTCAACCCCACTCCATATAAATATTTTTCAGTTTATTTCGTAGTACCGCAGGATTAATATTGACATGCTTCTCGTCAGATCTGTATACAACCATTTTCTACACAGCAAAATTTGGTTTTTTCTCCCCATACGCTCTTCGGGATCGCAGATGAGCTTTTGAATTGTCGTTAGTTTACCCAGGGATCGAATTAACTGAGTTGACACAACATACAAGTATACGTCGGGGGAGGGGGGGAAGTCGAACCCACGTGCTATGTGTCACGAGCACGTCGCTCATCTGACTAACGCGGTCTGTTGATTTTTGTATCTTATTTCTTTTTCCGTTTCTCGTTCATTACCAAAATCAGCTTCCATTAAACCTACGCTTTTTTTGCTTGGCATATTTTACAGCTAGCCTAATAAATCCAGCAGCAGCACAATGAAATGCAGCTAATGAACAAGAATCCAGTAATATCTTTCACCTATCATCTTTTGAGAATGCGACAACAAGATACTCTGCACTAACTTACAGAATGTTATCACCAAGTCAAGTCCCAACAAATTGAAGTGAACAACATTTTGACTAGCTTTACAGAGAAATTGGGTATTACAGAACAACGTGAAGAGAAACATAATTCCCATAAAACTCAATTTGCAAGAAATACAGAAGGATATTAAAAAATGAGGACAAGAAGGATAAAATATGAACCGTGAGAATAGAGAAATGCATGCAAATATGAGTCTCGACAGAAACTTATATTTAGAATGTTGACTGTTGGTGATAAAGCCAATTAAGTGCTTAAACAACAGATTATTTTCCCTCGGATAAAACTACATTCTCGTAAAAGGGTAAGTAACTACACGAATATAATTATTTATGTTATCACTACCCAACTTATCAACAAGAGACATAAGAGAAAGAAGCCTAAAGCTAGAAGCCCTCTCATACTCCATCTCGAAATTATCGCGAAGACGTTAGTAAAACCCAAAAAGCATTCGAATACGGCAGGACGAAATATTTCAGCCTGGATAATGGATAAAGCCGAGTACGACGAGTGAGGAGGCATTTTACTGGGGTCGACAGAGGGACGGAGCGGAAGAGGGGGAGAACAGGGGAAGAGTCCGACGCGTTAATTGATCTGCCTCTCGTGCCCCTCCCTCGACTGCCGATCTCCCCCTCCGGTACAATTTCACCCCCTCCACACGCCGATTCTCTCCCCCTTCCTCCCACTTTCCACCGCCACCTATCTCGTCCCGACGTCTACCTCCCGCAAGCACCCCGACTCGCCCTCTCCTCACCTGCGATGCTCGGCGGCCGCGTCCCCGCGCCGCCTCCCCCCCCATCCACCTGCCCCTCCGCTTAATCGAGCCCGCTCCCGACCACCCGCCGCGCCTCACGCCAACACAGACCCCTTTCGAAGTTCTGCCGTGCAATGTTGGCGAAGTTCTGGGAGAATGTTATTCGGCCGAAAACTAATTCTTTAACAAATTTTGAGGGTTTTCCGTTGTTTTCCCCTAATGCTTTTCGAGCTCAGACAGCGCCGATGGCGCAAAACATGCTGTACAGAGCAATTAAAAAAACTATTTTTATTCATTGATTATTATCATTATTACAGGGTGTTTTGCACTTGAAAAGGAGAATAAACCGGAGTGTGTCTAAAAGTGACACTTTCACATAAATAGATGTTTTTATCGATTGCCGCCATTTACGTTTTTTTTCATAAGACGATGGCTACAATAAGTGATCTTTGATTTCATCATTCTTATTACTATTAATTAAATGACAATTGAAAAGCTCTTTTTAAATATACATAAATTCAAGTGTATTAGAGTGCAAAAATAATTCGCCTCAAATTTATCAAATCAAATGATTTTCGCACCATGAAATGCTCGCGTTTGTATGCACAGCAACTGTTTACTCCGCTAAGTCATACTTACGGCATTTGATGAAATTTCTTTGAATTAAATTAGAATAGATTTTACAGAGTTGGAAATTCAGCATGTTATTAAGTGGTTTGAAAAATTAGTTTTCTGCCCTCCATTAAGAAACATTTTTAATGATCTGTAAAAATTAACGGTAAATGATTATCACTGTTTTACCTTTATTTATGATCGGTCAATGGTTTACCTCGTTGCAACTTTATTTTTTTTTGTTTTTTCATTCTAATTAAGATTCCAAAGAACGACAGCAGGGCAATCGGCAACAACCACTTACGCTTCCGAAGCCGATCGCAGCAACGTGAGACGCACGGTGAGCCACAAAATGATTCGCACGCAGCCAGCTCGTGGTCCAACTAAGGGCAACTGAATCCTCGCAAAGCCTACTAAGATCGGTGACACCCTAATACAGAGTTGGGGTGTGTTCACTTTAATAATGCAAAATTTGGATGACCAGAAGTTACACACGAATCACAGCCTGACGTTTGAAACATAATTTCAAAGTAAATCATAAGGTGTCACGAGAAGCTCCTCGAAATTACTCTGGAAAGTTAGCAGCATTAATATGAACGATAAGCACCGTCGCCCAGTACGGTAAGCAGAAGAAAGCAGCCCAGCGCGAAAGCATCTGCCGCCCATGTCTAACTTGGAATGATTCATTCCGTGTTCACGCACATGTGATTGATTTTTACACTCATTTATACAAATGAACATTGGCTCATGCATACGAGAGAAACTTCCACTTACGCATTGCTAAATACAACGATAAAAATTAATATATTACACTAAACTACCTCTCTTTTATTACACTAAACTACCTCTATTTTAAAAAACTTGTTTCCTTAATCACTGCAAAATAAATATTTCTTTTTAAATATCTTATCGAGAACTTTGATAATAATTATATCTACATGTATTATATTTCTATTTGAATCCGTCATTTGTAAGTCGTTCCAAATTACACATCATCATCATCAGTATTTCAATCCTAGGCTTGGTTTATTGTAGCCCTCCATTCGCCTCCATTTAATGTCAATTCCCTCAATCCCTGATACCTTTTTTATTTTACGTCTTTCTTAATTTGCCCTATGTACCTGTCTCTTGGTCTTCCTCGTGGAATCTTTCCTTCTATTTTTCCTTCTATTATATCCCTAATCAATCCATTGTGCCTCAATGTGTAAATCACGCATAATTCATAATAATTATTAAACTACCCTAAAGATCCATATTTCATTTACCGAGGATAGCGATCTTTCCATCGGCCAATAGGAGAACATAATTACAGGCTTTATACATTATCATTATTATAGGTACTCTATCAGTTAGCGTGTGTTTTGGATGGACACAACTACCAAATAGCCGATGCTGCAACTCCAAACAAAACACAACCCAACATCCTATTCTACAACAGGCCCCTCTTCATCTCCGTATATTTCCTCCCTTCCTACCTTCATCCCTATCCTATTCCTTCCCTTACTAGTTTGCCTAACATTCTCCCCTCGATCACGGTCTTCAACATCCCACTACCAATCAATATACTTTTCACCCATTATTTCCTATCTCCTTATAATTTCTCCCATAAATGCCCTCTCCTTCCCCACCATACGTAGCGCTTCATTCGTCTTCGTTTCTGACCTCTTAATCTTCTCCATGCTTCTTTATACGCACATTTAAAAAGCCTCAAATCTACGCAAATAATCCTTTTTCAATGACCACGTTTCCGCGCTGCACAAAATTACGCTCCATATTTAAGGTAATGAGCTTTTTCTTAACATCCTTACTATTACTGTCATCCATTCCCTCCTCCTCGTGAAAGCTTCAATGCCTTACGCAATTATTTTCCTTACATCCCGAAAACTTCGACCATTCTGGTCCAAAACACTTTCGAGATAGGTAAGCTGTTTCACCAGCTCTAGTTTATCGTCCTATGTTTACGGTTAACTTAACCTGTCTCTTTCTGGAAAACCGCATAACCTTCCTTTTATTTAAATAGATTTTTACCTCATATCTGTCGCACTGACTTTTAATTCATTCAGCAATGGTTACAACCCTATTTCCAGTACTTTCCATGCCTTTTTAATAATTTACTCCACATATATGTTGAACAGCACAGATGATAATGGGCAAGTTTTCATTGTCCTCATCCTAACAATGCCCATCCGGACTCTCCGTTGCCCACACGCACCTGAGCAGTCTGAGACATATACAGGTTGCGGATTAGTCTCCTGTGCCCCAATCTATTCCTATATTTTGCAATATACTCATCAGTTTTTCCCAATATACTCTGTCAAACACTTTTTCGAAATCTGTGAAACAGGCAAATACGACCTGATTGTATTTGATATTCCTCTCGATTAGTGATCTCATTACTACTATGACATCGCGCGTGCCTCCCTCCTTCCTGAAAACGATAGAAGAGGAAATCGAGGCGTCTGAGGGAGCAGGGGATGCCGATTCAGAAGACGTCTCTAAGGTTCCCGAATTCAGCAAGAAAGACGTAAAAGTATTGACAGTATTCCCAATATTCTCATTCGGGAGCTTCTAAGGCTCTGCAATAGTTGTGTTAGGATTTCTCCCTTCCCGACCACTTGTAAGAGAGCGAGAATCTTCTTTTTGCCGAAGTCACAGGAATCGGAGGTGGGTCCCGGAGAATTCCGGCCTATTTCCTTGTTCAACAGCTTTGGAAAGATATTAGAGCGACTGCTGCAATGGCCGCTAGCTGACTTCGTCCGGAAGAATGGCATCTTTCCATAGGAGCAGTTCCGCTTCCGTGCGCAACATTCGACATCAGCTGGTGATAACGACCGATTCCATCATAGACAGCTTCAACAGGAAGATGGCGGATGCCGGAGAATTCTTTGACGTCAGCAATACATTCGATTGCGTCTGGCATCCGGCTCTCCCGTTGAAGATGAGGCGAATCCACTTCCCACCTTGAGCACCTGGATTGTTCACTCCTACTTGAGAGACAGGACATTCACGGTGCGGTGGCTCCGTGGCGGAGCTACTTCAATGGTGCCGCCGATGGCGTTTTGGGGTCTATCCGCAAGAGACGAAGGAGATCGCCTTCCACCCGGGAAAAAGTGGGTCGCCAGGAGTGAACCTATCGGTGAACGGGATCGTTTTACCATGGGAATCTGAAGTTCTCTACCTGACAGTTCTGATGTACCGGGAACTCCTTCGGAATTGCCTGGAGCTTCGGGTTCGTGCAAAGACATAGGCAGCGCTAAGTCTGCTCCGGCCGATTATTAGCCCGCCAGTCCTTTATATGGACACGAAACGAAGGCTGTACTGAGCGTGCGTGCTGCCAGTCATCACGTACTCTGCGCCGGTATGGTCAGGAGTGTCGCGGACGACACTCCCTCGTATCCAAGTGGTGGAGAATTCTGTACTTCGTTGCATCTTGGGACACGAGGATCAACCGCGACCGCGTTTCCTAACTGCACGAAGACGGGAAGTTGGAACCCCTTGACGTCCTTATGCCCCGGATGCCAGGAAAATTCTTTGAGAAAGCGGCAGAGGCTACCCTCATTCGTCGGGGTCGCAGATATCCAGGTCTGGCTATGAGACCTTGTAGCCTTGGCGGCTGGAAAGGCGCAGCGCGGGGGCGACGTAGACCCTTGCAGAAATCGCACATGAGATTATATTAAAGATCATTTTTAATCATTGAAAAGCTTTTCCAGCGAATACTAAGTATATTTTGTTCCATAAAAAATACGTGCACATGATACCTATCCAGATAACGTCCCAATACTACTGACATATACATCAAAAACTAATACCAGCGCGTTGATTTACCGGTCGTAATATATATGTTTTGGACATAAGATGCAGCCACTCTACTCTTATAGGGAACAATTCTGCAAAATGTTGAACTGAAATCTGGATATCTTGCTCTTTTTTGAGCATGCACACCCTCTGTTGTATGTGAATGGAGAAACCTTGGTATAAAAATACGAGTACATTTAGTCCTTCATTAGTTTTAGCTTCTGGTGTAAACTGGTGATACTGCTCCAAAGCCCTAGATTACCCCTCCCGGTGCCTCAGACTCTGGAAACTACCCTCACCACACGTCCCTCCACAATCACCTGCCTCCCCACATCCTTCATCAACCCCATCCATTCCTCTCGGTTTATTGTGTACCGGCTCCCACACCGCCCAGTGGGGCCCGCCCCTCTACGCCCCCACCCACGGAAACCCGCACTCCATCATTCCCATCCACCCCTTGGCCGAACGTGAACAGCACGGGCCCCAACCCCCGAAAACTAGCCCCGCATTCGACTCTGCTCCTAATACGGCCAGAGGACTCGCATTCGGTTGTAAATATACCCCCGAATTCCCACACCAATAACAAATGCTCCTTCATACTTCTACTCCTCCCACCCCGTCCCGTGCAGCCACCCTTCAAAACCCCTACTGCTGTCCCTCGCCCGACTGCCGAAGTACCCCTCGCCCACCCCACAACGACCCGCGTACCCTCCCGAAATTCCTTTCTCCCTCCCTGCGGTTTTGTTCAGGATATGCTTTAAGTACGTCGGAATGAGGAGGGCTCCATCGTCTCGAATTCGTACATTTGTGCGATTCCATTCGCCGGTCGTCCATGTGTGGCTGGCAGCAGTGTTTCCGACCCGTGTTTGAGAAATGGGCTTAAAAAGTAACGTAGGAACAGACAGTAAAATTACTCCCACAAAACCAGTGGCATTCACATGAAACAACGATTGGGGGAGGCAGTGGAGTATACGAAGTATGCTCTCTTTCTCTATCAAATCACTGCGTCATTCGCTAGTCAGGCCATGCAGCAATGTATGAAAACATTTTAAGAAAAAGAAAACGTGAAAAGGACTTGGCTGAATTGTCAAAACGTAATCCAAAGCAAATTGCATTGGATTACGTTTTTCGTCAGTAAAGAATAAACATAAATTTTTAATCTTAGTACAAGCTTAATGAATTCTACGCTCAGTTAAAACAGCCATATACGGTAAAAAATTGTTCATTATAGAAAAATCTCTTTGACCTGAGAAAAGAATTTACAAGTAAATGACCTTAGATGTATTTAGACTTATCTAAAGCCACATCAGAACGTTTTAAGAACAAATAAACTAGTTCTTTGCCTGTGTTTTGTAGAATTTCAAATTTTATTAACACCCAATAGTAATTTATTGTATGAAGACGATTTCACATAGGACTAGCAAATAGCGTAAATACGCAATTGTATTACAATAAAAAGTTATTCAAAGTATTGATGAGATTAAGTATTTTTATCTATAAAAATTACTCTGAATCCAAGAGTATAATAATGATACTAAGAAGCACACTCGGACAAAAAATTAGCTCAATGAGAAAACTAAGAACCCTATTAGAAGTGGGTACTCTATGTGAGCTATACTCCATCATAAAAACTTTTTCTTAGAAAAGTAAAGTTTAAGGGATATAGCAAATAAGTTTGCATGTGTACACAAACATTTTTATTTATTGTCATTTATTTTTTATCCTATATTAAGTCGTTTTAAAATAATTTATTCCTAATTTAATCGTTCAAACTTTGTATGATAACGTTGGAACTCTCACACTCACACATGTATATATATATATATATATATATATATATATATATATATATATATATATATATATATATATATATATTATTAGGTAATCTACCGGTTAAGGTAGGTTTTTGGATGGGCACAACCATCAAATAAACATTTTGTGACTCCCCACCTAGCAAACTAATCTATATGAGGTCCCTCTTCATCTCGGTGTACTTTCCCTCCCTCCCTACATCCTCCCTTCATCCCTTCCAACATCCCTATCCTGTTCCTACCCTTACCTCGCTTGCCCAACATTCTCCCCTCTATTACCCTCTTCAACATTCCACTACCGCTCAATACGCCTTTCATCCATTTTTCCTGCCTCCATAGGATTTCTCTCAACAAACCCCTCTCCTCTCCCACCATTTCTAGTACTTCCTCATTTGTTTTCCTTTCGGTCCATTTCACCTTCTCCATTCTTCTCCACACCTACATTTCAAAAGCCTCCAATCTACGTCTATCCTCCTGCTTCAGCGACCACGTTTCCGCGCCATACATAGCTACGCTCCATATCAGAGTTTTTACGAGTCTTGTCTTAACATCCCTACTCAACGTTCCCGTCATCAACTCCCTCCGCCTTGAGAAAGCCTCCTTGCCTAGCGCAATTCTTCTCCTTACGTCCCTACCACTTTGACCGTATTGGTCTAAAACACTTCCGAGATATGTAAACTGTTCTACCTGCTCTATTTTTTCCCCGCCAATTTTAATATTTAGCTTAGCCTTTTTCTTTCTGGAAAATCGCATAACCTTTGTTTTATTAATATTTATTCTCATCCCATATTTATCGCACTGAACCTTCAATTCACTCAACAATTCTTGCAACTCCTTGGCTGACTGAGCAACTAATGCTTGGTCATCAGCAAACCTAACCGATTTTACGAATTCCCCTCCGACTTTTATTCCTACCTCCAGTTCTTCCCATGCCACTTATATATATATATATATATATATATATATATATATATATATATATATATATATATATATATATATATATATATATATATATATACCGTTGGACTACTGACCGGAGGGTCCCGGGTTCGATTCCCGGGCGAGGCACTCTGGGCACCTGCAGCTCCACCCAAGCTAGTTGATTTTTCGGGTACCAGATCCTCCTGGGAAACCATAACCGGCACAGGGAAAGGAACTGGCCCCCCTACCCTGATGTGTGAATATTCATACGCCGTCGGGCTTAGTACATGGGTGAGCTCTACCATCACCTACTAAACCGACCTTCGGGTTGATTACTGTGTTTATGGTTTTATATATATATACATACTTGTTTGTGCATATTTATATAAATATATATTTCTATCATTATCATCAGTATTTCAATCCTAGGATTGGTTTACTGCAGTTATGGTGGTGGTACCGGTGCCTAACACTGGTAGTGAAACTGCTGCCTTTCACCATGGGTTCAGGGTAGCTTTATAGTAGGAGTCTATTTTTCTCGTTCCTAAATACTATTATTGTGTTTCCCTGTTAATGTGTGGTTGTCTATTTCCGAAAAACCTTTAACAAATTTTTTCTAAGCTGAAAAACTCGCCGGAGGTCGAACTAGCGACCTTCTCCACAGGCAGACACGCTACCTCTGGTCTACCCTCGCCATACATAGTAAATGGACTAGTCGACACAAACACAGAAGTTGAATTCTGTTCCTAACTCCTCTTGAGAAAGGTGGTTTTACCACCAAAAATTCGAGAACTAGTGAGTCCCTCTTTTATGTGTTTCTGTTTCTGTGTTTGTGTCGACTAGTCTATTTACATTATTGTGCACGTCCGTGGAATTTTAAAAAAAGTGACAAAAGTGTTATATACTATACATATATATACTCGTATATATTTTTTTATTTAGTATTATATATATACACGCACACACACAGCTTAAAAAACGTAATCCTGCCGAATCACGAACACCTATTCATTCACATGGATATAGATATAAAGAAAATGAATAGAAATACACGTGAAGAGCAGACACAGAAATAGTGGGGACGGTGGAATCGAGCAGATTACAAGCGTAAAAAAAATTTCCTTGATCGGGATATGAATCACGGATCTTTCACCGGGGCGATGCTCTTATTCAATGGAACTATAGAGGAAACGTAAATTACACTGAAATCTGCGAGAGGTTTATGCAACCAACAGCCCCGATTTTTTGGCCAGGAGAAGAGCTATTTCACCCACCAAAGGAGAAATGAACGAGGAGACAAAAGGACAGGATGGATGGGAAAACAATTATAAGACGTCATAAAGAATAGGGCCAGTGCCTGTTGTTCCTATCCCTTTTCCTTATATCCATATATAAGTACATATGTATATGTACTTTACTCATACAGTTCACACTACACACATATAGTAGTACACACAGGCTATAAAGGCTGGTTTGATAAATTATGGTAGAGTTCATCCAACACTAAGCCCACCACACACATGGTTTTGTTAATCAAATACTAAAAACCTAATCTGTCTTTAAACCCAATTCTAAAATTCTACTCTAAAACGTCTCTGAAACACTTTCGTTACCTGTCTACAATTCTTCAAGCCTTTACATGGTTGTAAATTTTTCAATAACGAAACATTATTTGTGTCAGCAAGACTATGCTATACCCGATTTTAACTGAATCATTGATTGCTTCCATCCACTCAGAATTACGTATACTGAAGATATAATGGATATATATTTCTATGTATGTATATATATATATATATATATATATATATATATACATATAATGGAGATACCAATGCATTTATGGATCTAAATATTTGTTAGAGTTTTTCATAAAATTTTCTATCAATTACGTATTACGCCCGTAGCTCTACCCAAAACTCGACCCTGAACAATTCCTCATTTATCTCATTCAAGTTTTACCGCTATAAATTTATAAGCTTTTGATAATGATGATTTTTTTTAATATCCCACAGTGCTGGTATTAGAAGAAAGAAAACTTATTACTTAGTTACTGGTTCCTCGGTAACATTACGATTAATCCCTAGGATATAAACCCTTATAGGGAGTAGCTTTTCATTACCTCAGGAATTTATCGTTACCATGTTGAATTTGAACTATTTAGTTGAATAAATACTTAGCTTGAAAATTTTTTACATTCAATTCTGAAGGGAATCACAACTAATAAATATTTCAAAATATTACTTTCGACCTAAAAGCCAAATCTCATTAGCCCCAGTAATTTCTCATTTCACGTTTTGATTTTCGTTCAATGGAGCTCGACTGTTTCTGTGAACGGATAAGTATACAAAATAAGATATGAAAAGAAGGGATACTATTTTCGTAGGATGTAGTGTGAATGGCAAATCATCACCTCATCCGATCAGAACAACTTTCGGCGAGAGTGATTGATTGAAATCGATCATCGATAATTTGATAAACTGGATGTGCAGAAAGATTAATATTTTTATGATAAACGCTTATTTTCCCTGTTTTCCTAAGGGATGCCATTAAAGAACCATTAATTTTTCGTGATGAATATCATTATCGCCTAATGTAAACTTTTATTATTTATTTCTAATTGGTGCTGTAATTATCAAATCCGAGATTGAGTTAATAATTGAAGCACTCAGTACAATTCCCCGAGGAATAATCACGTAATGGCGAAGAAGGTAATAGAAACGGATTCTTTCGAGTAAATTTTAAGAAACCTCCGAGAACTTTATGCCTGGGATTACAATTGAAATGAAGAGACAGGGAATTGTGCATCCTAAAGACAGGGAATATGAAGCGTAGTGATGAAGAACTAGTTGAGAAGAACAAAACCCGGGAAATGAGAAGCGGAAGCGATGTCCTGAATAGAGGGCTTTACTCTTGAAAGAATCCGAACATGTACAAGCAAGGAGCTATAGCAACTCTCTTGGCCGAAATTTAATGCCCCAAAATAATGCAGAGAAACAGCGAGCATCTATCCTCCTCTGAATTAATTTAAATGCTCATAATGTTTCCAAGGGAGTCCCTTGCACCTGAAGCGGTGGCTTCAGAGTGAAGTGAAACTCTTAAAAGGCTGGCTTATATTCTCGTCTCTTAGGTACTTGGTGCAAATTAGGTCGTTTATTTAAATATCTCAATTACTACCACAGAATACATACTTGCTGTTTTTACATACATACATGCAGATTCTGATTGAAAACCCCAACGGCACGTAAAGGCTATCTTGTATCTCATAGTTGGACGACCATCAGGGGTTTTGGTATTGTTAAGTACAAATGGAGGAAGATGTGTTTTCATAACTTAACATTTGATAACTTCTGACAAACATTGCTGACTTCAAAAAAGATACAAATCGACATTAAATATCCATATATGGCAAATGTTAAGTTGTAACATTTTGTGAATGATCATAAGAGTGATTTTAGTATAATTTGGCCTTCCATGAAACGTGAATAGTGATTTTTATGTTTAAATTTGAATTTGACGTTGAGTTTCACCCTGTTTTGCAAAGAAATGATGTTCGTTTCCATCTTCAGGTTCCAATACGTTTATCAAGAATACAATAAAGCATCGAGAATAAAATTAACATATTAATGCAAATTGATAAAAGACCAAGTTATGATGGTAAATGAAAAAAGGATAAGCATGTAGTTTAGGTATTTGTAGACGACACGACTAAAATTAAAAAAGAAATCTGGTCACACCAAAAAGAGGTTACAAGATCCAACTGAATGAAAAGTACAAATTCAAAATAAGAAAATGTAAAACGGAGCCAATGATAGTTATCCAAAGCAAGCAATTTATTATTTAAATAATACGATGGAAGTATATGCACGAACAAAAATACTGATACTTGGCAATATCACCATAAAATAAAAAAGAGATAAGTTTACGTAGAACAGAAACAGCCGCTACTTCAGATGACCCTATCCTGGGTTATCTACAACTTTATGTAGTCATTTTGCGCCACTCCATGATGCGAAAAGAAACCAAATGGTTTATCAAAAAGTAACATTTTTTCTTCACGCAATATTACCCTGGGCGTCATATTGATAAAAATTGTAGCTGATGTGTGAAATTCACTTTAACACACTTGAGAGATGTGAGAGAGCATGAGCAGTTACATGTATCATTGAGAGAATGGGAAGCTATAGAAATTCGGCGAAAAATATTGAAACAAAATAGAACATCCAAATGGTTGACGAAATTGTTTATTGTTTGCACTCAAACCGAAGCACTTGATCCGCGATGGTGACTGACGAAGAATAGCCCCCAATAGGACGAGGAAAACGAAATTAACAGTTCCTGAAGCGCAATAGCTCGCTGAAGGTAGCTGTGGAAGGAGTTCTAGAGGGAAAGAACTTTTGAGAAGTCCAAGCACAGCTTCTTCATACATGAAAGCGATTTTAGGCATCAAAGCTGGGAACAATGAAGAAATCATTAGGCAAAACGACTAGACTATGGAGCTGCCACGAACCAATCCTAAGATTACTAACTTATTAGGATTTTTCATATGTTTGCTCCTGTCTTATCTCTATTAACTCGCCCTTTCATCGTTATATTCCTCTTGCACTCGTCATTCCTCCAGCAGATAACTAAAGCCATTCCAATCGTTTATTTCCCTCTTCGGCCATTCCAACGGACAGCACTAACTTTCAGAATATCGCACACAAGAGCTCACACAAACGCTTGGCCATTACCTAACGCCGAATTGGCGTTGGGGAAAATTTTTCGTTTAGAACCCTGCCTCGCTGTAATAGCCCATGACTCACATATTAATCTGGCGCCAAGGAGACCGCTTCTCCACCCTAACTTCCCCCTCACACACACACTCGACTAGGCTAACCCTGCCGAAAACACCCCTGGCCGTCCACCCTCCCTTTTGGATTCCTTAACAGCTCCCCTACTCAAGACTTCTCTTCCCACTTCTTTAGTCCCTATTTGTCATATAGGTCCGTCGGGTTTCTCGTCGAAAACTTAAACTTTAATTATTGTTAAACGAAAGGGTACATTTCCATTAAATAAAATATAATACGATTATACAACAAGTCATTTGGTGCAGGACACCCATCTCATGCCACTAGATTAACATCCTGCCGTTCGTAAATATTAGACTCTAGTTAAAATTTCAGACATCTAACAAATTTCATTCCATAAATATTGCCGCTAAGTCTCATTATTGCTCTGCTTATTTCTGTAAAAATTATCCACCCTTCGGGGGGACCCAACCAGCTACAAACAATTGACGGCACTGTCTTATTTGCATGAATGAACTATTGATGTATATAAACCACTCATTTTAAGTATTTCAATCAATAATATGGAAACAAAATTGACGCAGATTTCTTGTATTGTGCAATTGTATACGAAACTGATGCACAGGATAACCAAAAATGTGCTGTGGTTTCATAAGTTCATGATTTCTTTTGGAGAAATCAAATATTTTACCAGGTCAAAATTTGGCTGCAGAAGATTTAACTTAGCTCAATAGCTGGTCCCCAAGAAACAAAATGGCAGAGGAACACGCGAACGAGATTATAAATTCATGCATACATGTATATATTGCATGAAACTACGTATCAAACTAAGCTACAGAACCAATATATCGTCTGGAATGTTTCACAAGTTTCACTTAGCAAAATGAATATATATAAAGGAAAAATATGTATCTTGTCTGTACAAGTTTCAAGCTAGGATGAATATCCCTAGTTTCCCAGTTTTCTATATTTCTCTGAATAATATAAACCTGAACTAATATTTCCAGCCTAATCCAAAGCCTCTTGCAACGTAGCAAAATGAAATACTCTACGTCTGAGAAGGGAACGCTGAAAGGCATTATTAAATCGTCTTTTGGCACCCTTTTTCTTGCTTGTGTTACCTTCTCATACTGGTGGAGTAATGGGGCAACGTTTAGAGAAGGAAAAAGGTGAAATACTACGTCATCCGACCCACTTAATAAGGTCGGTATTGCGCAATTCGGCTGGTGCAATTACAAATTTAAAGCTCGCTCCAACAATAGGTTTCCAGTTATGATGCAATGTGTTCATCGAATTGTGCTCACATAAGTGAAAGAGGCCAACAGTCTTAGTAGCACTGTGGAAAGCGAGGTGAGTCACGGCTTAATGGAAGAAAAATAGGACGGTCATAGAGGGATTTCTCCGGCTACGCTCCGTTGTAGGTACCATGGGAAGTATGGCGGTGAATGATTATTGCCAAGAGATTATTCACGATAGAGTTAGTCCTTATACTTTGGTATGTATTTCTTCCAAAAAGTGATGAAGAAAGTATTTATGATAAAAACCCTGGAAACTTAAGTATTTATACTGCACGTCATTCTCCAAAATGTTTTCACTTCGAAACAATACAATTGCAGAGAAAATATCAATACAAATTCTCCACGCATTAAAACTTAACCATCTAATTTCTCCTATGTATACTTTCTTGCCATAAGTGGTACCTTGTGGAAGAGTTGAAACACAGATTTGAAATTTTGGTGAGAAATGGAAAGTATAGGAAAATGATGGAAAGCTAAAATACGAGCTAAACCGTATTTACATGATATCCTGATGGGAAAAAGAATGAAATAATACATAAAATCTGCAATGAATCAACTTATAACCGATTAAATAGAAATATTGTAGAAAGAGGTGATAATTAATTCGCTATGAATGAAGCAAATAAATTTTCTTGTAGGAATGTTAATTACAGGAAGGAAGGCTATCACACATTGGTAACCTATCAGGAATAATAGAATATGGTTCAAATTCAATCCGGTTGTAATACGACGTATGGCACGGGCGTAAGGTATGATTACTCTTGTACATTACTAATAAAATTAAAAAACGTCAATATGAAGATTTTCCACCAAGTTACGCAAGAAACTGTTTCATTTATTAATAAAAATAAAATGTTATTAGAAACTGACCACTGTCTCTCTTGTGCCCAGTTCAGAAATCAGTTTCCGGAAATCAGGAAAAAATATAGAGATTGAATTTAAAAAATTGACCAAAAGACATTGATACAAGAACTCTCAGTGTTTGTAGTATACTTTAAGATAGTAATCTCACTTCAAGGATGAGCCAACAGTATACTTTTGGGATAATAAATATTAAAATACATGACCTAAAGTCTATTAATTGTGAACCAAAAAGAAAAGGAGCTCTTTAGGACGCCATAAGAGATTTTATAAGATATTCGTGTCACCAAGTACTTTAATTTATGCTTTTCTATTAGATTTCTTCCAACTAATTTTTCGGACTGATGCTACTTCATCAACTTAGTTCCTACATGTACCTAAAAAATTCACCACTTCAATAATACCTAAAAACTGTGTTGCAAGAAGAAGATGCAAGTAATTTTCAACATCTCCACCTAGTCAAGTTCTTTCTTAGAAGGTTAATCATGAATACAATCATCTTTCCTGTTTTTAAAATCATTTCGAAGTATTAAGTGAACTTTCCTGTCTGATATCCATACCATGGATTTATGCTAAACATTTAAAACAGAATCTAGTAACTCAATCTCTTAAAGATTCCTTACCACCAAATTGTGACACCTTGCATACGAACTTTAACCGTTAACTACTCTTGTTTTTTTTTCAATCTAAATGACAAAAGTCTAGCCTCATAGCTTGAGAGAAACTCGATTCATTATCTCTCCTAACTTTGCCAAAAACATCTCATCTTTGATGACCTTAAAGGATAACAAAGGAACCTGGACCTTAAATCGTAGACTTTGTAAGTCATATATACGTAAACTACTGTGTGAGAGTAGAGAAATATATACATATCTGTATACATAAGAATACATATTGATAGTTTATTATCGAAGTACTAGAATTAGGTTTATCGGAAGCTTCGACGACAGGAGTCATTTTGCTATGTGTTCAAATTATCCCCTCGGCAAAAGTCTTCGGTATAGTAGTTATTAGATACCCCCACGGAAATCAAAAATGGATAAGTTAGAAATTCATTGATTTTAGAAGACGTGAAAAATGGATCGTATGCTTTTTAGTTCCATTCATCCAGAGTTATAAGCGACGTTCTCATTCACACTAAGTGCACAGAAACTGAATAGGGGCATCATTTATTTTTCTCTGAATTGTACGTTTAATCGATATGAAGTAATCGCGAAGGGAATGGCACGTGAAAACTAATTGGAAACGGCGTACAACCTGACGGATCGCAGCCCGCGCACGAGAGAGAAAGAGGATCATCATTACTTGATCTGAAGGCCGAGTGAGCCGAGAAGTGATTACTTTCTGTCATTCACTAGGGAGACAAAAAGATTAGACATGGGTTGGAATGCGAACGATGGAGCATTGATTTAGCTCTCGCATTAAGGGAAGCACTTCAATATGACTTAGGTTACAAAAAATTGTTTGCAGAAATGTATTATTTTAATGACTTCATTCATACTATAGACCTTCAACATGTAGTTTTGAACAAGTGAACACGTGCAAGGGGCGATACGCTGAGTAGAGAACTCAAGAATTGAGAAATTTTAGGTTCTCTATTTAACGAAATAGGATTTTCATGGCAAAGATGAACTTTTGTAATTACATATAACACATTTTGCTTTCCCATTCTTCTATGATTCCTTTAAGGAGTAAAAAGTATTGAATACAGAATGGAGAGAATATTTTCATGATAATAGGTTAATATCGTAAACCCAGTATTCATTGCACTCATAATGGCGTATAATTCATGAAATTATAACAATATTTTTACTTCTATGCTTCCTACATACCGACACGGGAGTGGGACATTTCTCTTACTAATTAGTTACGAAAATTTGTGTTCATTAAGTTAAGGGGATAACTAATTAAAACCTTAATCTCTCTTACTTTCGAATTCTGAACGTTTTTTCTAATGCTTTACACTGAAGTAATCAGGAAATTGTGCACGGGACAGACAGAGATTCCAGATATGGATCGTCGAAAAATTTAATTTCCGCTTACATCTGTCAGCTAGCCCACAGATATAATACTATATACCTAAACATCATCCGTCTTGATCGGGATACGAAACTGGAACGTCCAATTTCAATTTCCGGCCAGGTGTTCCAACCGACGAAAATTAGAGAAACCTAAGAGACAATGACTTATATCACCTAATTTACGTAATAGTCCTCTCATTAGAATAAAGGCTACGTTGTAACTGCCCTTTCCACTAATGCCCAAGTTTGACAAAAGTTTTACCATCTTATCCAACAATTTCAACAGTACATTCCGATTTAAGACCGTACTGTACTGAAGGGCAATAAGAGTTGAAGGGCAATAAGAGAATAATAATTCATGAAATTACCGACTAGATTCATTTATTCATCTGAAATGAAACGTGTAGTTGAATATCACACAATAACTGTATCGTCACTTTTTTCAAGTTTGAATAATTTTAATTGTGTCATGGGAAATTAGGCATTGCTACCCAAAAAATGAATGACTACTTTCTAAATTAATATTATATTATTTCAGTACATTCAAGTGGTATTGAAATGAGACAACAGTTATTTGAATTCATTTATATTAACAATTAAATAAAGAAATTTTGTTAAGTGCTATTCGAATAAATGAATGCTAATTCATTTGCTGACCTTCCTCACTAAGGATGGGAATATAACTTTATATCCTAAATATAGAATATATATTACATAAATATATAATATATATTCTATAATATAACGTTGTTCAATCCGCTTTATCGACTTTAAAACTTTCAACGCTAAAAGGTCAGAGTAAAGAAATATTGGGTATCATCCCTGTAATGGAAACATAATAAAGGAAGAAGTGATTAATTTTTTCTTCGTTCAAATGAATGGTGGACATGGTTCAATACTTTATCGACTGACATCGTGGATACTTTTTTTACTATTATTAAAATATCAACCTATTTACTTTGCCCACAAAGGAGGTGATAATAAACCAAGGTAAATCAACACAGCTGTGTATATGTACCCCTGGGCATTTGTAGTAATGGATAAGCGGGGGTGTATGGTCCCCATTGATTTTCTCCATACAAATAAAGGTCAATTGACCTCTGCTCAAAAATAAATTTGGTAAACGCCTGTCCTACCTACAGAAAAACAGCAAAAGTTCTTGGGCGATAACGCTAACAAAAACCTTCTTCACTACATGTCTATATTTTCTTATCACTAATATTCGTAAATAATTTCATTATTCGTATTCATTCTTGTTCCAATAGATTTTCTTTACCTTTCCATGACAACATTCAAAAATAATCTCAACAGCTAAATCTTTAATTTTAAAAATTATTTTTATGTCAAAATCAAGAAATATATGTTTTGTGCAAATATTTGAATAATACCGTAGCTAAATTATAATTATTCATAAACAATATTCATTGGAAAATTTTCGAAGTTATCTTTTTTATGCTTTCGAATCAACTCAATATGCACAACGGTCCTATCTAGTAGAAAATTCTGTGACAGTATTTTGAAATAATCCATGAAAAACGACCTATATATTTTAATTTACTGTTAGCGACGACACTAAACCAACGTAAAGAATTTCCTGGCGTAAATGCAGGAAACTTCCCATGAATTAACTGAAAACATTTTAAATACTACTTTTAAGGAAAAAAAGAAATTTTGAATTAAAAGAATTTCACACGTCTTTTCCTCGTCTTTAAAACTAACTTCATGAAATTATAAAAAACGGCACCAGCGGAGGGTACGGGTCTCCAGACTCCCCGCCGTTTAATCCATTATTGCCCACGGGGTGTTTCCACTACCCCAAAGCTTGTTATTTTGATATCTTTGGGCACGTTCAATCATTAAACTAGAGTTGTATTAGAAACCCGTTTTTATACCTCAATATATTTGTTTACCAGTTTATCCGAGAAAATGTATTATTGATTTTAATAGTATTTTTTATTTTCCTACTAGGGTACACTACCCCGCATTGGCTGTGACATCTGAAATTTTAATTACTTGTTTAGTTACGATCGTTCCTTGCAGTTATGATTTGTTACACTCTCACAAGAAGTAATATATTTCTTACGGGTATTTTAAAGCTACGTTTTCAAGAGCTACGAAACTAGCTTGCTCGTACCCTTGATAATTGTATCTCCTTGAATGATTATTTGGGTAAGTATGATATGGAGACAATGAATCATATTCTCTTTTTCTCTACCAGCTGTCACATTGGATAATGTCGCTAAGATAGATTTGTTTTACCACTTTTCATAATGAATGCTGATTGAGTCCTTACAGTCGGAATAGAGTTCGAGTGCGTTTGCAGTGGGCGTGCCACGTTATGCTACAGACAGATTTTCATCTTTTGGCACCTTAAATAAGTAATTTAAACAATAAGAATTAATGTACAGTGCATTAGTACTATACATAACCCCAAAAAAATAATAATACAGAAATAATTGTTTACGCAAGATATAATGGCTTCCCGATATCTTTTAGATGTAAAAGGTCGGTCCTTAAAGTGGCAAGACATTTTTTACCGAATGAACGGACGGGGGGCGATTTCTCTGGCTGGGTTCGAAGAAGAGAAGTCTCAGAAAAGGTTGTAGGCAGGTGCCAGTTTGCTCCCAACCTTTTCGGAGGGCTGATCTTTCGTTTGCCAAGCGTCTTTAACGTGACAACGTTACACTTCGTCATGAACCGGATATTGGAACAGCGCTATGCCATCAAATTTTGCGTGAAACTGGTAGAAACCTGAAAAGAGATTCATGACATGCTCAAGAAGCTTATGGTAATAACGCCATGGGTAGATCGGGAGTTTTTGAGTGGTACCAGTTATTTCTGGAGAGTAGAGAAGATGTTGAAGTCGTCGAACGTTCAGGACGCCCTTAGACATCAAAAAGCGTCAGAAAACTTGCAAGAGCAAAGGCTTTGTTGAACAGGGATCCCAGATTAAATGTTCGCATGGTTTATGATGAACGTGGTATCCATAAAGATGATGTGCATTGACTTGAAACCGAAAATATGGTGTGAAGGTGTATGTTGAGAAAGGTGTGTGCGAAGTTGGTGCTACGAGTATTCTCAGATGAACAATAGGAAACTCGCACACGGATCTGCCAAGAGCTTCTCAACCATGCCTCAGCCACCCTACAGCCCTGACCTTGCCCCATTAGACTTCTTCCTCTTCCCCCGCCGGGCTGAAAGGACGTCGCTACGGCTCGGTGGAAGCATCACAACAGGTCGTAACGAGAAAGCTTTGCAGTATTCCTGGCGCCGCCTTCCTGAGAGCGTACGAGGCGTGGAAAACGAGGCGAGACTGACAGCAATGTGTGGACGCACAAGGGTGCCACTTCGAAGACTGTTGAGTAACCATTGGGCACTGGCAATAATTTTTTTAATTGACGCAGTCCTACTACTTTTGGTACAGACCTTTTATTCCTACTCGAGGAAGAGCAAATTGGCAACTCGAAGTGAAGAAAGCGATATTAATGAAAACTTAATGGACGTAAAAACACTAATCGTGACCTCGAGACTCTGTGGGACGTTTTAAATTCCAATTATTATGTGCTATAATTTCAAGAGAAATGATAAGAATCATTCTAAGATTTGTAATGCATAACCTTATACTACTCGAGATAAGAGTTTGGTAGATTCATGCGACACGTTAGAAGCTTGGAGGGTCTTGCTCGATTGTCTTTATTCAGTATGCAAGAAGAAAATGTTTCCAAAAACACACAAAATAGTTGACGACAGATAGCAAAATTACGCTGAAAGTGTTGATTTCGTGTGTACATAAAAGCTTAATCAGGACCTTATTGAATTAAAATTTGATTGCATGAAGATGGTAAAAAAATACAGTATTTTAAATTTACTGTAATAATTACGGATGCATGGAAATATGCGAAAAGTGAATCAGCAATTTTTTCACTCGATCAAACCATAAGCTGGAAACAGGAGAGCGGTCACTGTGGACAATTTTCTCACGTCATCACCTCTCTCGGAATCTCTTATGTTATAAAACCTGATCCCACTTGCCAAAATGAGGCTGAAGAAAGCATACATACGAGTACGTAAAGAACCCTAAAAACATTTTTTAGACAATCTTCCATTTCGGACTTAACCAAGGATACGTATACTTAGGCATTATTTAATTATGTACTATAAATTAGAGGCTCATTGGTGGTGGTGATGAGAATAAAATATAACGATAAATAATTCTGGAATATAACAGCAAATAAGGTGATGTTGAGACAGAACAAGACAGAGTACAGTATCGTTCGGGAGGAGGCCTCTTATGCTATTTCCGGAAATAACATAAGTGGCCACCACAAAGTATAGTAAATTATCCAAACACCACTAATAACATTTCTATTTAAGTTTTTAAGATAACAACAGATGAAATGAGTCGGAGGTGCATAAAATACCCCCTTGAGCAAAGGAAGGTGTTAAATACCTTGATCAATGCTGCATTGCATCAACACCGCCCACTCGCTGACGATTGCTGCACACATGCAAAATGTTCATTTGGACCTCAGTTTTAACACCACTGGCCACGGTTGCATTTTACGCATGGTTGCCTGGCCGACCCCAGTGATACAAGACTCTTCCGTCAAGTCTAGAACAAACACCACACTGTCGGATTGGCTTGCCTAGCAGGGTCGGCGGTACGCATCCTCGGTCCGGATGGCGTCCGAATGGCTTCATCGAAGGTCTCTGGTGACGTGAGGAGGAACTACCTCCCCAGGTCATGCGAAAATCCTTGCAGTAAAGCGGCGATTGCCTTATGGTCAGCCTTATTAGATTCCGAGGTCACTCACTTAGCGCGTGTGTCTGGCGCATACGTTCGCTCGTTGGCCCCGTGTACCCAGTCTATATGGCTTCGATCTGCTCACACGTGCTCATTTTTAGCGCACCTAATAGCTATAAAACCTAAAGAATCGGGTACTCTTTTTGATTCGACAGCTCTTAAATAACCCCAAGTTAAATTCTTAGTCACGGTGGCGGTGTGGCAACCGTCCTTGCTTCGCACAATTCTTCTTTATACGCGTACTGCCAACAAATAAACGTCGCTACTTCTTCATTTAAAAAAAAACGAACCCATGATTTTCTCCCGGCTTGTCCCCTCGGAGCGAATTTTTAATTCTTAATCTCGAGTTCGCGAAGCAAACTTTTTCTGTAATCTCTTGTTGGAGTTCCATTTTTCCATCGACTAGTGAATCGTTGGAAGGAATATGAAGGAACGCGAGGCATTGCAGCAGTTACATCTCTTTGACGAGTTATGCTTTTGTACGGTTAATGTTTACGCCCATCAAGTGCTCGCACGTACTTTCTCTCCGAAGTACCGTCAAGGGGATCGCGCCCATTTGGGTTTCCTTGTATTTCAAGAAGTGAACGTGGAAGGGAGCAGGAGGGAACAAGTAGACCACTTACACTACTGATTATTTAAGAAGACAATTTCAGATGTACGAGCGGGAAGTCAAGTTTAGTTAGGTGGTCACTCCCTAATAATTTCATGAGCGTTACTCTCACGCACGTGTCAAAAGCAAGAATCTCATAACATATTTCAACGTAATACATGTACATTTATGCATAATGTATCTAAAAACACTGTATATTCTTCTAATATTACTTCTACTCGGGAGGGGTATTGTATATATTCCCGAAATGTCGAGGAAGGGGGAAAGTACATATGCATATTCGTTAATTGAAATCTGTAAGACGAGGGCGAAATCCTAAATTTTACGGAAAATTTTGTTAATTTGTACTTCGAAAAAGCCTATTGGACTCATCGATTGTTCATATGCCGAGGGTGCCTGTTAACAAATCGACACCTACGAATCCTCATGAAACTAGATCAACGAGAGGGAGAAGAAGTGAAAGTACCGACCCCTACGACAACTCGAAATTCCGACGATAATCTGTTAAAATTTGCAAAAGAGGAAGAACCACGGAGACTGCTGTTAACAGGAGCACTGGCAATGGAAATAATTTACTTCAACGACATACATTACGTCCTGGAAGCCACCGGTGCTATAATTTTCTATCGTACCATTAGAATGAAGACCACTACACCTCCTGTATCTAATTAAAAATGATAGTTATTGGCGGAAGACAGATATGAGCAAGAAAAATGACTCTTTCCTCGCTTTACCCCTCCAACTTCCCTGGAAAAATCCACATCATAACTATACGGACCTTACGACAGATTAAAACCCCTGAACACTCAAGAAAATATCCGCCAATAGATAAGCCATATATTTAAATGAATATAGTATAGGTCTCAACTTTCACTGGCCTATTTCACTGATATTTAGAATTACAAAATGATTATTGAGCTGAGGCTACAATCGGAAGGATATAATAAAAAATTCTGCTTTTCATCCCAAATTTTCCTCCGGTCGCCTTCTCTCCATCAATGTGTAACCAACCTAATCTGCTTGCATTCGCTAACACGTGGGACCCTGTTCTCAAACTACACTTGAAACCCAATTCCGATCAGCACAAATGCACTAAATAAATTAGGTAACTTAACACATACTTCATATCTCAATACCAACACACTATGCAAAAGGCTACGGTAAGATTTTTCCACCATTGTCAAAAAAGTATGCGAAGCACCACACTGCATAACCACAAAATCTTCATAGAAAATACTCAAACATATCACTTTGGTTACTCTTCCGAGCAAAAGCCTACGAATGAGGCGTTCGCACACGACACGTCAAACAAGAGCTGCCAGACGATATCTGTGAAAGTTGGGTCTGGAGACCGTTGGGAAAGGGAAGGCAGCAGCAGCGTCGGCAGGTGAAGAGAAGACATTGGTTCTTTGTCTGTCAAATAAAACTAAAGTTTTGCTTTAAGCTCGTCGTAGAAGCTTCATTTCCCCGTTTAACAGGGTTCTCTGATGTAGCTTGCCGATCCCGATAAGCGTACGAGCGGTGGCGAGTGAGCACCTAGATGTAGGAGACCTGATGGACCGCCACGAGAGAAGTGCCGGGGTTTCTCGAGAGGAAGTTTACAGCCGAGTTCAAGTGGGCTACGTTTAATTTTATTTGAAATATTTCAGTCAAGGAAAACTTTCTGCTCCAGCATACTCGAACATTATCACAAAAACACTGTGGTTGGACGCATTCTATTCTTCTGCTCCCACCGGTTAGAAACTTCTCCCTCTCTCTTTACGAATTCTTTCCACCACTGTACAGGTACCTGTACACCTATATAGGTTTTCTTAAAATGCCAGGGAGAGCAGTCGAGGCATAATACGTATTCCATAACGAGGATTTTGGTATCGGTCCTCCAATCTACCTACCGTTCTCAGTCGCCGCGTATATCAACATGAATGTCCGAAACGCTTTCAACTCACGCACTCGCAGTCTCTCTCCTCATGCTATGGCGCTCTTTATGGGGATTGTTTAATTAAATGTGGGTGGTCCTATGTGATCAATCCTTAAAATGAAAAACTTGGCCAACATTTCACCGAATTAAATGGTATAAGATCATGTCATATAATGTTTACGTACATACTTTTGTAGTGTGTTACTTCGTATTCATTCGAGAAAAATGCTGTATGATGTAAAATAACACCATATCAGAGCAACTTGGATTTGTAACAATTGTATCAGCCGAAAATGGTTTTAAGAGGGTCGTCACACGTCACACCGGATACGAAAATACAATAAAACACGATTTTACGCTAAATAAGAGTCTTTCATCCTCCGTCGTTCATCTTCAAACTTTTTGAGCATAGATAAGAGCTTCAAGATGACAATAGCTTAAGAGAGCCTAGGATAGAGTTGATATCTCCTATTTTTCCCCAAGGGAATTTTTGTAAAATGAAATCAGGATAAAAAAAATATATGTTTTTCCTATTACCTGTTCAAAAATTGAAAATAAATTGAATCACTAGACGTAAAAGCGATAACGTCCAACTACTGACCCACCACAGTTGAGTCTCTGCCCACAGTAGAAATTCCTTCAAATTTTCGGCTATTTTGGATTTACAATAATGTAAAGAATAATTAGGAAAGGCTTTTAAGTAAAACGTTCCTGACGGTTCCCGCTACCTAATACAATTTTTAGAAGTCAAAAGTAAAGAACTCGTATATATCTTATGCAAAATTTTAAAAACAATAATGAGCTATAAATTGAGTAACTTCAGGTGTAATGTGGTGGAAGTCGAACATATAGTATTGAATAACTGACTAATGAAATGAAGATCTAACGATGATGTAATACTTCGAAATCCGGTCATAAAATTAATTTTATTAAGTGGAAAAGTGCTGCAATCAGTAATTTATAAGGCAGCTATATATTTATTTTAGATGCAGGTAAAGCACACAAACACACATATAAGTACCTATAGATATAAGGAAAAGGGATAAAAACATAAAAATTCACATAAAAGCACAATAAACATATAAAAGACGAACACAGAAGAGGTGGGGAAGGCGGAATCGATTAGATCAAAAACACCAAAATATTTCCTTGACCGGGACTTGAACGCCTAATAATATAATGTACTATTTTATAATATATTATATATTTTATATGATAATTTAATAATATACATATATATTATTATTAGTATTTGGCAACCTTCCCGTTAAGGGAGGTTTGGTTGGTTTGGGTTCCGGTTTGGGGTTTCGATGGACACAACTACCAAAAAAATGTTATATGGCTCCTAACACAACAAAACCCAACACCCTAATCTTCAACAAGTCACTCTTCATATCTGTGTACGTCCTTCCTCCCTTCATTCCAACCAATATCCCCATCCTATTTCTGCCCTTTCCTCGTTTGCATAACATTCTCCCCTCTATAACGGTCTTTAACATGCCACTCCCTATCAACACACCATTCATTTTTCCTTCCTCCTTATGATTTCTCCCAACAATCCCCTCTCCTCGCCCACTTCCTCATTTGTTTTCCTTTCACTCCATTTCATCTTCTCTATACTTCTCCTCATCCTCATTTCAAAAGCCTTCAATCTACTTCTATCACCCTGCTACAGTAGCCATGTTTCCGCGCCGTGCATTACTACGCTCAATATCAAAGTTTTGACGAATCTTTTCTTGACGTCCTAACTCAACGTCCCTGTCATCAACTCCCTCCTCCTCATGAAACACTATTCCTAGTGCAATTCTTCTCCATACGTCCCTACTACTTTAACCATGTTGGTCCAAGGCACTTCCGTAAACTGTTCCACCTGCTAGTTAGTTAGTTTTAGCCCTGCTATTTTAATGTTTAGCTTAGTCTTCGTCTTTCTAAAAAATCAATAAATATTTCACAAAAGTGTTTTATATATATATATATATTTTCTGATGACGACGGCGGTGCCGTCGAAACGTCAATATCTACTGTAAGTGTCCTTCTTTTATGTTTCTGTGTGTGGAATATTTATTATCTTAGTGTTTGTGTGTTTATATATATATATATTATATATACATATATATAATGCACTCTTAGTATGCATATTTATATTTTTAGATGATTTCTTCGGAGTAACACGGTAGTGTTAAATAAAAAACTTAGACAGCAACACAAAACAAGAAAATGCATAAAAGGAACGCTTACACGTTATATATTTTGATAATTTCTACAGACTCGAAATCCGTCTCTCTCGGATGATTAGTTACGACTGTCCCTCACACTCCCACCTCTCACTACAGTCCTAACTAATCTTCCGAGGAAGACGGAGTTCGAGTCCGTCGAAATTATCAAGATATAACGTGTGAGTGTTCCTTTTATGTGTTCTCTTGTTGTGTCTTGCTGTCTAAATTTTTATATATATATATATATATATATATATATATATATATATATATATATATATATATATATATATATATATATACACACAGCACGAGAACACATAAAAAGAACACTCACAATAATATCTTGATAATTTCGACGGACTCGAACACCGTCTTCTTCGGAAGATAAGATATGACTGGCACCTCAGTCATATCTTATCTTCCGAAGAAGACGGAGTTCGAGTCCGTCGAAATTATCAAGATATTATTGTGAATGTTCTTTTTATGTGTTCTCGTGCTCTGTGTTACTGTCTAAGTTTTATATATATACAAATACATGTATATATATATATATATATATATATATATATATATATATATATATATATATATATATATATATATATATATACTACCTTGATCAAAAAGTTCCCGGAATTTATTCAGAAAATTAAAAATACAAGTTTATTCATCTAAATCTATATTGTCCCCTTCAAAGTAGTCCCCATCGACTGCAACACACTTATGCCAGCGCTTGATCCAATCCTCGAAACATTTTTTATATTCGGTTTTCGGTATGTCCATCAGTGCTTCCTGCGATTTTTCCATTACTTCCTCTCGGCTGCTAAAACGCGTTCCCCGTAATGGTTTTTTAACTCGATTGAACAGAAAGAAGTCACAGGGAGCCAAATCAGGTGAATTCGGTGGCTGTTGGATGGTATTTGTTGCATTTTTCGTCAAAAAATTACGAATAATGATAGCACTGTGCGACGGTCTCCACGCACTGTGCGACGATTTCTGGTCTCTTTCGGCGAATTGCTTCACGCAAACGTCTCATAACGCCCAAATAATACGCTTTGTTTACTGTCTGGCCTTCTGGCAAAAATTCATGATGCACTACACCGTTGTAATCCATGAAAACCGTCAGCATTGCCTTCTTTTTTGACTGAAAACGACGTGGTTTTTTTGGTCTCGGCTCATTTGGTGAACGCCATTCACTTGCCTGATGTCTGGATTGCGTGTCGTACTCATAAACCCACGTCTCGTCTCCAGTAATGATCCTTTTGATGAATGTGGGATCGGATTCAGCCTCGCAAATCATGTCTTTTGCGACGTCAACACGGTCTCTTTTTTGCATGAAATTGAGGTCTCTTGGCACCAACTTTGCTGCTACACGACGGAAACCCAAATTATTAACCACAATGTCTTGGGCGGATCCATAGGCAATGTTCAAGTCCTCCGCTATTTCTCTGATGGTTAATTTGCGGTTATTGACCAACATTTCTTTTACTTTATCAATTTTTTCACCGACTTTCGATGTCGATGGTCTGCCACTGCGTTCATCATCTTCGATTGACTCACGACCACTTCTCGTCTCGTGCCACTGGTAAACGACCGTTTTTTAGAGAATCGTTGCCGAAACACTTTTCCAACATTTCCAACGTCCGTGCGCCACTAAATTCGTTTTTTACGCAAAATTTAATACAAGTTCGTTGTTGCAAATTTAAATCCATTTCTGCAATTGTAAAACATTGCCAACACACACAGAGATAGATGTACTCTTGGCTACGTAACTTTTGCAAATGTCAAGTTATGACACTAAGATTTAAAGGAAATATCAACGTCAGATGTACCAATTTAACAAAAAAAACAGAACTCAAATCGGAACGATGGGAGCGCCACACGGTGGTTATTCCGGGAACTTTTTGTTCAAGGTAGTATATATATATATATATATATATATATATATATATATATATATATGCGTCAGAAACGCGCTAAGAGAGTGACCTCGGCATCTAATAAGGCAATCACCACTTTACTGCGAGGGTGTTCGAGTGAGTTGAGGTAGTTCTACCTCACGTGACCAGAGACCTTCGATGAAGCCATCGGCTGCCATCCTCACCCAGGATGCGTACTGCTGACCCCGTAAGGCAAGCCAGTCCGACGGGCTCGTGTTTTTTGCAAACCTGACGGGAGAGACTGGTATCACTGGGATTCGGCCAGTCTATCAGTGGAAATGCAACCGTGGCCAGTGGTGTTAAAAATGCGGTCCAAACAATCGTCAGCGAGTGTACGGTGTGTAGTCTTTAATCCAGCATTGATCAAGGTATTTAAAACTTTCCTTCGCTCAAGGGCGTATTTGGTTCATCTCCGAGTCATTTCATCTGTTATAATCTTAAAAACTTAAATAGAAATGTTATTAGTGGTTGCCACTAATGCTATTTCCGAATATAGCATGAGAGGCCTCCTCCCGTACGATTCTCTATTCTCATGTCATCTTATCCTCTGTCAAAATCAGCTTATGTGCTGTTATATTCTAGTAGTAGTTTTAGGGTAGGCGACCGGCAGCTTAGGAAATTTGCGCCATAGGGTATGGATGGGAAAGGAAGGTCACAGTATTCTTTATCGATATATCACAATCTCATCACCACCTTCAACTAGCCACAATGTAGAGTTCATAGCTAATAATGTTTAAGTATACGTATCCTTGATAAAGTCCAAAATGGAAAGTTATCCCAAAAAAAATTATAAGAGCTCATTATTTTTATCTGCTTTGTTTAATCTCATTACTTTGTTAATGATGAGTGAAGTGAGCGAAAATTCAAGAGGCATATTCGAGGATGGATTCTGGATTGTTCGGATTCTGGATTGCGGTGACGAATGGTAGTGGCATCTATTTTATTACCTACGCGTTGCCACGTGGATCATAATCTGTATATGTTGTATTGCAAATTTTGAGAGGGAAATTTTTGTGTATGAATCATTCAGACACAGCTTCCATTTCTCATATTTTGTTTTAGAGATCTAATATGCATGTATTCCTACGCCATGGCAATGCGTCTCCAAGAGGGACAACAACAAAGAGATTTGGAACATCAACCTTAATTACTTCATAAGTAACAGGCAAACATTTTGGTTTACTGATCATTCCCCAGTTTTCAAAATTAAACTGGAGTCATCTAATCATTTATTTTGTAATTATTGGTTTCACTCCATTAAATGAAGGATATCTCCACGTATTTTCTCTAAATCTATTGTTTACTCATTTGAATCGCAAAAATAATCACAATGTAATTTCACACATTTTATTTCAGTTTTCTATATTCAAGCTTTGCCGGATTTTCTTCAAATATTTGTCATATACTCCACAAAACAAAATTAAAATGATTGCTCTTTTAACAAGTCATCTAATTAATCTTTTCAAAGTCGGGGGTCTAATATCAAACTACTTATGTACAGTCCCAATGAAATTAGGTACGTAAAAACTTTTGAGATAAGAATTTACAAAGCAATCACCCCAGCTTTTTGCTATTTCCTAACATTTATATTAGCGTAGTATCATGTTTTTTTCCTGTTTGACGATTCCCTTAAAATCTGAAATATCTTATAGCTCTTCACTATTTCTACCTTTGGTTTCAAAATGTTAAGAATGATAGTTCGATAATTTTTTTCACCTATTTTTTTTTGCTTTTTACGATGATGGCTCGGTTGAAAATTTTCGGTGGAAAGATTTCATCATATACCGGCAAAGATATTCCCTAATATTTTTCTACATTCAGACGTCAATGATATTGGTCTGTAATTAAAATGGTACTTCTACATATACTTCTTCAACCTCCACAGGAACATGTGACAGGGAATGGAGTGTAATTCTTAGGAAATACTAACCTAGATCTTTTGTATTTCCAATGATTTTTTACGCTACCCGCCTGTTTTAGGGCAGACGAGAGACATTCCGTTGCATTTATATGGCAATGAATACGCACACATTCAGTCATGACGAAGGATACCAGCGCTTTTGAGTTAAATATGGGTAAATTTAATAGAAAATTAGGGGGACTCGAATATTTTTTTTCACGGCATGGAATATATCGAACACTTGTCAAAATTCCGTCCTGTTTCCCCAGGACGCTCTTGTAGGCAGGGGAAGTTTGGAAAAAACTGGAGGTCTGGTAACACTTGATATGACCACGCTTCAACCCCATAAATACGCATACTTTAATTATCATTCTCCTCCATAATTCACCCGCCCCTTTCAAGATGCATGCTTTAGATAATGGATGTCTCATGAGGCATTTATGAAGCCTCACTCGTCACTTCATATACAAGTATTAATGAAAACACATTTACACATTGGAAGGATGATTCAGCCAGACATCATATTTTTCTATAACATCCTGCCGTTAAAACATTCCAAAAACAAATTCACGTTAACGTTAATGAGGGGATGACTGGTGTTATAAATCATCATACGGGACGAATTTTGGACTATAATTATAATTTTGGAAAATTCTATAAAATTTATGATAAATACCTCTACACGTTCCTGTAAAATCTATGAAAATGTTAGTCTTTCCTAAAATAAGTGCAACCATCAAAAATAGATTAAAACCGCGAAAATAGATACATTGCAACAAGTATAATGTCATTTGGGGATGAAGTATATTTATAAGGTAATATTTTCTTTAGAGAAAACCTTGTAATAAACTATTAACAAACTGTCTCGACGATTCAAGAAACCTTAGAAAATTTGAATTCAACCAAGAAAATTGAATTTTAATCAATCAAAATATCCCCCAAAAGGCAGCCCTGCCAATCGGAGATCAAAAATCACTGGAGCGAAATGAATTGAGACATAAAGGTGCAGAGTCGGACGGAAATATTAACTGTGGGCTTAATTTAGAGGCAAAGAGAGAAGGCATCCAAGGCACTCAGGCTCACTTCCCGAGAGGAATGAAATCCTGTGGCCGAATGAGGGGCTTGAACCGAACTTGCTGTCAAGGGAAGGAGTGGAGCCGGGGGCTCGGTTGGGATCTCCTTAGAGCGCGTTCAATTGGATGGCGGCGACCGAGAGGAAGAGAGCCTCAGATTCACGAGGACCAGTTACTCAGCTGATTACGTTCTATTCGCTGTCGTGAATGCCCTCATCGCGGTGAAATACGACGGAGCAGAAGATCTCCATTCCCGCGGAATAAAAACTCACTCGACTACCAGCTCTTTTCCCATTTCACAGCCACGGAGTTATGACACACACCTATGACCATATTTATAGGGCAATGGTTCACAAAATAGGTTTAACGCGTTTTATTTTTCCCGCGAGAGATGGAAGAGATGGTATGAATGGCCACTATTTTAGGCGACGAAACGGCTTTTAAGGTTTAATTTTTTTTAGGCAAGAATTATTTTTGACGGAACAACTTGGAACACGGTGATTGTTTCGAGGGTAGGAAAACAAACGACTCGTAAAACCTTTGGTTCACCGCGTAACGCGTCGGATATCGGGGTTGTCTGTCCTTTCGTCCCTCTACCCCCGCCCTCGTCTGAACGTCAAATATCATCGTCCCGTTCACCCGCTCCCAATGACACCGCGAGATGATAATTCTTTGTCTGGGCTTGTGTGCCAGTGCAACTGACCATAGTCCCACCAATCCATGGGGCCATGCGGCACTCAAAACAACTCCGACCTGTACCCATACGACCACTCGTGTTTGCGTGCATAGGCACACACGCACCGCGTCAGGCACAAAAACTCCAGCGCCGCTTCCTTTGTTCTCCGCGTTCAACCCCATGTGGAAGCCTTCCACGCTCCACCCTACCGTCCCTCCACCCTTCCCACACACCCGGATTCTCGCCTTTTTTCGGGATATTTTCCCTGCCCTTTTTTTCGAATCCCAAACCCTCCTCTCGCTTCATGCAAAAACTCTTCTCTCACCACTTTCCTTGTGTCCCCACTCCCGGTACCCCGCACCCTTGCCCCTTCCCCTGAACAGATTTTAAATGGGCGCATGGGACTGAGTGTGTGTAAGAGAGAAAGCGGAGAGAGAAGGCCTAATTAAAACTGGAGGTCGATATGGCGGGTATTTTTTTGCGAGCAAATAAATTTCCAGGCGAGAGGGAGAGCGAGGAAGGGGGAAAAAAGGGAGTGTGGAGACAGGAGGGGGAAGGGTAGAGAGTAAAGCAAGAGCTAGGGCAAAAGGGGAGGAAGACTGAGTGTAACTCGAGCCTCCACATTCTTTCCTTGGTAGCTTATTTAACAAGCCTCGTAATGAAGTCCGATTGCACACCGGCCTGTCCTCGCGACTAATGATTCGAGAGCAAAATTCCTCTTTCTCTTTCCCTACCCAACCTTCCCTCGTCAATTCTCTGTATCTTTTTCAGTAATCCCATCCAACGAGCATATCCTGATCTGCTCCCTAACCGCTCAACTCTTCTCCCATCTCTTGGCCTTGGTATGCGCTCTTCCCACCCACTAGGGCTTCGCTCAGCTCCGCCCTACCACCCCGCGCTTTCTTTCCCGGGCTGTGACCTCCCTCCACTAGTCCCTCTGCCCCGTAACCACTCGTTCTTCACATCATCTCACACCATCTAACACAGACGCACAGACACACCTTCCCACCCGCCTCGTCCCCCATTGCGCAGCCAGTCCACTTCCACAACCCCATTTGCCCTGACAAAATAACGGAGAGTTAATGTTCTGAATTTAATTACACGGCGTGTTTACTCCCTTTTTAATAGGCAGAAATTAGCTTCCTTCTCCGCTTTTCGAAGAGTTTTTTGGGAGGGTGGGAGAGTTGTCTGCTGGTGTGTGTCGGTTTTTGGCTTGACTGGGTGTGCGCGGGTCGCAGGGAGCCGTGGCGGCCTCAGGCAGAAAGTTCATTTCGATTTAGCAGGTGTAGTGGTGTGGGACACCCGCGGGTGTGGGAGGGTTCGAGAAGGGTCCCGTTTGGTGGGGAGGTGGGAAAATAAAGAATCGGGAAGGGCCGCGGAGGGGCGGGATTTTCATTTTCAAATTAAGTGGAACGGATGGGAAAATTTTGAGAAGAAAATGATCCGAAAAAATTTGCACGTATGAATGTGTTGGGATTTGTTTCACCGGAGCGTGAAAATAAAAAAAAAAGAGTGCTCATGAAAAACTTCAGTGAACTCCGCTTAGCCAGTTATCTTTTTCATATTCTTCAACATTGACCATCGAATATCAATACCAGTCTCATTACTCCTCGTAGATTCACATTCCTTTCGTCTGCTACAGAAAACAATAACAATTAAGAGAAAATTTTTTGCATCCAGGAGTGAAAGTTTTCAGAGAATAAATTCCATAGCGCCAAATGACTGAAATCAAAATAAAAGCTTAGCGCCATTTTGAGAATATTTTCCTTCCCAAAGCATTTCAAATTCTTCGTCCCCATTCTGTATGTGTCATAAGGCAGGTATATCATACTTATTTTAATAAGTAAAATACGTATGATATGATGTGTGTACGTATGTGTATTTACTTAAATTTTGCGGGATATATCCACATCTAAGTACTATAATCACTAAAATTAATGAAGTTATCAATATTTAAGAAATTCTATCATGATCGATGCAATGTTGATAAAAATTATATTTTTTAATATGTATTTTAAATCATTCATGAAATAATGACTCAATCCTAGACGTTTCCTTTCATTGAATTGTAACAACACCTATTGTTGCTAGGATATTAATTTCCAAATCTCCAAAGAAGAGTGGAGCGCTCCCGTACAGCCATAGTATCTCCAAAAATGTTTCCATAAATTCTTCCAATATTTGGTTGAGCTTTGGTCAAAATGTTTTGGCCTATTTAAATATATCGCCCAGCAAGCACAACCTCTCTCATACGAGTATGTCAAATTTACTATCATGCAGTCCTGGTTGAGCGTTACTGAGTGGATATATACATGTACATATCCGATATGCTCCGTTGTAGTTTCTCTCCTTATATTTGTTCTTCTCTTCCCATTTTCAACTACACGTAATCCTCTCTACCCCTTCAAAATTAAACAATGCCGCCATTCCTAATGTTTCAATTTAGGAAAGATAATAATAATATAATTGTGATATAAAGAAAATTTTATAATTAGTTATATCGAAAATTAAAATATCCCGCCACATACTATTCATTCCTCCCGACTGTCAAGGAATACATTTTCGAGTTCCATCCAGATCGCTTCTTCAAAAGAACTTTAGAAGATCGCTTACAATCGTAGATTGAGCACATAATTCAAATTTTACCAAATCATTAAATATATAATATATATGCTAAATTAAATATAACGATGAACTATGAATCCCTTGATGAGTGAAGTAATTGGAAAGAGGGAAGTCATATCTAGATTTTAACTAGTCAAATTTTAAGAGCAAAAAAAGATCAATTGAAATCAAATAAGTTCAATTGTACCACACTCATACTACAAAAATATTTTTGTAAACTCCCTGTAATTCAATTAACCATCTTAGTTAAAAACATAAAAGTTAGCAGGTGATAAAACATAAGCAAGCCATGAGACAAGAACTGAGGGCCATTCATTTTCAAAAAAATATTCAGTTTCTAAAATTCCTGCATCAATTATTTTAAAACAACTTTTAAAGACAGTGTATTCGGGCAGAAAATTGATTGGTTCATGTGCATACTCGAAGCAAGATCCCGCCCAATAATAATTAAATCTAAAATTTACTAAACAGAGAATTTTTTTATATATCTTAAAGGCGTAATTAGAAGAACCTCCTGTTGCAGAAATGTTTGCTTCATAAAATATTTACGACTTTAACGAGTTTGTAAAAAAATTATTTCTGAGGATTATGCATGCATTTAATAATGCTCCTTATACTCTATTAATTAAGTTTATTTTTACTTTTTTATTATATTAATTATTTATTAACTATTCAAGCTTTATCATTATTATTATTGGGTAATCTACCGGTTACGGTAGTTTTTTTTTGGATGGACACAACTATCAAATAAATATTTTGTAACTCCAAACAAAACCAAATCTAGCAGCTTAATCTACATCTGGTCCCTCTTCATCTCTGTGTACTTCTTTCCTCCCTTCAGCCCGTCCAATATTCCTATCCTGTGCGTGTCCTTTCCTCGCTTACCCAACATTCTCCCCTCTATTACCTTCTTCAACATTCCACTACCGCTCAATAGGCCTTTCATCCATTTTTCCTGCCTCCATAGGATTTCTCTCAACCTCCTCAACTTTCCCTCTCCTCACCCACCATCTCCAGTACTTCCTCATTTGTTTTCCTTTCGGTCCATTTCACCTTCTCCATTCTTCTCCACACCCACTTTACCATTATATATATCTAATCATATATGTTCAATGAAATTCATAAATCTTCATTCGAATGCGATAATATCTAAATTAAAAAACCATAGACACAATAATCAATCCGAAAGTTGGTTTGTTAGGTGATGGTAGAGTTCACCTAGTGCTAACAGGTGGGGGGCCAGTTTCTTTCTTTGTGCTGATTATGGTTTCCCGGGAAGATCTGGTACTCAAAAAATTACATATCTTGGGATCTTGGGTGGAGCCCAGAGAGGCTTACCCGGGAATCGAAACCGGGCCGTCGTAGTTGCACTACTGACCGGGCACTCCGGTCAGTAGTGCAACCCTCTACTCCTGGATTACCGCAACCCACAATACCTAAATATCTAATAGAAAATTATTTCAGTGAAAATGTTTTACTTCTAGGACTTATTTATTGTGAAATTATATGCATATATTTAGAATTTTAGTTTTTTTTTCAATAAGACTCTTCACAACAAAAGGCTGATTTTTTCGTGATAAGTAGAAATCTTAAGAGAATACCTTACGTTTTATTCTCGTACCTATCATTTAAAAGAAAAAACGTTTTAAAAATCGCAATGTAAACATTAAATTCGTGAGTAAAAAGAAAAATAATTTCAAAGCCATTTCAGACGACACTCATGTCACATATATCTGAGAGTTTCTTTTGTTTTAAACTTTACAATGAGGGAGACAATGAGTCATTTTATTTTTTTCCCAGACTGTAAAAGAAAATAGAGTAAGAGATTCGTCTGCAAAGCTACAGCAGTCAGCTGAATGTAAAATGTTATACATACCCCAAATATAGCATTTTGGTACATCAAACGGTCTGAACTTATCTTTTGAATGCTGTTTTCAAAGTAAAATTGCACATTCCTTTTGCTGGCTAAGTAAGTGCTCCTCCCCACCCCCCGTTGGGGGTAGTAAGTAAGTACCCCCCCATACCTAATAAAATTTCAACTAAAACGGTTAGTAATAAGAACATATAATTACAAATAAATGAATCTTAATGGTGGCATATAGTTATTCCTTTTCCATTTCCCATTTGCAGTTTTATATTAAGATAATCACTTAATTTTAATCGCTGTATCTTCAATACTTTTCTTTCCGCGTTGGAACCTCATGGTAGGATTAGTAATAGTTTGCCTGCTGAGCAAAATTTAATTATTGTAAAGAAGAAATTTAATATGCTGTAACGCAAAATAATGCATAAATATTTTTCAGCTTATGTTCTACTGAACTAGCGATTACAGTGTTCTACAACCTCCTATGTCAAAATCAATAAATTCTCTTTGAAAGGATATTAGCTACCTCTAATAAAAGTTTTTTAAATAAATATGTGACAGAGCAGGCGATTAATTTATAAATTGTTAAACTATTTCTCGTTGTTTTTGTTAAAATATAAAGAAATATACGGTGAAAGAGGGATCAAAAGTCTGAGAATGTAGACATCAGGAGGCTTCTCAGAATTTCGCATCACCATGGAAGCAAGATGAACGTCACGCAGGCGAGGCAGAAAATTAACAAAGAGGGAAAGAGAATAATAAAGGTTATCCTTAGAAATCGTGGGAGGATAAACAATCGAGTCCAGCTCAGTGGTATCCCAAGTGGTATCCCTGCCTCTCGGCCGATATTAAAATCCAAAATGGAGGGAATAAAAACTCACCAACCGGATTTTGTTAACGACGTCGAAAATTCAAAGCGCTGGAGAGAATCCGCTAATCTTTTTTTTTATTATTTTTACCTCTTTTCTCTGCCCACGAAGAGAACCCATTCTTCCCTCATCCCGTTGTCGGGTCCCTTCCTCCGCGGCAATCCCTCAAAAAGAAAATAAAAATGAGGAGGAGGAAAGCTTTCCAAGGCTCATTCTTCATCCGAACCCGAGACCCCTAGCGCCTCAGACGCCTGGTAATACCACTCACTCCCCTTGTAACGCGGCTGCTCCCCCCAACCGGCACCCTCCCTCCATGCCACTCGCTGCCTTGTCCTCTCCCCCGCCCACTAGGGGAGGACGACGCCGGGAACGTCTCGCGTCAATCAATCATTCGTCGCTGTAACCTCTTCACCGGTTACTCACCTTATTGGAGGCGACCCCGAGCTTTTCTCGGGTCCCCCAAGACGGCTATTCACGTGTTTAGGAAGAAGTGTGCGTTCAACGATTGGAACGGAGGAAGAAATGGTAAGAAAATGAGACATGGGGGATAATAGCTCAGAGGAAGGAGCCGAGGAATGAAGCATTCAGAAATGAGAGGTTTAGCAATTCGTAATTAAAACCCAATTGACAGAAACTCGACTCCCTGTACATATTCGATAATGAATACCTCTGGAATTTAAACCGTCAAATCAAATTCCAAGAGATAAATTCTCTAGAAGAGTAGAAAGGGTTGTTTCATTATTACATGACTAAGGAGCAGAAAATTAACGTAGTTGTACACGGATATAGAGAGATCACAGGCAGTCGCGTGGAAAACTCTTATTTGGGCTAAATTGAGTTTTCAAGTTTTTGAGCTTTACGGAGCATTATCTCTACTCAGCGGAATTGAAATCACACAAGAATCATTAATTATTCTGCAGTAGCTGAGTGTAAAGACCCCTTTCTGGCCGTAAAATACAAATTTCAGATCAAGTTATTGACTTAGGACGCTTTTATATTCATGCTCATCCAAGTTATATAACTTTCTGCGAACCATATAATTCAAGAATCGGAATTGGAAAAATAAAAGAACAAATTAAGTAAATTGTCCAGAATTGTGAATTTCTTTAGTTGTTAGAGCTAAGAAAGGTAATATACCCACCTTCGCCTAAAAACTGACTAGGTTTATTTCAGGAGTGGTGGCAAAAAGTTTTTATAGAGAAATATTTCATATTCTAAATACCAATTGGCTTTCTTTACCATGTATCTTTTGAGGTTTTCTCGTTTCAAAGGCTTTTTATAAAAAAATTGTTTATTTTTCCCTATGCAATTTGCATATAATATAGTATACAGTTCATAAAAACACATCGCAATGGAAATAATAATGCTCAAGTTTTAGACAGTTAATCCCGTTTTTACAATATAAAAGACCCTCTTCAGCATGCTTCAGGAATACCTTGCCTTAATGATTAATTAAATATAATTTCTCTGATGAAAGAAAAAATGTAAGTATAAAGAAAACGTGGTTTGATTTCCAATTCAAAATTTGCCCAATGAAAGTAATATTCAACTATTTCATCAATTTTCTCGGTTTAATCTTCAAAATCTTTCAAAAATTAAATTTTGTTACATAAATATTAAACATGCATTTCAATGCATTAAACATGCAGGGTATTTCTACAACTTGTTTTCACCTTTTTTCTGACCTCGATAAGTTTAGAACATTTAAATTCAGTCCGCTTTTAATTTAGTAACTCTTTCAGCCTCATATTGACTATTACTTCTGAATGGCAGAAATGGAAAAAGTAAATTTTCTATGACTTTCGTCCATTAAATTGCAAAATATTTATTTGCAAAATCATTTTCATTCATCCTGATTCAATTTCAAAAGCATTTCATATGTAAATTTGTGCAAAAAGAAACTAAAATTAATGGATATAGTAGGAAAAAAGTTACCAATTTTTCACCATGCAACTGAATATTTATAAGTTAACAAATATTGCTGCATTTAGCTAGAGGGATAAGACCGACCAGAGCTCTAAGTGAAAGGAATCATTTTATTGTTAAAAATATGCAAGCATAAGCTACTCATTTACTCTTGAATGTTAGCCTAGAAAACTAAAAGTTAATACAGGGAATTATTAAGATAATTAGCGTGCAAAAATTAAGTTATTTCTTCTAAAATTCTACTTTAGAGCGAAGAATAGGAGAAACTTAATTGTTACATTTCACTGGTCTTAATTAAGGTCATATGGGTTTTTCTTTTGAAATAATAAGTTACAGAATTAATAATAAATGAAGCTTAATGCTTTCTTTTCCAAGGACAATTAATCATTTAATTAATCAAAGTAATGAACTTATTTTAACGTTAGGTTTTGGATACTCTTTAACAGCTATGTACCCGTTCCAAATACTCATATACACAATATTTAACTAAAATTATATTAGATGATGCTCTCATACCCTGAAATTAGTGCATTTAGTACTATCCTGTTATGGTACAACGAGATATGGTACTCGTATATGGCCTGAAACACCAAATTTTTTGGTTTGCATGTTTAGATTCTCCTTTCCTCGTTCAGTGAGAAACTGTTTTCATCAGACCATAAGATAATTTGGTTATCAGTAGATATTATCTATAAGCATACTTTTATTTTAAAATCCTGCTTATTTTACCAGGAGGGATGAAATTTCTAGGATTGGAAGGGGATTCAATTATTTTCTCTGGCATTTCTTAGCAAACTTCAGCTTCTTGCCAAATGCTATTTTCAAGTTAAGATTTTTCAAAAATATGTACCCAATTGCTGCATTTTAATGCATATTTCTTGATGGATAAAATTAGGCTAACGAAGGAGGAGTTGAAGTCAGTCATCCTGGATGGAATATAGGGAGAAAGAAGATGTGTAGAATTGAAATGGGGCTTATCGATGTGTCGGATTTCAGGTTATTTTGTTAGGAGAGGTAAGTAAATGAACGTGGTTGCGGGTCAATCGAAAACCTAACTTCAATAGGTAGAATACCAATAGTAATGTAAGTCAACCGAATCAATATTTTTGCGGTTATGATCTTCCATGTTTTTTTAATATATCCTATTGACCGATAAAATATCGTAAATTACTTCCTAATCCATAATATTAAAAAAGTTAATTCCATAATGTAAATTTTAACGCTACAAATGATATAAATCGACAGTTTTTGGAATGCATATATAAGAATGGTAAAGACCAAATTTTGCAACCAAATTCGTTCTCTAATCAACAAATTTAGCAAACTCAGTATGAAATATTGCTTGACCAATAAAAGTACGCCATTTTTAAAAAATGATGCCAGACACACTATCTTGTGACTTAGTTTTTCTTCCCTCTTTTCGTCGTCAGGAGGCGTTTGCCAAAAGACGTACGTTACCGTTGCCTCCGTCCGATCCAGTCCTCAGCCTGTTCCTGTGTATCCTCTTATTCTATCACATTGCATATTTTATCTCCTTTCTTTTCTTCCACTGTTGACTCAACATAATTTTTTTAATTCTCTTGCTCTCTAAGTAAATGGCCGATCCAATTATCTTTTCACTTCCGGAATGTTCTGTATCCAAATTCATGTTTTCCTCCTTTATCACATGATAATTTGTTCACCGTTCCTCCGCACGTTCACCTTCCATTTGTTTCGGACGTTCCTCCGCATTAGCCTCTTGGCCCCAAGTTTCATGTGCCATCCTGCTGGCGTCTACAGTTCAGAAGTGATGATGCATCATTCTTGGTCGTCTTATATTAATGCATTGGGGGAACTGGAGCCCTAGGTTGACTCTGATTAGTCGTACAGGTGTCTGATCCTCAATCTTGAATTTTCTCTTCCAGATGTTGGCTACCTTATAACCGTCCTCCCGTCCCATTGTAATATTGAGGATTTTCGATGATTTCCATTTCCTCTCGGATTAGCCTCAGATATTTGAAGTTCTCATCGCAAATCATATTTGCAGATCGAAGTCCAACATTTGGCTTGCTTCAGAACACAGGTGCTCCCAGACGCCGAAAAGGCAAAACTATTTCTTCTCCGTGACTCGCGCATATATTCTCGTTTCCAGCAGTTCGATGATCATCCCGTCGGCCTTATGCACGATTTCTCCTACAAGCATTGGAGCTAGTACTAGACTCCATCGGAGAGTAAACGGGAGACCTAGTCTTTAGTCTTGGGAAGATGGTCGCTTGTTTTCTTACAGCAGATAAATCTGATCTTCACATAATGCATAGAGGGGCCTCTAGCAATTCTCACAGTGGGTTCCCGGAACATATAGAATGGCGACATATAGTATGCTACCAGTTTCTCTTGGAAAGATGGATCCAATGCTCTCACCCCTTCGCCTTCTTTTATTTTTAGGGTCGCACCCAAAAGTGGTAAAACTGATTTTCTCTGGCGCGAACAGAGCGGTGGAGGGGGGTCTGCCTGGCAGGGTAAGGTGGAGGGGGCTCTTAGCAACAGACCGACACCAATCTCAGTCACCTGCGGACTGTCGTAGAGTGAGGACACCGTTTTTAGTGAAGCAAGGTTTTTGTCCGCGTCGAAAAACAAACTGAATCTGAATTTAGAGCAACGTTATTCCGTGAAGTTTTTGCGAAACTCGGAAAGACGGCAACTGAGACCCTCCATATGATCAAGCAGGCTTATAGGGACACTGCCTGAAGCCGTTCCATGATATTGGAAATACATCATTTTCAACCAAAGACTTGAGTGAGATAAAAAAAATATTTTTCCAGATTTTTTACATTAATTTTATTCGATGAAGTAATATATAAGTTACATCACTCAATGAGAAAAGCGACAAAGGATTTTAGCAAACCAGATATTAATAATCAATTTACTGAAATATGAAAGCGGTGAATATTAGTTTTGTTAAAAGACTTACAAATAAAAAAGGGGAATATTCTTCCCGAAGGGGATGATTAATTTGCTGGACCGATGGAGTTCTTTCTCGTCGGCGAGCCTATTTCCTTTAGGAACATGTAAGAGGTGAAGTGATGGGAAAGTGTGACGATCATTTTTCATAATATTCGCTGGGTTTTTGTTGTTGAAGTACCAATTTTCTTTGAAAGCATGAAACATTTGATTTTTTACCACAACTTGAGATCCAACGAATGAGTCAAAAAGTGTGAAATGCTGTGAAGATGCTGAAAACGAGGAATGCTTCTCACCCATTGCATTTATTTTGTACTTCCGATAGGCATGGCAACTAAGACGATAGCACTGTAAAAATTAGATTTTAAGATTTTTTTGCTAATACATCATTTATAGATTTGGGTCCATCCAAAACCTACCTTATCCGGTAGATTACCTACTATTATTATTATTATCATTTAAAGAAATAACGTGGCAACTGGATATTATTATTAGATCCGAAATTAATAATAGACAAAGTGATGACTAATATTTTGAGAGATGATTGAGGCCGATACTTTGTGGAAATCCATTTTTAAAGCAGGAAGAAAAGAATCAAAGACTTTGCGTCTCCTCACGTCCTTTTCCGGTGGGAACGCGAAGTCTTTGATTACACAGGCCAACAGTGTTTTTGGTGCCGGAGCTTTTAATGCTGATTTAAAGAACAATTGGGGTGCTGAATCCAATTATGACACTAGTTTTTTCCTATCAGCTATAGTTTTCAAGATATAGATATGTTGTTACTTACGTAAAAAAATCTTCTACATGATGATATGGGAATATTATATTAAAAATAAAACCCACTAAATATAAATACTTGATTTATTTCTAGGGCTGTTAATTCACCCACAAACACAACAGAATTTTACAATAAAATTGAACACAAATACGAGGGTCATCCGGAAAGTAGTACCCGTTCGTGCCGCATGAAGTGCTGACGACGCGAGTAGCCGCTGGACGAGGTCAGATAGCTTCAGTAGCTTGTCTGCCTTCTCTGAGCCAAGTTGCGTGACGCTAGCATTGCCTGTGTTGTTTCTGTGATTGTTTACAATGCTTAAAAAAATTGAGAACGCCGCCAGTTGTGAAGTGAGGGCAGTGATTAAATTCCTCAATGCAAGAAACGTTCGCCCATGTGATATTCATCGCCAATTAAAGGAGGTGTATGGAGACAATGTAATGGACGAGTCGTCTGTTCGGCGGTGGTGTCACAACTTCAACATGGGGAGGGGGAACACACACGACGATGAGCGTTCGGGGAGACCGTCTGTCATTACAGACCAACTGGTGAGCTCAGTTGACGAATTCGTGAGGAACGATCGGCGCGTCACAATTGATGACATCTGTGAGCATTTTCCCAATGTTTCTCGAACAATTGTTCATGAAATTGTTAAACACCATCTGCATTATGCAAAAATTTGTGCAAGATGGGTCCCTCGCATGCTTACAGATGAGCACAAAACCAAGCGTATGGCTGCAGCACTGACGTTTTTGGGACGTTATTCTGATGAAGGAGACTCTTTCTTGACTCGCATAATTACTGGTGACGAAACATGGGTTTGTTATGCATCACCTGAGAGTAAACGACAGTCAATGGAGTGGCATCATGCTCATTCACCAAACAAACCAAAAAAATTCAAGACAGTTCTGTCCACCAGGAAACTCATGGCAACCATTTTCTGGGATCGACGAGGTGTATTGCTTATTGATTTTATGGCCCGTGGAGACACTATTAATGCCAATGCGTATTGTGAAACATTAAAGAAATTACGGCGGGCAATACAAAATCGGCGGCGAGGTCTATTGTCTACTGGTGTCATTCTCGTTCATGACAATGCCAGGCCTCATGCAGCTGGGATAACACAAAAACTTTTGCAGCAATTCAAATGGGAAACTTTCGACCATCCACCGTATAGCCCGGACTTGGCCCCTTCAGATTTTCATCTCTTTACAAAGCTTAAAGACTTTTTGGCAGGAAAAAGATTTGACAGCGATGAAGAACTTAAAAAAGGAGTGACCCTGTATCTCAATGAGCTGGCGGCGAAGGACTACGCAGCAGGAATACAGAAACTTGTCACACGTTATGACAAATACCTTAATTTGCTTGAAGATTATGTTGAGAAGTAGTTTAAAGTATCCTCTTTCAAATAAAATTTTTTATGTTTGTTAATATTTACTTTTGTGTCTTTATTTCACGAACGGGTACTACTTTCCGGATGACCCTCGTACTTAGTGTGTAGCAGCTCAAGGAGCAAATTTTGAAGATTATTAAGTCGATTTAAGTATATCGTCAATAAAATTCTTGTAAAAAAATCAGTCCTACCAGTTTTGGGTGCGACCCTGTACGTCCTTTTAGGGAAATCTATTTTATATAGCCGTTTTTATGTAGCGATTTGACGAAATGACCTTCTTCTGGATTGATTCTGCGCTGATGGAGATGGTTACTGCAAGATGCATCAGGGTTTTCAGCAGCCCATCCTTCTGAGAGGGATGGTGATGGGAAAATGCAAGTAAGTATTGCTCAGTATGGGTCCTATTTGAGTAGACCTCATACCCTGAGCTTCCATTTCCCTTCTTTTCAAACAGGATATTCACAAAGGCAAATGTCATACTCCTCTATCTCCATGGTAAATTGATACCAGAATTTTATGCATCCAGGTGCTCAAGGATTTGATCCAAATCCGTTCGCTTATGTGTCCAAATGACGAATACGTCATCAAAGTACTTAAACCACAGGGAATGTTTCTTGGTGGAGTTTCCTTCATTTGAATTCCTTCATGTAGATATTTGCCACGACAGGTGAAGTCCTGACCACGGCATCGATGGAGATAGCACATGACACTGCTTTGACATTTTGCCTTTGCCTGAGCAATTCTTCACCCGAAGTTTATGTAATGGAGGTTTATAAATTGACTCTTTTTTCTCTTTTTCACAGTTTCAAAATGTTTTATAACGTTTAAAGACCTGCTAAAATCAATTACAAATTAAGGTGAACCCAGAGATTAAGTGCTACATACACTGCTCTTACGGAAATAAGCGCTCACATCGTATCTAACATGAGCATTACTCATTTCTTTATAATGCCGCCATACTTAATATGGCATTGCGCATATCCTCTATTATTTGCTAATGTAGGGTCCCGTAAATTTTCTTGCGCCAACTAAAATAAAAACTTTCATAGAATATTTAGATACGCAGATATTAAAGAAAGGATATTAACTTTTAACATAATCCTAGGAGAAGCATATATTCTAGCATTACCAAAAAGCATTTGTATCAAAAATTTAAAACTGGAAATTCGAAATTACGCCATTTGTTTTGGAATAGAAAAGAACGACCCACACGCAGTGGGCCTCGCTTTTTATCGCAGAAATGAGCTGCTGCAGAAAGCTTCGCTGGAAGCCCTAGAAGGTACCTCAGTAAGAAAAAAAAGCTGCCGTGTATAAATTAAAAAAGCAAATATGACCACCAGCACGGGACCTTGCAATGTAAAATGGCTGCCTTTTCCAAAGTTTCGCCCGAGAGAAGCATATATTCTCCTTTGGAGGTTATTCTTCTTCCAGAACCTGAGCTCGGTGTGTGGGTGTGGTTGGGTGATTTACGTGTCGTGCACGGTAGAGCGCTTATAGAAAAAGCTCCTCGAAAGATGAGACAATTTTGAAGGAAGTTTTGGGTAATTTTAAAAGTTAGGTCGGTCTCTTCATTCTCTCCCTTCCTCTGTTACCTACCAAATTTAATCCTCCTGCGTTCTTTTTTACCTTGTCACCCTGAAATACCGCCAGGAACACTGTTAAAATGGTGGAAAAAGACCTATGCCCAATTCTAATCTACTTTCCAGTTGCTCCAACTTAATATGATGAAGCATGCAAATGTGTAGTACATATTTTTTTAAACAAAATTTCGGTATTATTCAGCTTTTTATTTTCCCTGTAACATTCTGAAAAAGAATATATTGATAAGGTTCGACACTTATTTTTACACTCTCGAAGTCCTAAGTGTCCAATGCACTATTTTCATTTCATCTGTGAAAATTTCTGTTAGAAAAAATAATTAAAAATTCATGTTCTTTCTTGTATCTATAATTCAAGACGTAATAAATCAATAATCTAACTCCCCGCACATAATTTCAAATATTAAAACAAATATCAATAAACTTAAGCAAATAAAAGCACCTTCCTCTGACTATTGACGCTTTGTCATGCTCTTTCTCTCATGATTCTTGGAAAATTAGATTCAAATTTGTGCCTTCGTTAGCTAATATTGGTCTAATATTAAAACAAAAATTTTTCCTAGAAGCCTACTCTATTTTTTAGCATTCCGTAATGCTTATAATTTTGCCTGGCCACATTTCAGGGCCATACTAAACTTAAATCAACAGTAAATTTTTCATTTTTATCACTGTTTTAAACTCTTACTTAAAGTCTAAAAAGTCTACCTTTATTAATTATCAGGACCTGTATGATTTCTGATTATAACAGGGAGTTTATCTTATAACTCCCTTCTTTTTGTGAAACATCTTTATGCAACGTAATTCTTCTTTCAGTAAGGTGGTGTCATCACGTTGCAATGGTCAAAGTGGTAGGGACGTAAAGAGAAGAATTGCGCTAGGCAAGGAGGCTTTCTCAAGGAGGAGGGAGTTGCTGACCGGGACGTTGAGTAGGGATGTTAAGACAAGACTCGTAAAAACTCTGATATGGAGCGTAGCTATGTACGGCGCGGAAACGTGGTCGCTGAAGCAGGAGGATAGACGTACATTGGAGGCTTTTGAAATGTGGGTGTGGAGAAGAATGGAGAAGGTGAAATGGACCGAAAGGAAAACAAATGAGGAAGTACTAGAAATGGTGGGGGAGGAGAGGGGTTTGTTGAGAGAAATCCTATGGAGGCAGGAAAAATGGATGAAAGGCGTATCGAGCGGTAGTGGAATGTTGAAGAGGTTAATAGAGGGGAGAATGTTGGGCAAGCGAGGTAAGGGTAGGAACAGGATAGGGATGTTGGACGGGATGAAGGGAGGAAAGAAGTACACGGAGATGAAGAGGGACCTGATATAGATTAGTTTGCAAGGTGGGGAGTCACAAAATGTTTATTTGATAGTTGTGTCCATCCAAAAACCTACCTTAACCGGTAGATTACCTAATAAATAAATCACGTTGCATTGAATGAAATAGTTCCATTGTAACTGACATATTATATTTCAAGTCCTACTCGTAATCATTATGTATTCAAAAAGAGTGCGATCAAAATGATATTTTCTAAAAATAAAATAAATTAAGAAACAGTTATGTTTTTAGAAAATTTAATCAAATAATAGTATACTGAAAAAAAGCATCTTACAGCAGTAACGTGGCCAGTTTCCGCCGCCAGAGGAAGTCTCTGTGTGTACCATCTCTCTCATTACCATATAAGATATCAAATCATTCCGTCGAACTGAAATATGCAACATTTTCAATTTCTGAGGGTAGAAAATTCAATGGAAAAACGTGTCTGAAAAAGATAATTAAGACCCACTTAAAGCCGTCAACTATACCAAGCGTATGTAATAGGTAAAAAAAAGACAAATTTCAGTTGATAATTTGCGAAAGATTTTCTCGCCCCTAACTAAACGGAATAAAAAATTGTAAATCGAGTTAAACCTATGTTAAATATTTACGAGCAAAAAAAATAACTTGAATGCTTATTAAACCTTCATTATCCCAGAAAGTTTTGTTTTTACCCCATATGGAGTCATTTCATCCAAATTCCTCAGCATAGTGGTAAACCATATTGGCACTCGGGACGAACCATTTTCTCCGCCCCATCCCAATTTACTCTAGTCATTGAAGGTACTTTGCAATTTCAAAAAAACAATGAGAAAATAGTGTAGTTATATATAATTATTGAATTTTTAATAAGCGAGAAATTAAACAAAGTAACTGTTAACAAGTTAATCATGACGTCGAAAAACATGACAATATTGGAGGTACGTTTTTTTAAATACCTTTCTGTGTATCTGCATGGCCAAGTGAGAGAATGCTAACGTGTACTGTAAGGAATATCTCCCTGGGTCCATGGTAAAATCAGGTATAAAAAAATATTATCCAAGTATTAAACACAGCATGTTAAAATTTAATTGGTTTTCATCATGTAGAAAAAAATATATGTGTTGAAGAATACACTATTTTAAGAGGTCTTTCTTGTAAAAGGAGGTTGAATTAACATCAGACGATGAAAAATTGGTGTTTTGATTCTTTAATATCAATTTATTACGTCAGGCCGTTTATTGACTCGCATTGAAACATTAGACAGAAATTACCTCAATCAAATTGCATATAAGTATCATTGCAGTTGTATAAGTGGTTTATCATACGATGAAGTACTTTTCACTAATTAAAACGTTTCTATCAAAGTGGATTGAAATTGATAAATGTTAACACAGAAAAGCTAATAATCCTCTCTTTTCCAATTTTCAAAATTTCAAAATGCGTCATTTCTCCGAAAGAAACGTAAATGTAAAATATAATATTGGAAGATATCTTTACAGGCCATAAAAATGATTTTGCCAGAAATGTTCTATTAAAATGAAAAATGCGTAGATTTTCATGGGTAATTTTCATTTAAATGAAAAATAAGTCTACAACGATAATATTTTTCACTACTTACAACATTTAGTTGAGATCATATTTTATGGCTATAATAACACGTGGCTTTCAGAAAAGCGGGGAGGAATTGATCATGTGAATTTTCCTTAAAGAAACGTAGCGAGACACTTGGTTACATTCCTTTTGGTTGAATGAGATCATTGAGGAATTTTTTGTCTATTAATTAATTTTATGTCTGTAACTTTGATATTTCTCATCAAAATAAAAATGTCGATGGACCATAGAAAGTGTAGAATAAAATATCTGAATTGACACGAATTCAACTCGTCTTCAATTGCTTCGATATATCAAGAAAGAATCAGATAAGGGGTTTCCCCACAAAATTTCATAGATGAAAAAAAACGCAATGTACTCATTGAGAATAATTTGTACAACCTCCGAAAAATTGTATATATCTCTGTGGCCCCTAAAGCATTTCAGAAAAGCGGAGGTATTTTTTGCTCAGATATATTCCTCTTAGGTTACTCGTTCGTTCTTTATCCTATAAAATAGTTTTTCTATTAACCTCTTTTTCTTTCTCCCTTAAGCTCATTCAGGTACTACTGAGTCCCTCCCTTAAATTTCCTTCTCTTTAAAACGTTTCCCTGCATTGCATCCTGTGTTGCATTTATTTCATTTTCAATCACATTACTACCCAAATACAGTAAATGTTCTAACTTCTTTCCCTCCTCGGACGCGTAGCCATCATAATTCTTAAATATATCATTACTCTCATACACTTATGCAATATTTTCATTCTCATGCCCTCCATAATAAATACACTGCCATGCAATCGAAAATAATTATCTTCCGGGTGATTGGTCATATAAAACCTTATTATCCAAATTTTAACTGATACAATAAGTTCCAAGCCAATTTTCATCCCTAACTTTGGCCTCCTATTATACTCCTTTTTATTCCCTCAGCGTTAAATGATACAAAATCCTGTTCATTTTAACTTTTAGATGCATTGCAACTAACGTACAAATTATGAAATAATCTACAAGTTTTAGCATATCTATATCTTATAATTACTTGAACATTATGAATTAAAGAGTCCCACTATTACAGTAATGCGTATTCTCTTGGAAAAATAGATTTATTGATCGTGCTTGTACAAATGCTTAAAATTCTTCAAAATACTCTCCCCCCACATCAATACACTTGCGGAGACGTGTCTTTCACTCCTGGAAGGCACCCTCAAACGCCTTGGCGGGAATGTCTCTTAGGAACTTGGAACATGCTTTTGGATGAATGATGAGGTCTCAGGCGTGATGTGGTGGAAGCGTAACATATTAAAACCACAGGTATTGCAATTTTCCACTAGTGGAAAATTGCAATATCTGTGGTTTTAATATGCTTTTGGATGTTTTCCACGGTCACCCAATGCTTTCCTTTCAGCTCTCTCTTCAGTCGGGGAAACAACAGAAGTCACATGGAGCCAAGTCGGGACTAAAAAGGAGCTGGGGGACCACCGGGGGTGGTGTTCCGGATCCGAAAACCCGTAACGATGAAGAACGTGTGGCTGGGGGCAAGTGGCGCTCTAGCGGTTATGGGCGCCGTGTTACAAAGTAGAAAAACACACTTCACGCGGAGGCACGTCTTTCCGCTCAAACTGCTTGGAGTAAGCTGGCAACCAACTGCGTTGGAAGGGTAGACCGCCCACCATATTTCCCGATCGGGTTTACCGCGCTGCCATGGATAGTTGCGTCACAATAAAATCATGAGCATTACTTTTATAATTGATCATCTATACCACCTTAGAAAACTCTGCCTCAATCTCCTTATTTTCACGACCCGCCCAGATTCTCCACTCATCACTCTTAATTGTGCAATCCAATATACGTAGATATTTACATGTGACACCTATCGCACCATTTTGATTCAATTCCTATAGGTATTATTGAAAGGATTGATTTTTTTGCGATTGGATGATTTACTCCAGAGGCACGTATTCTTTGAAAACAATATGGAGACAAAATATCTATTTGGAATCCTCAGACTATTCCGGTCAATTATTTGCACAAGTTGTACTATGAAATGTTCCACAACAGTTTAAGCATAACATTTCATAATAAAACGGCATTTTATGAAAATATAGGTTCCAAAATTGAACATTCATTCATATTTCTGGTACTCTTTGAAATTTAAGGCATGGTTTCTGAAGTTACAAGTGAGTAAGTTATAAACGCACGGGGGTTTTCTGAAAGGTTATCGGCCTCAACATGAAGATGGGACAAAATTTGGGGAATACTGTCAGCAGATATATTCAACTCATTTTTTCTCCAGTATTTTTAAGGAAAATTTTTTAAGTTAATGAATAACGCTCATGCCTAGAAAATATCTTTGGACTATAAATAGTCTTAGAAGGATAACTCATGGGGAATTTCAAAATCAACGAGCGTCTATTATCGGGTTACATTATCAGGTTTTTCCATGACTTACATCTTTATGATGAATACGTTTCATTGTCACGTTTAAAGTAGACCTAATAAAACTTTGGTAATTGCTAAAGATAATTAAAGCTTTAATTTTTGGGCAGGTTAGACTTACATCTAGCACTTCCGTTACTCCCACTCTTTTGAATCACAAAAAAGTATTCATCTACTTCATTGGATATTTCAGCCAAGACAATTGACATTTTACTATATTTATGAGAGAAACAAGTTTGTACTTTTCCACAGATTTAATCATTGGAAAAGTGCAAGTTTGTTTTTCTCATAATGATGAACTTCCACTACATTCCGCCTGCAACTATTGAATATATTAACTGTATTTTTCTATCAAGTAGGAAACACAAAATACATAATAACCTTGGGCTTCTTTTTTCCGTATATCCCCAAACATGCTCCATTTTTCACGTCCTCACTCAATAAATGTCATTTACAACTGACGTACCCCTTCTTCTCCGGCACTTAGGAAATCCCACTTCACCCTTTTTCTCACGTTTCCCTGTCTCATAAGAAGTCAAATCTCGGCTCACAGGTCAAATGAGGATTTGAAGAACTCCGATTGTCCCGCGAATAAATCATTATTGCGCCTTATCTAATTATGGTCACATGATAATCTAACTCGACAACACATAAACGTTGCTCACTCAAAGATTCTTCCACATATTAAGCTATGCTGCCGCCCTTGATATTTTGTTTATTGTCGCTTTTTGTTCCTAACATAAGAGGATTTTAATTTGCACTGGAATATATTAATGGGGTATTTTACTTGGAATTTCGATTTAAAATGTTAACAAGATGAAATAATTGTGATATGGCATAAAATTCCAGTTATTTATTGAATGATATTTAATTAATAACTTGTAGAGAGTGTTTCAACGATATTACGAACGAATTTCCTGCTTTTAACCTGGTTTATTTATTAATAAATTAATAACACCAACTAACCTAATTCAAATTGAACCCCTACACAGAGCTTTTGGAACAATTTACGACGAAGATACGCAGGATTTCCAAATCGATAAAACATACATTTTTTATACTTGTGTAGAATATTAATTCGTGTAATGACAGTAAAAAATTGATACTTGGTCTGGCAACTAGTTATGTGGATTTTTTATTATTATTAGGTAATCTACCGGTTAAGGTAGGTTTTTGGATGGTCACAACTATCAAATAAATATTTTGTAACTCCAAACAAGCCCCAATCGAGCAAGCTAATCTACATCAGGTCCCTCTTCATCTCTGCGTACTTCTTTCCTCCCTTTATCCCATCCAACATCCCTATCCTGTTCCTAACCTTTCCTCGCTTCCCCAACATTCTCCCCTCTATTACCTTTTTCAACATTCCACTACCGCTCAATACGCCTTCCATCCATTTTTCCTGCCTCCATAGGATTTCTTCCAACAAACCCCTCTCCTCACCCACCATCTCCAGTACTTCCTCATTTGTTTTCCTTTCGGTCCATTTCACCTTCTCCATTCTTCTCCACACCCACATTTCAAAAGCCTCCAATCTACGTCTATCCTCCTGCTTCAGCGACCACGTTTCCGCGCCGCACATAGCTACGCCACATATCAGAGTTTTTACGGGTCTTGTCTTAACATCTCTACTCAACGTCCCCGTCATCAACTCTCTCCTCCTTGAGAAAGCCTCCTTGCCTAGCGCAATTCTTCTCCTTACATCCCTACCACTTTGACCGTATTGGTCCAAAACACTTCCGAGATATGTAAACTGTTCTACCTGCTCTATTTTTTCCCCGCCTATTTTAATATTTAGCTTAGCCTTTTTCTTTCTGGAAAATCGCATGACCTTTGTTTTATTAATATTTATTCTCATCCCATGTTTATCGCACTGAACCTCCAATTCACTCAGCAATGCTTGCAACCCCTTGGCTGACTGAGCAACTAATGCTTGGTCATGAGCAAACCTAACCGATTTTACGAATTTCCCTCCGACTTTCATTCCTACCTCCAGTTCTTCCCATGCCTCTTTAATCATTTCCTCTACATATACGTTGAACAGTACCGGTGACAATGGGCAACCCTGCCTTACCCCTCTTCCTAACACTGCCCATCCGGACTCTCCGTTCCCCACTCGCACCTGAGCAGTCTGAGACATGTACAGGTTGCGGATCAATCTTCTGTCCCTCCAATCCATTCCTATTTTCTGCAATACATGCAATAATTTTTCCCAATTCACTCTATCAAACGCTTTTTCGAAATCTAAAAAACAGGCAAAAACATCCTTATTGTATTCTATATTCCTCTCGATTAGTGATCTCATTACTGCAATGGCATCACGCGTCCCTCTTCCTTTCCTAAACCCAAACTGATCATCCCCTAAGTAATCATTTGCCTTACTCTCTATCCTTTTGTTGATGATCCTGAGAATAACTTAGCTGCGTGGGATATCAAACTTATTGTTCTGTAATCCTCACATGACGTAGCCTTTGCCTTTTTTGGAATAGGAACTAACACCGATCTCAAAAAATCTTCCGGCCAGATTCCTTCCTCATAGATACTACGAATCAGTCCATATATGGCCTTCTTCCCACCTTTTCCTAACCATTTCAACATTTCTACAGGAATGTTGTCCACCCCCAGAGCCTTATTTGCTTTCATCTCCTTTAATTCCCTTTCTATTTCATCGTCGAGTATGCCTGGACCTAAGCTATCTTCTTCTACATCATGTTCCTTTTCTATATCTAACCTTGTCGGCCTAAGTTCTTTACCATACAGTGTTTCTATATATTCCTTCCATCTCTCTTGGATTTTTCCTGGTTCAACTAATACCCTACCCCACTTATCTTTAACTGTTAGCACAGATCTTCTTACTTCCCGATAATAACTTAACCTTGCTGCATAGAGCACCAATTTCACCCTTCTTCTGTAAACTTTCCATATCCTCGCATTACGTTTTCCACCATTCTTCTTTTGCTTTATTTGTGCCCCTTCTCAATTTATTGTTGAACTCTTTGTACTTCATTTTGCCTAACTCTGTGTTTACATTTTTCCATCTTCTTCTCTCATCCATCTTTGCAATCATCTCATCCGTTACCCATGGTTTCCTTATCCTTTTCCCGTTAACGGTTCCTGTAGTGCCTTTAGCGGCTTCCAATATCCCTTTCTTGATACATTCCCATTTTTCTTCGATAGTACTCATTTCTTTACGGTCATCCATTATTTTCTCTACAGCCTGCTGATACTCCTTCCTCGTTAATTCATTTAATGCTTCTAAATTCCATTTCCTAACCCGCCGCCCTTGCCTTATCTTCTTGAAACGAACGTTACATTTCATAACAACTAAATTGTAGTCAGAGTCTGCATCCGCTCCTGGGAAACTGTGCGAATTTATCACACTGTTCCTAAACCTGTGCCTAACCATAATATAATCTAACTGATTCCTTTTTGAGTCACCTGGCATTTTCCATGTATACCTACGCCTTTTGTGGTGTCTAAACCATGTGTTGGTGATGACTAACCCCTGTCTCCTGCAGAATTCAATCGCTTTCTCCCCGCGTTCATTCCTCGTGCCTAACCCATAGTCCCCCACCTCTCCACCATCTCTTCCTTCGCCTACTGTCGCATTCCAATCCCCCATCACTATCAAATATTTCCCTTCAGGAACACTCGCGATGATATCCTCTAACTCATCGTACATCTTATCTACTTCTTCCTCCTTGTAGTTGCTCGGTGGCATGTATACCTGAACAATGACCAAGTTCGTCGGCTCTGCTTTAATCTCTACGAGTAAAATTCTATCAGTTGCTTGCTCTATGTTGACTACGCTTCTTCCTACCCCTTTTTTTAAAATTACGGCAACCACTCGTTGGCTCTCGTCCCCGCCGCTTTATATCACTCTATAATTGTCACTCCAGTAATCCCCGCTATCCTTCCATCTCACCTCGCAGAGACCTAAAACATCTATATTACCTCTTTCCATCTCTCGCTTAATATTTTCTAATATGCCTCTCCTCAACATTGTCCTGACGTTCCAGGTTCCTATTCTAACTACTTTTGTCTTCTTCTGAGTTATGTGGATTAGGAGAAAAATAATTGCTTTATTCCATTAACAACTTGGAAATTTTTAATCTTCATTGAATATTGGCCTTGGGTTGATTTACGATTAATATTAGACCACACTAGCACATCGTAAAGCTATAATATTCCGTATTTCTATCTAAATATTAATAGATTACAGGCCAATATATTTATTTAATGCTTTCTACCGCCCTTCTTTCTTGTTCTTGTAAATTACATTTTCCTTTACTTAAACTACGTATCGGTATTGCGAAGACTTCATTCCTATTGCGTTCCAAAGAAATCCGTTAAGCCCATAAGCCCCTATGCTGAATCCATCTGGTACTAATCGTCATGGTGCTCCACACTGGCATTCCCTCTGACACTAACATGAAATTGGTTAACGAATCATAATAAAGAAATAAATTTTGTTGACGATATCCCATATGATAAAAATAACTCTGAAGAAGGACTCTTGTGCAAAGCAGATGCATCAGTGCGGAAATGAAAAGCTTAGACATACCTATTTTTCAATGGGATCAAACACCGTTTCCGTTTTGAAGCCTCATCGCAATTCTTAGTTGTTATTGATCAATTTGTTAATTTTATTTTATAGTAACAATATTGAGAAAAGAAAACACACCGGCTCAATAAAAAGAAGTTTCCTAATTAGGTGGCAAAATGAAAGTTATGGAAAAAGCAAGAGGGAAATGGTATGCAGAATAGGATTGGTGAAGATGACTCTCAGGAAATCTTTAAGAAGAAGTAATTTCCAGCGACAAAGAGTAGACGTAGGTCTTAAAAGCGATTCGTTATGAGTGTCATATACTAGATACATTTTTATACGAGGCGTGTTCATAAAGTAAGGCCCGTTTGGTCACAGGAAAAAATATACTCATATGAAACACATTTAATTAGCACTTTTAGTTAGCTAAAAACCTACTTCACTTATCTACATAATTGCCGTTCACTTCTAAGCATTTTTTGTACCACTGCACCAGCTTCTTTAACCCCTCTGCATAGAAACTCGCCGCCTGAGGGTTGAACCAATCGACTACGCCATTCTTGAGTTCCTCTTCGGTTTCGAAACGTTGTCCACCGAACTACTGTTTCAAGTGCAAGAAGAGGAAGTAGTCGCTGGGTGTAAGGTCAGGACTGTACGGTGGGTGGTTTAAAGAGTTCCCAACGACCCAAAAACTCTCGTCCACTGGACATTTTTTGCTCTTTGTGGTGGTCGGTGAGCATTTTCGGTACCCACCTTGCACGCAATGTGTGGTATCCGAGGTTTTCCGTAACAAAATTGTAGACAATAGTGCGTCCAAGTTGAGGAAATTGTTCAGCCAGGCCAATAATTGTCAATCGACGATCACATCGTAGTTTTTGTTCCACTTGCGAAACAATTTCATCGGTCAGAATACTGGACCTACCACTTCGCTCTTCGTCATGGACATTTGTTCGTCCATTTTTAAAATCACAGCACCATTTTCTAACCTTTCCTTCACTCATAACTGTACGTTTATAAACTAGGCATAATTCCCGATGAATTTCAGCAGCCGACAATCCTTTTGCATACAAGAATCGTATGACAGAACGCACTTCACAGGTGGCGGGATCAACGATTGTCGCGGACATTGTTGTTTGCTTGCACGGACAAGCAAACGATTTCTGAAACAAAACAAATGCTGCTATAGCTTTTCAATGAATCAGTAGATGGCGCTGCAGGAGCAAAACTGTATGGAGACGATGGAAATGCAGCTATATAATGCTGAATATGAAATGGATGAGCAGTAAAACTAATGGAAAAATAATTCGAAGACGGATGAGAGAGACCTATGGATGACATATACGAAAAGAAGAAAGAAAGTAATTGGACATATTTTGAGGCATTGTAGTTCACTGAAGACCAAAACTGAAGGAAAAGATAAAGGGATGAATTACATAAAACGATTAATGAACTATGAGAATAAAGCAAAGAAAAATGCCGGTGCATGGAGCCATGAGGGAGTACAGAAATTAGGAAGGGACAGGAGTGATAGAAAGATAAACGTCGATAAAACTACTTCAACCTATCTCCGAATTGATATCTTGTGATGGTGAATAAGAAATGATTATTCTTTAAAATAAAGCTATTTACGTGAGATAAAATAAATTCGTAGACACATCATCATAATCATGTCAAAACGTAAATTAATACAAAATCATGTAATTAACTAAATTATTATGGTAGCAATTCTCTTTAATATACGTATTGGTAATAGAAACTGAATGAAATTAATAAAAGGAACTGAAACACTAATTTGGTGTATCTCACAAATACAGGAGCCATGGAAGGTAAAAGTACAGGTACATGTGTCACAGAGGATAAAGGGAACATGTTTGAAAAAGAGAAATTGTAAGAAGTATTGGAAGAATTCCGGGAAGTCTTGCAACAGATATCCGACAGAAGTGCTGGTTTTATAACTTACGATAACGTTGGTAGTCTTTATCTTCTGTCTATGTTACATCCAATTCTCTTCGTTTTCTACCCATGATTTTATTCCAAGTATTTATTCACATTGTCAAAAAATGTGAATTTTCCCAATTTACTACTCTCCGCCAAGCTGCTGGGGATTCCAAAATTCATGAATGTGTTTTAAGTGGTTGAACCAAAAATTGTCTTTAGGTCTCTACATTTTGTGAAATAGTCACATATATATTTGAAGTAATCAACGTTTAATGTGATGTAGTCAACTGACACAAACGCTAACAAATGTTTCCATACTTGCAATTATGCACCAAATTCCCCAATTAAACTTTGTTTTATGGGGCTTTTATACTTACTGTGACATCAATGTGTTGTGAGGGGTATACATTTCCACACTGAGAGCAAATTACACATCATTTATTAAAGTTTGGCAATTACTTTATACGATACAGCTCTTTATATTGTACCTGGTAAAGCAACGATTGTCCCCCTATTATCATTTACAAGACGGGTACTATTATTTATTTGAAATGTTTTGAAATTTGGCAATCATCTTCTTAAGAGTATATATAGTGTCGGAAAAATGGCGTTATTAAATGGTAATATTACTCTAATTTTATGATGAATTGAAAATTTTGAGCACCGATTATTGTAAACGTTCATATATTAGAAAATTAAGAGAAATAATGGATAAAATCCCCTATTCATGGATTTGCATTTCCTATGTAATGTAGCATCGTACCTACAAATAAGGGCGTATGGATTATTTCAAGAATTAATACGAAGATTTCTAAATCATTTAACTTTTAGTTAGAATTAAAGGCTAATACTCATATTTTGTTCCCTTTGGTGGTTACCATTTCCTTATTTTTATGGGATTTAGAGCCCTCTACATATTGCGGAAATCTCATATTCTCTGGACTACCGCTATACCAGCGGAAATTTTGTGGTCCATTATCATTAGCCCTTCGCCTAAAACACTGCGAACACCATCTGTACCTCCATTTAGATAATCACTGCTTAGGGAGCAACGAACCTGATCTCAAGACCAAGTCCTGGATCGATAGCTTGCAGCCGCGTGAACCCTCGGGAAACGCATTCATTCGTTCGCAAAACGGCATTTTCTAGCGGCGCGGTCTAACCAGTCTTTCTCATTCGCTGCTTCCGTGTTTCTGAATGGCTGTTTGCAAATTACGGGCACCGGCATAAACGCATGAGGGACAGGACCAAACGGCTGGACAGTCGGTCTCCCAGGCAACAAGCCCACCCGAGAGCAATGCATGGTGGGTCCAGTAGTTGACACCACCGATCGTTCGGGGGCTTTCCTAATTAAGGAGGCCCTCCATCCCACATCGCGTCTCCGCCCCTCCCCTCTCGCGCCATCTCCCCTTCTACCCCACCCGCACCAGCTCAACTCCCGCCCTCCGGCGTCCCGCTATCAGTCCACACCCTATCCACACAAACGCCCGAACACACACACACAAAATATACCCCCAAGTTATACTTCCCGCCTCCCTTTGCACACTATTCCTGCAGCTTCCGTTCCCAGCCTCACTCCTCTGGCACATTCAACGGGTTTTGGGCAAAGGCAGGTAATTTTGCTGCTTCAGTCGTTTTTCGCCACTCCCCTCATTCATCATCGCCATCGCTCCTTCGCCTAGCGAGTTTCCTCACTAATCACCTTTCCGGGCCGGCTGCAACATTTTTGAAATATTCCCGTCGGGCTGGGTTTTCTTTATAAACCACCTTCCCCCTAGTCCTCTCCCCTGTCCCTCAATCCGGCTGGTAAAATAAAAAGCTTCCTGAGCGGAGTTACTACGGCTAAAAAGGAAGCGTTTTCACGGGACGGTGATTTCCAAACACAAAATAGGTTTATAATCGTTTTATTTTCGGATATTTTTATTTTTCCATATTCGTTCCCAAGTGAACTGCGGAGACCATTTTTATCGTTTCTTTCAGACGTGATGCTCGTTCCATACGCGTGCAGGGTAAAAAAATTTAAATTAACATGTTCCCGGTGGATTTAACATTTTCTTTTTTATTACTGACGGATTTAAATGGAAAAATGCATAAATACCTGACCGCTAGATCTTTTAGAATGTCTATTATGCCATAGAGTGTTCGCAAAAACCCTAATTAATTTTTCGCAATGTCATTTTTATAAAGATTTCTACCTTAATCAATTTCCTCGCGCGAAATGTCAGAGACTTCTTCTCATAAAGAAGAAGGCTATGCAAATGATTTAAATGCACGATTATTTGCAGTATAGTCAGCCACAACACGAACTCTGGTAAATAATTAAAGTTGATAAAACATTATTTTTTAAATAGGAAAGTTTCATATATTTCTGCAAAAATAATGGCTACCAATAAATCTTACATAAAACGAGTGAATTCCTGTCTATGACTGTTTGCTTAAATTAAGTCGTGTGATACTTAGCTATTCATGCAATAAAATTCAAAAATGTATACTTATAGTTAATAACAATACAGAACTTTGTACTTTTAGACAATTACATGTACAAACAGCAATTGAGCTTCCGTTACACGATTTTAACTTGAACAAAGAATGTTAATCTGCAACAATTCAGCAATAATTATCCAGAATTAGAATTTCTTCAAATTGTACGTCGTATTGGTAATATGGTCAACGACAGTTTCGGAAATGACAAACACAGCAATTGACATGTAAAGTACTGCCTCTCATTTAAATCAATCACATCCGTGCATTGCACAAAAAATTTTATTTAGAGTTATAGAATTTTATATGATGAATCGGAAACACTTTCATTTACTAACAAAGTAATATTTTCCCATTCTCTTAATCGGACGTACGCGACATGAAAGGGAACGGGATGGACCGCTGGGGCACTGAATTGATGTTCATAACTTTAAATTTATTCATTCTGGAGATTTATAAATTGACATTCCTGAACCCTTTGATACCTTGACTTTACTTCATTACTGATGTTTCTGAGCCCCCTCCACCTTACCCTGCCAGGCAGACCCCCTCCACCGCTCCGTTCGAGCCAGAGAAAATCAGTTTTAGCACTTTTGGGTGCGACCATGTAATTCAAAATAAATTATTGTATTTTCTCAAATAATTTTCTTCTTTTCCTAAATATTTCAAGCTAGAAAATTGGGAATGATTTTATCAATGAGGCATACGGGGCGGCGGTCTGGTTACCCAGAAATATTGTGATCGGTGGGGAGAAACAACTATTTGTAAGAAAAGGAAACTGTTCTTTTTTTATGTTAAGTTATTATTATTAGGTAATCTACCGGTTAAGTTAGGTTTTTCGATGGACACAACTATCAAATAAGCATTTTGTAACTCCAAACAAAACCCAATCCAGCAACCCAATCTACATCAGCTCCCTCTTCATCTCTATGTAATTCTTTCCTCTCTTCATCCCGTCCAACATCCCTATCCTGTTCCTGCCCTTTCCTCGCTTGCCCAAAATTCTCCCCTCTATTACCTTCTTCACGCGATGGCATCACGCGTACCTCTTCCTTTCCTAAATCCAAACTGACCATCCCCTAAGTAATCATTTGCCTTACTCTCTTTCCTTTTGTTGATTATCCTGAGAATAACTTTAGCTGCGTTGGATATCAAGTTTATTGTTCTGTAATCCTCACATGATGCAACCTTTGCCTTTTTTGGAATAGGAACTTACACTGATTTCACCAAATCTTCCGGCCAGATTCCTTCCTCATAGATAGAACGAATAAGACCATATAAGGCCTTCTTCCCACATTTTCCTAAACATTTCAACAGTTCTACAGGGATGTTGTCCACCCCCACGGCCTTATTTACTCTTATCTCCTTTAATGCCCTTTCTATTTCATTCTTTCTATTAACATTTCCTTATGTTAAGTGAGACTCATGATTTTAAATGAATTAATGTGTTACATTTTGACGTGCGTCATTTTTATACTAGTTTCGCATCCTGAACTCTCTTAAAAGTCTTCACATGCAGTCCACAATAACTTCGAAAAATTGAAGTGCTAAAAATATTGTAAAATGAACGTGGGACTCACTTTTTCAACATCAATAATATTATGTATCAACATCAATAAAGATGAATGAAATCATTAATTATGTTTCGAAATTACGTCATTCATATGGAAATTATCTGTTTACTCATTTTTCATACCCTTCACCAAGTATTCACTCGTGAACGGGGATGGGACGTACCTCATAGCGTCTATTATCACTTTGTGCTCCATTATTTGTTCATTAAATGGGGTATAATAGAGCATCTTAAGAAATATTAGTAAAATGACTTGATAAATCCGGTGGTCACTCTAAAATTGTTTGAATGGGAATGAAATACATTTCTATATAATACAAACAGACAAAATAATTGAATTCCAAAAATTAAGTACTCTCATTCTCACATTAAAGCGTTGAAATAAATTGAATGAAAGTATAAATTGGTTCAGATTTAAGATAAATGCTCTTTTTTTTTATTTAGAATCTTGTTCAAATCGTTCTAGAGTTTTTCCAAGGAATTATTAATTTCTCGTAATTAAATTTCATGGAAACCTTTTGTGCCTACTGGAATTTTACCTCGAGTGCAAGCCTTAAATATTAAGATGTACATTATCTCTATATATATGCTATGGCCCATATTTTTCAGTCCCGTAGAAAAGTATTTCAATGAAAATGTACATTCTTTGTACGTTTTGATAAAAATTGGGATACTTTTGCTCCTTTATTAAGAGCAAATTGATGCACTAAGGGGATGCAGCTTGCATTGAATTTCTCTCGCCCTCTCTCTAACACGCATGTCCTGGCCTAAATCTCAGGCACCCTGGAACGGAGCAAATTTGAGCGCATCTCACATTACGTACGGCTACTAATTTAATCTAACACTGTCTCATTTCGTTTATTTATTTTATATGATTTCCTATGCAAATAAGATATGACCATGTAAAATCCAAAACTTCAAGAGTAGTAGAAGATAAAATATTCTCTTCGAGGTACGTATTCAATTGACGTAGGAAATATCGTCTCCATTCCTACTATCTTTCTTTACCCTTTTACTCCTTATGGTATTTTACAGAGCAAAGAGGATAGTGATATAATATGTTGACGTTAAGGCAAAGGGAAATTTGATTCCCGTTTCTGAATTTCGTGTAGGCTAAAATACAAGTTCTTTGCTAGTCTTCTTGGATCGAAAAACCATACTTCTTACCAAATACACATAATATTCAAACAACCACCTAGATAAGCTGGGAAAAATATTTTCAGCCCTTGATCAGAGAGCTCGAATATGGTTTATCAAAACCCCGTTTAACAGAGGGGGTCTCAGGGAAAAGAAAAATATTTATCTCATCTGACACTCAGACCCGTTACTCCAAAGGGATTCGGAATGAATTCCTGGGCAGGAATGAGAAATACAGCCTTTTTTTAGCGCGGAAAAAATCACACTTGCGCGAAAACCCTGTGACCGAGAAGGAATCTGGATTAAAGGAATTGCCCGCCGAGACTTTATGCATAGGAGATGGGAGACTGCAACGCGGCGAGATTCGGATCCGTCAAAATAACGCGGATTCGCGCCATGTTCAAGAGTGGGGATCAGCGGTCCTCCCCCTCCCTCCCTTCATTCTCTTCTCCTTCCTTGGCAGACAGAGAAACTATTCGCCCTTTTGCCTCCCTCCACCCTTTCTCCCTCCTCCTCCACCTTCTTCCGATCCCTCACCCCCTTTTGTACAAATCCACTTCCATGTTGTCCTTTTCGTCGGAGGAAGAAGAGCAGGAAAGGCTCAAAATGCATAATTCATAGGATTATGATTGCTTTTTCTCGCCGTCGGAAAATTTTCGACGACGGGGAAAAATCGTCCTGTGGAAAGGAGCAGAGTGGGGGAAGGGAATGAACATGCATTTTGTATGGACAGTGGGGGAAGGAAGGGAAAATGTAAAGAAGAAATTTCTTCCTTATTTTTTGTCGACTCACCTTTTTCCCTCTCTCTCTACCTCTCGCTCTACTCTCCTCAATAGAATGGCGTGGAGAGAGCATTTTCTTCTTAAAAACCCAATCGGGTGATACGATAAGCTCTCTTCATCTCCCATACTCTTCACAACCCTCTCTCTCCCTAAAAAAAATCCACCAAGTAGCTACCAAGGATCGTTTTCGCGCAGTTCCAAAAGCATATTTGGGAAGCCCGAGCTCTAGTTGAACGCGACCAGCGGTCAACTTAGATGAAAGACTAGCTTTTCAATCTAGCCTCCCCAATTCTCATAGAGGAGCCGGCAAATCCAGATTAAGCGCATCAATTCATCGGATTTTCTGGTTATGAGCGCAGTCGTCGGGCGTAAGATACGCTCTGGCTCAACACCATGCATATATAACAACTCCAATGAATTATTCCCAAGCAAAGAGATGAATTATTTTCTTTTCTTTTGGCATACTATCATTTTGCTATGTATACCTTTGAAAACTAAGCACCGCCAAATTTTAATTTAATTTGAATACTTGTGGGTTTCTCCTTGTTAAGTGAGTAATTTAATGAATGATAACTCTTAGAATACAATATAAAAATGTAAATAGCTATACCGCCGCACGGTATATAACCAAAATGAAATAAATCAAAAATAAACTACAACAGAATGAATATTTTCACGAAAAATTACGGAGATAAACAGGAAAACAAATTGAAACAATTTCTATTCCATAATTGTTTAATTACTCGTGAATCATAAATGCAGAACATAAATACGTTATCTGCCTTCGTATCAGTTTAACATAAATTTGGCGCAATCATTGAAGCTCAAAAATAACCAACATATTTCGACTAAACTAATCAAATTTATCACATTTACTTCCATTTAGATTGCCGATTTATTTTTTCAATGGATTTGTCATTTCATTCAACTTTTCAAAACGTCCCATGCACTTAGCTCTTCCTCTTTATTTTCTGAATTTATCGAACAGCCTACATTTCCATCATCAACCGCATCTCCTAATTATTCTATTATACGGTTTCTTTCTATTTAATTATTTAATTTATTAAAGTTATTCGCCCATGTTCCTCTCACACAAGAGAATTTCCAATTATCTTAAATTTTACTTCTTCAAGTTCGTTTTTTCTCATTGATCTTCAATTCCATTGATCTCGAAAGACCCCTTACAAATTTATCGTCCATTTGCATGCTCCTCGTCACCCAATCATAGTAGCATTGTTGTATAAGCAATAACCTTTCCGCCTTTTGGCGACCCAGGTCCCCTCCAAAATGCATTTCTTGTGTAAGCATTGTTCATGTTTTCTTAAATATACATATGTATCAAATACCATCCTTGCACTTAATACCTGCACTTAAGAAATTTTTGGAGTTCGGAAAAATCTTAGATTTCAAGCATGTAATTCAACTATACATATTTCAATTTTTGGCATGGTTTTTCACTTTGATTTGAAATTTTCATTTATCGTGACACAGATTCTCCATATCTTATGTATCGACCTGAATTTTACTGATACGTGTAACGAAATTTCACGTCTTGTATAAGTTTTGCATTTGTTTCATTTACAAAACATATTTCCACTTGATTACCATGGCAGAGATTAGTCTTCAATTCTTGTTTTAAATTGAACAAGTCCTAAAGGGAATATCAAATGGAAGAACTACAGAGTAAATTTCAGGATAAATTACATACGAAAGGAAATGTGACGGGATAAAAATATAAGCAAGGAAATGGATAGCTTGGAGAGATTTACCAGCACAAATCAATGGATTAATGACTTTTGATGATTATTTAAAACATAATTGCATTCAGATTAACTTTTAATAGCTATATAACGATAGTGAGAGATTTACCGGTTTTGTAGATATCATTTTGGAGATATATAGAGAATCACTACTCACAGTAGAGAGATGGCAACATGAAGGCAACTTTGATTGAGTTGGATGAGAGGGACAGAAGAAAGAAGCATTGTAGGGGAAGCATTAAAGAGTTATTCATGGATAACTACATTGAAAGTCAACTGCACGCTCATTACTAACAAGGGTCCAGCAAAATTTACCCTTGATCGGTAGCCTGCATGCAAAAATATTACGTATTTTCTGCACAGCTCTTTGTTCTAAAAGAGAGCATTGATAACTCCTAAGTCATTACGTGATAACATGAAACCATTAGTGATCATAAAACACAAAGAAAATAACACAGGCCTATAAAAAAAATTTTTTTTGGTGCCGGAAATCTTTGTGATGATTTTAACTATATTTGTAGAGCTGCATCCAAATATGAAATCCGTTTTTATTTAACAGCTCTACTTTTTTAGATATGGCACATCTTACGATTAGTTGTTTTAATATTTGATATATTCCGGAAAATAATTTTCAAAGTTAAATAAATCTATAAGTATACTAATTTATAACCACTCTGCGGTGTTCCTTTTATTTTCAATAAACTGTCAATAAGTTTTATGTATATTTCTATATTGTAGGCCAATGAGATTAAAAAAAACAAAAATCGTTTGTATCGACTTCGGAATTTACTGCAACCCGGTACAAAAATAAGTTTTTTATCACACAAGGAATAAGGATATGATACCCTTCTTTACTCAAGAAGACAATCTTACATTTTGTTTAGACGTTAAGGGTCTTTTGGAAAAAATGGGACTACTATCACAATATGATGCTAGTGATTGGCGTTTGTTTATTGATAGCTCCAAGCGTACTTTAAAATGTGTACTTCTTCACAATGGTAACAGGTTTGGCGCAATACCAATCGCTCATTCAACTAAAATGAAAGAAGAAAACGATACAATAGCATTGCTCTTACAGAAGATAAAATACCAGGAACATCGCTGGGTGATTTGTGTAGATTTAAAAATGGTGAACTTTCTTCTTGGGCAGCAAAGTGGCTACACAAAATATCCTTGTTTCTTGTGCCTCTGGGATAGCAGGGACAGACAAAACCAATGGATTAAGAAGGAGTGGCCTAAGAGAGAAAACTTGGTTGTTGGGAAAGAAAACATCATTGCTGAATATTTAGTTGAAAGAGAGAAAATCATCTTACCGCCTCTACATATTAAACTAGGCCTAATGAAGCAATTTGTAAAGGCTCTTGACAAGGATGGACCATGCTTCGGCTACTTAAGACTAAAGATGCCCCATATAAGTATTGAAAAACTTAAAGCTGGTATTTTTGAGGGGCCACACATCAGACAACTTACAAAGGATCCTGCTTTTGTCGAGTCAATGAATGAGATTGAAAAAATTAGTTGGATGTCATTCGTTGAGGTCATAAAAAATTTTCTAGGAAATCACAAAAGGAAAATTATATTGAGCTGGTAAACATTATGCTCAGTAACTTCAAATCACTTGGATGTAATATGAGCACAAAAGTTCACTACCTACACAGTCACTTAGACAATTTTCTTGGAAATTTAGGAGACACAAGTAAAGAACAAGGTGAAAGATTTCACCAGGATATAAAAACAATGGAAGCTCGCTACCAAGGAAGATGGGATAACCATATGATGACAGATTACTGCTGGTGCTTAAAACGAGACTGTTTGAACAAAGTGCACTCAAGAAAATCGCGCAAAAGAAGCTTCCGATGTGTTGAGTGATGTTTTTATGTATTTTTTTCTTTTCAATTTGTTTTATTACAGTAAAAAATTTTAGTATTTGTGTTCAATTTTATTGTAAAATTCTGTTGTGTTTGTGGGTGATTTAACAGCCCTAGAAATAAATCAAGTACTTATATTTAGTGGGTTTTATTTTTAATATAATATTCCCATATCATCATGTAGAAGATTTTTTTACGTAAGTAACAACATATCTATATCTTGAAAACTATAGCTGATAGGAAAAAACTAGTGTCATAATTGGATTCAGCACCCTAATTGTTCTTTAAATCAGCATTAAAAGCTCCGGCACCAAAACCACTGTTGGCCTGTGTAATCAAAGACTTTGCGTTCCTACAGGAAAAGGAAGTGAGGAGACGCAAAGTCTTTGATTCTTTTCTTCCTGCTTTAAAAATGGATTTCCACAAAGTATCGGCCTCAACCATCTCTCAAAATATTAGTCATCACTTTGTCTATTATTAATTTCGGATCTAATAATAATATCCAGTTGCCACGTTATTTCTTTAAATGATAATAATAATAATAGTAGGTAATCTACCGGATAAGGTAGGTTTTGGATGGACCCAAATCTTTAAATGATGTACTAGCATTGTACTGTAAATCTAATTTTTACAGTGCTATCGTCTTAGTTGCCATACCTATCGGAAGTACAAAATAAATGCAATGGGTGAGAAGCATTCCTCGTTTTCAGCATCTTCACAGCATTTCACACTTTTTGTCTCATTCGTTGGATCTCAAGTTGTGGTAAAAAATCAAATATGTTTCATGCTTTCAAAGAAAATTGGTACTTCAACAACAAAAACCCAGCGAATATTATGAAAAATGATCGTCACACTTCACCTCTTCATGCATCACTTCACCTCTTACATGTTCCTAAAGGAAATAGGCTCGCCGACGAGAAAGAACTCCATCGGGCCAGCAAATTAATCATCCCCTTCGGGAAGAATATTCTCCTTTTTTATTTGTAAGTCTTTTCCAATACCCTAACCATATTGTTCTGCAGACATTCAAGCCACCTAAGGTTACATCCCACCAGATGGGCTTACTGAACAGTGTTGCAAATTTGAATGGTTTGGTGTAAGTTTCTACGTTAAAAGTAATAGATACTTCACCTTCTTTATTGAACAATCGACAGGCAGTATTTTTCAGACAATCATCATTAACTACTTGCACTGAACGTGTTCACTTAACTCCTATGTAGCAACTAGGAATTTTATTAGGCATATTTAGACATTGAGAGTTGAGTTTTTTGTTTCCTGACGGCTTCAAAAAGAAGTTTACGGGACTTGTAAAAAAAACACTATTAATGTCAAAATAAGTACATGTATATTGCATAGACATTCAGTTTTCGCAGTCCAAAGGATATGTGCCACGGAAATTATGACAGAAATTCACCATTCCTTAGGCAAGGTAAACGCAGAAGCTCGTCTATAGGTTACTCTGAATATATCCGGAGTAGTTCTCATCGGGAACGGCACTGGAGGTACAAGTGCCGTGAAAGGAAAGATTGACATTGCATGGTAATTTGATTCGACGTTCCTTTCCACTCCGGTTCGGAAGAGGATAACCCTACCCACTCACTCTTACATATCCCACATTAAGTATCCCATGCCAAGCCCATCCACACATATCACACATTAAGTACTTATACACTCATGCACACACGCGCACAAAAGTGCGCTAACGTATGCCTTCCAATGTGTGACGAATAATGGGGCTGGAAAAAGGGAGCGAAGGTATAAGGAAGAGGGAACACTGGGAGATTCGTGGAAGAGTACGGGACACAGGAAATAACAGAGAAAAATAAGAGAAAATGTAGTCAGAATTAGGATAAGAATATTTTAATACAATTTGTAGAGTATATTTCTGTTAATAACACGCGATAAATTAGGCAGATGCGAAGTTATGCACTCTAATATATATAGTGCAACATTTATTCTTATACCCTTATGGGTAGAACAACGGTAATATGAGAAACTGCGCACGCCGATTTTTCACACTTGAGTAGTAATTCCTTGAAGTACTTGTTCCACACTTTTCTTTCCGAAAGGGAATTAAAAATGACAGTCAAACATTTTGCATACCTTCCACTTTTCCTTGAATTATCTTGATGAATAAGATAAACTTTGTAACATTCACAAAAAATGTATTACCATGGTACTACTGGTTTCATTTGTTAAGATTACTTATTTAACCTCAGTAAAGAGGTAACTGAAGATGTCACACGTCATCAGGTACCTCATCTATGGAACGAAACTGGTAGTACTGCGTAAATAATGTTTTGTGAATTTTACTAAATCTTATTCCTCAAGATGAAAGTTCACAAGGTGGAGCCAGATATCATTAAAATTTCTGTACATTCCTCAAGAGTTTCTCTTGCCTCGCAATTCCAAGCAGCCACATTCTCCGTTGTCACAAAGCATTTCAAGTTGGGTGAAGTAGTAAGGCAAAGATGTGATAACACTTCTACATTTTTATATTCCTTCAAACTTTTTACAGTCCCTTCCTTTCGCTCTCCGTTTTAGTAGTTATTAGGGGGACAACCAACATCAGGAGGTCATTTGTGCCATTAAGGATGGATGGGAACAGAGGTAGGGTGTAGAGAAGCCAGCGTCGGCATTAGCCTCGTCTTTATGAAAGGTACCAAGGAGGCCACAGTTTAACGTCCCATCCGACGGACGGCATACTCATTTAAAGTGCTTTCCACAAAGCACCTTAAGTAGGGATGGGGATATCACTGAAAAAATCTAGTACCTCCAGAATTCGGGCCCGCGCTTTCTAGATGGAAAGCAAGGTGCATTAGTCACCGTATTATCCCGATCTCATTTCGCTCTCCGAAAATGACCTCTAGCACCAGATATCGAATTAAAATATGCAAGTACTTTTACTGATTGACTAATTTTTACATTTGTTTTCCACGTTACTCATTATTGCCGCACTCTCGAAAGGAAGGCTTTCTAGCCAAACTTTACTTTTAGTAGCATTTGAATTGCATTGAATGAAATTTTTTATTTAAATGCTAAATCCATTCTTCATTTACGCCTCGTATTTTATTATTCTCATTTTAGGTTTTATTCACCACCTGAACCACAGAATCCCGCCGTTAACTCTCTCCGTTATCTTTAAATAATAAAATTATTAAACAATCTGGTTAATTTGTCTTAAATTTTTGGGAAATCTGCGAGTACCTAATACCTTCAACCGGTAATCTGAAGATCACGTTCTTAAAAATTCCCCTAAGGCATTGAAGTGTTTTTATCATACAATGAGTTTGATAATATCGGTATGGAATGAGAATACTGGACGATGTGGTCTTATTCATGAATTACCTTCCCGACTACTTAATACCAACGGACACAAAGTACTGCCATTCATTACTTTGATTATACCAAAAGTGGAACTGGGTTTAACCAACCAAACTGGGTTTAAGCAATTTGTTATTTGGTTAAACCCAGTTTGATTTTTTTGGCGGTAGGGAATAACATAATAAACTATATTAGTTGTTCTAATCATATATATTCTTAAATATTTTCGGAAACTTGTAAAATGATTCGGAAATTTGCAGATTTAACTGAAATTCTTTTGACAATAGTTCAAGTAGCTCCATCTAGGTGGATGGAGCCTCTACAGAAAAACATAATAACCGTCTCTCCACAGTTGGCAAGCCATCAACCTTGGACAGCTGTTCGCCTTCAGGACCTGGCGTGCACCCACAACGTAACCGGAGTAGAAACCATAGTCCCAATAAAAGTTCAAAAGTAAACAAGTTTTATGGCGTGGATACATGGCCTCATTATTGAGAATTAAAATGAATCCGTTCCATAAGTTGGATCAATTTAGTGCTTTTTTTACTATACCAGGGGTTTGCTCATCAAATTAGGCCCAAGACCAAAAAATCTTACTATATTATAATGTAGTACAACTTTAGGCAAAAATTGTGTATTATTTTAGGCATAACATGGGGTCTAATGTTGAATTCAGTCCCAAGCTTGTAAATTCTTTCTGCAATTCGTTTAGATTTGTAAATATTTCTATAACGTGTAGGAATTTGAAAATACGTTTTCCCCGGAATACATTTTGACCATTTAATGAAAAATTTCTGTCTGTGTATGTTGATATTTTCCCGTCACCAAGATAACTCAAGTAGTTATCTGTGTGAGTAGCGGAAAATTTTATACTTGCCATTTTTTAGATTAGATAAACTGATAACATTTTGGCCACTATCTGCCCACAGAAAGTGGCCGTTTCGGTTTTTTATCCACTAGTACAAGTTGCACCGCCGCAAAAAAAAACTCTGAAAAAAGTGTGAGATTGGAGATCTATTTTCATTAAACTTATGAGAATTTTGCTGAGCCACCCTTTTGTTTTTATCATTAAAAATATGAAATTACTGAATTGTTAGATTGGAACTTAAGCCATTTTTTCAGATACATGATTGAGTTATCTCCTTCTGTTGACTATACATGTATATCATATTTCTAGTACAAATTATTCCTAAAATGTCCTTCAAATGGGGAGTTTTAGTGTTTTTTTGGCTCTTGAATGCTGTCACCAAAGAATTCCGACTGTCTGCCTGACAGTCTGAGAATGTTGACAGCGTCCACTCATTCTCCTAAATAGGGTGAATGCAGTGAAACTATATCAACCCGGAAGAAGAGAGCTGTCTAAAAAAACCTAAGTATTTCGATATTAACTGTAAGAGGAGATGACTTAAGGACTTTTTCTTAATGTCACCTTGCAGGGTCAAAAGGAAAACTGACTAAAAAGCTATTAGTAATGACGTCCCTTGGCTGAAGTCTGAAGAAGAATAAGGAAAATAATAAAGAAGGTATTGTATTGGTCACGAAAGACTTTTAATTAATCTTTAATAAGATATCCTATCATTCATATTTTGGAAAACTAATCTGTAATATTTTAAACAAAAAATTTAACTGTACCTTTTACAATTAAAATCTATACAAACAGGTATACTTAAAGCATTAATCCAAACTAGATTACCTACTAATTTCAACTGTGATAAAGCAGAATACTCTAGCTTCATCTGAGATGCGGCAATATACGCCTCATGAAATACCACCAAATCCACGGAATACTTATAAAAAAGTTAGCTCACTCCCACCCGAGCTCCAAATCGGTGCAGAGATAGGAGGAGGATGGGCTGAGCGTCGCTAAACCCCTGGAAAGTACGCCGGCGGCATTAAAAGACAGCAAGTGAACGAGTGGGGACTCCATAGAAAAAAAAGTGGGCTTCTCCTGGAGACTGGATGAGGCAGCCAATATATCTCATCCCATTGAATGCATCGCGGAAGAATCGGCCGGGAAGCAGAGATGAAGGAGAATTGGGGGAGGGAGGGGGTTGAAGGATTCATTCTGGGGATGAGACGATGAAAATAAAATGATGCGAAGTTTCCTTTATACATAAAAGGGAGGATTCATAAGGATTCACCGACCTAGAAATCTAGCCGACATAATGGAAAGATGACATCGTGGCAGGTGGAATGGAAAAAGGCGGGAGGAGTTTAGGCGGGATGGGAGAGGATTTAGAAATTTCCGAGGTATTCGGAAGTAGGATGGGAGGAGAGACGCGGAGAATAGGAGTAATGGGCGGGTGATAAGGCCCGAAGGATCCGGAAAATTCATACAGAGATCGATGGAATGGATACGGCGTTACGTATTGGAAACGAACTGAAAAAATCAAAGATCATAGATGCACTACGGTATAAAGAACTGATAACGCCGCCTTGGCATAAAACAAGTGATGAAAGACCTGAAAGATCACGATAACCCGCAAAAAAACAATTTCTTTCATAAATTCAATCGTAGCTCTAGCAATATACATAATGGAAAAATAATGTAAATGCATATATATTTTTAGGTCAAAAGGTGCAGGTGACCTCTATGTCGAGGAAGTGGTTACGCATGAACAATTTTACGATGCGTTTCACCTAATGAAAATTATGTACCGATTTGAGGAAAATTAAGACGGATTACCAAACCAATTTGTAATTAAATTTGTAATTAATCATTTGTTGAATTCTCCAAGTTGTAACAAAAGTTACATGCGAATATATATAAAGTCTTCAATCAGGAAATGCCCAAGCAGAAATGCAGAACAATTAACAGCTAAGAAACAGAAATAGTTAGCAGATGTAAAGTAGACGGGTTTAAAACATGTAACCTTGATAAACGGCTCAATACGTATTGGTTTACGATTCAAAATAAATCAGTTGGCACTCATTTTCCTTCAAAGTATGTAGATACAAATATGAAAGATGTGATAGTCCAGAGTTTTAGACTACTGAACGGAGAGCGCGGGTTCGATTTCTGGAGTCACTTCCGGGCATCTTATTATTCAACCAAGCAGTATGATTTTTCGGGCACCAGACCTTCCTGGGAAACCATATGCAGCACAGGGAAGGAGCTGGTCCTACTCTGATTTGTATGGTCCTATTCTAAAGCTTAAATCATCTACAGTGTGAGTGTCCTTTTACGTGTTATCTGTTTTATTCTGTGTTCTATTGTGCCGTCCAAAAGTTATATATATATATATATATATATATATATATATATATATATATATGTAGAAATATTTTTTTAACATATACACACACTATGTGTGTGCCTGTATATATTTTTTGTAAATTATATATATATATATATATATATATATATATATATATATACATATATATATATATATATATATATACATATATATATATATATATATATATATATACATATAACGATGCGCGTGCGTAACTGCTGAGAGCTATTTTCATCCGTAGCAGATTGCAAGCGGAATGGAAAGGTAGGCGACGAAAATTTACGATTTTTTCACGTGACGAGGAAGAAACAAGGTTTTTACGGGTGGTGGATGAGCGAGTGAAGTTTGGGAAGGCGCGGAGGGCGGGGAGAGTGAAGTTGGGAAGGCGGGACTGACAGACGACATGGCCGGTTAATGGAAAATGAACTGCGGAACGACCTCGCGACATAGTCCAAAACGCTGTCCCTGGTGTCAGCGGCGGCTGGAGGTGCTCCGTGCACTCCGAGGGGTCGCGTGTGTATCTCCTCCATACTAGTGATACCAAAGCACTGTTAATCACGCAGCACTGCGTAATTGAAAATAAGTATCACGCATACCAAATGCATTAATGCTTTCCGGTTCCCCTCTCCAATCCGGCTGCCGGCAGGCCATTCCTCTCCACGACTCAACAGAAGGAATAAATTCACTTTAGTCACTAGCAAAGTATGATTTATTTCTTTCTTTCTAATTAAATGAATTATAAATTGTTCACGCATGCATAGTCATCCTTCATTTGAACCAATTTAGGGGTAGGCCAGCTCAAGAAAGACTGATTTAAGATAGTTCAGGATACGTTTCATCAATTCTGCACTGCCTTATCCTTGTTTTGTTTCTTACGTGCTCTTCCTTTCCTAAAAATTTTAATACACCTTGACTTGAGGAGCTGTGTGACTGAAGTCAACCATGATTTTCCCAATGTCACCCTTTTCCCCAAACCATTTAATCTCCTGTTGGGTGTATCGACTATCATCCATTCCCTAAACATGAATTAAACGGCGCAGCCCACTACTTAAATACATTCTATCAAAACTAAATTTTAAATGCATTAATCAATGGTCTCATTGCTCCCCCTATCTCTCCCGTTTGTTCCACGAAGAATGCTTGTTTCCCATTCTCACCGTCTTTTTTCAACATTCATGCGTATCCTGCCATACCTAAGTTTTGCCTCCATAAACTAATATAGGGAGGAGAACATATGTTTCTATGAAACATAATTTTTGCTGATTTTGGCAAAGATTCATTTTTATCCGCTCCTTTAAATATCAAAAATAATTCCGTTGGTACTCGAAAACTTTTTCGACCGTTCATCAATCCATCTTTAGCGAGCATTCTGCCAAGATACACAAAAGAATCCAACAGTACACTTTCTCTTTATTTTGCTGTTTACACGCGCTACGCTTTCATTCACCTAATCACACATAACTACTTTCTTTTAGGATGAATATTGTATACTTATCCTAAACTGTTTCTTGAGTACTGGTTTTACAAGTTTATTTTTATGGAGAGAGATCAAGGGTAGATTGCTACGGAGGAATGGAAAAAATAAAATGGATGGAGATGAAAACAAAAGAAAAAATGCCTGGCGTGGTGGATGAACAAAAGATTTTTTAGATCAATTTGATAAAGGCAGAAAAAATTGATGAAAACGATATTGAGAAACGAAGGGATTGTAAATAATTTGATAGAGAGGAAAATTATTGTGCAAACGAGGTAGGGAGGTAAAAAAAATGATGGTGAATAAAATGGTTTATTGGTCAAGATAAATTCAAGGCATTAAGGTATTTGGTGTGAATTTAAGCAGGAAATAGCAATTTAGTAGATATTAGCCCATAAGAGAACTGGAATAGTGTGTAATACTTTTTTGGTGCCCAATAATAACCTCTGCCAAGCTCTGATTTTCGGGTTACTGTTATTTATACTGGACTACTTTTTATTATTCACACTAGGCTTTGCATACTTGTTGGGCATTTAGTACTTTTGTGAAAAAATAATTGGCAGTGTGTAGTAAAGTCGGCCAGCAATATTCTTTCTGGCTATGACACATACCAATATCGATACAAAGCAGATCTGCTTTTTTGCATTGCCATCTTCTACACCATTATGTCATGAATGCGGCACCTTTTTTTCCTTTGCTCCTAGAGATATCGATCAATCGAAGTGAAAGATATCTGATGGGATTTTTTCCTCCCTAACACTAGCCAATTGTTGTCGATCAAGCATCATATTGTACACTTGAACAAACTTGCACATTCCATATTCGCGATTATGGGTTTTTAGCTCGAGCTGAAACGAACGGGGTTGAGAAGGATATGGCGCTGTACGAACTGAAGCAGATATACCCGGACTATTCTATGGAGCCAATATTCTCATCGTACATGCTTTATGGAGTCAAAGGTTCATTGACTGACAACACCGATCTAAGCTCAGCTGAACTTTTAGGGCGTGAAGGCGGATGCACTTGTTCATTGCCTGCAGGAGCCCATCCTCCAAGGGATCCTTTCGTCTGCTCCGACATATAGTCTCCTCTACAAATCCGTACATTTTGGCAGATACGAAACCCGAGTTTTCCTGATACTAGGAGGTGTCATCGTAAAAATATAAATAAACAATAATATTCCATTAAATGAGCATGGATCAATCTCCAGCCAAATAAATTTTATTAAATGAAATGAGAAAGGAGGACAAACATCGGTACTCATGGACATTTACCTCCACGGGAATGTTATCGGCGACTTTCATATGAGCACGTGGAAACGTTATCTTACCGATTTAGTAATATCAGTATTGGTTAATATTACTAATACTTTCCAGATGTTGGTAAAGTGTTAACAGCTAAGCATTTTAAAACTTGCTCATCATGTCCTAATCCGAGAAGTTTTACCCAGTGGCATGAAATGACACGTCATTCAACGAAATTCATAATATAATATTTAGGTCAATTGAAGGAGACTTCACGCTTAAACCTCGCCTCTGAAACCAATATTTTAATCCTCAATATTTGAATTTTAATGCAAAATACCTCTAAGCGAAATTTCACGATTCATCTACCCCCAGATACACACTCTCTCCAATTGCCACCCTCAGTTTTAGATACTATTCTGAAGTCTATATTATTTCAAAGAAGATGAGGATAGGAGGTCCCATGAGTGACCCCAGTGGTGGGAGAATCTTAAATCTCAATTACCACCGCCAGGTTAAGCAGAGCGTACTGCGGTGCCTGAGGCAAGAAAGATCGACCTTACTTTTTAAGTGGCAATACTTTTCCCTTAATTGTAGTCTGAGTGAGTAGTTTTCTCGGTCTCTTATAGGAGTCGAGACCCCGACCTACTTTCGTAGTGACGTCTAATAATTTTCAGCTGCCCTCCACTCGAAATTTTCTGCGTCACTGTCGCACTCCTGTTGACCCATAATAAAAGAGGTTGCGGAGGGTGCGGGAGTGACAAAAAGATTTTTAAATCCCTCTAGAAGCCTTTCATGCAAATGTGCAACATTCAGTAAGCACTAAGCCTCCACAATGCTTCTCTTATTAAGTGGAAATATTCATGGCAACAGTACGGCAGAAGGGTCAGGCTCAGGAGCGATACTTCACGCAAATGAAGAAAAAGTGGAGGCTGAAATTTGAGCCTCTTAAATGAGGAAACAGAAACACTTAGTAGCACAAGTGCATTATGAAAAGTAAAATGAATATTAAGGTCTTCAAAATTGAATTCTAATGGGTGACCAAGAAAACAAATTCATACCGTTCGTAAGTAGTTACGATTGAAAATAAAGCAATTACAGATACAAGATTTAGTTCTTTTATAGAGTCATGCAACTGCAAAAGGAATATGAAATACAGCTATAATTACATAGTTTTTTCATCTTCATCTCGCGAAGCGGATAATCCTGAGTAAAAACGGACTCGAAGTTTTTAAGTATGTAAAAAACTCACTAAAAATTAATGAATTCAAACGGGTCATGAATAGACACAATACTCCAAAATTCAAAACGCCCAACGTGCCCGGAAATCTTTAGCATTCACACAATGGTATAATGCCAGTTCTGTCTAATTTAAAAAATATCATTAAATGGAAAAAAATTTCTGAGTCCACGCATTTCCCAAATTGTACAATTAATCAATGTATTTGCCATCGCAAATAATCATTTATTCGACATAAAAAATAAATTCAGCAGAGGAAATTACCTAAAAATCTGCAATAGGACGCAAATGTGACAAGGTCAAATAAAGATACGGATATCATAAATATCAGTCGCTAAGTGAATATCTAGTGAGAAACTGCTCGCAAAAATCATTCCGGCAGAGTTACTGTACTTTTTCCTTGAAAAAGGGCTATTCTCATCTTTTATGTATATTCTTAAGCTGGAGTGGTCGATTTCTATATGCAATGTGATCAATAACAATCTCAGTAATTTTCAACAGAATGTCCAAAAATGAGAGGCCATCAAGAGTTGTAAAAATCTATTACATGAAAATATTTTACGTTATTGGACAAATAATTCTTTCACATTCTACATATCGAATCACACTGAGCATAGTCAATATGACATTTAAAAAATGGCATGTTTCATTAACCACTTGGAGATAAAATATCAAAACTTTGAACCCTCCACTTACTGTTGGTGGAATAGGAATATATCATGATCCTTGCTTATTCTACAGATTAACCCATACTAAAGGAGGACGCAATCTACATGTCCTGAGTGTTTTTGTGCTCTTCGTTCATCTCGAAGAAAATCATCTCATTTAGTTGTGGACCATTTACCAGAGTTATCAATTTTCTAGATTTTCATAAAAAAAAGCAAACTTCTTCCCCGATCAGGTGAGTCAGGCAGAAAGGCTTCACGAGCCCCGACTCAGGATTGGTGCTTCACCCGGTATTTCGGTCAGTGATACACCAAATGGCAGTGGGACTTATCGGGGTCCCGAATTTTAGGCCTTTTTACTGAATGGATGGTGAGCAATAGCAAAACATTAATTGAGTGTATTCATCATACCTTCAAGGTGGCATAAAGAAAATAAACAAATTATAATAGAGTTGACTCTGACGCGCTCTTTATTCGTTTTGATAGATAGGATTTCATTCATTAAATTATATTTATTTAAGTACTCTGCAAGCCCCCGCTAGGGTATATGATAAGGGGTGAATACACACTAGACTAATGCTGACCCGAATATGACCCTAGCACGGTCGGACAATATTATTGTGATCCCTTATCGTTAGTGGAAAAAATGAAATCTACCTGGGAAACACCTAATCTCTCCAATTTTAGTGACGTGATCTTTCCTATCGTAGTACGATGGGGGTAATAATGTATTTTCAACATCACTGCTGACGAGATGTCCTTCCAATTTATGCAAGAGATTTAATTTTTAATTTAACCTTCGCTCCGTGAGTGATTCCCAGCCTAGCTGCTCTATTATTTTCCATACGCTACTAAATTTATCATGACAACGTTTTACAAATCTAGCTCCTCTATGCTGCACGCGATCCAGTTCGGCAATTAATCCAACTTCGTGAGGATCCCATATACTCGCAGTATATTCTAAATGAGGCCTAGCCAGCGAAAGATAACGTTTTTCTTTGACCTTTCAATCAAATTTACCCAGTATTCTTCTAATAAATCCTAATTTTTTGTTAGCTCGTCCACATATTCCCCGAATGTGTTTCACCCAGGAGAGGTCGTGAGTGAAGTTAACGCCTAAGTATTTAATGAGTCTACACATTCTATTTCGGTGTCCCCAATGCAGTAGGCGTTCGGGAGGGAATTGCTCTTTTTCCAAAAAATGTATCACTACACCCTTTTTATACATTAATTCTGTCAAGTTTTACACCACTGTTGTATAACATCACGGTCATCTCATAACGCTCCTGTGTCCTCAGGATCACGGATATCACTGTTAACCACTGCATAGTCGGCAATTAAACGTGTCTTACTAGCGAATACGGAGTCAATGCCGTAAAGTAGGAATAGACGATGTCCGATAAGACTTCCCTGGGGAACACCTGAAGTAACCTCTGCTGCATTTGAGCTAACTCCATCCATCACTACTTTTGTACCCGACGATTCTAAAAGTCTTTAATCCAACCCCGGATATTTTTATCTATGCCATATTCTTCTAGCTCTGTGAGTAGTTTACTATGAGATATTTTGTCGAAGGTGTTCTTAAAATCTAAAAAACTCACTTCCACTGGAATATTGCTCTTTCCCAAAATAAGAATATCATGAACAAAAGTGCAAGTTTTGTCTCGTAAGATCTACCCTTTCGGAAACCGTGCTGTTTTTTCATGAATAACTCCTGATTATCGAGGCGCCAGACGAACGAACTAACAAATATATGTTCTATAACCTTGTACGAAATAGATATGAGGGAAATAGGTCTGTAATTTCTCCGTTCCTCTTTATCTCCGTTTTTAAATGGTGGTATTATGTTAGCCGTTTTCCAATCTCTGTAAACCTTGTGATCTACAAGCGACTTCTTAAATATGATTTCTAGATACGGTGCAATTTCCGACGCTAGTTCCTTAAATATACTAGCGGGTATTTCATCAGGTCCGGAGAATTTATTAAGATTCATGTTTTTAAACAAAAAATCTATTCCTTAATATGAGATTTCAACTTTTGGTATCGGTTTACCGGTACGATTTGGTACGCTGTTCGATGCATGTGGTGAAACATTGGTGAAGACGCTTTGAAAAGAGGAATGTAATAAGTTAGCCTTTAGCAAACTGCTAGTTACTCTTTCCCATTTATCATTTTTGAGTGAATTAACAGTTACTTATTTCCCTGAACCTCTCTGACAAACAACCAAAATACTTTCGGATTCTCTTTCAAATTTTCCGCTAATCTTTTCCTTTTGAATTCGCTTAACACTTTCCGGAATTCCTTCTTGGCATTCACCTAGATATCTTGTAATCATAAATAATTTCATTCTTTTTGTCGCTGAAGATATCGCCTCTAATATTTTCATCTTGGCGTGACATAGCCTTTGACGTCGCAATGCCTTTCTAACATCCGTGTTATACCAGTTAGGCTCCGTGCCATCTGTTATTAATTTACTGGGAATGAACTTCATGACTGCTGAGCGCGTAATATCAAGTAAGTGATTCAATCAGTCAATCAAGGAAGTGATTCCACGCATCCTCAGTATTTTGGTGATTACTCTATTTCTTAAAACTTGTAAATTGATTTTGTAGCACGCATTTTAGGTCATTATAGTCCCCTTCTTTAAACAAGCGTATTTTCCTTTTAGGCTTCTTCTTTCGGACCCCATATAGTGAAAACTTAGCATTAACTGCCCTGTGGTCACTGATTGCTTTTATAGTTACTATAGTTAAGACTTTTTCGTAAATATTTGTTGGTAACAAATCAAGAATATTATCGCCCCAAGTTGGTCAAGTGACAAGTTGATTCAATGAGTTCAACGTAAAAGAATTCAATAGCGATTCGCAGATATCTTTGCCTTTACCCCCCGTTTTAAAACTGTATCTGCTCCAGTCAATAGATGAGGCATTGAAACCTCCACCGATTATAACGTCGCGATCATTGTATTCGTATAAGAAACCTTTGATTTGGTGATATAATTTTAGTATTGAATTATCTTTGCCGTCCGGCGGTCTGTAAAATGCACATAAATAAATTCTTTTGGATTGAGGACATTTAATTGAGCACCAAACGCTTTCCAAACCATTATCCTCAGCTCTGCTGATGCAAGAATTTTTAACAGCAATAAAGACACCGCCCCCGATTCTATTTGTTCAGTCATTTCTGTAGATGGAATAGGATTTTGGGAAAATTTCCCCGTCGGCAATATCAGTGAATAATCAGCTTTCTGTCCAAATAATACCTATACCTGTGCTTCGAATAAAGTGATGATATTCTTTGACTTTGTTTTTTAAAATTCGGCAATTAACTATGTGTGTAAATTTTTTCTTTACATTACGGTTTTTTGAATTTTCAATGAGGATCGTCTTAATATTGAATCTCTTATAAAATTTTCCACCTTATACTATGTGATTCGTGTTAAATAAACTATTTCTAGCACTAACCCTCATTTCATAATAATTATCGTAAGAACAATGAAGCCGCAGCACATTTGTTACACCAAAGGCAATAGTTAAAAAAACGACAATTTGTAACGTCTACTTTTCGCTATTCAGGAATTAATAGAATAAATTAATGGAACTAGAAGTTAATGTGCCAATATTTTCGGATGGTATTAAAACTATCTAAGAGGGTCTACAGGTATAACTATGTGATTCTTCATTTTTCTGATAACATCACTGCACAGCTGAACAATTGGTATGAAAGCTTACTTTGTGTAGGCCAAGAGTTTCTGCATATGCTATCCTCCTAATTAGTCACATTGTAAGTGGAAAGTGAGTAAATGAGGCTTATCCCTGTGGTGTTTTCACCACTTTTTTGGCCGAGTATGACCTTGTATTCCATCCTCACCCATGTTTTTCAACTAATACAAGGAGTAAATGCAAATTAAGCATGGAAAAACTGTGTCTGCTCAATTGCATGCACTTTCACTAACCTCGTGTGAATTTTTGTCAAAACCTTTCTTGCATGACCGCATTAGAATGCCATTAAATCACGTAGTGTTCGTTGCAGTACAGCTTGCTCTGCTTTTTCTGTATTTAAAATTCCCCTATTATCCCTCGTCTCTCTCTCTGTGGGGTGGAGCCTCTCGCTACCTGCGGTATTGGGTCACATTCTCTACCAGTGTCCTTGGTGGAGTAGGCTATTGTGTGTTCCATGTGCATGTGGTAGTGGAATTTTGCCTTCTTACTTGATTTCTTACCTAAATTTTAGCTTGCACGTTATTGGATAAATTTTTACTACCTTCTTAGGTGCAATTGTTTATTGTTGCTATTGTGAGTATATGTATTTGCATGCGTATAAGTTGAAAGGGTTTTTGCATGATTGTATACGCCACTGTGCTTGTAGGTTTGCATGGATGTGTTTATTTTGTATGTGGTTTTATTCTCCTTAACGTGTGGTGACTTAACACCCCCCCGCCACACATCCTTGCGGCGGCTTGCGGGGTATTATATATTAGGCATATATATATTACGTATATATATATATATTAGGTTGGGGAAAAGAAATCCATTATTTTCTCGGTAGATGTCTGTAGTGATCAATATCTCGTAGAGAATCGATCAAGTAATTTCAAGTTTATGCTTCTTGTCAAGGTGATAGTTGAATCAAAACAATTCTTTTGTTGTTTTTTGTTTGTTCCATTCAGTCGAGAGTTACAAGGTGAAAACAATGGAAGTCAAAAAAGAGAAAATTCGGTACATGAAACAGTTTTTCTTTGATAAAGACGAAAATGCAAGCCAGGCCGCTGAAATAGTGAATGGTGTTTATGGAGCCGATACTGTAACAGCTAATTACATGCAATTTTGGTTTCGTCGATTTCGTTCAGGCATTTTTGATGCAAAAGATGCACCTCTCAAAGGCAGGCCCGTCGTCGAAAATGTCGATAAAATCACAGAAATAATCGAAGTTGACCGGCATATTAGTAGTCATAGCATCGCCCAGGAGCTAAATATCGACCATTAAATAGTTTTAAACCATTGGTGGAATGAACTCGACCCATTTCTTAAGCGGATGGTGACTGGGGATGAAAAATGGGTCACATACGACAATATTGTGCGAAAACAATCGTGGTGAAAGCGTGGCGAAGCAGCTCAAACGGTGGCCAAACCAGGACTAACGGCCAGGAAGGTTCTACTGTGTATTTGGTGGGACTTCAAAGGAATCATTTGTTATGAGTTGCTTCCGTATGGCCAAACACTAAATTCAGGTCTCTACTGTCAAAAAACTGGCCCGTCTGAAGCTAGCGATTGACCAGAAACGGCCAGCGTTGGCCAACAGAAGTGTTGTTGTTTCATCAGGACAACGCAAAGCCACACACGTCTGTAGTGACTCGCCAGTAACTCCGGGAGCTTGATTGGGAGGTTTTAATGCATCCACCATATAGCCAGGACCTGGCATCAACCGATTACCACCTTTTTCTTGCATTGTTAAACTTCCTGAGTGCTAAGAAATTGCGATCAAGAGAAGATTGTGAAAATAGATAACTAGAGTTTTTCGCCAATAAGGACCAAGATTTCTATGAGAGAGGCATTATGAAGCTACCCTTAAAATGGCAACAAATTATGCAACAAAATGGTTCATATTTGACCTAATTGGACAATCCGAAACATCTTAAATAAAGTTTTGAATTTCACGCAAAATAATGGATTTCTTTTCCCTCAACCTAATATTTAGATAGAGAGGTATAGGAAATAAAGTTGACGAGGAACTTAGAATATCGATTAGATTTTTAAAATGAACAAACATAGTTAGCAAGTTAGCCAAGAGTTACAGTCATTGCTGAGTGAACTAAAAATCAGTTCGATAGGTACGGGATGAGAATACCTGTAATCAAAACGATGCATATGAAGTTTTCGAAAATAGTAGGGATAGTTCAAACGTCAAAGTCAAAAAGAGGATGTCATAAACTAGTGGATATGGAATGGTTTACCTTTTGTGGACATTTCTTGGACAACAAAGGTTAAAATCTTAGGGATATCGTTTGAGCGAAAAAAGCCTCAGAAGGTAGAGATAAATGATTACATACACGTTTTGTTTATTTGTATACCCTGCAAGCCACCGCTAGGGTGTATGCCAAGGGATAAATACACACCAGACTAATTTTTACCCGACCAAACCTTTTAACGTTGAGTAAGGATGTTAGGAAAAGACGCATAAAAATTCAAAGAAACTGAGGAAAATCCACAACAGTTAAATTTTAACGGAGACATCCGATAATGCATCAATTTCAAAGTGAAAACATTATTCTCCTTGCTGGGATTTGAACCCAGGTCAAGGCGAATAATTTTTACACTTTGCAATTTTTGCTCTATGAAAAACTTTTATATGTACCTTGATTTTATGCTACTTGGAAACATGATCGGTGAAACTATATCTACATCTACTAAACACCCCAAAAGCTGCCGCAAGGGTGTATGGCGGGGGGTGTTAGGGCACCACCCGTCATTAAGAACTTACACAGATGAAAATACATAAACAACCAACGAACATGCACATGCATGATATGTTCGGGTAAAGACTGAGTATTTGTATCTATCTCTACTGGAATCTATCTCCCTTATTTACCTTTGTGGTCTCATCTTCTTAAGTAGTAATAGGCCATTATAATTCCTTTAGTTTGTTCTGAACCTTTCTAAAAGTCTAAGTCTCGCTTGTTCTCTTCGTATTTCAAGTAGCTCCCAGACTAAATCTCCTAAGAGACCTGTTCTTATTGTAACAACTTTTCACGATTCTGGTGGATTTTCTCTGTACTTCATCAAATTCTTTTTGCCAAATTTTCTCCCCAAGATCCCAAGTACTTACAGCATATTCCAAATGAGGTCTAGCTAGAGCAAAATAACACCTCCAATTAACTTTCTCATCACATTTCCCCAGCACCCGTTTAATAAAGCCGAGTTTCTTTAAAGCGGATCCGCATATTGTCCTGATATTTGCTCCCCAAGAAAAGTGTGGCGTGGGAACTACCCCCAAATATTTAACTTGATTGGCTGTAGTTAACATTCAACCTTCTATATCAAAGTTTATGTCCTTTTCGCCACTTCCTTTGTTCCAAAATTTCAAAACAGCGCAGTTATCTATCTATACTAAGCATCAGTCCCCATTTCTTGCACCAATTCCAGATTGTGTCTAAGCCTCCAGAGAGTAGCTCGCGATCTAGTTGGCTCCTCACGTATTTCCGAGATCATAGGTATAGGGTGGATGCTTTTGAAATGTTGGTGAGAAGAAGAATGGAAGATGTGCAATTCAGATAAGATAAAACTAACGAGGGATTGAAAGGCAGACGAGAGAGAATTTTTTGGAAAAGAGAGGAGAGGAATTTGATTAGTAATGTGATAATAGAGACCGTGATAGAAAAGAGAACGTTAGGCAAACAAGTAAGGGATCGGCAAAGGATAGAAACGTTGGGCTTAATGAGGCAGAAGAGAGGAAGGAAGTATACAAATGGAAGAACAGAAAATTGTAATGTAGAATGTCAAGTTTTTTAATAGAGGCTAAAAATGTATCGTTGTTCAGTCCATTCAAAATCTAACTTAAACCGTAGGCTCCCTTATGATAACAACCTCCGAAACAATTCTTAATACAGATCGACAACCTTCAGCATATTGTAAAAATTAAGTTTTCGCAATTCAATATGTGTAGCACACACAACCATATACGCACAACGCTAAATATAACAGCATTTAGCGTCTTGATAACTAATCACCCTCTGCTTTCATTCCTAAAGTTAACTTTTGAAATCGAAGGCTCTTCTGAACAATGAAAAACAAATAATAGAAAACCTTAGAGCATAAAAAAACAAGCGCAGTAGTAATTTAGCAGTAGGTACGAGGAGGAGTGAAAAAATACTTGATTCTCACACCCACATACTATATCCACGGAAGACACAATCTTTCAAAACTAACTGGAGGAGTCCTCAATGTCGGTGAACAGCCCTCTCTCTCTTCCAAAAAATATAAATATATCCCAATGCGTTGAGAAATACTATTCGTCTCCACAAATCCATTCTATTCATGGGTATTCTGATGGAGACCTACGAGTGTTCCTGAGTCAAGGAGAGGATTTGAATTAAGTGCTTGCGCCATTTCCACAAGTGAAAATACCCTAGAGAAATCTCCGTAGCGTCATTAAGTCATTCATTCGAATACCCTCAGTGACGGATTTCAGAAGTTTAATGCATGAGCAAACAATTCCATATGATTCTTTACAGACAAGATAGCTTAAAGAAGAGGAGTGAAAAAATAATCAGATTCTGCAGAATGGACAAGTATTTCCATCGCTTGGATGAAATGCATTCGAAATATTTAAATACATTAGGTTTTACCAAATAGGTAAGTGCATTCCCCTGAATACTTATTCACGTAATAAATACTTGCAATTCATGCATAATTCAGTGAATTATAAAAGTTTCAGGTGGTAATTGTTATTTATTCTTCCCACTTACCATAAGATGATGCAATACGCCATAATTTTGAGAGAATATCAAATAAAAAATTCAAATATCACGAGTATATAGGATTAGGTGAATAAAGGGCAGTAACATCTTTAAATACCAATAGCAGATATACTCTTTCATAACACAAAATGATACGATGTCATAAAACCTCAAGTTAAAACTCACAAACAACCTTAAAGAAATGCGCTTTAAAGTAACTTTTTAATATTTAAATACAAAATTTGAGACGGAGTTATTTAAACATCAGTCAATAGTAAAAATATTTTAATTGCATGCGATGTTTTTAGCAGCTCTTCAAACTGTGTGGGTCATCCAACTATCCATTAGAAAAATAAAGGGTTGGTACTCGTTTTACCAGAAAATGTTTACTTTTAGTAAGGTTAGTAAGGTTCATCCCTCACTATACTTTTTCAAAAGTTTCATCTATATACATCACGTAGTTTTTTTTTCAGAGTTTCACTTTCATAAACGATTTAATCAATGAAATTTTGTTTAATTAAATGTGAAAAATTGAAAAATGGAAAAAAAGTTCTGTATGTTGAGTGAATGCTTTCATTTAAAAGTTCCAAGAAACTGTAATAGTAACTTTAACAGAGTCACCCGCTATGTGTGCATTATAATGCAACCATTTCAGAGAGTAAAAACCATTCGCCTTGACCGGGATTTAAAAGGCTTAACACCTAATGAGATCGAAGCTGAGTCGGATTAAGTTCATGGCACATCTGCTAATGTGTTTGAGACTGTTTGCAATTTGGTTAATGAGTTTAAATGTGGTCATACTTCAACAAATGATGAACGTCGTTCGCGACGTTCAGTGAAATTTCTTTCTTCCGAAATGATTGAAAAAATCCAAGATATGGTTTTGATTGAACACGAATCAAAGTTCGTGATATAGTTGAGGGCACAGGCAAACTGTTTTTATTATTACACGAAGAATTAGGTGTGAAGAATACCTCGGCAAGATAGGTGCAGCGTTGCTCTCATTGGAGAATAAACGCAATGGTTTGGTGGATTTGGAGGTTCGTTTGGTGCTTTTGCGTCGCAAGCCTGAACTGGAGTTTCTGCATACATACATAGCTATGGAGGAAACATGGATACATTAGTTAACTCCAGAGAGAAAGGAGCAGTTTAAACAATGCGTTTCTAAGGGTAATTCGGCTCCCAGGACTGTGAAATTGACCGCCAAGGTAATGACCACGGTTTTTTGGGATGCAAGCAAAATCATACATATAGATTATTCACAAAAAGGACAAACGATAAATGGAGAAAATTATGTGCCGTTATTTCAATGGTTGAGCGAGGTATTCAAGAAAAAAAAGTCCACATTTCGCCAAGAAAAAATTTCTCTCCCATTAAGACAATGCACGGGTGTACACCTGCGCAGTTTACTTACGAAAGGATTTGCTGAATGGCCTACGTGTCATGTTTCTCGTCGATCTCTTCTTACCTTATTGCTCCTTGCACCGCCATTTTCCATTACCTGATTCTTATAGTTCATCCACCGTATTATTCTGTTTGTAATCCCCTACAAATGTCCTTCAGTTTTAACCTTCAATGTGTTTTCGGAACTCAGAATATGTCCAATCAATTTCCATCTAGTGAAAATTTTCTCCATAAACTTACCCTCACCCAACCGTTGAGTTGCTTTTTCATTTGTAACAAAGTCTCCTCGTATCCATTTTATTTTCAGCATTCTTTTACAGCATTGTACGAGGGTCATCCGGAAAGTAGTACCCGTTCGTGCCGCATGAAGTGCTGACGACGCGAGTAGCCGCTGGACGAGGTCAGATAGCTTCAGTGGCTTGTCTGCCTTCTCTGAGCCAAGTTGCGTGACGCTAGCATTGCCTGTGTTGTTTCTGTGATTGTTTACAATGTTTAAAAAAATTGAGAACGCCGCCAGTTGTGAAGTGAGGGCAGTGATTAAATTCCTCAATGCAAGAAACGTTCGCCCATGTGATATTCATCGCCAATTAAAGGAGGTGTATGGAGACAATGTAATGGACGAGTCGTCTGTTCGGCGGTGGTGTCGCAACTTCAACATGGGGAGGGGGAACACACACGACGATGAGCGTTCGGGGAGACCGTCTGTCATTACAGACCAACTGGTGAGCTCAGTTGACGAATTCGTGAGGAACGATCGGCGCGTCACAATTGATGACATCTGTGAGCATTTTCCCAATGTTTCTCGAACAATTGTTCATGAAATTGTTAAACACCATCTGCATTATGCAAAAATTTGTGCAAGATGGGTCCCTCGCATGCTTACAGATGAGCACAAAACCAAGCGTATGGCTGCAGCACTGACGTTTTTGGGACGTTATTCTGATGAAGGAGACTCTTTCTTGACTCGCATAATTACTGGTGACGAAACATGGGTTTGTTATGCATCACCTGAGAGTAAACGACAGTCAATGGAGTGGCATCATGCTCATTCACCAAACAAACCAAAAAAATTCAAGACAGTTCTGTCCACCAGGAAACTCATGGCAACCATTTTCTGGGATCGACGAGGTGTATTGCTTATTGATTTTATGGCCCGTGGAGACACTATTAATGCCAATGCGTATTGTGAAACATTAAAGAAATTACGGCGGGCAATACAAAATCGGCGGCGAGGTCTATTGTCTACTAGTGTCATTCTCGTTCATGACAATGCCAGGCCTCATGCAGCTGGGATAACACAAAAACTTTTGCAGCAATTCAAATGGGAAACTTTCGACCATCCACCGTATAGCCCGGACTTGGCCCCTTCAGATTTTCATCTCTTTACAAAGCTTAAAGACTTTTTGGCAGGAAAAAGATTTGACAGCGATGAAGAACTTAAAGAAGGAGTGACCCTGTATCTCAATGAGCTGGCGGCGAAGGACTATGCAGCAGGAATACAGAAACTTGTCACACGTTATGACAAATGCCTTAATTTGCTTGGAGATTATGTTGAGAAGTAGTTTAAAGTATCCTCTTTCAAATAAAATTTTTTATGTTTGTTAATATTTACTTTTGTGTCTTTATTTCACGAACGGATACTACTTTCCGGATGACCCTCGTATTTCCATCGTCTCAAGTCATTTCTTCCCTGATGATCCTATATCCAAGTCTCACCACCATAGTAACCTGCACACATACCTCAAAACGAATCGCTTCATTATGTCTAGGGTATTACTGTTTTCCATTATCAGTTAGTTCTTCTGACAGTAATCCTTTTTCGCCAACCCTATTCTGCATACCATATCCAACTTCATTCTTCCATATCTAGTGACCCTGCTACCTATTTGTGAGTAGTACAACTAGTCCACTTGCTCAAATGTTTCTTCCCTAATTGCATTTGGAGATTTTCTTTATTAATTCGACGATAGACCATTACCTTTGTTTCAAACGTGTCTACCTTAAGGTTTTATTTTTTCATCCTCTTCTCTATATTTCCTAATATCCTCGTCGGGTCTTCTTTCTTCTCCCACAGTATTTCTACTATATGCTCTCTGCATATCGCAGATTACTTAGCCTTTCTCCTTGAATTCACATACCAACTCTTTATCTTTTTCTTGATCTTTATAATTGGTTTCTCAATATACATTATTTATCAAGGGAAGCTCCACCTCACCTTATTTTTGCTTCTTCATTTTAGCGTCTTAATTCTAGCTTCTTCCCTACTTCTACGTCCTCATTGCCGCATTTTGGCAGAGGTTTTAATACATGAGTTGTCCGACATGATTTATAAACCAAACTATGAAACTTCTCTAATCTACCTTCAGAGGGCCCCATGACATGACTTCTGAAACTTAATGACCTTATCCTGCAGGTCTCCATAGGATCATGATAAAGTGGCCGTTAGGTCATCAATACACGATTTACTGATGACAAATTGGGTGGAGACCTCCCTAACTACTCGGAAAGTTTCTCCTTAATATCCAATTTTAGGTGTTTATATGGAATGAATCAGGATGCTAAGGCTTGATAGGATGAATTAACCCTTAAAACAATATTTTAAATTGATAAAAACAATTTTTTTATAATTAATGGCCAGCAAACATGAGTAGTACGGGTGACTTATCTTCAAAATTTTCTAATGCCTCTCTAGCATCGGGAAGACGAAAACGATTTGACATTTAATTGCAATAGATTTTTGCGATTCAGTGAAGTAGTACTTCGAGTATCTATTTTTCCATATATTACGCCATTGCTTGAGATATCTATCCATTTATAGGCAAGTTTATTGTAAACTTTGCCTAAATTTTTCAAACATTTCAAACCTCAGGATCAAGGAGTCAAGGAAAAATATTGATCAAATTTGAAAATATTTTTGATGAACGCTTTTACACGCAGTATACGATTCGTACATTCAGTGAGGAAAAATTTGTTTTTAGGGGGCACCTTAGTTATCCTGCATCAAGTAAAATAGTTTATTTCATCCATTATGAAATTTACGACAAGACATTTAGTTAGAAATATTTAATATTAAGCTTGGGAAAATAAAAGCAATATTTGCTCGTTGGGACTGTACATTTAGCTCAGGTTCACATTGTAAACTAACCATTGAAAATAGAATTATGTTAGGTTAGAATCATTCCCTTTATACCACCTCTCAATCTAGAAAATTGTATATTTTGGAATAGGTTAAATGTCGTATATAAGTTTCGTTCATGTAATGACTCCCAAATAAGTTTTTGCAATGCTTGTAATGTAATTTTATATTTTGATTAATTGAAAAATAAATACTTATTGATAAATACTAATATGATGAAAGTGGATGTAATTATAAGATATTTAATGAATTTCTAGTAGCACCCTATAACTTCTTCCCCATGTTAAGTCTGAGTTCAATTTAATACTCAATTACTTAACTTTTTTTGCGATGCTTTGAACTTTTTATCTATTGGCTTTGCGTTATAGAAGCTAAAAGTGGACACAATTAAGTTAGAAAGGGAACAAATAATTCATGTAAAAATATGTGTTTAACGCTCGAGACGCTCGTTTTCCTACATTAATCGTTCTGGGCCTTGGGTGTCGTTTTTCTTAATGGATCAAAAGGGGTGTGGGATATCATCTAATGTCATCAACAACATACGATCAAATATTTTACTTCAACTAGTGGATTGGTTATAATTTCCACCCTCTCTTAGGTTTAGTGGGTTCCCTACCATAAGATACTTCCTTTGAAAGACCATTGCACCACTGAAAAAGAAAATGCAACAAATACGAAGGTATAATGGCCCACATAATATAATGCAATATTTCTGATCAGTTTCGGAAATTTCAGGATGAGGAAAAATGAGAGCTCATGTGGGGGGTTGGTTGGGGAAAGAGAGAAAAATATAGTGAAGGTGACAGGCCAGCGCTGTGCCGCGATTTCCAAAATTAGATTTATGTTTTTTAATTGTTGTTAAGTCCATTTTACAAATACATAAAATCATCTAAGTTTATATGGAGATCTTATTCAGAGAACAGAGAATATGTATTCTACTTTCCATTATAAAATTATTCTCACTGCATTACGATTAAAGAACTCGTTAGACAATCTTATAATATACCAAAGTCATTAGAAGATCATTTATAGATTCCACTTACACTGTGAAGTGGTAGTGGAATACCTTTGGTAATACAATTGTTATGTTGCCTCTACTTCCGAAGAAGAGACGCCTCAATCTCATTCTTTCACCAGGACACAAGCTTTCTTGTAACTTCCATTTCAGTTCCAAGTGAATTTCAGATACATCGGCACTTGAACCCATCATCTTTTTGCGTGGGACAAATTGAGCTTTCCTTTCCTGTTTAGCACGTGACGGGAGATAGGAGGACATAAATCTAAGTAAATATTAATACAAAAGCGACAGCCCATTTTTTCAAGATGGGACAAGCCAAAAAATTTAACCGAAAACATTGGGAGAGCTTTAGCACCCCTCTCCGTTTACGGCGAGGCCTCTTTTTCTCAATCCTTTTCCCTGACTCCGGGAAAGTGTATTTTTTTTTACCCTCCACTCCTTTTCATTAGCGGAGAGTATGGCACGTGGAGGGAGGTTATGGTGGGGGGGGAAGGGGTCGGGATACAGAGGTTGCGGAAAAATCCGGCGCGAAACCCTTTGTTACTTCTCCTGGAGATCACCTCCAAATTCCAACTGGGAAGGGTCCTTATATCCCTTCTCATTCACTCCCCGTCTCTTCCCTCTCTTCACCCCAACCTTCTCCTCCGGTCCACATCCACCCCGCGCATCTCACGCCCCTCCGTGTCCCTCATCCTCTCCGACTTGCCTCCACTGCCTCCCCTTCACTTTGACCAAAGAGAGGCGAGATAATTTAATTATAACATCCAGGGTTGCCAGGTACTTGAAGAGACAATAAGGGATGGAGTCTCAATCGACGTTTTTATGTACACGAACTGACTCTCCATGTGGCCTCTTCGGGACCAGATCTCCATGGTTGGAAAGGCGAATGAACGGATACTTCAAAAGCACATTCAAAGTATCATTACCGAGCCATTATCAATTGAACAAAGAAAGAGCTCGCTCGATAATTTTTTTATCTTATAGTGATATAAATTAATGATAATGTTGTACTTAAATTGTCAAAAAAATGGAACTTGGCGTTAAAAGTATTCAGATTTGACGTAACAGAAAAGTTGAAATATATCTTAATTACACAGCATAAGGTTATTGAATTCTTATTCTTGGAAGAGCTGACAATAGCTTCTCAGCAATTTTGAGGCCTCTTAGCAGGCAAAGTAAACGCCGTGGAGTTGAATCGACATACATTTTGGTAAACTTTACGGAAAAAACACCGAAGAGAGCTTCGTGACTATCATTGGTAATGTTTAATTTAACCTAATTCGAGGCATTTCTGGAAAAACCCCAATCTACCAGTAGCTTAATGCAGATCTCATGCCTGAAGAATCCTCGATAGATTACATAGGAATAAAAACAAGAGAACAAAATATAAGGATGACGAAAAATGTACGATTAAATTAAGAACAAAGCATGGTAAAAATAAATATTACAATCACATTATTACTTTCCCGGTGAAATTTGCAGATTGGTTGACTTTCATCATGTCTTCAGTATTACAACACTAATCAAGTCGCACTGTTTACTTACTTTAACTCCTTCCTTAGGATTACTCTTTCCTGTTTCCTCCCCAGCCATGCATTATAATTCTTTTTTTGTTTTCCTTGCCGTAAATTTTACTTTTTCCACGCTTCACTACACCGGCATCTCGAAATTTTATTCCTCAAATTCCCAAAATCGTATTGCTTCAACAACGAAGTCTCCGCGCCGTCATGAACTGCACTCAATATAAAAGTTTTCACTGATATTTTCTTGAAATCCCTTCTCAACGCCCCAGTCAACAACATCCCCCTCTTTATCAAAGGTTATTTGCCTAGCACAATTCTTCAAATGGCTATAATACTTTGACCCTGCACCCACCCTCTATAGTCACAATACTAGGCATTTTCAAAGAATATGGGCCGTCTGGTCATGAAACACGAGGTCTGTCCGGAAAGCCATCCAGTCATGCGATATTTTATGAAGAATAGCGTTACTAGAAAAACGAGGCCTTATTTCTCTTCAAAAATTCCCATTGAGGGAAATATTAGTAGAGCAATAAAATGATTTTTGACAGTTTTAGCTCCCTACAAAGCTACTACACTTTTCTACATAACCGCCGCTCATCTATAAGCACTTTTTTGCAATTCTGCATCAGCTCCTTTAATCCCTTAGCATAGACGTGTATCGCCTGGGGTTTGAAACAGTTGACAATGGTGGTCTTGAGTTCCTCGTCGGTTCCAAATAAGTAACCACTGTTTCAAAATAAAGCAAAGGAAATAGTGGCTTGATGCAAGGTCAATTCATTTCCCTGTGTTGGATAGTGGTCCAAAAACGCTCGTCGTCTTAAAAATCTTTGCTCTTTTTTTTGTTCGGTAAGCATTTTCGGTATACACCTTGAGCACGATTTGTGACATCCGAACTTTCTCGTATTTTCAAAACTTATGAACTGTTATACCTTCTCTCCTGGTTGCGATGTGTAGTTTTTCTTACTAGGTAAGGTTTAGAATAATAGTATTGGTAAGTATGTATCCATCCACAACCTACCTCAAACGTTTGACTACCAAGTAATAATAATTTAATACCACAGGTATTTCATTACGACAGACATTAATAACTCGTGTTATCAATATTCCGGGCATAATTCACAGAGTCCTTACGCTAAAGCGCGCTACAATAAAGGAAACGTCATGGGAAAGCCATATTGAAAAATTATTTAAATACGTAATTCACATAAATGAAAATTAACTCTAAACTTTCTCTTTCAGGTCCTGATTAAAAATCACAATTTTCACAATTTGTATCTTTTAAGGTTCTTCTTTTATTTACTCGCTATATGTTTTACATGTTTAACTACTAAGGGTATAGTCACTCTTATTTATCCCCAAACTTATATCGCAGATTTCAAATTACGCAATTAATACATTTTGGTAAGCCTGGAATTACTTGTTGCCTTTTTTCCCACTACTAGCATTGTATCAGTGTACCTTCGCTGCTCATTTTCATTACAGTCTGAGATTGAAAAACATTTCCGATCCATTATACTACATATGTACCTAGCTAAGGGAATCCGATGGTTCTGTCCGGTAAATGTCATCGTAATTACCCAGATTCGTTGTACTTAACATCCCATAAAACTCATCGAGATAATAATATGAGATTTAGATGCTTTGGTGGTCTCTGGTATCAAATTATTATTGTTAGGTAATCTACCGGTTAAGGTAGGTTTTTTGGATGGACACAACTATCAAATAAATATTTTTTAACTCCAAACAAAACCAAATCTAGCAGCTAAATCTACATCTGGTCCCTCTTCATCTCTGTGTACTTCTTTCCTCCCTTCAGCCCGTCCAATATCCCTATCCTGTGCGTGTCCTTTCCTCGCTTACCCAACATTCTCCCCTCTATTACCTTCTTCAACATTCCACTACCGCTCAATAGGCCTTTCATCCATTTTTCCTGCCTCCATAGGATTTCTCTCAACCTCCTCAACTTTCCCTCTCCTCACCCACCATCTCCAGAACTTCCTCATTTGTATTCCTTTCGGTCCATTTCACCTTATCCATGCTTCTCCACACCCACATTTCAAAAGCCTCCAGTCTAGGTCTATCCTCCTGCTTCAGCGGCCACGTTTCCGCGCCGTACATAGCTACGCCCCATATCAGAGTTTTTATGAGTCTTTTCTTAACACCACAAAAAAATTAAATTTTTTGTTAGATTGAATGAAAAACCGTGGAGAGATAAATACAAAATTATCAAGTATTATTTGATCCCATCATGAAAAATGATGGTACCAAATAATACTTGATAATTTTGTATCTATCTCTCCACGGTTTTTCATTAATGCGAACAACAAATTTGATTTATTTGTGGTTTATTTTACATATTTTATCCTACAGTGGCAAATGTAAGTTGTAAAATTTTTAATAATTGCATTGCTCGTAATTCCTCAGTTTTTCTGGTATATTGCATAAATTTGGTAAGGTTTGAATTTTTTAGTCAAACAAAATGAAGGTCATTTAAGTTCTCACGGTGTTTTATTGACTAATAAATAACAGTATACTTAAAAGTTAGCACCGAATGAAATGATAACAATTTACCACAGAAATTGTCATCCTGGAAACTAATCATTTCTTTCCATAGAGAGAATTGATCTGAGATTAATTAGTTGACACTGTTTGGTGGAAATTGGTCGAATGTGTTGTAACCCGGTGAAATTCAGCATTTGTCCAAATAAAAATTTCACAATTTCCCATATTTCAGGGATATTGAGACATTTATTTACCATTATAATTAGTTTTAGCCATGAAAACTTAATTACTAACTCGTAATGTCTGCAACTTTTAATGCATGCAAAAATGTAAACCGAATTTGAAAGATACGGGAGTATTTATAAATGGATCACATGGTAGGTCGAAGCTTCACAGTAAATGTTTATGGGGTATGTATTAGCTGCAGTGTAGACACGCATGGTCTTCTGGAATTTGATATGAACGTAACTGCTTTTACCAACACGTATAACTGATAAATCTGTTGTCATCTCTAGTTTACATTTGATGTGATTATCATTCTGCTGACGAGGCTTCGATAAAAAATAAAATTGCCAATTGGGAAATTAGGAATCTATAGTGAATAACTTTGATCAAAATGCAATGGATATATTATTGAATTGTCAAAGAAATAACATTTAACTCATCATAAATTATCATTGATTAAAATAGTTTAGGAGGTCGTTAAATGTGCAATGAATTAATTGTTTATTGCAATAATGAATCTCTCATTATAGCAGTAATATTTTAGGGGAGACAACCAACAGCTGAGGTCATTTGCGCAATTAGGGATAGGCAGGAAAGGATTAAGGGTGGAGAGAAATCCGGCATTAGCCTGCTCTTTACGAAAGGTGCCAGGTAGCTGAACGTCCTATCCGAAGGACGGCATATTCCATTATTGTACTAAAGATACATGAGACAGCTACACATGAACTTACGGATAAAATTTCAACAGAATATTCGTAACGGTATGTAATTGAAATATGTATTTTGTGAAAGGGAAGGTTGTTGCAACAGAACTCATGACAAAATAGTCCCGCTATCATTATTCAAGTAGCTGAGGCAACGAGTGAAAAGTATCCTCACTTTTATTGTCAGCAATGTGTGAATAAAAATGTTGACAAATGGATTAAATTTTATTTTCTGCTTCTAGCGCATTTTGAAATGCATAAAGTACGTTCTTTATAAACCTTTAAATGAACTTTTATACAATGAATTTTAGTCAGGTTTTCTTCATGTTTTTGATTTTTACGCTCAACTCTCGAGAATACAATTATTTCGCGAATTTATAATACACATCACTCCAACCACTAAACCAAGAATTAGGCTCTTATATTTTTTCCTTCTTCTGTTTTTTTTTGCTTTTTGCCAATTTTAAAATTCAAGAAGTGCGTAAAAGTATTCAATTTTGAACTCTCCTATTAATGTCTTCTCATACCTACGCATATGTCCGGGATTATCCGTCTGCATGAAAATCCAGAAGCAAAAAGTGAGGTAGTGACTAATTGACTTTAATTTTATAGAATATTGTATTTGAATCAAGAGTATGTAGGTATGTAAAGTTTCTAGTGGATTGAACATCAAAAGATTTTGTTTTCTTTGAAACAACAGATTAGAATAAACCAGACATGTAAATACGAGTGTAAAAAATATATTGAAGGCTACATTAGACGATAAAACTAGGTCTTTGAAATACTTGTAAAATGTTATTGGGAAATGCGATAATATGCTTAGGAACTATCCATGATCTATTAGGTCTGTCATCGTTGGTAAAAAAATAAGGAATGCATGACTTGAGACTATTTGAAAATCCTTAATGACTCCAAGCTACTTTACTGATATGAAGATTAGATTTCCGTGAAATAATAATTCCCCAAAACTAGTAGAGCATAAACTTTTACCGGCCTTTAGAGTACCTTTTCCCGGCGGAAAAAGTGAGAATTGCTGCTGAATTGGTTACGAGGCAAATGGGACTAGTTAACTCCGAACATTCCTTCATTCCTGCACGAAAAACTAACGGAGCTAAAAGCAGAACATGTTGCTTCGTTGACGTATGCATCTCCAAGGGAGAAACGGCGAGAGGATTCCTTATATTTTTCCTCGTTTTAAAATTCGAAAACAGGCAGAATATGCTTTATTCACGCCTGACAATCCATTAGCCCATTAGCCTCGGTCCTCTCCGGAAAGTACGTATATATGAAAAACCGGCGCTATCCCTCCTCCTTTACCCCCTTCTTTTTGCTACGGAAGCCTGCATTTCGCGTTGCGGCGGCAATTAAAGAAGACCCAGTATCACCCTCCAAATTCTTCCCTCAAAACCCCCAACCCCTCTCGCTCTCCGCCAACCGTCCGATCCAGTATTCCTGAGCCCCTCTCTTCCAGTTCCCACGGGTTCCAACATCTTTCTCCTTCGAACCCCTTCCCCCGATCTCTCTCTCCCTCCTCGAATCCCTCGAACACAGTCTCGACGCAATCCTCCCCTAACCCTCACTCCCACCCCCACCGATAAACCTCACACCACTTCCCATCAGTAGTCTCCCCGCTATAAAACCCGCCGCACTTTACTCAGCTTGCCAAGAGGGAGAGAGAGAAAAGGCTTGCAGGGTAGAGGTTGAGGGAAAGGTGGGGGGAGGGAGGAGGTAAGGATTTCGCCTCGACTCCTGTGGCGCCTTGCCGCTGCTGGAACCAATCCCCCCGTGCGCGTATCCCGACGCCAATCCGACTTCCACCCCTCCTGCTCCCCTCAAAAGACTCCTCATTTCTTCCACCTCCTCTCTCTCCCGCTCTTTCCTTCCCTCCGCCATTCATTCACTCTCCCACTCTACCTCTCCCCTTTCCTTCCCTTTTCGTTTCCTCCTTTCAATGTGGCAGCAGTGGGGATGGGTGAGGGAAAGGGAAGGTCTTTTAATAGCCTTCAAGGGCCCTTGATGCAGGAACCATGGCGGAATTGTCGCTTTTTCCTCCAGAGGGAGAAGTAAAGAGAGGAAGGGGTGGGGGACCTGCGTGGTGGGAAAAACGAAAAGACCGTGGAAGAATATAGTTTTTCCGTCGGATTTTTGCCGGCACTGCTTTTGGATGCTGGGTAACAAAGGGCGAAACGAAAGGCAAAAGTAAAAAATGTCGCTGTCGCATTTCCTGCTCGTCACCCACGATGAAAAGCTTTATGTAATGCTAAGTAGCTTGTTATTTTTGTTTTAAAAGAGTATATTTTCCCTTTGTTACCCTATTCTATAGATTTAATCGGAAAATTAGTCGAATTTCCGGACTGTCTTGAAACCTTTTGCGAAAGCACCGGTAAACTCTATCGGTAAAGTTGTAATAACCCATTTTTTCAACTTCTATTCCACGAAATATTTCGCTTTTAAGCGAAACGTCACATCAATAACAGCAGTAACCATAACTAGGTTATTCCGTATCCTTGTGTAAATCATTCATTTCACTGATTTAATAGAAGATCATATATTTTATTGACAAGAAAAACTATATATTACTTGTGCTTAGTAACCCTTGGTTTTATTTTCTACTCATAATTTCCATGAGAATCTTAAATGAAAAATATAAACTCAAAATTAGCCATAGGGGATGATCACAAATAGCTAACTGTTTAAAGTGTTGATTTAGTCTAGTTTCTTATGAAATTACTATTTAAAAATCAGAATACGGGAAGTGTTGAATGGTAGAAGACTGAGGGTTTAGGACCTAGGCTTTACAGTAGCCTCGGAATTAGTTAAATATCCTACTATTCAAACACGAGCAGCATACGTATAATTTTACCTTTCGCTCATTAATTTCAGCCTCATAGGATAAATCTTAATAAAGCTCTTGTCGATAGGGATAAAAAATTTCACGACCATGCGTTCACCAACCTTGAGGCTTGTGTTTTTCAGTATTGCTGAGTTTTCTTTTACCTTATAACTCATCTAAATAGATCTTTTAATATTCCAAGAGATGGAGCAAAAGATCCGAGAGAATAGCGCTAATAAAAGAGGCAAGCGTAGGTACTCAGGTGTTCTTCCCTTCTTGGACCTAGCTATCAAGATGAGACGTCATTTTCAGTACCACTCAATACAGGCCTTGGCCTGCATTAATTTTGTTGGCTAAAACATTAAGTGGACTGATTGTGGGAGCTCAAGCGAGGTTAACTCGCGGTGGTTGGCCGGGAAGAGGAGTGTCCGAAGGTGGCAGCACACTAAGCGGATGGGTAATCGGAGTGAAGGGTTGTTTACATCGGCAACACATGCCGCTCAGCATTACTGACCAGCGCGTGGGACAATATTGGCCGGCACGAAGCTGTTGTGTTCAACACCATCAGGGTAACTTTCGTTGGTGGGCGATAGGAAACAAATGCTACCCGGTAGCGTGGCCAGCAGTGACGGCAGACAAACCCTTACGAAGTGTAAGAGCGAGTGTAGGGAGGCACACAAATTTGGCTTGCACGAAGAAATTGACAGGGCAAAAAAAAAATAACAAAGATAAATTGCAAATGGTCCGTTAGAAACCAGCTTTATCCCATTCTTGAAAACTGGCTCTTCTGCAGAAACCCCATGGTTTACAATGACTTCTAGTTAATCCTAGCAAAATGTTCAATCAACAAACGGATCGCCGTACATTGTCAGATTGGCCTAGTAGTGCAGATTAAGCAAAATGTGTAGGCCACACGGATTTTAAATATCGAAGGGAATAAGATAAAAAATAAGTTTATATTTTATTGATTACATATATATTTTCATCTTGGTGTTAGCAGAACCTCGAAGCAGTGCAAAATAAAAACCTTCAGAATAAGATAAATGGTTCTAGATTGAAGACGCTGCCCTTAAAGAGCCACATTATTTTCTATCATGACGTATACACTCCTTATCATCATCTTTATCAAAAGGTGGGACCGACGACGCGAAGTTCCAAGTAACGTTTACAATTAATTTAATATAATCAATGCAATTCCGTGAATTCATCTTCGCGTCCATCGAAACTTTAAAAATAGCAAAAACAACCTTGCTGTAGTCGAATTAATAAAAATAGTCGAGAGATATGAATTCACATACAATTATAAAATAAACCCTACAAAATGAAATCTATTTTAGGCAAATTATGATAGAAATATTAACTTTTAAAAGGACAGATGAAAAAGAAAGATAATGGGGAGACGGTTGAAAACTATGGACGTAGACTTTGTGGAAGAGATTAAGGAAGAGAATGTGGAACAATGAATGAGAGAAAATGTGACGGAAAAGTCGTTTACTTAAAAGGACCAGAACAGTGGTGAATGGAGATGAAAGTTGTACAGGATACAGAAAAAGTAATTAAAGATAAACATCATCTCAAATTGAGTTTCAATTTGGGTACTTATAAAATACTCCAACCAGTTTGGCATTTTAAGAATATATTCGTCTAATGGTGAAAAACAAAAAATGATCAGATGATGTAGATGGTTAAATTATAGTGTTATCTTTTCCCCAATAATGAGGGCTCAAGAATTCTAATACTAGCGAAAGCAGATATACCTTCGTACTAATCCATCGCCCCTAGTTTATACGTAATTACACCTAAGTCACCTATCTCAGCGTGTCTCAATATCTCAGGAGAGAATATTTTGCAATGAATACAATTTTTACACCATCTAAGGAGAGAATACTTTATATGATCAAATGAGTCAGAATGCGTAGGAGCTTGAAATACTATATTTTTCGAGGTTAATGGGATTCCTATCTTTCATTTATATCCAAAATTTTAATGCTAGGCAAGAATCTCTGAATTTTAAAACGGAGAAAATACTACCGGAAAATCCTGGATAATCCTTAATCCGAAGACGGAGTGGAAGGTTAAGAGTTTCAACAGATTTACAACTTCATCCTTTGCTCAATAATCTTAGAGTATTCACGAAATTTTCCCGAGGGAGAGGATGGAAAACGGGGATACAAGGGAGAAAAAAAGAGTGATAGGGATCGGTCGTGTTTTTATGTATATAGGAAGGAGATATGAGGAAAAGACTTGGCAATAAGGAATGCAAGGTGGAAGCAGAACAGAGAGAATCCGAGGATAAAGGGAGACGGAGAGGGCAGGGGAGCACAAATGAAACTGGTGCGGGGGGATCAATCGTTCTCATCTTGTTTTTGTTTCCTTTTCTGAAAAAAAAACCCCGCCTTTCCGCCTCCTTCCTACTCATTCCTCGTTCCCAACAGCCCTTCTCCCCCGTGCAATCCTCTCCGCGCACTCCACGCACCCTCTCCTCAAAAAGGACGACCTCCTCACCCACCCACCTCCGTAGCCTCCCATCTCTCTCTCTCCCTCCTCCCGAGTTCCCTTTCCCGCTAAAATTTCTGGCTGTCCTCCTCGCCCTCTCCCTCCCTCCCGCCTGCCTCGCGCCCCGATCGCAGGAGCGCAGACGACGAATAGTTCGCGGAGAGTTTGCTTCGGCAAAAATTTATAAACCTAATGGAAGGAGGGAGATGGAAAAGAGAAATAAAAGAAACGCAGCAGCGTTGAATATGGGAGGAGTCGCCCCCTTTCTTTTTTTCGGTGGAATGGCGGGGGAAGAATGAAAGGTTGAGGCTGCGTGGGAGGGAGGGAAGATTAGAGAAGAGGAGAGTGCGCCCTGAAGAGCGTGAGGGCAGGGGGGGGAGGGAATGGGAGGTAACTGGGTTCCACCACCCCTTACGATCCATTCTTCCTCATCTCATAGATTTTTGCAATTTCTTTTATTCGCTGAACATTTCCTGTCCTATTGTTACCCATTCGTGGAGGCTCTTTATGCGGACGAGATCATTCCGGGACTAGTCTCCGTTTTCCCTTCCTGCCCCACTCACTCCGTCCGTCCCCCGTGGGGTTTTTTCGAGCCTTCCCATCATGCATCCCACGCTCTCTCCCTACCTTTTTTGTCTCTCCCTCTGTTCCTTCGTCTCCCTCTCCCTAGCTGTCTTCATCCTCCACGCCCGTCTAAACCCCATCTCCTCACCAGAGCTCCTCCCCCTGGACACTCCTCGCCTCCCACAACACTATTACCCCACGGCTCACTTGTTTTTTCCGTTATTTTTTGCCATTCCGACCTCTCTCGCAAATATAGGCCAGTGAGCGAGGGTATCTCTGTGTGTCTGTGTTTAGAGGGGAATGTATGTGTGTTTAGAGGGATGAGGTTGGAGTGGCTGAGTATATGAGGAAGGAGGTGGAAAGGGAAGGGAGTGAGAATAACGAAGGAAAAGAGATAGAATAGATTAGTTGTACATTATCTCTATGGCTGTTCTGTGCTCAAATTTTGCAAGACAAGAGTCCAGTCCGCATTTACACACGTTACAAAGTAATATTTATGACCCTCTGGAATCATAGTGGCATTAAACTAAACGCACGTTTTGTATTTGTCTAAAACGGCCATAATATTTGTGACTGAATTCACACCGCTATTTCCTTAATATAATAACGTGCATATTTACCCATTGGTATCAGGAATTTGATCTTTCAAATTAAAATTCCATAGCCATCCGCACATTTTAGAGAAAAATTTGAAACTCTCGCCCGTTTTGGCCTCTCAAAACGAAGCTCATGATTAATCAAAACGTTTAGCCAACATATTATAATTTATGGACAATTACAACCAATTTGAAAATAAAAAGACAGCATTTAAAGGTGTGATATTGAGGCTATATGTACTAGAATTACGTTCACATTAAAATTCAAAAATAATTATTCAATACATTTTATATACACACGATATGCAGCACTTTTCATATGGTTCTGTATGAGAAGAAATATATGACAAAATTCTTGTGCTGAAATATGTAAATAAAGTACATACAAGTAAAATTAGGCATGCAGCACCAGTTAAGCTACCGGGAACTGGCTAAAGCACTCAGCCGGATATCGAGGGATCCGGGTTCGAATTCCGGTCAAGGCGAATGATTTTTACTCTCTGAAATTGTTGAATTGTAATGCACACGTAGCGGATGACTCCGTTAAAGTTACTGTTGCGAAATCTCCCGCGGAACCTTGAAATTAGGGACATCATGTTTCAATAACTAAACAATTATGCAGTTCATCTTTAACGCAAGGCCGGAAGAGGAGTAAACCGTTGATTAAATTAACTGACTATGAATTAACTTGCTTTTTATAAATGAATTTAAAGTACTAGCACTGACAATGAGAAAAGATTTCGGTTATTAAGGTTAACACTGTTTCGTCTAGTGTTCAGGATATAAAGGTCACATCTTCGAGCTTGGAAGAGGAATACAGTAAAGCGGCGGTTAAAGGCGGTGGGGAGAATCAAGGAGTCAAATAAGAATATAAATATACAAAAAAGAATATATATACATACATACTTTTGTATATATATGATGTATATGTATAAATATATTGATGGACATGTATATCTGTATGTGGGTCGTGTTAGTCCAGGGGGTAGAGCGTTGGACTCATGACCGCGGAGCCTGAGTTCGATTCCCGGGCAAGCCTCTTTGAGCACCTGCAGCTCCACCCAAGCTTTGTAATTTTTCGGGTACCAGATCTTCCTGGGAAACCATAACCGGCACAGGGGAAGGAACTGCTCCCCCCCTACCCTGATGTGTGAATTTCACACGCCGTTGGGCTTAGTACTGGGTGAACTCTACCATCACCCACCAAACCGATCTTCGGGTTGATTACTGTGCCAATTGTTTATGGTAGGTGGGTGGTCTGAAAAGTTTCCGACCTCTAAAATTTCAAATATTTCAGAAAATGTCTTGCATCTTTGATCTTTGTTAGGTCTGAAACTTTTCAGATATATATATATATATATATATATATATATATATATATATATATATATATATATATATCTGAACAAGCACATCTTACGATTAGTTGTTTTAATATTTGATATATTCCGGAAAATAATTTTCAAAGTTAAATAAATCTATAAGTATACTAATTTATAACCACTCTGCGGTATTCCTTTTATTTTCAATAAACTGTCAATAAGTTTTATGTATATTTCTATATTGTAGGCCAATGAGATAATTATTAATATAATATTCCCATATCATCATGTAGAAGATTTTTTTACGTAAGTAACAACATATCTATATCATGAAAACTATAGCTGATAGGAAAAAACTAGTGTCATAATTGGATTCAGCACCCCAATTGTACTTTAAATCAGCATTAAAAGTTCCGGCACCAAAACCACTGTTGGCCTGTGTTATTAATATAATATTCTCATATCATCATGTAGAAGATTTTTTACGTAAGTAACAACATATCTATATCTTGAAAACTATAGCTGATAGGAAAAAACTAGTGTCATAATTGGATTCAGCACCCCAATTTTTCTTTAAATCAGCATTAAAAGCTCCGGCACCAAAAACACTGTTGGCCTGTGTAATTAGTGGGAGAGGGAAAATTTGGGAACGAGCCTTTATTCAAAACACGATAAACATGAGGCATATAAGTAATTGGCCCATATAATCACATAATAATTTGCTGTAACAATAAATATCATTGGAGTCTATGTAAGAGATAGGACATCAAATATAATTTATCATTCAAATTAGACGATTAAATATTCGATCTCGGTAGTCGATTGGTTTAAAACATTTTCAAAAGAACAAAGAAATAACGTACTGTATTCTACCACAAAATAGGTGTTTTGCAGTACAGAACTGATATGCTTGTATCAATTTATGAAAAGGGAATTATGATCCCTGTCTGGTGTAGTACGAACACGTTCGAATTGATTTATATCTCCAATGGCACGTACTCAACGGAAAATGAAATTGAGGTTTAATTGGGGAGAGTATGTTTAACCTTGATTTCACAAATTGGTCCGTGCTCCTTGCTTCTCCCTTCCACCTGTGGTGGAAGCGGGAAGCAAAACCTTCATCTGGGGTCACTCGAATGTCACTCTAAGGTAGCCTATCGTTTCTTTTCTCGTTGATACAATTTGGGTCATACTGTGTTGATGGATAAATGATAGTATATCAACGCGTTTCAATTCTCAATCTCAATGGTGATCAAAAGAAGAAAGTCTCATCGACATTCTTAGCTCTCTTAAGTGCACAATTCTAGAGAACATTGAGAGTAACATCTCTACCCTCCTATTTACGTACACCCCAATAGCATATCACGGAGTCAATAATTATCACGATTTTTGTGCATATTAACACAAAGATGTTAACTAATGGGATTCAATTTTACTTCCTTTCCATAAAATGTAAATGCAACTATTGTTTATTTAATAAATAGATGGTTGTTTAATATACAGGTAATTTCAAGTTTGGAGAAACTAACTTACCCAATATTTTCATATCATAGTTGAATATGTTATAAATACTAGATGTAAACCGTAGATCAATATATTTTATTCTCTTATTTTGAATGTAAACTATTATTATTACCAAATTGATTTGTATCTGAAAATCGATTCAAGTTAACGCCATGCGAACCTTAACATTATAACCTTGAATTTCGAGTTAACACTGGGTAATTATTTTTTTCGTAGAAGTACCCAGCTGTATCATCCTCAGAAAAGTTTTAACCCTCGGCCATTTCACATGTCCAAATCCATGGTGGGACGAATTCTCAAATAAAAACATATCGACAACCCATCTGGTCTTTCGAAAAATTTCGACACCTGACTCCGGTAGTAAGGTGGACTTGGTTGGGCTTTTAATTCCAGTTCCGGTGTAAATGAAGCAAAGAAGTCTGGTTGGAAAACCTCGTGTGCGCGGCAACAGCGTCCACGTCCCTACCTATCCCATCAGCTTTAATTATGATTTTCTATCTCTCTTTCGTTGATTTCCTGGCTTTACGTTTACCGTCTCACACCAAAATTCTCTTTCCCTCTCCCACCACGCTTGTAACCCCCTATTCGCACTTGTATTTTCTCTTTCCGCTCCACATGCGGGTTTACTATTCAACCAAAATCTGCTCTCCTTCCTCCACTCCCTCGTCCTGCTATGAGATTCAACTATTCATTTCTTTTATTATTTATTCCATTCACTCTTCAAACTCCCTTCATCATCCCCATATTTATTTGTTTCCTTTTTTCACTCCACGTCCCCCTCCATGCATTCCTACTTCGATAAAAGGTTTATAAATGTTTCTCCATGTATATATATATATATATATATATGCATATGTGTACACATATAAAATATAAATACACTCGCATATGCACAGATATATATTACACAAATAAATTTATCTTTCTATTATAATATATATATATATATATATATATATAACCATAAAACCATAAACACAGTAATCAACCCGAAGGTCGGTTTAGTAGGTGATGGTAGAGCTCACCCATGTACCAAGCCCGACGGCGTGTGAATATTCACACATCAGGGTAGGGGGACCAGTTCCTTTCCCTATGCCGGTTATGGTTTCCCAGAAAGATCTGGTACTCGAAAAATCAACAATCAGCTTGGGTGGAGCAGCAGGTGCCCAGAGTGCCTTGCCCGGGAATCGAACCCGGATATATCTAAAAAAGTAGAGCTGTTAAATAAAAACGGATTTCATATTTGGATTCAGCTCTACAAATATAGTTAAAATCATCACAAAGATTCCCGGCACCAAAAAAAATGTTTTTTGTAGGCCTGTGTTATCCATTTTCAATGCTAGAAAGTCACGACCGAAGCGATTTTATGGTTATTTATAGATATAGCGTACTTTATCTCCTATCAATCAAAAACTAAGAGTGTATGGCACCTTTCAATAGTATTCATTGCTGTCACCATAGAGTTATGCTGCCTTGAATGGAAAATGTTCCGATCAACCTCCTTACAGATCTCCGGAAGTTAACCTGTGTACTTTATATATAAAAATATATATATATATATTCATTGACATAGAAATAGAGATAAGGAAATGGGAAATGAACACACATTAAGGACGAACACAAGAGAGGTGGGGAAGGCGGATGTGAGCAGATTACAAATGTAAAAATATTTTCCTCGACCCGGACTTAAACACCGGATCTCTCCACTTGCCGGGCGGATGCTCTAACCACTTGAGCTATCGAGAAAATGTACTTTACACTGAAATCTGCGATCTTATAAAGCGCCAAATTGCTCTGATTCATTGCCCATGAGATGGCGTTAGGAAGCTCATCCCCATTTAGTATGAGAACTTACAGTTATACAGTCACGAAGAACAGCCAAAACGCTTTCGAGGCACCTTACAGGGTAAAGTGAGGAAACAGAGATGACCTTGAGTGACTTCACTCACCTTCAACCGATTCAGTCTCAAATAGGATTAGATATTATCGTTTGCCAAAAAGTGTGACATGAAAGGAACGACCTATTTGAATGTACATAAAATAATGATGAAAGTTCTCCATCTAAGCGCAAGGATTTCGAGGAAATCATCTCCGCGAATACAAATATGAAAAGAAGTGATTCAATTTACCCCATATCTCGTACCGAAGGGAAAAGAGGATACATTAAGCTCAATCTACCATTATTTTATATGTATTTCACAAATTTTGCACAAATAATAAACATTTTATGCCTTAAAAATTTAACAATATTACCTTTTAATAAACGGTAAAACATATACGCATATAAAGGGTGCGGTCCGAAAGTAATGCAATTATTTTTTAAAATTAATTATTGAACAGATTTCCACAAACACTTAGAATTCTTCAAAGCAGAGTCCTTGGGTCTCTACATATTTTTTCCAGCGACTCTGCCATGATCGGTACGCGCCTTGGAAGGCGTCTTCGGGGACCTCTCGCAAGGTCTTCGTCACGGCTGATTGGATCTCTTCTACGGACGAAAAACTGGTTCCTTTTAGGGCAGCCTTAAACCGAGGGAACAAAAAGAAGTCTACTGAGACGACGTCAGAACTACGAGTATATAAGTCTAGGACTAGGAGGGGCAGGGTTTTCACCTCGTGTTTGGCCAGGAACCCGCCGATTCATAGCGCGTTGTGGAAATGCCCTTGGGCACGAGCTTGGCGCACATATTCCCCATCGTTAATCTTTAATAACAATGCAAAACACAACAGTAGACGACAAGTTCAGCTCATTGGCAAGCATCTCGATACTCAATCGACGTTCAGAGTCCAACAATTGTCGAAGACGAGACACATTTTTGTTGGCTTCACTGGTTGACGGCCGTCCAGAACGTTGTCCGCCGTGAACCTCTTCCCTGCCCTCTTTAAGGTCCTTTAACCACCTCAAAACTTGTAAGCAGGACAGGGCAGTCCCCGTAATCCTCACGAGTCATTTTGTTAGTCTTCTCAAGAGATTTTTTCAGTTTAGCACAAAACTTAGTAATCGTGTAACGTTGCTCGATCGTCGATTCAATTTTTGTCGTGACACGGTCGACGCCCAGAGGTTTACAATAACTGACGTCCTGCCGCTTCCACAGCTTGGAGAGTACTGAGACCGGTTTTGTAGCAAAGCTTAGCGTACCATTAACCTACTATAAGTGGATCGATCCCACTCTGACCAATAGGAGCGGCGTGGAAAATTTAATTGCATTACTTTTTAAAGCACCCCATATGTGCATTATAAAGATAAACCACGATGATCACGTAAGAGAAAATATAGAAAGTTAATACGTGATAGGAAAATATATGATAACTACGTACTTTTGTTAAAAAAAACCATGCATACAGTGAAAAAAATTGTAAATATTGACCGCAGAGAATGTAGCTAACAGGATCGACGGTTATGTGCTAATAAGTTAATCTTCATTTACCGTATCATTAAATTCTAACCTTTAGATAACTGGTTAGTAAGGCGTGTTCCATTTCCTATGAAATAATTTCCTGTACAATCCTTCACGATGAATGCAACGAAAATTTTTAAATGTCAATACATTTGTTCTAAAGCTCAAGAATATTATTAATTAAATAATTCATCTTTGAGTAACTAACAGGTAAAAAATAATAGAGGTTGATCATGAAAATTATTGACGAATGGCACGAGACTCTCAAATCTCAACCTAATTTTTTGATTTTTCTTGAAGAATAGAATCCGCAGATATTTTTCAATTGATTTACAACCTTGTGCTTTGCTTCCGACGGAGTGAAGCCGCGGCATTTTATGAGACATATTTCATCCGGTTCGAAGTTCGTTTAAAACAAAGATATAGCATCCTTTGGAAACAAGTAATGATCAACATATGCGAAGATGTAGATTGACCCTAACGACTGGTTACAGTCATTAAAGTAAATAATTTTCTATTTATGCATAGAAGGATATTTCCCGACAACAGGGATCATTTTAATCTAACCTACTCTAACTTCCACGTAGCAAATGCGGAATAGGTGCGAGCTTCGTGTCGACAGTTACCATAACCGAAATAGGAAGCTTATTCCAAGAAACTGCGTGAGATGCGGCAACAGTAACTTTTAACAGAGTCATCCGCTAATATGCATATCAATGCAACAATTTCAGAGTGTAAAAATCATCCGCTTTCACCGGGATTCGAACTCGGATCCCTCGATTTCCGGCCGAGTGCTTTAGCCAGTTAAGCTATAGTTTCAAAATTTCAGAGTTTAAGAGGACTCCTCTAGGGATCCGGGTTCTAATCCCGGTCAAGGTGAATGATTTTTACTCTACAATTGTTGCAGGAAGCTGATGTTTAAGTACCGAACTGCGAAACTTTCAAAATGGACCAATGCTGAAAAAAATGAGTACCCTCAAGCTCGAAGAGCATAACGAATTCAAGAAGATCAAAGTAGGAAAATCAGTACGCTGGATAAGTGGGCATTATGATCGAATCCTGGCAGCCTTGTTTCTTTTTTAAATATTTCTTTGATCGAATGATCCCCACAACAAGGTCTTTTCGCCGAAAGTGATGACGAGAGTGGAAAGTTCTTGAAGCAACAGCGTTAATACGCAAACTCGCCCGTCCACATTTACATAAATCCATAAGAGTTCGAATTTTCAGTGAAAACTGGCGGTTCTGTGAGGGATATAAATCCCTAATTTACTCTTTCACACGGTCCGACAACCTTCGAGTGCTGGCTGCTATTGCTATTCATTAGTGGATATTTAAAAAAAAAGAAAAGGGAACTTTGCTCACAAAGGAAACATCCGCGACGATGACACGCATTAAACTGCCTAAGTCTCCAATCGGAGCATCATGTTAAAATGAACAAGGCATATGAAATTCAAATAACTGCGATGATCAAAGACGGGAGGTCGCCTTCCCCCTTCCCTTTCCCTCCACCTTTCCGAAGTCCGCCTTCCTCTCCGTTCTTGTCGCCCTCTCCCTACATCAATTTCTCACCCCCTCCCCTATGCTCCCCAACCCCATACTATCACCCTCGCCCTTCCGCCAACACAACCATCGCCCTCCCAATTATCCATTGCCGTCATCCCCTTTCAGCTTCCCCCTGCGTGCTCCCCCTTCCTTCCAGACCGCCACTTATAAATAAGTTCACCGTAACCCGAGCCCACACCCTGGCCCGTCTCCCCAAACTCTTCCCATCCACCCGTTCCCAACCCCTCTCTTCTTCCATCTCTTCCCCCATCTCTCTTCTCGATACAGTCAATTTTGTACGCCCCAGTCCCTTACCTTCCCTCTCCTCCCTCCGCCCAAACTCCAATACGCCTCGCTATTGGATCTTCTCTGGGTTTACTATAGCGAGACATATACACCAGCAAGAAATTCAAATTTTCAGGAATTGGTAAACGCGGGGGCGTGCGTAATGATAGAAGGGGATTTTTGAAGCATATAATTTTTGTCGCCTCTCCAAAGATAGAGTTAGTTTCTCTGGCTCTCCAGAACTCCAACGATGGCAACAATCAAAGTTTTAAGTTGCATTTGCAGAGAACAAATTTAATGGCTTTGGAGATTGGTTCTTGAAAAAGAGCAGAATGAAACTAAAAGTTATGACAGTGTAATCACATAAGTTATCATCTTGCTAGCAACGTGTCTAGTCAGTTTTCTTCCTCTGCGCTTTGAGTATCTCTAGTGATTATAATGTTGCACATGCATAAACTCGAACTTCAAAATATTTCACTCTACACTCTGTAAGCTCATTATTTCCCTACGCTTGCTGCGCCTCGCACACCTCCTACAATAACTCTCCCTCAGTCGTCTTTTTTCTCGCTTAAAGATCATTCTCTTTGCTTCAATTTCCCAATTAATTACGCTGTCACTCTTCTCAAAATCACTTCTTCGTACACGAGGTATAACACTTTTTTTTCCTCCGTCGACAGAAAATCCTTTCCAAATTCTGGTCTCAGTAATAGTTTAATACTTTATACTAAACTTTCACGTACGTGAGTCGTTGGCTCCCAGTATTCTAATCAACATTTTAACCTAGCTCTATGCACATATCTTCGAGGGAAATACAATAATCCCCGAATCTCGATTTTCCTTAAACCCTTGCCAACATAGCCACCATCATCTTTCTGGCTCCACCCCAACTTTGTTTTCGTGAACCACGTTGGATCAGAGTCTTCTTACTTCTGTCTGAGGAGTTCTCTTCATTCATTTAACACTCATTCTTTATATTGATGCACATTCCAAATAATTTCGACTTCTTTATCTGGTCATTCCACCAATGAGTAAGGAAATATCTTATCTTCAGTCTATTGATCTACCTTCAGCCCTTACCATTATTACTTTTATGCTCACTTAATTTCCATCGCGTTTCAGCGTAGATTAACTGCCTAACTTTGCGTTCCGTGATTACTATTTCTGTGATTGGGTAGTTTCCATGCTCTATAACTTCCCCCCTGCAGCGTAGCAAAGGCTTCATTATAATCCCGTAGGTTTCCGAGGCTAAATTTAGACTACTGGTATTTCACAATATATAGGGTCAATGGAATTCACATCGGTATAGCAGTTATACGTGTCTGTAGAATTAATCACAGTTTATTAGACTCCTGGAATAGCTTATATATATAATATATTCTCCTAATAAATATGATATCTATGATTATTCACTATTTGCATTAACTGCCGAAACTCTTAATGTATTCATAAAATATATAACATCATCATTTTTCTTTATGGTCATACTTTGTTCTGCTTTATCCATACCAAGTAGCCCCAGCATTAATACATAGCAATATTTAATTTCTTAAACTTGGTAACTTATTAAAAAGGACACAACAAGTATTTATACGTTTCGGTAATCATGCCACCGTTGTCAGTTAAAGTAAATCATTTAAATTGATTGAAATGACTTAAAATAACATATATTAACATATTTATTGCATATTTTCATAAATATGGAACTATTTGTTGACGCAATATCTTAGAAACCTTGAGGTTTGATTATTCATCAGCATATACTTATCAGTTGATTCACACTTGGGAAAAATATCACCCAAATAAAAAATATCAACCATTGATTTGTTGCTTATCAAGGTTAGGTTATTAATAAGGCTAATATGATTATCCTTTCCCCCTTAGTAACTGCAATGGTTCGACATACTTAGCCGTCACTTGGTGGAAATTATGAATAATGGACTTAGCTTAGTATCAATGGCCAATAAAAACACTTTATAGAACAACACGGTTTTGACACGAAAATGGCACAGCATAACACGTAATGATAACATAGTCAATCGAAACCGGATTGTTCAATTAAGAGGTTTTATCGAAAAGGGATACTAAGTTAATTTGATGGCCTTCACTGATTGTCTGTTGTTTACAGAGCTCTCGCCAAAATTATCGGGAATCAGGATTTTCTTTTAAGTGTTGGTGTAAGGGTACCCTTTGCATGTAAGGGACTTTCGTTAGCTTCTGTTCAACTCAAGTGTACCAAGCAACCAAAACCAGACTCGTCTTCTTACCTTATGGTGGAACATTCCACTCTCTGCTCAAGTTAAGTTTCAACATCCTCGGGAGGATATCTTTTGTAATAACGACAAGCCACAACTAGACTACTGCCACAAATGATAAGAGAATTCCGAGAAATGTGCACAAAGGTTAAGAATTTATGCGCTAAAGCGAAGAGGAAAATTTCTCATTAATCCAGGGTACTTCATGGTGATGCATTAAATCCACGTCCCAATATCAAAGAAGTATTAACTAATGAAAGTAACTATTTAATTTGTTTACAAAAAAAATATTAAATTAAAAAATCAAGAGGCATATTATTCCCAGCTCCTGCTCGTTCATTAAGTGCACTCTGCAAACAAAATAAGGCACTGTGTGGAGCCGAAAAGACAATAAAACATAGATACTGTGTGGTAAAAGCCTGCTAAAACTAAAAACTATTTTAAACTCTAGGAACAATGAAAAGTTTGTGAAGCTTCCACGATATTTCTTGTTATCCAAAAACCTCAAGAAGATTACCTAAACATGAGGTTTGAAAATAGAAAAGTGAAAACAACAGTTTTAAATGTATACTTGAGCAAAGTGGGTAAAGTAATTGTCTTAACCCGATGCAATATTGAATTATTTGTATTCCAATATTATTTTTAACGGAAGACCCTAAACTAAAGACGGTATGGGATCCACAGTTTAACGTCCTATCCGATGTATATAGTTTTCCACTTGAAAAGGTTTTCATTGAAATCAAGAAAGATAACCTCTGAAAAATTGTGCCACCGACGAGATTAAAACCCGGTTCGCTGGGGAGGGAAGCCAGTAACTTATATTAAATTATAAAATAAAATTATAAAGATTATTTTTCAAAATTTCTTGATTTTATCATCCCGAGGAGTAAGCCATATCATTACTTAGGGGATAATCGATTTGGGCTTAGGAAGGGGAGAGACATACGTGATATCATAGGAATGACTTCACTAATAGAGGGAATCATAGAATGTAATCAGGATGTATTTGACTGTTTTGAAGATTTAGAAACAGCGTTATACAGAGTAAATTGGGTAGAATTAATGTATGTAATGCAGAAAATTGGTGTAGATTTGAGGAGTAGGATATTTATTGGTAACCTGTACATATTTCATACTGATCAGGTGCAAGTGGAGAGTCCGGATGGGCAGTGCTAGGAAGAGGAGTAAGACAAATGTGTCAATAATTATCTGTGCTATTCAACGCATATGTAGAGGAAATGACTAAAGAGACATGGGAAGAAATGTATCTAAGAATGAAAGCCGGTAGAGAATTCATAAAATCAGATAGGTTTGATGATAAGCTTTTGTATGCCAGTCAGCTAAGCATTATTGAGCAATTTGAAATGTCAGTCCGATCGGTATGGAATAAATATAAATGTAAACAAGCAAAGTTATTAAGGTTTTCGAGGAATGGAAAAGGTAAATTTAATACAAAAATGAGTGCTCGTGATCAGGTGGAAAAGTTTTCCTATCTGGAAGAGTTTCGAACCAAAATGGTCAAATATTTAGGGATTAAAAAGAATAATTGAGTCTGGTAAAGAAATTTTCACGGATAGAATTGGTGACAGATACGTAAAGAGGTTAAGAAAAATCTCGTTAACACTGATAGGGAGCGTGGTTTTGTACGGCGAGGAAACATGGTCATTGAATCAGGATGATAGGCATAGGCTGGAGGCTTTTGAAACGTAGGTTTGGAGAAGGATAGAAAAGTTGAAGAATACTGAAAGGAAAACATATGAGGATGTGCTATACGTGGTGGGGGAGGAGAGAGGATTGTAGGGAGAAGAGAAAAAAGGGTAGAAATATGGATACAGAGTAATTTTATTGGAAAAAATATGTTGAAGACTTTGATAGAGGGGAGAATACTAGGCAAACGAGGAAGGGATAGGAATAGGATAGGAATATTGGACGGAATGAAGAGAGAAAGGAAATATTCGGAATTGAAGAGGGATGGATATTGGGTTGTATTTTGTTAAGAGAATCATGGACGAAAAGTGAAGAATCAGGCGTGATATTGTGGAATCGAGACATAATGAAAACTTCGTTGCAATTTTCCACAGTTAAAACTTTATTGCCGACCATGGTTTCGATACACTGTATCATCTTCAGGTGAGGGAGAGTACAAGGAGAAGGAATATATATACCAAGAAGGGGTGGCAGGGGAGGAGGGAGCGAGTGGGAAGGGGGGGTGGGGTTTTTTCATACAAAGAAAGGTAGGAAAAACCAATGGAACCCCCGAAGTGCGGGCAGCTCACTCTTCGGGGGGGGGGGGGGGGGGAAGGTGTCGTCATAAAGGGCACTGAGGGAAGTTAATGGACAAAAGTGGGGAGGGGCAAGAGAGGAACTGAATGTCGTTAAGTAGCTCTATCTTCTGGTTTCTCCGTTGGATAATCTCTAAACTCTCGAGAGCGTCCAATTTCTTGCTCTTTTCGAATTTATGCAACGGCTTAAATTCAAAATCCGGGGAATGGTTCTTCTCCAAGAGGTGGGTGGCAAAGATGGATGTGGTGTTGCCTAACGCATAACATTTCCGATGATCATTGATGCGTGTGGCGAAATTTAGTCCAGTCTGTCCCACATAAGTCGCATTACATTGGCACTTTAATTCATAAACACCACACTGTTTTTCGACGTCGAATTTATCTTTGTTTAAGCAGAGTGCTTTGGATATGGAAAATGGGGTGTAAAATGAAACACGGAATTTATCCTTGGGTAGAATGTTGGCAATTCTATAGGACAAAGAGTTTGAGAAGGGGATTTTGCACCATTTACGTGAGGGGTTGGAGTATGGCAGGAGTGTTGTGTGGAGCTCGACGGCACTTTTTCTCAGTTTTTTCCCTAATAGGGAATCAATGAGGTCGTCGTTGTAGCCATTCCTCTCTGCAATGAACTTGATGGTGGTGAGTTCTCGGTTAAAGGAAGTTTTAGGCATTGGAATGCCTAAAACCATGGTCGGCAATAAAGTTTTAACTGTGGAAAATTGCAACGAAGTTTTCATTAGAATCATGGACATTGTCGCTGCACCGTTTGGTATCTTGTGTCCGTTCATAATCCTCCTTATTTGGTAGATTACATTATTATTATTATTATTAGGTAATCTACCGGTTAAGGTAGGTTTTTGGATGGACACAACTATCAGATTAGATATAGATTAGGTAGATTACATACCTGTATAATAATACAGTATACTAATTGTAAATAATTGAAAATATGGAAACAAGCCACACCGATTATGAGGGGTAGTCCAATGAAAACCGAACACCCGCTACAACAACCAGTCCACGCACCAAAAAACAACCCAACAACTGCGTGCGCCTGTGAGTTGTCACTATGCAGTTCTTCTACCACAGCGATGGCAGTGGTTTCCATTTGCCTACCCCCAGTATATTAGAATTACGTTCTCATATGAACACCTATCTCAAATGACATTACGTAAATTGTTATTGTCAAAGGGGAAATAACATTTGGGTCCCACAATGCTGCTCTTGAAGAATTCACCATCATTCTTGTTTTAGAGTAGGTTTCATTGTCTTTTTTGTAAAACACTTCTCATCAAGTGATTCTCAAGTGAATGCCATCGTTTTTTCTTAAATATATTACTAGTATCAATTGTGTTATTAATAATAACTTTCGCAAATGTGTCATTACTGCTAAATAATACTTCTGCTATTAGCCTTAAACAAATCAAAAGATGAATTGTGATAATCAATTAAACATTTGAGTGTCTATTTTCTTCAAGACAACTTTTGTGGGAATCATTCTTAGAAAATATTCGAAAAATTGAACAGAAAGTTTGAAGTTAAGAAAGCACGCTGTGATATGTGACTATGAAGTAAATGCATAAACTTATTGGTTTCTAATGTTAACATTTTTGGTTGCTAATGAGTGATATTTGATTAGATTTTTCAAATAAAACAACTGTAATGAAAAGGAGCACGAATTTTTTTTACCTTAGTATCCGGATGAGATTCTTATGAGGACACGAACAGGAGAAATCATGGAACAAAAGTTAAAATACGACTAAATCTTTCACGTTGACATGACGTAAATCTTTTGCATGGAGAAACAAATATTTTGTCACAAACCGCATTGCCCGAGTACTACAAATCGAGAACCTAAGATCAGACCAAGTTAGTCTACATTTTTCAAATTTAAAATGTCATTTTACCGCTTACAACGCAAGAACATGATAATACTCATTGAAGTAATCAAGCAAATAATTTGGGCATTTTCATTCAGTTTTAGTACAAACTTTTATAAAAATTATCTCCAAAGTGACTCGGACAAAAGAAAAAGGTTAATAAGGTCTCAAAAAACAATATTGCCCTATTTCTTTTACGGAATTTACTACTAAACTCAGAAATCAAAAGAGGTGCAAAAAGGTTTCAAGGAAAAACATTGATGACTTGATCATACAAATCACTGGGTTAGTCACACCATGAGGAAGACTGAGTTCCTTAAGGAACACTAAGTTCTGCAGAAAGAAGCACTTGACACGCCGTCACACGCGAACACCAGAGAGCAATTTATGTATTATCGTAATTTTGACACTGTAAATTTACAGTCAGTTGGCCAAGTAGAGAACTTTCTAACAAAAATACAGGTACCTTTGCAATTGGTCATAACCATAAAAAATAACCAGAAGGAACTTCAGTTCGACCCAACCACGCTAGAAAAATCGAATAAGCCTTTTGCGTTTGCGAAGGCAATTTCGCACTAGCACCGACTCGCTTCATGTACTACAAAACCCCAGGCGCGTCGTCACGCCCGCCCCTTTGACTCCATTCTCACCTCGACTCCTCCACCCTTGGGCCGTGCCACCACTACTCATCTCTAGTCCCTCCCACCCCCAGAAACACATGCCTCACGGAGCACACCCTTCTCTTCGCACCACCTCCGCCCCGCGAGCGAACGTCCTCAATACCCGGTGCCATCTGTTGAGGATCATTGTACTACTCCTTTGACATTTGCGAGGGATTAATTCTTAAAGCTCACCTTTTCCAAGCCAAAAATGAAAACTTCCCTCCCCCAATGCCCCCTCTCAACCTCCATTCTACCCTTACAGTCACATCTCCCCACTCGCCTCTCCTCCCGCCCCTCCACGTGCCGACCCCTTGCCATCCCTAACCTTTTAAGCGCCCTACCCACTCACTCATTCTCCTTCCTCCTTGTGAAAACCTCTCAAGCAGGGATTGCCAACCCTACCGCGACGCGCGGAAAGGTTGGCAATCACTACTTAAGAGTGCCGCACGATTGCACAGGTTTTCTCGTCATTTAGAGCCCGTTTTCTTCCTCCCCTGACATTATCCCTGGATACGACAGTAGGCGCACGGCCAGAAACACGAAGCGGAGTCCGTGATCTTTAGCGATAAGCAACTTAGAAAGTATAGATTGATAAACCGATTTCAGGAAGCATCTCCTGCTTTGCATTTAAGGCAATTCTAAAGAAATCTGCTATTCTTTCCACCTTAGCAGCCGTTACAGTTGGTGATCTTAAGCGTCTACCTGAAAATAATACCGTTCCTTTTTGTGAAGACTTCCGCGGAATGAAGTTGAATACATTCCTGTTCGGTATTTCATCTGCGTACACCGTTTCTTAACTTAATCACATCGTTGGCACCCCAGTCGTTTTCTCCGGCTGAAGAAGTCAACTGGAGTAACGGCGGGACCGTCATGTTAAAAAACGTTGAACGTGAATGATATCCCTAATACAAATATATTCAAGATTCTTCCAAATACAATTGTACTTTTATACAACTTCCCCGAGACGGATATATTTAACTTGTGAAGACATCTTTCGAATTCCATGGTGTCACTGGAACCAGAAACCGTGAAAATTCAGTATGGGTTAACGCCGCTCTATACATCCATTAGTGCGGAAGTTCATTAGCCATAAATGCTTCCTCTTCGGTAGTCTAGCTTGGCTTGTATTTTAGTAACTGTTATTAATAGTCGGTTTTTTTTATCACAGGATGATCTCTACGCAACAAACAAAGTGACTCGAACAGAGGAACTCAAAGCGAGTCCAAGCTATGAAGATCTCTTTCTATTCTCGCCTTTGCCATACTTTTAGTGTTACAAATACGGAAAACTGGGTATTTTACCGCATGCTGGCCATATTTTTTTTGCCATTGTTATAACAGTAAATACACCACTTTAGTTCTTCACAAGCTTAGGAAAAATTAAAGTTTCTGTCTTCTAATTTCATCTCCTATGAAGTGAAGATATTTGCAATGGCAGTTTTCTTATTTAAAGTCTATTGAAGAGAACATACTATATTAGTGTATTTAATCTATTTTATTAATGCGATATTTAACCAAGCGTATATTACAGCAATACATTACGTAACATTCTGTCATGATCAAGAAAAGTCATAATTTGTAGTTTAAAATTCATTGTAGAACATCTTTCATAAATGTAATTAGTATACGCTTAAATTAAATTAAATCAATTTTAATGAAAAGAGTAGTATTTCACCATGTGCAAAAAACTTAACTTAATAAACAATTTATGAAATAACTCGCCCGTTATTGACTAGAAGTAAACTTTGATCGGTTTTTTATCAAAATATTAATTATTCCTCTGACACGGAAGTCCCTGAGATTAGACACGGCATTAGACTTCCATTTTGAGACCGAATAAGGAAAATGTGCTTCTCGAACAATATACTTGAAATGATACAGCTGACAAATTTTATTTTGAGAAGAAAGAAAATCAACGAAAAGTGAAGAATCAGGCGTGATATTGTGGAATCGAGACATAATGAAAACTTTGTTGCAATTTTCCACAGTTAAAACTTTATTGCCGACCATGGTTTCGATACACTGTAGAGACCTGAAGATGATACAGTGTATCGAAACCATGGTCGGCAATAAAGTTTTAACTGTGGAAAATTGCAACAAAGTTTTCATTATTAAAGAAAATCAATTATTTAATGCCACCGGTGGTGATTTATAACTCAAATTCGATACGCTCAAAATGTCTTAACAATTTTATTTCCTATTTTAGTAATTTTTTTGCATAGAAATAATAAAAACCATTTCCTTGACACCTTTAACATAATCATCCCCACGAATATGGAAATTTTTCGTTTGGCTTTCGGTCTGTGTGTGACTTTATCATTCAAACTCCATCACGTTTTATTTTTTATTGTATAATTCTGATATAACTTTTTGCATTAATAAAATGTTAATATTGACCTAACAAACACCGTTCGAGTTAAGAAACTTCATAAACTTAAGAAGCCAACCGCTTAGGCGCAGGGAATTCTGTAAGTATTCACATAGATTCATTTTGAAGCGATATGACAAGGTTGTGGGCAAAAACAAACGCAATGTACTTCGTATTGTGCAATGGGTAATTTTGAAAAACTAATGAGTATGAATACAAGAATTTCAAGAATAAATGAATAGCTGATTAGATTGATTTTGCAAGAATTAAAACTACAGTAGTATAGTTGCACAGCAAAACTACAGTGTAGTGGCTTCTCTTTAGCATCGCCTGCACAGCATGCGGCTTGGCAGCCTTCTAAAGAAATTCATATGGCTAATAATTTGATGGCCTCATGTTGAAATCCAAGGGATGCCTCTTATGTCTAGATGTTCCTTGTCCATAAAAAATTCAAGAGTTTCTACTTTGCGGGTAATGGATATACGTATATATTCGTACGATTGACAAAGGAATTATTCTTTCAGCTCATAGGGTTACTACGGTGACTGGTGCTCTTTATTTCTAAGACTATTGATTAAGTTAAACTTTGCAGTTATGTTCCATTTTTTACTTGCGTTTCGTATGGAGATTTATTTGACTACAGAACCCCGTCTGAGGAAGCAAACGCAAACCCCTGATCGCATCAGCCCCATTTCATTAATCCCAAATCCGTGATTCATCGCCCTGAAAAATATATAGCATGCTAGCTAGTATTCGATACGGAGATGGAACCTAGTACTATTGGAGCAGTATTTACATCCTTAACACGATTAATGAATTTTTACCTGAGAGAAAAATAGTACTCATACTCAAATTGACTATTACAAGAGACGTTATAGAACATTTTCAACAAAGAAATTAGCTTTTGGTTGCTAAAATTATTTTTTAAAGTTAGGAACTGTGAATTTTGCATTCTGCAGAGATTAATAGTCCTAAGAAAATATAAGTGCACATACCTTTTAGATTAACCGTGTGATATTTTAAAAAGTAGACTATATACATGCATTATTTCTCTTTATATCCTTCCATCACTTAAATAGCAGAACAGGAATAACAAAATTATTTTTAAATATTTTCGTATCAGCCCTTGTCATTCAAAAAGTACCAAACATAAATTTGTATTTATTCAAATTTTTGCACTACTAATAACCGATGTTCCAGTATTTCTAAAACTCTCTATAAATTCATATTACGTACAGACAATTTTGATCAAAATTATATGACACCCTTATTTTTAAACCAACGTGTCAAAAAATCTTCCGGGTACCACCTGAATGCTGCAGTATGTGAATGCTGAGGCACTGACATATTTTTTTTTATTTTCACAGTCTATACATTAATGAAACAAAATAAATTTTGTATTTCTACCGCGTCCCTTATTTAGGAAACCGATGCTTCTCTTTCAATGTCGGAGGGTTTTTCTGTCGCGATAGTGTGGCTCCAGGAAGAAATTCTAGGTTTCTTAAAAAGAAACGCTGCAAAATCCCAAAAATATTCCGCTCATTTGCTGACCCCATTTCCACGTAAAGGCAAATATATGTGTAAAAAGCGCGAGATTAAGACCATTAGAAAGGTAGAATCCTTTTAATTTTATTCATGCAACCCAGAACATCATAATTATCACACGGTATATCTACATATTAGGCCGCACAAGCAAAAGAAGAGAAATTCTCTGACATGTTTAACAACTCTTCTTTCTACAGCATAATATTGTGTCGCAAAAAACTGAGATTAGGCAACTAAAACTGAAATCGGAAAATCTCCCGCTGTTCCTCCTATGAAAAAAATCATACTAACACGCTTTGGAGCGAGAAATGTTGTTGTTATAACCGACACTTCCCTAAGACCACTTGACGAACTGGAACCATACGCCTTATTATATGATTTTCATCTATGTACTTAATTTTCGGAAATACCTACCAAATGTTTTCACCACGTAGAGCAGAGACCATTACGGAATTTACTCCCTCCCCCAAAGCTGGTAACCATACATTCCTCTCTCACTTCCCCCGACCTCCCTTCATCGCCCGAATCTCCCATCTGGTCCGTCACTGCAGCACACCTTTATTTTCCGCATACCTCCGACCCTATTCTCATGCCCCTCCCCATCTCTCATTTCGCCTCCCCTCCACCTACGCCGCCAACCCAGCATCCAAGAGCCTCGGTGACGGGGTTAAACGAAGGAAGTGATGGGACATCAAAGGAGAAGGGGTTTTGGCTGGCGGGATAAGGGAGAAGGGAGGGGTCGGAGGGCGGAGGAGGGAGGGACACGGCTGAGAGGCGAACGAGGGTGAGGAAGCAGGCGGAAGTGGACGCTTTGGGAGGGAGGGGGTAGTGCGGGGAGCGAGGGAGATGAATGACGTGGAGGTGGAATGGGGCGAATGAATTAATTACCGCGCTCCCCGGGCACGTCCATTGCAAACCTCCCACCGCCCTATAACCCCGACCGACCGCCGGGGCCGCATGGAGAGGGGGGGCAGACGCGGTGAGGGGCCGCGGACATCTTCCTGCGGGGAGGGACCGGCTCGAGTGATTTCAAGGCGGTGGCCACGTCAATCCTATTATACCGTTTGTATTTCAGGGATATCGAGGAAACGAGAGAAGATTGGAATAAGTTCCCTCAATTGTTCCGTCTCGCATCAAAGCACTGACGAGATGTCTCAAGTTCAAGACATTTTACTCAGTACCTCATTTGCAAATTTTCTATGGCCGGTAGTACTTCAAGGATACTAGAGTTCCATAATTTTGGCTGGAAAATAACTTCAGTGCTCTCCAAGTTAAAAAGAATATTTTTACTTCGGCAAATGCCAAGTGAAATTATGGGGAGGTAATATTAAGAAAAAACATCTGACTTAACAGATCTTATTTCTCTTCACATCTATGTCACCTCATTAAAAGGAGTAATTAACGATCGTTGTTAAATTAACAATTAATATGAGCTTATTTGGATCATATTATCCTACAAAAGTAAAGTAAATATAATGAGCCAACAGTGTTGCTTCGTAAATATCCAATATGAATTCCAATTCTGCGAAGAAATAATTTATTCCTACCCGCTAAAAAATTACCGACTTAATTCTCTTCAATAGGTTCTTATTTTCGTAATGAGACACTTTAACGTGAAAAACCCAACGTTTCATTCCCCATCATAATCTTACACTATTTTTTTCTTTCCTTTATGAATGAATGATCATCCAATGATCCACTGCTAAGAAAATTTTAAAGATTAAGGTCGAGATAAATGGCTCATTTATCACACTAGAACACCAATTGTAATTACAACCCATTGCAATTACCAGTTCAAAAACATTTTCCCTATTTAAGTAATAGATATTTTGTATTTTACTTTTCACAAAATTGTTATGCACGGGCATCACTTCACTGGAAGTGTAAGGGGATTTGCGATTAAAAATGGAATAATTCGGATAATAACTCTTAGTTTCATGAAAGCACTGCGTAATCAAATACTGGAAGAAAAATGCTGAATTTATATTTTTAGTGCAATTTTTTAAGCGCATTTGTAATTTAACTTGGTGAAAAAAACAAAATAACAAATAGTAAAGTTTCATGTTGGACCATTTTCACTACATTTTTGATCAGTTTTTCTATATTTTGGTAATAATATGGTAAATTGGAAAACTCCACTCAATCAGATTAGTAGCCTTTGTATTGGGGTTTTTTAAAGCCAAATCAAAATTATATGAGCACACACGATTGGTCAGAAATCATTTAGGAAATTATCGCAATGTTTCCTGGAGATACCAAAATGAATACGTACTCGTATTTTCTTGATAATGAGTCGTTTCAATTCCATTCTATTTTATGTATCTACATTGAGCATAAAATATATAATATGTCTACTAAATGGATTTAAAAAATAATAAATGTGTCTAATGCTGGACGTATATTTAAACTAAATTAAACGAAAAGGTGCCACATTTAGATGGCCATAATAATTTCGGATAGTTCAACCACACCCTTGTACATAGATCGAAAACCTCCGTTCCTCTTTTTACCTGAGTTATTATCTTGTATGCAAAATACTAAAGGAGTTTTTCGCCATAAATATGATTCCTTTGATAATGGCGAAAAATACCAGAGGTACGAGTAATCGTGGCTCCTTGATTGACAGAATATTGACAGGGTCGAATTTTTTTATAAACCCTCAAGAACAATTACCACAGTAAAATATATGTAGCACCTTTTATCACAAGGTAACCAGCTAACCCATGTAGTTTATCTGACAACTCATTGCGAATATGAAGAGTTGTTTTCTGTAATATTTCCCATTAAGTATTTCGCTCAAGGGATGCATTCCAAGGAGAGGAGTGAGATTCAATACACTTTTAATGGTAACTCTAAAAAGTGGCACCATTAAGAGTTGGAGAAGAAATGTCTGATGGAAATTCTGAATAAATATATGGGATGACCTTGAGGAATCAAAAGAAACTGTTTAGCCAATTTTTATGAAAATCCACGACTTTTGCCATAATCGTTGCTCGGGTTTGATAGAAGGGGTCTCCGCAGAAGCGGCGTCAGTCGGTCTCAAAAGCTAAGGGGAGAGTTGTATGTGAACAAAGTGCGCCATAAGAATTTTCAATAGGATCCCCGCGCAAAACTAGGCACCTGGGCCAGGCTTTTTGACAGCAGCGACGCGCTCCAGTTTACCTTTAGTCACGCCAACTCCAGTAAAACAACTTTTCCGAGGCCCCGCCAACACCGAAAACTTTCAACAGCTACGTCCAGCGCCGGAAGCAGGCATGGCAGTATCAGAGGAAGAAAAAGTGCTGGCTATCGGAAGGTGTTACGCCACATGCATGATGTATCTGACATCCTCGATTTGCTTTCGCTATGGTCTACCCTCTCGGAACCAACGAAGTTGTACGCCTTTAACCATGCAAGACTCTTACTAAACACTTCTCACATGATGATAGCAGTAGGTATAGTCGCTCAAACTTTTACCTCTAGTGAGACATTGCTGCTGTCTCTCCCACAGCCAACCCCGAGAATACGACCCTACCTGACACAGGCATCTCATTCTCTCAGACTTCGGGGTCGCGGGGACGTTTAAAAGGCACCAGCAGTAATCATTCCTTCCGTGGATGCCAAATAATCCAGGAGGGGAATCAACGCATCCGCAGCCGCGCATGGGAGATCGTACGAGTACACTAATGAGAAGCGAAGTCCTTTGCCATGAACCGGCTACAAACTGGCGGGTCGCTTCTGAGAGTTTCAGCGTCGCCGAGGGGAAAGGGAAGAAAACTGCCGAAGAAATAGCGTTCCTCTTAAATGAATTCCTCCCACCTTACCTGGACCAGGAGTCGCAGCCACCGTCAACAGGATTCCCGAAAAAACAATCACCCGTGAAGTGGAAGCAGATTAGCAATCACCACTAGCGCGATTGGGCATCCGAAGAGGGACGGACGCAGGACTCAGACGCCGAAGATAATATCGGTAAAAGCGAATTTTCAGAAAACAATTCTGCACCTGATACCATTGAAGATGCGATTTCACAACGTTGAGCTTGATTATTGAAAGTGATGACTTTATGGAACACATTTTTGGCTTAACGGCCTGTCGAAGAGAGTATTGAGGGTAAAATAAACTGGAAGAGCCGAAGAGGAGGAAATCGGGAGTGATTCGTGAAAAAATATTGTCACGCTGATTTCAAATAGAATTAATGTGTAACCATGAAGATTTTAACTAATAGAACATATAGATGGGGTAGCTGCGTCAAACCGATATTAGGGTTATTGGTTAGTAATATTGACATTTAGTCACATGAAGCTAGGTCTTGCCCTTGTTTAAGTGTTGGCATAAACGTTAGCAGAAAATTGGCAGTTTCCTTATTCGAGATACTTTTCCTCGTATTAGAATGGAACACGAAATGTACAGCAACAAATTCCAAGATACAACACTTAGTTTCTGAAACTTTAACTCACTGAGGACGATGTGCAAGAGTGCAGAACGGTTTCGAAAAAATAATAGTCACTTTACTATAAACTCCATAAACGGAATCTTGCAGAATGTTGACACGGAGCATGAAAAGAAAAAATACTGGTGAACCTTCATCTTGAAAAATAATACGATACTTTCCTCTTTAGTGATAAATTTAGAAGAAGCTCAATTTTAGTCATCAATTTTGGTGGAGGGACAAGACTATTATTTGGCAGATGACTTAAAGTATTTTAACCTCCATCAACATTGTACCTTTAAGTTTCACCCTAATTAGAAAATTTAGGCACATACTTCGTCTCAGTTAGGTAGTTCAACTTATTAAATGAAGCGTTAAATTGTCTTCGAGCGTTATGCGATGTCACTGAACTCTGATTTACCACAAATGTTTATGAAATGAAGGATGCGCGGGGGTTTGAATTAAGTATGACAAACTAATGAGAAGCGACGGAACCGTTGGCGTGGGGAGATCAAACCGCGGCCGACCATAACGATGCCATGTACGGCCGCGGGATAATACTTGACGGGAGACGCGAACAAAACAAACTCACGTTTCGCGTAGGCGACGGAAGAGGAGAGGCGGGAGCGAACGGGAAGAGGGACGATAGCGAACAGAGAAGGGAGGATGAGAAAGGGCGGGATGATACGAGGGGTGAAAGAAGAAAGCAAGGAGAGGGAGCCATGCGAGTTATGGGGACCAGTGAATGGGGAGGTGAACAAGGGAGGCGTGTTTGGCGGTTATCTGGAGGGGTTGGATGGAGGTGGAGCGGTGTGGGTGGGGTAAAGGATGAAAATGGAAAAGAGTTACCGGGGCGAGGAGGTGGGAGAGAAAAGGATCGAGAGAAAGGTGAAGGCAAAAAGTCCGCAGGGCAATCGGGAGTGGGAGGGTCGCGGGAGAAGGGGGCGATGGAAAGGGAGGTATCAGAGGTAGGAACGATGGATGTGGAGGCATTTTGCGAGGAAAAGGGTGTGGAAGGCACGCCGCGTTGAGGGAAGGAAGAAGAAGAGAGTGGAGAGGGAATTCTGAGAGAAAGGCACGAAGGTGTGTGGAGGCGGCATAGAGGGAAGAGGCCTGTAAGGGTTCGGGGGAAGAGAGATCGGTGGGCCCAAAGAAAAGAGGCTCTCCGCGCCACGTCGCCGGTCGGAAACCCCTTGCTCCCTCCCTCACCCCGCTTCCAGAACTCCGACCACTGCCTTTTTGCCTCCCCACCTTCCGCGGCCCTACCCAAATTAAATAACAGAGCAAAGAAGGTAGATGAAGTCTCTAATGAAGTGCCGGGACGCGGAACCCAAATTAAAAACTGAACCGCTCCAGACACTCCCGAGTGTGGAGGCTTGTGTGTGTGTGGAGGGGGGATGGGTTGGAGAGTGGTGGGGTAACGTTGGGAAAGGTGGAGGAGAAGATTGAAAGTGGAAGGGAATTGAGCGATAAAAGACGCGAGAGGAAGGAGATGGAAGGGACAAGGATCTAGGATAGTGCGAATCGATGCTGAATTTTTTTTTCAAATTTTCAGATACCGCGGGTAGGATTAAGTGGTATCTTGGTGCATTAGTTGCTTGGGTCAGATTTCTTCAAAATTAGCGCCCATGTGTACCATGCTTCCGCAGAGCGTGTTATAGTTGCAATTTTGACGAAAGTAAGGATAAATCGGCATCAAACTCCAAATACAACCAGTACTTTTTGTTCAACAGCAAACTTGGTAGGTATATAATTTTTTCCGTTCCTTATCAGGAGATAAAATCTGAGAGATACATCCGCAAATTTCTTTTGTGTATATAAACGTTCAGAAAATGGGGTTTCGAATGAAAAAATACCATAGAACATACACTGCAGATTGTTCAAAACTTTAATGAGTTCAAGAGTTTTTCACATCACCCTGAATAAGATGCTTTATGCTAGGATATTAGCAGGCTAACATTGTTAGAATTATTTTTTTTATCCTTATCTACCCGAAGCCTGCTTGTGTATGGTAGCGAGGCATAGACTAACATTACAACAGATTGGAAGAACTAGAATTGTGCTCCTGAAGGGGCGTAATGAAAATCGGTTGGGCTAATCCAATAACAAACGAAGAGTTAAAGGAAGAGTATATGAAAGAAACTCTGAATAGAAGATAATATAATATAACCTCGCAAACACTTAGTCGTCGAGGTAAAAAGAAAGATTTTCAATCTCGGTGATAGCTTGTGTTATTCAAATGATTTAACCACCCTGCAGTTAACACGACAGGGTAGATACATGCGAGTCCCACATGAGGAACATTTAAACCACTCATTATATTTTATGTCAGCAGGGTTTCCTTGAGTCCTGTTTAATCCCTGAATCAAGTTTATCGAGGCTAAACTGTGAAATATACGGAATACTAAATTTTAGGATCAATTTAGTAAACACGGTGTGTTTGTTGCGATTGTCACCACAGTGTTTTCTTAGCAGACAGGATCTGAACAAATGCTAGTTTCTTGAAATTATCACTGCCTTTAATGTATAAGAAGATAGCACTTTTGTTACACCCCATTCATGGATTAAACCCAATTGCTGAAAATCGTAAAAGTGTGTGATTATATCACAAATAATGGGAAGGACAGCTATTCTGGTAATCATTCAACCATAGTTCTGCTAGGAAATCCAGTTTTCCAATCTATTTCTAGGGTGAAAAAAAGCTCGTGTTCTTCAACATATGCAAGACACAATGATACAATGTGACTCTCCACAATTGATAAAAACACAAGATTTTTATAAGGTAATGTACACATCACTATTCTGAAAATTTGCGTACATTATTTGTACAAAGAAAGAAAGAAATATATTTAGATATCTATAACTATTATTATTGATATCGGTATATACCGGTTGAGGTAGGTTTTTAATTGACACAAGCTACGAAACGTATACCGTATTCCTAATCAATTATTTATCAATTATTATATTTCGTATTCCTATTCAATTATTTCAATTATTCCTATTACTATTCCTATCCCGTATACCTATTCAATTGTCTCTCTTAACAAACCAAAACCCGATAACCAACCTTACACTAGACCCCTCTTCAATTTCGCATAATTCCTTCCTCCCTTCATCCTGTCCAACATCCCCATCCTACCCTCCCCTAACCTTTCCTCTCTTACCTAACATTCTCCCCTCTATCACAGTCTTCAACATTCCATCGCCAATCAAAACGCTCCGCATTCATATTTTCTGCCTCTTTTCAATTATCTTTGATTTTGTATATATACATATGAATTTATATATAGATATAAACATAAACATATATATGCGTGTGTGTATGGGGGAACGTTTTTCGAAATTCTCATAAAATCATGGACATTCCCCGTTTGCACTAACAATTGTTCATAATCCTTATATTTATAGCATCTCTTTGTTTTATGTGAACCGTCATAGTACATACCTGCATGTTAAATAATAAATTTCTACAGACTCTAGTCCGTGTGTATAAACTTAAAGAATAAAGAAATTTCCACTATTTCATGTAAAAAATATACAAGATGTTTGCAGATACATGTCGATGAAAACATGTTTACATGCTTTACTTTCAAAAATATACTAATCATAGGTAATGGGAGAAACAGTTCTTGGGCTTCTCATAAACTTGTAGGATTCAAACACGATGAACAGTATAAAATATCCCGTGAAGTGTTCACTGACAAATCTTGGAAAGAGGCAATCCTTGTAGCCTATAATAAATACTGACAAGACGCCATGAGATTCTACAGACACATAGATAAAATAAAAAGGTTCTAATAAATACAAGCGGTCTAACAATGGCTCGTAACACCGTTTATTCGGGCATGGCCCTTTAGAGCCTCACGGACGCCTTAGGATAGAGAAAGAGATACTTTATTGAAATCCATTCTCAAGGATTCTAAGCATAGTAAATGCTTTGGTTGGTGTTCTGGATCATGATTGTGAATCGTTTACGTTATCACTTTTCATAGAGCGAATTTCCCCTGAAATACTTTTCACACTTGAGATCCAGCTCCAATCTTTTCATAGTAGCAGCAGGAATCGCGTAATTCTGAATGATCCACTTGCTCTCAAGTCCAGTAATTCATTGGGGCAACAGTTTTAACCACAATTTACACGCATTTTTAGGATCATGATCTTACCATGATACCTTTTCCAAATCTAATTGATAAGCAAGACCCATGTTGAGCACGAGACGTAAAAACTTGGAAAAAATCACTAATCCGTAGTCTGCCGCCTTCCTTTGCGGTTTTCTCCATTTACTGCGCATCCATAAACAAGAAACTCCTTTTAACTCCATTTTTACCTCCCCAAACATTTCACTATGCCTCGGAAAGTTTCATAACAAAAAGCTGTAAAATTGGCCTGCTGAAAATATTTTAGAGTGCGAACGAGTTTATGACGGGGCAACGAGGAATTACGTGAAACCTTAGCACCTACTCTGTACACTGGAGGGAGAATGGGTAGCTAGAGAAACACCGATCTCGCATTCGGCCCCTCATGTATCCGTCTATGGTCAATTTCATTTAAAATATCATATATAAAAAGCCTTACATATTTGCGCAAGGTTATAGTTATTGTGGTTTAAAAAAGGGAACATGGTAGCTGAAAACGAACGAGGTAGTGAGAATAAATAACATTCCAGCAGAATTACTTAGGCGTTGAGAAACACGGAAAGAATGAGGTTTTACGAGAAAATTTCTAGGGGAATGCGTTTGTTTCAGGATTTATGTTAAAATTTCTATTAACATTATTATTTAAATTGGTATCAACCTAAAATAGAGGAAAGAACTATGAATGATTTTTCTTCTAGTGGTCCTTTTCCTCAAGTGACTCATGTGCCTCTCGGGGTTCCGGTAATCTCCTAGCTTGTCATTAGGTTTACCAGGTCCCAAACCACCTGAAATGACACAGCACCCATGTTTTAGGCAGGACTCAAACCCCAAACATTCAGGTTAACAGGCGAGCGAGTTCTCTATCTGGCTAACCCTAGCGCCAGAAATAAATTATTGGAGATAAGACGAATAACAACTTAGGGTGAAATAAGATTGTTGGTAACGAGAGCGTACGCGTGATATCATTGCTGGGGGGAAGTGATGGTCGTAGTTATAAGGGAGACGACTGTCAACTAAGGTGATTTGTCTTATTTATTGATATGATTTTCAGGTGGAGAGAAACCCAGCGCCGGCATTAGACTATTCCTAACAAAGGGCGTCAAAGGGCGCTCGGTTTCACGTCCGATCTGACGGACAGCAAACTCAACTTGAAGTTCTCTCCAAATAGCACTCCGAATAGGGATATGGATGCTATTAAGAAATCATTCTACCTTCGCAATTCAAACCAGAGCTCTCGAATGGAAAGCTAGGAAAGGGAACCGCAACAACCGATCCTTTGTGGTGAGATGGTGAGGTCCGGATATGTTTGTTTGCAACGTGGAATTGAGGAAGTCGTTCAGTTTAGTTTTGCTTAGTAGCGGGCTATGCGAATAAAATCGTCATAAAAGAAGGGGATTATAGGAATATATGGCCGATTTATTCGAAACGATACTCTGCACAAGGTGCGGTTAGAGAGTGGAGAATCAGGATGGGCAGTGACAGTCAGGGAATTAAGGTAATCAATAATAAATCATTTTCGCCCGTGCTTCGAGCATATATGGAAGTGGTATTATAAGTATAGAAAATTCTGGATGTAGCAATAATAAGGAACTAATAAATCAGCATGCAGATGACCATACACCAATCATAATCCTTGGGATTTCATTTATTACCGAGCGCATTACAGAATCTTCATATGATGGAAATATAGGAGGAAATCAATCATACAAAAACGGAGGAAATAAGATCTTTGAGACAATGAAGGCTAAAGAAAGCATCCAAGTAAGACATTAGTTAGAGTATGAAGTGCACTTCACATGATGGAAATTTTATGCATAAGAATGCAATAATAGTAATATGACATTGGAAGCAGCATTTTTAAAAAGTAATTGTTGAGTGGACCTAGAATGAAGATATAGAGGAAGATGCATAAAAACTTTTATAAGATATGCAATACTGTATTATTCCAAAACTTAGTGGAAAGAGAAATAGGGTTGATTTGAGACTTTGGAGATGTGTGTGGAGAAGAATATAAAAGTTAAAATGAATGGTAAGATAGAAATAGGAGAAAACATTTTGCAATAAATTTGAAAAAAGAAGGAAAAAATGTATGTAGGATATGTTGATAAGCAATGAAATGCTGAAGGCTCTGTAGAAGGGAGAAATTTTGGCAAGCGAGCTAAGGAGTGAAAAATAGGAATACTGTCTGTGATAAAGAGAAAAAGTGGAAGGTTAGGTATTAGGAAACAGTAACCATGTCGGGAAATTTAACCTTTTAGGGTATATAGTGGGATATGTGAATGTGAAGCTTAACTCGAAAGAGAACTACGTCACTGCGGAATAGTATTGCTGGATCAGCCAAAAAAACAGCATCAACTGCATAGATAACAAATAAAAATTAAATTTAATCCCTAAAAATTGAAGGCATAAAAATTAATCAGACAAATCAAGTTAATGTGATGTCATTCAAAGTAGAGTCGTTGTACAGTTGCTTATGACTTTCGGGTTGTTGTCTCCAGCAACCGGGGAAATATTATTCTACATATTATCGTGAAAGCCGCTGCATCACCTCGATACACATCCGTGTAATCTATGTATACAGACGATCTTTCAAACGTGTATTCTCTTCTTGGAATTTGAGGAGTTTCAAAGGAATCTTCGCAATCCGTAGTTATTCATGTAGTGCCCAGGCATTATTACAAGAATTCTATTTGATACTGTTGATTTATTTGAATCATTCCAATAATCTACTTTATTGATGGAATAATATCCACAAGGCAATTATTACCGGTTCAGGTTGAATGAATCGGGCTAATATGTTTGTTAAAAAGTGACGAAATTACTTTTCTCTTGGTTTCAAGAAGATTCGAAGGAAAAAACGAGGTAAATTGATTTACCGCTGATCGGTTTATAGGAGATTATTTTTAAAACTTCTATTTACAAGATCAAAGTCGAATCAACTTTATATCGCAAAACACATGTAAGCGTACCGCCAAACTTCACTGTCGTAGGTAGAGAGTGGTGCCTAGTTCAATTTAATGAAATCTACCTTGGAAGATGCCTGCTCAAGAAATTTTTTGGACAGGATCACAAAGAGCCCGAGTCTGTAAAACATTGACCGCTCTAGCGAATACGTTACCCAGAGGAAAGGGGAGACTAGTCTAGCGCTCACGAATTTCTGTGCCATCCAGTAGGCGTTTATGCAATGGCTACAGAGCATTACAGATTTACCCAGTGTCGTTACGCCTCAATGTAATCTGTACTCTTTGAAATTACTACATGGACTACTAAGAGAATGGAAAAATACTGAAGCCATTGATTCAATGATGATTAAATAATATTTTTAATAAAACGGAATTAAATTGCACAAATTTCCCTCCATGAATCTTATCGTTACGGGTAAAATTATATTTTATTGAGATTTAAAAGGTGATAATGCTAGTAGAGGCAGCTAAGTAGGTCATGGGAATACAGTGATACAAAGATAATATGCAGCCCCTTGGCTGAGGAGAGATTGAGATTGCGGCCCGCCATTGTTAAAGAGGAGGCATATCAAATTTTGGTCCGATTAAAAAATGACCTAATTTTAGAGATTGAACTACCCCAGTATACTAATAAGCATAAAAATTCGTTTTCTACCTTCATAATAGGGATTTAATTGTAGCAGTAATTTATTTTAGCTTTTCACGGCTCTCCAGTTATCTGAGTTCTCTTCATCCATTCGTAATTTCTTATCCTGACGTCTGTTTCCATGTTCTCGTAATTCATCCTTCGCCTTCTTCTGCAGATCTCCCCATTTAATTCGCCTTCCACTGCGAATTACAATAAACTAAGAAGCCATAGTATGTCTGATAAAATATTATTTCTTCTTTTGTCCGTTTCCTCCAAAGGTTTCACAGATATTCTTTAACGACTTAGAAGTAATTCTTGATTTGTCAATGAGCAATTTTTTACATAATTTATATCAATTGTGCACATAACATTACATTTCCATCGCTTCTAACTCTCCTTCATCTGATTCAGCTTGTTTCTTCCATTTCTAGATTGAGAAAATACGTTCCCTTAGTTTTTGCTATGTCATTTTGGAATCATAAAGACTTGTAAAAGTCGTAGAATAACTAAATACTGGTTCATGAATATAATTGTAACTGCATGATATCTATCTTAGGTCTTGAATTTATTCTTATCAATTTTATGAAATAAATTAATTAACTTTTTTAATATTAAGTCAGTCTTTCAAAGAATTTTCGTAATGTTCTTAGCTAATATCACTTCTCTGTGAACCTCAGAATTCCTCGAGGGCTGTACTAGGCTTAAAAAATGCCAGCCTTTACAAAAAACGTAAAATTTCCCGTCCCAAGATTATGAATAGATTTCCTCAGATTATGAATAGATTTCCCCACGTTTCCCCAGATTCCGGATGCAACCGTCAGTAATAATGCTCATTTCTTCAGAACAAACACGACTATTTCACATATTTAATTGAAGTTCTTGCGTCCTATTGATTTATGCAATCAATGGAAAGGTGTAATGCTTAATTTTTATGGTATTGTAACGATCTGAGGTAATTTTATGACTTATCCGACAAACTTATTTCACCTTATACCGTTTGGATTTAAGCACCGTAACAATTCTCAGCTCTTATAAGCATTCACACATTATAATACATACCTTAAAAGCCTGCATTCTATTACACCACTCCTTAGCTCTATGTACTCTTTCCAATTCTTCTCTTCTCAAAGATCAACATATGTATTATTTTGTGGCACTAACCTTACTTAAAACTCTTCCTTTTGTCATAAACTTTAACATTCCATTACCTTTCAACACATTTTTGGTCCACTTTTTCTAACTTGTTTGGATTTATCTCAATACCTTTTCTTTTTCCGACTATTCCAAGTACTTCTTTGTTTCTGTATTCCTTGTGGTTCATTTTATTTACTATATTCTTCTCCAGATTCACCACCCCAAATCCTCCAGTATATGCTTATCCTCTTGTGTACATGACCATGGTTTGGAAACATAGACCGTTAATGCATAATGTCAATTTTCACTATTCTTTCCTTAAGTATTTCTTTCAGGACATAAAATTAATTTCAATGAGCACACTCGATTATTCTAATCTCACTCTCCTTTTATATCATTCATTTATTAGTTAAGTTCTATAAGTAAATGCAAGAATAATTAATATACTTATTTCATCAGCGGATAGATATTCGATTAAGATTTATGTGTAATATAGAAATGCATTAAATATAAATTTCAATTGATCATAAGGTTGCATAAATCTTTGGAGTAAAATCGAATTAAACTTCAAAATACAATATGGTCCTATTAGAAACTGTAGGATAGAAATCAGTTAAGAACAAGAAAGTTAAATGGATACGGTTGAGCTAAAAATCTTTTACCTAAAAATATGAATTGCCAAAAATTTAATGAATAAATTATATCATTCGTTAAAATCCCGTAAATGTCCCTTGGAAATTTTACTTCCATAAGTTCCATTAACCGAGAAACTTTGTAGCTTGATACAGTATTTATTTTTGCGATGCAATGCAATGCTTTGCCTGGAGACGCAGACGTAGATGTTTATTTTGAAACTTTCTGTATATTATATATGACGCAAACTTTTCAGCCTCTCAGGATTGTGTGCTCTAAAATCCGGGGTGGAAATGAAAAATAGTTCGATTAGCTTTAAAATCTCTCCTTTGTAAATTATCAAAGTGGAATGGAAAAAAATAAAATATCAACACGTAACGTTTTACAAGAGAAAATCCGACCCTTGGTGAGAAACTCCAAATTGGGGATGTGGCTATGTAAATGCGCAATGGGAAAAGCAAAAGTCTGAACAAAATGAGGGCAAATAGCTTGCAGCAAGGCCGACTAAAACATTGAAGTTCCGCAGGGAATAGAACTAGGCTACGGATTGTTGAATGCTCGCGAGGGCCTCTGCAGCTTCGGATGGGAATCCAAGGAGCATAAAAAAGAAATGAGGATAGGAGAGTGAGGCGAGATTTTTTCCCTTAAAGCCGCAATGGAATTCGTTAGAAAGAAAGAATTAAGGGACAGGAATAACCATCGAGATGGAAGGACGGTAAAAAATGCGAGTTGAAAAAAGGAGTATCTGTTGAGGAATTAAATAATTTCCAAGAAGGCAAGAAATTAAGGAAATCACAAAGATTTTCCTTTTAGTACAGGATTATCTGCTTGCAAGTTTTAAAGTGATTATATAATAGAGGCAAGAGGTGAGTACAGAAAAGACTAATACTTATATAATATGCATTTTTCATAAGCTAGCACATTACATTTTAGCCGCAGTCATATACCGTTAAAATTAAATAACAATCTAATGGCACAGACTCCTTCTCACAGGCTTAAATATAAATGTGCTGGGTGCATTTGTAAAATGGTATATGGAACTATACTGGCGATTATTCTGCTATGACTGCTCGATTAAGGGTCATACATCCCGGATGAACCGGAAGTTAGTGGAACAGACGACAATCCACGCAGCAGCCATTCCTCTGAGAGAGTAAAGCAGAGGTAGCTGAGAAAATAGCATCGCAGCTACCGACCGAAGTAATTACGTAATCTCACGGTTGGTTTTCCATTCATTCAACCAATTGCATCATGTAAAAAAACCTCTAGGTTCATCAACAGCGAACCATGTTAATTATTACTTCCGTGAAAGTATGGTGAATATAAATATAAGGATAGTTATACCTCGTCAAAATTGGCATAAAGAAGTCAAAAGGAGCATAAAAGCAAAGGCAGAAGGACCACTATTGTAAAATAATGACATGAAAATTTAGGGAACGGTGGACGGATGGGGTGAATTTTCGAGAATAAAGAATTTTCACTGAGGACTATCTATTATAACTATTATATTTCTCTTTATTATTGATCTATTATTCAATATGGATGGAGAAATCCAGAATAGATCAGTTAGGTTTTCTTAAAATTCGGTGTAAGGAAGTGGGGCCCACAAAATGATAGATTAATACAAATAGTTATTAACATAGGAAAAGAGTGCAAAGGTGGAATGGAAATAAAAATTAAGATAATCATCAAAGGCATCATAGGACAAGTGATTGATTCAACATTTTATGCAGAGAAAAAAACATCATCTAATTAACTTTAATTCAGAATAAACGTAGAATCTGGAAAACAGAAAATAGACCAAAGAAGCAGAGAGAGATAATTTTAACAACTAGATATAATAATAGAATTGAAAATATTTCATAGTGAAGGGGTTTCTAAGAGTAGCCATGAAGAAGGGAGATGGTAGTGATAATTGGGAAATGGCTTATTAATAAAGGTCGACCGTGGTGAGGGAACAATGAAGTTTTTTTGGAAAATGGATTTACGTGTAATATTCAGTTGAAACGGTACTGTAGCCGTAAGTACTCATGGATAATATCAGTGTACATGAGAATGTACCAATCTCATAATAATATGGTTTCATTCAGACCTAGGAAAAATTCTATCTACTCAGGCCGATTCCCCATAGCGGAAATAGGTTCGTATCGTAAAAGTCCTCGTTATGAAATTCAACTTACGATTCAAGCGAGTTAAAACGGGACGGAGAATAGAATGTAGAATCTATCGCTGGAACAAAATGATACGAGAAATCGGTTGAAAAATTTCTAACTGAGAATGGGTGCGGGAACTGCAGAATAAAATTGTGAAATTGTCAAAAAAATGAGATAACAATTACTCCAGATGAAATATTTGGAAAGAAAAAGACAAAAAGAGCTACAAAGCCATGATTGTTTGAGAGATTATAAGCAAGGTTCAAGAGAGAGTGAAATGGAATGACTACAACATGTAGTTTTAGAGGGTATTGCAGAAGGGAATAATAAACTAAGTAGACGAAACAATAGGGCAAAGAAAACTTATAGGAAAGTCGTTGCAATTTCTGAGAATGCGATAAGCGGACGTCTTACACAATAAATTGAAAACATAGGAACAGTGCACAAAAGGAATATCAATAGCATGTTTATTAAATGACACAGGAAATATATTAAAGGAATCAATGGATATTCAGGTAGGAAAAGAAAAATATTCATCCGGGATATGAATGAAAATGTGTGTGTAGCATTTCTTTTCAAAATGTTGAATGAATTAGCTCTAGTTAAACACTCAACTTTCTGGCTGGTTGAGAGGAAATCAAAGAAGCGTTAGTATGTTTGTTCAGGGCTAAATAAAATGGGAAAATTCAATGAATGTAGATCATTTAGGAATAGATTTTGCTAGTGGCTTGCTGAACGCTTTCCTAACAGCCGGTGTGGGAAAAGCGGGAAATGTTAACAAGGTTCAAGAGAGAGGGAAATGGAATGAATCCATTGAACTGAGTCTATTGAACATTTCAATGGATCTATTAAATGGCATAAAGGTCATTAGAAAGTTTGTAGACCTAAAGAAGGAAATATTAGCGATAAGCACAATTGTTTGTGTCGAGCGGGATGTCCAAGACTAACTACGGGTGACTCGCAGTACTAAACACTAAACCCAATCCAGGATCTGTAGGGCATTTTAAATTACAATTATTCGTACCTTACACTAATTTTCAAAGCCATCCAGAAGGTTACTTCAAATATTTTGACATAATTAGAGGTGGATGAACTAGAACGGTATCGCTTCATCTAATGACTATAGTAAATCAATGGAAGTCAATTGGGAAAATAGTCTATTTCATTGCAACTCCTCGAACAGTTGCAGATGAAGGGGAGGGTTGTGTGAATTCTGTAAAATTAAATTGATCTCATTTTTATACATTATACTTCCACATGTTTCTTGTGGAAGCTATCTTTGCCAATCTTTGTTCTGGTCTGCCAGTATTCTTTGATTCCTTGCTGCTCTATTTTCCCCCAGAACTTCATTCCTGAATCATAATCCTGAGATGTGCTGTGTAACTAATGAAAAATCTAAATGAATTGTCAAAACAAGCATATTTATGGAACAAGGGAGACGCTGAAAACACAGGGAAATACCACCAGAAGAAATTGGATGGCACCCGTTAAATAAAAAGTAAAGAGTAATGGGGTAGAAGATATAAGAAATAACTGTTTAGAACGCCTGAAAGCAAAGCTTCAAAGTAAAGGAACCTGTTATGTGGGGAAAAGAAGCGGCTCAGATGTTCGTGAAAATAAATATGGTGCAATATGGAAACTTCAATAAGGAGAAGGGAAACTGGTGGAGGCAAGGGAGCGTCGCAGGGCGGGGCAAGGATTACATCACTAGAGGGGTAGAAGAGAAGAATTACGGAAAGTGGGTGGGAATGAAATGGAAAGGGAAGGAGTGACAGAATGGAGACACAAATGATATGGGAGGTGCCGCTCACGTTTGCGGATTAACGTCACACCTATCCCCCCCTTTATGTCATAAGATTGAAGAAATCTACCGACAAAGAACCTCACGCAAAATCTTTATAAGGATTCTCCGGTGCAAAAGAGCATGATTCTAATTGAAAAGTGGCCCTTAAGGTTAAAAAAATGTACAAATTCCCGATGAAATTCGCAGGAAATAATGGTACTTGGAGTCAAAGGTGAACTTTTCATTGGAAAAGAACTCGTAAGAATTGGAAATTTGATGCATGTTCACTATCATTTCTTTGTTTTATTACAACAGAGACCAAGTTAATGATAGAGCATTATTAGTAGACATGAAAGTTGAACCAACAAACTTGATCATCATTCAGGTCTACATGCATAAGTAGGAAGAAAGAGACTGGGTATATGATCATTCAGAGGAAATAATTGAGACTACCCCTGGCAAGAAACATTTAAGAGTTTTTGGGGACTAGAAGTTAGTATTGGGTGAAGAAAGATCTTGGATTGAGGCATTTAACTACGAATCAGGAAACCGGATACAGCAGTAGAAAAATGCAATCAAATCAAGAAATGTAAAAAGAAATACGCAAACAAAACAATGGGAAGAGTTAATAGAAAATGGACACAAAAACGTGGATTACGGTCGAGACGCTTAGAAAAAAATCAAGAGATGAAACTGGAATAAAATAAACTAAGAATTAGGTAGAAGGAAATACAAGCAGGTAAATAACAGGAGAAACTAACGGCGCGCAGGAATCGTGGAGATCTCAAGGCGAGGAAATGGAGATTTAAAAAGGGAGGATGAAGTATGCGCATACAGCAAGTGAGATATATAAGACAAGTGGAAGGCAAAAATATATCAGGCTGTAGAAGAGAGAATCTGTGCCTACTATTAAAGAAACGGAAGGACAATTCTTAATTGAACTAAGTAAGATCCAATAGAAATAATGCACAGAAGATCCATAATTCAAGATATAAGGCCAGAAAGTTTAGACACAGAAAGAAAATATGGCGTAGATGACAAGAGTTTAGAACCAGGCTTATTTGATTTCAAGATATAAAGGGTATTCAAAGAAAAATAATCATAAAAGATTGCGGGGAGAGATGGTAACTTTCCCACATAATTGCTTAAGGGTTTGGGAAAACTTGGAAGGAAGAGTTCCTACACCTCTGATTCATATCATTTATGAGAAAGTAACAGGGACGAATGATTTTGTTAGATCAGGGTTATTTCCCACCCCAAAAAAGGAAGAGACAGCCGTATACGAGGAATATAGTACAATAATTTTGATTTCACAGCATGTTAATTTGTGGCAGTCTAGAAAGTTTGGTTTAGATTTATGGTGGTTTAGTTTAGGATGGACACAAATCTAATACCCCTATACTATATTTCTCAGAAGCTATCTTCTCGCTCAGAAGACAACCTGACTCCGCGCTATAAAAATCCCTTATTCAGTTCCACATATATTCAAACCTCCTTTATTCCGTCCGACATGCCTATCCTTTTCCACCAACTTGCTCAACTTTATCCCATCTATCATAGTCTTTAGCATGCCGTCGCCTATCAATATGTCATGCATTCACTCTCGTTTGGATTTCTCCCAACAAACCTCTTACCTCCTCCATCATGCCTAGTGCCTCTTCGTTTGTTTTTCTCTACAACCATTTTACTTATTCCATGCTTCTTCACACTCACATCTCAAAAGTCTCCAATCTACACTTATTTTCTTTCGCTATTATAAATCATTTTAATAAAACAACGATTGATTACTCGAATATATAACTGATTTTAAGGATTCTCCACATTTTTCCATCCTGCCTCCAGCTCACCGTTATATTTTTTTGGATTAGGTCCAACACTGATATAACAAAATCTACCGACCAAATTCCTACCTCATAAAAGCTACAAATTTAGTTCGGGGAATTCCTTTCACGTTTGTTTAAAATGTCAAGTAGTTCCGTGGGCGTGTTAACTACCCCAAGATATTTATTTGTTTTTAATACTCTTAATATACTGCCTCTCTCTCAATCAAATACGCCTGAACTTAAGGTCATCATCTACTTCATAATCTTACCATATAGATTCTGTATGTATTCATTCCATTGCTTTTAAACCTCTGCTGAGCCAATTAATAATTTTCCAGGCGTAAATTTAAAAGTGGCATCGAATTTTTCCTCTTAACCTTGTGTTTGATCTTTCACTTTTCTGTACAGCGCAGCCTTTTCAACATTTTTTTGTAAGCTTTCCATGTCCCCACACTGCATCCTCCCTAATTCGTCTTTTGCTCATTTAGTTTACGGGCTCATTATTATCTATCTCTTTCTTCTAGTTAATTCTGTGCTCACATTCTTTCATTTACTTCTCTGGACTATTTTTCTCATCCTATCTCTTCATCAATTTATTTTCCTTTGTGCTTTTCCTATTTACTAATTCTATAGTATTTTTTACGGATTTTTCTATCCCTTTTAGGAAATTTTCCCATAGTTGTTTCGCTTTTCCCATTTTTCTTATCATCCATTTGTCCACTGCATTCCACTTATTACTTTTTCGTTCCGAAGAAATGATTCTACATTCACATACACACATCTATATACATATACATGCACATATATATACATACATGCAAATATACTCATATACGAGTACATACGCACACAAGTATGTATACCTGCACTATTTACAGTCTTAGCCAAATATGCCACATCCGGGTATATATATGCGCAAATATGATCGTGCGTGCGTGAGGATCAGTGCCGGGAAGAGCTGAGAGTGGAAGAATGAGGGATGGAAGCTGCGATGAGTTTGGAACAGGGTATGAGGGGAATATGAGGAGTGAGTAGGTGGGGCGGAAGAGGACGTCCCCTTACTCATTCCTTTATAAGAGAACACCGCGCGCCTTCCCTAGAAATCAGCCTTTGCTCTCCCTGGCAGAGTCACGTGACGCTCCGACGGACTGCGAATAAAAAACTAAATAAATAAAAGACGGGAGACGTACAAGTAGGAAAAAGGGAGTGAGGGGAGTCAAAATGGGGGAAGCGACGCTGAATTCCAAGAAGAACGTTTCTCTGTTTAGTTTGCGTCAGCGACGCTACCACTCATTCTGCCTTCTTTGCAAAATGGTGAGATGAGAAGTTGGCTATATAGGAAACGAAGGAGACCCTATCCACTGTACCTTAACGATAGGAAACCTGAATAATATCGTGGATGATCAAAGTTTCTTTAAGGATTTAAAGTCATAGTAAATCATTGTTATTCAATGAGATGAATCCCATTATTCTCAATCATGGGGCATGAATATGTTTTATTCGCGCATCCAAATGATTGTGAAATTTACATATACGGTATACCTTGTTGTAACTCGATATATAACGTACGAATGGGAAAATAATTTGAAGAGTGTAATAGTGATTATTATAAAAACATGAAGCACTATTGCTTGCCAGCATTGAACTACGTACCAAATCAAATAAACCTTTTGATATTTTGAAAATAGAGATGAGTATTCATTTTTGAGCGCAGGTGACGTATGTTGAGAAATAGAATAGTTAAAAGCCACATACAGACTTTATCATAATGTAAAATGGCCAGGACACTCATTGATCAACGAGGAATTTATTAATATATTTCCACTGTGAGAACCTAAGATCAATAAATGGACCAAATGAAGAAGGTATGAGGATGATGAGGAATCATAGCGAATAAGAATTATTGTGAATAAGAAATAAAGTTGTTTATTTTTTATTAAGATGAATTTATGGAGGTTAGCTGAATTACGTTTTGTCAGCTCTGCAATGGACACCGATTAGCCGCACACGGAATTAAGAATCAAATGTCGGCACAGACTAATATTTGTAGAGTAGTTAGGTGTTCAACCACGTGAAGGGCTACATTTGTAATCTACCAAATCGTGTAAGACAATTGTAGATCCCGAAGAAGCATGCATTTTGGTTAAAAATGATTTCTTCTCACTGAAATATTTTGATGAAAAATGGAAACCAAACAAGCACGGTTTTAATCCGCATCACACTAAATAAATTTGTAATCTGTGTTTATTAAAAATGTATGCACGCATAGGGGAGAAACAATGGAATAATGCTGTAGCCGGATATAATGGTAATAAAAATTATTTCTTTATTCTCCCATAATACCAAAAGAAGAAAATTATTTACGTCACTATCTAAAGTAGAGATCGCTCGTTAAATTATATTTAAATTCTAAATATATATTGCATAATATAGAATTATTAAAACATAAGCACACATAAATAAAAGGACAAAGAAATATTACCTGTTTCGTCAGTCAACCTACCTCCAAACAAACAAGATTCTTCTTCTTTCGACCACTGAAGCGTAAAATATTTCTGTGACTATTCTGTTTATTCGTGTGTTTTGTAATAATGTCTATAATGTATATTTGACGTTCTTCTTGTTGTCACTGCTTCAACTTTCCGCCCATAGATTTATATAACATATATATATGTATATATAATCTCGGTGATGCATATAATAATATATTCTCGAGGATGCATATATATAAGAGGAAAAGAAGAAGACTCCGGGCAGAAAAGAATTCAGAAACCTGGAAATAATTCTAATCCGTGTTCAGAAAACAGGACCGTACGTTTGTCAAATAACTGAAAGAATAATTGTAATGGGGTTATTAGGAAACCTGAGCTGAGAGCACCTCCAGCTAAAACAGAGCGGGAGGAAATCTTTAGTATACAGAATACTGAAGTTTACTCATTAATCCAATTTTATCTTAATGCAATGCATTAAATCACCTACTTATGTCATTATGATAAATTATAGCCTCCCTACTTGAATCAAATATCCGTTCCTCTTATTAAAATTGCAATCACCGCTCAATTAATCCCTAACGCTTTATGCCACTAATTCTTTATTTTAAAATTATTTCATACGCCATTCCTTAAAACTAGTATTAAGTAGTAAAAAAGTATGATATTCTAGCACCTCTTTTTGTTAAGTTCGTCAAGCTTTGCGTTAGTTCATGTAACCGTACCCACGTAAAAGCTGCCTAAGCCATACTTCAATGTTTTTAACAAATTTCAGCATGGAAAACAATGAACTACTTGAACAACTATGTCAGTAAATTTTCATACCAGTAAAATACGTATTTAACTTTTCAAATTTCATTTCTAAATCTCAGATTAATGAAAACGAAACAATTAATTTGAAAATACGTATAATGAATAAATTAGCATCAGAACAACTTCATTGCACATTTTAATTAACCCTAAGAACAAAATGAACAACAATCATTGTAAGTAATGAATCATTAAATTATTACGCTTTGATTAATTATTCCTCAACAAACTAACAGTTAATTAATTTATCTTATGGTATTAAATTTATATTTTAACATATCTCGTGCTTAACTAAAACGTAATTATTCCTCCATAATGGTAAATTACTGGCACATGGTTATTATTTTTATTCTTATAGATTTAATGAAGGAAAAACAATCTATTATTCAATATATATTCCTTACTTTAGACAATGATACTTAAATGTGTAGTTACAACGAATTATATACGAGTATATACCCATATCATTCGTTCCTTTACAATGAGTAATCCCAGAGATGAAAGTAGTCCTGCGTTAGCTGCGTTACCTGCGTGGCCTAAAGGGCATTTTACATACGCAGTAAAACCCACGATTAGAAAATTTTTCAATTAATGAAATTTAAATATTTATAATAATATGTTTAAAATGAATCAAACTGAATCATTCGTGACCATGTTCTACCAAAAGTATGAACGACATGGTCGAATAAATAAATAGGTAGTTGAACGATTAACTAAAATATTTATAGTTTCTCATATTGTACATGTATAATCCACCCACAAACTAAACAAAAGTCCTCGTTCCTAACTCCTCTAAAGCAATGGTGTTTCACCGGACCTCTATAGTGGTTCGCCAAGAATATGCGCAACAGACCTTCACTAAGATGTCAGACGAACACAGTCCCTCTTCTTATGAAAAACGATGACCAGGAACTAATCGAATGTGCACATAACTTCCTTAAATGATGAAAAATTAATTTCTCTGTAGCCAGAGAAAATGATGTAACTTCGCGATAATGCTACTAAAATTTCATTCCGAGTTTCTTTAATATCAAGAAATATTCTTTAACCCTGGACCTCTTTGCCACAAAATACTCTTTAAATTTTGAATAGATTTGAGGAATTCCTACCGACGCTGTAAAGTTGCTTACGCCTGAAATTCAGAGTAATTACTTCTAAAGATAGATTCCATCCTCAAAAAGGAAGAGTTCTTCAAGGAATGCAAGGAGTCCTCGCTTTAGTTCCAAAGTAATGAATTAGAATAAAAATTCCAAGATTCGAAAAATGAGGTTTTGATAGCCCAGACATCTGACGGTATTTAATCTTCCATCCACTGCCTGCGCTAACTTCAAATGGATTTCAATGGTGCATCATTTAGTCGGCCTAGTAAAATTTTATCTGTTTCTTTTAAGGTGCACCAATCACGGATTTGAATTTCGTATATTTTTTGTGGTCATTAAAGTCGTATGCATGTTGAGAGGAACTAATCCCGAGATCAGAACTGTTTTATTTTAAGGCCCCTGCTCTGGACAAATTAAGAGAACCATCATTGTTTTCTTTTGAAGATTATTAGTGGAATTTACCAAAAGAACAATGTAAGGTAATTAATTTCCGTACAGTATGACTCAAATCACTCAATTGACTTATTCATACCTATAATGCAACCACGGGATAATTAATTGGCTAGCTCCCGAAGTAGCACAGGCTTGGAAATCGGTGATAAAATACTAATCTGCCGCTATTCAACTGAAGCGACGCGCAGCTATTTAATCACTTCCCGAATCTGTAAACGTGCAGAGGCACCAACACACGAGACAAATAGGGAAATAAAAACCGTAGCAACACTGGCCGATAGTGTATAAAAATTATTAGGCTGTTGCAGAGTTTGAGGGTTCCCGAAATTAGGAGAAAATGGCGTTCAGAATATAACATCGAAGGATTGAAGTGAAAGAATAGTGAAGAGAGAGGGACGAAAAATAAGCAGTGAGAGGAGCGAAGGAGCGAGCGAGGAGGAGTGAACATGGAAGTTTTAAGAGAGGAGGATGGAAACGAGATCGTGGGGGTGGGAGACGAGGAGAGTAAAGGGAGGAGAGGGTAAAGCGGAAGAAGGCGGAAAGGGGACGGCAGAAGATGACGCCACACTAAGGATCGCAGGAGGGTTTTGTTGGCAAATCGTGACGAGACTTGATGAAAGCAGCACCCGAGGTATTGCAAGGGGAGGGAGGCCATGGTGAGGAGGAGACTTTCGGAGGATGCTGTAGTAGATGAAGGGAGGGGAGGGACATTTTCTGAGGGAACTGAGGTATGGGAAGGAAGCGCGGAGAAATACACAAGGAGGCAAAAGCATTGGTATCGCATTGCTCAGGGGGACGTTCGCAGGAAAAAAATAGTCTGTTGGTCCCGTATTGAGAACGGAAAAGAAGATCCCAAGGTGGTGAGAAGTGAATGATGGAAACCCAGCGCATGTAATAAAATGATAACTGTGCATCGCCTTTAATATGCCCTATCTGTTATCTCACAGTCGACGAGTTTTTTAAGGGTGTTAAAATTTTTGCCGAATTACAATGTTTCTTCATACTTTAAACTTCGACGGACGCAAATGATCGCTCTATAACAAAATGCTCAATTCGGAAGTTTTCAATTTTCTCTTCAGTAAAACCCGATATTGGTGAAGTTAACCAGTTTATCAGAACAACCGAAACCAAGGGGTGAGCATGAAATGGTATTTTAAAATATTTATATGCGCTCTCACATTGGGACTCTTCAGTCAAAATTCTTGCACAATACATTCCATATTGTCTATTGACTCTTTTGCAAGTTTCCTTACTGCGCTGTACTTAATAGATAGTTCACACTTAACAAAAGGCATTGCTAGTGAGACTCATCATAGTAACACGACCTCGTCTTTATATATGGATCAGTAAGTAAAAGATATAAAGGAAAAGAGGTTACTGCAAGAGACATCAGAGATATACTTTATTTATTACCTCTTTCAGACATCAGATATATAATATAATTTAAGTAACAAATTAGTCAAAATTATTTCGGGTATCATTGGCCGCATTTTGAATAGTAGAAAAAATTAAACAGTTGTAAAAATTTTCCGTCTAGGAAATGGTTAATTTGTATAGTATAATAGATCATTTTGAGAAAAGATAAAAAAAATTACAAAAATGTTTTCTGTAACGCACGACTTCAAAGCCTAGCCTTAGTTTATTAGGAATTCAGCAAGAATTGTCTTGAGTATAGTCTAGTCTTGAGTGTACGAGACGAGTAAATTGATTTTAGAAACAATTGAGACGACTTAATTCTGGTTTCATTTTGCAATTTTATCAATTAATTACGCTTCAATGTGAGACACTCTTGAAAAGTTTTTAAAAATGTGTTTGAATTAATTTTGATTTTGTGTTTTAATAACTAAAATTAGTAAAGTTTGATTTATGATTAAAATCGTTTCAAACACCAAACGTGAGTTATCAGAAAATTTACCTGTTTATATTGATAAAATTCATTAATATTAAATCAAATTCATTTTCATTGTGTGTTAATTTACAGTGACAATAATTTGTTTTACTCTCTGTACGTTAGTGGTGGTCCATATACACTTACAATCCTGATAAGCCTTTCATTTTTTATCAGGTTTTTCTAGAGGTTGTACTTTCAGAGCTGACACAATACCCAAGTCTAGGGAAGACTCGAACTAGAGACGTTTAGGTTATCAGGTGAGTGCGTTACTAACTTAATCCGGCCGACTAATTCACATATCTTATCTTGGCTCATTTTAAAATATTTATTGGTTAATTAGTAGTATTCCACTTGCTACTTTACGAGTATTATTCCACTCGTATTGCAACTACAATTTTCGAAAATTGATTCAATTGGAAAGCGACATAAAAAACTTAGATAGAAAAAATAGTCTAACAACTCCAGGTGCCTCCGGAAACTTTTCTCTATAACATTTTTTAATAAAATGAATTCTATTGAAAAAGAGGAATAGTCTTTCTCTTTTGAACTATTTCAATAACTCTGCATCTTTCAGGGATGACTCGCACGCGATGAAAAAGCAATGTGAAGTCACAGATGAGCAAGGGACCCAAAAACTTTGAAACATGGTGACCCGAATGTGTAGTGCCTTATATTTCCATATTTATATTTTATTTATACTTATTTTATATCAGATAGAGCTTTTGTGGCCATATTGCATTTTTCTCGTCCCAGGGAACACGGATTCGTTGCGCATATGTTGATGGTTACACGCCATATTTCAAACAAAACAATAATAACTTTCGCTATATCAGTCACCCTATCAACTCTTTCAATGCTTTATTCGGGAACAAATAGCCAAAAACCAAGCTAATGAAAAGAGATGGATTAGAGGACCTGTAGAGAGTTTACAACCTCACGATGACTTTAGCTATCTTCTTTTATATTCTGATAAAAGTTAACCCAAAGGAAACGACAGCATCACCACTATTTCTCGTTCATGGAAACGCTAAACTGTAGGAAATGTGGGGAAATACAGCAAGTTCGTCCCCTTGAAGTGTTTCAAATACAAGGACAAAATATCTTGTACAAAACTGAAAATTAAAATTTCATCATTTGTATGTTAATGAGATGCCGCGTGTGAAATTTTCTATCACTTTTTAATTCCACTAAATGGCTCAATAATACCGCTAATGACTTCTTGGGCTTCGGCTTAGAAATGTTCACTTTCGTGTCTATAGTCTAAATGTTTACGTTCTAATATTTCAAGAAGTGTATTTCTAGCTTCTTTGCTCTACATTTGCCCTGTGTTCTCGTAGTACAAAATAACATTATTTTAATATGGCTCTCATGTTCATTAATAAATTTGCTACACCAAAAAAATAAAACGGAAATGACTATTAACTCCTGTGATTACCTTCAAACTGTTTCTTCGTAGTGTGCAACTTGCATTTTATGGAATGATAATATGATCTTTATGATTATATGATGAGTTATATGAGCTTTGATTCTTCTCAGTATTTCACTCAGCAATTTATCTACTTAGCACATACGAAATAGTAAAATACTGGGCATTACTTTTGAAAATAGTTAATTGATATGATACTACTAATAGTTATCGTGATTTGATAGCACTAAGTTGTAAATCTCATGATGTACTTCAAAATTAACCACAATGGTTTCGGTGAACTTTAGTTCTAAATTTTTGGATGTGGTTGGGTCATTTTCAAGCTCTTCGAAACCATGATCTTTTTAATTTCAAATGAAGGATTGAAAAAATGGGATTAGTAATTTTAGTCTACTATCGCGGGCACGGCAATGCCCTACATAACATCAGCGCTGAAGTGATCTTATATGAAACTGAAAACACTAAACAATCACAAATATCAATTTCGAAACAGTAAGGCCAATTTTCACTTGAAATCGCCGAAATCGAAGTATTCTAATAAACCTGTGTTCGCGTGAAACTTACTATAATGTCCGGCAGCAAATAATATTCGAAAACAATGTCCCACTTGAATTAGTATAGGTGCAAATAATTTGATTTTCAGTTGTAAGCACCCAGGAAATTAAAACCAATTGTGAACATAGCACTGCGTGAGCCATTCGCGTGGAAGTCTCTATTTAGCGTCTTCGTTTATCTTCCGTCGAAAGAAAGTAGATCTGCTTTCATTTCAAGTCATGCACCCATCCTGCCGTGGCATCTAAAACTTCGAGCAGACAAAGAAGCACTAGAGTCTAACGGCATCTTCCATGGGGAAATGAAAAAATTTAGCACTAAGGAAGCCCGTGTAACATCCAGTGTGTTACAAAAGCCATGAAAGTCTTATTTGTAAGAGATACATGGAAAATGAAATGAGTTCACGGAAGAAAATGAAGACATTGTACGTGCTTTTGCACAAATTTTGCAAAAGACACTTGATGCAATCTTTACAACAAGGATTTTAATTCTGAATTATTTTTCTTTCCAACTAAATCAATAAATGAGTGTTTCAACGTCCCTATCAAGATAGTTATCCACTGAAATACCTTCATTCCTTGATTTTGTTGCTTCAATTGTTAGCGAACTTATTCACTTTCTTTCAACTTATTTCCTTATCATGTCACTCCAATATGAGTAATTTCGTCATCCAGTAATAATTAGATGAGTAAAGTTCCCGTAAGTAGATGAGTTATGTCACATAAAGAATCCATAACAAAACCATGATAATCATATAGCTCTTTAAATATATACATGTATCGACGGAGCGCGACTTCATTTCTTCTAGGCAAACATAAGAAACAGGGCAGTCATGAGGCAATGAACTTATCGTATCAAAACAACGAGTATCATCATGGTTCACCTGTACACTGGATACAAAGAAATTTTGGTAAAACGAAGCAATATTTCCATTCGAAAATTAATTATTTCATCGTGTAAACATAAAATTAATGATAATGATCACTCATAATTTAGGCATTTAAATGCGCAATGCTACGACAAAATTCAACATTCATAGGCTCCTGATTATCTATTACTTTTACATTATGTAATGCCTCAAATTGAAATAAATTCTGATTTAAATTGATTCTGAACTATGATCAACGGTTTACTTTCTAATAAGGAGTAAAAAAAATGGATAAACTCTTTAGTAAGATATTCTTTTCCGTAAATGCGACATAACATTCCAAATTGTGTTTGAAGCGACTATCCGAAGAATATTTTCATCGAGAGAAATTTGTTGGCCATCAGCTAAGGCAATACGATTAGTTCATTGGATGTTTCTTCAGTTTTTTAACTTTCGGTCCATGGAACACTACTAGACTGAATATTTTAAGAGGCTAATTTTTAATAAATTTATTTGGACCATTTAAGTCTAAGTAAGAATAGTTAATTACACAGGAGTACCAAAGAGCATGCAGAAAATGAGATAGAAATAATGCATCCAAGAAAAAGTACGGAAAAATAATTAATGATTAATACTGTGATAGCGTACTGATTCAGGATTAATATACTCTTTAAACGTTTAGTAGTGTTATAGGAAAAGTAACAAAAACAATAAATAAGAATAAATAGGCCACCGATAGCAAATAATAATGAAGTGATACAATATCAAAGATAACTCATAAAGAAAGAATAAAATGCAATAATGATACCAGCCTAGATAAACGAGTGTCATACAAAGAATATAGTAATTGTTTACGAAAGGTAGCAGCAAATATTCGGCACTAGTTAATGTAGGAAAAGATAACTTATATTAGCAGGGAACGTATTGAGAGAAAACTCTCCAGCCCCTAATTTTCAGTAAGAAATGCAACAGTAAAATAAATAATAATGAAATACTATATAACTATGGCAACAAAGGATAGAGAATGACATTGAGTTTTGGAATTGAAGGAATAAATATACAAGAGAGACTGTGAAAGGCATTGTAAAAAGCACATTTAAACCACTGATGAGAATACTGATTTTGGTATTAATAAAACGCCAAATGAAAATAAAATCGAATTTTGTAATTTCATACCAATCACTGCCCAAGAAATATGACATTTAAATTTCAACCCCAAAAGGTAAACGCAAATTCTGTTAAAGCCAAAAAGACTTCAATGAACATTTATCACAGTTCATTGATAGGACCAAGTTTACCATAATATGAGATAAAATAATTGATGAGTTGAAACTATCATCTGTAACCCATATACCTAAAATTCAAATCTCCAAATAATTATTTTTCTATCATTTTTGGAAAAAGTCAAAAATGTGAATTCATAAATAACCCATTTTGCATTACAATTTACTCCATGCTCATCAGACAGGTTTTGGAAAATTTACCAATAAAGAAAAACATAACTCCACTAATTTTAGTCGAGGAAGAGAGATGCTAAATGATGGGCAAATTGCAATAAGTGTGATGTTAGACCAGTAAAACATCTGAAACTCTAAATGGAGATATTTTGGAACAAAATTAGATTATTAATTATTAGAAGGCAATGTTATAGAATGCTTTGAGAGATTATAAAATAAAGAGTTTAATTAACAAAAATTAAATAATTTAACTAAAAAATAGAGATATCCCAAAGGGTAGTGGGTTGGTAGGACCCTTATTTATCAAATATGAATTTGAATCCAACATGTCGCCAGATGCTGAAATGTATCCGATTAAGAATTTTTAACAATTTATAACCCACTAAATAAAGTACTAAAGGAGCTGAGGAAAAGTTTCCAAAGAAAAAGTGAAAAAATGAATTTTCAATAATATGCAGCAATGGTGATACGAGTTTAAAATGGGAGAAGAAAATATTCTTAAAGGAAATAACATGAAAGTCAAACATTAGAATAAAAAACTTAAGGAAAATACCTCGGTATAGATTAGATTCCTGCTCAAATTCGAAAATTTGTCGAATAGGTTTTGTAAATTTCTTAAGATGGTTGCAATATAAGTTAAAGCGTATTTATTAAAAAAAAGACTCATGAGAGCGAAAATAGCCCCTTACTTTTATTAATAACCCTATTCTCTTAGACAAAATCAAGGAAAATGTTTGATGTATATACATGTACAACTGCTGAAAATACAATGAAGAACTCCGCTAACATGAACTTCAATGCTACAATTTTAGAGTGTAAAAATCATTCACCTTGACCGGGATATCCCAGTCAAGGCGAATGATTTTTACACTCTAAAATTGTAGCATTGAAATTCATGTTAGCGGATGACTTCGTAAAAAGTTACTGTTGCGGTATCCCCCCAGTGTCTTGAAATATGGCTGACATGCTAAACCACAGAAATTATCGCAAATGTTGGTTTGATATATGAAAATAGAGTTCAAATAGTACTAACCCAACTTAATTGTCCAATCGAGATGTTGCACAGCATATTCTATCAAGGAAGATATAAGGAATCCAGGATCCAGGAAGGAAGGAAAGGATCCAGGAACTTATAAGAGCGAAAGACACTATTTATAAAAGTTAAGTACATGGATCACCGATATAAAATAATGACAGACTTATAAGAAGTCGGCATTGTATTGTATGTTCCCTATTTTGTATCCGTCACTTTGAAAGATTTATGATCATGGTGATTTAAATTTTCAAACCCCATTACAATAATCCGAATGTCACGTATTATTTCGGCTCGTCACGTTTGCCTCAGTGCAAGGGTATCTATGGTTGATAGCATACACCATCTACCTAATTTCCTAATGTAGGAATAATAACTAGCACTTATTCATCTGGCTACTAGATATATAACCTTAGAGTGGATTATTCTAAGGCGCGCCTAATATACGAATTAAGCAGCGGTGACGTAATTCAAGATGTCGAGAAATATCGCTCGAATCGATGTGAATCGATAAATAACATTCATCTTAGAAATGAGATAGATATACACCTTGTTTTGCTGAGGACACTCATTTATCAAAACCGACGATTCGTAGTAATTTCATTAATTTTGGAGAGTAAGGATTTAGATTTCAACTTTTGAATGAATTTAAATATTCATTGGTGGAAGAATATTTGATTGGAATAATTTTAAAAACTACAGGGGAAGTCAAATTTGAAAGTAAAATTCTTAGTCACTCGTCGGCATCCCAGGGAAAGTTCGGAAGCCTTGCCATTGGCAAATACTAACAGCGTTGCATTCATGTTGAACGGTCGATGGAGTGGCAGGAGCTGGAGTTAATTCGAGCCAATTAGAGCATAGGCAAATAAAACACAGGTTCATTAGAAGTTCCTTGGATCGAAAGGTTTATAATGTAATAATTAAATTCTTCAATCATACGAAGAAATATGTTAACCATCATTTATATATATATATATATCGCTGATGCGGAAGTACTCACGAGAGCAATATAACTTTTGGACGGCACAATAGAACACAGAATAAAACAGATAACACGTAAAAGGACACTCACACTGTAGATGATTTAAGCTTTCGGCCTACTCCGAGGCCTTCTTCAGGTCAGGCTGTCTGAGTTTCATCTACAGTGTGAGTGTCCTTTTACGTGTTATCTGTTTTATTCTGTGTTCTAATATATATATATATATATATATATATATATATATATATATATACAGGGTTCGTCCGGAAAATAAGTGTACTGACTTTTTCCCGCCGCTCCAGGCGCGCCCAGCACCGCTCTGACGGGCTGCGATTGGAGGGGGGTATGTTGGTAAGCGCCGCTGAAAAAGTCAGTCGGCTCTGAGCTGTGGTGTAGTGAGGAGCTTTGTTAACGCGAACCTCCACGCTCGAGCCACGTCACGGAACGCGATGCCGAAGTTTTTGGAGAAGCGTTATTCCATCAAATTTGCGGTAAAGCTTGGGAAATTGTCTACCGACACTGTCGGTATGATTAACCAAGCTTACGCGGAGTCAGCCATGTCCAGAAACATGATCTTTCGGTGGCACAAGATGTTCGTGGAGGGCAGAGAAGAGGTCGACGACGAACCAGTACCTGGAGGCCCATCAACAACAGTCACCGACGAAAATGTGCGAAAAGTTCGCGATGTACTGAACTCTGATCGTCGTCTTAGTGTTCGGATGATAGCAGAGCAGTGCAATGTGCCAAAAACAATAGTGCAGGAGATTATTAGGGACCAATTACAGATGCGAAAAAATTTGTGCAAAGTTGGTGCCGAAAGTTCTCAGTGATGATCAAAGACTCAATCGTTTGGAAATCGCGACACAACTTGCGGATCACTGTAAAAATGATCCACATTTTTTAGAGAACGTTTCTGTTCCCAAAGATAAAGAGGAGTTTGAAAGGAACGCGATACGGGACTTTGGACGCCGTCAAAGAGGCCGTGACGACGTGTCTTCGCGAGGTTCCCGATGATGCCTTCGCGGGAGCGTTCCAGGAATGGGAACACCGCTGGAACAAGTGTATCGACTCACAAGGGTCCTATTTTGAGGAATATTAGCTTAAGATATGTAAAAGTGTAATAATTTTTTTTCCTGAGCTCAGTACACTTATTTTCCGGACGAACCCTATATATATATGTATATATATACATACATATATATATATATATATATATATATAGTATATATATATATATATATATATATAAAGTCACTTTCTTGAAAACCCCACGAATGTGCACAATAATGTAAATTCACTAAATAGTCAACACAAACACAGAAACTAAAACATAAAAGAGGGACTCACTGGTTCTCGAATTTTCGGTGGTGGAATTAGGAACAGAGTTCTGTTCCTAATTCCTCTTGAGAAAGGTGGTTGCACCACCGAAAATTCGAGAACCAGTGAGTCCCTCTTTTATATGCTTTAGTTTCTGTGTTTGTGTTGACTATTTAGTGAATTTACATTATATATATATATATATATATATATATATATATATATATATATATATATATATATATATATATATATATATATATATATATATATATATATATATTTATATTTTCTATAATTGATTTATTCAAAGCAACACGGAAGTTTTAAATAAAAAAATAAAAAAACTTAGACAGCAACACACAATATGAGAATACATAAAAGGAACACTCAGAGCCCTAACTAATCTTCCGAAGAAGCACAATTCCGTCGAAATTATCATGAAATAACGTACGAGTGTTCCTTTTATGTGTTCCCATATTGTGTGTTGCTGTCTAAGTTTTATATATATATATATATATATATATATATATATATATATATATATATTTATATTTATATATTACATGGGCCAGTGTTCCACACTCCTGAACCTCAGGATAAACAATCATCGCGCCTCATGTAATCCCTCTGCCCCGTCCGCGAGCTTTCCCATCCCAAAACATGCCTCCCACCACAACACCCCCTTCAACCAGTGTTACAGGGTTTCCGTTCTAGCATCCCTTCCCCCATCCGATAACCACATAAAATTAAAAACGAAGGAAATGGCATTTATATGGCTGTGCAAAGCTTATCAACATCTGGTTCTCAATGTCGTTCACTAATTATAGAGGGTTGAAGTGGATAGGTTTGGATTGGTTTCATGCGGGATAGTAGGATATTTTGTTCATCCGCATATCTTTTGTTATTTTTGGCCTGGGTTTTGACTTGTTAAGTCCTGGTGATGACTTTGTAAGTTGACACCTGGGTCGTAGATGTTGTAATAGCTGTGGATGAATTTGTTTTCTGTGCCGCTTGGGAATTATTTCCACATCCTCCCTCTCATTTCAATCCCATCTCCGCTCCCCTCTGGCCTCCCTTCTCCCTTTCCCCTTCCACAACCCTTTCTTTACACCTCTCCCCCACCGCCTGTTCTCCCATTCCCCCCTCCCCTTCTCTCTCTCTCTCCCACATTCCTTTCACCAGTCAGTCCTAAGTAATCTTCCGAGGAAGACGGAGCACAATGCCGTCGAAATTATCAAAAAAACGTGTGAGTGTTCCTTTTATGTGTTCTCATGTTGTGCGTTGCTGTCTAAGTTTTATATTTATATAAATAAATATATATATATATATATAACCTCGGTAATTTTATTTTACCTCCCTCCTCCATGTCTTTGCTGATTTGAACATCAAATATGACTAAATAGTTGTCCTTGTAACTTGCATTCTACTACCATTGCAAAATCTTGATGGACGTTTATTTATTTATTTATTTATTTTCGACTTAATTGGGCGAGGTTGAGACTTAATAGTCCCTTCTTCCACCTAACCCTTACATTACACACATTACATTGAAGACAATTACATACAGCCAAGCCCTGGATGGAGAAAAATCCACCCAGACGGGAATCGAACCCGTGACCTCTCAGTTGGTAGACGAGGACGTTACCCCGCCGCCACCGGGGCCGGCTTACTTCCTTGGCACGTTAACATTATCCAAAATTTGGATCCCAATAATTCTGATGGTGTTTAACATTGTTATTTTGATATTCAGCATTAGCAAATGGCTAATGGTAAACATGAAAATGTTTACCATTAATCATTTCCAGCCCTAGAGCAGTTCTATTTGCCCTCCTATAATGTCTACGGATTCCTTCAAGCATTTCAAAGAGCGCTTATCTTGTGCGATTACAACTTACGGCTTTACTAAGGCGATGATGTCTGGTACCCTTCGCCAAAGAGGGTGCGTGGAAGTGTGGGGTGGGGAGAAAAAGAGACCCTGAGAACCCCGCACCTATGAAGCAAGGCTGTAGAGGGTAAACGGGGAGCGAAGTGGAGGAAGGAAGGATTCGCGGCAATCAAGAGGATTCCGGTTCATGCATCGTATGAAACGGAGGACATCACTAAGAAGCTCTGTAAGGCTTAGGAGGGAGGGGAGAACGCGAAGAGAGGAGTATGGCAGGTGGTGCCGTCAGGGGAAGGGGGCAAAGAAAACCCGGGTGGATTCACACCCGGGACGCGAGAAAGGGGGCACGGAGGTGGGACACTGTGGGGAGGGAAGGGAGAAAAAGGGAGGCTGAACTCTCAGGGGGATAGGCGAGGTTGAGAAAGGTTGGCTCGCGAGTTTGGAGAGGGTGGGAAGAGAGGCACGGAGAGGATTTAGGTGGCCGTGACGTCTCTCTGGGGCGTGTGGGTGGAGAAATGAGAGAGAACAGGGGGTGGGGAATGTCCGGAGGAGGAGGATGTATCCCGGAGTCAAGGTAAAGGAAGAGGAGGAGAAGGAAAGGAGACAATTAAACCCGGATGCGCGGGAACTGTGACGCTAAAATTGAGACGGGAAATATAAAGTAGGTGAGGACAAAAGGAGGGAATGACACTTTTTAAGGGTGATGGGAACCAGGGAGAGAGGTGGCTGGGGAAGAGGGCAAGGGAGCTTGGAGGAGGGGGTAGCCAAAGGGAACCCCAAGGGTATTTGGGCCAGATCCTTCACACGCCTCGCTCCTCTTTTTTATTTGCGCTCTTGATTGAGGGTCTTATTTTTCCCACCTCCCAACTCCCCACAACCCACGTCTCATTCCTTCGCTCCTTGAAGGAAAATGTTCCTCAAGTCAGGAGCTCTGAATTATTCCCTTTTTTTGCGGCGAAGGGTACGAGCGGAAAATTAATTCATTGCAGGGCCTAATATGCACTCTCGCAAGTTATCCCCTATAGCGAACAAAAAAAATAAAAGTTGAGGGCGAGAGGGTAAAAGAAAGGACTTGGATGCCGTGTGGCCTCTTTGCGCAATTATTCTGCGGATTTGATGTTTTCGATGGAGAAGTAGGTGTCCCTGAACTTTCTGAATAAATATTAATTCCTGCCATTACTCTGCCTAAAAAAAGTAGAGGTCTTGATGAATGCATTTCACGTGGAGGGTATAAACACAAAACCACACCACCATTCGATAACTCTGGTCCATTTGTCAGCCTCTTTGGTAACTCGACATTCCAATAAAAGGGTCGTTATACTGCGGATATTAAAGTTCTGGCGTCGCAGATTGAAGGCAATATGGCAACTACGAGAAGCTTCATTACATTAACTTTCAATGCTGGTTTCAAAGTGAATACAGACCTATGACCATCTGTGAATCTCCTCACAAATTGTCTATGATAAAACTTAATAACTTTTTTCTCAACTTTAGGGTCTTCCTTAAATAAAATCAATTTGTCTCTGTAAGGTCAGGACGATCGGTGTAATCCACACTAACTAGAAATACAGTATCCCATATCCACTTTCTCAGTGATGAGCCCGATGACTGTTGCTTTAGGTAACGGGGAAGGCAATTGCAAACTAAGTGTTTTGGCGTTTGAAATTTACATATACCTGTCTATCTGAATAGAGGGGTCGATTCCTTAGTTGGTGTGCGCTGCGTTATCTAAAGAAACCAAGTATCTTTGGACTCTTATTACGTTTGCCCTAAGGCATCACCCGAGATTTGTACCTCAGGCCCTCCTGTCAGTGGCCGAGGGTTTGATTAGCAAGACGCAAACTTGAACTGTATGATAGCCAAAGTCCCAAAATAAAGATATAAACGTGTAATTCATAGAATTTGTAGAAAACAGTTAAACTAAATATTCCCTTGGACTCTTTTATTTTCATTATTTTACTCAATATATGACTCGTATGATGATTTTACTTATAAAAATACTCAACTTCTGGCTCAATTTCAAACAACTAATTTTTTTACATTTACGACAAAATCAGAAACCTTTCATCAACTTGAAAAGATTAAGCCCTAGAGTTAAGGGACAATGGTATTTCTAACGGAAGTTAAAGAAGTGAAGATAATTTCTCGATGCTACATGGGAACGATAAAATATAGTCGTTGATTTTAGTACCATGGGTATTAAAGTTTGCATTCCACCACCATCGTATTAATTTGTAAGGTGACTCATACATGTTGAACAATTCACCTTTCTTTTCTTCTCAATAGTATTTGGCATCCAGTTTGTTACCACGAGCATTTTCTGGTTGTTTAGTATTTTATTCATTACTTATTCGGAATGCAAGCTAGTAAATGAAGAATAACTGTTAGCTTCTTGCTAATTCCCGTGCAGCCTACGAACTGCATCATGTGAGGCAAATCAAAGAGTGACCTTGGCCAACATCATCCAAAGAAAGTGATTGTTTTGGTCGGCATTGGAGATTGTTTTTTGCTAGTCTACATTTTTAGGTAGGTTTTTGATGGACATAAACTAAAGGACCCTATATTTGATAACGTCGCCCCAGACACAAACTGACCCCAAGCTACTCGTACATTAAACTCTTCTTTCCTCAAACATACTACCTCTCTTAATCCCGTCCAACATACCTATCCTTTTCCAGCTTCTCTCTTGCTTGCCTCAAGTCCCCTCTGTCACAGTCTTCGATATTCCATCCCCTATCAAAACACTCTGCATCCACTTTTCCACCACCCTACCTCTCCCCCTCCTCTTCCATGCCTAGTACCGCTTCATTTGTTTTCCCTTCCGTTTATTTATCTTTTTCATCATTCTACTCACCCACATCTCATAAGCCTCCAAATCCAAGCCAATCATCTTGGTTCAATAACCAAGTTTCCGCGCCTTACAAAACCACTTTTCGCATCAAAGCTTCCAGTATTTTCTTAACATCCTTACTCGGCATCCCTACCTTTATTTGCCTACTCGTTGTGAAATCTTTTTGGCCTAATGCAATTCTTCTTGTGATGCGTAACTGTTATGGCCATTTAGTTCCAAAACTCTTGGAAGATAAACACGAGCCTAATAATAATAACTAATAGTGGATCTTGTAAATCCTGCCTGATCTAGTTTTTTTCCTCCAATTTTTACTTTTATCTTGGATTGTTTCCTTCTGAAAAGTCTCATAACTTTTGTTTTGCTAACGTTGATTTTCACCGCATACCTATCACACTGGTTATATAATGCGCTCAGTAATTATTGTAGCCCTTAGGCTCACTGGTTAAATAAATTTTGATCATCCGCAACTCACACAGGTTTTATGGATTAATTAATTTTAAGGATCTACACTACAACATTTTTTCACTCTCGTCTCCAGCATTTTCTATGTCTCCTTCGTCATTACCTCCGCGTATATATTGAAAAAAAACAGGTGATTGTGAGCATTCATCTCTCACACCCCTGCCTCTTACTATGCATCCCACCTCTTCATCCACCACACACACCTGAGCAGTCTGGGATATGTACAGTTTGCAGATTAGTTTCCTATCCCTCCAATCAAATCGCATATGCTGCAATACGATATGCTATCGACTTATACCCTTCTACATAGTCAAAATCCACCATTGCATAAAACCTTCCAAGAAATTCCTCTGACTAATTCCGTATTTCTATGTATAGAAATATTTTTCAGTGAATACCTTTCGCTTCTTGCATGAAAAATTGTGGGAAAAATTGATGACATACTAGATAAAAAGAGCATGGCAAATTCGCACACCTGCTCTCTTTGCTTGAACATCCGACCGTCTAAATTTTCAGATGCATTTTATTACCATAACGCTTTGGCGTCGTTCTATCTAAAACCTTTAAAATGAGGAGTCATTCAAGGTAATTTTACTCATTTGGAGACTGAATTTATGAACTGTATATATATTTATTGCATAATACAAGCAATATAAATGTTTTCAAATACAGATATATTAATTTGGTTATTTAATCACAATTATTTTCATGATGTTACCTTTTTCAGTTATATTGCATTTTTATCCATTATTTATCTTATACACACTGGAAATGATTAATTTCATTCTTTTACAAATAGTCTTAGCTGAATTTTATTACCTTTTTTCAGGATCTCATTTCTTTCTTGTTTATATATTTTTCGCAACCATCTTCTAATTACCATATCTCGCTGAGTCCACTTCAATCAAACAGCCCTCATTTTTATAAAGCAGAACGAGTTACTTTTCCCGCAGGAATAAACCAAGGAATTCTTCGAGCAAACCTTGAAAATAGCAAGTTATTTGCCAAGTTCACCCATATTTTCAACATCCATAATGACTCTCAACACAACTTTTACGAACTTACCAGTCACAGGCTATTCAAGATATCATTTTTCATTTTATGATGAGCCATTTTAGCCACGTTAAACAACCTCGAGTTCGCTTTTATCGTTGGAAATAACTTCGGTTACGGCACTAGTCGTTAAAACTCGAAGATGAAGCAATCCCCCACATAACGCTCAATGCACACATACGAACATTTTCAATTTTCAAGAATTAGAGTATCGATTCTCACGCCCACACTCTGTCGAGGGAAACACGCTGGGAAAGGGGATTCATATCGGAAAACAGATAAAATATACAGATCCAGAGGCTGGGAGTGAAAAAAGAAGAGAAAACTTGGCTCACTTTTTTTTAATGAGCCAACACTTCCAAATTTGAGAAACAAGGTCAATATACTCCAGAGTTTCTCTCTCTCCTCTTTCCCGCCCGCGCACGCCCACACAATCCCACACACCCCTCTTCCCTTTCCTTCACCCCTTCGTATCCTTTCAAAGAGAGAGGAAAGCAGACTGCACGAGGGAAGGTAGAGAGGAGATGTGGGAAGAGAAGGAGAGAGGACAGTGAAGGGGATTTGGAGGAGCAGCGCGGAGAGACAGCGGCACATTGGCAACGTCGACTTTGGCTGTAGATTTTGAAATAAAGAAAGGACGAGCGAAGGAAAATTTATGACGAAAGTATTGCGCCTTGAAACACACCTAAGAAATATTTCAGGATCGCCGAGAAGTAGAAAATAACGTCAAAATATATGCACTGAGTAGGGCGAAATAAAATAAAACGGATAAACAAATATGCATTTTTTTTCAAAATCGCCAACTCACTTTTTTTATAAGAGCCATTAAGAAATAAATAAGGTAACAACGTGAAAAGGGCATAAAAATTGCTTTTCCGTTAGTAAAAAAATATTATATTATATTATATTATATTATATTATATTATATTATATTATATTATATTATATTATATTATATTATATTATATTATATTATATTATATTATATTATATTATATTATATTATATTATATTATATTATATTATATTATATTATATTATATTATATTATATTATATTATATTATATTATATTATATTATATTATATTATATTATATTATATTATATTATATTATATTATATTATATTATATTATATTATATTATATTATATTATATTATAATAAATATAATATTATTTTGTGCGAAACATTTACACGACACATTGAAGTTAATTAAGTTTATCACAAATAAATTATCTTCATTTATCATGTAGACAGTTATGTCGTGCATTGATTACTAAGGCGGTGCGGTGTAATCCAATAATCTGCTAAGATTTTTGTATATAATAAAATAAACAAACGAAACCATTATTATGGCAATTTTATATTAACGAATATTTCCAACTTATGGACATCTACCTTGATTACAGCCTACTAAAGCAGTTGTCAAATTTACTAAACCAACAAATATATCAATATTATTATAAGATATTCAGGAGACAATTATATTCCGTTAAATGTACTCATTAATAGCATAATGATTGAAATAATTTGGGAGGATAAAAATTGAATAAAGAAATTTCTAAACTCGGATACGACCGTCGACTTACGGATATAACCAGGCATGTACTTGTGCTTCCTCTATATATAGTGGTATATTAGGTATTACCCGTATTAGTGAATTAACAAGGTCGTAAGAATGGGAAATGTTTTGGAAACAGCGAGCGTAATATATCTTATGCGTAACTTTTATTATTCAGGCGGAAATGTTTGCCCAAAAATTAAAATACGCCAATTTATGTATCTGTGCAAACGTGTTTGCTAAATAAAAATTGATTTTTTGAATGCCATAGTGGTTGATTTCTCCTGTTTTTCACATATGACAATGTATAAAAATAATAGCAATTCAGTGGATAAAAATTGGCATATTTCAATACATTTTGCAAAGGTAATTTGTTTTAATAATGCTTTGTAAACAAAGGTATTCAATAACTTCTTATTTTACTTCCAATCGATTAGCGTCACCCGGAGTTTATACCCGATATACAAAATAAATCAATCAAAAAATCTGAAATTCTCACATTCTAGCTCAAAAAACATCGAAAAGGGGGAATTTGTTTTTTTATTTGAATACTCATTTCCTTTACCTCCATAATGTTCATAAACTTTAAATTCCTTATAAATAACTAGAAAGGTCTTTTCATTCCCATTTTTTTCTCAGATAACGAATAAAAAATGTCGAAATTTAAAAATGTTACCTTTTCCAAAGGTGATTTGAAAAAATATTCGTTAAATAAAAGTAATATTTCAACTTATTTACCGTTCATTCCACTTACAGTGTGAAAAGAAGAGCATACAACCTCAATGAAATACGATAAAGCTGAATCAAGGGTTTTCACGCCGTTCATCATGGATTACGGACGTTAATAGGTAAATACGCAGGTGATAATAAGGGATTACGAATGAAATAACCTCTACACTCAGTCATTCATTTTGCTATACAAATGTTTTCTGTTGAACAATATTTACTGGAACATGTTTAATTCAATAGGTGGAAAATTACAGTTCCGGGTCCACGTTTTTTAAACTATTCCCTTTCATTGAAATTTTAATAACAGCCATCCTAAATCAGAAAGAGAATAAAATGAATTACAAGCAGAGATTACCCGCATATTAGTTGAAATAATCGAACTTTGATTTATGAAGGATTAACGTTCGACGTAAATGCCTAGCATTCTGAAAATTGTGTTACTTGAATTTTTGCCAATTATATTGGATATAAGTGGGAATAATAAAGTTTGGGAAAGTAACAGACACTGTACCTATTCTTTTTCCGTTAAATCCATTGCTACTAACTTTAGTCGACAAATAAAGATTTGAGGGTAGCTTTAATTTTGAAACTTTTAATAGAGAAGTTTTAACTGCAATACCTATCCTATGGTCTTTTAAAAAGAATTTTACACCGATCAGAAGTCTTTTAAACTTTTATAACTACAGAACTTATCCTCAGGCATTAATTATTTAATCTCTGAAATCGTTAATTAAAAAATTGACTTCATTATAAATAGCTTTTAAGTATTTTTATATAGATAAAGTGATTTATTTCAAGTGACCTCCGTCTTCACGCAAGCTACTTCACGAATTTCGAGTTTTCAAACCTTATGTATTTAACATAATTAGGAAGAGCTATAATTACATAAGTACTGGAGATAACTATACTCATAATTAATCATATATATATATATATATATATATATATAAACTTAAGGTAAGGCATATATATATAAACCTGTGGGAAGGCATGTCATTCCAAATCAAGTTAGATTCAATGTTATAATCCTCAGAGATTCCCTTGAATCTCTGCTGTTAGTATGTCATTCCTTCATCACTAATTAAATCTCGAATTAATCGTCATTAAATCGCAAAGTGGATTTCTCATGATATCACAAAATGAACCATGCCTCTACCAAAAAGGAATGGCATTGATTGCATTGATAGTACATTGAAAATTTAGTTTCTAATAACTTCATAACAGTGTATTCTTTTGTATCTCAAATCAAACAGGTATTAATAAAAAATTAATATTTATACGATAATTTTTCAAATAATTTAAATTGTCCTTTTAAAACTGACACCACAATTTAGCGTTTACATGGTAATTGCAGGAGTTGCTCTAGTTGCGAAAGTTTTACACTATTATGTATGGGTAACTGGGGAGTTTAGACTATATCCTATTAAGCGAAATACTTAAAATAGCATGCTCAACTACATAAAAGTTACGAAATAACTTTGTAAATCATCTTATACAAGGAAATCTAAAAAAATCTCTTTTACATATACTCATTATATCTAGAAAATACACTCGTTTTAAACGGCATACAAAGTAGATGCCTCGATGTATTTGGCTATTCTAAACGAATATACTCCTGAAAGCCAAGGTTTGAATCAAAGAGTAACAAAGGCGTAATAAGAAATTAGGACAAGTATTGGATTAGAGAGAGACAAATGAACAAGAACAGGAAAACTGCAGACAGAGACATCAAATAAATATGCTAAGAAAATATTAGCAAAACTTTAATTTAGAGCGCAGTGCTTTGTGGATGTTTGAACAAGTCTTTGAAGAAAGAAGATCAGAGTAGATTAGAAGATTTTGAGATGTGACTGCGGGAAAGAATGAAAAAAAAATATGTTTCGCAGAGAGGAAGACAAAGCCTGAAGTTTAGAACAGGGTAGACTAACAGAGAAAGTTGCGGATAAATCATAAAAAAGACAGAGAATGTGAATGGAGGAAATACTGAAAGGTGGTGAGATTGTGAGGGCCGTAGTAGAAGCATCTTTCGGGATAGCTTTAAGTCTACGACACAATGTTGTTGGATGCCTTCGATAGTTCCAAACTGCTGTCCTTTCAAGCTGGATTTTAACTTAAAAAGTAGAAAAAAGTTCGCTGAAACAAGATTTGGAGAGTAGGGTGGCTGGGGGGATCACCAGTGTGCTCTTTCTTGGCCAAAAACTCGATTACAATCAATGATGTGTGCACCGGTACGTTGTCATGATGAAAACGCCAAGACTTGTTTTTTCATATTTGTGGTCTCTTCCGCAACATGGCGTATCTTAACCTTCTCATAACCTCTATATATTGCTGCTCATTCCCTTTTTGCTCTTTGGGAACATATTTATAATGAATAATCCCTTCCCAATCGCTGAGAACGTTCAAAATCACCTTCACGTTCGATTTCGACATCCGAGCTTTGTTGAGCCGTGGGTAAAATGGCCCATTCCAATGTAAATTCTGAGCTGTGGTTTTTATATCATTGCCATAAACCCTGGTTTCGTTGCCTGAGACGATTGTTTCTAAGAAGTGTCGGTCGTCAATCGAACGATCGAGTAGTTCCTGGTTGATGTCAAAATATTTTTGCCTCTGTTCATCTGTTAACACTCGTGGCACATATTTGGACGCGACGCGCTGCATGTCCTAAATTTCTGTCAACATGATGAAGCACGATCCAACACTAATGTCAACTTCATTGGCAATCTCATTAACAGTTAATCTACCTTTTTTACGCACCAAATCTCACACTGTTGACGTGGGCGGTTATACAAACTAAAACACTCTGCCGGATTCATAGATTCATTTCCGAATTCCTCCTGATTCTTTACATAAGTTTTAGTTGCATTATTCCAAGGTTAAAACAAAATTAAATGCGCACACACTGCATCTCTAACACCTTCATTTTCACTGACACAAGAAAATGTACAGCAAGTGTGTGCAACTTCAGACAAGAATCGCTGTTGTGTGGAGACAATAGGCCCACGAACAAGGCTGTTTTATTTCACACAGACGCTGTTAGAAGGCGGCATCTCAATGATTGTGATCCATCAAGCATTCATTACCCGCGTAGGAAGACCAATCTCATACTTTTTGTACAGGCCTTGTAGGCAAAATGGATGTTCTTGTGATATGTAGATAATAGTTTTCAGGAACCGTAGGAAACCATAACCTTTTCTGCAGGAATCCTCGAAAGATTAAAATAAGTATAAATCTATAAATATGGGTAAGAGGGAAATAGCATACATTGAGTCATGTGTAGTACCCTGCAGCCACCACTAAGGTGTTTGGCAGGGGGTTATTACTCACCAGACTACGTTTGACACAAAATACTTTCCCACCCCCCAAGCATAACTGAATAAGGTTATTCTGATCCCTTATCTTTCATGGAAAAAATTACATATTATAAGTAACTACCTGTTCTACACATAATCTCTCTAATTGTATTGGCATGATCTCTCCTACCACAGTTCGATGCGGCAAATAATACATTTGAACATGTAAGCTCATGAGAAATCTTACTAATCCATGCAAGAGATATAATCTGTAAATTAACCTTCGCTCCGTGAATGATTCCCGACCTAGTTCCTCTGATAATTTTGACACGCTACTCCAATTTATCATAACAACGCTTTATAAATCTAGTGGTAGTACATACATAGGAGCAGCGATAGTGAATGTTTACTTAGAAAAATGTGATGAAAAAACGAAGTACGTGTAACTTTATTTTATTTCACATACAATTGTTTGCATAAATAGGGTAAAATTTCACAAAGTCAGGTTAGGTCCGATTTAGATATGCTTTTCTGGAATAATTTAAATCAAAATAAACCATTTTTTAACTTTCGGTTCCTTTACATAGGTATTAAATCATTCACAAACTTATATTATTATTTATGCCGATTGCTTGGAAGACGCTCCCTACAGTGTACCTAGCTGCCGCACAATTCGATATTCTCGGATTATTTCGTTGAAAGTGCATATTTCTTTCGGTAAATTGCTGTTCCATAAAACAATTTAAAAACGTAGATTATATACTATATTCTACTGTTTCAGGCTTCACTTTGTGGAAGTATTTAATATCCATACCAAAAAAAAAGGAAAGACATATTTGTACTTTTCCACAGACTTTATTAGATGGTACAACGCGTTTCACCGACTTGCGGCATCATCATGATGATGCCGCAAGTCGGTGAAACGCGTTGTACCATCTAATAAAGTCTGTGGAAAAGTACAAATATTTCTTTCCTTTTTTGGTATGAAACGTAGATTATGTTAACTACAAGAACATGCACTACGGTATCTAAGTTAGAGCTTAGAGATTTAGGCATCAAGAGAACGCACAAGCCCTTCCACCAAGGCTATAGTACAATCGGAGGCTTATGTCCCTTAACTTGGCTATACTCGGGTTTGTTTTCAATTGATAATAATTTACTCACATCATCAATCCATTTAGCTCAAACATTTAATGTTGGTGGCTAAGATCTCACGTCTTGGAGAAAAATTTGCTGAATAAAATGTTCAGTGTAGTTAATTAGTTTATTTATTTTAGTGCCCTGTAAGCCATCACTGGGGTGTGTGGTAGGGGTAAATACACACCAGACTAATTTTGATGTCGTTATGTATAATTACAATTCATATTGAAAATTAACCAAAGTCGTATAGTTTCATTCATTCATGGTAATATGAATGCCAAATTCCCGATTAGAATAATTCAAGTTCGATCGTATCTCTTACAAATTAAAAAAAATTATATTAAATAATATTTTCTAAAGCCGTGAAAGGTTTTGTCACACCATTGAAAGTAAAAATGGGGGAATTGAATTGATATGAATTAGAGAATCGCAATAATTTTAATTCCTTAGATCTTTCCCTGACAAGAGTCAACAAGACAATTCACTTCGACATACATGGCAAACCTACCCTAACCAACAATTAGATACACAAGAGACTCACTTAACCACAACAGCCACAAGGTTGTGGCATCCTATTCTCTCGTTCATAGGTTGATAAGCATTGCGTGAACGACAAAGTCTACAACAAAGAACTTAGCAAAATAACAGATGCTGCTAAGAAAAACGGATTCAAACACATCTCTGAGCTACTGAATGGAGGGCCCGGGATCGGTTTTGGGTGACGTCGTTTGTATTTACATGGTGACGGCCCGCTACCGCTAGAGTGTGTGGCATGGATTATTACACACTAAGTGTGCGCCATCAAAAATTAAATGTTTCTTAATTTTTAGCTACAACTTATGTCTGTAAAATTTTCGGTTTCATTTTGTACGGCGCGGAAAAATAGTCATTGAAGCAAGATGATAGGAGGTTTTTGCAATGTGTTGGAAGAAGTATAGGAAAGGTGAAATGGACAGAAAGGAAAATAAACGAGGACGTGCTAGGCATTGAAGGGGAGGAAAACGGACTGCCTGGAGAAATCCATAATCTAGAAGACAAGGCAGATGGATTCAGAGCTCTCCACAATCAAATCGCAAATATGGAAACACCGGGTGAAATACAATGTCAAGAAGGATAAGAAGCTGAATGCATATGTTATTAGAGACAAGACTAGCAAATTCTGCAATCGAGGGAGCCACAGAATAGAGACTTAGTTAAGGAAGGCTAAAGCTGGATAAAGGAGAAAAAAGCAACGGGATACGATTTCAGTGGAAGAAGGATCATTGAAGAAGTAAAAAAAAGGTAAGAAGAGAGAGGTTCAATAAGCGCTCGGTAAAAGTTCATTAACACTGTAAATTTCGAACGTTTTAAAGATGATATCACTCAAAAAAATTAATTTGTAACAAAGGCAAGTGACGTTAAGGAGAGGAGAAAGTGCGAAGGGACCAGGATTGAAAAAGGAGAGGAGGAACAATTTTGAATTAAAAAAAAGTAAAGGATGAGTCGAGGAGATGGGGAAGGAAAAGAGGAGGAGAGGCACGAGGAAGAGAAGGAGAGGAGAGATAAAATCTTTGGGGTGGGGGATGTGCGCCGATGTGACTGGCGGTGGGTAAGGGGAGCAAACGCAAGACTTTAGAACACGAGTGGAAAAATCGATGTATCACGTGAATTCCCGTAACGAGGGATGTGGAAGGGGTCGCTGGAAGGGTTCGCGTACAGAAAAGAAAGAGGTTGGTTGGGAGAATATGGGAGGAGGTCGCGGATCAGGAAGGGGACAGGAGGAGAAAGGGCCAAAGTTAAAGGCGAGAGAGTGAGAAGGCAAAGTGAAATAGATATGAATAAGATTTTCCTCTCTGCGACCAAGCCCAACGGGAACTAACTAAGAATAATAGTGCCATATTAAATTAAGCATGTACTAATGTCCTTCAATACCTATGAATACGTAAACAATACCACATGGAATTCACTTATATCTATAAAATTAAAATAAAACCAATTATACAATCAAATGCCTGCTGTATAGTTTACGAATTAAGCAATTAAAAATAATAAAATTTTGGAACCAATGTGCCTAATACACATTGTAAATACGTGCATTGGCAATATTATCAGACGCGAATAATTTATCTAACAATAAAATATAAAATCATATAGGATTCAGCATAATGTTCAAACCGTCTGAAATTAAAGCAAAAGCGACGTGTTCATTACACGGTGAAATATGGGCATTTTATTGGTGGGATAGTGAGAGGGAATTGACGGTCGAACAAAGGACACTATGGAAATGATCTGCTAACATTTAGGTCTCTTCAGTTCAGCTTCATCTCTGATAATAATTAGCCAGGCATCCAGAATAATGGAAATTATACATCCAAGCACTCACTACCATGGATAATGTCATTAAAATGAAACCACATAGTTTTAAATATCTCTGGATGATTTATTCGTCACTATTAGGATCCGAATGCTATTGATTTCAGTGGTTTTTACTCAAGAACAAAAGCAAAGAAAGAAATTTTTTATTAAAATTAAATATACTGATTAATGTTAATATTATTTACATAGTTTTCATTTTTTTTGTTCTAGGAAATACAGAGATTGCCACTCTCTTGAGTGGCACATCTATCATTCTATCAAAATTTTCTTCCCAAATTGCTGACGATGTAAAAATTCAAATACCTGTACAGTGAAATTTCTTATAATCTATGAATTCAAGACTAGGAATGAACCTCTAAGCGTTTTAAAGACAATATCATTTGGAACGATAGTGTTAAATTCCCATGAGAAATGTTTCGAATCACAGAGTTATTTTTCTACTGTAAATAGCAGAAGATAGAAATAAGTACGCATTGAATATGCAAAGATTCTCCTAAACACAGTATTTCATTATTATGAGGGGAAAACAAGAAACCATTGCGCAGGACTACAAAATTAGAATTTTTTCTGTCATGGTTTCCTGCCTTTTTTGTTCTCATAATAGATTAGAGCTATTTAACCTAAGAAATAAGAACTTATTGTTATTTGCTTTCTGTTTTCTAGATTGTACAACTCGAAACATTCACAAAAAAGAAACCCTCATTATAGTAGACATACTATAAACTGGAAACTGTCCAGAGGCAAGGTTTTTACCCTTAACATGTCAGAAGCTGCTTCAAATGGATGAGCGTCATCACACGCGAATGCATTTTTTGCATGTGAAAGTATTATTTTCAAGCAAAATGACAAGAAAACTAATGTCCAGAAATTGCAGCCTTGTTTTACCGAGGCGTTTCTGAAATAATTACACGCCTTACGTGCTCTTATGTTAAATAAAAAATGTTTGCTTTGCTAGTAACCCGAGGGGTAAGTTCAGCAAAACATTTTGCAGACTGAACAATGAGTGCTCCTTGCGTCATATTTTTTGCCTATCCATTCATCATAACTTTTCCAAGGAAGGCAGCAAAATGCTTGTGTCAAGCGAAATTTGTCTTTTCGCGGCAGGTACCTCGTATTAATTTGTACATATTCGGACCGTGTAGATATTTTAAAATGGTGATAGGTCATGTCTCACCATGTTACCTCTACGTTTAACTCTCATGTCTCCATCCCATTGACCTTTGGGGAAAATTAGGAGAGTTTTGCATCTTCTGTTAAAAACTGACAGTTCACGATATCGCCAATATTGAAGTACGCATGCGCTTTCTGCCACATACCCTAGCGATGGGTTGCAAGGTACTAAAAAATACTAAATACTGAAATGTTTGAAATATTATCTCTACTGAGAACATATCAGCTTAAAATGTTTTATTAGCTCTATCGTACCACGAAAAGAGAGATGGTGTGAATAAAATAATAGAGGTTGATTTTAGAACAGACAGATTTAAGATGTCATTTTTTCCACGAATGATAAGGAAACAGTATCACCTTATGCGACTGCGCTAGGGGGAGATAATGTTTTGCATCAAAAATAGTCTGACGTGTAATCACCCCCTGCCACACACACTATTGATAGCTTGCGGGGTATCATACATAAATGGATGAATGAATCACTGTTGGTCAATCAGTCATCCAAGCAGGTTTCAAGGGAGTACAAATCTCCAGTTACACAATCATTTTTTCTATCTGTTCTATTTACCTTTTACTACTCTGCAAGGCATCGCTAGGATGTGTGGCAGTGAAGGAATACATGACCGACTAATTTTGACCAAAATATTTTCTTACCCTCAATTATACTACATTTCTGATAGAACTAGGCTCCGCTTTTTGGAACAAAGCAGCAATCATAAAACTTTTGCCAGCAATGGGGTTTATGTTATCGTAACACTAGGACTCGTTTCGACAAACGCGGGTGCATCTGGGAAAAGGAACATCTGACAAATCCTACAAGATTACTTGGTAGCACTTCGAAATTTTTACGATGTGATATTTGAAAAAACTGTACATTTTATCTTCACCTTTCAAAGCACTCATACTTGTTACATTTGTTAATGGTAAATGATAAATAAAAAATATAAAAATTACATCATAAATGCATTATACACCTGAGAGAGCCTAGAATGTGCAGCACGTTCAATGGCCTGCACTGGAATGAATATGGTTAAATTTGTCTCATTCGTTCCTCTTGAATAAGGAGTAGTGTATTAAATGAGTATACTCCGGTATTTCATTCATCCTAGAGCATGTTTTCACACCATTTCCAAAAAGTCTAAGAAGAAAATTTTGCTTGGCAATGACTGGAGAGAAAAAGATGAAATCAGAATATTATTTAAGCCTTCAATATAATTCCACGAGGGTACGTTGAAGAGGAGCGTGGAGGGAAAATGGGTTAATTTGGATAAGGTTTCATTGGAAAATGTCATAACGAAAGGAAGAACGGATATGGGTTGGCCGTAATCAACAAACGAACGTTTAACGAAACAATGCGCGACCCAAATATCGAAAAAAAATAAAAGCAAAAAAATTAAGAGGTGCTTCGCCTTAAAAAAAATAACATGACTGCTCCCTCGTTATTTTATCCCAAATTAATTGGAAGACAGACTTTCCCGGAGATTTTTTTCTGGAGACAAAAAATCGACCATCTCATTACAAAACCTAACACAATTTCAAGACAAATCGAATGTTTTAAAGTTTGATGCACTTGGGAAGAAATTCGAGGACTGAATTTTCTTTGCTACTGAATCACTCTTGCACTATGCTTAATGCTACCGAACAGGATTGTCAGAAAATCCTTGACAAAGACATTCAATGTAAAAAAGGTGATTAAACATATTAAAATGTTTAAAAAGGGTAATAAACGAAATGATATTCGTGAAATGCAAGCAAGAGTACTAAGAGGGCAGAAATTTAAGTTAGTGAAATGAGCTCTTCAATTTTGAAAACTCTTATGAAGACGCTACGACTTAGAGAGTGGATGTTGCTCTTCAATCGATCGCCAGTGATGGCTTCAAAGACCACCACAAAAATACTCATTTCAATGCTAGCGTGTTAAAAATTATTTTTGACAGCTACAGTCCTGTGCTAGAAAAGGGTTAAAAAGCAACACATTACCGTACCGAAAGGAAGCAGAAAACCAAGATTGGTGGCATTTGTATGGCTTTAAAGACATAGACATTTGGTAACTATAACATTTACCTTTGCGTGCACCATCTTACAAACATCCCTCTTCAGCCACACCCACCATGTATCGGCCATGGTAATAATTATTTTAACGCCTATAGTACCTACTGTGTAGTGGATGGCGATGGGAAACTAGAAAATTATTGCCCAGAGCGACAACAGTTCGCCACCTCTTGTTTTACACGATCATCGACTAGCCGTAAAGCTCTTTTATGGCCAAGATAAAGACAGCTGTCACGGCAAAATGCTAACCAAATATGGACTTAATGGAGATCTCTTGAATAAAGTCTGCTTTTAGGATGAAATTGTCTCCGATTCGGAGCAAGATAACCCCGAAATAGTACATCATTTTAAGTAGTTAATTAACGCTTAAAGATGAACTTGAAGACCTTGAACTCTAAATTACTCGGAGCCTAGGTGTAACTGGTAAATCTAATTGTAAAATTTTCTAATTTCTCGTAATGAGTGAAATAATAGGATATTTTAGGAATGAGTTGAATTTTATGGCTCAAAAAATTTAACTTTTTGAAAGAAAGTTATGAGATTGCTCACGATGAGCATACGAGATATACTCGTATTCTCAAAAATAAAACAAAAAGATTCATATTTCAAATCATTTATTATTTTACCACATCAGGCACACAATTAGACGGATATAAAAATTGTTAGAGAGGTTGAACGAAGGATTTTAAATAATCTGATCCAGCAAGCTCAATACATTCTTCATACTATAGTTTACCTTTTCATGACCAAACCTAAAAATAGCATTAATAATTGACGGTAAAATATTGCATTATTCGGGTCAAATTAATTTTTTTTATTTCTGCCCCTGCTAGAGGAAGTGAAAAAATAGGCTTGAAATCATCACGTTATACAGTTTATTCATAAATCCGTATTCATAAGTATTTTGGAAATCTTATTTTTTTCGGATTGAACTGGATTAAGTATTCATCCTCTTTCAAAAATGATACATAATAAAGGTGAGTAATAGATGATGGGGTTCTCATTTGCGGCAAATAAAATACTATACACCCGCATATGAACGACATTTAGGACGATAAAATGTGGATGTAATAAAAAAATGCAATAACCCATTTGAAAAATGGTTTGAATTATGCGTTAACACATTTTTTTTTAATATTTTAATAAGAAAAATGAAATGGTGCTTCCCGGAAATTACGCGCCTTGTTTCCCTAAGAATTATTCTCATTTATTTCGCTAATTTAGGCTTATATTCGGCGGCGCTACATCTACATAAATACCCTGCGAGCCCCCAAAAAAGGTGTGTGGCAGGGGGCGCTACTGTTACTCGAAATAATTACCAAACTGGGGTCACATGCTTTCAATCTTTTTAATCAAAATCTATTTGTTTCGTCTACTCTTTTTCCAATGAAAATTATATGCAAGAAAAAACCAGTATATTAGAACGCCTATAATACGCTATTGTTAGAGCCCATCGGATCACCTCAAATGTGGATAATGTCAGGTGGGAATTTAGGTACGAACGATTATATTTCGTTCTTTTATAAATTCCGCAGGACTTAGAGAATGAACTCTGTTAACTACACTCGGAGGTATACTTTCACTACGTACTGAAAAGTTGTAATCGCTCCCGCGGTTGCATAGGATTCCCCTTTAGAAATGGAACAAAATAACCTCTGATGTTTGAGGGTGGTCCGGTACTAATTGCTCTAAGTTATTAAAATGCTAAGGGTATGCAATAAAGCTCGTTGAAGCATTTGAAGTATTAGAAACAGAATACAAATGAATAACTGAGTATCTGGTGATAGGATGAGGTGTACGAGTTATGTTGCCCCTGGTTCACATAAAACCAGTGAAACATTTCAAGTTCTTCGGCTCAGTCATTCATGAGTCTGGTAGCTCTGGAGGTCTTTGGATTTATATTACATACCTCAGGCGAGAGAGGAGATCAAACTGATGATTGCGGCCTTCGGATTAGGCTCATATCTTGGCAAGTAAAGAATACTGCAAACAATGCTGGAAGCGTATACTGCATGCTGCAAGCGAAAAAATGTTAAGCAGGACTTTGCTGGGTGAGCGATAGAAATAGTAGAAGCGGAAATGACTGGAAAAAAGATTAGGAAAATGTCTACGATATATGAATGGGATAAAAGGAAAACTAAGGACAATGGAAAGACAATCGACGTTGAAGAATCGGTTACAGGATACAGAAGAAGGCTCTTAAGTGGTATCACCATGTTAGAAGAATGAAAAATTAAATAAAAAAGAGAAAAATTAAAATAAATCAATGATTTATGTATGCCAACCATCAACATTGTTTACACTTATGTTGATAGAGAAATTTCAGAAAAGAAGATAAATGCTGTGACCACAGTTTCAATCTTCAAAAGATAAGCTGTGAATAAATTGCCTCCACTTGAAGCCAAATATAATCAAAACAAGTGATAAAGTCTTTTAAGCAAGAAAAAAAGAAAAACATGAGAAGAGAGTCGTTAAAAATGGAGAAAATTGAAGGATTTTACTACTTTTGAAGAAGTATTTATAGTAGAGGAAGGATTTGGAAGGGTATCGTGCGCAGAATAGCCCGTGAAAAAATGCATTACACCAGAATAAAAGTCTATCCACAGGTAGACGAACAGTTTACTTGGTAAGAGAAACACCGAACTACAATTTTTGTAAGGAGCAAAATACTTTCTGATAATAGAGTATGGATAGTAAGAACTGCAGAGAAGAGGTTGGAAGAAATGTAAATAATAATGAAGATAAAATGGACAGAGCGAGCCACAGTAATTCGAACGATTGGAGAAAAGCCACTTAAAAACACTAAGAGAGAAGAATTATCTTACTGAACATCCTTAAAGACATAACATTCTTCTGAGGGATGTGAATAGGAGGAAGGGTGTATGGAAATAAATATAATACTGAGATATAAGAATAAGAGGAAATTAAATTAGCTGGAAACAGAAGGAAAGGCCCTGTCAGTGACTGGGTCATCCTACGCAGTCCTTGGCTATATAATCCTTCGTATGCTGCTGATTCTGACCAAGTACACATAAAAATATTAAATCATTATTCTACCATAGTTTTCATTTTTCACTAAATAGGGAAAGCAATGAATAAAGCTTTTTTCTTATCAAAATTTGACCTGCAAATACTTAGGACGCAATATTAGCGATATATAATTTTCTTCAGAGTAATCAATGAAAAAAGTAAGCAGAAATCCGGGGAAGAATAGTTCATCACCCTACTGATACTCCACTTGATTGAAATTGACACTCAAGATTGAAATTGAAATATCTTCCAACTTTGCCTACGAATTCATTAGTATGGTGAAGCGGTAATCATCGTATCAATCAGATCATTCAGGAACCTATGATAATGAGAAACTAATACTTAAGTAGTGAGTTTCGTATTCGGTCGCAAAATGAAAATGTCTTCAAGATGCTTACTTGTCTAACTTTTGATGCATCTTCTTTATTTGGATTTTATTGTACAAAAGTAATTATGAAAGAGCTCTGCTAAGAGATCAATATTTAAAGAGAACGAAAGAATAAAAATTAAAATACAAACGCAGTACTTGCGTGACATCGAGCATGTATATGAGAACATATTGAAATATACTAACTTACTAGTCGATCCACAGTGAAAGTAAACTGAGAGGCAACGAGAAATCACAAAGAAACTGGGAGAATGGGTACATTCTCATTTCCAAAATTAAGCAAATTAAGTACAGAACCGGCATCAAATATTTGTTGGTCAAATAGGTGCCCTAAAAACTTGAATCATGAAAAAACCAGGTTCCAATTAATAAGCTGATTTCATATGAAAAAGTCCACAAACTGGGTCCCAATTCAGCACTGTTAATTACACAAGGGAAAGTTAGTCGTTATTAAGCTGATGCAATGTAAATTTACACAAAGTTTTCAGGAAATATAGGCATTTTTATGAAGAAAATATTTTCTGGAGTTGTTTCTAATATCATCTTCACTAAAGCCTATTACTTAACGCACGCTCTCCAATACTTACGTAATATCTTTGTGACTGATTTTTCAAATTTGAGATATTAATAATGTAAAGAACATTTTTTACTTGAAATATATTTCTTAATATCATCCATTCAATTTGTCATTCCATTTGAACCATGAGAACGAAATGTCATTGAATTTGACCATTCAGAAGTAATTTCATTAGGTAGTGTGCAATTTAATAATGTCTTAATAAACACCACGCAAACAGATAAAATAACTATTGTCCATGATTATGCGACCTGAAACGGTTGATTAAGCGCAAATTTCAACAATGATACAGCTATCGAATCTACCAAAGCATAACTCGCATACTTTACCTCTGTAACACGAAGGAAGCGAAACACTAATAAAATATTCTTTACGATAGCTTCCTTTTCCAGGATTCTTTCTCTGCTATTATTACTGATTCCCTAACATCCCTTGTCACACACCTTTGTGGCGACTAAATGTGTATTTTTAATACGTGCAATATAATATGTGGTGACACAGGTACGGTTTCTGGATCACCATAATACGCCGGAACAAATAACTATCATTCTCTAGTAGTATCCGGCAGATAGCGTGACGGCTTTAGTTTTTCATCTAGAATACTCTCCACATATTCTAATCCAATTCTATCCTATGCATAACCTATGGCCTCTTTAAAAACTGTAAGAGGTAAATTAGGGTAAAGGAGCAAATTTTTGGCAAAGCTAGTTAGCCGCAAGTAAAATGACAGGTGTTGGAAAACTTAAGAAGTTCAGCAATTCTCCCATTAGCTAAAATATCTTTTTCTCACATAGGGGTTAATTTCTGAGACCGGTTTATACAACAAATTTTATGTTAAAAGGTTTTCAAAATTTAATTTTCTCGTATATTTTTAGTGAATGCAAACATTACAAACTACAAACGTTTCTTTTTTCAAAAGTACATTTCAGTCAGCATATGAAGTAAAATTCTCGTTTGATATAGTACCTTTATTCTACTCTATTTGAAATTAATTGAATCAAACCTACAAAAACTGTATCGCATTAAAATTTCAAAAGATATGGCAACAGATTCTAGGATTAAAGTTTCAAAATTTGCTCTTGAAACAGAAATATTTTGGAAAGAACAATTTATCCTTGAATAAAACCAATATAAAATTGCTAAAATGAAGTTATTCCAATCGTAATATTATATATGGAACCAAACCTTAAATAGTACTACAAAATACCTGATTATACCAAATAGGGGGAAACAGGCTGAATGTAAAATTCTCAAATACCCATGTAAAACTTAACAAAGTTTATTTTTGATTGGCGATATTTCTTGATTCCAACAAGTAACAAATTAAAACGACCATTTTATATTTGAAAAAAAAAGGAGCTAACTATATGAAAGAATGAGTAAATCTCTTTAAAACTCAAAATCATTTATTGTCACACTCAATGTATTCCATGGTTGTCTTTCTTTGAAGTGTGATTCCGTAGATATCTACTACCATTATAGCTACTCATAGGAAAAACATTTTCAAATTTCCAATTATGTTTCCACTTAGGTTCCAACTTCAGGTTTTATTTCATTTTTCTAAAAGGCATCATCAAACACTATCCACAAGAAAACTCATGCATGTTTATCAATTCCATTTTTTTCAGGTAATTTAAAGGCACAAAACGTACCTTCTTCGCCATTAACGTGGCTGAATGAAATTGAATGCAAATACAGGCAACTGTATACTAGCGTGTATAAATGCTTGCATATACGAGTGTAGGTTGAACACTAATGCACACATGCTTGTTGACCACCAACAAAATCTTCAAGATCTTCAGAAGCACCCCTCGTGACTTGTGAAAGTAACATTCCCCTTCAACACGCATACACAGTATAATGCAACAATTTCAGAGAGTAAAAATCATTCGCCTTGGCCGGGATTCGAACCCGGATCCCTCGATATCCGGCCGAGTGCTTTAACCATTTAAGCTGCCGAGACGTCCTCTTACACTCTGAAATTTTGGGGGCTTTAAAGGAACAAGATGTTGTGACGAAATACCGTATATACAATGTCACAGGCATTCGTAGTCGTGCGCGAGGCGCCACAGTCCACGAGGTTAAAGCCAATTTCAAACACTTAGGCTGTTCATTTCAAGAAACTGCGGGAGATGCCGCAACAGTAACTATTAACGGAGTCATCCGCTATGTGTGTATTATCTATTATTTGTGATCACTGCCACATACGATAAACATCGAAAACTCGTCGAGGATTTGATTTAAAACGACCTACGATGATTTGATGAAAATGTGGTCTACAAGCATGTGTGCATTACTTTTCAGCCTACCTTTGTAAATATTACTGATAAAACTCAATTCAATAATAATATCGATTCCACACATAGATACCTCAATATTTACAATAATGCTTATCGACTGCAAAGGATCCTAAGGAAATAAAACGAAAATGATTGAATAAATGAAAATTAAATATTTTTAATGTGTAAATTATTATTGATAAATCATTTAACTAGTAATTATTAAAGTGGAAGGCAGCTGGTTTCTCGGATCAGCTGCTATATTTAATATGTTGCCACATTCGGTATTTTTGAAGGGTATGTACAAAATCGGGCGTCGAACGAATAGCTACGTATGTAGTGGAAATGGAAAAAGGATTTAAATTTCCTTTTTTTAATTAATGTTGAATCTTCTCTTTTGATGTGGAAGCAAACTCGGAAAGTAATGGTTTCTTAAAGGATATCCAAGATGGAAATATGAATTCATTATAATGATATTTTCGTAATTCGTTATTTTAAAATCTATTAGCCGAGCTTATATTACGAATGACTCTTTTTCGCAACCATTTTTTTAAATTATGCCTTACTCATTGGTAAAATATTGATTTACTGATTTATTAATATCGTTGCTCTGTTGGCTTAATCAATTGCCCAATATTGCAAAGTTTCATACCCCCTCTTATGTAGATTAACGAATATAGAAACATTCTGTTTTTGCGAAATAAACTATTTGAGAAATATTATAACAGTATCATTGTTCATACAGTATACTCTTGCCTTAGACCAAATAATATGGCACATTTTTCGCTAGAGTGTAAAAAATCTTTTTAAAGGAATATAATAAGGCTGCATTAAGATTTATTTTTATTTAAATATGTCTAAAGTCTTCATTATTACCATTTTTATATTTAAGCATTGTGAAAAACTTTTCTAAGGTTTGCCATATTAACAGGAAACTTCAACATTTTAGTTAATATAACCAAGGATAAAAAATGATATTCATTAAATTTAATTTTTAACATACCTTCTAGGTTTATGGCAAATTGTTGTCGCGAAGAACCAGTAAATTTAGTCACAATATTTCAAATGTTATCTCAATTTCCTAGAATAGAGTAGAAGTTATCCAGAAAATAATACTATCCTAAATAAGCCAGGAGTGAAGGTCATAATTCAATGGAATTTTTGGAAAAATAGTTTAAAATATTAACTAATTAATGGAATAGTTATATTAACATTTTAATAAGTATAAATCACCTTGGAAAATTAGGTTCATCCTTTCTTCTCTCTCATTATCTGTCTTCAAATGAGAAAATTCGTATTTTATTTATAAATAACATTCTCCAAGCCCGTTGCCCCTTTCAAAGAACTATTGCCCTGGAGGATTAATTTTAAAATAATAACGCGCTTATAATACACTTCCCCGATTCCTATAGTTTCCCAATGAGCTTCTCGTAAAGATCATTATCTCTTAAAAAATGAGTTCATCACCAATGAGGACCCTTAATACCCTACCGCAGAAATAAAAGACATGATATTGAGTGACGGAAACAGCCGCCGCAGAATCCAACGCCAAAGCATTAATGATGCCTTGTTAATGATCGGGAGGAATGAAAAAGAAGGATCAATTGTCAAAGCCACGACGACGTATTCAAAAACCTCAGTCATAAAAGAGAACGAAATTTTTTGTGCGCTTTGAATGCGGATTATTAGAGCTCTCGAAATCCCTGGCTTAAAATCGGAAGCAGAAGCATGTTCAGAAACGCGTCCGTTCCTATCAATCACCTATATTTCAGTTTATCAAAACACCGCAATGCGTGAAACACTGAATTCATAAAGTACCCCGCCATAGAGTTTTAGGGGGATTTACGGGACAGTAGCCAGTGTATTTTCATTTTAAATAGCAAAACATATACACTCTCCGATATACTTTGAACGAGGAATTCGCTTCCATAAAAAAGGAGTTTGACAAAAAATGCTCCCTTTCCGAAGCACTATTTTTGAAAATTCCATGCTAAAAGCTCGCATTGGGATGAGTGATAATGAGATAAAAAGGATGATTGACAACAAACCATTTGAATTGTATGACTTCCTGGTGGATTCTTAATCGAAAGTAATGCAGTCTTTTAACCCTGAAATGAAAGATATTCGGTCAATAGTGCATTTGATCCTACTCTGAGTTTATTTAAATACAAATTTATTTTCCTGCTGATAAAAAATACAAATATTATGTTGTTTTACATCAAAGACAAATCATGAAAACCTAAAATGAATTTGTTTACTCGTAGTTTGAATATAAACTGCGCACTGTATCCCTAATATTATTTTTTTATAATTTTGAATTTTCGATTGGCCCTTTAGTTTTTCGTTGAATTTACATTCCACTAATTTACCGGAAAATTACTAATTTAATCATAAGAAGATCAGTCGTATCATATTTTTCCGCAACGATCGTGATTAAATGTGAAGTAACAATCCAAAATATGACAGAGAGCAATTGTCCATTTAAAGTACCCACCGATATATTTTGGAATGTGCACTATGAAGTACAATACCACAAAATAACTATAGAGAATCTTTACCATTAACAGTTCTATTATTTCGTAAATTTAAGGTGTGAAAAAAGTTTATTTAGACATACGAATTCTTTAAAAAGTTTAAACATTTATTGTATGCCATAAATAATATGGTTTGAGTATTTGAAAACCAAAAATGAAAATGAGGTAAAAATTGCCTCAAGGACCGTTAGAGTATTACTTTAGGTAAAAGTGGCAATTTATAAAACTTTATTCCAGATTTTATGAGTTAATGCTCTCACAAGTCTCCTTCTTTCATTCCGCGCGGAAGACATGTCCGGAAAAATATGAAATAAATTGTTATAACACTACCTTATGGTAATTGCGTCGTGGTGATTTTGACAAAAATCACTAAAGAAGTGGAAATTTCCCCAATATCTCCGCTAATAAACCTGAAGGTCGGTTTGATAGGACTGGTATAGCTCAACTAAGTTTTGTGAGACACACATCAGAGTGTTAGGAAGGCCACCTCCTTTCCCTGTGCTGACTTTGGTTTTCCAGGATGATAAGCTACCAGGTCAAAAATCAAGCTGCTTGGATTATGATATGTATCCAGAAGCGTCACACGGAATTAAACCCGGGCTCTGCGGTCAGTATTCCAGGGCTCTACTCCCATGTACTAGTACATATCCTTGGAAAATTATACTTGCAAAGTAGCGATAGTCAAAACTATTACCTTAACAACCAGCAGTAGAATTTGGAAGGGATATTATAAAGGCAGACACTTTCAAGGTAGAATGCGGTTGTGAATGATAGATATCAGAGATGACCGCGAGTATGAATTAAAAAATTTATGTGAAGAGATAAGAAGATTATAGTACCCCGAATTATAGGATCCTTCAAATGTGTCGAAATAACGGTTCAGCACCATTCCAGACCTGATTGATACCTAGAAAAGAAGGCATTTGACCGCCATTGTTACCCTGGGTGCTTGAATGGTTGTATCTTGCTAAATCACAAAACCAGGATTGCTAAATCCCTTTAAATTTAGCAATTCCTAAGAATTTTCCGGTTTATACTTGTGTGATCAATTTCAATGAATAATTATCCAAAATATTTTATCTTCTCTAAAAGCATATTGAAGACAATTTCCTCCTATGTGACTTTTTAACAATATTACTGTATCCAAAACACTAAACTATTCCCAAAAATGTCTTATTTCAAAAAATCGCACTTTACTGTACAAAAATATGCATTTACCAAATGCGTTCCTTAATATATAATCCTTTGTTTACAAAAGCAAATTAACGCTTTAAACGCCCTAATATAAATTTCAATGCATATAGTCTTCGTTATTTTTGTTTTTTTACTCGGTCAGTTAGTGCGTAAAAATATGTATGTTATTTTTTTCGTTCAACTATAAAATAATTTTTCAGTTAAGCGTTTTATGATACCCGGGTTCTGTACTTCACCACTTTAGTCCATTTTCATGTTTACTTTGCTGGAGTAGTAGTGAAGAGTCACTGATTGCCACTGATGCTTCTGAGTTTTCATTATTTCGGAGTATGAAATGCGAGAAATCTATTTATCTCTTCTCTATCAAATAATAGAAAGTAAATATCAAATGCCTGAATATTTGAATATAATATAGGCATACCTTTCAAGCGAGCGCGCATGAAACTAAATCGATAATGTATTTTAACTTTAGAAAAACATTACTCACACAATATAATGAATCTTATATCACCTTATAGTGACAAAAGAAATACAAAGAGTAGAACCTAAATACAAATACTACATGTATGTACCCATGTAGTAGTGTGCCGTACCCATGCAGTGATAGCGAATCTACCATCAGTTTAACTTGATAAAATACTTAAGAAGTCATGGATTACTCAAAAAAACGGAAATATAGTGTTTTTCTCGTACATATCGAAAGCGTTAAGTAATATAATTTATAAATTTCAGCTGAATGGATATGCATTTAAGAAGGCGACCTTCCTTCAGAGGTAAATTAAGCGTTACCTGATGAAGTTGTCATTTGACATCTACTCATTGTTCTGGTTCGGAGTGAGGATTAATGGAACCATACTAAATAAACTTTTAGCCGGTTCAGTGGTCATATTTTACGATTTTTGGTCTAAATATCGCTCTGGCACTCTTATTGGTGTGTAATATCTTTCCAGTGATTTGTTTTCTCTCCTCCATTACACAGCATATCCAGATGATCTCAAACTGATAATTCTAGAATACTTTAAGAAACTTTTCCGCATCTCAGAAAGAAGTATCTTCATAATTATGTCAGAGTTAGTAGTTAATCTACACGAGGGATGCTCAATAAAGATGATTATAAATTTGTATTTGCATACTTTATCGTGCAAAGATGTTATTTAATGTTATATAATTATCATGATAACTTTGTATATGTGGCACATATTCGATTGATTTAACTCCAGGTAGCGCCTTTGCGTCAGCCTAGTCGCTGTAAGTTGAAACATACCCAGCCACACTTTACCTACTCTACTCCTGCAGAATACTATTAGGCAATTAAAATCATAAGTACAAGGGTAATCATTTTTGTGAGCAGTTTTAGAATGGGTTCACCAACGGCTTCCAGCTTCACTAAGCCCCACTATTCAAGAGAGAAACAGTTTTACATTTAAAAGGCATCCACTCTCGTAGACTTTAAAAGAATAAGTAAGTGCCTATAGCTCTTTCCTATCCAGCACTGATATTACCATTCCAATGAATGGCTACATAAAGGAACCGTTTATAGCTCAATTCTTTAAGTAGAGCTTAAAATGCTCATTGGTCTAAGGTCAGTTGTAAGGATACCCGTATGTACTGTGTTGTGAATTTTATAAGAGACATAAATAAAAAGAATGTCACTTAATTTTAAAATTAGAAATATTATCAAAAGAAAATCAAGATTGTATACATATGCGGCCCCTACGTCAAACTGAGTGGGCCGATGTCTGTTCAAAATTTTGCGTTATATATGGATGGTTCTATGCAATCAAAAGGAGATTCACTACGAAGGTTCAAAATAGACAAGCGACACCGAAAGTTTTTTTCTCAGCGATTGGCATTAAAATTCCATACAATACACAATATCGACAAACAGAAGCTGAATATATAAATAAAAACTCTTGCCAAAAAATAGTTCGGAGTGAAAACAAAAGTGTGGTAGTTACTACAGCAAGTACGAGTTATGAGTAGTAGTTGATTTCCATCCGATTTTCCTATTCATACCACATTTTATTCAGAGAGATAGTTGAAGCCGATACTTTGCGGTATTCCCTTATAATGAAAAGGAAGAAACAAATAACTCTGCGTCTCCACATAATAGAATTTTATTTCCGACTAGCTTTACCACACTATTTTCATTCGGACTAATCAAAAAAGCTCATTTTATTCCCTTTATTTTAAAATAATACACATTGACGTCATCCACCCCTACCACAGGTCCCCGCTGTGGGTCTTGGTATAAAATTTAAGTGGGGCCCAAAAGGATTTTACCATATTCAGTGGTGACTCTGGCGTACGCGATTCGTCCCGGGACTCCAACCGGGCCATGCGACCTCCTTTGGTCCTGGTCCAAGGACCAGGGTCAGAGAGCCCTAGTCATATGCATTTACGTCAGTTTTTTCTGATGTGTGAAATGTTTTATATTTTCTATGTGAATCTATTTTGCAATATAATTCATAATTTAATGTTCATAAACATTTTTGCTCACTCATCATCATCTCATCATCTACAAAAATGCACATTATTGCTTCTAATAATTCCTGTGTCCACTATCAGAAGAGAAATAAAGTAAGTTTCATATGATTCTAGTACGCGTGATTTAATCGATTCTTAACGTTAATGGCCAACGAGTGTTAAGAATACATTTTCCGGGACATTTCCATTTACAGGTTTCACTAAATATGAATTTAATCTCTCCAAAAAGTGTTTCTTGTCACTAATGGAGGAATTTCCTTTTCTCTTTATTAAAATTAGAGCATACATTTATCATGGTTTGTACAAAAGAAAAGATCGTGCTATTTTTGTGAGTAATAAGCCAAAAATAACAAAATGGGCGCTTTTAGCAATTCTTCTGAATTTGGTGTAAGTATATTTGAGAAAATGAAGCAATCGCAATGGTATTATTTATTACTTCATTACTCTTAAAACTCTTACAATAAAGTCATTATTTTTGGTATCCAACCGTTTAGGTTTTTGATGGACACAGACTGAATAGCAATGCACTCTTTGCCTCTCCTAAAAAAAACAAAACCTGACATCCAAAACTACGCAAAATAAATCCTTCTCCAATTGCACATACTTCCTTCCTCCCTTCATTCTGTTCAACATACACATTTATCCTCACCCCTTACTCGCTTAACCAGCGTTCTTCCTTCTATAACAGTCTTCAATATGCATTCACCAATTAAGATGCTCTGCATCAAAAGGAATACAATTTCTGATTAAAGTCCCGATCCTAATGTATCATATTCACTGAAATTTACTTAACAGTGACTGACTTTAATTTTGATGGGTGCATCTTGTTAATATGGCATGATTTTAATTTTGGGAGGCTAATGGTTCCCTTTGATGTTTCCTACCACTGCGGTCCCCTAATTGTGTCAAGGAAAGGCTTTTATAGGTTTTCAGCAGTTTCCCTTATCTTCTTTTGCTATCGCCTAGCAATATAACGAGGGGGTATACTAAGTTCCTGTGAATTGGATCATATTAAACCACTTGATTTTCTTTTTCACATAGTATTTTCGTATAATATTCGTTAGGCCAGTGTCTCTCAACACAATTTATCCAATATGCTTTTCATTTCTAACGTTTCTTCGTGAGGCCATGACCCACGAAGGAGATCTGTTAGCTAGTATTCAAGATGAGGTCAAACAAGGGGAATATACAATCTATCCTAATCTTTTCCGTTCAAATTTTTCTTGACTCTAAATTTGATTGAGTCAATTTGTTCTAATGCAGATCCACAGAGTTGTTTTCCATATGCAGATTACACTATTTTCGAGAATTCCACATGGAAAATTAACTTAGTAATTCTCCACAATTTTGTTGGACAGCGCCACGACACGCCTCACTACATCGTGGCATATTCATGTGCGAAGTTACAAACATTCATATGGTTTATATAGCTAATAAAGGAGAAATGGGTAGGGGTGGGATGGGGAGGAAGGCAGAAGCGTGAAAGAGAGGGGAGGGGAGCGAGTTTGAGTTGTCCGAACCAGACCGGCGCTCTGGTATTTGTTCTTCTAAGCAGGGGGAGCAGAGGCGAGGGAGAGAGCTGAGCGTGACCCAAGCAAAGTGTAGAGGAGGAAACGGAGTGAATATTTCTGATGTAGTTTCAAGTGGCAGAAATAGTAAATGAGGGAATGGAATATTTGGGGCAACCCATTGCATTGCTATTGGGGTTGTAGTAAGTTGGAGTAGGTAGGAAAATGTTGGGGGAGAGCAATGGTTAAAGGTTTCCTAGCATATAATCTCTATAGAAGTAAAAACTTTGTTCACTTTTGCGCATGACAAGTTATAACGGTTCAAATTTATCCTTATTTGACACTAATACAGCCATCTGGTAACTGATTGCAATCGCAATTTTATGGATTTTTTCCAGTTTTAGAGGAAGCTAAAAGCGGGGCAGAGAGATACGAGTAACCGTTCCACGTGGCTGAGTCTATTCAGAATAAATATCAAGCACTTTTCTGCACATTAATCAAAAATTTGTGAATTTACACCAGAAAGCCATTTTTATGGCGTGAAAAACAGTTATGTAGCCGTGAGAATTTTACCCATTGGACTACATATACTTCATATATTTTTTTCATTTTCGAACAGAAATATTTTTGTTGAATTTGATCATATTTCGAGTAACCCGTGTAATTCAATCTCCTAAACTCAAGACGCACCTCATCTAGAAGCAACGCTATTTGTTAAGGTTGTCTCAAATATAAAGTTAATCAAAGCATTAAAACCTTTATGACAAGGTTACTTAGAAAGATATTGTGACTTAAGATAGCAATTTTTGCCTAGTGGGGCGCTTTACATGTGTATCACTAAGCATATTCCAACGCAAAATCTGTTTATAACATACTGTAAGACTATTTTATAAATAAATCAAGCCAATGGAACGTGTTTGCTGAACTAAGTGCCGAATTAATCTAATACTCACTAAAAACTTGTTTATACTCTGTCTTAAGCTAAACATTCCGGGAAGTAAACAATTTCGTCTTAAAAAGCGTTGTTTGAAATAGTAAATTCCAATTACATGTCATAACAAAATTCTAGCTGTTCCTACAGGATTATTTGATATAAATTGTCCCCGTGTCAAATTACCTATGCTACACTTTGGTAGTGTTGGCTTGATAATATTACTTGATTTCCAGAAAAGGAATTTAAAGCCTAACCTTTTTAAAAATAAAAGTCACTTTTTTTTATATTTAAATATCTGAATATTATTTCTCAATTCTTGACCCTGACTATGATACACGTATAAGGCGCAGAAAAATTGCACTAACTCTGCTGAAGTTGCTAGCTGAAGTTGATTCATTGTTATTCTATATGTAAAAGGAACAGGCTGAAGAGAAAATGTAGAATCACTTCCTAAAAGATATGAGGCAGCCGAAAATTCAGAAAATACGGAAGGTTATCCTTAACGTGAATGTTTTGAGAAACGATAAAAAAAGTCGTCGTCATCTGACAAACACAGTCGTCGAAAGAAAGTAAACGGAGGGAAGGCAGAGGTAGAATTCCGATAAGATGCATGGAACATGTGGCGACAGATGCCAAAAGGAGATGAAACACTGGCACGAATAGGATAGAGGAAACAAGGATTAAGTGAAACGCTATGACGAATCGATCCTATGGAGTGATGGTCAGTCCTGATGATTTATACGATATATATTGATAAATAATGTCTGCATCGCACAATGACTTAGAAAGAGTGATGCAAAACACAACAGCTAAACCGAAAGTTTAAAAATTATTCCACCTTAAAGAAACCGCGGGATTTTCCTCCTAACCATCTTTAGTGGAGGATTTTAACGTGAGAAAAAGGTGAAACGAACAGTAAAACAAACAACGAAGAGCCATGTATGGTGGAGTGAGAGGAAATTGGAGCCAGGAAATATCGCTTTGGAATGTTGAAGCCTGTGATAGAGAGGAGGACGTCAGTCAAACGAAGAAGGAGTAGGAATAGAATAGGCATGTTAGACGGAATGAAGGGAGGAAGAATTGTCAGATTAAGGTGGCTGGGACAACCGAGATATTGAATTAATTCCTTTTCTTTATATTTAATACTTATATTTTTCTTTTGGCTTTATATGAATGCGTGTCCATCAAGCATATATATATACACACATATATATCTATGAAATGGACGCTCTCTGGCGACGCACAAACACGCAGATACAAAACATTCAGCACACAAAAACATAAAGAAAGGACACTCACAGTATGTATTTGACGTTTCGACGACCCGACCGTCGTCATCAGAACCTGATTCTGATGACGACGGTCTGGCCGTCGAAACGTCAAATGCATACTGTGAGTGTCCTTTCTTTGTGTTTCTGTGTGTTGAATATTTTATATCTTTGTGTCTGTGTGTTTATGTATACATATACATATGCATATATGTGTTTGTATAAATGGAATATGACGGCACATGAAAACATAAAAAATATAAATAGAAAATACGTAAAAGGACACGTACATTTATATATAAATATACATTTGTCTATATATATATATATATATATATTTTACTCGTAGAGATTAAAGCAGAGCCGACGAACTTGGTCATTATTCAGGTATACATGCCACCGAGCAACCACAAGGAGGAAGAAGTCGATAGGATGTATGATGAGTTAGAGGATATCATCGCGAGTGTTCCTGCAGGGAAACATTTGATAGTGATGGGGGATTGGAATGCGACGGTAGGCGAAGGAAGAGATGGTGGTGAGGTGGGGGACTATGGGTTAGGCACGAGGAATGAACGCGGGGAGAAAGCAATTGAATTCTGCAGGAGACAGGGGTTAGTCATCACTAACACATGGTTTAGACACCACAAAAGGCGTAGGTACACATGGAAAATGCCAGGTGACTCAGAAAGGTATCAGTAGATTATATTATGGTTAGGCACAGGTTTAGGAACAGGGTGATAAATTCGCACAGTTTCCCAGGAGCGGATGCGGACTCTGACCACAATTTAGTTGTTATGAAATGTATTGTTCGTTTCAAGAAGATAAGGCAAGGGCGGCGGGCTAAAAAATGGAATTTAGAAGCAGTAAATGAATTAACGAGGAAGGAGTATCAGCAGGCTGTAGAGAAAATGATGGATGACGGTAAAGAACTGAGTACTATCGAAGAAAAATGGGAATGTATCAAGAAAGGGATATTGGAAGCCGCTAAAGACACTATAGGAACCGTTAACGGGAAAAGGATAAGGAAACCATGGGTAACGGATGAGATGATTGCAAAGATGGATGAGAGAAGAAGATGGAAAAATGTAAACACAGAGTTAGGCAAAATGAAGTACAAAGAGTTAAACAATAAATTGAGAAGGGCCACAAATAAAGCAAAAGAAGAATGGTGGAAAACGCAATGCGAGGATATGGAAAGTTTACAGAAGAAGGGTGAAATTGGTGCTCTATACAGCAAGGTTAAGTTATTATCGGGAAGTAAGAAGGCAAGATGTGTGCTAACAGTTAAAGATAAATGGGGTAGGATAATAGTTGAACCAGGAAAAATCCAAGAGAGATGGAAGGAATATATAGAAACACTGTATGGTAAAGAACTTAGGCCGACAAGGTTAGACATAGAAAAGGAACATGACGTAGAAGAAGATAGCTTAGGTCCAGGCATACTCGACGATGAAATAGAAAGGGCATTAAAGGAGATGAAAGCAAATAAGGCTGTGGGGGTGGACAATATTCCTGTAGAAATGTTGAAATGGTTAGGGAAAGGTGGGAAGAAGGCCATATATGGACTGATTCGTAGTATCTATGAGGAAGGAATCTGGCCGGAAGATTTTGTGAGATCGGTGTTAGTTCCTATTCCAAAAAAGGCAAAGGCTTCGTCATGTGAGGATTACAGAACAATAAGTTTGATATCCCACGCAGCTAAAGTTATTCTCAGGATCATCAACAAAAGGATAGAGAGTAAGGCAAATGATTACTTAGGGGATGATCAGTTTGGGTTCAGGAAAGGAAGAGGTACGCGTGATGCCATTGCAGTAATGAGATCACTAGTCGAGAGGAATATAGAATACAATCAGGACGTTTTTGCCTGTTTTGTAGATTTCGAAAAAGCGTTTGATAAAGTGAATTGGGAAAAATTAATGCGTGTATTGCAGAAAATAGGAATGGATTGGAGGGACAGGAGACTGATCCGCAACCTGTACATGTCTCAGACTGCTCAGGTGCGAGTGGGGAACGGAGAGTCCGGATGGGCAGTGTTAGGAAGAGGTGTAAGGCAGGGTTGCCCATTGTCACCGGTACTGTTCAACGTATATGTAGAGGAAATGATTAAAGAGGCATGGGAAGAACTGGAGGTAGGAATGAAAGTCGGAGGGGAATTCGTAAAATCGGTTAGGTTTGCTGATGACCAAGCATTAGTTGCTCAGTCAGCCAAGGGGTTGCAAGCATTGTTGAGTGAATTGGAGGTTCAGTGCGATAAATATGGGATGAGAATAAATATTAATAAAACAAAGGTTATGCGATTTTCCAGAAAGAAAAAGGCTAAGCTAAATATTAAAATAGGCGGGGAAAAAATAGAGCAGGTAGAACAGTTTACATATCTCGGAAGTGTTTTGGACCAACACGGTCAAAGTGGTAGGGACGTAAGGAGAAGAATTGCGCTAGGCAAGGAGGCTTTCTCAAGGAGGAGGGAGTTGATGACGGGGACGTTGAGTAGGGATGTTAAGACAAGACTCGTAAAAACTCTGATATGGAGCGTAGCTATGTACGGCGCGGAAACGTGGTCGCTGAAGCAGGAGGATAGACGTAGATTGGAGGCTTTTGAAATGTGGGTGTGGAGAAGAATGGAAAAGGTGAAATGGACCGAAAGGAAAACAAATGAGGAAGTACTAGAAATGGTGGGGGAGGAGAGGGGTTTGTTGAGAGAAATCCTATGGAGGCAGGAAAAATGGATGAAGGGCGTATTGAGCGGTAGTGGAATGTTGAAGAGGGTAATAGAGGGAAGAATGTTGGGCAAGCGAGGTAAGGGTAGGAACAGGATAGGGATGTTGGACGAGATGAAGGGAGGAAAGAAGTACACCGAGATGAAGAGGGACCTGATATAGATTAGTTTGCTAGGTGGGGAGTCACAAAATGTTTATTTGATAGTTGGGTCCATCCAAAAACCTACCTTAACCGGTAGATTACCTAAAAATATATATATATATATGATGATATCGTCGAAGTAACATGGAAGTGTTGAATAAAAAACTTTGACAGCAACAAACAATATAAGAACACATAAAAGGAACATTCACACGTTACATCTTGATAATTTCGACGGAATTGAGCTCCGTCTTCATCAGAAGATTCACTAGGACTGACTGTTGAACTGGTAGAGGTGGGATAGGGTAGAGTGAGAGAGAGGGAAGGGGAGAACGGGTGGTGGGGGAGGGCTGAAAGAAAGGGTTGAACGGGGAAAGGGAAGAACGGGTGGTGGGGGAGGGGTGAAATAAAGGGTTGGGAAAGGGGAAAGTGAGAAGGGATGGCAGAGGGGAGAGGAAATAGGATAGAAGTGAGAGGGAGGATGTGGAAATAATTCACAAACGGAAAAGGAAACAATAAATTTATCCACAGATACTACAACAGGTATGACCCAGGTGTCAATTGCAAAGTCGTCGTCAGGACTTAGCAAGTCTAAACCCAGGACAAGAATAATACAATACATGCGGATGAACAAATTATCCTACTATCCCGTATGAAAAAATTCCACACCTCTCCATTTCCACCCTCTATAATTAGTGAACGACATTGAGACCCTTATTCAAAATACTTAATAAATGTTCGGAAATCCCAGCTACTCATCAGCGTAGGGGTATGACTCCGTCATAGACCTCAAACAGGTTGACATCAGTTTTTCTGAGTTTTCTATTTCTCAAATTTTGTGGTTTCTGGATCTATTTATATATAAATCCTATCGAAAATCCTATCGTAAATTCATCGAAAATTAAGAGGCAGATAATCCCTGTCTAAGTCATCTCAGTGAAGAGTTAATGACTCATTTTTTTACTTAAGAGTATCATTTTCGTAGAATAGAATTCATTAATCATCCTTCCTTTCACTGATTTTACATTTTGTCACAGAAAATTATCATATCTAAGGTAAATTTGGAAAGCACGCTTGGGAAAGATATAAAATGTTGAATTCAGTATTATTATTTCTGATTAAGGAAGACAGTAAATGTGTAACTAAAATGAATTCACACTTGCCGTACAGATATATATAACTTCCGTTTGGTCCCATCATTTATGTTTTTTTACAAAATTGAACGCGTTCAATTGAGATGTGCTAATAAAAACTAAAAACTTCATTTCATGTGACGTTGAATTTTAGCAACCTGGATACCAATTGTATGTACTTGTATATGCGTTATGGATTAATGCCTCTTGGAACAACGGCTCATTATGCAGGATGCCTGGATTCAATGATTAACTCTACCTATTCCGAACTCAAATGAAATGTATCGTCGCTCAAATTCCTTCCACACAATGACATGTGAAGTTCATTTAACAAAGAAAAATTGATGTAAATAAGCCAAAATATTTTTTTATTGATCTCATTTCAAAAAGTTCTATAAGCCTTTCATGCTAAATTTCTGAAGTTTCATATTCCATTTAGGCTTATTGTGCTACATCCTTACCTTATCTATTTTCATATTTTTACGCTGGTTTTCACGAACAACCAATAACAACTTTTCGATGTTACTTACGAACAATACATCAATGTATAAAGATAAAAGACATAAAATGGCCAATTATTATAGAACCTTCGGTTGGTGTGGCGGCTATTCAAGCCTAAAGGACAAAATGTTTGACGTTATTTTTTTGTTCTTATTGGTGCGACTATGGTAGGAATGTTTGACGTTTCACAAAAAACACATCGCATTTCATGCAATGGAATTAAAAGGGTTAAAAACATTGCTGAGAGGCGGCTGAGATCCATAAGTTACTCTCTACACTCCCACTGAAACCGCAGCCGCTGGGGAACGACGCGACCAGCAAAATTCCCACGAAGAGCACACATACTAGTTTATCAAGGGAATGACTACAGGAAAAAGCTGTCCTAGAACTTCATTCTATCAACAGCATCTTGATACTCAAGTAGCATTAGTTAAAACAAGGGGCCCGGGAGAACCTCAATTTTCTTGTAGCTCCGGTTGGTGTTTTTCTCCCTTTTTTTACGAAATTCACTTTTTCAGCGATAAATTGGTTAAAAAAACTGACATGGGCAAATAAATTGATTCATAAAACTCGCGTTAGTGTTCCTCTTTAAGACAACGTGACGAACATTCAGAACAAAGTGAAGGAAATAGCACCCAACATTATGTATCCCCCGACCAAATCTCTCATTTCCCCACCAAAATAACCCCCGAAGGAACACGCGCCAAAAAAAAAGGAAGAAAATTAAACCGAGGGATGAGGAAGGGGTCCGAGAGGGGAGAGCATGATCCACCGACGACTAAAACGAGATGACTTTAGATTTCGCGATTTTGCCTCCGGGAATGCGAAACGCAACGCGATTTAGGGTGAGCACAAAATAAACACGTGTACGAAATAAAGAACGCAATTTGAGAGGTTGTTGGAAATAATTACGGAAGCAATTTGGGGATCTCTTGTCATGGGAACGGTGATCGATGGGGGAGTGCTGCCAGAGCCGACTGCTTAGCGAGGTGCCTGGCGAGTTTAGTCTGGGGGAGTGTGAGAGGTGGGAAGGGAAAGAGGGTAGGGAAAGACTGAGGGAATGGAGGGGAGAAAGAGGGTAGAAGTCTGAGGAGAAGGGACGAAAGAAGACGCGGAAGTGGAGAGCACAGAATCCGTAAGAGAGACTTTAAGGGCACGGAGAATAGCCGAGTTACTCAAGTTGGGGTAGGTTAGTGGGAGGCGTAACTCCTTAACCCGTCTCCCCCCCCGCCTTGGACGGCGAGAGAGGCCGATTATTAAAGGTTCTGGCGGAGGGGAGTGGGAGATGGAGATAGAGGAGAAGCAATGAATTGGGTCGGTAATGACGGCGGGAGGGGGAAATTTCGGGTCGCTGATGGAGAGCATACTTACTCGCGGCATATTACTCCAGGGATTTACCTTGAATGCTGGAGAGTGTCACAGGGCAGTGGGAGTTAGTTGTGTGTGGAGGGAAAGAAGTAGGTCAGAGGTTAAGCCACAGAAGGAACTTGAAAGAATTCAAACGAGGGGTCGAGAGTTAATTTGCAAAATTTGGGGGAGGCATTTTGAGCGACAGAAAGGGGAGAATGGGGTTTGTGCGAGGGCATTAAATCCCTGGGTGTCCCTCCCTTCCGAAACCCAACACTTGGACCCTCCCTCACAGACACACACATAAACACACGCTGTGGACCAACCTCCCCTCCCCCCGAAATGGGGCTTAGGCTGTGGGGAGATAGAGGGATGAGGGCCAGGCAACCTCTTCGATTACCCACGCCTCCGCTAAAGAGAGATATGCGCTGGTGATTTCCAGCCAAGTCACGAAAACGACTGCTACATTCTATTTTACTCGGCCCCGGCATCAAAACGGGCAGCGCGCCGCGGCGTTGGATTACGGGCGGTAACCATGGCAACTGTTTCAGCCGACCGCAGCCCCCCCCCTTAAATGGTTCCATGCCGACTACGAATTTGAAGCAACCTCCGCTGATTACTTATACGTGATTCGTGGAGAATAAAAATGAAACATCCTTTATACCAGAAAGGGATGAGGAGAATTTATTTTTTATTACCTCCATCATCATCCACCTCCGTGCACTCCCAAAAAGGGGAAAAAGAGAGACGATTTGGCTCGAGACGTGGAATAACGTTCTCGAGTAATAATTTCGAATTGAAAACCGACGGATGGAGACTTGCTTCTCTTTCTTTTTCCTCTCGATCCTCCAACGAAAATGCGTACGCACGGGGCTTCTGTGACTGAGTCCTCTGAGGAGGCAGTGTTATTGTACTAATTATTCCAACAACCCTCTCCCGCCTAACCCTCACGCCCAACTTACGTGATTCCCGGAAGCTACGTACGGAAATAGATTCATTTGAAATACTCTCCGGACGATATCGTTTACTAAAAGTTAAATGGTTGAGCATTCCGCGCGCTCCACCCTCTCCCCTTACGACCCCCAACAAAGCTCCCTCCTCCTCGGTTCCCTTCCCCCATTCCTCCCCCAACCATGGAAACTGATTACGCCGTTTGCAAATTAGGATTTACGATTCCCGTTGGCGTGGAGCGCAACGCCTGCGCACGCATTAAGCGAGCTTAATCGGTGGCGCTCCCGGGGTGAAGCGGCGGCGGCCCAGGCGTTTGGTTCCCCTTTCCGTTCCTCAGGTCGCAGGATTTGGCCCGACCCTGCGTGCGCGCATGGCGTAAATCAATGGGGAGATTAATCGTAGTGGGAGGGAAAGAAGCGAACAGGAGGGAAGGCCCTTGAATCAAGTGCGTCGATGCGTAAAGTGACCCCCTCCTCCCTCCAGCCATTCGCGAAGCAGAGAAGTGGATGATGATCACAGAGCCGGCGGCACACAGACAGTGTGAGCGAATGATTTCAATGAATCATATGGAGTGGACCACCGGGTTAGAAATGTCTTCGTCTCCCTAACCTCCTCCTCCGACCCCCCCTCCCCTTGCGGGCCCGGCGTTTACGCCGCTCCGCTCGGGATCGCGGCACCGTCCCGCCGATTTCGCACTGGTCTAATGCCCCGTGATTCCCCGGGATGAATCCTGGAATCGGACCCCTCGAAACAACTCCCGTATTTAATGCGGGAGGCTTCCTGAATTTAATAACTCGCCCCCGAAAATCCATAAAAAGCCCCGTTTAAATGTCCGGCGCCGCATTCACGCTCAAATGTGATCTTGACTCAAATCGCAATAAATTTTAAACAATTTTGCCGGATTCACTGAACCGACCGTTTGAATACCACGACGTCCGGTAGATAGATTGAACTTTGGCGCCACTAAAAATTTGCCACTCGGAAATGCATTTTTATCTTTCAATTATTCATATGTGTTGTACTAATGGTTATTCATAAATGCTGCGAACTTCGGCTACTAAATAAAATGAATAGCGTAACCCGCCATTGACCATCTAAAAATTGCAAAACCTCGTGTTATCTAAGCTAGTGAAGAGCAATATTTTTAATAAAAATTAATTTTTCATCTAAAATTACCTTTTTGGTTTTAGGAAATATCTAGTTTAACAGCTTTTTATTAAAGATGTTTTATTAAAATCCACCTTAATGGCCTGTTATAATGCTAATAGATACTGTAAAAATATGGAATAAACTAAAATGTGAAACCGAAAAAACGTTTGCTTCAAATGTGCTGTAGTGTGCTCGTTAATATGAAACTGACGCCAAGGACGTCAAATGAGAACAGTGATCACATGACGGCTCGAGGACTTTGATGCCACAGTAATCTTAAGACTTGGAACGGCAGCGGGAGAAAAAGGGAGGTCCAAAAATTGTGAAAACACGGATAAAAATGAGCTCGACGTCACTTTCAAATTACAAGGAAGAGTACATATTCTCGGGGTCAGTATCATAACAACCAATCAAATGGTACCTGATGACAAAATTATATAGATCACACGTTACTCGTTCCTTTCACTTACCTACGAATCCAATGCTGGGTGAGAAACACGTTTTCCAATTCATCCATTTGATCCTTCACATATGTCACAACAAGAAAAGGCACGGGTAGGCTCACAAAGTCCCGCGCGCGTATATAAATAAAAAAATATATATATATATATTTTTATGAACACGACCGATTCGAACTCGTCGCCGGATTTTACAAGTTTTATTCCGTAATTATTATTAGCGTACGGACGTTCTCACCCAATATCCGTTTACGTCGGAGAGGAAAAAATGTGATCCGGGAGGGACCAAACTAGGAGGAGGAGGTGGCGCGGAGGACAAAAGCTTTCGCGGTAGGTGGTGAGCGGGAGGTAGGGGTGAGAGAAGAAGGGACCGGATCATCCACTCTACGTGACCTCGAAAAAATATCCCCGAATAAAACAAAGCCCAAAAGATCCGTCCGGTAAACGTTATTGAAAACTACACCAACGTTTTCATTTCGTAACGGGCCGTTTTAATAGTCGCCATATTTTGCATTAATTTTTTCAGTCGCCTGCTCCACACCCCTTCTCAAAAACCTTCCAGTCGAGAGGATCCGAAACGAATTTCACCCCGAACAATATTTCATTCGGGTTGCAACAAGATACAAATGACCGTCCGGGATAAAAAAAAGATCACCAAAATAAAGTAAATAAGCGATTCCACGTCATGCATGAGTCCAGCGCCGGAACCTTTCGCTCTCACCCCCTTCTAACCCTTCCCCCGCTACCTTTCCCGGTACTCCGCCTCTCTCAGCCCCTCTCCCCAACACATACACACACACCCCTCCCCCTCGTACGCCCTTCATGCTACTCCCCACGGCATAACGGCCGCTCATCCGTCAAGGGTCTCTTTCACGTCACCGACGGAACCCAAAAATTGTAAAATGGCGAGCGGGGAACACAAAAAAAATATTCAAAAGGAAAGAATGACAATAAAAAAGGAAGAAACACGACCGTGAGTCCCTGGCAGAGTTGGTTTTGAATTCTCTGGGTGCAGTGAAATGAAAAGGGTTGGGAGGGGAGAGTTGTGGAGAAACAGAAGGGGTTCGGAATTGACAAAAAGTTTCCGCCGATCATGAACCAAGCGACAGTTAACCTTAAAATCCTCGGGGGACTGGGGGTAACAGAAGTGGAAAGGGGGCGTAGTCAGGGGACGCGCGGGACGTGGGGTGTTCATTCTTTTTTTTCAGGAGGGCTATCGAGAAGAGGGCGGGAGATGGGGAAACGGGAAGAAACAAAAGGTTTGGAGATGGGAAAAACGGTGACGGGGTAAACTCGGGACGAGAGGGAGATGATGATGGGAGAAAGAGAGGCGTTTAGAAATCCAAACTGTTATTTGATATGCACCCATTCAAAAACGTGTCAATACACCACACACCCCCGCCATTTACGTCGAGGTTTAACATCCACCTCTCCAATTCTCTCACGCCTCCTCTCCCTTCACGTTCCCATTTAACCCTTTTCAGGACCCCTTCCCCCTGCCAACACTTCACCATTCCACCCAGAGGGTAAGTCCCAATCCCTACGCACCTCTTCCCCACCACACACGCGCACACACACATACACCCATTCACACACAAAAACGAAAACCATTCCCGTTCGTTCCCTTCTCTCTGTCTCCCTTCCCCTCTCCACACCCAGGGGTACCTCGTGTTGAAAAATGAAGCTGGTCCACCGACCGCAACGCCCGGGGAAAACATAAATCCGTGTGTGCAGAGGCATTGCATCATTGGCTATTCACGTTCCAAACGCGGGAGACCTCTTGTAATCTTTCAATTCCAGCGACCCATATCTATCGAGCGATAAAACACCCGGGCACTCATTTCCTATTCCGAAATTCTCCAAAACCCTTCCTCCAACCCTGCCCACCCGAAAATTTCCCGAAACCCCCAATCATCATCCTCACAGGGATGATCTTCCCCTTCACCTCTCCGCTCCACCGCCGAAACATCGCTAACAAATACACCATAAAACTAAGTCTCCCAAATATCAAAAAATATTGCAATTAAAGTCTTTTTGGTAAAAGAACTGTATAATGCATACTAGGAAAAGTGCAGTTGACAACAGAATCAAAATGTTAAAAGAAGCTAATATATGTAAGATATCTATTTCCATGATATATAATGTTTTATTACGAACAGCGATTTAAAAGTAAATTTCTGAAATATGGATACACTTGTAAGGCAATTTCCATTTAATAAAGTTAATGCTGGAATATATACAATGGAGCTTATGCTAAAGGTTACATATTTTAGTATAAGACTTAATGTTAAAATTTAGGAGGAATTAGAACTTTATATTTCTTTTTAGTCCATAGCGCATATCGCCTACTACGCAGATTTTACACATCTGACCAACACATATATAATTGGTTGTGATTTCTTGTTGGCTAGTAGATATGTTAATATACTCCCGATTAATAATATCCAATACCGGGAAACTCAAATAGGATAAAAATTGCAAAATTTAGATAAAAGTAGATTTGACTGGATCAAAAGGCATGCTCTATATCTGTGTACAGAATTGTGTATGCTATTTGACAAGATGTACAGCTAATCATACCACATTAGAGCTAACAGCCACAGTATTGTCTTTATAAGGCTAACTTTTGAAATTTTAGAAAGAAATGGATGAGCACAAAATATATGTGACACTGAATTAAGGGGATAGACTTTTATATAATATAAAAGTGCTCCAAAAAATGAAACTTATACAGCAATTTATATAGACTATAGAAATAGGGCTATCGATGAAATTCATTAACCCGAGAGGAAAAATTCTGAACTAGTAATATTTAAACAACGTGAATAATCCTTTAACATTTATCTGGCACTGAAATGTAAACATAAGTCTTGATAATCTATGATTGAAGGAAACACATTTTCCAACTAACTAATTAGCAAATTATGCCATTTAAAATATTAATAATAATCTTGTGCACTCAAACAATTTTCCCAGAATGAACTCATCTAAGGTTAAAATTGCAATAATGCAAATCTTTCAAGTGGAAAACGTCAACATACTTCAGGTGAGTTATAGGTTATACGAATGCTCACAAATATCCAGATTTGGACAATAGGATGAAAGAAATGAAGGGCCTCCACATATCGATAAAGATTACTTTAAGCACCATGACTGCTTCAATTATTATTTTAAGTATTAATGGTTCTCTAGACCACAATGATCTAAACACAAAGTATGTGTTCATAAGGGTGGCTCTCCTAATAATACATCCCGTTACCGAATTATATACGTAGATCTTATCTTCAAGCAATAAAATAATAAAAAGAAATGTATCTTCAAATCTTGGTAAGTATATAATGTACAATTCCCTAATCAGTTAAGCACAGAATGGTTTTATACATGGTATGAGAGCTGTTATGTGTTGCAAGATGCATTTAAATATTTTGCTGAATATCCTTATGAGCAACTGGATATAGGATTTCATGTCGTAGTATTATGTACTGATTTCTCTACAGCTTTGGATACTGCTGACTATGTTATATTATGTAATTTAATGCCCAAGTATGTTTATTAAATGTACAGTTGGTTTGAATAATCGATCAAACAAAGGATATTTAGAGTATTCACGCTTATTTTGAGGTCCCTCATCTTGATAACAGTGTATCACAAGGGTCCATTTTAGGACCATTATTATTCAATGTTTCTGCGAAAAACAATTCCAAGATCAGAAAATACTTGGATTACATTGTCATTGGAAATTATGAATTAGGAACTGCAGAACGTAACAACCTTCTCTACAAATTCCAAGAAACTAAGGGAGACGTCGCAGCAGTAACTTTCAACGGAGTTATCCGCTAATAAGCATTTCAATGCAACAATTTCAGAGTGTTAAAATCATTCGCCTTGGCCGGAATCCTGGTCAAGGCGTTCCAGTTCAAATTTTCTTCCCTCTAAATGAGTCTAGTTAAGATAGGGATCGAAATGGTTTTCGTTGTATATTTTGAGTATAAAATCAAGAAAATCCAAAGAAAAACTTTGAAGGTTTTAATGCACGTAAATGACCATAAAAAATATCGTCATAAATTGATCAGCATCAAATAATTGTGATAAAAATTTTTGTGTACTGCGGAATAAACATTTGGCCTACAATAATATACCATGAAAAATATTTATAACAATCATTTCATAAAATGTGTACATTCTAAATAGAATATATGATTCAATTTCTTTACTGTACCTTGATTATATACTGATTATTGTTTTATTTGTTGTAGAATTATAAATACAGTATTTATTCAAAAATTACTGAAAATACGCTCAAATGAATTTTAATCTTACTTAAAGCTAAAAAAGTCTAACCTTAAATGGGCCCTGAAAAATATATTGCATTAGCGAATGGTTTATGCTATATAACATTTCTCTGTCTTAGTGTAACAGTGTTTTAAATTTATGAAAATGAACTGCATGTAGTGCTATTGGTGGGTCGCGGTGGTCCAGTGGGTAGAGCGTTGGACTACTGACCGGAGGGTCCCGGGTTCGATTCCCGGGTAAGGCACTCTGGGCACCTGCAGCTCCACCCAAGCTAGTTGATTTTTCGGGTACCAGGTCTTCCTGGGAAACCATAACCGGCACAGGGAAAGGAACTTGAAACTTGGTACATGGGTGAGCTCTACCATCACCTACTAAACCGACCTTCGGGTTGATTACTGTGTTTATGGTTTATGGTAGTGCTATTGATATATTTAACAAGTTTTGTAATATATATGTTCAGATATCCCAACGACGGGCTACGCCTTCCGAAACATTAGTGCTTAAGTTCTAAAATTTTAAAAAATGAAATCATCCAATTCCCCGGATTAATCGTAATGTTTATGTCTTTCTATGCTTTTAGACTTAGTCTCTGAATGCGTTGTTATCGGGTTATTTTATTCAGAAAATGTAGGTTTTTAATGCAATCTTCCTCGTTTGAATTACGTGATGCTTTCGCAAACTAAAATATATTCATCTTAAATAAAAGTGGCAACACGTCCATCCGTTATAAAAGAAAACTAATTAAAAAAATTCTATTCGAGTACAATTTGTGCCTTCCATTTTTTTAATTGGGGTTTAAGTTGAAATAATTTGAAAAGCATTGAGGAAAAGTTAATGAACCCAGGACGAAATAATTTTAATTATTCTGAAAGGTTAAGATTATTGACGATATTTAAGTATTTCCTTAAGAATAGATTAATTCTGCCGGAATATTTTTATAAAAAATATTTCTATGCTAAACTTGTTTTGAACCGGCTGCCACCAAAAGTGTGTTCACCTTGCTTTCAGTTTCCTCTTACTGTTGAGTCATCTTCTCCTTCGTATCGTTGGTTCATCTATTTTGCACAAAATGGCACCATTTGAATGAGGTCTATTCAAAACGTAAGAATCAGTAGCTGCCCAAATATATACTAATACTTATGATGATAAGGTAAAAACGCATATTTTCTAACACTTTTACGAAATAATTCATTTGTTACTAACTTCAGAGTAACTAGAGTTGTTGACCTGGTTATATGAGAAATTCACCACATGGGTCTTGTTTAAGGTTCTCCTTTTTTACAAAATCACTGCCTAGTAATATTGACTCATTCTGAATGGAATGAATATTCTCCGTGAAAACTTGAGGAAATAAAAATATGTGTTATTTTATGATACCGGGTTCTCCCATTTTATTTGCTATTTATATTAGCTTGACATACTTTTTTATCAAAGATCAAGGACAGACGAGTAATTTCGCGTACTCTGTAAGAAAATATTCAAATTAAATAAATTACAGTTTGGCGTAGAAAGCAGCCTCTGGAAATGTGGATATGAGGAAAGATGGAAGAAACATAATGGACGAAGACGAAGATAAGTGAAGGATCTATTGCAAAATATAGGATGATAGGAATTCATTGAGGATATTCGAGAGGGTATTAAAATTTGAAGAGATGAAATGATATTAGTAAGAGTTGTAGTTAAGAGTAGTTGGAAGAGATAATAATTTGTAAGTAGTTTACGGATGTTGAAATAGACAAGCGCACAGGTAGGCACGGAAGAGGGCAAACGTGAATGGAAGAGAAATTACGTTGCCCCTAAGAACAATTTAGTGGAACAGAAAAAAGTAGAAATACTTAGTAGAAAAGTACAAATATTTATGCGATACACTGATTTAGAGTCATAAGCCCATTATAAGACCAGGATATTTTTTAATGCTCTCCAGGATAAATTCTAATCCTACCTTCCTGTATGATAGAATAACAATGTCAATATTTTCGGACTCTTTCGAGTGACACATTACCTATTACAAAAATCAAAAAGTAAACTAACAACCCTGGACCGACCGCCGCCATCGACCGTCCCTTCCCCTCCTTTCTTCCTATTTCCTCCCCCGCCTATGGAATGGGGACTCCCGGTCCCTAAAACGGTCGCGAGCCCGCATACCCCACTCCCTTTCGCAAAAGCCCCAACCCCTCCGTCGCCTACCCCTTTACCTTCCGCGCCTCGCCCCACTCCCGTCGCATATCCACTCACTCTCTCTCTCTCTCTCGCGCGCGCGCCGGCATCAATGCATCCGACAGACACGTGTTACCGTCAACCCCAGCGACCTCCATTCCCCAACCTTCCCCGGTCTCCCCATCCTCTCACACGGAGGAACGAAGGGGGGGAGACATTTCCTTCCCTCCCGATCAACCGGCAAACGTCCCAACGTCCTGTTCGCCAAACTCCCAACTTCATGGTGCACGCGGTCCCCGCGATGAGTAATATTACCACCGCGAAACTCACGTCCACCCACACCCGAACTGCGCTAACGTTCTTGCTGAGGTAGCTCCCGAGATTTGCTGCGTGCGAGGCGTTTTTGCGGTCCTCAACGTTTTCCCCGCGTCTACTCGGGCCTCTTTGAAAACCATATGCGAACGCGTTACTAGCTCCGCGGCGAGAAAAACGTTCAGAGCTACGAAATGCTCCACAAGCAGCAGACATCGGAAACTGCATCATCGTCAACGAATCACTGCGAAAGGCTTCGATCGATACCTAATGTATAGGCGTACATGTAAGCGTATATAGGTATAAAACTCATCCGAAATTGTCATCATTGCGGTCAGGGAGGACAAACAAGATTTGTACATCCCACCCATTCCAAAATTTCTATTTACCAATCATAAAAGTGAATCGGTGACAACTAAATGCCTTACATTCTGCCTCGACTGACTGCAGCGAAATTCTGCAAACTCAGAATTGAACTGGAAACTACGGCTCAGAATAACGATACACTTTAGGTAGTAAATGAAAGTAAAATTTTAGGATGTACAGAGCGTGAAAAATATGAATAATTAAACCTTAATAATTATTTCAAGCCACGACACTAACAGTGCACTAGTAGCCATACTGAAAACCGCAGCTTTGAATCATTAAATTTTGGCTAGTTTTCCGGTTTTGAATGAAAAGGTGGTTTTGTTGAAAAATCGAGTTACATACCCCACGTCAATCATTTTTGGTGGACTTTGACTGAATGACCCAATCATTGTTTACGGCAGAGACGTGGCGTCATTCACCTCATTGGATGGGAAAACGATAATAATACCCTAAAATTAGCTGAAAAGTTAAAAATAAAGTATGAGGAGATAAACTACAGCATATGGAGTAGGTTTATTTACATAGTATATTTTTATATATATTACATATTTATATATACTATATATTTATATTATAAATATAAAGTATATTTTTCATGTATTCATGGATGTGAAACTTGGTCTTGGATGCAAGAAGATGAGCGTGGATTGGAGGATTTTGAGATGTAGATGTGGCGAAAAATTGAAAAAATAAGTTGGATTGGGAGGAAAACGCTTAGGTTGGAAATAGAGTAAGCGAAGAGGTAAAATCTGAAAAATGCAGAGGAAACACTGAAAGGTAGTAGTGGAATGTTGAAGGCTAGAAAGTTAGAAGGAATAATTTTGGTTAAATTTGGAAATTGGGTTGAGAACGGAAGAGAGTAGACTTTTTAAACAGCATGAAATAAGGCAGAATCGACGAAGAAATTAAAAAATATCATCTTTAACCGTTTCAAATCATTGTAAGGCTGGCAAGGGGATTTGAAACCCTGATTTAAATATTGCAATGAGTATACTGGGTTGAAAACTGATTCAATTAAAGAAACTCATGTTTCAAAAGTTTCCTGACAGCTCGAATTATTTCACATGGTATAAATGGCAAATATACGCCTGTCATAGTACACAAGAATTTTTCGAAATTAATTATTGACAAAAACAATTGGTTTTGCCTTCCATTTTACAAAATTTCATTTACCTAAACAAATATCACCTTTTTTTAATGCGGGGTATCAGAGTAGATATCATAGTTTCATTTTGAGCAAGGCTTAGATTCGTCGAATGGCTAAGATCCGTCTAAGACTGGTCCAATCAAAACTTTGAAAAAGTGTGATCGTAAGTGTTCGCTTGTACTTGGAATTTCAATTTACACTCATTGGTATCTTTAAATTTATCTCTGTCCATCGTTAAACATAATTTCCTAAAACGATTCCCGATCTAGAGATAAAAAAGTTGCAGTGATACTGTAGCGGTATTTATCGGAACATTTTTAACAAATCTAGTTGACCCGCGTTGAACCTTTCCCGATATCACGAATGAGGCTTTTTCCGACGAATTGCACGCGAATGAGAATCACAAACTCGGCACCTCCACTTTCCCACCCCATTGCCCGACCTCCCCCCCTCCATTACTCTCCTGGTTCTCTATGCCGCGATTCTTTTCATTTTTGAAGCGATAGATTCACCCTGGCCATCCCACCCCGCAAACCTGCCCAGAACGGCACATGACGGTAATGATTTGCCCTTTCCACCCCCCTCAACCCCCCTCAAAGCAGAACCATATCTCCTAGCAGGCGAGCGCATGTAACCCCGGACTATGACCCCTGCCTATCTACTGCTCTCACTACAACGGTCATCCTCTACGTCCATCCGTATACACACCCGACCACATACCGCTCGAGTTGCGCCTGCTATCTTGATATCATCTCCCGTTGACCTCCCTCTCTCCCACTCCCTCTCGCCCCCAAACCCCCGTTTTTGAATGAAGCGACAGCTTGCTTGCACCCAGCTCCGGGTAATATCCATCCCGTAGCCACCCCTCTCGACTCGCTCTCGCCGCGACCCCGTTCGACTCTTAGGGGAGTAGCGGGACTGTCTCCCGCCTCATCCCTTCCCCAGCGAACTGTCCCCCTAGGCCACCTGCCGGAGGTTGAGGTGGACAGCGCCAGTGTTGGTGCGGTTCAAAGCCTAAGGACGGCCGTGGGAATTCGCGGGGCCCTTCTTCCGCAGTGGTATGAGGGTGGTGGTGATTCACGGCGCGCATCGGCGTGGCCGCCGCAGAAATAATCTGTGCGGGGAGGAGGAGGGGGGGGTCACGAGTGACCAAAGAGGAAGGCGCAGAATGTTTGGTCGCGAGTGATGTCGCTCCGAGCAACGATTTCGCGGATGGGATATCGAGATGTGTCCGTTTTAGGATTAGTACCCGTTCCCTAGAGACTTTTTTCCCCAGAAAAGCTTTTCAGACCGGTGTAGTTCGACCGATAATTGCATTATTACTCTGGTATGTAAGATGGTAGTTATGAATCCAGTTACATCCATATTTTTACCAAATTAAGCTAAAACCTATTAAAAGCATGCAGAAACTGTCAGTTGTCTATGGAAAAAATGGGTCCCAAGAACTGGTTAATGGATGAAATACGAAAATAAAATTGGAATTTAAATCATAAGATAATTACTAAAGAAAGAGATTTTGCCTCATTTGCAAATGACGCTTACTTTTTGGAATTAACTGGCTTTACATTCAGAAGACTCGCTGTATAAAGGTGTACAATAAGTAATAGCACACATCTTCAATTATATTTGAATTTATTCATAAGAAAAAATAATAGTTCTAAAGGAAGAGAAAAAAAACTTTGCACTTCCACACACTTTTAATACAACACGACCATGGTTTTGTTGATGCGCATCATCATCAGGTGATCACTTTATGATGATGCGCCGCATCGAAACCATGGTCGTGTTGTATTAAAAGTGTGTGGAAGTGCAAAGTTTTATTTCTCTTTCTTTCACCCTCACCATGAAGGAATTCCACAAAGTTAATCTGTTCAAAATCTGTTAGCTTTGTTTCTAATAGTTCTAAAGTGCATGTACTCGTATGCAGGGTTTAGAAGATTACCAAGAACAGTAATACGCATAAAATTAAAAACTTTGAATGTTTGGCACAGTCAGTAAATATTGGGAATAAAATGGAGGACAAATATTAAGTAGCTATTTCAAACCGTGGGAAGATAAGAAATTATCACGTAGAGAAATGCATTATTGAACATAGCCTTAAAAACAATAATTTAGCGACAACCAAATTTGAAGGAACTGTAGAGGAAAGGACAAATGAGGTATGAATGCATAGAAAGTAATGGATGAATAAAATAAACAAGTGCCTGGAGATCCCAGTGGAAGGAATTGAGGAGTGAAGATATTGTCAAGTTACAGTATAATTGGTAGAACTTCTCTATTGGTAGCCATATCTGAGTTATTAATTGCATTTTCATCATAGCCTTAAGCTAAATGTTTCTATTTAAATAAATACGTTAAAATAATAATAATTTAAAAAGTTAAATACGTTCTAATTTCTCTCCTCGCACAGCGAGAGGTTTTCTTCCACACTCTAAGATTTTCTTTCTCATCCTATTGATATTTATGCACGTCCTTTAATTGCTTGACTCAGCTATAACTATCAGTGTATCTGAGATACATTTTAAAATCTTCCACCCCTTTGATGCCCCTTCCTCGGCCTATTTTGTTTCTTCGTTAAATTATTTGTCGATAACTGTTAGAGGTTGCACTCTTTTTAACGGCTACATTAATTCTAACTCCTTATTTTATTTCATGTTTCATACGAAATAGCGTTATGGCTTTTGTGCTATTATGGATTAATGTTCTTTTACAATTTCTTTTATTCGAATACTATTGTCAAATATCCTACTGCAACCCATTTCAAGCTTTTCTATTTGAATATTTTGTTCCACTCGATGTACTGAGGTGCACGTTTGAAAAATTACATATATGATATATATAATAATGACTTATGATTACACCACAGCATTGAATGTCATGATAGGATATACACTTCAAAAATGTCTCATTTAGATAGTTTGAAATCCACACATACAGTTCAGAACCTTGTCAAATCTGTGATTGACTGGAAATAATTCCTCTTTAAATTAAAATAAGCTTCGTAATTTACGTGATTGATTACCGCGTGCGGAGGTGACTGCACGCAGGGGGAAGATTCCCGCAAAATACCACTAGAAAATCAATAGAGACATGCATGTTTAACAAGATAAATTGACAAAGTCAGCAGTACCAGAATGTGTAACCTTGAGACCCTAGGATGAAACTAGAATAAAATCCATTGAATATTCAAGCAGCCGCATTTAGACCTTGGCTCATTCGACAAGAACTGAAAGCATAGGAAATGCATTAAGAAAAAAAATAAATCGCTGAGACCATCCCCGCAGAATCAATAACACGTAGAGCAATGTTTTCAATAAAGATTTCCCACAGGCCATTTCCCCTCCGCCATTCCTCTCCTGCCTGCTCTACCCAGCATGCCTACGGCACCAAGGTATAAAGAAACAACCAAACTCATACAGTACACCTTTACTCTTGAATAATCTCTCCATCGGGGGTTACGAGCACCAGTACAAAGTGGTCAAATTCCTAGAAACACAGAATATTTGAAGTTTACTTTATTTTCTACCAGTACTCTTTGTCTATAGTACCACCTCCCTCTCTCATTTTTCTGCACTAACTGAATACGGCTTTGTCCTTTGACGAGCTGGCTTTAATGCATTCTTTTATCCTTCAGCTGAATATGCATTTCAGTGTCCAGGACGGTCAGAACAGCAGACTCCAATTCCTCTTCCCGTTGTATCTCCGTATCCTTTTTCTTTGGTACCACAATTACTTCACTCCCTCAAACCCTCCACCTATCTTACAGTTCTTAAAACCTTCCTATGTTTCTTACATATCATCTTGCTCTTTTTCAATTACTGCCTTTTACATTCAAACGTCCAACAAAACTGAAGGAAATATCCCACAATCAATAAAGCCTACCTAACTCGTTATTGATCAACGTCACTTGTTACACAGTATGCGTCAAATATGCAGGCGTTGCTTCCTATTCCGTCCCATTACCTCCCCTTCCAACTCCAACAGTCATTTCCAAGCTGCTTATCCCCCCGAAAACGTCAGACACCGTCCATCATGCAATTTTTCCCCGCCTTTTACACCAATAAATATACCAAAATCATTTCCCTTTGGGTAAATATCCGTCGCTATTCCATCAAATCGGTCGCTTTCCTTAATTACACTATCCCGAAACACTCCGTATCCCACTGTCAACCGTTTGACAGCTGTTTCTCCGTTTCAATAATCGAAAGCCCTTCTCCCAGAAACCGCGAGTAGCGTCGAGGTGAGAACTCGCGAGATGGGACATATCTAGCTACTTAAAGTTTTTATTTTCCCAGGCTCAACGTTACCCTCTGAAGATTAATTTTCAGTTATTTCCTATCTCCAAACCCTTACACACCCGTATACCTCACTCCGTCTATTACACACTGCGTCGGTGCCCCCGATACGAGTAATACTTCACTTCTTTATAACCAACGAAGGAAGCAGGACTGACAAAATGTATATTATTATAATAATGTTTTATACCAAATAAATTATATGAATTTTCTCTTTCATTGAATAAATGGCCAATTGTGTGTTACCTACGTTTCAGAAAAATCATTCTTCACAAAAATTTGTGTCCCCGCTTCCCAGCGTTTTTCCCATGATATTTTATTCCTATTTTAATGGGTAGCCTTTAATTTATCACCTCGAGTCCTGAGTTTATGGCAGATTAAAAACTCATTTAAATCGGAGACAGCTATTATACTATATTCATTAATCACCTTTATCGGTATAATGACTGTGGCAAAATGTATCATCAATTTATATAATGTCGGCATGATACTTCTCTTTAATCAAGCTAATGAATGCTGGTTACTCTATTGCAAGGTGGAATGACATTTCAGCAGTTAAACCGGAAATGAATAACATTCACTGATTTATACTCAGTAAAGTGTTCCTTTCGGTGTGCCAGTAAATGCGACTTCACGGATTTGGGCATGAACGATCATCCCAAAGCCCATTATTCCATCGTCGGTGTCGGTGATTTATTTGTGCAAAAAAATATTCTGAATCGTTTTTTTTCTAATCACGGCTCAAAGAAACGCAGACATCGAAAAATCGTCAGAGGTCAGTTGACCAGGCCACTCTAATGAATTAGCCTGCGCGCATATAACAATGGGCCACAGGCGCTTAAGAGAAGCAATGGCGATCCATGAGCGGAAAACGAGGGGATGTGACGGGGGATGGATGAGTTCGGAGAATGGTTGGCTAGCCAAAGGACAGAATGCGCAGATGATGAGAACGCAGAATGGCAGGCTAAGGGTGGGAGGTTGAGATGATGAAGGAATGATGAGTGAGAGAAGGGTAATTGGTGTGTGGGGTAATCAGTGAAGGGATGAGGAAATAGAAGTGGTAAGATAGGTGGAGGAATGATAGGAGGCAGAAACGTTATTTGGCAAATTTCATCGAGTCCTTTGCTCGTTCAGAAATTCTAGTCTCTGCTGAATGCAATTAACATTGCCGTAATGAAGTACGGCGATGCCTCAGTTCTCATTTCTGTATTTTCGCGGAAATGTAAATGTATCAACCATAATTAATGTTTTTTCCGGGTAGGATTCTGTGGTTTTCATATAAGCAGAAAAGAATATTTACTCGTGATTTATGTGAATTCTACCATTACGTGCTTCATATACCTGTAGGGTAGCAGTTTTTGCAACCACCATTGTTGAAATTTGTACAAGTGATTAATTCTTTTGGGATTAATGTAAATTAATAATTCAGTGATTGTTTTGAATGAAAACACCCAAATATATATGTGCGATGAAGTATTTATTTGTAAATGATGGTAAAAAATAATATTTGTATTCTTATCTTGACTGCATCATCTCCTCTTTACTATTTTTCCCAAATGAAACTGTAAGACGCTCTCCAGATGATTATATGATACAATAGCGAATCACTGTAAAGGGACATTTGAAACGTCCCAACCGACTGGGACTTTCGGAAGACTTGGTCACCCGAATTGTAAAACATTGTTAAACCGTGGTAAGACGATATACTCTACAGTAGTTTCAAAGGCTGAGAGTAATTAAAACTTCAAACAGCTGATTACCCAATCATTTGATTTCGAAGCAAGTAGATCGCTTCAGATTTTTCTCCGATAGCAGAAACTCAAGTTACGCCTTATCCTTGTGTTTATGCAACCCACATTTCTCCTAACTGATAAATTCATTTTTAACTTCATTTACAAGCCGAGGATAATGATATCTTGAATAGTAGCGAAAAGTAAATGACTAAACTTCCAGAAGGGAAATAGATTTCCCCACATACATTATATTTTAATTCTTCCTCATGCTTCTCCACAAAATAAATGTAGTTTTGAAACCGCCGCTTTAATTTTTATAAACCAAAGGACGACCTTATGGTCATTTTTGGCCCATCGGCCGTAGGAAGGACAGTATTCCTTAAATTATGCAATCTATTACAGAAAATCAAAGATTTGATTATCCTGAAAAATATTTGAGAGAGCAAGTCAAGATGTTTACAATATGGACAAATTTCAGTGCTAGCCAATTGGACTGTTGAGTGAGTATTCGGATTTGTCTTTCCAAGTATTAGTAGTAGTTTTAGGGGAGGTAACTAACGACTACGGTCATTTGCGCCATTAGGGATGGATGGGAAAGGATGAAGAGTGGAGAGAAACCTAGTGTCGGCATTAGTCTACTCTTATCGAAAGGTGCCAGAAGGTCCGCACTTAAACGTCCCACCCGACGGACGGCGCACTGACTTGAAGTACTCTCCACAAAGCACCCCAAGTAGGCATCCTCATCACTGAAAAAGATCTGTCACCTCCAGAATTCGAACCAGAACCCTCAGGGTGGGAAGCCAGTACGCTAGTCTCCGCAGCAACGCGATCCCCTTTTATCTCTCAAAATACTACCTAATAGTAACATTCTATATCACAAAAGTTTAATGAAATGTGGTGTCTGAAATGAAATTCTTGAACTAACGAAGGTGTTCCAGGTTTCAAATTTTATCTTTTTATCTTTTGATCATTTTTTACTAATTAGGTATTTTGCGCAGTTAAACAACATGCAGTCTTCCTATTAAACCACTACTTTCTGACAACATTTTGTGAAAGTATGTGGGAGGCGTTAGTTCAAAAATAATGTTGGAAGGATATCTAATGAATCCTTCTTAATTGAAACTACTGAAGTATAATGAAGAGCGGAAAGGCTCGAAGTGACTCTCAAATGCTTCCTGGAAGCTCCTTCAAAAGATGGTTTCACGATTCGGTCAGTATCAGATCTCTCGAGAAAGAAGTAAGAAGACATTGCCGGACAGAAGAGCAAATTACAAAGATGTGAGTGAAGAACTCAGAGAAATTCAGATGAAAAGATCCTCCATTCATTCACTGGACCGTCCTGCACGACCTTTTCACCGCACGCTGGCGCGAGAGTGCTCGGAATGGGGAAAGGTGGCGGTCCGAGGAAGCATGGTCAAACATACACTCCCTGTATATTCGTCCAGACGGCACCACGTCGCCCAGTAATTACTTTGGATGAACTCGGACGTGGGGCGTTCGGGAGCCTTCAAACTTTACTCGTGGAGAGAGAGATAGAGAGGGAGGTTGAGAGGTATTTTGGTATCGGGACTGTGGCGGTGGCCGAAGTAACGCGGTTCGGTAGGGTCAGATGGGGATGGGAGGGGTGCGATAGGGTGCGGCCAGAAAGGGTTGTAGAGAGACGCGCCTCCCTTTCCCCCCCCCCCATCTCCCCTCCATTAGTAACCGCGCAATATGGAGTGGCCAAGTCCGAGGGGGAGCAGGGAGTTAGGAAGGGGTTTCAGGGCGAGATGAGAAAGAGGGGTGAGGGGCCGGATCTGGGCGTCATGCGGGGTGGAGAATATGGTCCGGGGCCGGCGGGATGCGAAGAGACAGGGCCTGTGAGAGGGGTGGAAGTGGACGGGAGTTGAGGCAATTAATCACCGCCGGGAAGGGGGACGCAAAGTGATTTGTCAATCTTTTTTTCCCCGGATCGGTGGGACGGGTGTGGTGGAAAGGAGCTGACGAGGGGAATGTCGAGGAGGAGAACGCAGGGAAGGGGCGGTTTTCGAAGACTAAACTCGATATTTTTGTTAGCCGGTAAATTACAAATTTTCCCCGAGGTTAAGTGGGACGTTCTCTTAGAGGGAGAGATAGAGTTGGGTGGGGGCGGGGGACGCGGCCCGATCCACAAAAATGTACGCAAGACGGGTAATAAACTACTTCCTGCCGTAATCTGGTCGAGTCGCGAGATTTTTTTCGCTCCGCTGGACGCGTGGCGAGTTCTTTTTTTTTTGAGTGGATACGAGAGGATAAATAAAATATCGTGAAGTTTATATCGGCGTCGTCGGATATACATGTTTGGAGTGTTTTAATAAAAATATAGCCTTACCCTTGATTATTCAAAATATATATTGCTGCCATTGTTTAATGATCGAAAATATTCACGATCAACATGAGGCACCCAGAATGTGCGCGCCTAACAACAGTCCCAATTTTTCACGTGCCTATGGGTAAATAAATAAAGCTTGTACCACTTCTTCATTTTTTGGGTATCATAGATACTGGTTCCGAACAAGGATCTCGTCATCTCATCAAGTTGGTATGTCAAACATTTTAACGAGGAATATGTGCATTAAAGCACATTTTTAATTGGTATTTGAAACTTTAAGAATACAACATTAATATTGAAATTAAATTATTGAAGGAAAAGCCATTAAGTTCATTTCATTTCAATATGTTATGTGAATTCCATAAATTCACGCCCGAGACAAATTTTACAACTTAACATGATAGAGCCCTAATTTTCTGATATTGACAATTATTTTTTAACAGTATTGCTCCAACAAAAATAGATTCCAAGTAAGTAATTATTTCTAAAACATAATTTACATTACATTCCTTCGAATAATAAATTCTTTACATATAAATAATTAAAGTTACCAACGTATGCATTAGAAAATGTATATAAAATATTATTTATATAAATATCTATCTTCATGACCTCATACGAAGAACTATAATGAATTAGAATCAACAATGACGCTTAAAAGTTATTTCTAACATTTTAAAGCAAGAAATATCTTTTAAATACATTTCGCTGTTTTTATGTACAAATAAATCGAATTGTGTTTCATGGAAAACTATGATCATTCAATTCTAATGAATTTAACAAAACTAGACAGTATTTATTCCCACATTAGGTCAATGAACCTTACGATTCTCGCAAAAATCTCAAGAATGATCGGAAAAGAAATGAATACCTTGAAGATGGAATTTCAAGAAACTACAGGAGATGCCGCAACAGTAACTTTTAACGGATTCATCCGCGAACATGTATTTCAATGCAACAATTTCAGGGTGTAAAAATCATTCGCCGATCAAGGTGATTTTACACTCTGAAATTGTTGCCTTGAAGATGGAATTTGGAAAAAAATTAAAATAATAGGAAATTATAGGCAGAGAGCAATTTAAAATTTTTGATTAGTTTCTATGAAATGGCTAATAGCATAGTAGCAATCATATTGGGTTAAAAGTGTGTACAAACTCAGCAGCGGTTTCGTTTCCCCTTCAATTTCCTTTTTTCATTGCTATACAAGTAATTCTACAAGTTTCAATCAGGTCTCGTTCCTTTAGTTCCTTCTTTATATGCGTGCCTTTTTATTATACATCAACACATGCATATATGTAGTCTTTCCCATGGATATAGATATACGGAAAAGGGATAGGAACACACATGAAAGAAGAACAACGGAATGATAGAAAAGGTTGAATCTAGCAGATTAGAAGCGAAAAAACGTTTCTTTGACCGGAACTTGCTCCACGGATCTTCAACTTGCTGGGCCGTGGCTCTTAACCACTTGAGCCATCAAGGAAACGTAAATTACTGTGAAATCCGCGGGGGGTTTTATGCAACCAAGTGCTTCGTTTCTTTGACCAGGTGATGGCGTTAGGGAGTCATTTCACCCACCGTAGGATAAATGGATGAGGACACAAGAGGGAAGAATAGTAGGGAAAGCAACCATAAAATGTCAACAAGGGATGAGAACAGTGAGTTTCATGGCACGCATAGCCAGAAGAAGGAAACGAGCCACACTATCTAAATATTCGTATATTCCTTAGGGTACCAAAACAATAAAAATTGACAAATAGCAAATTACAATGCATATTTTTCAGAAATTTCGTGTTTTTCTAATCATCTTTTATCTCTATGACTATACCAACAGCTTCCATTAACATTAGTCATCATTTTATTAATCAATATGAATGACACTTCATCGATTCGTATCAGAAAGCTGTAAAGTCTCCGTTCCCGATAAGGGTACATACATTCATTGGAATAGTCACCAATAAATACCATTAAAGCAGTCAGGAGATTATAATCAATAAAAAAATTATTTAGAAGATTTTTACAGTTAATATCGGATTAATTTAATGCTATTATACTGTTACCAAAGTAATTAAGTCCAACTTTTTTGACAAAAATTTTTAATTTGAAATTTCCAATCTTTAAAAACATTCTCCATCAAAAAATGACTAACCAAACCATATATATAATTGCATATTAAAATAATATGCCTGGGTATAATACTGATTATGTCCACTCTACTAACTGAGGATAAATAAACGTTTAAATGTAAATTCGTAACAACAGGTTAATAGTTTTATCTGATGAGCTCCAAACATTATCTGGATTATACAGGTGCAGTAAGTTGTATTAAGTTACTTATCGTCAATCTATTTAAAGCATTTCAAATATATTTCAAAAATTTCACTTTAAATTTTTATTTGTATAAAATAAATGCAAAAATTATTAATTGTGTATTCAAATCAAATGGCAACAACTTTCCATTTTTCTCAAAACTCACTTCCATGAATTTTTTTCTCTTTCAAGTAATCATTTTCATGAAAACACATCTCTAGTCCTTCCATTGTCAAACTGTAGTACCAAAGATAATAAATCGAAGAGCGTTGTAATTTCTGGTGTAAAAATTCTATTTTTTTAAGTCCCATTCGAGAGGGAAACCGCGATTCTTTGCAAAGAATGATAAATGTTTGTCCATAGAATAAATTCACGAATGGGAAAAGAAAAATTTTAATTTTACTCCCGGGCATCATCAATATTTACTAACGTAGACATCATCCCCCCTGTTACACATCATACTTTACAAATAGTCAATTGATTTTCAATAAATATGAGAGGTGAATAGAAACCATTCTACATGTCTCAACATCTTTACAATATCAGTATTAATAGTATTCAAATGAAAAAGTGGCATATCTCTTTATCTAATAAGGATTTTCTTCTGAGACTTACATTTAATTTTTTAAATACCGGTTCCTGCTCTGTTAGCTCGTCTTCTATAAGTGTGACATAATTGTAGTGGTATACTTTCGTCAGCAAATGTGCCATAGTTTAAAGAATATTTCCAATACATGCTCCCCCTTTCTACTATACATCTTTGGACCTTTTGTCACAATTTCACATTTTACAATTACTTGTACATCGTATTCCCTTTACCTTCAAATCTGGTATTATTTACTTAAAGTAAAAAAATCTTTTAAATTCTAAAACTATTCAATTCTAAAACTATAATTTTATATGAGTTCTGGGTCATACCTGGTAACTAATATCCTCTTACAATCACCGATACAGGATGAAAATCCAATTACACGTACAAAGAACTTTCACCGTGAAACCATGACATTATTGCAAAAGTTCTTGAATTGAAAGAGAAATAACGGAAAGTTTTCCTATTTTCACCTCTTATTAACTAATTATTAAGTTATTAACTAACTATATCTCTTAGTATTCACGATGATCAAAACATTTACCGCGTTTTTTCACCTTCAACTTTCTCCTTTTTAAACAGATGGCACTAAGTATAAAATATTTTTTATAAAGCTTTCAGTCGTGAAATTGTTCTACATACAATATTTTCTAGAGAAAGTGATTTTTTAAAGGTCTCCAGGAATAAAATAAACAAAAAAACACAAATATAAAGGTTGGATAAACCTAGTGCGGCTACATATTTTACCGTACTTTATTTATTTATTGTAAGAACATAATTTTTACATGACACGAATAAAGTAGAAAATAACTTGGTCACTAACTTTGTTTAATAATTGCTAATCAATTTCTTGGTTCATATTTAAATGAAGGAATATTCATATAAAATTTAAAATCAAATTATAATGAATAAAAATTCATTCCAGAATTCTACCTTTTGATAACACGTTGTTATCATCACTTCTGACTCACGACGTCGGATTTTTAGATATTATTTTAAGCGTCGCAGGATTACCTTTACAGAAATATTCACAATTACGGGGTGGTAAGCAAATGCGAGTATCCTAACGGTATCGTCCGACTGTAATAAAAAAAACTCATAAACTCCATTCATACCCGAACCCTAACGTCCCCAAGCAATTCGCCAGTCCCCACCTACATTACCCGGGACCCATCCACATCCTCAATTTTCCAGTTCACACCGACAAAACCGTTTGTTCGTCTGAATCTCACCACTCAATCTTCCCCCACCTCCCACCCTAGCTCACCTTCTCCCCTACCCCTTCCTCCCTCCCTCTCCCTCCCCCTCCTCAATCCTGCGGAGCAAACTGACTCTGCAATCTCGGGGGTGTATGCAAATCGTCCCGAAACCCCGACACAGCTCCGCGGGGTTCCTGACGATGGTATATGTTCCTTACCCCGTCGTCCCCGACCCCTCTTTCTTTTCACTTTTCCCCTCTAAATGAGGCCGCCGGAGAAATCCCAGCTTCCGGCATAAGCGAGCTCGCATATTTCACCTCTTCCCTCCGACTAACCAGCGGCCAGCTAACCCCTCACCCAACTCCAACCGCCATGCCAAACTTCCTTCCCCTAACCTACCAGTGCACCGCCCCCGCCTCGCCGCAAACCCCGTACCTTACAACTACGACACCCTCCGTACACCATCCGAATCTCTTTGCCCACTCCCCCTACCTTGTACCCGGGCAAAATTGTCTCCCTCTCTCCTCACCCGTTCTTTTACATATTCACCAGCAAAAATAATGCGACGAAAATCTTGGGATGCCTTACTATGATTTGCTAGTCTTGATTCAATCGATTTTGCTTTTCGTCTAAAATAATTCTTGCAACTATACTGACGTTCCGTTTCAATTAAAGCTTCCCTTTTCGCGTAAATTTTATTAGTCTGAACTTTTGAATATCGCGTTCATTTCGCTAATATCTTTTCAAATTACATTTATTTATTCGCAAATGAAAATTCATTGCGCCCTGGTCTTTGATACTCCCGCTTTTTATTAAAAATAATATTTTTGGCAGATAAGACAAAATTAATTTTACTTGTGCAACAAAATTATCCTGCGAGAGAATTGGAACAATTCGCTAAGAGAAAAAGCATAGTTAGAAACGTACTACGTTGTAGAATACTACCTACTATAATTTCTTTCTTCGAAAAAGTTATATTTGGCAGTGCCCTGGATTAAATCAACAATAAGCATAACTAGCCTATTACCTCGAACCATTCTTCTCTCTCAGTTAGCGAGCAGCGGGGAAAACTCGGATTGGGAGGAGTATGCTGGGGGAGGGGGTAAGGGCGAACAGAGGGAGGGTCAGAGGGATCCCGGGCCAATGGATTCATCTTTCCCTTCATTAAGCGCTGATTCTGTGCGGGCAGAGCCGGCTAGGGAGGGAGTCGAAGAAGGACGTGACTGAGTAGTTTGGCTGGAAGTCGAACTTACGGTGGGAATAAGAGAGTTTGGTAGGAAACGGGATAAACAAACGACTCTATTGTGGAAGGGTATGAAACACTTGAGGACAGACCCGTTACCGCGCGACGAAATTGGTTGATCTCCCCTCCCCCCTCCTGCCCAATCCCAGATGATTACCCGATTTAGCCAAGAATTTCATAGCCGGTGAAAGTTGAAACAAACCAAATTAACGCTTTGAAAAAGATGCTAACACTTTGAAAATTAAATAAATACCATCTCAAATGGTAATTGAATCTAAATTACCTAAATAAATAAAGAAGGACTGGTGAGAACTTTAATATGGAGTGTATAGTTGTACATGTATAGACCGGAAAATTGCTCGTTGAGGCAAGAGAATAGACGTGAACTGGCGACTTTAGAGATTTGTGCGTGGAAAAAATGAAGAAAATCAAATGGACGGAGAGAAAAGTTAACTATGAAGTTTTAAACATGGTAGGGGAAGAAATATGGCTGTTGAAAGAAATTTGAAGGCAAGATAAGTGGATGCAGGAGATAACGAAAGGCGATGGGATTCAAAAGAGGGTGCTAAATAGGAGTGTTCTGGGAGAGTGAGTTAAAGGACAGAAAATTACAGTTATTTTGGATAAAATTAAGAGATAAAGAAAGTATTCATAACTAAAAAAGGAGTATTTTAACATCTATTCTAGTGGTAAAGGATATTTTTGTCATATTATTTAGGGCGAACGAGTGCAGTAATATGTACTTCTACCTCTACATAAATACCCTGCGAGCCACCAAAAAGGTGTGTTGCAGGGGAATATGTATTGCCTGAGTTCATCAAAAATTCATCCAAACAGGACCAAAAAAAAATTTATCTCAGCCGTGCCAAAAATTGCATCGGCAGTAGTTCACTAACTAAAAGACAATCAATTTTGGCAATAATGTTTGTTTGTATAAATACATATATTGTTTGCATAAATACATATATATATATATATATATATATATATATATATATATATATATATATATATGTATATATGATGTGAAACTCACAGATGTGAATAATAAAAGAAAAGAAACTCACATGTTTTCAAAAACGTGTGATTTGATATGCAAAATGCTACTTACTCAACGAAAAGCCGATAAATTAAACCCAAATTTTAAGAAATTATTATTATCATATTTTTATTTTATATACACTCAGTAAATTCAAGAATTTAAGTTAGCATCTTCCACAAAATTTAAATTGTTACTCAAATTTACAAATATTATACTGAAATGCGGCTGTATGGTACTTCTGGAAGCCAGGAAACAGACTTTTTGGGAGAAAAACTCTACAGCAAATTAAATTGAAAACTGAAAGGTGTTGTACAGCCTAACAATCTGAATCCTGGTCTTGAAAAATACCCGGGTGATTCCTTGCCACGAAAGATCAAATTACCGCGCTTCTCAATCAAGAAGCTTAAAAGCCTTGAGCGGTTAATTTCGTGTTTTCCCCAAACATTACAGGAGAAGATGAGGGTCGGATGAAATATGTAAATCGTGTCACAATGGACATTTCGGAGCGCGACCTCTGCGGATGAAATTCTGGGTCCCATGTGGTTCGCAGTGACCGGTTGGATTCGAGGCGAGCGTGTAAGTGGAAGAGGGAGGAAAAACGGACGGGAAACGGAGGAGAAAATGAAGAAGAGTGCGAGGAGCGAGAGAGATGAAGTCGCGGTTGTGTGCGAGGATTACTGAAAGGAAGGCAGAGGGCGTCACATTGAGGGTGTCCTCCCGACGCGGGGTTAAGGGGCAATGCCGAACGAACAATAACTACTATTTTATGCAAAAGTGACCCTATACCCTCCCTAAGCTCCCTTAATAGCTCTAAAGACCTCAAATATGCAACTGCAATTGAGATAAAACAATAATATGACTGGATAGTGTCGATAAATAATATTTTTATTTTCTTTGTCAAATGGTGCAATTAAGTCATGATAAAGAAGGCGGTTAATGTAAAATTGCCTTACGGGCGGTAAATAAAATTAGAATGCACCATCATTCATCTTCCGATTTGAATAGACTCTTATCAAGGCGTGTTTCCAATTCGAATCTTTTAAAAAAATAATTTATGGGAATGAACAATCATTCTGAAAATGGCATACAAATTTTTTCAGAGAGAGGAAAGAAAGACTAAAGTTTTTGTTGATCAATTTTGAGTAAAATTTTCAGTTTGAGGATTAATTGAAATCTAACTAATTTTTGGGAGTAGAAACACTATTTATAAGATCACGCTATTATAATGTATATGAAAAGGTAGAACTTGATTACTTTGGGGCATAATTGTAATAAATTCCGGAAAAGTCAAAATATCGAAAGTGAGCAAGCTAGCGCATACTAAAAACCTAAACTTGAGAAAATGTCACTTAAGAAATGTGCTTGGAGTTCATTCTTATAATAACTGGACGAGATAGCGTTAACTGCATCATCATCGGAGTTAAAAAGCATTGACGTAACAAGAGGTCGATGGGAATGGGAAGTGAACGACATTGAAAACGTTCCGCAAATGAACATACGAAAAACCTACACTGATATAAAGAAGAGTTGAATTGTTGTTAATAGTAATCTATTAGCATCAAATGTAATCTGTCAATCAAGCTCTGTATACTATTACTAACCCCTATCCAACAGAACAATTCCTCAACACCACATTCCTGCCTTCCTTTATTCGGTCCAATATGTCTATTCTTTTCTTGTCTTTATATCATTTACCCAACATTCTACCCTCTACCAAAATTTTTAATGGTCCATTGCCACTCAATCTACCCATCCATTTTTCATGCCTTATTGATTTTTTCCATCAGGCTTCCCCACGCCCTACCATGCATTTGCCTTTGTTTCTTTTTTGTTCATTTCACTTTTACCATCCTCCACACCTACATCTCAAAAGTCTCCGGTCCAGTTTAATCCTCTTGCATCTCCTCCAACTTCCACTATTTTGTAAAAGCTTCATTACCTAATCCAATTATCCTTTTAATATCCTTAACTCGTATTTTCCCCCACTCTACTAGTTCTTCGTTTCTTAAGTAGGTTTATAAATTAAAGTGGCACTATGTAAAATGGTGCAAACTACTCTACCTTCTCAAGCTTAATAATTACTATATCTCCTCCCCAAAATTTAATGTATATCCCTCCCCAGGTACTACAACCTTGCGTGATGGAAGGGCTTTTGTTTTCAGGTGATCTGTCGAGTTGCACTAGCGGGTGTAATATATTTTGTTCCTAGGACTCCTATGTCGCCCAAGCCAGTAAGGTCAAAGGGTTGGAGCCATGTGGAAGGTTGATCATACAACGTCTGCTGCTCAGTGAGGTGTCTGTAAAATCGTTTGATCCTACTGGGGCAGCTAATCACCACATTCATATAACCCAAGTAATTGTAAAGGGATAAATATGAGTCATATATTTGGATACTTAACACTCTACATAGTATGATAAGTTAAATGAGAATAAAAGCTCTAACTGATGAATATCTTGAAGAATATCAAGTCAAAGTAGGGAATTATCAGTAAATGATGATCTAGAGCATCAAAGTCATTTCTCCGCTTAGATTAATACTAAAGGTGGCGATAAAGAATCGAAAGCAGCAAAGTGTCTGAATATTGATATTTTTCCTACACGAATTTCAAATGATTCCTACACATCTGCCGCAACCGGGCATAAAATTATGATCATGACCCGTTTTGCAGACACGAGTTCAGAGGCTTGACACAGGTTAAAGTAATGTAGGGGCACAATTCGTATAGGTTACAATCGGTCAGCAATTTATGCAGTACAGACATTCAAATTTGATATAAAAATTTAATTAAAGACTAAATAAATATAAAGACTCAAACAATAAATTCCCAATCAAAAAAGATGGTGAAACATTTTTAAAGCAATGGTTGACATGAAAATGTGATCTTCTTTACATATTTTCACGTAAATAATAGAGACAAAAGTTGTTATAATCTTCCTTATAAAGACGTCGGGAAAACCTTTCCAATGTTCAATTAATGGTAATGCTTGAGCAATCAAAGGAAAGGTGCCATTATCTCAATTATTTTCCACCACTTGACTGTCTTCCTGTAATCACTACGTATTGGAAAGGAGAGGTCTGACAGGTGGGGTGGAAGATAGGGTTGTATATTCGAAGGGGGAGTTAAGTAAGGGCGATGTAGGTAGAAGGGATATAGTGTTGTGTGGGGGGGAGAGAAGGAGTGAGGGTTTGGGAGGGGCTAGAGTAGGGCTCGCGGATGGAATACCGTTCGTCTGAGGTGGTTACCACGTTCCATTAGTATGCTAATGAAAGATGCCTTCGCGGATGAGAAAAGAGGGTGAGAGGACGGGGGCAAATTCTTCCAACCTCCTCGCCCGCCCAACTCCCACGTCTCCCCCTGAATTTTTCTCCACTTGCCCCCCCCCCACCCAACCCTCGCCACATGCGTCGTTGGGTCTTCCGGCGTTTCCCTGGTGGCGTGGTGCGGGCGAGGAGGAGGACGCCACCCTTTAACCTACGCCCACCCCACTCCCAAACTCTCTCTCACCCTCTTCCCCTCCGTCATTCCCATATTCTCCCGGCATCGCCAACATACTCTCCGCCTGAGTTCGGAAAACTTTTGAAAATTCATCATCTTTCCCTCCACTTCTCTCCACTCCTGGCCCCGCTCTCCACGCGAACCGTCGCCTGATTGATGGTCGTATTAAGTCCCCGTTTTTACCTCACGAGCGCCCCACGTGTTTTGTTTATATTTTTTCCGTATTATTTTTTTCCCTCCGCGCCTCTCGAATCTGAACCGCGCGAATCCTCTTGGGAAGAAGAAAGGTTTTGTATGATTCCGCGGAGGAATGCGCCCTCCAGGGAACTTCTCGACACACGCGCGGCGCTTGTCAATGATGCTCGTTCAAAAAAATGCGGACTATTTTTCACATAAACCTAGACCGACTTCACTATAAGCTCCGGAATATTTTCGCAAAAATATCCAGAAATAATGATTCTCCAAGTTTCCTTGTGGCACGGACGAGCGGCATGTGAACGGTGACTTGACCAAACCTCCGGTTCCTTCAACACACCGCCACTACTCTGATAATATTTAAATATTGGTCCTATCTTCTTATACTTTCCTACACATTGAATATATTATCTACTCTACAATGTATGAACCTGGGCATGAACTGAAGATCGTAAAATCCGTATTATGGTCAATAAGAATAGGACAAATCAAAATTTTTGAGTTTAGATACAAGTTTAAGGTTACTCAAAGGTTTTTGAATGTTTCCATTCTAAAGCAAAAGGAATCCCTAAATCTTGCCGCACAGAGTTGTCTTTCGCTGCCTATAGCCTTTTATACGCCAAAAGAGAATATTATTATTATTATTGTTAGGTAATTTAGCGGTTAATGTAAGTTTTTGGATGGACACAACTATCGAATAAACGTTATGTAATTCCAAACAAAACCCAATCCAGCAACCTAATCTACATCAGGTACCTCTTCATCTCTGTGTACTTCTTTCCTCCCTTCATCCCGTCCAACATCCCTATTCTGTTCCTGCCCTTTCCTCGCTTGCCCAACATTCTCCCCTCTCCAAAAGAGAATACGCTGATATATTTTATACGCTGACAAGAGTAACTAATAGCGGCATACTCAGATTTCAGGAGAGCAATTTATAAGGACCACGTTAAAATCTGATGTGCAAAACATATGCCAACACCATAACTTAACGAGTGTATTATAAGTGTTTAAAAAAAGGAAAGGAAAAAAATCAATAATGAACGGAAGTAGTTATGATTTTGTGAAAAAATACATCCGTTAGGATACTTTATCGGGCCCCTCTTATCGCTGATTTACATATGTAGTAATATATTTTAGAATAATTCATAAAGTTAGATGATTCATTGGTGGTGCGGTCATATAATTCATATAAAATCATTCTAAGTGATGCACTTGAGGGTAAAATAGCATCATCTTCACACCTTGTGTAAATACAAGCATATTCATGCCTTGTATTTCCATGAAACTATTCAGGTGAGCTTTTATACAAATGGAGATGTATAAATATATATACACACATCTACGAGTGTGTGTACACCGCGACCCCCTACACATACATACGAGGTGTGTTCAAAAATTAACGGGAATTTTTTTATTTCGAGGGCTTTGAGAGTCTGACTGTCAACCTTATTTTAATATGTTGGTATACATGCCCCCAAAGTATGAAAAAACTTGCAGCTGTTTTCATTGTGGACTTTTTCTGTGACGGCCACTAAGGTTAGATGTGTTTTATGAGCTCGGCGATTTTCGTTTATTAAAAGATATGGATCAAAGAATTTGTATCAAATTTTGCGTAAAAAATTAAATAAAGTGTAACAAAGTGTGTGAAATGTTAACAAAGGCCAATGATGAGTCTGCTATAAGTAAATCAAGAGTTTACGAGTGGTATAAGCGTTTCCCAGAAGGCCGTGAAGACCATGAATATGACGAACGCCCTGGACGCCCCAGCACATTAACAATCGATGAAAACGTGGGAAAAGTGAAAGAAATGTACGATCACCGAATCAAAATTAGAGAGGTCGCTGACGATGTTGGCATATCGATTGGATCATGTGATGACATTTTTTCCAATTTTTTGGGTATGAAACGCGTGGCAGCAAAATTCGTTCCAAAATAGCTTTTGCACCAAGTTAATGCACCAGCTTACACTTCATTGCTTGTTCGTGAATTTTTAGCCAAGACTGTTACGATGCCTCAGCCTCCATATTCGCCAGATATGGCCCCGTGTGACTTTTTCCTATTTCAAAAAATTAAGAGAACCTTGAAGGGCCGTCGTTTTCAAAGATCGAGTTTGAGAAGTGTTTCGGGGATTGGAATAATCGCTGGTACAAGTGCATAATCTCCAATGGACTACTTTGAAGGTGAAAATATCCATGTATAAGAAAAAATAAATATTATTGCCCGAAAAATTAAAATTTCCGTTAATTTTTTAACACACCTCGTATATTTGTGTGGAGGGGTTGCAATAGTTCAGGCGTAATGCGTTGGACTACTGATCGAAGGGCCTGGGTTCATTTAGCGGGAAAGCCTCTCTGGGAGCCTGCAGTTCCACCCAAGCTATGTCATTTTTCGGATTACAGATCTTGCTGATAAATCATAACCTGTACAGGAATAGAAACTGGCCCCTTACCCTGAATAACCTCTGAAACAGAGTTCTGTTCCTAATTCCTCTTGAGAAAGGTGGTTGGACCACCGAAAATTCGAGAACCAGTGAGTTTTTCCTCTTTTGTGTTTTGGTTTCTGTGTTTGTTATGACTATCAGTGAATTTACATTACACGTTTGTGGGTTTTCCAAAAAAGTGTATATATACATATATATGTATATATATGGTAATCTACCGTTTAAGGTAGGTTTTTGGGTGGACAAAGCTATCAAATATATATTTTGTAACTCCAAACAAAACCCAATCCAGCAACCCACTCTACATCAGGTCCCGCTTCATCTCTGTGTACTTCTTTCCTCCATTCATCCCGTCCAACATCCTTACCCTGTTCCTGCCCTTTCCTCGCTTGCCCAACATTCTCCCCTCTATTACCTTCTTCAACATCCCACTGCCGCTCAATACGCCTTTCATCCATTTGTCCTACCTCCATAGGATATCTCTCAACAAACCCCTCTCCTCACCCACCATCCCTGGTCTTTCCTCATTTGTTTTCCTTTCGGTCCATTTCACGTTCTCCATTCTTCTCCACACCCACATTTCAAAAGCCTCCAATCTACGTCTATCCTCCTGCTTCAGCGACCACGTTTCCGCGCCATACATAGCTATGCTCCATATCAAAGTTTTTACGAGTCATGTCTTAACCTCCCTACTCAACGTCCCCGTCATGAACTCCTTCCTTCTTGAGAAAGCCTCCTTGCCTAGCGCAATTCCTCTCCATACGTCCCTACTAATTTGGCCGCGTTGGTCCAAAACACATCCGAGATACATGAATTGTTCTACCTGCTCTATTTTCCCCCCCAATTTAAATATTTAGCTTAGCCTTTTTCTTTCCGGAAAATCACATTACCTTGGTTTTATTAACATTGATTCTCATCCCACATCTATCGCACTCAACCTCCAATTCACTCAGCAATGCCTGCAGCCCCTTTGCTGAATAAGCAACTATTGCTTGGTCATTAGCAAACCTAACCGATTTTAGGAATTCCCCTCTGACTTTTATTCCTACCTCCAGTTCTTACCATGTCTCTTTAAATATTTCCTCTACATATACGTTGAACAGCACCGGTGATAGTGGACAACCCTGCCTTACACCTCTTCCTAACACTGCCCATCCGAACTCTCCGTTCCCCACTCGCACCTGAGCAGTCTGAGACATGTACAGGTTGCGGATAAGTCTCCTGTCCATCCAATCCATTCCTATTTTCTGCAATTTCCTCATTTGTTTTTCCCAATTTACTCTATCAAACGCTTTTCTGAAATCCACGAAACAGGCAAATAAGTCCTGATTGTACTCTATATTCCTCTCGATTAGTGATCTCATTACTGCAATTGCATCACGCGTACCTCTCCCCTTCCTAAATCCAAACTGATCATCCCCTAAGTATTCATTTGCCCTAATTTCTATCCTTTTGTTGATGATCCTGAGAATAACTTTAGCTGCGTGGGATATCAAACTTATTGTTCTATTATCCTTACATGACGTAGCCTTTACCTTTTTCGGAATAGGAACTAACACTGATCTTCTAAAGTCTTCCGGCCAGATTCATTTCTCATAGATATTACGAATATATATCCTGTCCATATAGCCTCTTCCTCCCCCATTTCCCTAAACCTTTTAGTAGTTCCTCAGGAATGTTGTCTACCCCCGCGGCCGTATTTGGTTTCATCTCACTTAATGCCCTTTCTACCTCATCGTCAAGTATGCCTCGACCTAAGCTATCTTCATCTAAGTCATGTTCCTTTTCTATGTGTAACCTTGTCGGCCTAAGTTCTCTGCCATACAGAGTTTCTATATATTCCTTCCATCTTTCTTGGATTTTTTCTAATTCAACTATTATCTTACCTCACTTATCTTTAACTATTAGCACAGATCTTGCCTTCTTAATTCCCGATAATAACTTAACCTTGCTGTATAGAGCACCAATTTCACCCTTCCTCTGTAAACTTTCCATATCCTCGCATTGCGTTTTCCACCATTCTTCTTTTGCTTTATTTGTGGCCCGTCTCAATTTATTGTTTAACTCTTTGTACATTATTTTGCCTAACTCTGTGTTAAAATTCTTCCATCTTCTTTTCTCATCCATCTTTGCAAGCATGTCATCCGTAACCCATGGTTTCCTTATCCTTTTCCCTTTAACGGCTCCAAGAGTGTTTTTTTCGGCTTTCGATATCACTATGTTGATACATTCCCATTTTTCGTCGATATTACTCAGTTCTTTACCGTCATCCATCATTTTCTCTACAGCCTACTGATACTCCTTCCTCGTTAATCCATTTAATGCTTCTACGTTCCATTTTCTAACCCGCCGCCCCTGTCCTATCTTTTTGAAAGGGACGGAACATTTCATAACACCTAAATTGTGGTCTGAATCCGCATCCGCTCCTGGGAAACTGTGCGAATTTATCACACTATTTCTAAATCTGTGCATAACCATAATATAATCTATCTGATACCTTTCTGAGTCACCTGGCATTTTTCACGTGTACCTACGCCTTTTGTGTCTAAACCATTGGTTGGTGATGACTAACCCCTGTCTCCTGCAGAATTCAATTGCTTTCTCTCAGCGTTCATTCCTCGTGCCTAACCTATAGTCCCCCACTCATCACCATCTCTTCCTTCGCCTACCGTCGCATTTCAATCCCCCATCACTATCAAATGTTCCCCTGCAGGAACACACGTGATTATGTCCTCTAACTGATTGTATATCCTATCAACTTCTTCCTCCTTATGGTTGCTCGGGGGCATGTATACCTGAACAATGACCAAGTTCGTCGGTTCTGCTTTTATCTCTACGAGTAATATTCTATCCGTGGCTTGCTCTATGGATATATTTTTTATGTATATATATATATATATATATATATATATAGTTAGACTGCATCTTAAAAACAACGTTAGAATTTTGGGCAGAGTGCATGAATATTCCGTTTATAAATTAAACAATTTCCATAGAAAATACACAAAACTCCCTCGTAAGGAAGACCAGAAAATGCAACACGATTATTATGAAATCTAGAATCAGAACCGCTGCAAGAACGTTGATTTTATGCAAAAATAAGTCGCTGAAAAAATACGCTGACTAAAAATGTAATGCGAACGTATGAATTCTATTTCAATATGAATTTCTAATATCACACTGACATACATGACCACAACGAGAAGGCGTGAAAGACAGTCTAACTGACCGATATAAGAAATAAATACTATCGCGCACAAATCATAATTACAAAAGTTGGTTATAATGAGCACAATTATTCAAATTGTTTACAAATAACTCATTGCCTGATCACTATCTAAATTTCATGGAAGACCGAAACTTTCCTTGACACACGTGTGTCTCCCCTGTGATATTTAGAATTCATTTTGCAGTTACGGAACTAAACACGCAATTTAGGGTGAGAAAATAACGCAATCACCCTCATGGTACTGAGAGAAAATTGAAGAACTGACACGATTTTCTCAAACCGCCTGTTGCCAAGAACATTGTTTTAAATCTTGATAAGCATTAAATAAAACCCTTCAAAGCCAAAATACTCCTTATGTAAGTAATTGGTCGATTGGACCGAAAAATGGCCCATTTCCATCTTTATCTCGTGAATTATAATTCATAAAAATCATCACATAGAAAGAAAAAATTAAGCTAAATGTTAATTTATAATACAAGAAAAACCGATGAATCGTCATTCAACAGTCTCAAACACAGGAGTGCATCCACTTAGAACGATGATAAGATCTGTGAAAGTCGAAAATTCTGAGTAGCAGGGCCATTCTTCTTTATGTTCCATAATTTTTAATAGCCAAAAAATAGCATCCCCTGGATTGAAGACAGATATTTCCAAGAGCAACGCTCGGACTTTTAGACCCGGTGCCCTCTCAGACAGCATCCGAGGTTTCTAATTCCTACTCTACCCCGGTGCCGCACGCCAAATTAATTAAGGGGTCGAGGAACGGAAACAACTACAGAGTGTGCCTCCAACGCCACTCCACGGGTGTCAGGGTTCGAGATTCGAGTGCCGTCGGAATTTATAGTACATCTCCAATCGCCGCTGCATGGCAGTGAATATCAGCCATAATGGAGAGAAATTGAAAGGTAGAGAGTACTTACGGAAAATACTTACGGAATAGTCAAATTTATACACGTAGTATAGGGTGATACATTGCTCTTACTTTCATATGACCTACAACTGTTTATCCATTAATCTTTCCCAAACTACAGATCAATTTTAAATGTCATAAGTAATATTTCCCTCTGTTCCTGCGGGTTTACTTTAACTCCTTATTCCACCAGAAGTTCCATGATATTGGAAATACATCATTTTCAACCAAAGACTTGAGTGAGATAAAAAAAATATTTTTCCAGATTTTTTACACTAATTTTATTCGATGAAGTAATATATAAGTTACATCACTCAATGAGAAAAGCAACAAAGGATTTTAGCAAACCAGACAATAATCAATTTACTGAAATATGAAAGCGGTGAAAATTAGTTTTGTAGATTGCTAATAAAGCTAATTAAAAGTAAAAATATTAATTGTTAACATTACAATAAAAAATATTGTAATATATTTAAGCCCTGGAAGTTAAAAAGTATTTGAAAATCATAAATAAATTATCCATACAAATAAGCAACAGTACAGTAGTTCTCAGTTATTATATTATTTTAGGTTAAAACCTTCTCTCATCTCTTGTATAGAAATAAAAAAACTACGTTAAAATTCAATCATTTTTTATACAAGCTTCATCTTCATTTTATTTAAAGAAATAAACATAAATTGGCGCATTCAATCCCGAATGTTGATTGTTTTTGGCCCGCATATGAAGAATTAGTAATTCCAAACACGATATCTACTAGTTCTGGCCACGATCTTTACTTCACAGGGTAAAGTTTGCTCGCTCGAGTGTAGAAGGGAAGAGCAGCTTCAGCATGAGGCCGACCGAGGGCGTTCCCTGTACTCCAGTCCTCGCTAAACCGCGCCACGACCACCTCTTTGCCCCAAAACCTCGTAGTCCGCGCCTCGTTAATCGAGCCCCTCGCCGTCCCCTATCGAGAAGGCGCCCGCGTCAAGTTTTTCGTAAAAAGAAACTTCTCCGCCTTCGAGGCTTGGATGTTTAGAGGTGTGACACAAAATGATAAAGAAAGGAGTAAAAAAGTAGATGAAAGTATAAGGGGAAGGAGTAGACGGTAATGACGATTCCACATTCAGATTTTGCTAGTGTTCGTGACTGCGCAGGGAGTAAGATGAAATATTTGTTCCATTCAGCTTTTATTATTTCATCACACTTAGTAACGGAAATATATCTTTATCGCAGTTTTATATTTTGGAGTCATAAGTTTTCCACTAAGGGAAATCTACTTAAGGAAGGAACGGATGAAGAGAAGGATTGCGTATACGTTTTAGACTTGAGCAGCAAATATTTTTCAAATGGCCAAATAATTGTAAGTTTCTATCAGTTAGCAACTTTATTTCTTACCAAGTTCCCATGCAATTCATCATCTTCAGATGCATAACCACTATTAGTGCCGTCTTCTCCTAGCTCTTCCCATCCCCCCTGGCCTTCCTTCCTCCCGCCACACCCTTCCCATTCTCCCACTTCTTCCTTTACTCCTAGATGAACTTGTACATAAAGCGACACTTGTACTCATTCTGTACCTAAAGATTATGCAGCTAATACATTATAAACTGAACGAAAAAAAATTTTCACATTTGCGCCAAACCACGTCTCAAACTATGCAATTCTTCCCTTGCTATGTATACATTTACATTTAGGGATTGTTTGTCTTATCTTTCAGCTGATTTACAGGAAGTCATGCCCTGCTGAATCAGTAAATTTTCAACCTGACCAGGCCAAACCAATATACGGCACCAGACATATTCGGTCGGATTTCACATATACCAAGGCGCAATATCTGAATAATTGTTGTGTTTTAATCACTCAAAAACGTTGAATGGGATAAATGGAAGCGATGAGATGCATACAGGAGCAGGGAGGATTCCAGAACCGTTCTCTCAAAACTAAAACTTGAAACAATTTTTCATTTTTTGTGTTACATGCCTTTTGTTGAACCACCCCATGCCGCACACCTAGGTGGTGGCTTGCAGCGTACCTTGTAGATCGAATTCCCATTATCTTATTACGAAAGGTGTGGAAAGTTCTGAGACCGAAGCTTCAACACCGCCTAGCGAACAGTGTCAATAGTTAATAATACTTCAACAGCTAAATAGGTGCTACAGTCGGATAAACCCACAGCAAATCAAGCCCTTGGAAAAATACGCCTAAAACTACTACGCACTACTTAAGAGAGTAGTGTGGAGGTAGGGTTGACGATAACTCAGTTTCCTACGTGCAAAACCAATGAAAAGATAATAAAAAAGTTTAACGTGTACGCGATTGAAAAATATCGAAGATCTCTCATTAAGAAAGATATCTTCACAGTAAAAGGTTTTCTCCACGTACTAAAACAAGCACTTTGAAGCGGATTCTTTTGTTTGTCAGCTTCAATTTTCTCCTTTAGGTGTTGCGCATATTGCTGTCGCCCACGAACGTCATCGATGCCCAAGGCTGTGAACTTTTCGTTCGTAAAATCTGCGCGTCCCACGGTTGCGTACACTTGAAACGTATTGTATATAGCCGCCCCTTAAGGGGATAAGGAAAGAAAGAAGAGGGAGAGAAAGAGGGGAGAGGCGGAAGTAGGAGCAGGAGAGCAGATGTTCTCTGTGCGTTGATGCGTGCCTCCCCCGGGAGGCCTGGGGCTTATGCTTCGGGGGAGAGGCAAAATTTTTCAAGATCCCGACGCCAAAACTTTCTCCTGTGTTTTTTTTGAGGGGAGAAAACGGATTTGTTTGAAATTTTCGGGGGCAATTCGTCGAGGTTTGGACTTTTACGATGAAACAATGCAAAAGGGAAGAGGAAGGGATGATTTAAAAGTGGTGACGGAGGAGGAAGAACGTTGATAGAATCTCTCCCGCAAGGCGTAATGAGTATAAAATAAAAAGCGCTTTTAGATAGGAAAGAAAATGACTGGTATACTCTCGCATGTATTCGTAGCATTTCTATTTGATGACCATTTGATTTCCATTTTCATTTGATGACAAAGGTTATTTTATGACCATATCACATCTCACCCACATCTCAAACGCCTCTGATCCATGCTCAACCTCTTGTTTCAAAAACTAGGTTTCGGATCCATACAGCGTCAAGTTTCATATTGGTCATTAATTTCTTTAAGTCCTGACTAATCGTACCTTTCGTCAACATTCTTAACCTTGTAAATGCTTCCTTGGCTAATTCCTCTACTTCTACGCCCATTTTTCTCCAAAATACTACTTAAATACGTGAACTACAGCACCTACCATAGTATATTACTTTCTTCATAAATACTTAGCTTTGCACTACTTTGGTTTTCTTAGAGTTATATACACCATACTTTCGTATGAGTCCTTTAAAGCACTCAACAATAACTGCAATCCCTTGCCAATCTAACTACCTATTGTTTGATCATCTGCTACACTGAGTTGATCACCTTGCCATTCACTTTCATTCCCTAAAAGTCTTCTCATATCACGCTTAGCATTTCCTCCGTATGTTAGCTAAAAAAACACTGGCGTTAACCTAAAACCCTTCCTCAATCCCTTTCCCATTCTCCCTCTACTATCCTACCTGTGCCATCTGGATTACATGTTCGTATTGAATAAGCCCCTTATCCGACCAATCTACCCCTATATTCTGCAATTATTTCATCATCTGTGTCCGCTTTACTCAGTCGAATGCCACATTGAATTCCGCGAAGCAAAGAAAGACCTCCTGATTATATTCTACATTCCTTTCTACATATTTTGTCAAAAATGTAATGGCGTCATACGTCCTCATTTCAGACCCCATTTCATCTTCGCTGAGATATTTCTTTGCGGCAATATTCAACTTTCAATTGATGGCTCTCAGAACAACACTATCTTCGCGTGAAATTAAAAGCATCGTGCTATAGTCCTCGCACACTACCGCTTCTGTCATTTTGGGGATAGTGATCAAAAGCGATTCCTTAAAATATTTCTTAATTTAATCCTCACATAGTTACGCGCAGAGTAATGAAAAAGTACGGCAAAATATAGTTACATTGGAACTTGACATTATCTCCATCTTCAAGCTGCGGTGGACGTTCTTTTTAGCCAGCCGTGAAACTCAACTCAAAAGTCCATCCCAAAATAGTACACTTATTCAAAGGGCACTCTATCATTCGTATTCCTTAACAAACATAAACATCACACTCAGACATCCTTCAAATCAACTTGAATCAATCTGGTTAATTCTCCAGTAAAACTGAAAATTTCTGTGACTTCCTTCTATTATTATTGAAATGAAATTAATGACTTTTTAATTTCACACTGTTTCATGTGTGGAATCACAAAGTCAATAATTTCATTTCATTTCAATATTTTATGCAAATTCCATAAAGTTACGCTGGAGACAACAAATCCTTCTCTTCACCTCTGTTATAAGTCTATTTCATGTTGTGATCAGTTTCCTACATCAATCAGAGAACGGTTTGGTTCTCCTTTCCCGGTGTGCAAACTTGCAAGTAGGCAAGAACTTTATCTTGAAGACTGTATGCCCCATTAGGAGTACATGTGACCGTAAACTGATGTAAAATGTGGCTAAACTTGATTTTTCATTACTTCCACTCGTACACCTAGCTACTCAACATAATTTTGTGATGTATTATTAACCACTGATTTAATATTTGAAAATAACAACCTCAACCCTCAGCTGCTTAATGGAATTAAATCAACAAAGATAAGACCAAGATAAATGTCGGTAGCAAGGTATTTATTATGCAATGAAGCCGAACATTACTTTATCACAACCCTCTGGAAATTTTTCTATAACTGCCCCAGAGCAGTCGTTAAAGGAGACGGTCGAGTGATGTTCAATGCGTACGTTGAAAATCTATGGCCAACGGATATTCTCAATTTTCACCAAAATTATCATTAAGGCTACGTATTGATCCATTTAGAGTAAAGGAATCCTTAAACACCCTAAATTCAGTAGTATGAAGGATGGATTTGAGAGAGGTTAAGTATCCTACTCTCTCCTACTATCGCTCGTGTGGGAAGTTGACCATAAAATTGCAAGCATGAAGGGCAACTGTGATAATTGACAACTAAAAACTAACTGATCAAGCATTGAGTGATATTCTCATTTTAATGGGACGAAATGTGATTCTATTCAGCACGTACCGTTGAGCGGGCGACCTCATGACCTTTTAATGCGACTTTTGGTTGAAATTGAGAATCATAGGGAATGCATAGAAATAAACAATGTGATGAATTCGAGGGTTTGAAGCTCTACTTTGTGAAAATTCATGATCCCTGAAAAAATAAACTGTATTTTTTCACACAAAATACTTTATTGTACTACTTTCGGTTCGACGTATAGGCGACATCATCCGGTATAAAATTTCATACATGACCAGGAAATATACGAGTATGTACTCTTACTAGTTTTCCAGAAAGAAAAGGCTAAGCTAAATATTAAAATAGGCGGGGAAAGAATAGAGCAGGTAGAGCAGTTTACATATCTCGGAAGTGTTTTGGACCAATACGGTCAAAGTGGTAGGGACGTAAGGAGAAGAATTGCGCTAGGCAAGGAGGCTTTCTCAAGGAGGAGGGAGTTGATGACGGGGACGTTGAGTGGGGATGTTAAGACAAGACTCGTGAAAACTCTGATATGGAGCGTAGCTATGTACGGCGCGGAAACGTGGTCACTGAAGCAGGAGGATAGACGTAGATTGGAGGCTTTTGAAATGTGGGTGTGGAGAAGAATGGAGAAGGTGAAATGGACCGAAAGGAAAACAAATGAGGAAGTACTAGAGATGGTGGGTGAGGAGAGGGGTTTGTTGAGAGAAATCGTATGGAGGCAGGAAAAATGGATGAAAGGCGTATTGAGCGGTAGTGGAATGTTGAAGAAGGTAATAGAGGGGAGAATGTTGGGCAAGCGAGGTAAGGGTAGGAACAGGATAGGGATGTTGGACGGGATGAAGGGAGGAAAGAAGTACACCGAGATGAAGAGGGACCTGATATAGATTAGTTTGATAGGTGGGGAGTCACAAAATGTTTATTTGATAGTTGTGTCCATCCAAAAACCTACCTTAAACGGTAGATTACCACATAATAACTCTTACTAGGAGGGGAGGTGTTCTATTCTAGGGGAGGTAAATTCCCTTCCATTGCCCACCTCACCTCCTAGTAAGAGTATATGCTGTATATTTCCTGGTCATATGAGATATTATGCCTGATGACGTCGCATATGCGTCGAAACCGGTAGAAGTAAAATAAAGTTTTTTATGAAAAAATACCAAGTTTATTTATTCAAAGAAAATATGATATTTACCAAGTGTGCCCTCATGGGTCATAAACATATTTGTGCCCCCGATAGTGGGTAGAAAGGTGAGGGGTAAAATGGCGGCTATCTACATACGTTGACGTTTATTTACTACCGTGCCGGTCCTCATTTTCAGTTGGGTGGTGTCATGAGCGGCAATCCACTCCGCACATACGGTAAATCACGTGCCTATGCATGCTATCACCACTTAATTAAGATGTCCCCATGAAATTTATGATAGTATCACATTTTACTTGACTTCAGACTAACTCAACATTATACATAATCATTCTCTCGCATTGCATTTAACAGATTTAAATCAACAATTACTCGAATTGATGGTGACGCAACATCCCCTATTATACGCCATCATGATGGCTTTCCGGGTAAGCTGTAGATACAGCTGCATGTAGCCTCTTCTGATACTACATATATTGTAGCAGACAGCTTTTTATAATAAATCAAAACATCTTCAATGGAACCAGCCTATTACACACGGGAAGATCAGTAATGAGTTAACGGCGAAAAGTTGATTTTTCTACTTATCAAAGACAAAATATACACCAAGAGGTGCTTAAATATTTAGATAAATATGAAAAATCGAAACCACTTTTGGAATATTAGTGAAAAAAACTGTTCAAAAGCTATATAGTATTTAACTGTGAAGATGTCAGGAGGCTCTACATTCAAATTTGTGTGATGCTTCTGGATTATCTCATGTAAAATCAAAACAGACTTTTTAATAGCTTTTTGGGAAGCGGAATAGGGAAAGAAATTGGCTTGTCTAGCCTGAGTGTGCGAATTTCAACGCAGAGGACGCATCCCGATATGAGGTCTATCCTCAACCTTTCAAAACTGACCTGGGGGTTGATTACTGTGGTTTTTCCTTCCTTAAAATCTGTCACTCTTCATTAATTTCCACTTCAAAGAGCGTCGAGTAATTAATAGACCACTTTGATGCAATTTTACTGCATCCCATCATCAATTAGTCGTAATTATTAGTAGTGCTTTGTAGGCGGCGCTTTACTAATGAGCTCATTTGTGTCTCGTAGGAGGGAGCAATTTGGATTAGAGGGTAATTGAATGGAGACTTAGAAGGGAGATGGAAACCCGGTGCCCAAATTAAACCGCCTCTTCTTCAAGATAAGTACAATGGGGAACAGAAGTTCGTCGCTTGAAGTTCCTCTAGAAGAGCACAATAGAATATCATTTATCACTAATTTGGCTGATTTCTATCTCTCCATCTTGAACAAGCAATATGACTTTATTTTCCATTCCGGATAAATGAAATTGCTCCAACTAGAATGCAACGAAGCGTCTATTCCAATAGTTATCTGGATTTGATCCCGCATCCACTGTAACCACAGTGGCAGCCTCGTTGCAAAAGTGCTTTTTTCTGACGGGGAAAGGCTGGAGAGATGCTAAGTAGCGGAAAAAGGAGTGGAGTGCAAGAAGGTGCCACGGAAGAAGAGTACCTAATGGGGGCGGGGAAAGGAAAGCGAGGCGGGGAGGATTAACCGCTCAATCGGAAAATGGCTAAGAATTAGGGAGATTGAATATAGGAATTTCATAGTGGTTGCTCAGCGGAACGACAAGGCTCCGGACTAATGAGCACGTCGAGAAATCCACTAGGGAAAGAAAAACGGGGAACCAAACTCATTAAATTGAACTGTTCACCACGAGCTAAACGTTTTCGCTGGGATTCCACGAGCCGAAAATAAGCCCCGCAGCAATTATAGGTTAGCTTGGCTCCGCGGGGAAATCAGAGAAATACGAACATGAACTTTATCAAATAATAAATCAGAGGGTTAATGAAGTTTATCGTTATTAAAATCCCCTCTTGGGAATCATCAGCAAACGATATTAATCCTTAATGAAAATTATTAATCAGTTTCCAATATATGTTAAGGGAAATGTTTGCCAACAAAGATTATATGAAAGCGAATTTAACTTAAAAAATTATCACTCAGAGTCTTGAGGACATTGCCAATAGGTATTTGAAATACAGGGACTAGTAACTCCATTCTTATTATAAATTCTGCTTATTAATATGTTTACCGATTTATAAGGTAGGTGAAAGGGTCCTCAAAGGAAAAAAACGACGGTAGCATCCCCGCAGCATGAAGAAGACCATGTGCCACACACGCTCTTTAATAACCTTCCCTTTTCAATTATCCGAAATATGCAAATTCAAGTTAAAATTTGTGCTTTTGCTCCACAAACTAAGTTAAATTCTTATCGCCAAATTATGTCAGGGGCGGTAAATTTGACCTCGCAGACGTTCAGCCGTAATGAAAAAAACGCACTCGCGGCTCTATGACACCTAGTGGTACGAATATTGAGAGCTGAACAATAAGAACCCTGCTGGGAGATTTCCCTGCCGACAGACATTTAACACTTTATGGAATATTCAGCAACCTGCAAGGGTTTATAAGTAATAGGACTCCTCATTAGCATTTTTTGTCTTTTGAGATTCGTTAGGGAATTGCTGAGAGACGAAAAGGCCCGGGGGCTGCGCCAGAAGGAGCCGTTCGACACAACCAAAAACTTTGAAAGAAGGCGTGACTCGGATTAATCCGAGATTGGCAAAAAAATTCGATGGGACCAAGGTGCTGAATTGAGGGGCGTGTGCGTCGTCATGGGAGAAAAAGTGAAGGGATCGACGGGATGGGTTTGACGGCTCAAGGTGAGCTGCGCACGTGTAGGGAGGGGTATGGGGGGAGGGTCCTTGGGAAACAACGAAACGGTCTAAACATCCTCATAAGGATCCTCGGCGAGTTTATTAGGCCGAAAGGTTTGACGTGCAAGAGTGATAGGGGGTAAGTCTGCTTTTTACGCAAAAAGTTGCACGGGGGCAGGCGCAAAAAAAAACGCACGCTAATGAACCCCCGGACGTTATTTCATTATTTTTTTCCTTCGCCGGCGTGGGGAGGTAGGGCTAAAACTGTTGTTCGGGAAGAACGCGGGGTCTTTTCTCCTTTCCTTCCGCGGATGAAAATAAATGCGAGGAAAATTGAAATAAAAAGGGGTCGGCCATATTGCCCCCGAGGGAATACAAAGAAGGGAGAGAATAAAGAGGAGTGGTAAATTGAGCGGAAGAATTTCCTCGTGAGGGAACGGTTAACGGTGTGGGAGTGCGGAATGGGGGAGGGGTGGCGGGGGAACCATGACCCTCTCCTCCTCCTGAAAGAGCGATGCATGCGCGAAAGGCATGTTGCGAGCATGGATTTTTTTTTGCTTGGTCTCTCTCTCTCCCCCCCCCTCCCCAAAGATCGAAGGATTGGCCCTTGCCTCACGTTCCTACGCCAAGTTGGGTGCTTTCATTATTATCTCACAACCTCCAATTTTTGCTCTCAAACGCTGCAGATGGTTCTAAACACAAACCTAATGACCAGGAATCTGTCACAACTTTGTTCTGTTTCTTATGGGAACCCATTGGATTCGAAAATCCGAAAGTGAACGAGAGAATAATGGACCAATAAATATTTACAAAAGAAATTTGGATGAGTTATGAATCGATTGCGATGCATGTTTCTAGAATTTCCATTAAACTTTTTTTTAGGTTTATATTTTGATTACAAATAATAAAATTACAAAAGCTGGTGTTAAAATTTTTGACTAACTTCAACAATTCATTACGTCTAATCCAAAATAAAATGGAATTCCTTTTAAAATTATAACATGAGGTTACACTTGCATAACTTCTTATATGATGACAAGGAAAACAAGAACTATAATTATTAGAGAGACCTTAAGGAAAAATAGAATCGGTTGAAACATAACAGAATGGAAATTATATAGAATCCCACGAATAGGGCCACGGGACAAATAAAGTGTATCAGATCAGAATACGTTAGATCTATTAAGAAGTAAGAGAGGGAAAATGAATGTCTGCGTTCAATCAGTTAATGAATTGAAAGGTTAATGCCTGAATAGCTTACTCTGCATACCTTGTGTGGATTTCGCTTATGTTTGTGCACCCTGATGATTACCCTTTGATCAAACACTTTTGAGAGTGGTCCCTTAAAATGTATATTACAATAGAAATAAATAAGGCAAGAAAAAGTAAAACGAAAGTTAATTTCGGGCTACTTTCAGCTTCAATCCATATCGCTAGACTAAAGTCAAATGTTCAAGTGTTTGGTACCATGTGATTAAGCATGGGAGAAGAATGAATTGTAACAGTCTCTGAGTTGTCCAAAATCTCGTTCAAAGAACGGGATTTTCATCAATTTCATTGGGGAGGAAAAAACTCAAAATTATCTGTAGGGAATCACCTAAATAGCCCCACTTTATTGGCCTTGCTACAAGATTCCTAGACCTGATGGAAGGTAAGATCTACCGTGGTATAATTACAAACTTCTTATATTTACAAGACATGAATTTCTTGAACATCGAGCAAAATTATATCTACTATTTCCGTAGATAACATTCAAGAAAATACGAAAGCTTTAGAGAGTATTTAACGGTCAATCATTGACATATTCCTGACAAACTGGATGGTCTGAAAAAACATTACCGATTCCATCAGAACTCCAAAATATATCATACACTAAAGATAAAGTTACCATTGAGAGTTTAAGGGAAGGTACCTGTAACTCATAGTAATGATTTTTGATAAATCGGAGTAAAGGGGGAGAGAAATAATGTTGCAGTGAACAAGACATCATTTAGGCAACTATGGTATGTGTTATAATATAATTCTCGTTCTCCTATCCTATTTAAAATTGAAGAGCATAAAATTAAAAAGTTTCTTAGGACTTTGAAGAGGGTGAGAATATATTCGTAGATAAATTACCAATAAAATAAGAAATGTCTCAAGATTGTAATTGGTCTATGTTCAAACAAACAGTGTTAAGATATAAACATATATGTATAATTGAGTTATCCGAAATAAAAACCAAGTGGTTTGGGAGGCATTTATTAAGAATGGAAAAAGAAAATAAGCAAATTATTTTTCTTTAAAACAATCTTTGGCAAGCATTGCCTTTCATTTCGTCATGAATTTGTCTTATTCATTGTAAATAAATGTAACTAGAACTCCATCCCGAATTCTCCTCCGGTTGTGTTTCTAAATCAGGTCAACCTTCATGGTACCCCCATATGTTTTCCTTAACACGCATTCGTGTCTTTGTAGAGCTAATAACTAATAAATCCTTTTGCAAGAGAGGAAGATACGGATCCTGACAGTTGGTATCATGTGCGATTTGCAGCAACGTCTGGGGGAGGTTAAGTGACTCTCATTGCCAAGTTTCTAACACGTACCTGGGGAGGAGACAGAGTGCCTACGGAATTCACGCTAATTAATTATTTTCTTATAATTTTCTTTCGATATCGGGTGATCTCCCAAAAGTGTCGTGAAATAAACAACGATAATCAACAGCGGTTTTAACCGCACTAACCCCTAAATGTGTACATTTCCTGGTATGAGTATATTTTTGTGATTTCTTTTTATCTTTACTTCATTTACCGTATGAAAAAATCTTTTTTGACGATAGGTGGTGGCAATTTTGACTTAATTGTGTAAGATTATTGTTCATGAGAAGAGTGGCTGTGGTATTAATAATCACCTGTGTTGGGTGAAAATGAATCCCTGAAAAAGAAGTAGGAGTCGAAAATGGAAAGTAATGATTAATGAGGAAGCTTCATTACTCGCTCGCTCTTTCCTAGATTTCAACCTACCAGAGACCATGAATACTGTATTAATTCAGTAATTAAAATTTGCCTCACACAATGATGTTCCGCATGGCTGATTTGAGCAAATTGACCCAAGCCTACGTTTCCAGGGTAGCCAAATACCATATATTTCGAGACCAGTGTGCAGAAAAATTTCTATTTACTGAAGCTGGCACCAAGCGCCAAACGACATTAAACATCTTTAAAATGATAATCGCAAGGTAACGGAATAGCCTCGGAGATGACAAAGTAAAAACTACTGCAATTATGTACGAAACAAAATTTATGATAAAAAAGGAAAGAAAAATACTATACGACCACGTTTATTATCTGAACTCCATAAATATATTCCCTTTTGGTTAATAAAATCAAAACATTTAGTAAGACTAAGTTAATGACAAAATAATGGCACTTTTCGACAAGATATTTTTATAGTTATCAACCAGATTTAGATTTACTACATCATCTTAAGGTGAAGTAGCATGGTAGCGATAGAGGAAATCGAAGCCTGTTCAATATTAAAATAAATAATTGAGGCAGGTACTCGTTGACATCTCAATAGTGTTTTACCGTGAAACCATGACTCTAATGACAATCCCACTGGGGTCAGACACTTTTGCAACCGCCTCACTGAGGAAGAGACGCTGCGTTTTATCATTGCTCCAGCTAGCACAGCTCTCGTGCTTATCAGAATGTACAAGCCTTTCCAACTGGTCAAGATTGTAATCCTTGTGGAGAAATGTAAGTCTAGCCTAAATACGAGGGTCATCCGGAAAGTAGTACCCGTTCGTGTCGCATGAAGTGCTGACGACGCGAGTAGCCGCTGGACGAGGTCAGATAGCTTCAGTGGCTTGTCTGCCTTCTCTGAGCCAAGTTGCGTGACGCTAGCATTGCCTGTGTTGTTTCTGTGATTGTTTACAATGTTTAAAAAAATTGAGAACGCCGCCAGTTGTGAAGTGAGGGCAGTGATTAAATTCCTCAATGCAAGAAACGTTCGCCCATGTGATATTCATCGCCAATTAAAGGAGGTGTATGGAGACAATGTAATGGACGAGTCGTCTGTTCGGCGGTGGTGTCGCAACTTCAACATGGGGAGGGGGAACACACACGACGATGAGCGTTCGGGGAGACCGTCTGTCATTACAGACCAACTGGTGAGCTCAGTCGACGAATTCGTGAGGAACGATCGGCGCGTCACAATTGAAGACATCTGTGAGCATTTTCCCAATGTTTCTCGAACAATTGTTCATGAAATTGTTAAACACCATCTGCATTATGCAAAAATTTGTGCAAGATGGGTCCCTCGCATGCTTACAGATGAGCACAAAACCAAGCGTATGGCTGCAGCACTGACGTTTTTGGGACGTTATTCTGATGAAGGAGACTCTTTCTTGACTCGCATAATTACTGGTGACGAAACATGGGTTTGTTATGCATCACCTGAGAGTAAACGACAGTCAAAGGAGTGGCATCATGCTCATTCACCAAACAAACCAAAAAAATTCAAGACAGTTCTGTCCACCAGGAAACTCATGGCAACCATTTTCTGGGATCGACGAGGTGTATTGCTTATTGATTTTATGGCCCGTGGAGACACTATTAATGCCAATGCGTATTGTGAAGCATTAAAGAAATTACGGCGGGCAATACAAAATCGGCGGCGAGGTCTATTGTCTACTGGTGTCATTCTCGTTCATGACAATGCCAGGCCTCATGCAGCTGGGATAACACAAAAACTTTTGCAGCAATTCAAATGGGAAACTTTCGACCATCCACCGTATAGCCTGGACTTGGCCCCTTCAGATTTTCATCTTTTTACAAAGCTTAAAGACTTTTTGGCAGGAAAAAGATTTGACAGCGATGAAGAACTTAAAGAAGGAGTGACCCTGTATCTCAATGAGCTGGCGGCGAAGGACTATGCAGCAGGAATACAGAAACTTGTCACACGTTATGACAAATGCCTTAATTTGCTTGGAGATTATGTTGAGAAGTAGTTTAAAGTATCCTCTTTCAAATAAAATTTTTTATGTTTGTTAATATTTACTTTTGTGTCTTTATTTCACGAACGGGTACTACTTTCCGGATGACCCTCGTACATTGAATTTCATGGTTTAGCTTGGTATTTAAATGCATTGTGTTAACTGTAATCAGGTTGTAAAAATTATAAGATTTATGCTTTTCAAATTGGCACTACTTTTATTTTTAAAATTGGAACTATTAAACTTAAATATTGACCAAATAAATTTTAAATTTGTAAAATATCTCAAAAAATACGAGTTTTTTATTCTCATAACAGAATAAAGACCAATTCATTCCCACTGCTCCTTTTAATAGTTTCTACGTGGCTATAGGAGATCAGTTAGCCTCGTGCGTGAAGATTTTGACTGTCTTCTAATGGAAGGTTCATAGATTAAAACATCTGCACCTAGCCAGTTCAACCCAAGCAGTTTGGTGTCAATACGGTACTATGGGTGGAATGACTCCAGCGATCTGAATGTGTTTATCACACACATGAAACTTAAGCAAAAAGACTCAAGTCGGGTTATCATACAGATTTTCGTGTGAATGGCATTGCCTTGATCTCTCACACGTTTTAAGGGTTTCGTGTTTGAGAGTTAAATTTCAATACCATTCTAATGCAAAGCTCTGGATGAAAAATGATTATTCCAATTCCGTAACAGAACCCCAGCCTTATTGGTACCAAAACAGCCGTTTGAGGTTTCAAAGATCAACCCCAGAATTTCTCGCGCGTCTAATCCTTTTGCTCCCCTTGCTAAACTTTGTTACATTTGATCACTCCTCTTACTTAGGCGAGGTTTTTACTTGAAAAATGTTTCCGTATCGAAAAAGCATTAGGTTACTACCAGGTTAAAATGCTTTTATGCAGTTATGTTATATTTGCATTAATATGTTCGTTATTTAACATGTATCTCTGTATAATTGGATATTGACCTGGAATATTTTACAAATATTGGAAGATATATCAAGACCAAAATTATATAATTCTCATATCCTGATAATTCTATCTCTGGAAAATTTAACTAAACAGACGATACATAATGCGGATGCAGTGCCATCCTTCGTCTTTGTGTAGTGACCTCTATGTCATCATTAGTAGAAGATACGCATTTAGTACATTAAGTGGTAATACGAGAAAGGATTTGCGAAGGTTCGTTTATCTATAACGAGGCCGTTCCATTCAAAAGTGATTTTTCACTGGAATGTCCTGTGTATTAATAATTAGTTCACCGCTTTCCAAGTACACAGACTTTCTCGAATCATAATAGTATTTTCATTACAAGATTTGATGATGGACGAAAATGCACCGGAGAAGTATATTGCGCTGATAGGGAAAGAAGAATATCTGGATAAGATGGACGTCGAAAAGCCCAAAGAAAGAGGCTTAATAAAACTGATGATTAGCGCCTAGATGGTATAGCGCCGGGAATACAAGATCGTAATCACCAAGCAGCCTTTAGAGTATCTGCCATATTTCAAGGAAAAGAAACACAAAAGCTCTCCAATATTTGAATAATGAACTTTGGTAGAAGGATTTTCAATTGGCTGGATTTTTTTAGTCAATTTAAGGCTATTTGTGACATCTTCCGGTTGAATATAAGTTTCTCATTAAATCTACGGTGAATAGTGCGAAGATATCATGGTAAGCTTTTCACCAAGTCAGGCAAAGGCAGAGCCAAGCAAAACCAAGGCAGGTATTTATTCAAAAGCGATGGGATCACTGAAAATCCATATTGGGCAGAAAGAATTGTAACACACGAAAGTATTAAGAGCGGCGTTTCAACATATGAAATGAGGGGTTAAAGTTGTGATTTCTCAATTGTATGAACGGATGAAAACTTATTCATGGACATGTGAGTCGATTTAAAATTAGTTTTACCTCTAGACGTTCTTACTGTCAGGAGAGATTCAAAAGTCTCGCAAGAAACGTATATAGAAAATAATAGGCTTTCTAAAAATTTGATCGATGGAATAGATCAATCAAACTTCACCTACGAGTAACTTGTAAGCCCGCTCAAAAATTAAAGACCAAATTCAAGAAACAGCTGACTGTCAAAAGTGTTTTTTTTCAGTTACTGTTGAGCGTCGACATTTTAGAGAGACTAAAGCCGAAGTCCATGGTCATGTCATTTAGAGTACCAATCGTACCCCTGCAAACAACGTACATGCTAATCCGGATATTTCAAGCCTGAATCAAATATACTAAGTTTTTATTTCAATACCCAAGAGAAAATGAATTCAATTATCTTGAATCCGCTTATTATAAAACGTCACCCATATCTTGTCAAATTTGAGCCCATTTGTTCTCGTCAACTGAAAACTTTCATGATTTTGACATGGGCGTACCGAGGTATGAAGGCACGCCGGCGAATTTGTTTCCAACCGGCGACAGAGGTGAACAGAAGCGTAATCTAGATCGATCTAAAATATTTCCAACTATTCAGGAATAAAATAATATAAAAAATGACTGCAATCATGAACTAGTAATTAATAGGATAGTGCAAGGAAGCACTTTGAATTTCATATATATCTCGGATACATGTTGGTCAAATCAAAAAACATACATTTTTGTAGCATAATTGTATTTTGTACAAGTAGAAAAGCCTTATCTTAATTACTTATCTCAGGAAAATATTAGATTTATTATCATTTAAAATTGAATGAAACAAAAATGATACCACAGTTTTCCGGTTCGCAGTAACGAAGTACTGACAGGCTGGGACTGGCGATTGAAAATATTGCCTTCGATGCTGCACTAATAGCATAACTTTTGTTGGTTGAAACAAATCGTTACTTTAGAATAAATCATAGCGTAAAATAAAACAATTTTTCAACCCCCTTACTCTTTAGCCTGGGTATGAGTTGAATAAATCAGCGATGATTGGCAGCCGTACGCAACCAAACGGGAATAACAAACATACAAGTACGTGTTAATGTAGTAAAGATCATACGGTAAATTAACAATTATAACAAGATATTTTTAATACATACCTATTTTGCAATTCAATTGAAATAAATATGCATCTCCTATCTTTTAATGAATTTATTCTCCTTTAAATATCCCCACAATGGTTTAATAAGCTGCTGCGGGGTCGAGAATCCGTTTGCGTCACGAAAGTCAGGAATTCGCATAGGAGTTTTAATCCAGTTTTTTTGGACGAGAAGGAAATGCATACATTTATGTACATGGAATAGGATAGTGCGAAAGGAAGGGAAAGGAAGTGAGAGACTAAGTAAGTACTCTCGAGGGTAGGGGGCATCGTATGCAGGGTGCTACCACTAAGTTTCACTTACAAAATTTAGGGATTTGGGTATTTGGGTTAGAAAATAATAGTCTCATCACAACTGATCGATTTTAAATGACTCGGAATCATAGCAATAAAATGGTTATAAACAAAATGTTTTACTATCTTTAATACCCAATTTACTAAATTTACAGGAGGTAAACTGAACGGTGATGAACTTCTAGTTTTGTAATTGTTTCACCCAATGTATACATGCTGGTTTGAAATTGTACATTAAAAACAATTACAAACGAAGATTATGTTAATTTGATTTGATATAAAATTTTATTTGACACTTATAATTTTATTTGAAAATATGGCATTTGGATACAAAATGTAATTTGCAAATCTATATTTTTGCATGGTGGATACGAGCCACGAATTATTAATAGAAAGGAAGGGAGGTATTCTGTTAAAATACAATCTTTTAAAAATTTTGGTATATTCAGTTCACTGCGGATCATATCCATGCAGCTGTTACGAATACTCCCCTGATATAATCCACTCTGAACAGATCAGAAACAGTTCGGTTACAGTCCATATTATTTTGCCTGAACACGGTCTGAAGTATATGCACTGCTCCTTTGCAAAGGATAATCCTATGGCAATTATGTGTTTGATGCATTAAATCACAACTAATTGTAAGTGTCGTCCGCCATATGATTTTCCCTTTTTTGTCAATATGGTACAAATTAATAGTGTAGCCTTGCGTGTTATAAATTCGGTAAAAATATTTGAAAAATAAGGATTTACTTCTTAATCAGTTCCAGTAACTTCTCACTCAAAAGGTGTTTTCCAAATTGCATAAATACAGGTTTTTGATGGGTGCAGTTTCCATAGTGTTCAGTATTACTTTGTTAAAAATTTACAATAAGAATTTTGGTTAAATATTAAATACGCAAGCAAGACATATCTTAAAATTTGACCCGCAAATTTTATACAGATATCTTCAGGATCATTTGCACTTTCTTTCAAAGATTACGGCATAATTCTGTGAATAAAATGTTCTCGTAATATACTATATTTCATCCTACGAACATTTTTTTAGGTAATAAACATTAATAAAATAACAAAGAATTATTAGTATAAGGTAATCTACCGGTTAAGGTAGGTTTTTGGATGGCCACAACTATCACCTAATTAACTTGCGACTCCAAACAAAACACAATCGAGCAACCTACTCTACATCAGGTATCTCTTCATCTCTGTGTACTTCCTTCCTCCCTTCATCCCATCCAACATCCCTATCCTGTTCCTGCCAATCCCTAGTTTGCCCAACATTCTCCCCTCTAACACCGTTTCGACATCCCACTGCCGCTCAATACGCCTTTCATCCATTTTTCCTACCTCCATAGGATTTCGCTCAACAAGCCCCTCTCCTCACCCACCATATCTAGTACTTCCTCATTTGTTTTTCTTTCAGTCCATTTCACCTTCTCCATTCTTCTCCATACCCACATTTCAAAAGCCTCCAATCTATATCTATCCTCCTGCTTCATCGATCACGTTCACGCGGCATCCATATCAAAGTTTTTACGAGTCTTTCCTTAACCTCCCTACTCAACGTCCCCCTCATCAGCTCCCTACTCCTTGTGAAAGCCTCCTTGCCTAGCGCAATTCTTCTCCTTATGTCCCTACTCCTTTGGCCGCGTTGGTCCAAAACACATCCGAGATACATGAATTGTTCTACCTGCTCTATTTTTTCCCCGTCCATTTTAATATTTAGCTTAACCTTTATCTTTCCGGAAAATCACATTACCTTTGTTTTATTAACATTGATTCTCATCCCATATCTATCGCACTGAACCTCCAATTCACTCAGAAATGCTTGCAACCCTTGGCTGACTGAGCAACTAATGCTTGGTCATCAGCAAACCCAACTGATTTTACGAATTCCTTTCCGACTTTTATTCCTACCTCCAGTTCTTGCCATGCCTCTTTAATCATTTCCTCCACATATACGTTGAATAGCACCGGTGATAGTGGGCAACCCTGCCTTACACCTCTTCCTAACACTGCCCATCCGGACTCTCTGTTCCCCACTCGCACTTGAGCAGTCTGAGACATGGACAGGTTGCGGATTAGTCTCCTGCCCCTCCAATCTATTCCTATTTTCAGCAATATACTCATTTGTTTTTCCCAATTCACTCTATCAAACGCTTTTTCGAAATCTACAAAACAGGCAAAAACGTCCTGATTGTATTCTATATTCCTCTCGATTAGAGATCTCATTACTGCAATGGCATCACGCGTACCTCTCCCCTTCCTAAATCAAAACTGCTCATTCCCTAAGCATGCATTTGCCCTACTCTCTATCCTTTTGTTGATGAACCTAAAAATAGCTTTATCAGCGTGGGATATGTTTTGTAATCCTCCCATAATGTAGCCTTTATTTTTTTCGGAATATGAGCTATTAATGATCTCACAAAATCTTCCAGCCAGATTCCTTCCTCATAGATACTACGAATAAGTCCAAATTGAGCCTTTCTCCTACATTTCCCTAAACCTTTCAATAGTTCCACAGGAATGTTGTCTACCTCAACGGCCTTATTTGGTTTCATCTCCCTTAAGGCCCTTTCTATTTCATCGTCGAGTATGCCTGGATCTAAGCTATCTTCCTCTAAGTCATGTTCCTCTTCTATGTCTAACCTTGTTGGCCTAAGTTCTTTATCATACAGTGTTTCTATATATTCCTCCCATCTCTCTTGGATCTTTTTTGTGTCAACTATTATCTGACCCCGTTTATCTTTAACTGTTAGCACAGATCTTCCCTTCTTGTATACTATAATTTCAGAAAAATGATATCATAACAGTTCTTTATTCAAAATAAGTTTACCTGAGAAAATTCAAGTCCCCTCGGTCCGTTTTTCACTTCAACCCCTAAAAGTGAGTTAAAAGTTTAAATAGATTTGAATAGTCTAATAGTTAAAACTGGTTAAATTTCAGAAGTCTTAAGGTAACCAAAACCCCTGAGGTAATTTAACGCTCACAATTACAAATAAGTCCAAAATAGTAAACAGATAACAATGATTGACCAGCAAAATTTGCAACGCCTCACCTGGGATCAGATTATGGCGATTCTTGTTTTTAAAAAATTGAATTCTTTTTGAAAGAAGAAAGGCAACATTACTTCTCACAGGTGACAAAATGCATTTTAAATCGTGAGAAAAATTTTATAAACATATTTCATTTTTTCCCAGTCAAAAACAGAGTAGTTTCAACCATTTGAATGCCATCGAAAAAGAAAAATAGTTAATATTAATTTTATAGATTTTTGTGAAATATTAATCTGGAAATGTACTAACTTTCCTACCCCAAAAACGTATTTACCGAGATTTTAAATGGCAGTGATGTACAGTTAAATTCCGTGTACAAATAATATTTAATTGCATGCATATATGGACATAATTCATTCTCAATTTTCATTAATAGAATCAACAGCACCAAACAACTTTGCGTACTTAACCTTTCATAAATATTTAACTTTCTCCTGAAGTATGTGTCTCTAATAAAGAATTACTCCAATGATTATAAAGTAAGTTTTCACTTTAGTATTTCTATTTTTCATCACATTTAAATAAAACTTTAACCCATTTAATTATTTATTTACTTATCATACAATAAGAAAGTTTGGCAGCAGAGTTTTAACATAGTTTTCAAAAGGTAGGTGCACATCAATACAGTAAGAGTCAAGGCTCTTTGGGTAGTTATGTCGACCTATTACCAAACACATTTTGTATGCTGCATCCAAGAGTAAGTCCTTTGATGGTCAAATTCCCTGTAATAAGTACAACAGCCAAACTTAAATACGAGTGTCTAGACAATTTTTAGTCACAAAATACTTTAATTCACAAATATACTACCCTATTTAATACATACTACAGTCTTAGGATAATTTCTGTGGCAACATTTAATCCTATTAACTTATTTTTTAAATGCATATTCTAATCACAGAAGAATTTATCAAGTAGAATATGGCTTAAAACAAAACTAAAAGTTTTTATAAAGAAAAGAAATTCACTTGATAATGATGCCAAAACGATGCAATAGATGTTCGGATGCGATAACTGAATTGTTAGTATACAAGGGTTAGTATTGGGAAATATCAGTCACCAAAGAGGTACAAATCATTAAAATCCAGGAAAATTTAATCAAACAAGTGTGATTTCCAGCAAATCATGTGATCACGAAATTGGTGTACATTAAAATCGCCTATGCAGCATAGAAGCAGAAGGTTACGAAAATTATATCTTAGGGGAGAAATTTCGACTAGGGTTCACTCTCATATAAAAGAAGAGTAATCTATTTAATACTTATTTAGTAATTAGTTCGTGTTCCTTATTTCTTATGCCTGAAATGTGTACGAAACGATACGAACGTTGGCCCTTGGCCAACTACTTAGTCCATATAATAGTTGGTACCATTTGAAGAAAGTTTGACTGTGGCAGACGTCATAACTAACTGAAACTTTGTGTAATGGCTACTCGACAAATAACCCATTTCAAGAAAAATATAGATTAATGTGACGAGCGTAAGCAAAAATCATTAAATTAGCTCCTTTAACAGTAAAGACTGATAATTGGATCCAAACGTTAATCTTAATAATTAAAGTGGTCATTTTGAATATGAATAAAAGGAATGATTTGATCGCTTACTTGTGCAGACATACACAATTGGTGAACTCTTCGTGCGTAATTTAGGTAAAAACAGAATAATTTACGACCCCAATATCTATTACAAACAATTCTAATTGGTTTTTAAATCCAAGGAAAATCTTTGTAATATTAGTACATTTGTCACGAACGTCGAGGAAAAAATAACAAGTTGATCTGACCTAGCCGATACCTTAATGGAAAGTATCGTCCTTTTATGAATTTCAAGATGAATTTCGTCAAATCCACATGTAAGAAAATAATGGGATTTATTTATTTAGAAATAATCCGAAAACAACCTTTTAGGCCCCACTTGACGAATACATCCGTTCAGTTTACTCGGAGTGGAAAATATTTTCAGCAATTCACTCATCCAAATCCTATTGCACCTTCCTGTTTGCTAGGTCTCAGCAATTTCCGACGACGAAAATTTTATGGGATTATTCCAATTGTTTCAACTTACTTTTAGTTTGTAGATAGTTCTAAAACTGTGATAAACAGTAATAGAATCACTGACCAGGTCTTACAAGGACCTCCGGTAACAAAATGCTGCATGAATTTTGTTTATCTCAAAGTATGATGATCAATTTATTGAAGTAGGAATACAAGAACTTTTAAAATCTTTAATCATTGGTAATCTAAAATAAATAAAAGAATATTATATCGAAAAATGCACGAAATCTCTTTCCCTCTCAATGGAGGACTATCAGTATTCCACCGCAACAGCTGCTTTCCTAAATAACCCGTTCCCCCGTCACACCCATTCTTCCATTGTCAACCCCTTCGATAACTGCTTCTTCGTGGCAATAGTCAAAATACGCCCACAATCCAGGTGTATCATAGAGGCAGCAACGAGATGACACCTACATGGCTATTCCCCGTGTATGAACTACCAAGGTTGTCCTTCTCTCACTCTACCCTTCCTCTTTTACCTTCTCCGTCCTATGTCTTCATTTCTTTCTTCTTTCAACTTTATGTAAATTCTTAAGTAATCCACGGCTTTCTTAATCCTCTTTTAAATTAGCGTCCCTATTATTTTGTTTGCAGGTTTTTTCATTCTTTAATTAAAGTCTCCCCATCTGGATTTTACCGTGCTTTTGACAGTTTCCAATTTTATCAATGAATACATTTTTCTGCCAGCGACCATTTCTTGTACCTTAGTGCCCCATCTACACTTTTTTTCACCGCTAAATTTTAATCTCCCACATCTAACCCACAAATGTCCGCATTACCTCGTCTAGTTGATATTATGCAGGCCACTTCTTCCTCCCTGCGACTATATGTATATCGGCATATGCATCTGAATCACAACCAAGTTTGTTGTATCAGACAAAATCTATTTAGAGAAATTAACCATTCACCTCTACAGTGAAGTGTGGAATTAAAAATTGGCCGGAAATCTTTACATGTTAATTTTGCTCGATTTTTCGCCCATTCAAAAAATTGAGAATTCCTATTCTTTATATCAGTGTGTTCACTTTAAAATCTTTTTAAAATAAGTGATCAGCGAGAATATGAGACGCCAAGTCAAGATTGAAATGGCCGGAATGGCAAGGCCACAACTATTGCTGGGTCGCCCATGTTCGATTTCTTCAAAATAATTTAACCAAATGTTTTTTTTTTCGTTTGAAGTGAATCAAATGACTCGCCATTCATTTTGTAAAAACGAGTCAAGCTTGTCAATCGGCCTAACTGGGCTTTCAATTTACTGCTTTCGTTCGCTGACGCTCGGATACCTGACGTAAATTCACACAATGTTGCATGCATATTTAAAAAATGCACCTGTCGTGCCAGACAACTATCACCAGAAAATGTCATGACAATGGCAAATAATTTATCTGCAGTGAAATCGAAGATAATTAATGAATTAAATTTTTTCAAGTTACTTGGAAATACAGTGATGGTTAATACATGCCCATCCAAAACCTAGCAACAGCATATTATTAATAAGAATTCTTGATGATGACTTATTTTTAAAATTATGGATTAGCATAATGTCAATTTCAATATTTTAATGACCTCAATAATGATTAGACCTACCTAAATTCATTATGATGCTCTTTAGGAAAATTTTAAGAAAGCAGCCTATTTTTCACACGGGGGTAAGAAATTTCATTGAAAGGTAGGTACTACGTCAATTAATTTGCTTATAACCAATTTCCCTCTACATGTTCTGATTTTGACTGAGCGACCTGTTTACCTCAGGTTCATTGAATTTTTGTTAGACATAAAATGATAAAATCTTTAGTAAAAAAGCTAACCTACATTTTACTCAGCCAATGATATGCCTACTTGGTACTTTCCTGATCATTTTAGGACCAGCCCAAAAATACGGTCAATTATTTTAATTTTAATAATACCTTGAGTATCTCCTGTAATGTTTCGGGGACGTTTGGCATCGTGACCCAAAAAAAAATTATGAAAGCACAGGAGCTAAGGAGAATTTTGACACGCTGCTCCACTAGCTGGTAGTATATGCATACTTTCGGCTTTCTATTGATTACTTCCGGGTTTAGGCCATGTAGTCACCGGGGGCCCGGGGAGTTATCTGACCCTGGCACAGTTTTTATTCCAGTTTAATGAATAAAGTTTTTTATGGGTACCGGAAATTAAAGCGAATTCGAGCACTTCCAAGGAGCAAGTGATCGTCCAATCACTGCTATTGGGCGATATCTTTATGTTGAAACTGCAAGGTAATTAATACTCTTGAAGAGATAAGGAAGAATAATCAGCATATATAATAAGCGATCGGAATTTCATAATGCGAAAATACTTGTACTGGACTTGTAAGTGTGACTGAAATTGTATGTTGAGCAATGCGTAGAAGGAACAGCATGTTTTTTTTATTAATTTTAGCACCCTGCAAGCCACCGATAGGGTGTGTGGCAGGGGTGAATCCACACCAGACTAATTTTGACCCGAATATGACCCAACCACTGTCGGAAAATGTTATTCTGAACCCTCATCGTTCGTTGAAAAAATATCATCTGAAATATATCTGTTCTCCACTTAATATCTCTAATTTTATTGACATGATCTCTCCTACCGTAGTACGATGAGGGTAATAATACATTTTCAACATCACTGCTAAAAAGACCTCCTTCCAATTTATGCAAGAGATTTAATGTGTAATTAAGCCTTCGCTCCGTAAGTGATTCCCCACTTAGCCCCACTAATAATTTTCAAACGTTCATCATAACGTTTTACAAATCTAGCTTACGCTGTTCTTGATCCAATTCGGCAATCAATCCAATTTCCTGATGATCCCATAAACTTGAAGCATATTAATGAGGCCTAACCAGTGTAAGGTAACATTTCTCTTTCACCTTTTCATCACATTTACCCAGTACTCATCCAATAAATCATAATTTTTTGTTATCTTGTCCACATTGAATGTGTCTCACCCAGGAGAGGTCGTGAGTGAGGGTAACGCCGGAACACCGAATACTGGGAACATCGAACTGGAATGTGTTGACTCAACTAAATATCTAGGTGTTACCCTCACTCACGATCTCTCCTGGGAACAATTTTCCATCTTGGCATGACATAGCCTTTGACGTCGTAATGCCTTTCTAACATCAGCGTTGTACCAACTAGGTTCGGTGTTATGTTTTATAAATAAATTTACTGGAAATGAACTTCATGACTGCTGAGCGCGTGATATTAAGGAAGTGATTCCACGTATGCTCAATATTTTGATGATTATTATCTTTCTTAACACTAGCAAACTGATTTTGTAGCACGCACTTTAGGCCATTGTAGTCCCCTTCTTTAAGCAAGTAAATTTTCCTTTGAGGCTTCTTCTTTCGGACCCCATTAAGCGAAAACTTAGCATTAACTCCCCTGGGGTCATTAATTGCTTTTATAGTTTCTATAGTTAAGACTTTTTCGGTAATATTTGTTGCTAAAAAATCAAGAATATCATCGCCCCTAGTTGTTTAAGTGACAAGTTGATTCAATGAGTTCAACGTAAAAGAATTCAATAGCGATTCGGAGATATCTTTGTCTTTACCGCCCGTTTTAAAACTACTACTACGTGCCAGTATACGAGCTCATATGTGCTCCAGTCAATAGATGGGACTTTGAAATCTCCATCGATTATAACGTCGCGATCAGTGTTGGGATAAGAAACCTTTGATTTGCTGATCTAATTCTAGGATTGAATTGTCTCTGTCGACTGGTGGTCTGTAAAATGCGCATACATAATTTCTTTTGGATTGAGGACTTTTAATTGAGCACCAAACGCTTTCCAAACTATTACCCTCAGCCCTGCTGATGCAATAATTTTTAACAGCAATAAAGACACCGCCCCCGATTCTATTTGTTCCGTCATTTCTGTAAATGGAAAATGATTTTGGGAAAATTTCACTGTTGGCAATATCAGTGGATAACCAGCTTTCTGTTCCAATAATTATATCTATGCCTGTGTTTTGAATAAGGTGATGATATTCTGCGAAATTGTTTTTTAAACTTCGGTAATTTACTATAGTACAGATAATACTTCCTTGACATTATGGTTTTTGAAGTTTTAACGAGGATCTTATTAATATTGAATCCATTACAAAATTTTCCGTCCGATGATATCTGACTCGTGTTAAATGAACTATTGCTAGCATTCGATCGCGGTAGGGTCATGTTCGGATAAAATTATTCTGATGTGTACTCACCCCCTACCACACACCGTAGCGGTGGCTTGCAGGGTATATATAAATAAAATAAATTAATAAACGCCTTGAGATAGAAAGGGCATTAAGGGAGATGAAACCAAATAAGGCCGTGGTGGTAGACAACATTCCTGTGGAAATACTGAAATGTTTAGGAAAATGTGGGAGGAAGAGTCTTTATGGACTGATTCGTAGTATGTACGTGTTAGGAAGGAATCTAGCCGGAAGACTGAGATCAATGTTAGTTCCTATTCCGAAAAAGGTAAAAGCTGCATCATCATGCTGCATCATATCATATTGTTCTAATAAGTTTGATATCCCACCCAGCTAAAGTTGTCCTCAGGATCATCAACAAAAGGATTGAGAATAGGGTAGATGATTACTTAGGGGATGATCAGTTTGGGTTTAGGAAGGGGAGAGGTACGCGTGATGCCATTGCAGTAATGAGATCACATTAATCGAGAGGAATATAGAATACAATCAGGACGTATTTGCCTGTTTCGTAGATTTCGAAAAAGCATTTTATAGAGTGAATTGGGAAAAACTAATGAGTATATTGCAGAAAATAGGAAGAGATTGGAGGGACAGGAGGCTAACCCGCAACCTGTACGTCTCAGACTGCTCAGGTGCGAGTGGGAACTCTCTGGGGAACACCTGAAGTAACTTCTACAGCATTTGAGCTAAACGTTCTCAATGTCACCTGCAGAAAAAGGAAAAAATACATATTCGGCGAAGTGATTTGCATAATATTTAATTCACTACTTTACCATATGATTATGCCAGTTTACCTGCGTGTGAGAACATAACCTGGCGAAATAGAAATCAAGTTGCGAGAGTGCTATGTTACTCACCCATTATCCCTCACACAAATTTGTGATATGTGCAAGGTAAGGGTGACTCACTACGCTTAGTACTATTTTATAAGCGTCCTTTCTCCTTTGCTTCTCTCTGAGAAACATTTACCTCAAATGTGCCGAACACGTTTGGGGAAAATGTGAGTTAATTAGCCTCCATAAATTGGAGGTTAACCACTTTATCAATTTATAGAATTATGTAATCGACGGTCCACTTTTTGCGCAATTTGAGTGTTCGAAGAACCGGGGTGCTTCCCAAATGGGTTAAAATAAAAATGAAACAATGAGGAAGAAAACACAGGTGTGTGGGAATTTGCAAACTCGGAGACAGCCCATGGCGGTGCTATCTCTAAACTACTACATTGTGTAACACCTGAAATTGCAGAGCTTACATGTTTATATGTATATATACTCATGGAAAAATATCGATACTTGGGAGCATATACAAAATTCGGGGTGTGAAATATATATTAGGAATTATCTTCTAAACCGAGGTTTGGTTGCAGATGCACAACCTGCAAAATCACAGAAATTCGTAGGTGATAACGAATTCCATTTTCATGATTGGAGCACTTAGGATAACCCTGGGGTTACTTAGAAGGCATCCTAGGATGCAAATTTTCGCCTGAACAATTATACTGAAATTTAAAGCCACTGAAACTTAGGTGCACTCCAGTGTGAAAAATAAATCACCTAAAAGCATAAATTTAGCTTCCACTAACAACAGATAACTGAATGGGCTATCGATGCCTTTGAACGTAAAGGTCTGTAGCAAATGGGTGAAATAGCATGAATTGCACCTATTTTCATGGACCACACGACTACGTTCCCCACCTGCCCTGCAGAACATTTCAGAAGAAGCTTGAGCATTTAGCTACCTTCTCCATCTCTAAAAATTAGCTGTATTGCACATTTTCTTCATTACTATTTTTCCAAAAACATATTATTAAACTTGTGAACATAGAACACATTACTTTCTTTTATAATTGTGAAGTTGTTTATAAATCCAAATTTTCAACTTTTTTGATAGTACTCACAAAGTAATTGAATTCTCCAGATTAAGTGACATTTTTGGGATAGTAATTACAGCTGATAGTTTTTCTTCATTATTTTACCAGTTGTTAAAGAGATATGTGTGTTTCCTATTTATGAACTTATTGCCTAAGTAATGCAAGTATTAGCTATGCAAATTTTGATCATGCTTCTTTGGGTATTAATGGCTTTTGCATCTTCTACGTTTGCTTTGTGATTTTCAAATTTAAACACACTCTTTACACTTAATATAATTGCTTGACAATTTACAAGAATGGATATGAAGTCACAAAATATGATTTTATTTTCACTGTACATTTGATTATTACCAAAATCAAAATTATTCCCTTAGTTATTTAATGTATTTTTTCTGAATCACTTCCACACTCAAATATTTATTTATTCATTTTTTTCAAATTCTACATCATGCTCTTATATTTCGGCGATCATTGAATGCTATTTCATTATTAGTTTGTTTCCTTTCTAACAGGAAACATAATTTGTGCATTTACTACATACTTCTGGAGGCTGTGCATAGCTTGCTCAAAGTACTCTCTCGTCTTCTCTTATATCCTAGTTCCTAATGTATGGTATGATCATTACCTAAGTAATGCAAGAATGAAGTTCTACTAAGTACATGTACCACGGCTTATTTCATAATTTCAACTGATAACGCAGCTAACAGCAATTACATAAAGGTTTCATTTTATGGCATTTGCTACTTAGTTAATCTAAACAAAATTTTCTCTATCACAGAAAACTTATCCTGTCTTGTACAAACCAATTTCATGTTAAATAAAGGAGCAGATTTAAACTGATTATTGTTTTCACAATGCACCTAAAGTATATTTACTCTATGAAGAAAAAAATGCTCGCTATTTTAATCATGTAGCCAACTTCTAACATAAAAGGGAATAAAAAAATGTTTTAAATATAAAATAAATTTACAAAATACAGATATCAAAGCACATAATACACTTTGCAAAGCAAAGCAGTGAAGAGCAATTAAAAAAATTAAGCCTCACAGATGATATTATGCAAGAACATATTTGTAAGTTTTATATAAAAAATAATTATATGAAACATTGCTACTTGATATGAAAAACACCCTTTTAAAGCCACTTAATTGTTAACTAAATATGCATCATGTTGACAAATGCCAATGAAGTCAAAGCTTAACTTAGATTAAAGAATAAAACAACTGAAATGAAAATTATGTTTTTCTTGTGGATCCCAATTAGATTTAATGTAGGTGAAAGCTTTAGAACTAGTAGCTGAGTGTTTTTTTTATTTTTCTCAATCAACATTGTAAACTATCTTAGTTTCAAGAACTGATGAAAACTATCATAGTTTCAGGTCTTCAATTTTGAAGTTAGGCTTAGAGAAATGGAGAATAACAGCTTCTAGGACCCAATATTCACAACATAGAATTATAATGTACAAAAATATTCACACACCTAAATACCCCATGCAGCAAAATGTAACCAGTGCCATTCAGCATGTGCTTATAAGAAGCAATAATGGAAGCAAAAGGAATTAGAATTCCAAGAATTAGGGTGAGAGAAGCATAAATTATCATGCAGTGCTTTGCAGGTGACATCACAGTTTTAGCAGAGAATAAAGAAGACCTGCAAGCATCATAGCTTGTATAAATAGAATATGAAAACAAACAAGAACCAAAGAGCATTCAAATTAATAAATGTACAAACAAACTATGAGACACAACATTAAACATTTTATCTCACACCATAGACAGACATTGTAATCAACTTGATTCACTTCAATGGAGAAGAAACTACCATATTTCTCTGTCCATAAGATGTGTAAGATATACTGTGATTTTTCCCGGTCAGATTTATGAAAAATATTTGATTCAGACAGAAAAGGATCAAAATATTTTAATGTTAACCCTTAGTATAAGGAAAATGGAATTGCTACATTGAAAAATTAGCAGCTATATCAATGTTCACTCATTGTGGAATCCTATAAATTTATCATCACTGTGGCTAAATCATTTCCAGTTATTTTCAATTCCCTCATGCACAATGACATCTCCACTTCCATCTAGCACATTGCTAATTCCAGTTTTAAAAAGACATTCAGATAGTCTCACATTAGACTTGCTGCCAGAACTTTCAACAAATCACCAACACAAGAAATCAACGGTAATTTCATTCTTTCCATCTATATGGCGTCATGATTTGAGGTCCTATTACCTTTCTTTTGTATTCAAGTGGCAGTTTTTGTGATATTGTACCACTGGTATGTATGCACAGACCCTTTCTCTTCATGAATCTCTTGCACCATGACGGTTCATAAAAATCACCAATAAAAATGCCTATCACTGATTTTCGGACATCTGAAATCATTTCTGTTGAAACAGTAATTCTGTTCTTCCTGTTGATTATTATCCAGTTACTAACATGTTCCTCAAACTTTGAACATTCAGGAGCACATGAACATAAAGTTTTATTACTCTTGAGTTTATCAGGAGAGATAAAATATATTAGCAGAAGGGCAACAAGTAGTCAAACTATTTACCCATTGCATTACCTTATCCCTCAGGATATTATTAGGAAATCTTCCAGAAGAGATAGGTTTTGGATGGCCACAACTACTAAATAAATAACTCTCCTAACAAAACACAACCCAACAACCTACTCTACCACAAAGTCCCTTCTCATCTCCAAATACTCCCATCCTCCCTTCATTCCGTCCAACATCCCTATCCTATTTCTGTCCCTTCCTCTTTTTCCTAACATTCTACCCTCTTTCACTGTCTTTGACATCCCATTGCTAATTGAAATGCTTTGCATTCATTGTTTCTGTCTCCTTAGGATTTCTCTCAACAAATCCCTCTCCTCACCCACCATCTCCAGTACTTCCTCATTTGTTTTCCTTTCGGTCTACCTCACCTTCTCCATCATTCACCACATCCACATTTCAAAAACCTCAAATCTTTGTTTATCCTCCTGCTTCAGCCACCATGTTTTCATGCCATACATTACTACTCTCCATATCAAAGTTTTGACTCATCTTTTCTTAACATCTGTTCTCACATTTACTGCATACTTTCTAATACAGTGATATTTTTCAAACAACTACCGCCATATCTAGGTCAGGCTGGATACTTATGAGACCACCCTGGCATAATCTAACTGATACCTATTTGAGTCACCTGGCATTTTCCATGTATACGTACCTACACCTTTTGTAGTGTCTAAACCAAGTGTTGGTGATGATTTATCCTCCTCTCCTGCAAAACTCAAAATTCTTTCTCCCCACGGTCATTCATCATACTTTAACTGTAATCCCTGACCTCATCACCATCTCTTCCCTTTTCTACCATCATTTTCCAATCCCCCACATTATGTTATTTATAAAGACAAATTTTTGCACAGTTATTTAAGTGTCACCAATTATGGCACTGCATGACTTAAGGCTAATTATATTATTGGAGTAACCCTGGAAAATAGAGCAAAACCATTTTTCTGAAGCGATGGAGAAGCCATTAAACACCTTTTTAATAATGAAATTGGCAACAACTAAATTTAGGGAAATGAAGATATCACTTCCCTCTAGATAAATATGAGAACAATAAGGTTCAAACTGCTTACTAAGTGCCTACTTACAAACAGGATTTCCATAATGATAAAATTTGTCCAGCCATTCATGCATAGTACAGGAAAAGTTTGGAAAAAATTTAGTTGATATGAAACATGCCTCATGCATGCTTTATTTCTTCGTAAAACAGAAAAAATGGTGAGTTATCAAAAAATTACTTCCTAACAGAGCTATAATTTATGCATGAGCAAAGGAACTGTCTGACACAAGTATTTATGTGCTTTCTTTGTTTATTGACTGAATTTCAAGAATGAAATATTTAAGAATAATAACAGACATGAATGTTGGGTGCTACATAGAAGTAGATTCTATTTGGTTCAAGAAGAAATGGAAAGCAGCATAACAACATAACAACCATTCAAAATGATAAATGGAGATGAATGTGAAATTAAGAACAACATTGAACAAAAATTGACTTTTACTAAAAATATATAACAAGTACTACACATATACCCACCATCAGGCAAAGTATTTTCTTTTAACAAGTTTGTAATATAACTATCCACCAAGAATAAAAATTAAGATTAAGCAGTCAAAAAACTGACAGATACTAAATAATACCAGATAAAATTAAATTAACAGTTCATCAAGAACCTAGCATAAAACACAGCATTCCCATTCCTAAACAAAACAGTTTGATGTGTAAAATGAAATATTAAAAATTGAACAATATGTGAAAATAATAGATCTTCCATTGGAATGTTGGGTATATTGTTCCTTAAAAAAATTAGGAAGATAGTCAATGATTAAAAGCAATAAATAATTTTGGCAAAGTTGACAACATTCATTCATTTAAAATGAATTTATATATAAAACCTACTCAACATCAGAGTATAAATATATGGGCACATGCATCACATTTGATTGTATCACATTATTATCACTATTGCTTTCTCATAGTATAGTCCTGTATAACATGCAAGGAAAATATTATTTCGGTTCTTGAAATTCTAATTAAAACCCACGATCTATAATTTTATTACCCTATCTAACTAATCCAAATATGTACAATTGACATGAAGAACAGTACAAAAAACCATTAGCACAGTAATCAACCCAAAGGTCCATTTCATAGGTTATGGTAGAGTTCACCCAATACTGAACCCTGTACAGCATATGAAATTCACACAACAAAGTAGGGGGGCCACAGGCTTTCCCTGTGCTCGATATGGTTTCCCAGGAAGATCTGGAACCAGAAAAGTCACAAAGCTTGGTTGGAATCAAGGCTGTCCAGAGAGACATGCCTGGGAACCCAAACACCCTCTACCCCTGCTACTGAATGAAACAGTGGAAGCATAAGAAAATGATTATAAATCAAAAGACACATTAACAAAGAAAAACAACATTATGGGTACACTGAGCATAGATGTGAAAAAATGTAGTAAATACTGAAGAAATAGTGATACATTTATTACTGTATGCCAGCTACTAAGGTCATTTTGCACCTGCCACAACCCAATACAAAAGAAAGAATAAGGACTTGGATATGGAACATATTGCTTTATGGATGTGTGACCTGGTCTATACGGCTGTGGCAAAGAATCAAGCAAATAAGTAACAGAGAGAGAAGGACAAATGCTGAAGTTTTAAACAGGGTAAAAAAGAGACGATGTTGCTGGGAGAAATAAAAAAAACTAAGAAAGAAAAAGGAAATACTGAAATGTAGTAGTGGGATGTTGAAAGCCATTATTGAACAAAGAATGCTGGCTAAGCGGGTAGAGGAAGGAAGAGCATGAAGTAATGCAGAATTTATGAATCTATGAAGAAAGAGAAGTAGAACAAAGAAAGGGGAATTTTTCATGATATTAAGAAGTTAAAGAGTCACTAGAGCCCATCCAAAACTCACCTTTAAATAGGGAAAATATGCTGAATGAATAATCTAACATATCATATTAAGCATCAAAATACTCTTTACTAAGGATCATTAGCCTGTGTATCCTACAATGACCACTACAAGATTTCCACATTATTAAGAATTTCACGTAACTTTGACTTGGGTAATTATCATTGAACAATTAAGCAAAACACAAAACTCTTGAGGAGCATTTGTTATGAAACTCATGCATTTCAGATAAAAAACCACCAAATAAGTCCTGTTAATTTAAGTCCGAGAATCTATATAATGGCCATGATGCTAACCTCTTTCGTTGTCATAAAATCAAATGCAATATAATTATCAATATAAAAATCATCATTAGGTATCTGGAGTAAACCTTGGGCAAGACAAAATAGCTGATTCTTTATCCAAATAACATTTACCATAAAAAGGAGAAAACCATGTAGATTACCACAAACAATAGAATAATACTACATTGCCCTGATCAGCAATTACATTAGTTATTTTGGAATAAAACTTTCTTTCACAACATCCATGTTGCCTCACATCAGTGTATCACTATTTAATATGCATCACACATTAATTGCAATCATCATTCTGGAAAATCAATCTATTGATACGACTGAAAACTCGATGCAGTAGCCTTAGAGTTTTATAAACAAATTTAATAACAATGCCATAGTTACCGGTCCTTAAGGTGCACTGGTGCATAAGATGCACCCTGATTTTTCATGTTTAAATTTACAAAAAGTACAAGTACTTGGATCAGACAGAAGAGGATCAAGGCATTTTGGTGTTAACACTTAATACAAAAAAAATTGAATTGTAACATTAAAAATTAAGACTACACATATCCCAACCTTTGCTCATCGTAGAATCCCAGTCATTTAGCATCACTGGGGTAAAATGTCTTTAAGCTGCCTTGTTACCGTGTTCTGAAGCATAATTCATGAATGCAAGTGTATATGCAAAACTGTATGACAATCTTCTCTTAAGATCCCACAAGAGTACTATCATTTTAACTTGGTTTCTGTGGATATTGATATGATGAAAATTGGTATAAAAACCAATCATTTTCTATGCCTTTATGACACATGCTACTTACGAGGGTGGTCCCAGAAGTACCCAGCCTGACCAAGATAAGGTACTAGTTGTTTGAAAAATATCACTGTATTAGAAAGTAAGCCATCTACAAAGCATATGTTTCAAGTTTGAAGATGCCAGAACCAGAAGCCTCAAGATGCAGAAAACCAGAACCAGTTTCAAAGAAGGCAAAGAACGTTTCATCTGCAGGCAAGTTCATGGCGTCGGTTTTTTGAGATACACTTGGGATTATTTTCATTGACTATTTTGAAAAAGGAAAATCTGTCAACGCCAATTACTGTGCAATCATATTACAACGTTTGAGTGAAAAAATCAAGCAAAAGCAGCCACAAAGGCTAAAAAGGCTTAGCCAAAGGTGTTGTTTCATCAAGACAATGCATGAGCTCACAAATCTGTTTTTGCAATGGCCAAAATTCATGAATTAAAGTTTGAATTGCTACCTCATGGACCCTATTCACCAGATTTCCAACCGTGAAGAAGTGATGTCAGTAGTTAATGGCTATTTTGAGGAGGAAGACAGTTCTTAATATAAAAAGGGTATCAAACTAATTGAACATTCCTGGGAAAAGTACATAGAGCTGAAAGGATTATAATGCAACCATTTCAGAGAGTAAAAATCATTCGCCTTTACCGGGATTCGAACCCGGATCCCTCGATATCCGGCCGAGTGCTTTAACCACTTAAGCTACCAAGACGTCCTCTTACACTCTGAAATTTTGGGGGCTTTAAGGAACAAGATGTTATGACGAAATACCATACATACAATGCCACAGGCATTCGTAGTCGTGCGCGACGCGCCACAGTCCATGATGTTAATAAAGCCAATTTCAAACACTTAGGCTGTTCATACCTTAGACAAATTTCAAGAAACTGTAATAGTAACTTTAACAGAGTCACCCGCTATGTGTCTTTTACTCTCTGAAATGGTTGCATTATAATGCACACATAGCGGGTGACTCCGTTAAAGTTACTATTACAGTTTCTTGAAATTTGAGCTGAAAGGAGATTACGTTAAAAAATAAATACATTTTTTTCCAAAATGTTTGTTTTTTCTGCGTTGGGTTGGGTACTTCTGCGACTACCCCAAAGGCTGAATGCCTATAGACTCAAAGGTTATTGGGATAGAAACAATGTATGCATGTATTAGCAGAGGGGTGACATCCCTGTTAACCTAAAGCGTTTTATGTTACCTAAAGCACCACATATTAGATGAAACTAAATAAACTATATTGTATAAATTTACAATTTATTTGTGAATTTTTAAGACAGTACTTTCAAGTGAATATTTCAAGTATGTTGCATAATACTGACTCAACACAGTGATATTATTAAAACTTATATTCAAGGCAAGCATTTTCTATGCCCAATACAGGAAAAAATACTTAAAAGTAACTAGTTTTCAGTGAATCGGCTTGAGCTTACATGTCAAAGTTACACATGTATACTCCAAATCCATAAGATATAAAAACAGGCTGATTTTACATTTTAGAGTAAAAACATAGCATACTTTGGAGTAAAAAAAGTGTGTCTTATGGGCCAGGAAATATGGTAATTTAATTAAACTATAACAATAAATGATACCTACAAAACAAGAACAACTAGGGTCATCTCATAATTTAATGATTTAATATTATTTGAAAAACTTTGATACTGGCACATTTAGAGATACTTAAAAATTCAAAAAATTTGTCCAAGTCTTCTCAAATGGAAAAAGTATTACATTTACCTGTTCTACTACTTTAATTTTAAGAATATCAAAATCCACTTTGTTTTTATAATGGATGACATGACACTACATAATATATGTAATACTCTCAGATAACCCCAATTGCAAACATTTTAAAAAATCTAGCAAAGAAGTTGCTACATATACTATAAAAGCACAGTCATCCCGGTCCTCTTAGGAAAACCTACAAAGGTACACAAGGTGTTATTTCAGTGCCAGCAAAATTAATATCTTGTTTCATCAGTTATTCTTGAATATCTCAATATACAAGATATTTCCCTTAGCTATTTCAATAGGTAGGAGAGAAGTTAACACCCAGTAATATAACAATTTATATTTTCTGAACCAATTTATGCCCACAAAAAATGTTAACTTTGGTAGCTGTGAGAATGAATATTAATGTAGCTCATTAAGGAATAATTGTGGAAGTAAATACATGTAGTCCTATTTATTTTGTGCACTCAAAGGATTGTGAAATATCAAATTCTCTTGTTCACATAATACTTTCATTTACTGTGCTTCTAAAGCAGCCCAATCTTAGTATCATAGTAGAACATAAAATTTTCCAAAAGAAAAGTAAAGAATATCACTTGAGGTGAGGTATGGTGCAATAGCCTATTTTAAATGTTCAATTTCGGATGCATATTTCAAATCTGTTAAATCTGGAATGCAACATCTGATTATTAATTTCAATATGAAGTACATATTTGCTCTAAGTTTTTTTTTTCAATTGGTCAATAAATAATTTACAATGATGATTGCAGAACCATATTTCAAACATGTAGACTAAATTGTATTGTTGTTAGATCATTATTACATTCAATACTGACTAGCATTAAAACTTACTGTAAAAATGCATAATGTTAAGTTCCAAAAATGGAAACCACTGACAAAAATATCACTAAGTTAATTTTGCAACAAATTAACCCCACTTAAAAAAGCCCTTGTTATTGCTATGCTATCCTTAACATAAAAATGAAAAACACACTCATAAAAATGGCTTCATCACATTTGGGCATATACACGATAATTGTAAATAACTTAATTCAGATTAGACTAGGTGTTCCCATTGATAACACAGTTTCTTTGATTGAAATCCTAACATGAAAAAAGGGCTTATTTTATAAAATAACAAACACATGCAATTAACAAGGAGAGTGAGCATGTGTAGGTGAGTTAAAGCACACAAACAAATGCCAGCAGTATAGGAATCATGTCAAAAAAATAGGATATACCGGCTCATTAATACATTCAGTGAAAATATTGCACTCTCCCACAATAAAATATATAGCCCTGATCTGACTATATAAAAGTAAGGAAATGTCATACTTCACTTTTATGGTGGCAGCGGCATCATTACCATTAAATATACTGTATTTACATGAGACATCATTCAAAATACACAGTATTTCAAATGAATCCAGTCTAAAACATATTCAAAGTGGAAAATTATCACAGATATTTCACACAGTAGATGGCAAAAAACCTATGCAAAACCATAGATTAACACCTCATAACAAAAAATACTCCCAGTTCATTCCATAACAAATATTTCCGGTGATTCATCAGATGACAATGTTATAACTTCTACTGCAACATCTTCCTTAGCATTGCTTACAAAATAGCATTCAGGAGACAAACTATTGCTGATAGTTGGATCTGATATATTCCTACTACATTGAGGTAAAAGAGATGGAGAAGGCTCAAACTCAGATTCATTAGAACTTCCCGTCACATCCTTCTTCCAATGTCAGGAATGAAAAAAAGCAAAAAATCCTCATGTTACTAAATAGCTCAGACATACTTTAATACACACAGCAATTTATAATATACATATTAGCAGTCACATAGATACCATCCGGGAAGCTCTATTCAGAAAAGCTATCATTTTTTAGTCTTGCTGAAAAATATTTCTGTGCATCCTTTTTTCAAAATGACGAGTACTCCACCGGAAAATATATTTTTTTATTTACATTTTGTTTCAGAATATTTTTTTTTAAAAAGCTAATTCATGGAAATTGAAATTAAATTATTAGCAAATTTCAAAAGCTAACTTTATTATATCATGTTCCACCCCATTTTAATCAGCAAGTTAATGGCTATATATGATGACTCTTTTTGCCAATTGTTATCAAGGCAATAGCATTAACTCACATTAAAGTATTATGACCTAGTGAATGAAGCAGCATGAATCATGCCAACACAACACACACCAGGTCAAAAGATAAATTTTGAGGTATGTATTCATCATACAGAATTACAATACAATATACACATTGCAGTATTTAGCTGAATCAATAACTGCATGTTCAACATTGTTCTATCTGAAATTTTGCTGCATCTAAGATTGGACAAAATGAAAGCATTTTGTCATTTGCACTTGAAAACTACTGTAATTGTTGACATGACAGCATATTAGATATGCCCTTTTTTAAACATGTGTTTAGGGCAAACATTTCAGGACACCCAGATTACACATTGTTTATCCATAACTTCGTCCCCCTCTTATCCATCCAGCCCTTAGGATGAACATGCACAAACACACCAGTTGGCAGTTTTTCCTTAGGCGAGGTTTTCCTTTTGAACATCAAAAGAGGCAGCAATTTTGTTCCATCAGCACAGCAACAAAACACAACTGTGTAATGTGTTTCCCATGTCCAAGAGTTTTAACAAAAATACTTTTTGCACCTTTGGATCCACTGTTTTGTTTGGAGTGGTCTGAATGTCAGCAGAATTTCATCCATATTCACTATTTGTGAATGTTAAAAATTTTCTTTTACTTGCATTAATGACGAATTTATGAAACTCAATAATGTTGTCTCCATATGCTGTTGGCATATTTTGTGCCATTTTAGTTTTAGCATAAAATTTAAAATCACATCTAGGCTATTTCTATTCATGAAACTGTAATACCATGATGCTGATACTGTAAAATCAGTGATGTCTCTGTTAGTAATAATTACTATTGCTAGCTGAAGTTATTTTTGTGGAAACTGAAAATTCTGATCTTCTCTGGTATAATGTCCAAGTTTTCAAATCTTCTTCAAGTTTTGGCCATTTTGCGATTCCATGCTACAAACTGTTTACTACACATAGCTTTTAGTAGGTCTACTTCCTGTCTTTGCCAAGCTCTTATGTTTTCAGTAGGTGATTATCCAAAATTCCTCTCTGCTGCCATTTCCAAGCTCTTTTCTTTGACAAATGTTATCACTCATAGCTTGCATGCGATATCATAGCAGAATCTGCATCGTTTCTGAGCCATGGTCTACCCCAAAACCTCAACAAAGAAATAACTTTAACATTATAGAAAAGGATTCATTTAAAAATGCCCTCTAATATTTATAAAAATAGTAACACTATCCTGTTTCCATAAGTTTCCATTGCAGCAATCAACAAATGCATATGCTCAATACACTCATGGCTGTCCAACAATGGCCATTCTGGCTACTTCTCCAACCCCACCAAAATTTCTAATGATAAACTCGCCTATGAGAGCGGATATGGTCAATAGTGCTTCACTATAACTCATAGGGTAGCGATAAATCATAACTTAAAATGTCATTGAATCTAAACTCATTTTTTTTTAAATGCTCCGTATTTCAATGGCAAAGCAAAAGATATATCAAACAACTTGAAATTTGTACAGAATAAAAAACTAGTACGTAAAGATCCAAATCACTTTCGTAAACATACAAAATGCAACCTAGTTATGTAAACACAAACCAGAAGTTTTAGACCCTGAAATTCCATCTCATAATTTTGACAACCACCAATAAAGACTCACCTCATATTTTAGGCATTTTTTCATGGCATGAAAAAAGGACATCCCACATGCCAGCAAATACAGTAAGTTTACTACTTGGCAAAGAGTTCAATGCATTGTACCTCTCTCAAGATTCGAAGTTCTAAATTGTAATTCATTAGAGGAAGGTATCAGTGTTCTTTTTCTATACAATTAATATGGAAAAATTCAATTCCCTAACTTAAACATTCATTTTCCAATTGAATTTCATTCTGAAAGTAGGCTGGTACTTATTGAAGAATTTCTTGTTAGCACTACTCTATTTAAGACCCAGTTATGTAATTAAGCAGTGTTTGAGCATTGGCATAGTGTTAGCACTAAGATAGGGTGTTAATGTACAGATTGCAGTTGTAGTTTAGGGGAGTCGGCCAATAGCTACGTTCATTTGCACCATTAGGGATGGATGGGAATGGAGGAAGGGTGGAGAGGAACCCTGCATCAGCATTAGCCTACTCTTAAAAAAAGGCACCAGGGGGTACTCAGTTTAACAGGCCATCCCATGGATAACGTACTCACTTAGGGTGCTCTCCATATGGCACCCCAGTAAGGACTGGGATATCACTGAAAAATCTGGCCACCACTGGGATATAAACCCAAGCCCTCAGGATGAAAAGCCAGTGCATTAGCCACCAAATCATCTCGCTCCTCCAAATAATGTACACATATTGGGTCATGATGCCATACAGAAAAAAATTCAAAAATGTATTCCCACTTGCTAAAAAAGGTATACTACCTTGATCAAAAAGTTCCCGGAATTTATTCAGAAAATTAAAAATACAAGTTTATTCATCTAAATCTATATTGTCCCCTTCAAAGTAATCCCCATCGACTGCAACACACTTATGCCAGCGCTTGATCCAATCTTCGAAACATTTTTTATATTCTGTTTTCGGTATGTCCATCAGTGCTTCCTGCGATTTTTCCATTACTTCCTCTCGGCTGCTAAAACGCGTTCCCCGTAATGGTTTTTTAACTCGATTGAACAGAAAGAAGTCACAGGGAGCCAAATCAGGTGAATTCGGTGGCTGTTGGATGGTATTTGTTGCATTTTTCGTCAAAAAATTACGAATAATGATAGCACTGTGCGACGGTCTCGACGCACTGTGCGACGATTTCTGGTCTCTTTCGGCGAATTGCTTCACGCAAACGTCTCATAACGCCCAAATAATACTCTTTGTTTACTGTCTGGCCTTCTGGCAAAAATTCATGATGCACTACACCGTTGTAATCCATGAAAACCGTCAGCATTGCCTTCTTTTTTGACTGAAAACGACGTGGTTTTCTTGGTCTCGGCTCATTTGGTGAACGCCATTCACTTGCCTGATGTCTGGATTGCGTGTCGTACTCATAAGCCCACGTCTCGTCTCCAGTAATGATCCTTTTGATGAATGTGGGATCGGATTCAGCCTCGCAAATCATGTCTTTTGCGACGTCAACAGGTCTCTTTTTTGCATGAAATTGAGGTCTTTTGGCACCAACTTTGCTGCTACACGACGGAAACCCAAATCATTAACCACAATGTCTTGGGCGGATCCATAGGCAATGTTCAAGTCCTCCGCTATTTCTCTGATGGTTAATTTGTGGTTATTGACCAACATTTCTTTCACTTTATCAATTTTTTCACCGACTTTCGATGTCGATTGTCTGCCACTGCGTTCATCATCTTCGATTGACTCACGACCACTTCTGAACCGCTCGTGCCACTGGTAAACGACCGTTTTTTTTTTAGAGAATCGTTGCCGAAACACTTTTCCAACATTTCCAACGTCCGTGCGCCACTAAATCCGTTTTTTACGCAAAATTTAATACAAGTTCGTTGTTGCAAATTTAAATCCATTTCTGCAATTGTAAAAAATCGCCAACACACACAGAGATAGATGTACTCTTGGCTACGTAACTTTTGCAAATGTCAAGTTATGACACTAAGATTTAAAGGGAATATCAACAACAGATGTACCAATTTAACAAAAAAAACAGAACTCAAATCGGAATGATGGGAGCGCCACACGGTGGTTATTCCGGGAACCTTTTGATCAAGGTAGTATTTATACCATACCAAAAGCAACACCCTCAGGCAAAAATCCAAATAGTCGCTAGACAAAAGAGTGGAAATTTAATTCCAAAAACATCACAGAATTGCATTGTTACATATTCCAGCATAATTAAACTGCATGATGCCCGTAGGATAGCATTTATCACAATAAACCATTCAACAGCATATACACCACTGACAAAGATGAGCACAAACCCAATTATCTGTTCAACAGGCATAGGACTATGAAAATCTTGTGCTGCCCTAACTTTTCAGGCCCTAGAGCCTTTCCGTTAATTGCCTCTTGTTTACCAAAGAAAGAGAAAGAGAAAGTTGTTTACCAAAAAATCACACACATTCAATATACGAGGGTTGCTATTTATATTTTCACCCTAATAATGAAAAGACTAATTTATTGTTGAAAATGGCTTTATTAGTTTTTGAAGTATTTTTCATGATAATCAATACACTTGCATGCGCTCGAACCAATTTTCATAACACTTTTTCCACTCCAATTGAGGGACCAACAAAACATGGTTTATGAATGCATTAATGGCTTCTTCAAGCACCAAAAAACATTGGTCATGCAATTTTTTCTTGATAAATGGGAATAAAAGTCATTCGGATCTAACTCAGGGCTGTATGGAGGATGACCCATCAATTCCATGTTTTGGCCAGTCAAATAGGCAGTTGTTTCAGTCAATCTGTGAGAGCTTGCTTTGTCATGATGAAGAATGATCCTTCGTTGCTGCTTCTTTTCCCATATTCCATCAAGCACTTCTAGCAAACAAATGCTCATGTACCATTCAGAATTCACTGTTCTACGTGACTCTAATGGTATGGTTTTCACGTGTTTTGTTATTCTAAAGAAACAGGCAATCATTTGCTTTGATGTGCTTCATGCACAAATCACTTTAGTAAGATTTGGCTCGTCTTGGAAGACCCATAAGAGTGGATTGCTGTTTTGTTTCCGGCTTATACACATAAATCCAAGATTCATCAACTATGCAGATGTTATATTCAGCTTTTGATGCACCACAATTGTATTTCTTGAGCATTTCTTTGCACCAATTGACACGAGCATCTTTTTGAGCTTTTGTCAAATTATGCCAGATTCAACATGAACAAATTTTTTTCACAGCATGTTCATGCAATATCTTATTGATGCTCATCATACTAATCCCCAAGGATACCTCAATCTCACGATAAGTCACATGACAATATTCCTTTACTAGTTCTTGCACAGCATATTTTCTGGCACAACAACTGATTTTGGATGACCTTCACGACTTTCGTCACTGAGTGAACGGTGGCCATGATGGAATTCGTTATACCAGCATTTTATAGTGCCAAAGGATGGGGCTTCATTGCCAAAAGTAAAAGTAAGTTGATCGATGAACTCCTGTCTTGATAATCCATGTCGAAAATCGTAAAAAACATTGCACAAAAGTGCTCACGAGTTAACTCCATTTTTTCACTGAGATAAAATTTTCAAGTCACTGTAAACAACAAAAGTTATGATCAAACAAGAAAATGTTCTGAAGAAAGTTAGCGTTAAAAGGGTCAAAATTTCAGAGGGAAACGTCAGACGGCACCAAAAGCACTCAGTATTGTCAAGGCTCAACATATAAATAGCAACCCTCGTACATCTCGGGTGTCTCAGTGGCATTCACTCATGTATGAAGCTAGGACCCTCTGTTTAGAATACAATATGTACTGTTCATCTAACCACCAAGGGTTAAGATACTTGTACTCAACTTGATCAGTTTCAAAGTTTCCCACTCTGCTACAACATAGTCCTTAAGGTGATCTCTTTAGTGTTGCAGATGCCAACAATTTGATGGGTTAGAATCAACTATATAAAAAAACCATGAACACAGTAATCAACGCAAAGGTCGGATTGGTAGGTGATGGTAGAGTTCACCCAGTACTAAGCCCAACGGTGTGTAAAATTCACACATCAGGGTAGGGGGGGCCAGTTCCTTCCCCTGTGCCGGTTATGGTTTCCCCAGGAGGATCTGGTACCCGAAAAATCACATAGCTTGAGTGGAGCTGCAGGTGCCCAGAGTGCCTTGCCCAGGAAACGAACCGGGGACCCTCCGGTCAGTAGCCCAATGCTCTACCCACTAGACTACCGCGACCCACATATATATAACTATATTAATTTATATATAAATGAAATTGAATTGAATATGAATTGGAGGTTCAGTGCGATAAATATGGGATGAGAATCAATATTAATAAAACAAAGGTTATGCAATTTTCCAGAAAGAAAAAGGCTAAGCTAAATATTAAAATAGGCAGGGAAAAAATAGAGCAGGTAGAGCAGTTTACATATCACGGAAGTGTTTTGGACCAATACGGTCAAAGTGGTAGGGACGTAAGGAGAAGAATTGCGCTAGGTAAGGAGGCTTTCTCAAGGAGGACGGAGTTGATGACGGGGACGTTGAGTAGGGATGTTAAGTAGGGATGTTAAGACAAGACTCGTGAAAACTCTGATATGGAGCGTAGCTATGTACAGCACGGAAACGTGGTCACTGAAGCAGGACGATAGACGTAGACTGGAGGCTTTTGAAATGTGGGTGTGGAGAAGAATGGAGAAGGGGAAATGGACCGAAAGGAAAACAAATGAAGAAGTACTGGAGATGGTGGGTGAGGAGAGGGGTTTGTTGAGCGAAATCCTATGGAGGCAGGAAAAATGGATGAAAGGCATATTGAGCGGTAGTGGAATGTTGAAGAAAGTAATAGAGGGGAGAATGTTGGGCAAGCGAGGAAAGGGCAGGAACAGGATAGGGATGTTGGACGGGATGAAGGGAGGAAAGAAGTACACAGAGATGAAGAGGGACCTGATGTAGATTAGGTTGCTGGATTGGGTTTTGTTTGGAGTTACAAAATGTGTATTTGATAGTTGTGTCCATCCAAAAACCTACCTTAACCGGTAGATTACCTAATAATAACATATATTACACATATATTATATATTTTACATGTATGTATGTGTATATATACATACATACATATATATATACCTGTATATATAGCAACAGTATAGATGATTTCTTCGAAGTAACACGGAAGTGTTGAATAAAAAACTTAGACAGTAACACACAGCATGAGAACACATAAAAAGAACACTCACAATAATATCTTGATAATTTCGACGGACTCGAACTCTGTCTTCTTTGGAAGATAAGATATGACTGAGTCATATCTTATCTCCCGAAAAAATATACATAAATGTATATACATATATATTTTTTATATACACATATTTATATATACATATACATGATATATATATATATATGTATATACGATATATATATGGATATACGATATCATATGCATACACTTCTGAGACTCAACAACTATCAACTATATATCATACACATTTACCTCTGAGGCTTGTCTCAACACTCCCAAAGAACATGTATGGTCAACTGGAGTACTTTGATGCCCGCCGGAATCATTTTCCCTGGCAGGTAACTGCAAAGGCATTTTTAATTATGCAACAGCAATTTATTGTAAAAATATTTAACTCAGTTTATTTTAGCAACTCATGACTGTTAATGAGTAGTCATATTATTTTTGTTTTAATAAACACACAATTTACACTAATAATTATAAAGAAAACTTCCATAATATTTACAGAATAAAATGTTTGTACAAGTATATACATAAATATATAACACTTATGTGAAAGCCTCATGGATATGAATACTAATGAAAACGAAGTTAGCACTAGTGGACAAAGACAAAAACATAGAAACACACAAAAAAGAAAAGTAACTCACTAGTTTTCAAATTTTCATCGTCCAAGCCACCTTTCTCAAGGAAGAGAAGGAAGAAAGGAGTTCCTTCCTTCAATGTATATATTTTTATATTTTGTGATAAACAATGAGTGCAACCCCAGCCTCTTGAGTATTTGCTTGAACAAGATCACCTAAAATTTTATTTTGATGCACTAGGCTAGCTTCATAGTCATTACATGGTCTATTGTAATTCTGAATTAAGTGATATTCACCTATACTGCCTTATTTCAAGGTGAACTTAACCTGCTCATCTAAAAATATTTTTTTTTAAGTCAAGGTTTAAAAACAATCTTAATGCAGATTTTACTATACTCCACCACTATTCACGTTTTGGGTAAAGACAGCATGAAACTCATATGAATATTGCAACATTAGTCCAAGCAAGAGTGTTTCCCTCCTATCCCACCTCATAGTACATGGCTAAGGGCATTCAATAACCATAATAGTTTCCCTTCAACTTAAGTAATTTACTTGCATAACTGCTTTTCTTGCATCTGGTGAGGAAAGTAGCTACAGACAAATACCAAATTGAAGGATTAAGAAAGAAGAGACAATTTCTAAGAATTGCAGGAAATGAAATTGCAATTACTTTAGGGGAGTCATACATTGATGAGCACCAAAATACAGGAATTTCAACCAGTAAAAATCACTCAAAAACCAGTCAAGGCAAATTATTTTTTTATTGTGAAATCCCTCCATTTCATGAGATAATTTCCTTAGCAATTTTTGGTATTCATAATGATTTTTACTAACCTCCAGTTGTGAACTCTTAAATTTTTTTAGCCTGGATAAATTTAAGGTGTTACTTTTTCACCAAAGAGGAACAATTGGAAATCCCTAAAATAAATTCAAAACTTCATTGCTATGAGGCAGCCTAATGGTGCATCCTTAGAAAATTAGTACCATATTTCCAGTGAAAATTCCTTCCGTTCTCATAAGGATGAACAGTGAAGCATTGAGAACATCACATGCTAACCAATTTATTTTTTCATTCCACTTCAATTTTATATCCAAACTACTAACCTCAGAAATTAGGGACTTCTCCATCATCATTTGCCTTTTCTCGCTGGAAACCTGAGGATGATCACCCTGTGCATAGTGTGAACATGGAGGTGACTGAAAAGAACAAATATGCATTCCTTTACAGATTTATACCAATGGCAAATACAAATAAATAATGAAAATAACCCTTATAGAATTATTTCATAAAGATGTACTTTATTTCTATACCCAGACATGCCAACTTTCAAAAATGAAAAATCGGGAGGACATGCCAACTTTCAAAAATGAAAAATCGGGAGATTTTTAGAAGTGTATCACGAAGTAATCACTTTTAATTACCACAATATTTGCATGGCACCTTAATCCCTTTATGACACTTTGCCAATTTTTAATGAATGTCACACTTTATTAACATGTTAAGCTAAGTACACAATTTGAACAGTTCATCAAGAACGTAAGAAGGAAAAATCGGGAGTCTCCCGCTTAAATCGGGAGAGTTGGCATGTCTGATTCCTCCATGGTGACATGTGGCAGGGAGTATTCAGTCCCTTAGCCATTAGGATTGCTGATGATTTTTAACATTACGTAACATTTTGTTTTGGTACTTGATGTACATATAAATGTTAAACTGAATGTTTTCTACTGTTGTGAATATAAATGGTGCAAGGGTAAAAGGATTTCTAATATTTTTTCGGCTATTTCCCCTCTTATTGAGGCCTTCTCCACCAATACAATGAATGTCTAGGATTATTCTTTCTGAGTCGGTATGAAACTTGTATAATTTGTACAATATTAGCCCAATTGTATTTCAATGCAACAATTTCATTGTGTAAAAATCATTTGCCTTCCCGGTCAAGGCGAATGATTTTAACACTTTGAAATTGTTGCATTGAAATACATATTAGCGGAATACTCCATTGAAAGTTACTGTTGGAGCATATTCCACAGTTTCTTGGAATTTACCCCAATAGTAGTGCAAACCCAAATCTCATGAAAGGAATGCTAGAAGAAATGAAATTATTTTTCAATTAACACAATAATTAAGATGAAAATGATGCTATGTGTAAGCAATCTCATAGCCAAGACTAGCACTACTGGAAAGGTCCTCCACCAAAAAATTCCTTATATCATGTGAACTTTGCAGATGCATGGATTAAACTAGTTCCTGATTTTTTAATTTAATCATTACACAAGATAAATTACAATAGTACCTATTATTCAACATCCACTTACCCATTAGGTGGATAATCAATTGGTTCTAGCAAGGATCATTCCCTCCTCTCCTGCCTCATGTACATGGCTTAGAACATTTTACCAACTGAAGCAGCAGTTTTCCCATAACTTGAAATACTTTACTTGCATAACTTTATGTACATGACTATTTAACCAACATTGCTTGTGCACTTTTTGGTGTAAAATTTAAGGAAGTGATTGATTCAATTATGTAAGCATGATATTTGCTAGGAAAGGTAGCAACTCTGTTACCAAATCTTTCAGTAATTGTGCCACCATCCCTTCCAGTCCTATAGATTTTATTGCCTTGAAAGACTACAGCTATTAAATAACTACCTTACAATTTAGGATTATGATATTCAATGGATCTTTGGATTGAGGGAGATAGGTTTTGAGTGATTATTAGAGAAGGTCCTTCCAGAGTGTCTGTCCAATATGAAATTTTTGTTTACTACCCCATTTTGATCCTCTATGGACTCAACCCTGTAACAGCCTAAATATGACCAATAGGGCTGTCATCTAATACACAATCCATCTAGTATTTCTTCAAGTTAAGTAGAGGACAAAATTGTTTTGGTTTGCTTGTAATGGTTCACGAGTCTTTCCCTAACTTTCAACCTTAGTGATTAGTCATAACATTTTTTTAATGTTTTTTTAATGAGGGTTGCAATTTCTTTTATTTCCTCAACATCCATTTTACTTTGCTGCCATATGAACATCAACTGTTACCATCATATTTACTCTGCCAGGTATGAACCAATTCCATTATTTTTTTAAAGGTTTTCCATGTTTATTAGCTTGTTTCAATATTTTATACTTGCAAATGAGGAATGACATTGAATTAATATTGGCAGTGAGTTTTATTTGACACGCTAACAAACTGACAATTAATTTTAATTAAGTAAGCTGTACCATAAGCAAGATACAAGGTATGTACAAAAAAAATGAGATTGGTCTTTCTACGTGCAAACTGATTGACGGACCACAATCAGTGAGGTGTCACCTTCTAGTGGCATTTGTGAGAAGTAAAACACCACCTTACTCTCTGGACCTTAGGCAAGTGGACTTTTTCCTATTTCCAAAGTTGAAATCCACCTTGAAGGGGTGCCGATTTGAAACTATTGAAAACAACCAACAAAATTGTACCACAGACTTAAAGGCTATCTGTAAAGCATTCCAGGCAGCATTCAAAAGCTGGTAAAAATGTCAGGAGCATTGTATTAGCAGCCAAGAGCTGTACTTTGAAGGTGATAAGCATGACTTCAGGGTAACTAATAAAATCAAGCATTCATTCAAACTGTCTATCTTTTTTTAAAACAGACCTTGTATGCCATTTGTCAATATGACCATTAATATTATGAGTTAGTGTTCTGTAATTTATTTATCTTACACTCTTTTATCTGTCATTTTACTAGACTGTATCTAATAAAATGGCAGATAGACTAGACCTACAACTGTGTATGTAATGATCCTTTTCCTTATGTTAGTATACCATCAAACAGATTTGGCCAATAAATCATCATCATAGAGTAGTTTTAATTCAAGATCACATTGGTGAACCACAACAAAATTTCAATGAAAACATTTGAATTAACTGATACAATAATTCCATTTTTGCATGCATAATTTACAATCCAGGTCACAAGGTCAAAATAATTCAAAAAACTAAGACAAAAATCCCAAATAAATATTCACTAAACTTTGTTTGCATCTTAAGTCATACAATTGAGATGCCACTATTTCTTAGACACTTCCTAAAATCTCTATCCATAAACCAACCACACAAGTTACATAGGAATATTAATATGCATAAGGTTAAATTGTGGTATAAGTTTTTAGGAATCAATAGAATTCCTCCATGAAATAACATTTTTTTCCTCAAAATCTACCAAGGAAAGCAACATAAAACATGCACTAAGTGCTACACGACCAAGTATCATTTAAAAGTACAAACCATGCCACAATAATGCAGCCAACAAGAAAAATGCTAATTCATATGACAAACTAGTTAATGTACTCTTTTTATGCAGGAATAGCAATGACAGTGTATCGAAACCATGGTCGGCAATAAAGTTTTAACTGTGGAAAATTGCAACAAAGTTTTCATTATTACTCTTACCTCATTACTTGAAACATCCGGACTAAGAGGAACAAAAGCCCTCCTCTTCCTTGGAGAAGACATCATCTTCCTCTTGACCTGACATTTCATGGCATAACTTATATGGGAATCCTCTGGAGAACCACTTAAGTCAGTACTTCTCTTGCTCTTCTGATGTATCAAATCCATTATTTCATTTTCCACCTATATTGGACAATGTCTTTGAGAGGTAGCAATTGAAATAACACTCAATAAATATAATGTATTCCTAGGAGATATAGGTAGTTAAATCACACTATAATCCTAATATGCAAATATTTACTACACTGAAGGCAGGTTTTAGAGTGTCCCGTTAAACTGATGGTCAAACTTTAGCTCCAGTTAAGGCCCAATTCCAGTTTTATGACTTCTTGTTAAGTTCAAAACTGAATGTTAGAGAACTCAATTACTGACAGTTGATGTTCCTATGGTTACAATTTTCACATTCACTAATGAGCCATCTTATTCGCTTAAAAATCAGATTTGTCAGTAATCTCCATGTTAACTTAACACTGACATAACCTAATGATTGAATTTAATCAGGCATTATAAAACTGAGCCCTAAATAATTAAACAATAAACAGATGTGAGAAGCTAATTGAACAAAAAAATCTGAAGAAAAAAGCACTGTTAAGGAATGGATAACTTACAGAGACAGGGTGTAATAGGCAGGTTAGAAAAACAATTAGATAAAGAAATATTAGCATTTGACTGGATGAAATAAGTATAGAGATGAGCTATATGATAAAGGTAATAGACCAAGTAGTTAGGATGTAGAAAGGGATATAACACTGATAGTGGTAGCTCAGGAGCAGAAATACTTGACTGTGACATGTCAAAGGTATGGAAGGAAATTTAATCATAGAAGAAAGACTGTGGGAATAGATAATATTCTTGTAGAAATACTCAAGAATTTAGGATAATGAGAAAGAAGAGTTTTTATGGGTTCATTCATAGCATTCATGAGATGGGAATTTGACCAGTAGAACTTGCTACATCAGTATTGACTTCCATTCCAAAAAAGGGAAAAGCAGTAGTATTTAAGAACTTTGAGAGCATAATTTTGATTTCAAACTAAGCAAGAGTATTACTTTAGGATCATCAATAAAAGAATGAAGACAAGATAGATTGAGTGCTTCAGAGAAGATCAGTTTGGATTTATAAATGGGATGGATACACATGATGCCATGGAATAATGAAGTCACCAGTAGAAAGGAACTTAAGGAGTAAAATCAGATTGTATCTGTATCCTTCATGGATTTTCAAAAGGCATTCGATAGAGTTAAATAGGAAAAACAGAAGAACATTTCGCTGAAAATAGGATCAGACTGGAAGGATATATAACTCATCCGGAACCTGTAAATGTCTTTGACTGCTTAGCTGTGGATCGTGAATTGGGATGGGAAGTGCTAGATAGGTGAGTAAGACAGGGATGTCCATCATTACTACTTCTTTTAAATATATATATATATACACACACACACATTCAAATACGAAGTCCCGCCATATGGCGCACAAATATTCATTCAAACATAGAAATAGGTATAAGGAAAGGGGATAGGAAAACACATAAAAGGCGAACACAGGACATGTGGGGAAGGCGGTTTTTGAGCAGATCACGAAAGTAAAAATATTTCCTTAGCCGGGATTTGAACACCGGACCTTCCACTTGCCGAGCGGAAAACCTCCTTCCCCACATGTCCTCTGTTCGCCTTTTATGTGTTTTCCTATCCCCTTTCCTTATACGTATTTCTATGTTTGAATGAATATATATATATATATATATATATATATATATATATATATATACGAGGTGTTTCGTATTATATATATATATATATATATATATATATATATATATATATATATATATAATAATACGAAACTGTTTTGTTCTACACACACTTTTAAGAAGGAGCACAATTCAAAAATCACCAGGGTTGGAACCCATGCTTTAACAAGGGTAACTTCCACAAGATTCAGAGCTTCTGACCTTGGAACACTGAGGAATAAATTTTTGACATCAATGAATAAATTTGTGGCACCTGATGAGGTTATATTATAACGAAACCTAGGTCATGATAATAAAAGCTTTTAAGTGGAAAAAGCAAAGTTGTTTGTTTTCGAATATTATCATTATAAGTACCAGTTTATGAAGTTTTTTATTTGTAAAAAAGTTATTAAGATGAAGCAGATTAACTAACTAGTTAGGCTGGTGTGAGATTGCATTATAATGGATGAAAAAGAGTACCTTTATACACTTCAAAGATTAAGTCCCTTGGAATTCATTATTAACAAGGAATGGTATGGTTAAGTAGGTATGGGAAATTAATTTTCTCTTCCTGACAAAAAGAACTTTAGAGATTTTAGTTATTTGACATGAACCTTTCAGCTGTAAATTTAGTTATCTCATTTGACATGAACCATTCAGTTGTTTCCCTTTTCAATTTTATGGAAACCTTACCTTAGTTTAACAAATAGAGCATCTCTTGAATGCATGCCAAAATGATAGGCCATGACTTCCTAATATAAACCATGTCAAATACTAATTTTTCCAGAACATCCATTAAATTCTCTTAATTTCCACATGAGTCAAATTCCTGGATTTTTCCTGGTTTTCTCAATTTTTCAAGTTGCTTAACACCATGATGTATTTTTGGGAAAATGTATTAAGTGCTTTGCATTCGTGAAGAAGATGAGGACTAAAACTTTGAAGAAACATACTATATGTTGAACCTCCAGATGCCTGCAGTCTCCTATTAGGATATAAAAGTATTTGTATTAAGTTAATATGAGTTTGGCTTGCAGTAATCATAGTAGATGATGACTCCTGGGCTCAACCTGAAGTTGTCCCTCAGGGTATATCCTCAGAAGGGCTCTGTGGAAGTTCACAATTTGTGGTATTATGCACCATAAACACAGTAATCAACCCGAAGGTCGGTTTAGTAGGTGATGGTAGAGCTCACCCATGTACCAAGCCCTATACGGCGTGTGAATATTCACACATCAGGGTAGGGGGGCCAGTTCCTTTCCCTGTGCCGGTTATGGTTTCCCAGGAAGATCTGGTACCCGAAAAATCAACTAGCTTGGGTGGAGCTGCAGGTGCCCAAAGTGCCTTGCCCCGGAATCGAACCCGGGACCCCCAGTCAGCAGTCCAACGCTCTACCCGCTAGACCACCACGACCCACGGTATTATGCACATGAATGTGAAAATAATTACTCTTGTGTCAAGGAACTGAAGGAGCCAGTATCACACCACAAAAAAAGTGTAAGTTGTAGGACAAAGGAACTATTTGCTGAGTAAATGTACTAGGTGTTTTGAACCTGACACAACGCTCTACCCGCTAGACCACCACGACCCACGGTATTATGCACATGAATGTGAAAATAATTACTCTTGTGTCAAGGAACTGAAGGAGCCAGTATCACACCACAAAAAAAGTGTAAGTTGTAGGACAAAGGAACTATTTGCTGAGTAAATGTACTAGGTGTTTTGAACCTGACCATAGACTTAGATACTGAAGAAGAACTGATAGTAGTTCCAATGAAATAAATCCAAGGAAGGCAGGAAAGATGAATCAACAGCATTTTGATTGGTGATGGTTCTGGCAGCATGCATTGGTAGGGTGGATCTTACTGCATGCATCACATAGGGAGGGGCCTATCTGCATCATTCAACTGCATGCATGCTTGAAATTTTGTGGATGGGTCTCTTGATCCCTCATATTTGGATCCATTACCTAAATGACATCCAGACAGGGTAATTGAGGAATATATTGCAAAATATAACACCGTCAATTGAGTCTCATTGATAATTGCACAACTGAATTAATAAAAAACATACATGCATAAAGAGCTTGGACACTGGCTAGCACTATATCAACAGTTTCTTTCAGATGACCAAAATGGTCTGCATTAGATCTGCCATGCTGAGGGTAGTTTACGAGGTGTGTTCAAAAATTAACGGGAATTTTTTCATTTTGAGTTAATTTTAACCTAAGAATTATTAGTAGAAAAATCAATAACAACAGTTGACAATAGAAAGTTATGTTTATCGATAACAACAGGGTTTTAATTGAGTTTATGCAAAAAAAATGTGAGACGTCAAGGAAAAAAGTTGGCAGTGGTAATAGAATGTGGTGTATATGATGATATAGCATAACATAAACTTACACAATTGACAATCATTATAAATAAACCTGTAAGTTGGACAAATATGCACTCATTACAAATTTATACCAACCTCATCAGCTGTTCTGCCCCGTGGTATGGCACAGGCAACTACTTTCTTTGGCAGAAAGTATTCAATAAAGTTAACAAGTTCTTCTTTGGAGCAATGGGAGGAATAACAAATACGGGTATATTCGTACATATCTTCAGCAATAACACCCTATAAAGAAAATGAAATTGGAGTAGAAAAAAACATTTGTATTCTGTTCTCTATAAATCCTATTTTCATTATATGTGTATGCTGGAATTACAGCTTATTTTGGTAGTCCATCACAACATACATGTACTAAGGCTGTGAATATTCAGATAATAAATATTAGAAATATGCAAAGCCTCAGTTTCCGCAGCTGATAGAGTACTGCCTACGGAACTCCTACTTCCTTTGGAGCGGAAGTTTCTTCGAACAACGCAAAGGAGCGGCAATGGGCTCACCCCTATCCCCGGTGATAGCAGACATCTATATGGAAAGATTCGAACGAATGGCGATCAAATCCCACGATAAGAAACCCAAGTTATGGCTAAGATACGTGGACGACACGTTCGTAATTTGGCCACATGGACCTGAAGAACTGCAGAGATTCCTGGAGCACCTCAACTCTCAGCATCCGGCAATACAATTCACTATGGAGACCGAAAAAGACAACCAAATCCCATTTTTGGACATAATGGCGAAGAGGAGGACCAACGGGAGTATCGGCCACTCAGTATACAGGAAGGCCACCCATACTGACCGCTACCTGAATGCCCACTCACATCATCACCCGTCCCAGAAGGCATCACTCGTGGCAACACTCCTGCATCGCGCATACAATCGGATGCAGAATCATTGGTCAAGGAAAAGGAACATTTGATGACGGCACTGAAGATGAATGGATACAAAGAAGAATTGGTCCTGAAAAGGACCGCTAAAGTGGAAAAACGCCACCAGACACCCGACAAGGAGAAACATCAAACTGAAAAGCCAGGAACCTATGCCATCATCCCCTACGTCGCCGGCACAAGCGAAAAGATCTCGAGGGTCCTGAAGAAGAAAGACATTGTCACAAGATTTAACTGCGTGACAAAAATAAGCCAGATAATTCCAAGGCCCAAGGACAAGATCCCGAAAGGTCTTCTCGAAGGTGTGTACCGCATGCCTTGCTCTTGCGGCAAATCGTATATCGGCGAGACATGCAGGTCCATGAAGACCCGCCTGCAAGAACACAAGAGAGCAACAAAGAATAAGAAATTCAGCCTATCAGCAGTCGCCGAGCATGCCTGGAGCGAACCCGGACACGACATCAAATTTGACGAAACTGAGATAATCGCCAAGGAAAGAAGATACTATCCTCGGCTGATTAGAGAATCAATTGAGACCACAAAAACGCCGAGAAATTTCAACTGGGAAGACGGTTACCACCTGATGAACGCCTGGAAGAGAGTGTTCCAGAAACCAGCCAATCACAACGCAGCAGCGAGAGAGCAAGGGCTATATAAGCGCAGCCAAAATGATATCGGCACTTCGACCTGAAGACGCCTGGTGGAATCCAGGCGAAACTGTCGTCAAGCATGACTACCAACGCGGCGGGAACCCGAAAAATGGAGACATCCACGAATCTAATGTACAATTCACGAGTGAAAAAGAAAAAGGTTGCCTGAATTTCCTCAACCTATTCATTTGTAAAGACAGGATGGATTACAAAACTACATTTTTCAAAAGGAAATGCATGCAGATCAATTAATTCATTCCTCTTCAAGGCATTGCTTTGCCCAAAAGCTTTCGGCACTTCATGCAATGATCCACCGATTAGCCTCTATCCCTATATCAAAATTCAATGTAAATAAGGAACTTAATTTAATTAAAATGATAGCAGTAAACAATGGCTATTCAGAAGATCTAATTCATAAACTATACTGGAAGAAACTAACGAAAATAACCTTAAGCCACATTTACAACTCCGAATATTTAAAAGATCCCACTGCCAAATGGCGAAGAATACTGTATCTAGGGAATATTTCTCAAAAGGCAATTAAAATTTTACCTAAAGAAAAAATTAAATGTGCTTTTTACAATGGTTCACACCATAAGAACTTGATCTCTCACCCTAAAGAGAATGTTCCCAAAGACCAAATGAGTGGAGTGTATGAATAAAAGTGCTCGGAATGTAACACAAAGTATATTGGGCAAAAAAGATGCAAATATAAAGAAAGGATAAAAGAACACCAAACATGTGTAATGAATAAGAACTTAAAATCCCTCTTTGTGAAGCACCTCATCGAGAATGACCACAAAAGTGACTTTGTGACTAAAATTCTTCATTTTGAAAATAAAGACCATAGGCTCAACACTTTGGGGCAGTTGGAAATTTTGAAATGCATCCATTGCAAGAATGAGCTTGCCAACAAAATTTTGTATCCCTCCCACTACCCACTCCTAGACATACCACTCTTCCAAGTCAACAATTGACACCGAAAGAAGTAATTCTCTTTTCCTCCCAGCTACATTTTAACCTTTTTACCCCTCCACCCTCCCTAACCCATGCAGGCTCAGTGGTGGGTAGTCTGACCTTCAACACATGCCAAGTGCCAATCACCTGCTAGTGTTCATTCAGGCTAAATCGTGTTTTCAGTGAGCCCCTGTCGAGTGACTCAGTGCAAGTGCAAATTGCAGCAAATGAATGAACAGTGCTACGTCATCAAATTTGGTATTGGACTGAGTAAATCGGGGACAGAGACGTTAGGCATGATTCACCAAGAGTTCAAGGATGAAAGCATGTCACAAACTGCAGTTTTTTAATGGCACAAGCTCTTCAAAAATGGCCGAGAGTGAGTGGAGGATGAGACCCATGCTGGATGGCCAGCATAATAAATTAACAGAAATAGCTTTTAAAACTTCAGCTTATAAAAATCCTGATTATGTTAGAGTGATTACCTAGCTCGTAGTTTTGGAGTGCTATATTGAAGGTCTTGACTTTTTTAAGCATCTAAATGAATGTCAACCATACCATAACACCATTTTGCATTGCTATCATTCAAGAAATACAAATCTTTAAATAAGTGAAAACACAAGGGAACATGAGTAGGCAGCTTGTGACATTGAAAAAAATCATTCATCAAGCCAAGTTTTTATATACTGTGGTTATTCTCAATCAAAGAAATGCCAAAAAAAGTACCCATGATGAAGGAAGACACTAGGCTTTTCCACACAGAAAAAGGTTATTTACAATCAAGGTTTCATTACAGTGTAATACCTTCAGTTAAATCGACAATACTTACTGGACTTATCTTTACACTCACTCATGAGACAGATAGTAGTGACTAGGTTTCAAGTAAAATGTATATTTCCATTTATAGGTTGCAGTATTGTTTTTAATATTTGTATGATAAATATATATATTGTGGCAAGTAAGCATCTAATGATAAATAAGAATTGTGATAAAAACTTTTAATTGACAGAAAATTCTAAAAGCCACTGAGAACCTAACTGAGGTAACTTTAACACAAGTAATGACGAATACAACTCGCAGTCAACTCACCTTAACTGCATAATTCTTTTCATACCACATACAGGATAAACGTAAAATCAAAAACTTTTCATTGTTCAATCCTCTGCATTCTGATGGACGTCTTCTCTGTAGCAAAATAATAATATGTCAATACATATGGATCATGGTACTAATCCATCCTCCATATTCTAATACTTATAGCATTAATTTTAAATTTGTAGAACTGCTTGTATTAAATTCATGTTTCAGGGTGTTTCTGTTTATAATCTGCATAACACAAAAAAATACCTTACATATGGTCATTTATTGCAGGAATTTTCACACATGAACACTTTTTTGACAAAAAACTATCAAATATAAACAATCAAATAAAAACAGTGTTCTCAATAACGCAAGTTTTGACTTTTTTAATGAAATATACCAAATTCTGATTGTTTTTAGTTGGCAGTAAAGATTTTTGTATTTTAATATCTTATTTCCAATTTTAATAATAACAAAACTAAATTATTTTGCCTTTTTGATTTTCAAACACAGAATAAAGTTTTATTTTAACATTTAAAGATTTATTGCCAAATTTTAAACACTTTAACATTTACTTATTATGACCCAGACTGTGTGAATTCAGTGAGAATAATTTTTGAATTAATTCAAAAAATGAAATTTCTATTACATACATTCTTAGCATGGCAATGGCAACTCAACAGCTTGGTGTGAGATAAAGTTTCCCCAAATTTCAACTTTTCAGTACCATCATGACGGAATTAAAATGTTGGAATACCTTCAATGCCACAGGAGCTATTGCAGTGGGTTTGGAGAATATAAAATTGGCTTTAAGACGGTCTAAACTTGTTCAGACATCCAATCTGCCAAGGAGCAAGGAGTTACCAGTAAAAACGAAACTTCTGAAGAATATAAGCTTTTGTAAACTCATTAATGAGTGTAAACAAGGACTCAGAAGCATGGGAATGCAGGAAGCGTATCTTTTGACCTATCATTTTACTTGGTCTATATACTATATTTTTTATTTTTCATATTAATTTTCCTATGGCAGGATAACATTTTAATATACCATGGAGATTAAACAGTGATATTAATTTATTCCTGTCATACTGAGAAAGTAAATAAGGAGCAAAGATAAGAATCTTCTTCATATGAAATCATGGAAGAGGCTCAAGCTGTCCACCCATCTGCAGACTTTGACCTTATGTAGCAAGCCAGAGTGTTATGTAGTTACATCAAACATTTTCAATACATATTTGGACATTTTAAATAAATTTGCTTTGAATGTATGAACACATTTCCCCAAGTATCAATAGAGAACTATAGTATTCTTTAAATCCAAATGCAAATTGAAATTTATGATATCTTGAATTTACAGTTTCTGCATGCAGAAAATAAATATACATATAGATAAATATTACCAATAATAATATGTACGATTTCAATTAGGATTTTGTAATGCTACAAAGGAACATGGATCTAACAAGATTAGCACTTATAATTTTTACAGAAAATTCATTAATATTGATTAAAGAACTTAGGAAAGAGACTTCCACTTCATAAACCGATACATTATTTACAATGTGTTTCACTACAATGAGACATCGCCAGATGTACTGCAGAAAGATTTGAAAATTCAGCCGTTGTAAATTCACATTTTCATTGTACTGTGGGAGTAAGAGTAATAGGAGGTAGAAAAGTGGCCTAGGGAGGTTAAGGGGAGGGAATTAGTAAAGAGTTGGTTAGCCAAACCAAAACAGCAGGAACAGCCACGGGTTCATACCTCTCACCTTGTTATTAGAAATATTTACAATTAATTTTGAAAACAAATTATTCCACACTGACCAGCCCTGCTTAAAAAAGTGAATTACTGGTACTGATATGCAGATAAAATTTTGTGTTTGTATAAAATACAACATTACCTGGTAAGCACAAGCATGAATCCTGGTTTCTCTTCTATCATGAGTTATGGCTGCATTAATCTCCTTTACATTCCTTAGGGTATTTACCTTATCCATTGGCACATGAATTTTCATTCCAAGCTTTTTTCTCAGCTCACCAAAAATGAATTCATACCCATAATTTGCTGTAAAATGACAAGGTATATATTTAAACTTTTCAAATGAAAAAACATTTAAAGCATGCCTCTGGAAAGTTTTTAAGTTTTCTGATAAAAGTAAGTATATATTAGTAAACACCTTATACTGTACATAAATAAAGGTTTCAACTTTTACATCTAAATACACACTTCATTGAATCATTTCCGCAGGGTAAATGAGAAAATAAAATTGAAAATAAATACATCCAAATGAAAGTATTTAATTATTTTTTAAGAAAAAGATCATGGGAAGAATGGTTGTTTTCTGAGGCTAAGCGGTGAAACAATAGAACAAGAGAATGATTTTGTTTCTCTTGTCAGACTGTTTGAAAAGATGGTAGTATAAATAAAAGATTTTTGAAAACACAAAAAAGTTGTTGGCAGTATGTCAAGTATATCGAAAAATTAATTGTTGGCTAAGGCAGAAAAATGGCAAAGTTTAAGTCTATCCCCACACTGCTGCAAGGAAGAAATACTTGTGTCAGGATAAACATAATTTCAACTAAATGTAGTGGTACTAAGTAACTGGCTGCAAGGTTTGAGATCAGAGGATTGGTTGTAAAATAGTAAAGATAAGGCAACTGTAGAGGAGGTACCACCTGAGGAATGATTGACTCATAAAAGAATGTTGAGTGGATGCACCAGATTGACACAATTCCAAGAGTGTGCAATGTTAATTTGCTCATGCTGTTAGAATGGATGAGCGTTAAATAAACTTGTCCATATAAGAGAGAAAAGTGGACCACGAAATCTGTGGATTAATCCAGCTGAAGAAACTCTTGAGATGAAGAACAGTACAAGTTTCAACAAAAGAGAAGCAAGTATGATAGGTAAACATTAGAGAAGCAAAAGAAGTATGTAAAGGCGAGGCATAATGGAAGAACATAGTAAGATGGGGTAAGTTCCTTTTATAGCAATACCAGGTTTTCCTCAAGAGAGCCAAAACTAAATAGAAAGTGGCATTAATGGAACATACGTACGTTTGAATGAATAAGTTGGAATCAGAGGTAGAATAGGTGCAGATGAATCTAACTACATATTAAGATAAGAGGCCCTAGCATACCATTTTCGACATTCTAAAAAATGTTGTTTCTAATTTCCTAAAAATGTGACAATAAGACACCACTCAAATAGTTTTATGCACCAGGACTTTGCAGGATCAGACCAATTATTGGGATTCATGGAAGATGAAACTAAGGCAAGGAATATACTACATAGCAGTAAAAATCCGAGGAACAAGACTGGAGCATTAATAAAAGAACATATGAATAAGATAGGTGAAAAGGATATGTATGAATGGAGTAAGATGGAAGAAATTAAGACTTACTAGTTATTAACCTATAATGAGACTTATTTTACTTTACCTACTCCAGAAAAGTGTGGCATGAAGGGCATAATTATGGGTGCTCTAATTACACATTCAGCTGGAAAAGTGGTACAAGTGAATTGAGTCAAATATCTACTAATATGCTCTGTATTCCCCTACAACTCAAATGAAATATTCTAAAAATGCATTTTATGAATGTTGTTAAACAACGCTAAGTAGAGAGAAGAATGAAACATTTTATTACTCCTCAATTTAACATGGTACCCCAGTAGACCTTATGCCATGTTGCATGACATGAAGTCCAATCATCTGCTGTAATGTTAAAACAATTTCCAGGCACTGAAAATATGGCTCCATGTGTCACATACTATGCATTATTCATGTACTCACCACTTACTACTTAGGATCATCTCTAAAAATATAGTAAAGAGTTCATATTTTCAAAGTTATATGTGCATTACTAACCTGCGGTATCAAGTAAAACTTCATTATGGGGGCATTTTTCCAGCCAATCTTTACTTAAATTTAATATTTTTTCAAAACTTTCCTCCCTCTTTGGAAATATAGGGTATAGGTCATCGAAGTATGTGGCATCTAAATAGAGGGCATTTATTTCCTTTGGAGTTCCATCTTTATGATGTAAATCCGAAAGGCTACAAATATTGTCACGGGAAAGTCGGAAATCGCCAGTATAAAGAATGTTGCCTTGTTGTAGTTCGAAGAAAAACCTTGTTAAAAACGTAAAAAAAAACAATTTATACATTAATATCTAAAAATACATTTATGCTGCACGTGCAAAATTATGTACGCAAGAAAAGTAAAACTCACATTACAGATCCCGGGCAATGTCCCGTTGGAATCAGCGTCACTTGCAAATCTCTATGTGAACAGGCGTCAATTAATGATGGAATGCTCAAAAGTTTACATCCAACAGAAGGAAGTGGTTTAATTTTAGGCATTAAATGACGATATCTGAAGTGATTCTTCATGATGCAGCTTGTGATTTCACTCATATAGAGGTACACACCATTTCTTTCTAACAATGCTTTACTGAAGTCCGACGTTTCAAGTCCTCTCATGTGATCTGGTGAAAATGAAATACCTTAAGTAGTCTACACACACAGTAAGCTAATAATTCAATTTAGTACATTCATTCCATATCTATTATTTCGAACATTTTTACCCGAGCATGGAAATGCTGTACATTATTCCTAAACTACAGTTAAATAGAGACAAGTCAGATTTACATCAACAAATGATAGAAATACGAGATATTTTTTGAGCTAATTGATGAATAGTTTCGTGCGTCCCAGTAAACAGAACTGCTGGTTAGTAAAAGACCATTCAGTGAAGAAAAGTAATAGCTCGTAGAGAAAGAGTTAATGTATGCATTTCATTCTTAGAAGAGGCACGCTCAAAATTTTCCGCTACTACTTAATAAAAAGTTTTGTAGAATTGTTTACTGTCAGTAAAATTTCTGTAAGATAAGTTTTAACGTTTGATACTTTCACTGATGTCAAAGCAGTCAAGTGTACAGCGCATACCTACAATACATCATGTACGCACATACAAATGAGCATTTACCTGAATGAAAATGAGTAAGAAAGTATGCTGTCGATTCATTAAGATTCTTTTCTCCATCAAACCTGTCGATAGTAATTTCTGGAATTTCATCCAATTTTCCATTGAATATGCTCATTGTTCGGAATTTTCAAAGGAAATTAAAACAGCATCTTTCATTAGAAAAATGTTGCCTGAACAGTATTGCACAATAAATTTGTAATTTGGAATATTAGTTCTTCGCCGCAGCATTAATTCGAATAATATCTTTCTCCCCTCACAGTTTTTCAGAAGTGACAAGAGTATACCTGTACGAGTTCAACAGAAAACTTAACAATAACAAGAAAAAACAACTTCAAGAGAAGACCTATGCCCCCTTAAACATGACTCGCAACCCGCCAGAGTTCATTTGTTGACCTGTTGCAAAGTCGACCAATACAATACTATTGAATCGAGTATATCGCTTGCTTAAAAGCTAGTGAACGACATATAATTTCAGTCAAACCTGAATTAAAATTCTTCAATGAAATTATTTTTTAAATGGTTTGAAATGACCATGGACCCTTAAAACCTTATTTATAGTAAATGAACAGTAATAAACTCGGAACAAGTTCTCGAGAATCCATTAAATCTAATAATCGAAAGCCATAGACAATGTCAAACTGGCAACCCTGGCTTGGTGTTGTAATTTGTTGTAAGCCGATGAATTGCGGTAGTGTATGTATGTACTGGAAATAAAGACAATGTACTAGTCCGTGTAAATTGAAAAAGTCATACCAAGCATTGTTGCTGCAGCTTCTTTGAATAATTAACAATGTCGGACGGTTAGTATATTTTATATGTTAAAAGAATAAATCAAAAAAGGCTATAACTTTTCATGTTTTCCTAATGTTTGTTTTACTTTGTAGAAGAAGTCATTAGACGAAGACTTTTAATTGATGGTGATGGCACAGGAGATGATCGCCGTTTAAACGTTCTCCTCAAAACTTTTATAAAATGGTGTAACACAATGGAAATCCCTTCCGAGAGGTATGTGCTTATTTGTTAGGCGCATTCCCGTGGCATTGTGTTATTATGTTTCGTCATTACTACTAATACTCTGTATTTCCTAATTACAAGCGAGAGCTTGTATCATTATGGAACCTGTGATCCAAACATGTACATAACTACAATTCTTAATTTATTTTTTAACAGCCAGGTAACTTTAGACCGTATGCTGGCTCAACTGTGCCAATTTGAATGTGCATTAGCCAGAAGTCGCCTTGTGGCACGTGCCGCTCAAGCTGAAGTGAACAACTATAAACTCTTGTCTGCAAGTGTTGAGCGTGGTTTAGCTGATGCCAGAGAGGGTATCACCGCAACATTAGATGAGTTTGCTCGAGCCAAAGTTGTTCGAAGACAAAGAGTGCGTTATGATGCTCTGGCCAGTGTTATTTCAGCCCAGCCTGATCGAAGAGAGACAGCAAAACGTTTGGCTGGTCTCAAAGCAGAATTACGTGCGTTAGAGGTTAGTGAAAATTTCCTTATGTGTATAGTGATTTGATCAATAGCATAGGATTATAAAATTTATGTGATAAGGTTTTTCCAGGTTATCAGTAATTTAATTCCCAAAGCAAAATTAAACCCACTTAAAGATGTCAGGCCACTCATTCCGTTAGTTGTGCTCACGAATTATGTTGCCAAAGAATTAAGTACATCAAGTTCCAATGTATCCACTTTCTAGTTTCCATTGCGTCAGAAGTGGTGCTGAAGTTTAACCTTATTTTTGTTAGGATTAACCCGTGTTTCCTGCAGAACACTATTGCTTTCTCCACACAGTCATTACTAGTTCCTAAACTGTATTCCCCCCACCTCACTTTCATCTCTTTCTTCTCCTTCCGGTGCATTTTAATCCTTCCACCACTGTCAAATGTTTCCCTCTAGGAACATCTGTGGTTTGTCCTCTAATTGATCATATACCCAATGAATTTCTTTCTCCCTATGATTGCTTGGGGTATACCTGAACTATGACCAAGTTCATTGGTTCTCCTTTTAATTCTGCTAGTAATATACTATCCATTGCCTTCTCTATGTTAACTACACTTCTTCCTACCTTCTTATTCCATATTTTTGCGACCCCTCACTGCCTCTCATCACCTCTGCTCCATGTTACTCCAAAATCGACTTATACTTATTGCTCTAAACTATGACTCCAGTAATCCCTGCTATACTTCCATCTCACCTCGCATAGACCTAAATAACTATATTTTTTCTTTCCATCTCTCGCCTTATATTCTCCAACCTTTTTTTCTTACATTCTAAATTCTTATTCTATCAAATTTGGCCCTTTTCTTCATCTTCTGTGCTGCTGCCGTCGGTTTTTCTTTTTCTTTGCAAGGATTTTGGGAGATGACTGCGGAAACCTTGAATACCCTGAAGCTGGACATGATACACAGTCAATTGGGCTGAGTCTCATTATTGCCAGGAGCCATTTTATGTATACTGTCCATAAAAGCCTTGGAATGAGTAATTGAGATGGTTTCCCTTTGCCTTCCTCAACAGCGTGTTTAATGTGACACTATAAATGGCCGCCCCACTGAGGTCAGATGCCTTTACAGCAGCCTCATTGAGGAACAGACATAGACTACCTTTTGTGTGGACCTATCTCTTGACCTATCTGGCATGGGTGACCTTACCAGGAACAATTACCATTACTCCCACCAGCTCAGCTCTAGGGATCATTGGAATGCACAAGCCCTTCCACCAGGTTAAGGTTGTAGTCCATGGGATGGAGAATATTTACATATTCTGCATTTTATGGAGAATGGAGGTTTGAGTTAATCTACAAGGGTGGTCCCAGAAGTACTCAACCCAACACAGAAAACCCAAAATTTTGGAAAAAAATTTTTTATATTTATGCATAATCCCCTTTCAGCTGTATACACTTTTCCCAGCGACGTTCAAAAGTTTGATATCCGTTTTGTAAATAAGAACTGTCTTGCTCCCCAAAATAGCTATTACCTGCTGACATCACTTCTTCACAGTTGGAAAATCTTTGACCATCAAGCCATTTCTTCAGGTTTGCGAACAGAAAATAAATTGAGGGGTCTAAATCTGGCAAATAGGATGCATGAGGTAGTAATTCAAACTTTAATTCATAAATTTTGGTCATTGCAATAATGGATTTGTGAGCTGGTGCATTGTCTTGATAAAACAACACTTTCTTCAAAGCTAAATGTGGTTGCTTTTGCTTGATTTCTTTGGTCAAACGTTGCCATAAGTTCGCATAGTAGTTGCTGTTGATAGTTTTTCCATTTTCAAGATAATTAATGAAAATTATTCCACGCACATCCCAAAAAACCAATGCCATGACCTTGCCTGCAGATATACAGTCTTTGCCTTTTTTGGAGCCGGTTTTCCCTTTTGAATCCATTGTTTTGATTGTTCTTTTGTCTTGGGTGTGAAGTATTGGACCCATGTTTCATCCATGGTGATGAAACGGTGCAAAAACTCTGCTTTGTTGCTGTTAAACTTTGCTAAACACTCAATTGAACTCACAACACTGGTTTTGCTCGAGGGTGAGCAAACACGGCATCCATCTTACACACAGCTTTCTGTTATGCTTTTTTTATGTCCAAATTTTCAGTTAATTTGCAACACACTGCACTTTTTGAAATGCGTACTATGTTTGCTAGCTCGCACACTTTTAGTCTGCAATCATCCAGTATCACTTTTTGGATTTTCTCCACCGTTTCTGGAGTCGTCACCTCATTTGGTCGATCAATGTGCTCGTCTTGACAGCTTGTACGGCCTTGTTTAAACTCTGCTACAGAATATTTTACTGTTGTAAACCAAGGAGCAGACTCACACAGAGTAGAATCCAATTCAGCTTTTATATTGGTTGGGCTGAGGCCTTATTGTATCACGTAATGATGACCAATTTTCTCAATTTTCACAAATTCACTGAAAACATTCACTATTGATGGCTGCCAAACAAATACTAAACAGCATAACTACTTTAAACTTGAAGCATGTGCTTTATAGATTGCATACAGTCATACTTTTCAAACAACTATCACCATCTCTAAGTCAGGCGGGGTACTCCTGGGACCACCCTCATAATTGAGAGGTGAAATGTCAGGGACCCACCCATCTAACATGTGGCAAAAACTAGAAAAAGAGGAGGAAATATATTTAAAGATAGGATATTTGGTTACATCTGGTACTTGAAAAATGGTGTTGAAATAAAAAACTAAAATTATGAATGAAGGCAATCTAGGACTTTCCTTTAAAAAAAGAATGAAGTAGTGTATTTGCAGTGTCTTCTAGATATTTCGCTAAATTTTGTAATTGATATAAATATTTTATGACTAAATTATCTAGCGGCTATTTAACTAATACCTTAATCTCTAAATCTAAGTTAACTTTCTTTTATATGAATTTAAAACCAAAAAATATTATGCCATTTTTTTGCGGTTTGCATTATTATTTGACATGTTTTATATACAATTTACAATACATAGGATAGACACAAATTATGCTTCAATTTGAAGAAGACTTGCAAATTCCAGTTACAAACTTGTCATATTATATTCCAGTAAATGTGGTAGCACCCTTGATATTTTAAAATAAGAATTCATTTAAGCATGTTGAGTAAAATAATGAACACATTCCCCATGTACTGTACTGTAACTATTCTGGATTATTGAGATTACTGACCAAAAGTGCCTATGACTGCTTTCAGGAAACAAGGGAGATGCTTGACTGCAAACTTGATGTAAGGCGGAAGCAGTTCCATGTGCTAGTAGCCACCATCCACCAGCTCCAAAGTATGCTGGACGAGGGCACATCAGGAAGTGGTTCTAACCAAGGAAATGGGCGATCCAGCTCTGCTACTCCCAAGTTAGAAGGAGATGCACTGGACTCACTCTCTGAGAAGAGGGGTACGAAGAGGCGGAGTGGTAGGAGAGGCGGGAGTAAAAAGCAGAGAAGGGATGAGAGCGGAAAGAGGAGCCACAGGGGAGAGGGGGTGGGCAGTGGTAGTGGGAGCAGCAGGAGAGGGGGAGGGGGTGGTGGGGGTGAGGAGGGGACGACGCCAGAAGAGGAGGAGGAAGAGGAAGAAGAAGAAGATGAGGAGGAGGAAGATGAGCCAGAGGATGTGAGTGCCATGATGGACATATCACTCGATGCATTTGAGGACGAGGAAGATGAAGCGAGTAATGCAATGACAGATGCAACTAAGGGTATTGCCCCAGGAAACTCACAGGTTGAAGTTGATATTAATAAGGAAGACATGTTGGTATCATAAGCAAATTTTTTTCTAAACATCTTGATTCCACTGTTTACCCAAATTTTAAATTGTCTACTTTCTTTGGACTTGAATCATTTTATGTTGTGGAAATATGTTTTAAATAATTTACCTCTTGTTAAAATGAACAATCACATTTTCATTTGAAACTATATGTGTGACTCATTATTTATCATTTGTAAGAGGCAATTACTAGAATTGGTGTGTTGAAAGCCATAGTTCGGATGTTTGATTTCATGTCCGTGACTTTGCTGAGCCACATGCAAATAGCCGTTTTCCCTAAATGAAAGACCAGGCATCCAGAGTGAAGTATTGTGTGACAGTTAAATATCAGTCTAACAGTGTCCAATACATAAGTTCAAGTACAATTATGAAATTTAAATCCAGTCATATTTTTAGTGGGCAGAGCTTTCAACCCAGTTTTGCCAGTGTTTAAATTTGATAAAGGTTTCTTTCTTATAAAATCATTTTGATAGGTTACCATTCAAAATCCATAAGTATTTTATTTTTCACTGTTGTAACAAAGGAAAACTTTTCTTATTAACAATGTGTCAGATATCTCCATAAGGTTTTTTATTTAAATAAAATAATTGCAAAACCAGCTAAAAGGGGTATTCATTCATATGCATAGTTTAGAACTCTAACCATTAAAAATAAAAGATACACGATGCTTTTCTGCAGGGTACATGTAACAGAAATATCTGTATAAATTATATTACTTTCATAAGACAAAGACTTCACTGAAATCAGTAAATGTAGTTGATGATGGAGGTGCATACACTTAGTGATTCAGGTTTTTCTAAATCCCCATTACTGGTCACTTGCCTATTGTGTAGGGTGCATACATAAGAAATTAACAATTTTTCATTTTATATAAATGAATTCTGGTGATTTACAGAGCTCATTTGGTGACTTTTATTAGCAAATAAGATCAAGCTTTGACTCCCTTAGAGGTGTGGTACAGAATTGTACCAGAGCAAGTGTTAACAACAATTGTCAAGATGACTGGTTTTACTGGTCCTGAGTGCTCTTGTTTTGGCTTGAAGAATAAAAAGTCTGTGACAACTCTGGAATGGAATGTGTGGACCTGAGGTCCAACAGAATGTTCTAAGGTAAAAGATGAGGTCCAACAAAGCACTGGACATCATCTTCCACATTGTCATTGTTACTGAAAAGCCTTCTGACCAAATGTACTTTCAACTTAGGAACAATTGATAGTCATTGGATCCAATTCAGAGCTATAGGTAAGGTGGGAGATGATGTTCCATCCAAACTGTTACAGAAGAGCTACAGTTTGATCAGCGAGTGTTTTTATGGAGTAAGCTTATGCCTTGCTTGACATTCCTGTTCTCTAGTTCTGGGTTGCTTGTCTGAGTTGCTTAAGTGCCTCGAAATACGTGCCAGCGTTTATTGTGGCCTCAAAAGCCACCCAACCCTGTTTTGATCCTGAAATGCAGTTGCCATCATTTTTCCGGCAAACTGTGTTTGTTTGAATTTTTGAGGCTTGAGTGAAGAGGAATTCTGCCAGTCAAATGATTGCTGTTTCCTCTCAGCTGTGAAGTGGAGCCCTCAGGTGTCATCACCTGTAACAAGTGATGATAATGAGGTGAAAGACTCCAACACTTCCTGAACAACATTGTGGCAAGCTGGTATGATATGGGCACACAAAAACTGTCCCAGTGTCTACAAAAATGCATTGATAAAAATTGAATTATGTTGAAAAATAGAGGAATGTTCAAGCTTTAAAATGATAAATCAATTATTGAAAACATTTCTTTCCATTCCTTATAAAAATAAGACCTTGGCAGTATGTGAGAACTATTTCACAGCAAGTTCACTATCACATGCTGCAAAGACAGCTCTGAGAATTATCAATAGGTTACAAAATAAGGCAAATTATGCAGAAGAAGCTTAGTTTAGGTTTAGAAAAGAGAGAGGTACACATGATGAAACTGCAATGATGAGGACATAGAGCAAAGGAACACAATGTAGCCAGGATGTCTTTGTGAGCTTCAGGGACTCGGAGGAGGTGCTTGACTGAATGAAGTTGATGAAAGCAATGTGGAATACAGGAACAGAACAGGTGACTTAGTTGAAACCCATAAAAGGAGAATCAGGATGGACAGTGATTGATAGGGAAGTGAGACATTACCCATCATTGCCAGAACTTTTCAACATCTATGCTGAGTAGATGTGAAGTATGGCATGGGGAGGGCTTGCCCTGGGAATAAAAGTAAACAGCTATTAGGTCAGGGTTTTGCACATGATCAAAGACAACCAAGGATTTGCAGTCATCATTAAGTGCATTTTAAGAGCAGGAGTTATGAGATGAAGATTAAGCACAAGAAAATAATGATGACCTTTTGATATCAGTCTCAAAGGTATGTACATATTTGAAATATACTACACTATAAGTAGAACAAAACTATTTTTGTGCCATATTTGTGGTGTAAAAAGGTTTGGGTTTAAAATAATACTTAAGTATGTGGCTTAAAAGGGTACTAATTTGTAGTTTCTAAAACAAGTGCTACTTGCACATATTGTAGTGAAAAATAGTAAGCATATTCCAAGGACTCTATTTTTGCAGCCCTTCACTTAGCATTCAATATCCTGATTTGCATTAGTATATTCCCCCATCAAATATTTTTAACCTCACAATAATTCTACATAACTCAAAATATCTCACCTTCACTTTACCTCTTGTCATCTTAAATCCTCTTTTTTCTATAGAGATGATAAGCTTGCAAGAAACAGAATTTCATGCTAGACATATGTTCATCATGAATCCAATAAACTGAGTACACTTTGCTTTATGTTGAGATAATTAAAGCAAACTGTTTATCAAGATGTTGTAAATATTATTTGCTTGGTGAATTTTATCCATAACCCATATGGTATCTCTCACTAAATTATTGCAGGACATTAAAGTTTTAATTGAATAACGGTAAGAACCCTACAATAGAATACCAGCAACAGTTGCAAAAACGCGATCTCCACATGTGAGTGTTAGCACATCTTAGGGAAGTGTCGAACTTCTGCAAGGATCACAGCTTGCCCAAATGCCATTGAAAGGATTCTCACAAGACCTAGGGTTTCCAGCATTTCTACATCCAACCATTTCCTAGCACATAAAGTCAATTCTGAACTTAATAGTTATTCTAAATTCAAGCCCACATATGGAATAAAAATTTTGTATGAGTTTGCAGCCATGCTTTTCAAAGGAAAGTTACTCCATAGAAACTAATAACATATTTTAATGTCACTAACCTGTTCGTTAGTGTCCCAAGGAAAAAGCTGTCCACTTAGCAGAAGGTGCTGGCACTTTTGCTCTGATGAGCAAAAGTGCCAGCACCAGTTGTAAGGGAAATGTGAACCCAACTAAATACTTGTGTGCTAAAAAAGTTTAATTGTTAACAGGAAGCATTACCAATACCTTGACAGCCTAGCAATGGCCTCTCTCCACTTTTCCTGCTGCTGTTAGACCTTTATATGAACAACCTTGAACATTGACTGTTCTCCACTCATTCAGTGTGGGGTGCAGTTGCACTGATATGTAAACGATGTGATTGGTGTGTGGTCAGAAATTGAAAGATAATTGGTTAGTCTTTTGAGATTGTTAAATTCTCTTGATGATAATATCAATTTCATATATAAAGGGAGAAGGAGGGAGCCCTAAATTATTTGGATTTGTGAATTAGGATCACTATTAGGAAGTTTGACATCCATATTAAGAAAACAGTGTTATGCTGACCAAAGACTTTAAGACACCACATTTGGCAGCCTTCCACTCAAAGATACACAGATTATGCAGCATTCCTATGTCAATGACATCAATACACAAGGAACTCCAGGTCATTAAGTAAGTAGTAGAAAACAATAGATACCTTACAGGTTTGGTAGACTCACTCAGCAGAGGGAAGTATGCACACATAGGTAGGAAAGGGATTTATGCGACTGAACCTGGACAAGAAGAATGGTCAAAGTGGAGGAGGCTCCCTTTCCTTGGTGAAATGTCAAGGACTGCTCACCAAGAAGGAAGTACGAGCCGAATTATATATATATATATATACCTGTACTCAAAGACATACTTGAGACAAAGTACATATTTCTAAGTACACAAAGCAGTCTACTCAAACTTCATTGCAACGACTGAAATGGTGTTTACATCAGGCAGGCTGGGAGAGCTTTCAACACCAGAATCAACATATGGTGTGTTTCATACACAGCAGAGAAACTTCACAATTTGCCAGTCATTGCATTGAAAACAAACACAATAGTGATTTCAAACTCAATGGATTACACATTGAAGGAAAAGAGCAAAGGTTAGGAGGTCTGGACGAGTTGAAGATATTTCTAAAGGCCAAAAAGGAATTTATGCTAAATTACCTATTGTACACTACCTCCTTCCCCCTTCCCCACTTTCCAAACACCAATATTTAAACTCTCCCCTCCCCTGCTCAGACTTAGTCCCCCATGGAATAACTGCCTCCTGCCCTTCTTCCTTCCCAAATTACTTTGGTGTGTACCAAGACATGTATTAATTTGTTTTGACTATTTTTTTCACCATCCCCTTCCCACCCCAAGGAATTCATATAGTATATTGCAACTTTGCATGGGCTTTTCACATAATGAAGCTGCGCTGCAGCAAAACCATGGTAGGGTGATAATAAATTGTGGAATTGCATATTTTTTATCATTCCCTGCAATATGGGGAAATTCCACATAGTTAAGTTTGAAGCAGTGTCCTCTAGAATTCTGGCAAGAAAATCTCCTTGCTTACCTTCTTGGCTCTAATTTGAATCTCTCAAGCCTCTGCCCTTACCATGCATATATGTTATACCTGATCGTACAGTGTAACAAAAAAGAAAAATGACTAGCACCTTTTTCCAAATAATCAGAAAAATGTCAATGGACCAAATGTGGATGCGAGATTTTCCAATAAACTTCCACAGTCTGTGAAAGATGCTGGCAGTATCACAATCTTGAAATTCAATTTGAAAAAAAAGTCCCACAAAAATTGCCTTACTCTATTAGTGAGAAACTTAATGATATAAATTACAGCGACCATTGTAGATGTCTTTATGTACATTTTATTTTTTTGGGGTCTTATTCTTCATATATGGGTTGACAAAGAATGAAAAAATAAATGAATACATATAACTCACCTTCCAAGTTTTATTTTCAATTTAGATGTTTTAGGTACATGTCTCATAGTCAATGAAACTCTCGTCTTTCTTTGGACGGTTTGCATTGCTTTTTTGTCATCAAGCTTGATGCCCACAGTGTCTTTAACATTTATAATTCCAGAATCATAAATTTTTACTTTTTTTACACTATTTCCTTCAGTTTCATGATTCTCACTCGTGGGTGAATTAAATCCTTGATCTTCAGAGTGATCTTGATCCAAGTGTTCTCCTTTATTTTCCAATACTTTATTAGGATTGTCAAAAGAATGACTACTTTTAACCCCTACATCAATATTTCCATCTTGGTATATATTTTCAAACTGTTCACATGTTTTCCAATTAGTAATAGTAGAGGGTAATAACATGTCTACATCAGTTTCTTCTATTCCATGGAGATATTTGGAGTACATTTCATCTTTCAAAATCAAAAGGCTTCGGGGCTCCACAAGAAGTGAAAGTAGCTTGGACATTTTCTGCAAGATAAAATACAAATCTATTAAGCCAAACATAATATTCTGCTACATTTTCTTCTATGATTTTAAGTGGTGTTTCCATCAACATGCTATTCTAATGACAAAAATCTATTACATATTTAATGGGATTTAGCAGCAACTGAAAAGTCTTGAAAATTACCAGTAAGAACATAATGTGAAAATGAATTGAATGTGAACTACTGACATATGTAAACAAGGTGTCTATAAAAATACTAATAAGTGAGACTAAATCTGTAATCAAAGAGAAAGATATGTCAAGGAGAATAAATTTTATCTAATGTCATTTTTGGGCTAACATTAAGCAGTAAAAGAGATATATGTTGCCATTTAAACAACAAATTGGAGAAAGAAGTCTAGAAAAGAAAAATGTGGTCTAAGAGCATGCCATGCAATTTTAATGCCAATAAAAGCAGAAATGTGGCTATCATTACGTGTATACCATAATACACTGGTATTCAAGGGAAGAGGAATAAAGAGCAATGTCAAGTCCAAGGTGACCAAATATGAGGAAATACATTCCTTATCTTTTAGGAGTATTTTAATTCATTCCTCCCATATTAAGTCAAAATTTTCTTTTTTGTGGAAAGTTCTGAATTAAAATATTCTGTATACGGTAGACTCTCAATTATTTCAAGAATTTTTCTCGGGTTTCCCACCGGGTCAGGTTGATGAAGTGCACCTTGATGGTGCACTTCATCAACCTGACCCGGTGGGAAACCCGAGAAAAATTCTTGAATACCATACGCCGGGAAAATCTGAGATCATTCATTCTCAATTATTTGTTTGTGGATTATCTGTGCTTTTCTCCTTCCAGAACCTCGAACTTTTAATAATATAACAATCATAAAGATAATGAATGAAATGCTTTGAAACTTCTGTAAACTTTTCAAGTTTGAAATATGTTGACTTTCTGTGAAGTTTCGAATTTCACAAAATTAAAAGTTTTCAACTGTATTTAATCTTTTAATTTCACCATTTTAGTACTATCTATACCTTTGCATTATCATTTCACTCTCATTCATTAGCCTTGAAATTCCACATTCTCCTTAAAGTCGAACTAATCCATAGCTTTACTATGAAACAAAAAAGTCATTGATTATCTACAATGCATTATTTTAATCAGTATCAATGATGAATATGATCCTGGAATAAATGCATAATATATAACAACAGTATAAAATTAGCTATTTTTGTAAGAATTATCAACTTAAATTGTGTCCATTTTAGTCTAACAAGGAAGTCTGCTAGCCTCTGATAGCACAATAACTAGCATTAACGAGCAGGATTATAACCTTTAACTCTTAGATCTGTTGATTTCTGATCATAAGGCAATCTCTTCTATTTAGACGCCAAAATGAACAGGGATTCCATAAAAATCTCCAAACATAATTATTATCAGATAAATAACTTCGTGTCAACTTCATTACTCTCTGGGCACTATAGAGTAGTATTGATTGGATTTCTGTTCTTGTCTTGTATTGTATTCTGTTCCTGTACTTTCAATCTTCAGTGAAATTTTTAGGCATTCTTTGAACATTTCATTTTAGTTTTCTCGGGTTTCCCACCGGGTCAGGTTGCAGTGTACAGACGTTTCGAAGGCTGACTCTGCCATCGTCTTCAGGGTGAAGTCATGAAGTCACTTCACCCTGAAGACGATGGTAGAGTCAGCCTTCGAAACATCGGTGCACTGCAACCTGACCTAGTGGGAAACCCGAGAAAACTTCTTGAATATCATATGCCAGGAAAACCTGAGATCCTTCATTATTTCATTTTAGTATTTTAACATGCATTTCTCATAAGATAATCTAAATGAAACGTATGGTTTTTACACAGACAAACTTGTTCACCATGAATAATGAACTGATAAAAGGAATTTATTAAATGCATGTCAGCTCTAGAGTCAATTGGAAGTGATGATCTTGAAAAAAATGCACAACTACTTAAAAAAAGGTTATCATTCCAAATTCGGATGAGTTAAATGCAATGCCAATACTAACTGAATAAATACTGATCCTAATAAATGTAAATCAGCTTCTTTGTAATTAGAAGTGAAAAAACTTTTGTTAAGAACCATAGGGGCATTCAATTGACTATCATACATTTAACAATTTCTTGATTATCTCTGTAGAACATATTTTGTCCGTGATAATCCAAGAGCAACAGTAAGCTGCTTCTCAAATTTGCTCCAATTAGCATTAGGGCCCAATTTCAAAGGAAATTGACCTCTCGGGTATATATAATTAAACACTCGGGTACATACAGCTTTTAAAAATGTAGAACGTTACAAGAGTTTGGTCTTTTTAATAAATGAGCTGTGTTCCATATAAAGATGCCACGGATTTTGGACAATTACTGATTTAGTCACAAGGGTGCCCAAATGATTCCTCTGGGACCCCCAATGTTAAGGGACAACATAAGATATACTATCAATGTCATAACTTTTACTAATGGGACTTCATTTATGCTTTTATTTGAGAATAAAAAATTTTGCATAAATTATTACATAAATTGCATGCTAAATTTGAAGAATAAGTTAAGTGCTTTTTAACAATATCCAAAATAATTTAATTGCAACATGTACAAGAGTTGTTCAATAAACAATGATCTTATGTTTTTGCAACAACATACCTTCACTTGTCCTCCTACATTTGATGGTATTTTTCTAAGTAGTCCTGATTGGATGAAATGCACAAGTCCCATTTTTATTTCAGTCTTCAAAGACATGCCATTTTTTTGATAAGTCTATGAAATCTCCTTAGAAGCTTTCACCACTGTTTCTGATGAGGAAAAATACTTTCCAGCAAGATGTTTCTTCACATTGAGACACAGGAAAAAGTCACATGGACTAGGTCTGGACTATACGGAGAATGAAGAATGTACTTCACATTGTTTTTAATGAAATATTCAGCAAAATTATTAGCTGCATGTGGCCATGGCGCAACATCCAGTCTGTTATTCGGAATGTGGCCGTTTACAATTGATACATCCAAGGTGAATTTTTGGTACATTCTCACAGTACAGTCCATTTAATGTAGTATATTTGTGTGTACAAACGATACTGCTCATCTTCCTGTGGCTACAACTGGAGCAAACCTGCACAAGAGTGTTCTGTTATTTGGGTGTGAGCAGTCCCAGAATCCATTGAGTACAAATATGTCTCTCATTGAGTACAAACATGTACGAGGGTCATCCGGAAAGTAGTACCCGTTCGTGAAATAAAGACACAAAAGTAAATATTAACAAACATAAAAAATTTTATTTGAAAGAGGATACTTTAAACTACTTCTCAACATAATCTCCAAGCAAATTAAGGCATTTGTCATAACGTGTGACAAGTTTCTGTATTCCTGCTGCATAGTCCTTCGCCGCCAGCTCATTGAGATACAGGGTCACTCCTTCTTTAAGTTCTTCATGCGAGGGACCCATCTTGCACAAATTTTTGCATAATGCAGATGGTGTTTAACAATTTCATGAACAATTGTTCGAGAAACATTGGGAAAATGCTCACAGATGTCATCAATTGTGACGCGCCGATCGTTCCTCACGAATTCGTCAACTGAGCTCACCAGTTGGTCTGTAATGACAGACGGTCTCCCCGAACGCTCATCGTCGTGTGTTCCCCCTCCCCATGTTGAAGTCGTCCATTACATTGTCTCCATACACCTCCTTTAATTGGCAATGAATATCACATGGGCGAACGTTTCTTGCATTGAGGAATTTAATCACTGCCCTCACTTCACAACTGGCGGCGTTCTCAATTTTTTTAAACATTGTAAACAATCACAGAAACAACACAGGCAATGCTAGCGTCACGCAACTTGGCTCAGAGAAGGCAGACAAGCCACTGAAGCTATCTGACCTCGTCCAGCGGCTACTCGCGTCGTCAGCACTTCATGCGGCACGAACGGGTACTACTTTCCGGATGACCCTAGTACAATTTTTCTGTTACCAACAAGTGAGTAGAACCCAATGAAATTTTCAATACTTCTGATAGTGCTCTTAACATCAATAGATTTTCTCTCATGATGGCAGAAGCAGTGTTAATGTTTACTTCTTTTAGATCAATGACTGGAGGTCCAGGTCCACCTTCTTTTGAAATTGTGTACCCTACTGAAATTTTACATTTTTTTAAATTTTATATTTTAAACTATCCAAGCTATGGTATAGGGAAGAACACACCCTCTATAAGCTTTGTATAGCATTACATATGCTTCAACAGGAGTTGTTCATGTGAAAGCAAACTTTTAATGCAGTGTATTCCTTGTCGTGCTTTAACTCAATCAATGCAGTAGATAAATTAAACAGGTTTCAACTTGAAATGGCTGCTGTTGACGCAATATGGAAGTCAAATAAATGAACCTTCTACCACACTTACATTACATATTATGCTAACAATGTAACAAACTTAAATATTTAATAATTATACAAATTAAAACATTTTTGATCATTCTTTATTGAACAGTCCTTGTATAAAAAACCTTTGGCCTTTTCCTATCATCCATAATCACTAACATAATGCTGAATTTTTGCCAGTTATGGTACTTTTTTATCTTTGTTGGCAATTACATAGGCACTAATAAAAGAATTTATGGCACATTCCACCTTTTTAAATTGTGACTTAAATGAAATAAGTCTCCATAATACTATTTTTAAATGAATATTCACAACAATTTTCTACCAGACTTCTACTTTTTAACACTGTTATTTGTTATAGAGTTCTTAAATATAACTTTTTGGTATTATGTTAATAGTTATTAATTTTGTTCATCTGAATTGTATATTTTCTGGTCCTGGACTAAAGTTAGAAGTTTATAAGGCTATAAACATGATTAAAATTTGATTATCATAGCCACTGCAACCACTATTTATCAACAATTATATTAGGATTAAAATAACACGAAATACTTTTCTATGACATATGATATTTCATTAATGTCATCATTAACAAAAGTATTTTGAAAAAACCTCAATATAACATTACCTTAACACCATAATTTATAATCTCAATGGAATTTGTTGTGAATCGTACTGGTTGATATTTACCCTCGATTCCAGTAATATATAATTAAAAATTCTCAAAAATATCTTTCAGCAACCAAATTACGAAGTCTATAACTTTTAAATCCATTTAAGACACAATAACCCTAATTAAAGAGAAAATATTGCTTTACAATAAAAGATCAAATGCTTGCACAGAAATGATGATACATTGTGTTGCTGAAGTGAAAAGAACCCATCAGAAAATCAGTCTACCTCCACACACTTCAAAATACAATACACAAGGTAATTGGCAGAGTAAATTTGAAAAATTAAATATGGGTCTGTGTAATGAAACCTGGGGTGATTGGCAACTAAGAATGCATGTATTATGATGAAAAAATAGTTTATTATTTTATCCTTTGTTTTTTATAGCATGCATAGTTGGAATTAGTTTAAAACTTATTGACATAAACATTCATAAAAAAAACAAATATAATACTGAATTATAGTATACTCACTGAATCTTGAGGTTCCCCACTGTCTTCTAACCTGGGAATATAGAAGTCCAACACAGTATGTGAACCCAAGCTCAAAGTAGAGATTGTCGGGTAAAAGAGTGGCCCATCAAAATGAGGCTGAAATAACCAATTTAAAAGAATGAGAATAAATGACACAATGGTAAGAAATAATACCAATTAAAATAAACCATTTTAAATATCAATTACTCCAATAATATATTACATAGATTAATGCTATACAAAATAAGATACTCAATTTCATTCATTTGTCTTGAAGTAAAATGAACAGATTAAGAACTGTAGATAGAAGATGCAGAAAGTTAATACAAACATAAAATCAATGACAGGGTGATTTCTCTAAAATATGGCCTCCAGCAATCATGAGAATCAGAGGCATACCAAAACATTGGCTTATTTCACATCTTGGTAACCATTCTCAAGGTGTATCTCTAATTAAAAATGGTGGACAACATTTTTCTGTTAACACAACCATATAGTTTGGTGTAATGGCTAAAATATGAGGTGCTCCTTATTCCCCAGTAATCAAAATTACAGGTTCAAATTTGAGTCTAAAACTTCTGGTTTAAATTACTATACATGTTAAAGTGTTCTTTTTCATTTTGTTTTTTGAGAAAGAGTGATTTGGATTAAAATATTTCCATAATAGTTTTCTTTAAAAATAATTAGTCGTGTGATACATTTTTTGCATTGCTCTGAAAGAGAGAGTATTCAAGTAAAATGGTTTAGATGCACTGACATCTAAATTTGTGTATCATCCAATGTATATGTGAATGTGTTATTTGATAGAGCGAAAACTGATGAAATCATGTATTCTATTTGGATGTGAATAGTGAAACTCCCAACTAGGCTCCCTAGGGGTATAAGCAGGCAGCAAATCTTCATTCTTCATTAATTTATGAGTTTAAGTAAAGCACAATTGGCCATTTCATTTCAGACTATTATTGCCAAGTTTGTCATTTAAAATTTTGGGAGGTGGGGAGGTCACGAAAGTAACCAGAATGGCCATTGCCAGATGGCTATGAGCCTATCATGCATGCATAATTGTGGGTAATTGCAATCATCACATTCACACAACAGCAATATTTATTTGTTTTAAAACATTAAAATCAAATCATCAAAGTTATAATAATGTTGAGATTTCATGGCAGAATATGGATCACAAACATTGGCTCCACTACGAGTGATTACATGACAAAGAACATGGAAACAACAGCAGAAAGGAATTTCAAATCACTGAAAAGATGATAAGAACTTGGTGAAGACAGGAAGAGGAACTATAAAAAGCTAAGCATAGTAAACACAACGAGTGACATGGAATTATAAAGTGGTCAAAACGTGAAGAAACATTGAAAACTTGGATATTAGACCATAGAAGATCAGTATCCTCAGTTTCCACAAAAATGACTATTGTTTTCAAATTTATTTATTTTTCAACATAAATAAATCTCTCTAGGTCTTCTTTTAATTCGATACCCTTTTTCCAGCCATGCTCGAGCTTTTTTCAACCCTTCCAAGTAATATTTTGTCTTTCTCCCAAAAATATCCATTTACGTATGCGTTAACCTCCTCGTCCAATGAAAATATCTAGTCCTTCAAGCAAAACTTTATGGTTAGAAAACAGGAAAATGTCACTTGGAGCCAAATCTGATAAAGTAAGTGGTCAAATAGAGAAATAAGGGTGGCAGAGGACTAAGGAGATGTAGGGAGGAGATCATGAGTTGCATGTCCATGTGATGGTGGAGTTTTTTGGTTCCTTTTTATTCCCTTTTTTTGCATAAAAAGTAACTAGTTTGTTACCTGATGTTACCCTTATTTTGAATTGGGTCTTCCACCAGTTTACAAGTTTGCACATAATTTGATAGCATTTAACAAATATTTTTCCCTTTTCCCTTCCTCTTCCATATCCTTTCTTATCACTAACCCTTCCCACCCGATGCATTTACCCCTTGCCACACACCATTTTAATGGATCGCGAGGCATATATGTTGACGTTGATATGAAGTGCAATTCATGATTTTTGAAACTCAACCCTGAAGACAATGCACGAGTTGGACATCGAAACGTCGGCCAACGTGGACCCCCTGACCCGGTAGAAGACCCAAGAATCCTTCATGAAATAAGCTCTAAAGTTGCCATAGGTTGTTACTTTCTCAGAAAAATTGTGACCCTGGTTGGTAGTGGTATGGTGCTCTCAGTTTATCATGCATTCATTCATAGTCAACTGAAATATGGAATTACCATGTGGGAGCACTGCTGACCATTCCATCTGCCTCTTTAGACTGCAAAAATGAGCCGACCAATTCCTAGGTAAAGTTCCAAAGGCATGTAGTTGTGGACCTTACCTTAAAAATTTTAACTATTTCTTGTATGTATATTTTCCATGCTATGATTATTGTGCAGCAAAACAAAGCCATGTTCATTTCAAGAAACTGCGGGAGATGCCGCAACAGTAACTTTTAATGGAGTCATATCCGCTATGTGTGCATTGTAAAGCAACAATTTCAGAGAGTAAAAATCATTCGCCTTGACCGGGATTCGAACCCGGATCCCTCGATATCCGGCCGAGTGCTTTAACCAATTAAGCTATCGAGACGTCCTCTTACACTCTGAAATTTTGGGGGCTTTAAAGGAACAAGATGTTGTGACGAAATACCGTACATACAATGTCACAGGCATTCGTAGTGGTGCGCAAGGCGCCACAGTCCACGAGGTTAAAGCCAATTTCAAACATACACACAAGAAGTTGTAATGACTTGCGGATAACTGCTCATAACTTGCCTAGGTTTGCTAAGAACTCTTGATATGCTGATGTGAAATTCCTGAAATCATTACCTAGAAAACTAAGGGGAATAAATAACTCTTTGTCATTTTAATCTTAACTTTATCAGTTGCTATGCCAACATCAATGCTATACTGTGGATGAATTCATGTCCCTCCCCATTGATAAATAATTTTATTCCTAAGTATGCTGGTACTGCTCCTGTTCAATGTTTTTTCTTTTTTATTTTATTTATTTGTGACTGTATCACTTATACCCAAACTCCAATTGCATTTGTATTGTGTCCATCATGAAAATTGGAAATTAATGTGACATGTTCCATACATGTATTTTAGGAACCAATACATATTTCCAGTGACTGGAAGAGGAGGGGAAAAGGGGGACGAGCATTTTAGTAAACTAAAAAAAAGGGAGTAATGAATAAATAAAATATTCAAAAATAAGAAATAGAATTTTGAAATGTAAAAATCCAATAAGGGATGAAAGGAAGCATGTTCAAATTAATCAGTGATTTGAGTTACGGATGTACTTTCATTTCACCTGGAGTTGGTGAATTGTGGATTAAACAGAAAAGGTTTACTTGCCATGTCTGGAGCAATACCAGAGGCCCATTTTTTTAAAGCTACAAGTATGTTTACAATTCCTTGTAATTTGCACATACAGTCTGCTGGTAGCAATAATTGGTGTAGCACTTTTTACTTGCCCACATTACACATTATATAAATTAGAAAATTTTATAATACACATACAAGGGTAGGCTGAAAACTAATGCACACATGCTTGTAGACCACAAACAAAATTACCTTTAGAAGCACTCAATCAAAAGCGCATCGCAAACCATATTGGAATATGCAAGAAATATATGTTGGCTTCATTATTGAACAATTGGGAAACCGTAAAATCTGTGCACAATGGGTACCACACAGTCTCACAGACAAGAACAAACAGCGTCAATTGAAATGCTGCGAGCAACCCTCCTTATTCCCCCGAACTTGCACCTTGCAATTTTTATGTTTCTCCTCAATTCAAGAGACACCTCAAGGATAATCGTTACACCTCGGACGATGAGGTGAAGGCAGCTGGCAATAATAGCATACTGTTTAACTTGTGTTGACATAGCACTAGAACACATCTCCATACTTCCGCTTCTCAAAATATACTGGATCAATGTAACAACCTCAAACCTGCACAAGCGTGTTGAGGGGGAATGTTACTTCCACAGACCCCCAGGAGTGCTTCTGAAGGTCATTTTGTTTGTGGTCTACAAGCATAATGTGTGCATTAGTTTTCAGCCTACCCTCATAATACGGCTCTCATAAATCGGCTCAGACCAATGAGAAACGGTTCCCAGAAATGACAATTAAGTGGTAAAACATACTTGGTTATTAGAATAAAAATAATTATGTATCCTCAATAAAGCATAAGAATTTTCAGGTGGATGGGTTCCATAAAAATTGACAAAAACTTTACTACATTAAAACCTTAAAATACTGACGTTTTTATAAATCAAACCACTTTGCTTTTCCACATAAAATTCCAGCAAAGCGGTTTGATTTATAAAAACGTCAGTATGAAGATTTTCCACCAAGTTACACCAGAAACTGTTTTATTTAAAATACTATCAAATGAAATAGACGTTTACTAGATCCTGAGGTAATCAAAAGTAGCAAATAGAAAGCTGAACCTTAATACATTATCTCAATAGCACCTTACCATTATTCCTTGCCCAGGCAAATATTCATTGATCAAGACATGATTGGGCCTGCACAGTTCCTCAAACACTCCCAAAGTCCACACTTTATCCAGGTAAAAAGACAGCCACTGTAATTAAAATGAAAATAATACTTCAATTACCAGGGAATTTAAAAGGTTGGTAGGTTGGTAGACCACCAAAAATTCAACACCCAGGGAGTTTCTCTTTTATATGTGTTTGTGTCTACTAGAGTAAATTTTATTTACAATATGGTTCACGTCCGTGAGATTTTCACAAAAAGTATATATATATATATATATATATATATATATATATATATATATATATATATATATAATATAAATAATACTCCGCCCTTCCCCCACTCCTCATGCACATCTCAGAATGTGAGAGTCTCAGCAGTCAGACATGTACAGGTTACGAATCAGTCTCCTGTCCCTCCAATCCATTCCTATTTTCTGAAATACACGCATTAGTTTTTCCTAAGAAGGGACGAAGGAGGTACACAGAAATGAAGAGAGATCTGATGTAGAGTAGGTTGCTGGATTGGGTTTTGTTTGGAGTTGCAAAATATTTATTTGATAGTTGTGTCCATCCAAAAACCTACCTTAACCAGTAGATTACCTAATAAAAAAATATACATATATATAATAAGGACAAAGACATATTATATAACTTTTGGATGGCACAATAGAACACAGAATAAAACATAACACGTAAAAGAACACTCACATTGTAGATTATTTGAGCTTTCGGCCTACTCAGAGGCCTTCTTCAGGTCAGACTGAGAGGTCTTGAGGGGAGAGTGTCTGGGGAGGGAAGAAGGGGGGCGGAAGGTTTAGGGACTGCTGCTGGGAAGGGAATTAAAGATGGCGGTTAAGCGTGGGAATTTTAAAGGATCGGAAATATAGGATGTATGCGGATTTGCGAGTTCTCACCACTATGTTGGTGGCTGAATCAGGTAAGGATTCTAGAATTGTTAGGGAAAAGCATTCATCGAATGATAGGTTGTGTGAAATTGCGTGTAAAGGGATAGGAAGAGAAGAGAGTGAAGCAGAATTACAGGAGTAGCAGTGATTGTTCATTCGAATGGATAAGGGGGTAATGCATTCACCTATGTAGAATGAAGTGCATTGTTTGCACGACAAAAGATAGATAATATTTTTCAAGAGGCAGTTAGCGTGGGAATCGGATGAAGGGACAATGAGGGGATGTGGGGAGAGGGCAACAGATCTGATCAGCAGACATGTTTTAAATCAGGGGCGATTGCAAGTAGGGGAAATATGAGAAAATTTGTCAGGGCGGGGTGCCAAAGGGTTGGTGGATCTCAGAAGGTTTCTGAGATTGGCTGGTCATCTGTAAGCAACAGAGGGGCATTGGGGCAATAAGGATGAGGTCACATCATTGTCCTGTAAAATAGGATAAAGTTCTTTAAGAAGGGTTTTCAGTCTATGGGATCCGGGGAAATAGGTTGTGCAAAGGTTGAGTCCTGCGTCAGATGTGGGGTTGTTATTCTGTGGTGTGTGTGGTCGGGTGGAGTGGTAGATTTTATCCTGTAGGATAAAATCTACTGCTTTTCTGGGTAACCCCGTTTGTGGAGTGCATGGTGTAGATTGTGGAGGTATTTGTTGAGGGTAGCTGTGGTGTTGCAAATCCGATGTCCGCGGATAGAGAGAGAGTTGGGAATTGAGGGTTTGGTGTGAGAAGGATGACTACTAGTATAGTGTAAATATTGTTGATGATTACTGGCTTTGATGTGTACTGAAGTGGTGAATTTGTTATTGTAAAGTGAGATGTCTGTGTCAAGAAAGGTGATGGTGGACTCTGAAATGGAAGAAGTGAATTTAACAGTGAAAGAAGATTTAAGGCCAATAAGAAATTGTCAAGAGACTCAGAGCCATGTGTCCAGAGAATAAAAATGTCGTCAATGTAGCGGACCCAGAAAAGAGGTGGGAAGGGTTGCTGTGAAAGGAAATTCTCTTCAAGGTGGCCCATGAAGAGATTGGCGTATGATGGTGCCATCCTCGTTCCCATTGCTGTGCCTTTCGTTTGAAGATAAAAACAGTTTGGAAAGAGAATGCATTTTTGGTCAGGACGAAAGTGGCTAGATTGAGGAGACATTTGGTCGAGGGGCACTGGGGTGGGGGGCATAGAGAAAGATAGTGTCGGAGAGAGGATAGGCCTTCTGCATGGGGAATAGAAGTATAGAGGGAGGTGACATCAATGGTGGCCATAAGCAGGTTGGAGGTGGAGGGAATGGAGACATAGTTTAAACAGTGGAGGAAGTGATCCGTGTCTTTCGTGAAGGAGGGCAAGGAGAGTACGATAGGTTGTAGGTGGTGGTCAAGGAATGTGGAGAGATGTGAGAGATTCATTCATACATGAGAGATTCTTTCGGTGGGAGAGTTGAAACTAGAAACTATAGGGCGGCAGGGGATGTTGGGTTTGTGTATTTTTGGGAGGAGATAAAACTGGGGTCTTCTGGGGTTTGGGGGTGAGAGTGGGGATATGTCTTGGGAGGTGAGGCCTTCTTCTAGTCCAAATTGGAGGAGAAAAGACCAAATTTCCTTTTGGATGGTTGGTGTTGTGTTGTTGGTGAGAGTGGTATAGGTGGATGTGTCGTTGAGGTGACTGAGGGCTTTGGATAAATAATATATATATATATATATATATATAACATATATGTAATAATTTATAAGAATTATTTATAATATATATATATTCCCGGCCAAGACACTGTGGGCACCTGCAGCTCCAACCAAGCTAGTTGATTTTTCGGGTACCAGATCTTCCTGGAAACCATAACCGGCACAGGGAAAGGAACTGGCCCCCCTACCCTGATGTGTGAATATTCACACGCCGTCGGGCTTGGTACATGGGTGAGCTCTACCATCACCTACTGAACCAACCTTCGGGTTGATTACTGTATTTATGGTTTATTTTTATATAAATATATACATATATATATATATATATATCGATGATGCGGAAGTACTCACGAGAGCAATATAACTTTTGGACGGCACAATAGAACACAGAATAAAACAGATAACACGTAAAAGGACACTCACACTGTAGATGATTTAAGCTTTCGGCCTACTCCGAGGCCTTCTTCAGGTCAGTCTGACGTGTTATCTGTTTTATTCTGTGTTCTATTGTGCCGTCCAAAAGTTATATATATATATATATACACATATATAATATACACCCACATAGATTTTAACCATATATTACTGTCAGTATTTTGCTAATATGTGCAATACTGTATCAATATAGAACTCCATATTAACATTTTAAATCAACATTTCAAATATTAAAGTTCGCTAAACATTACCATGGATAATGCCTATGTGAGTAAGAACTTCACTGAAGACTGTAAAGGAGAGATAAAAAGTCATTGGAAAACCTATTTTCATATTTGATAGGTTTTGCGGTATTGCTCCTTGCAATCGTATTCGATAAGTAAGTACACGAACACATCAAATGTATCAAAATGTTACAATAATTACTGAAATGTAAGAATTTTTCTCTGTACCACTCTACCCATCACTGTTTTGAAAGGCAAAATATCGCTTGCATGCCTTTTGTACTCAAAGGTTGGAAATAGAAAGGAAAATAAACGGAAAAACGTTTATTATCTTTCACTGACTCGATTTAAACTCGCACTATCACACTTATCAAAGGCGTTCTCAATTGCTACCGTGTTCTACCTCAGGTATGATTTCGACTAGCATTCCATTTGGATGAGGGATTCCCCCCCAATTCTGCAATCGTCGGTTAGACAATTGTGTCCATTTTGGCTTCGGGACTCTATAAACCATTTCAAGTATTTGCTCTTCCTCCTTTTTCGATACGAAATTTGGGATGTAATACACAGTTGCAGGCGTCTGTGAAGAGACATTTTAGAAAAACGATGGCATTATGTCTTTATATTAACAGAAAGATCCCATTTTCTAACACGGAAGTATGCTTACCTCTTTAACTAGGTACTCACTGATGTTGACGCTATTTATATTACCCTTTGTAATGAAATGCTTATCAACGCCAGCCATTTCTAATGTTTGTTTATTTGGACTATGCTCTCGACCATTTACTCAGTTACACATTACGCACTCAAAATATCCGTTACCTTCGCATGGGAGCTATTGCGAATTGAAGAGTATAGTTACTCGGTCAGGCTGAGTTTAGAGACACCAAAATTTGAATCTCCATCTGTTGTATGTACGAGTAGATAGATTTTAGAAGAGTATAGTTACTCCGTCAGGCTGAGCTTAGTGACACCTAAGTTTGAACCTCCATCTGCTGTTTTTACGAGTGAGGGGGCCGAAGTCACCCCACCGGTCCCCGTGTTTACCTTAAGGGTCAGAGCTTTTAAAGTACCCGAAACCTTTCTATTTATGTACCATTGATAACAAACGACTTCCCTCCCCCTTCGTGACGTAGTTTCGTTATTCCATTGTTTCTCTTGCTGCATTCTGTCTGTGCTTCCTTTTCAAAATGAACTGTAATGCTAACACGTTTTATTCCACTAAATATTTATATGTATATTACCTGAACTTCGAAGATGAGCAAAAATGATGAAAAGAAAGGAAAGGGCAGGAAACGCCGAATGAAGGGGAAGGTGGAGAAATGTTTGTGAGGGGTGAGGGGAGCAGTTGGTAGGGGAAGAGATAGGAAGGGGATTTTTAGAAGTGCACTTGCCGCCTTGGCGGTTTTATTTCAGAGTATACTCTGCAGATATCTGCTAAGTCATTTAATTCAAATGATTGAAATAATTTTACTTTGGTTTCCGTATCCTGATTTCCCCAAGCTCCGGGTGTAGTTTTGGGTCCATTTACGGGTCCAGTTCAAGTTCCGGTTGGGTTGGGGTGGGAGGAATGGGGAGTGGTAGGGATGGTTTTTAATATGGTTTCAGTATCCCGGTTTCCCGTTTCAATTATCCGGGTCCGGTGGGATCGGTTCGTATGGGGTGGAGTGGTTAGATGTGGTGGGTGGGTTCGGGTTGTGTCGGGACTGGTCGGCTCGGGTTAGATAAATATTCTCGGAGGCTAGGATGTCTAATGGAAAGGATAAATTGAGCTTCTCACGGCCTCTTTTTAGACTGATTATATTTCCTGAAAAGAGTGTCTTTTGTTTGTAACGAATTATTGTGGGTATTAGAGTTCAGAGAGGATCAGAGTTCGTAATCGTGCTGCACGAATGTACCGTTCGTACATCTATTGAGAGTCGATCACTGTTAATGGATTTGAACGAATCATAAGTAGTCGATTGTATCGATTCATAAATTCTTGCATCCAATAGATGAGGTTCCAGATGAATCTATGATTCCCCCTCCTAAAAATTGTTATTTAATATTTACTCCTCTAATGTCTTTGGGAACATGGTATTTCATGTTCAGCAAAACGTAATTCTCGATTAAACATATACACGTTCGAGTGTCGGTCTTTAGTATGAGTCGAGGATTTCGAATTACCCGTATCGATGCAGATCTGTGCTGAAGACAGTTGAAACGCGCTAAATCAAGCGCGTCATGATAGATTCTGTTAGCACCTGAAGACATTTGATAAAGAATTATACTGTAAATCTGTCCGACACTTTGTTTGAGAATGCCTTTAGTTATTATAACTGGTTTTCCATGCAGTGGAAAGACATCACGTGCAAATCAACTAAAGTCTTTCTTCGAAAGTGAAATGAAAGTCGTGCATGTCGTCAGTGAAGACGATGCATTCGAGGGAACTAAGAAAAATTCTGTATATATGAGTTAGTTAAATCGCTAATGGTTGGTTCAGCGAAAAAGTTAACAATGATTGAATAAAATTTGGACATTTGCTTTCAGATCCGTCGAAAGAAAAAGAAGTGAGAGGTATTCTGAAATCACGAGCCCAGAGGTAATATTTTAAACAATAAATTAAATATAAATGCTACACAGTAGTATTTGTATTCCAATTTAGAGTTACCTCTTTTATTTTTCAGGCTTCTTGATGGGGGTAATGTAGTGATATTGGATGGAGGAAACTATATCAAAGGTTTGGTCGTTTTTATTCTTATAATTTCCAAATTGCAATATACGTCTCTTAATACTAAGTTGACAGGTTATAGGTATGAGCTGTACTGTATGTCAAAAGAGTGCAAAACAACGCAAGTTACGGTTCATTGCCAAATTTCGAGTGCAGAAGCTTGGTCTTGGAATGAAAGGAGGGAAAATGAATTTGAAAAATTCAATAAAGAAGTACATGATGCATTAGTAATGAGATACGAAGCTCCGGACAGCAGAAATCGATGGGATTCTCCCTTATTCACGGTTTTTCCGGCTGATAGACTTCCTACTTCTGAAATATTTGAAAGTCTTTTTGAAAGGAAGGCCCCGCCACCAAATAAATCCACGCAATGTGTAAGATATTGTCAAGGAATTTTATTCTATTATTTTTTTATACAGTATTTTACGGAGTATATTTTCTTTTACAGCAACCTATTTCGTCTACAAATTTTTTATACGAAATGGATAAAGTGACACAAAATGTTGTTTCTGTGAGTATATCTTTCTCTAAGGTCCTGCCATTAAGTCAATTCTTATTCTAAGTTTGTTACTTGAAAAATGTAATTTCCTCACTACTGTGATCTATTTTTCTAGCATTCACATAATGTGCTTAGGCTTTAAATTCCTCGTTTGATGATAGAAAATTGAGAATATTTCATAATAGAAAGATCCTATGAATCATTAAATTTATCAAAATACAAATATGTATTATTGGAGTACACTTTGCCAATAAATTGTTTAAGATGTTCATTGAGTCGTGGTTAAAATTGAATTATGATAGAGGTAGGTCATATTTTAGCCTTTCGTGGGGAACTAAAGTACAAGGAGTTGGGGAAAATTTAACAATAGAATGATGATGAACCTTTTGTGTAGTTGGGTATCCATAGTAGCAAGACAATGTCCCAACTCTTGGGACAACAGTTCAGTAGATATGCAATGAGGTATTTCTAATAAAACTGAATTACATTCCCTATAGGCTCTTATAGTACCTTACAGTTGAGATTATTGTTGAATTTTATTTGCAGGAGATTCTTTCTGCATATAAAATAGGAGCTGAGAATGATGTTAAAATCCAGGGTTGCCCAATATATTTTTCATGTCCTGGTGGCACCCTTTCTGCTCCACAATTAGCTCGACTAAGAAGGCAGTTTTTATCTTACACAAAATTGAATCCTCCACGTGATGAAGACATCTCTGCCATTCCAGTGCATTTTGTTCAGTTCTTGAATCATCGACTCTCTGAATGATTTGGCCAGTCATGACATTTCTCCTGAGGCCATTTAACCATATTTGTAAACCTTGACCTGGTGATAAAAATTCTCCATGACCAATCATGTATTTTTTTGTAAATAAACATTTTGTCTAATGACTTGGTGCTTTATTCTTATTGAAATATATTCCAAATGCTCCAATCCATGCAGAAATTAGTTATTTTCAATGCAACAGTATTGGTTTGGAGTAGTGATTATGAGTTTGAAAGTCAATCCATACCAGCATTTCACTATGCTGTATGCATTTGAATATACTTAAATGTCAATGTGATCATGGGTAATAAACAGTACTGCATACCTTAGAAAAAATATGGAATTGTGTAATATAGGCATGTTAACGTGCTTGAAGGCTGGGGAGATGTATATTTACAATATAAACACAGTTATCAACCCAAAGATCGCTTTGATAGGGCAGAGCTCTGGTAACACGAAGTCAGAATTTTCAGAATTAGGCGAGTTGAGACAAGGATTATATTGGATCATGGAGAGGAGGATTTATTCTGGGTACTTGTATTTGATGAGGGAATGGTGTAGGTTGTGAATGTATTTCTGGAGGAAGAGCATTATTAAAAATGCAATGATGGCAGATTGAGAGGAATGGAATGTTTTGTGTGTGATGGTGACTGATAGAGTGAGGGTATCGAAGGAATTGTTTTCAAGATGGATGTCAGTATCTGGGGAAGTGATGTTGGAGTCTCCTATAGAGCTTCTTTAAGGCGATGGGAACAAGAATGGCCCTGTTATACAAGCTTCCTCAAATGTCCTATTTAAAATGATTGTTTCAATTCTCAATCTAACTGCTATCTTAGTTGGACCTCAATAGTCTATCCTGACTGGTGTATTCCTTGCTTTTAAAAAGAATGCAGTGATGCATGAATAACACACAAAACATGTGATGGTACATCAGAATACTTTTCAAATCAAAGTTCGACTTGAAAGGCTCAAATATTTCAAGGGTAATTCCCAATTATAAAAAAATCTACCTCATTATACTTTATGAATTTCTTGTCCATTAGTTACAGCAAAGGTACTTACTATTGCACATAGTGTATTATTGAGAGTGGTACAACATGCTTCTTTTATTGTACATTTTCATATGACATGACTATGTTTTTCTAGTCTTGGCTTTCTCACTCACCATTAGCACACTTCTCACCTTTGTCCCCCCTCAGGATCTAAATAACAGCTTGGAGTTTAACTCCTGTCAAAGGCACGCCTTTAACACAGTAAATCAAAGAACCTGGCATATACAGTGACAGCTCTATTGTTAGGGCAACAAAATGGACTACCGATGCCCATCAAAGGTACTAGGCAACTACCCTAACACCTCCTTTCATCTATCACTCATTCCTACATTGGTGGCATACATAAACATTCCCAAGTAGTTGATTAAATTTTCACCCACTTTTTCTCACCCACACAAGCTATAAAACTTCACCAGGGACTGGATGAACATACTAATGCCTAGATATATTTTCTCAATTCAGTTTTACGTATTTCCATTCATTCACATTGTTGCCTAAAAGTCATATGAAAGGTTATAGACTAGCCTAAACTGAGATTTATATATAATAATAGTATTATACTGCATTTTCCATTCTCACTACTCTTTCTTTTCACACATTCTTACTGCATCCATATATATACCACCCAATCTCGTAATCCTGAATAGGAATCAAGTTTAAGATGAAGTTACACAAGAGATTATTTTACCAGTGGGAATGTAAAAAATGAAATTTGTAGCTTAGAGATCAACAAATAATCATATCCCATCAGTATTAGATAATATACTAATACATTCCTGTTTTATTCCATAAAAAAGGAAGACTAATGTCAAAAAAATAAAATGGTACAGCAATAACTAGATGTAATAGTAGAAATATTGGATGACAGCATGCGATGATTACTCTGGATGTAATATCATGTCAGCTGTCATTGACAGGTTAATGGAATGAGTAATTACACTATCCAATCAAATAAATCCTACTGGTATCTCATAGAACAAATTTCCTTTAGTGATACTCATTTAGTTTTTAATTCACTATGAAATGCATGAGTCTTACTGGTGACCAATTCTGAAGTTAATCTACAAGAATGGCTGGTAATCTTTAATGTGTTCTTTTCAAAATCTTCTTCAAATCTTGAACAAATGCTAAAAACTATCAATTCTTGATTATTATAAAGAACTAATACATACCTAGAATGTGCAAATATGATAGAATTTATTTTTTGGTTGTCATACAAAATGATATTACAATTGTCACAATAATACTAGCTGCAAACAGCATTTTCCTTCATCCAAATGATCTACAAATATGATGAGCCTACAAAAATATTTTGGAGAGCAATTTCTTTCACATCTGGTAAAAACTTAAAAATCTATATTGTTAGTTGATATGCCACTGACACCAAAATGCCAATGACATGTGCATGGAACCTAATTTATTGAAAGAATAGCAACTCCAACAAGTTTGGCAAATGCATCACTGGTTATGTGGTACAAAAAGACTAAAACGTAATACACAAGGATGAATACAATCATTGTTCACAAATACAAATAACTGTTTACAATTAAACAAATGCAGCATTGTGGGGTCCACTGAAGGACGCCAAGAGTAATAGTTTCATTTGTGTACATTGTTCTGTAGTATTCATTTGAAAATGCAAAAGTTCTATCCATACTCCCAAATAGCAATTGAAAAGTTCAATATGCTTTACAATACAATAATGCATAACTTCAATAGCATGCCCTTATTGCCTGAATGATAAAATATTAATTGGAGATAATTATAAGAACTCTGAAAACATGAACTGAAATTTTTAAAGCAATAATTTATGCATGAGTGTGTATATAGTATGCATACATATACATGTACAAATTTTAAGGAAGAAACAATTGACTAGATAACAGCTATACCATTTAATATAAAATAATTTTTGATAATGTAAACATACCAAGTAAAATACAAGTTAAGGGACATTGTTCCCTTATAAAAAAAAGTTGAAGTTAAAATTCTTTCCAATCCAACACTACTATACCACAGTCACTCTGAATCAAATGAAAATGGTCAAATGGGCATTAAAATAATAAATTGTTTTTGTACTATATGATAAATGTAATATAACAGCAGAATATATATGTAACAGTAAAATAACATAATTTCATAAATAAACATTTAAATTTCCCTGGCTTAGTGACATGAATGAATTACCTCACTATTCCTAAATAGTAGGGGAAAGAAAATAAAATGTTCTCTGAAATATAAAATCAAAGTATAACTGCACAATAATTATGTCTGCATATAACTACCACTTTCGAAAATATAAATCATTACTACTGAGTACATCATGTGTAACTCACACAAACAATATTCATTTCACCCTACAGAATACAATGGCAGTGATCAATATGTTCAGAGAGAGAGGGAATGTTGTACATACACAGTTTTCAAGTGATAGCAATTCAAAGGTCAACTATGGAAGAAGAATCACATCTAAATTAGTTCATTTTAATTCCATCAATGACCACCATATGTCAGTCAACTCACTATTAATAATACCAAAATTAAATACCACTACATTTACTGGTAAAGTGATTATTTTAATGTGCATATGTCTTATGCAAATCCTTTATCTAGGCTTGGTATACATAGGTAAACCTCTTCATTTTAGATATCATAAAAGATGAAATACTACTTTAACTTGTAACAAAAGTCATAATTCGGTGGATCTTTTGGTATGGGAGGAGGATCTTGTGGAATTGCAAGACCTTCAGCATCAAGTAACCTTAATTTTATATCCATGCTTAGTAGTGTCTCCAAATCACTTGCAGTCTCCTTACTTGTCATTTTGCAACCTGCAATGTAAAATCATGATAACCAACACAAAGTCCCAAGAGAAATACTCAAACTGGTGTAAATATTATTATTAAATTCCACTGGCCTTGTAAGATACAGTAGGATGCAGGATTAACACAGGTTATTGAAAAATGACTAATATTGGCATTTTATAATCATAATAAATACTATTTACATATAACAAGAGACTTAAGATTACTGTGAAATATATACGGAAGAAAATACTTTAGAAAATAAAATAGAGTAATATCTATTCTTTTACATATTTGAATTCAACATTTTTACCTACATTTATAGACAGATCAGCTATTTATTTTTTTTATAAGGTAATCTACCGGTTAAGGTAGGTTTTCTTTATTTGCCTAACATTCTCCCCTCTATTACCTTCTTCAACATCCCACTGCCGCTCAATACGCCTTTCATCCATTTTTCCTGCCTCCATTTCAAAAACCTCCAATCTACATCCTATCCTCCTGCTTCAGCGACCACGTTTCCATGCCGTACCTTGCTATGCTCCATATCAGAGTTTTAACCTCTCAATCAGATAACCTCCCTACTCAACGTCCCCATCATCAACTCCCTCCTCCTTGAGAAAGCCTCCTTACCTAGCGCAATTCTTCTCCTTACGTCCCTACCACTTTGACCGTATTGGTCCAAAACACTTCCGAGATATGTAAACTGCTCTACCTGCTCTATTTTTTCCCCTCCTATTTTAATGTTTAGCTTCGCCTTTTTCTTTCTGGAGAATCGCATAACCTTTGTTTTATTAATATTGATTCCATCCCATATTTATCGCACTGAACCTCCAATTCACTCAGCAATGCTTGCAACCCCTTGGCTGACTGAGCAACTAATGCTTGGTCATCCGCAAACCTAACCGATTTTACAAATTCCCCTCCGACTTTTATTCCTACCTCCAGTTCTTACCATGCCTCTTTAATCATTTCCTCCACATATACGTTGAACAGCACCGGTGACAATGGGCAAACCTGCCTTACACCTCTTCCTAACACTGCCCATCCGGACCCTCCGTTTCCCACTCACACCTGAGCAGTCTGAGACATGTACAGGTTACGGATCAGTATCCTGTCCCTCCAATCCATTCCTATTTTCTGCAATACACGCATTAATTTTTCCCAATTCACTCTATCAAACACTTTTTCGAAATCTATGAAACAGGCAAATACGTCCTGATTGTATTCTATATTCCTCTCGATTAGTGATCTCATTACTGCAATGGCATCACATGTACCTCTCCCCTTCCTAAACCCAAACTGATCCTCCCCTAAGTAATCATTTGCCTTACTCTCTATACTTTTGTCCTTTTGTTGATGATCCTAGATCAGCTATTTTTTTTAGGTAATCTACCGGTTAAGGTAGGTTTTTGGATGGACACAGCTATCAAATAAACATTTTGTGACTCCCCACCTAGCAAACTAATCTATATCAGGTCCCTCTTCATCTCTGCATACTTCCTTCCTCCCTTCATCCCATCCAACATCCCTATCCTGTTCCTACCCTTTCCTCGCTTGCCCAACATTCTCCCCTCTATTACCTTCTTCAACATTCCACTACCGCTCAATACGCCTTTCATCCATTTTTCCTGCCTCCATAGGATTTCTCTCAACAAACCCCTCTCCTCACCCACCATCTCCAGTACTTCCTCATTTGTTTTCCTTTCGGTCCATTTCACCTTCTCCATTCTTCTCCACACCCACATTTCAAAAGCCTCCAATCTACGCCTATCCTCCTGCTTCAGTGACCACGTTTCCGCGCCGTACATAGCTACGCTCCATATCAGAGTTTTTACGAGTCTTGTCTTAACATCCCTACTCAACGTCCCCTTCATCAACTCCCTCCTCCTTGAGAAAGCCTCTTTGCCTAGCGCAATTCTTCTCCTTACATCCCTACCACTTTGACCGTATTGGTCCAAAACACTTCCGAGATATGTAAACTGTTCTACCTGCTCTATTTTTTCCCTGCCTATTTTAATATTTAGCTTAGCCTTTTCTTAGCCTAGATCAGCTATATTGAACATTTATTTTTTCACATTTTTTTGAGTTCATCCACTGCCAGTAATTACAAAATAACATTAAGGCCCATGCTGCTGGCAATAAAGATAAACTGAAATAAGCTAGCGATATCTCATCAAAATTGAGTTTGCTGCAAATACATAATAAGCTGCCATTAAGAGGGTGCAAGAGAAAATAGGCCTGTAATTTATATTTTACCACTATTTAAGTTATCATTTCTGTTCAGCATTGTATGATTCACATTTTTTCAACACTCCTCACAATAATGGTTTACTAAGTCTCACATTATATATTACGCATGAAATTAACTGAAAGCAGTCACTCATGTTAAAAGCATTTGCCGAAGAGTCATATTAACATAGCACATTAGATTTGGATGGATAGGTTTTTGACCACAGTTTTGACTGCTGTTTTGTCTTTGGAGTATAGTAGCGGACCCAAGTTTTCAGCTATGGTCACAAACCAGCTCAGAAAATCTTGTTTGTTGCTCTTAAAATGGGTCAAACTGTTTTGAAATTTCCATTCTGATGCAATTGTGAACCTGCATCAAGAGTCCCTGCACCCATTTAGCAGATAATTTTCTCATATCCAATTCCATAGTTACAATGCAATATATTCATTCAGATGACAATCCTATAGCTTAAGCAACTGCTTACACTTTTCAAGCGGTGATACTTCATGGACATTTTTTGCACTTTTTCAATAATTTCTGGGGTAGTGGCACATTTTGGCCAACCACTATGCGGATCATCATCTAAGCTGTCCCAACCAAACTTAATTCATTTGTCCACTTGGCAACAGTTGAATATGAAGGAGCAGAGTCCGCCAGAGTGTTTTGAAAGTCGGCATGAATTTCCTTCTTTGCTTTCATGCCTTCCTGTACGAAGTATTTAATCACTGTGTGAGTCTCAATTTTTTCCATCTTCACAAATCATTAGATGGGACCAACAACAGAGAGGTGCCACAGATCTCTTTCCAGCGCACTGATGTGTTACGTACTTACTCAAAGGATTACCTATTACTACATGGGAAACTTGTTGTGCTAGCGCTGATATCTTGTGGTGATTCTGAGAAACTTTCTAACTACCCTTGTATTGCCAAGAATAAGTACCCAAATTTAGAAATTTCACAGCAGCAAAACCATTATTATTTTTAACCATAACATCCAGCCAAGTCCTTTATGTTAGCTAACAAGGGTTTTTTCAAGGAACAGGATTTTCTGATAGCAGTTAATCAGCTTGAATTTGCCTGCACATTACCCTCTATGGCACCCATAAATTAAAATATTTTGCAGCATTTTCTTTGAATTTGTTTAAGGTCATGTGAGTTTAATGGAATGGAGCATTATGTTAGTGGCTGTTGGTGTAGTGCACATCACTACAATGACCTCATGACATTATCCATCAAAATTCATTTAACACCTTGTTCCGTTGAAAAGGCCATTAAAAATGTTCAACATAAGAGGATACTTTGGTATCTTAACTGGCTAATGCACTCAGTTGAAAATTGAAGAATGAAGTTTTGAACCCATCTAGGTGAATGATTTCCCCACTGAGGAAATGCTCATATTTGTGTGCATATCAATGTCTAACAGCTATGTTACTCTGATGGAAATTCCTACAGTTTCATTGAATACTTATTGTTACATTTTTGGTCATGTAACTTAGTGCTATGAATAATTTAAAGCATACCTAGCAAGGCATTGACTCCATCCACCCAGTAATCAAAAACTTGTTCATCTGGAGCCACAAAGTCCAAAGATGTTACATCCACTGAGTCCAATGTGAGAGAAAAGGCAAGTTGATGGTTTGTCTTTCTTCCTCTGATTATTAAATAAAGGAAAAACATTGAAAATGGGAGATTAGTCATCAACAAATAAACAAATTTTTCATTTTACAAATATAAAATTTCATATCATTTTATTTAACGGACTGATATACATCAAAATATTATAATTTCCACTTACCTCAGTTCTTTCATATGTGGGCACTCTTTTCCAGTGACTAGAGCTTTTATATCAACTACTGCCAATTTATTTGGCAATTCTTCTAGTGCAGGGACACTTTTTTCATCACAATCACCATAGTGAAACACCTTATGATTTGGTGACAATCTTACATACCAAAATTTGTCTTTAATTCTCTAAAAAAATAAAGTTAAAATATGAAAATGTAATATTTTATCCTAGTTTCATAGCAAACCACAATTCTTTAAAAAAGTCCAACAAAAACCCGATAGGGGACCAAAATATGATACTTATAATTTTCTACATTACCTGCCCTCTCATTGAGTACTTAGTAAAGCGGGTGCCTTCTACTAAGAATCCCAATCTTTGCTGCTGCACCAATTCAAGAATCTCCGGTGTTATTTGTTCTCTTAATTCTAATATTGGTGTGGCATGTGACTCCCATTCTTCTCTTGTTGTACGTTCCTGTTGCCATAAGTTTGTTATCTCTAAGTATGTTAGAAGTTGCAGGCTCGTGCGAAATTTTTCAAGTCCTTGGGGTTGCAAAACTAATGCTCTTGTAATTTGCTCTCTCACAACACTGAAGACCTTAACGAAATCTTCTGTCGTTGCTCTCATTTCTTTCCATGTTTTGTTGAGCAGCACAATACATATACAGAAAAACTCTTCGAAGGGTCGATCGTGAGCAAAGAACATTGGGTGGTAAGTTTGCCCTTGCTCACTGGGTGACTCGCCAATTTTTAGTATTTCGCAAAGAAGTTTGGTTAGTTCCACACTTGTACGACCGAACGGGCATTCATGCTCATCCGCACGGCAGGAATTTTCTAGGACAACCTTTGTATAACTTTCCATGTGATTACGTGCGAAATACACCATACAATCCAATGCCAGCATTCCTGGAGGAGTTTCTGCAAAGTCTTGGGCAGGATTTATATCATGTTTGAACCCGAGTTTTTTGTAATCCTTTGCAAATATTCCTTGTCGTCGGGCGTTCACGTCCCGATTAGAAATATCTCCATCGGTATCAAAAGCGATTTTTCTAAGCTCTTTAATTTTATCGTGCGCGTCCTGATCTTGCGGGTCCATTTTTGTGTTCATCCTCTGTTCCAAAAGGTTAAAGAGCAATGTCTGTAAGACATAAAGTTGATGAGCCATCTCGGTACCCACTTTACCTGATGGTGACTGAATTATGTTACTGAATATAACATTACGAACATGTTTAGAGCCCAATGTACCAGCAATTGCTTTCCTTTTAGAGTAATCCGCTTTCAAAAACAGGGCATTAATTAACGCAATTGCATTCTGTTGAATAACAGGATTATGACTCTGCAAATGCATTACTAAATTTGGAAAGGTCACCTCTTTTTCAACTTGGGCGTACTTCCCAGAGCTATTTAATACGATATTTTCCAGAATTGACAGAGATGCCTGAACAACCTTTTCATCTTGAGCCGAAGCCTGGTTATTCACATAACTTGCAACCTTATTAATAAATAAAACTTCTAATATGTCCCATGAAACAATCCCATGATCCATTAGTTCCACGAACGATAGGAGGCAATATGCAAGCATTGTCCCTTTGCAATTTCCACCTTCGACTAGGCTTATTATCAAAGCCAGCCCTTGTTTGTTTATGAACTCTAAGGCAAATGTCATGTCAGTACTTAACTTAGACAACTTCTGTAAGGCCTGAGTTTTCTCATCAGGAGTTCCAACATTCAACTTCTGCAGTATGTCATGAGCTGTCTTGGAGGGCGAGTGAGTAAGGCTCAACACGGCGCCGTTTTTAATCTCATTCCTATTCTTCTCTGTGATGTAGTTGTCGTTGTTGTTTCCAGAAAACTGTAAAGCATAATTATCGGGGTCTGATAATACCCAGTTGTTGCAAATGTCTTGGATGATAGCTGCCAAAGGTTGCTTCTGGTTGAATTCAATAAGCTGAGCATCGTGAGGTTTTCTCTCCACAGCAATCTTCACAATGTTTGTGTCTTTCATTGTTCTACAACATTTAGATCAACTTTTCGAAGAACAAGGAAGTAGGACGTCAAATCAACATTAATAAAAGCTATCAGTTGGGTGTGGTAAATAAACTCCCGGAGACAAATGCGCAATGATTTACGCATTGACTGGAGGAAATTAAATTAAGCAAGTAGTTTGTGTTGAACAAATTAAGTTTGTCTGGCTTATTTCTTGGCCTTTTAATTTTTAATAACAATACATATTTTTATATAAACTGGAAGTAAGGAGAAATTCATTTCTATTTCCCATTTCACTTATTTTTCCAGAAACCTTATTTTTCTGTATAGCAAAAACAGTGACTCCAGGTTTGTTTAAAAGACTCTTGGTATTTAACTTGAAGTATTAAATCGAAATTAAAAAAAATTTAAATAAGTGTAACACATTTTCAGTAAAATTTCCATAGTAGTTGTTAGGACTATAAAACGCGCGCTTTTTGGTTTCCTTCATGTATCCACCCTGGTTTAAACCCATTAAGTTTATGAAAATATTTCGAGATTTCCACAACAATCTTCAGTTTTCAACAATATGTTTCCATATACTGTAATAATTTTAACTGATTCGCTCTCAAGTTCTTTTTTACCTGGCCTAAATGAAATTTTAAAATAGTGACACAAAGTTGACAGCCACACCAGCGTCCGTAACCATGACATTTGGCGCGACTACGATCACTGTTTCGAGGATTAAATAAATTAACAATAATGTTTGTTTCTCGAGGAGAACTGCCTTTTCTTCCACTTTTATCATGCAACTGAGTTTTAACTGCCGTTAGTACAATTTCTATTTTTTCCGTTTAGTTGATGGCCCTGCTTTTTTATATGATTTCACTTTTTATTACCACTTGCACATGGTCACGGAGCGTTCCAGCATGCTTATAATTACAAACATCCCAATTGCCTTCCGTAATTAATTCGCTCTTTGCTAATAGAGTTTTCATTTCTGTCGAAAGCACCACTACCTATCGATAATATCTATCTATTATCATCGCGTAAATGAGACTAATATGCTTCAATACAATACGTATATGGCCTCAAACGTATGTGAACAGAAAACATTATATAAGCTATTGTTTTTCTGAGCTCTCCAATTTCAATCAATTGTATCATTTTTATGACAATTTTGAGCTAATCTTAAATGATTTTTGTTTGTACTGAACGACTGTAATTGAAACTATCCAAGGACAAATTTATCCATTGCACAAATCGATTTTATTTTTTTAGGGTATAAAATTATCTCAAAAATTGGTGAAGGATCTTTTGCTGATGTTTTGAGATGCCAGGAGTCAAAAACAGGAACATTTTATGCTTGCAAGAGACTTAAGAAAATATATTTAAGGTAATTTTGGACATTTTTCTGCCAACACACCAGTTAGTTGCTCACGAAATGCTCACTTCCTTCTTGGAAAGTTTACATACTAAACCAAATCTTGTAATTCTGTACTTAATTTGTTTTGAAAGGATACCATTAAAGTTCTTAACATGAATGAAAGGAAAGCTGGTTTGCACAAAATCCTTTCTAGAAAAGGGACCCATTTTGAAAAAAATTAGTTCCACTTAGGTTACAGGGAAGGGACCAGTAGGGTTTTCAGGCCAGAACAAGAACTCACAAGTAAAAAAATGCTTGTTTCCCAATTAAATACTTTTGCAGGTTATGATGCTTTTCTTTGGTTTTTGCATATGGTCTTTTCTTTTCCTCCCCTAATCTTAGTGCCAATGAGCTTTGGCATTGTTTTATTGTTGTGTGTTCAAATACATAATATTTGAAAAGTGGTAAAGCAAAGTGACATGGCATAGAACTACAATAAATCAAAGGGCAAAACATGTCCATGTTACTAAACAGATGAGTATTCGGCTACATAAGTAAAACAGTGACAATGACAAGTTCTGTGGTGGGAGCAAATTATTAAAAAAATAAAGTTGTAATTTTCACACAAAATCAACACAAACTTTTACTTATTCATGTGTAGCATGGCAGTTGTATTTAAGTGGGTATAAGGGAAAATATTAAAATGAAATTACATTTTGGATAAAGTAACATTTATTCAATGCTAGACTAACAATTGTATCTTTTATGCTACTTAATTTTTAAGCATCTATGTTTAGTTAGCATCTATCATGAAACAATTGCATTGGCATGAATTTTCAAGAATTAAGCAATTGCACAAATTAACTGAGTAGCACGAGCTCTAAATTCAGTTACAGTTAGTACTGAGTTTTATGTTTTTTATAAATGATACTTTTGGATGTCCCTTTCCTTCCTATCTCATGATAAATGTATGATGTATATCACAAGACTTTCTCCTCAAATGTACATTGTTTGCCCTGAAGTTGCTTTCTTTAATTGTTTCTTTCTGTTTCAATATTCATATCCTGAATGGATTATTTTACATCACTTATTTGGCATATTTTTCATGGTTCACTGAAAATATGTCAAGGGTATATAAGTAAATTAAGTGAATTAAAATTATTTATATAGGTGTAGTTTTTATTTCTGTGTTACTTCAATTTGTATCCTATTTCCTGAGATGGTATCCCTTGCAACAGGAAAATACATTCTCTTTCCAGTGGTGTTTGTACAAATTTTTATTTTTACTTCACAACATTTTTTCAGTTCTAAACAGATGTTGGACATTCCAGAGATTATAGCAATGCGAAAAATGGGTTACCACATGAATGTACTTCATCTTATAGAGACTGATTAGTAAGTAAAAATTTAATTAAAAAATTATCTATTAAGTTAAAGTTTCACTTTTTATTGTCATACTGCAGGTATAAACCGTAGTGAATTTTGGTGTAGTGGCTAGATTCCCACTCTGAAAGCCTAGGTTAAAATCCAACTAGTGGCAAAATATTTCATTAGTATCCCAACACTGATAGCGGTCGCAATACACATGTAGAGAGCAGTTCAAATGAAGTACACTCTCAGTCAGATGGGGGATTAAGCTCTGGACCCTTTGACAGCTTTCATTATAGTAGGCTAATTTCAATGCCAGATTTATAGTCCCTTCTTCAATTCCCCAAAAATCCTGACTCTACCTAAGTGCACAGCTATATCCAAGTGTACAAATTACCTCAGCTATTACTTTCCTCAGCTAACAACTACAGCTCCATTGACTTATATTTCTCTCTTACTAATATAGGCACTCATATTTTGTACATGGTGTAATTATTGCTATAATTTCTTTAAAGTTTTAAATCAGCTATATAAATATAGACACTTCATATTTTCTTGTTTTGAAGTAGGTGAAGTCAAAAGAGGTTACAATACATTGTTTTAGAAAATATATTACTTTTACCTTAGAAGTTACATAATTATAATTTTTACGTAAATTTTGATCCCTTGCTGATTATAAATTATGCCATAACTGTTACAAGAGAAACAGACAGGATTTGGTGGAACTCTGGGTTTAGAGGTTAAGAAGAGGCAGTTTAGTTGCAGGAAGAGGTCTTAATGGGAGTGTGAAAATATTAATACCTAAGCAAGTACCAGGTTTTGTGAAAATTTTTGACTCATGTAACAGGAAGATAAAGCCTAGCTTATTGGGATTTTTTAAATAATAATAGTAAAATGTCAAATAAATTAAGGAATTATTATTGGATTCTATAGTATTTTAACAGTAAAGGTGATAGGAGGGGAAATATTATTGAAGTAATTTGGTAAGTCATAACCATGTTTTTTTTTTGGAAATTTTCAAAGATTTAGAAAACATAGACAATGTGCTGAAAATTAATGGATGGGAAGCCAAACCAAGTTATACTACTGCCGGGGAAATGAAGGATTCTATTTGCTCTAGCCTTACTACTGGAATTGTGGTATTGCCTTCAACTTCTCTCTTTCACACCTAAGAATGTTAGTTTTCTTCTTGTTGATGCTCATATTATTTTCCCAAAGTGTGCAGTCCATAGCATTCAGACTTGCTTTCAGGTCCTCTCATGTTACTGCAACTACTATGATGCCATCTACAAACTTGAAAATCTTAATTCCCTCACCATTCACCTTGACTCCTTTGATACCCAATGCTTGAGTTTCCTTTGTTGCCTTTTCTAGATACATATTGTATTGTGCTGGCAAGAGATTGCATTTTTGTTCACATCTTTGTTTATTTTGGCTTCTATTTTCCTTCTATTTTTCATTTGCTGGGGCAATGTTACCTGATTCTTGTATAGGTATTGGATTATTTTTCCGTGATTAAGGTCCATTCCAAGTACTCCTAGTACATATCGTGAACATCTTGTTCCATTCAACATCAACAAAGGCCTTTACCAAGTCCACAAATGTCACATATAATTCCTTTTTTACCTGTATTATTCTTTTGGCATATAGTCTCAATGAATAATTGATTGTAGCACTTTTCCATTTGATAGAATTTATTTTATCAACTGGTTTCAATTTATTGCATCATCATCAGGTGGTGATGATGATGTAATACATCGAAACCCAATCATGAAATAAATTCTATCAAGTGGAAAAGTGCTACGATCAATTATTCATTATGTTCTACTTCCACCACATCATGCCTGAAGCTACTCAATATACTCTCAAGTTGAGTATTCCCTATCTTATTCCTTGGTTTTCCTTGAATCCAAATAGGTTTTCCATGGGGCTTTCTTCTGTATTTCTTTCTATTCTTCAGCTAATTATTAAACTACCTAATTATTTATGATGGGTAAGACATCAGGTCCAATGCTCTGTGTATATATATCTATTGGGGTTATTTAATTTAATTTGGCCACATTTTAAGAATAAAGGTCTCATTAATAGGGATACTGGGGAAAAATGTTTACATGCCAAAGGTGGCAAAGATTTCAGTGTTTTAAGTGTTACTTCATCAATACGTAAAATGAAAGAATTCTTTTAGTTTTTCTTGTAGTTCCATGAATTTTTACGGACAAGTGCTGGAAAAATCTAAATATTTGCATTCATCAATTAGTCAATGTACTAGGGCATAGGCTGTTGAGTTGATCAGCCAAACTATTGACCAATTAATTTTAGTAAGGTAAATGTTTACCATGTGAAGACAGCAATTCGATTATATTAATCAATCAATTTAATCAAGTAGAGGCAGGATTTAAAGGTTATTTTGGTTTAAGAGGCTATCTCATAGAGAAAGTTTTTTCTAAGTTAGTAAATACACTTGAAATGAAATGTTATTGACATAGTATTTATTTTAATTCAAACCTACAAAATAGATGTCTTCATCTGATTTAAAAATGAAATATTTTGGAATTGAGAGATTAAATGAGGTGAAAATTTATACTGGAGAAGTTGTATTTAGTTGTGAGATGAGAAAGTTAATACCTATTCTATTTTAACTAATGTTCAGTAAATATGCAAAAAAGTGGAATTTAGTGCAGTAATTACATAACCTCCAGAGATAACTTTTTGTAAGAAGAAATTTGTGAAATAAAATATTTGGCCTTGTAAACAACACTAAAACACAAACTTTAAAAGCCAGCTTCAGTTTTCACTGATATTATTTTCCTGACAATTTTAACTTACATCAATTTCATTCTTGAGCAACACAGTACCAGAATATTTTGTTTCAAAACCCAATTCATATTGGGGTAAAATATCAATATGTACTACAAATGCATACTAATAACATATTTGCATAAAATTAGATTGCAATAATGGAATACTGGAATCATTGTTAAACTTGGTCAACATTTCTTTTAAATTAACACCAAAAGAGTTTTAATACATAAAGCCTATTCAATTGGTTAATCTCTTTTAAGAGTTAGTTCTTCTTGACCACAATGTGCTACATGATATAGTTTACTTTTTACCCTTTTAGTTTACCTAATCCAGGATATATCATGATGGTATTTGAGCTTTGTGATATGAACTTGTATGATCTTATGAAGACTAGAAAAAGGTAAGTGGGATTCATCATAGATGTATATATTTGGGATCACTTCCTAAGTTTGCATATATTAGCATAATCTAAATAACATTACCCACTACATCACTTTTTTCATTCACAACCATCTTTTCTTGACATCATAATGATTTAATAATCTCAAAATCATTAGAAATGAAAGAGGTTGTAACCCTGGATCTGATCATTTCTAGTATCAAATTATTATGATTTATGAATTGTATTGCAATTTGAAGGAAAAAGTCAATGTATCTAGGGATCCAACAACATTTGTCTAATTCCTTCAATGCTCATTTTGATGAAATACATCAAAATTTAAATTTTTATTCCTTTTTATGCAACATATGTAGTATGAAAAGTAATTACTCATAATTTGCCTTTCCACAGGTTTTGTGACATGGCACCAAACTATATATAGTCACATGATTCATGTTATTACAGATCCATAAATACTCTAATTTGCCAAAATTGGGATTAACAATGACAATTACCAAGGACCATAGGTCCAAGTTTACCATGATAGTAATATAATATATTTTATGCATTCATTAGTTATAGGACATGGAACATATCAGATATCAAGAGAATACATTAAATTTGTGATATAAACCCCAGAAGCAAATATACAGCAAGTATCACAGTAATATACAATTTTATCAAATGTAGATGAAGGAATTACACAGTAAAAATCACTTGCCTTGAATGGAGTATGAACCTAGATCCCTTAATGCCTGACTGAGTGCTTTAGCTAGTGTCCTCTTACTCTGTGAATTTCTAAGGGTGTTGAAGGAACAAGGTGTGAGACAGTACTATATATACAATGTTAACAAGTAATGATTATTGCATAACAATTTCCTTCATTTTGGTGAACTTCATATCATGGAATTTGTGGGTCACAGTAGTCCAGGGGTAGAGCATTTGACTACTGACTGGGGGTGGGGGGTCAGGTTTGATTCCCTGGCAAGCCTCTCTGGGCACCTGCAGCTCAACCCAAGCTATGTGATTTTTTGGGTACCAGATCTTCCTGGGAAACCATAACCGGCACAGGGAAAGGAACTGACCCCCACCCTGATGTGTGAATTTCACATGCCGTCGGGCTTAGTACTGGGTGAACTTTACCATCACCTACCAAACCGACCTTTGGGTTGATTACTGTGTTTATGGTTTTATTAGTTGCATACTCACACTTCATCAATGAATATGAATATGAGAGCTTTTTCATTGTTCTTGATTTCTTACACTATGTAGCTACTTCTTTTACATCATTTATTTGTTTCACAAATCCCACCTATGGAATAGGCACCATGTAAACTCCTGAGTCAGCCCTTGAGACAACTGACAACCAGCCACAAGTGGCTTATCAGGATTCCATGATTAGGATAGACCACTGGTGTGTCCAGGCAGTAAAATATTTGCTTAATTATATTTCCTTTAAAATGTCAGTTTTTCACTTGAATGAATCTGTTTTAGAATGCAGAAATTTATTATGTTGGAAATTACCTGTGTCTATATGCTAACAAAATGTGGACCAGTGAGGTTACACTGAGGAGTCAGTAGCTTACATGAACAATATTGCCTTCAAAGTGGCATAAAATACATAGGCATTTGAGTCTGTATTGCAAATTCACCCCTTAGGAAGTTATAAAATGATATCCTGTACTATTAATCTAAACAAATGAAGAGGACAATTTTATTAACAAAACATATTTTTTGTCACAACAGAGGTATACCAGAAAATCAAGCCCGTAATTTTACATACCAAATACTACGTGGCATAGAATTTATTCACAATAGTGGAATTTTTCATCGAGACATAAAACCAGAAAATATTCTTCTAAAGGTGAATTAAGGTGAAATATTGTAACATTCTGTTTTAGTGAATATAAATTCATACCTAAGTCCTTAACTGTTTGATAACTGGCAATGACTGTGCATTTGTAACTTGAATGTTTGGATATTTGTAACTTGGATATTTATAACATAATTTTGATATTTATAAATGACTTATTTTCTTCTGAATCAATCCTGCATAACAATAAAATTGAGACAAACAATTCTAACACACATCGCTTGACGATTTTTTTTCTTTGTTGTAACCAATATATAATTTTGTAACTATCTATATTTGCATGCATATTTTTCATTTAGAGGGATAAAATGAATTTCCTTTTAAATGAACAGAAATTTGGCTGAGCAACATGGATACAACTCACAAAGCATTATATGCTTTACAGTTTTGCATGAGTGTGCAAATACACTGGTTTTTAGGGTTTAATGTCAGCAAATCACGTAATGATCAAGATTGCTACATTTTAAATAAATCTTGCCATTAAAGGGAAATATAGTGAAGATAGCAGACTTTGGCTCAGTCCGTGGTATTCACAGCAATCCTCCATACACAGAGTACATATCAACAAGATGGTATCGTTCTCCTGAATGTCTACTTACAACAGGATACTATGGACCAAAGATGGATGTTTGGGCAGTTGGCTGTGTCTTTTATGAACTCTTAACGTAAGTTTTTAATGAAATGGATAAATAATGCCAAATTTGATACATGCTCACATGGTTTTCATCAATTATTTCATATAATACCAATTTGATGTTGGCAGTAGATTATTACAGTAGTAGTAGTAGTAGTAATTAGGGGAGACAGCTGAGGCCATCTGCAAAATTTTTTTAATCATTAGCTAGATATCTTCTGGGTACTCAAAAAGACTGTTGTGAGATTCTCAAAAAACTAGGCAATGATTGTAATAATGCTCTAATCTACTTTTATATCTTCATTTCATATCAAAAGGAGACAACAATTTGAATGACATATAAAATTTCACTGAAAACTTTCCATTAAATATTTGAACATGGCTTGTAGTAATTAGAAGTAATTAGAGTAAATAAATTAAAATAATTAGAGCACACAATAGCACATATACAAATGATAGATTATAAACAAACACATCACATTTTAGAGACCAATACAATTTAATGATTACAAATCAGGGGATGACTGCACTCCCAGTACAGCCACAAAGACAAGCAAAGGTGAGGCCCATCAACTCAGTCCCTGCAATGGTTGTGGTTCCAAACAGGACTTAGAATGAATACTTCAAAGATGACCAAAATAGGGTTTGCCAGCAAGTGAATCAAACTTAATCAAACGTAATTAAATTTGGTGGAGGTATAGAGAAAGATAAAGCAAACCATAGTGGAGATATGTAACCCACCAAGAAATCTCAGTCTATAATAAATCAAAGGAGAGTAGATGTAAAGTACGAAGGTAGAAGAACGATGATGAGCCTGGACAATGAGGAAATAGCATTGGTGAGATTTGGTGAACATCAAGAGGGATTTGTAAACACTGCTCAAATTAACCCTTTTGGTTTATTGGATATATCCAGAAAGGATTAGGGGAAGTAAGAAAGAAAATCGAAGGAATAGAAAGTGGTAATTCATGGAAAAAATGGATATGCTATGCTTTACAGATATTATCAAGGCAGTGGATGAATATAAAGGAAATCTGATCATCAGCCTGAACAAGATTCAAGCCACTCTTGCTTCTAGTTACAGGGCAAGTAAAAATAAAGTGAATATAAAACCACTTGTAATAAGTAAACAAGGCAACCAGGCAACTTGGATGTTGGAAGATGAGCAGCTGTAGAAACTGGAAGCTTTTGTACCTCTTGATAGTAGAATAATATTGAATGGCTGATCAAGTGGAAAAGTGGTAAGTCTTACTAATCAAGCAAAACTAGTTTTTAACAACAAGCAGAGACTCTTCACCTACAATGCTGTTATTATTCATCTCAAAAAGCGTATGATGAAAATATTCATGTGGAGTATGTTCCTGTACGAAGGTGATATATAGACTCAGGGTGATGGAGAAATAGAGGCTTTAGGCTTTTGAGATGTAATGCTACCAAAAATATTGAATATTCCTGGGTGTGAAGGGTGACCAATGAGGAAGTCTTGCATTGAATTGAAGAGAAAACACATCTGTGGCACATAAAAGAGAAGAGAGGCATATATATAGACCCAGCATGTTGTGAAGGATAAAAAAAATAATGGACTGTAGAATGCAAATTAGTAGGGTGAGATCTAGATGGAAGTCTTCCAACCAGATCATGAAAGACACAGGCACTCCAAGCTACATATCACTCAAAAGGCTCCCAAAATAATCACAAAACCTGGAGAACAAAAAAATATTGGCAAAAAATCTTAGAATTGAAAACATGAGCAAAAGAATACAGGCCCAGGTAGCAAACTATTGACTGCTGAAATGTAATAAATGTCAGGATTTAAAATTAATTTTTCAATGTAATTCATAAATTTTCCCAAACTTCATAGTTTTTATAAATTAAAATTTGTTTGATTAAATTTATATTTCATTGATACTGTATTCACTAAGGTAATGAGGAATAGAGACATACTTTTGATAAAGCTATGGTTTTGTTAAAGCAAAATGTAAAGCTAAGCTAGAATAGACTAACTTGATCAATCATAAACATTTCAATTGATATAATATATTCATGCGCATGGTGACCAAACTATAGTAACTGAGGCATGACATGTAATGGGTGTTGGTAGTTGTTTCTATTGTTATATCATTGTTAAAAGTCTGATGTAAAGACCAAAGTGCTGTTTTCGGATTAATGTGAAATAAATTTTGTAAGAACAAGTTCTACTAGTGGAATGGAAGACATGAGACTTGGTGAATGTACAAGAAAAATAGGATGGCCAAGTGATGTCATAAGATGTCAAGTGTTTTCATAATAATAGTGACTCCTCTTTTTATCCATATGATTGTATGATGATGAAAAGTCTTATTTAAGATTCTAAGAAGCCATTTTACTGATCCTAATGGAAGATGCTTAATCGGATGCAAAACTATTGTTTTTCCTAACAGAAAGAATAACCCAATTCTGTTTCCCACACAAAGGTATGACATCTGGATTTTCAGCAAATTTTAGGGATGAGAAGTTTGATGACTAGAAAAATGTAAGTAGTCTGTTGTGACATCAAGGAGGAAGTTTCTTGCTGAAACAAGATTTAATTCTACTGTTATTGTGGAACAAAAAGGTGAATGTGTTTGATTCTCAGCTCATGAAATAATAGACTGAAAAAAAAAATGTTTCAGAACACATCAAGAAAGAATAATTGAGGTTATACAGTTATTATCAGAATGAGGCCTTTTATACCTAGTACATATATTAATTGCATCCTCAAGAATATCTGAACTGCAATTACAAAACACTGCTATTCTGAACTGGATAAGTTTAAAAATTAACTAAGAAGCACCAAACCAACAAATCCATCCACTATAAAGAACAAGGAAATCATTTTGAAATTAGATTTTCCAGTATGTACTAAAAGCTCGAGCTAAATCTATAATTTTTTTATTTCAGATTGTAGTATTTTTATTTTACCTAAATTTTGGAATGACCTTAGTAGGTACATGTAAGTATGAAGTTTGGTTTGAAAGGTGATGTACACCTATGTATAAATAATGTTATTACTGAGATGTAGGGCATATTTGTCATATTATCTGATTTCATGACAAATGATAATTTTATTCATTTTACAATTCAAGTAAATAATTTATTTTTAAGTTTGAAATTATTTCATTTTTAGTTGATAAAATACCTTATAATACTAATACAATTTATATCCTACTTTAGCTTAATTCAGACCTGAAAGGCTAGGTTACACCTAAAAAACAATATCTTAAATGGTTATAGTTGGTTTATCTATTCCAAAATATAGCTCTTTAGGGATACAATAAAATGTTTCAGATTCAAGCATTGAATGAATAGTTTTTCCTCAGTCATTTTTGATATTAGCCAGGCTAACAGAGTAATTTTCATGAAGCATTATTTGACTTAAATTAGGATAAAAATTGATGCACTGAATCAGGCATATCTTAGGATACATCATTATATAGCTCTACCTGACGGCAGGACCTTGGCATTCAGGTATGAATGAAGATTATTTTCCACAGACATATCATAACTTCTAAATTATAGATTCCTATGTCAGTATGAAATAAAAAACTCGCTATGATCATATCAGTTCTTGTTTTTGTTACTTAAAGCCTTAGTTGCCTCCCTACATGTATCAGGATAAAACTACTTCTTAGATTTATGATGATGGACTATCATCTATGCAACCATAAGCCTTCCTTTATTCAAATAATTCAGTCATTTTTTTCTAAAAGATAACGCCAATGCCTTTTTACATAAAAATATGTAGGTATTTCAGCAAATTTAATGTATCTGTAATATTTATATATTTTTTCTATTTCCTCAATTTTGTATTACTTTCATTGAGTATGTCATCCTTATAATTAGTATTTTTAATGTATTATTTCTGCATAACCTACCTTAATCTAATCATGTGTTTCACAATAATTTGGCAAACATAAGGCAAATTTAAATTTTTGTTTTAATTTTTAGGTTAAAGCCACTATTTCCAGGTGCCAATGAAATGGATCAAATATCTCAAATTCATTCTCTTATTGGCATGCCAAGTACAAGGACAATGGAAAAATTTCGAAAATAGTAAGTATAATTTATGCTATATCACAAATTGAGTCATGTAATTGAAAATGGAATTCATTATAATAGTCACCTACATTTGGGTTAAGTTGTGATGTTTTAAGTACCCTCGCTCTCCCTTACTGATAAAAATTCAGAAACAACCTCTCCATAATTTACTTTAGACCAAAGTAAATTAAATAGTCAAGTTATTTTAAAGAATATGGCTATTTTTCAGTGTTCTACACAAATAACACACCACATTTGGCAACAATGGATGTATTAAATGTTTATTCACTTTGCATTCACCATTAGCTAGCTTTATTAAAAAATATATGTAATAACCTCATAAAATGTTTCTCCCTTACTAGAATTAATACCTTTTGATGTTTTTTGCACTAGAAGGACCAAATTATCCCACACTAAATACCGCAGTAGACACTTTTCATACTATTCACCTATCACAAAGATGTTTTGTTCATTTAATCTTCTTAGCTCAAATGTTGATTTGCAGTGTGATACTTTGTCCGATTTCATGATGAAATCCATAGAAACTTTATTGAATTTTTTTTACCAATCCATCATAAATTAATTTATTCTGTGCAATAACCTTAATTAGACATATTATCGAAGAATTTAAAAAATGTTTAGGTGCTCTTATATGTTGAATGTGTCCATTTTTATTTCCAATTATTTTGTTGGCATCTCTCATTTTGCATCCTTTTTTGTGACATGGCATGTGTATTATGTAGCAAAATGCATTTGCCCATAATACACAATTATTAGTAAGAGTTATCTTGGTTACCAGATTCTTTTGGGTTGAATGCAATAGAAAATAACAGTGAACCATAAATGTATAACTATTGAAACAATGTTTTTCACTGTAATTAAGTTGCACAAAACCAAGACATTGTGAAATCTTTTCACTTCTTTTACACATGATAATCTGGCACACACTTTGATAAAAATATTTTTCCCCAAAATCGTTACCTAAGGAATAAGATTCAAAAATCATAACATGAAGTTATATTTTAGCTACCCTGAAATTAGAATTGCTAGTATTTTTTAGATATTTAATTTCTCCATAATATGTGGATTAATTTATGAGCAATATAGCATCCAGGCAAGATTTAATATTTGAGAAAACCTATTAAAATATACAAATACACTAGAAGCAATCTGATGGTGTTTTGTAGGGACCTGATACCCTAATGATTAAGTGCCTGTGTATCTTATTGCTACAGGCAACAAGTTGTTTATGACCAATAAGGTTAAGCATTATAGTAAGGTTCAAAAAAACAAAGTTAAATAATCAAAATAGTATAAATTATTTTCTCTTCAATTATCCATACAGTAAATCATACAACTATGAATGGGCTCTATCATGGGAGAAGATGAAAAGTGAAATAAAGAACAGGAGTGACCACTGGGGTTATGGTTTTTATGTTAACAGACATCGAGAAAATATTACCTCCACATCTCTACCTTCTGTCCACAAACATCTTCAAGGATCATTTGGCCATTTAAAATTATTTACAATGCTAACTAGAATAAGTGAGGATGGAAGAGATGTGCTAAAACAAATGCTGCTATATGATCCTGATTTACGATCAAGTGCTCACCGTGCTCTTGAGCATCGATACTTCAATGTGAACAGGTAAACTTTTATTTAAATTAGTTATTTTCCTTAATCCTCTCTGTTTTATTATTTTTCCATTTATCCATTATTTTTTAAACATACATATGTACCTACTATTATTGCTCTAATATTCATAGGTGAGTTCTGCCATTAATAATAATAGAAAATCATACTGGAGAATAACAGTCTATGAAAGGATATATACTGAATTGATTCTGAGATGATATTATGCTCTCATAATTCCCCATTATTTTTCAGATAATAGAACATTCTTATTGCCAACATGATTGATCATAAATATTTCAAGTTGGTAGGATATATTTACAGGTCATCACTATGAAATTTGAGCCCTGAATTTCATAAATTAACAATAAGAAAAATAAACTATCTAATATCATGATTTTATTCATTTAATCACAATGAATTAAAGAGAAGAATGGAAAGAAAAATGGGAGAAAACATTGCATGAGGGGACCCAAGGGATCAGTAGTTCAGGAAGGATGTATTCACTTTAGTAAAAAAGTACTGAGATTCAGTTGTGAGATGTATTTCCGAGAGGATCTCTGAACTGACGACTAAGAATGAAGTGCTTTCAAATATAATCATGAATTAAATATTTAGATCATATGCCCAAAGAGAGAGCACTAGACATTGATAGGTCAGACATTCCTAGCTAACAGCCAAACCTGGCTCTACCATTAACCTAGCACTTCCCATTGCAGTGATATTTTAACTCCAACTTTGAATTTCATATGAAAATAAAATATCAGAGTGTATACAGTAAGGAATAATTTGGTGAATCAAAAATGTATAATCGATAGATATAGGTTTGCACACAAAATAAATTGATATATTAGATTACTGACACAAAAGGACTATGGGGCTAGTTCAAAAAGTCCGAGCAAAGGTAGGGAGACTGCATCACTGGTGTATCAAAGTAATATTAATTCTATTACTACTACTAGTTAGTATATTTTGATTAGTACATGTCAAGTTTCAGTCAGATTGGTCTCTAATTATTATGTCAAACATTCATTTGAATCAAGTAAGTTAAGTGATTTTTAAAAAAGTATGAAAGAATTTAATGATCAAACATTATTAATATAAGGCAAATTGCATCAAGAGATTAAGATTGCAGAGAAGCTTGACGAATATTATGGTAAGTTTTCTCCATCACTTAGAAATACTTATGAGTAGTTTCAACATGATTTTCAGAATGGCTATATAGGCATAAGTGACTCTGACCATCCTGGACAATCTGTTGAGGTTACTACAGAAATCTTTGATAAAATACATGATGTGGTGATGGATGACAGAAGATTAAAGGTGTATGAGATTGCTAATACTCTACTCATCTTCAATTAAATATTTTGCTTCAACATTTGGACATGAGATAACTTTCTTTGAGATGGGTGCCACAATTGCTCACAGTAGAGTAAAAACAAAATCATGTGATGACCTAGGGCCAGCTTGCAGCAATTTCAGCACAATCTGCAAGACTTTCAGCATCTTTTCATCAATGTGAATGAAATATGGATACACAACAACATGCCTGAAACCAAGGAACAATCCAAGCCTCCGTATTGCACCAAAGAAATGCCCTACACTCTTTTGTCAAGACAATACACCAGCTCACTCCTCTACAGATGTGGCCACATAATTGATACAGCTATGATTCAAAGTCATTCCCCACCCACCTATTCTCCAAATATTTCTTCCTTATTCACTTGTTCACTTATATGAAGAAGTAACTAGTAGAGCGGAGATCCTCAACCATTGCATGACCACAGTCTGGCTTCTTATTCCCTCTTGTGCACGAACCAATTGATTGGGTATGAGCATCAGAGTCTGAGGTAGTAACCAATTCTATTATATTCAGAATACCGATTGAACAATTCACTAACCATAATTAATATTTCAGCAGGATAATTTTATTTTATGCATGTCTACATAGATTTCCCTCAAATCACTGTCTTTTTCCACTCAGTAATTCTAATAGTAATTAAGATAAAGTTTCTATAGGTGATATATTCCATTGACACAATATTTTCCTCATTATGTTATTTTCTTAATGCACATATCTTGAATGCTTGTATGTATTCATCTATTATCAATAATTGTTTGAATTTTTATTTTGTTACATTTTGAATGGTTTTCTTTATTTCCAGGGTGCATGAAACAACACCTAAAAAATACCATTGCTGCTCTGAAGTATCACATATCAACAAGAGTCAAAGTGGAAGCAATTCCAAAAATGGAAGTACAGTATGTATTGAGAAGACTCTATGTGCTAAATATTTACCTACTTACACATTTTCTAAAGCATAGCATTAACTTCTGATAATGTATTAAATTAAGTATGACTTGGTAGTCAAGTACTTTGTACCATCTCTTTGTCCGTGATATAGGTTTGTGCAAGAGTTATAAAAAAAATTTCTTTAAATAACATTTTTTAACCTGCATAAAAATTTTTAGGCTTATCAATGCAATTCTCTAAAATGAGAAGTCTTGGTAATAAAAACAGACCCAAATGATACTACATGTCACAGTCAGTTATTAAATGTCCATATTTTTTTCCATTCAAAGGAAGAATAAGGGGAATATAATGTTGTCAGTTGTCAGAACTCTTATTATTTTCCAAATTATAATAATGTATTATTATGCATTAATTATTCCATTGGATTTTTACAGGAATCTTTACCAAGAAAATGTTATTTGAAACCTGCTGCAAAAGGAGACACAAAGCCAGTTGGAAAACAATTAAATAAGGCAAAGAAAAAAGAAGAGGTGCATTATATGCACAATCATAATAATTCATTCCACCTTCCAATGTTACCTGCAAAATATAGAGAACAACATAGTACTGATACCAGCAACTGCAAAGGAATAGGAAAATATAATTTTGGTGGTGACCAGAATTCTAATGAGATGGTATTTAAGATTCTTGAATCAATAGGATAAGATATTATTAAAACAGCATCAATGCCTTATCTAAAATGAATTTTCAAACATTTCCCCTATCAATTTGTAAAAAATGGCAAACAGATGTTCAGTTTGCATTTTAATAACTTTTACAATAACATAGATTGAAAAATGTTCTCAGATAAGAAAAATCAGGATGTTCAAAGTTACAGTTTGGCATATGTCTCTTTAAAAATCATTTTTATTTAACTTATAGGGTGCCAAAAGGCTCTGTGGTGGATGCTAAAGTGTTCAAAAATGGAAAAAATTTGGTTCTAGAGCTGCTTGTATGAGGATAGGCTGAAAAGTAAAGCACACATGCTTGTAGAACGCAAACAAAAACAATGAGCAAGATCGGGAAAAAATTACATCAAAGAGCAATTCTTAAGTTTCAAAATCATATATTTATTTTTCAACATAGTCACCATTAAGACTGACACATTTCTCCCAACATGTAACAAGTTTTTTCATTCCGTCACCAAAACCCTCTTCTGACTTTTCTCGAATCCATGACTTGACAGCTGCCTTCACCTCATTGTCCAAGGTGTAATGATTACCCTTGAGGTGTCTCTTGAGTTGGGGAAAAAAATAAAAATCACAAGGAGCAAGATTGAGGGATTAAGGAGAGCGTGGAATCAGTTCAAATTTGAGGTTTTGCAAAGACTCTCCAGTTGTGCACGAGGTGTGTAGATGGGCATTGTCATGTTGCAAGATTATTGGTGTCAGGCTGCCTTTAATACAAAAAACTCGACCGATATGGTTTGTGATATGCTTTTGAGTGATTTGCTGGTCATTTTGAATCAAATATTTGAAGAGTTTGCAATGCTTATCATCTGCAGCAGTGATCCAGGCTCGCAACCATGAAATTTTACTACTCATTGATTTACAGTAGACATATCAACAGCATCATCACCATAAACAGCCTTTAAATTATGATGAATCTCTGTAGGAGTCACTTTTTCAGCGGTTAAAAATTTGATAACAGCATACTGTTTAACTCGCGTTGACATAGCAATAGAACATGTCTCCATACTTCTGCTTTTCAAAATACACTGGATGAATGTAATGACCTCAAACCTGTGTATGCGTGTTGAGGGGGAATGTTACTTCCACAAGCCATGAAGGGTGCTTCTGAATATCATTTTGTTGGTGGTTTACAAGCATGTGTGCATTGGTTTTCAGCCTACCCTTATACAATGTTGTTTAAAATATAAAAGGTAAATCCACATTTTACTCATGGAGATGAGCCCCTGTTCTTGTCTACTTTTGAGCAACTTATGGCAATAAAATGATCATATCACCCCAGAATTGCTATCTGCAATGATATTCAAGTATATGGGTACTCCACGTAATACTGATAGTAGTGCCTTTGTTTGAAATAAAGTGAATTTTTAAATGCAGAAGTTTATAAGTAACTAGAATGAAAAATATATTTATAAGGAGAAATTGGAAATTTTCCCATAAGTATATTCCTTGTAATAATTACTTAATTTAAAAAATTGTCAAATTGAAACTTGAATGAAAGATAATGTAATTACACATGTTTGGCTTCATGAAAGGTAGCTGTCAGGTTCAGACTAAAAAAGTGAAGAAAATTTTAATAAATGAAAAAAAGCTCCTTTAAAAAGTTGATTTGAGACAAGGGTGTGTATTCACAGCGAAATCATTTTCTTTGAATTTTTTAAATGGAAGGTTTAAGACACTTCTCTTGGCTCTACTATTTGGAAATGCTTCATGAATTAACCAGGAGAAATAATACTACACTTCCCCATGAAAATACTCCATGTTGTGTAATCTGTTTCCTTTTATGGTGGCATTACCATGTAACTAAACCAGGTACCAGGTAACAATCATCATCAAGTGAAATAGCACAAACGTTCACAGAATATATACCCTAGGAGAGGTTGATCAGGAATGCACAGGGGCGGTGGACCCTCAGACACTCCACCGTAGACCTGATTGGCAGAGGTAGGCTACTAATGCAGGGGATGGGGGCTATTTCTAGTGCGGGGAAGACATCCAGCAGGCATGTGGCTGGCAATGCATTGCAAATGCAGGAGGAATGAGTATTAAAGCAACTATTCATTAGCCATGACACCACCTTCTGGATCCATATGTGGAGAAATTTCAAGGTGTCTACGCGAGCACTCATTTCCTTTTGCAAAATTTTCAGCGTGAAGTCAGAGACAAGGATAACTTAAAATGGAAATAACAGCATATCCAAGGAAAGAGGATGCTTTTCTTAATTAACAGATGGCAAATATTAATATAATGTGAAATGGTGTGAGGTATCACATGATGAAAAGCTTTCATTATGAAAAAAGATAAACAAGTCTCATAAAATATATTTAATTATCAGCCAATTTTTATACACCACAATATTTTATGGTATATTTTTGAAGTACACATAGTATGTGAGTGGTAGAGGGTGTAATTTAGGGGAGACAGGAGACTATCTCATGGTTACTGATGCCTTCTCCTCCTCCTTCCCAAAAAAGTCAAAACTCCCCATTATGTATATAAGCTAGGATAAAACTTTAAAAAAACTACCAGGGGGTCACTTTGTGTCAAAACTATATAATAAATATATTTTTGAAATGGCAAGTTTTCTTCCTTCTCATTATTATACTGTGCTTTTGTGAATGGGAAGTGTGCTATCAAAAGGAAACACAGCAGCTTATGGGAAAAGTTCAATGAATATGTAACCTAAGGTTTGAAAAGAGGTCACTGTTAAAATAGAATATGAGTTGTGACTGGAAGGCAGTGCAGAGAGTAGCTGAAAAAACATTTCAGCAACAGAGAGTATATACTGTGGAATTCCGCTCCGAGGGCAGATATCCGGAGTATATCAGACAGCCATAATAACAAGAAAGTTGACTTGAAGCTACCCTTCTGCCATTTAACTTAATCTTAATGGGCAAAACCCTATGTACTTGCATGACTGGGTGGTAGATTCAGTGTGTCCTGGAGAGGCTGAAAGACTGACCAGAGTTAAAAATAAGATTGTCGGAGTAATTCCCAGAAGGAAGTTGTTAAAGTGTGAGACATTCAAGGTAGAAAGAAATCTCTCTAAAAGTCCAGAGCAATAGTTTCCATTAAAAACTTATTAAAACTTAACGGAAAAAGAAAATACTCAGTTCTTCTACACAAATTTTATTACACACGACCTAGGTTTCGGCTTACTAAGTCATCATCAGGTGGCTGACCTGATGATGACTTCGTAAGTCGAAACCTAGGTCGTGTGAAATAAAATTTGTGTGGAAGAACTAAGTATTTTCTTTTTCCATTATGAATCGCTTCCACAAAGTGACGCCTCAAGCCATTCTTTTAATTAAAACTTGTAAACTGAAGACAAAAATGACCTTGAGCAACCATATTCATACAGAGTAACACTCTTTTTGCAACAGATCTCACTATTTTTAACTGTAGAATCACGATCTTAGAGTCCTGCTGTTTTTGGGTTCTTTTGGTGTCCTAGCAGAGCCCCTTGAGCCACTAAATTGACCATAAATGAAGAAGGAAAATAATAACTCATTTTTTTTAAATTTAAAGTCTCAAATCACCTCTCTAAAGGAGCTTTTTTTCATTATTTAAAAATTCCTAATTTTTAGTTTTTTCTTTTAATTTGAACCTGACAGCTACCTTTCATGATGTCCAAAAATATTTAATTACATAATATTTCTTTCAAATTTCAATTTTTAAATTTTTTTTAGGAAAATGAAAAACTTCATTTTGAATCCAATTAATACCCTGAAAGTACATTAATTGGTTGCTTTAGAGTTTTAAATTGTAAAATACTAATTAGTGTAATAATGATAGCCTGCTGCAAAATCAATAGGTTGGTAGTTCGTTATACACGCCAAAACTTTTTGCATCCTAATTCTAAGTGACTTGTGTTCACTCATTCCATATTTATTCCTGCTCAGGAAAAAAATTCATATAATCCAAATTTTTCAAAGTAATAAATATTTTAAAATCCTTTCCTCTATTTTATGATAAAAGGGATGAAGTTTTTTTTACAGAAATGGCATATTATAATTTAATGTAGCATACTGAAGTAGAATAAATTTGTGTGTACCATTTCCCTTTTTTTTTATTACACCTTAAAGTGTTTCTAATTATTGGTTCTTATTACAATAAAAATTATGACCAAGAATCAACAAGGAAGAACAGAAAATCAGGCTAAAAAATTCACCCTTCCTAAAATTAACGTTGAAGATGACAGCGTGAAAAAATGCCATGATTGCAAGAAATTAAGATCAGATAAAGTATTTGACAGTTGGAGCAAGCCTAAAAAGAACCCCACTGAAAGAAAGCAATGTAAATGGTCATCTGGGTTAAACAATGCCAGCACAAAAATCATACTTCCTAAGGCTAATGCTCCATTGTACCCCAGGCATGCTGTACCCAGATGTGCTCTTCCAGATTTAAACAAAAGAATGACTCAAATAGACACAAGGTATGGAACTTATGTCCTTACACCTTTTGTATTGCATATCAGTCAGTGCATTTTTTAATATATGGAAACAAAAACAAAAGTTATCCCAGGTTTTACTTATTTTACTCAAGTCACACACTCAATGTATGAGGCGAACAGTAACTTTGGCCGTATGAAATAATGGGAAGAGTTGACCCCAGCCATACTCTTACGGCTAAGAGTACGGCTGGGGTCAACTCTTCCCATTATCACACACTTAAATGTATATTTGTCAATATATTTAATTAAATTACAGTTTTAACGAATTATATTAATTTGTTGTGACTATGTTGTTAAGCCATTGGAAACCTTTTTTACTGAAGTTCATGTGTGAGGGTAGGCTGACAACTAATGCACACATGCGGCACTAGTTGCCCAAGACCCCCAATGAGCCATCTGTGCTTGGCGGATCGTCAAGCTGTGCATTTGGTACCAGTTATGTTAGTTTCTGTTATCCTTGCTTTTACTGTTAGTCAAAAATGGAAATGACAAAATCACGGAGCAACATCAAGCTTTTAGTGAAGTGCTGTAAAGAGTTACATCCGTTTTCAAGTGGATTGAGTATTTTAAAGATGGCTGACAAGACACCATGGATGATGCAAGGCCGGGACAACCTTCTACCACCTGTGTTGACGACAACATTGACCGTGTGCGGTTCCTTGTCCTTACCGATTGTCAAAAAACTGTCCAAATGATAGCTGATGAACTGAATTTAGGGAAATCAATAGTGCACCCTATTTTAACCAGACATGATGGATGGATCTTTCACCATGACAATGCACCTGCACATTCAGCATTGATTGTTTGCCAGTTTCTAACAAAAAATTCAATCATGATCCTTGATCATTCTCCTTAATTGCCAAATCTCGCCCCCTGCAACTTTTTCCTTTTCCCAAAATGCAAAAATGTAATGAGGGAACATCACTGGGATGATGTGGATACAATAAAGAAAAATAAAAAGTCTAACTACCAAGGGTGCTTTAAACAGTGGAAAAGAAGGTGGAATAAGTGCATAGCAATGAATGGAGAGTACTTTGAAGGGGACAAAATTGATGTAGACTAAATTTTGCAAAATGAAGTTTTTATGACCTCAGTTCGCATATTTATTGGACAGGGTAGTACACTGAGTGTCGGGACGTTTAGACATCAAGATGGTGGTTCTAGCCCTATCCACCACCATGCTAGGTGGATACGTAAGTTACCTTCTGGTCAGCCCTCATATTATTAGATGTAACATAATGGAGTAAAAATTGGTAACACTCATCTGGGATAAAAAACATTCAGTATTGAACATAAACCCATGGAGTTCAAACCTTCACACAAAGGTACAGGTAATTTTTTGAACTATAATTTTGGAAAAAGCTGACATATATACAATAAAATTTTGTCATACCCATTTACTAGCACTGATAACTTATTTGCCTATGCCCCTTCTATGAAACACAAAATATTGCCAATTAAGCTTATTTTCTACAAGGATCTTTCCAAAAGGTGTCTTTATGAATAATAGCAATCATATCAGATTATTATTACACCACATAATCAATTGTGCTGAGATATCACTACCATCTCACTGAATACAGTAAACAATAAATCAATATATCAAACTGATGTGGTTCACAGGACAGTACGCACATCAAATCTTTAAAATAAAAAGTACAATAATCTTTCAAAGAAAGCATTTCATCACTAGTGTTTTTAATAAACTTTAACACTTTATTTCAGTGGTCTTGGCCATCATGTAAAAACAAAATCACCAAGGATGATCCCCAAACTTTCTTGAGGTGAAAGGATGAAAATATTTACTTTCAAGAATGTTCTGGTGTTTCCAGTTTTTTATATGGATTAGGAACAAATAATGCTACAAGTAAAGATGTTTAACAACCATTGGATTCCCAGCAAATATTTCTAAATACAATATTTTGACCTCACTTTAATAATCAAACATTCATTTTAGAATATGGGTTAACATGACAGGTTAATATTAACATTAACATGAAGAATTTATGACAGGGATATTGAGTAAAGATGTTCAGAAAAGATTAGTGAACAACTTGATATGGAATGTAATTTTGTACGGCATGTATACATGGTTACTAAAATAATATGATATGTAATGATTTGTAGGCTTTTAAGATGTGGATGAAAAGGTAAAAGGATGGGTGGAAAGGACAACAAATAAGTATTAGGCATCATGGGGGAAAAGAAAGGATAGTTATGAGAAATCCAAATCAGGCAGTAAAGGTGAATACAGAGCACTTTGATTGAGGATGACATGTTGAAGACTAAACGGCAGGAATTTATTAGGAAAATGTAATGGCAAGAAGAGAATTAGCATGATGGAATAAAAAAAGGTAGAATTTATGCAAAATTTAAGATGGGTTTAGTGTAGCGAGGGGTGTCAGGTTGAATCTTGTAAGGCTAAGAAATACAGTGATGCTCAGTCTGTCTCCAACCACAACCTTCCTTAAACATTAGACTACCAAATAATAATTAAAAATCTTCAGAATCATGACCATAAGGAACAAGATTTTATAATTTTGTCTTTTGATAATACAAATAATTTATATGAACCAATTACCTAGCTTGTTTGGGAACAACTTCTGTTTTTCAGCTATGCATATAAAAATCTACATAATAGAAGGTAGGGAAAGGCACTATATTATCACTCAATAAGGTGCTGGTTAGTTGTGGTGATTGGGCTATAATATTTCACTTATACACACCTGTTCCAAGCAATAGATCACTGATACTATTATTATTGCCTACTCTCTCCACGGAGAGAACAGCATTGACTGAACATGCTGCTTCTGCTACAAAAATATTTCACTGGCTTTTTGAAATCTGCACCATATATAGTCTGTTTAGGGGATTTAAACCTCACCATCCCCAAATTTCAAAGCCTTTCTTCAATTGTATCAGGTCCATTGGTTTTACATGCATAAGGATCACGATTAGAAAATGTTTAATTATTCAGAATAACTTATTTTATTTTTTTTCAAATAAAAAACACCAGAGCACATTGGTTACTGATAAGCATATTATTTACACATGAATTCAAACTAGTACTTATCAAATTTAAAGTTAGTGGTTCATGTCTCAAAATTACAAACCTCGGTAACTTTTTAACAGTTCTTAGCATGCAGTGTACTTTAAATAGGAGCATTATAATACTTATCAATCATTTAAATTTTGTATGATATCCTTAACAATATATTAAATCATACTTCAACTATTAGAGGACTTGCGACTTTGAGACATATGCTCCTGATTTTTTTTCCCGAGTCAGTCACCAAGATTTTTGGGTACATTTTCCAAAAGTAATTATTCTTGATGGCCACAATTACACGAGAGTTGAACAGTATAATCCTTTGGCTGAACAGACTAATGGTAGGCTCATTCCATAAATTCATGTGATTTTTCTCAAAATGTTTTCAAGAAAGTGAAAACATTCCTTGAGCAATTTCACAGAGATATTTACAATTTCACTTCTGAAACATTGTTTTCATGTAGGCCTGTGTATGTACATAGCTTTTTTTAGTGTTTATTATATTGGGCACTTGCATGCCTAAAATACTCTTACAGGTGGTATGCCAAACAAGTGGACCTTCTCAAATAAAGGTTGATTTTTTGCATTATCATTCAAGCATTTAGTCTAAATGAGATGATACACTTTGAATGTTACAGAATATCCATTAACACATTGAAGATCCAAATTTAAGATAGAAGGTTTCTCAGAAATCTAGGTAAACAAATGGGGGTTATTCAACTGTCATGATACTTATAAAATTTACCTTACACTTCAAATGCCATGATTTAAATCATTAGCATTGACTAAATATAACATAATCACAGCAATCAACCCAAAGGTCGGTTTATTAGGTGATTGCAGAGTTCGCCCAGTACTAAACCCGACGACGTGTGAATATTCACACATCAGGGTAGGGGGCCCAGTTTCTTTCCCTGTGCTGGTTATGGTTTCCCAGGAATATTTGGTATCCGAAAAATCACATAGCTTGGGTGGAGCTGCAGGTGCCCAGAGTGCCTCGCCCAGGAATCGAACCTGGGACCCTGCAGTCCGTAGTACAACACTCTACCACCTGGACTACCACATCCCACTTGACTAAATAATAGCAAGAAGTATTTTTAAAAAGCCCAATGTCAACACAGCAATTATGTTAAATTGACATCTTTATTGTTAAATGTAGATTGAAATGGCTGACTGGAGATAGCAATAACTTCAAATGGACATAATTCCATATCAATTTACCAGCAATTCTTTCTCCTTTTCGCATGAACTCCAATTGCTTGATTGCTGTACACGTGAGCACTATAATAATTTGATTAAACTGAAAGGTGAAGCAAATGCAAAACATATATATATATATATATGGAAAAAACTCTGATATGGAGCGTAGCTATGTACGGCGCGGAAACGTGGTCGCTGAAGCAGGAGGATAGACGTAGATTGGAGGCTTTTGAAATGTGGGTGTGGAGAAGAATGGAGAAAGTGAAATGGACCGAAAGGAAAACAAATGAGGAAGTACTAGAAATGGTGGGGGAGGAGAGGGGTTTGTTGAGAGAAATCCTATGGAGGCAGGAAAAATGGATGAAAGGCATATTGAGCGGTAGTGGAATGTTGAAGAGGGTAATAGAGGGGAGGATGTTGGGCAAGCGAGGTAAGGGTAGGAACAGGATAGGGATGTTGGACGGGATGAAGGGAGGAAAGAAGTACACCGAGATGAAGAGGGACCTGATATAGATTAGTTTGTTAGGTGGGGAGTCACAAAATGTTTATTTGATAGTGGTGTCCATCCAAAAACCTACCTTAACTGGTAGATTACCTTAAAAAAAAAATATATAGGGAAATAAAAATATTAGTGGAAATTCCCTGTGGCATATTAGATGTTTAACTTACCTTTTTTGAGTTATCACCAGAAATATCTACTATTAGTTCATAGCAATGTAGAATCACATAATTCAGTTAGTTACCGCCTTATTAAAACTATTAAGGTTTTTTAAAAAGTTTTGATAAGTTTCTCATATGGGACTGTATGGAAGACTGCAATTACCAAGTACTTTAAATACTATGCATGCATTTCAAAATCCCAAAAATTTACATTCTTTGTTGAAAAGATTGTACTCCCTAAACCTTCGAAAGTCATGAAACGTCCTTTGTTTCAGGAACTCTGTTATTTTTAACTTTCCAGGATCATAAAAACATCAGTCTTGCAGATTTGAGAAATATTGTAACAATTACACTACCTGGAATCCAACCATACAAAACTAAATTATCATGATGCAAGTCAAATAAAAAATTCAAATTCACAAGGAATTTTTTATTCCAAGTTACACCAAAAAAATTACAAATAGAAGACTCAAAATTTTAAAGGAAATATGTTTGAGGTCTCCTAACAGAAAACTTGGGTAGAGTTGTCTTCTGAGTAATTCGCTTGGGTAGTGGAAAGCGAATATGTGAATCATGGAACTGCTTCACTTGTGGTCTTCTGCACAAACTGGCCTTCACAATTTCAACTTTAATGATCTGTTAAGAAAAAATGAAATATTTATTATATTAACAATTATAATTTATTATGTATATGAACATGGACGGAGGCATCAAGTGCATTAATAATGACTAAGATCTCTTGTCCATAGATTGGTGAACAAAAGGAAATGATCTACTTAAAAAAATTAATAATGTTTACTACATAAGTAAGGTGGTCATTCAATCAGTTAGTGACAAGCTATTGAATAATTTCTTAACTTTTCTTACAAATTTTCTGGTGTTTAAAACCAACGTGGAATTTTTTTAATATCTACATCCAATATTTAATGAAAAAATTCACTGCACCTCATTTGCACCCATTTAAGTCATCACTATTCTAATTGTGAAAAAGGCCTATATTTGTATGCAGTTGGTCAAGTTTAGTTGGTATTGTTTTAGTTTTCATGTAAGGAAATGAAATCAAACAAGATGTTGGAAAGAAATTTAGGATCAAGTGGAATTTACAAATAGTTTTGTAAGTTAAACCTATGGCAACCAGTTTATTTTGCATACTACAATATAAGTATTACTGAAAATCCTGTAAGGAATTATAATGTGAAGAGGAAGATCATGTTGGCAGAAGACATGACTGTAGCGAGTACATTGTAGTTTTTTAGTCAAAGAATTTGCCTAGCTTCATGAAGCAAATAAATTATGGGAAATAGTATGTATTACCATGAGTACCTTAAAAAGATTTACATTATTGCATTTTAAAACATTTGCCTATGGTAGTGCATTTATTACACAAATGAATGTGATGTAAAAAATTTTAAAATACAGTATGTTGAAGTGCAAAAGAATATGCACATTGACCTACATTGGCTTGACTAAATTAAATTTTAAATGTTTTCACTTTTCTGAGGCACAGATCAAAACTAATACTCAGTGAAAGAGGAACATGAACCTATGTCTTGGCTTCTCCAAAGGTATTATGGTATTACCATTAAGAAAGATAAACTTTACTGTGTTGATACCATCTTTTGTAATTCAATCATTTGTATTTAGGCAATAGAGAAATTATGGTTAAATTGTTGAAATCAATTTAACATATGCCACTGTACAGAAAAGGCATAATCAAGTTTTCCCTTTGTAAAAAAACTGGTGCATTTTGATTTTTTCTGGCTACCATATGCTCCTGGGACATGAGTTGTATTCATCTATGGATTACACAAAGATTTCCTTTCGCGAAGGACTAAAATAGTCCGAATAAATTCTGAAGAATTAAGTAAAATGAAAAAAAAATGCAGAGTCTGTAAACCTGAGTCTCTCTCTCTCTTGAGACTCAAGTTTACGGTCTCGGCATTTTTTTTGTTTGCATTGATTCACAACTGTATCTACGTTCCTTGTATATTTAAATTAAGTAAAATATTAATGCATATGATAACACTAAATTGGACAAAAGGAACCAGCAATGACAATATTGTACTCAATGCCTGACAAGCAGTATAAAGATATTTTCAGTTTATAACATTGAATATGTTTGTGGGCTGTGGCGTTGCCTTGCAGCGAAGCCATTACTGTGAAAAATAAAAATCCTAGAGGAATCTTCCAAGTTGGTCTTCCTTCATTTACTCCTGGTATGAAAGACTTCCACTATGTAATGCTGGAGACTATACCTTTTAAACAGTCTCTTCTCAATCACAGCCTCCCACCCTGAATCAAAATGTTATGCATCCATCTTCCCTGCCTCCTGAGTTTTTTTTTCCTACAGCCTCCTCTCCTCCCCAACAATGACTAGGCACCACATTGTGTTTTCCTCTCAGCCCATTTTACCTTTACCATTGATCTCTTCACTTAAATGACCATATTACAATATCATATTTCACATGAAAGTTATAAGAGAATTATCTTAACAGTCTTATTCAATGTCCATGTCATTGATTCCCTGGTCCTTTGCCTAATACAATTTTCTTATTTTCATACACTTAGATCATTCTCTTCCCTCCCTCAACTCATCATGACTTTCTGTACATCTTTTGTATACTAATCCAAAATATGTACAGAGTTGTTATGGTTATTGCCTCTACATTACATTTCCCGGACAGTCTTCCCTAATTAATTATTTTGAATATGATATTACACCTTTTTACATTAATACTAGATTATCTCAACCACTCTCCAATTAATCACCATGTTCCTAAATTTTTGACAAACCAAAAAATCTAACTGATATCTTTCTGATCCCCATATATTTTCTATGTTTTCCAATACCTTTTGTGGTGTTTAAAACAAGTGTTTGTTATGATTAAGCCCACTTTCCTCCATAACTTGATTACTTTCTCCTGGGGTCATTCTCTGTTTCTAAACTACATTCCATGTCTTAATCATCCCACCTAATGCTGTTCTAATCCCCTATCTCCATCAAATGTTTCCTTCCACGAATACCACCATTTATGTCATGTACTGATTATAAACCTTGTCTATTTCTTTCTTCTAATTATGCTAGCTAGCATATATATATATAGGTTTGGTCATTATTCAGATATATATATATATATATATATATATCGATGATGCGGAAGTACTCACGAGAGCAATATAACTTTTGGACGGCACAATAGAACACAGAATAAAACAGATAACACGTAAAAGGACACTCACACTGTAGATGATTTAAGCTTTCGGCCTACTCCGAGGCCTTCTTCAGGTCAGACTGACTGTCCTTTTACGTGTTATCTGTTTTATTCTGTGTTCTATTGTGCCGTCCAAAAGTTATATATATATATATATATATATGTATATATATATATATCTGAATAGTGACCAAACTTCAGCTTTAACTCACTAATAATACTCTTCCAATTCCTAGCTCAAGATTCACTACGATTCTTCCTCCCTTTTTGTGCAATATTATTGCAACCCCTTGCTGACACTTTTTCCATCCACTGTTTTACTTGATAACTATCACTCCAGTAATATCTGCTATCCTTCCATCTCACCTCGCACAGCCATAAAAAATCTTAATTCCCTCTCTCCCGCTCAAAATAATTTTAAATTTCCCTTTCCTCAACACAATTCTTACATTCCTCCATATCCATAATGAAATCGAATGGGTCCTCTTCAGTATCTTAGGTGCTACTGGTGCCAAATTAGCTCCACAAGAATTTAGTGATGATGACCACAGAAACCTTCACTCATACTCTGATCAATGCTAAACATAATAGCATTGTATAATTAATTGAAATGGTTTCCTGTGGCCTTCCTCAAAAGTATAGGACTGACAATGGAATGAAAGTTGTTGGGAAACAGAATATCATGATGTCAGCACAAAAGGTGTTTAACCACGTCCATTTTAACTCAATATGACAATTTTACAACTACTCATAGTTAACACATTTAACTTCCAAGACAAAAATGAGTCAATAGAGGAAAACTACAGAATTGACTCATAACATGGCTTTAAACCATGAAGGGCATATGAATAATTGCAACTCAACAGAAAATGTGAGGGTTTATTTCTGGCAAAATCTAAACAAAAAATTGCAGGAAAAAGACAAAAATTTGACAAATGGCAATTAAAAAAAATTTAATGCTGTGAAAAAATGAAGAGCATAAGTGTCATTTGAACAAAGTGAAATAAAAAAATACTTCAAAGAAGGGGTTGCTTTATCATAAAGAGACTGGATATCTTTTATTTCTCCTCCATGGAAGAACCTAAATCACAGCATAAAAATCCACCCTTACTGTAACTACTTGGAATTTGCAGGAGCATTGTCTTTAGAATTTGAAGACATAGTTACAGAATGTATGGGGTTCTGATTAGTAATTCATTTCTATTAATTATATGCGGTTTAAATGTACCATAGCACCAATTCGTAATAACTTTGACATGTTGCCAGTGCAGGAATTTATGCACAGCACTTGGCAACCTTCGGTAAAAATTACCTGAATTGAATGAGCTCTAGCACGATGTCTTGCTCCCATATCCCGATAACACTGAGTTACTGCCCCAGAAACGCTGAGATCTCGGTATTCTCGATACATATTATGAGTTCCTGAGCGAGAATCATATCTCAACCAAATCCCATAATTCTTCACTTTGACAGGAGACTTCTCTGGTATCTGGATAAGGAAGAAAGGGATCAAATACGATATTCCACGTTTATCCGTGCAAAAAAAACTCATTTCAAATAACTCACCTGTCTAAGTGAAACTATTTCACCCGTGCTTTTCTTGAATTTTTTCAACTGCCTCAAGAAGTACCAAAACCTGGACTTTGCAACTATAGGATCAGGGGCAAAAATCCGCATTCTATACAATGGTGTTGTCTTCTCCTTTTCTGTCGGTAGCTTCCGCCCGATAACTTCATATTCCATAAGCTTAAAGAGTATTATGAAAAACCGTTTAGTCTCACTCAAAATCCCAAATGAAAAATAAAAGAATTATCCCTTAAAAAACAAAGCATCAATTTCGTTTAACTGCCAGCTTTAAAAAACAAATTAGAACAGAAAATGTAATGCTTGTATCCCCATCAATGCAACATTCATACAAAATACATATTCAGCCTTCATAATTTGAACGCCATGTTGAAATTTCCACGTGTGCGGTGACCAAGATTTTATAGCACAACAGCAACACGTAAGTGAACAATTGCGCTTAAAATTCTGGTAAAATCATTTAAAATCACCCGTATCAATCGACAAAGACTAACATTTACAACATAAAACGACCATTTACTTTCAACGCATGAGCCGGGATACAACAAACTCCAGCTACCATATCATATTATCCTCACTTTTATCAACAATTAACACAAAAACAAGTTATAATAATTGTAGGAATAATGTTAATTACCTGGCCTTTAGCCTTCATTTTTAGTTTTGATTATTCCACCTCTTTTCCACATATACTCCCTAAACAACGTGCCCTAAAGAGAGAACTTAGTGTAACGAAAAATAGGTGGCGGAATTTTCACATTCCAAATGACAGTTGATAAAGTTGAAAATAAAAGAAATACGAAAGATAGGTGACGCGGGATTTCAGCGCCGAATTACATATAGCACTTTAATAACAAGTTGAATGTGCCTGTCTACGAAGAACAATTTACAGACTCATCCCAGAATGAAAAAATAATTCACACAAATAGCGGAATTTTAGTGTAAAAAAAATTCTTTAGTGAGTCCTGTATCAGGATTTGGTGATAATGAATCAGGTAAACAAAAGTTCAAATCTGTTGATCCTTAAAAACTACTCGTAATTGTTGTTTCGATACGAATGCAGCTACAGATAGAGTTAATTTGTACATTAAAAATAATTAAATTTACGTGGTATGTTTATTGACCGTAATTCATTTTCTAGATTTCTACATTAGTGCAATTTGTAATCCCGCGAATTAGTGCAATTTGTAATCCCAAATTTGTAAACCCGCGAAGGGTATATTGGGAAGTATGGTTAGACATTGTGTTTATCTTTCCTATGAAATTTATTTTATTTTTGCCCATATGTTATTGATCGATTTAATTATTTTCAGACCTAGGAGGGATGATCAGTGAATAAATGTCCGTATGATTTCATGGCTCTTTCAAATGTAGAAGTCTCTTAACTTACATGCACTACTGCGCTTCCCTAATTTTTTACGTCATCCTCATTAAGACGTTGTAGCCTTTGTGCGGCTCCTTTTCTTCCCGCCATTCTCACCCTCCTTAACCTTTAACATTGTCAGTATTTCTTCCCCCTTGTTTAATTTTGATTGTCTTGGCTAAAACAGTACAATTTATTAAGGTATTCATTAAAAATGACTGCAGAACCTCAGCCCGCCTGCATTCGACTAATTATTGATTTCAGTAGTGACGAACTACTTCAATTCAACCGTAACTCCTTAAAGTAAGAAGTCAATGATAAAATATTTTCCAGTGGTTGTTTCCGTATTTCTATATTATTAACTTTCTCTTGGGATAACTTAACGAATTTTCTCCAATAATTAATAACTGTTTTAACTAGGATAGTTAAATTGAAATCATTATTAATAATTTGATAATTTATTGAATGTATACGACTTGTCACATTTGAGATAAGCTCATTATAGATTAAAGCAATTTTGTTGTTGCATGCACATATGTTTTTATAGAATTTGTAGCAATTTCTTCGGACTGCATTTTTTCATTTTCTTCCAAAGGAAATCCAGTATTATCACTGTTAGCATTATTTTCGGTTGTAGATTCTTCATCTTGATTTCTTAGAAATGCAGGAAACGCCAAAGATGCAGCTACCGAAATTGCTGTCACTCCAAAAAATATAACTTGACCCAATACATTCTGAAAAGAAATTTTTTATTTTATTAGAAAGTATTTTTTTACCCATTTCAATTTCTTCGTGTTATTGACCACCAGAAAACGAAACTACTGTTAAAATAATTTTTTTCTAATATTAATAATGTCTGCTAATAGTCATGCAAGAATAATGTCATGTTGATTTCAAAACATTGTAATCAAATCCAAAAACATACCTAAATGATAAATAAAACCGTATAAATTGTTTCATGATTCCTTTAAAACACTGGGATGACCAACACCGCTAATATTTGGAAATAATTTTCACTTTCATGCAGAGGTTCCTTTCCTCATTTTTTGTTCCGTAATTTCCTATTGGAATACTGCTTTTTCCTCTTGGAGTTCAGCATTGCATTTACAAATGCATTGCTGTGATAGTGATACATAATGACATTTTGAATAAGGTAGTAAAGACATAAAAACCTAATAATAATCATTTGGTTGAATGCAAGTATTCAAAAAAAGAGTGGTAGGTGGCTTGATTCTGCCTCCTGAATATTTTCATCAGCGATGGCAGAGCCATAAAGTCAGCAACGATCGAGGTTAATATCTCTAGGTCTCTTAGCCCATTGGCAATGATCCTATCTAAAACTGCAATACAAGTGTCAGCCATGGTTTAACCAAGGATTATTTGGAATATTTTGTGGTTCTATTCATGGGTTTGGATATGTTTGGTGATAGTACATTATCTGTTTAATTGTCTTTCTTAGGCTCCCATTGATAAATGTTTCTATGTGAAGCATGGCAATGTTTCATATGTAAATGTGATGTAAAATATGTTGCAATGTTGACTTTAATTGCAGTGATGTCTCATATGTGAACTCATGAAAGTTTATATGGGGTGCAACAATTTCAGAGAGTAAAAATCATTCGCCTTGACCGGGATTCGAACCCGGATCCCTCGATATCCGGCTGAGTGCTTTAACCATTTAAGCTACCGAGACGTCCTCTTACACTCTGAAATTTTGGGGGCTTTAAAGGAACAAGATGTTGTGACGAAATACCGTACATACAATGTCACAGGCATTCGTAGTCGTGTGCGAGGCGCCACAGTCCACGAGGTTAAAGCCAATTTCAAACACTTAGGCTGTTCATTTCAAGAAACTGCCCCCAAAATTTCAGAGTGTAAGAGGACGTCTCGGTAGCTTAAATGGTTAAAGCACTCAGCCGGATATCGAGGGATCTGGGTTCGAATCCCGGTCAAGGGGAATGATTTTTACTCTCTGAAATTGTTGCATTATAATACACACATAGCAGATGACTCCGTTAATTGTTACTGTTGCGGCATCTCCCGCAGTTTCTTTATATAGGGTGTTGTCTAAAGCCATGTTCATAGCTCACTTTAAACTCGTGTGGATATTGGTTGCTCAAAAACCACTTCTCCAAGTTAATTTTTTGTCACAGTCATTTCTTCATTGTGTATTAGTATTATTGATAGTAATAATTTGAAAAATATTAATAATAATTCTGTATAATAACTGAGCAAATATAAACCTCTTTCTTCTTTCACCTTTGTAGGATAAAATAACTATAACATGAGCACAAACCCTTATCTTTGAGGTATCCAACTCTTATCATTAACCAAAGATATTTTACTAGTTCGTTCATATGGTGGAATTCTCGTTTCATTTTTATGTCAAATGTGACATATCGGTAGTTATTCAAAGTGATTTGTTTTAGGACATCATCTTTGGTGCCATAAAGAATCTTTTCGAGGAAAGATCATATTTTTATGTATATATTAGTTCCTTTTTGTATACTTAAGTGATTCATGTGCCCTATCTAAGAAATATAAATATTGCCAAATGTGATTTTTGTGTTGGCTTATGTTTTGGCTAAACAATTTTGATATTCTGCCCATACGATATTTGGCTTGTGAGAATAATACATATATTTTGAATGCATATTGCTTATGGAGTTTGGCTTTTGATTGCATATGGTGTTTGGCTGTGTATATGGCTGACACTCCTGGTAGTATTATCACCCACAAAGAATAAATCTAGTGGGAAGGTAACAAAGATGAGTAATGTATAGGTAGTTCATTTCTAGTAGTGTGCCATTTTATTAATTTGCCTTTGGAATGAGATTGCATTTTTTTTAGCTCATCAAAATTAAGCTCCGCCAAGTGGATATTTTATCATGTGCTTTTAATAGAGCTATATCTTGTGGATACACTAGTGGTTGGTTTTCTGAGTTGATGTGACAAAGGGAATAAAACTGTCACCCTACTTGACTGTGGAATTTTTTCATACCTGTTGCAAGGTTACCATTTATCATTTGCAGTTGCAAGGTTACCATTCATTACATAATTTTTTGTTGTTGCCATTTCAAAAGAGGCTTATGGAATGAATTTGTCAATTATGTTCTTGAATAAGAATTACACTATTAACAGCATTCCATTCATATGACCTCAAAAAGATTCAAATGTTTTTCATATAAATATTACACGCTTTTAAGTAATATATATATATATATATATATGTACCTGTTTGAATAATTCCGTGTGTGAAGGATCATTAGGCAAGCAGGATTCATCTCCGTCCTTTACAATGCACATATTTTCTTCATCATTGAATGATGGAAATGAAAATGAAAACAAAGGAATGGTAAAACACACTGTTGTATTGAATACTTCAGCCTTTCCTAAAATACCATTTCCAAGCCAGTAGTTCTTCCATGGATCAGCTGGTATGGTTATTGAAGGTTTCCATAGCAGTACAAATATTGCAACACACTTCAGATATCCTGTAAGAAAATTTGAATAGTACCATATACTTGTATAATAAGTTTTTGCAGAAATTGTACATATTCAAAATGAAATTGAATGTCGTTTGCAAGGAAAAATATATGAACATGTTATGAAGCATACATGAAAAGAAAGAAGTATCACAACAAAATCTCTCAGTGTAAACAAATTTCATGCTGTGACTTGATAAATTCTTTTACTTCAAATATGCCTTCTGTATAGATTAGGTTAGTTTGTGCTTTACCTTATTTGACAAAGTGCACATGAATCATTTTAAAACATATGTTCTTATTCTTTCATCTTTTTATGCTAAGTTTTAGATCAAACAATGGATAGCTGACTTATTTTTTTCACTCTGATCTATTTTATGCTTAAAGGAGCTGTTCAAGTACCTGATATGCATAAATTATTGGGTCATTGTAGTATAATATTAATGGTTATTTCTTGCCATTTATTACCGGTACTGTACATTTCAAATGTAACTTAGTAGGAAGTATTTGTGAAAAAATACTGGTATCAAAGTTTTTATAAATAATGTTTGGATTGATAGATACTTAACATAAATCCCTTGAAGGTTGTTTAAATATTTAACTTGTCTAATTACCCATCATACCTACTTGTGTCTTTGCGGCAGGAGAATGAGCCTTTTTATAGTATAGGTATGGAACAAAATTGAGAAAATACTTTTGATGTAGTGGAAGAAAAACAGTGAATTAAATATAGTAAGATAAGATAAATTCACTTGGTGAAATCCAAAATAAATAGAAAAATAAGGTGACTAAGATATTTAGAAAAAGTGGGATTTAATGGGTTTTTTAGAAGGAAGAATGCTGACTAAGCAGGAAGGGGAAAGGAAGAGAAGAAATAGGTTTTTTTGATGGTATGTAGAAGAAAAAACAAGCCAAATGACTAGTCAGAGAATGTAATGGGTATTATGCCCTTTCTTGTAAACCGCTGACTCTACTCTTTCTGATTATTAATTACACTTAGTTGTAACAGGAAAATAATTAATATGCATATTTGCTTTGTGTCCCAAGAATTAGTTCCACCAGGTTTACAAATATATTTTAAGTTGGTAACTGACACAATATCGCATTGCTTTAGTTGTGAGTGAAATGAACCGTACCAATGAAAATTTAAAAAATGATTCTTCCAAGTCCTCATTTTTTCATGATGAAAATGGTCAATCTCAGTCAATCATAAATTATTCCATGCTTTTACTTTTGTATATTTTGTTATATTGATAACTGTGTTTTCAGTATATCATCCTGGATATGTTGACGTAGAATATAAAGGACAAAGTTCATCAACATCATACTCTGCAAGTTGCCTCATCAGTGGGTGTTAATGTACCAAGGGTATCACCTATCAGGTGTTAATGAACCTACTAGGCCTTTACGGCAGTAATTCCCAGCATTTTTCACATCATGGCACACCTCACCAGAATAAATAATTTTATATCCGGATGAAGAAACATTTTTCTGTTGACATGATTAATTCTTCATATATTTCATGCAATTCAACTGACAATCTTTCAGATGCTTACTCACTGAACAGGGTGAAATAAATGAAATGAAAATACCTAACCCATTCATCCTCTCTGAGTGATATGTTATCTTACATAGTTTTCAAGTAATATCTATGAACTGTATTTTTAGATTTTACCTAATAAAGCTGGGATTAAAGTTTAAGAACACAAGCGGATAAAATGATACTTTGTAATTCCACAGATTTATTTCACAAACACACGACCCGGGTTTCGACGTACAACGTCATCTTCAGGTGCAGACACACAGGCGACCAACGTATATATACCCTCAGACCGGGGGGAGGGGGAGGAAAATGGGGGGAAGGTAAGATAGAAAAAGGGGGGGGGGCCTAATCTATCTAATTGATAAACTAATTGATAAACTATATTTAGATAAAATAAAAAAACAGGCAATTGACAGAATTTATAAATCCCAGCCACTACAAGATTCCTCTGCCAAGTGGCGAAGAATCCTGTATCTGGGTGAAACCTGGAAAAAAAATTTACAAATTGCTACCAAAAGATAGGTTAAAAATCGCTTATTATAATAAATCAAGCCTTAAAAACCTGCTCTCACACGTAAAGGACAAAATTTTAGAAGGAGAAAAGAGCGGTGTGTATATGTTACGTTGTGAGTGTGATGCAGTGTACGTGGGTCAAACAGGAAGGAAATTCTGCACGCGAGTGAAGGAACACCAGGCCTGTGTGCGGAACCAAAAGCCATCTTCGCATTTTGCTAAACATTTGCTGGACAACCACCACCAGAGTGCCTTTCAACTAGAAATATTACATGTTGAGAAGAAAGGGTATAGACTTGACGCTTTAGAGCAACTGGAGATTTTAAAATATGTTCGCTCCAAGGAAAAAATTATTGTTAATGACCTATTGTACACCTCCCATTCCCCTCTCCTAAACCTTTCCCTCCGAGATATCCATAGTGAACCTAAAAATTCCACAACCTCCCCCCCTGCTGGGGACTCCCAGTAAAGGGATAATCCGGTAGGGACTCCTCCCCCCCCTCTCCCACGGCCCTCCATTACCCACTCATTCTATTCCGCCTAACTCTCCACCCACAAGCGCGCCTTGCCCAACCCCCTCCCCTACCATCCTCCTCCCCGCCCCCCCCCCCTTTTTCTATCTTACCTTCCCCCCATTTTCCTCCCCCCTCCCCCCGGTCTGAGGGTATATATACGTTGGTCGCCTGTATGTCTGCACCTGAAGATGACGTTGTACGTCGAAACCCGGGTCGTGTGTTTGTGAAATAAATCTGTGGAATTACAAAGTATCTTTTTATCCGCTTAAGTATGAACCGATTCCATAAAATAACGCCTGAAACCATCGATTATATTAAGAACACAAGTAAAAGTTGGGGGGTATAAAATTCATTGGGTTGAGCACTGCGCCACTAACTGGAATGCCTGGGTTGAATTCTATGCGATGCCTTTGGGCACCATCTGCTTCATTCTAAATGGGTGATTTTTTGGGAACCAGATTCGTCTGGGAAACCATAGGCAGCGGGAGGAAACAAACTGGCCCCCCTACCCTGATGTGGGAATTTCAATTGCCATTGGGCTTAGTATTAGGTGAGCTCTGATCTCGCCTATCAAATGAACCTTCAGGGTGCTTTTATGTGGCAGAAATAGGCTAATAATAATCATTTAACAATAAAATGAATGTTGAAATTTGAAAATTAAACAACTTGTCTTTTCCACTTAAAATTTAAGTGGAAAAGCCAAGTCGTTTAATTTTCAACGTGATGATTTTCCACCAAGTTACGCCAGAAACTGTTTTGTTTATAAAATGAATGTTTTAGGTATTTATTTCTTCAATATTTTTTCCCACAGTTAGTACATTTTTCTATTACCTTCTTATTGCAGTGAGGTACGTGGACTTGTTCCTATGATCATAACTTTTGTATATCGGTGTCTCTGGTCAAAACCCTCCCCATGGACTACAATCTTGAAGTGGTGGAATGGCTTTTGAATCCTGATAACCCCTAGAGTTGTGCTTTTTGGAGTAATAATTGCTCCTCGTAGGGTCACCCATGTCAGTTAGGTTGAAGCGTGCAAGCTAGATATAAAGTAGTCAGTCTGTTAAGCATCTGTTCCTAAGTGAAGCAACTACTTCCTAAGTGAGGCAATCTGGCCCCAGTGGGGCAGCCATTAAGTGATTATGTCACCATAAAAGCCCCTTTCCCTCAAAGAAGGCTAAGGGGAACTACTTCTGTTGATTTTCCCACAAAATAATGATGTACTTAGCTATGTACCTAACTATGGAACTCAGCCCACTGGGCTTTATGTCATGCTCAACAGTGGGAGAGGCAAGGGTTCCAAGGTTATCATCTCAGGAAATCCTTTTAAAGCAAATTCAACAGCAAGAGTGCAGAAGGGACTGATTAGAATAGATATAGAAATTGATATTATTTATTTCTAATGGAAAAATTAATAAAATATATTTCATATTAGTTCTCAAGGTTTGAGAGAGATGGAAGAATACTTAGATGATTTACTAATTATGAATATTAGGCCAGCAATTTTACACATAGAAAGATTATGATATAGGGAGAGTTTAGGTCCAGGAATAATTGATTGTGAAATGGAAAGTGCATTAAGAGAAGGGAAATCAAGTAAGGCCAAGGAATAAATAACATCCCTTCAGAATCATTTATGGACTTAAAAGAAAAGGCAAATTAACTTTTATGGGCTAATTCCTAGCATTTATGAAGGTAAAAGTTGGCTGGAATATTTTATTAGGTCTGTCCTAAAAAAGGAAAAGGCAACTGTGAGGAATATAGAACAATAAGTTTCATTTCGCTTGCAGCTAAGGTGGGACTTAGGATCATCAATAACAAGATGCTTATGGGGCAAGTGATTACTTAGTTATTATATAGTTTGGATTCAGCTAATGAATATGTATACATATTCCCAAAGCTATAATTAAGTTACTAATAGAAAGGAATATCAGATACAATTAGGGTGTGATTGATTGTTTCATAGATTTTGAGAAGGCACTTCATAGAGAAAAATGGTAGGATTAATGAACATTTTAGACAAGAGGAGTAGATGGAATAGGAGAGATATGTGACTAATCTGCAACCTGTGCAGACCTAGACTTCTCAGGTGTGTGTGGCAAATGGTTAGGAAGAGGAATGATTCATTTCAACATGTATGTGAATGAAATGGCGAAAGAGGCATGGGAAGAACTGAATACTAGAATGAAAGCCTTTGGGGAACTCAGGTTGCAGATAATCAAGCCTTAGCCTGCTAGGCCAGGGGTTGTAAGCATTACTAAGTGCATTGGAAAGTCAGTACGATAGGTATGGGATGAGTTTGTCTGTTAGAAAGGAGTTATTATTTGAACAATGGGGTTTTCAGGTTAAACTTTGGATACCAAACCTTGACCCATCCTGTCGTTACAGTGGTGCCACCACAAACTTACACAATTTTTCCATGAAATTTTGTTTGCATTTAAGTATCCATTATCATTTTAAATGTTTCCTCCCGAGTTGTTTCCTTCTGGAGTACTTAGAAGAATCAAAAATGCTCTTTCAGCTCATCCTCATTAGAAATTCAAACAAATACAATTAGCTGGTAACATCTGTTGGTTCATCAAACTGAAGGACAAATTTCTTAAATTCACAAATTTTCTGGCTTAGTGTTCCTTAAACTTAAATGTCTTCAATGTGCCTGCAATTCATAAAATTTGAAAGTGTTACCTTTTTATTTCTCTTAATCAATTCCAAGTGAAGTGTTGAAAATTTTCACACTAGCTGGTAAAATTAGTGATTTGAAAATAACAATGTAAAATAAGTTTGTAACTTCCTTGTAGTACTTGACCAGATATCATCATGATTGATCTCATGGAATAACTTTTCATGTGAATTTTAGTTTTCAGACTTTAAAATAGTTAAAAACCTATATATGTACAAAGAATGAGACATTGAGGCACATTCAAGTTATTGGATCTCAGTAAACCAAATTTCAAATAATCCTATATAATTCTATTTTCACGTTGCACCTTCATTTTTTTCTCAAGTTCAACATATTATGAGTCATGAATGTTTTTTTTTCTGAATTTTTAAAATTATTTGTTCAGTATTTTGGGAAACTAAAAAGGAAAGATGCATTGTTTGTTCTCAATTAGAAACTGCCATGATAAATTGGTGGTGCTGAGAACAAGGAAACAATCTAAAATGCAGGTTAGGAAGAGCTTTCTCTTTTCTTTCTAAACAAGGGGATGCAAAAAGAGGAAGATGTTAGGTTTTTCAGTGAAACCTGAGGGCTATGATAATATGAAAAGTGCAATTGTCTTAGCGAAAGTAGTTAACAATCACACCACACAAGAATGATGCCTTTGCATTTGCATAGTTAAGAAAGAGCAAAAAAGCAAAAAAAGTAGTGTTGCACCATAATCAGGACTTAGTCGTTTAATTTTTCATAGGAATTACTATCCTTTCACAGCACACCAGTATGCTGTAGCACATTTTATCTCAATTGTCTAATCTATGATATAGGTTTTGAGTGTAAGGTTTTCTGATCCCCTACGAGTTAAAGTAAAATTATCACATAAATGACCCTTAATTTTGACAAATGAAGTGTTTTTATTTGGCAAGTTCACCATTTGATTAATGGTGTTTTTAATGCAACAAACACACATGTTAGTGTCAAAAGGAACTCAAATGTTGGTTAATTGAATTAAATATGCAATGGCTAATGATAGTACAGATTGCATTCCTGCATAAGTAGCTGAAAGTGTCAGTAAAAAATGCATGCATGAAATTTATTTTACACTAAAATTGGTTAACAAAATATGTGGGTTAGTCTACTGCATTGGATGTTAACTGGTTTCCACTGTAAAAGCAATTTATATGTAAAATAATTAATTATTTGTCATAAAAGTAGTAGATTTAAAAATATTCCTTGAATATTTTCATAATTTTCCTATAATAATACTTCAAAGGAGAGGATTGTAACTATCCATACTTAACCACATAAATAGGGAAAAGATAAATGGTCATAGGAACATATTTGAACAAAATTCATTCTGTACATGTACTTTGCATTATTTCATTTTATGATTGTACAAACTTTTAGTATTTTGTATTGCTAATGGTCCTTATTCTTTTATGCATAAAACTCAATCATTAATTACATTTTCAACCTACCTCTCTCCTTTCCATTTTGACTTTTCCTTTTTGGTGAAGTCATAGCTTTGTCTGAAAATTATAAAGTGTTGAATCAATCAAAGGAGTTCTCTTACAAAACTAAATTTAGCAAGTTTAAAATGTTTATCCTTCATACAGTCAGTCTTCTTCCGGGGTTTTCTGCTGTGGTGACATGGCATTTTTGTGAGCTATGATTCGATACCACGGAAGAATTTTCCTTTAGCCCATTCTAATTGTAATTCCGGCTATGTTACCACAATACTGTTCTGAAGAGACTGAACACCATTGAAAATGCTTGAAGAGGTATTGACTGAATGAATTATCACTACTGAAGCTTTTAGAGAATGTTCATTATCATTAATGTATGATGTAAACATTAATATATAAATAGTTTAAACAGCAGGCAATTTGCTTTGCATATTCATTGATTTAGTTCGCTATTTTTTAAATGCAGCCACTTTCCACTCATTTAATGTAGCCTTACATTAATTTTTATTTAATCCTTAAAACAATTTTTTATTAGTGCTTTAATCCTATTTAATTTTTTCCATCAGCAGGAAGGATTATTTAGATGCACTATTTTCATCTTCCAGCAGTGGTTCCCAGTATGCATCAAAAGTAATCGGAGGCCATGGGTGAGTTTTTCAACTATCTATAATTTCTTTATAACAATCATATCTTAAATGCTTAATCTCTTTTAAGTATTTGTACTAAATTTTGCTCTTTTATTACAATTTCTTGATATTAATGAATTGTGGCTGTGGCCTCTCATAGTTAAAGGTTTTTGAAACAGGTATTGCTCTTTAAATTATATTGTGGTCACTTGATTTCCTAATATGTATCAATATTGTAATTAATTGATTCTTTACCGCTACCATAAATCAAGAAAATAGTTCAAATGCATTTATACTGGCAATGGAAATAATGAAATACTCGACTTACCAATGGTGTAGGTAAGAGTGTGTTATAAGAAAGTTATGCTGGTAGTAGGAAATAGGCTTGCTAATCAGTATGAATGTGTGGAAGATTTTTTGTATGTCATTTAGCATGATTAATGGTGTGAATTTGCATCTCTGCATACATGAATGAGTTTTAAATGGCATGAATGGAGTTCAGTTGCAACCATGAAATTGCACTTCCTTGTTTCACTTTTTAAAAAGGTTTTCATGAGTTTTTCTTTTGCATTTTCTTTTCCTTTTTTCATGAGTAATTGATTTCAATTGAAATATTAAAAACTCTTAAGCGCTCTTAGTCAAAATGAGGTATTCATGTAGATAAGCATGAAAGATTGGGTTTGTAACTCATGAACATTTTCCTCTTGATAATCTGTTCATTTCTTATCTCATTAATATCTTTATTATGAATTTGTTGTTTGAATAATTCATAATTGCTATGGCGTGCCCAAATATTGTGAACCTGATTATTTGTAAATTGTTGACTTATTGAATATCTGAATTATACATAGGACCTCTACTTCATGCAGTGCATTGCTGTACTGTGATTTTATAATCATTTTATAATATGGTTGTTTAATTTACTGTGTTGTGGATTTTTAGTTAGTATGATGGGGTGTGAAGTTCTTTTGTAGTCTGATGTGATTAATGACCTTTTCAATTCAATTTCAACCATTAAAAGATCAATTAGGTTCATCTATATATATATATATATATATATATATATATATATATATATATATATATATATATTAATTAAAACAGTGTGATTCTTTGCTGACTGCAGTAATTATAATCCAAATGATGTTATTTGTTATGACGTGATCTTTTTTCAACCTCTCAAGAATATAAACCCAGACATGCCAACTCTCCCGATTTAAGCGGGAGACTCCCGATTTTTCCTTCTTACGTTCTTGATGAACTGTTCAAATTGTGTACTTAGCTTAACATGTTAATAAAGTGTGACATTCATTAAAAATTGGCAAAGTGTCATAAAGGGATTAAGGTGCCATGCAAATATTGTGGTAATTAAAAGTGATTACTTCGTGATACACTTCTAAAAATCTCCCGATTTTTCATTTTTGAAAGTTGGCATGTCTGTAAACCTGAGTAAGTGCAAATGCAAGGAGATTAGTAATTAATGGAGTTCATATAGGAATGAGGTCTATTCAAAAGGTTTGCAAACTTTTTATTATAAAAAATACTTCACTTACAAATTATTGATCAGGATTCCCTTCTATTGAGTCTAACCTAGCACTACTGAACCTAACCTATACACTTATCGCAACAGTGTTTCAACTTTTTTAAACACTCCTGGGGTGCATCTTCGAGAATGCTCATAAGCTCCTCCCTCAAATTTTCTATATCTCTGGAATGGTGGCATTTTTTTCTTTTGATCAGGGTTTTTATTTTGGGGACAGGTAAAAGCCACATAGGACCAGGTCTGGTGAGTAGGTTAGGTGGGGAAGGACAGCGGTCTTGTTTATGGCGAGAGGTGAATGAACCGACGTGTTGTCGTGTTGAAAAAGCTGCTCGCCGCTCCTCCAAAGCATCGAAAAAACATTAAACATCACCTTGACATTCGAGCGAACTTACGAAACGTTTTTGGGGTGGGGTATGTTTCACCAATCATTTGTGAATATTGCATTTTTATGTCGATGCCATATCAATAAACACATGACTAATCACCTGTTATGAACCTGAAAAAGAAAGTTTAATCCTCTTCAGCTCGATCAAACTGTTCCTGACAGACTTGAACTCGATGTTGTTTCTAGTCTGCTGTCATCAGGCTAGGCGCGAATTTAGCGGCGACTTAATGCATCCGCAAATTTTTCTGTGAGGATTTCAGAGCACGAACCAATGGAGAGGCCTCGCACTTCTGCAAGTTCTCTGACAGTCAAACGTCGATTTGGGCGAACGAGATCGCTTACTTTTTCAATGGGAGGGTAATCAGTCGGCGTCGATGGTCTTCCGGAAACGCTCGTCGTCTACTTCTGATTTCCGCTCCTATTTGAACAGGGCAAACCGCTCATTACACTCGATACGTTTCACAGCATCCCCATTATTGGAGCAAGGCCTTGGCTATGAAATCAGAATTTTCCGTGAAAGATTTGTCGAATCTCAGGCAGAATTTCACTGAACACCGCTGCTCCTTCAAAGAACTCATTTCTGTGGATCCAATTTTTCGCCATACTTCACGGACGCCTCTTCACATAAATGATCGTAACTAATCAACAAAATGAGATTTGAACAAAGTGGTTGAATGCGGTTATTCGGGAAGTTTCCGCTGACAAAAGGCTTCCAAGCGGATTAAAACCTAACCAACTGGAGGCACGCTATTCAAACAGTTAGATCGTAACTACTAGTTCAAAGGTGTAGTTGAAAATATATTTTTTTTAATTCAGAACCGACATATTCTTTAATCTACAAATGGTGAATGCAAGTATAACCTCGTCCTTTCGAAATTCAATAAAACGGAAAACATCCGAAAATTTGAACTTAGAAGTATACGAGTTCGAAACAAATGAACGTAAAAATTTCTTTTGATCCCCTATTGGGTCACTAAAATCGGGTTGTGGTCTCATTTGTACATTAAAGTGCTAGGCCAAATGACCTGGGAAGTTAATAATTTTACTTTTTCGGAGAATACATGATGATGCCAGAATTTTGTGAAAAAGTTATGCATATCCGTAGGTATGAATCGGCTATCTGTGGACATCCGTCAAGTAGCCTAACCCAAAAAATCAAAGGATAATGTTATCGAACCAGATATGGAGGCAATGTATTGATTTCGTTCTTTTTTCCTGTCTTTCTTTTATTTTTAATTATGAGTAATAGAAGCGAATGTACACCAGCGTAGCGTAGACTACGTTGAGCCAGCACCCCTCGTTGAGTATCAATATTATTAGAGGATCAATGTTGGGAATCACTAACGGTTATTATAAGGTAATCTACCGGTTAAGGTAGGTTTTGGATGGTCACAACTACCAAATAAATATTTTGTGACTCCTAACAAAACACAATCCAGCAACCTACACTATATCAAGTCCCTCTTCATCTCTGTGTACTTCCTCCCTTCATCTCGTCCAACATCCCTATCCTGTTCCTGCCCTTACCTCGTTTGCCTAACGTTCTCCCCTCTATTACATTCTTAAACATCCCATCCCACTGCTGACCATAACGACCTTCATCCATTTTTTCTGCCTCCTTAGGAATTCTCTTAACAAACCCCTATCCTCGCCCACCATACCTAGTACTTCGTCATTTGTTTTCCATTCGGTCCATTTCACCTTCTCCATCCTTCTCCACAACCACATTTCAAAAGCCTCAAATCCACGCCTATCCGTCTGGTTCAGTAACCACGCCGTACATAACCACGCTCCATATCAAACTTTTAACGAGTCTTTTCGTAACATCCTTACTCAATGCCCCTGTCATCAACCACATCCTACTTGTGAAAGCCCCTTTGCCTGGCGCAATTCTTCTCCTTACGTCCCTACTACTTTGACCGTGTTGGTCCGAAACACTTCCGAGATACGTAAACTGTTCTACCTACTCCAGTTTTGGCCCTCCTATTTTAATGTTGACCAGAGCCTTTTTATTTCTGGAAAATCGCATTACCTTTATTTTATTAATATTGATTCTCAACCCATATCTATCGCACTGAACCTCCAATTCACTCATAAATGCTTGCAACCCCTTGGCTGACTGAGCAACTAATGCTTGGTCATCAGCAAACCTAATCGATTTTACGAATCCCCCTCCGACTTTCATTCCTACCTCCAGTTCTTCCCATGCCTCTTTAATCATTTCCTCCACATATACGTTGAACAGCACCAGTGATAGTGGGCAACCCTGCCTTACCCCTCTTCCCAACACTGCCCATCCGGACTCTCCGTTCGCCACTCGCACCTGAGTGCGCACCTCGTCTGAGACATGTACAAGTTGCGGATCAGTCTCCTGTCCCTCCAATCCATTCCTATTTTCTGCAATACACACATTAGTTTTCCCAATTTACTCTATCAAACGCTTTTTCGAAATCTACGAAACAGGCAACTACGTCCTGATTGTATTCTATATTTCTCTCGATTAGTGATCTCATTACTCTAAAGGCAGCACTCGTACCTCTCCCCTTCTTAAACCCAAACTGATCATCCACTAAGCAATCATTTGCCTTCCCCTCCATCCTTTTGTTGTTGATTCTGAGAACAACTTTAGCTGCCTGGGATATCAAACTTATTTTTCTGTAGTCCTCACATGATGTAGCCCTTACCTTTTTCGGAGCAGGAACTAACACTGATCTCATAGTCTTCTGTCCAGATTCATTTCTCATAGATATTACGAATATATATCCTGTCCATATAGACTCTTCCTCCCCCATTTCCCGTATTTGGTTTCATCTCACTTAATGCCCTTTCTACCTCATCATCAAGTATGCCTCGACCTAAGCTATCTTCATCTAAGTCATGTTCCTTTTCTATGTGTAACCTTGTTGGGAAAGTTCTTTGCCATAGAGTGCTTCTATATATTCCTTCCATCTGTCTTGGATCTTTTCTGCATCAACTGTTATCTTACCCGACTTATCTCGAACTGTAAGCACAGTTCCTCCCTTTCTTGCCGATAGTGATTTAACCGTGCTGTACAGCGCACCAATGTCACCCTTCCTCTGCAAACTTTCCATATCCTCGCACTGCGTTTTCCACCATTCTTCTTTTGTTTTATTTGTGGCCTGTCTCAATTCATTGTTTAACTCTTTGTACTTCATTTTGTCTAACTCTGTGTTAACATTCTTCCATTTTCTTCTCTCATCCATCTTTGTAATCATCTCATTCGTGATCCATTGTTTCCCTGTCCTTTTCCCATTAACGGTTCCAAAAGTGTCTTTTGCGGCTTTCGGTAGCCCTTTCTTGATGCACTGTACTTTTTCCTATTTCTTTTTAGTGTCCTTCATTATCATAAGTAAATCTTATATTTATATTTTCTCTGTGGTTATCCCTGAATTCTGCCTGTAGTGAATTGCATCACGATTGATATGATTTAATTGTATGATAATTAATGATATACTTGTACCTATTCCAGTGATGCACAACCTTTTCCTCATAATGTCGTTCAAGTTTTATATTTTCCTAGCTTGTGGCCCGAAAATCTCGGTGAATAGTAAAATAGAATTGTCGTCAAATTACTACCATTATTGGGAATAAACGAAATTATAATCCTTATCAGCATATCAATCCAAAGATTCGTCTACTTCATCTTTCCATTCTCCTTGTTGGATTACTATGCTGTTTATTCTAGAGAGACTGATGTGATGGAGTCCCTTTGCATTCAACATCGCAGTTCTTCGACCGATTCACTCTAGCCCGTAGTGATACCGGATTAATTTTCTTGCGCTAATACTGTTTTATGGGGAAATTGCTGACTTTCACCGTAGGTAGACGGTATTTTTGTTGTGCGGAAGTCATTACTTTCTCGTACCGGAAAAAAATCAGAAATATAATTTTTTTCACAGCTAAAAATGTTTGACTCTTCTGACGATGAATCCGGCGACCTTTAGTTCAGGCGGTTCACTAACCCTGGACTGTCTTTGTCCTAATTTAAAATAGAAAATTTCACATGCAGTTTCGGTTAAAAAAAGTCTATTAGCATTCGCGGGTCGCATAAAAGGCATTGGTGTACCGCGGGTTGTGCGTCACTGAGATTTGTAGTTATTCAAACTGCTCTTACTTTATGAATATCCCTCGTATAAGTCTGGTAGTCATTTTGGAATGAGTTTATGTTGCAGTATTATTTTAGCCAGCGGAGTGTCTTAATAAAAATACCTCTATGAGCACGGGGTAGTCATATTATTTGCAACTACCACTTTTTCTTTGCGGAAGATGCACAAAACTTTTCTCATCTAGTTCTTCTGGTTTGGGGACGAGCGTTTTGTCGATCTTCCTCAGATACTAGGGAATGGTGGGCGTCGAGCTTTGGGCAACGGTCATTGTATTGCTCTTCTTCCTCTCCTCTTCACACCTTGTGAGAGAAAGTATGAGAACCCATGTCCAAAATTGCTGTCACTTAGTGTCCATGAATACGTTTGGGAGCATTTCAGTTAGTATATCATATGGATTTCAAGAAGCGGGTGGGTACTTTGCATTGTAAACTATGCTTCTTGTTTGTCCTCATTTTATGGGTGGCTATGACCACCACTGTAGGTCCAATAAGACACTAATTCTACCTCCCTGCTCTCTCCGAGAATTAGGCTTTACTTTTGTATGCCTAATAAGATGTCCAAGATTAACTTAAAGAGTTAAACTTTGGGAGACGATAGAAAACTTGCACCCAGACTCTTAAGTCACGTAATTCGCCAGAGCTATGATCTCTCTTTTCCTCTCCTCTTAGAGGAAACAGCCCTGCACTAAGTTGGTCGACCGACGGCATTAAAATTATCACCGAATAATAGGCACCGAAATATTAAAAATTTATAGTCTCAGAAATTCTATTTATATGCTGCATTCGTTAGCATTATATCGCAAATTATTTCATGGTGGCTATTAATCTTTCAAAAAAAGGTTTTTTGCTTTGAGAACGGAGTTTCTTTGTCATCGTTCCTGATATTGGTTTTACGCCGCTCTCCATTTTTCTTATTGGCTTGTTTTTTTCCGTCTACGTATTTCCTCCCCTTATAGTACGTAATCATTTGTTGCATTAATTTCATCCGCTGTCTTCCTCCGTAGTTTTTCCCGTTCCCTCTTCGGTCGAAGACTGTTTTCATCAGGTCGTTGTGTATCATTATCGGTCCGTTAAATTATGCCTTTAATGATAAAATATTGTAAATAAATAAAATAAATTTGTATACATGTACATTTATAGTCTATAGCTTTATTTTAATGATACTTGAAAAATATTTGTCTTTTTTTATTATCGTTGCACACTCACCCTACTCTTGGGAAACCGCACCAGAAAAAAAGTCACCTTCGTTTTAAATTTAATGCATTTTGCGTGATCTCCTTTTCTTCCCTTTTTATCGCACACGTGGTGTCTCTTTATTTAGTGGTAATTTAATGTCTCTTCCTTCTGTCTGTGTGAGACTTCCGACTCGCCATCTGCAGCGATCACTTTGTTTGCGTCAGATGTATTTCTCTTTTCGACGCTCGTTGCCTAACTCAGCAGCACCGACTGTGAACATCAAACGGGAAAAACATTTCCTTGCGCCATAAATATATTAATAAAAGCGAACCATTGTTCTCTTTATCGATAGTTTTCTGTACACCGGCTCTGAAACACGTGTATCAATAGGAGAATATTGAATTTAACTCGTTACCGGGTCATTTCTTTATAAAAATAGCCATTGCAAGTGATTTCTAAACACCTGAGTTTTCTAATATTATTGGACTCGAGTGTAATTTTGAATTGTTCACATCTCGTTCAGTTCGCCGCTAAGCCCCTTCTCTGCTGGGGAATGTACGTGCTTTCAACAGGAATGGAGATCACCCAGCATTGAGACTTGACAGCGCGTGCTTGGGGTCCAGAAACTCAAGCTAACTTATAATCAAGGTTGCTCCTTGAGGGTGAAATTTTAGTGGCGTGCCAATATCATGTGATCGCCGTTGGCGTAGGGGACGGTGGAGGTGGCTGACGCGCTTACTGTAGTCACATGAGGTTTAGTCCGCCCCGCCTTGCCCAGACAGCAAGCTACGTGTCAAAACACCATTTAAGTTATTCGGAGAAAGTATCTTGGTCTTTCGATTGCGGGCGGAGTGGAGACGGAAAGGACTCTGTTATAGGTTTCTATTTCTCATTTCTGTCGACCGATGTGTGACTAGAGAAATGACGTTTCTATATCGATCTATTATCCATCTTCAATCGTCAAGGCTAAGCAGGAAGATTAGTTTCTTTGCATAAGTCTTCCCTTTCGGAAACCGTGCTGATTTTTCATTAATAACTCCTGACTATTGAGGTGTCCCACGATCGAACTAACAACTATGTTTTATGACTTTGTATGAAATTAATATGCGAGAAATAGGTTTGTAATTACTCGGTCCCTCGTCTCCATTTTTAAATATCGCTCTTAAGTTAGCCGTTTTCCAATCTCTGGGAACCTTGTGATCCACCAGCGACTTTTTAAATGATTTATAGATACGACGCAAGTTCCGAAGCTAGATCCTTAAATGTTCGAGCGGGTATTTCATCGGACCCGGAGGATTTATTAGGCTTAATATTTTTCAGCAAACCTTCTATTCCATTATATGAGATTTCAATGTTGGGCGTCGGTTGACCGGCACGATTTGGTATGCTATCGGAGGCATTCGTTGAGACATTGGTGAAGACACTTTGAAAGAAGGAATGTATTAAGTTAGCCTTTAGCAAACGGCTGGATACTCTTTCGCCTTTATCATTTTTGAGTGAATTAACAGTTGGCTTATTCCCCTGAACCTCTCTGACAAACAACCAAAATACTTTCGGATTCTCTTTCAAATTTTCCGCTAATATTTTCCTTTTGAATTCGCTTAACACTTTCCCGTATTCCATCTTGGCATTCATTCTTTTTGTCACTGGATATATCGTCGCTAATATTTTTCATCTGGGCGTGACATAGTCTTTGACGTCGCAATGCCCTTCTAACATGCGCATTGTACTCGTACCATTTAGGTTCCATGTAATCTTTTATAAATTTACTGGGAATGAACTTGTTGACTACCGAGCGCGCGATCTCAAGGAAGTTATATCACGCATCCCAGTATTTCGGTGATTAATATAACTTGCAAATTGGCTCTGTAGTACGCACTATAGGCCATCGTAGTCCCCTTCTTGAAACAACTAAATTTTCAATTTAGGCTTTTCTTTCGGACCCCATGTAGCGAAAACTAAGCACTCACTGCCCTGTGGTCACTTAATTCCTTTTATAGTTTCTATTGTTAAGACTTTTTCGGAAATATACGTTGTTGACAAATCATCAAGAATATTATCACCCCTAGTTGGTGAAATGATAAGTTGATTCAATGAGTTCAACGTAAAAGAATTTAATAACGATTCGCAGATATATTTGTCTTTACCGCCCGTTTTAACACTACTACTACGCGCTTGCATACGAGCTCGTATGTACTCCAGTCAATAGATGTGACATTGAAATCTCCACCGATTATGACGTCGAGATCATTGTATTGGAATAAGATACCTTTGACTTGCTGATCTAATTCTCGTATTGAATTAACTTTGCCTTCCGGCGGTCTGTAAAATGCACTTACGAGTAAATAAATTATTTTGCATTAAGGACTTCTAATTGAGCACCAAACGCTTACCTCAGCCTTGGCGATGCGAGTATTTTTAACTGCAGTAAAGACACCGCCCCCGATTCTTTTTGTTCTGTCATTTCTGTAAATGGAAAAGTATTTTGGGAAAATGTTACCGTCGGCAGTATCGGTGGATAACTAGCTTTCTGTCCCAATAATTACATCTTGGCCTGTGCTTTGAATGAATTGACGATGTTCTCCGACTTTGTTTTTTTTAAACTTCGCCATTTTACTAACAATGCAAATAATCTTTCCTGGACAATACAGTTGTTTTAATTTTTAACGAGAATTATTTTCTTATTAATATTGAATACCTTATACAATTTTCTTTCCGATGCTATCTGATTCGTGTTAAATGAACTATGGTATGCATCTCTATCATTGACAAACACTTCATTTGAAGCTAAATAATTTGGCAAACAAGGCTAGACCAACTTATTGACCTACACACCTACCTACGCTTTGAATTAAAAAAGGACTGCAAGTGCTCGAAAATCTTACCCGATACACACCTGACGGCCTCATACTTGTACGTGTAGTTAACACCAAAATGGTTCAGGGGGTTCCTACACGATTGGATTGCTGGCTGAAGGTTGACGAAAGACGCCCCGATATCCCTGCAGAAACAAAGCAACCTCTGATTGATTGATACCTTCCACTCGGCTCCAAACCGAAGGTCCATGACCAATCCTCGGGACAAGGCTGCTGATCGAGAGCGTCACATCGACCCCATCGACGCCACTCATCCGCTTTGCTTCCGAGTTTACTTCCCTGAAAGAATCTAGAATCTCTTCAGATCCATGGCATCGTTGACACCAACATGACCCACGAGCAGCGGCCTAGAACACTTCGTGCCCGTAGCCGCCGCTCCGACCGCCTTCGTCACCACGCGCTTCAATCGACCGTGTGTCGTGCAATGGGAGAGGCAAGACTTCTGCGGTCGTCATCACACGAAACCTTCGCCGAGCGAAATAAACAGAAGGCACGGAAGAGGACCGAACTAATTTAAATAGGAAGTTGCAGAATGAAGACGATGGTAGTCATTTAGTAGTTATTTTAGTACCCTGCAAGCAGCCGCTTGGGTGTGTGACAGGGAGTGAATACACATCAGATTAATTTTGACCCTACCGCGGTCGGAAAATTTTATTCTGGTCCCTTATCAATCGTGGAAACAATGATATCTTAAAGCTATCTGTTCTACACTTGATTGCTCTAATTTTATAGACATGATCTCTCCTACCGTAACATGATGGGGGTAATATCACATTTTCAAAATCACAGCTAAAGAGAAGTCCTTCCAATTTATGCAAGAGATTAAATCTGTAAAACCTTGGCTCCGCAAGTGATTTTCAGGCTAGCTGCTCTAATATTTGAGATACGCTACTAAGTGTATCATAACAACGTTTTACAAATCTATCTTCTCTACGATGCACGCGATCCAATCTGCAATTAGTCCAACTTCGTGAGGATCCCATATACTTGCAGCTAATTCTATATGAGGCCTTGCCAGCGAAAGATAACATTGCTCTTTGACTTTTTCATCACACCCGGTACTCTTCTAATAAGTTCTAATTTTTTGTTAGCTTGACCACATAATGTGTTTGTGTTTCACCTAGGAGATATCGTGAGTTAGGGTAATACCTAGGTACTCGTAAAACGCCCATGTAACGAGATGCTGAGGACACGGTGATTAGAAAACTTAAAGCGAGAGATGGATAGAGGAACTATAGATGTTTTATGGCGGTGTGAGGTTAGATAGAAGGATAGTAGGGATTATTGCAGATTAGTGTGTATCCTATAACCCATACTTTTCATCAGCTTCCCTCACAGTTCTCAGACACGCAGCTACCCACAGCGAAAATGTTGACAATTTAAGATGGTTGAACTAAAAGTGTGGTCCTTTTAATGAATACAAGACCTAGATTTTACCCAGTACATTACACATGGATGGTATACTGCCGCTATTGTAAGAAGCGTTTCAGTGCTCAAAATGTTGTCCTCTCGTGTACAGGCGCAACGTGTATTCACAGCTGTCGACATAGTTAATTGAGACGTGCGACGATGGTGTTATGGTTATGAAAATTGTGCATTCGCGAGTGCAGCAGTTCAAAGAAGGTCGAATATCGTGTGACAACGAACGTAAGAAGCCTCAGCCATGAAATCTTGGCGTCGGCGTAAACAATTCGCTCGTCTACAGGAAGGTTATTATGTTGAGGAATAAGGCAAGTTTCATCTTTCCGGTGTCAGTAACTTTTCAGAAAAAAAGAGTAGACCTTAGAACTTGAACGCACCTTCACCTTGCATTTGTGTGTCACCCATCCCTCCTTCTCTTGTTCCTATTTGGACCTCATCTTAATTGACACAATAATAGAAATAGTAAATTATCAGACGAAGATGGAGATCTTCTGTTATTCGAATAACCAGAAGATGGGGAACGTGCCAAGTATATCAATCCAATTGCGTCTTTAGCTTTGCAGTACCATTTTTGTCTAGGTAAAACGAAACATTTTGTGCAAATGGGCTCACTCTCATGGTATTCTTCGTTAAAAAAAAGAAAATGAGTTCATAGTAATAATTAAGAGCTGGAAACCAAGGGTGAAGATCACACATTTACGTCAAAGTTACTACAAGATGAAAAGCGTGTGTGCATATCTATGAATACATTTAAACACAAAAACCCTCCATATGGCGAACAAATATTCAATCATATAGTAGGCATAAGGAAAAGGGATAGGAACACATATAAAAGACAAAAGACAAATCAAAAATATTTCCTTGACCGGTACCTGAACCACGGATCTTTCGGCATGCCGGGACGATTCTCTAATCCCTATCCCGGGCGAGAAAATGTTTTTAAACTTGTGATCTACTCGATTCCGCCTTCCCACCTCCCTTGTATTTGTCTTTTGTATGTGTTCCTATTCCTTATATGATAAATAATTAAATAAATAAGTAAATAAATAAATATATATATATATTTCGGGCAAGCCACTCTGGGCACCTGCAGCTCCACCCAAGCTATGTGATTTTTCGGGTACCAGAGGTTCCTGGGGAACCATAACCGGCACACGGAAAGGAACTGACCCTCCACCCTGATGTGTGAATTTCACACGCCGTCGGGCTTAGTACTGGGTGAACTCTACCGTCACCTACCAAACCGACCTTCGGGTTGATTACTGTGTTTATGGTTACATATGTATATATATCTCCCTCCCATGGACTACAACCTTGACGTGGTGGAAGGGCTTGAACGTTCCGATGACCCCTAGAGCTCTGCTGACGGGAGCAATGATAATTGCTCCTGGTAGGGTCACCCATCTCATGCCAGATAGGTTGAAGGTTCGGAGCCAGAAGAAAGGTAGTTCACGTTGTGTCTGTTCCTCAGTGAGGCGGCTACAAAGGCGTCTGATCCCAGTGCTGACTTTCGTCTGGCTCTTAACCTTCAACCTATCTGGCATGGGTTTAGTTCTAGCAAGTGTAGACATAGAAACAGATGATGACATATGTAGATGGGGATATCTTAGGTTCTAACATACTTAATTGCTAGATTTAAAGGGCATTATGGGGATTGCAAACAAATAAGACTGTGGGGATATATAATATCCCTGCGAAACTACTTTAGGGTTTAGGAAAACGTGGAAGGAAGAGTTTTTTAGGCTAATTAGCAACATTTATTAGAAAGGAATTGAGTCGGGATATTTTGTCAGATCAATGTCGTTTCTCTTCCAAAAAATAAAAGTGGAAATAGAATCACGATATGCGAGGGCTATATAACAAAAACCTTGATTTCGCCCGCGGTAAAGATATTACTTAGGACCATCAACACAAGGATGGATAAGAGAGCGAATGAGTTCTTAGGTGAAGATTATTTTGGATGTAGAAAGAGGGTAGTTATGTGTGATGCCATACGAATAACGAGGTCACTAATGAAACGGAAAATATAGGATACCACCAGGATGTATTTGTGTGTTTTTTTTTAATTTGGAGGAATCGTTTTATGGAATGACTTGTGTAGAATTAATCAATATATTACAGAAGAAAGGAGTAGATTGGAGAGAAAGGTGATTTATCTGCCAAACTATGTACTAGGCTTCAGGTGAATGTTACGAATTGAGAGTCGGCCAAATAATCACTGATGAGCGCATCAGAAAATCAGTGTTGTAATAATAGAATGATAACCAGTGTGAACAAAACAATGGTCTTCGGAAAGGAGTACAGCTAAGTTAAATATTAAAATTGAAGTTCATAAACTGGAAGTTTGCCTATTTCGGAAGTGTTTTGTGCCACATAGGTCAAAGTAGTAAGGATATGAGGTGAAGAATTGCGTTGGGCCGAGAAGCTTTCCCAAGGTGGGTATTGATAACCGGGACGTTGAATAAAGATGTTAGGAAATACTTGTGGAAACTTTGGTATGGAGCGTGGTTTTCTGCGTCTGGGAAATTTGGTCTTTGAAGCAAGAGTATAGATATAGATTGGAGGCTTCTGGGATGTGGGTGTGAGGAAGGATGGAAGAGGTGAAATAGACAAAGGAAAAAAGAAATGCTGAGGGAGGAGAGAGGATTGTTGGGAGAACCCCATAGGAAGCCAGAAAGGTTGGTGCAGAGTATTTTGATTGGTGATGAAATGGTGAAGACAGATAGAGGGGTTTAGGCACTTACGCATTAAAGCAGATTTTAAACATAGTTACACTCGAAGGCAATTTAATCCTATTAAGAATAGGCAACGGTCACTAATAGCGATGGTAACTGCTGAAAGAGAAGCTGTCTAACCAAGTTTATTTTCTGTTCAAGGTTTTATTTTTCTTGATCCCTTTCATCGTATTTCGACTGGTCTGCCATATTTACAGCTTAAAATTCATCTAACCACATTAAAAAAATTTATAAGTTAAATTAATGTATGAGGTAGCGACTATCAAAACTTAGAATGAAGTTGACTGTAGAAACCATGCATTAGTGAAGTTCCATCTAAAATGTGGAAATATATAAAGACGAAGTAAAATTTGTTAACATTTCTACGCAGTTGATGAAGTAAAAAATTAGCTTGTTCTGGTAAATACAAATTTTACTTGTAATATTTTTCCATCCTAACAATTTCAACTATTTAATATTCCAGCAAATGTATATATAGGCACAATTATCACTTTCTTTATTGTTATGCATGGTAAATTCCGGGAATCTGTAAAACAAACATGTTTTACCATATCCGATGAGGTCTCAGGAATCCTCTTATTTTCGTCTCCTGCGTAAAACCACTAGTCTATAATGCAACCATTTCAGAGAGTAAAAATCATTCGCCTTGACCGGGATTCGAACCCGGATCCCTCGATATCCGGCCGAGTGCTTTAACCACTTATAAAGAATAGAAATTTATAATAGTTTGTTAAAACTTCAAATTATTGTGATTGTGTCGTTGCTTCAATTTGAAGTTTTCCCTTTTTTGTCCCGTCATCACGGAATTCTCTCGCATCACGTCTCAAGCCTGTATTGTTCCTATTATAATGTTGGAAATTTGCCGTAGGTTTTCGCCGGCATCTATCATTTGAATCTAAATGGCAATGAATTACCTTTTGCAAGTTTTTTTTGTTAACAATTGATGCACAGTCAGAAACTTTGGAAAGAAGTAATGCTGATTTGAAAAAATGATTATCATGTCATTTTGAGTGGGCTAATGAAGTGAAATCCTTTTTATATAAATGCAGGGCACAGAAATTTTAGTTTTGTTGTAATAAAGATGTATATTTGTAATAAAGTGTATTCCCCACCAAATATTTCCATTAAATTCTGGCTTGTCGTACTTCATGAAGAAGCATTCCGAAGGAATTTCCAGATGGCTTCAAGGGACCACCAAAACGGTGATTCACGAAGCCGATATCAACCGATCAATTTCAACTTATCAATTGAGTGGTTGACCGTTCAAAATTGGACCTCGCCCAAAACAGTTGTCATGAAAAATGAGACATATTTGAATCCCCGCGGTGTTTAATTCGATGTGATTTTATGAAATTTTAATAGCTTCAAAAAACCTACGTTAACCGGTAGATTACCTTATTATAATAATAGCTTCTAAAACTTAAATGGGCACTTGAAAAAGTATTCCTGAATTGCAATTCCTTATTATTGGATGACAAAAATGATTTATATAGGGATTTTAGGAACTAGGATTTTGTTCTATTTTACGTAATTATGCACTTTCGCAATCGAATTTCCAAAGAGATTATATAAATTTCTAGTCGTTGAACGTGAATGGAATTTCTCTCTGGCATGAGGAAGTTGACATAGTGTGCATTGGTTCGCGTTACTATAGAGCTCAATGTAACTCACACTCAGACAACGAATAGGAAGGGTTGGCCATAAATGGAGGTCACTCTAGGAAAGCCAACTGGCTGGCCGAGCTTGTCGACTTTCACCAACTCACCTTTCTCGGCGTGCACTGTGAAACTCGAGTGGAGTGTAACCAACCAAAACCTTAGCTCTTTAGCCCTGTCGAGCACGTCAACTTCTCCTTACACGTTTGAAATACATTTATTTAGCATTTGTCCGAAAATGGCACTTTTTGGCCTTTACATCGGACTATTAACAAAACATTCCCGATAACAAAGAACTACAGGTAGTGGGAACCCTCTGGATTTGAAGATACACCAAGATTTACTTTGTCTTACGTTATTCAATGGGATGAAAATTCTCTTCTCTGGTATGAAAAATGATATAAATGTTCAGACGCCAGATAGGAGGAAAAAAATTTTAATTGTGCAAGAAAGTAGAACGACGTGTGGAAAATCTTCATCGAGATATTTGGAAATTGAGGTCGACGTAGTCCATCGCTCTCGCATGTGAATGCTTGCAAGTCTGGTGTTATTTTTCAAGCACTACAGCTAACATAGGACCGCCTTTCGTGCCCCCCGTTCCTACTTCTTAACCATAAGTCGGATTATGTGGAAAAAGTGGTTACGATAAATATCGCATGAACAGAGTAGGAGCTAGAAATGTCTTAACCTTCGGAAAACTATTCGCGCGCTTTAAGTGCAGAATATTGCTCTTGATAAAATTGTAAAAATGATTTATATCTGATATCCCAATGGTTGTGTAAACGTTTTTTTTATGAAATCAAATAAATTGTTTTTATGTCATGTAAAATCAAAGGCAATCAAAGGTGAGAGACTCCCTGAGTTCATATATACCTTTAGTTCGGCGTTCCCATGGGAAATGACTGCCATTCGTTCCAGTGCGACATATTGAATATTGACATCTTTCTTGTCGCTTGTTTAATAGTATATTTTGCGGTCGTCGTATTCAACGCCAAAGAATAATCGAAAAGAGGATCCTTGGAATCAGAGTGGGTTCTGCTCCACGAAAGGAATCTTGAAAACCGGTCCTCACTTTCCAAGCAAGGTCGCACGTTATCCTCGCCCTCATAGCGCGGCGCCTGAAGTGGCATTTACGGCGAATAGTATGCGAATGGAAAAATGCAGAAACCTCCTCGAAACCGATTCGCTGTGCGACACATGCATAGAAATTGATGGAATGCAGACAGGAAATAAGTTTATGGTTGTATTAGGTAACCTTTCTACGGAAACAAACATGGCTCGTGGAGTTGGTTTCACTCCTATCACAGGGAAAAACTCTTGTTTTAAGTGCCGAAGCTTATTCAATTATCGTAGGAAATGTGCGAATCCGAGCAGGGAAAGCCTTTCTCGTTCGTTGCTAGCCGACTGGTTTGGCGGCTGGTAATAGCAAAGAAAAACACAAGTGTAGCCTCCGGTTAAGTAGGTCGAGGGAGCGGAATGAGGGGAGGCAAGGTGGGGGAGCGAGAGTGGGGCAGTGAGAAAGGTGGGGGCGGATAGAACACAAGTCGGCTCATTCAGAATCCAATGCTTTTCGATTGTGAACCAGTCAAGTTGGGCGAATCGCGTATACAAGAGGGCGTATGTTAGCCCCTGATCTCGATATTGGAGTTTGTTTTGTGATAGATACGCTCGAAGTCACCCATGATAGGTAAACCGAAGTGAGTCCTCGATGGTTATCTGTGACTTCGTCGGATGTCGTGTAGTTCTTATGACCCATTGATATGTTTCCGATGAAAATTTCAAAGTGAAAGCCTCACGTATATTTTTCGTAATAGTCCTGTGTGGTAGTTTCACAACTCACGGTGTTTCCTAGGTGAAAAACAATATAACGCGCATTCAACGCATACCGAGAACTTGACAATTGTGAAATTGTTATGCTCCACTCTTTGTGATGCCAGTGCTGTTTCGTTATTAGCAATGGAAAGAACTACTCTTCGGGCATTGCTCGTGTTCTCCTTGGTTTTAATAATGACTGGAGACTATTATTGGCTGATTGCTAACGTAGTGCGAGCTATTAGCGGCATTGACATTTCTTCCAATAATCCGACGTTCCGTAAGAATTCATTGTCCAAAACCGAATCGTCTCCAGAGTTTTCGACAGTGAAGACTTCGATCGGTGGACAGAGTGCCGAAGACGGAGATAAACCTGCAGGTATTGGTATGGCCACCCTTGTCGGAAAGTATCGAAAAGAGCAAGAGGACAGGCGAAAAAGGGCACTTGTTGAAGAGGATGACGAAGAAACTCATGCTGCCATGGATGCTTTGCGTAAGTAAAATGGTTCACTGCGTCCATACACTTTTCCTTCTTGAATAGTAATAATATGTACTTATATAGTAATAGAACACATGATAATCGCAAGGAAATGTAGCATGCTGGAGCGTTCCCGCAATTCTGAACAATAGGATAGTGCGATTGTAAACATTATGAATGGAAATAACTTTTATAGGAACTATTATTTTAACCTGCTGGGCGTTAATAGTGTAAAGAGGACATTCATGGCGAAATTTGGTCGGACGTGAAACCACCAAATGCCGTGCAACAGTCCCGGGAAAACACCCTATGTAACCCTTCGGTAAATTGATTCTAAAAAAGGATAGGAAAGCATTTTTATTGAATCATCTTCGAATTATATAATGTCACCACCGGTAGCTTGTATTGCGATTGACGTCGCCTTTCACTTTTACTTTCTCTTTGTGTTGTAATTAAGGACCATTATCGTTCACCACTCCTTTATTTTTTTACATTTGATAGTAAGCTTTCTTTCTTGAAATGTCCTCCTACCTAATTGTAGAAACTAAAATTTGGCGGTAACCACATTAAACCGGAATCCTTTTTGTTGCGTTAATAAAAATTGAAATTAATATTTGTTATAGCTAGCTTGTGTTCAGACACAGTTTACTTGGTTTTACTTTTGCAAACCACTGAATAACAACAGCGTTATGGGTCAAGTTATGAATTATGGAGTAAAAACACTCCATTGTAAAATTTTTTTCAGAAGTTGTCTTACAATGAATCAGAATTAGATCTCAACTTTTCCACTTTACAAATTATACATTTTAATCAGCACCATGGAGATGTGCAGTAAAATAATGGCTGGTTGTTTATCATTGCAATCTGATTTAACCTATGAAAAGCCATCTGAAGTTTTAGGTTCTACTTCCATCTACTTACAAATAACCACCTGCACCAAAATGTTCCAAATACAATTGAGTATTTTAAATTACTAACTCTTTTCATGCATGGAACATCAAATAGTTGGGATCACAAATTGTTCAGCCCAAGCTTTCATAAATAGAAAAAGCACAGTTTGCTTTTCTGATCAATTAGCAAATGAAAACTTTACCTTTTAAGAAAAATTTTGATAGTTAGATTAGATCTTAGAATGAGAAAATGATTACTCATATGAAGATCAATGTTGGAAAAGTCCATGTCTTAATTACCCAAGACAACTTTTTTGAAGTTTTTTCACATAAAACTGTATGCAGTATTTAATGATTCCATAAAAGATAAAAAAATCACATTTTTCAAAATTGTTTTACATACAATAAACAACAATTTATGCAAATTACCACAAAGCCATATCCTATCAGAATAGATTCTTTTCAACACAATATGTGTTTTTTATTTTGTCCACTGATTTTTTTTCTCTCTCATAATTTAGATGCCACATTACGTGCGAAGCTGTTGAACACAATGAGGAATTCTTGTTTGCCCAAGCTGATCTGTGAATTGAATGCTACACCTAACAAAGACAAGCTGACTGAGTCAGAGAGAGCTCTACTTTCACTAATAAGGTTTGTAAAATAGGCAAATTCATTTCCTTTAAGATTAATTTTGAGATATTTGGTATGAAGAGTGGTATAACTGAGTAATGTGGTTGATTATTTCAGTGGCCTCTGCCATGGCTTTCCAAACTGATAACCTGGTATTATATCAAGACTACAGTTTATTTTTAAATGCTATTTTCGTTTGGATTTTTTGTGAAATATTTATGACATGATGTAATGCGCCTACTGCCAGATAGGACATAATTGTGGAACTTATGTCTCTTTATGATTAGGCTGTTACCAATGCCTTCACTGTTGTCCTTCAGCTCTTTAAAAATACCACTTCTACTAATTTATCTATCAGTATCTGGTAGCACACATTACCACTCTTTGTCTTCTCCCCTTATAGTTCTCTCTTAATATACATTTTCTCCTAAAAGAGGAACCAAGGTGCATATTAAATTACGATCGCCTATTGTTTTAGTGCAATCAACCATTCCTAGAGACCTCTTGCAACTATGTTAGCTTTCACTTTGAAAACTGTTGCTTTGGAGAGAAATATAAAGCCTATAATGAAATTCAAAAACTATACAGGACGATAGAATATAACTAAGTTAAAAATAAGCTATAAAGGATATTTGGTTGGATAATGGATGCATAGAAATGCATACAGGGAGGGATTAACCTAATAAAGATACATATTTAGTATGGTTACTATACAGAAATATACATGGAAAAATATTTTGCACAGTCAACATGCTATATTAGTTCTGTAATTTAAAATTATTTAAAATATCTGACAAATTATTATGACGCCAATGAGTATGTTCTACTATGCTAAAATACAATACACTAACCTCAACCTTTGGTTAGGTATAGAAAACTGATGAGTTTGCAATCTGCCTATCAATTAGAAATAGCCTATTAAAATTAAAATATCATTTCAAACTGTAGAAAGCCATTTCTTGGTTATCATTTACAAGGAAGATAGAAGGGAAGCCCTTTTAATAAAGCACTAACAGGCAAATTTCAGACATCGCTGATAACCAGTTACTGTATTTCCCGGTCCATAAGATGCCCCATAATATTTCAGCTTGGAATTTATTTATTTAATTATTTACTTAGTACATATTTTATTTATTCCCAAAAAATACTTGGATCGGACAGAAAACATCAAATCACTTTGATGTTAACACTTAGTGTGAAGAAAATTGAATTGTTGCATTAAAAAATTATCAGCTACACTTATATTAACATTTATTCATTGGAGAATGCCAGAAGTTGATTATCACTGGGCCAAAACACCTTTCAGTTGCCTAGTTACCATGTTCTGAAGCGTAATTCACGAATTCAAGTTTATATGTAATACTATGTGACAATCTTCTCTCTTAAAATTCCATGAGGTAATTATCACAGTAACTTTTTATCCAATACTTAGTTTATGTTATTATTTAGATATTATCGAAATTTGAATTAAAAGTAACCAATGTTTATGCTTTTACGGCACTTGTACTTCTTAAGTTTGAATGCATGTAGACTCCATGTTTATCAGAAGATATGTGTGAATTAGCTATGGGTAGACATCCCCATCAGCCCTATGGATATTGTTTCATAGTAGCACCACATGTGAAATTAAACGCACTATGTTGTGTTCATTTGTTATTTATTTGGGAATTTTATTAGGAAGTACTTTCAACAAAATGTTTAAACTCTATTGCTTACTATTGAAACAAAACAGTGATATTATCGAAATTTATAATCAAGGCAACCATGTTTTATGCTTGATGCAGGAAACAATACTTGATAGTTAGTATTTTTCCACCGAGTTGGCTTGTGCTTACAGATTGAAGTTATACCATGTACTCCTGGCCCTCAACCGCCCGCAGACCGTGTTTAGAGTACATTTTGGAGTAAATGTGGATATGTCTTATAAATTTCAAGAAACTGTAACAGTAACTTTAACGGAGTCACCCACTATGTGTGCATTATAATGCGACCATTTCAGAGAGTAAAAATCATTCGCCTTGACTGGGATTCGAACCCGGATCCCTCGATATCCGGCCGAGTGCTTGAACCAATTAAGCTACCGTCTCGGATAAAGCCCCCAAAATTTCAGAGTGTAAGAGGACGTCTCTGTAGCTTAATTGGTTAAAGCACTCGGCCGGATATCGAGGGATCCGGGTTTGAATCCCAGTCAAGGCGAATGATTTTTACTCTCTGAAATGGGAGCATCTTATAGCCCAGGAAATATGGTTTGTCTGAAAACCTGTAGCCCATATGTTGCCCAATCAGTGTGAAGTATAGGTTTTTGAGTTACATTGCATAGTTTGCATTGACAGACTTTGATGTACTTACATTTTTTAATGAGTAAGTTCAATTTATGAATAATTATGACATTTTGTAGTTTTATTTATCTTTCATATCATTACTAGAAACATTGTGATGATAAAATACATTGAGCAGTATTCATCAGTACATACTCAATGAAATACATTGACTATGTTCTGATAAAGGCACTAAAAATGAATTATTGTAGTTAAATACAAAAGTTCTTGCTTCATTTCTAGTTTTTTATTAATATTTTAAAAGCATTTACTGTGCCATCTGTCTTCATGATATATAATTATTTGTAATTGAAATTGTATTTCTTTTTTTAGAGAAACAAGTATTAGCACCAGAGCTGAGACACCATCCAAATATCATTTTGCTGCTCATATGGGTTTGCTAATCTCTGGTGTGGAAGGAACTGGATGTTACAACTTTTTTCCATCTTGTCCATTCCCTGGTCTCCAAGTGCTCAATATGATGAAAAAAATAAGAATCACCGGAGTTTGAATGATGATATAATCACTATGATAATTGGACTGACCAGGAATCTTATAGTACCAATGAGCTCACAAGAAGATTTTAAATGAATTACATGTTAAATAAATGTGCGGGAATACTTGTATATGTTCTGATTTTAAGCGTTCTACTACCCAGTGTCTTTCATATTTTCCATACTCATTAATTGAACAAGTCAACTGTGGTGGCATAATGTTATAAAGCATATGAATGCTAAATTGCTCATACATCAAGTAATACTGTTTTACCAAATAAGACTGAATTAATTGTATATACATTGATGAAACTATTTTTGCTTTTAAATTTAATAAAGTATTTGTATTTAATATTTTGAGATTATACACTTTGTATAATTTGTAATGGTATAAAATATTTATGTTTAAGAGGAGATACTTCACCAGTGTATAAATAAAGGTCATCTATTCATTAATATTCCAAGTAGCAAAAAGAGATTCACATCCTTCTAGAAGTAATCCTTTGCCTGTGATGGTTTCCGTAAGAAACTGGAAACCATGGGCAGAATGATGAATTATGCATAGCCCTTAATATAAAATAGAGTTATTTTGATGTAAGAGTTAATTTTTGTTACTTTTCAAAAAGTCTCGTGTTAAAATATGATTAAGGTTTTGAATTGTGCAGTACACTTAGCGTGATGGAATGTAGGCTCTGAAAATATCAGAATAGTTAATTCTTACACAAATTAGGTGTGGAAATTGGCCTAATTATTTTTATATTTTTCTAAGAAGAAGTCTGGCCCCCATCCTTAATGTTTCTTTTCTCATTATCTGATGTGTAGTAACGATAATCTGTGATATTTTCATTATTTCACGTCTAACATCCACAGAATATATAGTGTTCGATTAACTTACCTATGTATGTGGAAAAACTTAAATATATGTGCGTCTTTACCTGTGCCTTGGCAGGAGTATATGGGTCTCAGGGAGGAGGGCAGAGAAAAGGTTTTTGGGGATGATCTGCTGGAGTGGGGTCAATGGGAAGGAGGAGGGGTACAACCCCTATTGGGCAAGACTCAGATCCAGATTCTAGCAAGCTCCCAGAAGCCAAATGCATACTGCCTCAAGAGTTTTCAGCTCTATTTTACATTGTGGTGTTTCTTTCCCAATTTTAGAGTAACTCCTTTCAATCATTTGTCACATTTTTCTTTGGTCTCCGGCCATGTTTTCTTGCTTAGTTGTTATCAGTTTGCTTCAGGATATTTATGTAGGTTCTCAATTATCACTTTGTTACTCATTGTACATCTAATGGAAAATTCTACTACCTAAGGAGATTGTATTTATCAAAACCCTAATTTCACCCCAGTGTATGATGTAGCAATGAATATATATTCAGAACTAATCAGTAAATAACAAAAATATTATAATTGAAGCAATGAAGAGATTTTATTGTAGAAATTGAAAATTGTTTTAAGGTGTGATTTTTACACCAAGGCATAGGACATAATAAACCTACGTCACACTCCTTAGAATAAAATCTGGTTTCTTTGTGAATTCTCTTGCCTTTTTCATCTCTCTTTGAGCAACACATAGTATGCCTTCTCTCAGGATTAGTTTTAGCTGCTGTTAGGAGTATATAGTATTCAGGGAAGTGGCAGCAACCTTTGGCTTCCTTTTCATTCCTTTTTTCTTTATTTCCATTGTTGCTAAATGATGTATATTGGAGAGGAGTAAACACTTTTCTTGTCTTTTCACTTCATAACACAAATATTGCCTTTCTGAAACCCAATAATACTTCCAACTTTCATCTTTTTCTCCTTCAGTTAACCTAAGGATTTCATTTCTGTTTATTTAGGCAGTGTGGTATGTATCCGTTTTGCTAGCAACAAGAATATCTTAAAGTTGTGGAGAACTGTAGTAATTGTTCATTGCCAGATAATATCCTGTTTTCAGTAATGGCTTCATCAGGGATAATATCACTTGTGGTGACACTGTCAGATGCTCATGCTCTTCAAGGAACTTGAATTGTCCAGTGTATGAGTATATAATGTTAGGCCATTTGTATCCAGAATGAGATTCATACAGGTATAACGTGGAGCTCTTGATATCCTCCATCTAATCTAAGTCTACCTTTATACCAGCATTTAGCTTTAATCTATTGATAGACCCCTTAGAGGAGAAAGAAGATTGAAAAATTTAGATGAAATCATTTAGATGTTGAAAAATCTGCCCAATTTGGTGAAAATTTGGATTAGGATGATTTCCTTGATCAAGAGAACTGCAGCCCATAAAATTTAGATACCACTTGAGAAGAACATATCTACGATAGGCGTAATTTGTTAAATAAAAGAGGTTAATGGTGATAGTTTCTTTAACCAATAAATTTGTCTTTCGTTTTTCCAACAATTTCATGAAGAATAATCAGAGCAAGAAAAGTCCTGAGTTCCTGAAATGTGATTCTACTAGGATTCATTTCTAGAATATATTCTGAATAAGGGTAAATTAATGTTTTGACGAACATATTTCAATTCCTTTGTAATTAAGTTCACTGAAAATTGGTTAAAATTACTCCAAAAACCCACATCATCATCTACGACCATTTCAGATCCAGGTGATGCTATAAAAGGAAATCTAAGTGGTGCTGGAGATTGTGAATTGATTTGTGAAACTGTAATTTTTAGCATCCTGGTTACTTTCCGACAAATCATCTTCAAACTCAATATCTCTTTCTGTAATTCGTTGTCTCGGGCGTGACTTCATGGAATCGACTTAACATAATGAAAAGAGAAACTTCATAATACCATATAGATTATAGATTTATTAGATGGACGACCCAGGTTTCGACGTGGCACGTCATCATCAGGTACTTTTTGCAAAGAAGACAGAGAATATATAGTCACACAAAATTGGGGGGGGGAAAGAGGGGGAGAGATCGGGGAAGGGGGAGGGGGAAGGCGAGAAGAGAGAGACAACTCCCTGGTCTGAGGAGAGGGTTAGGGGGTGGAAGAGGGGAAACCCCAGGGGGTGGGGGGGTTTGGCCCGGAGGTGGTTAAGGGGGGCTGAGAGCATAGGGACTAGAAGAAAGGAAAGGATTAGGAACTCCGTAATCTAAGGAAGGGGGTGGTAGTGTAGGGGATGCGTGGGTCAGGAGGGAGAGGGAAAATCCCGAGTATACGTAAAAACGCTGTATTAAGAGCCGGTAAGGTAGGTGAAGAATCATTAGGTGTGGAAGGAAGGAAGGTCTAGAAGGGGGGAGTGGGAAGGGTACAAGATTTCGTTAACAATATTAACCTTATTTTTAACACATTTCAAAATTTCATATTGCTCCAGCGCGTCAAGCCTCTGTCCTTTCCTCTCAATATGCAGGAACTCTGGTACAAAATCACTCAGATGATTCTCGTCCAGTAGATGTTTGGCAAAGAGAGACGCCAAGTCCTTATTTTTGATGCACGATTGGTGTTCCTTGATCCTTTCTTTAAACTTTCTCCCAGTCTGGCCGATGTATCCTGCTCCACATTGACAATTTAATTTATACACGCCACTTTTCTCACTTGTAGGAATTCTGTCTTTGGTATGAGAAATTAAATTCCTCATGCACTGTTTGTTATAAAACACTAGTCTTATTTTGTCGTTGGGGATTTTTCTGCATACCTTCATGGATAATGGGCCTAAATAGAGAAACCTTCTCCATTGAGCACTTGATGTATCACTAGGTATACTACATTGATCAAAAAGTTCCCGGAATTTATTCAGAAAATTAAAAATACAAGTTTATTCATCTAAATCTATATTGTCCCCTTCAAAGTAATCCCCATCGACTGCAACACACTTATGCCAGCGCTTGATCCAACCCTCGAAACATTTTTTATATTCGGTTTTCGGTATGTCCATCAGTGCTTCCTGCGATTTTTCCATTACTTCCTCTCGGCTGCTAAAACGCGTTCCCCGTAATGGTTTTTTAACTCGATTGAACAGAAAGAAGTCACAGGGAGCCAAATCAGGTGAATTCGGTGGCTGTTGGATGGTATTTGTTGCATTTTTCGTCAAAAAATTACGAATAATGATAGCACTGTGCGACGGTCTCGACGCACTGTGCGACGATTTCTGGTCTCTTTCGGCGAATTGCTTCACGCAAACGTCTCATAACGCCCAAATAATACTCTTTGTTTACTGTCTGGCCTTCTGGCAAAAGTTCATGATGCACTACACCGTTGTAATCCATGAAAACCGTCAGCATTGCCTTCTTTTTTGACTGAAAACGACGTGGTTTTTTTGGTCTCGGCTCATTTGGTGAACGCCATTCACTTGCCTGATGTCTGGATTGCGTGTCGTACTCATAAACCCACGTCTCGTCTCCAGTAATGATCCTTTTGATGAATGTGGGATCGGATTCAGCCTCGCAAATCATGTCTTTTGCGACGTCAACACGGCCTCTTTTTTGCATGAAATTGAGGTCTTTTGGCACCAACTTTGCTGCTACACGACGGAAACCCAAATCATTAACCACAATGTCTTGGGCGGATCCATAGGCAATGTTCAAGTCCTCCGCTATTTCTCTGATGGTTAATTTGCGGTTATTGACCAACATTTCTTTTACTTTATCAATTTTTTCACCGACTTTCGATGTCGATGGTCTGCCACTGCGTTCATCATCTTCGATTGACTCACGACCACTTCTGAACCGCTCGTGCCACTGGTAAACGACCGTTTTTTCTAGAGAATCGTTGCAGAAACACTTTTCCAACATTTCCAACGTCCGTGCGCCACTAAATCCGTTTTTTACGCAAAATTTAATACAAGTTCGTTGTTGCAAATTTAAATCCATTTCTGCAATTGTAAAAAATCGCCAACACACACAGAGATAGATGTACTCTTGGCTACGTAAATTTGCTAATGTCAAGTTATGACACTAAGATTTAAAGGGAATATCAACAACAGATATCATCGCGAGTGTTCCTGCAGGGAAACATTTGATAGTGATGGGGGATTGGAATGCGACGGTAGGCGAAGGAAGAGAGGGGGGTGAGGTGGGGAACTATGGGTTAGGCACGAGGAATGAACGCGGGGAGAAAGCAATTGAATTCTGCAGGAGACAGGGGTTAGTCATCACCAACACATGGTTTAGACACCACAAAAGGCGTAGGTATACATGGAAAATGCCAGGTGACTCAGAAAGGTATCAGTTAGATTATATTATGGTTAGGCACAGATTTAGGAACGGTGTGATAAATTCGCACAGTTTCCCAGGAGCGGATGCGGACTCTGACCACAATTTAGTTGTTATGAAATGTAACGTTCGTTTCAAGAAGATAAGGCAAGGGCGGCGGGTTAGGAAATGGAATTTAGAAGCATTAAATGGATTAACGAGGAAGGAGTATCAGCAGGCTGTAGAGAAAATAATGGATGACGATAAAGAACTGAGTACTATCGAAGAAAAATGAGAATGTATCAAGAAAGGGATATTGGAAGCTGCTAAAGACACTATAGGAACCGTTAACGGGAAAAGGATAAGGAAACCATCGGTAACGGATGAAATGATTGCAAAGATGGATGAGAGGAGAAGATGGAAAAATGTAAACACAGAGTTAGGTAAAATGAAGTACAAAGAGTTAAACAATAAATTGAGAAGGGCCACAAATAAAGCCAAAGAAGAATGGTGGAAAACGCAATGCGAGGATATGGAAAATTTACAGAAGAAGGGTGAAATTGGTGCTCTATACAGCAAGGTTAAGTTATTATTGGGAAGTAAGAAGGCAAGATCTGTGCTAACAGTGAAAGATAAGTGGGGTAAGATAATAGTTGAACCAGGAAAAATCCAAGAGAGATGGAAGGAATATATAGAAACACTGTATGGTAAAGAACTTAGGCCGACAAGGTTAGACATAGAAAAGGAACATGACGTAGAAGAAGATAGCTTAGGTCCAGGCATACTCGACGATGAAATAGAAAGGGCATTGAAGGAGATGAAAGCAAATAAGGCCGTGGGGGTGGACAACATTCCGGTAGAAATGTTGAAATGGTTAGGAAAAGGTGGGAAGAAGGCAATATATGGGCTGATTCGTAGTATCTATGAGGAAGGAATCTGGCCGGAAGATTTTATGAGATCGGTGTTAGTTCCTATTCCAAAAAAGGCAAAGGCTACGTCATGTGAGGATTACGGAACAATAAGTTTGATATCCCACGCAGCTAAAGTTATTCTCAGGATCATCAACAAAAGGATAGAGAGTAAGGCAAATGATTACTTAGGGGATGATCAGTTTGGGTTTAGGAAAGGAAGAGGTACACGTGATGCCATTGCAGTAATGAGATCACTTATCGAGAGGAATATAGAATACAATCAAGATGTTTTTGCCTGTTTTGTAGATTTCGAAAAAGCGTTTGATAGAGTGATTTGGGAAAAATTAATGCGTGTATTGCAGAAAATAGGAATGGATTGGAGAGACAGGAGACTGATCCGCAACCTGTACATGTCTCAGACTGCTCAGGTGCGAGTGGGGAACGGAGAGTCCGGATGGGCAGTGTTAGGAAGAGGTGTAAGGCAGGGTTGCCCATTGTCACCGGTGCTGTTCAACGTATATGTAGAGGAAATGATTAAAGAGGCATGGGAAGAACTGGAGGTAGGAATGAAAGTCGGAGGGGAATTCGTAAAATCGGTTAGGTTTGCTGATGACCAAGCATTATTTGCTCAGTCAGCCAAGGGGTTGCAAGCATTGCTGAGTGAATTGGAGGTTCAGTGCGATAAATATGGGATGAGAATCAATATTAATAAAACAAAGGTTATGTGATTTTCCAGAAAGAAAAAGGCTAAGCTAAATATTAAAATAGGCAGGGAAAAAGTAGAGCAGGTAGAACAGTTTACATATCTCGGAAGTGTTTTGGACCAATACGGTCAAAGTAGTAGGGACATAAGGAGAAGAATTGCGCTAGGCAAGGAGGCTTTCTCAAGGAGGAGGGAGTTGATGACGGGGACGTTGAGTAGGGATGTTAAGACAAGACTCGTAAAAACTCTGATATGGAGCGTAGCTATGTATGATGCGGAAACGTGGTCACTGAAGCAGGAGGATAGACATAGATTGGAGGCTTTTGAAGTGTGGGTGTGGAGAAGGATGGAGAAGGTGAAATGGACCGAAAGGAGAACAAATGAGCAAGTACTGGAGATGGTGGATGAGGAGAGGGGTTTGTTGAGAGAAATCTTATGGAGGCAAGAAAAATGGATGAAAGGCGTATTGAGTGGTAGTGGAATGTTGAAGAAGGTAATAGAGGGGAGAATGCTGGGCAAGCGAGGAAAGGGCAGGAACAGGATAGGGATGTTGGATGGGATGAAGGGAGGAAAGAAGTACACAGAGATGAAGAGGGACCTAATGTAGATTAGGTTGCTGGATTGGGTTTTGTTTGGAGTTACAAAATATTTATTTGATAGTTGTGTCCATCCAAAAACCTACCTTCACCGGTAGATTACCTAATAATAATAATAATCAACAACAGATGTACCAATTTAACAAAAAAAACAGAACTCAAATCGGAACGATGGGAGCGCCACACGGTGGTTATTCCGGGAACTTTTTGTTCAAGGTAGTAGACCCATAAATACAGTTTCTGGCTAACTTGGACATTTTAACTTAACCACCTTAACCACATCCGGGCCAAACCCCCCCACCCCCTTGGGTTTCCCCTCTTCCACCCCCTAACCCTCTCCTCAGACCAGGGAGTTGTCTCTCTCTTCTCGCCTTCCCCCCTCCCCCTTCCCCGATCTCTCCCCCTCTTTCCCCCCCCCCAATTTTGTGTGACTATATATTCTCTGTCTTCTTTGCAAAAAGTACCTGATGATGACGTGCCACGTCGAAACCTGGGTCGTCCGTCTAATAAATCTATAATCTATATGATATTATGAAGTTTCTCTTTTCATTATCTCTTTCTGTGTCGGTGGTTAAACTTCTAGAATCATTGTTTGCAGTTTCATTGTTGTCAATATCTGAATACTAAGCATTTTTACAGCTGGTTAAAGCAAATTATTTTTTATCAAGAAATAAGTATTGTGTTTAGGAAATTGAAATTGCTCCCTCCTGCTCTAGTATATAAATATTTAACTTAGCCTCCTTTTTTCTTGAAAACCACATAACCTTTGTTTTGTTTACATTTGTTTCATCACCTACCTATCGCACTGACTTTCCAATATGCTCGACAATTTTTGCAAACCATCAGCTGACTGGCAAAGTGAGGCTTGACCATCAGTAAGCCTAATTGATTCTATGAATTTCCCCTAAATTTTCACTCCTACCTAAAGTTATGGACAGTTCGTGGATAAGTCTCCTATCTTGCTTATCTACATACTCCTATTTTCTGAAATACGAGACCTTGTATGTTCATTAATTCCACCTAATTTAATCATTGAAATGCTTTTGCGAAACCTTCAAAATAGACGAACATAACCTGATTGTATTCCATGTTCTTCTATATTGGTAACCTCATTACTGCTTGGGTATCTGGTGTCTCTCCCCTTCCTGAACCCAAATGGATCATCCCTTATGTATTCATTTGCCCTGCTCTCCATCCTTTTATTGATGATCCTGAGAACCATTTAAGCTGTGTGTGAAATCAAACTTATTGTTCTGTGATCTTCACTTATAGATCAGCCGTTCATTTTTTTGGGATAAGAACTAAAACTGTTCTAATGACATCTTCCAGATATTTTCTTCCCTCTTAAATGCTATGTCCATAAACACTCTTCCTCCCATGTTCTCCTAAACCTTTTAATAGCTCCACATGAGTGTTGTCGACCCCCACAGCCTCTTTTGATTTCAATTCTCTTAATGCCTTTTCTATCTCACCATCGAGTATGTCTGGACCTAAACTATCCTCATCTATGTCACATGCTCTTTCTACATCTAAGTTTGCGGGCCTAATGTATTTACGATGCAGTTCTATTTATTTCTTCCATCTCACTTCCTCCATCTTTCCTGGCTCAACTATTATTTTTCCTGACATCTTTAGTTGTTGACAATGATGTTTTCTTTTGACTACCTAATAATGCTTTCGTCTTCCTGTATAATGTTTCAATGTAACCCTTTCTCAATAAGCCTTCCATATCCTTGCGCTATATCTTTCACCACACTTATTTTTCCCTATTTGTTTCGCTCCTCACTTTATTATTGATGTCTTTGTACTTTCTCTTACCTAACGCGATGTTTATATTCTTCCATTTCCTCCTTTCATCCATCTTTGTAATCATCTCATCTGTAATCCATGGTTTCTTTGTTCTTTTCATATTCACTATGCCTATAGTTTTTTTTTCATCTTTTGATATACATTTTTTGATATTTTTCTATTTTCACTCTTTAGTACCCAGCTCCCTCTCCTTACTTATGATTTTCTCTACAGCCTGCTGATACTCTTTCCTGATCAATTCAATGAGGGCTTCTACAACCATTCCTTAAACTTTTATTTTTATTTTGAGTTTCTCTACATTTTCCATTTGTGGCTGTGCCTTTTGTGGTGTCTAAATTAAGTGTTGGTGATGATTAAGCCCTGTCTCCTGCAGAACTCAATTGCATTCTCTCTGCAGTCATTCACTTGCCCTAAACCATAGTACCCCATGTCACTACCAGGTCCTCTAACCGATCGTATAGCCTATCAACTTCTGCCTCCTTATGGTTGCTTGGTGTCATGTAGACATGAAAAATGACTAGTTCATCAGAGAAGTTCATCTTATACTTCCACTAATAATATTCTATCAGTTGCCTGTTCTATGTTTACCATGCCTCTTCCTACCTTTCAATTTGATATTATTGCTACCCCTCACTGGTTGTCTTCCTTTCCTCTGCGTATTACTCTATAACTGTAACTTCAGTAATCCCAACTAACCTTCTATCTCACCTCGCACAGCTCTAAAACATCTGTATTTTTTCTCTCCATCTCTTGCTTTATACTCTCTAATTTTCATGTCCTCAAGATTGTCCCATGTTTCCATGATTCCTGTGTTGCCTATTATGACTAATTAGATCCTTTTCTGCTGTTGGCTTTGCTTTGCAATGATTTCATGGCATGATGACAGCAGAAGCCTTGCCTCCTTTGCTGCTGGGCATGGCACATGACCAATGTATCTGAGCCACATAGTTGGTAGAACTCATTTTTATTGTAGTGTCCACCCCACAAGTCTTGGGGTAATGATTGAGGTGGTTTCTCATTGCCTTCCACAATAGTGTTTTTAATGTGACAACACCACTCAGTGGCCTCATCACTGGGGTCAGATACCTTTGCAACCACCTCACTGAGGAACAGATGCTGTGTGGACTACCGTTCATCTGAATCCTACCCTTAAACCTTAGGTGACTTACCAGAAGCACATATTATTGCTCCAACCAGCACAGCTCTAGGGTTCATCAGTACACACATGTCCTTCCACCATATCAAGGACCATAGGGAGGGGAAACATAATAAATCATTTAAAAGTACAAATATGTATCATCAAAAAAGTACTAATTGAGCATCTTTAGTAAACCATGAAACAATTTCAGAGGGTAAAAATCATTCGCCTTGACCAGGATTTTATGCTCTGAAATTGTGGCATTGGAATGCACACATAGCAGATGACTCCATTAAAAGTTACTGTTGCGGCATCTCCTGCAGTTTCTTGAAATCTATAGTAAATAAGAGAATATGGGTTAGAAAATGGGGTCTATATGCATTCATTAATATTTTATTTGAATGCTAATTTATTACCATGCAGAGTTTTCCATTAGATTTGCAATGAGTAACAAAGGGATAATTGAGAACCTACATAAATATTTTGAAGAAAAAAAAGTAAGCAAGAAAGCGTGGCTGAATTCCGAAGAAAAATGAGATGGAAGCGATTGAAGGAGGTTACATGTGAAATGTGAGAAAGAACAGCTAAGGCTATTGAAAATAAATTAAGTCGAAAACAACATGGGAATAACTTACTAATCTTATTAAGAATAAATGGAAAATGGGAAAAACCAGCTAAGAAGGCAAAGTGCACTTTATGCATCTAAGAGCAGAAATATGTCAAAATGGGTCCATTGAAAAAGTGCAAAAAATGGCCAAGAGGACATTTCATCTAAAAAAAGTATATGTACTAATGTGGAAAATACTGGACTAATTATAGACAAAACATGCGCTAGTCACCATAAGTTACTGGTTGAAATTTGGTGCCTGTATTTAAAATATGTGTTAATCATTTCAGCAACTGCCTATATCAGGGATGCAAAAATCCATTTATGGCTTAAAAGCGAATATGGCACCCTGCAGTTGCTAGTATGTGCATTTTAGGTTGGGTATAACCAATGGATCCCATTGCATAAAGTTACAAACACTGCAGTTTGTTGTAATATGTTCATTTTATGGAATTCTTGCTTTGAAATTATCTTACCTTAGACAGTAATTCTTTAACTTGAGGTTGACTTTTTGAAATAAGGGATCAACTCGGGCATATATTGTTTAGTGGCAAATAAATTGGACAGTCATCAGTGTGTCACACAATTACATATGGATAGATAGATAAATGTCTTTATTTGGGAAAAATTGAGACCATAGGGATTACATTTAAAACAGTAAGTGTAATGGCAAGGACAAGGGGCTCAAGATGCTGGATTTTTCTTTAATTGGTATCTTATACTCATGAAGTTTCCAGAATTTATGATGGAAAAAGCAAATATTTCCTAAGTATGTCCAGTCATTGTTGCCCATAATGGCTCCAAATAGTTGAATATGGGCTAAAATGTCAGAATACCATGCATAATGATGATATTCAATAAAAACGTAGTACTTGGGTTCACAAAATTGCTGCAATTTTATCCTGGCTACAATGGTATCTCATCATTATTGTAACACAAATTCAATGGTCACCTAGACACCTACTTCTAGAAGTAAGCCTAATGGGATGAAAAAGAACTTTTAAAATGGGGGAATGGGCATTTCCTTTCTGTGTTGCTTGCAGTTTTCCATAAGGTTGACTAATAGGCCTTATCTACATTGTAAACAAGTATCATCTAGGTTGCCGCTTAGGACTCCTAAACTGCCAAGCATTTTATCTAGTATGCCTTTATACCTTTCATGGTGTATTTGTACAATTAATGAAACAAGCATGAAAGTACATGATAATAGTCTTCTAATACCTTAATGTTGTATAGAAATTGTTGAAACTAGTCGGCAAGCATTAAAAAGTCAAAATTCTACTTACTATAATTTTCATTTTCTTCTGTATTTCAAAATTGAAAATGATTTTTAATTAATTTGATGTTATTTAGATATTACATGCCAGATTTATTCTGTAACTAAAATTTTTCTGTTCCAATTTCAAATAATAACCTTAATGATGTGAATGGCCTCAGCTGTTGGTCCCCTACTAATTAATAATTAATACTTAAAGAAGCTTTCTATTCCTGAAGCATTTTCATGTATCTAAGTTTGACCAATATGTGAAGCATACATTTCAAATTGTATTAATTTTATCATTGTTAGTATTATATCTCAAGGTCCTTCATATTTGAGAAACATTTGGGCATTGTTTTTTTCTGTTGAGACTCTATTGTAATTTTGTAGCATATCTTAGTAAACTTGTTAATTTAGAAGGAAAAGTGCTTAATATCCAAGGGATGCCCAGAATTGTGGGAATCATGATGTATAAACTTGCTTCTGTGATAATAAACTTTTATATCTGCATGCTCAAAGTGATTTTGTTGGTAGTAAATTACACTTATGGTTGTGTGTATGATTATTTAGAAACTTTTTGCTGGATTAGAAAAACATTTCAATAAAATATTAAAATTACTTTTGGTGCCAAGTTGCTCCGAATTTTTTGCATCTGAATCTCACCTTGTAAAAACCATGTCATGTAATATATATTTCAAAGTGTGCAAGTATTTAAAAGGATGAATTTCCCTATACATCTTGTTTTAAAATGATACTCTTTAAAATAATAGCTATTTCATAGTCATCGCTTTATTAGCATCTTTCTTAAGTTTGGCCAATTGTCTCTTTAGTTTGGCTTGTAGTGTAAAACGCATATAGTAAGAATGAAGTCTCTGATAATGAAGTTCATGCTCGTTGGTTTCAAGCTATGGTAAAATGTTTTAGGTTAATTAGACATTTTAAATGGACTTCATACAATGTCTACATATTTTGGCATTGATCCAAATTGTTGTATATTTTATTATCATAACAAATATTTACAAATTATGTACATTTAATAAAAAGAGTGAAATGGCTAATTAAGCATTCGTGGAAAAACTTATAAAACATTTTGAATGCAAAATTTCAAATACACTATATCAAAATAGAAATTTTTTTTGTCCTCGCACATCTTTTTACAGCCAAAAACAAAGACTGAGTTCTCAGACACACACAAACTTATATTGGTTCAAAAATTAGAAATATCAAGAACAGGCTCTTCCCCTTTTTACTAATTCATGACAAAGTTCTGGTGAGGCCACGATATCTCCCAGGAAAACACTTAGAAGATAGAATTTCTTTGATTTTTCTGGGGTCAGCTCATATTTACTGAAAGAAAAGAAATCATATGAATAAATCTCAAAATCAGGATTGAAGGAAAGATGGAATGACTACATACGTACATGAAAAACACTATAATGTAGCATTTGTGAATTCATGATGCAACACTCAAAGTCTTTCTCATATCAAGGGATGTAAAGAAGTACTCTTTTCAATGACAAAGGCATTGTTATACCTATTTTAGGAAATATAAATTAAAACATAAAATAGACCTCTTTATGATTTATTTGGTTAAAAAGAGCCACTAGCTAATCAGAATTATAATCACATTCTCTTAATCAATAATATAAATGTTTTTTTAGGCTAGTCAAAATTAGAGAGGAATGATAATTAACAATTGTGATTCCCACTATAGTAAAAAGTATTGAAACCTGGGTCATGTGAATAAAAATAATATCGTGGAAATCACAATTATTAATTATCATATCTCTCCAATGTTGAAAGTTTCCACAAATTTGAGTCTAAAACTAAAACTTTATAAGGTTAGTCGAGATCAATTACAAGCATGATTTAACCTGCTAGAGGTAAAAATTCATAAAGTCCATTGGAATGACTAAATGGGATGAGTGAGTGCTATTTTGTTCCGTCACAAAATAAATGGAAAAATCCCATGCAACCAACTTCTTATTCATAGGAATATTGCACAAATGCAATTATTTTCATAGAAATTGCCAGCAACATATTTTTACTTATTTATGTTCTAAAAGTAAGATAAGATCAGATATTACTGATAATCTTATTTCGTCCGCCAACTATGCACTTTGCAGTATTATCGTCTTTTCTTCAGGGTCTGCCAACTAAAATGACCATCTTAATGGAACATACCGCATATTTTGTGGCTTGACTCATCGATGCTACCGAAATCTCTCACACTCCAAAACTTTCTTAGACTTTCCAATACTTGGGAGCCTCAGACAATTTTTTGCAACCTCTCACTCGATCCATTTTGTTTATCTCTTTCTCAACGAATGTCCTTCCATCGGAAATCTTATTATGTGCCCTCCCTGCGCATTTTTATTTTCGTCATAGGCCTTTTGATTTTCACCGTTTACCGAATACGCTCATTGCATCACCTCCCGGAACCGCAAGTTCCGAGGTGTCCGGCGACATCCAGTCTATTTCTCGGAAGGCAACGGCAACGGTCTTTTTTGTGCCAAGGCCGAATCGTCACGAAGGAATAATAAAAAGGATGATTAGGTAATATAGTTTTAATAAATACTCACTCGCCTTCTGGAAGCCCATCGTCCTGTATCGGCAAACCATTTGGGTAACAATTTTTCGCCAAATTGAGGCCGGTTTCAATTGGCACTTCGGATACCGCCAGTCTCCAGATCGGCGTGAATTGTTCTGGAGACCACCCTTATGGCTCTCATGACTAATTTCGTGGATTCGGGTTCATCAATGGGCATTGACGTGTTTTTTTGTATTAAATTCTTATTATGTATCTTGGTCGTATTTTGCGAAAAAATAATGGTCATTGCCGTTGCAGCACCAGTACGTGACTTGACTTGTACGACTAGACTTGACTAGTACTTTTAACAATAGGATATGGTACTACTATGGAAGTAAATTCTACAAAAGTACTACTTTGCAGCTTAGCGAGGTTTCAACTTTGGGGAGGGGAATCAGGAAACCCGAATAAAGGTATTAATCGAAAAATCAAATAAAATGGCAAGGAATCATCACGATTATTTATTGTTCGTTGAAAGATAGTCTGATACGTTGGGCAAGATGACATAGTCACCGAATAAAATCATTTCAAACGTAATTAGTTTTATTTTGAAATTCGGGATAATTACATAGAGGATCTGCCCAACAGCTTCGACCGTGTTCTCACTCTCCCCGTATCACGTCACCGCATCTTTTGCATTTGCAGGGAAAACGCGAGTTTATGTGATAGAATTAATGATGAAAAAGAATGATTTGGATGAAGGGAAGCGTCAAGGAAAAATTCAAGATTTTTGTTATAAGCATTATGCACTTCATTGTATGCCATTGTGTTCTGTAAAATATAATTAGAAATATTATAAACTCGTGATTGGTCGAAAAAGTATAAGTTAACAAATTTGGGCGGGTTAGAGAAGATAATCTGGGGCTTTATAAGTTATTTTTATGAATGCTATTTTGTCTTTTAATCACATGAAGTATTACAGCATGTATCAAAGAAGTATTAGAAATGTGGATTTCTGAGGAGAACTACGGTCGGACCATAAAAGAATCTCATTTTGAAAATTGATCAAGAAATATATTTTAGCATAAACGTCTTGGAACAATAATCCTATTTAGTCGCTGATGGGTCGAAACATCTGAATCAAACGAAACTTCTATGAAGTTACGCGGAGGTTATGTTAATTCGTGTGAATTTTTTCTGGTTACATCTAGCTCTGTAAAAATTCCCCTAGGGTTACTTATACCTAGAGTCTTTAAGAGCGAATATTCAAAGAAAATATCTCATATTTGCTCTGGAAACTTACCTTACGACTTCAGGCCAGTCGATGACTGAATTCTGGCCGTCGTGCTCAGCGTTCTCTTTACTCAGGGCGTATTCTTCACACACCTTCTCATACACGCACACATCTTTGCCCATCTCTTTTACCAACTGCTCCTCCACTTTGGTGGGGTCCAGGTCCTCGATGACGTGACCCGAGACTGCATGGTGAGCCGCCAGGGCCCCGCGCTTCGACCTCTTAACGTACGTCTCTGCTCAAAAAAAAGGAAAATGTAATATGTGGGGTGTGAACAATTTTTTTATTTTATGACTAAGTAAAAATGACGCTCAATAAAGAGTGATCATATTTGCTGTTTTTTTATTTGCAAAATTTATTGTGAAAAAATTTAATTTAATATTTTGTTCATTTAATGTGTAATGAATATGTGGTACAAGCTTCATTGATTTGACACTTATGTTGCGTCAGTGTCAGGCTTTGCAATTTGGAACACGTTCAGTTCGCATGCGTTTATGATGTCAGTAATGCGCAACGATGCATTGTAATTTTACTTTCACCTGAATAAATCTTCAGCCATGTAATTCTACAGGAGGCTATTGGAGAGTATGTTCTTCCCTATAACATTACTGGTAGTTGGTTTTAAATAAATTAAAAAGGGGAGGTAATCAATTTCATAGGAAGTTGTGTCCTGAGCTCTGGTAATGCTTTTGCGGAAGTAAACATTAACACCGCTACCTGCCATTGTGAGAGAATATCGTCGAATAACGTTGAGAGAACTATCAGAAATATTGAACATGTCATCACTCACTCATACGTTGGTAACAGAAAAATTGCACATGAGACCTGTTCGTGTGCGTTGGGTTCCACGAATTCGTAAATATCTCGCGATAATCAATGTGAATTCCAAGTCTGTAGACTGATGTTGTATTGTGAATGATACGTATTATGTAACAAAATTTCGGTGACTCCGCAAAATGGGGATTTAGGATTAAGTTTGAGGGTACAGCTCGATGACAAAAAGGTGGGTTGATGCTATTTTCGCCGGTAATTCATACACCTTCCTTTTCGTAACCTTCTTTGCCTATGTGGCTGAAATTATGTCAGCATTCCAGCGCTACCCACAGTGATGGTATTTTGCCTACCTCTGTGGAAATATAGGGTTGATTTTATAATTGTCGTCTCCACATGGCTTAACTCATAATGACTGGAATATTTATTGTATCTTCCATTTGTTTTTCGGATACCCTCGAAGAAATCTGCTATTAATGGGACCAAAACTCGGGCCTTGTCATGGAAATCCAGTACGCAATATTTCCAGCAACTAATTGATACCTAGATAAACCAGTGATGTTGTGACCTGTCTTCAACTGTGTTTTTGGATGGCGAAGATTTATTTTTTACTTTCATTTTAGAGATTTTAACGTTTAATTTGAACAAGAATCAACATCCGATTGGAAATGGGTTTCTCGGTGGTGAAAACTCTCAGGGAGACTTGAGAGTCGCATTTGTCTGTATCTTCTATTCATTCTGCTGCCACTTTCTTTTGCCCCAAATGTGATTGTTACTTTCAAAATATCGATAATATTTGCTTAATTCGGACAAAGGTCATGGTTAAGTTGAAGAGTTTGTGAAGGGTCAATTTCATCTCAATTCTAATCTACAAAAATGCAAACCATTTGTGAGCAGCTGAGAATGTCAGGACACTTGATTTCGTAAAACTGGACATAAAGAGTAAACATTTAGCAAAATATTGTTTAAATACCTTAATATGCGTTCATTTCAGCTGCCCTGAAGGTTTTTTTTGATAACCCTCGAATGTCACATATCTCACTGTCACAAAACGTTTGTAATGATGGGTCAAACATAATAATATTTGTAGTGTTTTCAACATTACCATAAATACAGGCATTACGCACTGTATACCTATACAGTGCGTAATGGGATTTGCACCATGCTACTGGTATTCGTGCGCAATTTTTGAGGTTCGCCTAGTAGTCAATGTATCATTTTCTTTAATGAACCAACGGGATCGCTTTTCCGCAGAAATATGATCTTTCCTGATAGTAAGAGTTTTTGGCGTTTCTAATAGTTCGCAATTCTCACTTGTGGGTGATAACTCCAATAACCGTAAATGTTTTTCAGTTTTACGGTAAATGGACTTAATAACCACAATTGTGACCTGTATTCGTTAAGACCGTAACAGCTCAAACTCACATATTAATAATTTCTGATTGTGTTGTATGACTTCCCCAGAAATTTTGCCCTGCCTTGGTCGAATCCATCGCTGGTTTTTCCACGCAACGGACCAGGCGATCCGTGCCGATTGGTTATCAGAGTGTGGCGTGGGCGTTTCATGACTTTCACCGCATGAAACCGCGAAGTTGTGAATCCAATACGGTTTTTTTGCTGAGCGCAGACCTTTGCTGGACTAATTTATTCTTTCTGTGTGACCATAGCGAAATTTTGTTTGCTCTTTTTGCGAAAAAAGTTATGTTTCAGGGCAGCCATTCAACTTTCACTCACCTCAATTGCTTCAATTCCTACGGAATTTTTTCTTGGAAATCTTGAGATGGAATGCAGGTGATTGGGGCTGTTTATTTTTATAGCCCTTTGTATGTACATACATACATCCAAGTTCTGATCCTGCCTCAATAATGTTTCTAATAATTAAATCGCGAATTCTGCGATCTTGTAAGCATTTTAGGACAGATTAGTAATTGAGTGAAGGCATAAATTAGAGAAACTATTAAGGAAAATGCAATTAGGCGTCAGTAATGGCCTGCTCCTAACGAGTTCATTTACATGTACGTATCATCCGAAGTATGTACCATGGAGTGCTGCTAGGGGACCGTACTAGGGAGTATCGCCACATTGAACGAATTTCGGAATAGTAATTCCATTGAAAATACTGTAGTTTTTAGTTGTCAGTCGGAGGAGCTTAACGTGGAAAGTCCACCTTACACACTCTCTTATGCATCGGTAGAATTGTAAAAACTGGATTTGTTTTGGGTGTTGCTTATGCCATTGAAAATTCAAATGGAATGAAACTAAATGAAAATTTGAAGAGGAAGATAATTGACTTACTATAAGGAGCTATAGCAAGCAAGTAAGCCCGTGATTCAGTCCATGTACTACAGCAGTTTTTTGATGAAGAAGACATAGAATAAATGTGTGGTTAAAGATGAAGCAAACTTTTGGCACAATTCTTACTTTGGCCTTGATCCAATCGGTGACGAAATTCTCTGTTAAAACCCTACCTATGGTAAAATTTCTTATGCATTACAATGATTTATCTAGATATTAGATCATCCGTTCATTCACCTTTGTTAAAATCACCTGCATAACACAATCCTTCGCAAAAATTCGCTCCCTCCTTTTCGTTTCAAGTTAAACGGAAGGACAGCTGTGCTAAATAAAGCATGTTTACTGGAGTTCTTCAATTCCCACTTTCTGTAACTAAGTTGTTTTGGATAAAAGATGCCGGATCCTACTATTAGAGCGGAAAGTTTCGCTCACGGCTTCCCTCTCAACCCTTTCTTGTTTTTATTTCTTTGCGGATTTAAACTGCATATGTCCAGGGATTCCCACCCTATGATCTTCAGGTCTATAGAATATTGAATTTGCTGAGTGAAAGATGCCGTAGTGTAATTGCGAATGTTGGCATTTGAAATTGGAATTTAACATATATTGTCTATGATTTATGCTACTAAAGTCTTTCATTTAATCTTTTGTCAACATGTCTTGTATTAACTTTTACTGAATCGTATTCGTAAAAACCTATATGCGTTTGACAGTCACATTTTAATTTCCATTTTGGGTAAATCAGAATTTCTTTTAGAATTCATTGCAGTTCTCAATATTTATGGCTAATGTGCTTAGCAATTAGGTATATGCATTACTATGGAGTTATCTGTTCTTGAATATTACCCATTAAGCCAAATGTGCCAAATTTGCTCTAGCTTTACGAAACAATGCGAATTTTATGTGGTCCGTAATTAAATTACAAAAACGCAAAATAAAGTGACGAATTTTAATAATTTGAGCGTTACGTGGTACGGGTTCTCTACTGCAGGACGAGAAGGAGAATTCATCGTGTAGGTATGACGTCAATTGTCTGTAGTATCACGCATTTACTAACTACGGTGGCAAGAAAGTGGAGATAGTTACTCCACGTGGCCTCTTTAAAGGTCAGTGGCTTGTGAATCTCATTCTCTATTTACCGGTTTTGATCACAATTACCTCTGGTAATTATTTTGATCGTTTTGATTTCTCTATACTCTCTTAAATTGTCATTATGAATGAGGAGAAACTTCCACATACATTAATTGATGGATGCAGTTTCTGTTAGAATAATTGAATGAAAGGAAATTTTTCTTGGCATCTTTAATTTATATACTTTCTCAGTTTATTCTGGGGAGAAATGGTTAGATGACTGTTCGTGTGCTGAATGCTAACTAGAAATGTCTCATTTACATAATGTAAATGATTTCCTTCGGCATACAATTTTTAAAATATAGATACCACAAATAAAACATGTAAAAACATATTTAATAACATTAATATTGTTTAATAAAGCAACAACTTCAGAGTGAAAAAATCATTCGCGTTGACTGGGATTCTAACCCGGATTCCTCGATGTCTGGCCCAGTACTTTAGCCAGTTAAGCTACGAAGGCGTCCTCTTACACTACGACATTTTGGGAGCATTAAAGGAACAAGATGAGATCCGGGTTCGAAACTCGGTCAAGGCGAATGATTTTTACACTCTGAAATCATTGCATTTCAATACACATTTAGCTGATGATTCCATTAAAAGTCACTTTAGCGGCATCTCCCGCAGTGTCTTCGAATTTGTTGAATAATGTTTAATAGGTAATAACCTGATCATTTTTCGTAGAAGGATGAATCAAACTTCTTGGAAAAGTACATGGCTCTGAAACTTAACTTGAATGAACTTGGCTCGCAGAAATCTTAACCCTGTCCATTGTGTATCCATTATAATCGCTGATGTTCATAAAGAAAAAACAAAACTTATATTTAAACAAATATTTGACTTTAACAGTCCAAAGGATTATTTTATATAAGTGAGAACTTTACTGATTATTAGATAGCGCCCCTGAGGGTGAAACCTCCTACCTCAACCCTGGATCAATCTATTCACATAAAGAAGTGATAATCAAGCGTAGTCAACGTAGAACAAGCAACGGATAGAATATTACTTGTAGAGATAAAAGCAGAACCGACGAACTTGGTTATTCTTCAGGTATACGTGCCACCGAGAAATCATGAGGAAGAAGAACTCGATAGGATATACGATCTGTTAGGTAACATAATCGCGGGTTTTCCTGCAGGAAAATGTTTTATAGTGATGGAGGATTGGGATGCGACGGTGGGCGAAGGAAGAAATGGTGATGAGGTGGGGGACTACGGTTTAGGCACGAGGAATGACCGCGGGTAGAAAGCAAATGAGTTTTACAGGAGACAGGGGTTAGTCATCACCAACACATGGTTTAGCGGAAGACTGTGAGATCAGTGTTTGTTGCTTTTCCGAAAAAGATAAAGGCTACATTATGTGAGGATTATAGAACAATAAGTTTGATATCCCAGGCAGCTAAGGTGGTTCTCAGAATCATCAACAAAAGGACGGAGGGCAAGGCAAATGATTACTTAGGGAATGATCAGTTTGGGTTTAGGAAAGGGGAGAGGTACGCGTGCTGCCATTGCAGTAATGAGATCACTGATTGAGAGGAATATAGGATACAATCAGGACGCATTTGCCTGTTTCGTGGATTTCGAAAAAGCGTTTGATAGAGTGAATTGGGAAAAATTAATGCGTGTTTTGCAGAATATAAGAATGGATTGGAGGGACAGGAGACTGATCCGCAACCTGTACATGTCTCAGACTGCTCAGGTGCGAGTGGGGAACGGAGAGTCCAGATGGGCAGTGTTAGGAAGAGGTGTAAGGCAGGGTTGCCCATTATCACCGGTGCTGTTCAACGTATGTATAGAGGAAAAGTTTAAGGAGGCGTGTGAAGAACTGGAAGTAGGAATGGAAGTAGGAGAGGAATCCGTAAAATCAGTTAAATTTGCTGATAGCCAAGCTTTAGTTTATGAGGAAGTACTAGGGATGGTGGGAGAAATCCTAAGGAGGCAGGAGAAAAGGATTTAGGGCGAATTGATCGCCAGTGGGATTTTAAAGACTGTAATAGAGGGGATAATGTTAGGCAAACGAGGAAAGGGCAGGAACAGGATAGGGATGTTGGACGGGACGAAGGGAGGAAGGAAGTACACAGATATGAAGTAGGACTTGATGCAAAGTAGGTTGCTGGATTGGGTTTTTTTAGGAGTCAAAATATTTATTTGGTTGTTGTGTCCATTCAAAACCTACCTTAACCGGTAAATTACTTAATAAATACATTAAAAATCAGAAATTCACAAACTTAAGGCTTCGTTGGGGATGTCCGGAGTAATATTAAGTACAATTTATACTCCTGGCTTGCCAGTCGGTAACCGCTCTATCACTCCAACTATCTAGGCTACAACCCCAACATTGAATATTATAGATTACTACCTGGGTTATTTTGACATCGTTTACCTATTATTATCTACGAATTAAAATGACTTCAAAGAAATATATGCAGTCCAGAAAACGTTTTCAGTTGACGTAATTTGGTTTACTCTACGAATATTCAATATTTATGAAATATTTTTATTTTTTCAGGGTCACGAAATATGGAATGAGTTCAGAGAAGTTAGTAGTAGCTTTTCATACTCACTTGGGTTCAAGGAATAAGCCAATTTCTTGACGAAATTCGACAGTCGTACCGCAACGATGATGACAGGAAAGCCAATCAACTGCACCGGAAACTCAATTGCTGGAGTGTTGACTTGAGGACTAATCTGCACTGAGTTTTCTTCAGAGACCACTTCGAGGCCGAAGGTCAGTAGGATGGCCAAAAGTGTCAGAAGGTCACTCCAGTGAAGCCACCGCATGTCGATTCTATAACGTTGGATGATAAGAAGAATTAAGGTTATATTTCCACTTTTTATTATTATTATATAGTATATTTCTTTAATGAATGATGATAGCGATAGACGAATGAGAAATTATGGCACTTATTACATTCCGGATTCCTATTAAATATATGTTCAATAAATAAAATATACATTATATTAAATATATTACAGCGGACAAAATGTCTCGACTTGGGTGGTATTCTTGTATTCACGACTCGTCATAAATACTGCTTAATTCGCCAGAATTTTCATGTCGCATTCAATTTAGCTATTTTTATGGTATTTACATTTAAAAATTCCGCCATCTGTTGAGGTATCAGTAAAATATATACATTACATTTATTTTAGTCAAAAAAATGTGTGAAATAAAGTTTAATGTTACGTTACGATGATGAATGGTAGGAAAAATGCGGGAATAGGAATTTTGAGGTCAATCGTTTGGATAATGGCACATACCAAGTTAAAGGACAAACGCGTCTTGTGGGTTTCATTGATTTATCTTTACTGTCTTCAATAATTCATTATAGTCTGTTTTCAAGTAAGCAGCTATAATTTCTTTTTTCCAGTGAAAGTATGAAATACCAATTCATTGGAAATGCTTTCCTGGAACAGGTCAATTGGTTTTGAGCAAATTGATTTATTGAATCCTGGATTTTTTTGACGAATTAATTGCGCCGCTCAAATACTAAGGCCGCAGATGGTCTTATTGTATGAAAAAAGTGTTCAATCAAGGTTACTTGGTACGTTATCAGTTAAAGGCATATTCTCCTCAGGTTCGATTAGATGGAAGATTTTCATAGGGGTACGCACTCTTAGTGTTTTTTGAACATTTACGATGAATGTGAGGGAGTGAGGTTTCAGGCGTAACTGTGTGACCCCTATTTTAGTATTTTAATTAAAATCTTAGTATAATAGTCCACACAGTTAATTATTGCACCGACCGAAAACTCACTAAAACTGAAGCCTTTTTTACAAACCATTCTCACCTTTTGCTGGTTGAGAATGACTATTAGATGTTGGCACCTAAGACTGTTTTACCTTTCTTTTGCGATGGATCTCATGCCCCACTTTCCCCCTTCGTTGATTACACCATTCGGGGGATATTTCTTGTGGAAAATCGGTTCATAATGATGCCCGGGTTTGCGACTATAAATTGAGCCTCTCTCAAAGCTCTGTGCGCCCTTGTCCGTATATCCTGTTTCATTTCGTATCTTGTGTTAATGCTGATTAATTTCCTACCGCAGGTTTACTTATTATGTACGCACTGTCTTCTCTTTACCCCCGCTCTTTGCTCTTCATAAAAATATCCTAGTAATTTTTTTCAGTACATTATACAGCAGTCATCAGTAGCTTTTAGGTTAAAAAGCCACCATTTCCATTTTAACGAAGTTTAGTTTAATATCTCATCTGCATTTCTTTATGTATTGAAATCAGTTGTTTATTTATATTTTGTGAACCACATAGATCATGTCGCAGTCTTTTCTTAATCACTCAAAGAATGGAACAAATTGAGTTGAATAAAAAATGGCTGGATTGTACTCAAAAAAATCATTTGGAGTCCCAAAAAGCCCTAACTTAACATCAGTATTTTGACTTATCCCAAAAAATTGGGCAGTCGGACGTATTAAAAATTAGACACCGCATAAATAGTAGCCGGAGGCTTCTGTTTTTGGTTAAGTTTCCGTTCCATTTTGGCTGAAGATTTACGTCTGGATGGGTTATTAATGGCTGGAAGACGAAGTTTGTGAAGTAAAAATAATTTGACCGACCCATAATGTAATACCCTTTCAGGAAAATACCGTGGATGCAGATTAATCTCGGAGATACGGTACAGCCACTTCGCAACCTCGATGTTTGCAGCGAATGCACGTCTTAAGAACTGACTTTCCGTCTACATTATTTTTAAGATGTCGGGATGTTTGAAGCTCATAAGTTTTAGTACGTATAGCATTCGTATAAACTCTTCATACAGAAAGTCCAGGCTCATTCATTTTACATCCTAGTGCTAAGTAATCATTATCTCCGCATTCACCGTTATCGCGTGAAGCCTATCTCATCATTCGTTGAACATATTTTGAAACTCTAGACACAAGATCTGTAGTAATTATTTAAAGCAAACAGGCAATTCCAGACCATTGGCTCACAAAACGAATTCCTCCTGTTTCCATTAACGTTAACTAGAATTGATCCCTTACTCGTATTGATGAAGTGAATTTTTTTTCTCTGTAAACTCATTAGTAAGGTAACTTTTTTTTATCAGGTAATCTACCGGTTAAGGTAGGTTTTTGGATGGACACAACTATCAAATAAACATTTTGTAACTCCAGACAAAACCCAATCCAGCTACCTACTCTACACTAGGTCCCTCTTCATCTCTGTGTACTTCTTTCCTGTCTTCATCCCGTCCAACATCCCTATCCTATTCCTATCCTCGCTTGCCCAACATCTCCCCTCTATTACCTTCTTCAACATTCCACTACCGCTCAATACACTTTTCATCCATTTTTCCTGCCTCCATAGGATTTTTCTCAACAAACCCCTCTCCTCACCCACCATCTCCAGTACTTCCTCATTTGTTTTCCTTTCGGTCCATTTCACCTTCTCCATTCTTCTCCAGACCCACATTTCAAAAGCCTCCAATCTACGTCTATCCTCCTGCTTCAGCGACCACGTTAGCTACGCTCCATATCAGAGTTTGTACGAGTCTTTTCTTAACCTCCCTACTCAACGTCCCCGTCATCAACTCCCTACTCCTTGAAGAAGCCTCCTTGCCTAGCGCAACTCTTCTCCTTACGTCCCTACTGCTTTGACCGTATTGGTCCAAAACACTTCCTAGATACGTAAACTGTTCTACGCGCTAAATTTTTCCCCTCCTATTTTAATTTTTAGCTTAGTCTTTTTCTTCCTGGAAAATCGCATAACCTTTGTTTTATAAAAATTAAATATCATCCCATATCTATCGCACTGAACGTCCAATTCACTCAGCAATGCTTGCAAACCCTTGGCTGACTGAGCAACTAATGCTTGGTCATCAGCAAACCTAACCGATTTTACGAATTCCCCTCCGACTTTCATTCCTACCTCCAGTTCTTCCCATGCCTCTTTAATCATTTCCTCCACGTATACGTTGAACAGCACCGGTGACAATGGGCAGCCCTGCCTTACCCCTCTTCCTAACACTGCCCATCCGGACTCTCCGTTCCCCACTCGCACCTGAGCAGTCTGAGACATGTACAGGTTGCGGATCAGTCTCCTGTCCCTCCAATCCATTCCTATTTTCTGCAATACACGCATTAATTTTTCCCAATTCACTCTATCAAACGCTTTTTCGAAATCTACAAAACAGGCAAAAATGTCCTGATTGTATTCTATATTCCTCTCGACTAGTGATCTCATTACTGCAATGGCATCACGCGTACCTCTTCCCTTCCTGAACCCAAACTGATCATCCCCTAAGTAATCATTTGCCTTTCTCTCTATCCTTTTGTTGATGATCCTGAGAATAACTTAAGCTGCGTGGGATATCAAGCTTATCGTTCTGTAATCCTCGCATGATGTAGCCTTTACCTTTTTCGGAATAGGAATTAACACTGATCTCACAAAATCTTCCGTCCAGGTTCCTTCCTCATAGATAAAGGTAGCTTTATGTAACAACATTTTCGGCTTAATCATCTTGTATTATTTCAATAGTTAAAAACTGAAAATAAGAAATTCCTGGAGCACTCCCATTTAATCATCGATGATTAAGCTATGATTATCCTTTTTCTGTTCATAATTTGTCGGAATCGTCGACTAAAAAAGCGTTTTGGATTCCGCTGAGAGTATACGTTTTTATATGATTTATTATGACCTAAAAGTGGCATAATAAACAGGGAATTAATATCCAACCGTAATTTTCATGAAAAGGCGCAATGAAAATGTAGCTGGTATTCGCTTTTGACCCTCTACCTAAACTGATGCACCGTACTCATAAAAGTTGATTGAATTCGAATAAATGTGAATTTTTGCCTATTTTTCTGCTTTGCGCTCATTGCTCGTACTCTCTTCATACGAACGGTTTCAATGAAAAATTATTTTATGAGCTGAGATTATTCTAGGTAATTAATAGTGAATATAGTATAATATGATTAGAGTCAATCTTTTCTATATTAGGAATGCCACCTACCATCTGAAAAATCGGGAAAAACATGGAAAATATTGGTAATTTTCGGGGTATGGTAAAACTCGGGGAATATAAGAGAAACTACTGTAAACATTTTTGGATTATTTGCTTTTATCTTTCTGCACAATATGGCGCCACATATGTGCGGTTTTGAATATAGGTAGGCTAGGTTAGTCATTATTCGTCAGATTTTCCAGTTCGTCTCGATAATTTCCACGAAATTAACAAAAACTTGGATTCTTGACTCCTGGTTTTCTACCATCATCAAATTTGTCTTCACTTGACTGCGCTATTAATTGAGTGAGGAGTAAGGTCGGAGTGCAATTTGCTGACATTTGAAAATTTTGATCAAATTAGTCCTTTCATTTTCGCAAAATATGGTAGAAGATTATATCGTAAACAAATGTAGATTATTTAAGGTTAAAATTCTTATATTCTGTTCTTGTAATTTAAATTCTGGAATGGAAAACATGATTTTTTCCTGGAAATTCAGTGAATGTTGCAATCATATATTAATGGCAACCCTGCAAGGTCAGTATACAATTCATTGGCAGTTGAATTAAGCGGCTACTATGAAAATCTATGATACTTGAGTGTTTTCCGGTAATTAAAAAAATCTGCAAAATGATATAGGCAAACATTGAATGAATGAATACGCATGGCACTTGGATTCTGGACTCTGCTTTCTTAATCCTCTCACGATGAATTTCTTTTATCTTGAGATTAATACGTTTTTCTGGTCCATTTAAATTATATTATTTAACTATCGCCTGCATCCTCTATTCTGAAGTAATAAATTTAAATATAAGCAATGTGTTCCCAAGTAACAGCAATTTTTCTCTTTTAATCATCTTTTCCCGTCCTTACCACTTCTCAATGATTATTTCTGGCGTGGCGATAGTCTTGAAGAGAGATGTGTTCAATTGAACAATAAACTGGAGAGCTGAATATGTTGCTGTAGTCAAAGGGCAACTCAAGTGCCTGATAATAGCCACGGAAGCTCCTAAATCTAAAAAATACGAGTACAATGTTATGTAATCTATGTACAATGAAATCCCGCTGAAATTTACTTCTCAGGTATGCATACGTTGTAATGATGTGTTCGAAAAATTGTTCAATGAGATTTATTCAGATATAGACGTGCATAATCCTTGCAAGCGTTATTTTAAATTTCTCCCTTAAATGTATATTGCCATGGAGCATTTATACCAAATGTAGATGTAGTTTTCAACTGTAGGTTTTTCAATTCACTTACCGAAAGATTCTTAAGGGTTTGGATAGTAATGGCTTACAAGAATTTGCGCGAGGATTAATTTTTAAATGATCTACCGTACAGATGGAAAGAATTCAGGACACCGACAGTTATTATTTCAGCGAAAGAATAATTTTAAGAACGTACACTTTGGAAATTTCTATATCTGGGAAAGGATAGTAACGGGGCGAGGTAGGAAAAGCAGAGTGAAAGAGTGCTGATGAAATGACAATTATGAAGTGATTAATAGGGTTCGTGCTGAGAGTTCCACTTAGAAAGTGAATTTACATAATCTCTAAAGACATTCTCGTCATTATGCGTGCCGGGAAGACAAAGGACGACAAGAAGATGAAGCGCCCGAGGCGTCGAAGGTTCAATTCTCATGGGGTCAAAAGCGGGCGGACTGACAGCTCCGCTGAAGGAGAGACAAGCGAACATATGCCTTCCCGCAAAAACACGACTTTCCATCTCACGATATAATAGTCGTTCTCTTTCCCCTCGGCGCGGAGAACATACTCGTAACGACCGACGAGCTTGAGCTTTCTCGTCTCGTAGTGTCGGCGTGCTACTTTAAACTCGGCCGGATAAGCACAGCTCATGAAATATATCTTTGGTTAGGATCGGCTCTGGTAGATAATGAAGTCGCTAAATCTTGTTTGAAATCATTTGATAAGCAAAGAAAATTAAATAAATTATTGTAAAAAAAGTGAAACCTTATGGGTTAATGTTTTCGTGAAAATGGAATAATTGCTTATTGTTATAGAATTTTCGGAATTTTAAATGTCAAATTTTTTAACATACATTTATACTTGTATGCTTGTAAACCACTCGCACAGTAAATGTGATAAGAGTGTGCGATGGAATGGATGACCCTGAATTGATTTATTTACTACTATTACTCAGGTTTTAAGTTTTTGGTATAAAAACCATCTTTCAATCAGTTTTATAAAGAAAGATTTATCGTGACTGAATATTTACCATGGTTTTTTTACTGTGGGTAATGTTTTAGGGTTAATGCCGCGTATTTTTTGGATGATACCCGGAAATATTTGACAAAATTGCGCTCTCTTTTTTCTAGGGAGGAGTAATAATAACTTCTTTAAAAAAGTAAATGTCATTTGGTCAAGAAATTTCATATATTAGACCACAAACACGACATGAACAGGAAATATGTTGTAATTTAACCACAAATATCAGGTACTTCTCTACTTTTGCCTTTGTTATTTTTCACGAAAGCCATTTTTTTTATTTCTTAACTCAAAAAATATTTGTATCAAAATATGCATATACGCACAAACAATTTTTTTTATATCCACTGACTACTGACCGGAGGGTCCCGGGTTCGATTCCCGGGCAAGGCACTCTGGGCACCTGCAGCTCCACCCAAGCTAGTTGATTTTTCGGGTACCTGATCTTCCTAATAATATATATATATATATATATATATATATATATAGCCATAAACACAGTAATCAACCCGAAGGTCGGTTTAGTAGGTGATGGTAGAGCTCACCCATGTACCAAGCCCGACGGCGTGTGAATATTCACACATCAGGGTAGGGGGGCCAGTTCCTTTCCCTGTGCCGGTTATGGTTTCCCAGGAAGATCTGGCACCCGAAAAATCAACTAGCTTGGGTGGAGCTGCAGGTGCCCAGAGTGCCTTGCCCGGGAATCGAACCCGGGACTCTCTGGTCAGCAGTCCAACGCTCTACCCGCTAGACCGCGACCCACTATATATATATATATATATATATATAGTATACTATTATACTATATATATATATATATATATATTTATTTATTTATGTAATCTAAAAATAAACAGCAGTTTACTTGTTGGATACGTGGGTTATTCTTACCGATTTGACTAGAATGGCATTTCATTTTACTTAAATAAAGGTATTTATTACCTCAAAACACTAAGTTCTACATTTTACTAGTATACAATGTTTATATAAAAAAACTATAAACACAGTAATCAACTCAAAGGTGGGTTTGGTAGGTGATGGTGGAGTTCATCCAGTACTAAGCCCGGTGTGTGAAATGCACACATCAGGGTAGGGGGGCCAGTTCCTTTCCCTGTGCCGCTTATGGTTTCCCAGGAAGATCTGGTATCCGATATATCACATAGCTTGGGTGGAGCTGCAGGTGCCCAGAGAGGCTTGCCCGGGAATTGAACCCGGGCCCTTCGGTCAGTAGTTAACGCCAACGCTCTACCCATGGGCTACCGCGACCCTCAAGGTTAATGTATGTATACTTTGCAATTTAAAATTAGCATGGAATTAAAAATGTTTCTTCAGTACCGCGTTTAACCATGATGATAGATATAGTAAATAAAACAAAAATGACAGCGTAAGGTTTTCGGCTCCCTTACAACCCAAATTTATAGAAATAAGAAACATACTACTATGTTGCGACAATATACTTTTTATGAGCATACAAAAGTTATTGTATACATAATTCTTACCTGTATGTAGTGCGTAAACGTATGAAGGAAGAGAAAGGAATCAGCTTCAATACACTGACGCGAGAATTTAATGTACCTTAGGAAGTCGCACAAGGTGAGCTCTATCAATAGTATTTGTCAGTCAATCTTTTTAAGTTATTCTACTGTGGTATATTTTCTGGTGAACGTTTTAAACTAGATCCGATCGAAGTACAGGAGTTGGCCGTTCAAGAAGGCTCTAAAAATGCAAGTTAGCATTTCATTATTCCCAAAATTATAAATATTCCTATAATATATTCCTTCTTAATATTATCATTGGCGACGAGAGAGAGAAATAAAAAAAGCTTTATTAGTTCTAAAGTAGAATTCAATATAATACGTAAAACTACAATATATCTACATAAGACTCCAGAATATAGATCAAATTTAAACGATCTATGGGATGTTTTATCTTTGAGTCTATGACATGTAACGAGGTTACTTATTTGCAGCTTTTCATGCACCCAAGGGATGAGTCCTGATTTCGACTCGTAAATGTTTAGAATATAGTATATTCAGTTTGATCACATGTCGGCATGAAGAGAAAACTATATGGGTGAGGGATTCAAAAAATATCGGCATAGTATCTATTATTTTTCAACTGCACCAAAATATAAATATTACGTAACGTAATACATGAAACCTTTAGTGAATGGTATGATTAATCATCAGCTAATCTGATTCATCGCAGAGCATTAGATTAAATTCTCATCTTTGAAAATATCTATATGTAATCCATCAGAGTTGATGCTTTTTTCAGATAGGAGGAAAATTGAGGAAGTATTAAAATAGGGAAAAACGTTTTGTGGAATTTATAGCAGGTCTCAATCTCTTCCTCGAAAATACGTGTGTATCCGAATATTGCTATTTAGCATTTAATTGCAAATGATGCCATAAAATTGCAGACATACGTCCTACCAATGAAATAAATAGGTCTCCATCATAGTGTGCCCATTTTCGGGGTATGAGTAAATGTACTTAGAATGATATCTTCCTTTTAGCTGTGATGTTTAACAATTCTTTGATTTTTCGAGTATTAGTTATTACGTTCCAGCCACGAATTTTCGATCCATTTTCTTTTGGAGCCAGAGATTTTTTTAACTTTCGGGATTTCATTGAATGCTCTCTCTTATTAATTTCGGAATTTCATTGAATGAATGTCCTCTCTTATTTATCGAAATCTTCAGTTTAGTCAGTTAGTTAAGTTTTTTGCAGACCACAAAATTGAGCATTGTCTCCCATTCTTGAGCATCCCATTTATCCTTCTCTTATCGCATTATCTCATTTGGCGATGTTCAATCTCATTGGGAACCCAATAGAATCTCAAAGAATTAGCATTATGTACACTGAGTGTCTTCAATAAGCTAATGGTATTTTAAACTGAAATACTCCTATACGTTCAAGCTTACTCGATTTAAATAATGATTTCCGAGGCATTTTCAGTGGATTTTAATTATATTTTTGGAGAAATATAAGGTCGTTATTATTATTTGAACACTCGGCATCCTTATTTTTTTTTACTTAGCCACGAGGAATTAACTGCAAGATTTGTCTGAAATATAATTATCAAATGGAAGGTTATTCAGGTTAAATTGACGAGTTGACTAAACTTTGAGACAACTCTCCATTTTTTGGGTAAAAAATTCAAATACTTATTATATCATGCTACAATTTTTCGATGGATAAAAAACCATAAACACAGTAATCAACCCGAAGGTCGGTTTAGTAGGTGATGGTAGAGCTCACCCATGTACCAAGCCCGACGGCGTGTGAATATTCACACATCAGGGTAAGGGGGCCAGTTCCTTTCTCTGTGCCGGTTATGGTTTCCCAGGAAGATCTGGTACCCGAAAAATCAACTAGCTTGGGTGGAGCTGCAGGTGCCTTGTCAAGACACCTGCAGGTTGCCTTGCCCGGGAATCGAACCCGGGACCCTCCGGTCAGTAGTCCAACGCTCTACCCACTAGACCACCGCGACCATTGCAAATTTATCAAATATTTTTATCCCTGTATGAGAAAGCATAAATCCCGAAAACCCCATAGCCCATTGCTCAAGAAAGTAATCCATTAACCAATGTGTGTATATATATATGTACAAATTTCTTTCATTCATTCTTTTAAAAATATTTTTCATGAGTCGCGCCCAAATCCGGTCCCTTGGTGGCTCGTACTACGATGATGTAGATAAAATTTCACTCTATAATATTTGGTTACCCGAGAAATAGAAATAACCTCATTTCACTCAGAGGGGACCAGTTAGTCACGGTTCATATGCGTATCTGTCGACATTGCATGTCGTAACTGAAAACCTCCCCTTCGAAAGACTCTTGACGATGGGCGCGGTCAGTACGAACCGCTCTGGGCACGTGGGTGGGTTATTGGTCTATGTCTAAAGAGAGGTGTGGCCTTCATGCGAACGGCTGTAGTCTTTGTTTGGGTTCATCCAAGCGGCTCGGCGAAGAAACCATAGAGTAAATACCTCAATTCTTGCCTTTGTCCATTTGTGTCTAGGACTGTACAATGATGAGTTATATTTAACGCATATGAGTGACTGGTCCATAAAAATGCTGATATTTTTATTGAAGGCAGAACCCGAGTATCTTTCCCTTTTTGCTCTTGAAGTCACACAAATAGGTTCTATTGCATCCTTCTTAGCCTAACGCCTAGAGCAAATCTGCCGTCATTGTTTACCTTACTCCCCTATATACAAACGGAAATTCATCTCCTAAATGGCATTCAGTTGAAAAAATAATCGTCCAATAATTAAAAAATCATTATAATAAGTCATTTAGATCAAGGGTAAAATTGAATCGGGAAAAAAGGCAATGCATTGTAGCAGTGAAAGATTTAAAATTGTCATACAGCACCCTTCCGCCATGCACCTTTCGCCATACACAAGTATACACATATTCAAAGAGCAGACTATTAGAGGATTACTGCATTTTCTCAAGCATATGTCATTCCACAGATGCCACATCTTTGGTTTTCAACAGAAAACATAAGATAATTGGCATCCTTCATGACTCCTTACCATCACCCACGCGAAACCCCATCACAACAATAATTTTTGTGGTTCAAGAACTTTTTATAAAAATAGGCGAGAATGCCGAGGTCAATGATCATTTTAATCGTTAGGTACTTCTATTTACTCATAGAGGCAATGCTTTTGATTAAAATTTGATACACCTTCCATGCATTTTTTAAGTAGTTGCGTCAAACTTCCTCGGTTCGCGTCGGAGAACTCACAAAACTTTCTATCACGAGTTTATCAAGAGCACATCTGGATCTCTCCATCGTTTCCCTCGGGGAAGGAATTTTTAAGTAATTATTAGTTCACGTCAGAACTCGGTGTGTGCAATAATTTCCATCCGTAATGCTTGAGAAATCGAACAATCGGTATCTACATATTCCAATGGATTACAGCCGAAGAAATTTTGTTCATAAGACGAAATTTCCCTGCCAAGACCGACCTTTTCCCAGCCCAAAGCTCAATAAGCTACACAGTTAACAGGCCAGACTCACCTTTAGCTCACGACGGCGACCCTTTTCTGTCCTTCCTGCGGAAGAAAACCGCTCCCCTTCCACTGAAAACAGTAAAATATAATCCACTCCGGCTAGGAAGCTCCAGGCGTAACCTTCCCAACCCTTGGTAATCAACCACTGAAACACACGAACTGGCACCACCTGTCCACACGGTATGGCGGCTAACGCGGGCTAAAGGGAGCGTATCTCGGTTCAAGAGTCGATTCCTTTCAGGGGTTGGCGAGGCGACCACGGAGAGTCGGGTACGGTGAGTGAGCGTCTGAGGGAGGGCCTCAAAAGAGTCTCTCTTCGTCGCAGGGAACTGCCGCCAGAGGAAAGTTAACATCTGGGAGGGCTTTGTAGGAGGGGAAGGGGGTAGGCGGAGGGTGGTAAGAAGTGAGCATCAGGCGGCGGCCAGTGAAAGTTTTCATCCCCCACACCCTTCCCTCGGAGACCTTCTATTGCCTTTCACTAGAAGCCCCTCTCGACCCCGTCCCCACGCTACCTTACTGACTGCTTTCTATCGAGAAATACCTGCGCTGAAGGTCGAAAAACTGCGGAACCTACGACGAATGTGTTCGTCCAGTCGGCGTCGAGGACTTCTATAACGCCCAACTGTACTCGAAAAAAATAAAGGTTTTATTCTAATAAAATGTACCTTTTCAAAGGTGAAAAACGGGAAAAATCGGCGTGCATATGTTCTCGTTCCTTGACCGGAATCGCTTGATACCTCCTTAGCGGCATTCAGGAAAGGTATTTATTATACGTCATATATCTATCTACAATTGCTAGCACTGAAGGAGATCAAGTCAACCTAAGGTCGTTGACGGTCTTGCATCCAAAGTTAATTTTCACCTGGAAACTTAACTTTCGAGTCGACAGGGGTGGAAGTGACGTTTTCCGCAAGGTAAGGGGGAGTGAATTCAGGACCATTTACTCATGGGGGAGAAGTAATTTTGTATCGGTCTTACTTAAACAAAACCATTGGCACTCCATATAATTTAGAGTAGTTAATCCCGGAAATTGTATTATTACATGATGTCATGATAATATTCAGCATCATGACTCACTCACTGAATCATTTCGCTTGACCCGGAAAGTCACAGCTTGAGTGAAGCTGAAGGTATTCAAAGTCGTCCCGGGAATTGAAAGCGGGCCCTTCAGTTAGTAGCCCAACGCTCTACGTACTGGACTACCGCGTCCTTATTTATCTAATAAGTTTGTATGCATGCATGAAGAGAGACAAGATAAAAGACGAGATCATGCGTAACCCTAATTATTATTTTATTTTTGTGTAGATATGTTATCTTTTATCTAGGTATCCAACATTCTACTATTAGATTTCTGATATATTGCAAATGTTGGCATGCTACTGAGATGACGTTTCGTCTAGGAAAAATCTGGGCGTATCATTTACTTTACGAGTATCAAACAGTTATTGACCCTGAAGTTTAAAACTCTACTTTTCGTGTGCCCTTTACATCTTGCCTGGGCATTTATGTACGGTGAAGGTTTAGAAATCGAGCAGCGGAATTGCTTAACAAATGCATGAATGATCATGGAACTGATAGTGATTCTGCAGCCTTAGTTTATAGTACCTATGGGTTTGTGAAGGATCTCAGGTTTTCCCGGCGTATGGTATTCAAGAATTTTTCTCGGGTTTCCCACCAGGTCAGGTTGATGAAGTGCACCGACGTTTCGAAGGCTGACTCTGCCATCGTCTTCAGGGTGAAGTGACCTCACATCAACCTGACCCGGTGGGAAACCCGAGAAAAATTCTTGAAAACCTATGGGTTTGTTGGAAATTTTGAGCGCAACTTATTTCAAATTTAAAATGCCATATAAATTGTAATCCGAGGAGAAACGATTAGTTTAGAAAACTTTTAGCACCAAATCCACGCCTTCCGCATCCTCCACGATACCGGACTGACGTCCTCCGTGTCGTGGAAGCTCCCTCCCTCACTACTTTGAGTGCATCGAAACTGGGAAGGGCGACTTCTCAGCAGACGTCACTCTTCGGTGCACTTTGCCTCGGCCTCCGGGATCATTTCTGGTTAACCTTCAACATTCACGTTTTCAAAAGTTTTACTTCAGTTTTTCCGCTCTGCTCAGATCGATCAATTGTAACAGGACTTGATGATTTTTCAGGGGCGCTACTTCGTCGGTAACATTCAATGCATAAAAAATTACGACAATCGAATAGAGCCACTTGTGAAGAGAAGCTAGATTTGTAAAATGTCCAAGTTATTAATTTATTCCATCTGTTGGTACACAAAAAACAACTAAATTGTTGATTTTCTACAAGGCTTGTTATTTAGCACAAGTTGGTTCGATGCGTCATTACGTCCAAATCAGATGTAATGATGTACATGGGGATAATTACAGTGAAGACATGTTTTATCAACTAGATGATGACGCATGGCAAGTTCTATTTATGTTTACATAAACCTAAGTTAATTGACGTATTTCTATGGGCTTGCTTTCACTTCCCAGAAGCCTCTCCAGACATTATTTCAACAAAGGGCTGAGGAAATATTGTTTTTCAATGATAAACGTGAGTGAGGAATCTTGTCAGTTTTATCGGTGAAGGAGAAGGATGCTTTTTATTGAGGAAGGCTGTGAGTGATTGGTGAGGTTGGAAAATAACGGGTTCAGGCCGGGAGGGTGGATTGACGTTGGAGGAAATGCAGGGGTCCAAGCGATGGATACGGTTATCTCGTGACGTGTGTAAGAAAGATATCCCTTCCGCCTTCACTTCCTCGGGCAGGAAGCAGTGGAACTGTCTTGGGGACGCGATTGATATTCTGTCGAATTTTCAACAATAAAACGTAGGTTATTGTCGAGATACATATAAATTGAAATAAAGGAGGGTATTTACTGTAAAAAAGAAAATATAGGGAACTGAAAAGTTAAGTTATTGTTCGGGATTCAATTTTTCACCAATAAAAAAAAATGTTTCAGAATAATAAACGGACAAGAAGGAATAAGTAGGTTGTGTAAAGGGTTCGATTTGGGATTGGTTAACTCGCAAGGTACATTTTAATGACAAAGTGTATGAGTAAGTGAAGGAGATACTCATCGGGAATGGACCGTTACATCGCTCATTTCTAATGTCATCATTGTATTTATGATTAAATAAAATCATGATAGATTTTGAATAAACAATTATTAAAGTTATCCGGGAAGGAATTTCCAACTGAGTGGTCAGAGGTTTCGGTTATTGCCCGGAAGGTCCTGAGTTTGAATCCAGGTAGTCCCTCTGGGCACTTCTGACAATGTGGTTTTCTGGAAAACAGATCTTTATGGTAATCAGGGACTGGTCCGCCATCTCCTACTGTGTGAATTTCAACTACATTGTGTACCACAAAAAGCTTCGGATTGGTGACTCTGGTCTATTTAACTGGCGATCGACATCCGATATCCTTAGGGACCAGTAGTGAAATATAGGCATTTGAGGATTGGTTGGATTTTAATGGAGTAGAGGGAATGCGAAGGGAAACTTGGCGTTTGATGTAGCCCTCTTCGTAAGGGAACACCCAAAGGTGTCTACTGTTTTACCTATACGCGAATTGAATTTCATACTAGGTGGTATACTGCTCTTAAAGTGCTCTAGTCACGTTGTTAGTTAGTTAGTTGTGAACAGAAGTACTATAAGCTGACAAATCCTTCATCACTGAGATTTAACTCATGGTCTCGTCGCGGATCAATGTCAAGTGTGAATTATTTATAATTTATCATGCTTTAATTGAAAGAAGTTATTTAATGTTTATTTCACACACCAAGTTTGTACGGATTAATTAATGGTTTTCGGAAAGAAGGCGAAACAAATTATTTAAGAGAATGAAATCTCCTTGTGGTTTTGTATAGATTATTAATGGAAAGAAATTTTTGAAAATGGAAATTACGAGACGTGAGGAATGCTTACAACACGGGAGGTGTTGGTCGGGGTAGCGTTCGAAAAATGAGAGCATGGACGGGGAAGCTGGTTTAAGAATGCCGAAGGAGAGTAGAAAGGGAGAAAGCTTTCACCCACCAGCGATAATGGTGGAAAGTGCAAGTGATACGCACGTCGGTTGAATTTTTGGTTGTCCGCCGGTGCCATGTGGGGCTTCTGTCGGGGAGGTTCGTGACGACAAAGCTAAAAAATCGTGAGCCATGGCACGTATCCACTATTGCGAAAGAACCTCTGGCTTGCAGAGGCTTTCGAAGTTTTGTAACGGCTCATTCCGCGTAACTTCATGCTACTGAGAAGAATGGTATTTCCATTGATGAGGATATTTGATATTAGTACCAAATCATAAAAAATAGTTATAGTGTAAACTAATTCCCTACTGTCTGCCTTTCAAACCTGTTATGAAGTGTTCTCACTTACCCATGCGTCGGGCTTAGAGAGAAAGTTTTAATCTTTTGTCAAAACCGTAAAAATAGTATAATGTACAATTATTTATATTAAGGGGTTGTTTTTACCTGCAATTGTTCATATTTTATATAATTAATAAAGCATTGAACTCTAGCAGAGGCAACTTTTCTTTTATGAATGACATCCGTTCAAGTTAACTTTTTGAGATTTTTACTATTCGAAAGCTTAAGGTTTGCAATACTAATTTCCTGCAGACTGTCAAGTATGTTCAAGGAACTTTGTGTCAAGGTAGAAAATTATAATTGAAAGTAATCGTATTACTTTTCCCAACAATTTATTTGCCTCCTTCCTGTGGTGGTGATCGGATTCCAGGTTTTCCTAAATAAAACCTACGTAACTTGGCGATAATTTCTCCAATTTGTATCCGTAATGTTAACTTTAGATAATTCTAGGTATGCAGAGTGATTTTGGGGGTTCATATTAAACCGAAATAGAAAGTTCGTTGAAATCATGTCATAAGATAAATCCCTAAATAGGGTAAATTTTAATTTATTTATAAATATTGACTTCTTTCAAAAAAATTCAGAATGATTTTAAAGATTCAAAGAAGGAAAAATAACGCCAGCTATTATAGATAATGCAAGAATTAATTACCCAAACTTATTAATTTTTGGATTTCTTGATCACTGGGTTTTTGCAAATGAAAAATCGGGCAATTTTGCATTACTAAATGAGAATAATTTGTTTTGAAAGGAATCATAGTCGCATAATTATAGACAATTTATGATTTAAAAATTTATTGTATTCAATATTATATCTCCATTGCCGTAGCTATGTACGGCTCGGAAACGTGGTCGCTGAAGCAGGAGGATAGACGTAGACTGGAGGCTTTTGAAATGTGGTGTGGAGAAGAATGGAGAAGGTGAAGTGGACCGAAAGGAAAACAAATGAGGAAGTACTGGAGATGGTGGGTGAGGAGAGGGATTTGTTGAGAGAAATCCTATGGAGGCAGGAAAAATGGATGAAAGGCGTATTGAGCGTTAGTGGAATGTTGAAGAAGGCAATAGAGGGGAGAATTTTGGGCAAGCGAGGTAAGGGCAGGAACAGGATAGGGATGTTGGACGGGATGAAGGGAAGAAGGAGGTACACGGAGATGAAGAGGGACCTGATGTAGTTTAGGTTGCTGGATTGGGTTTTGTTTGGAGTTACAAAATATTTATTTTATAGTTGTGTCCATCCAAAGACCTACCTTAAGCGGTAGATTACCTAATAATAATAATCCCCATTGCATTTCAATGGGTATTTAAATTAGATAATGATTGATACTTCAAAACATTAGATCTTGTTGATCAATACATTCAATTCATCGTTTAAAAATTACGTTCTTTCACTCCTGAGCCAAATCAAAGCTGTTTTATTTGTTCCGATTCCAAGTAGCATTGTCGAAATGGAATTTAATCTCCAATTTAACGGTGAATCTCTGGTGTATCCGTTGGAAAACTGGATTTATTTTTGTCGGCTTACAATTGCTAAGTTCTCCTTGAAATCTACACCAATTAGATAAAATATTATTTCTATTGGTTTAGTAACATATGATGATGAAGAAGCATCCTATTTAATTTGAATATAGTGGGTCAGAACAAAAGTTCGGGTTGATTACTGTCAAATGGTAAGAAGTTGCTCCTTCCGGCGTTGTTTAATTCACTCGCATTTTCAAAGATGTATTTTTTTAGCTGTGTCCTTACACCATTTCATTTTATTTCAAAGTTGCCCGTAATGATGTTAATTCATCCGTGCTTATAATTGGGAGACTTGTTTATTTCGGGAAAATTGTTTATCTCTTGCCATTTAACTCTCGAAACAGATGTTTTCGCGAAAGTATGATTATTTTTCACGCGCCCTAACATCTACGAGTATACTCGTATATACCTAGGATCTCAAAGATTTGTACATTCTTATTACTCTATGTAAATGTGATTAGAATTATATGTGTTTGAATTGCCTTCGTGATATTATTCAATAATGGTCAACGATATTTTCATTAGAGCTTAACAATTGTCTCTTTTTAATTTTGATACCTATTTCGATTTGATATCGATTTTTTAAAAGTGACATTATTACCGGAAATTATATCAGGTAACCGTTTTAAAACAAATTCATGACAATAATATTTAGTCAGATGATAATATTCCACCAGCATTCTAGCATATAAAGTACTTCAAGGGCTACAGACGCGTATAATGTCTTTTCAATTTGAAGAATATTCGGTTAACAGTTAATATCCTTTTTCTGATTCGGAGAGAGTGAATGAAATATCTTTTTTCAATCTCCAAAAAATGATAATTTTATGAAGAAGGCATTTGGAAAAATCCCACCGTTTAGTTGAATCTGCCTTTTCAATTCATCTTTCGACTGAATCTATCAACCGTGTCCCGCTGTTGTGGAGTTAATTGGTACGTCAAAGCAATCATGTACAAGGTACGTCTTGCGGTCTCTTTGGGGGTATAAAATTCGAAACAGCATAGGCCCTCTAAGAAAGATTGCCATGTTTACGAGCTTTATCTAGACTGCGACCTATTGATGAAATAGAAATTAATATAGTATATAACTGGTCCGATCGGACCCGTCTGTATTGATATTGATTACTCTTAGATGGTGCATCCGCTATTGTGAATGCAATATCTATGGATAAGTAAGGGTGAAGTCAAGTCTTGAGATGAAATCCCGCCAAATAGACTTTTCTGATATGTAATGTTTATTTGCGATGTTCTTTTTCTTTGGACCTGGTGAAACCTTTTGAGGATCAAAGCTACCGTGTGCGTCCCCTGGGTCGTCGGACATTTCGTCGTTCTTTCTCTATGTAGGTTAGCTACGAAATAAACGATTGTGTTCGATGAATAAGCAATTGTGGACAATAAAGAGCAGCATTCTGAAAGCGTAGTTGTCCCTTGTTGAGTTAGGTGGCCTAAAAATACTACGAAATCCTATGACAGGGTCGTGACTTGGCAGACGACTGACGCGAAACAATAGGTAGCCAAAACCCGAGGGAGGGGGTGGAGGCGATCCTTCATTGTCATTCAAAGGAGCATTAGCTCACCAATACTTCTTTTATCATTTTTTTAGTCTATAGTAGATGGAATCCTCTCGAGTAACTCCTTAGATGTTTCCCATTCGGAAACCCAGGCCTGGTTAATAATTTAGCACTGCAATCTTAGACGTTAGAAAGCTTCGTCTGTGTGGAAGTATGATAGAAATGTGTGAAATGGGCTTGCATATCTTTAGCACTATTGAAAAAATGACCAGAAAAAGAGACTTGTAGGATTGTTTCAGTACCATACACGTTGGGTCTGTAAATCGTAACGCTATAAAGTGGGGATAATATTCGATAAAATTGCCGGAATTGAAATCTGAAGGGCGTTCTGTGACTTGCGAATATATCACCACGGCATAGGCAGTAAGAAAGCCCACGGGTACCATAGTGAAAAGGCATAATTCTCTACGACAAACCGCGAAGGTAAGAAAGTAGAAGGAATAAGTAGTCTATGAAGGTATCGAGAAATAAATGTCGAAAGAGAAGAAAAGTTAATGATATAATATGGGTGATCCGCCTGATAAGTATCGGAATGGTGCGGTGGCTAACATACTGGCTTCCCACCCTGAGGGCCCGGTTCGAATCTCGGCGACGACAGATATTTTTCAGTTGTGTCCCGATCCCTGCTTGAGGTGCTTTGTGGAGGGCACTTTGAGTGAGTACGCCGTCCGTCGGATGCGACGTTCAGCTGCGGACCCCTTAGTGCCTTTCGACAAGAGTAGGCAAATGCCGACGCCGGGTTTCTCTCCGCCCTTCATCCTTTCTTGTTCATCCCTAATGGCGCAAATGACCTGAGCTATTGCCTCCCATAAAAAATGCTACTACTCGTGGTGTGTTATTATTATTACCGTATATGAACGATGACGTGAATGCCTTATCCCTGAATTTTGTACGGAAATATTTCACTCGCTCCCAATTGTGAAGTTGTTGCTGTTTTTCTCGCATGAAAACAAAGTAGTATGATCACCATGTTACGTATACCCATTGTAAATTGCATAAATTAGCATGCAGTATTGCTACCGAGAGTTAAAAGATTTGCTGAAATTAAATCGGTTGTAAGACAAACTTTCTGGTTAAATTTGGGAAACCAAACTCAAGCGTGCTCACGTATTTTAATTATAGTCGAGATTTTAATATTATTATTAGGTAATCTACCGGTTAAGGTAGGTTTTTGGATGGACACAACTATCAAATAAACATTTTGTGACTCCCCACCTAGCAAACTAATCTATATCAGGTCCCTCTTCATCTCGGTGTACTTCTTTCCTCCCTTCATCCCGTCCAACATCCCTATCCTGTTCCTACCCTTACCTCGCTTGCCCAACATTCTCCCCTCTATTACCCTCTTCAACATTCCACTACCGCTCAATACGCCTTTCATCCATTTTCCTGCCTCCATAGGATTTCTCTCAACAAACCCCTCTCCTCCCCCACCATTTCTAGTACTTCCTCATTTGTTTTCCTTTCGGTCCATTTCACCTTCTCCATTCTTCGCCACACCCACATTTCAAAAGCCTCCAATCTACGTCTATCCTCCTGCTTCAGCGACCACGTTTCCGCGCCGTACATAGCTACGCTCCATATCAGAGTTTTTACGAGTCTTGTCTTAACATCCCTACTCAACGTCCCCGTCATCAACTCCCTCCTCCTTGAGAAAGCCTCCTTGCCTAGCGCAATTCTTCTCCTTACGTCCCTACCACTTTGACCGTATTGGTCCAAAACACTTACGAGATATGTAAACTATTCTACCTGCTCTATATTTTCCCCGCCTATTTTAATATTTAGCTTAGCCTTTTTCTTTCTGGAAAATCGCATAACCTTTGTTTTATTAATATTGATTCTCATCCCATATTTATCGCACTGAACCTCCAATTCACTCAGCAATGCTAGCAACCCCTTGGCTGACTGAGCAACTAATGCTTGGTCATCAGCAAACCTAACCGATTTTACGAATTCCCCTCCGAATTTCATTCCTACCTCCAGTTCTTCCCATGCTTCTTTAATCATTTCCTCTACGTATACGTTGAACAGTACCGGTGACAATGGGCAACCCTGCCTTACACCTCTTCCTAACACTGCCCATCCGGACTCTCCGTTCCCCACTCGCACCTGAGCAGTCTGAGACATGTACAGTTTGCGGATCAGTCTCCTGTCCCTCCAATCCATTCCTATTTTCTGCAATACACGCATTAATTTTTCCCAATTCACTCTATCAAACGCTTTTTCGAAATCTACAAAACAGGCAAAAATGTCCTGATTGTATTCTATATTCCTCTCGACTAGTGATCTCATTACTGCAATGGCATCACGCGTACCTCTTCCCTTCCTGAACCCAAACTGATCATCCCCTAAGTAATCATTTGCCTTTCTCTCTATCCTTTTGTTGATGATCCTGAGAATAACTTTAGCTGCGTGGGATATCAAACTTATCGTTCTGTAATCCTCACATGACGAAGCCTTTGCCTTTTTTGGAATAGGAACTAACACCGATCTCACAAAATCTTCCGGCCAGATTCCTTCCTCATAGATACTACGAATTAGTCCATATATGGCCTTCTTCCCACCTTTCCCTAACCATTTCAACATTTCTACAGGAATATTGTCCACCCCCACAGCCTTATTTGCTTTCATCTCCTTGAATGCCCTTTCTATTTCATCGTCGAGTATGCCTGGATCTAAGCTATCTTCTTCTACGTCATGTTCCTTTGCTATGTCTAACCTTGTCGGCCTAAGTTCTTTACCATACAGTGTTTCTATATATTCCTTCCATCTCTCTTGGATTTTTCCTGGCTCAACTATTATCTTACCCCATTTATCTTTAACTGTTAGCACAGATCTTGCCTTCTTACTTCCCGATAATAACTTAACCTTGCTGTATAGAGCACCAATTTCACCCTTCTTCTGTAAACTTTCCATATCCTCGCATTGCGTTTTCCACCATTCTTCTTTTGCTTTATTTGTGGCCCTTCTCAATTTATTGTTTAACTCTTTGTACTTCATTTTGCCTAACTCTGTGTTTACATTTTTCCATCTTCTTCTCTCATCCATCTTTGCAATCATCTCATCCGTTACCCATGGTTTCCTTATCCTTTTCCCGTTAACGGTTCCTATAGTGTCTTTAGCGGCTTCCAATATCCCTTTCTTGATAAGAGGGTCATCCGGAAAGTAGTACCCGTTCGTGCCGCATGAAGTGCTGACGACGCGAGTAGCCGATGGACGAGGTCAGATAGCTTCAGTGGCTTGTCTGCCTTCTCTGAGCCAAGTTGCGTGACGCTAGCATTGCCTGTGTTGTTTCTGTGATTGTTTACAATGTTTAAAAAAATTGAGAACGCCGCCAGTTGTGAAGTGAGGGCAGTGATTAAATTCCTCAATGCAAGAAACGTTCGCCCATGTGATATTCATCGCCAATTAAAGGAGGTGTATGGAGACAATGTAATGGACGAGTCGTCTGTTCGGCGGTGGTGTCGCAACTTCAACATGGGGAGGGGGAACACACACGACGATGAGCGTTCGGGGAGACCGTCTGTCATTACAGACCAACTGGTGAGCTCAGTTGACGAATTCGTGAGGAACGATCGGCGCGTCACAATTGATGACATCTGTGAGCATTTTCCCAATGTTTCTCGAACAATTGTTCATGAAATTGTTAAACACCATCTGCATTATGCAAAAATTTGTGCAAGATGGGTCCCTCGCATGCTTACAGATGAGCACAAAACCAAGCGTATGGCTGCAGCACTGACGTTTTTGGGACGTTATTCTGATGAAGGAGACTCTTTCTTGACTCGCATAATTACTGGTGACGAAACATGGGTTTGTTATGCATCACCTGAGAGTAAACGACAGTCAATGGAGTGGCATCATGCTCATTCACCAAACAAACCAAAAAAATTCAAGACAGTTCTGTCCACCAGGAAACTCATGGCAACCATTTTCTGGGATCGACGAGGTGTATTGCTTATTGATTTTATAGCCCGTGGAGACACTATTAATGCCAATGCGTATTGTGAAACATTAAAGAAATTACGGCGGGAAATACAAAATCGGCGGCGAGGTCTATTGTCTACCGGTGTCATTCTCGTTCATGACAATGCCAGGCCTCATGCAGCTGGGATAACACAAAAACTTTTGCAGCAATTCAAATGGGAAACTTTCGACCATCCACCGTATAGCCCGGACTTGGCCCCTTCAGATTTTCATCTCTTTACAAAGCTTAAAGACTTTTTGGCAGGAAAAAGATTTGACAGCGATGAAGAACTCAAAGAAGGAGTGACCCTGTATCTCAATGAGCTGGCGGCGAAGGACTATTCAGCAGGAATACAGAAACTTGTCACACGTTATGACAAATGCCTGATTTTGCTTGGAGATTATGTTGAGAAGTAGTTTAAAGTATCCTCTTTCAAATAAAATTTTTTATGTTTGTTAATATTTACTTTTGTGTCTTTATTTCACGAACGGGTACTACTTTCCGGATGACCCTCGTACATTCCCATTTTTCTTCGATAGTACTCAGTTCTTTACCGTCATCCATCATTTTCTCTACAGCCTGCTGATACTCCTTCCTCGTTAATCCATTTACTGCTTCTAAATTCCATTTCCTAACCCGCCGCCCTTGCCTTATCTTCTTGAAACGAACATTACATTTCATAACAACTAAATTGTGGTCAAAGTCCGCATCCGCTCCTGGGAAACTGTGCGAATTTATCACACTGTTCCTAAACCTTTGCCTAACCATAATATAATCTAACTGATACCTTTCTGAGTCACCTGGCATTTTCCATGTATACCTACGCCTTTTGTGGTGTCTAAACCATGTGTTAGTGATGACTAACCCCTGTCTCCTGCAGAATTCAATTGCTTTCTCCCCGCGTTCATTCCTCGTGCCTAACCCATAGTCCCCCACCTCACCACCATCTCTTCCTTCGCCTACCGTCGCATTCCAATCCCCCATCACTATCAAAAGACTTTATTAATGTTATCATAATTATAAACGATGAAAAACTAAATAGCCGAAACCGTAAACTTGATTGGCATTAGGCTTGTTTAAAGGGGGAAGGTAAAAACAAAGTTATAAGTAAGGGGAAAGATAGGGAACGCACACTATGTCACTTGGGTGTGTCTGTGATTGAGCTACAAGTGGGTCACTGTTTTTCAAACACACCCAAGTGCCCTAGTGCGTTCCCTTACTTGTAACATTGTTGTTACCTCCCCCCATTTAAATAAACCTAGTGCCAATCAATTTTACGGTCTCCGCTATTTCGTTTTTCATTGCTTCACGATCGTAGGTGCATTCATTTTAAATTTACACAATTATAAACACTTTGGGGATGAGGAAATTTGTTTCAAAATTCCCAGAAATACGTTATCTAGAACCACAAATTTACCGTGTTTAAAAGATGAATAAGATACGTCACATGAATTGTAATAACCTACTTTCACGTAACGGAAATTATTTTTCCCATGCCTTTAAGTTTTTTAAGTTATGAAGTACTTTGGTAGGATTGGCTGTTGTTCTCAGATCTCCGCGGTCTGACATAAAATCTCTAATTGGCTCTCTAAACCATATATTTAATTCGTCGTAAGTCATTATTATCAAAATATTAGTAGGTATAATAGGCAACGAAAGCAGAAGGGTGATAGCATGGTTGATGAAATAAATGTAAAGAGTCACTTTCTACAAACCGTGATGGCATGTTACAGGTCTGGTAACGTCTTTGGTATCAAAATATTAATTTCATTCACGTTTATCTTTCCGATAGAGTGAGCGCTTTCCATTTTCCCCAACTAAGCTTCCTCTTTCGAGTGCTTCCCACGCCAGGAAAGGTTTCCGCGCTTATAGTCGTGCTCTCCTCTTTGGAATGACCTGTATGAATTTCCCGAGTTGTATTTCTTGAACCTTTTTCAATTTTGCCGTATGCCTTTTTTAAGAGTGATCCCTTACGATTTTAGCCCAGTTCAGCTTTGGCCCTGTTTTTACAAGCTGACGCCTTCTTTAACTCGGTGCTCTTTTTAAGTTTTTTCATTACAAAATGTAGATTATAGAGTGATTTACTACATGATTTTACGCATAAAATCCCCATAAGAGATACATCGTTTAATATAAGTATGTCTGAAGTACGAGAAAAATAACTAAATACGAAGTACGAAGTCGTATTTGCAACTATCCCTTTCAGGGATCAAATACCCATTTAGTGTGCCACTGTACCCTAGGCGGGCATATGATCCCTGAAACATTATACCGACATTTATTTTCAGTAACTGGGACTCGAACTTTTTATTGGTGGAGGAGTTTTCTTTCTTCGGCCATAAAATAGTGATACGCATAAGTCTACCCGCTCAATTTACACTTAAAGGCTTGCAGAGATAGAGCCATACAGCTCAGTTGAATAAAAGTAAGTACCTACTTGTGAGAGAAGTATTGTTTATGAAATGGAGGGCCTCTCTACTTTATTCATGCGAATATTACGTCAAACTGTTGCCAACCAATGGGAAGGGTACTATCGCTGGAAAGTCAGGTGTGTAAGATTTCAAATCATGGATTTAAACGTTTTATAAAGGTGATGAAAACGGTCAAAATGTTCAATTTACGGTATCAACGTAGAGGCACAGCCAAAATGGGGGGAGGGCTTATACAGTGAGAAATCTTTTGGTGTGTTTTAAATTTATTTTGTAAATGAATAACGAATTTTCGTCACATTATGATCATTATCATCTTTTTGGTGTTACAGTGGCATATTTGATGCCGGCTGCTACCCCCTTCAATTATTCTAAAGAATTTCACGGCTTTCACGATGTATTTAGTGAGTAGGTACCATAATCGGTCACTGAACCTAGTGGGTTCACCCAGTTATTAATAAAACAACTACACAAAACTTGGGTGCCTATTTAGTTCTTCTGAATTTGGGTTTTCGAAAAGTTTTTATTTAGATTGATGGTGCTAAAATATACTTCAGAAAACATGGTTGTATATGATTGCCTTCTCGTGTGACCGATTAGCACGAAAATATAGCATTTAAAGAGATGATTTCTTCAATTTTAGCATATTATTTTCTTGTTCGTCTGAATCAAAATATATTGTTCTTTTTGTAAAACAGGATTTTTCCGTGGAAACGTTTGCTACAGAACACGATTGATTTCGAATGATAGGTATTGTCATTGCCAAAAATTAAGAAACAAAATCTTTTATAATGATATTCCACAGAGTTACTTACTCATTAGTAGGCTTAAATCCTTTATCAACAGTAACGAAACCCTGATCGCATCGTCATTGAGAGGGACCGCTTTTTGGACGCCAATTGCATTATTAGGGTATCTATCCCCTAAAGGACGATTTGGTTTGGACTACTTTTTGTTCGTGCGAGGTGCGCGTTAGGATTCACATGTGTTCATCGATGGTGTGGCCTCTGATTCTCCAAAAATTTCAATCAGACTAAACTTGCACGTTCAGAAGTAAAGTAGAGTAAATTATAATGTTTATCCCAATGCATTCTTTAGTTTCTCTATTGATTTCCGAGCTGCGTTTCGTTCGCTTTTAATTGGTACAAAAAATATTTGAATTCGGTGGTTAAGTGTACCTTTGTTTGGTATTTGAGTACAATGAAATTATCGCCTAGATTTTGTGTTCATTTTAAAAATACTGTCTATTTATGACTCATGGAAATCAAAATCTTCGTAGTAAACACCTCTGTCACTTTGCTCAACCACTTCTTTTAGAATATTTCATCCCGCCAAAATATTGACGAATATTCGTGAGTTTTAGACCAAGAAGGTATTCGTAGTATAGCAGTGGGAAAACGTCAACAAAAATGAGAACGAATTGCATGGGGAGCGCCGTAGCAGAACGGCTCTCTCAGTCAATCATCCCTAAGTGTTTGCATGTGTGTCGCTTGATGGTTCATTTATGATGTCGTTTAAAGACTTTCACAAACGAGAATAAGAACGCAGCGGATTCCCTTTGCTGCTGGAATTCTGCAACGAGTCACTATTTTCAAAGAAATGAAAGCATAAAAGGAGAGGGTAGAGAGAAAGCGAACTTCTTTAACTTTTAAAGATAAAAGTGATGAGGGAGGTTCAAACCGTGAGCACCTTAAGCTCGAACCTATTTTCTTTTTCTCTAAAGAACTACCATTCAAATTGATGACAGGGTTATACTTTCTGATTCTTCACACTTAATTCAAATCGGATTGAGCGTCATTGCTGCTTACTGAGATCTTCATAGCTCTGCGGAGTTTACCTTTTGAATTATTTTACCTGTTTTTCCTAAAATTGTCATTTTGTTCCCAAGTAACGCAGACCATCTATTACCTAAAGTATATTTTTGTCGTTTTTAAGTGCAAATGTTTTTTGGCGGTAATAGGAACCGTCCTTAAATCACGTAAGATGTTTTTAGTATTTTTATCCGTTTCCCGCTTTGAAAGGGTTATGATCTCCATCATATCCATTTACGTAGCCATCAACGCTATCATGAATATATCAAGCAGGCCCCTTCTGCAAAAAAACGCATTTAAATTTGACGAAAGCGTTTTTCACTAATATTACACATTCTCACATTAGTTACGTGTCTGTACAGAAAAAAGTACATAGCCATGAATGGCAACTTGTTTTTTTATGCTAGTGGTGTCAAAATACGTCCAGAATAGTGGAATAAACATTTCGAAATATTTGATAGGCCCATAAATAATTAAATAATTCTGAAGCGACAGTAGCATTAATGAGTATTAGCACAATGAATCATTTTGTGGCCAAGGATAATTAAAATTCTTTCTTCATAAACAATGGTTGAAATAATTTAATAATACATCTTACGTAATATTCCTCCTCAACTCCCACTCTCTTTCCCCATGCTAAGGAAACGCAATGGCACAACCCCCAACCAACCAATGGTTTTTTGTCCGCCTGCTGACCTTAAAGTCACGTAGTCAAATGTAAGTGATATCATGGATACTTACCGGCTTAACCAAGGCTTGTGATTTTCAAGAGACAAAAATTGGTGGAAACCGCTGTTTCACAGTTAACTAACTTGATCACTTCCACTGATGTGTGAATTTTACACACCACAGGACTGACAAACCAACCTTTGAGCTGACAACTGTGTTTTCCAAAAATCTCTTTGGGCAATCACATTCATTAACTCTCAAGGAAAATCCCCCTCATAGTTGGTGTGTCGTGAAAAATCGGTGGAACGTGTCGGCGTGTGGTTCGAGCCCCGATGCCTCGCGATGCACATTTACAAACCTTCCTCTCACTTCACTATCCCGTTTACATCATCTATCTCATTCTCATCCCTAATACAAGTTCAGCAATACTGTTCTTCGAGCCGTGCACTCAGCATTTGATGCTCAGGACATGCACGTAAGTCTCACCAGCACGACAATAACCTGCGAATGAACTAGTGCAAAAGCAGTTTATCGCACAAGTTGCTTCTACCTCTGGCCGTGCTCCCTAATTTGCCAAACCTCCCCTGCAAATCCTGTTTCGCTATTCGAATTATCTGGCGGCCACCAGTCATACCTATTATAGAATTCATACTTAGAGAGTTGCCCTGAATCACCATGCTTCCCTTAGATGTTAATCGTGAAGTCACAGTCTTACCTCTAACAGAAAATTTTCCAAAACCGAAACCTCCAAAATCGCTACGGTCATCGATTTCGTTGCATTCGAATCAATCGGTAAGAGCCTGGTTCCCATAAATCATATTAAAGTTTTCCTATTCGTGACACTATTTCAATCGGATTGTTACCGTTTTACCGTTTAGAATTTGACGAAGAATTCTGTTGATAGATATGAAGGTTTTTTAAATTTACAAGTACGAGGACCTAAACCGATGACCTAAATTCTTTCTATAAACGGCATACTTTGGCTGTTTCCACTTTTCGTATCTTAATTTCAACATAACTCCAATTCTTGATGTTCACGCCTGTTTAAGCCGTCATATCGTAATTGCCTCCCTGAGATCTGCTAGAAATACTATACAAACGTCTCTGCTGAATATGGTTTTTACCCCAACCACTTCCTGACCGGTCGTACCTTTTGGTGAGAAACACTTTCTAATCCACTTTTGTTTTTTCAGCTGAATAACCATTTTCACTCTTATCTAAACGAGTCCACTGGTCTACAAAAAGTAAATCTTTGGCCCACTTTCCTATTCTTCTCTATTGACATAATATATTTTCATTATTTTTACATTTATTCATATGTGTACGAAAGTCTCACGGATGTGAATAATAAAAGTAGGAACGTATTCCGAAATTTTCAGTGACTGGACCACACTGCGGAGAGAAAGAGACTCCTTTCGGCGGAGGAAGGTGTTCTTGCCACCGAAAATTTCAGAATACGCGTGTCCTTTTTATGTGTTTTTCTATACTTTGTTGCCATTTTGCCAACTCCATCTCGCTCCTTCGTTTGGACTATAGATATGTATATTTATACAATACAATAAAAACTTACGTGAAAACATGATAAGGCGGTATGACCGCCAAAACGTTGTGTTCTGTACTGTCTTTTTTATCTACGTCTCTCTGCTTTCATAAAAATCTCGGTTACGATGAAAGAGCGTACATTCTCCAGCTGTGCCTTCAATTCGTATTGGTGGGGGTCATTATTTAGCCATAGTACAATAAAAGCATAGAACTGTGCTAAACTAGCCACGAACCTGCACAAAATTAACAAATCCCAAGAAACTACGGGAGTTGCCGTAACAGTAACTTTAAACAGAGTCATCCATTGATTTGCATTACAATGCAACAATTTTCAAAATGCAAAAATCATTCGTCTTGACCAAGATTCGAACCCCGGTAAAGGATTTTAACACTTTGAAAATTGTTGCAGTGCATAAACTTTTATAGATATCGGCACTCCTATCACATATCTTCTTCATTGATCAACTATTTTATATTATTTCACAATCCTTAAAAAATTAATGAGAATCGTCTCTACGTGTGTTTGTTATTTTTGAATGGTATGATTGGAATTGGGTTATTGTTCACATCGAGTAAAAACGATAAAACTTAGTTGATAACGCAAATGACGTGTAAAAAAAGAATCAGCAGCTTGAGTCTAACTGTTCATTAGTTGAGTCAAACGAAGTATTTGTGGTTGAATTAAGAAAGGAGGCAGGAAAACTTTGAAAAAACGAAAGTAGCACATTATGACATAGAAAGACATAGTAAATGAGTCGAATCATAATTTGTTAAACCATTTTCCATTCCCTGACATGTAAAATATAAAATTAAAAGGCATGTATAAACAAAATAATTTTGAGGAGGCTACCAATCGGAAATACGTACGCATTTGGCAGTATTTTCCCTATTGGAATCAGAATTCCGTAACTATGCGGAAAATTTCTTAAGTTATCCTTCCGGAACGTTTCGAATAATCGTTTTGCTACTGTAATATAGCGTTTACATCAGTCACCACCTAAGCCTGTCTGTTCTTAATTATTTTTAGTTTGCCGGAGGTCTGACCTTTGGAAAGCCGGAAATAAGAAATTTCCTGATTGTGAAGTGATGATCATATATAATTGGCCTGGCACGATGATGGCGGAAATTGAAACACTTCTGTTAAAAACCCAATCAAAGGATTAAAGAGCCAGTTAGTCCACTATGTGTGGCACATTCATTCCTGAAACCAAAGCTCATCAAGTCGAATGCACCCTGGGGCTTGCTCCTGTGCTTGAACTATGTAATTAAACTATCTTATATGTACTTCTCCTGACTTTTCACGGTGTGAAACTTCTAGCACTATCTGAGAACACATACAATTCCATTATTAGGAAACATCCTGACAACTTATGAAGGAAGTATTCTCTTTGGCTTACTCACAAGTGATATAGATGCTGAACAAAATATTAAATTTTGTTGTGTTTATTGTTGTATTACGTCGTTGGAGTCCAGCGCGATTAAAAGATATTGACTTCATGCCTGTGTAAGGACTTGAACCAATCTCAGAAGTTCCAAATGATGCAGTTGTGTGCTGTCTAGGTTTTGGAGTCGATTCCTGGAGGCGGCCGAAGTTTTGATGGTACTCATTTCCCCAACTGAATTTTGTGTCGAAAATATCTTGAGCTGCAGGGTTTAGTTAATTTATATGCCCCATTGAGTATGCCCCCCCTGGGGTCTTCCGTAACTAATAGCAAACTTATGATGTGGTATTCCTCTCCCTCCCCAGTCTCCCCCTTTTATCAATGTTTTCACGGCGATTACCAAAACCAAAGCCATAGAAATCAAACCAAAGTTTGGTTTTAAAGGTGAAACTGAATTCGCCGCTTTAGGGAGCCCTACGGCTTTGGAAATTCACCTAAGGTAAGGGGGCAATTTCCTTCTGAAAACTGCCTGCGGTTTCACAGGAACACAATATCTGGTTTTTCTAGTAAGCAAAAAATCACAGGTTGAATGAAATTGGCGGTTTACAAAGTCACTGGGAGTCGACCCTCCCCCCGGGGGTTTCCTCCCCATGCTCCCCACGAAAACAACCGAGGAGATGAAAAAAAATTGTAAATGACCATCGAACACAATGACAATAAAAATTCAATCGATTATTAAGGAAACTTGGGCCGTGCACTACCCCTCCATCTTGTTTTATTTACTTAAGTTTTATTTTTCGGACCAACAGGTTCGCGACTCGTTGTATGTCATTTCCTAACACACAGTTTTCTCGTTCCCCGAAGTAGAAGTATTCTCCCAATCTTTGTACTCAATTAATCTCCAACTTTTAGAATTATCCTCATTTTCTTAGTAATAACATTAAGCATGTAAGAAGTGATACACGCATTAGTTCCGTCAACTGCAAACGCCACTGTTTCACGATCGTTTTTTGCATGATTTGGACCTGAATTTATTTTGGAACCATTGGCATTGTGAGCTGGAATGCGTTATAACCTGCATCGTTTACAGAGGGTGCAGAATTTTCGAAATGATACTAATCAGTTTCCTTTCGGTTTCGATGGTACCCTCAATCGAAGTAGTTTCTTTCATTTCTTGCGTGGCTCGTGCGGCAAATTAGGAATTAACCAGTGACGATCAAATGGATTTCTAGCCGCGAATTTTATGAATACCTGGATTTGCCGCTCATTTACGGATGGCTACGTAGTTTGACTGGAGGCCACCTGGGGAGCTTCCTCTTCTCACCGCCGCCGACTATGACCCACTTAATCATGGAACTGCAAGAGCCTCGATGAAGTTTTTCTCTAAGTTATTCACGCATACGCTCTCTTCTTGGTTCCTGAGCGTCTACGCACCAGTAAAAGCACTTCGGTAACAACCAAGATCTAGGATACGAGTATGTATTCGTAGGGCTCCCACAGGGGCGGATAACAGGAAACCTTTCCTCCCCAGATATACGGTTCTTCCATAGTCAGCTAAAAAATTATTATATTTGTTCACCAGTTCATTTAAACAGACCAATAAAATATTATTGGAGAAAATGGCAGTCCGGCAGATGGAATACGGGAAAATAAAAACAAATGTATTGATGAAGGAAGGTACATTTTTCGCCTTTCTCCCAAATTTCAACCTGTCATCGATATGGCTACCTACATTTTCTCTTTGGGGCTGACAAGTCTTACCATTGCAAACGCCCGACATTTTCTTGGTCAGCGTTTGAGTTTAAATGTTCTCGAATAGTTCTGGCAATAGCTTGCCGAAAACTTATCATAAAAAATCGGATGAGGCCTACGCGTTACTTCCTCCGTACGACTTCATTTTTAATTACTACAGAAAAGAGTAACGTTACTAATGGACGGCAATTCGTTGCATTAAACAGTTCTTTAAATAGTTTTCCTTAGGACTTCTGTAAGTTCGAAAACAAAGGGATTACCTTAACATCGTACCTCTTACGGTTTATTCTTAAATACGTAGTTTGATATAAAATTTGATAAATATTTTGTGCGAGGAATGACAAATGGGGAACGTATTATTCACATTCAGTCTTTTATCCGTAAAATGGACCAAGGGGAATTGTTGGAACTCATAATTTCAGTCCTACCCGTTTATTCTTATCAGCTCAATAAAAATGTATATGAGACCTCCCATTTAAAAACAATCATTGTTTTTCAATATTCGTTTTGTGGCGGCGCTACTGGTAGAAGGTGAAACAAGGATGAAACGGTCATTTCTTGAGGCCATATATATGCCAAAATCTAATCAGTTCATCTACTTATAAAAACTATATCATGTATTAAATGTATTGCTGCTCACACACATATTTTTCCTGTGGTCGCGCCGACAAAAATCTATCACCTACACGCGGAACACAAACTCCATTCGGAAAATGGTCGAAACTTGTTCAAGGATTCACGAAATATGTATTGACTCTAGAATCCTGATGTCAACTTTGTTCCATAAAAACATTACTTGTCCCTAAACTGCGCATGGGGAAAGTTAAAGTCATCGCATGCATAAAATCAGAGAGTTCATTAACAAGTAAGTATTGGAGTCAACAATCGTGCTATCTGTGAAGAATGCGTCAGCGGCTTAGCTTCTGATTCACATGAGAAAATAAGAGCCAATCATGTGGAAAAATGTATTATACCGTCTGCATCAAGTCAGATTAAATGTTTCCACACACTGTTTATTGAACACTGAGTTCCCTCGGATGAACGTTTATATTGATCTAGAAATCACTCCCTCAGATATTGTGGTGCAATGTTGCTTTTTCCAGCAAAAAATAAGATAATACATCTCAATGCTTGTGAATGTCTTGGTTTCAATGCCAAATGGTGACCTCGTATCAGTAATGATCTTAAAGTATACCATAGATTGGCCCACGGCGGCTCCAGTTAGCCCTTCTCTCGAAAAATTAATGGTTTGAAATAAATAAAAAAGTACAGTCGTCGCCTGAATTTGCACAAGGTTTATTCTCTTGGATTCCTGTTTTCAAACTTTCCCTTGAATTCTCATGAAACATTATATCTTAGGATATAAGGTAATGGCATGAATTAATCTGGATACGAGTAAATTAGCAGGTGACATCTGTGCTTTCGGTATTGTTGTACTATTACTTAAAATTGATAAAATATTATTTTCGTCATTTTCCTATCAGTTATTCCTTCATTTTTAAACTTTTGTACTACGAATTGCTCTTTCTCTCCTGACAACCAAATTAGGTTAATGAAAAAGGGGTGAATTAGAAAAAAACTTACAGAGTAGTTATTTCCTAAGTTATTTGAACACCATAACTCCCTGCCTCTGCCGGTCACATTTGAGAGACTGAAGGTGTACTTCTGATGATTGTATTTGCTCATTTTTAATGGATCCATAGTTGCTTGACTTCGGGAAATGAGAAGGTTAATTAAGAAATATGGGTGGTGAAAAGTCCGTGAAGGATTTGCCTTCGAAACTGTGTTCCAATGAGGATCATTTTAAAGACAGTTTCTTTTAAGGATTTTGACATATCTTTTAGATTCATGCACTTTTTTGATCGGCCTTTGTTTTAAGGCGAATGTTTGAGGATTACATTTCTATTTCGCAGTCAATTATATATGCTATAACCGTATGTTCTTCCGCAACCGACTTCTATTATTTTGCTCAGATGACCGCTGGTTTTGACGGAACTCCGTGTGTTATTGTATTTGTCTGCGCTCACTCCCCAATATTCTCATAAACTCTTTTGACTTGTAATTGAATTCCGTCGTTCAGGTTTTTAATAAGGTGTATCGCTTGTGCGTGCAGCGTTAAGGTTGTCATTATTTGACATCTTCTGAGGTCATTTTTTATTCTGTAAGTTGTTCGTCAATGTATAGAAGGAATACTTTCGTAATTACACAGATTTATTAAACCGAAAAGTTCTCTGAATTAATGGGATTCCCTCTCTAAAAAATGTTCTAAAGAGGTGTGAAGATCATTACCAAACCCGATACAAATTTCAGAAAATTCCCAGTTTAACCATCGTTCAGTGTTTTCGTTAAATTCTCAGTGAAAAGGCGGAGTGTATGACAAAATCAGTGCCATTTTTCGACTTGATTCATCGAAATGCTGGAATTTTTACATTAACTGGATTCTTATTCCGCAATAAAACTACTGCAGTAGAATGCTTCGTATCGTTATCAATGTATCCCTAGTCGTGTATAATATTGCAGCTAAACTGTTTTTAAAATTAAGCAACACTGAAATAGCATTCCAATTACTGAAGCTTATTCTCTCCGAATCATTTTCACAGTTCTACATTATTGCATTTTAGCAGTCAAATGCGTAATTTCGGCATTATTTGATAGATTAATTACGGTTGTGGTAATTGAACCATCCTTGTTTACTATATTTCCTTTTTTGTTATTTATAGTATTTTGAAGGTACGGCTATTTTATTAGCAATGTATTTTACAAAAGCATGCAAACGATGAAAACAACTTCAGCATTTTCCCTTCATTAGCATTTACAAAATGATGAATGAATCAATAAAAATTACTGCGGGATTCAGTATTGGTTGGTATGTATACCATATGAAACAAGAATTTAGACGTTAGCGTAATTTAGTACAGTAGTTTAAGTAAGTAGTGTCTTCGATGTGTTTAGGCACATAGATAAACAGTGAAAGTAATTTTTTTTACAAAGGAGGAGCTTTTAATTTAAAGTTACCCAAAGAACACACTCCTGTCTTTGGACACTTTATTTTGATACGATTACCACTAATACTGCAATGGTCCCACCCTACCGATCCCTGCCAATGAGTTAAAAATTGGTTTGGCTACACAATGATTACAGCGCTCTCTGCATTCTGAAGGAAAAGGAAAACCTTAAAAAATGAGGTCCATCATAATGATTCCAATGTACTACTCTTCTGCGATTGGGGCTCAAAAATTATACGACTCTACTTCCTACTTTCTTATCAACATGAACAACATTTCGATTTGTATCCATCATCTATCCTCCTGTTTCGGAACATGGCCGCAAATTATGTTTCGGAAGTGAAGATTTTGATGCGCGGAATAAAACGTGCCCAGGATATTTAAGAAAGTTTTTAATAATTTGAAGATATAATTTCGGCCGTTCATGATTTTTATCCATGATCCACTTTTCGAAATTAAAACGTTGTGGATTTCAGAATAATGCATTTCATTTTAAAATGAGAGCATCTTTCACGGTGGAACACAATTTTCACGTCAATTTGGATCTCTTTAATTTCGAATACTAAAATCAAAAGGGAGCTTCCGTTTTAGAGATTCCTTGTTTTTCCATGTCACTTCATTTCTAGCTCAAGTCGTAAAAAGATGTTTTCTACTAAAAGGTGAAAAACTGGTCAATGTTCACGACAGTAGAAATGTTCATATGTACTAGTTCATGGAAGTGAAAAATGTGGGCGTTGAGCGCACCCTGTGGTGCAACGCATTTATTTGCGACAAAATTGAAGGGAATCTTCAATGAGAAAGCCCTAGAGACAAATGCGTAGATTGAGCAAAGAGGGATCTGATGGGGAATTAGCTATCGTTTTGTGTTTTTTAGATTAGTGAGAAATAGAGAACTCCATCCAACTAAATTTTGATTGAAAGGTCAATGAAGTGATGTAATAGAAAACTAGACGCGCTATGTGGTTTAAAACCGTTACAGATGTTAATATCGATATTTTGGAATATCACTTCAATCAGGAGAGCATATATAGGGACCCTGGGAGATTATTATCTACCCCATTAAAATCTCCCCAATGGAAATACTTAGCGCACGCTGTGGCCGGTCCGCCGCCTAGATATCAGACAGAAATGGAGCCCGTTTCGTAATTTTACTCGCAAAATGTGATGTCTCTGGGAAGCAGCGAATGAGAATTTTGTTTTGAAACGCCTGCAATTTTTTTACTTTGAAATTCTCTCCCCCTTCTAATTAGTAGGATATGACCCCTTTTCTCCCAAATTGGTGATCGTGCCCGCCAGTATTTTGTATCATAAATGCCAACCACATCCGCCCTTAGATGCTCTCAGGAAAGACTTCCCAATTGAAACAGAGCTTCATTAAGTAATTTTTACCGGTTCCCGAGACACTTTCGCCTTCCAATTTCCCTTCCGGGAGTTTAAATCATAATTAAATTACAATTTCGTCCGGTATGCACAATGGTCCCAAATATGGTGCAGTAAATTGTTACTAAAAGCTTCTTATTAGAGTGATCCATTGGTTGTACTATTTCAATCATTTGGTACTATTTCATCAGTCACTCTTATCGTTTGTAAATTAGAATTATATAGATATTAAATTTTTAAACTAACTAAAAAGTCCAAAGTAATCCTGTAAGCGTTAAGTTTTGGCTGCTTCCCCTTTTCGGATCCTGATTTTAGCATGTCGATGATTTATGACGGTCGCCTCATGACGATGCCCTCACCTCTCAATCAACTTCTTGAAAGCTGATATGAATGCGTGTATTCCAGAGTCACTTCTTGAGCTACTCCTACCATTTCAGTCATCTTCAATCTGAAAACCCAGTTTGGGAGACACTTTCCAATCCATTTTTGTTTCATCAACGGAATAACCAATTTCACTATTATAGAAATGAGGTCGAGTATATTTTGCAGAAAGATTGAGTACTTGTTTATTATTAGGTAATCTACCGGTTAAGGTAGGTTTTTGGATGGACACAACTATCAAATAAACATTTTGTGACTCCCCACCTAGCAAACTAATCTATATTAGGTCCCTCTTCATCTCGGTGTACTTCTTTCCTCCCTTCATCCCGTCCAACATCCCTATCCTGTTCCTACCCTTACCTCGCTTGCCCAACATTCTCCCCTCTATTACCCTCTTCAGCATTCCACTACCGCTCAATACGCCTTTCATCCATTTTTCCTGCCTCCATAGGATTTCTCTCAACAAATATGTTCGATATTGTGACATGTTTAAATTAACATCGGTTGGCGTTAATTCTCGATTGTCTCTAATACTTACTCTACATGGAAGAAAGACTTATAACCTGAGTCTGTAACTGTCTAATTGTACTATTGTACAGCATAAATGTTAAAATATTTTTTGTATGTTATGTGACCGTTGCCACCTGGACAATTGCCTAATTGCAACAAATATCATCAAGTAAATAAATAAATAATGCACTGGGAGTTTCAATCAGGAACATGGATCGTTCAATAGGATTAGGTAGACTTTGTTGCACCTAAGTGATTTCAATACGAAGGTATATGATCAGTAATTACGACATCTAATAAATACGATGGGTACAGAGAATCATTATGCTGTTGATAAGGAACAACCTTGTTGATATTCACGCCTAAATACGTCCGTTTAAAGCTGAAAAGTTCATTTCACTCGTGCAGTTTTGAATTTTCGAATGGGTCTCCTCTTTCGCCGGCTTCCTTTTGCTCTAAAATTCATTATTTATTCAAATCGAAAACACTAATATTTAATAGGGAAATTGATATTGATTTAATTTATGAGCCAAAAGGAAACAGAATTCACAGACCATTATTCTTCGTTGGAATATGTAGTTTTCAGTTTTAATCAAAATACTATCTATTTTCTCTGAATATTTTCCAAATCCGCGATTCTCTTAGTATGGTATGACTGAATAGGTCGCTAACAAACACCTCCGACAACGGAATTCTACGCTGTTTTTAAAATATAGCACAGCATTATCAGAAATATATTTTTTTTAATGACTGCCATTTAATTGCTTCAGTATACTGACGTTGCATTGTTAAAATGCAACGCTGAATTCCGCCGTAGTCATGCGTGATATTCTTTTTTATGATCATCATGAGTGGCACATTGTTTATAATACCGTCGTGTCGTTCGTCAATATAAAAACTTCAGAAGCTTTGACATCCATCCCCAGTGTTGTAGGTTTTACATTTGATAATGGAAGGAGAGATGATTGGTTGCGTAGGGGAATGGAAATCTCTTTCGTTAGGATGTCGCACTTGACGTGGGACGTCGAAAGGGGAATTCTTTCGAAATGAGAGTCGGCTCGACTCTTACTTTCATTTCAAATTTGGTTCGACAAAAGTCTCCCCTTGTCGGTGAACTTTTTCATCGTAGTCATGCGCTCATCCTTCAGGGAAAACCAATTTGCAATAGAACGTGGGACGCGACCCACGCTCCCTCTCATGCTGTTCACCCCATTCGATCCCCTAGCCTGAGATTACCAAAGGCAGCAGAAAGAAATTTGTGTGTTAACCCGGATAGGAATGCAAATCTGAACGCTCTTCCGCATTGCTGCACCAGGGAACTCTCTTAAGAATGTGTGGCTATCCGAACCACAGTGCATTCAATAATCAGCTTCCGGTATTGATCAATCGCAACAATATTACCTGGTATCGGGACGTTTACGTAGAACCTAGCTGACTGTCAAGCGTAGAGGTAAACGGGAAGTCATTCTTTTAGGTACGTTTGAAAACCGATGTTAACTGGTTGCTATAAAATTCTTTTAATGTGTTTCCTACGTATCACCTGCAAGGACTTGTGAAAGGAAACTAAGATATTGTGTACGATTTTATCACGTTATTTGTTAGGCATTATTCACGTTATCGTTGGCAATGAGCATCGATTCTTAAAAAGTGTACGTTTTATGTGAATCGAGTTTCTTCCTTATCGATGGCTCACTTCCTGCCATCTTGTCAGAACCACTTTTGCCTTTGCATAGTGCGAATTCAGCATTTAGCATGCAGTGGATGTATGTAACTTGAAATCGAAGGCATCAGCATCTTATTTGATTTTAAACCTAGACCGCGCAGCTCGATATTTGGATGAAACATTTCAAATCAACACGTTGTTTGTCGAGTTATCATTGTCTTCAATTGTCCTTCCATCTTGTCTTCCATTTCTGTGCGCAACATAATCTGTGGGGGTAGTCCTTTCTGAAATGATGATACCGTGAAGACTCCCAAAGATAGAATATTAATTATTTTATTAAAGAAAGAATATTTAGGATTCTAATATCTCAAAACTTGAGATGTTGGAATCGTAACGTATAATGTCTTTACTCTCAAGTTACACTTGCTGATAGACAGAAACTTACGAGGACAGGAATAAGATTTTAAAGGTGAAATTTTTTAGAGGATCTTCGGACTTAGAACTGATCACACGCCACCTGCAGCGATAAGCCCCTTTTCTTTAAAATTTTTGCATTCTCTTTTTGAGATGTACGTTTTTTTAGGAAGTTAATTCTTTTACGACGAACATACTTTATGTTTTTCACGAAAACGTCCATGCCCACTTTTTTAACTTATTCCTACGAGGCGGATAACTTCCTATTCCGTATACACTTGCACATCACGTAGCCCCCTGCGACTCCATCTGTTATAGGTTTTACTGTACCTCTATGCGAAATGCCAATTCGCGGAAGGATTTGCTCGAGCGAGAGTGTGTGAGTGAAATCAGTTGCTCATTCCAGTGACGTCACTCGGCTAGCAGTTGCTCTTTCCCGAGCGAAGCAAGTCCTTGGACGGTCGCGGGCCAGTGCGTGTGAATCTGCCCACGCACCACCGATCACGCACGCGTCGTTCGCACTTTCTCCCGGCTTCCTCCCTCTCGCTTAGCGGTCACCTACCTTCGGAAGGACGCTGCCGGTCGATGTTGTCCTCATCTCTTGGAAACTCAAGTCATTCCTTCCGCAACTAATATTTTCCACCCTCGATTTCCATAAAAATTATTGAACGAAGCATTGGAGCGAGCGGAAGAAATTTTCTTTATGTAATTCAGGATGACTGGCGACGGAAGACGCAGGAGATCGATGAAGCACTAAACCGAATTTCATCAGTGAAAAAGACTCTACCAAAATGAATGTTAGCAACAAATAGGAAATGGCTAAATATCTGGGACAGGTTGTCAAAAATTGTAAATGGAATTAACTATTTTAATGTCAAGGGATGTAGAAATAGACATGGAAATTTCCTGTGGATGGGACGGGGTTGAATCTTAATTTATCCAAATGAGCTGAAATAACATATTTAAATTTACCAAATTGGTTGTCGTCCGGTCATATTTAATGTCTAAAAATAATGAGAAGCATGCAAGTTAGCAGCATGTCTGTGAAGAGATGCTTTTTTCCCAAAAATGTATGAAATTCTACTTCATTCATCTTGTTGAAATTGTGAAAACCCTTTTAAAATTTTGCATCCGAAGACTTTAATTTTGAATTCCTTTCGCTAGACGCTGTCGTGTTGCTACTGACCGAATATTCATTCTCTTTTCATCAGATTGCCGCAGACATCACTCCCCACAATTTTTTCTAATTAATTAAATATTCGGTTGAAGTTGACTTCACTCTACCTTTCTTTGTGAAGAAGAAAGCTGACATTAGATGTTGGGAAGATTTACTCTTATGCTAAGACTATTCCATTAGACGCGAAAAACTACTTGGTCAAGTCTGAGTACAGATAGTGATACTGCACCGAATAAAATATTTTGTGGACCGAAGAAGATCACTGACGATGGTTTAAAGCTGTCGGAAGATCTTATATTCTCCGTGCCAAGGTTCATAGTTGATAGCATCTCTAATTACGCAATGATTAAGTATCCCTTTGTAGGCAGTTAGTTTTGAATAGTTTCATTTTTGTTTTACATTAAACGATGCCTATTAGTAGAATCATTTTTACTTCTATGCCTGCATCTGTGGAATTCGTGAATGAAAGTCTTCTTACCTGCAATCCTAGTTGAGTGATCAAACTCCATTGGGCAGTTACAATTCGCACCTTCTCCCATCAAATGATAATCGTCAGGTAATATTAGTTTCAAAGTCGCTTCCTGTTTCACCGATTGAAATTCCTTCATGATTCAATTTTTAAGTAACGCACCAAAATTCCAGTTTAAAATTTTATTTTTCACAATATCAGTCATCGTGTGATGAAATATACATTTCCAGCATCATTCAGGGATATGTCCAGTCTTCCTCTCATTGAACAGTAATGACTGCGTGTATTCCTAAAATTTTAAGGAAGGCCGAATATTATATCACCTTATACGATTCTCAACCTTGAGACCATGGCTATAGGAAATAAAATAAAAATAAATTGTGTTACCTCTTCTAATCGATATAGCATCTTTTTTTGAAGCTCTTCCTTTTTCACGTTTATGCGAGAACATTTCGCAGTTTTTTATGTAAAAAATGGCCCCAAGGTGATTTCCTATGTAAGTAGGATGGGTATTTCTAGCATTCTGAATTAACTGGGTCGCAGGGGGTTGATTCAAGTGGGAAATCTCTCCGCCCACCGGTGTTATGTTCCGGGTCAAACCATTGGTTGCCGTGCTAGAATACAAGTTATTATGTTATTGAAGCATTTTCCTTATTGTTATATATTTTAGAGACAATGGATAGCCTCATTAAAAAAAATATTTTGAGCGAATACATTATGGACTGGCGTCATTGTTAATTTAGTTTGTTTATATTTTAAAGTCCATCCATCAAAAACATGTATGTTTGCAATGAGAACAACGCATTCGTTTATTTGAAGATTGATGAATAATTTTATCGTAGAACTCGCCTGGTTTTGAGCCATACGTCTCTTCTATCAAGAAAGGCCACTTCCTTTCTATCCATTACTTGTAGTTCCTGTTACAGTTCTAGTACTCAGAAAATCACATAATTTGGCTTTATCTGAAGGTTTCAGGGGATTCAACCGGATGAACTCAGGACCCTCCGGTCAATCTTAAGGCACCCTCAGCCCATATCCACAAATAAGATAGCATAGATAAACTTCAAAGTCATTCATGTTGGTCGAGTGGACTAGTACTTTTTCTTCAAAGTGAATTGATAAATTCAACCTGCTACAATATGTAACGAGTGTATTTGAACCCAACTTTTAGATTACAAGGAAAGGATGGGAAATTTAAACTTAAAAGAGTTTAGAGAGAGAATCACATACCTATTTATTATTTACCTTTCGCTATTGAACTATGATTCTTAAATATTCCCCCTCCGCCTCGATATTTCAGGGCCCTTCCACCGATCATTAGAAGTGTAGCTGCAGTGAGTACACGGTTATAAATATCTATTTTTCAAATCGATTCAAAGTTTCATTTCCTTAGCTGTTTACAAGAGAGAAACTTCAGAATTTCACCAACTACTCGCAACATTGCCAACCATGACATATGGCGTTCGACAAATCGACTTATTTTAACTCCACGGCTGAGGGACGTTATAAACTCCATCAGCTCCTCTTCTTCGGTGACTTTTTGTGCGAAAGTGGTACACTCAACTTTCGTGTGACCTAATTTTGTCGTTATATGATCTTCAATAGGTTTTAGCAATATGTGGTCACAGCAGGAAGATCGACCCAGATTCCGACAAAAGTTAACAATTCGATGAAAATTGATCCATATTATCCTGAGATTGACTATACCCCATGGTCCACCATTCGCTACAGAATGATAATCTAAATACATTCATTTATGTAAAGTCCCTGAAAATACTGGCGATGTACTTTTTGAATGCGTGATATTTAACTGTTAGAATGTTCTACCATCTTCCTGAGGGTCTCGAGTTAAAATATGGATTGAAGGCTCTGCAAACCCTTAATTAAAATACAAGCGTTTTCGCTAGGTTCTAGAACTTGGCACAAGGAAAGGAACTAACCCCCACCCCCCGCCTTCCCTAAATTTGTATATTTATTACGTTTTAAGACTTACTACGAGATGAGCTCTGTCCTCACTTAATAACAAACAATTCCTATGCTGTGTTAATAATCTCATTAATGTGATCACGTACTATTTCGCAAGCATTCCATGGATTGCGTGAAAGTGTGAACGAGAAATGAAGGCAACAGGCTTTTTTTGGCCTTGTGGTCATTTAATGTCATCGAGTCTGTGTCGCGAGTGAAATTGTGCTGGATGATTTTTATTAGTGTGTACATTTATACATTTATATATATATATATATATATATATATATATATATATATATGGGTCGTGGTAGTCCAGGAGGTAGAGCGTTGGACTACTGACCGGAGGGTCCTACCCTGAATATTCACACGCCGTCGGGCTAGGCACATGGGTGAGCTCTACCATCACCTACTAAACCGACCTTCGGGTTGATTTCTGTGTTTATGGTTTATATATTATACATATTTAATGAATAAATCAGATAATTATGTTTGGGAATAGTATATAAGAGAATATAATTATCTTCAGGATTGTTATTGCTTTAGCAAAAGAAAACTTGAACAATGCTCTAATATTTTCCTCCAATATTACGCCAATGGAATGTGATTACCCATAAATATCGTCAATAGTTTTCCAATAAAAATGTTTCTAGGTCTAGTGGGTAGAGCGTTGAACTACTGACCGGAGGGTCCCGGTCTTATCATATCATACCTGTATATATGGGTTCGATTCCCGGGCAAGGCACTTTGGGCACCTGCAGCTCCACCCAAGCTAGTTGATTTTTCGGGTACCAGATCATCCTGGGAAACCATAACCGGCACAGGGAAAGGAACTGGCCCCCCTGCCCTGATGTGTGAATTTCACACGCCGTCGGGTGAACTGAACCAAACTGACGGGTTGAATACTGTGTTTATGTTTTTTATTATGGCAATATAGAGTAAAAGTTAATGAAGTCATGGAAACTCCTCGTGCACGTCATATATTGAAAACATGAATAAGACAGCTTCCTCCTATTTTACGTATATTATTCACCGATACACGGATCGGATACAGATCGTTTATTTCACAGATTTTGGCATGTGTTAGATTTGAAGGAAGACTTTACCCTGAGACTAATCCTGACAAAATAACAATATTATTTTGTTATTTTGTCTGTCTGGAAATTACTTGTAAGCGAGTTATTAGGAACGCATTCGAGGTCCCGCGGGAAATTTTAAAAACGTTTTTGGGTCGTACGCAAACTACAGGTTTTGTATGACTGTAGTGAGCAGACCAATGAGCTATGCACCGTGACGTGCAAATTTTGGATGGGATAGTGAGTCGTGAACCACTTCCTTCGCCGTGATTATCCTACGTCTTTAAGAAGACTTCTAGTACTCACTCTAACCGTTTGATGATGCAAGTTGAGGTAAGTATTTGAGGTTCCTGTAAGTGGCTTTTCTCAGTGCCTGGCGTTGGTGATTGGCTGGGACAACCCATGTCCATGGTGCTAATTCATTCTTGCTGATATTTCTTTGCGAAATATGCCGCATTTTAGCACTTTTGTTCTTTGCTAATGAACTCAATTCGATTACTACCATCCTCCTGTGTATAGTTGCCACTTACAAATATAACGAAAGAAATATATCAGTTTAAGTAAAGATTTAAATCTAGAAAATCTTCTCCTTTGAGCATTAATCAACAAGTTTGCTGACCTTGGAACTTTGAAAGGGCACGCATTTAAATGTAGTTCGAAACAGATACATTAGATAGATTTGAATTGAATTTACGTATCGTCGTTAAATTCTTCGGAATCATAACAATATTAAGACTAGAAATTAAAATAAATTTTGATTTTCAAATACCTCATTAAAATATTTTCATTTAACTTAATACTTTTAAGAGAATGACTGTACCATGAAAACGGCCAGCCTATCGTAATAGCAAAGTAATTTTCATTTTTTAGGGGAGTCCTCATTCCCCAATCAGATTTCAAGGACTGATTATTCTATTACATATATTATTGTTAGATTCTTACAAATTTGTGTTTGTAATATTGCCCTCTGCTTCGCAAATAAGAATCAGAGTATTCCAAGTGTCTACCATAGTGTACCGACGTCCAGAAGTTCTGCAGTAAAACTGGAGAAATGTGAAGTAATTCAGACCGCCCTAACAAAGAAACGATTTTCGAGTGAGAAACGTTTTCTAAACGGTATGATAGAAAAAATATTTTGACTTTTGTAAATTTACATTACGTGGAATGGGATCGCCTATCGTAATGTGATAGCTAAACGATAGGGAAAACGGGAAATTTAACTAATTTTATGAGATCTTTCTAGAACTCTTATTTGCTTTTTAAAAATTCTTTTACCGATCTTGCATCTATTTTGGCCGGATTATTTGAAGATTTCAAAATGTAATTTGAAGCCAAGTACAGTATATTTTCCTGTACATTTCTAATATTATTTAATCGTATTTTCAGTTTAACAACAATGATAATGTGCTGACGTAATCTACCTACACATTTCACTCTTATCGTAGTGGAAATAAGATTAACTATATTTTATTATAAAGCATTCCAGTAAAACAGCACGCAATTTCTGTCCTGTTATTATAAAAGTTATTAGAATGCCCCGAATATAATACGGAAGGAAAGGTTATAAACTGCGAAAGTTTATAGATTCCCCCTCCATATTCTATAACTTCTTTTTCTGAAACGCTTAATGTAAATAATCATATTCATTCTTGTGATGTTCTTTGAAAATGTTGTATTTTTTATGTTACGAAACATCGTAATAGTTGACTGTTACATTCCCAGCTACGCCATTTAATTTACCAATTGGATTGAAGGATTGACATAAAAAGTGATCGCTTGAAAATGCAAAGGCTCGTAACCATGAATGGTTAATCATGGGATTAACTCACCCTCTCGCGCTAAGAGGATGCAGAACAAGATCTCTCTGGCGTAATTCGGCCCAAAAGAGCCAGTAGATCAAGTAAAGCAATGGATTTCTCAAAGGAAAATTTTCTTCGGTTGCTAAAACTTAAGGCACAGAATCTCTTCGACACCTGGCATGAGAAACTTTCAACTTTCAAAAGAATTAGTTATAATGTCGAATTATCGTTTAGGACATCAACGCGGTTAAGGATAAAAATTTAACGAACCTTGTTATAGTGAATGGATATTAAGAACAACCGATTCGTGTCAACATGTAGGTTATTATATGTGCTATTCTTTATTGGAATTAATTGCACTCGTTTGGCTTCATTTGTCAACTTACGGGCAGATGTTGTCAGATCGGTGAATTTCATGTCTTGATGAATTTAGGGGTATCCCATTTCCTTGTGGTGGGAGATGCCCTCAATAATGACAGCACTGAAAATCAATAGTTTTCACACTGATTATCAACATGCAATAGAAGCAAAAGTGTATTTGAAACCTACATACTACACTACTGACCTACTCTATAAGGGATAATTCTAGCTCTCGCGCTCGAGCCAACTACGTGTGTAGACAGGTAACGGTGTCGGGCGTGAAGCAAGGATATTTGTCTAGTCTGGGAGTCAAACCGAGAGGTCTTGGTACAGTTTACAATGAGTCATCTTATTGTGCCGTTTCCCGAAAAAGTCAACAACCTCTCTTTCGCTCCGGCGTCCTCGATGACGGATTTCGTCGTCGGGATCCTGCGTCGAAGTCGCGTGGGTCCAGGATGTGAGGGGCTTGCTGCGTCACAAAGAGGTCTTCGACGTTTTTTTGCCTCGGGAGGGGGGCAAGCAGGGGACAGGTGGGACGAGAGGGAGCCTGGGAGGCCTACATTTCCGCGCGAGGGGGCGGACTCCCAATCTCCTAGGAGGAGATACTTTTCACCCGGGTGGAGGACGCCCACCTCGATCAACGCCTACGCACCCACGACCGAGGGGCCGACGCACTCGCGAGCACCACAAAGCGCCACTTCTCCCCACCACGTAGAAACTGTTCTGGCACCGGTGAAAACAGTCGTCGATCCCTGTACTAGTGCTCGTGACGACGACGCCCTTCCACGGACGAACAGACCCGTCACGCGCTCGCCCTCACGCGAGGAGACCTGGGCTGCGGCAGTGTCTTCTTCACACCGACGAAAACGTGCTGGCTCAATCGGAGGTGTACTTTTCTTCCGAGTCGAGTCGGAGACCCTCCTTCAGACCGTCGAAATCTTATCGTCGGTAGTCGCAGATCCGGCTATTTAGGCATTGCTGCATCGAAAGACGACCTTGTCCCCCTGGAGGACGGGCGTGTGCTCCGCGAGAAGGAACTGTTTTTCGATACGGAATCGTTGAGGTGCGTATCCGCAACCAGTTAACTCTACTGTTTCGCATGGCGAATGCAGTTTTAGCTTCGGCTCTGTCGCATGCACGAACTTCTCTTTGTTTACAGTACATTCAAATCTTTGCGAATCGCCAACGAGTATTAGGGGATGTGAAGCGGGCCAATGTCTTTTATAGAGCCATATAAATGTTTACGTATCCTTGTATTTATAGGATGTGATGGGTGCCTAGAAATATTATCCATTGAATTCAATTTGTCAATTACTTTTTTTGTTTATTTCAATTGCAAAATCATTTTTATTTTTGCATTAATTCCTCCCACTATTTACATTTATTGTGTCTCCTTGGAAATCCATAATCGGACATTCAATATCGCAACCACCGCACTCACTGACTTAGTTACCCTAGTCACTCGAATGGGTTACCCACATACACACCCACAGTTATGTAGGTACTTCCGTGGATTGAATTTTTCTTGTGCCAGCTTATTCGAGAAAATATATTGTTTTATGCTTTAGTCACGCAATATTAACAATTCATTTTACCTGGAAATTGAATGACTTAGCTTACACTACATTGCATTTCCGAATAGTATATAGGAACACATTATCTACTTCACTGTGACATGACTTCTGAAATTTACCCGATTGCCTCGAATCCTCCGAGCGTGCAGTGTGAATTTAATCTTTCATGAATGCATAACGATTACCTTTTCAACATCCAAAATAGCTTAAATTTTTCTGGGAGAGTTAATTTAGATTTGCTTTTTTAGTAAAATAGAGATTCAATATGCTATGCATTATTAACCTTTCCATTAAACGCCAGATCTTCTGGGAATGTGATGATTAATTGTATTCAATCTTCAATCGACCCCTGAAAGCTCTGGTGATTTTATCCTTTTAAATATCACGATAAAACTAGCCATTCAAACAATTTTAATAAAATTTTGCTTCAATTCAAAAACAAAATCTGGAGTCCATTGAAAGGGATTATAATTGCCATCTTTCTCAAGTTATGCTGCATATTAAATAAAGTATTCTTCTCTTTAGAGGTTCTAGTTTTAGAATTGCTTTAGCAATTACATGAGATATGGTACTGTACGTTCGTATGATGCCCAATATCAAGATTTCTATTGAATTAAATGGAAATGACTTTTTCTCCATGTATAATTCTATTGAGAAAAATTGTTTATGACTCTAATTTCCTCTCCTTTGTTACTCTAATTCCTAATTGTTACTAAGTACTCTACCGGTTAAGGTAGGTTTCGGATGGGCACAACTATCAAATAAATATTTTCTAACTCCAAACAAAACACAATCCAGCAGCCTACTCTGCACCAAGTCACTCTTTATCTCTGTGTACTTCCTTCCTCTCTTCATCCTGTCCATCATCCTTATCCTGTTCCTGCACTTTCCTTGTTTGCCTAACATTCTCACCTCCAAGAGTCTTTAACATCCCACTGCCGATCAATGCGCCCATCATCCATTCCTGCCCCCTCAGGATTTCTCCCAAAAAACCCCTATCCTCGTTCACCATACCTAGTACTTCCTCATTTCTTTTTCTTTCGTCCATTTCACCTTTTCCATCCTTTGCCACACCCATATTTCAAAAGCCTCCAATCTACGTCTATCATCCTGCTGCAGTGACCACGTTTCCGCGCCGTACATAACTACGCCACATAGCAAAGTTTTTACCGATGAGAATCACTTTGGCGTGAAAATTCTCTCCAATGTGTAGGTATATTATGAAATAATATTTTTCTCTACAAAATTAGAATTTAAATGATGAATTTTTTAATCATCACCACAGCTGTCAACCCAAAGGTTGGTTTAACAGGTGAGGGTACTAAACCTAATGGTGTGTGAGATTCACTCATAGGGGAAGGGTGTCACCGGATCATTTCCTTGTGCTTTCCCATGAAGAGTTGACCCGATAAATGAACCTTTGGTGAAGCTAAGTGTTCACAGAGGCATCAACCGGAAGCGAACCTGCACCCTCCGGTCTGAAGCCTAGTGCTTTCTGTCGCCTGAGCTGTATTTGGCAACAATTATTTTGAACTCGAAACACTGTACCATAATTTGTAAGGAGGTCTCGAACGACCACAATAAGAGCTTTCGCCGGTAGTTATGCTGTTCAGCAATGGTGATGGGTTAAAATTTCTTTTTATCGGTGCGACAAATTTTCATTGAGTTCATTATTGTTATCCCACTGAATTATCACCGTAAAAGTAATTTTTTCTTTATTCCCTTAATTGATTTTCCATTATAGTTTAATGCCTGAGTATCGTTAACACCTGTCTTCAGTATTTATCACAAAGTGTTTCCATTACATTCCTTAGAGACTCATCTGGATGATTTCAAGGAATCAGTAATAATGAAGTCTAAGGCCTTCTTTGTCGCATTGGCGCTCCTACTCGTCACAAACTGTAGAACGTGTTCATCCGAGGAGCAGGTTAACGCACAGAGCCGTGGTATCCTGGAGATTCAAGAGACTTCTTCAGTTACAGGGTGAGTACAGAATCTAGATCAGGCTCCATTATGTAATATTTTTATTCCTGAAGTCCCTATACAAATTTCTTCTTGACACTGATGAATTGGTGTCGCATTATATGACCACAGTTCGAAATTGTTAAAATAGACAAAATCAAATTCCGTGGACTGGTGTTCTCCGCTAGTTTATTTTCTATCGTGAATTCTATGTTTGGAATTTGCCATGCTTGTAGCCATGATATGATTTGCCATATTGAAGTATTGTTAGCAGTAGTCTGTCGGTTAGGGTATATTTTTGATAGGAGTTACGGCCCTTCTACCTCCTACTAGGCTAGATAGAGGTTACTGCCCTTCTTTCTCCAACACGACAGAAAATATCCTTAAATGCCTTAATAAATAATAAAATATAAAAAATTAATTTTGCCAAAAAATAGTTATCTGATATTGTACAATTTACTTTCAAAATTTATGTTTACCGTGAATGTTACGAGTAATAGTGTTATTTTCTAAGATGCACAACATTCTATTCTCAGAAGATCCAGGTTATACTCACTACTTTGGATATTATTGTATTTGACTTTCTTTTCTCTAGCTTCTTGGATTCAAGAGTAAGTGGTGTAAAAAAGTTCAATTTATTATTGGTTCATTTTTTATTTTTTTATTTTTATTCTATCTGTTTTCCTATTTTTTGGGAAGTACTCTGATTTTTTTGGGTATACTAAGTTTTTGGAACTTATGAACATTTTACTTACCAAAACATGACTTCAGCCCTTATATTTTGGCAAGCTAAGCATGCCATTTCTTCATGTTTAATGTTTTAAATGCACGATATTCAGATTTCACTGCCTTCATTGGCTTATTATTTACGGTGTGCATGTGTCTCATTTTACTGGTATTTTCAGTTATCCTAATCATCCTTACACTCCGATTTTAACTACCTTTCGACGGTATATCATTTTAATTAAACTTGCTGTCTTGTAGATATTTTATAAATTGTATAACCGCTATTAATTAATGCCTTACGGAAGCGAGCGTCACCATTTTTTCTCACTTAACCAACAAAATCAATTGCAATTCCAAGACAAAAATTTGTGTGTAAAGAGGTGTATCGAAAAAGTAGAACATTATAAATAAAAGAAACAGAGTGGAGTTTAAAAGCAGGTTCTTTAGCTTCCGTTAGTTAAAAAGCAAAATTGTCGTCAATGAAGGTAGTTGTGTAATTTCCAGAAGGCGAATGTGTATCCACTTGAAGTCCCTATTTTCTTGGAATTACTATAATACGTGTCGGACATTAAAGAGGTATTGTAAATTAAGATGCCCGTTGGAGTGATGACTTCCACGGAATGGATCTGAATATGAATCAAGTCAGAATTTCTATCCCGAACAATCTGGTTGGAATTATTACTACGTAAATTTTCTCGAACAAGATGAACCAATGTATGAACCAACCTGGAAAAACCATCTTCAAACATTTTCGTATTTCATTGCATAAGAAAAACTTAAATTAACACAGTATGCTATTTATACAATGTCAAAGTAGCACAGAAAAAATAATTGCATGTACTTTATGTGTATAATTGCAATATAAAATGTATCAATACTCCGCAATGGGGAAAATTAGTAAGCGTTTTTGTATTGCTTTTTTCAGTCGTTATGCTCCGGTTATCCCTATTTTCCAGCAATGCATATGGATCTCTAACTTTTGCCCTAGCAGTCACTTTGCAGAGGCATTAATAGTCAAGTACAGACGCCATTTCTGAACGCTTTGACATGGATGAAGAGGTGTTTCTGTCTGGCTTGTGAGGTTTCTAAAGCATTAACGGACTATGTGACTTCACTCTCTTGAACTCTTTCGCGACTTTCACGAAACCAAGTCCATGCGAATTAGCTGGTTCTGATAGTTGAGTACTCAGCAATTTTAATTCTCAAGACAAATTAGTGGCAGTTAACAACAGCTACTATTGTTTACCTACGTGTTGGTTTAAAAAATTTTCATGTAAAAAGGAGTCATCTGGTTTCAAACTTTATCAAATATATGGTTCAGTGAAGGGTATCATTTTAGACGTCGCTTCGAAATTACTTGCGACAAAAGCATTCACTCTAAAGGATTTCTTAATGACTGTATATCTTATGGGTTAATCCTTTCTTATTTCATATCAGTGATTACATTTTATTGCGCCATTTTGAATACCTTAAAGGCTTTCTCTTTTACAAAAAAACCAAATCATTCGTATTCCGTGCCATAGTCTTTTATTTTTTCTGCCAGTGTGTAAACAGTAATGAGAATTAGGTCATAGGAAACTTTGGCATTTTTTGCCCCATTATTTTTACTTTTTCCCTTTTATCGCCTCACCGTGTTCTAGATGTGGACGTATTAATTTATGTACTTGCCGTTCACGTGATGGAAAGAGTTTCTTCAGCAGATGGTTAGTTAAGAGGGGAAAGAGAAAATTCAGTCATAGGTCACTCCAATTCAATGTCAATATGAAAACTTTGCGTCTGAACTATCAGGAAATGAAAAAAGTCCAAATAATAAATGTCCCCATCATATGGTATGGCTTCTTCAGGTGTGCTGTAACTTACGCCTTTGGAATCTTTGTAATATGTAGAACTTCACTGTTAAAATAAGCTATCCTAGGCACTTTAAATGCATAGACTCGGAAATGAGAATACGTATCCGCTCACTTTATGCCGAATTATGTTACGCCACTGCCGTATGTTTTCAATTAATATTACTTTGCGCTCTTTGAGAGATAATTGTGCCCTTCCCACATTAATTGAACCTCGTATGAAGACAAAGTATGATACTCTTCCCGGAATACCGTCCTGTGCCATATGGAAAATTAGTAATGACGTTTTGGGGGCTTACCGAGCTCTAGGCGTTCTTCTCTCCTGTACTGAAAGCCGTTCTTGGTGACCCTCTAAAAAAAATTAGGTTATTGGCCGCTCTTTTGGTTTCTGTTAAAGGTAAGCTTAAATTTTACAACCTCTAATATGACTGTTGCTTGGAAAGCATACTTAAAGTGGCAGAGGAGATGAATCAGTTCGGCGAACTTTTCTCTGAAGCAAGAAGAGTTACCTCTCTTGGAAACGTTAATTTAATCTGTAATTCTCTCGTATGTGGTCCAAGCTTTTACAGGTATTAAACTGATTGCGCTAAATTCCTTTCTGTAATGAAAGTTATGGCATGTAATCCGAAACGTGTCGTTTGATAGCATCATGGTCATTTTAGCCATATTCGCCTGACAATTAGAACATTAATTTTCATTAAAGGCAAATTTAACCGGATAAGAAACATGACGGTTTGAAAAACGAATGCGCATGATTCGGTGTGGCTTTAAAAAATAAAAGGCTAGGTACATTCCGAACAAACCATTGGTCCATAAAATACCCTGAGGCTTCAGAAAAGGAAATCAGTTTTTTCATGATTAAAAAAAATTCTGATAAGTTAGCTTATGTTATAGCGAGCTAATTGAAAAGTGTACCAGTTGACTTGAAATAAAAGGTAGAAACCTTTGATTTCATTCTGAGTCTCGCACTTCAAACGATGGAGACACTTGGGCACTCGAATCTCTTCCTCTAGTGGAAATCTCCCCATTCCTGAGAATATCCCTCTCTGTTGGCTAAATTGCATTCGAAATCTCTCGAAATCGAAATTTTGATGCGCACAAACCCCGGACATTTTCGTGGAAGGAAAAGGCTCGATTTCTTTAAGTTTTCTCCTCCTGTCCCACGTAGGCCTACGGCCGAAAGAGACGGGGGTTCCGTGGGCGTCGCCACCGGTGAAAGCAGAGGTAGCCGGGACGTGGGCGTTCCCGCAGCTGAGCCGGAGCCGAAGCAGCTCCCACCCAGCGGCTTCCCGCCTCGAATCGTTGTACCCGGATCCCCGCGACCACCCCCAGGCCAGTTCCCTTTCCCCGCCTTCCCTCCTCAGGCTGCCTACGACGACTCTCCTCCACCACCCGGGGAGTACCCTGGACCCTTTCCTGGGCAGTTTCCAACCAGGCCCAGACCCGGACCTCCCCCTCCCAGTGGTCCCTATCCGTCGGCCCCTTTCCCTCAGCGACCCTTCCCCGGCCAGAGACCTCCACGGCCACCCCCGCCTCCGTCCTTCGGCGACCCTTTCCCTTCTGTTTTTAACCCCTTCGCACCCTTTCCCCCACCAACGGCAATCGTCAACAGAGCTGTCGCCTCCGTGGCTGAATTTGATGACCAGAAGTGCGTCCCTCGGTTGCTGTGTGAGCTGACATCTGGCTCAATGCCGGGAGTTTACAGCGGTGGTTACAGGCCGTACAGACCATACAGACCAGCCTCGCAGGGTGAAGCATTCGTAGGGCAGGAGCAACTGTTGCAGTAAGTATTGTCCGTGAATAAAATTCTGGGTACGTTTACTCATATAATAATAAATATACCTTAAGGATGTCATCGAGCGATATTGTCCTTTTCATCGAAAAAAATTTCTCTGTGCACCCTATAGTTCTGGTTTTAAAGCTCTAATACCCCAATACTAACAGCAATAATGGCACTTTGAGCTGGATGAAGTCTAATTGTAGCGGGGAAATGAAATTATTTCAAACAATATTCTTCCACTGTTTCCTAGTCTTTATTTTTCTAGTATTAGTCCTTATTTTTCGTAATTAGTCCCTCACTAAATTTTCCCATAAGCATTTGATATGGTTTGATAAACGTCCATTTCTTTATGAGTTGCGCTGTCTTTGATTTTGCTAAAGATATTGGATAATGCTAAATAGTAAACTAAATAGTAATAAATAATAAAGAAAATAAACTTTATTGTTTTTTATGATTGCCAACATTTATAAATTTATTTTACTTCTTCTCTTTGCGAAAACTTCCAAAGACATGCTTTTTCAATATTCTATTATTTTTTAGGCTCTTGGCGGCATTGACGTTGGGCAACCCTCAAGGATCGCCTCTTTCGTTTTTCGGCGGAGCAGCACTTCTGGGAATATCTTCCAGAGGACGTCCTGAGCATTGTTACAAAGCCTTTCCCGAATGTCCCCAGGATTCAGATAGTCTTTTGCAGTACTTGAATAACCACAGAGGAGGATTCTTCAAAGCTGTCGGCGAACCCCTCAGATCCTCCTTCCCTGGTTCTCAAACACCTGATGGTCCAATCCCAAGGCCCCCCCGTCCACCCCCGAGACCTTATCCTCTGGAACCTCAGCAGCCTTATCCATCCCGACCTCAAGGCCAGTTGACACCGAGACCCCTCAACTATTATGCCAAAGCCAACGGGGAAGGTCTGTTCAACAGTACTGATAGCGAATACTCGGACGTCGATAATGTACTCGCAGCCAGCGGGGATTCAGAAGCTCGTATACAAGTTCATCCAGACCGTATTGTGGGACTGATCAACAAAAATCAGCCGTTGGTAGGGGAAAACTATTGGCGATTTCCTCTGCACAATCCAGTGGTAAATACAGGCGGGAAGAAAGCTATATTTCCTCTCGCTCAAAACGTTCTGGACACAAGTGTCACTCGCAAAGGTTTGAGGAAGGGTAAAAGAGTTGGCCAGCTCCCGACCAATCCTAAAGGTAGCCTTCCGTCCTTTGCCACACCTATACAAATGGTGTTTCCCGATAGGACTGGGACTGGTGATTTGCGACTTGACAATTGGGAATTGTTTGGAACCAAGAAACGACCCCTTCAGGACACCGGTGTCAACAGTGGTGGTACTAGATATGGTCGAATTTATTTCCCGAGAGAAGTAGAAACTGTGTCCAACAGACCTGGAGAAATTAATACCAGACATTATATCATATTTCCCGGCCCGGCGAGCTGATTCTGGTACTTTATGCTCCAGTAATTTTATAATGCGCTCGTATAATATAACCTTTTCCTTCAAATTGCAACAAATTGATGGAATGGCAGGCATTCATATTCTATTGCCGTGTCCCATATCCACCTGTTTTCGGAGATCACTTTATAGTGCTTACGTTGGGTCACAGATCGATCGTTTTGTCGCGATTTTCGAGATTTACTATATTCCATCTAAGTTTCTACCAGGAATACGTACTAAAAATGTGAAGGGCTTCATCAGGGGAATGAAGAAAGTGTAAAAGTGGTATCAAATCCTATAATTTCGCATAGTATTGTGTGAATTATCAAATTTTGCCCGCCCTAGCAGATTGATTACGTCGTTTAACTTTTTAAAAACTTTTGAGTTCGCAGATTTCAGCTTGTATGACCTGTCTCCACTTTATTTAGTTCGAATATAATAACCCTATTTTAAATTGCATCCATGAAAAGATCATGTTAAATTTCAACTCCTATTTTTCGCCATTTCATCGTCAAAGTCCAATATTTTTATCACAATTACTGGTGGCCTCGAAACTACTAGCTTCCAGAAAACAATAATTTTCCACAGAAATTAGATTGAATTTCTTTATCTCGTGTATCATTAGGTAAGGAAAGGTTATTTACCTGTTGCAAAAATTTACTAACCGCCCTATATATATGAAGTGGCTAACCTGGAGAGTTATTTTATTGTAAAAAATGCATCGTGTATTGAAACCGGATTATTATTACTATTGAGTGAAAGTGAATTGCTCAAATTTGAATGGTCTCGGCTGTTTCAAATGCCTTTTATTTTCAGAACTACTATATTTCAGTGCTTCATTTCTCACAAACGCCAAATTTACATGTAAGCTTGGATGAAGCAAAGGAAATTGCTGTTTGATTGAAGACTGAGGAACTTATTAAGGTTATCAGGTTAGAATGTTAAGTGTTTCAACTCTTCCTTTAAGTGAGGGTGAAATTATGTTAACTCCATGCATTGTAAATGATAAGTTTCTAAGGGAAATTGGCCAAAAGTACGGTATGGTTTTTGGAAAAGTAACTTGTATGTACATATGTATATGTAAATGTAGTCTTAATTTTTGAATTCTTGGATAAGTATTAAATTATTTTTAATATAAGTTTTGTGTGCACCGTTGGTAATTTATTACTACATGTTTCTTCCCTATTACCAGCATCTCCGAGTATCTCTTGGATCTAAGTATTTCATGATGCAAGTTTGACGGTGAGATAAATATCATTAGCTTTCTTGCTTAAAAAAATGCTTGAGATAGAATTTAGTCGTTGTATAACCACAAAAAAATGTTAGCCATGGAAGTTGAACAATGAAATAATGTATCTACGCGTAGGAACAACATGCATGCAATACCTGAAATGATGTTTTCCTGGGTAACTTGCCTGAAATGAAAACTTCTATACAATAGCTTTTGTTTATAGATGAAAATGAGAGAAATGTGTTCACAGAAAAGTAACCAAGTTTTCAAATACCATAAATTTTATTTTAATCAATCCGCTACATATTCATGTAAAGTATGCCATAGTTTACCATGAAAATGATTACATTCTCTTTGGTTAATTCTGACGCTTCCAGTAATCTCCAGGAAGTGGCAGTAGGCTTCTAGCGGCAACCAAATGCACACATCCAGAAACACTTGGCGATTGCATCCGCCGTTCTCTCTGCTGGAATGCATAATAGTTTTCAGTTAATAATTGTGGGCAAGCATATCTTCTGAAACTCCCCCAAACACGCCTTATAGTGAATTCCAAATGTCCATAATTCTTAAAAATAACTTTTCTAGAAATTTCAGGACAAGAGGTCGATATGTGGTCAAATCGTTCAGTTTTTACCGTAAGTGAATTATATGAATAAATCTTCGCACCATCCGAAATACAGCAAACGAGGAGTCAAACCTAATTATTAATATCGATTTTGGATCAATAATTAATAATATATCTCTAAATGGCAAAAGGGAAATAAGATTAACAGCAAACAGGATGTTATTACTGGCTACCAACGGTAAAGTAGGGATACAATTGGGAAAAAGTAAGTCTCAAGAAGAAATGGCAAGTCAGTAAGTCTCTCAGTAGAGAATCGATTGACGATAGGCGGCTGCTGGATCAGTTTCATGCTAAAAACACATTGTTGAGCGGTCAGACGGTCACTGGGGTAGAGTATCAAGAAAGATAAGGATAGGGGGAGGTGTGTGTACCGGATACAAAGATGCTCAAGGGAAATGATCAAAGGATAGGGAAAATAAGTGAGGAAGAGTGGAAAAGGCAACGAGGTTTCAATTCAATGCCATCTTTATTAGACCAGGCATTATTACTAAATGATTGCACAGCTGATCGCTGGGAAAAGGAAGGGGTTGGGGAAATGTGAGAAAAGGATGGAGGAAGAGGAGAAACGCTAGTAAATTGTGTGATTGGGAGAAGGTGGGAGAAAAATTGGGTCCTAGTAAGAATTTAAATTATTAAAATATTTCCTGATTAAGATGCAATTATAGGGATCTTAGAGGCTGTCAGGGACTTTATTTTAATTTATAAGTCTACAAGAAATATAACGTTTGTGTCACGAGATGTGGATTTTTCCATTTGATTTCATGCATATCGTGTTTTTGAAGGATTTGGGGTAACACCTTTTACATAGGAGAGGAAATATGTGGTGAATAAAGAGAATGATGGGTAAAGGTGCTTGAAAATAGATGGAAGGCCTTTGAGTAAAAACGGAAAAATGGAAGTTTCATGTTTTTTGGGGGGATTGGATAAATTGTGAAACGAATTCATTTTTGAAATATTTGTTTCTTGAGAATGCAGTGGCTCAAATTGGTGCTGTGACCTCGGTTCGTGGTGGAAGTGTTCTTTGGAAAAATATATTCATCAAATGGAATGGATAAGAGGTGAAAGGGAAAAAGTTATAGAAAAATGGTAAGTGTAATTTTTGTTTTTGTAGTGGTGGAAACAATCTCAGGGGATGTGACGATCTGAATATGGTGTTTTTTTCTAAATCTATCAATGACAATGTATTTGTGGGGTTCTTTTTTAATTAATGTCCAAGAGTGGTTTGGGATTGTTAAATACGGTCTATGTAGTTGAAGAAATGGACGAGGAAACGATTGGGGTCAGCGAGGTCATGTATGCTAGACGTGTAGGTGTTATGGCTTGTGAAAACGTCAACATAAGGACGTAAATAGAGAGAAAAGAGTTGAAGAAGGATTTGATGAAAGTTTTAAAATTTGTTTTATAATAAGGAGGAGGAGAGAGGGTTATCCATTTTTTGCCAAATGGGCTTAAAAACTGGATTTTGCATGCGAAATAATTTTGGGGCATGCAAAGGTTGGTAAAGTGCGTATTCATCACTATGGGGGTGCTAAGATGTTTTTGTTAATCAGATCTTTAGAGGGGCAAGAGTTTCATTCATATGGATGAAGGGGAATACTTATTTTACATCGAAAGAGGTTATGATTTCTCTTCAAGCTTTAAATCTAATAGTTTCAAGATCAACTATGGAATTTTTGACAGCAAGCATGCAGGAGAAATCTATTGTATTGAATACCGAACTAGATAGGCAAAATTTTATTTCTTCCAGTGATAAATTACTAGAAGAGAGGTTAGTGCAAAACTGTTCGATCCAATAAGTCGTATAAATTGATCGTTTCCTTACACAACTTTGTCCTTCACATACACACCTCACTCTATCCTCGTCTTTCTTTATACCATACCCCATTTATACCCCGGTGACCAACTGTTATCTTGTGTTGCTAAAAATTGGGTGAAATTTTTATCAACATCAAACTGTTTCAGCAGGCACCCATTGTCAACGAAGTCCACAGCAGCGACAGATCCCCACTACTTACCAACCCTTTGTCTCTCCCTGGTTCACAATGGGTGGGCATTGACAACCCCATATTTAATCTTGGCGATATATCATGATGATGAAGAACATAGAATTCAAAATTATTATAAATTTTTCAACTTACTCTTACTCTGATTGAACTTCTTTCTTATTTTCCCTGGTGGAAAGACATAAACTGTCCCTGATGGAAAGACAAAAGGCAGTTCTGGAAACAATAAAATATAACTTTAATTCCATAAATTTTGTGGATTTTATGAGCTTCCTCCATAATGTATTCTTATTTCAAAGAGCATCATTGAGTATATATAGCATTAAACTGCCAAGTTACATTAATATATTTTTAAATAAGTCTTTTGAGGATTATTCATCCGGATAAACTATTTATAAGTCGAATGAATGCGCAGATTCCTAAAAAGGTTGTGCCACCGATTTTGTGTACCGTGTGAGTGCTGTGCCAATGTAGATATAAAGTAAACCTTTTACGAAGTTTTTTTCAATCAATTAATAAAAAATGCAATCTAAATTAGTTTTTGTGATATTTCGAGTACAGTAGTTTCAACCAATCCTTTTTGGTGGAGTTCGAATTTCGATTTTTAGCTATAAAGTCAGCTGATTGAATTCATGTCCAATGTCGAAACACTCCTAAAATTGGTCTCCTCTTTCAGACCGCTGTAATTGGTTTAAGTCTACATGCAAGTTTTAAAGCTATTTATTTAGTAGACTCACGCGCGCCGCAATTAACTGTTGTCAAACGACGGATCTAAAACATATGTGAGCATCAAACAAGAGTTCAATTCACCACTTCCCCTTGAGGTAAATATAGCGACATTCATCTTTGAATGAGAAATAAAGTCATCTATTTTATTGGTCAGAGGATTAGTTAAAGAACTCAAATTCACATCAGCCCAGGGCAAATCTATAAAAATCTCTGATTGTTTACCTAAATTAATGCTACAATTCACATTTCGCATCATAAAACTTATTTTACCTCTGAAACTAATGGGATATTTTTTATTCAATCCTTCGTACTTTGGGAATTACATATCTGAAGGACACAATAAATCAACTTTTTCAAGATGTGAATTTTTGGAATTAATATCTGGTATTTTTCGTTTTGAGTTAAGCAGTAAAAATGTAGACTAAAATGCTCTTGAATTGGAAAAAACAAATTAAATCGCACCCGCATTAGTGTCGCGTGGTTTGCTATGGTGATGCGGTCTGCTTTGGCCGTTTTGGTCCGCAACCATTCTGCCCTCAGGACGGTTCAGGAGTGCCTCGCCATCATCCGTCTCTGTGCAGTCCACGACCGTCTCACTTAGCCTTGCATCACAGAGACCATCCGTGTTGAGGACGAAATAAGCTCGGTTCTCGTCACCACGCTTAGCCATCAGGCCGCAGTACTCTTTTGCTATGGCAAAATGGAAACGTAAATTAGCTACTAAACTATTCCTATTCATTCGCCTTTTCCGCACAGCCGTTATGTGAAAGCGTATTTGCCATGAGATAAGAAAAGAATTGTGTAAAACTTATAGCATAGGTTTCTCATGGTTAGGATGTCTATTAACGATTAGAAAGTTTTACTGAACTCCAGTATTGTAGGCCCAGACAACCGATTATCGAAATTTATGTAGCCTCGCGGTAGGAATGTGGATGTATGCGATTTTATGTTGACACCGTAGTTGCAAATTTATACAAGATATATATTTTTTTCTAAATTTTATTTTTTATATATAACATATGTATATGGGATTAGGTATGTTTTAGGATAAGTTCCATACGTCCACTGCCAAGGTGGCTTTCAAGCATGAAATCGTGTGGGTTGCATTCGGCGGCTCAACGTTTCTCTCGCGTTGCAGCTAGTTTTCAGAAGCAAACACTGGTTGACCCGTGTCTACCAAAAGATTATCTTTTGAATTTATAAGTATCCCAACTGAGTTGAGTATTCCCTGAGATGACTCATTATCAAGACTTTTAAATACCCATGTATGTTTTCATGCATTTCAATAGAGCCCCGGTTCTTTGTTTTAATTTCTGGAAGAATGACAGATGCCCACAATTTGCAATATTTCTTCAATGCTCTTAAGTTTTGAGATAGAGTGGTTAGCCTTAAAGATTAGGTTAGAGATTAAGGAAATTGTCAATGTAAGTCGTTGATATTTTCTACTACCAAGGCATTCTGTAAGAAGATAGAATAGCATACAGGAAATCCTACTTAGTCGCAAAAACATCCTGTTAATGTGCCAATTACTATATCTCAATATGAAAATGATAATTGGCAATTTGAGGGGTGAATTTATAGTATCGATTTATTTCATAATGAAAATTATAAATCTATAATGCCGGAATGAGTATGCCTATTAGCAAATATTGTACTGTAAGACTAAGGCAAGTGGAAAAATTAAACCAGTGAGTGGATTAAGCCACATTGAATATTTAAACCTGCGATTAAATCAAGGAGTCACACTCGTGGGGTTTTCCATCAAGATTCTACCAAGTGGGCTGTCGTCCTTCGGCCAATTTACCCCGGTCACTCAACCAAAGCTCTCCCAATATCTCTTCAAGTACCCTGCAGATTCAGATCGAATAGTATAGTCGAGAAGAATGCTTATTATATGCTTTCTACGACATACTCCATCCTTAACCTGAAAGTAAAGCCAATTATTTGACTTCCAGCAATGTTAAAATCAAAATGATTAACTTCTTATTATTTAGAAAAGCGCCTTCCGGCCTTTATGAATCAAATGTTTGCATAATAATTAAAATAATCAGTGAAAGCATATTTCAAGGAGAATTATACAGTAAATTTTCTACACTTAATAATGTTTATTTTTGAAAAATTTTAAGAGGAAATTTTGAATTGAACTAAATATCTTCAAAAACATCACTTCGGCAATAATTTGGCCACAATACAAAATTAAGCTATACGCGGAAATTTACTGTTTTAATTCAAGAATGTTCAAGGACGGAATTATTTTTTTACAGAAAATTTGTCACATACCAAAGCTCGAGTTCCACTCATTAAAATTAATGCTTTCATTTGTTTATATTTCATTGTTTAAAACTAGCGACTATTGCGTTGCTGACACTATTCTATTAAATGCCCGGTTTATATTGTAGAAGTTCGAGATACCTAATGTCTATGGAGCAACCGCTGTGGTAACGTTATTCTGAGGTAAGAGGAAAGTGAACGTCTTTTTTATTTCCATCTCTCCACTCCTCCCCACCTCTTTTCCGCTGGCCTCATTTTTCGCACAACAGTAGGTATAACCGATCTCTCTCAAGCTCTCGTCTGCAGCACCACCTGGGAAGTGCATTATGGGCTTCCCTGTTTTCGGTAAGTCGAACTGTGTATACCTAAAATGTTTGCTAGCACACATTTTACCCATAGGATTACATTATGAATTTGAATTTTCGTTACTATCGGACCCGGGCCGTTACAAAATAATATCCTGCGTTTCTTCAACTCCAATTGAAAAGAACTATGTGTAAAGAAATTCTCGTGCCGGAATGCACACTATGACATTTTACTGTAAACCAAATTGAATTCGGAAAAATTACATTGATCGCACTACATAAACGGAAATCGAGACTGCTCATAAGTTTTACTGACATGTTTCAAACAATGTATGGAACGTTCTGGGGTGTCATTGTATTTTTGAGGTAGTATATGTGGCGATGGTATTGCATTACCTCTATTTGAAATTCCCTCGCATATAATATTTTCCTTAGAACACGTCAGTGGTGATCCCTAATCCATTTACATGCGATAAAAAGATGAAATGGATATGGTAATTTTATTTCTTCATTTTGGCTTGTTTATGCATTTCTGCTAAATATTTCATTTCTCTGATTATGTGAATTTATGATTTATTCTAGTTTTATCATTACTATTCCTCTCTTGTGGAGATGCTTTTGGCCGGGAATCAGCGCCAAACAGTGCTTTCGAGGTTATGAAATTCAGTAATGGTTTTACGGCTGAACTATTCCAGGTGAGACAAAAATTAAATGTATGTGATAGAACCCTATGCTTTTTCAGTGCTATGAAAAATATAGGGAGAACAATAACTAGCAGCGGGCATTTCCACAAAAGATTATGATAATGTATTGTAAGCGCGATATACCAAATCATTTTCACAATATTAAGCGGCAATTCAAAAATCATCTAGCTTAAATTTATTTCTATAGTAAAATTTTATTATTTTACATTGAAGTTAATTAATTTATTTTCGATTATTTTTCACCTTTGCCATTCTTTAAAAAGATGTCCATGATCGATCTGGCATCTCTACACGTATCAAGCATTCCTCAGAGTAAAGAAAAAATCCATAGTTACTATTTTGATGCTTTGAATTAGTAGTGCTCGTATTTCTTTGAAATACAGGCAATTTCATCATGTAGTCAAATGAGCATAGCACTCAAAGAAAATTAAAAAGTCTTCTTCTCCTTTCAGAATTTCAAATAAATTTCAGTAAGATATTCTGTCTTAAACCAGGGCTCTAATTAGAGTAAAGTACTGAAAAGAAAATTTCCTTGTTCTCCACCTACATAAAGCATTTACAGCTTATTGTTGCAATTTTCTGAATAGAATTGAGTATTTTGCAGAGAAGCTTTATCAAACTACTGAGTCCCTTATTTTTATATTTCTATTTCAATTACCCTGACCCACTTGCTTTTCTGTCTCTCGCATTCCTGTTTCCTGCAAGTGCCTCTTTCACTTCTCTTTCTAAAATAGGCTCCACACCCTGATTTCCACCACCATATCAAAAATTAACCTTTTAATCTATTTTCAACTAACTATTCTTCAAAGTGCTGTTGCCATTGCACTACAGGTGCAGGCAGTAGAACTGGTTCAGGAATGTTTGTCATTTTTATTTTGATACCATAGTTTGGAATTCTGCAGTTCTTCTATATCCCAGAGTTTGGTACGTTTTTCCATAAATTTTTTCCCATGAATCCTCCTTACTTTTCCAATAAGTTATTTTGGCCATCTTATTTCATACCTAATACCTATTAAATTTTCAACATTCCTTGAGTTCAACCATTTCAGATAGTTTCTCTTTTTCTTCAAAACTTTCCATGCTTCTATGGTCATCCCTTCTGTTCTTTTATTTTTTCTCTCTTTTTCTAAAACTGTTTGTACGATCTTTTATTTCTAGTCATCTAATTATATGATTCTTCAGCATTTCAATCCTTATTCACCATAAGCAGTCTCTGCTTGAGTATTTTTTATATAAATATGTCACTCTTTCTTCCTGAAAGAGGTGTACTATATATTTTGTATCATCATTAATAGTGGTTTAATGACCCTGCTTTTTCTCATTGTTTTGTATTTTTACCTTGAATTGAAAAGCAATATTTGTAACAACTAGATAATGATGTGATCCTCCAACATAGTACTGATAAATGGACAATTTTCTGTCAACATATGTGTAACTAAGGCAAATCAAATGCCTGAAAAAATCTTACCAAAAGAAAGGATTGGGAAATCTTCAAATAATGTGCTAAAATTTTGGACATTGTCTAAATGCTAGAAATTCCTCCTGGGCGGTCTACCATATTCAAAAAAATAGGATTAGGAAGTTTGGCTATTGTAATCTGTCATTTTTTCCTTAGCTCATTGCATTTCTTACTCGGGAATATCTTAATAAAGTAATTTTATAACTGGTGCAAAAATATTTTCAGTTCAAGAAACCTCCTTAGCTATGTTTCAGCATTAATGACGTGGAGTGTAGCAAAAATTGTCGTATGATATATCAGTGATGTTTTTTGAATATACATATACTCCCTGCCGCCTCTTATGGGCTGTCAAAACAAATATCTACTATGTTTCAACTATTTTCTAGCAATCTCCTCTTTATGAACTTATTTGTTTTGCACATATTCATTGATTATGCCATAATGATGATGTTTAGGTGGATCAAAATTCCATAATTCAATATGTTTTAACCCTTAAACCAATAATGATGAGTGCTCTTCCTTTACTCATAAATAATCTCTCAGATAGATTAAAAACTTATGTAAGATTTTATCTATCACATAATCTTTATCTCAATGAGTTTTATAGGTTTTTCAAAAATTTCTTCCTGTGACCTCATATTAATTTTTTTTAGGATGCCAGGCTTAAGTCGTAATGTAATCCCTCTGAGTGTTGCATTATGCATTTGTTTGAATAAATATTTTGTCTGTTTTTAAAACTTTTAAGCTCTAGCCCTAAATGGAACAAATAAAAATTCTGTACATATTGAAACTCTGGAGAGGGGTTAGACTGCAGAAAGTACTGTAGTTTTAGTATGGTCCCATTAAGAACAAACTTTTTATAATTAATAATCTAATACAATAATATTTTTGTATAATATATATTGGCCATTGGGTGAAATATACTATGTATATTGCACCCAATTATTCCTTCATAGTTAACACTTAATTCGTCAAAAGTGAATTTTTTCATTTCTCTACAAAACATGTTCAACTTCAGGCACTCAATGAAGAACATGAAAACCTAGTATTTTCTCCATTTGGCTTTGCAAGCAATATCGTCATGCTCCTAGAAGGTGCCTCAGGGGAAACAGCCATCCAGATACAGAAAACATTTCAGTTTAATAATGAGTCTCTAGGCAAAATGAGGGATGGCTTTGCTCATTATTATGATATTTTTGAGGTAAGTCAACTAAAATTAAAAATTGCATATGTGATAGCGCTAATTAATTTTCAAATCTATTCTGGAAGTCAGGAACATATCTAAATAAAATATTTTTATTTCACCAGGCAAATAAAAAAGACAGTGAGGCAGCAGGTTCCTACAATAAAATTGTTGTAAAAAAGGATGTCCTTTTGCTACCAGAATACAAAGATCTTATGACAATGATATATCGAGCAAATATAACAGAGGTATCAGATAATAGAACAGGTATGGGGTAATATTAACTCTCCTTTCTCTCAATGATTGAACCTTCAATTAGTAGTTCTTTACAATCGTTCCATGTGAAAATGAATGTTAATTTCTTCATTGAAATAATTGTCAGTAAAATCTAAACATATTTTTAATTTATTGATGCACTCATAAGGCACTTATATGCGATACCTCCATTGGGATATCTTTAGGTACTAAATTGAAATCATAAATTTAAAGTGAAATATTTTTTCAGTGATGATGAACCTATCATGCCTAATGGCTAATTGTACTCTTTAATTTTTTTGTAATTCTCTAACAGGGCTGGAATTACACAGTGATGTAGGAATATTAAGCCACTGGCAGGATTATGAGCGTCTGCCTGTTTATGTGTTTTTATCCCATGAAACAGCTGCTCCCTTCTATTTACGAACTTCCAGTGGCTCATCAACCTCAACAAAAGAAATATATGTTCCAATGATACCTCAAGTTGGTGTTTTCAGAAATGGATATGACAAAAAATTGGATTGTTCTGCGGTGGAACTTCTTTTTGAGGTATTTAACAGTATTTATTTATTATGCAAAATTAGCCAATACATTAGAAACCATTGCACAAGCAATATTTTGTACCTATATTTTAAGTGCTTATGGAGAAATTTCACTAGAATTAGGGATCTGTGAGATGGAATTTGCTGTCTTGCAGGTTTCAATTAATCCAATCATCAAAAGCAAATGTGAACTGCTAATAGTGGGATGAAAAAGGAAAGAGTGTAGGTTTGAGTATAGATTTTCCAAATGTTCAAAAAACATTCAAACAATATGCATTAAAATTCCAACTTTTAGTACTGTGGTAGTAAATTTTCCTTCCATAATAACCTCTGCTGTACAGAGAAAGGTAAGCCAGAGGAATTCGGGTGATTAATATAATACACATCAGTCTCATGTCTTTCCCTGCATAAACCACTCTAAAATTAGTCAGAGTTAAAAAGAGAAGAATTAAAAATCATGAACCTCTTAATGAGAGACTTTTTGCTCATACTTTCCAAAATAATGATTACTAGCAACAGGTTATAATCTTTAATAGTTATCTAAACACAGGTACTGAGCATTTAATAAGCTATATTATTTTTATTATTATTATTACTTTTTATTTGCCCAGAGATCATAATACTAAAATACCAGGTGGGTGGAGTATATACATGATATAAGGCGTGCCAAATAGAAGCAAACACACAGGCTCAATTAAGATAAAAAAAAAGAAATGGTGGTCACAGTTACATAATATTTGGCACAAACCCATCAACATTGGCTGTAACATACACATGAAATATCAATTCAGAAAATCATTGATCACCAACAAGAATTGGACCATGACCATTGCTATAAGCTAAGATTATGAACCTACTGGTCGGGAATATTGGTCGGGAATGGTAATGGAAAAGAAAATCTTCCTTTCACCCCAGATGCTGTAAATAATTTTTTCTTAAAAGCTGTTGAAGACAATTTGTTCTCTCGAAAAGTTGATGCTACCAATATTGGTAATATGCTGCAAAATCTTCCTCCGAATAATTTAAATTTTAAATGGAATTTTGTTACTCCACTTGATATTATATCGACTGTTAAAAAATTTTAAAAATCCAACAGTAAGGATATTTATGGTCTCTCTAACTCCCTAATAAAGGACATTATTGTGCTAATTGCAGAACCATTAGCAATGTTAGTCAATTTATGTTTTGAGACAGGAGATTTTCCAACAGCTCTAAAATATTCCAAAGCAGTGCCTGTCTATAAGAAAGGTGATAAAGATGATTTAGCTAGCTACCGCCCCATTTCCATAGTCCCTGTTTTTGGTAAAATTTTTGAAGCTATTATGAAAGATCAAATATGTAATTTTTTTGAGTTAAATAATCTCTTTTCCAAATCCCAGTATGGCTTTCGATCTGGGAAATCTACAATTTTGGCAGTAGAGTCCATAGTTAATTATGTCATTAATGCATTTGAAGAAAAGGAATCAGTCTCAGTGACACTATGTGACCTTAGTAAGGCCTTCGACTGTGTTAATCATTCAATATTACTAACAAAGCTAGAACATTATGGTATTAAGGGAGTTGCATTGAAACTAATGAAGTCATATTTGGATGATCGCCACCAATTGGTTGAACTTGATGGCTGTCGGTCTGCAGCTCTTAAAGTAAAATGTGGTGTACCACAGGGCTCTGTGCTTGGCCCAGTACTTTTCATCATCATGATTAATGATTTGCCCTGTAATATGAAACCTAGATCTGTTTTATATGCTGATGACACTACTTTTGTGCAAAAGTGTCAACATCTAGAAGATGCAAAGTTACGATCTAGCGCTACCCAAAAACAGGCTAAGGAATGGTTTGAAGTTAATCATTTACAATTAAATACTAACAAAACTCAGCATATTGTGTGCAGTCTTAAATCAAAAATAACTGATATTGAAACTGCTAAAATACTAGGAATTTATATTGATACAAAACTTAATTGGGAGACTCACATCAGTCAGACCTGTAATAAACTTAGTAAAGCTGTTTATATGTTAAGAAAGCTCAACTTTCTCATTTCAAATGAGTATCGTTTAACACTTTACCATGCCTTCTTTCAATGTCATTTGAATTATGGTGTTGAGTTATGGGGTCATTCCCCTCATGTTAAACAAATTTTGCTACTGCAAAAGAGAGCTATTCGCTCTCTTGCTAATATACCACCACGTGATTCCTGCAAACCTTTTTTTATTAGGTATGGAATCATGACTGTATTCTGTTTGTATATCTTTAAGGCTCTGAATCATGTGAAAGTTAATCTAGAAACTTATCAATTAAGATCCAACCTCCATAACTACTCCACAAGAGGTAAATCGAATCTAAATACTACTTATTGTAGATTGTCATCAACATACAACACATTTCACAATATGAACATAAGACTGTATAACTATCTCCCTACTCAGTTGAAATCAGATGGTATCCAGAGTTTCAAGAATAGGGTATATACCTGGTTACTTGCTCACCCACTATACTCATTGGATGAATTCTTTTGTGACAATGTTCATCACATTTAAGAAAGTATGTTTATATGTTAAATAATACTTATATTGACGACATTTAATATGGTTGTACCATTTTTAAAATGAATAAATTATTATTATTATTATTGTTGAGAAATTCATCAAGAGAGTACAACATATTACATTGTAGATATCTTTTTAATGTATGCCTGAATGCAGCAATCCCCTTAGTATCCTTTATACTTTTGGGTAGTTTGTTATATAGTCTGATGCCCATTTCATTGGGTCCTAATTTCAATGCTTAAGTTCTGATATTACTATAATGGATGTTGCGTGCTCCTCTAGTGTAATTATGATGATAGGCCGAGTTAAGAGAATAGTGACCAATGTTACTTGTTATTTAAAGAATTAAAAAATAATGTAGATGCACAGGAGTGGTAGCAAATTTAATTCATGGAAAATGGGACTTGATGGAGCATTGTGAGGTTTCCTGGTTATTATTTTAATAGCTTTCTTTTGCATTTTAAAGATGGTTTGAGAAATAGCAGCTGATCCCCATAAAAGTATACTATAGGTTGTATTTTAATAAATTCCCCCATAGTATAAATTGAGTAGTACAGTTTTACTTGATGTTTCATACAGGTGTATAAATAAATAGTAAGTGGAACTGAGCTTATGTTGAAGGGTTTTTATAGAACAGAAATTTGAGTCAAATTATGAAAAATGTTATGCTGACTAATCTTTGAGTACATATACATTGTCTAGGAGTTTTGTTATCTGAAGATTTTTAATCATTCATTACTGTGACCATTAGGTGTTGACTATACTTATAGAGTTTTGAAATCATTTAATTATTGCATGGGTAATTCAGTGGAAGAAATAAGCTATCATCAGCCATTGATATTCTGTTAATGTTTTGATTAGCTGCTAGTATTCTGAAAATTTCATTTATGTTTTCTTATTGAGTGGTAGGGTTATAACTTATTTTCTGCGTCTAAAATTTTATACTGCATACATTTTTGAAAATGTTGGAAAGCTTTATATTTGTCTTTGTTTCAACTGTGACAAAGTGTGTTAATTGAATTGGCACTCTGTTCCATGGGAATTCATTTCCCCAAACAATAAACTTGTCTCATTACTATTATCATCATCAGATTCCACCTCAACTTGATGTCTACTTCATCCTACAATAATTTTGGGTTGATGGAACCCATCTCAAATAGTATTAGTTATGGAATTAGAGAAACTTCAAAGCAATGCCAATGTACACACATACTTGTCGACTGTTACAAGGAGAAGGGAAGTTTTACTAGTTTATGCATATATTTAGTGGACAAAAGGTGGTTACTCTCATTGAGTGTCCTTTCTCAAAATCCATGCCAAATTGTCCTGAAGACCCAAGGGTCACCAGATATAATAATGTGTACATATGATAGTTAATTATTATACCTGTAGTTCTCTTTTTGGAACATGGCAATGCGTTGAGTTTCAATACAAATCTAGTCTTAGTTGAAGTTAAGAAAGTCACTCTGATTCAACATTTGTAATTATTTCAGGCCAAAACAGTCAGCCTTCTTCTTCTAATACCAGATCAGCCTGATGGTGTTCAGTCAGTCATTGAAAAATTACCTAGTGTATCCATACCTTACTTATTGGAAAGCCTTACCGAATCAGAAGTTGAAGTATCAATGCCACAGGTGGCATTTGTAAATTCAATGCTTGATTTTACTCCATTTCTTAAAAAGGTAAGAATACAAATTATGCATTCTTGATGCATACTATATTGTAATATTTTTTAGTGAATGGGCAAGATCATAGAGGCTTGAATATTCATCTACCTTTTACTTAACTTCATACCATCATATTTCTTGTACTTATTTGGGTACAAAGTTGAACTAATGCAAGCTTAATTATAAATTATATTTATCAGAAAGGCATCAAGATAGCTTTTGATCCAGAGACAGCTGATTTTTCTCATGCATCAAACGAAAGAGAATTATATTTGAAGTCACTAACTCAGAGCTCATACTTTACCTCATCATTTTCATCAATAAAATCCGTAGCTGAAGGACTACCAAAACTTGGTAAGTTGGATAATTTTTCAAGCAACTAACATTGCATAATGGGCGATTAATTTAATATTTTAAAATTCAATTGCATTATTCTGCTTAACCCTACCCATGGGCCACAATCTTGACATGGTGGAAGGGCTTGTGTGTTCTGATAAGCCTTATAGTTTTGCTGGCAGGAGTAATAGTCACCCATGCCAGATAGTTGATGGATTGGAACCAAAAAAAGATAATCCATTCAGCATCTATTCTTTAGTGAGGTAGCTACAAAGTGAACTGAAAATGCCCCATTAGGGCATTTTCAGTGATGTCATCACACTAAAAATACTATTGAGGAAAACAACAGAAAACTACCTCAATTATTTATCCCAGGAAAATATAATGGAACTAAATAAAAAAATGACTCCTGACAACTACAGGACTCGGTTCATGGGACATGATTCCAGGCAACTGCCGGACTTGGTTCATGAGACAGAGTGTTGTGCTCAGCTGTGGAAGAGTCACAGCCTCTGCAGTTATCTTGATATGTAATCCTTACACAACCGAGTAGATGGCAACAGAGAAGAAGAGATCCACTGCTCCAAAAATAAACTCATGAACCATGACCATGGCCCCATCTCATTATTCTTATTCTCCTCAGAAAAACACCAGAATTACTGCACCCAAAAAAATCACCAAAAATGACTAGGCTTACATTGTACTAATTTGACCATAATCCACGCAACAGCTTCTCGCCTTCCCTTCCTACCCTCCCCAAAAATTAACAAAAATCCTCAACATGACCATTCCACATCTTCCCCTTTCACTCAACATTTCCCAACAACTCCCAGCCCCCTACTTTTGACCGTTACAATGCACACAGTATATATAAGAGACTACATTCAAGATGGCATCCTTTTCTGAAGAGGACTGTTTGGTAGTTCAAACACTATGTCAGTTTCTGGGCACCTCCCATACCTTTCTAAAGTGTGTTACAGGACTAATGTCGGAAGAGATTCCATGGAAGATCTGTTTGGGTGAATGAGATTGCAAGGGTTAAGGTATTTACGTAGACCCAGGCAAGTGAGTGATTGGCAGGCTGCAGACACAGGGAGAAATCTCTCGTAAGCCCTGGGTGTGTGAGTGCTTGAGACTAGCAAGGATCAATGCTATTTAGTATATCCAAGCTAGAGAGTGCATGATTAATTTGCATTTATTTTATTACATGTGATTGGTGGGCCACTGGTGCAGGGAGAAATCTCTCACAAGCCATGTCTAAGTGAGTGTTTGATAAGGGCACTGGTCTATCTAGTACACCTTAGCCAGAGTGTTTTTGTTATTATATTTTGATTAAATCATTTGCTGTGTTCTAACCCCTCTTTATTACTTTATTTTTTAATTTATTTTTATTTACTTATTTTTCCTCTCTAATTCCCCTCACCATATCCTTTGCCCACTATTGAGAGTATGGCTGGGGTTGATTCTTCCCGTAAATCAGAAAGGTAAGAAAAAGGGAGAGAGAAGAAGAAATACATTCAAAGAAAAAGAAATTTAGAGTGGTAGGAAGTTATAGAATAAGTGGAGATAAAAGTCTGATTCATTGAATTTGGTCCCAAATGAGGTGCAAATTCCCACTTGTCATCATAGAGAGAAAGAAGAAACCAGCGTAAATGATAAACTGGGAGAAATGATTGTGGATATTCTTGGACTGATAAGAATATGAAAATCAATTTGAATTTCCAATGATTTTTCTCTTTTCAGGGCCAAAGGAATTAAGGAGGAAACGTAACATAAACCGTCTGTCAGCAAACCATCCATTTCTCTTCTTCATCATCTTCAGAGAAACAGGCCTCATCCTCCTGGCTGGAAAAGTAGAAAGTCCAACCCAGACACCATAAATATTGAGAAAATATATATGAATGAAGATTATTTTTTCGAATCAAAGCTACCATATAGTTTGGTTGATTAAGGACCTAATGATAAGCAATCACAATTCATTCACATATTGGATAAACAAAAAATATGTACTTAGAAAATGAACCTAATGAAGATACTTAATTCAAAAGAAATTGCTGAAGTTAAGAAAAATACTTTTAACTTCTGAATGAAAGAGGTATGTAAAAAAATTTCACATGGTTCAAAGAAAGTGCAGTTCTCAAAATTCAAGTACTTCAAAAACACAGGAGGGACAGAATGCCATTACTGCTATGAACACACCAAGATGACTAAGCCCATTTAATAATTCATATATAGTGTCTATAAGACTACAAAATAAACCATTATACCTTTTCTTTTCTCGTCTTTGTAACCAAAAATTCATCTCCTTCAAAGTCTTCAACATTCCATCACCAATCAATATACTGTGTATCCACTTTTATTATCTTCTTTTTATTACCTTCTTTCGCCCAACAACCCTCTCTTTTCCCCTACCATGTCTATTACTTTGTTTTCCTTTTTCTATCCAACTCCACATCTATTATCAAAAGTCTCCAATCTATAGTATACCTACCATCTTGTCTCAGCATATAAAATTATGCTCCTACTTAATGTTCTCACTATTGTTTTACTAACATCTCTACTCAAGGTGCCTGTCATCAACTTCATCCTTTTAAAAGCTCCTTTTCCATACACAATACTTCCTATTATTTTACTACCTGTGATCATTTTGTTCCAAAACACTTCCTAAGATAGGTTAACTGCTCCCCCTGCCCTATTTATGTTCTCTAGCCTTCATGTTTAACTTGATATTCCTCTTCATTGGAAACCTCTTAACCACTTGATTTTCTAATGTGCTCAGCAATAATTGTAACCCTTTGGCTGACTGAAGCTTAACCATCCAAAAATCTGATTTCTCTCTTGACTTTCATTCTCCAGCTCTCCCCATGACTCTTTTACCATTCCATCCATATATGCTTTTAAAAGCTTGCATGATAATGAACAGCCCAGTCTCACTCTTATTCATAAAACATAACTCTCTCCCTTCTTCTACCCCACGTCATAACATAATCACTTCTATGATCACCTTCCACCAGCATTCCTGCATCCCACCACCTCACAATATTTCCCCTACCCATTTTTTTGCTTGATTTGGATTTCATCAACTAACTTCCTCTTTTCTCCATTATATTGAGCCTAAGAAGCAAACAATTATTAAATGAAAATTTTCAAGTCATAATAAAGATTTTTCTGTTATGTACTTCACCGACAATGGAAGCATGAGGTTTATATTGGATATGGTGTTCCACTTTATGAATTGTTGTAGAAGGGAATTTAAGGTTTTTTTTACGTGAATACTATCTCAAAAATGGGCTTTTGTTGCTTCTCAGTATCTATGCTGTTAAACTACTTACCAAAGTAGACCTGGGGAGATCACTATCTCTGAACAGAAAAACATGCTAAGCAACAAGAGTTGAAAACTATTTTTAAAATGTTTCTTTACATTAAGAAGTAAATGTAAGCAGATTGATGTTACTTGGCATAAAATATGCATCTTGATAAGATACATAGATTAAATAAACAAGGTTAATATTCAAACTATTTTATTCAGAGCAAGTCCGTTTTGAGTTTTAATTTAATGGAATGTTTAACTAGGATTGTAATTCTTACTCATGAGTGTCTCATTCCATTATGATTTTGAGTAAATCTTTGATGTGTATTGTGATTGCATCCATTTATAGGTTATTATTTTCCTCCTGAAAATTTTAGTTTTCAGCATTGAGTTATGAAAAACATCCACCCACCATCATTAAATTGAGAACATTTCATTATACAATGTTAAGCCCTACCAGAGTGCCATGAAAATTCAGATCACACAAAAAGGGAGATGTAAAGTAATCTTAGTGGCAGGAAGGTCACATGGTGCACATATAATTTTTGGAAGTGTGGAATTAGGAATCCTTGATTATTTTTCTCAAACATAACTTGCCAGCCCATTATATATAATTAACCAAGAAACTGGAGAAACACTTTGAAGACATTTCAGTTGTTCAGACAGTTCAGTTTCATAAAGCAGAACTAAGTTCATTGTTCAAATTCTGTTAGGCCTTGTTTTATTGACAAATCAGTTTAGCTCTCTGGAGAATTTTCATTATAGACTTTTTAATTTTCCTCATACTATATCCAACCAGGAACTTCATTAAAGAAATTAACAGGGAAGCAAAACCTTATGCTGGTTAATGTTAAGAAAGGAATTCAAAATACTGATATTAATTATATTTAATGAAATGAACTTTTTCTACAGTCACAATATTACAGCTGGGTACAAAATAGTTTTAATTTCATCATTCACATGAAATCATATGAAATTGCAATTTTTAAATAAATTTATTCTTGTTGTTCCTCAAATAATTCACAATGATATTTTCTTATTTTCCTAAAAAATGAGTTGGTATTATCTGCACAAATGTATATAAGATGATACATGTGAACTCTAATGGAGGAAAAAAAAGAAAGACTGCCATACATTCATTTACCATTGTCACACACACAACAAAAAATCATTTTATCCATTCATTCAAATCTCATTCTAACTCCATATAATGATATAATGTACATGCTTTTGCAAATGATTCAGCCCAAAGTCCCATCAATATTTGTTCTTAATTTCAATGGTATTCTCATTGACTTGTAGGTAACAGCTGTACAGATGGTAAAATACTTGTCTCCATCAAGATGCAGAAATGTGGACAGAATCTGGTCCTATGGTATAAATGAAAAATAAAGAAATAACAAGCATAAATAAGCATTTCAATGAAAAATTAACTAAACAAAAAACTACACACATTTTTCATAATATGGTGCACTAACAATCATTTTTAATAATTATATTTGTGCATGCATAAAATAAATGTTTAAGGATTAAATATTGCTGCACATATTTTTTATTCTGATCCATTTCTGATTCATTTTCATCAATGGCATATAAAACAATTGAAAAAAAACCATATCTTATCTCAGACACATGTTGCTATATCCACCATTGTTAAGTACTTAGGTGTCAGTTTTAGCGATACGTCCATTTAGTTCATTTATTCCTTATTCTACCAATTCTTGAGACAAGAACCAAAACTGTAGGAAAAACAACAGCCCCAGGACCAATGTTTCTACTAAGTTATGTTGTTTTCACACACTAAAACCTCATACAAGTTTGTAATATTTAACATATATTATCAAAGACCTAAGATATATATTTAGATAAAAATATATGTTAATCTGTGGTGGTACACAGAATACTATAGACTCTTAATTGAAGTAAGATCTGGTGCTTTCCCGGCGTATGAGCTTGGTGAAGTTTTCTCGGGTCTTCAACCGGGTCAGGGGTTCCATGATGACCCGGTTGAAGACCCGAGAAAACTTCACCAAGACTCTTAATTAACTGTGATGCCCTGAAAAAAGCTTCTCTAGCAAAACTGCAATAATTTTAACTTGGAAATGGTGGTCCCTGTAAAATGATTCACAAAGCCAGTCATACATCTTTTCATTTACCCTATGTATGATGATGGTGCATATTAATGTATATTATTGTATTTACTTTATACATAAAAAATATCATAGACTGCTATATAGTTTCATTTACCCTGCACTCTGGTTTGTCAATGCATTCATCACAACTTATGTAGGTACATTTGTTGTCTCATGTATGCATTTAATAGGAATTGAGAGCTTAAGCTGAAAAGTTCCTAAGGTATAAACACTTATGAGGACATGCTTTTTCATAATTCATTACATTGGGAACATTTGATAACCACTCATGTCTCTGAAATTCACCAAGTAAAATGTGCACAAGTTGGGTAACACCAGCATTGTGTTAATTCCCTTGCCTTGAATTATAATGGACGATTTCAGTATCCTAGCCACAAAAATATACCATAATGCTTATATTTTTTGTGTTTGGAGTGCACTAACCAGGAATTTAACTATCCCGAATAATTATTTCTCTTTCCAGAGATTTGAAAGTCTAATGCACTCATGCCTCTTTGTATCACAAAATTTAATACTATTTAGTTATGAGGCCCAACTGTTCATGATTTCCCAGAATGTATGTGAGAACATTTTATTAAATATTGTTTTGAACAATAAATAATAACAGTGCTCCTGCTTATTCCATTGTGATATTGGTGGCTTCTTATGTGAAATAAATGCCATTTAATCTCAATAGGAATATTCTAATGGATGAAGGTTTTATATGCGCAATAACACCTAACAATAAATAACCTTGGAAATACATCTCTAAATTCATATATGAAATTTGGTGGACTCAATGATCTCTAGGCTTATTAATTTCAGCTTATTGAAGTAGATAAAATTGACATTAAAGGTTTCTCTCCCAAAAATTATTTTGTGCAAGCAATATTTTGGAACATTATGTTATGCATCTCAAAAATATTTGAAACTATTGAATTGAGATACAAACATTGTTATTCCATTCAATTTATTTATGTGACCACAAGCACAGCTTTGACTTAAGAGGTCTTCTTCAGCGCAAACTTTATTCATCCATTGAATTGACCCAGTGAATTTTTATACTAAAAAGTAGCCAAATAAGGCTGAATGACTTCATACTTGTATGCATGAAAAATATTCATCAAATACAAGAATGAGAACAGAAATTTTTAACAGAACAGAAATAATTTTTATCTAACAAACACTTTATTAGAGTGGAGAGTAGGAGGCTCCCTGCTCTATGCTCCTTGACCTCCCTCTGTTCCGCTGGTATCCACTCAATAAGGACCCACCTAAAACCACCACCCTTCCATCCCTCTGCACACCCTTACTTAAGTGGTGACTGCACTATAATATAGTAGTGTAGGAATCTCCTTCTCTCCAACTCCCACATCCATTTATCCACCATTATCCTCCACAAATGCCACCCTATCTTCTTGTCGCTATCACTTCGTATATACTAAGATGGAGGTGGCAAACCTATGGCAAGCATGCTCAAAGTGGCAAACAGAGCAATTATTTTACCACGCAGAGCTGGGATGGTGCCATGAGCAATTCTACGGTGATCACTCAATTGGTTAGCACATGAGTCAATTATTATGTATATAAATGTTGGCACTCAAAACACTTAGAGGCTCACCATAAATGTACCATGACAGTTTTTTCTCTGTACTTGTCACCTGAAAATGAACTTATGAGTTAAAATATATGTACAAACATGAAATGTTTCTGCCATGAACAGTTTCTACCATGTGAAGCCTGTAACAACACAGTTTACATAATACTACTTCATCCTCATTAAGATTAGCTAGTACAAGTGAACTAGCTGTATTATTATATAATACATTAATATATTTTGAATTTAGATATTATTATTAGGTAATCTACCATTTAAGGTAGGTTTTTGGATGGACACAACTATCAAATAAACATTTTGTGACTCCCCACCTAGCAAACTAATCTATATCAGGTCCCTCTTCATCTCTCTCTTTTTTTTACAATTACGAATTTAGATATGTAATTGTAAAAAAAAATAGGGAAACAGCATCAAAAATTTATAATATACTTTTAAGCATTTAATAACAAAATGTTACCTTAAAACTGCTTTACTGCTGAGCTCCTTGTGCAGGCTTTTTCCTCCTTGCCAAAACTGACGGTCTTTCAAATGATTGTTTCATACCAGCTGCTTGTGTACTGTGGAATTTAAGGTTCTGTGCAGTATCAGACACCCAAGGGGAATCAAAAGCTGTGGTGTCCTGGTCAACTAAGTGAGTGTACTTTGTTCGACCACTCCTACCAAAGTTTTTAACCTAATTTAAGAAAAATACATGGATTAAAAAATGATACAGAATACTGTACAAGCACAACTAAAAATACAAAAATACCCAGTATATAAAGAGAAGGAAATGAAGAAAATGGCACAGGAAGACTTACCTGCATAACCTTAGGCAGGATAGTCTTGTCAAAGTGATCATCCAAAGTTGCAGCTGAGAAATCTCTCTTGTACAGCTCATCATCTTCATCCTGAAGATTATACATTTATTTTCAACATGAGACAAATCACACACAAAACTTAAAAGAAGATTACGATAAAAACTAATACATTGTTGACTATTTACCATCACCACTGAATGCACTATGCATACTGGTCCTGAATGCACTAATGTATTGAAATTGTCAATAAATCATTGATACAAAAACTTTCACTTGAGCCATAGTAGTGAAATTATGTATTTTGAGAGATCATTAGGAAACATTTTGACACACATAGGCAAAAATAAATATTTTTTCTCACACCATGCCCTTATTATATGTAAAAAAGATGGGTAACATAACCCCATGTCACATAATTGTATAATGAAGAATTAATGACTGATAATGGAAAGTTGGAAAAGCTTATGCATATCTACATATTTCACTGTACCCCTTTAAAAAAACTTTAGCTCAGGATGAATAACCTTGGTTATTTTATAAAAGAAAGATAAGGACTATATATGACATTGAAAAAAGATAACGATAAAAGTAACATCTTAAATTATATGATGCTTTCTATACTATGTACTCATAAAAACGATTATTTGTCATTACTTATAAGACTATAACTATTCGAGCAAAAAGATAAAGACACTAACCAAATAGAACACTCCTCTGTGATAGTACTTTTGCAAAAATTTGTATTTTCCTTTGGAAGCTTTGTTGGTTATGAGCTTTGGATTTAGACGAGCCTCCTGCCTTCTTTCTTCCTCTGTCATGTTGCGCAACCTTTCCACTTCCAATTTTTCCTTTTCCATTCTGAAAAATAAGGGGAAAATGTGTTATTTTAGCACTGATATGTGAATTATTATTTTTGCAAAAGAAATTCATGTCATAAAAATTACTAAAATGCTAAAGAATAGTTAAACCTATGAATCCAATTTTAAGACCACATTAAATGTTAAGTTTATCAAGTTGAAATTTAAAGGAGATCAAAATTAAAAGAAATAGGAAACACTCACTGTTCACGTTCATCACGATCCCTCTTGATTCTCTTCAACTCCCGTAGCTTCCAGGACTCATACTCAGCCTCTTCATCAGCTCCATCATCTGTATCAACATCTGCCAATGATGCTAATATTTGATCTTCACCGGTTGTGACTGTTCCTACTCCAACAGTAACCCCACCACCAACACCAGGAGCCAGCCCAAGGGCACCAAGCCCAACTGCCCCCAAACTGAGGTTACCTGCTGCTGCTGTGCCCAGCATACCAACTCCAGATGCCACCTTTTCATTGACTTCCTTGCGTATTTCCTCTTCAACCAGCTATTAAGAAAGACAGTAGAAATGAATTTATTTTTACTCATAAATCAGGTAAAATTTCAATTCAACTTGAAAGAAATAAATTTAAATTTAGAATTCCAGTTATTTCTTTGCCTCCACATAACTAATACAGTACACACTTAAATGCTTCAAAAATATTTGTCAGTGTATACTATATAAGTATATACTATACAAGTTTATTCATCTAAATCTATATTGTCCCCTTCAAAGTAATCCCCATCGACTGCAACACACTTATGCCAGCGCTTGATCCAATCCTCGAAACATTTTTTATATTCGGTTTTCGGTATGTCCATCAGTGCTTCCTGCGATTTTTCCATTACTTCCTCTCGGCTGCTAAAACGCGTTCCCCGTAATGGTTTTTTAACTCGATTGAACAGAAAGAAGTCACAGGGAGCCAAATCAGGTGAATTCGGTGGCTGTTGGATGGTATTTGTTGCATTTTTCGTCAAAAAATTACGAATAATGATAGCACTGTGCGACGGTCTCGACGCACTGTGCGACGATTTCTGGTCTCTTTCGGCGAATTGCTTCACGCAAACGTCTCATAACGCCCAAATAATACTCTTTGTTTACTGTCTGGCCTTCTGGCAAACATTCATGATGCACTACACCGTTGTAATCCATGAAAACCGTCAGCATTGCCTTCTTTTTTGACTGAAAACGACGTGGTTTTTTTGGTCTCGGCTCATTTGGTGAACGCCATTCACTTGCCTGATGTCTGGATTGCGTGTCGTACTCATAAACCCACGTCTCGTCTCCAGTAATGATCCTTTTGATGAATGTGGGATCGGATTCAGCCTCGCAAATCATGTCTTTTGCGACGTCAACACGGTCTCTTTTTTGCATGAAATTGAGGTCTTTCGGCACCAACTTTGCTGCTACACGAAGGAAACCCAAATCATTAACCACAATGTCTTGGGCGGATCCATAGGCAATGTTCAAGTCCTCCGCTATTTCTCTGATGGTTAATTTGCGGTTATTGACCAACATTTCTTTTACTTTATCAATTTTTTCACCGACTTTCGATGTCGATGGTCTGCCACTGCGTTCATCATCTTTGATTGACTCACGACCACTTCTGAACCGCTCGTGCCACTGGTAAACGACCGTTTTTTTTAGAGAATCGTTGCCGAAACACTTTTCCAACATTTCCAACGTCCGTGCGCCACTAAATCCGTTTTTTACGCAAAATTTAATACAAGTTCGTTGTTGCAAATTTAAATCCATTTCTGCAATTGCAAAAAATCGCCAACACACACAGAGATAGATGTACTCTTGGCTATGTAACTTTTGCAAATGTCAAGTTATGACACTAAGATTTAAAGGGAATATCAATATCAACAACAGATGAACCAATTTAACAAAAAAAACAGAACTCAAATCGGAACGATGGGAGCGCCACACGGTGGTTATTCCGGGAACTTTTTGTTCAAGGTAGTATGTCCCTAGAAAATTCTATTTAAGGAGAAAGATGAATACTGACTCCACCTGATCTACAAAAGATCTTTTCCCAATTAAAATCAAAGAAATCTGAATGGGGAGAAGAAAGAGTAAGTAAGCTTAGGAAGCCTGTAAGTACTAACAATCCAGCGATGATGAGACAAATGCAATTTCTCATTGTCATTCATTTTTGGACATAGTTGTAGGGAATATGTATTCATCTATTCATCATCATCAGTATTTCAACCATAAGATTAGTTCAATGTAATCCTTCATTTTGTATTTAAGGTAATTCCCTTACCCACAGCTTTTCTGTTTGATTCCTTAATTTCTCATATGTACTTGCCTCTTGGTCTTGTTTGCAGGATCTTTCATTTAACTTTCCCTTCTATCATTTTTCTAACAAATCTACTATGCTTCAAGGTGTGTCTAATCCATCTAGTTCTTCTTTTCTATAGAGTCCTTCATATGGTCCTTTCCTCTTCTATTCTTATATATACTTCCTCGTTCCCCACATTGTCTGCCCATTTAATCTCCTGCATTCACTGACAGCACCATGTTTCAAGGTCTTCTTTTCTTCAATGGGGCACTTTTACAATGTTCCATGCCTCCTCAGGTTCTTCGGACAAAGTATTGGCCTTTTCTTCATGACCATCATCTTAGTTTGAGCTATTCTTTGTTTGATGTTGGTCAAACTTCTTCCATCTCAAGCTATACTGCTGCCCAAGTAAATGAAGTATTCCCCTTGCTCTGGTTTCACTCCTCAAATTGTAATATCCGTCATATTTTACCACATATGCATAAGTTATCATGTCCATGAGTAAAGATTCATAAATGACGAAATATGTATTGGTACACAAAATAAAAAAAATAGTCAGTATTTCATTTTTGGGTTCCTAAAAAACTATTCTAATTCATGAACTATTGAATATGCTACCTGATAACCCATGATAAAATGATTGCGATAATTGCACTAATTATATGCATTTATAAGTGTTCTGCCTCAGTTCGGTGAGTACTCTAGTGGATATTCACCAAGGGCCTAGATGAGTGTGCCAGAGCCATGTTATGAGGATATATTTTGGGTGCTTAAATGAGAGAAGTCAATACAACTGTAGGCTATGATGGAAAAAATCACCACAAGTAGATCTCACCTTGAGTGTACTTTTCCTCCTCTCCTCAGCTGCCTTCTTGGCTTCTGCTTCTGCAGCCCTCTGGCGTCCAGCCTCTCTCTCTCGCTCCAGAATTGTGATACGATCTCGTTTACGGACAAAAACAGGTTTAAGTCGTGGACCAGTTTCTTCTTCTTCAGAGTCTGGAATTATAGTGGCATGTCTAATTTATAATGTGTTTAACATAATTTAGCTTATTTCACGTAAGATAGAAAGTGCAGGTATATCTTTGTGCATTTATAAACAAGATACATCAAAAGTTATATCATCAACATGACTTAGAATAAAAGATAAATTTAACTTATCATTATGCCTAACAGTTTCATATTATTCGACTTATGTAGACTGTTTTCAATTGTATGCAAATCATTACAAGAGTCTCCCTCATTGAAAAGTCATGAAATAAGCAAGCCAATGGCAATTATGGTCCTATGAACTTCCAGTTAAATTGAGATAAAAAATGAAACTATTATAAATATATAAACATTCAAATTTTCTGCATTTTAAAATTACACTGACATTGTAACTCCCTATGGTCCTATAAGGCTCTTTTGAACACTTGCATTTCAGAATAAAACCACTCAATTCTTTTATAATATTAGTATTTTTTTGAGCACAAATATGGAAACTGTAAATGTGTAGGTTATGATCATAAAATCAAACAGAACTGCATATTTATGTTATGTTAGATACTAATGAGATTATTAATGGATGAGATGCACCACATAATTTGAAATTGGATGAACTAGGTTATTATAATTATATAATTAGGCCTGAACATAAATTAGGACCCTTTCAGATTCACCAACTAACCTGTACATTCTTCATACTCTGAGGACTCAGCTTCTGAACCCTCTGATATTTGTCCATCTTCTTCTTTGTCCAAAACTTCTGGTTCCTTTACCACAAACACAAAAGTTTATCAATACATACATCTTTGGAACAATACTTTATCCTGTGTTAGCTTAGCTTATATATTTTCTAGAAATAACACCTCAGTTAGTTAGTTTTGTTGGAGAGGCGACCGACAGCTAAGGTCATTTGTGCCATTTGGGATGGGTGGGAAAAGAAAGATGGACAGAAACCTGGCATTGGCATTAGCCTACTCTTGTCAAAAGGCACCAAGGGGTCCGCAGTTTAACGTCCCATCCGACGGACATCATACTCACTCAAAGAGCTCTCCACAAAGCACCTCAAGTAGGGATCGGGATACCTCTGAAAAATATTTGTTGTCTCCAGGATTTGAACCCGGGCCTTCGCAGTGGGAAGCCTGTATGTTAGCCTCAGCACTATCCCAATCCCCAATAACACCTGATATTTTTGCTACTATTCAGAAAGGCAGTCATATAATATGTATCAATTAAGAAAAAAGTAAACTGTAAAAATCACAGCCATTACCACCAGGATTAGGCAAGGTTAAACCTAATAATAATAGGAAAAACAAAGCTTGGTTTGAGGCATACTCTATCTTTGTTTATCAAGCATACCAAAAACTGTCATACTGAAGACTGGTGCATTTACTTTCTTCATGCAAGATTGATTTTTTCTGGTTGTTTGCATTCTATTATGCTGTCCTGAATATTAATAGATAATTAAGCACACCCTTTATCATGACATTTAAAAATCCAAAATATTTTCACACTAACACATTTTAGCTTCTTCAGCCCAAAGACGGCTGGCAATTAATTATAGTGCTTCATGGAAAATTAGTTCAAGCCTTTTTTCAAACTCTGGAAATATGGTCTTTCCGATCATAATTATGCCATGGAACTTCATTAGAATATTACCCAAAAGAGTGATATTATGGTTTGGATGTAAACTTTTAAGACAATATAATCATTTCATGATATATGACAAAGTCTACTCAGGTTCAAAAACAATAAATCAACACTTACTTCCTGTACTTTTTTCTCATAGAGAAGTTTTTGTCTTAGAACCTGTCTCCTTCTTTCAATTTCATCATCACTGAGTTCATCTTCTTCTTCCTCATCATCTTCATCTTCCACTTCTTTTCTTCGTCTGCTTTCCACCTCCACTTCTTCTTCGATGACATCTTCTGGTTCCTCAACTTCCATTGCGTCTGCATCTTCTTGAACTTCTTCTCCTTCATCTACAACTTCTGGAGCATGAATGTGCCTGAGCCAAAGAGATACAATTTAAGAATTTCATTATATGGGTTACCACTAAAGCAACAGAATGACTCTCTTATTTTGCTGAAAACACCAATTAGTAAAGAAAAATGCTATGCCAGTGGTGATTAATATAAAAAGTTAATTGACACACCTTCATTTATATTATCTAGGGATTACCCAAGAGTAATAGTCATGTTAATCCAATGAATATCTTTAAGCAGTTGGATTAATTACTTCGCTGGCTGTAACTATTATGACAATTAATTTTCAATTCGCCAACAACTAAACGTTTTGAAAAGATGATCTAATAAACGTTTTGATGAATAGTCCCCAAGTACTCATGCCTCCTCTAACATACATTTGTATTAATAACTCAACTGTAAGATTTCTCTGTCTGAAAATAAAAATATCTTGCATAATTTAATCTCCTACTGTACCTATGTCTTTCTATTCTGGCTTCCCCTTCGTCAGCTTCTTCAACATCTGTTATTGTGGGTTCCAACAAGCCCTCCTTCCTCTTCAGTCTCCTCAGTCTTCTGTCCTCCAATTCCTCATCCTCTTCTTCAGCTTCCACAACAGATTCAGTTTCTTCACCAACACCACCACGGGAGTGATGGTGATGATGTACATGTCTTCGCTGCTGCTCGATAAAATCCTCTTCCTCAGACTCTTCTTCACTGCTTGACATAGGTGCATAGTCTGGTCGTTTTCCTGACACATACCTATGAACTTTGACTTTCTGCATAGATACCTCCCCTATGAAAAAAATTATCATTAAATTTATATTTAAACATGGCATATTTAACACTTTCAACATACTATATGTTTTTGCACAGGGAGAACAGAACCCAACATGTTAGGTTTAACTGAAATGTTTACCTTTTTCATTTCTAACGGGAATGGCACCCGCTGTACTTTGTATACTTGGTCCTGCTTTGGAACTCATGTTGCCTTAAAATGCAGAGTACACTTCTATGGATAATAACGACGACAACGATATAAACACAGTTGTAAATATTGTTTTCTCTTGCTCACATCAACTCAATGCGTTATTCGACTATTTTTATAATCGAGATTGTTTTGTTTCTGGCTTGCTGTCGTGCGTGTTTACTTTTCAAATTTGTGTATTTTAAGTTTGTAAAGGAGTTGTGAAGTGAATGATTTATGTTTTAAGTCGGTCTAGTGAGATTAATAAATGTTTAATTCTGTTGGAATTTAAGTATCATTTTACGTGTTGGATTCAGAGCCCGGAAAATACACCGAGGTGATTTAATGGTACGATCGTTTGTGTGAGTTCACATCATTTTGGTATATTGTTTTGGCTGTTATCTCTCACGTAATAAATTTTATTTCACTGCATCCTTTAGTACCTTTTTTGAAATATGGATTAGAGACAATGTTTTCCTATGCTATCTTGTAGTATTTTATTAAATCAGGTGCATTCGTCATAAGTTTTTGAATTAAGGTAACCCATATACTTGCCTTAAATTGAAAAAAATCGAAAAGACACAAAAATATCTTTTAGAGCGTCTCAAGTCTTCATAATGATACTTGGAATTGCTAAGATCTCATGAAGCTGTGATTTGTTGACCTTGTATTAGATATCAATGATGAATAGTAATTTATAAGTAAACATTTTGCTTTCATTTCACAGGTAAATGTAAGCTTTATTTTATAACCTTTTGTTAATATGGTTGGTTGCATAATTTGTTTAATTCACGAGCAATACAATCATTTCTAACAAGTGCATTTAGGTCCGTCAACCGTAATATTCTCTCGTGTAAATTTGTAAATCTTGGTCTTAAATAAGTTAGTAAAAACTAAAAGCTCTCACCTGGAAAAGAGAACACAATATTTTACTTTCACTGAGAATATTCTCAAATTTTATTTCTCTCCCAAAGTTATGGCTAGTGTTGTTGCATAAGGCTCTGTTTTTTGGTGAATATTGTTTCTGCCATTTATAAATTTTACCTGAAAGGGTTGCCTACAAAAACGTCCCTATAATTTTGCTGATGATACAAATCCTACATCTACAGCTCTTGCAGCAGATGCAATAATAGGAACTATTAATTAGCAAATTATGTTGGTAACTGATGGTGAAATATTATGACATGTGGGTATAGTTAAATTTCTTGGTCTGTATGGGTCATGTGAAACCATTTTGATAAGCTGCTGACTGAGATAATCTGGTTCACTACTTTCTACTGTTTTGTGAGATTTATCAGGTCAACTTTGTCTATTCTTGGTGTACATATCTTTACTGTAGTGAACTCTAATCCATACTGTTGGATAGAACCATATTTTGGGGAATGTTATGTCATGTCTCAAAAGTATGTTTAAGTATAGGCAAAGAAATATATATATATAAAGATTTCAAGAAACTGCGGGAGATGCCGCAACAGTAACTTTTAATGGAGTCATCCGCCGGTCAAGGCAAATGATTTTTACACTCTGAAATTGCTGCATTGAATCATATACTGTATAACTTAAAATTACTCAACACGAATGAGAATAATCCTTATACCCTGTTTGTATATTTAATCTTTCGCAATGTGTGAGTTGTAATTTTTAAAAATCTTTGGAAGACAAGGATTTACATAACTTCAGAAATTGAGGTAAAAATGATTTTAATGTTCCAATTGTTGGAACCACGGGTTCACATTTACGGCGTTATTCAATGGGAATTAGTCTTCAATGAACTCCCTTACAGTCTTAAAATGGCTAAAACTAAAGCCCAATTCAAGAAAAGGTTAAGGCTTTTGTATTGGAAAAGTTATATTACTCAATTAATTACTTTTTAATGATCATTAATAGTATTAAATCTGTTATTGATTATTTCCTGCACTGTTTTTATTTTCATTACTCTATAGTAATATCATATAAGGCAAATACATTTTTTTTATTTATTGAAAAGTTATAAACCATCTGGGGATATTTTGCCTTGGTAATGGCAATGTTAATTGCAATGCTAAACTTTTGGGAGCTTGGATCTCACAGGTGATGTAATATTAATTGTCATTTTACTATACCAAAAAAGAAAATTTTATTGTTTTAATGTTATGTAATTTTAGTTTGGCTCTTGAATAACTGAACATCTTGTTTCTTCAAGGTACTGAACATTTGGATCTTTTAATTGAGAATTATTGCTACTAGAATCTTAATTTTTGAATAACTATTACAATGAATCTAATGGGATAGACTTAAGAGTTGCCTTCCTTGTCAATGCCAAAATCACATGAGGGAAATTCTGACTCTGAAACAAAGAGGAAATGGTAATTATTTTTCATTTTATTTTCATTCATTCCAACTTTTGTTTCCTGAATCATATTAATAATAAATGTTGCTTGCTAAGGGAATTATTCTTGGGCACAATATTTTTGCTTGTTATGTGAATTACTCGCTATCCGAGGTGCTTGTTAAATGAGGTGCCACTGTATGTGTTGTCATTTATGAGATATTAACTAACCAATATTAATGGAAGTAGAGTGACATTAATTTTTCATGCAAACAACTTCGATCAACCACAAAAATCGATAAGAAAATGCCTTAAGAAATTCTCCATTGCAAAGGAATTCATTTCATACTTCATCAACAAGGTGCTGGTTCACCATAAGATGGTGATCTTGGTCTTCATCATGAATTTGGTTTAAAATGAACCAAGTCCAGAATTCATTGTAGCATGGCTTTTTATGAATTATATGAATTATCTACTCATTAGCATGAAGCAAATCACATGAATGGAATCATTGAAGTTAATTGAAAATCCCACCTCTAACTGCCACCCCACACTGGTCATCTTCTACTCCACTGTGTTTAGCTCTGTGACTATCACTCCAGTAATCCCTGCTATTCTTCCATCTCACCATGCACAACCCTGAAATATCTATATTCCTTCTCTGTCTGCCACTTTGTATTTTCTAATCTCCATCTCTTCAACATTATCATAACATTTTAAGGCCCAAAACACGCTGGTTTGATCATCTTCTTTAATATTCTTTTCTACTTTGGTTGGATCCACTTTGCAAGAACTTAATGTGATAATAGCAACAGAATCCCTGCCAGGCTCGACACATGAACCAGTGAACCAAGTTCTTAGGGGGTTTCCCGTTGCCTTCCTCAATAGTTTTAAGCATGGCACCACGAAAAGGTTGACTAATTGGGGTCAGATGCCTTTGCAGCCTCCTTGTTGAGGAACAGGTGCACAGACTACCTTTAGATAGGGTCCTATCCTTTGGCCTATCTGAGATCTTGGCCTTCTACCTGGAGCACTTATCATTGCTCCTGCCAACACAGCCTTAAGGGTCATCAGAACACTCAAACCTTTTCACCACCTCAAGATTGAACTCATAGTCCATTGGGATGGTTTGTGCTGTAAATAGCATTCATGTTTAGAATATTTTCACTTTTCTCTGCAACTTCTTAAAATTGTGTAAAATTTATGAGCTATTTTATGTTAATACATTTTACTGTTCTTTTTTCCTATAAGCCTATTTACTTGTCTTTCGTAGTATGCAAGTTGACAATTTTGTTTTACAATAATTCTATGCATTCTATCCCTTGTATAATTTATAATAAAATACTGTAACTACTGCTATGCAAATTCATTTTTCTTTTGATATTTAAATGCTTGTGAAGCATATTAATGGAAGCCATAATTTTTATTATATTCCAGAATATAGCCATAGTGTTACTTTATGTATTGTCATCTTATATCTAGGCTCACTAATCATGTAATTAGGTTGTCAAATCATGAATAAGTATGTATAGATATTATTATACAATGAGACTGTGATTAATGAATAATAAATTTTGTGAAAAGTGCAATGCTTTTCATTTTTATTTCATCCTTCTAAGAATCCAAGCCAAAAGTAAATGAAATTATTCAGGTTAAGTGATTTTTATGGGCATCAAATGTGTGAGAAACACAATGGATAGGACTGGAAAGGGGCCAGATCCTTATATCCCCATAATATATCTTATAGATGGTACATCAAGGCATGGTGGAGTGTAAGTTATTACCCTATGTCTATCATGCCATCTGTTGTTGATAATGGTTTTTTGGTATAAACATGATGACAAATCTGACAGACTTGAATTGCTTTCTAATTTCAGTACATACTAAAAAGATGTTATTTCCAAAGGTTATAATTTATATTATATGATAAGGGGAAAAAGGAAATACCATCCATTAAAATAAAAGAAACTGTTGTCCACTTGTACTTATTCCTTTATCTTTAAAATTATTAAAGGCATTTTCCAGGAAACATTTGTCTTATTTTTGTTGAAATATGCAGAAAACTCCTACATTTGCTATTCAATGTGGTACTCCGACAAATGGCTACAAAGGTAAAAATCTCATTGAAGTATTTTTAGAGGGCTGTCTAGGGCATTCTACCAGTGCATGCTGATGATTTCAGTATTTAACTGGGACTTAAAATCCAACAAATGTCGTTAAATGTAAATGAAAACTGTATTGAATGATAAAGTCTCTTTAGTGAAATTACTTTTGGAAAAATTCAAGGATGCCTGTGTTTTTTTTAGCATTGTAATTGGTATGCTTGGGTCAAAGCTGTTTAGCCTTCTTTAACAAAATATTTGAGAAGAAACATGACATGGTGGTAATACAGACTCATAGAAAGGACTGCCAGCATGAACATCCACTGTGAAAGACTTTAAACTGAATGATGATTGATTAGCTCTTTGAGTTACATTTTGGCTAAACAGAGGTGTCAATTGTACATTCAACCTTTATTACAACTTGTATATGAGATGGGGCAAACAAATCATATGTATGAATTTATATCTGTCCAAAAGCTAGAAAAATTGAGGAGTGAGAAACGCCAGAAGGAAAAATTATAGCATTCATAAAAACATATTTAATTATTATTTTTTCCTAATAAAATTTGAGATATGCTTCATAAAAAAGATACTGTGTGCTTTTTACAACATTGGATTTCAAGGTCACATTTATCTTATTTGAGTCTTATTATCTTTTAGAGTCTTATCTCTCAGTCTTCTGAGTGATCCGTGTTAGTAAATCAAATATGAAGGTTTTATGGAGCATAGTTTTTTGTTTATTCATGTTTATGGTATTTATGAACCATATATATTTACTCAATATAAATTTCTTGAGTTCAACAAAATAAACCTTTATATTCCCCCTTTTAAAAGAGAGTGTAATGTTCAAATAAGAGCTTTATATTTTTGTATTTCTATGAAGGATGCCTATGGAGATGATCTTCCTACATTGTATGAGTATTATACAGAAGGTGGAATTAGCAGTGGCCTAGATGCTACAGGTACAGATTTTAAACTAAATGGGAAAGATATTACCCTGTATGGAGGAGCCATTCATTACTTTAGAGTACATCCAAAATATTGGCAGGATCGCTTACGGAAAGCAAGAGCTGCTGGATTGAATTTTGTGGAAACGTAAGTGGACATAAAATCAGCATACTGACACCATTATTTGATCTAAATTTATATAATTGGAAGGTGCAATTTACATTACTGTAATGCTAATCCATAGGTTTGTATTGCAGCAATGTAAGCATCTCCACGCAATATGATAATGACATGATCCATAACAAAGGCTCAGAGAAGAAACATTTGCTAAAAGTAAAGAAATTCTAACAAGTCACTGTTGACAGCTGCATTTCAAATTTTTAATAATTGCTTCCAAAATGATGTTCATGTACAAATTACACCATGGATTTTAAATTTTTCATGTGTTGTTCATGTTTGGCTGGATGACCGTTTGCAAAATGAAACACAGGAAAATTCTGGAAGCCCTATTATGATTTTCATAGTTTTGTCAAATTGATTTGCCCTTCCCAAATAGGAGTTTTACATAAATTTTCATGCATGTAAATAAATGCGTGGTATGGTGCACAAGAATGAAGTTATTGAACTTATTGTTCTACTAAAATATCACTGCAACACTAGAAGTATTTATAATACAAACTTAGGGTCTGTATTTTCGTTACTGTATATGTTTTCAGTTTGACAGGTATGGTAATAGTATTCCTGGTGTTTGAGTGTGAATTAGTACACCATTGTACATCTAGTATGAGGGCATTTTGCAAAGATAGAGATAGTATTTACAGAAGTATGAATTACTTGCATACTGATTCCTGAATGATACTGAAATTATTCAGGTGTAGTGATTGTTATGATTGTCAAATAAGTGAGGAACATAATGGGCTGCCTTGGGAAAGAACCAGGTCCTCATATCCTCCCAATATGTCATATAGGTAGTACGTCAAAGCGTGGTGAAGTTCAAGTCGTTACCTGATGTCCATCATGACAACTGTTGTTGATAATGGGTTTTTGGTAAAACATTGACTGCAAACCTAACTGCCAGAGATATATTTTACATTGTTTTCAGGAATCTCTTGAGGAATAACTGGGTAAAAGTAGATGGTGATGGCCAAGAATAATTGAGTAAAATAATTATCCAATATTGTAATAGTTCCACTGAAGTGAAAATATTGGTTACTATAATTTAAAGATCTTCAGTATATGATTGAGGTAAGTTCCCTGGCTGTATTGCTAGGGATCTATGAAAGGCAACCATCATCGATTTCACAGCTGTAATGACCATCTGCCAATATATCTTCAGTATAATATTTATTAAAAATATTTTCCAATAATAATAAAACAATATGAGGTTGGATTCAGTGTGACCAGCATTTTGTAAGCTCATATTTCATATTTTTGTTGTTTCTTTTTGATAAATTGTTAAAAATTTACAGGTTAATTTCATTATTTTGGTGTTTTTCTTTCAGAATGTAATTAAATGTATACTATTTACAAGTTCCTCTCAAGTCTTGTGTAAAGAAATCCAGTTTCAGGTTACCAATTTATCACTTATTTGTTCATTTAATGTTCCCATGTTTCATTCACTAATTGGTAAGATAAACAAATTAAAATCTTCTGGAAACTTCATGCATAGATTATGGATGCTCTTACCTTAAGACTTAGTCTTTACATACTTTTCATTAAGAGCATTTTTTGATTCAAGAACCATGGTTCAAATACATTCACATTAAAGTGATTTTTAGAAATGTGTATCATTATTTTTTCTCTTATATTTTTTTGCAAGGCAGTGCAATAGATACAAGATGAGAATCTTTATAAATATGCGATTTTCCTGAAAGGAAAAGGCTAAGCTAAACATTAAAATAGTAGGGGAATAAATAGAGCAGGTAGAACAATTTACGTACCTTGGAAGTGTTTTGGACCAACATGGTCAAAGTAGTAGGGACATAAGGAGAAGAATTGTACCAGGCAAGGAGGATTTATCAAGGAGGAGGGAGTTGATGGCGGGGACGTTGAGTAGGGAGGTTAAGAAAAGACTCGTAAAAACTTTGATATGGAGCGTAGCTATGTACGGCACGGAAACGTGGTCGCTGAAGCAGGAGGATGGACGTAGATTGGAGGCTTTTGATATGTGGATGTGGAGAATGGAGAAGGTGAAATGAACCTAAAGGAAAACAAATGAGAAAGTACATGGTATGGTGGGCAAGGAGAGGGGTTTGTTGAGAGAAATCCTATGGAGGTAGGAAAAGTGGATGAAAGGCATATTGAGTGGCAGTGAGAGAAGGTAATAGAGGGGAGAATGTTAGGTAAACAAGGAAAGGGCAGGAACAAGATAGGAATGTTGGACGGGATGAAGGAAGTACACAGAGATGAAGAGGGACTTGATGTAGAGTAGGTTGCTGGATTGTATTTTGTTAGGAGTCACAAAATATTTGGTAGTTGTGTCCATCCAAAACCTACCTTAACCAGTAGATTACCTTATAATAATAATTTTCGTTGCCCTAAAGATTTCTTATTAATCTCAAATACATAAGTATTTCACATGGTTTGCAATTTTAGGGTGTTAACATCAGTTTCTAATCTAGTATATTACTATAAAATGGCCTCCATTCTGAATGATTTCTACCTACCCCATCAGAATCCCACAGTTTCAGTCAATTCATTACTAATTATTCTCATAATCCTAACACATGCAATTCATTATATCTTTTCCCCTGTTCAGCCATGGAACTGACCAACATTATCAATAAATTCCTTAACAAATTTAGTCCTGGATTAAATGGCATATTAGGGATAGTCATAAAAAGGTTATTTAATGCTATGAAAGATCAGCTGTTATTCTTAATTAATGAATCCCTAAAATCTGGAATTTTCCCAAACTCTCTTAAATCAGCCAAAATAGTGCCAATATACAAAGGTAAAGGCTGCAAAATGGTGATGAATTCTTATAGACCCTGTTGGGGAAAATATTTGAAAGTTTTCTATCATCGTCTAGTATGATATCTTGAAACATATAACCTATTATCCATGCCTCAACATGGATTTAGATAAACAAGGTCCACTACAACAGCCACACATCACATGGTGAATCAAATACCTTTAGGTTTGGATAATAGAACTGAAACTTCAGGATTATTTTTTAAAATTTAACTGAAGCTTTTGACTTCGTCAATCATCAGCTACTCTTATGTAAACTGAAATGTTATGATACTAGAGGCACATCCTACAAATGGATTTAATCATATGTAAGTGAATGTCAATTGCATGTGAAGCTCTCAAGAAGTAGCTCCAAATTTGTTTTTCCTGGTAGAGAAGTAACACTGGGTGTTCCCCAGGATTTTGTACTTGGCCCTATTTTATTTTTAATTTATATCAATGATCTACCAGATAAGCTAAAATTCTTTAAGGGAATAGACCCATTACTGTATTCTGATGATACAAATATTATTGTGTCAGCCTTCTCAGTGGACAGTTTGACAGAAAGAGCAGCTGAAGTAGCTCAGATTTTCAATGAATGGTGTCTTCTTAACTTCCTAAAACCCAATTTAAACAAGTCCAGCCTGATTTATATCACTAACAAAAACAAAGTTTCCACTGCAATCTCAGTAGATGTAGGAGGTGTAAGAATTCGCCAAAATTCCAGTACCCAATTCCTGGGAGTTATCCTGCATTGAAACTTGTCGTGGGAAGAACACATTTTCAAATTACGTAGAAAGTTAAGTTCCCTATGTTTCTTTATTAGAAATAGTAGATATTCTGTAAATTTAGTGGTCCTTCTATCCATTTACTATGGTGAATTTTATTCTCATGTTACTTGTAGTGTCCTCTTCTGGGGTTCCTCTCCCTATGTGATTATAATCTTCAAAATCCAAAAGAGGATTATATGTATTATGAGCAATACTCCTTGTGATGCACCATGTAGACCTCTCTTCAAAAGACTTGGTTTATTACCAGTACCTTGTATATATATTTAATGTCATCTTGCATGCAAAGGATAGTATTTCTCAGGTTAAGTCCAGCCACAATTATCATATTCACTATACAAGAACCTGCAATGACTTGCACCAACCATTTGTCATAACACAATACTGCTCATGGGCCCAAAGCAATGGGCTTAAGGTTATTCAATAAACTTCCCTATGAAATCAAATAAATAACAAAAGTACTTATTTTCAATAGAAAGCTGTTCAGCCTCTTCAAAAATAATATATTCTATTCTGTAAATGAATGCCGGGAATTGTCACTACACATCAATTCTGGTTTAACCAAATAATATGTAAATAATAGTAGTGTATTAGAATGTATATTTTATATAGAAATATATATATATATATATACATTGCACTAGGCAAGGAGGCTTTCTCAAGGAGGAAGGAGTTGATGACGGGGATGTTGAGTAGGGATGTTAAGACAAGACTCGTAAAAACTCTGATGTGGAGCGTAGCTATGTATGGCGCGGAAACGTGGTCACTGAAGCAGGAGGATAGACGTAGATTGGAGGCTTTTGAAATGTGGTTGTGGAGAAGAATGGAGAAGGTGAAATGGACCGAAAGGAAGACAAATGAGGAAGCACTAGGGGTGGTGGGTGAGGAGAGGAGTATGTTGGGAAATATCCACTGGAGGCAGGAAAAATGGATGAAAGGCATATTGAGTGGCAGTGGGTTGTTGAAGAAGGTAATAGAGGGGAGAATGTTAGGCAAACGAGGAAAGGGCAGGAACAGGATAGGGATGTTGGACGGGGTGAAAGGAGGAAAGAAGTACACCGAGATGAAGAGGGACCTGATATAGATTAGTTTGATAGGTGGGGAGTCACAAAATGTTTATTTGATAGTTGTGTCCATCCAAAAACCTACCTTAAACGGTAGATTACCTAATAATAATATATATACAATATATAATTTCTTCCAAAATTGTGACATGTATATGTGATGTGTCCTATATTTTGTGTATATATGAATATGCAACAAATCTCCAGACAAATAAATGCATCATTGTTATTATTATAGGGGACATTGCCAATTACCTCATAGGGATAAGTTTTTAATATTAAATTATTAAGTTATTGTGATGTTAAGCTCTGCCCTGATTGATTGTTCATTGAAAATGCACGAGTGTTGCTTCCCATTACTTCTACATTTGATAATCAACTAGTGAAAAAAAAAGTCCTTAGATGGCCAAAGTGTTGTCATTTGACATTTTCAGGTATATTCCTTGGAACCTTCATGAGCCTGAAAAGGGAGTTTTTGATTTTGGAGATGGAAATCGAGATATGTCACCATATTTAAATATTCGAAAATTTATTCAACTGGCTCAAGAAGAAGATTTACTGGTGGTAATTCGCCCAGGACCATATATTTGCTCAGAATGGGAATTTGGAGGTCTTCCAAGGTATTAAATTTTCAAAATATATATTTTTTCATACATGTTATTTTTTAGGATTTACAGTTAGATTTACATATAGTTTATTCAAGCAGTGATGAGAACGCTCAACTATGCAGGGATTTAGTAAATTACATTATAAACATATCAGTGCAGTTGCATATTATGCTAGACCATATGAGCATATGTTTCAGTAAACCTATTAATTTACAGGATAGTTACGTATTTGTTTTTTGGCAACACTTTCCCAGGCATACTTGGAAGAAAGTCCACCAAGTGTGAGTAGTTTGTTAGTCCCATTGACAGCTTATGCTATGCTTACCTGGACATAACACATGTGTATTGAAAATATGTAGTTACATTTTAGATTGTTCACTTATCATATGAGAGTATCTGGCTGGAAAAACTATTGGTGTACTCACATAAGAAGGGTTAACAGGTGAAAACCAAAGTTGCAGGGTCACCTACAATAACACTGTTACCATTGTGTTATGTCTCAGGAAGCCCAATTCCCAAGTTACAGTCTGCTTCTTTTCAGTTATGATTTATTGGGATACTATTGTATATCGCGGGTCATGGTGGTCTAGTGGGTAGAGTGTTGCACAACTGACCGGAGGGTCCCGGGTTCGATTCCCGGGCAAGGCACTTTGGGCACCTGCAGCTCCACCCAAGCTAGTTGATTTTTCGGGTATCAGATCTTCCTGGGAAACCTGGGTTAAGTACTACAAGCCTCGACAAAATCTCATACTCTCTCCTCTTTGTATCATATTACTCCCTGAATTCCCTTTATAATAATAATAATAATAATAGCTTTTATTTCAGTTGGCTACAAAGTACAACAGAAACTTTTTAGTGGCACTATTCAATAAATCTCACATGAAAAACATCTTCTCTCAGTAACACAAATTTCTTTTCAAAATAACTCTTTTAAAATATGCGAACATACATTTTTCTTTAACTGGCAAAACTTATTAATTTAAACAGAATACTTTTTCACTATACACTACATGCATTTAATAATCAATTCTTTACAAATAATTCCTTGAAAATATATCAATATAAATTTTCTTGTGCCAACAAAACATATTACTTCTTATAATGCAACCATTTCAGAGAATAAAAATCATTCGCCTTGACCGGGATTCGAACCCGGATCCCTCGATATCCGGCCGAGTGCTTTAACCACTTAAGCTACCGAGACGTCCTCTTACACTCTGAAATTTTGGGGGCTTTAAAGGAACAAGATGTTATGACGAAATACCGTACATACAATGTCACAGGCATTCGTAGTCGTGCGCGACGCGCCACAGTCCACGATTTATTAACATCGTGGACTGTGGCGCGTCGCGCACGACTACGAATGCCTGTGACATTGTATGTACGGTATTTCGTCATAACATCTTGTTCCTTTAAAGCCCCTAAAATTTCAGAGTGTAAGAGGACGTCTCGGTAGCTTAAGTGGTTAAAGCACTCGGCCGGATATCGAGGGATCCGGGTTCGAATCCCGGTCAAGGCGAATGATTTTTATTCTCTGAAATGGTTGCATTATAATGCACACATAGCGGGTGACTCCGTTAAAGTTACTATTACAGTTTCTTGAAATTTGTCTAAGGTATGAACAGCCTAAGTGTTTGAAATTGGCTTTATTAACATCGTGGACTGTGGCGCGTCGCGCACGACTACGAATGCCTGTGACATTGTATGTACGGTATTTCGTCATAACATCCTGTTCCTTTAAAGCCCCCAAAATTTCAGAGTGTAAGAGGATGTTCTCGGTAGCTTAAGTGGCCGGATATCGAGGGATCCGGTTTCGAATCCCGGTCAAGGCGAATGATTTTTATTCTCTCAAATGGTTGCATTATAATGCACACATAGCGGGTGACTCCGTTAAAGTTACTGTTACAGTTTTTGGAAATATTACTTCTTATTTATATTAATATTTTAATTTAATTAAAACTTAATTAATAAAATATTTTTTGCATTATAAGCTACTTTAAATAGCCTCCCTTGTGAACCCTTTACTCCCTCAAAAACAACATGTTTTCCAACAGAGATATTCCTTCAATTAATCTGCTTGATCTACTGTTCCCGACTGGGCGAACCAGTGCAATAATAGTACCAAGATCATCTTTTTGACTTGAAGGGTCCCTATTATTCACAGCTATACAAGAAATATTTTGAGTGATTCCATTCATTTAGTGGCCTCTTAGTTTAGTTGCCTCTTAGTTTATTACCCAAAGGTTGGTAAACATTTCAGTTTTGCTTCATTATATCCCTTACTCTCTTCACTGTCCTATTTTTAGATTCTTTGTAAAATAAGGCCTAGTGGTTTCTGTGGTACCTGGAGCTAATGCAGTTTCCTAGATTTACTCATTTCTTAACCACGCACTGTCTCCATTCCTAAATTATTTTAACTCATGAACCTTTTCATCTAGCTATTGATTTCTACTTTTTACTTTCTTTAGTCTGGCATTGATATATATGGTGTCTCCTTGAATAAGCTAATATTTATTAAGTGCATGCATGATAAATGAAGTGATTAAAAATTCGTAGGAAATGTGCAATTTTTTCCTTATTTATTTCATTGTCAAATAATAGTATTTAATAGGTGGGTGGGAAACCAAAAGCTAGGTCATTTGCACCATTATTGATAGGTGGGTGATTTGGTTGGAGTAAGATAAATAGGGAATGGAGAAAGGGTGGAGAGAAACCCAGCTTCAACATTAGTCTACTTTTAAGGAAAGACAGTAAGGATTCCACAGTTTACCATCTTATCCAAGGGTTGGCATACTCCACTTGATGTGTGCTTCACATAGCACCACTAATAGGATTTGGAATTCCATTGAAAAATCCTGCTACCTCCAGGATTTGAACCTAAGGTCATGGGGTGGGAAGCCACTACATTAGCCACAGCACCATCTTGATCTCCATATTTGGTAATCTACCTTTTAAGGTAGGTTTTGGATAGGCATAGACTGAACATCACTCCATTTCTAAGTTCCTAACCAGACACCCCTCACCATAATAAGCATTTCTTCAATTCCACTCATATTCTACCACCCTTCATTCCATCCAACATTTCCCTCTCCTCCCCATTCCTCACTTGTCCAATAATCTACCATCCTTTCAATGCAATAATTTCAGAGTAGAAAAATCATTCGCCTTGACCGCAATAGAGTTCGGTCAAGGCAAATGATTTTTACACTCTGAAATTGTTCCATTGAAATGCATGTTAGCGGATGACTCCATTAAAAGTTACTGTTGCGGCATCTCCCACAGTTTCTTGAAATGTATCTCTCATCCTATTACAGTTTACAACATTTCATTACCAATCAAAAGGCTCTGCATCCACCTCTCCTTCATCTTTTGGATTCCTCTCAAAGATCTGATATCTTTCCCCACTATATGTAGAATACTTTATTTTCCTTTTCATCCATTTTATCTTTTCAATCCTTATTCACACCTTCATCCCAGAAGCCTCCAATCTATACCAATCATCTTGCATCATTCACCATGTTTCCACATTCTGCTCACTATCAAAGTTTTCACTAATCTTTCCTTAACCCTTACACTGTATCTGTATCATCAATTCCATCCTCTATGTGATAGCTTCTTTGTCTATTGCAATTTTTATTCTTATACCCCTTCTGCTTTGACCATTTTGGTCCAAAGTACTTCCAAGATAGGTGAACTATTCCACCGACCTATTTTATGTTCTTTAATTTTAATTTTTACCATAGCCTTCCTCTTTCTTGGAAACCTCATAACCTTTGCTTGGTGTTTATTGATTATCATCCTGTATCAATTGCGATGATTGTCCAATGCTCTCACCAGTGCCTGCAGTCCCTTAGATGACTGGCAAACTAAGCTTGATCCTCTGAAAACCAAAATGATTTTATAGATTTCTCATCCACTTTCATTCCATTTGTTCATTAGCCTACAGATATGAAGTGAGCTTTTGAAATTCATGCCATGAAACATGGATTAAATATTCAAGAAAAATACAGAAAAAGTAGTCCACTGTATGAAAAGGCCCCCATAAGTGCCACAAGCATTGAAAAAATAGTCTATTACATGAACCATTGGAGAGACAAATACTCAATCCTATGAATTATCTCAGATCTTATTTATTTATTTCATGACTTAATTGGGACAAAATTGATACTTCATAGTCCCTTCTTCCACCTAACACTTATCCAAATTATTAAAAAGGTATACACTGAAACCTTATGGTGTGTGAATGCCTTATTGGAAAGGGGATCCTCAATCCCTACCAGCCAACCAACTAACAAATTTTGCAGAATCTTATTAATATAGAGGAAATGATCATCAGGAGAAAAAGACAAGGATGCATTTCCAATGCAAGAAATGAATAGTCATGTAGCCCATCAATATGCTTAATCATGTACCTGCTTGCCACCTCCAGTTTCCAGAATGTCATTTGCTGTAACTACTTTACCTCCTGTGTTTAATCACTTTCTTGGACTCTCACTTCCATGAGCTATGCATCTATTTCATTTGCAGAATTATTACAATGGTGACAACTGTGTAGTTGCCTGTGGCATGGATGAACTTATTCACATCCACCTTAACATTGACAGCTAAGACAATAGTGGAAAATTTAGTGATTGAGGCTTTAAAATGGATTCAGTCAAGTATTAGTTTTTACTTAGTACAATTTTTTGAGCATGAAAAAAACAGTAAAATTTAGCTGTACGTATTCCCTCTATATCCATTTTCCTCTACTTTTTCTAGGTAGAATGATACTATTATTTGCTTATTTACATCTTGTATGTATTTTTGTGACAGAATATGCATTTTTTATTCAATTACATATTGTATTAATGATTAAAATTCTTCCTTGAATGAGAATCTATCGTGCAAGAAAAGCTAATGGTTAGCCATTTTCTTTCTTTATTTTTTAAGCTGGTTACTGGCAACCCCTGACATAAAAGTAAGAACCTCTGACCCCAATTTTACAGACAGAGTAAAGAGTTACTTTGACCAACTGCTACCCCAATTACAAGATCTTCAATTTATTTTAGGAGGATCAATCATAGCTGTTCAGGTAATGTAAAAATTTTTATTTAAATTATATAACTAGTCATATAAAATATATGTGAAATGAGTAAAAATTCTCCAATAGGAAAATACATAAACCTAATCACATTCTTTAGTGTCGCCTCATGAAATTCAACAGGTATCATTTAGAATAACACAAATTTTCTTAAAATTATACAATATTTGCCTCCTATCTGAGTGTAACCATTAAAACACTAATCTGTATCTATTGATCTGATTATTCTAAGAGGTAATCAATATTGTAATATGTTCAGGAAAATTTGGCATAGTTATATTTCATATCCTGTTTCTCAGTAGTACTTTTTAACATCATATTCCTGAATCTTTCAAATTTCACACTCACATTTGGCTATTTGAGGATATTGTCAAGGTGTTTTTTTCTGAATGATGAATCTAGGTTTTCAACAGACCCTCATTTAACCATTTATTTATGTACCTAATTACAATACCCCTGAAAATAAAGGTATTCAATTTAGGTAACTCAAAATCTACTCTTTTTTGGAAGTAATGCTGGACTCCTGTCCCACTGAATGAGGAGGAACCTCTCTCAGTTCAGAGCTTTCTCAGTTAGTATACTTAGATTGGTTCTATTTATCCTTCTGCAACAGTAAAGAAAGTTTCTTTCTAAACTGACTGTAAAAAGGTACAGATCTTCACATAAATACTTTTAATGTGAATATTCTCTTGTGTTGCACTGGCAAAAAGATTTTTTACCTAGGCATAACCTGGAATATACTTGAAATTAATAGCTCCTTTTTCTTTTGGTATCCTCACTGTACATAGCACATATATGTTTTGCTTCATATCTCACATTGATTTTAATTTAAAAAACCATCAGCTAACACATCTACTGTTTCATCTGCTTCTTTCAAGACTGAAAAAAATCATGTGTTTTTATTTTTCTTCATTATTGGTTTGTTTAAACTGCAACAAATTCTACCAGTTCTTGCCATCTGTTTATTATCTGACAACCTAAACTGTATATGTGGAGAACACAAACTATATGTATAGAAAACACGTAAAAGGAGACTCACATTGCAGATATTTTAAGCTTTCAGCATGTTAATTTGGGATTAATTTAAGATACATTTTATTTGCTCATGATAGTAATGAATTTTTTCAACTTATTCTAAAAATATATGGTAGTCATACTTTCTTAATTATTATTCAGAAAATCATGTGTACAATTTTGGAGTTCTTTTTTTCCTTTTTTTTTACTAGCACTCTATTTGCATCAGTTATATCACTCAAGTAAAAGGTGGAGGTAAATATTAAAGTGATTAAATAATTACCGAGACTAGGATTTAAGATGACCTTAACATATGAAACTATCTACTTTCAGTTATAGGTGCCTATTATTGATCTAATTGATTCCGCCTTATCCGATCTCTACCTGATACATCCTTTCTTCCATCATTACATCAAAGATGCAACCAGTGCATCTATACTCTATGCACATGGACTAAACAAACATTATTGAATCAATACGGATTCAAAATTCATTTGCCAGTTCTAATTTTGTCCAATATTGGTAATATAATTTTAATGTTGCAAAAAATAATTGTTAGCTCAAAATTCATTTCGTCTTTCAACTAACAATAATATATGCTGTAACAGGAATGCATGGATACACTTGACTGCTAGTGAAGACACAGTATGGACATACACATGATGGCTAGTGAAGCCAAGTCAACCCATTACTCAGTACAAACTCAACATGAGGTTCCTAAACGCTTGAAAAATGTGAAAAACTTATAAAAAAGTGTTGAAATTTTTGTAAAATTAACAAAGTTTGTGACAACCTTTTTTTATTCGTGCAAAGGTTTCCGCGGCATTGTATTGCTTTTCTTTGTATTTCTGAGTTCTCCATTCACATTGGTTGTCTTTTGGTTTTAACAGTTTCACTGGCCATCCTACCTGCGTCTTCAGGTTGAAGGTATTTTTTGAAGCTTTCTTGTCCACCTTATATAGGGCTGGTAGTCAAGTACCATGCTCTGATTGGATAGTCCTTTTCCACGCACTGTTAAGTGGATATACATTGTCCCTGTTAATACTTCATGGTCTTTTAAGGATTTCAAGTGCCCCTTGGATTTGCAGGGGGTCCTTTGCTATTACTTTTGCTACCTCGAAATAGATTATGTGTCCCAGCTCACTCCAAGCATGGTTGGTGATGGCTGATAAGTTAAATTTTTCTTTTCCATTGCCCTGCGATGTTCTTTAATCCTTTTTGTGAGTGACCTGCAGGTTTCCCTGATGTAAGAAAGTATTCTGCAGACAATGTTCCACCAATTCTGGAAAATCTTCAGGTATGCCTGATTTTATTGAGATTTCCTTTAGGATTTTGACTAAGGGGGCTGAGTTCTTTACGTACAAGGATGTTTTTCTGACGTAGAATTGCAGTGACTAGGCCAGATACTTGGCTAGGTGATAGGTTGGTGAGTCGATCTATCTTACTATGGGCCTCAATGGTATCCCCTCCTTATGAACTTTGGGTAGGCTGTAGAGTCTCGGAGGTTTGGGTGCCAAGGATATTCCTCCTCTTTGTTCTTCCTGAGGAATTGACAAGATCTTGATGATTGATCTGGTATCTTGGTCAGCTTTCATCATCAGGTTCTTGAGCAATTTCTTTTAGCTCTTATTTTTGAGGACATCTGAAATTTTCTCACTATATTCCCTTTTGGTGATGAGAACCATTGAGTTACCTTTGTCGGCAGGAAGGATGATAATGCTGTCGTCATCCCAAAGGTTCCGCAGGGTTTTTCTTACTTTCATCGTAATGCTGTTTGAATGGTTTTGCAGTGCGTAGGATGCAGGTCACAGCTTCCCTTATTTCATCAGATTCTAACTCAGGAGTTTCCATACTGCAGCTTCCACCTCTGTAATGATCCTCTCTATAGGTATAGCTTTGAGGACCATTGCAAAATTCTTACTCTTGGCTAGTACTGAGGTAGTGGTGTTATCGAGGTGCATGTCTGTTAAGTTGATGATAAAACAGTCCTTATAAGGATCAATATCTCAAGCTGGGTGTTGCCTCGTGTGAGGCTTGTCGAATTTCTTGATTTGAAGGATCAAATCATATATATTGACTGTAAAAGTAGCACTATAAAATAATTTAATAATAATAGTATTTGTATTTGGATGTAGATTATGAGAATTTCTATATAAGAAAGTTTTAATTCATCTCTTATTTTTCTGGCTGTGTACCCACCTCAATTATTATTTCACTGATGTGGTACCTTCTAATAATTAATGTTTTATAGTACTTTCAGTTAGCTACATTTTTTCTCATATGTACTTTTAATAAAAAATTCAATTTTTTATTTTCCAGCATTCTTTTGCCTTTTATTTCTTTTAAATTTTCATTAATGGATGATATGTAAATTGTGCAATTCAAATAGGTTGAAAATGAGTATGGAAATTTTGGTGCAAACAATACCCCACGAGATAAAAAATATTTGGAGTTCATAAAGCAAACCTATATAGATAATGGCTTGGTAGGCCTTTTCACCACTTGTGACACCCCTGGATATGTTGGGGATATTGGCTCATTGTCTGAAGGTATACAGTGCAGTTACCATTTTATGAAATTTCTGCTTTTATTAAAGTGATTTTATTAACTTAAAGAATTTTTCTCAACAGTGCTACAAACAGCTACCTTCAATAAGGATCCGGAATTTCAATTAAAAGCTTTAAAGAAGCTTCAGCCTTATCGACCACTAATGGTGATGGAGTATTGGAGTGGATGGTATGACCATTGGTTGGATGAAACCCATCAGACAGGGTTGACAACTAAGGGTGGGGCATATTTTTAAAAACAACATAATTTAACATGTTAACGAATTTTATTGTACTTACTTTACTGACAAGAGTTGGCTGTAGGAAAATATTTGTACCAATTTGGCTGATTAGTTTTAAGATTTCGCAACACTCTCCCATGAAATTTGTCGAAACGTTGAAGGATATTCTGTGATCAGACTGTATACTGTTGTTTCTCAAACTATTTTGTGGAAGTAAGTGTTAAAAGTGTCACATGTAGTTTATACAGTAACATACTTTTTACTATATTTCATGGTGTATGTTGGTGCAAAATTGTGTATCTTAACAAATTGAGTAACAAATTCTTCTGAGTGGAAATTGAGGTAAAATCATTGTTGAATTCACCAAAAATAATTGTATGGATGGTATTATTTATAAAATTTGGAACGTTATTATGTCGTAGCAGATCAATAAATACAGGAGAATTGCCCCTGGGGTAATGATAAACACACACAATAGAGATGCAAGAATCTCCCAAATACAGGTTGGTCCCACAACATTTAAAGCCCACTCCTTACAGGAGTTTTTGAACCTAAAAGTGCATGTGTTTCAATCACTTTCCACAAAAATCAAATCACCACTGCTATTCTTATTTTGTGATCTACAAAAGGGGGAAGCAAGATTAAAGTTCTCTATCCTGAGTGTTTATTTCAGTTTATGTTTAATTCAAAATAATTTGTTATTCAAAAACTGAATGTTAAATTGCAACATCTTTAACTTTTTTGTTTGGCATCAAGAATAAAAATAGAACTTTTGGAATCAGGGTTTGGTCCATTAGGATTAAAGTACAGAAGTTTCAGAGGCATTTTCATGCTAGTCTATAGTCACTTGGACTTGGATCTAATATTACAGGGATCAGTGTTTACAATCTCACAATACACGTTCATCTCAATGTCACTCAAAACCATTTGGTGAGGTAATATTTTTTTACACTGGACTTACATTAACTGTGTTTGGCCTATTAGAAGGGTAAAATTCCCCCACTGAGACCTCCTCCAGTCAAACATTTCTATCAAGAAGTTCATCGTGTAATTTCAGTTGAGCAATATTTCATACATATGGTTAAATCATCCCAGAAAAAGTTGCCACTCCAGAAATTGTATGTTAGGCTTTGATGATGTCCTCAATCACCATTTGCTGCTTCTGAATATAAAGTAATATAAAATCACAATAAAAAATGTTTCCACAAATCCCAGGTTGATCAGAACACATCTTCAGTGTTGTTACTAATTCATTTAACTACCATTTTCCATGTTGCTGAGAAGTGTATTTCATTCATATAAAAACCATAAACACAGTAATCAACCCGAAGGTCGGTTTAGTAGGTGATGGTAGAGCTCACCCGTGTACCAAGCCCGACGGCGTGTGAATATTCACACATCAGGGTAGGGGGGCCAGTTCCTTTCCCTGTGCCGGTTATGGTTTCCCAGGAAGATCTGGTACTCGAAAAATCAACTAGCTTGGGTGGAGCTGCAGGTGCCCAGAGTGCCTTGCCCGGGAATCGAACCCGGGACCCTCCGGTCAGTAGTCCAACGCTCTACCCACTAGACCACCACGACCCGCTTCATTCATATAGTAGACAATTAATGTAGGCCACTGATCATTTCATTACTATTTGGGCCTAATTTTCCCAAGAATTTTTGGTTGTAAATTGGAGCACACAGAAAGACTATCTTTTCTTTTAGCTATAATTTCATCTATTTTTATAAATACGTGCTTGGTCGCTCATTTTTTGTCAAATGGTCGGTCAGTCAAACCTCAGTATTTGTGAAAGCATTCATGGACAGTATGTGATAACAAATTAAAAATATACCCTATCAGATTTGAATGCTCAGAATAAAAAAGGATGAAATGTTGCTTTGGAAAATGGGAAAAAAGTCTGGGATAGGAATCTATAAAATGAGTGGTAACCCTGTATCTAAAATGTTAAGAGGTTTGCTTGGAAATAAACATGAGGTTGTGAATGAAATGATTATGAAACAAATGGATGTCCTGAGGGCTTTTGAAACCAAGTGGAAAGGGTGTGCAGTTATTTAAATTGATGAGGGTGATTTAGAATTGTGGTCAGAAATGGATGGTAGTATACGCAGTAGTCAGAGTGTGGGCTTAATTACAAATGAATGGGGCTAAGATGGGGATAAAGAAATGCAAACTAATATCCAAAGTTTGCTCAGGGATCATATAAAAGTTGACACTAGAAGGGTTGTGATTGCTATGCACCAGTGAAAGCATTAATGGATAAACTTCACAGTCACAAAAAAGTTCAGTTCATTTAAAGAAAGAGATCTTTAATCAAAAAAGTTATTTTTCTTTCATTAACAATCAAGTATTGCCTAACCAATAATCTGTGTTACCCTTAGCAATCAGTAAAACACCTTTCACACTTCCCTCACAAAATAAATAAACGAAATTATCCAGCAGCCAGGCCATTGTAATTCTATGTTTATATGTATGAATACTATTACATCTATTTCTGGCTCTTTAAATTTGATTGTGAATTGATGAGCAGTTGAATAAAAATCACATGGATAAATGGTCTGTGATATTCAGCTCTCTACACTTGTTTATGACATTATAAATATTAATCATCTGTCTCTGAAATTTCAGAGTTTGAAGACAACTTGGAAGTAATTTTGAATTACAATTCATCAGTGAACATTTATATGTTCCATGGTGGGACAGATTTTGGTTTTATGAATGGAGCAGATCCTTTGTCATATAGTCCTTTCTATCAATTTGATGTCTCAAGTTATGGTAAGTACGTTTTAAAAGTTACCATAAAATATTGCAGAACCTTAATTCTTTGGACTCTTCAAAAAATGTATGAATAATCTGAATGCAAGGATAAATACTGTCAGTACCACCTTTTCCAGTAATTTGAGCATGAGAGTTACTTTTTTATCAAAATATGCTTTGGAAGTCTTAGTCATTACTGAGTATTAGCTACCAAAAATTAAGGAAAGCATAAACTATTGCCTGAGCAATTGCAAGTTTGTTACATGTAAATTTTGAACTTATGTGTAAGATTAACATCAAAATGTTTACTTAAACCTCTTTTCAGTATTTGAGGAGTGTTTTTACAAAAAATATGGCAAATGTTAATGAACACAGAGTGAAAGTATCTTTATGAGAGGGTTTATTATGTACATTTTTGTAAATAATCTTTTTTCTGTACTTTATTTTTAGATTATGATGCACCTTTAAGTGAAGCCGGAGACTATAATGAAAAATATCATATTGTTGAACGGGTGGTAGCTAAGTTCAATAAAGTCAAAACTAAACTGCCACAAAAACCAGATGAAAGCAAAAAGATTGCTTATCCACCAGTTGTGATGACTCAATATTTGAATTTTAACGACATTCTTGAAAAAATTGTAAGGAAAAATATTTGAAGGAATTATAAGGAAATTTCTCATTTGTTTCTGGATTATTTTTCTTTGGAAATAACAAATGTGTGTTTCATTTGTCTTAGGATGTGAGCCATAAAGTCAAGAGCACAGACTTAGCATCGATGGAAATGATAGATGTAAATGGAGGTAATGGTCAAAGTTATGGCTACATAAATTATCAAAAAAAAGTCAATCTATCAGCAAATTCAGTGATGACAATAGGTGGGCATATCAGAGACACTGTGATGCTATTACTTGATGGTGTTCAAAAAACTAAAATAATTACTGGACCATCTGATCTAACAGGATTTGGGTACTGGGTTAGCAGGTAAACGAGATGATTTATTTAAATGTTTTCATCTTAAATCACATATAATGATTTTAAAATATGTTCGAAAATGGTTATCAAAATAGTTTATATGTACATACTTTTAACAAAAAATAAAAAAACAGATCTAAGGGCTTTAAAAGAAAACCAAACTGTTGAGATTCCCATTGAAAAACCTCATTCATCCATTTGTTGAATTTATCTTAATTATTAGTTACTTAACATATCTATGCAATTGCCTGAATTTACCATCTTCCTTGTGACTATAAATAGTTCTGTATTATGCTTGTCTCTGATTGAAGAAATCCAGTTTTCTTTTCTCAATTCACTCTCAATATTACATGTACCAAAAATATAACCCAAATATAAACTAATGGATTTATTTGTGTACCATATAGGCATGCATATCTTGAATAGTGAAACATTTTATGTTCAAGACAAGAGAAGTGTATTTGATTGTCTCTCCAAATTTCAGTGATTCTGAATTCTCCTTTGATGTGGATGACATTGGTGAGCATACACTTGATCTTCTTGTTGAAAATTGGGGACGCTGCAATTATGGATATCCAGAAAACTTTCACCAAAGGAAAGGGTTATGGGAAGGACCAATCAGTATAGATAAACAAGAATTAATAGATTGGGAAATAACAGCTATAGAATTCAAATCTGACTGGATTAAGAGGCAAGTCATTATTGAAATTTGAAAAAAATTTATTGTTGTGTATAGGGATTATTATTCTGGTACTACTCTAAATACAGTTCTTACAACATTCATTATTTACTTTAGGGATGGAGAAGTTTTCTTGGCTAATAACTAGTACTAACTAATAATTAGTTAACATCTGAAATTTCTCAATATGTATTTGGAAAAGGTATAGTTTGTATGGTTATTATTATATCAAATAGTTGTGATCAAGGATATACATTTGGATCCGGATATCAATTTGATAGCATACAGTGACAGTGAAGCAAGCCAAAATGTATATCATTGTGGAAAGGAGAGAGATGTGCTTGATTTGATTAAGATAATTAGAACCCTAGTTAAAGGTAATCAAGATGCCTATATATTCTTTTTAAGAAAACTTTTAACAGTGGCTTTATGAGATAAAATAATGGAGAAAGTAAAAAAATATGAACATTATAGGTCAGATGTCTTAGAAATCTGAATGAGACAGAATACATGAGGAATGTAAGGTACAGGCCATCAGTAGTTGGTATTAATAAACCTTTTTCATTACCTCCATGATCCAAATCCAATAGTCTGAGAACATTTAAGAATTATAACATTAGCTTCATTATTTTGACTTACAATCATTTTCATTTTCCACAAAATACTGTTATCAATTGTGAATTTATTGTTTCCTACAAATTATTCCATGCCACCCCAGATGGTGGCAGGTTAAAATTCTCACCTGCCAACCCAGAGGTCATAGGTGTGATTCCTGCCTAGTTCGTTTATCCTCCACATACTGCTTGGATGTTTGCAATTGCCTTCAATGCTTATAGGATAGGTGGTAGAAGGGACTATATAGTTTGAATTTAACCCTAATGAAAAAAGAAAATACATAAAAAAAACTGCTGTGATTATATCAGTGTATGATAAAACCACTACCTGGGGCAAGCCCATTCGATGGTTGGGATGGCTGATCTCCTTGAGAAGTTCAGGGTAGGAAAAAATGTCATTGTTGTGGTGCCCCTGTTAAATAAACATTTTGAGAGGTTTTCCACATTTGAAAAAAATAACCTTTAAAAGCCTGTTATGAAGGAGAATAGTGGTAATTCTTATCATGACATATATTAACGTGATTACTGAGATTCATCCCACTTAACAATTATTTCTTGGAAATTTTCAATGGCCAATAAAAACCTTCCAAGAAATAATGCTCTTATTTGGCCAAATTTATGGGTCCTTTTGACAAAATTATAAATATTATCATTTAGAGATTTTATTTCCAAGGTGGTAAAAATGTATTTAAGACAAAGGCTAAAATTTCTGTATTTTATATGAAGTCTACTATGGTTCCCACCAGGTTAGGTATTTTGCTGCTGTTTCAAAAGCTAATTTGGCCATGAATGAATAAAACTTGACCTATGCACTCAGTGCCCTGAGGCAAAAGGCAGAGAAAGACTGAATTGTTGGCAAAAAAATACCTGACCTATTAGAAAACCCTAGAAGGATCCAAAGGGTTAATATGACGGTAATCAATACTCAATCTATAATGGAGGTGGAAGATTGCCCTATTCAAGTTTCTTCTTGACTGCTGCTCTTATTTGAGTCTTTATATCTCATTTTAGTTTTCTTCTAGGTTAAAAATCAATTTAATTGTTTAAGTAATAACTATAATATGTTTATTCATGCAATGAATTGAATGACTATTGACAGATTAAATGGCTGGAGGGCGATGAAGAAGGATGTGCTTGAAAATGGACCCATTCTTCTAAGAGGAGAATTTGAAGTAAATGATGAACCCTCAGACACATGGATAGATTTAAGCAATTGGGGAAAGGGTGTGGTGTTTATTAATGGATTCAACATTGGAAGATATCTGTACCTTGGGCCACCAACATCTTTATTTATCCCTGCTCCTTTGCTTCAAAGAGGGGTGAATGAGGTAAAATATTAGAAAATATTATTATTCTAATAGGTGGTGGCACTTAATTTTAATGGTCATCAGGAGGGTACAGGTTTAAATTTGAGTGTTTACTTAAATACATTTGTTTAACTTAAGAAATTAAATATTATCTTTGCTTTCTACAGAAATAAAACTTTATTTGTCGACTAGTTTAGTTTACACTGTAACATCCTCAGGACTAGTCCTCAGGATGTTACAGTGTAAACGAAACTAGTCGACAAATAAAGTTTTATTTCTGTAGAAAGCAAAGATAATATTTAATTTCTTAAGTTAAACATGGATTTCTACAAAGTTAAGGCCTCAACCATTCAGTGCATACATTTGTTTGCTCAAGGTGTATAGTTTTTTTGGCTGTAGGGCTTAAAATGGAATTTGCAGGTGATTTAAGGGATTAGAACTAGTCCTAAATGTCTGTCACAAGTGAATATTATGTAGCAAAGGTATATTCAAAGCTTAAGACACTCAAGATGCATTAGGAAGTGATGCAAATAGGGAGATTAGGCATGGAAAGATTTAAAAAAGGGACTTAAGGAAGGGTAAAGGGAAAGGGAGTACATAAGGGTAAGTGATCATGAGAGATATTAACCAGAGAAACATTTGCTGGCTCTCATGACCATTTGGTGTCCGTATGGGGATTTCCAGTCCCTAAAGTAGACTACCAATGGTCAGTTCCCAAGCAATAAGAACGAGATTACAAAATATTTTTAAATTGTTTGGGAGCTTTTCAGGAAGGGCTTTGTACACATCAGCTAATCCTGTACCTATTTTAGGAACTTGGGATCTTCCTTCCAAACCCTCATGCACTGGTGTCAAACTACAAATGGTCATTGAAAACACTTTGTATTGAAGAAGCATATGCATACACAGCATTAGTGAGTTAATGGTGCAAAATGACAAAAATTGAGAAATGTACAAATTTGGCAGGGGTGAATATAATATTTTCCATGCTTTCAAAGAAGGCTGAGCTCATGAAAAATCATTAAATATTGACACTAATGACATCTCTTTCTTCTTTCAGATCATAGTATTTGAGCATCACCAACCTTCCAACAAAGTATCATTTGCAGACAAACCTGTTTTCATTAAGACGGGAGGGTTTTGAAAGGGCAGGCATAAAAGAAATCTTCATCATTGGTTATCATTTCTAGGAATGGTATGGTGTAGTTCTTATCCTAGTTATGTGTTTGCCTAGCATTCTTGAGTATTCTCAAATGACATGCATATATAAATATATTGTACAAGTATATGTCTTTTATAATTGACAAAGTACTTCAGGGGTAACTAAAGCATATTGAAGAATTAACAATATTATTGCCTTTTTCCTCATACAGTCATATTTAATTTGTATATTTTTTTTACATATTAATATCTTTGAAATCGAACGCTCTTGGGTGACGCACAAACACACAGATACAGAATATTCAAAACACAGAGGCACAAAGAAAGGACACTCACAGTATGTAGTTTATATTTTGACAGCACAACCGTCGTCATCTGAATCAAATATATATATATACTTGCACCTCAAAAAATATTATATATCACCTGTCCTGTAACTTCTGCCCTGCCTTCTACGTGGGTGAATGTACGACCACCCTTTCCCTCTGCATGAATAGCCATTGCTATTCCACCAAATCTCCTACCTTCCTTAATTATCCCATCCCTACTCACACTGCCTCCCACAACCAATCTTTCGATGACTACTTCTCTGTTTCGGTGATGGAAACCCTTCCCAAATCTGCAAGTAGCATAAAGGTGAGAACCTGTAAAATAGTGCACATCTGGGTGCTCCAGTCATTTGAACACCCCAAGCTGAACCAGGCCCACTGAATGCATCTAATAGCTGCCTACATTTCCCCTCCCCCACCTTGTCCATTTCCTATTGGTCCCTTACATCTCCTCCCCTCACCCTTCCCCTACACATGTCCTCTCCACTCTTCCCCAAGGATGCCATTCTGATGACGATGGTTGTGCCGTTGAAACGTAAACTACATACTGTGAGTGTCCTTTCTTTGTGTCTCTGTGTTTTGAATATTTTGTATCTGTGTGTTTGTGCATCGCGGGAGAACGTTCCATTTCAAAGGTATTTATATATATATATCCTTGAAATTGACGCTCTCCGGCGAACACTCGGATAATAAATATTTCACACACAGAAACATAAATGAAGAACACTTACAGTAGATATTGACGTTTTGACTGTCGTCATCAGAATCTGATGACGACAGCGGTGCCGTTGAAATGTCAATATCTACTGTAAGTGTCCTTCATTTATGTTTCCGGTTGTGGAATATTTATTATCCGAGTGTTTGTGTGTTTATATATATATATATACACACACACACATAAGGCATTGGTTATTGAGAAATTAAAACTTGTGAGGAAAGTCTATTTATGATCAAAGTTATGTTCAAATATGAAAACAAGATAGCCAAGACCGTAAACTTGAGTTTAAATCAAGTTTATGGTCTTGGCTATCTTGTTTTCATTGATTCACCACCGTAGTTACGTTCATTGTATATTTACATGCTCAAATATGTTATTACTTGATAAAGAGATATTGAAAAGAACACATAAGTTTTTAATGAGTTGTATGTAATGTACTATCTTCAGCTGTAGTGTTTTACCTAAGTCACTTACTCACTATGTTTAATAGCCATCAAATAAACAGAGTGGAAAGTACCCTGGGTGACTTATCAGTTTTCAACATACTTCCTGATAACTCCATAGGTGTTCCTCTTCAGTGGGATGTTAAGCAGAATGTACAAATGCATATTTCTCTTTACTCTTTTCCTACTCCCAGGGATACAAAATCAGAAAAGGAGTTGATTAGTATTGTGATTATTTTCAAAAGCCATTTTAAGTATGCTGTAGCAAGTGATCCCATAAGGTAGAACCTTATTTAAGGGATACCAGCCTACCTTGACGATATTCTGTTGTATTCCACCCAAAAAACATTCCAGTTGAAGATCCTTTTAAATGGAGAACAGCAAAAGAAACTTGTGATTCAATAAAAATCCACCCAGTAAATAAATATTAATATTCATTTGTTGAGTAACAAAAATATTAATATCTATGCACCGTAAGCTTTAATTTAAATTTATGTACTTATATGATACTTTATACCTGAGTACCTCAAACCATATTCCATTATTCAATTGTTGAAATAGTAATTCAATTTTGACTGTAAAACAATCTGAAAGGAAAACAAATGAGGAATTACTAGGGATGGTGGCTGAGGAGAGGGGTTTGTTGGGAGATATCCTATGGAGGCAGGAAAAATGGATGAAAGGCATATTGAGTGGCAGTGGGATGTTGAAGAAGGTAATATAGGGGAGAATGTTAGGCAAAAGAGGAAAGGGCAGGAACAGGATAGGGATATTGGACGAGATGAAGGGAAGAAAGAAGTACACAGAGATGAAGAGAGACCTGATATAGAGTAGGTTGCTGGATTGGGTTTTGTTTGGAGTCACAAAATATTTATTTCATAGTTGTGCCCATCCAAAATCCTACCTTAACTATTAGATTACCTTATAATAATGTCCTCAAGTCTCTAGAAAAACGTGGCAATCTATATGCCCAGAGAGTTAAGGTCATATTATAATTGTTTTATTTTATGTGAATTTATAATAATATTATTTAATAGATAAATAAGATAAGATGTTTAGAAATAGATTGCGTACATATTGTACTATTATTTACTGCTATGAATTCAGAATTGGTCAAGGGAAAAATGTTTGTTTGTTTTGTAATATTTTTGCTGTAGTTGCACCCTGGTGATGCAGTTTTATGTTTTTAGAGTAGATCTCATAATGTTCATTTTTTTTGTTTTCCTTTGTCTATTTCAAGGTCAGGTTGCAAATTTTACAAATATATTATTAAAAAATCATTATTTTGGCCCTAACTCTTGGCCATCAAGAGTAGAAAAAGGACAATGAATTGTGAAACTGAATGTCTTACAGATCAAATGTTAATTGTTTCTTGTTTCCAGCACAAGTGTATGGGGTGGACATAAGTGCATCTTTGGCAGATGTACATACAGATGGACAATTTAGGGTTAATAATATGAAATGTTTGAATCAGTGGCATAACCAGGGTGATAGGATTGGTGAGGGTGTGGAAAATCAAATTGATTTTGCTATTAATTTGTCAAAAGTAACTCTGCAAAAAGGACACTCCAGCTAATGCAGACCCAAGTCCATTGAAATATATAATGAATTCTATTTTCTGTGAAATGCGGTCTTTACTTGTAAAGGTTGTTTTATTATGATTGTATTGTGTGAGTTGGTCATAGTTCCTTATGTAAAATGGTAAGGTTGACGAGATTGTTTAACTCTTGACTAGGTCAGAACATCAAACTTCTTCAATTTTAATGTTAAAATTTAGCCATTTTTGGTGATAGTCAAGTTGCCGATTCACGAGAGTTGAACTCTAGAGGTTGGAGAGAAACTGTCCTCCCAGGCCTATGCCCTTGGTCTGAAGTGTGATGGAAGAAGAGAGGAAGTTAATTAGTGAAATTTGAAGATGGTTGAAAAATTGGTTGAGATATTGAAAAGATGAAGGATGTCCAATGCAATAATAAGAGGGAAAAATTAAGTGATCAGGAGAGAGGAAGAAAGAGAGTAGAGTTTATGGATAATATTAATGCAAGAACAAAGTATGACAAACTGAAGAAGAAAATTATCTTGGGAAAGATATTGGAAGACATGTTATTAAAAATAGGTGTTGGGAACATCCAAAACCTATCTTTAATAGGTATGTATATTGTTTTGATGATAACATTTTTTCTATCCATTTGGTAATATACAAAACATTGAGATCATCAGAAACTACCATACATAACAGAAGCATTTCATAGAAACATTAACAGTTTTCTGCAATAGTTTAGACTGATTTCAATGAGTTCATCCATAAAATAGATAAACATTTTAGGAAAAAAGTATAAATCTGTAGAGTAATAGTATTACCTTTGAATGTTGTATAGGTTTATTTATGACTGAAATGGTATAATTTTACACCAAATTGATATAATCCTTTTTTGAAGAATTCACATGTTTGAGGGAGGAAGTGATATTGAATCTAATGAGTGTTCATTGATAATTAATATAAAAACCCAAGACCAACTTAGTTATGCCCCCTTCTGATCATCTGGTGTTCCAAATATAATGTGGCACATGCAAATCTGTCACCCATTTATTATTGGAGTTTTTTTGCTGTTATGTTAAATTAAAATATTGTGACTGAATGTGCCAGAGAAAAAATTGTAACCAGTTGTCTGTCTCTGAACGTCAGAGAAAAGATTGTAAATAGCTGTCCAATCTTGATGATAGAAACTTTTTTATGTGACGAATGTTGGTAGTTATAAGAAATATGGTACCAAATAAGTATTTTTCAAAATACAATTTTTCCCTGGAGAGAAATTGAATCAAGTAAAAGAATGTTAATTCATTAATCATTTAATTTATTTAAATTCGAATAATGTGAAACAATCATAAACTTGTATAAAATTGTCCTCTATGAAGAGAGGGTGTTTTAGGGTAAACAGGTTTAATGATGATTGGAAATTTCAGTGGCCAAATTTTAAACAACCAAATTTCTATTTGATTGAATGAGAATTTTAAAATACTCTATGGATATCAAATTGGGTTTGAAGCCTCACTTTTAACTTTCATAGTGAACTGTTACGAGAATTAGTTTTCTAAGAGTTGCCATTCTGATATCATATGCGAATAATATGTTGATATTCACTTGTAATACATACTTGTTTTTTCCGGTTACAACCTTTGAGAATATGTAGGTTGGCATTTAAATCCATGTGTTAGCTACAATGTATCCTTGTATGTTGTTACCTTGATTACGTTGTTCGCGTGATACGCGCCCATTCCCCTCTTTGCAGCGGTTCAGGAAGTTTCACATAGATGGCAGAAAAAGTGAAGTTTGAGGTCAACGTCCATCTTTTCACCTGTTGCGTGGAATTGTGGCTGGAAAGTTCAACGAGTTGTTTGAAACTTTCTTCAGGATATTTACTCAACGCCGAGGAACAATATCAGGCCTACGATTCCTGTTGCGAACTGATTTGTATTTTTGTGCCTTATTCTTGTGTACCTCCTTCGGTGATGACAGCTTAGCAGTTTGATTTATTCCGGACGCGTGCAAACCGCCGCTCGGAGAGGTGGGTGAGTATCTGACTTGAGGGCATGTCTTTGTTATTGTTGGGCTTGGCGGCCCACCCAAATAAAGGTTGTGGGGTGGTGAGACCGGTTGGAGACAAAGTCAATGGTTAGGTATTTTTCACCCAGTGCTTCGAAGTTTGTCCATAACATGGCCCCTGTGTTACTTGGGTCGTTTGGTGCATCAAAGTCTGTTAAATATTATAAATTCCTTGGTAATTACAGCTCAACTAACCTCTTGTTAAAACTTTCATTGGGAAAGGTTTACAAATGTTGTCCCTCAAGTCTCTAAAACCGTAAAATTTGCCTATCAAGGAAGGTGACCGATCTATTAGGTGCAAAAATATGAAATTTCCGTCATAAATTATCACAATACTTCATTGTGTATTATATATTAGTGTATGCTCACGGGATTGGTGCTCAATGTACACTCACTACCGACAAATGAGCTCTGAAAAATTCTTGTTTGAGTTTTTTTGTGAATTTAGTACTTTCTGAAAATAAATAGGCCTGGACGATTTCTGATGGCATAAGTGTAAATCCCGGTGGAGTATCACTAAAGAATTCTTGTCGAAACATTCATCTTATGAATTCGTTGGTTTAATGTGAAAAATATGAGCGCAAATTCTATAGCTTCGCTTGTTATTTACAGTTCATTAGTTTTGAGCCCATTAATGGCAAAACAAACAAGAGACAAATCTAGGGAAGGACCATACCCTAATATGGCTTTAGAATGCACAACCACAGGAAACTTTAATCAGGCTTAATTTGACATGCCAAGCTTTTTAAATCCACCCTTGTATCTAATGCGTTTGAAGCAAATTCTTGGGTTGTTCGATGTGGGAATCCTGTGATGCTAGGAAGATAACGTAGGAAGGAAAGATTCTTTGTCTCTCATAGCAATTAAATGAGATGGGAACTGTTTTGGTGTGATTTAATCGTCACAATTGATAGCGTGATAAATGACATCGAATTAGTGGTGACTGTAAATTGGAGGTAGATGTTTTAATTGATATTTTTAAGTTTTGCAGGCATACGCGTTTATTAATGCGCTTCAATGTGAGAGTATCCATGGTACCTAGTAATCTCGTAATAATCATCCGCGCATTCATGTCTCCTGAAATTATAAACTTTAAATATTATATTCTTCATTATGATGTGTGGTTACTGAGGATAAGTTTAATTAATATCAGAGCCATAATTCTTTATTCGAAACGGGCTTTCTTCAAGTTATGCTATCAGTGACGAGTTGTGATTTATCGCTCAAAACGTCATGTCACATCCAGACTCATTAATCTTCACCCAAAATCGTTTTTGTTTGCGGAGAAAATATTTTACGAGAATAGCTTTCTTTTTATTTCTGTCACTTTCCTAAAATGGAATTGAAATTTCAGGAATTAATTTTATGAAACCGAAAAATTAAATTTTCGAACAACAGTAAATGCCCAAAACGAGTATCAGTGACGTTTTCGGACGAATGGGTTTTTATGGGGAATGCAAATGTAACCAGATCCTGCCACTTTTAAAATTTTTATCCTTTCACATACCATGATACATAAAATGAGACATCCATAATAAGCCGTCGAATTCGAAAGGCTACCTTGAAGATGAGCATCCGTCGGTAAAAAATCGTTTTAAAGTAGTTCTGTATATTTTTAGTATAAAAAATTTAAGTGTTTAAACATTAATATCCCTGATTATCAGCTTTTATACAATTTGTAGTTAGGGCATTAAAAACGTAAATGTTTATTCCTGAGGAATTGAGACCATCAGGTCTCAAAAACCCGTGAGAATATTGGGTAGCTCAATGTTTTACTGATGCAAACTTGTCGCACTTGTGGTTTCATAAAAATATGATTCTGATGAAATATTTAAAGTCTTCCATAACTGCAATAACGTTACTTATCTATTTAAATTCGGCATTTTTAAGTATTAAAAGCCCAGGATTTGTCAAATAGATTCTATTATCTCTTTAATTCATGTTGTCATCTTATGTTTGGCGATCGAATGATGATCATTCTAATAGTCTGTATGAGAATTTCAAATTGCGGCTTTTATTCTCCAACCACACGCAGAACGCTAAGTCTTTTCGTTTAGGGTCGTACTTCAGGTGAGAGGGAATGTGAATGGAGGACACTGCGTTCGATCGTAATGGACATCACCCAACCTCCGGACAGTTCCTGCCTCGTCAAGTCACGACGCCTGTTACTGTTGATGCCAATTGACCTTTTATCTTTTGGGTTCACTTTATGCATGACGTGAGAAGCACTTTGAGGTGGTCGTGGTCAGTTCGCCACGAAAGATTTAACTTCCTGGTTAGCCAAAATCTGGAAGAGTTGGCTGATCGGTCAATTAAACTCTGGAATATACCGTTAAAGGGTTCACATTTAATGATATTCGCCTGCAAAGATGAAACCACCAAGGGTCATGGGTGAATGGTACACCATCATTGATGGTGACGGATAATTCTTACCATGAGGAAGGAGAACAGTTATGTCCGATGCTCATAACCATGGCCACCTACAACGTGCATTGCCCTCGTGGGCCTCGTGTCTGTGGTCTTGTCCTCAGGAGAAATGATACCACACCAAGTGTGTGCTAAGGAAGAGAAAGAAGTTACATACGAGGCAGTCTTAGACAATTCGGAGGCCTAACTCGGAATATTAACTTACCTTTTGATACTCTTATTCATTAGTTAATTATTTATAATAATACAATTATTTTTAATACTCTAATCGAAAATGGCAAATTATCAACGAAATGTGCAGATTTATTGTTAATGTTTATTATTAGCTTAGAACAGTGTTACAAGTTGGCAGTTTGCCAGGTGGTAATATAAATTTTTAACTATGGTGTATTAGAATAAAATGTGTTGACAAATTTACTATCATTTAAGGTAATTGTTCGATTATCACCATTTTTAAAAGTTTCCCCGACAAAATCAATATTTTCTTTATGTCATTGCCTATTTCATGGATGCTATTTTACATTTAAATGAACTTACCATTCATACTAACATTCAGAAGTCGTTTATTTTCCTCATTTAAACGTTTTTGCCGGAGAAATTTTCGATGTTAATGGTTTTACTGCTTCATTTATTCCGGCAGCCAAATATCTTTTCGCGTCGCGCGGGCCTCGTTTTCTCCTCTTTTTTGCCTGGCCCGCGACCTTGGCGCTTTGTAGTAAGGTTCCGAAATTTTCGTTCCTCCGCAATACCAAAGTTGTGATGTCTCAGCTGAAAAATTCAGTACTCGAGGCTATGACGCCATTTTATCAATATTGAGACTCTAATGCCTTGCCCATTTATCACGATTATTCATCAGTCGTGTCTAACTTTTCGGCCATTTTCGACTGTGTGTTGTTAATTGTGGTTGCTGGTGGTCATTGATCGCCAGATGCATATATAGTACATGGGATTAAGGTTGAGAAATACTGGTGGGGAGAAGGGTAACTTTCGGTCTCTGGTGAGTGCGTGGTACCTCGTGGTCATGTTGCCATTGGTTTTTGATAAGCAGGTTGTTCATATATGGTAGATTTTCCTCGAATTTGTTAAGTGATTGTTTGATGGAGTGATATATAGGTTCAAAGTTCAGATTTATTCAGATATTTCCGTTCCTGATGAACCAGAGCGCGCGCCAAGTTATTTTCTGATGATGTCACAACTCCCTGAGATCGAGAATCTCTCCCGGGCCTTCGTGCTGAGCAGTCGCAGAATGGTTAAGGGCCTTCGTTATTTCGAAACTTGTGAGGTGCCGTGTTTGACAGTTTTTTTTGGATCGTTCAGGCAAATATCAATGGAGCACCGATGTAAGAAGGTCGAGACTTGCTGATGGTTAGTTCAGAGGTGGAATTGTACAGCACCCCGCAAAAACAAATGACATCGTCTGGTTAGAATTCTCGGCAAAAATTACTTTTTGCGCCGCTTTAGCTATGACATCATAACGACATGTCGCTCTTATTACAAGCTCTTACTTTCGTAATATTATTCTTCAAGGATGGACCCTTCAATATTTCTTCACCTTTTGACAGACGGTTTCCCAAACTTTTGATCTCTTTTTTCCTGTAACTAACATTAATGGAACTTCTCATGGGAGTTCCTTTTAATTCTACCATTTATGCTTGTTTTATTCATATCAATCTCAGGGTGGCACTTACTGGATATCATTCATTCATCTTGGATGCACGTACACCAGTGAAGCAACATCCCAAAATCAAAGTAATTATTTACCTCTCTGAAGGGAATGTTCATAGTTCCGAGATAGAAAGATTTTTCACACACTGCATACATTCATTCTTCGAGCTAACTCGCATTAGACTCCGCCCATGGACTCAGTATTTCCATCAGAATCACAGCCTAACTGACGCCATGGTGGCTGTTTTATGAGACGGCAGTCACTCTCGGTCATAAATCTTCATGTAGAAAAACGCAAATGATTTCTCTTCTGATTAGGAGTGGAGCAAATTGTCCCCTGGGTGCATCACTCGCTAGAAAAAGAAAAATCCTCCTGGTCCACCTTCTCATGAGTGATGCCCAGAATATGTAAGAAGAAAGTTAAGAAAGGCTTTCTCCGAAGCAGAATATTTTCCCTTCATTTGGGTTGGGGGAGCTGATTGACAAGTACTGGCATTGCTGCAGTTGAAAGTTTGGCTTTGGATACTTTTTTCCCCTGTTTATTCAGGGTTTTGAATGGGACAAGTTAAAGATTAATTCCTAATGGATTTTTGTAAAAATATTGAAACTAAAAATAGGTTTCTCGTTGTAGTACGTCGAACGAGAATGTATGATAAATTGCACTAGAAGTGGAAAGAATAATATTTTTAGTATTCTATGAGCAATTATTCCTTCTTATTTAATGCAAAGCGATAACGGTACCCTATAAATCCTACTACCCATGATTTAGGTGTGTGCTTATGAGTTGCGAGTTCGTAGTTCCTGCGAGAAAGGACTCCCATGTTGTAATGTGATAGAAACTAATTTTCATGATAAGCATAAGATTAGCTTTAAAAATCTGTTCTCTTTAATGGGAAGGAATTTAAATCAAGTCAACTTTCAAATATTGTTACCATAAGTAAGAGAAAATTAGTTTTTGGTCAAAATATCTTCGATATTATTTGTTGCTCCGTAATTATGTTATTTAAACATATTCTTAACGTTATTTCATCAAGATGTTTGTTTGAAATAAATCAAGTGCGCTAAATCCTTCCTAGCCTCACTACTCACTATCTTTGAGTTGGAGTAACGTGCCGCGGGAGATCGTCTTTCGACCGAGATTTCGCAACTTTTATGTCCCCATTGTTGAAGGAAGCGGGCAAACGGTCTTTGCACCGCCGTTGTTCACGTAAGCGTACGGAAGGTATCTACGAATATTTATTTTTACCTTCGGGCAAGGTGCATTACGGGATCGTCTGTTTACTTGCATTCCTTGACAAGCAATCATATAACGGTGATGGGGTACTCAGAAAGGCTTTTAGTGTAGATTTCCTGCCCATAATTCCTTACGTTCGTTTCCTTACAGTGTTGGCACATTCGTCTTTCCAACCTGTTCCATTTTGAAAATGAGTAGAAGCTCGAACGATAAGTTTTGCATTGACCTGCAGTTTTAACGCTTGAAAGTTTAAATTCTTAATTCGAATGAAATATTGCATGATTTTACGCGATTCTTCTGATAATTAGACATTCGTAGAAACACATTCGAAGTCATTAACTATTGCTACACTCTGAAGGAATACTGACATTTCGTGCTCCCGATTTGATCATTTTTATTACCACAATTTCCCTACTCTTAGGTATTACAGTCAGATTACTTATCCTATAACTTACAGATTCAAAAATAGGAGAAGAGATCGTACCTGCGCATTTGCAAAGGAGAAAAAACTATATGCGTATTTGGATGGGCATTGGTAACTTCCCAAGTGCTTTGTCTTTCTTGTATACATGAAACAAAAGCTGTATCGTTGGAGATAAATGCATATATGAATATTAATGTTATTGGTCAATATTTTCTTCCCCATCGTTTGGGAAAGTTATTAACTATTATTGAAGTAGAAGAATTTTTCCCTATTTTTTTTAGATGGATAGCCCAAGCTTGGATGCCTATTTATTTGTGACTGACTGCTTCACGGTACTTAATTCCTAATCTTCCGACTGGTGAATAGAAAGGGAGAGAGAGAATAAAAATATGTATTGTTGGTTCTCGATCTTACTACTCAATAATGACGCAGTCGGAAATCCTAAGTCGCTTGTATTTTGAATCCATCAATTCTATGAAGGCAGTGGAAGCTGAAATTGGGTGCTATAAAATCCAATTATGTCAACCTGAGTATGTTAATAAGCCTTTTAAGAGGTGGTATTCAACATTACATCACAGTATGCAGTATTCGAGTATTATCTTAACCCTTTATTTCTAGAAGGGAAACGAACGAATACGAATACGAACGACTCCTATTCCCGTTGTCCTCAATGACATTCATGGGGTCTCATATGACTTCATTTCATGTGAGGAAATTAGCATATAGCGAATGAATAGCGAAGATGAAACAAAAGATTCTACAGTTTGGATATTGCAACATGTGAACCTTATTCAGTTCTATTGAATATAAGAAATCTTAGTTATAATATATCAATTTTGAGGAATGAAAACTTAACGCTTCTGCCTGCGCATGAATAATGCTAACTTCAGGCGGGAATGTGAAGCGAAGTGTTCCATATCGCAGACTATCCTCGAAATTCTAATAAGCAAAGGTCTGCGAATGAAATAACTGCAAAATATTGACTTCATTCGGTTGAATAAAACCACTCCTTCAATTATTGTTGGGTAAAGCAGAGACGAAGACTATTAAAATTTTCCACTTATTAAGTGGAAAATTTGTAATAGTCTTCGTCTCTGTTATTATGGAACAGTTCCACCACATTACACCTGAATCTGTAATTTATATATTGGTAGATAATTAAAATATAAACTGATGAGTTTCTTAATTATCAAAAAAAATAATGTCGCCCTTTATCATTAGTGTTGATCTTATCTTGATTTGAGTCTTCATGTTCTCTGTTCATACACGACCATCCCGTGTTAAACGGGATGTACATTTTAATTTTTTCAATTTTGTTCAATTTTCAATGGTTTTGGAATTGGTCTTCTTCCAACCGTGTAAACAGTATCTCTTCTGCTCTAAAATCCTCAGTCTTGATTCACGGAGATTGCTTTTTACCTCTCTTGGAGCATATTTAACTTACGCATATGTAACTTTTTTTTATAGCCAGTCACTGATGCACAATTTCTCTCCGCCAAATTTCGCCCAGAGGAGAATCTTTTATGTTATTAACAGGAACACATCTCCGTGAAACTTGAAGAATAAAAATTTGAGTGGTCTGCGTAGTAATTAAGAAAAGAACATTTTCCGTGAAAATCGTTTAATGCTGTCGACGAATTTTAAATGTTTCTTTAAAAAATTATATGATCGCGTTTCACTTATTTTACGATTAAAAAAAATTCTAATTTAATTTCACTAATTCATCGGATGTAATTTACTGATGGGTGTTGCTGCCAGAGTAGAAATGAACAAAATTTCACTTGTATAACGTACTAACATTCGTACGAACGTGAAGTAGGTATGCATTCCGCTGAGAAAATTTTCATTTATTATCCACGTAAACTCTGGAAGTTCAACACTATGAGTATTATAACCCAAATTCAACTTTCCTCGAACTTTTTTTCTCTCAAATTGCATGAAATTTTGCTCTAATTTTTCTAATAGTCTGAATTTAATATACAAAATGTCGTGCGGAAATATTTGTACAGGGAAGAAAAAGTAAAGTGTTAAAATAGTGATCATAGATTGAATTAGAATACCACTCTTATTTGGGCAGTAGGTATGTAAGCCAAAAGCAAAACAACAGGAAGTGTATTGAAAAATTAATTGTATTAGCGAAACAAGTATTTATGGAAGGTGTTGATTATAGGATCCTGAGTAAAAATGTTACGAAAGCATTAGTGAGAACTAATGTATGCATAGTGTGGGGTTTTATGGCACATAAAAAAGTCGTTGAGAAGAAAAGATGAGCATTAATTGGAGGCTTTTAAGATGTGATATGGAGAAAAACGGTGGAAAGGAAATGGACGGTTGGGAAGTCAAACGAAGGACTGTTGGGTATGGTTGTGGGACTTCAAAGAAGGAAGAGACATTGGAAGGCAATGGAATGTTAAAGACTCTGATAAAAGGGAGAAAGCTGGGTAACAAGAATAGGAGGAAAATAACGGGCATTGTAGACGTAATGGAGGTAAGAAGATAGTATGCAAAACTGAAGAATGATTTAGTGCAAGGCAGGTGGTATTTATTATACTGCGCCGAGTACTATGAAGAAGCAATGTGCGGTATGCGTATTAATTTTAATGGCCGAAAAACATCTCTGTAGAGTATTAATGATAATTCTGGGGATTCCTGGCATGCGACAATTAGAGTTAACTTGTGGATGGACAGCTTGGTATGTTTTTTTCAAGCTACCTTGCTTCAATAAGAATTTCAAAATTAACAATACTCCTAGAATTCCAAGTTATTTCTAAGGGAAATCAAAGTGGAATAGTTAGTCTTTTAGATATATTTTCTTGCGTAATTTTCTCATCTGATGCCGTTGAGTTTTTTTTTTACAAATTGGATTTCTGATACTGTTCGGTATTTTTGGTATGAAGACTCAGAAATGACAAGATAGACCTTATCAATTTGTGCTGTATGCATGCTAATCTCTTTATAATGCGTCAGGCTCCTGGCTCTAAACTCACAGCACTCGTTTTTCTATAATCCTGGATGTATTACAATTCTCCTGGCCGGAAATAAGTGATAGCCAATCGTGTAGTATGTTTGGCGTAGTCATTGAACAACATCAAAGGGATATAAAGAGTAGGCATGGTAATTCGGATGTATTAAGGGGAAGGGATGAGGCGACCGACGCTGATGTTACAACGAAAGATGACTGCATTTACGTTCTCACGTCCTGGCCACACGTAAGGTTTTTTCGATTAAAAATATCTTGGGTCAGATTCAGGCAATGGAACTCGACCTTTCTTCTTTCCTCGTACAAACTATGCACGGACATTATAATTAGTGCATCACCCCTGTCCCTTAGCAGTCAAGTTGTGTGCAAAGAGCGCCCACTCCACGCCCCTCAACCCTCCCCTCCCTATTGACATCCTCAACTCCCTCTTGCGTCTCTTAAGGTGAGTGACTCGGTAACGGGATACCTGCGCTCGCCTGTGAACACTCGGAGCGTGTTGGAAACTTAACACCCGGAGCCAAAGCGAAAGGGTGACGACCCCTCTCCAGTCAGCGGGAGTGGTTTTTGGTGTCCCCGCCTGTGAAATCCATGTCATCATATTGGACGCGGCGCACTCCCGAAGTCGCCACATATGACATCGAGATAGAGCGCGTAGCCTGAGCCCTACCCAAAACCTTCCATAGAAACTGTCGCAGATCTCAAGGAAATCAGTGCGTTTCCATGAAAACTGTGACATATTTCTAATAATAATGAACATGGCGATGCACCTACGATACGGTCCCAAAGTCACTATCGTTAATCTCTCTTATCAGAATGATTGAGATAGTGATCTACCCTTTCTTCTTCACGGTTGAAACTGCAGGGAAAAGTGCAAACCTTGATCGGAAAGTTGTTTTTGTGAAGTATCGTCCATATCGATGATGTTCATCTGATTTCGACACATTCGGCTCCTCTACATTCTCCTCGTCGACCGTTTTGATCTGAACCACCAATTGACGTAATGTTGATATGTTCTCAGTTAACCCGGCCCTAGCGGGACGATCTCTCTTCCCTTTCCCTCTAATCCCTTTCCATCCTCTCAGCCTCCGTAAATCTGGAGTTGCAACCGCCCGGCGCTGCGGTAGGGTCAGTGTTGCCTGCGGAATCCTTCGTTCAATTTCTGCGTGTGCATCTGCCGGAAGGCGCTCGGTGAAGAATTCACATGCACGCCTACTCGTGGAGTGAATCAACCGAGTGATGTGGGATGAGTATATGGGTGGGGCTGGAGAAAAAGGGGAGGGGGTTGGAACCTTACTCCGATTGCGGCGGGGCATATTCGACGCCTTCATAGGTCGCGGGCTCCAATCCTGCCTACGTGGGGAATTTCTCCATTTTCCAGTACAGTGGGAGTTTGCATTTGTCCGTTCGATCAACTATAATTTAATATGTCGTGCGTATTTGGGGATCCACCCGTGTGAATTAGAGAAAGTGTTGTTTTATTGGTGTTTGGACTTCCCACTCTGAACGAGCGTTCTAGTTCCTGCTATTGTGGGTCTTTCGGTGTCATGTACCCAAATTGATATTTGAGTGCATTTCATTTCTTCGGTAACAAATGTTTGGAGTGAAAGTTTGTTGTTTTGGGTGTTGTTACATTCAACCTGTTTTATTGTATTCGTTTATTTTATTCGTCGGCGTTTTATGCATTGTGATTTATGCCATCCATAATTAATCGTTTTGAATTTAAATTTCCATTTCTCATAGTACCGGATTAGTTTACGATCCCCAAAAATAGTCTTCAGTATAAGATTGTAAATTTTCAAATCGTATTGTATGGGATATAAATTTGTTGTGCTGTAACTACTTTATTGCAGCTCGAGTAACGTATATTAGCCATAATCACGAATTTTCTAATTGATTTGAAACTTTGGGTCCCAGGTAACGACTTATGCGTTATTGAAAGCTTTAGTGTTATCATGGGCTTCAAAATAGATTCCCCGAGCGTTATTCTCTTGATGGAGCATCCATTAAATCTATTAATTTTTCTATCTATTTTTAATTGGCCGGCCCCGGTGGCGGCGGGGTAACGTCCTCGTCTACCAATTCAAGGGTAGCGGGTTCGATTTCCACCTAGGGCTTGGGTGTTTGTATTGTTGTTACTGTTGTGTTGTCCGATGTAAAGGCCAAAAAGTGCCGTTTTCGGACCAAGACGAATAAATAAATAAATAAAGGCATTGGGTAGCTAGGAAGAAATCGAGAGAGAAACACATCTCGGGTTCAGAGAAACTCGTATGCAGAACGCACTTCACTTTGTTCAAGAGTACATTGCTGTTTACTTTGATTTTTATGGGTAGGCCCTAAGAATCCAGCCTACACCCAGTTACCTTTAACCCCCGTTTCGACTAAAATCATCTTTGCATTTTGTGTTTCATCTATCTTGAATGCAAGTATTCAGAGCTGCAAATCGTTGAGGCTGGCAAGTTGTAAGAAGCTGGCGCTTTAATTGTCAAGGTCTCACGAGTTAGCACAATCCTTTCAAATATAATCATTGATATAAATAGCTATTCTTTGGAGCCAGATAAATAGCCAAGCATACTAATCAGTTCACGAAAGGATTGAATTTCAAATCATTAGGCAGTGTATTTTACTTCTCATTTCGGTAGGGACTTCAGTGATAAGACCATAGTTACTTGTATGGAATTACTTTTGATCTCTAGAGAAATAAACTAATATTAGAAATAAAATCAATTTTATGATTAAATTTCAATAAATTTCAAATTATAATTAATGTTGATCAATGAAAGTGATACTATTAAACGTTAATATAGCTCTTAATAATAAGCAGTCAAGGAATGCTCAGAGAAATTGAAGGTTCGCAATAATTTAAAAAGTGTTACATTTGCACGTTTGGACTCATTCACCTGTCTTGAATGAACATTCCAAAATTTTCATTCATAAATGGCCTTAATTTTAATAGAATCAAATGTAATGATTTGTTCGAGGTAAAACAAAATTGTGGTTACGTTTTAATACTTTTGCTTGTCACTAAAATGTACGAGTACGTCTTCATAATATTTCTTACTGTATTCATTTCCAAAGTTCAATAGCTTTCTCTTGCACTTGCTTTTTAAGTCAGCTACACGATTTCATGTGATTAATATTCAGTACAATTATATGAAATAACTAATTATTGGGATAAATAAATTGAATACACATCAATTGTGATAAATATTTACAGGCATCGCTTACGATGAATCTGCTCGGCAGTTATAAAAATTGGAGAAGCAATATCTGATTTCAACGTATAATTGTGGATTAAATTATATCTAACATTATATAATATATTAATTATTCCTAATATTATATAATTATATACCTAATATATTGTTATAATGTAAAGTATATCAGCATGCATGTCACTATATATTTCAATTGATAGCTTAAAAATACTTGTATCGTTTGGTTAGTTGTTACTGCCACCTTTCGCTAACTTATTTTCCAAGCGATATTTTACTTTGGATAGTATGTAGTACGTCATTCGAAACGCATAAGTAGGAGTAAGTGCTAAGTTTTTTCGAAATATTTGTCTTCGCAAAAATTAAGAATTTCTTTTAAGGACTAATAAAAGCTGTTGTTAATGTATTAATGAGGGTAGAACAATCGACCCAGCCCCAGCTCCTTAGATTCCTCAAGAATGAACTCCTCGCCTATCACAGCATTCCTTCAGCAGTGTCCCGTAGGGATCACTATGACGGTTAGTGTTCCCGAGTGATAACTCTAAGCTGCTGATATGAATTCCGCTTTTCGTCATGGCGTTCTCTTTTGATGTTGAATTTAAGATCATTTCATACATTGATACAAGTTCTTCTCTACTTTTGTGTCAAATAAGAACCATATACTCTTTATCACCCTCTTTTGATTTCCTTTGAAATTGTTTCGGGAATAGTGCTCGGCGTTGGAGGTCGTTGAACCTATCAGAAAGTTGGACGGAGGACATTGAATTGACTTTTTCTGAGGTCGGGGTAGAACCTGAGCTATTCTAACAGTTCACGACTCTTAAGCTTAGTAAGTTCTTCGAAAAATTGTGGGAAGGAATTCGATCTATTTCCCGTAAAGAGCTGCAAAAACTGCGAAAATTTCCTCGTCCCTGCGGCTTTCACAACTTCTGCAAACGATCGATAGTTTGCGCTATGCTGTTGATCCTAAAAAAAGAGTTATTTGGGAGACGTAATTGAGTAATGAAATGTGGGCGGGGATGTATGTTCCCTTATTTTAGGAGCCATAGTTTAAAAATTACCTTCTTGTTGAACTTCATGAATACTCACTTCAATCTGGAAACTTAAATTGTTGACTTTATGAAAATTAATAATAGTGGATAATTAAGGAGTTTCAGAAAAACATTTTTGTCAAAGATACTATCTCAGGCGTTACTCGGTGGAAGTATTTCATATTAGGCGAAAATGAAGTAAGACTAATTGGGCAGATTCCGCTAGAATTTTTATTTATTTTTATAATGGTTTCGTCGCAAGGCAACATCATCAGAGTATGTTGCCTTGTATCATGATGTTTCTTTGCAAAAAAACCTTGTGAAAAATAAAAATTCTATTGGAATCTACCAAGTTACTCCTACTTCATCTACGCCTAGTACTTTTGTCAAAATTAATTCAGTTGTCCAAATGATAATTATTCCCAAATTATAAAACTCGGAAATTGCGAAGTAAACGTTTAAGAAATTAAATACCGAGGCTAATAACCAAGGGATCTCCGTACTAGAAGTAGGATCTGACTCTCGACCCGGTACTGATTTGTTCACTCTTATTAAATTGAGAATTAAAGTTTAAGTTGAGAGCCATGAGAAATGCGCCTAAACCTAGCTTACACGTCGATCGATTTAGCAGACAGTTGGGATTGCCTATTTACAGTTTTGGGGTTTCGAATTGGCATGACATTTTTGAGTCCCTCCTGCCCGTAAAAAAGCTGAGTGCTAAAGTACCCTATGCTCTTCGTGTTTCAGCGTATAGCGTAACTTTGAACAATTTTATATCCATCAATTTGATATGATATTATTATGACGGCAATTTTTCTGTTAACTAGAGGAAGAATTCACATTTTGATGTGAACGTTCTTGTTTTTCCAGCAGGATTGCTATTTTTCATACAAATTCCTCGCCTTTCTAAGTTCGTTCTCGTGGACACGCTCTGCCGTTCAAGTATTTTCCTGGGAACGTGAGCCACATTTCAAGTTTCGGCTAAAACCACTGTCTGCAGTTGGATTTCTGAAGGTCCCCAGCCTCAAGCGCCGAGCTCTTGCCCCGTTAAACGGCGGGGGCAGTAGGGCGACCCCCGAAGGATAGTTTTTTTTAATCGCGTAAATATTTCTCCGGAAACGAGACACTGGCCTCTTGCCCTCCGGAGATTTTTCTTTCCCACTCGCGAGAAAGAGAAAGTTTCCGAGGTTTTACAACGATGGGGATAGGGCGGCCTTTCCATTCTGAATGGACCGCTGAACCACTTAGGGTGGTGGAGGCTGTTTTCACATTGCGCGGGTGATGTGGTTCACGCTCCTTTTTCCCTGTACGTTGCCGTCGCAGTCTCAATTCAGTTCGCCAAAATAAAACCGTTTACAAATCTCTCACGCTCTCTTTGCTTTTTATTAGTTGAGGTCAAAGCAGGTCGTGGCGTGGGCCGTCTATACGCGGTGGTTTCCAATGAATTCAAAACCGCCCCCACAAATCCTGCTTTTTTATTGACATTCTTATTGCCAAAACACTGTTTGAGAAATAGGTTATAAAATTATAATTAGGCGAAATTATTAAAAGTTAGAAAAATTAGAGTCCGCAAAATATAAAATTTCAACTTAGCTTGTGAACCTACTCGTAAAAGGGTAATAATTGAGAAAACCTGGAGTGGTCACTTCTCAGCTGCTACTGTAAGTGATGTTATACGCAAAATTTAATTTTATTAATATAAAAAACCATAAATTAACTCGAAGGTCAGTTTGGTAGGTGATAATAGAGTTCACCTAGTACTAAGCTCGAAGGCGTGTAAAGTTCTCACATCAGGGTAGAGGGGCCAGTACCTTTCCCTGTGCCGGTTATGGTTTCCCAGGAAGGTCTGGTACCCGAAAAATCGCATAGCTAGGGTGAATTTGCAGGTGCCCAGAGAGCTTGACCGAAAATCGAACCCGGGCCCTCCGGTCAATTGTCCAACGCTCTACCCCTGGACTACCTATGAAATAATGAAATTTTGAAAGTTAAATCGGTCTTATGCGATTCATTCTTCATTTAGGTCATCTCATTTACTGTTTGGTAGAAGACGGAGAGTGTTTTAAGGGAGAATGTGGCTTTTCGGCTTTTGTATTAGTCACAAACCAATTGTATGAGTTATCAAACATAATAGAAATTCGCGTCTGAGAGGTGGATTTGTCTGGCGGTATTCTGAAAAGTCATGCCGAATTGGAAAACCTTGATGGTTACCATAAGTGATTTGTTCACCAATATACAACTAAGGCATGGTAAAATATTAGGCACAAATTTTAAGCATTTTTCGAGTGACATGCTTTTCATTAAGATGTTGCTCCTCTTGACGATACCTCGTATCAAACGCCAGATTCATCTCGCGTTGAGGAACTTCGTTCCCACTTCTCGTGGAATCCTTTATAAAGTTTCAACATGAATGGAAATGAAAAGAAATCTTAAACAAAAAATGCGCTGTGGCTTTTAATATCTAGGCGTAGAAATGGTTCCTCCCACTCTAGAACCAATGACTAATTCTTTGATGAAAGAGTTAGTCATTGGTAGGTCTGAGCCACTTCACTTACACTTGAGGACACAGAATACTACAAATGGCGATTTGGAAGACTACTATGAAGGGCTATGGCGGGGGACCCTACTACAATAAATGATGAAATACATACTCAAACGGGACCCTCCTTTGATTATGACACCCTTGCGCATGCGTACAAGTATTTCTCTGGTCTCCTCTTTTTCGCATACGATGAGACCCCTAGGCGAATACATAATTGGTAGTTTACTTTGTATTGATGCATTAGATTCTCAACACAGATGAAAAATTAACATGAGTGTCAAATGGATACGTGGTATATTTACTGAAAAAATATATGCAGAATAGTAAGTTAAGGATCACTCAATTAATTTGATCGCTTTCCAAATTAATTTTCAAGTTAACATTCTCTCGCTCATGAACAAAAAGCTGGATGTTGTTAGATACGAAGGAGGAAATATAGACGTTTGCGGACAACACTTATATTTGTTTTCTTAGTGCAAAATTTGTTGCAAATGATGTGACGGTTTCCCAGAGGGTGCCATGAGCAAGTCAAAACAAGACCACGTTAGTACAGTAGCTCAAAATGTGATGTGGGATTAATTGCTAGATAATGGCGGGTTTCTTGTGACTAAAATAAGACTTATTATGAAATCAGATAGAGATAAAGACGGAGAATACATAGTTAGGATATGTTTTCCATATTACAAAGAATTCAAAGGTTGTTGGCTAGATCGCTCTATCTCTCTCTCTCTTACACACTTTCTACTGATACGCAATCCAGTTCGGTGCGATATCTCACCATGACCACGTCATTTTCATTGCAAAAAGAACTGATCTATATGGTTGCTTAGTATTTTCATTCAATCCATGTAAATTTCAATTTGAGATTACTTCTTGTGGTTTCATTTAAAATGAAATTTGAAGAAAATGAAAGCGAGATAAATTTGCTATATTCCTAATAATTTCGGAGCTGGGAAATCTTAACTTCGTTGTCTGTTTAAAATAACAATTGTTTAGTTCAGCACGATACTCGTTTTTGCATTTATGAGCAATTAACTCGCGGTAGTCGCCCATGTTTTTCTTTTAATGCATGGTGACTTGGCAGCGCATTTTTAATTCCGATACTTGTAAGCCAAATTCCGGAATTTTTTCTATCTTTATAAACTCATGGCGCATTTGCTAGTATTGGTACTCATTATCCGCTCTAAATTGGTTTTCTCTAATATCATCTCCAATTCCATCTTATTAGCCGTCATTTATATGTTCTGGAAACGTTCTTTTACTTATTTTCCCCTTTCGAAACGTATACATGTCAATGGCTTGACCGGAGTATTTTTTTCTCACATTTTATAATATTTGATTATTTTTATCTTGCCTACCCCCGCGTGCTAGATTGAAAAATACTTCTTTACCCTTCGTTGCACTACGCATTTCCCGTCTCTACACTCCTTTACTCGTTCCCTGTCGAGAATTTAATCTTCCAATGCACTTTTTTACTTTTTTGCATCTTTCTCCCCTTCAAATCTTCCCTCTTACTCCCTTTATGCTGCAAACTGAATTACTTCCATTCCACTGCATTTTATTCTTAATAACCTTGCACGTCTTTTACACTTGAAGAGCTAAAAAAAACATCGCGTCGATGTTAATGCAATAAAAAATTTTGATGTGGAATTTTCTGAGTAGCATTTGCTCCTGTCATTTTGGTACGTTTTGGTCGTTTTTGTCAAGCATTTACCTACTATATTTCACAATTATTGCCATTTTTTCCGTGAATGTGATAGATCGTGCAGTAAAAGTGCATATTAAAAATTCGAAACCTAAGTGTGAGTAAAAAATAAAGATCCTTTGCTTGCAATTAGATTAAGATAATGTGAAATACTAAATATTAAAATAGGCGGGGAAAGAATAGAGCAGGTAGAGCAGTTTACATATCTCGGAAGTGTTTTGGACCAACACGGTCAAAGTGGTAGGGACGTAAGGAGAAGAATTGCGCTAGGCAAGGAGGCTTTCTCAAAGAGGAGGGAGTTGATGACGGGGACGTTGAGTAGGGATGTTAAGACAAGACTCGTAAAAACTCTGATATGGAGCGTAGCTATGTACGGCGCGGAAACGTGGTCGCTGAAGCAGGAGGATAGACGTAGATTGGAGGCTTTTGAAATGTGGGTATGGAGAAGAATGGAGAAGGTGAAATGGACCGAAAGGAAAACAAATGAGGAAGTACTAGAAATGGTGGGGGAGGAGAGGGGTTAGTTGAGAGAAATCCTATGGAGGCAGGAAAAATGGATGAAAGGCGTATTGAGCGGTAGTGGAATGTTGAAGAGGGTAATAGAGGGGAGAATGTTGGGCAAGCGTGGTAAGGGTAGGAACAGGATAGGGATGTTGGACGGGATGAAGGGAGGAAAGAAGTACACCGAGATGAAGAGGGACCTGATATAGATTAGTTTGCTAGGTGGGGAGTTACAAAATGTTTATTTGATAGTTGTGTCCATCCAAAAACCTACCTTAACCGGTAGATTACCTAATAATAATAAATAATGTGAAATAGTATACTGCCTTTCTGTGACCGAGTTTTTACCTTTACTCGATTGAACGGATTGATAAGTCGAAATTGAATGATTTATGACTTCATAAATGAATGGCAAGTATTTGGAGAGATTCAGGTAGCAATGTTGATACCAACTCCCAGTAGCGTTGGACCAAAGGCGGTGGGGAATATTAACAAATTCTCGTGTGAGGTAATATGTTTTCCAGTTGTTTATACCGATGGCGGCAGGGTAACGTCCTCTCACGTGGACCCACATGTCGCGGGTTCGAATCCCGCCTAGTTGGCTTTTCCTCCACCTTGGGCCTTGGTGTTTGTAATTGTATTTAATGTGTGTGCGTATATTATATATATATATATATATATATATATAACTTTTGGACGGCACAATATAACACAGAATAAAACAGATAACACGTAAAAGGACACTCTCACTGTAGATGATTTGAGCTTTCGGCCTACTCCGAGGCCTTCTTCAGGTCAGACAGATATATATATATATATATATATATATATATATATATATATATATATACATTCAAATACGAAGTCCCGCCATACGGCGCACAAATATTCATTCAAACATAGAAATAGGTATAAGGAAAGGGGATAGGAAAACACATAAAAGGCCAACACAGGACATTATGTGTTATCCTATCCTCTTTCCTTATACCTATTTCTATGTTTGAATGAATATATATATATATATATATATATATATATATATATATATATATATATATATATATATATATATATATGGGGTTGGGTGGAAGAAGGGGTTATTAAGTCTCAATCTCTCTCCGATAAAAACTTGATCTTGCTTGTCTAATGATTTTCCGTTATAATCAGTAATACGAAATATTTAACGTTGGAATCCATCGTATCTGGTGTTCAGACCGAAGATTGGTTGCTGTTGGTCTAAACTCTTTCCAATGAGACTAATTTCCCAGAAATATCTTATTTCATTGCATTTATACTATATATCTTTGTTTTAAGCCTCATTACCTCATTCATTTTCCCTCCTCTAGTTGACGCTATTACATTTATTTTCCTGAAATCTTGCTTCTCTGGAGTTAATGAGCTTAAACGTGTGCCCAATATAAATGCTGTGTAGCCAATCACTTTTTCGTTTTCTTGTGTTGCACGTAATTAACTGCAATTAGTTATGGAATACATTTTCATTTGTTTCTAATAAATGTTTCTCTTGAGCTCTAGATTAGATCTATGCCTTCTCCACTGACCTGTTTATTAAGTTCCAACAGCGGATCACGACTTTCGTTATTCTTCACCCCAAGGCTTTTTCTTAATCGAGAAGCCGCTTTTGTTGTTTGGTTTGAGGCCAGGAAGTGTGGCGAAACTTGCCGAAAGCATTCCCACGGCCAGCAAGGAAAGCGGTGCTCGCCGTCTAATAGTGGGAAGAGCGGTGAGGCGGCGCGTGGGGCAGAGGTGCATCTATTTTTAATTCACCATTTTCAATGCTATTTTGCTTGATTTGATGCTTAGTTCAATCTCTTGGCAATACCGAACATGAGTAATCAAATAGATATCAGAGATTGTCTCTGCCATCATGTTAGATCAGGGACATGGTGGAAATTTATTCGTGGAACGGAATGTTTATTTTTCCACAATAAAACCCGAATAATGGTGCCATATTACAGTTGATATTTATATTCGAGGACCCATACAGATTTAAAAATTATTACAGAAATCTGTCTGTATTGAGTGGAGTTTGTGGTTTGAGTAGTTGAACGTTTGTGTGGAAAAATATGTTAAGTTTACTCGTGCTTTCCAATATTTTCATTGATTAATTCTAGATCTGCGATCATTTGTGAGCAAATTCTATCAAAAAAATGATAACTTATCTTTATTTTTCAAACATCAACCATATTTTATTGACTGATTTCAAGTTTAACAATTTGATATAATTTTATGTCCCAAAATTGGTTTTTTTATGGTAACATGACCTTTTATTATTGAATTTTCAAGGCTAAAGCCGACCTTGAGTTTTTCTCCAACTTTCCTCGATTCCCTGAAGATCATACCGCTACCAAAATTTTCACGAATCCCTTATGGTGCAAATGACCTTAGCTGTCGATCACCTCCAATAATAATTAATACTAATTCTAAAATAGTGAAAACATCACAAAGGTATACTCGGATGAAAACATGAAACAATGATAATTACCCATAATAACGTTCTCAGCCATTTCATTTTAATATCGATTTCCTCTTAAATGATAATTGAGGGTTAAGGTCTTCATTTCCTCCCTTCCTGCTGTTGAAATCTGTTTTAATTACTCTTCTTTCGAGTTCGGATAAACAATCAATTAATTTAGCTAACGTTGGGAAGACATCATTAAATTATTTACCTACGGTATCTCCGACACACGCGCCATTCTCTTTCATTCAAATGTTTGCTTTCTCGATTTTTTTTTGTTATCTGGTATATTCTTTCCATGTGCAAGGAACAGTTAAAGAGAAATTGTCTCGATCAATCCATTTGGATCGTCTCACAGCTCACAAACAGTCATGCACTCTCCCGACTTTCTTCCCCATTTAAAGAACAAGGCCTCGACAGAAAGAAAGCCGGCTGCCGCTAAACATCGATGGACTTTTTTTTATGAGAAGAGGAAAAAATCTCGTTTGCCCTCAATTGACCCAGCTTTACTCCCATGCAGTGGTTTCGGACTGGACATCTTCCGCTACTTCGAAATATTCTTTTAAGATTAGCAGGCTGCTCTGATTTCTTCAGTTGGCCATTTGCGAGAAGGACGACACATCGAAAGGTTTGAATGTGACCAGAGGCAGATTTGGACCTTTTAAGGTTCGATGGAAATCCGACTTTGGCCTCCTTCTAAGGGTAAATAGGTCAACATCGCCGGGTGACACAAATGATTGAAAAAAACGCACGCTTTAAAATGCAATCGAATGCAGTATTTCATTGGAACGTGTTGGTTGAAAAATATTTTATTATTAAAGATTAAAGCTAAGTACATAAAGGTAAGAACATGTCTGGGGAATCATAGGAAACTATCAGTATTTGTCTCGAAAAGTTAATATAATATTTTAACTGAAGTACTTTCGTAGCATGTATTTCTGTGACTCAGTCGTCCTGTCTGCTGAAGCATCTCTTCTATATCCCAAACATGTCTAGTTTATGTACTCATTGCTTGCGATGAAAGATGCTTTAGAATATAGATAACTATCTTAACTGCCGCACAGTCCTCAGTGCACCATTATGACCTTGTGCTTACGACATTTTACATTTAGGTATTCACAGGAGACCACGTAAAAGGTTCAAACTTCCAAGTCAGTTTATTCCAAGTATTTTTCTCGTTGCGTTCCTGAAACATTTCTTCCGTGATGGAACTTGGACACAGAAACCCAAAAGCTTTATGTGTAGTACAAAAGTTTTAAAATAGTTAAAGTAAAATTTAAGTGAATTATAAATAATTCTAATTCAAGAGTGAAGGCTCGTCAGTTTTTACGGTAAAATTCAGCCAGTGGATCGAATAACGTGAAAATTCTCTTTTTGATTCAAAACCTATAGCACCACTCCTAAAAACCTAACACGGATGGTTCCAGGTGTGCATTAATCAATGCCTTTACTAGAATGCCTACTTTTGATTGGTTGGAAGCATCTCCCATTCCATTCTTGCCCTCCAAAAAACCTCTGAGAAAACTAAATATTTTCTCGAAAACCGCTGGTCCTGTAAAACGATAGTTAGCCGGTTGCCCACATACCATTTGCGGCGCGGCAGAATTATAACTTGTTCTTTATTCTGCGTCTCTCCTGGTGAAAAGGAGACCGATTCGCCAATGGAATTCAATTTTCATTAAATGATACTTCTTGCCCTTCAATAATTTTTGTCGCCCTGTTTGTCATCTACTTATTTATTAAGCAGTACTCTCCCTTGAAACCTATAAGGTGTTTTGTTTAACTATGAGTGATGAAGTGAATATTCATTGAAGCTCTCACGGGTGGCAAAATTAGTCGATGACATTCACTAATTAATTTAATTCGTGAATGTCCAAATCGAGGTAGAAATTTTATCCATGTTCAAATTATTAAGCGATCTATAGAACAAGGATGCGTCTCTTATCCTACTCTTAAATCGCCCCCTTGGGGTAAGAATATGAAGCCGGCTGGTTTCAGGTATATCTTCTCACCCAGTTATGTATGCCGTACGACTCTTGTCGACCAGTGTTTCTGACGCCAATTTTAGCACCCAACATTGCCACCCTTGAAAACGCATTCAAGTCGCGAGGCCGCATGTCATGCACGCTCGGTTGAATCGAGCCCCCCGCGGAAACCTGTTGAGCGGTGATATGCATTACTGTTCTCCATTGCTATACATGCTCTCAAGTCCCTCTTACTTTCTAGACTTTTTGTGCGTGTACACTCAAGCGTGTTGATGTGTTAGAGTGTGCGTGTGTGACTATGTACGTGTGCGGATCCCGTAGGGCGTATATGCCCTGTGCTTCCATCTGGCGGGTGTCTGTCGAAGACTCCCGAGTAAGTGAGCTTCCTCCGTGGCCTCTGGCAGTTTGAATTCCGACCTTCCCCTACCGCCCCGTCAAACCCCCCCACCCCTCTCTCCCTTTCCCAAATCCCTCCCTTCCTCTCCGCATCCTTTGGGATGCTCTACCTCCAATTACTCCTTCTCATCCTCCTTCCTTCGTCTCATCTTCCAATCTCCCGCCGTTGCCTCCCAGTTCTCCATTTTTTCCTCCCTCAACTCCACCTCTCCCGTTGAAATCTCCACTCTCCCCATTTTCTGCGCTCCTTTGGAAGTCTGGATTCCATCGGCCGCCGCCGGATTCTCTTCCTGCTCTCTCGCAGAGCCCGCTGCATGCGTCTTCACGTTCCAACCACGCCATTCTCTTGAGCATCCCAGATTTCCTTCTCAATCTTCCTCTCCCCCCCCCCCAGTCACTTCTTCCTCCGACCCCCAGCACCTCAGCGGGTCCACGAGTCTTGATAATTGGTGGAGCTCCTGTCCGCAAACGTAACCAATACAATGTTTTTTTTGTCCGAAGGGTCTATTTAAGAGTATACATGTTCGTTTCGGTATCCTCTCTGTTTTTCCGATTCCAAGCGAAAGGTAAGCCCTCGTAAAAATTTACGTGCCTTCTTGGAACAATTTGTGCGGAGTTCCTCGCTGCCACATATTTCTCCGTAGTCAGCCTTACGGTCGGAAGGTTTTTTGGAGTGAGAATCCCCACGTTTGTACTATATAATAGGTAAATATCTCTGGAAGATAGGAAATTGCTTGTGAACGTGGTGACCGATCCAGAATTGGCATCCAACGTCCTGTTCTTTTCACTTCTGTTGCTGTTCAAATTGAATATTGTCATCAAACTGGTCTTAATCCTTGAATAGGTGTGCTGCAGCTTTTAACTCAGTTCTTTTATTCGCTAAAATATTCATGTCTATTTCCTCTTCCATTTTAACGTTGAACTTACCCTTCTTTCCTTTTGAAAAACTCATTACCGTTGTTTTGTTCACATTCACTCTCATCCCATGCTTATAACACTGGTTTTGTAATGCGCTCATCTATGATTGTAACCCCTTGGTTGACTGTCAGTCTGATCATCCGCTGTATTATGACTTCCCCACCTACTTTCATTCCAGCCTCTAGTTCTTACTATGCCTCTCTTACTATAACCTCAGCTAACCCCATGTATGTATATTGGAAAGAATGGGTGTTGGTGGGCATCTCTGTCTCACTCCCCTGCCCAGTACTGCCCATACCCACTTTCCATCCTCCACACATCTGAGCAGTCTGAGGCGTATACAGGTTGTGGATAAGCCATTTTTCCTCTAACGTACTACTGTCTTCTGGTACGCATCCATTAACTCTATCCAATTTACTCTGTGGATCCACTTCTCGTAATCCACGAAACAAAGAAATACGACTCGTACATCCTGATTATACTCTGTGTTTCATTCTGTTAGTGATCTTATAACTACTGTGAAATCACGTGTACATCTCACCTTCCTGGAACCAATTTGGTGTTCCCGTAAGTAATTATTTGCCCTCCTTTTCTATTTGTTGATGGTCGTAAGTGCCACCTTAGCAGTTTATGAAATGAAACTAATTGTTCATATACTGGAATCGGCCTGTGGGTCGACTCCCATTGCTACCGGAACTCATTTTTATACTTGTGTCCATCATTATATATCGAGGTGGTTTCCTTTTGCCCTCATAAATAGTGTTTTTAATTTGATATCATCACTGAAATTGCCGCCCCACTGGGGTCAGATGCCTACTGCAGTCGCCTCACTGAAGAACAGGTGCTGTGTGGATTGTCTTTCGTCTGACTCCTGCCCTTCGACCTATGTATAAGGCATGGGTGACCCTACCAGAAGGTATTGCCATTGGTCTCACCAGCACAACTCTAGGGATGATTAGAACGCTCAAGCTCTTCCAGGAGGTCAAGGTTGTAGCCCACGGGGAGGGAAGCCTTAAATAGGTGCAATCATTAATTACTTGGTAGAAATCTTTCTTTTTAGTCTCTTATCTTTGATTCGATGAAAAGTGACATCTCAATCTTGCTACTCTGGATCAGTTATCTTATTTTAGCGTTAGGATCTACTACTTAGACACAGGTAATAATTTATAATCTAGTTATCGTTCTAGGAATCTAGTAATTTCTTTCAAATCTCTATAAATTAGTTCAACTCGTATTTTCTCTTAAGGTTACAAGCCATCAAGTTTTCTTATCTTCAAATATTCCCCATCAAACCTCATCAGTGAAGCTTTTACGTTGATTCGTTATTAATTTACTTTAAGGGAATGAAAATAATTACGACACTGACAAGTTTTCTCCATTTTCGTAACATTTTCTAGGTCTTAAGAGCTCATTTTAACTTTAAATAATTAATTCTTTGGACTATTCAATTTTGCGAAGATGCCTGGAAATATCTAGTTTCTCTTAGTTATACATGTGTAAGCCGAGGACGTAAAGAACAAAGTATGAGAAACGGCTTGTATAGGCGTTATACACGTACAAGTAACATATTTTATATTACATGTTCAATTAAAAGTGTTACCATTTGCATTTCAGTTGGTCAAAAATGGTTCCCAATACTGTTGCTGAAATTTGAAAGATAAAAACGTTGTACGTTCCTTTGCGTAATATTTAAAACGACCGGTTTCCCAAAAAAGTCAACATTATCAGTTCTCTGTTGTCTGAGTCACTGATTTGGAACTAAAAAACTGAGAATATATTGTATTTTAATATAGTTTTCCTGGGGGGAATTGTGCACTTTATAGGCCCCTCTAGGTTGTTTTCAATGTCTCTTATCAAGTTTACGATCCCGGCATTTTTTCGTTTGCATTGATTCACGACCGTAGCTACATTCCTTGTGTATTTAAATTGTCTCTTATCTCGATTGTTCTTATTTTACTTCCATCTGCTCTCCGTCTGGCTCTGAAACTTGCTTTACAGTTGTTGTAACTATATTTATGTAATTGTATATTATGTAGTCTAGTGATTCTTAAAGGTCTAGCAGTCAGCCATGCATTAGATATCTTATCATATTGGAGTAGCATGAGAGACATTTGAAGGTTCCGAAGGAAAACATTTCAAGTGGTTACATATAGCTTTAATGAGAATTTTATTGTAGTATTTATCTGTAGATTACTTGAAGTAGTAAAGAATGAACAATTTGAGTGAGAGCTGTAATAAAACAGACCTTTACAAAATTATGCGCCAATATCTCGTCAGATTAATGCTTAAAATTAGAATTCATGTCGAAGCGGGAATAATAGTCAGAGATGGGTTGTTAAACTTGAGAGCAGGATATCGTCAATTCCAGGGCATCATGTGCTCGTCAGGAAAAAAACCATAAATGGGCCTCAAAGTTAATCTTAGGTTTTATTAAAAATGCTAATATCCCGTAAAGGTACACGAAATTGGATCTTTGATACCATGGATATCTGCCACCTAATCGAAAAGAAAGCTCAAAAGGTTCTAAGTACATCCCATATGTAAGTTTGCAAGGACACAAGTTGGTATTGGGTACTATTTCCGTTGTTGGCAAAGTTACATTATGTCACCATATTTGCATTTTAAATGCTTAGTAATGCTAATCATTGAATCATTAATCACTTCGAAGGCTCGGCCGTGAAAAAAATTTATGGCTCGGAGTAAAAAAATTTTCTTTTTAAACCCCTTTTTTCGTTTCAATTCTTAACTGCTCAGAAGCGTGGTAGACGATTTACTTTCATTTTGTAAAGAGAAGGCTCAGATGTGAATAGTGCCTGTAAACTAGAAAGTGTTCCTGAATTTATGTATACACATACGTACGTAAAGAATTCACATACATACTTATATGCACATACACATACGAGTGTATGTGTGTATATTATTATTAGGCAATCTACCGGTTAAGGTAGGTTTTTGGATGGACACAACTATCAAATAAATATTTTGTAACTCCAAACAAAACCCAATCCAGCAACCTACTCTACATAAGGTCCCTCTTCATCTCCGTGCATTTCCTTCCTCCCGTCATCCCGTCCAACATCCTTACCCTGTTCCTGCCCTTTCCTCGTTTGCCTAACATTCTCCCCTCTATTACCTTCTTTAACATCCCACTACCGCTCAATACGCCTTTCATCCATTTTTCCTGCCTCCTCAGGATATCTTCCAACAAACCCCCCTACGCTCCATATCAAAGTTTTTACGAGTCTTAGAACAGTTTACGTATCTCAGAAGTGTTTTGGACCAACACGGTCAAAGTAGTAGGGACGTAAGGAGAAGAATTGCGGAGGGCAAGGAGGCTTTCTCAAATAGGAGGCAGTTGATGACGGGTACGTTGAGCAGGGAGGTTAAGAAAAGACTCGTAAAAACTTTGATATGGAGCGTAGCTATGTACGGCGCGGAAACGTGGTCACTGAAGCAGGAGGATAGACGTAGATTGGAGGCTTTTGAAATGTGGTTGTGGAGAAGAATGGAGAAGGTGAAATGGACCGAAAGGAAGACAAATGAGGAAGCACTAGGGATGGTGGGTGAGGAGAGGAGTATGTTGGGAAATATCCACTGGAGGCAGGAAAAATGGATGAAAGGCATATTGAGTGGCAGTGGGTTGTTGAAGAAGGTAATAGAGGGGAGAATGTTAGGCAAACGAGGAAAGGGCAGGAACAGGATAGAGATGTTGGACGGGGTGAAAGGAGGAAAGAATATACAGACATGAAGAGAGACCTGATGTAGATTAGGTTGCAGGATTGGGTTCTATTTGGAGTTACAAAATATTTATTTGATAGTTGTGTCCATCCAAAATCCTACCTTAGCCGGTAGATTACCTAAATATATTTTTCTATATATATATAATGTAAATTCACTAATAGTCATAACAAACACAGAAACCAAAACACACAAAAGAGAGACTCACTGGTTCTCGAATTTTCGGTGGTCCAACCACCTTTCTCAAGAGGAATTAGGAACAGAACTCTATATATATATATATATATATATATATATATATATATATATATATATATATCGATGATGCGGAAGTACTCACGAGAGCAATATAACTTTTGGACGGCACAATAGAACACAGAATAAAACAGATAACACGTAAAAAGGACACTCACACTGTAGATGATTTAAGCTTTCGGCCTACTCCGAGGCCTTCTTCAGGTCAGACTGAGAGGTTTTGAGGGAAGAGTGCCTGGGGAGGGGAGGGGGGGCGGAAGGTTTAGGGACCGTTGGGAAGGAAATTAAAGATGGCGGTTAAGGGTGGGAATTTTAAAGGGTCGGAAATATAGGATGTATGCGGATTCGCGAGTTCTCACCTCTATGTTGGTGGCTGAATCGGGTAGGGATTCTAGAACTGTTAGGGAAAAGCATTCGTCAAATGATAGGTTGGGTGAACTTGCGTGTAAAGGGATAGGAAGAGAAGAGGTTGAAGCAGAATTACATGAGTAGCGGCGATTGTTCATTCGGATGGATAAGGGATCACCGCTACTCATGTAATTCTGCTTCACTCTCTTCTCTTCCTATCCCTTTACACGCAAGTTCACCCAACCTATCATTTGACGAATGCTTTTCCCTAACAGTTCTAGAATCCCTACCCGATTCAGCCACCAACATAGAGGTGGGAAGTCGCGAATCCGTATACATCCTATATTTCCGATCCTTTAAAATTCCCACCCTTAACCGCCTTCTTTAATTTCCTTCCCAACAGTCCCTAAACCTTCCGCCCCCCCTCCCCTCCCCAGGCACTCTTCCCTCAAAACCTCTCAGTCTGACCTGAAGAAGGCCTCGGAGTAGGCCGAAAGCTTAAATCATCTACAGTGTGAGTGTCCTTTTACGTGTTATCTGTTTTATTCTGTGTTCTATTGTGCCGTTCAAAAGTTATATATATATATATAAACCATAAACGCAGTAATCAACCCGAAGGTCGGTTTAGTAGGTGATGGTAGAGCTCACCCGTGTACCAAGCCCGACGGCGTGTGAATATTCACACATCAGGGTAGGGGGGCCAGTTCCTTTCCCTGTGCCGGTTATGGTTTCCCAGGAAGATCTGGTACCCGAAAAATCAACTAGCTTGGGTGGAGCTGGTGCCCAGAGTGCCTTGCCCGGGAATCGAACCCGGGACCCTCCGGTCAGTAGTCCAACGCTCTACCCACTGGACCACCGCGACCCACTATATATATATATATATATATATATATATATATATATATATATATATACATACAAAAAAATACAAACACACAAACATGTATATTTTAAAAACATATTTCTTTATATTTTAATATATATATGGATAGATATCTGATAAAGATGGCTGAGATCACCGAAAAGTCATTGGTGAGTGAATATCTTTTTATTTTATGTGCCTATATTTGAGGGTTCATTTTGCCTCTCCGAGTATCCGAGTATTAGGAGTAACTCATACTCCTCTATCTCTGAATTACGTTCATAAAGTTTGCCATAAGATTGAATTTTCCTATCGGTAGAGTGTGAATTCGCCGAAGGTATGGCATTTAAATGTTTCCCTCTGATTTAAATACACAAAATGGGTGTATTTTAAAGTCCCGTCATCTGCAATTGAGCGTGTAATTTACTGGTTATAGTTGTACATTGTCACGGGCAATCGGTACACCCTTTTTTACATACGGAAAATAATTACGGAAACGCGAGAAATTAGCTAACGTTTTAAAAACTTTATAGAGGAAAACTGAAACCTCATTTTCTGTCTAGAAAAAAACATGCGAGACTTAGGTTTAACATTTTAAGTTGCTTAAAATGAGTGTTCTCGGTTTCACCATTTTTAAAGATACTATTCGTTTTTTAACGTATTTCGATTTTCGTGAACATTTACGCGTGTCATGGAGCCATCGGTTGTCGTAGACATAAAGATTTATCTTTTCCTTTATCCCGGAAGTGTGCCAGCGGCCTCCTATGATGTAAGGGGGAATTAAAGCGGATGACTATTTGACCGCACCAACGTTTACATTGCAAATTTCGGGTGTAATTTCAAGAAGTTCTTGTATTTTCTCTTCACTAATTCCTTGAAGTAAAGGAAGACATTAATAAATATCATTTCCATTTCTCAAAGATTAAAATCACCCTGTAAGCCCCAAGCTAAGGCCCATTGTTATTCAATATATATACTTAAACCTTAGCTACAAGTTTTCCGTTTATGCAATATTTTCAAGGGTACTTAATATTTTTCAATCAACGAAAACAATGAATGGATTCGAATGACGCAATGGCGATTTTTTTTAGTTGCGGCATAACGAAGGGATCAAGACTCGCTTTTCAGACGTGCCCTTGCTCTAAGAGCCGTCCTTTTCAAGTATCGAATGGTTGAGTTCAATGGCGTCATCCCGGCTACGAAATTTTTTCTTTATGGCATAACGAATTATTATAGACTCACGCCCCTGCGTAATTTTCGTTTTTAACTCGTAAAAATTACTTTCCCTTTCATTAGGAGAGGAGGAGCAGCAGGCATTTTTCTTTTGTGATCCAATCCGCGACCTCTATACCCTCGCCCGCTGACTTTCTCGTCCGCACACCTCCCAAGCATTTCGTTCCAGCACATCGAGGAGCGACCTCAATTGAGAAATCGAAAATACCTCTGGAGCTCGACAATGAATAAATCCTTTATCGCCTTTCAAGCCACGTGCCTGCGCTGTTGTTTGTCGCGGCCCCTTTTTTTCTCCGTCCCCGCTCATTTTCGAAGCACGTATATTGTTCGCGGGACTACAGTAATTCCAAAAAAATGACGCCTGGTGTGTGACGAGAGCAAGTGGAGAAGAGGTTCATTCTTCTCTCCCCATAAGACGGGAATCCTCAGCCTTTTAACCTCCAGCGCTATACAAAAAAATATACTTCCGTTCTTGACTTGTGCAAATGCGAGTTTTTCCATGGGTCTTCAAATAAAATAGCAAAAACAAGCACTGGGTTTCCTGTTAACTAACCGCAAATTCAGGGCATTCAAGGGAATCAATTGCATTCCCTGTGGTTTCACAGATAAGCCTGTCAGCGAGGAAATACCACATTTTGGGCTTAGCTGAGGATTGACAATAACTGAGATTCGAATACGGGATTCCACGACCATATCTCCTTTCATAATGCGACGCCATTCTGTTGTGTTTTAGGAGTGTTATACATTTTGTAACAATTTACACAACTGCACCAATTAACAGAAAATTGGTTTTCTTGTAGTTCTACTCTCATTTTTTTTAGCCCATTGTAAGGTAGCCTCATCATTTCCTCGTAAGCCAGTTCGTTACACATTTCATTACATACTTTGTGCACTAGAAAGAAGCATTTTAGAATTCAATTGACTCGAGTGACAAATGCAAATGCTTTCATTTGACCAAGTTGGCGAAAGCATTTGCACGTGTATTAGCGGAGATGATAACTTTCAATTTGAACTTCATTTTAGAAAAAGAATGTTAGGTAGGCATCGCGAGTAATTGATTTGATACCAATTTATGGAATCGAAAGTCATTTTGTTTTCAAGTATTAAATATAAAGACACATTTGGCTATGTTTGAAGTATTTATGGTATAATAGAATGGGATACAAATGGCGCAAAGGTATTTTCAACTCCTGTGTTCAAGTCATAAAAATGAAAAGAGGAAATTAAAAATAACCTCTGTGGATAGGCAAACATTCAATCTTAATAACTCAATGCTTATTCTAATTTCAAGCGTTCTGTTGTTTGTGATCTAAGTTGGCTGATGGAATAATTGTAGACAATTATTGAAAGAACACATGGGGAATTCGTGTACCTCAAATTAATTGTGTTACCAAGGCTAAAGAACTCATCTAAATTAGCATTGAAGGTTTAAGAGTATAAATATGCACCTTGTGGTTCCGCATTAATATACACGTAATGATATTCTTTGGATTACGGACTCTGTATTATTTTAGCTTTGGAGATAAAAAGGGTGGATGCTGTGAGTACCAACAATAGTTAAAAAATTGATTACCATTGGGAACTGGGAGTATAATTTATTTTTTCTTCTACTTGTTATTATAAATAATTTTTGTGATATTTTTTATCTGTGCAATCTAATTTATCCTTCTTAATACTGTATATGGATATGGATAGATATAATATCAAATATTAAAAAGTTGCTTATAAAAATAATTTCTGATAACCTTTTCTGATTTGACAAACCTATCATTCATTAAATCGGTAATTAAATGAAATATTTAGTACATCAACTGCATCAGATTCAATCCCAAACAGCCTCATGGATTATAATACATATTGGTTTGAGAATCACTGCTAGTGCACTCTTTCTTTTTTAGTATGTATGCGGAACACATTTACTTGTATACTGAACGTTTCCTAGCTTATGTTAATGCTCATTTCCGTTATGGAGTTTATCTAGTAACGCAGAATCCGTACATTGTAATTGGAAAAATACTTCAGATAGATGGTTTAGGTACTGGTCTATAAAATCTAGGGTCCATTTCTCAAAGTTGCAAGTCAATTTACAAGTCCTAACAACCTTTACTAAAACGGATACTTATGAGAACATTACGTCTGTTACAACTCTTTACAAATCTACATTTTGTAGGATTGGTGGTTTAAAATACTATATATTGTATTGACTATTGTTTAAAAAAAGGCTACTAAATTGTCCCGTTGCTTCGTAGAATGTCCCTCCTGGAATGCAATGGGTTGGTGCACTGCAGCAAAGTGTCGGTTATTTCGAAATCAGCTCGGTTGGTTCAAATAATTCCGTGACTCTCTCTGCACTCCCATTTTTTACGAGGAATATTGCAAAAAGAGAGGCATTTCGAATTAAATTACAGGAATGACAAGGAAAAAGCCGCGAATCGCGCAGGTGTGTTTTTATTACTTCGGTTAATGAAGCTGGGATTGCAGAAAAGCTCCGGACTGTGACTTTGGGTTCATCTCTTCTCTCTGCACTGCTTTCCCTCTCGTCGATTCCGCCCCCTCCCCACTCACCCTCGTCCCCCCTCCGACCCATCCCCGCCGCCAACCAAATCCGCTCCTCTCCGCTTGCGTGATCTTAATGCACAGTGAGGCACATTGAGGCCGCTTTGTCAAAGCGCCACCACGGGCGCTGCACGATCAACTGAAACTGATTATTTATTCGTCACTCGGATCTGCCTCCCTCCCCTCCCTCTCTGCAAATACTGTTGAGCCTGCCTCTCACTCTTCTCTTTCAAGGCCAATGGAAATGGAACGATTGAGCGTTGAACTCCCATGTTGTGGACTCGAGTTCAAATCCTTGCAAAGGCGATATCTTTCTTCGGATTCCAATTTAAACTTTCAGCTTTTTATGCCAATAGCAATAAGTTATGATCCTATGTTTTGTTTTCGTTTTACATTTGTCGTTCTCTCGTATATCCATAAAAAGGGCTTTATTTTGCAGTTAACGTACCCAATATCGCTAACTCACGACCTGGACTGGGTGCCGTATATTATCTCAACGGGTGATATCTCTGATCATATATGGACAAACAATGCAGAGGAATAAAAGATCACTTATCGTAACATATTAGTTAGTGTACTGGTTTCAGCTAATGTAATATTGTGTTTAACTTTGGTATATTATATTTAAAACTGTCTTTCCATCTTTTCAATGTGATTGCATCTCAATGTTAATGAAAAATTTCTTGATGGAATTATTGGATTGACAGACAAAAATCGTCTTTATTTACTGAGCCAAATTAGGACCATCAAGTCCTTTCCTACTTTTCTAAATTATTCAGGCGATGGGACTCGAAACCACAACTTTTAGTGCAATCGGAAGAATTACCCACCATGGTAAATCAGCTGGTGAAATTGGCAATTTAGAATTTTAGAGTGCGGTAGAAATCATAGCATACCTAGGTATTCTAAGATATAAACATTCATTGAATTCGGCGTGCAACACTATCATCAAATAATAGAAATTAATCGAGTACCATGTTTATATAATTGTCTTATTAACATAATGGGCCTATGCACCCAGATTCCCAAGTCCCTATTATAGAAATGGTAATTGAGTTTTTGTGGTTATCGATGATTTAGGTCAATCATCACCGCAGTCTCCTTTTAGATAGTGCACCTAATAACATTAACGCATCTCTCATACCCGAAACGAGGTTTAATCTCGAAGATCGGGTTTAACCAATGAGCGCGTTGCCCCTACGGGACTATTCATTTTGGGGTCGTGATAGTTTTGAGTATCCATTCCTTAAGCTATTGCTTAAGTTCTGTTGTTCCCAAATCGAATGGTCATTATTCATAGTAATGCCTTTTCCTGCCTCCTCACCTTCTTCGAAATATGGTAGCGTTTTAACACTAAAATTTATATACGATTCTTTAGTGAGTTAGTAACTTGCATGTTGTACAGTCTTTTATTCATTGCACATTGAACAGTTATCCCCATTATTATTCTCCATGGAATTTAAGATGCGAGAACTAGAGAGGGCCGTTGATCAGCTTTACGAAGTCTACCTGCCCTTCAAGAATTGCCTATAATGGAATTTTTTGATAAATTGGATTTTATTGTAGATAATGCGAATTTACGTACAGCTATTGTAATTCTATGTGTAGTAAATTCAAGTTTTTAGGCAATGTGAAAAATGAAGATTCAAAACTATGTCTTTAAAGTAAATCGCAGTAATATGTTAAAATATAAGAATGTTTCTGATTGATTTATATTGTGGTGATAATGGAAACTGCCTTGTCATTGGTAAATATATATACATTTTACAATATTTTCAGGAAACTAACTGTTATGACTAACACTTTCTCAATGGCGGAAATTTATTCTGTGTTTCATCTGAGATGCGCCCAAGCCAATTAAGGTCCCTCTATATTTAACCTCAGTTTTATTGAGCGAGCGTCCGAGTCTGTCATCTTTTTTGGCTCACGCTGCGACTCAATTGCTGTGAAGTTTCATATAACGCAGTATGGTGAACCATAAACCATTAGACTCCGTCGAGGGTAATTATAGAGAACTTCATTTCATTAGCTGTTTCTCTTTACGGAGAACTTATAATGCCCTGAATTATGTGGGGGTTTCATTTAAAGGAGTCTCCGTCAATTATCCAAACTTATTTATTTGCTACTCGTTAAGGAGTGGAGAGTAAGTTCATGGTGGTTCTTTGACATTTCATGTATTCTCAAACAGGCATCTTTACTACCAGTTTTTTTCGTAGTAGATAACAAGAGAAGATAATCGAAAATAAAGAGAGGTTCAAGATAATAAAACGTAGTAGTTGAATCCAATGCCCATATTTCTTAAAAATGACTAATTTCTCAAATACATCCACGTTTTACTACCAGCAACTACCTACTTCAGTGAACTTCATGGGAAACGTTTACGAATTTACCTAAATCTAACTCTGGGAAGCAGAATAATTACAGTCTTAAGCCTTTAGCATCAATTGAAAGGTTGTAGAAATACTTTATCCGATGTAAACTTTAAAATGTCTGTGTTATTGAATTCTGTTGTATTAGAGCATTTAGAGTTTGTATGAAGAAAATTCAAAAACAATTCCTTTAAAAAATGGATAGGTTGCGATTGTTTCGCCATGTTACGTGCACATCGATTTGAATATTAAACAAATGCGACAGCGGATAGCTCTTAACCGGCTTGGGTGCCTTTAGCCGATTGCATTCTAAACTTCACCCTTCGTCTCTACGCAGAAATGTAACTATTATCTGCGTGAGGATAATTCTTGCATCTAATTGGAATATTTGCTAATGGAGCTAATTTGCTAATCTCAACGAGATATTTCTGCGCGGCTACTGATGCCAGAATAATTGGATGAAATACCAATGCTAACATAACTATATTTTGATAGCTGTATGGGTTGAATCATATTTTCTCCGAGTTGTCACATTACATGATTAATTCAGTTGCTCACATTTCTTTTTTCCACGGATATGCATATCTTTTAACATATATAAGAAAATAAACGCCGTTTTTCCCTGCTCGGCGGCTCGAACGCCGCTGAGACAGAGATAATGCGATACGGAATAGGTCGTGAATATCCTCCAAATAAAAACTTACACGCTGGGGAAAAGAGAAAATAATTAAGAATCGTCGTATAAGATATGACCTCTACCGAATTTATGGTAGCAATTCTACTCAACTTCAGTTCTTGAAACATTTAATAGAGTTGGGAGTAAGTATTTCTAAGATTGAGAAAAAATATTACACTAACAAATCTTGAGGTTTGGAAAAAAATCCAGATTATTTTATACAGGTTCATTACATTTTCAATTGGAAGAAAATTCATTCTTCCTTACTAACCCGGGCAAAGACTGTATGTAACCCGCTGGGTCCGAGACCTGGTCTGCGGTGTAGTTTCTTTTAGCCCAGTCTGTGGTGTCTCCTCTCGCTAGGACGGATAATTCTCTCGCACGGGGAAATCGAGTTTGGTAGGTCATGCCAGTTAACCAAATTGAGTCAAGTAGTCGAGTAGTCAAGAAGTTTTTTCCCTGACTCCCGCATTTCAAATATGACCTTAGATATTGGATGTAAAGTATCTACTTCTCTACGAGTGGAACAGGAGGAAACAAACAACGAGGCCCATTTGACATATCATCACTGATTTTCAGAACCATTAACTTGAGTTGGAGCTATTTCTTTTCTCCTGAAAATTGGTAGCAAATTCAAAAAAAGTAAATCGACATCGTACTTACAGACATTTAGGATTGAGGAAGTACTTCATGGTGTACTTCCGGCATTGCATAAATATTTTCTGGATATGTTTTCATCTTCTGTTTCTGGGATGTCACAAATATTTTCCTTCCCAGACTTCATTTTCATATGTGGAAACAGTAATTATAAAATCCACTAGACTTCCTGCGTGCTCCTCAAAAGAGAGTAAAATGAATTTTCAAAGTCTACATGGATTTTCCTCCATCGTTCAAGGCATCCATTTCTGTGTGTAGAAACGAATAATTTTAAGGATTACTAGAGATATTTATGTATATGGTTAGTTAGAAAATTTCCCTTTTAAGTATATTTGCGTTTTTATAAACGCATAAATAAATAATTTTCCCTATGCTGCAGGCATTTGGCTATATCGTAAATGGATTCAAATATCTCTCGTTGTAATTTTACAGGTGATACAGCAACATAGAGATTATTGTGAATAGAAATTTTCTTTGCATATGACACATATTGCACGCTCTTTTCATGCTGGCTCATATGGCTCATGAGTCGAATGGGCCTCAAAGTTTATACTCTTATGGAATTTTACCAGTTTTATTAGCTCCAAAAACCATCCCACAGCAATCAGCGCGAAGGTTAGTAATATTGATGAAATCGGATCGTAAGCATCTCAGAGCAGGGATAAATACTTGTCTGTTACACTGACGTCAAAACCTTTCATGAAGTACACACATCGGAAAAATATGTGGGTCAGATTTAAAGAAGCTCAGTTTTATTAGATGGGAATATTTAATGAAAAGGTAAGAGAGAGGTGGTACCCCGCTTTAGTTAGGCCACCTTTAGAATGCGCCACAAGTCTTTGGATTCATGAGGAAAAATTTAATTAAGCAATTGGAAAAAACGTTCAGATAAAATTCGTTGATTTGTTAAAACTTGCTGCGAGAAGAGGGTAAATTAACGGGTATGTTGAAGGAATTAGGTTAGGCATTAGTTTACTCATTTTTCTCTCGCTCGATCATGACAAAATGGAACCATACCACCCGAATGTATTTTTTTTGGAGACCAACGTTATTTATTTAGCTAAACTCGCCAAATATTACATGATGTACGAGAGACATGTACACGATTTTTTTAATGTGCAAATTTCAGTCCAAATGCAGGTGTGTATTAACAGTGGGGCAGTTATGGCTGATGCTCTAGCATGAGCCATTGAGGCGGCTTGATATTCGAAAAATCACAGCGTGAGTGGAGGTAAGGATACTCAGAGACGTCCTCCCGTGATCTAACCCAAGCCCTCCGACCAGTAGCCGAACACTCTATTTGGTGGGAAATAAATATAATTGGCTGAAATACTTCCTCTAGAAAGTATTCCAATTTCAAAGGATGCTTTTCATAACAGCTTCTGTTGATCGGGATCGCAATAGTGTCGGGGTTCTTTGGCTTGTGTATCAGATTGGAAATATGTAAATAATCAACTTTCAGGTACCGGTCCATCTGAACTGCTATTTCAAACATTTTATTTCCTCCAAACTTTTTCGGTGACGTTTCGCTCGCGTTACTACTTGATGCAACTTGATGTAATAGGATTTCACACAAGAGCATCACCCAATAATAAAAAAGGATATATATTTCTTATTAATACGTTTACATGAATGTATATATTTAATATTATCACGTTCTCCCGTAGGTATATATTTTATTATATATATAAACCGTAAACTCAGTACTCAACCGGAAGGTCGGTTTGTTAGGTAATGGTAGAGTTCACCCAGTACTAAGCCCGACGGCTTGTGATATTCACACATCAGGGTATGGGGGCTAGTTCCTTTTCCTGTGTCGGTTATAGTTTCCCAGGAAGATCTGGTACCCGGAAAATCACACAACTATGGTGGATCTGAGGGTGCCCAGAGAGGCTTGCCCGGGAATCAAACCCGAGTCTTGCGGTCAGTCGTGCAACGCTATATCCCTGGACTACCGCGATCCATTAACTATATATATTTATTTTTGTGCGTGCATATATATTTAAAGTTGTCGCGTTTCCTCCTGACGGGACGAAAACGTGTAGAATGGATCTTAAAGATGATAGAGAACACACCGCAGAATGTACATCCATTGTGGAATTGATCACAAAACATAAATGTTTTTGTATAGATCTCTGCTACGACGCTCATGAGATCAATTTGAACCTCGAATTAAGTTCGTACGTCGCATTTTCCTGTGCTGCTCACTCCTCTGCATATAGACATGGTAGGACGATAGTGACAGGCAAAGGAAGTGGGTACGAGTGTAGGAAACGAGAGAAATATAACTGAATTTGCTGTAAATTACAGGGTGCGGCAACATAACTTCCTTTTGGGGTTTGCTTTTGAAAAAAGGAAGTTATGTTTGCTGCACCCTGACTTACTCGAATGAAATAGAATTTATGATATCCAAATTCTTCAAAACAATACACCACGGTACATCTTTATGTGCGAACAACGGCAAAGAGAGACGGAAAACTATGAAATTCACATAAAATAAATGCTTACATTATGAAATTTTCATGCAACTCAGGTTAAATAACAACTGACTTACTTGGGTATGAAATACGTATATAGATGAGAATTGATCAAGAACTTACACGAGAAAGAATTTACAGTGAAGATTATTTACTATTCCAAATATTATACGAAGACCTATCAGATGTTGGACTGTCAATAACGACATGGCTGTCATGACTACTCAAAATTGTGTGTAATGTGTCGGTGGTGTTAGCCTGGGGTTCATTTAAAATAATGCTAAAATAAATCATTGTGTTTTGCCTGGTTAGGGACTGAGATTTTTAATTAGACTGAAAATAAATCAATTCCGACGAATCATGCCCCGACTGAACCCAAACTGCTGAATTCAAAATGCCTCAAGTTAGGCAATATTCCTTTTAATTATCTGGCTTGAACTGGTTGCTTTCATTCGGTTCATTCCAATTTGGGACTTAAAAAGCGTTAGTCTCACCCGTCTGCCTCAACCATACTCGGTTTATCAGTGCAATGAACCGAAACGCTTGCTTGAAACTACTAGCTAAAAGGCGCGGTTTGCTTAGTTGCATTGGAAAGCCTTAGGAGTGTGTTTGGGGAGGGAGCGAGGAAGGGGTTGAGTGATGGAAAAAGGTTGCTGTGGAAAAGTGATGGAGTGGGGTTGCTGGCGGCGGGTGGGAAGGGGTGACGTGAAAGAAATTGTCCCGTATTTATAAGGAACATGAGATATGAAGAAATTAACAGAGGGAAATAAAATCCCAAAAGGCATTTGAAAATGGTATGCCCATGCTAACGCCATTGTAAGGTCGATGGGAACGAAATGAACAATGAATTTTTCGAAAATGTGGGCTGAAATTCGAAGTAATCTAGAAGTGAGAACTGCACCAATTTCAGCTAGATGCAGGGATTTTCAATGTGTAAAATGAAAGTTAAAAATTCAATAGTCACAAAAGGCACAAAATGACGCTTCTCATGCTTCATTGAATGACTAGTGAAACGGAAACAGTAAAACTGAGTGATTGAGGAGAAATTCATGCAGAAAAAGAAACAATGGAGCATTTTCGTCATTGGTGTACACAAAAATCAAATTTTTTATTCACAGAATCCTTTGATTGCCCTTTGTGTCCATGGGTTACCGGTAGAGAACTCTTGAATAGCCATCAGATTTCCCAGGAGCCGAACCAGAAGAATTGAACTACCTCCGTAGCTAATACGGTACTCGAAATGTATATCAGGCAGGCGCTTCAACCACTAGATTAACACGGGCGTCGATTAAGAACAGGAATGGTATGAAATGGATATTTCGCTGGAGAAATTTATTTTTATTCATTTAGTTGGAATTCACACTGAATATAATAAACCATATTTCCAGTGCTGAGGACTATATGCAATCTATTAAGCACAGCTATAATTCCAATTAGGGAAATATTTTATAGTACAGATACTGTAGCCATTTTAACTAACCGAGGCTTACTATTTTGCTTTTACAGTTAGAGGTGAGAATAACTATTTAACTATCAGTTTGTAAACTTTGTGAAAACGTCTTTAGTTCTTTAAATGTATTATAACTATACATATTTCTAACTTCCATGGTTGTTCTCAAAATTTTTGTGAAATTCGGGTGCTAGGAAACCCATCCGATTAATAAGTTATAACTTTCAGAGAAGCAAACGGGACTGCTGAGGTGTAAAAGATAAATTGCTTCTGGCGATTTTTAAGGCCCCTTAAAAAGTTTCATTTATGACACAGTGCATAAAGCATCGGGAGAACTTGGAGAAAAATTAACGTGAAAGGTGAGCCAAGGTGAGCCTTCAGGCGGATTTCATCCCATGCACTACGACTCGTGAGTTTCCTAGCTCACAAACGGAGAGGGTTACTAATCGATGGCAGAAAGAATTTTTATGTTGGATAAAAAGACTTCAAAAAAAGCAAAGAGCGGAATTCGATGAAACTATGTACCATAATCAAACAATTATCTCGTGTGTTGGATAAGTCGGGATTAGTGGATGGAGGATGAAAGGAATCCGATGGAATGAGGACTTAACGTGCAAATCATTCTGCACGTGAGATTCGATCTGGATGTCCATAACCTTCCTTCAACGGTTAGCCCTAGGCACGGAGTGTGTTCTTATTGTTAGAGGGAAATGGCATGGAGAGGTTAGGCGGCAGGAAAAAATGTTAGACATAGAACGAAGTATTCTCGTGACCCAAATAGATCGCCTTCTTAGGTCTCTCACTGCTGCACAGGGAAAGAAAAATTGGCGGCGATCGAGGAACGGAAAGAGTGCTGTTAAGTGGCGGGAATTTCTAGCCACGGAGAAATAGTTTACCTGTGACGACGTTATTCGAAGTGGAGGGAACGTGCGAGGATCCGTAGTGCATGCGTTCTGTTCTGGGTGGGAAAAACGTGAGGAACGAGAGAGCCTGGAATGTGAACGTATTGCAGAGATGAATGGTTTTATTGCGCCGCGAGATTGATGGGTGTGAGAGAGGGGAACTTAAGCTTAGCTGTATTCCGGATGTGGTGAACAGGGAGGCCTTTCTGTAGTGGCTCAGGGGACTCGTGCATTGCTAAAACATTTTGTAGCATCAGGTGCGGATTACTTTGAACGCGCTAATGGTAGGATACCTACGAGATTTATCTCCGAGCTGTGAGATTGTAAATGGTTGTTTTAATTCGAATAATTATATGTAGGTTCAAATTTTATTCATCGTGAGTAGTACGCTATCAATGTGGAAATGAATTATATTTTGGCCTCATGGTATTTGGAATAAAAGTGGAAGTGGCTTTATCATTAGTGGAAACATAGTGAGCTGAAATGACCCAATTAATCTTTTTAGTCAGAAGTAGGTTTAAGTTTGATTGAAATGAGAGAAATCTTTCAATAGATTTTATTATTCAATCAACAAAGATTTTCAGTAATTTGTTGCATCATATCACTGCTAATCTGACAATGAGAATGATGGGTGGGAACATTTGTTTAGTAAAAAGAGTACTTTACTTATTATAATATATAAAATGATTACTTAATTTCATGGACATCTTCCTCAATAAATATGTCCGTACATATTCACCATATACTATAAAAATGATATTTATAAATAGACTGCCATTCCTGCAACGTTTGTGAAAATCTTCAGGTTGAAATTTTCAGTTCTACTGTACCTTTTTTGAATATTTTTAAACCTGGAAACATATTGAATTGTGATTGTTTCTCTTTCTAGTAAATTGCCAGATGGTGTTTTCGATCAATGAAGGGTCTACACTATTAGTTAGTGTTCAGTTCATGATCATAGCGGCGAATAAGTTATGAGTTTATATTAATCATTATTTTCTCAATGTCAACTACGCTACACTTTATATATTGCGTGCGATTGTATTGTTTTCGCTTATCTCAACAAAGATGTTTAAAGTATTGTTTTTAGTACAGTATTCTTAGCAGCACTGGGAAATTATCCAATGTACGGGGAGGAAAAAAAATATATATACAAGGTGTGGAGAAAGTCAGGCAACCCCATTTTTCACGTATAACACGAAGGTAAATTATGGATAATTACCTGCTTAATCATGTTTTCCTTTACTAAAACAATAGTGGAAACATGAGAGGAGAAATCGAGTGTTTATTGACCGTTTTGGGAGACTAGCGTTGCGGTTTCGATTATCTGGGTTAATACTGAAGATATTACTCGATATGCACATTGTCTATGGAGGTTTGTTTATTGCAACTATCTTCACCGGAATGGGATCGACTCCGAGATCCGTGCATTCACCGCTCCGCTCTGGTTGCAGTGGGGATCGGCACTCCCGAATGATTAAACGCCGGAGCCGATCATGCCGAAGGTCGGCATAAATCACGGAGTCGATCATTGCCTATTTGCGGGCTCCCGCAAAAAAATCTGGGAGTGGGGAAGGAAATGCTACAGGAGTGGGGGAAGGGTGAGAGGACTTGGGATCAAAGGTCGAGGGTGAAGTACCTCTGGGAATGGGGCAGTAGCGTAGTAGAGAGAATTGAGAAGGACAGTTGACGGTCACTCCCTCTGAGCACGTTCTCTAAAAGCGGGATTTTTACCTGTTCTTTTTATAATTGCGTCAAGAGTGCAGAATATAAAAGTAATTGCGTTTTTCATCTTTATCAGCCTGAATGGAATACCTCGACTCTCATACAGGTACCTGCATGGCTACTTAAAAAAATCAATTTTCGAGCTCGGATAGAGATCTACGAGCATATAGTGGACTTAACTTGGTGGAAATGTTGCATGCTTCAAAAATTTACGGAAACACTACCTTGAGATTTCCACCTGAAATGATATTTTGCACGGCCATGGTTTCACCACGACGAGGGATCGTCAACGTGATGAAAGCATTGACGGATGGAATAAAAATGTGGAAATTGCAGCGTTGTTTTGTTCATCAAATTACGAGAGCTACGTTAAAAGTTAGATAGAGCTAAGTTAGATTTTTTAATTAAAATTTTTATCGCAGTTGAATGGGCTGGGGAACACTTGATGTTCGAAATCATCATGATTTCTCTAATTCTAACACGATTTGTTTATGAGCAACGTAATTGTATTGCTTCATTTGATCCAGGAATTGCGTATTGTCTGAATATATCTTTGAAGAGTGCTATTATTTTTTCTTTTTTTTGCAGTAATTATTGTTGGCACAAATTTAACTAAGCCTGTACAAAGAGGAGGACTCTTATGAAAGGGACTATAGGTAAATATGTTCAGAAAAAACTGGGGAAAACTTTAATATGAAGGTTATGTTACTTGGTTGCTTGGGCAACTCGCTGGCGCATACTCGTAGGTGTAGAGTGGAGGATTTTGTAATGCCGGTATAGAGGAGGATTTAAAAGGTAAAATCAACAGAAAGGAAAACAAACGAATAAGTTCTAGGCTTGGTAAGGGAGGAGAGATGGTTGTTGGAAGAAATCCAAAGGAGGTAGGAAAAGTGATGCAGGGCATGTCGAGTTATAATTGAATGTTGAAGACAGTGATATTATGTTGGATAAAAGAGGTAGATAATAGAAGTTGTAAAAGAATGGGCCTTGGGTGGATAAAGGAATGCGGGAAGTATGTGGTTTTAAATAATGGTCTATTTTAATCGAGTATGTATTGAGTATGTTTTTAGGTAGGACGTAAGAATGTAGCAGCAGTTAGGTATTGGGTCCATCAGTAACCTACTTTTACCGGTAGACTACATTCAATAATATTATACGCAATTAAGTTTTTAATTAATGTATTACAGATTGTACAAAGGCTGGAAAGAATCTTTGAGGAACTAGGCCACACTTAAGTATTGTACAATTGTATTTTTTTTACATTTTCATTTTTTAGTACGAGGTATGCAAAAATGTTCTGTCAAACATTTTTTGCTCTTCTGACCCTCACGTCCCTCATTTGTTCTTGTGCTTCAACCTGACCATTTTACGTCTGTCATTTTCCAAATTTGTCAACACTGCAACTCTGTAGTAAAGGGTCATCACTTCTGCTTTTTGGAGTAAGACCATGACTTGAAAATTGGTGCACCATATTTGCGTCTTGAAAATTATTTTATTTTTCGTTTGAATGAATCGACTTTCTACAACTGCTCCTTCGTTTCATGCCTCAGATTATTACTCTTATGTATTTGAAATTAATTTCATTGCTACGAGTAGGATTTTTTTCTGCAAGTCTTTGTTTGCAAACTATGGAATATAGCGCCAGACTATATGCATGTAATTGTATGAAGTACGATGAGACCTCAAGAGTACTTTGTTAACGTTGCAAATAAAAAATTGGATTACTGAACAATTAATGCAAATAATGTGTTAAGAATAACCTCAAATGTGGCAGGTAGTGTCGCCTAATTTTTTCAATAGATTCCAATTTAATAGGTTAAAAAAGGAGCTTTGGAATTTGTTGCATTGAGCATAGGGAATTTAGAGATTCGAGAGCCGAATTCTCCCATTTTGACCTATTATAATATTCGTTTAATAATTATTTAACGAATGAGTTCTTATTTAAATGGATTTCGATGATTTTATATCCCAGTGGCATGGCGTCCAGTTCCATTGCTGCCACTGTCAACGCATAATAATGTAAGTGTTGCTTTAATATTTTAACTATTGCCATTTAATAGTAGTTTGTTGTACAGATTCAATGACCATAAGACCAGTAATAGTAACCAACCCGAAGGTTGGCTTGTTAGGTGAGAGCCATACTAGGATACTATCCGACATGTGAAATTCATACATCAGGGTAGAAGGGCCAATTTTTTCCCTTTGCCGCATATTGTATGGTTTCCCAGGAAGGTATGGTACCGGAAAAATCTCTCGCCTCGAGTGAAATTGAGGATATCCGGAGATGTCATCCGAAATTGAACTTGGAACCCTACGAATTTCGATCACTGAATTGTTATATCGCATCACTCTACTCACCAAACTAATGTGCCCTTCTAATTACTGTAGGGGTCGGTACATGTATATCTGAGAAATAAAAAGTAACATGGTTCCATAAATGTATACAGGCATTGATGAAATCTATGGCTGCTTGCTATGGTGCTTGGAAGTGCAGACAGATTCCGGTGAGCGGTTCAGAAATTCCACCGCATCACTGGCATGCCCTATCTTCTCCGGAGAAGAATCGGTTTTGTAATGGATGTGGAGGGGCTACGCATTTTTTAAGCACTCGCTCGACCCGCCACTAGGACTTGGCTTAGCCTCTGGAAATGAGTGAGGTGGGGAGTCGACGATAACGAACAGCTTCGTGATTGAATTCCTTCGTGCTTCGCAAGGGGTACATCTCCTCGGGCGCAGAACGAGGGAGCGATTCAGACGTCTCCAGCACCATCTCAACCCCTCCCTCTTCGTCGGCCCACTGTTCCTCCCTCCCTGTGGCGATGCGCACGTCCGAGATTACAATGTGTGATGAGGGACGCGAGACAATCGAACGCTGTCCCCCTTTATTCCCCCACGCACGGCGACGCTTCGTTTGCAAATGCAGCTTGCGAATGCCAATGGAAGAGGAAGGAAATAAATACTTAGATCATCGACGACCTTGGCACTGGAATGCCTGACTTTTGTTTTCTTACTTTTTTCCGTCGAGCATTGGAGTTTTTCTTGGCGGCGTGGTCATTTTATATCACCATGTGGGGGTATTCCGTATGCTATCTCGAATTATAAAGTGCTGGTGCAATATAAACCACGAAGGAGCTTATAAGCAAAGCGAATTTCTAGTCAAAACAATATTTCTCGTGATTCGGGTGCCTTTTTTTCTAAAGAGGGCGTCCTCTGCCGAGAAAATGCACAATTATTCCGCCGATTTTTTTGTCGAAAAACCATTTACCTGATGTGCCTTTACCAATTTTGCCGGCGTGCCTTTTGTTTTACCGGTGTGCCGTAACCAATTAGAACCGAGGAAAATTGAAAATACTTCACAGGCACATGCAACTCCAGTTGGAGGAAATGAAAATGTGTTTAAAGGTAAAAGGTTGGCCGATGCCTTATAATTAATGCCACCTGGTTGTTCGTCACACCTCATGGACAGTAATATCTCATTTGGAGGGTTTCATGTTTTCTCCGCATTATTATATGCCGCAGAAATACAATTGATGCCCACCCTTCCCCGAGAAAAGCTGGAATAATTATAGATAATGAATTAAACATAAGGGCAATGAAACTTACTTTGGTTGCTTTGATAAATTGAGGTACGTAGAGATTTATGGGATGCCATCTCACTTTTAATTTATTGATGATATTCACAAGTATATGCGTTTAGCTCATATTTTTTGGATGACTGTATAATTCAGATCGAAGTGTTGTAAAATTAATGTAAAAGTAAAGTGAAAACAGGTTGGTTGAGAATGAAAAAATCATTTGAATTGACCGTAATTTGAAGATCATTTGTGAACATGCCCTATTTTCGAGAAGGCATTTCAAAGGCAAGAATCAAATTACAATGACTTTTAGGAAATCACGTGTGTGATATGAAAAATTTTCACCCAAAAAAATAAAAGATGTGTTGGGACAAATTTATTGTCATTGGAAGCAATTACTCGAGTAAACTGTTGCGTAGGCGGTTTATTGGAAGATATTACTTTTTACTTTTATATATGCGTGGACTTAGGGAAACAAAACACGGAAGATGCCCGAACAGCATGTTATGCAAAGTATTCCAAGCTACAATCCACGATTTTTTCTGCTAGTTTAGATAAGTGGTAAGAGTAACTGGTAGTTACTCATGAATGCTCAATTCTTAAGTTTTTATTCTTGAGTTTGGAATAATCAACTGGAAGCACACAAAACCAGAAATTCTTAAATCCACACCCGAATTTGTATCCTTTCAAATGTTACGTATTTTCGTGGCCATTCACCTAAAAGCTACTGACTGAGTAAGACCAAGTGTCTGGAAAGAATTAACTTGTGCCCGTATGCGTTGCTGCGTGCGATGCGCTTTGATAGCGTTTTCCTCTGTTATAGTAAAACTTTATAGGCATTCTATACTTTCTAACTTTATTTATTTGGGATGGATTCAGTGCTAAGAATAGTATTTGGGCGAGCATATGTAAAGATTCAGTAAATTCAAAAAGGAAACATCAACAAAGAGAGATGAATTCATTTGTGGATGGACACACTTGTTTTGAATAATTTCTTGAATGAATTATCGACATTAACAAATGTACGCTAACATTTCTCCGGCGCTCTGGTTACGTATGCATACGTAGTAGTCGTCCGCATATCTATTTGAAAATTAATGGCTGGTGTCGAGACGCTGCCTTTCACTCGCATGATTTGATACTTTATATGGGTAGAAAACGCTACTGATTACTTTCACGTGTCATTGGAGTGTTACATTTCTTTTATTCAAGGTCACCCAAGAAATTTCTGTTCATATTTTGATGGTGGAATTTTTTGCTAAGTTTTAAATTATCGATTACTTCTAATTTCTTTCGTGTAAATTTTTGTTTACATTGTGTTTCAATGAAATAGATCTAAAATGCTGTTATTATCTTTTCTTTGGTTTGGAATACTGTTATCATGGATTAATCAATAGCCAATTAATGACTTAATTGTTATTATCCGTATTTGTTTGTCTAAGGGACCCGACGGTGAGAGTCTTCGAGACCCTAATTTAAAATACATTCCGGGTATCTTGATTAAGAATTTCGAAAGAATTATTCCCATCCATTGATATTAATCTCTATTCTCTTACGGACTCATGAGGAACCCTATGTGAAATTTTGCCTCCTCCAATGTTATAATAAATACGGGGGAATCATGCTTTTACAGCCTCATCTGGAGTGCCGTTAACGTAATAATCTATGACACTGGTGTGTAAATTTCTCGTAATTACAGGAATAAGAGATTTGCACTATTAATCTTATTGTTTTTCGAAAATAGCGTACTGCTTCTGATTGCGAAGCCATTCGGTAAAGTGGCAGAATGTAATTCATGTATATTGATCAGATTAGCTGCTACCGTTTTGTATCTCTAAACGTAAAACCATTTTTTTGGTTCTAAAGAAAGTACGAAGGCAGCTTCCCATTTGGAGCCATTCTTTCCCGGCAAAAATGTCCTAGTTGAGAGGACAAATTCAATTCCAGAGACTAAAAGAAAACGGTTTCTTTGGAAAGTTACACATACCTACCGTTCCACTTTTATAACGCTACATGTTTTTGTCCATGAACTTCACGTCATATTTTATTCGTTAGAGCTGCTGTATTCATCCGGAACATGATATCTTTCACCAAGTTGGTAGTTGAAAACGTTTTGACGACGCTCTTACTTAATAAAGCCAAAATTGCTCAACTATATCATAGAGAAAAGGCATTTTTTATGACCCGATCGAGACTATAATTGAATTGCACAATGTATGCGAGCATCATGAATGGTTGAGGGAAAGACCTGTTCAATTACGTATCACGATTTCACATTTGCTAAACGGAGTTGCAATACATACCATACCGCAGTAATAAACCCCGAAGTCGGGTTTAGATAGTTGAGGGTAGTGCTCTCACCGAACTAAGCCTTGAGGTTGTGAAATGAACACATTTTATGGTTGAGGGCAGGTCGTTCCCCTGTGCCCTCATTCCTGTTACCACAAAGTTGTAGTAACCAGAAAATCGCACAACTTGGATTTTAGAAAGGACTGTACAAATAACTAACCCAGGACCCATAAATAGCCGGTCATTGTACTCAATAGACCCCTTACACCTTATAGTTACCATTAATTAACGTAGGGTATGATTAATCTGAATCAGGTAACCGACTCGTTCTTTTGATAATTCAAGTGGATTCGGATTTCTTCCGAAATTCTGTTAATACGTATCATACTGCTAACCAAATTTAATATTGCTGAGTTAGGAATGCAGTATTATGAAAAGTAAACATTGATTAGCATACATTTTTTTCCGAATCACAAGCTGGAATAAAATTATTTAACATCGAATGCTGGTTCACCAGCGACACATAAGTGTTATTTGTTTTACTTCCAAATAGGATGGATATTCATTTACGCTGCATTTAATAATGCAGAATCTCCTTCTTTAAAATATATTAGTGTATGCATTTTATACCCTGTTTCCACTGGTTGTGATAAACGAGTAGATAATCAAAGTATCTTATGAATAAAAAAAAACGGTATTTGTAAATAAGGGCAATCTAAAGTAACGCCGCTATGCAAAATTAGCGTGTTCCAAAAATTAATTCATACTTCTTGGAAGCAAGTTCAAGGTTACATTTAAAGAGAAAATAACGCACCACTTTACCCGATAATCTGATTTCGTATGTGTACAATTACCCCAATATGCATAGTAAAATACGTTTCTATGCCTTAACTTTCAATGATATGAAATGTATTCATTCATACACACAGATATTATCGTACATTACTCGTTTATTTTGTTTTGGATAGCTACCGGATATAGACGGTAGGTCGTTAGCCAGGAAGGTGATGGTCCTGTGTTTAAGCTACCTTCAATTAGAATGCAGTGTTAACATGCATTCCCTATAAATCAGTGACGAAAACGCGGAAGTTGGCATCTCACTTTAATTTGTTATTAAAAGATTAGTCAGTTATTTCCCCAATGAATGCCTACAATTGTCGCACTTCATGTAGTCCGGCCATTTCGATTCAATTTTTTGTATTGGTTTGTTTTTTGGTGTTTTCTCAAACAATATACTAAATTAACTCAATCATGCTCTAATTGGCAGTTATATTGTTTAATAGAATGATTTTAGGCGTCACTTTGTCGAAGCGATTCACATAGGAAAATATATGTGGAATAACTAAGTATTTCTTTTCCGAACTCGTATTGTTTGTAGCATGGCAATAAACTGTGCCCAAAACCTATCTAACATGAAGTGATAATACCGAAATGTCAACATCTATTGGCGTATTGAAAATACGCAAACAAGGGTTAAGATTGAAAAGACTACCATGAATTCCACGCAGATTTGTTTCATTTTCTTGGACTGAGCAGAAGTTTTGTCTGATAATCGCTCGAATAATATGATTTCATCCCATTTGATTGTTATATTTTTAATTAATAGCAGATAAAATTTTAATCTGCGATGGGCAGATAAAAATGAACCGTCCGAAGGATCGTGATCCGGAAAATTCTATTGTATTCATACCCTCGCTATTTAATGTTTTACATTCACGATCGGTATCTAACTTTTCTAATAGCTATTCAGCAAGCTAGAGGAATGAATACTTTGAATAATCGGGGCTCATTATTGACTTAGCGGAAATATTTTAGTAGGTCATTGTTGTATAATTGTATAAATACAATCCTTTGACGTTAAATTTTTATGGGGAAATAATGGATCGCGAAGGTGCCATCTCAACTGATTTTCAGCAGAAATCTTTACCTCGTTCTACTTTTGTCTTATCGTTTTAATTTTTTTAACGTTGACAAGCTGGAATCCCGTCTTTCGCACCTCTGATTTGAATTGCATAAAGAAACCACATTTTTATTTGGAACAGCATCCGACTGGAATTGTTAATTACCTCACTCTAGTTACATAATTTTCTCCTGTTCGCGCGCCGAGCGCACTTGCATTTCAGGGACGCATGAAAGAACGATGAATTATATGATCTATCTGCCTTCCCCTATCGTATTTCGTTCATACCCTTACGCTTCTCTCTCCTTTCAAGTAGATCTCCACCCTTTCCTCTTTCGTGCACTGCTCTTCCACCTACCTTATCCCTTCCTTCTGCCTACTTTATCCCATCTCACCCTTGCCGCGGTGCTCGAGCCCCCCTCCACCTTCCCGCCTCTTTCTTTCCTCCGCTGCTTCACCTTTCTTTCAAGGTCGTGAGCGCGACACACCTCACCAATTTACAAGGTCCCTCCATCTCAACTCTCCCTGCCGCTCCCCATCTCCACTTCCCCTCTCCTCCCGCACTCCCCAAACCTCCTCTCACCCCAACGTATCTCCTTCCCCCACCACGGAACACCCCCCCCCAACTTCTCTCCCATCTTTGCAGCCATGATCACTCCCTTCCAAGTCAAATCCCACGTTTCGAGCCGTGGTGTCGGCTTTTTACACAGTCCGGGCTGGATGATACAAGAGGATCTGACGCCATCACGGTACATTTCGTAACACGATCACTCCCCCACCCCCGATCGTTTCGTGAAAGGTTACGTGAATGGATTTGTCTCAAGTCCGCAGGAGATTTGTCCCGTTGGTGAAATGTCAATAGGGTAAAACGGATATTGGACAATCTGGGATGAAACCGTCATTAGAAACCTCGGTAGGAACTTCGGTAGGCATCGGATGAAATGGCGTCAAATGTTGCCACAGTTCTACGTAATCTCTTTATTTGTTTCTTCACGTGAAGATCATGAAATGCGATATTTGATAACAGTTTACACATTTTCTCTTAACGAAGTTATCTGAACTTTACAGTTATAACAGTTTACTGGACCTAAGCTGCCGATGAACACATGCTAGACTCCTTGTAGCTCAGAGGGTTCTGATTCAACCTTGCGAGGGAACTTTTTCGGGTGCACTGGCGTTTCTATTGCTGGAAAATACCAATGGCATGCGTACGTCTATCAGAGTGCATGCCATAAGATTCGTCTTCGTCTCTTTCCTTTAAGTACCGAGTAAATTGACAAGTCCCAGTATTTGGTTGGTAAAACCCTTTCTAAGTGTATGTATTCCAACCCATCTTTGGTCTATAATCAATTATATACGAGGGTGATCTGAAAACGCCTCGGCTTGATAATGAAAATGACAATTTCTGTTTTCAAAAAGTTTTATTTTTCAAAATAATCGCCTTTAATATTAATAATTCAATCCAGTAATGTTACGGTCATATTATCCAGTCTCTGTAGTATTCTTCCGGAAGTACGTAAATGTGTTTGAAAATCCTTTCTAATGCTATTGTAACTGCTTTTTTGGGAGAGGTTGTCAACTTGAAGTGTACATTGAGCAGAAAGTTACTATTATTCGAGGATAGTTTGAAGGGTTCGTGAAATCACCACCAGATGTCAGCGCTAGCGCAACGAGCTTCCCGCGTAGTAATAGGTATTCCTTTGTGAGTAAACACGTAAGGCGGACACGTAGGACGGAGTGGTTCGGACGCCTCTCTGTTGTTGTTCCCGTCTAGTGATTTGTGAAGATGGAAAAAATTGAGATTCTAGCAGTGATGAGAAAGATATGAAGGAAAGGAAATACATGCCGACTTTCATAACACTCCAGGGGACTCTTGTCCTTCATATTCAACTGTTACTAAGTGGATGTCCGAGTTTAAGTTTTGTCGGGACACCTTTAGATGATGATCCGCGTAGCGTTCGGCCAATATGTGCCGCTACCCCAGAAAGTTTTGCAAAAGTGCGTAAAACGGTGATGGAGGGTCGCCAAATGAAAGTGGAAGAAATCACTGAAGCTGCAGAGATGTCATCTGAACGGGCACATCACATTTTAACTGTGGAAATGGATATCTGCCAGATGGTGCCACGACTCTTGACGGAGGATAACAAACGCATCAGAATGGAAATTTCAGAGCAATGTTTGACCAGTTTTAAGAGTAACCAACAAGATTTTCTGCGCCTTTTTGTGACCACAGAGGAAATTTGGGTCCACGACTATACTTCTGAGCGAAATCAGCAGTCAAAGCAAAGGAAACATGTTAATCCACCATCACCAAAGAAAGCAAAGACAATGTGGTCGGCCGGAAAGGTGAGGCTTCAGTTTTCTGATCGAAAGGAAGTCTGCTCATAGATCATCTCCCCACTAGTAAAACAATTACTGGACAGTACTACGCTAAACTTCAAGACCAACAAGAAAGATGCTCGAAAAAAGCCGCGGTTGGGCTAAAGGAAGAAAGTTATCTTTCATCAAGACAATGCAGGCCCACACACATGGCAAAAATGCGTGAACTAAGACACTAATAGTTGTCACACCCACCTTATTCAACTGATTTGGCTCCATCAGATTTCCGTCCATTCCCCAAGCTCACAATTTTCCTCGGTGGACGGAGATTATCTTTAAACAAGGAACTACCAATCGAAGTTGACAAGTATTTTCCATACCTGAAGGAATCTAATTTTCGAGATGGGACCAAGAAATCGCTGAACCAAGTACATTAGTGTACAGGTTGACTACATTTAAAAGTAAAAAACATTTCACTGAGGTACGTCAATGATGTCTATTCCATTTCTAAAACCTTTCCAACTACCGTCGTGGAAGGATTACCATAGCAGGTTTACCCGGGTAGAAACATTGTGGTCGGAGAGACTGCATACAAGGAATCTTAAAAGTCTCGGAAACAGAAGAATAGATATGGAAGTGAGTGAATATGCTTGTGGTGAAAGAAGTATGCATGCAGGACCAAAACTTTATGGAAGAAATTTTTAAAAGGGATTCAGTTTCGTGAAATAACTTATTGAGACTTTTTGACCTTGTGTTTTCTTATGTTTCTTCCAGAGATGAGCGTAAAGATTGAAAATACATCTATTATATCTAAGTATAAATAATATTTATCTTGTAGTACATATATCTCCTCAATGTCGTTTAGTGGGGTGGGGGCTAGACTATCAGCCAAATATGCACGGATATTTGTTCTTAAATTGATTTGAATTATGTTTGTTTGTATAAACAAACGCTCGTTCACGTACATGCTTATGTAGAGTATGCAATAATTGGTGTTGGACTAAATCATTTAACTTTGGTTATTAAGTATATATTAATATATATATATATATATATATATATATATATATACATACATATAATATTCAAACCCGAAAACCCCGCCATATGGTGAACAAATATTCATTCACATGGAAATAGATTTGAGGAAAAGGGATAGCAACGGGTAAAAAAGTCTCCTGTGTTCGTCTTTACATGTCTTCCTACCCCTTTTCCTTATTTCTATTTCCATGTAAATGAATATATTTATAGATATATACATATTCGGCTTCTTGGATTATATTTTTTGATAACTTCGCATCGTACGAGAGAAGAACGAGTATTTGAATCTGTCGGTGATGGTGGTCGAAACTTCCAATATTGTGTGGAGCCAAAATAATTCCCTGGTGCTAATTCCCATAACAATCAGGTACCTCGTACCTTTCTAAAATTTTGTCTTGCCTGCTCTCTTTCAGAATTTAAGTACTCTTAACCTAATTCCTCCAAAATATCCGTTAGCTTACTCTCTTCTCGTAGCAAGTTTTAACAAACATAACGGATTATCTCTGAACCTTTCCAATTTCTTAAATAATGTTTTCTCGCATGGATACCGAATACTTGCTGTGCGTTCTAAAGTTGGCCTATCTAAAGCGGAGTACCACCTCTCTATTACTTTTCGTTTCATTTTTCTACAAACCCTCAAATAAAACCTAGCTCCTTTAAGGCTGACACCCATATACTTTTAATGGGTGTACTCCATGAAAGTTTTGGTTGTAGTTAACTTTTAGTTTGGTTTACCCGATGAAAGTTTAACCCGTAAATACAGCACCTATTGTGAATGTCTCAATGCGATTCTATTTATTTTATAATTTGCCTTGTTTATCTTTGTTTTCCAAGATGTAAGTGCTCTATATTTTCAAATATCTAAGTCTAACCCGTAATTCTTGCATCACTACGAAATCTGATCTAAATAACTGTTGATCTAAATTGATAGTATAGGAGATTGTAAAGGGGTGCACGGATGCGTATATGTAATAATAGTGAGTAAGAGCAATTTTCTCTGAAAATCGTTAATAATGCGTTCTTCTTCAAGCTACACTCTTATGTACATGGAAAAGTTTTACGCATCTTGTAGATGTGTGTCATGGATGTGGAATAATTCTGTATTTTAATATTCTATCCTCGATAGGTTGAGAGAAAACGAGGATAATAAAAATGTCCCCTCCTTTTAATTTTTTTCTCTATTTAGGCTGGACGCATCCAACAATGTAAAACGAATGATGTTGTGACACGCCCTGCAGTTTTCTCTTTTTCCACTGCGTGCAAAAATAGCATGCCACTCTCTCGACTTGTCCTCGATTTTTGCGGTGAAAGCAAGGAAAAAATCCCTACCAGGGGGTCGAACTCACAGCTTTCAGAACACAATCAGTTTTTAGAAATTTCCCGTAAGGAACGCAAAATCTCAGTTCAAAGGTTTTTGGCCCAAGAAAACTAGATGAGCTAAAATTTCATTCCAATATTTCTGAAGCTGTTAATCTTAAAGCGGTACGCTCAAGCTTGACTTACGTATAAATCTTGTGATGCGTGGGAGAAGTTGTATTTGCATTTCACTTGTACTCAACATTATTGTCTGCAGTGCTTCCTGCAGTTGGATTAAATTAATACACATTGAGGAATTGTACTGGAAAACCGAACTTAAATGCTTTTTCATGAGTCTCCTATAGAAAATTTGTCCAATTTGGGTAACTGTGTATGATACGTGTATTTCAGGCCAATACATTTATTTTCATTTGTGATTATAATGAGATCTCATAAATAACAATCTTAACTGAACCAGGGGTGTTTTCATTTTCTCTTTCAACGCTAAACCAAACATTTCTTTCTTCAAGTTGATTTTCATATCGAAAGAGGCACTGTCATTATTTGGTGCTGTATCTTTCCTCGTACGATACTCAATCATAACAAAAACTGGACCCAATTCGATTTTCCCTTGTAGTATTCGAGATCAAAATTGATATAACCGCAGGCGCGAAGGAGATAATTAGCATTGGTGGTGTATATATAATATTTTGTCCACATCCTGATTTTTTTAAATGGACCCATCTTTTTAACACTCCCGAATATTTATACTTAAAAACCAAATGTTAATAATTTAATGAAACACCAATTATACTATGATATGTGGGTGTGTATATATACATATACATAACACAGTAATCAGCCTGAAGGTTGGTTTTGGTAGGTGATGGTAGAGTTTACCCAGTACTAAGCCCGGCAGCGTGTGAAGTTCACACATCAGGGTAGGGGGGGCAGTTCCTTTCCCTGTGCCGATTATGGCTTCCTAGAAAGATCTGGTACCCGAAAAATCACATAGCTTGGGCGGGGCTACAGGTGCCCTGAGAGGCTTGCCCGGGAATCGGACTCGGATCCTCCGGTCAGTAGTCCAACGCTCTGCCCCTGTACTTCCGCGACCATATATGCATACACAGGCATATAACCTGTATGTTTATGTATTTACATATATTATATTTGTGTGTGTGTGTATGCGTATATAAAACCTGGGCCATAGTTCGCGGCTGATGACCATTCCGAAAGAGGACTTTGTCGATTGCTTTTAAAAGTGGAAGAGACACTGGGATAAGTGTGTGAGGTCCCAAGGGCAGTGCTTCTAACGGGACTAAGTCCTCATTGTTCTAGGTAGGCTAGTTATCCCCAAATATTGAATGGCTGGATCCTTACCGGAAGGGCCTCGTATGTGTGCGTATACCTGTATAAAGATGATGCAGAAGCACTCACGAAAGCAATATAACATTCGGACGGCACAGCAGAACACAAATATAAAATAGAAAGAGGGATAGGAACACACACATGTATAAAAGAGGAACACAAGAGAGGTGGGGAAGGCGGAATGGAGCAGATCACGAGTGTAAATATATTTCTTTGACCGCGAATTGAACCACGAATCTTTCGACTTGTCGGGCATTGCTATAACTACTTGAGCTGTCGAGGAAATGTAATTGTACTGAAATCTGCGGGGGGTTTATGTAACCCCGATTCTTTGGCTAGAATATGGCGTTAGGGAGCTGTTTCACCCACCAAAGGAGAAACGGACGACACAAGAGGAAAGGATAGTAGGTAAAGCAATCATACTATGTCATAAATTATAGGAATAGTGCGTTTCGTGGCATGCATAGTCAGAAGGAGACGAGCCACATTGGCCATTGGTCTTTGTAATTTAGGTTAATTGAAGGTCCTGCTGTCATCAATCCGGCGGAAAATGAATATGTTTATTGTGTCAAAATAAAACTTTGTAATTAAGAGCTACACCCAGGATTTTTTATTAGGAAATTTTGTTGAGTACAGTTTATAATGTTTGTTTTAATTTAAAATAAGACTAAACGTTATGATTTGTGAAAGAGTTCGTGAAAGCTCTAAATAGCAAACAGTATACTTTTCTGAATTTGCATGAGTGATGGTTTAATTGCTGATAGTTATTATCCGTATTTCAGGTTGGCCACGTTCGGCGGCCTTGTTCTCTTATATTTACATTATCTTACCTTTTCGCATCAGACACTCACGTTGCCCTTTACGTTATTTTGCTACTGTAACGATTTGCCTCCGACGTTTTCGAATGCCTAATGTGTTTGGCCGATGCACTCCGACGTCTCCCCCGTTTATTTTTATTTCAACTCGCCGCGACAACTGACTGTGGTTTCGATGGGATTTCGTCTCGCGCAGGTACGGCACACATGCTTCGGGGACACTCCCTCCTCATCCTTCCCCTCAAACACCCGCTCGATCTCGGCCATCACATTCTTGGTCCTCCGCCAAAATTGGTGCTAGCTTTCCTTTTACTTCCCGGATTCCAGGAAGAATTGACGAGAAATTTGTCTCCGGGGGAACCAAATCTATTGTCGAGGCGTTTCAATTTCCCCACGCACGATCCCATAGTCTTTGTCGTCTGACTGGCCTGGACGTGATGACGTTTAGTGGCACAGGCGACATTGCCATCTGAAATTTCCAATCGGACTTCTGCAGCTGTTTTCAAACGGAATGCATTTCATGTATGTACGTCATCGTGAGAAAAGTTTGTTTACATTCTATTGTTCGGGGAAGAGAATTAGTCAACAGCTGTTATGCTTAATTCTGTTAAACAAATAATCGTGAATGTTATAAAAATATATGTGTATAGAAATATATATATATATATATATATATATAACTTTTGGACGGCACAATAGAACACAGAATAAAACAGATAACACGTAAAAGGACACTCACACTGTAGATGATTTAAGCTTTCGGCCTACTCCGAGGCCTTCTTCAGGTCAGACTGCAATCTGACCTGAAGAAGGCCTCGGAGTAGGCCGAAAGATTAAATCATCTACAGTGTGAGTGTCCTTTTACTTGTTATCTGTTTTATTCTGTGTTCTATTGTGCCGTCCAAAAGTTATATTGCTCTCGTGAGTACTTCCGCATCATCTATATACTACCTTGATCAAAAAGTTCCCGGAATTTATTCAGAAAATTAAAAATACAAATTTATTCATCTAAATCTATATTGTCCCCTTCAAAGTAATCCCCATCGACTGCAACACACTTATGTCAGCGCTTGATCCAATCCTCGAAACATTTTTTATATTCGGTTTTCGGTATGTCCATCAGTGCTTCCTGCGATTTTTCCATTACTTCCTCTCGGCTGCTAAAACGCGTTCCCCGTAATGGTTTTTTAACTCGATTGAACAGAAAGAAGTCACAGGGAGCCAAATCAGGTGAATTCGGTGGCTGTTGGATGGTATTTGTTGCATTTTTCGTCAAAAAATTACGAATAATGATAGCACTGTGCGACGGTCTCGACGCACTGTGCGACGATTTCTGGTCTCTTTCGGCGAATTGCTTCACGCAAACGTCTCATAACGCCCAAATAATACTCTTTGTTTACTGTCTGGCCTTCTGGCAAAAATTCATGATGCACTACACCGTTGTAATCCATGAAAACCGTCAGCATTGCCTTCTTTTTTGACTGAAAACGACGTGGTTGTTTTGGTCTCGGCTCATTTGGTGAACGCCATTCACTTGCCTGATGTCTGGATTGCGTGTCGTACTCATAAACCCACGTCTCGTCTCCAGTAATGATCCTTTTGATGAATGTGGGATCGGATTCAGCCTCGCAAATCATGTCTTTTGCGACGTCAACACGGTCTCTTTTTTGCATGAAATTGAGGTCTTTCGGCACCAACTTTGCTGCTACACGACGGAAACCCAAATCATTAACCACAATGTCTTGGGCGGATCCATAGGCAATGTTCAAGTCCTCCGCTATTTCTCTGATGGTTAATTTGCGGTTATTGACCAACATTTCTTTTACTTTATCAATTTTTTCACCGACTTTCGATGTCGATGGTCTGCCACTGCGTTCATCATCTTTGATTGACTCACGACCACTTCTGAACCGCTCGTGCCACTGGTAAACGACCGTTTTTTTTAGAGAATCGTTGCCGAAACACTTTTCCAACATTTCCAACGTCCGTGCGCCACTAAATCCGTTTTTTACGCAAAATTTAATACAAGTTCGTTGTTGCAAATTTAAATCCATGTCTGCAATTGTAAAAAATCGCCAACACACACAGAGATAGATGTACTCTTGGCTACGTAACTTTTGCAAATGTCATGTTATGACACTAAGATTTAAAGGGAATATCAACAACAGATGTACCAATTTAACAAAAAAAACAGAACTCAAATCGGAACGATGGGAGCGCCACACGGTGGTTATTCCGGGAACTTTTTGTTCAAGGTAGTGTATATATATATATATATATATATATATATATATATATATATATATATATATATATATATATATATGCCATCTCTTGGCCAAGTAATCGGAGCACGGGCGCTTTAAAGCATCGCAGATCTCAGTATAAATTAGGCTTTCTCGAAATTAATTGATTCACAGCTCAAGTGGTTAGAGCATCCGCCCAGCAAGTTGAGAGATCCGGTGTTCAAGTCCCGGTCGAGGAAATATTTTTACACCCGTGGTCTGCTTGATTCCGCCTTCCCCACCTCTCCTGTGTTCGTCCTTCATGTGTGTTCCTATCCCCTTTCTTTATATCTATTTCTATGTGAATGAATGTTTGTTCGCCGTATGGCGGGATTTCGTGTTTGAATGTAAATATATGTATATAAAGGTATAAATAGTATAAATAAATACATTAGGTTTATATATATATATATAAACCATAAACACAGTAATCAACCCGAAGGTCGGTTTAGTAGGTGATGGTAGAGCTCACCCATGTACCAAGCCCGACGGCGTGTGAATATTCACACATCAGGGTAGGGGGGCCAGTTCCTTTCCCTGTGCCGGTTATGGTTTCCCAGGAAGATCTGGTACCCGAAAAATCAACTAGCTAGGGATATATATATATATATATATATATATATATATATATATATATATATATATATATATATATATATATATATATATATAAATGAGGAAGTACTGGAGATGGTGGGTGAGGAGAGGGGTTTGTTGAGAGAAATCCTATGGAGGCAGGAAAAATGGATGAAATGCGTATTGAACGGTAGTAGAATGTTGAAGAGGGTAATAGAGGGGAGAATGTTGGGCAAGCGAGGAAAGGGTAGGAACAGGATAGGGATGTTGGATGGGATGAAGGGAGGAAAGAAGTACACAGAGATGAAGAGGGACCTGATGTAGTTTAGGTTGCTGGATTGGGTTTTGTTTGGAGTTACAAAATATTTATTTGATAGTTTTGTCCATCCAAAAACCTACCTTAACCGGTAGATTACCTAATAATAATAATAATAATAATATATATATATATATATATATATATATATATATATATATATATATATATATATATATATATATATCGATGATGCGGAAGTACTCACGAGAGCAATATAACTTCGGCTATATGTTATATATAATACATATAAACCTAAAATACGTGGGTGGCGGTAGTTCAGGCGTAGGGTGTTGGACTACTGACCGGAAGGCCCGGGTTCGTTTCTTGGGCAAGCCTCTCTGGGAACCTGCAGCTCCAATCAAGCTATGTAATTTTTCGGGTAGCAGATCTTCCAGGGAAGCCATTACCGGCACAGGGAAAGGAACTAGCTCCCCTATCCTAATGTGTGAATTTCACACGCCGTCGGGCTTAGTACTATCATCACCTATAAAACCGAACTTCGGATTGATTAGTGTGTTTATGGTTGATATAAAATACTTCATATTGGTATTTTTACTTCTTCATTATATTTTGCTTATCGCGAATGTATACCTGTAGGTATCTTATTGGTTTTACGATCAAGTGGTTGTGAGGTTATGACTAAGGAGGAGATAAATTTGGGCTTCATAGCATTTTCTGGATACATTCCCTTCTCTTTAAAATATCCTCCGAAAGAGATATATGTTTCCCCTATTCAACACTTTGCAAAAAAATATTTCAAAGTCTCTGTTTGATATTGATGTATTCGACCTAAATAGGAGCTGGAAGATGAAACTTGCCACAGGTAGTGTGATTTTTTTTACAAGGAATGCATTTCCCTCAAACTCAACCAAAAATAGGACTTTTTTCTGTTCCATGACGAATTAATATCTCTCTATTAATACCCATCTCCTTGTTTTGATGGCGAGTAGATTTTCGGTGTTACAATGATTCACGATAATCAGATACGGCAATTCTGTTCGTTGCAGGTCGATCGGTTACTGAACAAAGTAACGCAGCCTAGCATTGGCGTGGTTCTCTACTCCAGATATGAGAAATAGTTATTATATGGTTTTGTGATTATGAAAAATTAACTGAATGAAAAATGAATGTGTTTATGAAAAATAACCTCGTTACTTCAACTTTCGTAAAGCTTCGGAATGAATAATTTTATTTAACTGAGTAATCTGTGAACAGCCCAATCGTCGCATTCCATTGCTTCAACCAAGGCGTCGAAACTTTATCGCTGTTTTTGAGCTCTTTTTGATAAGACTGATAGTATTATTTGTATCATGTATCTACTCAAAAATCGGGTCTGGTGAACAAGTTCATTTCTATTAAAGTGAGGGAAGGATGCGTCCATTTCATTCCTGCCATAAATGAAGTAAACTTGGTCACCGTTATATTTGAATCAGTAACTCAGAAATGGTTTCGCTGGGATTGTAAAAATCGGTGAATAAAGATAGTGTCATGGAAGAAGAAGAAAATGGTGAACACAGAATGGGAGAAAAGTCAGTGTGCCCAACTATTCCACTTCCAGACCCTCCACCTTTAGTGGTCGAGACGTCCGAGGTTCTTATGGCGCCGGCGGAAATGAAAGTGTCGATGGACTCCGAAACTAAGGCTGAAGATCCAACTGAGTTTCCTGTCGGCCCACCGTTGCTGGGAAATCTTCGACCAACATCGAACCCACCGCATCTAGCAACTCAGCCGGAGGGGACGACGCCTTCCGAGGACCTTACACCCTTCACCGGAGTAACTTCAAGACTAACCAGTATTCCACTTCAAGACCCTGCCACCATACCCTCAGGGAACGTTAATTCCGAGGTCGTAATGAGATCGGCTGAAACGGAAGAGCCGAAGTGCTCCAAAATTAAGGTCGAGGGTCAAACTGCGAATTCTTGCCCACCCGATAACGTCCTGCTGTCTAAAAGTGATAGCGACTTTAGGCTTTCCTTGGACCCTGGCGGCCTACCTCCGCAGGGAAATTTTCGACCAACACCCAAGTCAACGCATCAAGCGACTCAGTTGATGGAGACAACACCGTCCGTGGTCCAGGGGCCCGCGAAATGGCCGGTGAAGTTGCCAACGAGAGCCCCTGTTCCTCAGAAGTCCAATCCATGGGCAAGGGCGAGGATGCTGCTATACAAAGACATGGATACTAGAGGTAAATTGACTTACGTGGCATCCATTCTATTTTTTTAAGTGTTCATGTAGTGTGAAATTAGTTTACTATATACTTTAATCCATGTCCGTCCTGTTGCAAATAATTCCTGACCTTGGCTACTTGACAGAGCTCACAATGTAAGAAGGCATGGTTTTAATAATTTTTTTTCCTTGTGGGGTTTGGAATGTGCGACATTTATGCTAATAGACGGGTGCTGCTGACAGAGAGGATAGGACAGACTGACGGGACAGGACTGTTAAAAACTACAAAATGAAATGACTGATATTTATTATCAGGCTTCTACACAATCTCCCCCCAATTGGAAACAGCGCCTAGAACGAAGCATCAGGTCCATCATCCCCTTCTGAAACGTCTATACTAGAATACTGTTGCATCGTCACCGTCGTTTCAGTTGCCCTTACTAAATTGTGTTGCTTCCCCTAAAACTTCAACTTGAGTTTCGGAAACAAAAAAATAGTCTGGAGGGACAGATCAGGTAAGTGCGCCGGGTGGTTGACGCTAGTAACTTGTCGTTTCGTCAACAAATCAGTTACAATAATGGATTTTTTAGCCGGTGAATTGTCGTGCAACAGCCGCTCCTCGTCACTGTCCAACAGTTCTGGTCTCACACGCCGCATTCGTTTCAAAAGTCGATCCGAAACATCTGTGTAGAAGGTCCCAGTAGCGGTGGAACCTTAACGAGGAAACTCTTTGTGAAAGCACGAACTTTCATCGGCCTCGCGGACCACCCAATCGCTTGCAATGGACCTCGCGTACCACTGAAATACTCGCGAAGGACTCAGTGCATCATCACCATACACAGTCTTAATAATTTCATACGTTACTTTAGACGATTTTTCCAGTTTAAAACAAAAATTGGATGTTTTTTCGTCGTTGTATATTGTTATGATGACAAGAGCACACTGGATCACTTTACGCGAATGACCACATACAGGATAGTAACTTTTCGAATTGATTGAGACTACGTCTCGTTATCGCCGTTCCCATGTAATACAAATACTGCCGCAGTGATGGTGCCACCTGTACTGTTGCCGGGGCGACAGTTCTGGAACTACTTTTATAGTATATAGTGTTATCTTAACTTTGAAAGTTAGTAGTAAGGAGTGTTGAAATCTTACACTAATTTTACTGGACTACATGTATGAGATAATGCAGTTTCGTCAATTTTTTGAACTCTTTGTGGAATAATTTTATATTTTTTTGCTTATTATATATTTAAAGATTATTAGATTTCGTGCCGTTGATGTTGTTATTGGTGATGGCTAGAGATCTAGTTTTAATCTAACGAATTATATCAAATTTATAAGGTAGTTATTTTTCGAACTTTCAACAAACTTATTCATGTACCATGTGAAAGCCAGGTATATTTTATTTTTGGCTCCATTGAGAAACATTCTGAAAGTCTGGAAAATGATAGCTTTCGTTTCTATCGAGAACTAATAAGATTCAAGCAGTCATGACCTAGTGAAGTGAATTTAGTAGGAATTGATAGAATTGAAATTTGCTTGATTATGAAAGCCAAGAATAATTACAGTGTCGGAAAGCTGATGAATGATAGTATTGGCAGGGATATATGGCGTATAATTCTTATTATAAAGTTACGTTTATTGTAAGAGTTGCTTCGAGAGAAAAAGTAAGGAATTTTAAAATATATCGTATTTCGTGGTTAACCGTTCTGAGCAGGCTATTAAGTGATTTTAATAAGTGTTAGTTTTAGTTTGTCTCGTGAAGTTTTTCCTCGAACATACATTTTTCTACAATCGAGCTTTTGAAAGGGACATCATGAAAACCTTCTGATGTCCAGTGCCATGAACCAAGAGTAATATTTCTGCTGTGTTGATTTAAAATTGCCAAACCGTACATGAGATTAATGTATTGCAAAATATGGCGTAATATTTATTACGGTCATTGGAGTTTTCCCCCTTATTATTTTAACCTGAGGCCGAAGAGCTCTTGATTTCTTTCTATGGTTTTTAATATCTCTAAGGATGTCCGCAAGGGTTATTAATTAAAAAATCGGGAAGGCCAGAGAATTTATTTGCACGGTTGAGGTTAGCACTGTGGGAGCACTACAGTTCCAGGTAGCATCGCATCATGCCCCAGGCCCAACTCTTGATGGAATTCAATGCTTTCATTAAAATATGGTATTGGCTTAATTCACATTCAACTGCTGATTACTCTCCCTCAAAATGTGGCTATTTTAATCCTCTAACGTAGTTTTCTTCTTCGTCATCTGAATTTATATTAACCATCTCATTCTCTTCGCACCAAACCTCATCCACAATTTCGCCCCTCGTTCACACCAACCTGTCATCAAGCCAGTCGTCCATTGTCTATGTCTCAGATCGTAATGGCTCCTCGCCCGTTTAGGAGATGAACCTGGTCTCTTACTCTGCCTGAGAGCAAAAAAATATGAATCTAGAGATTTAGGTTTTTATTTTTTCGCTGGCGATATTCCATTTCACGTTGTTATTGTTACCAAGTCGTGTAAAGCAAAATAATGATTATTATTTCAGCCAACGTTTCCATCGAAACTTTGTGGTTTTCCAGCCATGTGCTCAACAAATGCTGTCCAGACTATGACACGTTATTTTTTACGGGATGTAACCATTAACGTTTCCGGCTAACATTAGCTAATTCAGGTTTGTGAGTTCTTACCGGAATAAAAAAGTGTCTTTTTTTGACTAAAAGTGTCTTGCCCTCTTTATTATTTTTCGTAAAACTTCCTAACACGTGTGATGCAATTTCTGCGTCTATCTTTAGTTTAACAAAAATTTGAGCTCACCAAAAAGTTGTATCGTATTTTCTAATAGTAGTTTTGTTGTGGCACTCATCAAGATTACTAATAATCATTTAATATCTATTTCTTTTTCATCCTCCCGCATGAAAATTATTTTCGTCTCGTCTGACTTTTGAATTTTCCAATTGGAAATCATATCTCTGGCTCGCAAGAGATGAGAAATTACCAACCTTCCAATACGGAATTTGTATGGCATTCTTCCGAAATCTCTGTGAGAGAGGACGATATGTCATAAGGCAAAGTCTTAACTCTTGAGAAAAAAAGTAAGAACAAAGTAAAATGGGAATGCCTTAACGGAAAGATAGTCTGGTTTTCCGCGAAAATTAGGCAAGATGAGCTGAGCAGAGATGTCGAAGGCTTGCTGATGGTTTCGGTAACTCTTGCCCGCTACGACAGGAATCGCCAGTTTGATCCCCTCTAAAGTGAGTTTTCGACGATCTCAGGTTTTGGTTTTGTGTAATCCTGGTCGTTTACAATCAGATTTAAAAGACCAAACTTGGTTATTTCTGGATTATTCTTCAATGAATTAATAGCGTAACTATGAAGGTAAAAACAATTATATTAACTATTAATTGTTTGATTAGACATCCTAAGCTGTGCATTTAAAATAAATAATAAATTAGGGGTGAAGGATAGGTTGAAATCCATAAGATGAGTGATAACAGATTTCGTCATACAACTCAATTTTCATCATACATATCTGTACATGATGAGTAGTCACACAAAATTGCTTCAGTTCTGACGACACGCCGAAAACATGAATGGCTTTGAAAGTTGAGCGAAAGTGATGCTATTTTTCCCTCTAAAGTATTAACCAGTGTGCATACATGGTTTATGTATTTTGACCTTCCCCTTCATACTTACTGAAGACTTGAAATGAAATCATGGACAATCGAAGTAGTTTCGATAGAACAAGTACTTCAAGAACGATTGCAGGAAGAGCTTGGCCTTTTGGTCGGCACAGGAAGTCGCAGCACATTTTAATACCGCCTGTCGTTTTTTCGCAAATCGTTCAGTATTTTCTTCCGTTACGTGAAAGGGTTGATTGAGCTAATTGTGCTTTCTCGGTTACTTGAAAAACTGGCGAGTGGTGATGTGAGCGATGCAAAATTTCTTTGAAAAATACACTCAAAATAAAGATTGTTTTGCTTCTCCTGAAAAATATGCGGCGATTGCATAAGAAATTAATAAAAAAACTGTGGATTTTAAATGATTTTAATAAATAACCTCTCTCCATCTGGACACGAAATCCACCGGACTTTTCTGTTATTGATGTCATCTGCACAATTGAGTCGTGATACTCACAAAAATGTTGCACGGGAGAGTGTAGCCATCTGACTTTAGATTTGTGCCTCCATACGCAGTGGCCGTTGTAACTCATGTCTCACTCTGTTGAATATATGTCGCCAGAAAACAATGCTAGGGAATTAGAAGCATTGCTGGAATGCCCCTATGCCCCTTCTGGCAACGGAGAATGGCTGGAAGCCGCTAGCCGCGTCAAGAAGCCTGTCACGTCTCAATGTGAGCAAGGTGGCCCTAGACGTGCTCGGACGAGAGATAGTTAAGGGGTGTGGCCTTAGATGTGGGGGGCACCAGGTTACTTCTTCGCTTTTCCATCTCCTTGCACCTGAAATCACTGATATAATGTATGGTTTAGACGGTCCCTGAAAACTATTACCACAAAGAATACTCGTGGACTTCTACGCATTTATAGGCTGATTTCTCGTTTGCCGTACGGCATTTCCTTCTTCAGTCCATCTTCATGTATTCCCCTACTCAAACTGCCTATTAAGCTGATTCTCCTATTTCTTATTTCCTGCTTACCCAAGATTCTCTCTGTCTTATGCGTCCCACTTCCTTTTAGTATCTTTTCCATCTACTTTTTCTGCCTTTTTTTAAATTTACTCCAACTTTCTTTTTTTTCCCCACATGTGTACGGTGTTCCTTTTCAATTTATCCAACTTATGTATTCAACTCGTATTCTACTTTCTTATCCATACCCATGCGTCCAAAGGCCCATTTTCTTGGGATAGTAATAAGTGCCGGGGAAGCGTTTTTACGCAGTAAAAGTATACGCAGGGTCCAAGAGGATCTCAAGGGTGTCATTTTCTCGGTAGTAATACCGTGATGTTCTAAACAGAGCATGAAACTTAACTTAATGGCAAGTAGTGAAAGTTAAGTTACGCGTTAGTGCCTGTGGCCTGGCAGTATTACCGAAGGAAGGTATATAATGTCTTCATTTAGTCATAAAGCTGGTGGCTGAAGATGGATGTGAGGGAGGAAGCAGGTGAGGGGAGGAGAGGCCGAAGAGGTTTATCTCCCCTTGTGATTGGGTGAGTTATTTGCTCTTCATTGTATGGGACGGATAACAATTTGGCAAATTGAATTGTAAACTAAATGCTAGCCGTGAATTAATCGGATCAAAACATGGAAATAATGATATCTCACTGTTTGCAGATGTTATAATTGGAAGGAATTTTTAGACTTTTTGAAGCTGTTAGTACGACAATAATTTAAAAGTATATCGTGTCTGAACATAAATGAAAAAAACTCTTCCGCTGCATCCTTGAAAATCCGATTTTAGTACGTCATTGGATTTATAAATTTACATGTGACGTGTAATTGTTACTTCAAATTCCCTTTATAGAACACATGCAGCAACTATCGATGATCCCTTTTGTTTAGGCTACAGATTTCCAAGATCAATAGGCATTACACATATTTATAAGAATCTTTGACTTTCCCCATAGAATCACAGAATTGTGCCATAAAGTCGGAAGCATTGTTTTGGAATCGTTATCCTTAGGACAGCTGAGTCTTTGCGAGCCTATAATATTTTATGCAAAGAGCAAGAATATAACTCTTTATACAAAGAAGGGCATAGGCGATTTAACTGATTAAAATTTCGAATTTAAGGTATGCTTAACATTGTTTCAAAGGAGCTTTCTCGAAAATTTCCCATTATGAGAGGGACAACCCGTGCATCCCCTGCATATCCATTTCCGTTTATTAACGAATATGTTCAGGAGTTTTCCCTATCAACCTTAAACTGTTATGGCTTTTTAAGATAGTTATATAATTTGGTGTACAGATAGCGTTACCGTTGAAGAAGTATATGATGTCTGCTTTTGTGCAATGTGAGATAATATTAAAAGAAGAGAAAGATTGTTCAACACTAGATATTCGGAGTTATCCATAACACATATCTGACAGAATGCTTAGCAATTCAACATGGAACTCGACATTCAATATTTGCTATAAACTGCCAGCGTAAATTAAGTATAGCGTTGGTTGTTAACTTCGGATACATTTAGTTTAGTAAGGTAAGGTAATAGCTTGTCTCCTTGTTGGGATATTTTTTGGCCGGCCCCGGTGGCTGCGGGGTAACGTCCTCGTCTGCCAATCCAAGGGTCGCGGGATATTTTCCAACTAGGGCTTGGGTGTTTGTATTGTTGTTACTGTTGTGTTGTCATTGTTATTCGATGTAAAGGCCAAAAAGTGCTGTTTTCGGAACAAGACGAATAAATAAATAAACATTTTAATATGTTTAGAATCTATGTATATCGATAGTCCTCACATTTCCGCGAGTGCGAGAAACTTGAGGATAGTATGCCAGACTCCCATCATCGAAAAATTTTATCTTTTTGGGAACATCCGCATCCAATATATTTTTAACACAAATTTTGACGGGATAATTTGTGTAATGTAAAAGGTAAATAATCGTATCCACGCTGGTAATGGATTCTTGCTGTCAAAGATATTTCCCCTTCTTGTGGTTCATGTTAGAGTTGAGATTTTTCTTTGAATTATTGACTACCGCGGAAACTAATGCCCTATATATGCATTATATTTTTAATTAAAATGTTTGCGGTATTTTTGCATGTAGCGAATATAAGTAGCAAAGACCTTCGATTGGACTTGGTACCGCGACTTTTTGGCTAACAGGCGAGCGCGTTGCTCCACATCAATCAGTAAAAAAATATGCCAATTCAAAATATTCGCGATGAAGTGAACGCGAGGTTTTCTCTAGAATTTATTTTGATAAATAGTTTTTTCTACGGCATGGCATCACCAGATGTACGAGAAAATCATTTCCGTAGTTGTGGATATTCATCTACATGGTACCGCGTAAGCAACCCCTGTGGTCTGTAGTAGGGTGTGATACAACACTAGACATGCAACATCGAAAATAATGTTTTTTCTTAATTTTTACTTACAATATATATTTAAATAATTCAAGAAATATAGAGGAAAATAACTTCAGATACATGCACTACGAAATACAAATATAAGTGAGATATAAGTCTCTAAGCGTACTAGAAGAGCTGTTAGTAACAAGAATGACAATAACTGAGGGAATATAATATTCATTACCTCTCTTGATTCGTAAATATTTCCAATTTGTATCACAGGCTCAAATGGAGTGATCGTGTCTTGAACTGGAAATTTTTCCGAGGCGGATGAACGGCTAAACGTATGAGTGATGCCCATCTAGGATTTGTGCATCCGTGAAATTGACTCCTTGGCCTCGACTGCGACGCGAGATATGAGCGGTGGCGACGTCGGGTACGATACAAGACGTTTTTCCACATTTGAGAGTTGTGCATCACTATCCCTCTGTCGCCAACAAGGAGCCTTTCGTGAAACGCTGATGCTGCAAATGCTGATCCCAATCGAGAATAGTTCACAGAGGCGGTGCGTGTAGCTTCAAATGGAAGAGGAAGTATGTGGTACACCACATAAATCATTTCAGGCGGATTTATGGAGAATTATGTGACCACTGGCATATTTTACGAGGAAACGAAGAACGGTTTATCTAGAACCCAAGAATGTCTTAAGTAAATTTAGAATTCACACTGAAGAGTACGTGTATAGCATTGCAGAGTACTTGAAAGAAGCAAGTTTCTTATGGAGAGGAAAAAGTATAAGAGAAAAAATGATCACATTTTGTGTTGAAGGCAAATTATTTTTTATATTCGTGTAATTTAATTGATTTTTGTAAATCAAGGACCTTTATTTTACATCCTCCTACAGAATTCTGTCGTTTTTTATTGGAGAAAATATATAATATGAGTGAAAGAGGCCAAGAGGTGGGCACGCCAGACTACATTTGTCGGCATTTTGAATTTCAATTAATCATGAGCAGTTGGCAAAATTAAATACCTCATTGTCAAACTTACTATATGACGAGTAGCAGGAAGCGGTGCCACTGCAATATATTAGTTTATTTTAATTATATGACGTATTACATACATACATACGTACATTACAATAGAGTGAAAACTTGATATAAAATTTTCTGGCGTTCATTAATTTTTTCGGATTTTCTAAACCATTGCATTAAGCGAAATAAATCCCGCAGGGAAGTCGAATTACGTTCAATAATGTTAACTTTGCACTGTATCGACCCCGCTATGAGGAAAACCCGCCCATTTTATTATATTCAAAAGCATTTAATGAAGTGTCTATGGTAGATTTAACATTACTACGAATATTTTTTTTAAATATTTAGGTCCAACTCGTTGAAGGGCCATTCATTCGAACAGATTAAAAGGTGAAGAGTATAGTAACTTGTTGAAATTCTTTCTTTTGGAAGAGCATAGTAACTTATCGGAAAGTAATGTTTCAGAATTTAATTTGATTTTCATTGCGTTATTTACAAGTTTCGTGATTTATAAGGATGCCGAAAGGAGCGGCATGTTGATGATCCACTGCGTTTCCTGCTGAACCTCATTCAACTTCTCTCCGCGTTTACAGCCGCCTATTTTATCATTGGTTGCTTTGAGGATGCCGTAGGCAGTCTAGTTTGACGAGGTCACGCGATTCAAGTTGCAGCACAAGCACTCTCAAAGAAGTCCGTCCATGCCCTAATACTGAGTAATCCTAAGCGCATTTTCCTCGGAATAAATAGCACCACAAGGTTGCTGCGCTGTACGTGTATACAGGTTTTGCTTAGTTTTAACATGTCACACTAGCCCTGAGCTGGTGTAAACAAATTCCTTGTGATGTCGTCAGAAGATCGACGCCATTATTGCTACCAAGGATAGCCATTGCTCCTTATTTTTCATTTCACCTTTTAGTGTTCAGTCAAGCTGTAATTTTCTCGCTCGCCCTAACTCGCTCAGTTAAATGAAAGAGGAGATTTATTGAGAATTTTACGTGCCAAAATATTGTGATAAAAGCGTAAAAAATGCCCCGACTTTGTTGAGCATGTTGTAACTAATGACAAACTTTTATCAAAGTTTGAATACACCTCCTAAGATTGATTCAATGTTAGTCTTCCCTAGAAAAAATCCAAATTGCTTCCATAGACTCACTTTTTTGTTTTACGTGTCAGAGACAGTTCTCTGTTATTTGTCGTTTTATTTGCAATGTAGAATAAAAATAGATATGATAAAAATCCCTTTTTTCATAACCTAATACGCTGCAATGTTCACTTGTGACAGGCGTAATTATCCATGGTTGTTTGTAATATTTTATGCCATTTGCGTTCTCATACCAACTGTCAAAATTGTGGTCAGTTTGTCATTTCATGTAGTTTTATTGACTTATTTTGGTTTTTCAAATTCAAAATGCTCCGCGTCCATGTTCTGATCCATCATTACAACTTCGCTTAATTCATCTAATTTAACAAGATTAAAAATCCTTTAACCCTTAAAGCCATTTTAGCGAGACTGTTACGTAATTTCAGTATATACACGTTATATTTATGGAAAACACGTTTTCCGTAAGAAATACCAACGGAAATTTTAGGATTCCGAAGACAACAATAGATATTGACAAGTGTTCAGCGGTATGCTGGTGTGAAACTTATTTGACAATTTGGAAACATGAATTAACAAGGAATTTTCCCCCTATGGCACCCCAAGTTGCCTTGACTGACCTCACTTCGCTCGCTCCGCCGCCACTCACGCCAAGGAAGAATATATATTTTTTAAGTTATCGCGATTTGGAATCGATAAAAAAATTCTATGATAAAAAATAAGAAAGTTAACTCAATTTCCTTTCCTATGACACTTCTGTTGAGTTCCTACGTCTTTTTATTTCTCATTTAAGTTTGCAAAATAAATAAAATCTGCATGCGCCAAAAACGAACTTTACTTGCAATCATTATGAAAGTTGATGGGAATGAGTCGAACCTGAGACTTAAGATGTGCAAAAAGAAGCTTATAATCTGCGGAGTGATGTCATTTAATAATGCGAAGTTTGAAAGTTGCTCAACTTATATTTTCTGAAAAAAATGAGTGTTAGAGAAAAACGCATGAAAACGTTGAATTTTTTAGCATATGTTTTCACAATGGATAGGATGAGGTAGAATTGCTTTGTCCAATACACATTGGCTAATTATCTAATGTTTAATAATAGTGTTTTTGTCGTCTTCAGTTCCCTACTAATCAAACAACGAGTGACTTAAAATTATTCTCTGCTTTTATTTTGCTCGATAATCCAATAAATAAGACAATTAATTCAATCCTATAAGGTAACATAATTTTATTGAATGAGGTCTTTCAGAACGCGTTTGTTTATCCATAGCATTCTGTAGAGGAGATTTTCGGCCACCACTGATTTCAACGGTCAATGCTACGTGTCGGCAGTGTTCCACATGTACATTTAAAATGTATTTTCTCTTCCTTGGAGGAAATATGAGGAGTTTTAATATGGGGATGAGAAAGAGCGATCGGCATTATGAAATACGCCAAGAATGGAGAATGGGTAGGAAAACAAATAAACATTCTTAGAAGACGTATGAAAAAGAAGAGACTTTTGAAATAGCTTAGAGGTCTAATAGAGTAGTTTAAACAATTATTGCAGGAAAAATATTGGGAAAATCACATTAGGAATTAAAGTAAGTGCCCACAAATATAAACGAATTAGAAAGGTGGAAGAAAAAGGAGTTTAATTTAGAACAGAACGGGATGGGGAGCTATGGGAATCCATTCCTTGGTTCACTAGTTTCTCATCAAGACTCCGAGGGTGTAATTTTATCATCCTTGGATATATCTAAAGACACGCCAACCATTTAATTAGGTGTATTATTTTTCTATGACGCACTGAATATGAAGGGGTTAGACTTTCTTGTCGGTGGAGCGCCTGCAAGCTCAGCCCTTTTCATTGCTTGATTGTCAATCTTCGACCACTAATGGAGGCGGCTGCGACACCCGCCGTTATCACGCGTGCGTGATCGGTTCTCATTAGCCTGCCAACCCGTGACGACGCAATTCGTGGGCCCATGGAAGACTCATATGCACGATGTTTTTGTTTACTCTCAGTAGCCGAGAGATAAGCGGCAATAAATGGGGGCTGCTGCTATCTCATATGCTTGTGTGCGCTCCCAAGTGCTCCCTGTGCACTAAAGGGAAGAGAGGGCTCATAAGAGGAAGATGACTGAAGAGGACAAGGATTCGTTTGAAAGAAGGGAGCAGTGATTCTTTCCACTCTTTCTATTCGTCAGAAAAATTCTTACGTCTTGGAAAATCAATTCTGGGATGTGACGATATGGTTTGTTTTGAACACTGAACGATGAAAGGAAATTATAACTCTCTATATATTTAAATAAAAGTACTGATATGCACTCATATTTTCATTTGGATTATGTCGTCAGGGCAAAATATCGACTTGCTTCGCGAAAAACTATAAAATTTTCCAAGTTATGGTGAGCACATTTTTGTGAAATATGATGGAGGAATGGAGCATTATCCAAAATATTTCTCGACCTTGAATCAGACATATTTAGTAATTATTTATGCGTCTTGTAGTTTGAAGTACATATAATCTGTTGATTAGGAGCTCCAGGAGAAGCTTATTGTTTGTTTTTAATTTCAATAAGAAAATGTTGGTTTTAAGAATTAATTTCTATGCATAGTAATAAAATATGATTTGATTATTGTGTTTTATAAGTGAAGGATACTACTTCCTTCTGTAACACTTTAAGCATCTTATTTACGGCGAATGAAGTTTAAAATATGCAGACAACGTGATTGTGTTTTATAAGTTAATCTTCTGAAACATGAGTAATGTCGTCACGTACTCGGTAATAATATGAACATAGGTCAGCAAATTCTAGTAATGACAAGTTATTTGTTACTTGAAAAACGTAAATTAATTGAAAAGGTTAATGATGTCCAGACTTTTCCCTCCACATCCTGTATTGGTGGCTTGCAGGGTACTCAATAAAACTAACAGATCTTCTTGAGATGAGCCTGAAGCATTCCATTCCTCGGCATGTGTAATTTGTAGTAAAATTTGATAGGACACATTTAAGGTTTAATTGAGTGTAATAATGACTTGCAATCAACCTAAAAAATTGACATTTAAAATTATCTTGCAGTTTATATGAGAAATATGCTTATTGTAGGTTCGGTAGACGAATAATTACTAATTGATCTAGGAGACGAGGTGTACGTGTATCAAAATGTACGTACCTGTATATCACTAAGTACACTTCCCCAAAAAATTTTGAATGTTTAAATTTCCGCAAAGGATTTTCATTTTAAGCACCTTCAGCCCAAAAATCCTGTATGAATACTTACCTGAACCTCCAGGTTCATATTCTTTATCAAGTATGACGAATTGAGTTTCGCTGGAATCAGCTTCTTTCTGCACTGACTGCATTCCTGAAGAACTCTTGCGAGTCCTTAAGGAATGCAGTCGTGCATTAGCAATGTCAATTGGTTTGAAATTATATCATTTCTGCTATCGTAAACTTCCCGGAAAGAGCGTCGGCAACGAGCTGCGCTTCTTCTTCAGAGTTATCTTCGCCTCATACCTTCTTTAATTGTCTGTGACAGATTTTTAAAAATTTTGATGGGAATGGGTCACATTTCTCGAGCATTACCGAGACTAGTTAAATACAAAAGCACTGGCGGGCTGGCTGGCAGTGGCTTCGCAGGGAATGGGTCGGAGAGAGTTTTTGAAACTTCCCAGCCGTCTCCGATCTCTTCACTTTTTTCCGTCTGCCTCCTGTCGCACCCCTCGTGGTGCCAAGTGGCCCACCGAGTGCTTTCACACGCGGGGCTATGGTAGATATCCATGGTTGAATGGATCTAGATTCGAATTCGTGTACCGCAATGCAATGTAAATTATGATATTGGAAGAGTCGATTTATCGACATCTCGATGTACGTATGTGAACTACAACGCGCTGATGGACTTTGAAATATCGCATGCATCGAATTCATACAACCTATTGTGACATTCATCTCGTTTAACACTTGCATATTGTATATCGAGCTAACATCCTAAACCGATTTATCACATTTATCGGCGACGAAATATCTCATTTCAATATGGCGTGAGAGTCACACAGTTCTAGATGGATCATCTTCTTTTTGTATCCCAATATTTCCTCCCTTTGATCGTCCCTGCGATGCTCTGAAGAGCAGCAAGTTGTGATGGCAAGTGCATGCAGAAAAGAGCTGTTACAGCTATTTTGCGATTCGGTTATAGTTATAGTGAATGTTGCATTGTCACGAAGCCAGCGTATTAGTCGACAATCTCCTGTGTCTCTATTCTTCATCGGAACACTAAGTGCATGTGTTACAATGCATTACTTGCACCGTTGTCGTATTAGTCATTGCCCAGCAACGGTATGACAAATAGAGAATTATCGAAGTGAATTTTCGATTGTCTGATCTTCAGGAATCGGTAAACTTTCAAAACAGCTACACGATATGCATAAATGTAGATAAATGCGTGTTGGATATTATGCATTTTGGCCTTAAGGTACGTTTAACTCACCAAATAGAAATTTTGAGTCCCAAAAATATAGGCGCCGATTCGATATATACAGAACCTTGATAACACTTCACTATACGTATCTGTGTTGGTGCATCAAGGATTTAGTTGTAATGTATCAAACTTAACATTAATTCTCATGAATATAGGGCTCTTCCGTGACATAGAATCAAATCAGGGCCTATGTAAGGGGTGGACAAGTCGAATATCAGTGCGGGATGTCATTAAATGCGAGATGGTAAAATTCGCTGTGAGGGGGAAAATTCGGTGCTAACTATGCTGAAATTCTCGCTCGCTCAAGTACTTGGCACCGTATTTGTTACAATTACGGTGTACATTAGTGTGAACACACTTTGTTACAGAGTACAGTACTCCAGTAAATATCCCTCTGCATCTACCATTCCATATCTTTCCACAAATGTATCAAATAGAATATTCAAACTTTCAGATAAACTTCATCCCTGTTATCTAACTCTCTAGGTTACTGAGATGTGCTTATCCCCTGCGTGGAACGTAGTTTAAAGTGGCATTTTATATGAAATGCATGAAAAGAGCTCTGTTCTCCGCTCAATAAGGAAACTCTCTTCCGTACACATACACATAAACACGTATAAACACAGGTGCATGCACCGTGCAACGCTACGCCCGAGGGCTTCACGAAGGACAGCGTAAAATCTTAGAAATGGCTCCCAGCATTCACTGTTTTTATATTTTCTCCCAGTTTACGCAGATGGAAGTGTGCAGACCTTTTCAAACCTTTCATATTTCTCAAAAGGTAACGAGGTTCCCGCACTTTCCTTTTTTTCTCCTTTTATCATCCTTTTTTTTATTATAGTCCCATGATTTCCCGACCCGGTGAAGCAGTTGGCACTCACGTTCTACGAGCGAAATCATGTTAGTTTCAATGCAGTGTTCATCTTCATCTTCACGGAAGTCGGAATTCAATTGCCTTTTGCTTCCGCGTAGCTTTGTTCGAGGTTAAGTTTCTCCGATTGTACCTCCCAAAGGGGGTAAATGGGACTTGCCACATGTAGCCGTGACAATATGTTCACTGTTTGGGACAACAGGTGCCTACGGCTCTTGTTCTACGACTTCCGAAGGACTAGTTATTTTTTCATTTTCATGATCATTCTTGGCTCCAAAGAAAAATCTTAGTTGAGTTTATTATTGAGGATGAAACGCAATTGTCTATTTGCTCATCGGTGATTTAATGTTATCTGCATTTGAGAGGTATGCTGAGAGACTTAATGCGTAATTGAAATGCCCGTTAATTTGTTGTGCTCCAATTGTTATGTCTTTCCTCCTTAAAAATGTCATGAAATATCGTGATGTGGGATTTTATAATTTAAATTATAATCGTTTAGCCCGACATGTATTCTTTTATATTTTTAAGATGGTAATAAGCACTAGTATGTCGGAATTTCGAGGACAGATTGATCAGTATTTTATTCTATGACACTCTGAAAGTTGAAACAATCAAGTGGTTGAGGGTACACATGGTTTGCGTTGAAACGCTGATTTAGGCCAGCAGTTACTTATCTTTTCTCAATAGCGAAAGAGTAAGGAATGGAAGGAAACATGTTTTATGCATCTTATTTTAGAAACAGTAGTGTTGCTGCTAAAAAATTTAAAAAATGAGTTTGCGATTTATGTAAATTTTCAAAATGCCTTGGTTGTTGATTCATATTCGTATCAGCCATAGAAATAACCAAATACTGAATAATGAGCTGAATTATAAATTGCATATGGATTACATTGGACGCAAATGAAAATATTCTCTCTGGAGTTTATGTTTTCTTTTTTAAATTCTGAGCCGATCTAGAGAATGAAAGAGTTTTTAAACGATCATTTTGTATTTTAAAATATTCGAGATTTCTTGAAATAAAATTTGTTAAAATGTAGTAAATTTATATAAGTTCTTAAACAACCTACTGTTAGCGAAGTGAAGTGTAGGATAGTGTGTAGATCAACCTACAATTTGAGGCAACTGCATCTATTCTATACTGACGATGTAATGCCATTGTATGATGTTGTTATTTTTAGCATCGATACAATTTTTCTGAAATTTGGTATAGCTTTACTTCAAATGAAATCGTGTCTCATCTTCTATTTAGGTATTCTAGTCCCCGTATAATTTCTTATAACCTCCGCCAGGATACGCAGTTAACTCTAAATTTGAACTTCAGGTGAGGCGAAAAGATTTAGAGCTCTTATCTCTCGCCAAGTAACTAGACCACTAGGTCTTGAAAAAGTTTTCAAATCGATAAATCATGTTAGTGGATTTTTATTTATTGTGCCTGAAAATTGACTTGATTTTACCCGAAGCGATTACATTGCAAATATTTACCAAGCAAGAGTAGTTTTTTTGTTATTTATCTGTGTGATAAATTATTACCGTGGGTAGTAGTTGTATTTTTCAGCTATACGATGAAAGGTATTTGATATTAGTAAGGAATAATGAAAGTGCAAATAGACTCGATGTCGACAGTAGCCTACTTCGGTATCTCTGGCGCCTATGTATCAACAAACTTATCTTGCGACGAGATTAAAAAACATTTTTAATGCATCTTTGAAGAGATTTTTCAGGATGTTTTTAGTCCTTTAAAACGCTTATTAGCAAAGATAAAATTGGGCTAAATGATCGTTTAAACTGTTACAATCTTTTGCTCTTCCGAAGTTCTGTAATGGTTTTTATGCTCGCTGCTATCCTGATTAGTCTTTTCTGACTGCTAATCTACTTTCCTGATAGCAAGACCTCCAGTTTACCCTACTCACAAGCCAAACGTGATACTCGAAACAGCGACTTTTGGGCTGGCATCCGGGCGCATCCCAGATTATACCGACCCTGGTGCATTAACGTTGTTACGGAGGACAGTAAAAGGTAACAAATCTTCGGTATAATATTTTTTATGAGTGTATTTCAGGGACGAAATAAACAAATTTTTGGTGCATTCAACGAAACGACGGTGTTATAACTAGAAGATATGGAGTGGCAAAAGAAGGACCTCGCTCTTTTTAACTTTTGCTTTGTACACTTTCCTTAAGCAGACTGATAGGTACATAATTTTCTCCAAAATAAAACTTAAATCTAAGTAGAAACCGCAAAAATTTTAAAAAAAATCAGCCAATTTTGCAGTATTAATTAGGGCTGAAAATCAGCTATTCATAAGGTCGTCTTGAAATTCAGTGCCGTTTTACATTGTTTACGTACTTAGGTTTGCGTAAGCTTCTATACACAATTGGTAAATATATATTTATTACATATTTTGATTTTAAGCACTTTTAATGAGTTTATAATTGTACAGTTTATAATTCTTGATGCCTGTATCATACTTGTGTTTAGTTATATGCTGCCTTTGAATTCAATAGCACATTATATTTATATATATATATATATTCCTTGTTGCCATTGCTTTATTTTCTTTATTTACCGTTATTTACCCCGTATTTTCTTGGTAAAATGCTCTCCTATCTTCTGTCTGAAGTACACCCAATAATCGCACCTTATTTCATTTCCAACAGTGTACATAAAAATTACACATCCCAACAGCACCTCTATTTAGTTGTCCATCATAGGTAATTAGTTGATGGTGACTTCTTGTCTGATTCCCACCAGGAATCCTATTGATAACACTACCCTAGTAAATGCATGGCATTCATAACAAAAAGCGTATAACAAGAAAATAGGCGAATTAATCAACAAGATGGATTTAATCAGATTGCTGGTCAAATCAAATTCCCTTGCGAAGGCTGAGTCAACGAGACGCTGACTCGGCCAGTTCACTGCGGAGGCGTTAAGGCGTCGCCATAGCTTTGAATCGGGAGGCAAAATGCTCGTGAAAGGCTCTGTATGATGCGTACACAGGCGTTGATAACGAAAACTGTGTGCGAGACCATTTAATAAACCACGACCAGAAGCCATTAACTCTTTATAGACGACGTTTTTCGCCGTATAAGCATGTGTTCACACTGGTGACGGGATGAAAAAGTGATATTTTATGGCTTCAATTCGTTGCGGCTAGAGGGGATGTAATGTTTGTTTTCATATTCATAAAAATCAATATCAATCAAAAGGCCGGGAGGCCTGAGTAATCTCGTCCGAGGGTGTAACAGCATTAGAGGAAATGTGTTATCCTATGTGGATGAAGCTAGAAGTAAAGGATATGAAACCGGAGTGAACTGTGCGGGGATAATGGAAACATTAATTTCCGGGAATATTGTGCTTCTATAATGATGGTTTGATGATTTGTTTTTGGAAAATCGCACGAACTGATAGAAGAAGGAGGAAGCAGTTACAGTAAGATATGTAGATCAACTAAGGGCATCCGTTTACTCATCCAATTGCTGATTGATTTCTGAAATAAACGAGATATAAATATAATGGCAAACATTTGAATGGCATCACGCCACATTAGAAAACTGGATTCTGTTAATGGCAACAATAATTCATTCGATTCCGATCGAGGTTAATTTGTGACTACACAATACCCCACTTGTAAGGCAGGGTTGCCCATTGTCACCGGTGCTGTTCAACGTATATGTGGAGGAAATGATTAAAGAGGCATGGGAAGAAATGGAGGTAGGAATGAAAGTCGGAGGGGAATTCGTAAAATCGGTTAGGTTTGCTGATGACCAAGCATTAGTTGCTCAGTCAGCCAAGGGGTTGCAAGCATTGCTGAGTGAATTGGAGGTCCAGTGCGATAAATATGGGATGAGAATCAATATTAATAAAACAAAGGTTATGCGATTTCCCAGAAAGAAAAAGGCTAAGCTAAATATTAAAATAGGTGGGGAAAAGTAGAGCTAGTAGAACAGTTTACATATCTCGGAAAAGTTTTGGACCAATACGGTCAAAGTGGTAGGGACGTAAGGAGAGGAATTGCGCTAGGCAAGGAGGCTTTCTCAAGGAGGAGGGAGTTGATGACGAGTAGGGATGTTAAGACAAGACTCGTAAAAACTCTGATATGGCCCGGAAACCTGGTCACTGAAGCAGGAGGATAGACGTAGATTGGAGGCTTTTGAAATGTGGGTGTGGAGAAGAATGGAGAAGGTGAAATGGACCGAAAGGAAAACAAATGAGGAAGTACTGGAGATAGTGGGTGAGGAGAGGGGTTTGTTGAGAGAAATCCTATGGAAGCAGGAAAAATGGATGAAAGGCGTATTGAGCGGTAGTGGAATGTTGAAGAAGGTGATAGAGGGGAGAATGTTGGGCAAGCGAGGAAAGGGCAGGAACAGGATAGGGATGTTGGACGGGATGAAGGGAAGAAGGAAGTACACGGAGATGAAGAGGGGCCTGATGTAGATTAGGTTGCTAGATTGGGTTTTGTTTGGAGTTACAAAATGTTTATTTGATAGTTTTGTCCATCCAATAACCTACCTTAACCGGTAGATTACCTAATAATAATACCCCGCTAGCCTCTGCAAGGGCGTATGAAATATGATATTAGAGCGCTGGCCATAAAAATAGAGGAAAAAAGCTTGCAAGGGCAATGTTGGTACTATTTGTTTAGTATGTTTGCCGTGTTTCGTAGCCAAAGGGAATACTTCAATCTGTCATTTTATCGATGTATCTAATAATGTTCGTTTTTATTGCCAAACTTGCCAAATTTGGATAAGTTTGGATGATTTCATAATTACCGTGAGCTAAATTGCGCAATTGAAACGGGCTTTTGCTGGTTATATTTTGACAGTAATTATAGCCACTTTTTGCTTGTGAAAATATTAAACATGTATTTCATTTTTAATTGGGTTAGGAGTGGATCTCTGACTGACTTTCCGGCTTTTTTAACGTAGAATAACAACTGGAATGTGATCATTATGATTTATGTACCCGTGAAAGTAAAAGAAAATATGTTTTTGTATGGCCATATATTATTGGCACATTCGGGCTCGTCAAATTTACGATGCTTGTTCGGATATCGGAGCTTCGCGACTTTTTGCTGCGTTCTCAGTAATTTTTATCGTTGAAAGGAAAGATATCCCCACCTACTGGACAGGTAATCATTGGAATATGTTTGCCATTTTCGAGATTTTTCTATTTGCTTTATTATCTCTGTACATTTATCAGAGAACTAGAAAAGTATCTAGGGCGTCCAGGATATTCCTTTACACTCTGTCGCTTCTCTTATCTACTAGTGAACCTTTTCAATTTTGTTTAGGAGAATTTGATTTATAAGTTCTAAAGCTATAAATTATGGCACAGGTGGAATTATTTCTATAATATATATTTCATAATTTAATATATGAAGCAAGGTGAATCGAGTATGTTTCTCAGCTTCACCGATTTTTATTGATTGCCACTTATATAGATGGGGCATTGTTAAAGCTCTTTTCAGCTGTGGATATTAAGACATGTATGCCCGAGAAGGCGCTAATTTTTTTACTGCTCTAAACTATTTGTTGTTTTTTGAAAGTGGCTAGTTTAAGAACGATGCCGTAAGCAGGCGCAGCAATATACCAAGCCTTTTTCTTTGTGGCCGAGTTACTCCTTGAGCTTATAATTCATACCTGAGAGATGAAATACATCTGATTGGACTGAAGACTAACTGAATGGAAAAATGTACGTTAGAAAGGATGGAATTTTTTATTGTTATTTTATGATACAGCCGATGATTTTCCCTATGATTATCTTTTTTAAATTTTAATTATCACCCCATCCCATATGCGTTCCAAACCGTTTCAAACAATATGGTGATCACAACTTTTTCTCAAGTATTCGCAATTGCGATTCCTTTATTGATTAGATGACGTTCATCCTTTTGAGCCATAAGAGGGTATGGTAAAAATGATTCCCACCGCGAATATTCATTCGTAAGATTATAATTTTAAGTTCCTATCTAATATGTTATGATTTTTCCCTTGATGTTTTGGGATGGACATTAAGAATTTACTCGCATAGAACTTATGAAGCTACAAAACGGTGATGATTCCCTCTGTAATTACTGCGTCTACGATAATTGGTCGCAGCCATCGATGAAAGGGAAGATAGAAATCTCGTGTGCTGAGTATTGTCATCCATTCAATCGTAATAAATGCAACGTATAAAATGGTTCTCCTGTTTTTGTTAAAATACCGTATTTTGGTATTATATGGCCTTCACTTTCACGCTTAGGATGAGAACAATAGAATAAGCTAACTCACTAGAAGATCAATCATGGATATGAATCCGTCGCTGGATGATGCGGGTCTAATTCTCACTTCAAAGGGAATGACGTAAAATTTAAAGAAAGAATTTCGTGTTTAACCATTCCTCCCTGTGCTTAACTAAAATGTATTACGATACTTTCGAGAATATGGAAGATCATCTGGATTATTCACATAATTGCATAATTAAGATCTGTTGACTACGATAATTTATGAAAATCATGGTCCTTAGTAGATGAAGATCGTAACGTGAAGATGTAATGACTGAAACGCCAAGAATACACTAAAACCACATGTGACAAACCGAAGGTTGGTTTGAAGGGTGAAGATAGAACTAACCTCAGGGTAAGCTCTATCCGGTGTATGTAATTCACATATCAGGGTGGAGGGTAACAGATCCTTCATCTGTGTCGCCTGTAGTTTTTCAGGACACAAGTCTTGTATCGGAAAGCCACACATCTTGGTTAAAACTGAGGGTGTTTGAGGTCAAGTATTTGCTTTTGCCCTTTGTAGAAACACTTAACTGACATGCTTTTTAAACATTCAATTTATTCTGCCACTTGCCTAGTTGACTATCATTAACATATTTTTCACATTAATTAAAATAACTAGTCCGGTCTATATTCATCATCGACTTTATAATCAGTATTTGATTATCAGCAGTCGATTGATAAGTGTTAAACTTATTTTTACTTACAACTATTAAACCGACTTTGTACAACATGTGTACTTTCTGATGTGATCTTTCTACACCACGCTCCGCAAATGACGGAACACAGTCTTTACTCCGGCGCCTCATTGACTCTGCAAGTATTAAATTTAAACAGTTTTGATTAATCCGTCTTGGTTGTTGGATCTCCACTCGTTTCCTAGAGGAGCTTGAAAAAATAACATAACGTTTCTCTACACCGAGGGATAGATTTTATTCGTGCGATAGGGAAATTAATTACGACACAATCCCTCGGGCCCTGAGAAGGGCGCTCGCGTCCTTCTTAAAAATCTTCCCTCGACCTCCGCGAATCCTCCCACGATCCCGGGACGTCTGGGAAACACCTGCGCGGCCATTAACGGGTTATCACCGCACGGGGATCTTCACTTCGATGGGGTCGAGACGGCTAACAACATGGTATTTAACTCGGAGCGTTATGTCCGCTTGCGGGCGACTAACTCCGTTCGTCCTATGAACCCATCTCCGCGGTGACGTTCTTCACACCCACGGTGTTGTTTTGATCTGTGAGCTCCTCCCCCCTTACAGACAGCAGATATACTACATAAAAACCACCAGATCACCTCTCTAACCCTTACTCCAAAGATTTCCTGCCCTCGCGGAATTTTAGAATTACCTTGAAAAAATCCCGATTCTTGGGTTGAAAATGTTTTGTTTCGTTCCGTTGTTCAGACGTGTTCATCTCATGGGATGTTTATGTTGTGATGCCGTAGTTATATTTTTAATTTCTCCCACAGTTCAGGATTTGTTAGAAAGCTGAGAGGATTATAATTTTTCAAAATGCCGAATATTTTCAAATGTTCCCTTTTAAACGTCGGTATTACAGCCATCAACCTAAGAGAAGTTTAGCATATATTTTCATTTTAGTAGATATAGTCCGTTTAGTTTTCAGTTTAGTAGGTATAGAGTTAGCGTCCACATTAGACAGATATTTTATGAATTAATGTTTACTAATTATTTTCTACAATAGCCCAATTTTAATGGGATTTTCGTCCAAAAATTAAAAAAATGTAAAGCTGTTGTTTCATAATACAAATTTTTGAGCTAAAATTCAAGTATTCTTATTGAGGGAGTAGTAATAATATATTCTGTACAAGGAGGCGAATTATGGATTTATGAAATAATTACATGAAATCATGGACTATCATATGATGTGGATTTTTTGATTTGGCTGCCCTCGTAAAGGAAGGTCGTGGAGGACGTATGTATATTATGATGGATTATTAATTACTTTCTCTGTTTTCATTCTCAGTCAGCATATAGAGGAAAGTACATGTTTTTTGAGATAAAATAATACATTTATTAAACAATAAGAAATATAAGTGCTACAATTCATGAAAAGGGTAATTTTCCTCGTGAAAATAATTTAGCAGTTACTTATTCAAAAATATAAAAAGATGGTTAGTGTGTTTGTATTTTTTTTTAAAGTGCCCCCTGTCTGTGACGCTATCGACATGTCTCCCGCACTTAACTTTTATTGGAGTTGGCAACCCTACTCCAGGTTTTCCTCATCTCTTGCCTTGTCCCCCTCTTCACCTTTTTATCTCACCCTTCTGCACAGCTTCCTATATCTCTCTTCCTCCTCTCTCCCCATTCCCACGCTGACACTCGAAACTAGCCCCCTCCCAACTCCCCGCGAAGGAAGCAGCATATGTCGGGAAGTAATGCAACGCTCTTGTTTGCGCTTCGCGTGAGTTGGACGCTGAAGGCTGACATGGTGCGGGTGGGTTGGAGAGGGAGGTTGGAGGCAAGGAAGGGATATTACAGAGCGCGCTTTCAGCGCAACCCTGCACCACAGCGCGATAGAACCGCCCTCTTCTCTCACGCTCGACGTGCTGCTGCTCTCATCACACACGATTCCCTCCTTCCTTCTTTCCCTCACTTCTTACTCTTCTTACTCTTTTCCGCAATTTCCAGTCTGCCCTCACATTCCCGCCCTTTGGCCCTCTTTTATGATCACCGCACATTCAAAAATAAAGGAATCGGAACTATCGGATCGAAAGGGAGCCCAGGAAAAATTTGTGGATATAATATTAGGAAAATATATTCAGCCGAACGGATTGGGCAACACAACAAACAAAGAACGAATAAAAAAAACTGCAACTGGCTTACAGAATGACAAAAAATCATTACAATAAAAGAACAATATCCATCCAAGCCAAAATCAGGCATTACAACACAGTCATTAAGCCCGAAGCTACGCATATGGATCGGCATGCCTAACGATGAAGAAGAAAGGGGACCTGCGAGAACTGGAGAGGAAAGAAAGAAATATTTTGAGGAAAACCCTAGGACCATTGGAAAACACAGAAAATATTTGGATTAGAAGAAAAAATGAGGATCTATATAGGACTACCGAGAAAATCACAGATACGATGAGAAAAAGAAGATTGAAATTCCATGGACACCTAAAGCGATTGGATGAAAATAGATTAACAAAAAAATATTCAACTGTATTTCAAAATTAAAGCACACAACAGGATGGTTAGAGGAGACCAGGAGGGATGCGGGAAATATTGGAATAACGGAGGAATTGGTTCACAGCAGGGAGAGGTGCAGAAAACTAATAGACAATACAAGATTTACTGAAGACCAACCAACACAAAAAACAAAGAGGTTGTGGACCGAAGAACAACGACGAACAGTAAGGGAGAAAATGAAGTCCTGAGAAGAAAGAAAGAAGAAAAACCAGAAGTCTTGAGGTCATTGCGGTCCATAGTTGGCCAAACTCAATTATATATATATGATATCTTCGAAGTAACACGGAAGTGTTGAATAAAAATTTTGACAGCAACGAACAATATAGGAACACATAAAAGGAACACTCACACGTTATTTCTTGATAATTTCGACGGAATTGAGCTCCCTCTTCATCAGAAGATGCAGTAGAACTCAGCTATTGCTGTCAAAGTTATATATATATATATATATATATATATACACACACACACAATATATATATATATATATATATATATATATAACTTAGACAGTAACACACAGCACGAGAACACATAAAAAGAACACTCACAATAATATCTTGATAATTTCGACGGACTCGAGCTCCGTCTTCTTCGGAAGATAAGATATGACTGATATATATATATATATATATATATATATATATATATATATATATATATATATATATATATATATATATATATATATACACTTTTTTGGAAAACCCACAAACGTGTAATGTAAATTCACTGATAAGTCATAACAAACACAGAAACCAAAACACAAAAGAGGAAAAACTCACTGGTTCTCGAATTTTCGGTGGTCCCACCACCTTTCTCAAGAGGAATTAGGAACAGAACTCATATATATATATATATATATATATATAAACCATAAACACAGTAATCAACCCGAAGGTCGGTTTAGTAGGTGATGGTAGAGCTCACCCATGTACCAAGCCCGACGGCGTGTGAATATTCACACATCAGGGTAGGGGGGCCAGTTCCTTTCCCTGTGCCGGTTATGGTTTCCCAGGAAGATCTGGTACCCGAAAAATCAACTAGCTTGGGTGGAGCTGCAGGTGCCCAAAGTGCCTTGCCCGGGAATCGAACCCGGGACCCTCCGGTCAGTAGTCCAACTTATATATATATATATATATATATATATATATATATATATATATATATATATATTCAGGGTTCGGTCAAATAACTCCTTTTTATGAAGCAAAACAAAACAAGAAAGTTATGTTGCCGCACCCTGTATACGGGTATGTTCACCTGGTAGCCGAAGGGAATCAAAGTAGATGCTCAGAGTATTTTGCGGTTTCAAAAGTACAATTAGAAGCTGCAAGGCTTTGGGTATTCTTCGAGCAGGTCTCTGTTTAGACTTTTTTCCACCACAATACTTTTACGAAGAGCAAGAGTGGATCTAAAGAGGAGAAGCCGATTTTTCATTCATTTTTTCCCTTCAGGCAAGTCCGGAGCTACTTGCTTACAAGTCATAAGAATAATATTAATGATATGATAATTTTAATAATATTTATAATGGTGAATGATAAAACAGTATTGTGCATTTATTTCTGAAAATTATGGCAATATAGGCAATTTTTACTGCTGAAAACAAGTAAGATAAGATATCAAGACGCAATTGCACCTTCTAGCTCTATCGTTATCAGTAGTTAAATTTTCCTATTTCATTTCAACTATGATTTCAACTGTTAGATTACGATTTTGAGTGTGGAAAAAATATTTTCGTTCAATTGCTATTAAAATCGACGGAACTTAACTATCGATTACCATGTTTAAGTAATCTTGCGTGGTCGCGTCTAAAATACATCTCACGGCAATCGTGAATCACTGCTCTATAGACAATATACCCATGTGCTCGCAATTATATTAACTTGAAATAAGTCATTTTTCATCCACCATTTCTATGCTTCAGCAATGGATTTGTGACCGCCCTTATTACTCCCAGTTGTATCACTCGTATTTTGTTTGTCATTGTAGGTCAACTTGGAGGAAAAATATACATTTTATTTACAAATTTTTTTATGCTTCACATGTGCATGTATTCAGTTCGAGTGGCTTCAAACCTGCATACTAATCAAAATTATTTTCTTTTAACTTACTAGCTCAAAACATGCATCACTTAATTATGTAAATTTTATCACAAACCATGTAAATTAACACTGCATGTTTTAGTGGATTACATCCTATTTCCTCTCAACCGGCATCATATCTCCTTTCCCTACTTCAACGCTTAAACGCGACGTGTTCGTTCTGCAAATCCAAAAAGTCAAGGTGTTTATCACGGGGTGCACTTTATCACCCTTGGATTTTTTTATGTGTTGTTCTTTCTTATCGCAATCGATGCTGTCGTTGGAAAGACTGCCGTCTTTCACTTCCTGATCCAAGAGCTAGGTCTCCCATTTCTTAATGGCGACACTTGTAACTTTTTGAATGAAATTGGACGTTCAAAAAGAATGCAGACGAAAAGGTATGTGGTTTTGACTTTCACCAAACTTGATTTGAAACACTCCTTCACCAACCATGTGCTATTGTCGAGCAGTGTTCTTACCATTTTCTTCTTCCTTGTTAATAGCCTAAAAAATATTTTAAAATGGATTGTTCTTTTAAAAACACCCGGACTCATTTTAATTGGAATCCTAAAATTTTGCATTTATTCATGAAAGAAACGGATCAAATAATTTATAAAGGTTAATTATTTTCTAATTGGTAAAAATTGATTGAGACTATGGTTGAATGGGAAATAAAAGTTGAATAAAGCTCTCCGCCTTTTTAAGATGGGATAGATAGATGAACGAACTCATCTGTGGCAACTGCATTTGTGTCTTCATTAAAAATGGAATATTATTCTGAGATAGTTTTCCATGTACTCTACGTGGAAGTAAAAGACAAATCTCCTCACATGTACATTACTGCCCGAATTCATGAAATCCTTAATGAGCAATTCCATAAACTAGCGATCCTTTTGAGGAAGCATACCAGATGTATTCGTGTTATCAGTGTTATAAAGTTGTATTTATTTACATACTTCGTTGCAATTAGGCAATTTACCTGGTGGCAACGGTCCAGTGTGATCACTGGTCACTCTTACAATGCACATACATACACACACAAGAAGAACAGATATGAGACAAAATGCTCGTATATTCAATGACACTTTTAAGATTACCGACCTCTCCTTTACTATCACACAAGGATTAGGTGTACACCACACGAGTACATACTACGCACCGTCCATCGCCACACTTCGTCCGTAATCACGTATCTTCAATTTCATATACCGTTCAAAATCGCGTCCCGTTAACACATTATTCATAGCACAAGTACATACGGTTTTATTTCTCACTCACACGTTTTTAAGGCGAGCATACACCTCGTTTTAAATTTATTTAATGAATAAGGTAAGGACTTAAAGATATCCTCAGGTAACTCATTCCATTCTTTTATTCCACGATTGAGGAAGGAGTTTTTTTTAATGTTTGTTTTGTGCCCTCTTATGTTTTATTTTGAACTGATGGTCCTTCCGCCCAATGTAATTTGGTTTGTCTAATCTTTCTGAGAGCTCCTCCCACCCCTTCTCTTTATTTACTATCTTGAACATCCCACATAGCCTGTTCAGCTTCCTTCTGAGTCTATAATTCTTCTTTTCTATCTATCTAATTCTATAATCTAATATCTAATTCGTCTATAATTATTCTTATAATCCTTCTGAGTATATAATTTCCATAGAAATATTTGCTAATATGGCTATAGGTTCTACTCTTTAATCCATGACCTGAGCTAAACTTGCATTATAAATCATACCCACATCACGCCATGATAACTCGTCCACTATCTTAGACAAGGAGGGCAACGGACTTCGACCGCATGCATACATGCCTCAGACATCCCATCGCAGCCTTTACCATATTCTTTATTCATATCTATTAATCTGCTGTAAGCGCAAGATTTGCAAAGAAGCGTACATAGAATACCTGATTACCACTTACCAGGCTATATTTCTGTCATCGTTCAAGTGCATATCCTATTATCTCCTTAATCTGCCCACGAAGAGATATTTTCTCAATTCTTTGCCATATTTCGTTCCTCTTATGTGCTGATATGTTCATCTAACTAATTCTGTACCCTGTCGGACATTCACTGGAATTTTACTTTGTGCACTCTTTCTCTGGAGTATTTCATCATTTTTCTTACTGGGAAATCCAGAAAATGTCGCGGTTGATGGAAGTTATTCTCACTGAGATTTTATTCAATTACACTTTCTGGGATTGTATCATCACTTCCATTCACAGAAGAGATAACTGGCGATTAAGATCGCTTCCACGCGTAAATATCCATCTTTCCCTTTGCCGCATGTGCCAACCTGCGTTCTCACCAAAAACCCAGATTGCCAAGCGGGTGGCGCTCATGCCCAATGAACCTAAGGCTGATGGTTTGGAATCGCGCATTCTAAGTTCAACTTGTACTCTGACACTTTGGTTTCAATCTAATTGATTGCACGAAAAAAAAATCACCTCATCCACCCGGTGCACCAAAGGATCAACTTCGGTCGCATTAAGCGGATGGCTAGCCAGTGCGTTCGTTCTCATTAGTTTCCTATGCTGTACTTTTTGGTTGACCCCCACCCCCAACTGTCTTCTTGTATAAATACAGTGCAACTCAAGCAAAAATGAAATTTGTGTTCAATGCACTCACAGAAAAAGGACCACCTACTTATTGATGAGATATATGTGGGATGCCGAAAATGGGGGCAGTTTATACATTTGCAGCTAATATTTCTAGTTGAAATCTAAACCATCACTTTTAAAACATATTGCGGAAAGCAAGATTGCCTTATTTCGATTTTTTCATGAATTACTTTCTTCATGCTCTTAATCGGAATGTACGGACTTTTTCATAGAAAAGTAAAAAAATATATTCAGCCCATCTGTTTCGGGATAGTGTGAAGTAATAGTGATATTGTGTACCCGATGTCTTGCCAAGGCATCGCCTGTAGCGTTTGGCCCCGAGAATGGAGAAAGGACGAATCGGGCGAGGTAATCGACAGTTTTATCTCGAGGTGACGCTTACCTGCCTCTTGGGAGATCCAGCAATTTTCACCGTTAAGCCCATGGACTTGACCGTGAGAATTTGTAGGCGTGGAGAAACCGAGACGCTGCCTTTCTCTAGCTCTAAATAGGGTTCCTTTAGTGAAGGCTTCTTTCGTGCTTGCGTTAATGTGATATTTTTTACTCCAGTTCGATTCCACTCGTTTTCCCTCCGTGGGCGAAACTGCATAATGGGTTGATTAAAATACGGAGACTTATCAGTAAGAATGTGAATGTAAATTATATGTAACATAAAAATTGAGTGGTTTAGTGTAGAGTAATATGATCGCCATCAGCCTAAGTAGCAAGCAGTTAGAATTTTTTATGGTTGCTCTAGATCGTTTCGTAATCAGTCTATTATTCAGTCTCATTGCAGTGAAATATTTCGTAACTTGCTTGTCGCAGCTCGTCCTTGGCCTTCTCCCTCAGTGTTTCTTCCTTGTGCATACCATTTCATTGCTGCTTTAAGTGCACTTCAATAAGATTATTTAATATTTCCCCATAAAACGTGAATATTTTATGTTACAAATTCAATTTTTTGGTAAAACAAATTGTTGATAAAATTTTGATAAAGAAGGCACTTACTTATTAGCTTATTAACTAGACACTTGAGGCGGTTAGCCAGTAAGTGATTTTATCTACCTTTTCAGTACTGTTTTCTCAACATCATCTGAATTGAATTATATCCTGCTCTATTGTTGGCTCGTTAAAAATTAAGTGAGCACATATTTTAGAAAAAAGAACTATTTGGTTTTTCCCGAGGAGACATTCAGGATTGTGTGTATGTGCAAACTCAGTGTCCTCTAATGCCTCCATTGAAACCGTGCTTATTTGAGAGCTGTCATTGATTCGGGGCTGAATCAGATTTCTAACTCACTGAACATAGTTTGCAATTGGATGTAATAAACGTATATTTCGTCTATAATTATTAATTTAATAATATTATTTTAATGCCTTCGCTGTCAATTTATTACCTAGATAAGAGGGAATAGTTAACAGTCATCTGGTTGTGATGGCATCTCTTTCATTTTCGAAAAACTGTTTATAAAAACCGTGGAGGAGGGATCGTTCCAGGTCGGGCATTAAATTATTCGGCATGGTATTTTTCTTTCCACAACCACCTGAATTCTCACCGTTTAACACATTTCTTTCGTCATTATTACAATGTGATGCACGACGGAGACGTCGAATTCTATTTCTAACAAAATGTCGTAAAAAGAGAAGATCTAATGCGACTAAACGTGTCTCAGTTTTTCTAGTGTTAACGACCCACTCAGAGTTATGGCGTACGTCATAAATGAATGCATTGTGTGGGTTTGAAACAAATGCGCTAATGAAGTTAATTCCATTCCTCCTACCAGCATCCTCTTCACTTCCCTCCAACCCCCACCTCCGCTGTCTTCTCGACACCTCACCTTTCCCTTTCGCACTGTTTACTAAGGTCTGTCCTTGGTTCGCATTCCGAAGACAACCTCAATTCAGACTGCCTCCAGAGAACCGTTAAAATGCCACGGATTTGAGTGTGAAGCTAATATCTCTCACGCTTCAAGAATCGTGCCTTGAACCTATGTTCCTTTTTCATTACCTTCTTCTTTTACATCTCTCCTTCTCTGCGCCCTCATTTCTTGCACATTTCCACTTCTTCCATAGACACACCTTTTCTTTTCGGCTTCAATATCAAGCAATCCAATTCGTAGATCCCGTGGTTTATCCAATCGCATCAAGGCGCACCATTACAATCTATTCTTAGAGATATCGTCTTTACTGACTGATTTACATATCAGTAGTAGCTACTCTTTCGACACTCACTAAAAAATCATATAAAAAACTCCAAGTTTTGGTGTAATTCGAACTTTTGACCTCTGTGCTATTCAGTCGCAATATCACCGTCACCCTGAGAAATGATTTTGCTAAAATAAATCATCCAATGCCACTTCACCAGAAGTCTTCATTTTGCTTCTGGAAATATTCGTCGTTTTGTAGAAGGTAGTTTCACCCTTAATCCTGGTGGCGTCTTCAGCTTAGGCAGGCAGCAGTTCCACAGCTAGATCGAGACTGTTGTTACAGAACAATCTATTTGATGGAAACTCCTGAAATCAAAATGTAGCTTACACCGACTCGGCATTGCGGATACCTTTAGAAGAATTCGGCGAAATTCATATATATTCATAATGGAACTGTGGATATTAACGACAACAACTGCAGTTTACTAGGGGTCATTTAGAGTGTGAACAATACTCCTCATATCAAACATTCTTGTCACTTAGTATGACTTTGGTTGCGTGTGGGAACATAGTATAGAAAAAAAGTTTTCATTTCAAATAAACATTTAAGAGTGAGAAATATATTGTAATGGAAAAGAAGGTTTTTTTTTAGTTGCTCTAAGGAAAGATATAAAATGCACCAAAAAATAAAAAGTGGTGTAATGGCGAAAGTCAGTAGCATGTGAGAGAGTGCAGTTTAGCAAAACTCCCATAGCTTGTCAATAAATATTTTGTGACGCCCAACAAAACACAATTCAGAAACATACTCTACACCAAGTCCCTCTTCATCTCTGTGTACTTCCTTCCTCCTTTCACCCCGTCCAGCATCCCTATCCTGTTCCTGCCCTTTCCTCGTTTGCCTAACATTCTCCCCTCTATTGCGGTCTTCAACATCCCACTGCCGATCAATGCGCCCTTCATCCATTTTTCTTGCCTCCTTAGGATTTCTTCCAACAAACCCCTCTCCTCACCCACCATCCCTAGTACTTCCTCATTTGTTTACCTTTCGGTCCATTTCACCTTCTCCATTCTACTCCACATCCACATTTCAAAAGCCTCCAATCTACGTCTATCCCCCCCTTCAGTGATCACGTTTCCGGGCCATTCATAGCTACGGTCTATTTCAAACATTGAACGAGTCTTCTCTTAACATCCTTTCTCAACGTCCCCGTCATCAACCACCACCTCCTCGTGAAAGCCTCTTTGCCTAGCACAATTCTTCTCCTTACGTCCCTACTACTTTGACCGTGTTGGTCCAAAACACTTCCGAGATAAACTCTTCCGAGAAACTCTTCTACCTGCTCTATTTTTCCCCTCCTAATTTAATGCTTATCTTAGCCCTTTTATTTCTGGAAAATCCCATAACTTTTATTTCATTAATATTGATTCACATCCCATATCTATCGCATGAGTTTCCAATTCATTCAGTAGTGTTTGCAACCCCTTGACTGACTGACAAACTAAAGCTTGGTAATCAACAAACCTGATTTTACAAATTCCCTCTGACTTTCATTCCTACCTCCAATTCTTTCCATGCCTCAGTATTTACGAAACTTTACAAGCATTTCGCACACATACGGCAAAATGTACGGTTGTTTCGGTGTTCGGATCGAATCACAACTAGTGTTAATTTTAAATAATTAGCTGAAAAATACAGATTATTTTGAAGCAACACTTATGCATAACATATTACTGAATTTCAATTAGATACATCTACAATTTTTAATTGGTAAGAGGGTACATGTCAGTAAAATTAGTTTATTCGTTGGCGTCGGCGAATGGTCTCGTTTCAAGTGTTAATGACCGACTCAGTGGCGCGCGCAATTAATATATTTCACCGCAGGGGCCATGCGGATAGAAGGGGAGATGATAAGGGTTTTTTTTGGAGAGTACAAGTGGTGGGAAAAAGAGAAGGGTATGACCGAAGATGAGTCAGAGAGAGACTGAGTAAGAGAGTAGAAACGTGAAAGGGAGGAAGGTTTTTGGGGGAGCATAAGGTTAGGAAAAAGTTGAGCAGTAATTTTAAGATGCAGACAATTGTGCCCAGTGCATTTGGAGTGTATTGGACTTATAAAATAGCATTCTTCTTTCGATTTGAATGAACGGTAACGGAATTCATTCATTTCAACACATGGGAACATGATATTTCGTCTATCTGGAGGAAAAGGCAGAAAATCGTGGAAGCGGAGCATCACAGTAAAATTCTCAATTCACAAGTGACCTCGTAAGTGCATGGTGCAAGTGAATTTGATGACGAGGTGCTTTAAGGAAAATCTGTTGGGCGATTAACATAATCGTGTATTACCTGAAATGCACATAATTGTGTATCGTATGATGTGCAAACACTGACAAAAAGAGATGGGAATAGGATAGGGTTTGTTGAGATTTCGTTTTGGTAATGTGAACTCTTTTAGTATTTGGTGATAACGAAAGCTTAGAGACATCTGCAATTTCACAATTAAATTGTTTCCATAACGTATTGTTAACTTATGAACATTTCAATCTAACTCTTAATCTTTCGGCGTTGACGCACTCTGGTTCTGGCATTTAAATCAATCTAAAACCAAAAATAGCTCTCCAAATCATTACAGTCACGCTGCTCAACTTATTATCATTATAATTGTTAGCGAAACCACCTTCCCTTTTTGGATACTATGTCTACGTAATTTTCCACTGCGCTGCAACCCGTTGTTCCATGTGTTTCAGGGTATATGCCGTGGAATAGGAGGAAATGAAGTCTGCCAAAGATATATTATGATTAGTCTGATTTTCCTTCTGTACATGTACTTGTCGTGTTCGTGAAATGTGTGATGGAACACCGAATTCTTGAATATTTCTATCCTGACGTCTTATTTTTTTTACAATTGTCAGTTATACTTATTCATAGCAGAGGATGGTTTATTAAAATTTTAGTTAAATCGCAAAATGGATGTATTTTAAATTGATGTCTTTCAAAGGAAGAGTTTATCTTTGCGCCTCCTGAGGCTCTAATCCGAGGTTTGGTAGTAGTTTGTGTACCTCTGTATTCTTTATAACAGTTTTCACGGACTGGGAGATTTTCTCTTCTTTATACACGATACATTTCTAGAATCATTTTCTTCTGAGATGTACCCCATAAGCTCGCAGTATATTGAATGTGTGGCCCAATTAACTAAATACTGGGTGGGGCAGAATGGACTCCTTGATTTGATGGTTGAATTGAAAAAACACCAACCAAGTTCATTTAAAAGATTTTTGTTAATGAAAACTACATCTTTTGCCATTTTTTTCCATTAGGTTTTGAAAATTATTCATCCAGGTGACGACGACCTTTTTGAGCGATGCACATGTTGAGTCGTTCAAAAAAGTTTTCGAAAACTCTTCTCAGCATATCTTGCGTTATTCCATCGATGGTATCTGTAATTTCCTCCTTAAGAGCTTTCAAGGTCCTTAGTCGAACTTCGTAAACCTCAGCTTTTAGATATCCCCCAAGAAAAAAATCACATGGGCTCAAATACGGGGAGTGAGGGGGCCATGGAACATCCCCTTGTAAGGAGAGTCGGCGACCACCGAGAAATTGTTCTTATAGGATTTGGCGTGAACGACGGGCGTTGTGAGCCGTGGCACCATCCTGTTGAAACCAAAAGGCTTCTGTGTCATATTCCTCACCATAATCTTCCATTTTGTGGGGTAATAAATTCTCCAGCATCTCACAATAGCGCATAGGGTTCACAGTAATAGTTGAACCTCGAGATTCAAAAACGTAAGGCCAAAAATTCCTATGGAGGACACAATTTGCTTATTTACTTAGCTGGAGAGGTGAAAATGCGCTTCATAGCTAGACCACAGCGCCCTCTACTTCGCCACCATACTGTTATTGTTCTTAAAGAACGTTTCAACGACAAAGCCTCAACGTTCACCAGGCCACTGCATAGTAATTACTAATAATGGCGTAGTTTCCTCCAGCTAACGCCACTACTCACACTCCGCTAATTCATCTGCACGCTCTTCAGTGATTATTTGAACCTAGGGAGTCTATTCTGCTCCACCTTGTATTGCAGAGGTAGCAATTAAACTTTGTAACTTTTGAAAAAGATTATGATTGCATTTTTTCAATACTCTTTGCTTAAGACTTATATTTAACGCTGCTTAAAATCAGTGAAAGGCACACCCAATAAACTATTTTGCCGAGCTTTCAACACTTTCACGTTTACTATTTTGTTTATTAATTAAATAATAGACCTGATCAGTTCCCCAATCTGTTTGTCAAATGTTATATTCTTCTCGATGGTATAACATGCACTGAACGCATGTTTTCTCAAGTTTTTTCCTGAAGTTATAGTGCTACCCATGTATTTTTCATTCTCAGCAACGACGATGTCAACCCCGTAAGTCTGTAAATCTGTAAGGTGATTTTGTTTCTAGGAAAATTGCCATGGCACATTTTTGTTTTCAATTCTAGTGGCCCAGAGGGCACCATTCACGGATGCTATGCAACAGGCGTTAAAAGTTTTCAGCAATCTATATGGCTCTTAATTTTCCTGCATATTATGTTATCTTTGGAGAATTGTCTAACTTGGCTTAAAGTTTTTGATTTCCAAGAATGAAGCGTCTTCTGCGGGTAGCTTGTATTTTCAATATTCTTGGGTTGAGGAAGAGTAATTTCACAATTATGCTTCCGCGGGACGCATAAATAACTTTAACAAAGTTGCACTTCAAAAAGCCTAAAGCCATATTTTATTTGCGTCGAAGTAAAAGTCGTGAGTCCAGTTGTCAGCTTATCTTTGTTATCACGTCATTGTTACTTGTACCTGTATCAATTTTGCATTCGTTGCTTCATAGAGAGATTTATTGAAGTGTCAGAAAAAGTCATTTTTTAATTTTAAGAGGCATCCTAAGCCCAACATGAGATTACATCTTGATTACTTGTCTGCAGCAAATATGGACTTCATATGTATTTCATTGTGAAAGATTTTATAGCTCCCATGAGCGAGCAGTGTTAATGGAAATCGTAAATACTTCATTTTTGATAGCAAAATTAAAATAGTTCTATGAGGAAATGGACTTGTTTGAACAAAACCCAAATAAGACGGCACAAGAGCACAATACTTCGAAATTTTGGCAGATTTAAAATCGCCATGGGGATGAGTAAGAAATGGAATTTGAATTTTCTGCCTTATGATTTCGCTGGTAGTGACACACGCGGAATTCTGGATATGCGGGAGTGACGATTCAATCTTAACGAAAAACTTCTCATTAGCCCCCTTTTAATATCTGTCGCTCTTTTCCTCGAAAGATCTCACCTACGTGTTTCTCTTGTTTTTTTTTGGATCTCGAGAGCGGTTTCTTTACGTTTATCATAGAAGTGTACCTTCATTTTTACCAAGTGCCAGGCATTGAGTTCCGAAAAATGTTCATGAAGTTTGCCGAAGTTTTATCACCAATATTTGTCGCAATAATAATGAGTTCATTTTAATTGTTTGCGTTTGTCAATCCTGTCATTTGATGGCGGTATATATTGGTGTCGAATAATTCTGCTCATAATATTCCCTTTTTCAATTTTACAAAATGTCTCGCTCATCTGCGAGAATATTGTACTCACTGGGCATGGAAATGTTTAGTCAAAGACTTATTATCTTCATCCTGAGGTAATGCAGGTCAAATATTAAGTGCGTCAGCTGAACTTCTTTAGTCCAGTATTCAATGCGTGGCAGTTTATGAACCTTTGGGGAAAAATAGTGGGAATATTATAATCCCTCGTCTTGTAATTGTTGATACCATATCTATGAGTCTCAACCAGCAATTGTGGCATCTGGAATTCGATAGGCGAGTGGCAGTAAGTTCTTATGATGATGGTCCACCCTTTTCCTTTAGGCAGTATATCTCCCTGCTTATTCTTCAGGTCCATAAACCCTCCTCCCAGTTTTTAATGTCCTTCTTCCCGATTCAGACCTCGTTTCTCCGTCACTCGGCTAATAAGCTAATTCGTTGAATCCGTCGTCGAGCCCTTCCCCACCCACTTGGCTGTTGTGTGTGTCTGTGTGGTGGGAGTGTGTGCGTGGTTTTCTCTCGGATATTTATCTCCAAGCATGCTTTCGTCTCCCCTCCAGCGCGACCGTGTCATGAGCCCGTCCTTCCCTCGGTCGTCTTCCTTTCCTTCGTTCTCACATCTCCGACGCGACGATTGCGTCATTGGACACAAAAAAACCCTTGCCCTTGCTGTCGCGTGCGGGGACCCATTTTTTCACGCCCACGAGCCTATAACTAACCATGAAACAGACAATTTTTTATGCTCACATAATTTTCAAGCTGCGGGACATCTTCCCATCTCGCCCAGCGCAGTTGACCTCCTGAGCAACTGACTTGGTCGGACGCGCATTTGGATTTTTCGGCGCAGCGAACAAATTTTCGTTCCCATTAAGAGATTACTTCCCTCGTTGACGCGAATACGAGAACCTCTCACGCTTCTCGGATTTTTTGGTCGGATGAACTTGGCCATCACGATTTTTCCTTTCGAAGATGGCAAATTTCAATAACAGCTAATTTCAAGTTTTTTCAGGGGACTTATTAGAAAAATAAGACAATGTTGACCGTTCCATGTGAAGGGAATGTTATAAAATCGAAACTTAAAAGATTAGACGACAGATAAGAAGATGAAGACATCATGCTGTACTAATTAAAAACGGGACACAAGTTTTTAAAGAGCACTGAATAAACTAGTTACAAAAATATTTCATTAGGAGAGATAGTAGTGGTTTAAAAAGAGTGGAATAGTTTCAATTTCGAAGAAAAGTAAACCAAATGTATTATAATTGGGCCATAAAGCACATATTAGGTTGTATAGAATGGCATATATTGGATTAGTCACCCACTACTACGAAACACATAAAAATTATGCATAGAAGGGTGGAAAACGAAATGTAAGACGTGCTAAAGGAAGAACAACCCGGCTTTAGAAAAGGTTGGGGGACCGGAGGAACTAAGCTTAGTTTTGGAATGAGAATGGAAAAAGGAAAGTAAGCTTTTCTGCAATTTGTAGATATTGAGAAAGCCTTTGATGCATACAACCACCATTTCATGATATGAGGGCCAGTTCCTTTTTCTCTGTGTTCCCCATGAAGCTCTACTAACCAGAAAATCACACCGTATGAATTTTTTACAGAGTCCAAAGGTATCACCCATGATATTAACCCGAGCCTCTCCCGTCCCCGTCACTAGTTTAACGATGCAGGTGCTAGTGCATCAGGCTACTGCACTGCTCAATCTAATGAACAAAATAAAAATAATTTTTTTCTAAATTCCTCACAACCTAATTTTCGTGGAAGGACTACAGGCTGCCTGTTTACGCGATGATTGCTTATGTTTACATTTTGGCATTTTTATGGAATTGTGATCTATTTAGACTATCACGTCGACATATTTGGTAAGAAAAGTATTTTTTTAATGAAAAACTCTTTGACGTTAAAATCTTTACGTTTACTTTTAGTTATCGTTTCGTTCTTTATCTTCTCCCTGCTCATCCGCGAGGGAGGTGCGTCAGCTTCGACAGGCGACTAATGAAGATGAGCTATCGCTGTCTGCCAACAAGCGTGTGAAGCTTTCTTGTTCATTCCAGTAATGCATTTTGCCCGAAAGAGATATTGCACTGCAATGTGTCACCGTGGTGAAGAGTGAGAGACGGGAGGAATGCCTCTCCGTCGGCGATCAGCAAACAGAGAAAGGCGACGAGGAAACCTCGCTTTAATTTTGTGGGGCAAGTGCGTTGACTTCAACAGTTGTGCACTCTTGTCATTAGTAGACCTCTTGGAGGTAAAACCTGCTAAAAGAAGTAGCGTGCTTCGGAAAGAGGTCGTGCAAGAAATGACTATGTATTGACGTAGTTACACTCAAATAACATTGGAAGCAGTGAGCAAAGTTCGCCTAGATTCATTTTTTTGTTTTTTAAAAAGCACCTACTTTGCGGCATTTCCCTTCCGTCTTCGGGTGCACTTCATTGACAAGGAGGATGGACAGTTTCCTTTTATGCGGACCTATTTGTGCTTGAATGAAGTCTTTCGTTTCAGATCAGGATGATGACATTGGATTTCCTAGTTTATGTTTCCGTGAACTATTGTGTTTACGGCGTTTTTAATATTAAGTCAACTATTCCATTGTTTAGATAAATATAACTGGCGTTAATAATGCAATAATTCACCCTTACTCTGAAATAAATACCATTTAGTTCAAATCTTTCGTCAAGAATAAATCCATACTGACGCCGAGTATTTCTTTATCATAATAATTAACAATCATCCGTATCTGCTTAATGCATGCACCAGATGAAACCACATCTAGCATGCTAAATTAATGGGTAAAACAAATCAAATAAGAATTTCGCATTTAGAGAAAATAACTTTTCGTTTTTCCGATGCATGATTTCGAGAGATACAATCGGCGTAGGGGCAAGGTCTAGTTCCCTTCAAGCACTGTGTCTTCTAGTCTTATTACGTAACCATTGCTGGAAGAATATCACATCCAGCTAAATTTAGGGATGCTTGCCGTTGTTTGTGTGTGACAAAAAGGTGCCATTACAGATAGTAGCAAATTATAATAGCAAAATTATATACTATGACCAGTCGAGTGGATGATATAATCACTGACATTTCCGATGTTTTCTGTTTCCAACTCTTGGTTGGTAGTGGGCATGTTAACAGTGATAAATTATTTATGGGATGAGATTATATGGAAAAAATTTCCCATACGTTTGAGTATATGCTACTATCATTGCATAAGGTTCTACGTATTTTCCATTCCCTCAGCGAAAGCAGTTTTTTCTGATATATTTCGAATCTGGAGCTCACCTTCCGACAAATGCATAATTTATCAATAGTTCGTCTTCAATAAAATTCCTCCATTAATAGATTATTACAATATAAAAGAGTTTGATTGCTTTCTGCCTGACAGAAATAGCTGGAAAACCATTGTTCATTCTGAGAAAGACCTTATCTTCACCAATAAAATCGTATTTATGATTTACTAAAAATATATATTTCAGAGTTTGATAGCAATGTAAAGGAGTTAAGTAGGAGGGGGATTTCACGTCCGATGGTGCCTAAGACACGTGTAGAAATTTGAAATTGTAACCCCTGCCGCCCGTCTCAGCTCTTCCGTCTGTCAACATCTTCAAATTCGTGTCGTATTCCTGGGAATAGCTTTCGCTTAATGCATCTCGTCTCCCCATCCTTCGGCCCTCCTTATCCGGACACCCTTATCTTTGGGATAGGGAATGCCGACCCCGAAATGATATTTTCTTGAACAAAGTCCATTTGGTGGGTCCACTCTATCGGCTTTCGTCGCCGCCACCGTTGGCTTGTCAAGTTTTCATGGTTTCCCTTCGACTCCCTAAAACAGTGCTTGCTACTCCGACTGTCTAGAACCGATGCTTGTAGGCAGCTGTGCATTGTTGGAAATAAGATGAAATACAGTTTAGAAAGAGCTACGTTGAAGTAGAAATATAGAATGCGCCCTAAAAAAAGTGTATTTATTTTCCATGTGTACCTTTTGTTAGTTTCTCATATTTGCATTGCATCAAATAGTTCGGTTTTGAGCAGTCTCTAAGTTTACTTTGCGTTACGTCGTGGTGCACTTTAACATTACCGTTCACTCCACTTTGCATGAATTAAATTCTCAGAATCGACTTAAACAACTGTAAGGCTTTCAGAGCTTTTTCAAGCCCTAACTAGTAAGTTTACCTTTGTATTTCATTTCTCGATTTCTCAGGTTTTTCCCAGTTAATATTAAAATAATGAGTTATACGTTTGTATTATGGTCTTGTCAACATGAAGATTGGCTTGATGCTGCAATTTTCACCAATTTCTTCTCTCAACTAGTATCTTAATTTATTTTTTCTTGCTTCCTCCACTTCTTCCAAGGATTTTTATAGTAATATGACGTATGTAATAAGCACATTTTTAGTTTGAGCCCATTATACAAGTATGTTTATGTTTATGCTGACCTGTACACATATCTTTTATGTTTCCCAGTTAAATAGTTGTATTTCATATTATTGAATTTTATATTGTAGATGGTGGAATAAAGACGAGCGGATCTGATAATATCACTTTTGGTCAAAAAACATCCTTATCTTTATTTGACATCATTATATAGTCTGGGTTATGCTACAGTTCATGTTGCATACGGTCATCTTATAGCATGCAGGTATTCAAGGTAGTTTTTTACGATTTAAAGTATCTTTATATTAAAAAAAGCGAAAAGTTATCTTCCTTAATATGTGAATTTTATTTAACCTTCTTTTATTTCGCTTGGGCGCAAAACCTGTTCCTAAAACTACTTTTGGATGCTATGCATTCATGATGTTGATTTTACGGAGACGCTGTAATAATAGATCGTAGGCTTTCGCAGCTGTTGAGAGATGCAGAAGTAGTTCTCGGGCTGGACTGCGTGAGAGACATTTTTGGCTCAACGTTTCTCTCCCGTTGCAGGGAGCGTCTTCAGGAGCGAAGACGCTCCCTGCAACGGGAGAGAAACGTTGAGCCAAAAATGTCTCTCACGCAGTCCAGCCCGAGAACTACTTCTGCACGCTGTAATAATGCTGTACTTTGCTGGTCTGTCGGATAAGCGAGGTGACGTTGAGGTGTTTATTTTAATGGAAAGCAATTTTTTCGGCATTTCCCCGCATGACGGTATTGTATCTACATGAGTTTTAATAGCGGCGAGCGAGGAATCATCTCCGATGATGAAGGCTCTCGAGTGTCTCCCTGTAAAAAAAGTTACCTCCCATAAAGAAAATTAGCGTAGCTGGCGAGAGGTAGGTATAGTCAGTCATCGTCGACCATATTGATGTTAACTAACGCTATCGTATTACGGCTCTGTGCGTTTAAGTCGCCCTCGTCGTTTTATTTCCTCAGGGCGGGGTGGAAACAGCTTAATTTTCTCGAGATAGGGAGCATGAGTCTCTCTCCACATTTGTCGGCGATGAAAGGATGAACTGCTGGCTCGCGCAAATTTCTTTATCGCGCAATTTCCTCAGATGGGAGTGTGCGTGCTTCATTTCAAGTTTGTTTTGGTTAGTCAAGGGGCTGGTATGCTTTCAGAAAATGCAGACGAAACGGCAAAGGATGACGCGGCCCCGCCTCGCGAAATGGTGTTTTGTTTGAACGGAGAACGCCCCGTTTGGATAATGAACGCTCAATCCTCCCATCGCCCGGCCTTCCTTGCCCCTTCTCAACAATCTCCCCTTCCCTTTTCAACCCTCCTACCCGCTTCCCCGTCCACTTCCACCGACCCCTTTTACGCTTTCTCACCCTCCCGGCGACATCCTCAGCCTCATCCACAACTGGCTGTATGCTGCCGTGAAGCTCCCGTGGTCGTTCAAGTCTCCATGCTATTCATGGAACTCATTTTGTGCTAAAAACGGTCGTGGATATCACTAGCTAGTGGGGCTTTTGAATTGAATGGGTGCGTTTCAATTTCGGCTAAAAAAGCGAACCAACTTTGGAGCTTCAAAGGCAAACGTCAGTCCTGTTCCGGATGACTTCGTCCCAAATTAAATACTGTTCTCCGTCCGCTGGATAATGCTCCCCGGATTTAACGCATAATTTCGTGCCACCTCTCCGCCAACCAGACAACATTATACGACCCCCTCAAGTTCCTCGTGCCCGTAAATTGGAACCCCGATTGTGGCTGTATCTCGTCCATGATTTACCCAGAAGTGGAGGGAGGGGGATCGTAGGTGATTCGCGCACTGGAGAGGAATTCTGGCAATATTTGGTCTGGGTTTTCAAATTGGAACAAAGAAAACTAAGTAAACGAATATTTAATATCACGTGCTGGGGAAGGGCACTAAAATGTGAGCCTTTTTTTTACGGAAGGAATGAGCCGGAAGGAATGAATATCTTAGAAACATAGAATATGCTTTTAATTCCCTGGTAATACTCCAGAACTCTACTCCTACAGAATTACTACTCCAGAATATGTCGGCAGAAGAAGTCACCAAGATAAAGTTAGGGGAATAGACACCTTTACCAGCAGACCTAAATACTCGTTCTTTCTGCACTCAATTCGTGATCTCCGTATGAATAAACATTGCCGAGCAACATTGATAAAAAGACCAGTTGTCATCTGACATTTCTTTTATAAGCATCTTGCAAATTCATCAGTTACCTAACGGTGTATGCCTCACATCCAGTATGAAGTATCGGGCATTATGGCCTGCCTATGCCGTACCTGTAGGTATAAAAATGTTATGCAGTATTTATGCGTAGTCCAATGCATTAAGATGGTATTAATTTGAATGTCATCGTCATCATCAGTATTTCAGTTCTAAGATTGGTTTATTGCATAACTCCATTCTTCTCTATTCAGTGTTAATTCCCTCACCCTCCGGTAGCTTTTGTGCTTTACGTCATTTTCAATTTGTTCTATGTACTTGCCTTCTGGCTTTCCTTGTGAGATCTACCCTTCAATTATGCTTTTAACTAATACATTGTACCTCAAGGATGTACCCACTCCATCTAGTTCTTTGTTTTAGAGTTCACCTTATGGTCCTCTCCTCTTCTGCAATTCTCTATACTTCCTCACTCCTCAATTTGTCTGCCCATTTAATTTCCAAAATTCTGAGTTGAAAGTAATCGGCGATTAACTTTATTAATACTTACTTAATGTCGTCCATGTACCGTCAAAAAATAATTTAATTACCATAAAAATATTTTAATTCAGTTGAATCCGTAGAAATATATGGGGTTGCTGTGCTTCATGCAGGGTAGCCTCTTGTCAGCAAAATCCTTTGGCTATGAATCTTCTCAGTAACTATTTAGTTTGTCAAGAAATTCCATAAACGAAAGAAAATTGGAAGAATTGGTTTGAAAGAAGCTGGAATCAAAGAGTAAGTAAAATAGCAATCAGAACACATGTTTTCTTTAGAAGATGGGCTGATAGTTAATTCGATGGACTTGGACTTTCGGCGAGCTCCAAATTTATATTGTGCAATTTACTATTTCCATTCCCTATTTGCATTCTCAAGAGTCTTATTTTGTTGTAACCATCGATGTTCGTAAATTGTTACCATCATTTATGAATGACTTAGTACTATAAATTATGAATGCATGAATTATTTCAAACTTTGTGGTAAATATTCAATATTGTATAAATTTTTATCTGGAAATTTTCGAAAAAAAGATCGGCACTCTATTCGGTTCGATATGACACTAATCGAAGGCTCGCACGATGGGAAAATCATTAAAGAGTTATGAATGATGCTAAAAATAATGTAAACTAGTATTATTTGTCGAAAGCGTATTTCTATGTGGCTGAAATGTTTGGGCTATGTGTCCAGGGCACCCGCTAGATGTCCCTCACCACTAGACGCTTAGGAAATATGAAATTTATGGGTGGTACTATCTAATACGAATTGAGATTCGAGAATTCAAAATCCCGCTATCGGCCTTAATAGATAATTCTTATCCTCCAGGGCGTTTAGCGTGTAACTCTCAGATCTAATCCAAAAATCCTTTCTCCAGAAAATTCTTATCTGTGTTTGCATGTTCGTTTCGCCCTCAAATCATTGTAGACATATTGAATCAGCATTGCATGAGTCCGTTTCTATGTTATTTTAAACATTCATATCATCTTATATATCATTTCCCAATCTCTAAGGTGTTTCTGCACAGGAAACGCCACCGTATTGTCATTATTGGTGTCTTTGTGCCGTAACCGCCTTAGGTTTTTACGTAGATGTCATCCAATGAGTCAAGCTCTTGGAGGAGGTGGATTATGCACTTGATATTTGTGAAGCGGGTAACAGGCGTTCCTTTTTTAGGCGAAAAAGGAGCGGGCGAGTTGATGCCCTTGCCATGTGGATAGCGGGGAACATCCAGGAACGCCCGCCTCGACTATAAGAAACCCAAACAATCGAGATTGTGATGTACACCCGTTGAGTCACGGACTCTCGGGCGCCATTTTGAGAGATTTGCAGGGCAGTAAGGGGACGAAAGGGGGCGTCTGAACCCGGTGAGCGTTATGTGAATAGCCTTCAAAAGACTATTATGGTTTAGGATATTAATGGCCGCAAGCACTCAAAAGCTTTGGATCTGTTTACTGTGAGAGGAGACAGAAGACCTAGTGACGGCTCGAAGATGTGCCGTGACGCAGGGGAAGGGTGCAAGAGGCTGTCAGCGATAGCAGCTAGTGAGAGTCAAGAGTCTAGTGGTTAAAAGCGAAAGTTCGGGGAAATACTAATTATCCTGCATTATATCCTGCGTTAAAAAAAGCGGACTGACCTTAGGAAAATATTCAATTTCTCATTTTTAGCAGGGAATGTAATGGTGTTTTGAACAAGTACTTTCTCAATGCTTAACAAGAGAGAAAAGTGCAGTGGATTACTCAATCGCACCGTTATATATCGAAAAAAGAAAACATTTTGTTTCGGCTTAGCGTTATGGAATTGATTCATTATAAATGGAGTGTATACAGGTACCACATCCTCGAAACGTTCTCATCGGCCTGTAACTTTGAAGGTAAGACCGAACGATGATGAGAACACAAGTCCGTAATAGTTGAAATTTAAGAGTTTTATTGAAAGAACATGTGTTCACTTTTTGTTTAGTTGGTAATTTTAAACAATCTATTGGAAGGGAATAAATGAAATGCCTTGTAATAGAGAGCATTTCGGAGGGAGAGAGAGCATGAGCCTCTGGGGTTGTGAGCGAAAACAATTGCCGTTTGGCGCGATAAATTAAACTTAAGTTGTCATTTCATGTCGCAACCCCCCTAGTGAGTGATCAAAATAATATACTTATGAAATACCCATTTTTAGTGTTTCAGTTTATTTAGGGTACAATGGACACACTAAGCTGGGTAGAGAGGAAGACAAACGAAGAATGTTCGGTGGATTAGGGGAAAATCAAGACGGACAAAATTGGAAGGTGGGAATTTTGGAAGGGCCTGAAATTCTATAAGTTCTAATATTGAGGAGATTTTTATTCTAAAAGGGAGAAGTACGCGTAGAAGTGAGTATTTGAAACTACATAAATGGGCTTTGTTTTGGCCCTTATTCGGAATTTCTCCATTGTGCAGATAACAGAAACAGCATTTCCGTAATTAATATTTATTGATCATCATGGTCCTCAATAAATATTAATTGTGAATTTCTATGTTTATATTATCTGTATGCGAAGGGGGTTGGGTAATATCAAGGGATGGAAAAGAAATAATCAGTGACACATTAGCACAAACTTCGTGCAATCGCATTCGAATGCTGAAGATGCGAGGTAGTTTTCAGGGATCTTACCAATCCTACCTCTGGTTGTTTGGCTACGGAATCGAAACCACAGTTATTACAATCCGAAGATTGGATGGATTCACTCCACCTGATACAAAGCCTAACGACATGTGAAATTCACATATGAAGGAAGGGGGACCGGTTTTTGACCCTGTACCACCACTGGTTTCCCAGGAAGTTTTGGTAGCCAAAAATCTCACAGCTTAGGTGAAACAGGGTGCCCAGAAGCCTCAACCGAAATCGAACTCGGACTCTTTAGTCAATAGCCCAGCCCATTGAATTATCACGTTACCGAAATTGCGTATAACTACTGTCATTTTTATTATTTATTGGGATAAATGCGGGGGCTTACGTTCTTGATGATATAAAAATATGACATTTACCGATCAATTAGGTACTGTTGAGTTTCGGAAAATCCTATGGGAGCTAGCAAAAAGTAAACTTTAATTCAAAGGAAACTTTATCATGGATTTTCACCAGGATTAACGTAAGTTGCGTGGAAGAAAATCCTTGAGTTCATATTTTAATTAAACAACAGCACTTTTATATTTTATAATGATTTTGTCCTGCGTATTTGAAATTAGAATTAAATTATTAGACATAGATGCAATGTAGCCACGACATTTAAGAAAAAATAACCTCATGATAAAAAAAATAGGAATGGGAATATATTATTAACCAATGAACGGCGATGATATTCTGATGGGAAATAATCGGAAACATGGCCTTATGTGCAGACTAGGGGACGTTTGTTTATTTCACCAGAAGTCTTTTTTTTAGCACCTCCTGACCATAATGTGGAAAATACATAAGAATTGAGGAGTTCAACCCGAAGCAAATAGTGTTAATTAAAGGATAGTATAGAAATATGGTGTATAGATCATTCGGGAAGATGTGATTCTTTTTCTGTTTTGGCATTGATTATTGGAATAAGATATTATCACAGCTATGAATTATGGAATAATATAGTAATTTCGTAATTTTTCATTCTCAAAGGAGATCCGTGGATTTATCTAAATATTATTATGCCCACAGATTCAGGCGTACTATGGTGGAAGCCCATTCTGAAAAACCGTTGTTACCACGCGCGTTTCTGCTTGGAATCAGTAAATGGTAGCTGATGTTGACTCAGGGGATGGCTTCTTAGTAAGAAAGTATTATTTTAACATTTAGTGAAACGATGCTAATTTGTTGTGTTCTCCAAATGATATTATGTAAAGTACATAGAGCAAGTAATTCATTAGCAGAATTAATTTAATTTTGTATTGCAGCGTATGATTGCGATATATTGCTGAACCATATGCATTAATCCATTAAACTGAAGTATCCACATTTTAAAATTCACAAATATAAATCTGATTAAATACGTCGAAATAGAGCTCACAAGGCCAATGATCGTAAGGGAAGGAGGGGGGGGGGTAAATACGTCTGTTTTTATCGGTGTCATTTTCTTTTCCTAGACTTGATGAAATATTTTCTTTGCTTTCTGCACACAACTAATGGCTTGTCCGTTAACAGGCCCTACTATAGATGTGGGGCAGAGGAGAGAGAAGACGGGAGGTAGAAGGTTGAGGGGATCGCGTCGAGCGGATGGGTGGAGAAGGGTGTGGAGGGAGAAGCCAGACAGGAGACAAGCCGTGCCTTAATGCCATAAGCTCATTGATCCGTTGCCTCAGTCCCCTTTCTCCGGACATGAACCCGGCTCTCTGGTTTCTTCGCTGCACTCTCGTCGAGGAGGAGCTGATTAAGAGCAAAAATATGCGCCGCTTATCGCTAGTTAGAAGGCTGCCTGGACGATGGAATGCGGAGGCAAGGAGGCGTTGTTACTTCGCCTTTTATGGCACGCGACGCTTGAAAAAATTTCCCCATAAGTAGGCGTTCATGTCTGAAGCAGCGACGTTTTTGAGAAGCCGGTACATATTTTTGACGAAGCATTCTTGGAAGTGGCGGGGTACGGTTAATTTTCCTCCAGGCTTCCAACGCATCCCTCAGAGCTACGCATGCATGGCAGTTTGATAATTTATCAAGTGAGGTTTATCAAGCTGTGGAAAATAACACCAATAAAACCGTCAATGGAGGACCTCTATAAAGTGCAATTATAAAAAATGCATAGGTATTAGCAAATAATGAGAGTAGTTGTTTATTTCGCTAGGGTTTTAGATGCAGTATTGGAATGGAGAGTGATAACTTTGAATATTAATGAAATTCATACTGAACCTGAGGTCACATAAAATTTCTGAGGGGTGCATATTAAAAAATGAACGAACATAATTTTATATTATTTTCCCACAAAGAAAGTTCAAATTCATGTTACATTTGAAACTAAGCCCACCAATTTGAGACCGGATCGCACCCTATAATAAATGACTGTCTGCTTGGGGTAGAGTAGGTATTGAAAATGAGTCTCGGCCGTATAAATATAATTTATTTCTAATTTAAATAAGCCAAAAACATTGCTGAAGAGGACGGCACCCCCACAACCTCCCAACGCTCTTGTTGTATACTCCTCTGCATTTAAATATATTTGTGGGGAAGTTTTGGGAATAGCGAGTGACATTCCTCTAGGTGTCCAACATATTTGAATAGTTTACCTCAACTCGTGTTTGTAAAAATTATGTAAACATTATGTATAAGGAGCCTGTAGTTTAGGGTGCTAAGTTAACATTGGTTGTGAACATTTTGACCATAATTATGGAATATTACGACTTGAAGGAAATTTTGAAAGAAGGTCAAAATAATTACCGCCAGATGATATTTTATCTTAACAAATGTAATGCTCATACCAAGCGAATGTCGTCATAACTCATAATGAAATTCGCGGCGCCAAGACTTGTGCAGTCGGTGTTAACTGGTGTTCCGTTAGGAATGTGGAACTGCATTAGCTTGCGTCACAAGTGGACTTTTCCATCGTGGCATGTGAATGCCACGCAGACCCTCAGGGATGTTTCCTTTGTCGTAGAATTCTCTCGATGCACAAAATTAGGAACTGCGGTCTACTCTTTCTTTGACGCCTGTCGCGGGTGTGGACCACTTCAGACCAGAATATATGCTGAATTAGATATTCTTGTGTGCATAAGTTTTAGCCATTCCGATAATACGTACAAGAGAAATAGACTGCGGCGCCATTAGGTCCAGGAACTCTTTCTTTCCACGTACGGTTATCTTGTTCAGCGAAAAACCAAGATTAACAACGAAAGGGCCGATGTACATGGCTGCAAACTGCGGACCTCGAACTCTTAGTCAGAGGGCTGGTGACCTAGCTGCCCTTGCCATACGCCTTCTAGGAGGCGTGCAAGACGTAGATGTAGACATACATTGCATTAGTGCCGATGTGCTATTTGAACTGAACGAAGGCAGGAAGCATCCCCTCGTTTCTTTTAAGGTATTTCACCGGACCTTTTTTAGCTGAGGCTCGGAAAGTATTTATGCTTAATTATTATCGTTGCTATTCTACCATGTAAGTTAGGGTTTGGGTGGACGCAGACTATGCAACGGTGAAACGATACAGTTATTTGTCTCTCCTATAAAAACACAATTTGACCTCCGACATTTCACCCTTCTTCAATTCCGCATACTTCCTCCATTCATTCCGTTCAACATACCTATCCTATTCCTGCCCCTTCCTCGCTCTCCCAACGTTTTACCCTTCATCACTGCCTTCATCATCCCATTGGCCATGAAAACGCTCTGAAGCCATCTTTCCTGCCTCATTTGGATTTCTCTCGACAGTCTTCTCTCCTGCCTTCCGTGTTTGTTTTCCTTTCTGCCCATTTCACGTCTTCCATCACTCTCCACGCCTACACTTCAAAAGCCTTCCATCTACCGTCTTGCTTCAATGACAATGTTTCCTCACTGCACACGACAACGCTACATAGGAAAGTTTTGACAAGCTCTTTTTTAACATTATTTTTCAAAGTCCTTGGCATCATATTCTTCCTTATGAAAGCTTCTATGCCTAACGCAATTCTTCTCCTTACGTCCCTACTACATTGACCATTATTGGTCCAAAACACTTCCGAGATGAGAAACTGTTCCACCTGCTCTAGTCTTTGTCCTCGTACTTTTATGTCCAGCTAAGCCATTTTCTTTCTGGAAAGCTGCATAACCTTTATTTTGTTTACATTTATTCTCAAGCCATACTTATCGCTCTGACTTTCCAATGAACTGAGAGCAATGTTTGCAACCCCTTTGTTGACTGGCCAACTAACACTTGGTATAAGAGATGAGGTTAGCTTTGATCCAGATATATTGGTGGCAAGGTAGGAAAGACATCAAGGGAATTGAAATCACAAAAGGCCGTGGGGATAAGTTACTTTCCCGCGTAACTACTTAGGAATAATTTTGCAGAAGAAGTTTTAAGGACTAATTTATGAGAGAGAAATTTGGTTGGAGGATTTAGCCAGATCACTGTTAGTTCCATTCCTAAAAAAAGGATAGGCAGCCATATGTGAGGAGTATATAGCAATTGTCATTTCTCACGCAGCTGAAGTGGTACTCAGGATCATAAATAAGAGAATGGAGAGGAGGACAAATACCGACTTAGGGGACAATCAGCGTGGGTTTAGACAGGGGAGGGGCACGCGTGATGCCATGGCAGTAATAAGGTCAGTAATACAGTGGATCTTAAATTACAATCAGAATGTATTTGTTTGTTTCGTAGGTTTCGAGAAGGTTTGCTGATTCATCTACAGCTTCCCTAATTTAAACCCTACACTCCGGCCTCACTAGAAACCAGAAGCCAGGAATCAATCGGTTTGCCGAGTAACACGTACATTAATCTCTCTCTCCAATGCTCTACCAAATAGACTTTCACGCACCTAGATTTCTAAAAAAAACAATTTTCCTATTCATCCTCTGATAGTTAATTTGTCTCTTGAGTTTTCATGTTGTACTATTTTTATTTGTTTATCGTTAGCGTAAATTACCTTCCACTCACATGTGGCCGAATAACAACTTATGTGTAAGCGAATAGCAATTAAACACTGCCAAAATTTTTGTTTGACCTTTAATAATTAAGATTAAATTGACTCTTCCATTCGAATTAATTATTAATAGTAAATAATATTTTCTTCTTGAGGGGCCATATCTAACCCATCTTTAATTCCCGAGGAGAAAGTTCCAATCAACTATTAACTGTAAATAGTATTTTCCTCAATAACAGTTATTTACGACCAACATTCAATTTTCGAGGAGAAAGTTCCAGAAAAAGATATCCAACATGCATTGTAATGAACAACCTGCTGCTTCACGCTTAGAGAGTAGCTGACGATCTGGTAGGACTTAAGTAAATATTCAATTGTCGTATAAATTAGTAAAACAAACGAATCAGAGAAAAGTTGGTTATCAGTCAATACGCAAACTTGCTGCTCTCCTATACCCCTCTCTCATATCCCTCTAGCCCACTAACCTGCGCTCTCATCCAACGGTCAAGGTTGCGAAATGACGCAATTCCAAGAGAGCGGCATTGTCGGGGGTACTTGACGCAACCTCTGAGGGTTGGAGGCTTGTGCTTTTCGTGCACCTATTTCTCTTTCTCTCTCTCTTTCCCTCCCTCCAGTTCTCTCTCATCTCGAAGGGATGAAGGCTACCAATACAAATTTCCTATCTGCCGCGCCCCACTGGCCACAAAAGGGGTTGACCGTTTCACGCATCACGCCGATTTACCTGGAGATGTCAATGACTGGCGACGTGGCAAGGGCTTCTCGCTGTTTCGGTTGGTAAAGCTGTCAATAACCTCACGATGACGGGATGTCAGGTCTTAATGCAGAGCGAGGCTGCTCCGACTGTCGACAAAATCATCGACGAATAATTCGTTTCGGCTATTTCTCCACAAGTGACACTTGGGTAACAGTTTTAAAGGGCGCACGTAGCTGTTTGTGATTTGAAACCAACAATCCGAAACCCAAGACACGCATGGTTGATCTTGTGGATAAAGCGTCCTCGCAAGTTGGGCCTAAGTATTCTAATGCCACCATCGGTATTGAAATATTGTCTTTATCCGTTATTTTATCCACTATTACGGCAAAAGTTATCATTTGCATCTGGAAGTAAAAATAAAATTACACTACGGTCTTAATTCCCTCTTGTATTAGGAAACTGTTTCATTAATCAATCAATGTTGAAAAGAAAGTATAAATATAATCAATAATTAATTTCAATGTTAAGAGCCACAGAATATTTCCCTTGAGTAAAAATAATTATTATCTATTTCTTGAGTGAATAGTACATGGATAAAATAGTATTCTGTATTATAAAATCAAATGAGCAAATGAAAACAAAGAGACCACCCACGGCAACTGAATCATACTTAATTCAAGAAATGAAAGCACTGTGAATATTAACATGGCGTGAACGATTGAAGGGTAGGGAGCAATCGTTTCGTTCAGCCATTCTAGCTGGAAATCGTGACTTAGGGACAATGTGCGGATTTCAGTATTATATTATTTGAAAAAACCGTCCATTTTTGTGTCGTGTCGGTCAGCTAGAACCGCTATCATATCGTGTGATCAATCCCTAAAAGCGTGAGTTCCCCTATGTAATTTCATTAACCCATTCATCATCTTTATGAAAATCTATTTCGATTCGTTCTACTCCAGTGCTCGTGTTAAACGTCTCGGCAGAGTTCTGCCGAATTCTTATTTATCGTGTAGCTTTTTCAGTTTTTTTTGCATTCTCGTGAGATAAGATCGAGGACGTGCAACAAGTATTTGATGAGGCTGAATCTGGAATGTCGTCTGATATTCAAGGGAATGACGACGCTCTTAACTGGCGTTTGTGTATGCGTGACCAGTCTTTTGGGGCGGAGCTCACGAATCTTCGACTGAGAATTGGCTCTGGAAGAGGGAAAAGAAAGCGAACATCTTTCTGCATGCTGTTTCCCTTAAAGAAGGATAGTCGGAAAAGTGCCAGTGCTAGACGAATCATCCCTGAAGATTTTATTCATTTTATATTGGGAGATTTATTTAGTCAGTATTTTGCAGGACAGGGGGCATAAGAATGGGGACGTTAGGAGTAGAATTGCGTTGGGGGAAGGATTTTCAAGAATGAGAGCATTTATGACGGGCATATTAAGTGAATATGTTAAGAAAAGCTAAGTAAAAACTCTAATATTAAGCCCTGCGCAATGTGTATGTGAAACCTGGTCTTTGAGGCAAGAAGATAAGTGTGGATTGGCTGCTTTTGAGATGTGAGTAAGAAGAAGAATGCAGAAATACACGTCTGTTGGATAGAGGGGAAGGCAAACGCTGGATGGAAGAGGTGTTGCTGGGAGAAATTAATAAAAGGCAGAGAAAGAGAATGGAGGAAATATTTGTAGGCAGCGGAATGTCGAAGACAGTATAAGAAAGGCACATGTTGGGTAAGCCATGTATAGAAAGGAATAGGCAGTAAGTAGAAATTTCGAAGAAATTGAGATAATGCTGGACAAACATGAGGAAGTATCGTGATACGCAGATGCGCATGGTAGCAGTCTTTATGGACTGATTACATGGATATTTTTCAGAAATATTTTTTCAGTGTGAAAGGTAAGTAGAAATTGAATATGGGGAAGGTACTGTCCCTTGTGAAATGTATCTGAAGTTTTGAAGAGAAATTTATCAAGCAAAGAGACTGAACTTGGTGTTTATAGGAGCCTTGTACAGTACGAGTATTATTATTTCTTCGCATGTTGCAGCTTTATGCTGTGATTTAATCGTAATACACATCACGTATTATTTAGTCCATGAGGTTAGAGCTTCAGCGTTTTCAGTTTTTTCCGCCTTTCTCGATGCTTAAACGTAAATCCGAAATTGAAACCTTACCTAATGTGTGTCTAGAGGGCGGGAAATAATAACATTAGCATAATTTTTGAAATGTGATTAACTCTGAGGTTAATGAGAAATAAAACTTCGTACTGACCTCTTGAACTAAGCTTTTCGGCGATCGTTGGGTCCCCTTCATGTAAATTACATTGATTAATGAAAGAATTATCCATTAAAATTTAATTTGTTAGCCATTTTATTTGCTACATCCTGACTGATATCGACCTGCAATTGCTAAAAATAAGAGTTCGAACTCTTGATCGGCAATCTCGTAATTTTACTGTGTTACCTACCAATATAACGTAATTTATGCTTCACTATTACAATATACCTTTTACCACAAGGTACAGAATCCTTTAAATTGAGCTAAACTTGCGGGTTTACGTCGCCGTCATTCCATGACCACCGACTCCGCACCTTTCAATCGTTTGATTCTGTGTCCATATCACAGCGTGTCGGTTTTTTTTCTTTCTCCGTCAGTTATAGTTAACGAAATACCCCGAACTACAGGGTTCTGCGGTGGGTGATTGGCGTGTACAAGTCACATCGGGGAGGGTAAAAAAGAAGGGGTTCATGCACCCAACGCAACGGGAGTAACCGTGCTCTCCGGGTTCAATGAGAATATCCTTTCCAACCGAAAGAGGCATGCCAGCCAGGTTCGGCATTCATTCTTTTACCCGGCGGGAGAGTGAGAGAGAAAGAACGACCGCCATGGCGGAGGGCGCGGGGGAGTGAAAGGGAGGAGGGTGTGTGGCGGGGGACGGAGCGAGAGAGGTCGAGAGCGAGAGGAGGTAGGTGGCTGGTTGGGTGCGGGAGGAGGGGGAAGAGCGGGGAGTGGCCCGCCCCCTCCCTCTCCGACCCATTCCGCTTGGTTTGTGTCCGTGCGTTCGCCCGGCCAGGGGGGTGGGGGGTGGAGGGATTCTCTCTGAAGACGCGAGAGCAGCGCCGCTCTTACCATAGTCCGCCGCTCTTTCCGAGTAGCTCCGTCAGTCACCTTAGAGGAGCTGTGCCGTTCTCATTGTTCGGTTGAATTCGATCGGTTTTCTGTTAATGTTACGTTTCGCCGTCCCGAACTCGCATATGCTCTTGTGTGCGTGAAACACCGCAGCTTAAAACTCCAAGGTGTTTTTTCTTCTGGGAATCGGAGACTCTTTTGATGAAGTTGATGTCACCACACGTAAGGCCGCCGTCGAACTTGAAAATGTACGCGTAGCTGGCTGTTTCCGTGGTGCAACGTGAACCGTGAAGTGTGTGTTCTTTCCCTTTCTCTCTCTCGCTCATCTCTTCCTTTGACGTATCCTCCTTTTCCTCCACGGAGCCTCCACTCGTGACGGCATTCCACCCGGCCGCCACCGCCGTCGGCGACAAGTCGAAAGACGGCGAAGTCCGCCTCGAACAAATGTTACCGCGGGTGTGTTCCATGTGTGTTCCGTGTGGTTGATTCCGTGTTTTTTCCCACTCTCCGTCGTTCGGGAGTGCACTGGAGAGGTTCCGCGTTGCCCGTCGAGAATCTTCGTGCGGTTTCCACCTCCCAATTCTGTTGCCGCCAGTTCCTCGCTCCACCGAAACGGTGAAGGAGGGAGAGAGAGAGAGAGGTGTTAACGGCGTGTTTTTGAAGCCCATGTTGGCTCCATGTGACCCTAACCCCCCTCTGACTTTCGATTGGGAAGAGAGAGGGAGAAAAGAGGAGCTGTGTGGATAGAAGATTCGCTCGCGTATTTGAAGAGGAGGAGAGTGGTAGTGTTGAGTGTGATTGAGTGTGTCTAATCCGGTTATGAGTCGAAGGACGCGTGATTACAGGGTCCCCTATGAGGCGCCTCCCCCCAGGTACACGGACGTCCCAGCCACTGCCACCATCGCATACGGTGAGTCTCCGGCACAAGCCGTGCCCTTCAGGGCCATCCGGCTGCCACCTCTCTAGCCGGACTTGGCTCTCGAGTTATCTGACATTCTTTTTGACTTGCGGTTTCACCATTCCGTCCGAAAATATTTGCCCCAGTTGAGCGTGGGAACTTGTAGGAAAAACCTTTGATGCTGTTTTTAATTTCCATTGTCCAAGTGAAGCGAAAATAATCTACAATAACGGTTTCCACTTTCATTCTTCACCTTTATCGTGTCATTTAATTGAGGCAGGTGACTATAGCATTACCAGATAAGAAGCGTCTTGTGGAGCAACTTATTAATTCATTTACTATTAATCCGTTTTATTTGGCAGACTTAATGGTTGAATTCCCTGGTGGTGTATCGTTGTGAAAAACACTACATGATTCATCCAATATATTTTGCAGCCTATCCTTATGGATGGCAGGGTTCACATGTGCAATACTGCCCTGGGTTTCAGGAAAAATGTCATTTTGCTCCAGTAACATTTTCTTAACTTTTCCAGTTATTGGGTCGAACCCCGAGCGAAGCGTTTTTATTGGTCGTAATGTTTTGAATTAGTTTCTGATGCAAGCGCGCCAAATTTTACAGCTCTTTATGTTTTCCATCTCTTCTTCAAATATATTTTCTATGGAACATTTTTCGATTTCCATAGTAATTACAAAATTGTTTGCGGTAGTCGCAGACTAATTTGGAGATATTAGGAATGAATAACAAGTAATAGTATATAATGTAATGGAATCAGTTATATTGTACCGTAAACCAGTCCAACGGAAATGCACTACTTATTCGATTCGTTTCGCATACATAAAGCTCGTATCAGGATTTGAACTTGCAGTCGCGCGCCAACGAGCGTGTTGCGCATCAGTTTTATATGCAATAATGGTATATTTAACTTCATCTACGAAATAGAGCTGAACGTAACAGGTTCTATTTTACATCCCGGTTTTCCGAACCTGAAAACTTAACCATTCGGAGGATTTAAAAAAATCTCTCTCCTCTGTTGTTTTGAATATTTATCCTTTCGGATGATGAAAATTGTCTTGCGGGCTCTTAGAATTTCCTTCCGCCAGTGTAGTTGTAAATTAGTTACTCTTGGTATGACCGAGTATCTGTTGTTTCCCGGATTTTTCTCACCTGATTTATCGAAATTTCCTCTTTCGTTGTTGCGAGTGACGTTCGCCGAAAAAAAAACTTTGTACCTTTTGAGTTATTGGAATTAAGGCAATAGGGTTGGGGTGTGAGTGATGTTGAAAGTTTATAACTGGAAATAATATTCCGAAATGCTGGTTTAAGGTTATCATTTTCAGTTGAAATAAGAATCCACGCTGTTCAACTTATAATGGCAATTTGTTCAACGTTTAATATAACTTCCAGTCAAATAATGCGGTTGATGCGCATGCTACGTTTTGAGATTTATTGCATCATTGTGTAACTGAGGAGAGGAGCAGATATTTTACGAAAACATGCATTCAAATTGCCTCGTTTACGATTCATTCGCGCTTGAGAACAATAGGTGCCGAAAACCTAGCCAAACGCCCACCATGACGAAGACCAGAGAGCCCTCATGCTTACGATGAGAAAGTTGCTGCTAATAATCTAGTATAGGATTTCTTTGATATTTATTTATTCATGCAGTGATAGAGGATGTGTTAGCGAGAAGGCGATCGCGCACATAACTTCGTAATCATACGTTTTGGATTTGCCGCACCAGGATTTTATGCAACGTGTCTGCAGATGATTTCGTTACCCAAATTAGGATCGTATATTCTACCATTGTGGTGAAAATATCCAAATACTAGGTTCATTAATTAATTTTATTATAATAAGAATCAATGGTGATCCATCGGTATTGGTTTACTTGTTAAAGCTGAAGTGACCGTAAAAAATTATCCCCAATGATGAAATGTGCGCGAATGAGAATGAATCGGATAACATTGTGCCGTAACAATTTAAAGATTTCAAGATGAAGCATTGCTGACTGCAATTGACTTACTAATTAAATGAACCATTATGAACATTTAAGTGTCCGTTCAGGATGAGTTGAATGAGTATTATAATATTTTTACTCCATACGTTTCGATCATTCAACTTCAGACGGTAGTAGAACAATTTGTGTAAAGCTGAGGTGTCCAGATATTATTTTAAATCTGTTTTCTAAACTCTACATTATATATCACAGAGTGAATTTTGTAGTTAGATGTTGGCATTTTCCAAGCAAATGCCATTGCCAGATCTACCATACGTTTTTGATTTTTTGAAAATACATAGGAAAGGGTTCAGATTTTGCATAATTTCAATTGCCAATATATACTTCTTAGGACTTTGATTTCTTTTGATAAACACCTTAAAGTATATTGTAAACTATGTACTTCATCTTTTCGATTATTGTGTTTGAATAGTTCTCCAAGAAGTTGTTGACCGGAGTTGGGTTGGTTATGGTTAGCAACTAGCAGACATTTCCATGGATAAACATAACTTCTTCTTAATTTTTGATCCTATTCCTATATTTGAATGTCAATGAATTCAATAATTTCAACTACCGCATGTTAATATTGACAATTTGGGGATGTATGCTTAATATTAGCATTATTCTATTTCATCGAATAAGATGGAAAACGCAAAATTCACATTGCATCGTGTCGCAATTCCCTGCTGGTGGCTTGTCGGTAAATGTGAATGTTCAAATCGTTCGTGTATTCTTTAGTACCCCTGTGGAGAATGGGAGGGTAGTGTATTAATGTGAGATCTCATATAGATAATATCTATGTCTTTTATTGTCGTGCGCTGAAAATCTGTCAGAATTTGGAAACACCTTCCTCAACTGACCCCACCACACGGAATATTCCCGTTCAACCTTCTCAGTTTTTTGGATTTTCAGGACGGTGTAATGCACTGGAAAATTCTAGAATTTCCGGCGGCGTGAATAATGGCAAATTCGCGGCCATTGAGTCCTGCGGAGAATAAGATTGGCTAATAGGCAGACGGAGAGGCAATTAGAGCGGGATTTTCACAGGACTCGTTTGCTTGGTCGGATATCCGGCGAGTGCATACGCGCATCCGGTAATGGGTTCGAGTATCGGGAAGTCCCCTTTTGTCTCTGCTTTTATCTCGGGCGGAGTTGCCGGCGGACTTGTTTCGGTTCGGGTGAGCGAGGGAGCAGGTGAACAGCACATCCAGCGAGCCGTGCGGAACAGTCAGAGATTCTGGCAATCTCCTAAAAATGTCATGTGAGTGACGATCCTGTTTATTTTTCGTCAGTGATGTCAGGGCGATATTTCCCTCGTATTGGAATGCCTGGGCTGTTATCCGCCACAGAGTCGAGCTGAAATCGCATTGTGTGTGTTCATTCCATGGATTCTTTTCGTGTCTTATCTGTATCGTGGGGTTGTTCCAAGTTCGCTATCGTGCTCTGCCTCGACGCAAAACTGCAGCGAAAGCATTTCACTCGAGACTAAATAAGTTAGCTCAATCGAGATAGGACGATGCCTTCTTCATGACACGGGCTTTGGTGGTACAAGTGACGCAATGATAGTAAAGTTTTAACTTCTAACCGAAAATAAAGGTATGAATTCATCCAAACATCCTTATTAACCAATCTGATTGACGTGATTTTTTACATGATATGGGTTCACGCGTCTTATTCTTTAAATAATTTACATTTACAGTTGTTATGGCAATGGCCTTTTTTTGTATTGTAGCTGAAAATCGTTGTTTATGACTACCTGAGAATGGAATTGAAATTGTCGTGGGCACTCAAGAGCATTGAAAATTTATAGAATTCTGGCCGCAATTATTTTTCAGTGAATATAGCAATTGTATCTGTCAAATATTTTTTCCATGCACTCAAGGAAACGTGTGTGTGTAATTAGTGATGTGTTTTTAATTGTAACGCAAGAGGCCCTAGTCTAGGCATAATTGATAAAGTGTCGAAACCAAATTATATTTGCTCTTGTGTTGATAAAAAGGTTTTTTCGCGGAATTAACTTTGCGTAGGACTTGTACGTGTCTAGAGATCTTTGATGACTTCCTGGAGATTGTCGCTCCATCCAGTGGGCGAGGTGTGGTTAGAATCCGTCCAGCATGACGAACGTGCGAGTATCTGTCACCGTTGTTTTGATAAGGGGTGGCAAGGACGTGTGGGAATGTGTGGGGCCTGCCATACAGTAATTTTTTCCTCATATTTTTCCCTAGAGTCACGTCTTCATCATATGCGTTTGCTACGGCTTCTTCTCTCATACAGTCTGCTCAGGCCCACACTTCCATGAATTGAACTGTGGAGGAATGGCGATAAAATGAATGGTTAGCTACATGAGGTCAAAGTCAACTCCGGAACCATTTCCCCTTATGGTGGTTACTTGGCGGAACATGCTCTAGGATTCTCAATATACATATTCATTCGGATACGATAATTGACAGATAACTTGACGTGTTTTTTTCCTCGAAAATCTAAACAAAATGTTAACGATGGGGAATTTGAGAAGAACTAAATATTCTCAGTTATTAGCGAAAGATTTTAGAGTATATGGGGGCAATATTTCTTTTGAAACGCACAAAATATGATTGACAGAATAAACGTATCAATAAATATTAGATATAATATTCTTTTGAAAAGATGCTTTTTCATCCGAGGACATTTTGTGGAACTTTGGCTTCTATTGAAATGTAAAAAAATGGAAATAACTTCAATGAAAAACCTTTCTAAACGATTCCTGGCTACTTGTCACCTTAGATTACTGTTGACCGCCTGTGACAGCTAGACAGAGACGGGAGTCGCTGTGGACGTTCTTCCAGTAATTTTCTTCGGAATGGAAAGACCTCTCTCGTTGATAACTAGCGTCTTCGCGACGATTCTTTTTTATGGCTTCCGAGATTAGATATCAAGCATCCACTTAAACTCTTAGTGGTATTCGGTTCTTGTTCATAAGTATTTCATGTAGTACATTTTCGTTCAGAAATTTCCATAGAGCTTTTCCCCACAGAGGTTTTGAATCTTAGATTCAACTACAAATCTGGCCGAGCGATAATGGCTAAAACAAGTATCGTTTAAAAATGTGTGTGTGTATATAAAAATATATACACACACACACTTATAAACATACATGTATATATAGATACATACATGTATATATATACATACATACATACATACATGTATGTACACATATGTATATATATATATATTTTTTCACATATATATTAGAAAAATATTTTTATATATAGAATGTACTATATATTCGCGTGTATATTTATTTCCGTAAAATTTTGAACTCTTCAAAAACGTGTTCCTTCACGCAATCAATTTGTTAATGTGGATTTTATGCTTGACTAATCCAATTATTCAATTGGCCAAGCCATGCACTGGCACTCCTTTTTTTTCAATTCGCCCATTCGCTTCCGCGTGCATCTTCTTTCTCGAGTTGGCACTGCGTGATTCAGGCGAGCCCTTGCGTCTTTCATTTAGATGGTGCTCAATATTTCCCGCGAGAGGGCGTGCGAATCAATGGTCTCACGTGTATGTAGCGTATCCCTCGATGGAATTTGACCCCTATCGGTGAACTGCGGTCGGGGATATCTTTTCACAGCCAGTCTTTCATGTTACGTACGGTCGCGGGGCGATGCACCTGCCCACTCCACGCCTCCCTCTAGATGGGCGTAACGCGACACGGGGGCACGGCACCATCCGAAGCACGCGAGGTTTTCGATACGGGTGGAACTTGATGAACGGGAAAGGGGTTGATGGTGTCGGAGCAAGACTAATGGATGAGGCCGTTTGCCCCTCCCACTCGGTGGTGGGCCCGGTGGAGAGTGTCACGACAGGCGATCATCGTTAAATGGATTCGGGTCCATCGTGTCCCTTCGCTCTTCTTGAATCGATTAGTCGGCAAATATATGCCCGAATCCTTGCCAACTTGGTTGATCTCCCTTCCACTTTTGGTGAATCTTTCCCATTCCCCCTTGCCCCTCGTGGAAGAGATCTGCAGTATGTATTCCAAATAGCCGTCACTCCGCGCTTGTAACACCCTTACCCAAAATTCGCGTTATCCGAGATTCAGCTCTATAATTCTTGCTTCAACACTGTCTGTACATAACAGACAGCGACGGTGGAAATATTTACCAGTGAAACAAACGCGTAATGGCGTCGTTCGGGTACTACATTCATCACGACGAACAAATTTGGGTCATAATATGTGTAAATAATGATTAAGTAAGATGGAAACTACGGACGAAATAAATGTCGACAGTTTTGCATTTCCTTGAATAATATCTCCGAAGGTATTTGATATATTTTCTAAGGCTTCCTCCTTGTTTAAGTTGGTGAAGGATTCGTTCTTTTACCGGGAATTACCGTCGCGTCAGTTGTTCAGGGTGCACAAGCTTCGCCCTAATTCCTTAGGCAAAGTGAAGACGAGCCCCTTCACCCTCAGAATGACTCCAGCGCCAGGGAAGGAACTAGTTACCCTGAAGAAGCTACATGAAGAAGTTGTAAGTTTTCAGTGATTTGATAATCATGTTGACAATTTTTTGACGTTAGTATCAGTTTGATTTAAAGTTACGTTCTGTTTTTTACGCACTTCTTCCCGAGGCTTGATCCCTTAAGAGTTAGATATTTTCAAGTTCTCTGGTAAAATGAAGCTTCGATAGTGTATTAAAAATTTTTGCTCCCTTCAGTATTGGTCTAATTTTCCTCTATTTGAAATGTGCCCAAAAAATTAGAATTTGCATGCATTGACATTAATAGTGTACGTAAATATTAGTAAGTTTGAGCCTCATGTTTTCGAGAAAAGCATTAAAAATATAGCATTACCTTAATTTTCGTCTAATTTCGATATCAACATAAAAATATCGTGTCTGGAAAAGGAATTCGGTCTTCATTTGGCCTTTCCTGCAGCTTGGCAAATCATTCCCGTTGTTGGTGGTACCACGATGGTTTTTTACCTTTAACTTGAACGAGTCCCCCTCCAAGGGTTGAATTCCTTTTCGTCCGCAAGACAGTTAAAAGTTGGAGTGAAGAGGCCCTATAAGGTACGGAATTTTTGCGGGACTTCCGTTTTTACTGTCTCATTGGTCTACTCCACGTCGTGCCAGCATAAAGCAAGGCATATTACTCTTGGGGTCCGTCAAAATTATTTTATTTCAATTCACTGTTACTACTGTGCACTTCCTCACGTTTTCCGTGTAACTGAGGTACCATGGTTTCTAATCGAGTTCCACTGTTAATTTTGCGAGCACCAATCTACCGATTGGAGGGATCTAGTTCAAACCACAGATTGAATCATCCTGAGATAGTTCAACTTTTCACTGGTATTTACATAGGAGTAATAGTAGTTATTAGGGTAGGCGACCGACAGCCGGGATGGTTTAGCTCCATTAAAGAAAGGGGATTAATTTTAAATGTTTGATTCTAAATGGAAAAGTTGAAAGGTTTAGAGGTAACCATCGTTTGCACTAACATACTGCTATCGGGTCCGAAATTTAACCTCCTTCCCCCAATTATAATTTTTCACCAAGGTGAGGTGCCTTTCATAGCATGACGTGTTTGTTTCAACTTGGGATACCCTCGGTGGTGAAAGGCTTCGAAAATTCATTGAATATAGTTATTACCATATCATTCCAGTTCTAATTAAGCGTATCAACTTAACCCTGTGGACTTGGCAATGAAATGCTTTAAAATTAAGTGCATGCCAACTTAGTTTGAATTTGATAAACCAAAAATCCTGACTAAATGTATATCGTCTCGTTTTTGGTGTTCATAATATTAAGATATCTTCACGCAAAAGTGAGCTCAAAATCGCGGAGGTAGTTTCCCAGCCGACGCGTGATTTGTGTGATTATGTGTAAGCAGCCCCTTCCCAGAAAATTTTTGTTTCAGAAAAAGGATTTGTCTTTCGGGGAGTGGTATGCTCGAGGTAACGGGGGGCTGCGGAACATGATCCCATTTTCCCGTTCGAGTGACCGATTTCCTTAATCGCATTTTGCCTCGGTCGTTGGAGAATTTTGACGATCCTTTTTGCGTTGCTCTAAATTTATTTTCCGCCATCACGTCTTACTTGTATCGTGATTTTGCGATGGTCCAGTACATCTCTTTAGTGAGTAAGTGTCACAAATCCAGTTTTGTCTCTTGATCTCTTTTCAGAGTTCGAATTCTCTCATGGTTACGGAGAAGAAGCGCTCTTTACCTCCGCATTCAGCTTAAACGAGCCCAAAAACGAATTATATTGTCCATGTGAAGCATTTTGATTGATTGTAAACTTGAATAAAATAGTTTGATGAGTCACATTGTGGAAGCAATTCATATCGGAAAAGAAAATACAATACTTGTTCTTCCACTTATATTTTCCTATGCACGACCTAGGTTTCGACTTGCAAAGGACCTGATGATAACTTTGTAAGTCGAAACGTAGGTCGTTCATTATAAAATATGCGTCGAAGAACAAAGTATTTTATTTTATATTGAACGTGTTTAGAAATTTTCGAGAATAATCTAGTCCCTTTCCAAAGGGCGTTCTATTTTCAGTCTCTTATAAGTATTAGTTGCGTTTCTTTAACATTTAAACCTAGATCTTTTCCAATGGCCCGTCCAAATTGTAACTCGTTCATTGTAGATAGTTACATCTGGGCCCGTATGTAGAATTTCCTCGAGCTGTGTCGAACGAGGAGTTAATGATTAGAAAAAAAAATTGCGAGGCTTTTCCCGCTCGCCGTGCCAGGTTGAAAGGAATGCCGGGAGAATGCAAACACTGGACCCCGGGTGAAACAGGTTGCTGACCTCATGACGGCGGCAGAAACTGCCTCTCTTAGTTCAGTTACGTAAGGCCCGCAAGGGGAGAGCTATTTCCCAGCTATTTTCCCTAGTGATATAAGTGCGGTATTGAAGAGGCATGAAGTTACTTTTGCGCGGTCAAGAAGTTCGCTTCGCTAAGGTGTATTTTTTATCATAATCAGTGGTTAGCTGTTTACGGAAGAACCATGGATTATTTTTAATCGACATTTTTTTATGAGATTTCCAGGAGTTTAGGGTGTGCTGTGATCACATAACGTGTTCATGGTCGAAATTTCCTCCTCTTCATCGCCACATTCAGTGAAGGAGTTTTATTTTGCCAGAGTACGGGAGTTCGAGGTTTGGTTTGGCTTGCATGTGCAGCAAGTCGCACGGTTCAACGAATCGGATCATTGGTCGTATTTTCAATCGCACAGGTTAAATCATCCGTCAGAAACCACTCTAACCTCACAACCTCTTTGTTATCACGCATCTAACGCTGGTGCTGTACAAAAATATTGATAGATATATACGGTGCCGTGAGCATTTTATTACCACTGCGGGCGATATCGTAGATTCGTGCCTTCGGCTTTCTCAGCCATGCCTCTCCGAAACGAACTCTTCTGGGCATGCCTCCGGCCGCTTCCCAAAGCATCGATACCTGTCGATGTGGCACGTGGATCAAGGTCCAAAAACGCAAGGGGGCGGGGGCGTTTGTGTTGGACCTGGCCATTCCGTCATCCCTTGGAACGAGCTGGCTACGTCGGTATCTCCTCGTCGTAATCCAAACATGGCCAGGAGGTAAGGGGCGATGCGTTGTTCGGCGAGGGGGCGGAGAAGAGAATTTGGTGAGCGTACGTGACCGCTCTGACCGTGAGTGGCCAGTGCTTAGTGCTTCGGATTCGCCTAGTCTTGTCTTCGTCAAGCCGCCGCTGCGTCCCGAGGGATGAAGGGTCTGGCCGACCCACCAACCGACCGAGAGTCGTTAAAAGCGGAGGAAGCGGGTGAGGAGGGGAGAACGGGAATGCGACTGAGCGGGGGAAGGGAGGGAAGCTTAATAGGGTGTGGGAAGGGGGTTTTTGGTGCTGGGGAAGGGGCGACCGAATGGACCTTTCGGGAGTTAGTGAATGCCGGGCGGCCGTCTAACTTGGAAGATGAAGAGAGCCCGGTCGGGAAGGCATGTAGTATTGTCGGCGGCCTCCCGGTGCGATTCAATTATATATTACCGTCCACAAATGTATGTGTAAGGAATTTGGAAACAGTAGCCCTTGAGTAGATGAGATATAATTCCCAAAAATGCATGCTAAATGATGGGTGTGGTTAGGAGGGAAAATGCGGAAAAGAATGTATGATATATGGCAAAAGATATGTGGTATGGTATTGGATATTCTTTTACGGAAAAGTCATTCCTATCGACCAGGTCGTGAACATGATAGAGCGCTACCTGACGATTTCCTCTTCGTTCTCAATGATTTTTTTAGGGCATCGGAAAAAACTGTTTTGCATTATTGCAAACTAAATATGCATAAGCTTCATTGTGGATTTTTAAATCCTCCCAAGTGAAGCATTAACTGTTTCGAAATTCCACAGCTTATTTTCTAACACAATCCAATCACAACGTGAGTGCCAGGAATTTTGGGGAGGAAAATATAGTTGAAACGATCAGAGGGAAGTTAAAATATCATGTAATTTGCACTTAGAGGATTTTGAACACGAAAACATAAATGTGCGTTGAATTTATTTTGATCAAATTTGAAAATTTATTTTGGGCGATACTGGGAGCGCTTTAGGAGGTACTGGGGCGGAATAGTCAAGTCATTCGACTAGGATGGAGCGCGAAGAGCGGCTATCCTGATTTCTCCCAACTACTACCATTTCTCTTTCACTGAAATTCCACAGTTACGATACTATTTGCTCACTTTTTCCACATATCCAGGCTGTTATCAGACTAATCATGCAGCGCACTGGTGTAAAAAAATGCAGAACTCCGGTTTGACTGCAACTTTATATTAACTTTATCCTGCCTGGATCGTACAGTTCTTTAAACTAGTCTGAAGTAAATTACTTCGTTTTGGACTGATTATGCTGTGATCATTTTTGTAAGCTGTGATATGTATGGAAGTGTCTTTGTCTTATTTTTACAAATACATTACTTGCTGATGCATTACGCGATTTGAATTATTTTATTGATTTTGTTAGTAATATTCTCGAATATTTTTTATTCTGTTCATTTAACGAGTAATTCACGTATACAACACTAAGGTATATGGATTAAATGGCGATGTCTGAGGTTGGCTGTGTTGACTGTTGCTAAAAGAACACCTAATCCATCGAACCCATTAAGCTCTATGGGTTACGTGTTCTCCTCGGATGAATAATAAACTTTTCAAGTTTTGAGGGAGATATTTTCCGTACGTGGAATTGCCACAATGGGGATTAGTTCAGAAGTTCATTTCTAGAAAAGACCTACTTAAGTGTGCTATACTGTTTACAGGAATGAGAAATAGGATAAGTTTTCCTGTTGCATTGTCATCATAAAGCTTCGGAATGAAGCTGTAGAGGTTATTTCTACTCGTATTATTTGGGTGATTTGGAGTGGAAACAGTGGAAAGGAAAAAAAATATGATAGCGATGGCTGTATCCGTTTGCATGTTGATTCATTTGTCGTGAATACAAATATCTTCCAGGACGCCTCTTTTGCCTCTAAGCGGGCTCAATAACCCTCTCCTTCAGTCCAACTCTCACTTCCATAAATGTATGTGGTCCGGATGAAGGTTTTCCTAATGTATCAATTGATATGACTGCGTGTTTGGAGATTCTTCTCCCGTTTTGTCACTCCTACCCTTACCATTTCTTTGTCGTTGTAAAACTTCCGTGGGCCTCTGTAACCCTAGTGCACTGAATTGGTTCACTTTTATTTTTTCTCATTTTTCATTGGAATCATGGGATTTATTAGAACTTTGTTTTTGCTCATGGCCATTGGTTTTCTATTCATGGTATTTATCATAGATTTCCAATTCTTAAACAATTGGATATAATGTGTAATATTTTGCATTGTAATGCACATTTATCAGATAATTCCGTTAAAAGTTACTGTCGCGGCATCTTCGAATTTACATAATATTTTGTTAATTTTTCTTAGAGACTTCCCTATTATTACATCATCAAAACATATATTGCTGTTTGTGCTACCTCCAATTAATTTTATGGCTCTTTTTTCCCTCGATGTCGCTCCTTTCTTCAATTAAGATGATGAATAAGTGGTGTAACAGAATGATATTGACATTTTTATCGTTGTCATTTGGTTATCCTTACCTTTTATTCTACTCTAAAAAGCTAATGCTCTTTATCTGATTTTATTGTAATCTCATTCACCTCTTCTCTGCCCTTAAAAGATATATTACTTAAACTTAAAGTCGTTATTAAAAATATCAACAGAAATATTTCTTTCAGAGTTTATTCTCCTTTGCATTACTTTCTCAGCTGTCCATAATGTCGTATAAAACAGCAATTTCAACTTGGAATTGTTTATTGGAAAATTAATTCGTCGTCATTTAGTGACAATTGTTGATGGAGCAATGGACAAATTTTCGATGCGTGATTTTCATGCAAAGAGCCTGAAACATAATTTTTATTCTCTACATCCAGTTAGTGCTTGGAATGCTGGCAATGAATCACTAAAATTTGAAATAAACCGTTTACAGTTTTATATTCATAAAAATGGTGTTAGTTTTTGTTTTATCATTTGCAATTAGAAAAAAAATTAAATAGGAAATTATCTCTCTGATAGTCCATTTATATTGCAATGATAAACACCTCTATCTCTTGATTTTATTCCAGGATAATCCTTCTGCAGTCAATATTTTACAGTGGGTCACATCTTATCTTATATCGTGTGATCTTCGAAGAAAATCGTGACTTCATGCTTCCTCATAATCTATAGAAGAACTTTTCCGTCGGAATTATTTGACATTTGATTGATATATTTGACATATATTGACGTTTCAATTGGCGAAGGATTACTAAGATAATGATACAATCTTCAGCTACCCTAAGTGGCTGATATCAGCCCTAAGAAAAAAATCAAATATTTTTGTAAATTTTCTATGAAAATCAAATTGTGTGAAGAGGGCATTTTTACAGTCGCATAGCTGTGGCTGATTTAATCATTAAATTTCATTTAAATTTGAACAAAATTGGGACTAAAATGCAGCATGTCTTGGGAAGGTGTAGTTGTCATCTGGTTCACCTTCTATTTCTGTATTTTCTGCTCTAAATTATAGCAAGAGTAGAGATTTAGACCGAGTGAATACATGTAGTTCGTTTTATTCGGTTTTTCCGGAGGAGGTAATTTGATGAATGAGAGTAGTAAAGAGCCTTAAAAATATATACAATAGGATCGCACCTCCATTTCATGAAGATGAGCGTAATGCTTAAAAATATGTCGTTAAATGGTGTGAAATAACAAATTTGCGTATTGGCTATTTAAATATTTTCCGTTTTAATTTCTACAGTGTTTGAAAAGATTAATAATAGTGCATCTCTTGATTCAGAAACCACTCTTTGACAACATAATATCAATATCCTTGGTGTTACTCAAATCGAAACCCTTTGTATACCTTGCTAATGGTTCTGTTATCCTACCCCACTTTTTCAAAGAATTTTTGTGCGAATCCAAAATCGGGCTAAACACTAAGAGGAACGGAGCAATTAAACTGGTTATTCAATGGGGTTACGTAGCCTGTCATATTTCCTCTTGTAGTGTGTAACTTTTTATCCAGAATCGGCATTTTAGAATATCGAATAGAATTTCTCTGAGCATGTAAACCTCAAAGAAATCATTTCCCTGTGTGCAAGCTGCCCATGACTATGGACATCTTTAAGACTAGTTTTACTTAAATTTCCAGATTATGCGGTGCAGCCGTGACGAAGTATATTTTAATGAGCTTCCAAAACAAATTGGCGGAAAGAGACCCAGGATTAAGCTTGACAGTATATTTTTTAGTATTAATTTCATGTCGAGAGAACGTTTAAGTATCCCAGACGTTCGGTCGACCTACGTATTTAATATCATATTCATTTTCTCTTGGTAGGTATCAATGTTTAAGTAGTTCATCCTATCGTAATCCCAGTATGACATCAACTATCGGAACAATGCTCGAACATTGACTATCTCCGTATGAGGAAGCATTGTTTCGAAAAGTCTTATCAAAAATTTGAAAACAAAAGGCCTTTGGAGGAGTCGGTAGAATCATGATAAACCATGGTACATGTAGTGTCTCCATTAAAGAAATGCCAGCAAGACTTACTTGTGGAATTCTTTTAAAATGAGTGTTTTTTTCCATATATATATTTGGAAAACTAAGGTACATCTTTTAATAGGCTTATCATATCTGCAATCAGATGTCTTTTCTTAGACTTCGGTCATAAATTATTTATAAATAAGTCTATTTAAATACACTTCATTCGTTTTTCTGGAGAAGAGTTCAAATTTACTACTTCTTTCACTGTGCTAAAACATCACCAGGAACCTAATTTCCATATTCCGTGAGACCCAGTATAGTATGTACATGTTTGCTCAGTTCGCGTATTTATTGGACTGACCTCATAGGCGCATATTTAAGGGTCGATACATTCAGCAGGGAAATGCAATTACAATTTAGTGTGACACAAAGGTTTTTGAATTTTGCGGCAAGAGAATCCTGGAGCGTTAGAGGGCGCCAAACAGTGACTCCAGCTTCATGCGGCCAAGTCTGCGGTCGCTCTTCTCCATGTGGACTCGGGGATCACAGCAGAAAAGGAAATGAGAGAGGGAAATGGCAAAAGGGCGGAGGGGATATGGGATGGAAGCAGAGAGCGTGGGGAGTTGTGGGAAGGCGAATGAGCCATTGCTGGCGGGCGGGGCTGAGGGAGGGAGAGTGAGTAAGTCGTTGGGTGGGTGGCTTAAGAGGGAAAGGGAGTGTGTATGTGTGTGCGCGCGCGAGAGAGAGGCTTCGGAGCGTCCATCCGCGGTGGTCGGAGGAGTCGGCCTTCCCATCCTCCTCTTACATCATCTCCCGCAATGGCCGGCCGTTTGCGCGGGATTTAGAGGCGGCGGAAGGAGGAGGCGTGGATGTCTCTCGCCGCCCCTGCCGCCGTGAAACCGGCGTGGTGTGTACTCCCTGTGTCCAATGAGGCCCCTCTGGAATCTTTGTATAGGAGAAACCTTGGGCGAGCAATTTCGAGACATCACCCTTCTGATATTCGGGAGGCAAGATAGTCTAATCATGCTGAAGGCGCGAATGGGCATTTCTGTATTAACCGTGAGAAATAAGAAGTGGCCAAGTCCGATTTGTTCTAAATTTTGGATTGGACTTTTCAATTTATCAAAACTCTGTACCAATAGGAGTAATCGATTGAAAGTATGTAACCGTAATGGACAACTCGTTAAAATACTGGTGGAAACTTACGTTAGATGAGTGGGTAGATTTTAGAAATCTTGTGAGCTCTTTTGCGATTGACTAGTCACGGAATAACCGCTTCAAGTAAAAATTCGATTGCCTAAGGGTTTATTGAGTGTGTGGGTGTGAGTGCCCAAATTCCAGGGGTCATGACTGACGGGAAGATTTGAACGCGCTGATTGGGGCGACCGCATTTTCACGTTCACCCTTGCCTTGAACATGAACAGATTCTTCTAGCAGGATAGAAAAATCGCATTCGAATCGGTCATAATGATTAAAATCGGTAATCGCGATTTAATTATGAGGGTGAAGAATTTTGCAAACAGTTAATTAAAAGTTTAAAGATCCATTTGTTAAATTAAAAGATGATTTTAGAAATAATTCAGACACTAAATACCATCGGGATATGCATTAATCCTTAGACTATATCTTTTTCACACAAACTGCCTATCTGAGTATTATTGGCAAAAAAATGGCTAGAAGTTCATTGGTTTATTAAGGCTAGGATGGACCCAATATTTTTACAGGCGAAACTAGCTCTCTGTTTAACTTAGGTTGTGGGTTTGTATATTGGCCCTCAATTTTCTCACCAATGCCTGTTTTTCCTTCTTTTAAGCAGAGGTCTTACTGGTTACTGTAAGATTCTATGGGGTCCTAGCACTACCCGCTACTCCACTGCTAATCCCAGCCAACGAAACTCAAAATAGCCATAAGCCCCATACTGCATATCACAACTCCCTCTTAAGCTCAGTTGCTTTTATAAAACAAGGAATTGTCATTGCAACTTTTAGATTGACTACATGAACAGCAGTTTCGCCGAGCTATTTGCTTAACCCTGTAAGGAGACATCTCTGTAGGGGATCATTTCATCTGCATCTACGTAATACCCTGCAAGCCGCCGCAAGGGCGTGTAGAGGGGGGTGTTAGTTCGCCACCTTTAAAATAGAACTAAACCACATTCAAAATCAACACATACATGAAAACCTATACCCACAGTGGTGTATATTTTCATGCAAAATCCTTTCATTTTACACGCATGCAAATACATGTACTATCATCTAACAAATAATTGCAACTTAGAATGCAGGTTGCTTAGGATCTCTGGCGAATGAAAGAAGTCTTTCTATTCATTTCTGGGATGCAGGATGCTTAGGGTCTCTGGGTAATGGACGAAATCTTTCCATTCATGTGGAATTTCTCGCATTGGTGATTCTTAATTTTCTAAAGAAAAGGTGTGATGAAAGTCTGAGTGTGATTCTCTATCGTGAGTATTAGTCATGCGCGTGATTTAGCGGTTATTCCTGCATTTCCTCGTAGCTGGCAGTAAAGTGAGCGCATATTTGTATGGGGAAATACCATGGATATTAATCTGTGGCACCAGAAGCCTACGTGATTTGGCCTGGTCCTGTGCTCAGTGGTATTTCACCTTGGGACGAAAAGTATTTTCTTTTAAAAGTAGTGTGGTGTGTGATCACCCTCTGCCCCACACCCTAGCGGTGGATTTCAGGGTAATATGTAGTGTAAAAATGTAAAACATTCATGGACTACATTTTACAGACATTATGGCGACTGTGACAAAGAAGGGAATATGAAGAGGACTGTTGGTAACTTAACTAACAGCAGGATATGGAGAAACAAAACTTGAAGGCGAGAAAATGGTTTGCAGTTGAAGGCTATGCAATGTGTAAATAGGAAATTAAAACCTATAAGTGGAGAATTGAATCTTTGTAAGTCTGTTCATGGAGAAAGGAAAAAGTAAGGGGCACATAGTTGGCAGAATATATAGCTAATCACGACGTGGTTTTTCAAATGAATGATCCACACACTATAGGAAGACTCACAATAATATATGCGAACAATGGAATATATTTTACAATGAAAAGACAAAATATCAATGTAACTGAGTTTTTTTACCTCTAGGGGGAGAGAGAGACTGGCTACATTGAATGAAAGACGAAAGAAAGTAATGGATATACGTGTGTATGATCCTGAATGATAATAATTTGAAAAGCACATGGATCGAGTCAAGTTGCAAAAGTAATGAGTGAGTGTAGAAAGAAGACTTAGTAATACAAAGGAAAACTAAGAGATTAATTTTTCTAAAATATTTTTATGTCTATTTAAGACATTTTTGGAAGGCTAAGCGAATGCAAAGGAATGGATGGACAAATTTTGCATTTCGACTAGAGATAATCATCAGGAGCGTTTTAGGATATTTCAATTTCCCATGGCGGGAACGACCCATCGGGTGGCACTGTTGGTGGACCCCTCGATGTTTGACGAGTATGATAAATCTGACGCTGTGTTTCTCTCGACTCACCGTTGTGCCCACCCATCCTGATTGGTGCAATGACCTCGGCTCTGAATAGTATCTCGTAACAGCTATGACTTATTCGGATTATAATCTGAAAATATCATTGGGTGTTGCTAAGTGTTCTCCAAGTATGGCAGAAGGTAGAGGAAAGGTGTTTTGTGAATGTACAGGTGGTGTTGGGATTTCTTTGCCATTTTCAGCAGATTCCGGAATTGAGGTGAATAGTAAAATAAGAAGAATTTTGAACCAAGAAAACGAAGTAAAAAAATCAATCGGTCAATACGGGCACTGCAAGGTGCATGCAGCTGGCCGGCGGTGATCCTTTGCAAAACCAAAAGGCACCGCAAGGGCGTGTGGCGGGGATTATTATGGCACTAGCAATGCGTACAAATATTAATATATGCATGTATTTTGCTTATATGCATTAACACATGCCCACTTTCACATTTTCTTGCAGCTATCTGCATCATGAAATATTGGGTTTGTATGACTAAATCATTAAATTTTGCTTTGTAAATGAAAAATGCTGGGATGCTTGGATTCTATTTTGTTTTGATATCATATCGCGTGAGGGAAAAATAATGACTTGAAGCTTTCAGACATACTTCCGTATCTTTCATATTTTAACTTAATGGTCCACTCGGCTAATGTAATTTGGGACCTCAGTAATACTCTCGGTCGCAAGTAAACTTGGATGTTCTGTACGTTCGAATGGTTTATTCAATCTGCCATCCGCCATCCCAGACCTGAAAACCATATGCGAGTTGTATACAGGGATATGTAAAACTTTGCTTTGGTTCCGTGTTGAGAGTGGCAAGCGAGTGAACTGTGTTAGCTCGTGTGCGGAGGCCTGGGAGTAGTCTGGAAAGGGGATGGGGATTGCGAAGAGCAGGAGGTCGGAGGGGAAGGCTTACGTGGGCGGGGCGGGAAAGTAGGGGAAGTGGCCGGTGCGGTAGGAATTCCTGGCCTTCAAGGAGGGCGAGGAGAGGGTGGGCAGGGAGAAGGCGAGACCTGCCGTCCCTTCGTGGGTTGTGAGAGCTGCAAGAGATCCGCAGATGAGGGCGGGAGTTAACGGATTGCACTATTCCATTTGTTCATACCCAGTGGCACTCCTGATGCAGTATTGGGGCGGAAAGCGAATGGCAAGATACTGAGGGGTCGTGGCAAGGGTAGGAGTCGGTGGGGGTTGGAATGGCCGTCGATAATTTCGAGACTTCGAAGGAAGGAAAGGCAGTGGGGCCGGGTTAATTCTACTCTGGTGTTTTTGCATTGTGAAGTGACGGACGTCGATAGTGAAGATTTCGATATTCGAGGAGACTGACTCGATGATGATGGATGACTGATAATAATAAGCCAAAAACCTTTGATGCAAAAGTAATTTAAGCATCATGTGCTCTCATTTCTTAATTAATGTTAGAAAATGGTTTAAGTTCAAAGATGTACATTGAGAAGATGTTTCCATTAATATATTTTACTTGATTTTTGTCCGAGCCATTAGTGTCAACCAAGGCAGACGTCGGTAATTCCTTTCACTCCTTTCCATTTCCTTCTATTCTTGTGCTACTATTCAGGTTGGTAGTAATAAACCAAAGCTAAGGGAGAAGTCCCTATGGAATGGATTATTTTTGCAATTATTTAAGTAATAAATGTAATTAAAAGACTTAAATACCCGTCGTCGATGTTTTGCGAAATCGATGGAGGAAGGGCGATGTTTTTTTGCATACAGATGGCCGACTAGCGTTGTACCATCCCAAAAGGAGGACATGTGCGTAGTAGTTGTCATATTAATACGTGTATGTGTATAATTCTGGTAAACAGCACTACTCAACCACGCGGCATACAAACGTGTTAAGAGAAAGAGGGTTTCTATGAAGAGAGTACCCGAGCATTTTTGAGGATGAATTTAAATTTTCGGTCGGGGCCCCAGGGGGTGAGTCGAGGTGCGCTTTAGCTGGGCGTGGTGGCATTTTGACGGGCATTGAAATCCCGTTATCGAAAGCGTTCTAGCCGGAGCGCATTTGAGCATCGGTTTTCAGAGGGACTTGCGTGAAGTTTCTTTTACATCTGTTGATCCCAGGGATATTTTTCATGGATCAATCGTTCAGATGGCCTGGCCCATTCTAACTCTCCCCTACCACACACCTTTTTGGTGGCTCGCAGGGTATTTATGTAGATGTAACTGAAAATCCTCAGCCGTCTATATAATTATGTATTTTATCGACATATACAGATATTACTTTAGATTGGATTGTTTTTTTGTGCTGATGTAATATATATATGTATATATATATATATATATATATATATATATATATATATATATATATATATATATATATATATATATATATATAATGATGTGGAAGTACTCACGAGAGCAATATAACGTTTGGACGGCACAATAGAACACAGAATAAAATAGCATGTAAAAGAACACTCACATTGTAGATCGTTTGAGCTTTCGGCCTTGTTCAGGTCAGACTCATTAATATATATATGTCAATATTTGAAAATAGAGACAAAGAGGAATCGAGTAATTACAAACCTATTTCCTTCACATCCATTTCATGCTAGGTTATGGAACATAAAGTTGCTAGTTTGATCGTGAGATACCTAGATAATCGGGAGTCAATAAAGAAAAATCAAAACGGTTACGGAAAGGGTAGATCCTGCGAGACATGACTTGCGCTTTTTGTTCATGATATTCTTACTTCGGGATAGAGCAGTGTTCTAATGGACGCAATTTTTCTAGATTTTAAGAAAGCCTCGACAAAGTAACTACTCGAAAAACCTAGAAGCATATGGCATAGCTAAAAATATTCGGGGTTGGATTAAAAGACTTTTTGTATGGTCGGGCACAAAGAGATGTGATAGATGGAGTTAGCTCATATGCAGTAGAAGTCACTTCAGGTGTTTCCCAGGTAAATGTTATCGGACCTAATTTATTCCTACTCTACGTTAACGACACTGACTCCGTAGTCACTAGTAAGACGTTTGTTTGCCGATGATGCAGTGGTTTATCGTGAAATGCGTGATTCTGAGGACACGGTAGCTTTGTCAGATGACCTTCGACGCTGGTGTGACACTTGTCAATTAGAATTGGATTTAATGAAGTGCAAAGTGATAAATATTTGGAAAAGAGAAAATCCCTCCCGAACTCCAACTGCATTGGGAATATCGAAATGAAATGTCTAGATTCAATTACATAAATACCTAAGCGTTACCATCACTCACGATCTCACCTGGATGAAACAGTACGGGGAATATGTGGGCAAGCTGACAAAAAAATTGGGATTTATTAGAAGAGTACTAGGTAAATGTGATCAAAAAGGCAAAGAGAAATGTTATCTTTCGCTGGTGAGGTCTCATTTAGAATATGCTGCAAGTATATGGGATCCTTGCGAAATTGGTTTGATTGCCGAATTGGATAAAGTGCAGCGTAAAGGAGCTAGATTTGTAAAACATTGTTATGTTAAGCTTGGTAGCGTATCCAAAATATTGGAGCCGCTAGGTTGGGAATCACTCACGGAGTTAATGTTAAATTCCAGATTAACACTAGCATGAATTGGAATGATGTCTCCCTGGCAATGATGTCGAAAGTGTATTATAACCCCCATCGCACTACGGTAGGGGAGATCATGCTAATAAAATAAGAGAGATTAAGTGAGAACATATAGCTTTAAGATGTCATTTTTTCCGCGAACAATAAGGGATCATAATAACATTGTCTGACCGCTGACACATCCTAGCGGTGGCTTTCAGGGTACATACATAAATAAATATGCTGCAGTATACGGAGATTATAAAGAACCCTAGTTTGGTCCGTGGTTCCCATTGCTCAAAATTTGCAAGAGTTATTACCTTTCAGACATGGGCATTGTGTTTCTCTTGTGATCTTACGTGCTGTTCCTATGATCACACGATGGCCTTTGGTTACAGGAAACTTAAAATTCAATACTGGTACTCTTTATTCCAGCTTTCAACTTCAAGGAGACATTTATCGTAGGACTTGAAATATTTGCGTGAACTGATCAAGAATCATTATGCTTCCATGGGAGAAATGCTGAAGTTTTCTTGATGGCGTGGCATTTTTTTTCAATTGTGGTGTTAATTTAGCTCTCGAATTGGTAGAGGAAATGCAATTGTTTCTTTTGAAATGGTTTGATTCCAGGCTATACAATAGTTACTCCTTTTCTTCACTGTTAGTAGTTCCCCATTTTGTCTCCGTGATATGCTGCGATCTATCACTTCTATCTCTGATAGCTAGCTGAGTAACCTTTATTTCGGATTTTACCTAAAGCTTGCCATACGCTTGTCTCGTATATGACAGGGATTTTTTTTAATCGGAGTGATCTTGATGCCATTCTTTTAGAGTCACTTTACCGTCTCTTAAAATATTGTTTTATTCCATGTATAATAATTGTTCAGTGCTATGTGAAATTCGCTTCTATTTTGTCATGACAATGACTCATGTCTATGTTATAATACTATGAGTAAGTCATGTTACTTAATAATTTTAATGGATCGTTATTTTTAGGTGATTGAGATCTATTTATGAAATATTTACCTGAAAAAATGGCTGCGAAAGGAGACAGATTTTACGATGGTGGCATTTACTGAACAAAATTATTAAGTCACTCGACCCGGGTCTGATCTTTAGCATTTCCACCTGGTGATGACTTCATTGACGCCTGGTGATGTATTAAAACCCGGGTCATGTGACTCCTCGACTGCATTTTGTAAAAGTTTCCCAGCAGTCAATGAATTGCAATGGATCACCACAAAGTCTCGAAGGAGCAAGTTCCATTTTCACGAGGGCGGCTTGGTTAAACCTCTGGGACTGCTTCCGCGTTGAATTTTTACGCATAAAAGACGTGGCCTCGTTGTTCGCAGCCTTGCACATGTGTATCACTCGCGCTCAGCTGCACAGATCACAGTACCGCACCATAGTAAAACTTTCCTTCTCCGACCGTGGCCTTAACTGTTTCCACCTCATTCAACTGGACGAGCGAAACGGAACGCGGCATTATTCTGTAATCCGAAGAGGCCTTTCCCAATGCGTCCGTCATCTCCCCGTCGCTTGGTGAGAGAGCGCGCGCGCGTGTGAGAGAGTGAGTGGATTGATCAGGAATGCTTCCCTCGTGGATTTCGCTCTTCGCTCTCTATCGCCCGCAGCTGGAGCCGGGGGAGGTGGAGAGGTGGTGTTGGCAGTGGAAGCGACGAGGGGGTGGATGGGAAGGGTGGCAAAAGTGTGTCTGCGTGGAGCGCTGAGTGAGGGGGCGGTGGAAGAGAGTAGAAAGTGCCGTATGAAAAGACGGATTTACAAACACTGGGCGCCGTTCGTTCACTGTGCGTTCCCACCGCTTTGTCGTGCTCGTGCCGATGCCCCCGGCTGGCTTCGTAAACGAAAGGTAAAGAAAGTTTCCCCGCGGAATGCGTCTCTTAAATGGTATTTCCACATAGGATTCTCATTAACGCCTAAGACAGTTGTTGATGAAGACCTACTGCCGTCTTGAAGCATGGATTATTTCGGGGCCTTCGTCATAATTTAAGTTTTACGCAACATTTATTTGTTGAATTCTTAATTATGTTCAATGATTGGTATTGAAGTACATAATTATAAATTGAGACATACAATTACGACCGTAAAATTGATTTACAATTTCGGATCCTGCGAGACCCATGGCCGTGTGGCTACTATTGGATAATTTTGCGCAGCCTTCGCTGATTAGTACGTTTAGGTTGACATTTATCAGGAGGGTCTGAAATTGTAGTGGTCGAATTAATCAATTAATAAACTTGAAGTTTTTAATATTTAACCTCAATTAAAGCCAGTGCTCTTAAGAGAATAATCGAAAAAATTGTCAGATGTTTTGATAAGTATGGTTAAGTGCATCTTATGGTTTACTTATATTTAAATAAAGAGTGATTAAGAATGCCACCAAGCAGCATAATCTGTTGGCCTATCATCTTCATTAGTCAGTGTAATCATTGAGCACAAACGTTTTACATCGACGAGACCTGAAGTAACACGAGTTAGTAATGACTTTTAGTAATCAAACCACTCTACTTTTCCACATAACCTTTATAATTTTTGCAACCCAGGTTTCGTTATAGCATAACATCATCAGTTCATGATGAGGTCTGATGATGTTATGCTATAACGAAACCTGGGTTGTAAAAATTAAAAAGTTTATGTGGAAAAGTAAAGTGGTTTGATTATTAGAAGTCAGTATGAAGATTTTCCACCAAGTTACGCCAGAAACTGTTTTATTTAACGAGTTAGTAATATTTTTAATCATTCATTTTGTGGGTTAAGCCCTTCATTTCATTGATTATTATTTAATTAATTGGTGTCATGGAACTTAAAGATAACAATACTGTTGGTTCGCTTTTTAGTTGGTTCGTTGTAACCTATTGTATTGTGTGTGTTTGTTCGAATTGCTTGGAATCCTTGCTAAAAGAACACGAGATAAGCCGGCAGAAAAACAAGTTCTGCTCTGATTCAGAAAATGCTGAAGTTGTAGTTGAATTACTATTGTTTTATTTCCAAAAAACACCTTATTTACTCCTACAGTTGTCCTGTCCGTGATTTGAATTTCTACCATTTGTGTTTGTGTGTTGCTTATGTGTGCCCAACGGAGCATAGAAATGGAAAGCGTAGCCATGTGACCTCTGCCTGATGTGTCTGTTCCCTCAGTTAGATAAGTGGATCGCAGATGAAAGATTGGCAGTTAATATATCCGAGATGTCGTCATCCGTCTCGTTACTGTGGCTCTTATATGTAAAGTATGGTGTGACCTAGTATTTTTCTCCGAGGGGTACAGAGTTGTTGTCTCAGCGTTAAATAGACCGTATTTTTAAAAACTTTTCGTGAGTTCTGTCCCACACCAGGAGAAATATTTTTGTTATTATCGGAGGTGTAATTCTCTATCCTCTTGAAACGCCTATGTTTGATAAATTCAAAATACACGCTGTTGACACCTTACAAATTAGAATTCGTTTCGATTAATCATTGGAGATTAGGTGAAGAGTAATGCCGGGCTAATGGCCGATGTAGTTTCCCTATAATTTATCGCACACTAATAGATGTCGAAGCAAGTTTATGAGAATGCATAATTTCTGACAGTTATAAAATTCAAGGGTTGGAAATGTATAATAATAATTTGTGGTTACGCATTTCCTATCCATACGCATTTCCTAAGCATTACCGGCCGCTTGTTTTTCGCTTCTATTTAATGTCAACGAATAAACCTCTAATTGCAACTCAAGGTATTAAAAGATTGTTCTTTATACGCGTGAAGAGTATTTTCCTAAACGTCTTACGTCTGTACGTCTTGCCACGCGAAATGACGTAAGTAGTGTCTTTGGCTGTTGTTGCTTTGTCGATTGGAGGGAAATTGCGTCTGCGCTGGCCGAAATTTGCCACGATACCATCCTTGTTATCAGTAGTTGATTATCAATACAGTGATTTAAAGTTTTATCAGGAGGTACCGCGGTTTATTTAGACATTTTGTTTGCTGAAATATAAATCTGAACTTAAAGATTAGCAATTCGTCTGCTTTTAGTATTCATTTTTTGTGCAACAGATAGTTTTATCGCTAGAAAAGGAGGATACGATTCTACCGTGAGATTCTCATAATTGCTTTTATGTTTTCAATAGAATATCTTCAAACTATATGTCGGTATGACTAGAAACCATAAACACAGTAATCAACCCGAAGGTCGGTTTAGTAGATGATGGTAGAGCTCACCCATGTACCAAGCCCGACGGCGTGTGAATATTCACACATCAGGGTAGGGGACCAGTTCCTTTCCGTTTCCTGTGCCGGTTATGGTTTCCCAAGAAGATCTGGTACCCGAAAAATCAACTAGCTTGGGTGGAGGAGCTGCAGGTGCCCAGAGTGCCTAGCGCGGGAATCGAACCCGGGACCTTCCGGTCAGTAGTCCAACGCTCTACCCACTGGACCACCACGACCCGCATGACTAGAAAATACAAACGAAAAAGGTGGACATTAAGTTTTGAGAAAAAACTGGGATCCATTGGAATAGGGACCACAGCGAACGCCAATGAAGTAAAAAAAACTTAAGGTGAAGAGGATTGTGAAAAACCTTGAAATCCATAAAGCGAAAACCCGAGGAGAGGATAGTAAGGCGTGGAGGGGATGACTTTTCTTGCAAATAACAAATACTTATTTTTTTAATTGACTAAAAAACTCTCTCCTTGTCTTGACTTCTCTCCCGCTTGTCTCTTATTATGGCGGGAACCCTAGGAAATTTGGATCGCCAGCCTTTTGTATTTTTAAGTTTCACGAGTTTTTTTATGCTTTATTCTGGATGTGTTCGAACTGTGCTCGAAATATGCTCGTGGTAGTTCATATATATCCGACTTTCGGAGGCCTAGTTTCTCAAGAAGCCCGGCGCGACGGTCATTGACGGTAGCCTGGTTAGCCTGTCGCCTAATAAAGCTAGGCTGGACTAGGCCCGTCCGGCCTCCCAGCGAGGCGAAACCTCTCACTGGGAGATGGGGGAGGAAATCGCCTCGCAGGAAGTGCGATTCGCGCCCCTGCGACTCAACCAGCCGTCGCCCCCCTCCCTCCCGCCTCTTCTCTCTCGACACGCCCACGTGAAGGCGAGACGAGACCGGAACAGATGGCGGTGCCGAATCGCTAGTGACCTCGGAATGCAACTGGGGAGGGTATAAGTGCCCTCTCGACGGATTATTGCCCTGAGGGCATCGAAACAATTGGATTTACGAACGTATCAAATGCCCCGAGGGCAGCAGAGAGATATTGCAAGTTCATTTTCGACGACATGTTGATCGCAAGAGGATTTAGAGGGTCCCGTCGACCCGCGTTTTCTTTAGATGGCTCTCTTTTCAAGCATGCCGTTCATACTATATTTTCCGTGATGCAATGCGTTCTGTGTTTTCCCATCAAACTTGAGAAGAAGAAAATATCCCGCAATGGTTATCGTTAATTTCTCTCCCTCTAAAAATATACTTCATCCTGTTTGAATTAAACCTTGATATTATTTGAATATTAAATTCTTTCTCTGGTAAATAACCGAGTAGAGCGGTGATCGCAGCAACCACCTGATGATGATGCGCAGCATCGAAACCATAGTCGTAAAACATTAAGTGTGGAAGTGTAAAGGTTATCTTATTTTATACCCTCATCATGAAGGAATTCCACAAAGTTAAACCTGAAACTGTTCACTTTTACGAGATAATGTGTAATTAAATCATGGAGGTAACTTTTGAATTGGAATATTTGATGCAGTGCAACTCATGTTTATCACGTGAAATGTGCGTTTTTGGCTCAAAAGGTTGTACGGGGTTATTGCCCGAACGTTATCGCGCACCACGAGCCTTACATGCAAATTAAAGGCAAATGAGTGTAGGAAATTGCACTAAAATTAACAAGACAGGGTCTCCCATCACGAGTCAATTACCAATCGGGTGCCGGCTCATTACAGTTATTACATGTTGCCGATTGTAAGAAGGCGTTTGGATTATCTGGTATTGAGTAGGGAGAAGGAATGGAAAACCTCATCGATATGAGTCTGTCCATCTTCGTCTCCGTTGAGTGCAATTTCTGCCCACATCGGAGTGTTTCGTTTTTTTCAATACGTGATTAAATGGGCGCTATTGTATTTGTATCTTTGATATTTATCACGCTGATTTACGACAGAATCTAACTTATACTTGACGGAACTCGGAAGCTTTACTTGCTCCTCCCATTAGAATAATAGGTTTAATTTCTCCCTTTGAGCTTAAATTATTTTCTGAAAACTAACATTAGTTTTTGGATGATATATTTGCTTGGTTTTGTGTTCACCGTAAGTGATTCTCTGTTACCTATTGAAATAATAATACCCAAGTACATTAACAATCCAGAGAAAAGCTTTGGTGGCTATATATAACCGTATTAATGTACATAATTTGAAAAAAAGCCATGCAAATCGGTTGCTAAACATTTCCTCAAGCTGATCAAATCTCGAGAGTACAATTAAGAGGTAGCAGTAAGAATATAATTAAAATTTGACTGATGAGTGAGGAGTGCATCGTATGGAATCTTCCTCATAGAAGGATGTTTTGGTTATTCATACAATATCATCTGCCCTAGTCATTCGAATCCATTCGTTGGGGCCCCTTCCCCTTTGCCGACGTTGACGAACGGGTATCTTCCCGCACTACCCTGGAGGCCACTATTTATACTCCCTGCATCAGTATGCGCGGCCACTGACGGAAGAGTGTCGAAGACCCTTCGGAGGCATGCGGAAAAAATGGAAGCGCGTTGCTCGTGATGCCAAAGGCATGCCCAATCTTGCCGTTGCCATCTCCCTTTGTTTGGCCATCGGTCACCCAACGGACTCCTTGAAAGTGCTAAAACGTTTCCTCACGCATTCCCATCATCGTGGTTACCATTTGAATCAGTTTGGAATTTTCCGACTCCGGTCGATAACGTACGTCCGTTAGATGCTTAAAACTCGAGTGTGCATGGCAGCGGGCCTGGTGAACTCGTACCTCTCTCTGCACGTGGGCGTGGAACTCGGGTTTGAAACGTGACCACGTCAATCCTGAAGGTTCTATAGAGGTTTCGATTTCATCTCGAGCACGGGTTCCACTGATCTTGAGTCAGTACTCAAAATAATTGTTGTGTTGGGACAAGACTGTTTTCAGTTGTCGGTTGAAGCCTGGAATGCATTTACTTCGATTCGCTCGAGCAGCCGTCTTTTTGTTTCCGCGAGTGTGAGGGGACGCTTGATGTCTCGCAATGTCTCCGATTGATACATCTGAGTTAGAAGGCTTGCGTGGGACAAGTGTCGCCCATTTAAGGAGAAAAGTTGTGTGGCCTTTTCCTTCGACTCGTTCGTTACTCAACATCGATTCACTTCCTTGACGCGAGCCATTCGACTCACGTTGTTTTCGTTTCCGTAATTTACGCAAGTGTGGTTGTCCAATGTGTCTTACTGACCTTCGTTTTTTTCTCCTGAAATTATGGAGGTTGTAATACTTTCAAGACAAAAGCTATGCTGCTGCAATTGTTCGCACAAGTCACGTCATCGCGTAAATCTCGCGCCTTCTATTTTTCCGACATTACTAACGCAAGTGATGTACTTATGTCAAAGAGTGATAGGCTTATTGTTAGTAAAATTAAATAAATGTTTACGTATTGAGGTGTAGGGTGAGGGTTCTCCGACAGTGAAGTTTATGTTGCTCTCTCCTGTCGTAATATTAAGACATTAACTAAAACGTTTTTCTTAGTCATAGGTTCAGTTATAGATAAAGCAATAGGTAGATAATTAGTAATAGTAAGAAATCTAATGGTCTCAAAAATTCTTAAAAGTGAATGAATACTGTATGCATTTTGCTAATCGCTTGTTATTAAGGGAGTTTTGCTTTAAAAATACTAGAACTTTCAAAAAAATCATATTTATCACCAATGGTAGATAGCGTTCTCAAGATCTCTGGCAATGCTTAGTCTGTAGCGCACAGCTTGTTGTTTTTCGCACTCTGTCATGATATATGTAGTCATATTAAATGGTTAAATTCTGCATCGCAATGTTATCCCATCAAGTAAAGATTTTTTGCGAGTTCAGTTAACAATAGTTTGCAATAAAATTGAGACACTAGAAACTTCATAGTTCCTGACAACAAATGTCTAATAATACTTCAAAGGATGTAACTTTTGTTTTCTTTTTAGGGTGATTATTGCAATAAATATACTATATAATGCCTAGAATTCAGTCTATCATCTGGGATGCGTGCGTAGGCGTAACAAGGCTTGGGAAATCTGATTTTGGTGGAAAATGGTACATATTCTATCGTAATTTTTCAACAACATTTTAAAAGTTAACACGGCGTGAAAAGAGCTAGTTTCTACACTGGAATTCAAATTCGAGAATCCGGATAATGGTTTTAGATTTTTGCAAGAAAAGGCGACGACTCCGTTCAATATTTTTTTCCAAGTAAAATGTACTTAGAATGTAACATTATGTAATTTGAAAACCCAAGGTGAAAGCTATTGGTGGAGGACAATTTAATGAAGATCTGCTAACGACTTAATCCAGGGTTTTTTACTCTTGGTGGTGATTATGAAATTTTAATCCTCGTCATTAGTTTTCGTGTCTTCCAGCCGCTGACAGCAAGTAAAAAATGGGAAAATAATTCTTGTTCAACCAAATTTTCCAAGACTTAAAAAAAATACGGATATGATTTTGTCAAAAGCTTAAAGACAAGGTAACCATCATTTTTTGCACTTTTATTGGCATCTTTTGCGGATGGGTAAGTTTGACTCACATATACTGACGTAACTTCCTTAAGGATTGTATGACAGCGCTCGAGCATTGTATCATGGAAACCATTGGATCCGTCGTTCACCACCCTCGCAAATCGTGCAGGAATCCACGAGTGACTCAGTATTAAGACGCAATCACTTCTTTATGCTCTGCGCTCACTTTGTTTTCTTATAGCAAAAACCCATACTACTATCGTCACCTACACTAACACGTTGACTTGACCGAATCGTGTGGGATATTATCTCTGTGCTGGCGATTCGTGCTGGATTGAACCATGGAATTCCTTTCTATTATTCGGCTGTTCTGCCGTCATGTCCTCGTTGAAGGGCGTGCTATTTTTACCATATTTCTCTCGCCTGTTCGTGTTGCGCCATACGCTATCCTTTCTACATATTTCAAATGCCTACTTCCCGCGTTTCCGCTGGAAGAGCCAGCACAGGAAATCCATCAGCGAAGAATTAGACGAGGAAGGCGTGGGTGGGTTCTTAACTGGGGCTGTGCATTATTTCGTTGCTGATATCAACCGTGGATATAATGAAAATGTCCGGGCGGTGATGGTAGATCGGTGTGACTTCACAGTTGGCAAGGTTTGCCCATATATGTAATTATGTTAAGCATATTTGCTCACATCAGTATTACAAATACTGCGAAGTCAGCCTTCAATTCTGCAGTTTCATCAGCCGAAATATTTTTCGATGGATGTGTGCTGGTTCTAAACACTCGTACCCGTACCACATCCTCCGCGGAGACATTCCTCAATCAAAGATATTTTTGCCATCGAAGCTGTTCATCTAATTAGTGTCTACAGATCATGGATAACCACATATCAGCTTGAAGATTATGCACATCGCCTTGACTTGCTATTAGGACATCGGGGGTTTGGTAACTCCAAAAGACTGCTCGCTTTTTCATCCTTATTGTGGTCCAACCCATCTATTCACTCACACATCATCCCCCTTCCTCTGTTTCGGTCATTTTTGCCCTTCCGCCCCTTCGCTCTCTCATATTTCAATCGGAATGCTCTTTCATCCAAAGAGCCTCCTCCTCTTTTTTCTCATTTTCATTTGCCAAGTGCTCCCAGTCTTTAAAAACCCAATGTAACGACGCAGTCATTTCAAGTGCAGTCCCGCAATCTCCTCCCACATAAGGCGTTGCCACTCCCCATATCCCGGCTAATAGTTGTTTATTTCCTGGGGAGTGCTATTAGTATTTATTGGTGGGACGTCATCGTTGGCGGGCCCTCCTTTTTTTATCGTAATAGCATTTAATGGTCGATCATCACATCCAAAAGCAATTCATCAAGCTTGAATTGAGTTCCATGTACCTAGACGGTACTTAAACATGAGTTTCGTTACTCTTCGGGGCCGTTTAAAGTGTTCTAATTCTTATTGTTTTGCAATTACGATGAGGTTCCATGCTTTTTCGCGGGTTAGTTTTTCTACTCTGTGATTGGATGGATATATTCGTTTAAATCATTACCAGACATGCATCTCTTGGATTTTTTGGCAAATAGTAAAACAGTGTTGCCAATAGAAGATGTGATGATATGATGATGATAACATGATCTCATGATATCATGCCCTATTTCCACGAGGGTTATTACGTTTTTCGCTTTTGGATAGCTATAGATGTTACGCTGTCATCCAACTACTGCGTACGTATATCCATTGTGTCGTCATGGCAATGCCATGTTTAAAAATTAAATGGATTTTATTTGTGGAGTGGCGCAGTCAAAATGGGATTAATAAAACTAAAGGTATCCCTTAAGATAGTTATGTACGTTGTTTGAATAATTTTAAATGATAACTTGGTTAAATACTCTGGATAACCTATTAGCTTGTCGTTACTATTATTATGCGAAATCGGCTTCAAAGCGATTCAGTAGTATTATTACTATTAGATTTTTTTTAGAGAACAAAATTTGTTTCTTCACCTTGAACTGAAGATTTTCACAGAAATGTATTGGTAGGCAGGAGACCACTCCCTATACAGAGGTCCGTTGTGCCTTTTGAATTGCTTTCATAAGTAAATACATAATTCGTTGCTATGATTTATCTCAAAATTAAGACGACTTAATCCTTGTTGGTAAATAAGAATGGGCCTATAATTATAGGGGAGCAAGTATGTGTTGCTTAGGCTCTCTGCTCATTTCTGCAATACTTCTGTTTTCATTTAATTTATTCGCTTTCCAAAGCTTCCCGCAGTGTCTTTAGTGGTCTCGTTTACGTTGTATAACAAACGTTAGTGCTAACAATAATGCATGAAGTGCTACATCTCTATTTTCCAATCTCTGTTCGATCATCCTATCAAATGTTTTGTCATGACGATTGTAATAACTTGTTTCAATTACTCCCAACGTAATATAACCACTTAATAACATTTTTCCGTTTTTCATTTTTGTTTCAGTAAAATTTCTCTCATGTGCATTTATTTAGTACTCCGTGCGTTTGTAATTTCTGTGCAAATTCGCCTGCTGGGTGATTTATAGGCGGAGGAAAGATTATTTACAATCGAACAATTATAATGGTTCTTGCATTATTGTTTTTCTCAAATGTGATCAGAAATATGCCATTCTGTCATCTTAGCGTATTTGATAGAAGTTTCGGTGGAAGGTCTTTCGCGGGAGACGCTGTGAAGTTTAACCATCAACCGCTTGTTTGGGTAAGGTGCGGCTTCCGGTGAAGTTCTCCTTAGGTTTGCGTATTTCTATCAAGGTAATCTGCTATCTTCGTCCCACCCTGCAAGATCGCATTAAACAGGCGTTTCCTTCGAAATGGCAATCTGAGCGCAGAAATCACAAGATTTTACCCTTGAGTTAATAATGGGTGGAAGATAGCTGCACTGCTTTGAGACTGATTTTCGTTTGCCAAAGCATTATTTGTTTGTCTGCTTTCTGCGTAGCGACGGAAATTACGTAACTTTATTCGAGAAAGTGATGATTTGATCAAATAGCCGTCCCATGTGATCAAGTCATCGAAGATATATAGGCGTTGCTCATCATTCCGAACAAGGTGGCCGTGGGCTCGACTCCTCCCCATTCCACCGTTCACATCACCCTCATGAGGTTTCAGTGGCATATGGTATTTTCGTCATGCGAGAGGCATGTTGTTCGAGTTCTTTCATAGAGGTGACGTCACTTTTTCTGAAGTAATTTTCCTGGCAAATGGTACAATAAACTACGGAAAATGACATTAATGAGAAAAGGGAAGCGAAATTTTTGATTTCACGCTAATTGTTCCACTGATTAGTGCATTCACTTATTTCTCTTTTCCTGTGGGCCAAGATCACTTAAACAGTCCGAAGCATATCTAAGTTTCAAGCTCTACTTTGTGAAACCCCCTGGTGATTATTAGAAAAAGGTTTGAACATTACACAGAATTGAACGTCAACACTCGGGTCGTATCTAAATAAAATACTGTGGGATTACAAGGTTATAGTATTTCATTGTAAAGTGAATCAATTCCATGAAGTTACGCCTCAAGCAACCTATATTTCAGTGTAGCATCTCGATCCCCAGTGTAGCCTACTTTAGAGATTCTAATTCATCTTCATCCTTCAGTTTGAACACTTGCCAAAGGTTTTTATTTTATTACAAGGAGTACATATTTTGCGTTGGACTATGTATACATGTAAATTGGGAATTTGTTGGCATTTTGTTTCAATAGTTCGGCTATATAAAATCGTTTATGAGATTTTAGGGTAAGTATTTGCCATCTCAAGTTATTTACACCATTTTTCGTGCAAATGTTACTGCAAGCGACGTTCAAATCTTACTTAAAGTTTCATGAAAACTGACCATGAAAAGAGTACCGTGAGGTAATGCCCCGCGGTTTTTTCTGTTATCTCCGAAATCCACCGTAGGGTCGCGCATCAAAGAAAACTTCTTACAACTAGAGAATATTCCACACGCGATCCCAAAGCATGCCCAAAGTCTCAGCAGCTTAAACTGTACTCTGTCTCAATTAAGCCGTGATACGATTTCGTAGCACTACTCCCTTTGTCTCGACCTCCCGTTCTTTTCGCTATGCGTCTTAGGGGCCGAACGCAAGTTATGTAGTGGTGAAGAGCGTTACTTATCCTACTGTTAACAACCAAGAGGCGGCGCAACAACAACCCGGCCTCTGCATCGAATGTTTCGAAGGTCTCTTGCGCAACGCTGCCCTCGTGCGTTCCTTCGGAGGCGGTGCCCGACGGCGTGGTTTCCCATGCACCGCCCGCTCCGCCGCCCCTTGCACCCCCTGCCCCCCCTTTCATTATTTTTCCGTCGCCTCCGCCGTGGGAGATTTCGACGCTCGGACGCGCGCGAAGGGAGGCTCGTTCCCAACGCCCGTTGCTCTTACCTCCGGTGCATCATTTGTGAGCTAACATGCTGACCTACAAGCCAGCCGAGGCCACCACCTCCATTGGATAATGCATTCCATGCTACCATTTTCTTCTCCTTCCCTTTCACTCGGCCATCGATGAATAATGGCCACGGTCGATAGTTGATGGAGAATGGAATACATCGTAATGATGACTATATATCAAACGGGCCGTATGCAAATGTGATGTCCAAGTACAGTGTACTATTGCCTCCCCCAGGGAAGTGTAATAGGGCCGTAGTTATTCTTAATATACATAAATGACTTAAGCGCACACGTTAGTAGCAATCTCAAATTCTTTTCTGACGACACAGTGGTATACAGGGAAATAGGGGCCACCTAGATCGCGGGCTACTCTCTAGAGATTTAGCCACAATCTCGGATTGGTGCAAGGAATGGGGAATAATGCTTAATATAGACAATTGTGCAGTTTTGAAATTTTGGAACAAATGAAGTGGCGAACAGGATATAAACTACGAATTAGAGGGTTCAGTCTAACTACGGCCAAACAAGTAAAATATTTGGGGGTAGTTCTAACACCACGCCTTCCATGGGGAGCACATATCAAGACACTATGCGGATCCGCTTCAAAGAAACTGGACTTCATTAAACGGGTGGTGGGGAAATGTAATGAGAAAGTTAAAGAGAGGTGTTATTTTGCTCTAGTTAAACCACATTTGGAATATGCCGCAAGCGTTTGGGATCCTTGGGAGAAAATCTGGCAAAAAGAATTAGATAAAATCCTAAGATAATCCGCCAGATTCGTTAAAAATATTTATAACAAGAACACAAGTGTAACAGGTCTCTTAGAGGATTTAGGCTAGGAGCCCCTTGAAATACGAAGAGAACAAGCGAGACTTAGACTTTTGGAAATGTTCAGAACTAACGAGTTTACAAGTCGGAACAAAATTAAACATTGCCATGATATCAGGTGTATTTAGGTGCATGTGTATGTTAGTTGGTAGTTTATTGTAAGGGTTTTTCTATGAATATATGCCATGTTTCGTTTGTACACTGTATAAATTTGTGGCTTTTGCATGCGGTTTTTTTCTTAATTACGAGTGGTGCCCTAGCACCTCCCTCCACACACCCTTGCGGTGGCTTGCGGGGTATTAAGTAGATGTAGATGTACAGGAAATGTGTTATTTCGTTACAAAGACAAAATTCAAAATGTTCGTCTAGGATATGAGACCCGTTGGGAAGAGAAACTTCTTTTAAATTATTATTTTACTCGCGAAGATATTAATGAAATTATCTTTTTTTTGTCCAAAACTATTTCTTGAAAAAAGTAAGTGTTGGGTTTTTTGGTAAATTAGAAAAGGACGCCCTTTAATCGCAATGATGTCCAAGACTTTTGGTAGGGTAGCTGGACATTTGATTTAAGTGGAATAGTGAAACCCCTTATGGAGGCAGGAAAAATGGATGAAAGGCGTATTGAGTGGTAGTGGAATGTTGAAGAAGGTAAAAGAAAAGACTCGTACACTCATGCATTTTTGCGCTCGGTTTTCCAGTAAAAATGCGAGATTCGCGCTTTGTGGTTTTCAACGAAGTATGTGGTACTATTCAAAATTTATTTTTAGATCCTTTTAGAAGCGGTAAAAATCGTAGTTTTCTTCTGAATAAGATAGTAGTGAATCATTAAACCTTGCTTAAATCAGTAGGTGTTCGCGAATCTCAAAGGTAGGAGATATGGGCTAATGGATTCGTGAAGAATTATCTGTACAAATTATCTTTTGTGTCGAGTTGGAAAAATTGGAAACGTTTCAACTGTCGAACAAATATGTCATCCAAAATACGTCTGTATTATCTCAGACTGTAGTTACAATCCATTGCGTCCATTCTACACTCTCAATGTATCGCGTTGAGAAATGTTAGTACTAGTATTGTAAAGGCTTGCCACTAAAATAATTTAAAGTTTTTTGTTAATTTTCAGATGCATGTACGATATATACCTACTTTCGAATGGGTGCATATCGTTTGTGGAGATTGAAATTTTTATTTCCAAGTGTTTCTGTATTTTGAAATACAAAGGCAGTGGAAGTTAATGTTAATCGCCTATAGTCTTGGTTAATTATCAGCCTTTTGTAGGGTAACTGTGTATTCTTAGCGTAGCTGTTAATACTTAGGAGTTGGACACAATGCACAATTGGAAATGATTTTACTTGAGATGAAATGGCTCATTTAGGGAAATTTATTTCGTAGTATCCCTGTATGTTAGAAATATGGTAAATGTAGTCGAGACCCTTAAAATTGTTGCTTAACTCCGTTGTGTATGTAAAATATCTTTTTGCATGCATTTCTGCATCAGTGTGCAATGGGAGCATTGATCCCGGAAAGTTTTCCCTTCATTTATATGCAGACTGGCTAATGTTTTAACCCAGAGAACGATACGATGAAACCAGATTCCAGGCATTGAAAAATTCCGGTGTGAATTGGGTTGATCTTTGGTGTCTATTCTTGTTAGCTGGATTTTTCCCGCCGCAAATTCTTTCTTCGTGATTTTATCTTGTCATTTCCGGTTTCCACGATGTTATCAGGCAGTCGATAGTAAAACGATGCGCCGCGTGTTTGGCTGAAAAATAACTCATTTTAAGAAGTCTCCTTGTCTGCTTGGTCCATTAGCGGGAGAGTTTGATTTCCTAAGCCGGCTTTGGCTGAATGAAAGGAGTTCCCCTTCAAGGTCAGCTTTTAATTGCGTTCCGTCATCAAGTAGATTTAGCACTCATCTTCTTTAAGGGCAGGAGTGGGCGGTGGAAAACGAAGTTTTGGTGGAATGGGCTGCGGAAAAAGATTAATTTTCCCCTCGCGACTCTTCTTCCCGCCTCCAAGGCATTTTCCCCCTATGACCAAGAGTCTCTTTGGCAAGGACAGCGTGAATGGATCGCTGAGGAGTGGGAGTATGGAATAATCAGAGAGGGAGCGTTAAGATGGCCTAAATATTTTAGAGACAGTGATGATATTCTTTGCTTAAATTTCTCTTCATTCGGGCCGAAATCATCAAGATCGCATGAATCAAGATTGCAGCTATTGTAGTCCAAACGAATTAGATTTAGCCCGCCGTCAGAAGTTGTACTCAGAAGCTCAATTTACAGTATGGAAGTATTTTCAATGAAGATCTATAAAACGCTTATTAGACCCGTGGTAACTTATGGAGCTGAAACATGGACATTAACAAGTCAGGATGAGGAAACACTCAGAAAATTCAAAAGAAAAATGTTAAGGAGAATCTATGGCCCAATTAGAGAAGGAGAGAGATGGAGAATTAGAATGAACATGGAGATAAATGAATTACTAGAAGGGAAGGACATAGTTAGATTTGCCAAGTCACTGCGGCTGGCGTGGTTGGGGCACGTAGAACGGATGAAAATGACAGAATGCCCAAACTGATACTTAATAGCAAGATGGAAGGAGTCGGAAGAAGAGGTAGACCCAGGAAGAGATGGCTACAGGATGTGGAGGATGACTTGAAGGCAATGGGAGTTACAAGATGGAAGGAAAAAGCAAGAAGAAGAACTGAATGGAGGCATATCATAGAGGAAGCCAAGGCCCACACCGGGCTGTAGAGCTGCAGATGATGATGATGATGAAATATTTTCAAGGATATTAAAAATATAAGTAATATTATGGGCCGTATGAATGGATCTGCGAGAATATAGCAGGAGTCAACATATTGACTCATTTAAGAACAAGCTTTCTTTGGCATTTATTTCATGATCATATAGTAGACCGGAGTTTGTGGGCTGGTGTTCCATTTGCTTCATTATTCCAAGCTGGATCTCATCTCCATTGGAGCGGGCGTCATATATTTGATCATAGTAATATTAATTTTCATTGAGTTGCCCTAAAGGCTTGAGTGATATCGTGCCTCAATTTTTTCTCAATCTCGGGGAAAATTCGTTTGTTGCTCCAGGCGAGATCCGTTTCTCCAAACCTTTGGGTCAGCCAACAAGCTCCGGCACCAGTATTTATTTAAATTGTAACATGTGACTAGGAGGTTATCTTAACAAAAGAGTGGATAAATCATCGAGCAGTACATGTCGGCAGTGAAAGGTTTGAAAAAGATGGTCTAGGCGTTCAATGAAACCGACCACAATAGGCACATAGTTTTAAAAGAATAGTACATTTCGATAGAGTGGCTTTCGAGCGTGGCTGCATAAAGAATACGTTCTCAGCAAGCGCCATACGAATCCACAGTCGAAAGCTACCCTAGCATAATCAAATTCCCGTATAAGTGTACGGCCAAATGGGTAATGCTGTAAAAAATCATCGGAACTTTCTCCCAAG